>CM038229.1:31422440-36222440 GCA_021442155.1 Cymbidium sinense
GAATTCACAAAATTAAAACCCCATTAATTTATATAATTTAGGCTTAATTTAAGTTTTATTAAAAATATTTAAAACCTTAATTAACCATAAATTATACATTTGATTAAGATGGAATTTTAGAAAACTCTAATTGGCAAGGAACCCCACTTGCCATAAAATTACAAAGGTTAAATGAATCTATATATTAGAAGTTATTGAATATCTAATCTCTAGATCAATATAAATAAAAATAATTAATCAAAAATTATAGAAATTATAAATTTATAAAATCACTTGGGCAAATTTCCATTAATATCATAACACCTAAGAAAATTTTCCTAACCCTATGAAATTAAAGAATTTAATTAATAAAACACTTAGGGGTTAAGGTTTAATGAAATGATTAATAGTATGGAATTTAATCAAATCTTAAGTCATAAATTTGATAAATTTATAACATTTCAATAAATTAATTAAAATTCAAAATCAATCAATATCTAGATTTCATACTCAAATATGAAATTTATTAATATGAAAAGTTCTTAAACCTATGAATAACATAGTTCCAAACATAAACAAAAAATATGATTAATTGAAACAACTGGATTTAAATGGCCTAAAGAATGAAAAATGGCATAGATTTAGGTTGGATACCCAAAGTAGTCAATTTTTTAGATTTCCTAGGTTATGATTAGTAAGCTAAACTTTATCTTAATAAATTGAATTAAGTAATAAAACTTTAACATATAATGCTCCATTAAACTTAATTTAAATGATGAATTAAAATGATAAGATAATGAATTCCTTAAATGATGAAATCAAAACTTCCTAAAGATTAATTGAAATTAATTATGTCAATTTATCAAAACACATAAGTATAAACATTAATGAAATGAATAAACAAGTTTATAATTTAAAACTAATTAAGTTAACTAGCTAAATTCATAAATAAAGCATTAATAAAATGAATAAATAAGATCAATTTAAATCAAATAAACCAAATAATTCAAATACATAAGATCAAATAAGCATTTCATCAAATAAAAAGAAATATAAGATTAACTATAAAGCTAAGTTGTGAAAATAAATAGCATAAAATAAAAAAATGAAACAAATCATTTGCAAGGAAGTCAAACAAAAAAAATAAATAATAACTATATTAAACTTAATCATAACAATAAAAAATTTTACTTAAGTTTTTTAAAGAAATATTTTAAATTCTAATTAAATAATAATAAATCAAACTAAAGAGAAACATTAATCAAGATAAAAGAAATAAAATGAGAATGAAGTCTACAAAATCTTAATAAACTTAGATTACATAGACATTAAAACCTAAAAAGAAAATTAAAATATTAATCAAATCAAACCTAATTTAAGATAAACCATTCAAACTAATTCAAAAGAGATTAATTAAGATACTTAGGATCTTAGTTTGACTCTTTAGAATGGAATAAAATCTCATTATATTAGAATTTAGGATGATGGATAGGATGGATTCCACCCAAAGTAAAATTTATTTTATTCTTCATTCTTGAAATTTTAAATTTCACTTTAACATAAAATGGAATTAAAAATAGAAGTAAACTTGTAAATCAATTAAATCACTTAAGTTCAAACCACCCAATAAAAAATTGAACAAATTTTAAGAATAAAATAAAATAAATTAAAATAATGAAAACAAAAATTTTCATAATTAGCAAACATATGGTATATAGTTTGGACACTCGAGGTTGCAGGGCTACTAGTTCGAAGGAGGTCTTGATACCTCAAACTTCTAGTTTAACAATGACATGTACCTATGAAGCAAAATTATGAAAAGTGAAAGATTAAATCTCAAATCAAATTAAACCAAACTTTGAATCTAGAAAAGGCTGTGAAAGTCATACCATAAGCCCATTTTCACACACTAGATTGTTAGTCACTTAGATTTAGATTAGGCCAATGGTCTATAATGTTTTGTGATGTAAAATGTTCTTCTTATTTTATGGTGTAATGTTTTAGATTGGATGACTAGGATTATTTGTCTGCTAGTTTGGATGGTAGGACTTTCTTTTTTGACTAACATTATTTTTTGTACGGGCTATGGTAAAAGGATATATATATATATATATATATATATATATATATATATATATATATATATATATATATGTTGTTTGTTTGTAAGTATGCTTAAGTCCCTAGGCATAATAGAATAGTTGGCAAGCAACTAATTTGTATGTTTGCATTCTAACTATCGATGTGTTATGTATATTTTCTAATGCTTGTTTTTACATGGTTTAGGAATTCATTTTTGGAATTTTACATACAATTTGAGCCTAGAATTAAGTTAGGATCCATGGGGTCTAGGAATAGCAAGACCTGGTCCTACTAGCGCATGGTCTTAGTGGTCCCTAATGAAGCTCGTGGAGGTCCCTGATGAAGGTGATGATCCAGGAAGAAGACCCTCATAGATCAAACTTTTAGTTCTAGGCCGTCAGTATAAGGGTAGACCTTGACCCCATTTTATCTTTTCTTTTGGGGTGTACAATGGTACTTGCTCAATTGGGCTATTTTAATTAAATTGGTTTGATTTATTTTAAGTATGCAATAAAAATAACTTGCTTTCTAGGTTTTTTTTTCTATGGTGTGTTTCTATAATAAAATGCTTGGAACGTTAGGCTCCAAAGAAAATTAAATATTCTACCCCACCTAAATCTAAATAGCTTAAACATAACATAAGAAAATTTTCATAACCTCACATAAATTAAAGCTCTACGAACAATGTAAAACAAACTAGAAATAATTAGCATTTGTGAAACATGATAGCATATTGTTCTCTTTGATTGGGCTTCACTCATTATACATAAAGGGGAATCTAGCCTTTGAGGATGACCACCCTTCTTGAGGGAATTGTCTTCTCTTATTTAGCCCATGACCACTTTTAACTTCATATCATTGTATGCATGAATTGCATACCCCAACCTTAAAATAAATTGTGAATCAAAACATAAAAAATGGAATTTATTGCATTAGTCATATCATACCCAACATTATCTTAGGGTTGGGAGCAAGTTTAGGTTTTAGATTCATTCCTAAAATATAATAGCCCAACCATCTTGCATACAATGAAGACCGAACTCACAGATTAAGGGCTTAGGTGGTGGTAGTTGGTAACCTTTCTTGGTGGGTGATAAGTCCAAAAGAGTCACATAGATTCAATTTCTTAAATGAGAGAAATAACCTATAATTCCCATAAATTGCATTAGGTTGAGCTCGATTTATATCAAAAGCATTTGTAAAATTAAGTTTTGAAGTATCCTTCTATGGAATAAGTTTACAAGCATCTTTGTATTCGTGTGCTAGAATCTAAATCCTAAATTTCTAATAAAATATCAATTCAAATCCAACTAAATTTAATTTTAAAATTGTAAAGCCTAATGGTAAGTTAGTTGAAATGACTATTAGGCATCCCAGTATCTATAGACATTTTCTACTTAATCCTAATAGGTCTCTAAAAGAATTATTTCCCCTTTGAAAGTGCTTCCTATTGAATTTCTATCTTACCATCCTTTTAAGACAAGCTTTGAAATCCATAGAAATAAGAGTCTATTTCTTTAATCGAGAGTATTCTTAGGAAGAGATCCTTCATTCCTAAGATATAATTAATTATAAAGGCTTTCCCCTATAGTGAACTATGAACCCATTATAAAATAAACCTTGTCCTACTTTTCCTCATAGTTCAAGAAAAAAAATCTATAGAATAATAAAAGGCTCATTAGCCTTAGGAGTCCTTATTTAAGTAATCAAATCTATTATAGGATAACATGTTTATCTTTCATGATAATATGTTTATTCCTTAATGATGAATTTGATTATCCAAATAAGAAATTCTTAAAATTTATGTGGTGTCATAAATTTTCTATACAACAACTACCATTTTTAAGGATAGTAATTAATAATGACATTACAATAAATCAGAATCACAAACTTCGACTGGAAGAACTTGAAACTCATGAATAAAAATGTCTAAGAGCTCAACAAAATCTTAAGCTTTACCAATCATGTATGGTTCAAGCTCATGATAAATTAGTCCATCCTAGAACTTTCCAAGTAAGAGACTTGGTATTGGTTCATAAAAGCCAATTTTAGCTCATTGTAGATAGGCAAGAAGTTTGAGCCAACAAAGGAAAGACTGCTCATTGTAGAAAATGTCTATGAAGAAGGTTGTTACCAACTGATAACTTGCATTGGTTAACGTCTAATGGCACCTATTAATGGACATTACATAAAAAAATATTATGTATGAATTGTACTCCAATTTAGAGATGATGATCAATAAAGCTATGTTTATCCTGCTTTTGTAATTTATTCAAGTCTAAACATTAACTCTTTTAAATTTAAATTATATCTATAAATTTTGTGTAATGTCTTTTTGATCTTTGTAAATTTTCTCAAGACTTTTGTGGTACCATTTGTGGTACCCTTCTTATAAATCTCTTGGGTTTGGAGTGAGCTTTTATGCACCATTCCCATAGGTTTGGAGTAAGCCCTTCATGCCTTATTCTATGTCAAATGAACTAACTAGGTTAAGATTTAGTCACTAAGACTCCTTTCCTAATAGTCAAAATTTGAGGATTGGGATTAAGTCATCAACTCCCCTTTTCTCACTTCAGTTAATTAAATTGGAATTAAACTATCAAAGGCCCCTTATCTAATCATATAGGAGTAAGTCTATTAGTAGGCATCCTTTCTAAAAGATAAAGATAAGATTAAGTTACTAGGACCCCTTCCTATCAAATAGGCTATCTAGGTTAAGATTAAGTCACCAAGACCCATTTCCTAAAAGTCCAAATTTAAGGATTAGGATTAAGTCATCAAGACCCATTTCCTCACCTTAGCTAATTAAGTTGAATTTAAACCACTAAGGTCACATCTTAATAGCTACCAAAATAGGAATAAGTCTCTTAGAGACATCCTTTCAAGAAAATTAGATAGGATTAAGTCATTATGACCCCTTTCCTTTAAGCTATTAAGGTTAGAATTAAACCACTAAAGGCCTTCATGTTAGCTAAATTTTATGAGAATAAGATTTAATTCCTTGTGACCCCCCCTAGTTCGTAATAAAAAAAAAATTAAGGGATGGAAATAAGCCACTCTAACCCCTATTCCTATAGACTACTTAGGAACTAAGTCCATGCAACCCCTACCTATTAGTCAAAATCATGAGGATTAGAATATGTCTTCAAGCAACATAAATTAAGTTCATACATCATTAAATCATTTCCATGCTTAATCATAATTTCTCATATATTTATTGCATGAAAATTATACTATTTTAAAATTATCCTATTATTTTATTTTCTCTCTCCTATTTTCTATTTTCTCTCTCATATCATCCTCATCATCCTTATAATGATCTGGCCGAATTTTCATAGAGTTTTGGCTAACAAATAATGCAAGATTTATTCAAAATATTTTCATAAAATATTCCCTCATTTATTATATTTAAAAATTCATTAATTTGAATTTTTTAAATTTGAATTGCATAATTCATGTCATATCCATGCTAAATTAAATCTAATATTTTATGGATTTTTTTGAACATCCTGAGCATGATTTAATTTAATTATTTGGAGTTTAATTAAATTTTTCTAAGTTATTTTAAAATTGAATTCAAATTAGTCGTAAATTAATAACCTTCCCTTTTCATTAAATCCATTTTTGGAAATAAGTTTGGCCGGCCACATCTACTTAAATTTGAATTAATTTAAATGCTATTTATTACTTAAATAGTATATTAAAAAATCATCTTGGATTCAAATTGATTCATTACATTAAATTGAAATCATTCTAATCATGGAAACTAGCCATGGCAGAAATTCCAATGAATTTTCTAAAAATTATTTTATTCAAATTAATTCAGATTTTTTCCTTATTCATGATTGCTCCATTTAAGTTATTATCTTCACCATATCATATAATATTAACCCCTACTTAAAATCTCTTCTTGATCAACCATCATATCAAAATTTCAAATTCTTATGAAGATTGCCATGTTATATAAATGCTTGTTACTAATTCTCATCTTAATTTTATTCTCTTGTGGAAAATAATCTAAACTCAAACTCTCATTAAATTGTAATTCTTATTTTTGTTTCAATTCCATTTTAAATTAAAAATTCTTTCTAATCTATTTTCCCTCTAATAGGCTTATCACCTTAATATGTATTTTATTATAAATTTCATTTATGTCATTTGATCTCCCATTATCTCTATCCCTCTCCCATATCCTTCTTGGGTGAAACCTTCTTAGAGATATTCCATGAATTGTTTGAAATCTACATTCAATTTTAAATACTTTCTTTAAAGAGAACTCCCTCTCATGCCTCAACCCCTTGTTTTATTTCATTGATTTCAAAATTCAAATCATCAAATCTATTTTCCTCTCCTTTCTCTCATGGCCAAAAATATTATGTATGTAGTTGATTTAATTACATGATCTAAATCAAATCCTTTTCTAAATAATTTTTTCTCCAACTCCTTTGGAGATCTTTGTGATTCAAGTGCTACAACTCCTCATCATCCTTCCCTTTCCCTTGGACAAAAGAATGGCTTAAACATTGAAATGGAAACTTAAAGGATTGGTGAAATTCCACCTTGGCCAAAAGCTTAAAGAGGTTTCATCTAAATTATTTTATTCTTAACTTTTATCCTACCTTGCTAATATTTTTGGTTGATTCAATTAATCATGGTTTGCATGAAAGAAGTTAAGTTCTGATTAAAAATTTTCTTTGGCCAATACATTTCATTTAAGCTGAATAAGGATTATGTTCAAAACTTTATTTTTTTTATTGAATGTCATATTATTTTAAATAGTATAAAGTGATTTGGAAGCTAATATTTGCAAATCATTTCATCACTTGCATATAATAAAGTAGTTGAAAAAGAGATTTTAATTGAACTTGTTTGAATTATTCATTCATATCAATTTGATTATTATATAATACGAGTTCTTATAGATATTTTCTTGTGATTTATTATTCATATCTTAATTATGTGATGTTTTAAGTTATCAATTCAAATCTTTTTTCTTTCAAGCTTTCATATCTTTAAAATAAATCAAACTTCTTTAAAAACTTACATGCATTTAGTATTTCATTCAAGTTCTTACATTAACTTTAATCTTAAGTTAATTAAAAAGTGATCTCTCTCTCTCTCTCTCTCTCTCTCTCTCTCTCTTTTATCAATTGCCTTAATATTAGTATAGTTGGGTTGTGAGTGCAAAATTAATTTTAAATTGAGAGTTAGATCTTTGTATCTCTTCACTTATTTGTTTTTATTCTTTGTTGGGTTGTACTTGCCCGTGCAAGAAAGTATAATGTTGGGTTATACTTGTCCTTATAGAAAAATATGGTGTTGGGTGGTAATTTCTCGTGAATACGAGTATGGAAGATATATTGTAATCTCAACTTTAATTTATTGAATTCCTAGTTTTTAGCATAGATATAGGTTGATTTTTGGAGTTTGGTCGAACCATATAAAAATCTCTGGGTTCTCTTTTTACCTTTCTACACCTTTACTTTTTTATTTATTGTCACTTATTGTTATGATTTATTAAAGTATAATCATTTATAATTAATTTTTATACAAAGATTTAAAATCAACTTTTAATTTGAAAATATCTTAAAAAACCAATTCACCCTTCACCATGCCCACAACCCCAACCCCAAATTGGGTGTCATAACTTCATAACAATTGGTATCAGAGCCTCAACTCAATTTGTATCTTAACATCCTTGAGTTAAGTCACTATGGCAGGAGTATTTCCAAAGGGTACACTACCTGAAGGACATTCTACACATAGGCCACCTTGACTAGATAATATTTTATTTGACTATTGAAAAAATTGTGTTAGCACTTTTATTCATGGATAAGATTCTAGAATGGGACATATATTAACACATCAATACCACACACTTACTATTAAAATGAATGGTTTGAAAGTTGATAAACCCTTTGATGAATGGTATGCTTATAAAAGAAAACTAGATGAATTAAATGCTAAGGCTTATAATATCTTATATTATGCTTTACTTCTCGAATGTATGAGAATTTCTATGATTAACACAACAAAAATTTTTGAGATAACTTAATTCTTACTTATGAATGCACTAACGTTCAAGATGCCCATATAAGTAAGCTAGTAGATGACTATGAATTATTCATGTTACCAAAATAAAAGTATTTCGATATGTACACTCATTCCATGAAAATTATTAACACATTGCATTCACTTAGAAGAAAATATATAAGTTAAGATTTGTTTTATAAAATTCTAACATGCCTTTCAAAAGAATAGGATGCAAAAGTTACTGTAATTAGTAAAGCTAATGATTTGACTACATATACACTTGATCAGCTTCATAGTTCCTTGATAGTTTATGAACAGGATATAGCAAAAAGGGATCAAAATAACTCTTTACAAAAGAAAGAGAAGGAAAATTAATTACTTTGCAGATGGAAGACACTTGTGAGGAAAACTCTTCATATTTTGATGTTGACAGTGATGAGATTGAAATGCTTTCAAAGAAGTTGAGAAATATGATAAGAAAGAAAAAGCATATGAAAATCTAAATCACATAAATTGCCTACTAAAAGTTGAATGCGTGTGAAGGAATAGTATGCTACAATTGTAAAAGCTAGGACATGTGAGAAGTGATTTCTTGGATATTTAAAAAAGAAAATCAACTTGAAAGGTAGAAGACTTGAAAAAAAAAGCCTCAGAAGAAAAAAAAGAGTACTTTGGGAAAACTCTAATTCAGAAGAATCTAATGAGAACGCATCAGTGGAAGAAGCAAACATCTATTTGATGATAGATGTGGATACTATAAGCGAGGTATGTGAAGAAATCTCATATGAAGAAGTAGATGATGCTTTCAATTAATTAGCATATGAATATAAAAAACTAAAAAGAAAATACAATGTCTTTGGAAAAAATAGAAATTTAAAAATGCATGTTTTATCTTTAGAAAAAGAATATAATGATTTGAAAACTAAGAATGTTTGTTTAGTAGATTAATCTATTTTATTGAAAAGCTTAGAAAAGAAAATTGTTATTACTTCATGGAAAATTGGATACATATAGTAGTTTACATTCACATGCTCCATTTATTAGAAATAAATCATCAAATGCATCAAATTGATTTAAATTTAGACCTTATGCAAATACAAATTTTACATGCAATTTCTACAATAAAAAGGGTCATGTGTCTTTTGATTGTCATGTAAGAGAATCTCAAATATTTTCTAGATCAAATTTTATTTTAGGTACCAAAAATTAAAAGTCTAAAAGTAACACACACTACACAGCATTCATTGCATACTTTTCATTAAGATGTAGACCCACACATGTTTGGGTTCTAAAGTTGACCAATGATTTTTCTTTTGTAGGGATGCTTTCAATGCAAAATCAAAGAAGGCATGTGATACTTGGATAATGGATATTCAAGACATATGGATAATAAATCAAAATTTTCTACTTTAAAAGCTTGTGAAGAAGGGTATGTAGTTTATGGTGATAATGCTAAAGGAAAAATAGTTGGCATTGGTTTTGTTTTAAAAAATTCAATTACTTTAGATAAAGTTTACTTTGTTGAAGGTTTTAAACATAATCTTATTTTTATTATTCAATTATGTGATAAAGAACTTAATCTTGAATTGCATGCATATTTTTGTATTATTAGAGATAAGGAAAATATTTTACTTGTCAATCATAGATGCAAAAATATTTACTTTATTAATTTTAAAGTGCATGTTAGTGCTAATTTAAATTTACTTTATTTTAAAAGTTTGCATGATGACATTTGGTTATGGCATAAAAAGATTGTGTCACATTAATATGCACTCTTTAAAAGAAATTGTAAAGCTTGATCTTGTAGATGGTTTACCTAAAATGAAATTTCATTCTCATTATATTTGTGATGCATGTATTCATAAAAAATATTCTAAATATTATAAACATTCTTTAAAGAGAAAAATATTATTTCTACATCTAGACCTTTAGAATTATATATGGAGTTGTTTGGTCCTCACAATCCAAGCTTAGGTGGAAAATTTTATGACTTTGCTATTTTTGATGATTTTTCTAGATTTACTAATATTTTTTAAAGTTTTTTGTGATGAGTTTGGCATTAAACATAATTTTTTTGCTCACAAAACCCCTCAGCAAAATGGTGTAGTCGAAAGGAAAATTAGAATTCTAGTTAAGTTGAGTAGAGCTATGCTAGAAGATCATAAGTTACATAAGTAATTTTGGGTTGAAGCTGTTAACACTGCATGCTATATAATGAACCATGTTTCTTTGAGACCAATTTTAAACAAGACCCCTTATGAGTTGTTCTTTAGTAAGAAACCTAAAATGAGTTATTTTATATATATTTGGTTGTAAATATTTTATCTTTAATAATAATAAAGATTCATTAGGAAAGTTTGATAATACGTCTGATGATGGCATCTTTTTAGGCTATTATATGAATGTCAAATCCTATAGACTTTATAATAAAAGAAAATTGATTATTGAAGAATCGACATGTTATATTTGATGAAAACCTATGTATTCTATTAGAGATGATGTGATTGAAGATGAAGTAGTTGAGTTTAAGAAAATAAATTTGGAAGAAATTGTAAATGATTCTCTTCCTAAAGAATGAAAATTTATTAAGAATCATCCTAAGGACTTAATTATAAGAGATCCTTCCCAAGGAGTTAGAACTAGTAGGTCTAAGGAAGTGATTAATCATTTTGTATTCTTATCTAAAATTGAACCAAAATAACTAGATGAAGCTTTGGAAGATCACTATTAGATTATAGTTATGGAAGAAGAATTAAATCAGTTTGTAAGAAATGATGTGTGGAATTTAGTCCCTAGACCTGAAGACTAGAATATTATAGAAACTAAATGGGTGTTCAGGAATAAATTAGATGACTCAGGACACATTATTAGAAAGAAAGCTAGATTGGTTGCCATTGGATACACTCAAGTTGAAGGAATAGATTTTGAGAAATCATTTTCTCTAGTAGCTAGATTAGAAGCCATTAGATTACTTCTTTCCTATGCCTATTACAAAGACTTTAAACTTTCTCAAATGGATATAAAAAGTGTATTTTTAAGTAGCTTTATAGATCAAGATGTCTTTGTAGAACAACCCCCTGGTTTTAAGAGTTTGAAATTTCCCGATCATGCCTTTAAATTAGAGAAAGCCTTATATGGATTGAAACAAGCTCTAAGAGGTTGGTATGATAGATTGAGTAGTGTTCTTATTCACCATGGTTTTAGGAAGGGTAGAGTAGTCACCACCCTATTTCTTAAGAATTTAGGTGATGACTTGATCATTGTTCAAATTTATATTGCTCATATTTTATTTGGTAGTACAAATAAATCTTTGTGCGTTGAGTTCTCATCTCAAAAAGAATTTGAAATGAGCATGATGGGTGAACTCAATTTATTCTTGGGTCTTCAAGTTAAATAATAAGAAAGTGGTACATACATTTGTTAAATCAAATATACTAATGACTTGATAGAAATATTTGATATGAAGAAATGTAAATCTAGTAAGACTCTATAAGCCCTCTACTAAGTTTGATTTAGATGAATCAAAAAACTTGTTGATCAAAAATATTATAGAAGTATGATTGGTTCTCTTTTGTATCTTACTGCTAGTGCACCTAACATTATGTTTGTTATATGTTTATGTTCTCATTTTTAGGCTGCTCCAAAGGAATCACATTTAACTGCAGTAAAGCGTATCTTTTATTATTTGATTGGCTCTTCTAGGTTAGATTTATGGTATCTTAAAAATTCATTATCATGTGACTTGATTGCTTATTTTAATGTTGACTTTGTAGGTTGTAAAGTAGAGAAAGAGTAGATATCATAAATATGTTAGTTTTAGGATTCTCTCTAGTATCTTAGTACTCTAAAAAAAAACTGTTGTTCTTTCCATCAAGTATATAGTAAAGCTATATTGCTCAGGTTCTTCGGTAAAAGAAATAATTAGAAAATTTTGGACTTAAACTAGATCACATTCCCATAAAGTGTGATAACACTAGTGCAATTAGCTTAATAAAAAAATCCTATCCAACATTCTAGAACTAAGCATATAGTAATCATACATTATTTTATTAGGGGTCATGTTAACAAAGAAGATGTTGACATTGATTTTGTTACAAATTTATAAATTGCTAATATTTTCACAAAACTATTACTTGAAGAATGATTTTGTACTTTGATATGAATGTTGTATATGCTAGATCCAACCATGTAATTTATTATTATTCATCCATGTAAAATATTTTGATGTTACCAAAAGGAGGAGAAAATATTATATTGGTCTTCTTATTTATGATGCATAATTTTAGGGGAAGCTTTTTCTTTTCACATTTATTTTTAGTTTCATAATTATTCAACTGATAAATTATTTTAAAAACTTTATTTATTTTCTTGTCATTCTTTCTTTTAATGTAATTTGGTTGATGTAAGGTCACTTTGCACCTTTATCATTATTCAATACCAACATAGGTTTGTCATCATTAAAAATGAGAAATTGTTGACTTCATGAGCCCAAACTCATTTGAGATTGATTTACATGACAACAAATATATGTTCAAATGCTGCTAATTGATTTAAATTCAAGTGTTGTCGGAAAATTCTTTGACTTCAAATTCTTTAGTCAATTTAGAAAGCTATAGTGAACTTAAACTTAGTTGTGAATTTTCTAGGAATCATGATATTAAGGCAAATAAAGAGCTGATTAAAATATAATAAAATAAATAATTCATTAATTTCAAAATAATTCAACTAAAAACTTTTTATATTTTTTGCATCTCATAATTTCAATTATTCCATGAATTATCCTTTTTAGATAATATGAACTAAGTGAATGAGATAAGTTCCATTTAATGTGTCTTCAAGTAAGACAAATTAAGCTCAGACTTCATTAAATTATTTTCATGCTTAATCATAATTTGATTTCATATATTTATTGCATGAAAATTAAATTATTCTAGAATTATCCTATTATTCTATTTTCTCTCTCTCCTAACATCCTCATCATCCTTATAAAAAGTTGGTTGAATTTTTCATATAATTTTGCCTACTAAATCATGTGAAATTTATATAAAATATTTTCATTAAAATTTCTCTCATTTTTTATATTTTAAAATTTTATTAATATGATTTTTTGAATTTGAATCATGCTAAATTTAAATTGCATAATTCATGTCATGTACATGATAAATTAAATCTAATCCATTATGGAATGATTTGAATGTCCCAAGCATAATTTAATTTAATTATTTGGAGTTTAATTAAATTATTCTAAGTTATTTTAAAATTAAATTCAAATTAGCCTTAAATTAATACTTCCCTTTTATTAAATCCATTTTGGAAATACATGTTGGTACCACATCTACTTAAATTTGAATTAATTTAAATTATATTTATTACTTAAATAGCATATTAAAAAATCATCTTGGATACAAATGGATTCATTATATTAAATTGAAATCATTCTAATCATGAAAACTACCCATTTGAAATTCCCATGGATTTTCTAAAATTTATTTTATTCAAATTAATTCAATTTTTTTTATTTATTCATGATTGCTCCATTTAAGTTATTAGCTTTACAATATCATATTATATTACACCTTACTTAAAATCTCTCTTTGATTGACCATCTTATCAAAAAATTTAAATTCTTATGAAGATTGCCATGTTAAAGTAAATGCTTGATTCTCATCTTCATTTTATTCTCTTCTGGCAAATAATCTAAACACAAACTCTCATTCAATTCTAATTCTTATTTATGTTTCAATGCCATTTTAAATTTAAAATTCTTACTAATCTAGTTTCCAATAGGCCAATCACTTTAATATGTATTTTATTTTAAACTTTATTTATGACATTTGATCTCTCTTTATCTCTCTCCCTCTTTCCATATCCTTCTTTGTTGAAACCTTCTTGGACATATTCTTTATGAATTGTTTAAAATTTTCATTCAATTTTTGAATACTTTTCTTAAAAGAGAATTCTCTCTTATGCCTTGGTCGACCTTTGCTTTATTTCATTTGATTTCAAAATTCAAATCATTGCCAAATCTATTTTTGTCTCCTTTATCTCATCGCTAAAAATCTTATATATGTATTTGATTTAATTATAAGATTAAATTAAATCCTTACTTAAGTTATTTTCCCTCCAACCATCTCATACTTGGCCAACCCTTTTAGCTAAGTACCCTTTCTACTAAAGTGACTTTGATTATAAGAAAAGGTTTTCTTAGCTATCTCTCCACCCATGGCAGACTTCTTGCTACATCATTCCTTTGGAAATCTTTGTGATTCAAATGCTACAACTCCTCATCCTTCTCTTTCTCTTGGACAAAACATTGGCTTGAAGATTGCATTAGAAACTTGAAGGATTGCTGAAATTTAACCTTGGCTCAAACCTTAAAGAGGTTTCATTTAAATTATTTTGTGCTTAAATTTTCATCCCTTGCTAATCTTCTTGGTTGATTCAAATAATCATGGTTTGCATGAAAGAAGTTAAGTTGTGATTGAAAGTTTTTTTAGCCAAAATATTTGATTTAAGTTGAATAAGGATTTATGTTCAAAGCTTTATTTTTTTTAGTGAAGATCATCTTATATTTCATTTCAAATACTATACAAGTGATTTGGAAGCTAATATTTGCAAATCATTTCATCACTTGCATATAATAAAGTAGTTGTAAAAGAGATTTTAATTGAACTTGCTTGAATTGGTCTTTCATATCAATTTGATTATTATATAATACAAGTTCCTATACATCATTTGTTGTGATTTATTATTCATATCTTAATTGTGTGATATTTTAAGTTATGAATTAAAATCTTTTTGCATTCAAGCATTCATACTTTCAAAATAAATCACAAACTTCTTTAAAGACTTACTTGCATTTAGTATTCCATTCAAATTCTTACATTAACTTTAATCATAAGTTAATTAAGAAGTGAGCTCTCTTTATTTTATCAATTACCTTAATATTGGTATAGTTGAGTTGAGAGTGCAAAATTAATTTTAAATTGAGAGTTAGATCTTTGTTCTTGTTCTTTGTTGGGTTGTACTTGCCCATATAAGAAAGTACAGTTGGGTTGTACTTGCTTGTGTAGAAAAGTATGATGTTGGGTTGTAATTGCCCATGAAGGAGAGTATGGTAGATTTGTTGTAATCTCAACTTTGATTTAGTGAATTCCTAGCTTGGGTTGTTAGGCATGGACATAGGTCAATTTTATTTTGTTGAACCAATGAAAAAATTTGTGTGTTCTCTTTTACTTTTCTTGCATCTTTACTTTTCTTTATTATTGCTTGTTATTGTTGTTGTGATTCATTAAAGTATAATCATTTATAATTAATTTATAAAAAATTTTAAAATCAAATTTTAATTTGAAAATATCTTAAAAATCCAATTCACCCCCTCTTAGGTGCCATAACTTCATAACAATTAGTAACCATTAGTGGGTGAATCAATCTGAACTTTTTTAGCATACTTAGAGGTAATGTCCATTTAAACCAACACCCTAGTAGTTGAAGGTTTGAAAAAATTAAATGTGGGCAGGTCTTGTTTTAGTAGTTAAACAAATATGGTAGTTAAAGATTAAAGTATATGTTTGTTGAAGAGAGGTAATTTAAGGTTTAGGAAATTGATCCAGATGGGAATAATGAGAAGCTTGACACTATAGTTAAATGTTAGTGTCCATTTAAGAACTTTTATTGAAACATTATTGATATAATACATCTTTGGAAAAAAAAATTCTTGAATAGTCCTCTTTCTTATTTAACTTGATAGCAATGTGTCTATCTAGAAGTCCAACACTCCATCTCTAATTAGTTTGAGATTATTAAAATGTTTCTTTATTATTAAAATGTTTCTTTATCACATCCATATAGGATGCTTATAACTGAACTTACTAGTAATTGAATTTAAGGGGCTCAGGCAGCAGAGTATTTTCAAAATTTGATATAAACAAAGCAGGTTTCCCATTCTTCCCATTGGTTCACTTAATAAAACTATTATCTAATACATCTTTAAATTTATCATGGTAAGCTTATGGGAAATTATTTTATTGACTAATCAAAAGTTAATACATTAACTAAGATATTATTAAGCATAGCCCCAATGTAAGTGATATCGATGAGAAAACATGAGAGCAATATAACTAAAATTACAGTTGACTAATGGAGCAGTGATATGAAAAGCATGCAATACTAACCCTAGCAAAGGAGGAGGGAACATACTTAGAGTAGACTCATTAATTTTAAGACTAAACTAAATGCACATAAGTTTTAAAACACAATAATAATGTCCTCTCAACTTGTCTATCTTGTGGTGGATTCGACACTTATAAATGAGTTACCTACTAATGTTACTATCATCATCTATTTTTTTTTCTTGAGGATTGAGTTGATTCCTTGGTTCCAAGCTCAGTTAGATTAAATTTGAAACTACCACCACCATCAGATGAGGGACCTCTTGAATTTTAGTTGTTTGTGTTAGCATATGTTATTCTATTGTTTATTGTAGTCTATATGTTTTTACCATCATTATAGTATTTTTATTTATGTTTAGTACTCATAATTATAATAGTGTAATTACATTAGTGTCATATATTGCTACTCATGTATTTCCATTTGTGACTATCTATTAATGTTGTATCTCTAATTATATTTACATTACAATATTCATGTGTATGTTCTCATGTCAGATATATACTCATATTTTTATTTTGTTCTACATGATACATAGTTCATGTTGCTTTGATATGTTGTAGCGAATTAAAAGTTGATATAGTAATCTCTTCAAATATAGCTTATATTGCATACTTATAAATGGATATACTTTAGAATACAAAGTTTGAGTAATAGAATTATGAATCACTAGCCTAACCAAACACTGTAAAATTATCTATGAAGTAGCACATAAATGTTTAGTATGAACTTTCTTATGTAAGATACATCTGTCATTTTTTTTTTTTTTTACATTTGTAATAAGATGAATTTAGCATAAATATTAGTGTGGATGAATGTGATTTTGACAACTTCATAATGGATCTGATGACAACAATGAGATTGTAATGCATAGATCGAGATAAAAGCCAAAAATATTAGTATACAAAATCTTGCTTTTTGAGTTTTTCATTAAGTGACCCTTCATAATAGTTGACTATTTGCTTGAACAATGCAATAATATCTTAATATATCTAAAAATGCTGAGCAAAAGTTTAATTTATTATAAACTCATTTGGAAAATTCTATGATTAGTCATATGATAATAGAATGGGTAAAGTAGTATAAAAATAATCTCTTCGCATATAAGTAGACCATGACAGAATTAGTATGATAAAGTCAGAGAAACACATAACATGACCACTAGTTGCATATTCAAATATGCTAGTTCATTAAGTATGTATGCTAAGGACGAATTTAAGAAAAAAAATTACTTGACTTAAAATTCACAAATATGCTTTATATTTTCTACAACACCTTAAATGTTTGCATATCAGTACATTTTTTTTTCTTTGATTTTTTATCTCACTATAGAAAAGTTACACATTTTTCATGGAAAAATTTGTAGGATATCCACAATTTCTTGTCAGAAGTATGAATTTCTGATGGATTTCCAACATATTCGCATCCACCCATAAAAACTTGGGTGAAAATGCATTCCAATGGTTAAAAAATCTTTTTAAAAAATTGTCAATAGTTTATATTGGATTTTCTATTAAAATATTTTTTCAGGATGAACCAATGGACTGACTCATTGAATTTTTTGCCAAGTAAAGACTTCCATTGGAAATTCCGCAACAAAAATTTTTGATGGAATATCCACCAAAAATTTCTAAGGGGTTTGGTCTACTAGAAATTTCCCAAAAATCTAGCTACCAAAAAATTCTCAAACCTTCAAAAGATCATGATAGTTTGTATCAACCTTAAAGATAAAAAATCTATAAAAAATTTATCAAAAACCTATCTGATTAAAAAAAAAATTGAAAGAATTCTTATATTTTAATTTTTACACCTATAACAAACTAAATAATAACAACACAATTAATCCTAAATAACTTTGATATGATCACAATAATTTCACAGTAAAGTCATATCATTAAAAAAAGATGAATTTAAATAAATTTTTTATTACATAAGTTCCAAAACATAAACATTGCACTAAAATTTTTACTACTGAAGTTAAACATACAAAAATAACATTTTATGAAGCTCTATAAATTTGGGCTCATTTTGTTGTGCATTTGGTTTAAAGTAATAAGAGCAAAAAATTATAGTCTTTTGAGATAAATAATCTTCATATATTGAGCATTAAAGGCATGTTTTATTCTTCATTATTTTCTTGAGTTTATTCAAAAACATGTAGTTGTTTTAGAAGTTAAGTGGGATAGAAAAGATAATACATTAATATTAGTGATCATTAGATATAGATACTTTTCAAAAGGATACATCTAGCAATACTATACTGGTCCTCCAACTCTTGTTTCATATGGTAGATGTAGTGTGTTCCATTGACTCAAGAAAATAGTGGAGAATATTCATTCAAGTTTATAGAGTATGGGGTGGAATATTGATTTTTAGTTTCCTTAGAGCATCTTTATTTAATTGAGTTGGAGATAGTTCTTTGAAAAATAGACTAAGTTTAATTAAAAGATTCAGTATTTGATCAAGTAAAGCATTGAATGTAACTGGCAGTAAGTATTGTAAAAAAATGTGGCAATCATGTCTCTTTATTCCAAATATTTTCTCTATCCTTACATTAATGCATCAACTCAAATTAGATGCATTACTATTTGGTAACGATGACTATACCCATTCTCTGTGATCTAATGTGAGGTAGAACTTGACTTTAGGTATCAAAAGTTTCTCATGTGTAGTCTCATTTAGCTCTAACTCTCTTCTCCTACAATATTATTTTAGTCTAATATGATTCTCACATTATCTTTACTTCTTTTCCTTAACATTCACCATAGTATTGAATATGTTGTCTAAATTTTTTTTCTATATACATCACATCAAGATTATGCTCAATTAGATTGAACTTTTAGTAAGGTATACCCCAAAAATACTTATTTTTATCCATTTGTGATCAACATCATAACACGAAAGATGATTGATAGCTAATATAAGAGAATCAATTATAATGAGAATTGAACTAACAATTTGCAATAAGTCTTCCTCATTAAATCTTGGTGGAGACTTTGATTGCTCAACTAATTATTTTTTTATAAATGCATTCTTGTTTCTTTTGATTAGGTTGTCAGCAGGTAGGAACATCGATGACAATCAAATCAAGAATTTTTTTCCAAATATTTTTTAGAGATAGAATGCAAAATGAGTATGTTTGGGAAAAAGTTGGAGTAGCTCCAGTGGTAGATAAGATTAGGGAGAGTCTCCTTAGATGGTTTGGCCACATAAAGCGTTGGCCGTCCGATGACCCAATTAGGAGAGTAGATGCATTAGATTTGCCTTATGTTAAGAAAGGTAGAGGTAGACCTAAAAAGACTTGGTTAAGATGTATAAATAATGATCTTAGTATACTTGAATTAGATGAGAATTTGACACATAATAGGACACAATGGAGACGAAGGATTCATGTAGCACCACCTAGTGGATTAAGGCTTGTTGTTGTTGTTGTTGTTGTTGTATTTTTTAGAGTAAATGCATTTGATAAATTCATGCATTATGGACATGCCAATTTTTTAGCAGTACTCTACATTGATAACATTCCATACATAGAAAAGTCATTAACAATCTACATAACTGTGCATCATCTGAAAATTTTGCTTTGCAATGATATCATATGTGACTACACTAGTGTCTTATCAGATTTTCAACTTATCAATTTGATGCAGGAAGAAGGCATCAATTTTCATTTTAAGGATATGGGGCTTAGTATAATTAGAGTAAGGAATATAAAAGGTATAGTCATGTGCATCTCTAGAGCTAGATTATATGGTATAAGTATAACTAGCCAACTGGCCAACATGAATAAGATGATGTAGACTGTCTATAGAGAGTGACACCATCAACACATACATTAAGTCTAATGTTGCATGGCTTAGCTGCAAAATCAAGATAAGTATGATTGAAATGGTTTCATACTTGTCTATTTAATGTATGACTAAAAAAATTCGATTAGTTGCTCTCTTGTAGTGCCACCACATATGCTTAGTTGGCCACATAAATACATATAGTCTTTGAAGATGTGAAGTAAGCAACAAGTATAACAATCACCGAACATCCTTCTATTTGAATTGTTTTTTACTCTATGGCTTGAATCTAAGTGCTCCATAAAATTTGTATTTGACATCCATTATGTTATTCTTGTAGTACAACATACAATTATTGATACAATAGTTTATCTTTTTTAAGCTCAAACCTTACTTTAACACCAATTTCTTTGTTATATATAGAACTTCTAGAACTATATTTTTCTTTGAGTTTGTCTCTTTAAATAGCTCTGCAAATTGATTAAATTATTCACACGACATATTATATTCAGTTTTAATGTTTAGTATTTTTTACGACCATGGATAATTCAATGTGGTTCATGCAACTTTCAAATAGTAATCATTATGTTGCATTTAGCATATCGTAGAAATTTTGAGCTTCTTCATTAAGTGGTTCCTCTTCCCTAACTCATATAAACTCAGCTCTTACAGCATCAAAAATCATTTCTTTGTAATTTTGTTTAGAATCATATTTAGTCAAGGTCGCATAACTCATTGAAGTCAATATCAATAGGTGGCCATGTGAAATCCAAAGCCAATAAATTGGTTGGAAATATCGTATAAGTCCAGAGAGAGAGAGAGATATCATGGAGGAAATGGAGTAGGGGTTGGGTGTTGGTCGAACCCTATTAAAACCTCTTTCCGCGGAATTTCTAGCGAACAATCCACCAAAAATGTTTTAGTAAAATTTTCATTGGATTTAAGTGAACTTTGTGCCATCATTTTTTCAATGAGAATTTCCAAAAATGAATTTTTGATTGCAAATTCATTAGTTGTTCCACTAGTAATTTTCTATGGATTAATCCACCAAAAAAGTCACCAATAATAGCTATTTTTCATCTAGTGTCTTTATATTTGTTTGTACATTCACATGTTTATTACTACAAACCTTTTTGATATGTGAAATGTGGAAGTTATGTGGGTCTTTTATTTTCTATGTTTATTTTCGATTGCATGTTGCATACTTATCATTAATTACATATCTTTTTGTGGCACAAATTGAGGGGGTGTTACCTTTCTTGTGTTTATCTTATTCACTCCCAAACCCAACCAAAAATATTTGCTATTAACAAAAAAGGGGAGGTTGTTTATCTCATGAGCCTTTATATTTATTCTAGATTTTGAAAACCACAAATTTTCTTGGTTAACTATTTGTTTACATTAATCACTTGTGTGTGTGTTGCTTAAGTTGCTAACCCTTGGGCATCACAAATAAGCCATCCATTGGTTGATGCCTATGAAAGCACATCACATGTAATTTGACCAAAAACATGATCAAGCTCGAGTTTGATAAGAGTACTTTAAGAAGTATTGATACAAGAAGACCTAAGTCAAGCTCAACCTATAATATTTCTTGGAGTCCATGTTTTATTTTTATATATGTGAATTTTGTACTTGGCATGTGAATGTTGAAAAATAACCAATCACACACACACACACTTGAGGGAGTGGGAAAAAAACAAAGTACTTTTAAAATATTTTGGAGAGATCAATTTCAAAATCATTCAAAATTAAATTTTTTTTAAGGAATCATTGCACAATGGTACATTTTGATATAATTGTGTACCTATGTTAATTAATAATAGCCAACATGATTAAGTTGGTTAACTCAAAATTTTAACAAATCATAGCATACAATTTGGAACATAGAATATGAATATATTTATGGTTACTTAATTTAAATCCTAAATTAATGAGACAATTTGGCAATTTTTTTAATTTAGTTTGTAATTTTCAATGGTATCATATATATATATATATATATATATATATATATATATATATATATATATGAAGAATAAATAGAATATAGATTTTCGGGTTTGTACTACTCATACAGTACAAATTTGATTGTATAATATGAATATGATGATTTTTCTTAAAAGAATAAAATTTTAAATTCTAACTTTAGGACACCCTCCCTATAAATACCCCATTAGGGGAGCCTAACTAGAAAGCAAGAATAAGTTTAAGCCTTAAAGAGGCAAAGGGAAGGGTGTTTTACTTAGGAAAAAAAGTAAGGAGTGTCTTCGCTCCCTATTTCCTTTTATAAAATACTTTATGAGAGAAATATTTCATGAGGTTGCACTTAACTTGATTCTTCTTCTCATCCGCCTTGTTACTGTGAGTAGAGATTTGAGAGTTTGTTCTTATAAAGAGAATTGGAGTAACAATTTATTGAGTGTGGAGAGTTTGTTCTTTGTTTAAAGAGTAGTGGTCTTCTTACCTTGAAAAATAAGGGGAGTTGTGTAGGGTTTCTCCAACACCTATTTAAAAAAGGGGCATTTTTGCTTTTGTTGGGATAGTGGAATTCTCAAGGAGTCTCGGGGAGTGAATATAAGCTAGGTGGGATAGGCCACAATAAAGCGTTTGTACCCCACTTTCTTTTAACTTTTATTTTAATGCTACTTTTAATTACTCTTATGCTATCTTGATACTCATAAATATTAAAAATTGATTTAAAACTACTTTCCATCAAGCTCTTTAAAATCCTAAGCACAATATTGTCTTATGTGCTAATCTAATTAAGATTTCTTATTTCAACAAATTTTATTATTCTGATTAAATCTTATCTCACAAAAATATTCTCTTGCTAAAAAAAATAATTTTTGAAACTTAAAGTTTTATTTTTAAAAATTTTAAGGCACACACTAATTCACCTTCCCCCTCTCGCATCGCCTCCCCCCCCATCCTTATATGCCCAGGCTAGAGCTTAAGTGCTGACACTAGGCACCCAAGCACCAAACTACATGATTGATATAGTAGTTGGGACCTTAATGCATAGGTGTTAGATCTCAATCCCAAGTGTAGTTCAAGATAAAGAGCCATTACTTAGGCACCCATTCTTGTGCCCAAGCACATGTAAAATAGAGATCATGGCACTTAAGGACCCTAGCCTAACACTTAGGTGCCACACTAGTAGTAGCTATAAATTGTTCTAAATTTTGATGAAATAATTATCTTTTGGGAGAGATTTGATGCATCCATAATTAAGTGAATCTTATAGACAAATTAGAGGACTTTTGTAGACATAGTTTCAAAGTTTTTTATCTAGTCTTTGAGAAGTCCAAGATGAGAGTTTTTTGGAGTCTTCTTCAGGCCTTTTAAGAGGCTGCCAATGAGACATTATAAGAGGAAGATATTATATATTCTCTCTTTTTACTATTATTATTATATTCATGTATTGAGTTATTATGTTATTCTTTTCCTTCACTATGAACTAAACTCTTATTTCGAGGAGTTGGGTATAGACATGTTGTATATATGTTTGTTATGATTTTAATAAAAATTAGAGCCATATTTTGTTAATTATCACATATTTTATTTTGTGATTTATTAACAATTTAACTGATTGGCAATCATTCTTAATCAATTAGTTGATACTTGACAATGTTACGCGGCAAGGCGCTGTAGAAAGTGTATTGATGGTTGTATCCATTGTTGCAAGTGATATTAGAGCTATGGTAGCCAAACAACATTTATAGACAACACTTCACATACAAGATATCATGAAAGAGAGATGATAAGTCGCAAGTGGGGGATGACTGGGAGTTTGAGCGAATATGATTTTGAAAGGGAGTGGATTTTTTTATCAGGGCACAAAAAGAGTGAAATATAATTTAAAATATTTTGAATACTTCACAATTTTATCTTAGTTTTATTACAAAATAGTAGACATTATAATATATATATATATATATATATATATATATATATATATATATATATATATATATATATATATATATGAAACACTATAGAGCATTTTTATTAGAAAATTAATACATTACATTTTTAAAGGCCTTATTGCCCCCACCTTCATCGTGAGGAGACACATTCAACGCTTTTCGTTCAAATCAGACCATCGAATGCTAGCATGGGCAGACCCATGCATGGCTGAGGGTGGGCCTACCCCCAATTTTATAATAGTTCTTATATGGGTGAGAAAATAAGTAATTTTGCTCCTTTCTATTATTGCCCCCACCAACTGCCCTTGCTATGAGACTCCACCTCCTTCGCACAGTTGCACACTCACTCTCTCCAGTTTCTGTAACTTTGCTCTTTGGCACTCTCTCGCATTCTCCATTAGTTCTCACTCGAGTCTCGTACATTCGGCCTTCCAGGCTTCC
Source organism: Cymbidium sinense (assembly GCA_021442155.1). Taxonomy (NCBI): domain Eukaryota; kingdom Viridiplantae; phylum Streptophyta; class Magnoliopsida; order Asparagales; family Orchidaceae; genus Cymbidium; species Cymbidium sinense. The sequence goes on from CM038229.1 coordinate 31,446,862, forward strand.
ACAAGAATCATAGTCCGTGATTCCATCTTCGATCGCATCTTCAATCACAACTCCGCCATGAAGGTTACAAGTGAATGAAATACCTCTTCCACGTTGGTATTAATGTTATTATTATCAAAATATTTTTTTTGTGCTGGTTTGGTTCTTTGGGTGAAGCTTATGTAGATTATTCTTTGTTTTCAAATTCAAGAATTTTTTATCTTGTTGACTCACTTGTTTTTGTTTGAAGGCAAATTTATTGTAATGATTGTCCTTTTGGAATCAAGTGTTCTTCTTAAGTTTTTTTTTTTTTTTCTGATGGGTAATTGTTGTTTTCCCATTCTTATGATTCATGCGAGGAAGTTTATTTTTTGGAGTCTAGAGAAAGAATTTTCCTGTGAACAGAGAGACTTCATTGCATATTTTGATATATTTGCTAAGCTTATTGCTAAAACTTTTTGTTCATTAAAATCAATTCTTTTTATTTTTTTATAACTCACAGAATGTCTCCACATTAAAAGCTTCACATACCTTCTTTAAATAACTGAGTCTAACAGACAAAAATTTCTTCAATATTTGAAAACACAGACAAATTTTGCATATCTACCATCATTTTGTAGCCTAGTTTTTGACTTCTTTTCCCTTCTTTTTCAATCCATCATAATACTTTTTGATGCTAATTAGCTGCAGATGAAAGCAAATATTTTAGTTTTGAATTTAGATTTTGATTTCATTCGCAAATTCTGATCTTCAGCCTTTTTTTTCAAAATTTAAATAGTTAATAACATTTTCAATACATTTTAAAATAAGTTTTAGAATCATAAGCATAACATTTTCCATTGATTCTCAATATAGTTTTCCCAATTGGGTAGTTCAGTTAGGTTTAGTCACTTTTAGCTAGTTCGATGGAGTTTGATTGCATCAATCATGTTCCTTCAATTTTGACAAAAAAGTGAATTTTTGTTGTATTAAAATCCAAGAAAAAAAATTGTCAACCAGTTCAGAATTGCCCAGTAGAAGTTGATCTAAAACTTGCTCTTTTTGCATCTAGCTTCATTGAAAATAAATTCTCTCATGGCTTTCCATAGTCATATTGTTAGTTGCTTGTTGAAATGCTTAACTATAACTAAAAGAATATACATTAAATGTAATCAAGTTCTATTTATTCTTAATAATTGCATGCAATGTTTACATGTAATGGTTGGCTGCAGGATCTTGAACTCACAAAACTTGGAATACCAATGAGTTTAAAAAAATAGAATTTGAAACCACTACCAAAGAAGTTCTGAAGAAAGCTAATTTATGGGTGAGTTCATTTTAATGCCTGCCTTTAGCTTCATGACTTGATACTTTTTTAAAGAATTTATAATATATATAAATAGCTTCACTAAACTTTTTTAGTACTATCTATCCTTCACTATATGCACGATCAAATATCACATGTATTAATCTATAATTATATACTTTATGCAAGTGATCTTAAAGAATTAGAATATTCAAAAAAAATTTTCAGTGCAATATCTTCATAATCAATTAAGGTATAAGAATAATATTTTTATTTTTAAAAAGGTCGAACGAGTGCCTTTATTTTGTGAAATATTATTGATTTATTTTTATTTTTAAAAAGGCCGAATGTATGTTTTTTTTGAAATATTATTGATTTGCTTTTATTTGAAAAAGGCTGAAAGTGTGCCTTTATTATTGAAATATTACATATTTAATTTTTTTTTTGAAAAGGTCGATGTGCCACTACTTTTAATTTATTTTCATTTGCATTATATCTAGTGTCATATTTAAGATTTCCTAAATGGACCGTCATTTAAAGAGAAAATAATGAGTTGATATGATATCAATAATCTTTCTAACCGAGCTGCTCATCGATTTGGAGTTATGGTTAATGAAAAAGATAGTATAAGATATTTGGTGAAGTGACAACAACAAAAAAAGTCATAATTTTTCTTAAACAATGATAAATAATGTTGCATGAAGATTTAGTTTAAAATAGTTTGAGAAATATCCAAATTAGTTAGAATATAACATACAAAAAGATGCTATATATTATTTATATTGCTATCTATTTAAGCCTCAAGAATAAGTTACTACAAGTAAAGGAGGCGGAGATTCATTTATTAAAAAAGGATTTAAAAATTGAAAAAAAAAAGAAGTTTTTAGCTTATGTTGGTGAATATAATAGTGCTCATAATAAGGCAAGATAAAAATGTGAAGATCTAATGAAACCTCAAACACAAAGTGTCTCTACTATGTGATTGACTAAAAATGAGAGAAATAAAAAAGAGTATATGATAATGTTGGCGGTGAAAATGTTTGATTTTTTTTTTTATGATAGGGATTATCATTTTATAGTCATGATGAATCTTCTAATTTAGTTAACTAAGAAACTTATTTAGAATTATTATTTTTTCTTGCAAATCATAATGAAGAAATTAAAAAAGTTATATTTGAAAATACTAGTATAAAACTATAGTTGACTTCACCAAAGGTAAAAAAAATAATTTTGTCAAGCTAAGTCATCTAAGACTTTAGTTTCTATCATTAAAGATATCAGTGATTATTACTTTTATATTATTGTGGATAAATATCGTGATATATCAACAAAGGAATAATTAACTGTTCGTGGGAGATATGTTGATAAAAATGGTTAAGTCATCGAAAGATTTATTAACATTAAACGTATTTTTCAACAAATGTAATTGCACTTAAGACAACTCTTGAAGCTATACTTGCTAAACATGCATTAAGCTTACATAGGATATGAGATCAAGAGTATGATCTAATATGTGAGGTGAATTCAATAGTTTGAAGGAGCTCATTCTTAATGATAGTCCTCAGCATTTTATGTTGATTATTTTGTCTATCAACTTCAATTATGCTTAGTGGTCGAAGCAAAAAATTATTGGCAAGCGAAATATCTTTTTGGGTTCACTTTAAAAATTCTAAACATAAGTGAAAGTTCTTGTAAGAGAACGCTCTTAAAATCATTCAACATGAAAATATTATTTTACATCTCAAAAGAGGAGATTTAATTAACTTGGTCAAGAAACTAACTTACAATGAGTTGATGACACCAGTTAGAGTTCACATTTTCATACTTTAATTTGTCTTTATGAAAATGTATGCATTAAGCTGTGCTTAGATAGTAGGTGATGATGATACATGATCATTAGTCAATTAAAGCTGTTGTTTTAATCAATGCAATAAAACTTTTTGATTTTGTATTCACTATACATTTGATGATTGATATCTTATGTATCACAAATGAATTATCACAATATATGTAAAGAAAAGATCATGATACTGAAAATGCAATGAAATTAGTATAATATCCCAAGAACGACATGTGATGAGAAATAATGGACATGATTCTTTATTACATGGATTCATTTTTTTTGTAATGTTTTGAGATTGATATTCAAGATATGAATTCTACCTTTAAAACTCAAAATATATAGGAGGTGAATAAATGATAAATTTGCATCATTATTGTGTTGAGTTATTCTACATTGTAATTAATATGCAGCATCCAGAGTTGAATAATCATTTCTTTGAAATAAGCACAAAGTTACTTCTTTATGTGTCATGCCTAAACCCAAGTGATTCATTATTTGTTTTTGATAAGAGAAGCTTATTTGGCTTACAGAGAATCTTAGAGATTTTTCTATAGTTGAATTTGTGCCCTTGAACATCAGCTTTCCACTTATATTATCGATGTGCATAATAGTGATGTTTCTCATATTTAAATGATATTATTGATCTTCAAAACTTTATTAAAAAAGAAGATAATATATATCTTTTAATTTATATACTTATTACTTTGACACTAAGTTTGCTAGTTGGTATAGCTATAATGGAGATAACATTTTATATAATAACATCAGTCAAACATCGACATACATAACGCTGATGACGCAACGATTATCTTATACTTTATATTGAGAGAAATATTCAATCGATTCTTAATAAAGTTATCATATAATATTATTAGTTAATACAAAATAGTTAAAAAACTTACAAATATTTTTCAATGTATTGAGGATAATGTGATACAAGTTTTTTTTTGAATTATTTATTATTAAATTTATTTTTTTAATTATTTTTTTTGTCCCCACTTAAAATAAGAATTGATTCCGAATGTTAGCCTCTAAAAACTTACACGTCCATATCAAAGTTTATTTTTCCTAAGATTAGTAAACTCGATCAGCCTCACAAACGTAACACGTTCTTCACGTGGGTCGGGGCCGCAAATTAAACCAAAAATCCCAAAATACGACCCAAATCGACACCTACATCTTCTCGATTTCAAAAGGAAGCTGACTGGCTCCCATTTCTTATCCAAGGTGCTCTAGCTGATCAGCTACTCGTCCAACATGGCGAAGAATCATCATGCGGATCTTCGCCTGGCCCATCTGCGACACTGGTATAGAGGCGAGAGATTTCTCAGCGAAACAATTGATAAAAAAACTACCTACCATAGAAATGATGGATCACCGTCTAGTGAACGCTTTGCACGAATCGTGATGTTTGTGTGCCGTTTTCCAGTTATAGGATGCATGTAGTTATTTGTTTTCGTCATTATAGCCACGTGCGAAATTGTATTGGATGGTGGGCCCGCTTCTACAAGATGCGGCATCGACGGGATGGTTCCGGCGTGAAGGATACGTAGAGTGGAGGAAATTTGGTTTTCTAACAAATTGCAACATGGAGGGTACATAATAAGGGATCATCACCGTCCATCGCTTCTAGACACGACTCTCAATGTGGATGGACAGTAATCCATGTTTCCATACGGAACATTTATTTAATAATAATCATTCGATTTGGTCCGTTCAGTGCATCGTTCTGTTGTTGCACATTCCGGGCCGTGCCTGCGCGAGGTTTCGCTCATGAGGGGTAAAACATGTCTTACTTTTTTCACGTAAGACAGTATTCTCTCACGCTCGCTACTCCCGGTGAATTCTAACATCTGCTTCCATCTCCTTGGCTACGACAGCTTTCTGCCGAACTCCCGTCTTCGCTTTCTTCTCTGTTGTCCATTCTCGCACCCTACCCTTGCGGTTCCCGTTCAGTCGGGCGAATTCTCAGGCGTTACCCTGGTCATCTTTTTTTTAAGTTTGGTCTTCGATCTGAAGGATGGAGGAGTTTAAAATGTCCGTCGAAGACGGCCTGAGGCTGGCGAAGCGTGTGTACGTTGGCAAGGCCCAGCACGCCGCGCCGCCTCCGAGGATTCCGGCCGAGATGGATAGGTCGAGAGCCTCCCTCCTACCGAAAGGCACGCCGATGCTGTACGCGGTTATCGTCGACCCAGCAATCGTGGACAATCCGGACATTCCGAGCTACCAGCCGCACGTATACGGCAGGTGTGATCCGCCAGCATTGATCCCGCTTCAAATGAACGAAATTGCTGTGAAGACTGACTGCTATCTCGATACGGCTTTGATCACTGTCCGAGGGCTGTGGCGGGTTCACTGTGTAATGGGCAGCCGCAGGTGCGACTGCCGCCTCGTGGTTCCATTCGGGGAGCAGGTAGGCTTGAAAAGTAGTGTTCTCATGTTTAGATTTCTAATTGGATCACTCGCAATTTTGAGCTTCTTTGTTAGAAATTTTCACTTCCCTTCAAGATTCGAGATGGCAGATAAAAGTAGAGAGGATATTGCTTGTTGCATTAAGTTTATTGTATCTGAGGGTTGGTAGATGGAGTTTATTGAGATTCTTAGTTGGGTTGCCATAATACAAAAGTTATGTTGCATAAAAAGATTTGCATATAATTGTGCTAAAGCGTTGTGTAGCGCTCAACTTGAATGAAAATTTAGGATTCATAAAGAGAGGCCAAGTAGTTTGGACCGGGGTTAATCATGATGATGTTGAGATCATATAAAGGTTATGTGTGAGTCTGGCGTTTCATGCTTAGCAGCAGTGATGCATAGGAAAATTATCTCAGGATATGTTAACTAAATTTTTGTTTAGGATGGGTTCCAAACCGTCTGATTCATCTTGAGATGAGTAAAATACATTCAAAATTTGTATGCACTCATCCCAATGCAAATCCAGTGGCTTTATATCGAAGAAATTTTTAAAATAAGTATTAAATAATTAATAATTATTATTTTAAGAAAGTATAAAAAATTTTTAGTAGACCATAAGTGACGGTCACCACTTATCATCGAGAGGTGAAATACCCATCATTTATGGCGACTTCAAAGCGTCGCCATAATCGGCCGACCGGCTACACCTAAACATAAGTCACGGTGGTAGATGCAATCTTCATTCCGGCTTTTGCTTTTGCTTTCCGAGCAATGCCGCCACGATGACAGATTCCGGCTCCACTTACGGATTCTGATTCCGCGACAGATTCCGGCCCCGCGACCGTCCCACGCTTTCGGTCTTGGCTCCACCTACGGATTCCGGCTCCACCGCAAGTCTCGACTCCACTTCAAAGCTTTCGGTCTCGGCTCCACCACAAGTCTCGGCTCCAGCTCCTTAAGCTCGGCTCCAGCTCGCACGACCTGTCCCGCAAGGTATATTTTCGATTTCCCTAGTATTCAATTTTTTGGGTGGTGTAAAAGGAGGAAGTTTTTGCAAGTGATATTCCATTTTCCTAGTATTCCATTTCTTGGAGTTGTAGGATTGCTTTTGATATGTTTCTTCCAAGTATTCCATTTTGGTGATTGTGTATGTGTTGAATCTACAAACAAGTAAGGTCGAAGTTCTTCTTTCTCTGTTAGGGTTTTTGTGGAGCTTTTGATTAGTGATAAGTTAATTTTTAGATTGCATTAGAAATTGGGTTAGTTTTTGTGATGCAATAAATTCAATGAGTGATAAGTTTGCAAAATATTTTAGGATGCGTTACAAATTGAGTAGATAATTTTTGAGATTAGTGAAATATAAATTTTGCATTTTTGTTCATTTAACACTATAGGTTGGTTGCTGAGCATATATTAGGATGAGTCAGGAGCTTTTTTCCTTGATTCTCTTCTATGACGTTCAACTGATTGTTGATGATCAGTTTATTCCAAGTTATGTCGATAAAATCGTCCAATGCGAGTCTCGCGTCATGCTAAGATTTAAAACGAGAAAGTGCTTAGATCTGCGTTATGATGTTGATAACTTCATGGAGCTTACGTGTCATTTCTCTGCAGGATACATAACTTCTATGATTTTTGATGAAAGATCGCATCAGATGAAGCTTCCCGTCGATATTAGTTCTTATGAAAGTCAAGCCAATGTAATAACTGAAATTATACTAACCTCATCATAATCCATCGATTATGCCCATGATTTCACTTTGCCAACAGCTGCTGTACTATAACACTACTACGACGACTCAAAAGTAAGGTTAGTAATTACCTCAACAGCAGTGTCAGTGTCTTTATTTTTGGTTTATACTATCTTTTATTTTTTTAAAGGATTATGACTTTGTTGACACAGAACTCAACTCGCTCAAGCACGACACAGAGCAACCTAGTTCATCTAGAGTCTTGCGACGAAGTACGAAACATAATATCGAATCAAATAATGCATCGATGATCATGCGGGGAGGATTCTTTTCTGGTAATACCAATTTACACCAATGTGATCACGAGCTTATTGAGTCATTCAATCTGTAATTCTTCAAATGATATACTATGATTTGCAATGACTATGTCCGCGATATGCCAAACCACAAGAGGATTTGATCAGATGATGGTCCATCCGATAGTTCAAGTTTTGATGACATTGAAATTCTAGTTGTATGAAGGTATGTGTTTCTCAAATAAGGTGAGCCGCATGAATTTGGTCAATACTTAATGCTCGCTTACCATTACTCAATCGAATTTTATTATGTGCACAACATAATCCTAACAAATCTTGCCAATGACGATGCATAGTAAGCAAAAAATGTTGGGAGGTGCTTGGAGGATATCAACTTTGCACGCATTACACGCTGGTTACTATCGTTCTTACCGCCAATGCACTTCTAAGTTCATTAGTTATTTCATAACGCCACATTTCGATAGACTTGAAATTAAGGAGATAAGTGAAAGGATGAAAATTAATATTAAAGTGTCTTGCATGACGATGCGAAGAGTTAAATATTTGGTAGTTGGGAGGACTCTCGCCCATTTATGGATTTATTATGCTCGTTTTTCGCTGAATTTTATCATTAAATATATGCAGGTTTTAGAGATTGTTTTGGGTATTTGGACTATCAATATTAGGTTGAGAATTTTGTCGCCCTGTTTCTGAGCATGGACGGAACATTCTTACTAGGAAAGTATCGCAATACGTTACTCACAGATATTGGTATTGATGCTAACAATGGATTATTTTGCTTTTACGTAATTTTTACCCAACAAGTCCTCCAAATAATATGTTATGGTTCAAGTTAGCTTTGTACTTGCGCGCTATTGATCCACCAAAAAAATACTACCCCTGCAGAAGCGGCCGATATATGTTAAGATAATACTATAATCTACAAATTTTCTTAGCTCGTGGTTCTGATTTTTATAGTAACATTTTAAACTTGTTTCATATAGTGAGCATATCTTAGGAGGACATTTTTCGCCTTTTGGGACGTCCAGGTGACTTGACTTCTAGTTGGTTATATAAATAAGTAAAGAAGATGCCACGATCGAGATTGAGAACCCACATCTGAGCTGATGTCACAAAGAGATACGTCATAATATGCATTACTGATTATTTGTGACGAGACATGGGTCATCTACTTATTGATCCGGCCATCCACTTTCAGAGCTTTCGTATATGACGCGACCCACAAAGACAGTATCTTGTGAGACTGAGAGGGGGTGTTGCGTCATAGCGAACACATGATGTCCCATCACATATGTCTATCAAATTACCTACCACTACACCTGGTAAGTCGGAAAGATATATACGTCGGCAGATAAGATATATAGATGTATTTATATTGTGTATTTTGAAATATTTCTAGTTTTGTAATTTTTGCATTTGTAACTGGGTTTACTTAAGATATGAATGAATTTTTTTTTTGTATAATTTGTTTAATAGTATAACAACGTCATGTAAAATAGTTTAAATTTAATGCTAGCAGCTGATTGAGTTTATATGCAAACTATAGGCAAACTCTGGTAAAATACATATATTCTCTCTCAAAAAAAATAACATAGCAGGAAAGTCGCCCACTTATGTGGCACTATAGAAAGCCGCCCATAAGTGGGTTTAAGCCATCTCGATAGGTTGGCGATCGCCCATTTCTGAATCGTACCTAAACTGAAATTTTTTTTATACATTCTTAAAATAATAATTATTAATTATTTAATACTTATTTTAAAAATTTCTTCCTTTATATCCTAACCAAACTTTGGTTATAATATTCTGAAAATTTTTTTATAACATTAAGGCTTATTTGAGAAAGAATAGTGTGTATACTATTTGCTGCATATAAATTAAATTAGGTGACAAATTTAATGAAAACTTCACTGTTTCTTATGACAAGAATGTTCTTAAGATTTTGTTTAGTTCAGTGGTTATTTAGACACCAATGTTATTAAGATATCAATGTTGTTTGTCATATATTTTGTGTTTGGTTTAGTGTTATCATGATGCCATCACATTTATAGCTTATGCTAAGATGACCCTCTGGGGCAGTTAATCCTGGTCTTTATTTTTTTCGGTGTATATCATATATTCCCATCAATTAAATACAGAATGAAAACAACCTGATGGAACAACAACCATGGCATTTTTTTCCTCCAAAAATCTTGGAGATAGTAACATCATGGCAAAATATGGCATACTGTTAAACTGTAATAAATAAACTAAGCTCAAGTCAATTAGAAAATGGCAGCAATGATCATTATTAGTCTTATAGGCACAATCAAAATCAATAATTTTAACCCCACACATAATTAAACTATTAAATTGGTTGTTGTATAGTTTAAAGCTCTCAGCTAAATAGAATAAAAGAATAGAAGAAAACTTAACTATCATTTGAAACACTACAAAAACTTATAAGTCTAGAAAACCTAACTCAGTTAGCAAACATTTTGCTAGTTGTGTTCCACTCTTCATCAATTATCATGCATAGAAGGTAAAATTTATTAGTTGCAATCACAGAAGTTACAATTCTTACTTGCCTTGCAATCTTGATTTGATTTGTCAGACTATGAGAATGAATGTAGTGAATTCTTATACTCATTAAGTGCCAAAAAAAAAAAAACTCCAATGACACTTGCATTTTTTATGCGGGAGCTGGGCGATATGCGGGATACACCCGCATATGTGATGGGGACTCCTGCTCCAGCTTGAACCTGTTCTCCTGAACCAAGGCTGGCTCACCTGAACTAGGGCTTGTTCAGGTTCCCTTCTAAACCTCGGTTCATTTAGTCTTTTAATTAGGGGTTTTTGTTTATTGGTATAAACAGATAATTATGTGTTTTAAGGTTAGTTTTTTTTATTGTTTTTAGACTTTGGAGACTTCCTCTGTTTTTCCTTCCTTTTGAGATGATTTTCTAATTCAAAGTTTCAAACAAGTGGTGAGATTGTATCTTGCTTGAATTGAAGAGTTGCATGCATTCTTGGAACGTCATGAAATCGATTGGCTGTTGTTTTTTTTGTCTCAGATTTGTGTTTTTTTCTTGTTGGACTGCTGTTCCTGCACCCATACCCGAAGTCCTTATCCAACTATTATTCAAGGCAGCATTACTTCAACCATCTAGCTCAGTTAATCCTGGTTCTCATGTCCAGGACACTTGTAACTGTTTGGGTCAACCTATAATAATAAGAAAGATTTTCAATACTCTATTGTTGTTCGATCCAAGCCCATCACTACAACAAATGAACACAAAGAAACCTTCTCTATCTTAGGTTCTTCCTTTTCCTTAATCTTTATTTCACCTTTTTATACCTTCTTTCATTTAAGAATATTGTAATTTGATTAGAGCTAAATCTACCTTATATCTATTTTAGGTACTTTTTTTTCTTTTCAAAAGCATTCTACCACCCCATTATCCTCAAAACCTCCCCAAAATTTTGTACGAAAAACACCACTATTCAATTGACCTCTAACATACACTAAAAGGATTAGTTGGAGAAAGATCAAAATGCCACCAAGGAGAAATAATTCAAGAGTCTAGGAACTTACTATGGAAATGCAGCGAGAAATTTTACAACTACAATGTAGGTCATACTTATTAACTACAAATGACAATTCATCTAAAGGTTTTCGTGGAGCCATAGTGTATGGCACACAGTGTGACGCATGCTATTTTAAACATGACGCAAAATATTAAGAAATTATGAATAAAAATGTTAATAGATATGAAAGAACTATTAAATTAAAAGATAACAACTATGACAGCAAAACTGCAATACATAAAAAAAATATATAACTTCAAGTAGTCAATTACATCAAATTTAAAATAATTAATCTTCTTGAGAGTCAACATCATCATCTTAAAGTTAAAAATCCTCGTTTCCTTAATCAACTTGGTCATCTCTTAAATCATAATTTTTTTCATCAATATCAACATCTTCAAAATTTATTGTAATAATTTCTCTAGATAATGAAGCATTCTTCTCTTTGCCTTTAGCCTGCTCTCGAATATTATAATTTTTTTCCGAAGCATGAGTAGCTTGTGTAAAAAATTCTCCACATTAATTTTTCCTCACCAATAACTAATTAGTTATTTTCATCTAATTCATCATCCATTTTTCTTGTTAATCACTCATTTACATCACCTATCTCATTTTGATAGCATCAATGACATCACGATGGTTGTATGTATGAATCAATGGCAAGTTATATGTCACATAAACTAAAATTTTGAGGGGAGCATGATCCATTCTACTTCTTCTTTTGTTATGAAACTGCAATAAAAAATTATTAAAATAATTAAATTTTAAAATATCCGAATAAAAACAAATATTATAAATCATTACATACATATATGTTCAAAACTTCAAATATACTCTAATTATTCTTACAACTAGATGAACTATAAGTTAGGCCAAGGACTTTAATTGCAAAATTTTGTAAGTTTGGAGCATCTTGGCCACATGCTAATCACCAATTAACTGAAAATAATAAAGTATTAGAACTTATAGTTACTTAAAACTCAAAATATTATTTAATAATAAATACTAATTATAGCTATTGAAATCATGATACATAGTGCTCTAGTGGTTCTGTGTTATTGTTGGAGGAATATTAAAAAGATCTTCACCCCTGATATATACACTAAAATTTTTATCAATTTGTTTCGCGTCATCAGCATTCTTAGATAATCTTCTAATACATGCATATAATCCATTGACTACTTCTATGTCGTTAGCAATTTTGGGATTATTGAAATAATGCTCCGGATTTGAGAAGTTGCATGCTAAGGATGATATAGTTGCACATCTCATCTTTTATCAATAATTTAAAATGTTTGTTCATATTTTTTAAGGTTACTAAAGCTCGCAGCAATGGCTTCTATTCTATTTGTTACTTCATATAAATAACTCATTAGGAGCCTTTTTCTCTATCAACCAATCTAAGAACCTTCAATAAAAGGTCACATACTTTGACATGCACAATGATATTCCAAAAGAATTCTTTAATATAGTTTGTTGTGCTTGTTTTGACTTAGCTTTTTTTTGCATAAAGTCTCAATACAAATTCATTGCATGTGAATATTTTTTTTCAAATGCATTTGTTGTTGATGAAACTATTGTAAGGCCAAAAAAGCAGCGACAAATCTAGTTTTAGTAGGCTTGACTAGTGATCTTTGATTTGTACATTTCCTCATTGAGTCAAGTAATTGAGGTCTTGAATAAATGAAGCACCGCCACTACCTTTTTAAAGCAATTTCTTAGTTTATGAATCTTAAAAATATCTTCATTCATTAAATTTAATTAATGTGCTGCACATGGAGTGCAATATAGATGTGAACATTTCTCCATTAGTAACTTTCTTGCAACAAAATGAACATATATTATAAATCGTTTAATAACAACTTACAAAAAAGTTATAATGCGCTACCAATCGGCAAGAACATTCTTTGAAGCATTATTATTGGTCACTTGGACAACACATTATTGTTCAATCTTCTCAATGTACTTACGTTCAAATATTTTGATTGCATTATTTGAGTAAGAGCTGGTATTAGCTGACTCTATGAATGCATTTCCTCTTAGAGAATTTATTAAAAAATTCACTAAACTTTTATCATTCTGGAATATCCAACTATTAGCTATAATTGAGCTGGGATGTCCAACTGTTAGCTATAATTGAGCAATTGTATTTAAGACAATCTTTTCTATGTCATTGTAAGAGTTATTGTGTGTGCTTTGCCTCTTTTTTCAAAAATGACACCCAAATTTCATGATAACTAGGTAGTTTTATTTCAGGCCCAAATTATCCAAAAGCCTAAACTATTGCTAGAAAGCTATTGTAGTTAATAGTATTAAATAGAATCCCAGCATCATACATCCATTTATAAAAGACTTACACTGGCTCTTTCTCTCAACTCTCTTTTTAGCAGCATGGATTTCTCTTTGCATTATACTATTTTTTTGTTTCCTTACTTCGATAGGTTCAGGTGCAAAAATTATTTCTAAAGGACTTTTAGCCTTCGGCGCTTTAAACATAAATGACACTGAAGATGAGGAGCTTTGGTTAGATGACCCTGTACTTATTATATGAAAACATTTTGATCGTCTAAATTCATATTTATACTCAAAATATCATCATCTAACGTACAATTAGAATCATCTTCATTTATATCAACATATGACATTTCATCAATTTATATTTCAATTCCTTCTTATTTATGGATACTTGATTTTTTTTCACATATTGAGGGCATTTGACATAACTTGTAGCGCTTTCTAAAACCCCTAACTAAATATTATTTATGACAAGTGATTCTACTTTTGCCACTTCACCACAAAATACACACGTCATAAAGTTAGTATTACTGATATTAGCCAAGAATCTATATTTCCATGCTAGATCCTTTTTTGTAGCTTAAAGCAAATCTATGTAATTTTATACCTAATGATAAAAACATATGATAATAAATATAATAACTTGATTCACAATTGCATCAAAACATAATATAGAATTATTTATAAGGTAATTTCATTAGATAATACACACTTTAAATAATTCAATTACCTTATATTTCATTAGATATATGATTAAATAATCTATATTTTATTACATTCTTAAGATAGCAACTCAAGATTAGACAGAAGTTTCTATAGAAAAAGAAAAAGAATTTAAATGGTATTAGATAAGGGTTAATTAATAACACTACTTTAAACATTCACTGTTACCACCCTATCTCTCATCGTTCAGTTACAACACACCCAATACACCTCTTTTATAAATCTCAAACACAGTAACCATTAGTAGCTGTTATATAGCCAATGAAAAGCACAAAATAGCAGCAATTAAGGGCACTAAATAACAGCCAACAAAAGACTCTAATGCAGCCAACTAAAGCATTAAACATCATCCTTAAAGACACCAAATAGTAACTCATAAAGGTGTTAAATAGCAGCTAATAAAAGCATTAAACATCAACTAACAAAGGTACCAAAGGTGGTAATTGGCCGTTGAGGATTGCGGGATTTAAGAAGGAAGAAAAGAAAAGAAATTGTAACCCACAACTTCATTAATTTACTTTCAAGAATTACCAGCATAATAGCTAAGAAAGGCACAAACAACAGTTCACAAAGTCCCCCAAACCGTAACTAGCAAGGAACCAAACAACAACTAATAAAAGGCACAAACGACAGCCAATAAACCCACTAGCCAACAACTAAGGAAATTCCTTCGGCTCACCCAGTAGCCAGACTCCCACGAGACAACCAAGGACGGAATAGAGAAGGAACGGGAGTAAATAAGAGGGAATTTATTTAAGCCACATCAAAACCAACGCTAGCATCACAGCCGTCTAACTCCAAGGTCCAACAATCAAGCCGTTGCATGATAGGATTAGTGGAAAATAATCAACCTTGTTACAGTAACTATATATTATTTAACAGGTTACTCAAACAGTAATTAATCAATAATTAAATTAATTATTATATGAATTTCATTAGCTATTTTAATTAATATATCAAAGTATCTCATATATGTATGTATATGCCATTTTATTCAAAATGAAATGTAGAATTTTATAAAAATGTGTATGATGACTTTCAAAATGTGTGAAAAATTGGGCATGTTCTAAAATGCATAGAATGGGAAATTTAAATTACCTTTTTAAAACTTTTGGGTTTCGATCTTTCATCTTGAAGATGTGAGATTGTAAGGATCGCTGATGAATCTCTAGTGTGTTGGGCATGAGGAGCTACTTGATTGTGATTTTTTTATTGGAGAAGAAATGGGTGAGGGTGAGATGAAATGGGACATGAAGAAATGGGTGAGGGTGAGATGAAATGAGACTTGATTGTGAATATGTACGACCATTTATATGTATATATATTTATATATATTAAAATATGTCTGACTATGTGATCTCTGATTAGCATCTAATAACTCTGAAAGAAAACAATTGTTATTTTCAAATTATTATTTGAATGTACCAATGAATCAACAACCAACATCTTCTAATAACATAACATAACATAATATTACAAATGCTAATGAACCAAATAACCCCAGCTTTGAATTCAATTCTATTGTTAAGGCTAACATCCAAAAGATTTATTTTCTATTCTTTCTTACTTTATCATCCACTCAGTAGAGGCATTTTGTTATCCAGAATACTAGTTGAAGATAATCCAATCTTAATAATCAATCATCCCAATGTTCTGACTTCTAAATTCCAGCTATAAATATCTGTGTTTGTTCAATGAATTTTCTATATTTTTCTCTCAGGACTATTTATTACTAATCTGCTTTGAAATTTATTTTCTTTCAATGTTTATCTCTGGGTTGAGTGTTTGAGCTTATAAACTTCAGAATGCCTATTGGTTGTTCTCAAGCTGTACATGGTTTGGCTAACAGGGTTCAATTCTAGGTGTTGAGGTAAATTATGCTAGGAGATCTTGCTCTACTCAGGTGGTTCATAGAGAAGATGATCAGTACCAGGAGAAATTTTCGAAGAATGAACATAGGGGCATCCTAAAACCATGTTTTTTTTCATTGATGATCCCTCAGGTAAGTTGGTTACCTGAATGCATTTGCGATGATCTGTTTTCTGAGATTTTAAGTTAATTCCAATCTAATTGAAACTCTTTTTGCATTGAAGGTTGATGGTGGTTGTGAAATATCACTTGATATCAGCTGGTCTCAAAAATTACTGTACAATGATGGCTATTTATCTGTTAGAATACCATTTACTTTTCCTGATTATGTCAATCCATTTACTTTAACAGTAGAGAAACAAGAGAATATACAGTTAAATGTGAATGCTGGCACTGAAAAGGAAATCATTCTACAGAAATCAACCCATGCTTTAAAGGTGAATGCTTATGGTTTTTGTTTGAAGAAATATACCAAATACTTTTATTTTGATGCCACTGTTCATAATTTGTAGGAAAATGGTCGGCATATGGGGAGATTCTCATTCTTGTATGAGGCAGATGTAGAATACTGGTCAACTAAAGATTTTGAATTTTCTTATAGTGTATGTTTCCTTAATCTCTGAACATTAATTTTTTAGTTCCACTTCTCAACTAGTGGGCTGTCTTCAACTTTATTGCATGCTTGAAGTGAAAAAGAATCTTGTTACACACTATGTTTCATTATGGTTATGTTTATGTTTTCCTACTTCGGAAATAAAGTGCTTATCATTTGATCCATACCCCAAAGTTTGTCCTAGTTAAATCTTTTGAGAATGCATTTATTATCTTCATTTATCATTTGATGTACAGGGATGTATGATGGAAGAATGGAAGTTAATTGTAGCAGTATGAAATAATGCAATGAAGTGAAAGACCAGATATGAGAAATGAAAAGGGATCTCCACACTGACATAACTCCATGTACATTACTTGGAGAAACTATCGTGTACAACTTAGAGCAACCAATTTACATATATGAATGGAGAAGTGCAACCAGTTTCATTTTTCAGTAATTTATCGAAAAAAATTCACATTGTATGCCCATAGTCTTCAAGGGCACTCACCAGTATGAAAAAAACTAACATGAAGGATTCATTAGCAACAAGTCATAGAGCTCGCTTAAATGACCAAGGCTCATTCACTCTTAATTGACACTTCGAAAAATTAAATATCCATTTAGACCACTTGAGCTTACTTGGAGGTGTTGACTTCATTTTTGGATGAGATTAATATCATTTTTAAAACTATGAATTAGGACACCTAATCTTAGATTAGGAGTCTCTTGATTTAAGCACTTAAATCACTATGCTTAATGACAGTGGATTCTCCTAGGGTTTGACCCAACTTAATGGGATTAGGTGAATCTAAACCCAACCCAAATCTAAACAAATAATTAATTTGAACATACTCCAATTGAAAATTAAATCTAATTAAACTTAGGCTAAGGTAATTGGGATAGCTAACCTAACTACCATATTTAAGCTCAAAATCACTTGAACCTAAAGAAATTCATATAAAATCAAAATAAATTCAAATCATATCAATTTAAAAGCATAAAATTCATTATATGAATATGAATGAAGTCAAATCCAAATAAATCTTATAGTTTGCTCTTAAAAATATTTTTATTAGTTTTCTTTAAGTTTCCCCATCTAATTCTAGGACAATAATTTAATTTATTTTTCATTTTTCAATCTTTCATCTTAAAATGTAAAACTAAGAGTCGATGTTGGGCACTTAAACCTTCACTCGGAATGAAACGATCTATTTTTTTATCAGAAAATAATCAATCTGTGTTTTACTAGATCTATTTTTATAAGTAATAATATGTTTATCTCTTTTCTTAAATGAAATATTAGCAACTATAAAATTATAGGCTAAAGAAAAATTTAATATAGTCATACCTTCTTTATTAGTCACTCCAAATCCATAATCACCGTGAATACTTTTAAAATCTTCTACCACTCTATCAAGATGTCTATTTAAATCTCCTCCAATAAATATTTTTTCTTTAAGAGGTATTTTTTGTATTAATCCCTCTAATTTATTTCAAAAATTTTCTTTTGAGCCTAAATTCAAACCTACTTGAGGAGCATAAACATTTATAACATTGATAATCTTAGTATCAACAATAATCTTTAAAGCTATAATTCTATCTTCAAATCTATTAATATTTATAAAATTATTTTTTAAATTTTTATCTATAATCACATCAACGTCATTTCTAATTCGACTTTTACCGGAATACCAAATTTTAAAACCTAAATTATCAATCTCCTTGGCCTTCCACCCAACTCATTTAGTTTCTTGAAAACATAAAATATTTATCTTCTTATGAACCATAATATCTATTAATTCCATTAATTTATCTGTAAGAGTACCTATATTTCAAGTTCCTAACCTAATTTTAGTTTCATGGAGTAACTTCTTTTCCCACATCCATTGATAATATGGGAAGCCTTGCTTATTTAACACCGCACTGATGTAGGCCTTTGCACACTTTCACTTGCTATACCTGCCGCCTGTGAGGACCTAGATTAGCACAATGTTTGAAAGAATTCATGTCAAGATTATTTCGACAAGTTTTATGTCGACTGCCTATTGCAACCCTCCACTTTTCACATCCGTACTTCCGACAAAGGTAATGTTAAATGGTTAAACAAACACAATTGAAACTTAAATCTAAATTCAATCTATCAAATGGAACAAGCTAGATCAAACAAAAAGAAAGAAATGCTTAAGTGATTTAATTCAATCTATTTGAACTTCAACATGGATTAATCACCTTGGAACATATCTAGACTCATCCTAAAATGAGTTTTGGATGATTGACAGCCAATACTAAGCAAAGTAAATGAGCTCAAGTCCATCCAAACAAAAGAATATACCATGGAGAAAGAGAAAGAAGCTTGGAGACAAAACTCCTTATCAAATCCATTCCCTCACCTCCACTCCTCATCCTATCTATCTTGGGATCGCAATCAATCTGACCACCCTAGCTAGCCTTTGGGTGGCAATCTCTGGCCATGATAAAATCTCCTCCTCATATAGCTCTCTACCAAGAATGGAAAATGAGCAGAGAGCCTTTCTCAAGCAAGTTTGTAGCTTCCAACACATTTCTCAAGTGAAACGAAGGAGAGTGCACCCTTTCCCTGATCTCCATGTCGTCGACAAGCCGGAGTTCAACCAAAGCCACTAGAAAATGGACGAATCTTGGTCCATAGGGCAATCGATGGAGGGACAATCCAATTATCCTTCCCAGAGCTTCGCCAGGTCCCCACAAAGCTTTCCGAATCATTCTCGCCACCGGAGATCACCACCGACGAGGAATGGAATTAAATCGACCCTTTAAGCATTCGGTTTTGGTTCTTTTCGAAATGAACTTGATCTCAAGGGGGATCAAGGCATATAAATGTATTCTATTTGAGTCCTTGATGGATTTGCAATTGAAATTGAGTGATTTTATCAATTAGATTGCCTAAAATCACTTCGATTCAACGGACGGTGTTCGGCTTTTGCCATTGTTAAAGGAGATAATCTGCCGCCCTTTTGTTAGAAGACGATTGATTTGATTTAGTCCATTTAAATCTATAGAATTGTGGGGTAAATCACATGCCGGATCTTTTGTGGTCGCCGCTTGATTTGGATCCACGTGGATCCGATAATGGTGCAATGAGCAAAGCTCATTTAAAATGGTAAAATTCAATTTTTTGATTTAAAAAAATGCAGAAAAATTGTTAAAACTTTAAAAAATCATTGAAAATAAAATATTCAATAAAAAATTCAAATAAAGGCTCTATGGAATCTTGGGGTTGTTTGGTTTCAGATTTATTTAAAGTAAACCTGCATGAAATCTAACTTTGACTTTGGTATGGTGTAAAGTAAATTTTCAATGTATTTGTATTTGAAATGCATTAGAATGGTCATTTTTTGTATTTGGCCTGATTTAATTCCAAATACACCGAAAGTGTTTTGCCGTAGCCGTCGACGCCGTCTTCCACCGCCGCCGACATCCGCCGCCACCGCTGATCATTATCGCCGCCACCATTGCTAATCATTGCCGCCGCCACCGCCCGGCCGCCTCGATACTAGCCATCGCCGACATCGGCCGTCGTTTCCACCGGCCACCACCGCTCGGTCGCCGCATCACGCCAACCGCCATGGAGCGTAGCTGATCGCCACCGGTGAGATTACTATCGCCACCCATAATCTCAAAAATACTTTACATTACATTTATTTTGTCAAAAAAAAAGAAATTCATGTATTTGTAGAGTTTTCAACCAAACAAGTTAAAGTAATCTAAATACACTGCATTCCTTTTACACTACATTTATTTTACATTGCATTCTTTAGGCAACCAAACAACCCTTTAGTGAGAGAAGTCTATTAAACTCAAAATCCCTAATTTTTATTAAGTAATTTTGTATTAATTTGGGTTTAAATTAAATAATTAAATTCAAATTAAACATAAACCATCAATCCAATTGACTTCAAACTTTGAGGAAATAAAATTGAGATTAAAATTCACTTTAGATAAATTTTTCATGATTTATTGGATATTAAATCTATAATTATGCAAATTTCAATCATAAATCATTAATTTATTGAAATAAATTAATAACAAATTAAGTGAATCATGAAATCAACTTATAATATCATAATAAACCCTAATGAATTTAAATTTATCATTAAAACTCACTGAAATTTTATATTTTTCAAAATGACTTAACTAAGTAATTAATTCAATTAATTGACCTGAGTATTAAAAAATTATAATATATCAACCAAAACTCAAATTATAAATAAACCCTTTATGGATGCATCTGCTAGAGAGGAATTCAAGAAATTTAAAACTCCTAAATTAGTTCACTTTAATTTAAGCTTTATTTAAGTTTTATTGAAATGATTAAAACCTTAATTAACCTAAAATTATATATCTTAGTAGAGTGAAATTCTAGGAAACTTATATTGGCAAGAAACCCCACTTGTTATAAAAATTTTAGGGATAAATTAACTTTGGATTAAGAGTTGTTAAATTTCTAATCATTAAGTTAGTTTAAGGAAAAGTTTTAATTTAGAAAATTATAAAAATTACAAAAATATATAAAAATATTTAATTTATTTTCATTAATATTAGAATATTTAAGAAAAATTTTCAAATCTTCTGAAGTTAAAGAATTTGATTAATAATGTACTTAGGATTTAAGATAAAATAATAAAATATAAAATTTAATTTTAAACTTTAAATCATTAATGTACAATATTTCAATTAAAAAATTGAAATTTAAACTTTATTTAACCTTTGAACTTTACAATCAAACTTGAAATTCATTAATATGGAAATCTCTTAAACCTTTTTAGGTTAATGAATAACATAATTTCAATTGCAAATAAAAGTAATAAATCAAATCAATTAAACTTAAATAACCCAAAAAATTTAAAATGGCCTAGGATAGGTTTGATGCCCAAAATAGTTAATTCCTTAGGCTTCTTGGATCATGATTAGCAAACAAAACTCCATCATAATAAGTTAAATTAAGTGATAAAAACTCTAACACATGTAATGTTATATTAAGTCTAATGAGTTAGATGAAGAATTCCCTAAATAAGAAAATTAAGTCTTCCTTCAAATTGGTTAGAAATAATTGAATTAATTTATTTAAATTCATACATATTAACGTTAATGGAGTGAATGAAAGAAGTCATAACTTGAAATCAATTACATTAATCCAAACTCAAGATACATGGAAATATTAATGAAATGAATAAATAAAATTAATTAAAATCAAATAAACCTAAATGATAAATTGAAAATATATAAATAAATAAATCTTGAAATTGAAATATAATGGATTATTTAAATGATGAAATCAAAACCAAACTTGAATTAAGATATTAACTTAAGTTAATTAAGTTCATTCAAATTAATAAACATTAATAAAATAAACATAAATATAAACATTAATGTAATGAATAAACAAGATCAATCTAAATTAAATAAATAAATAAATAAAATAAATAAAATCAAATGAATAATGAACCAAATCAACTATGGATGCTATACATTTGTTAAGAGATTTGATGGAGAAGAATAGAGGAAGTAAGGAGGATTTATATATGATATTTGTTAATTTAGAGAAAGCTTATGATAAAGTTTCAAGAGATGTTCTTTGGAGAGTTCTAGAAAAGAAATGAGTTAATATTTGTTATATTCAAGTCATTAAGGATATTTATACTAGAGCTATTACCTGCGTCCAAACACAAGGAGGATTAACAAAATATTTTTTTATTTCAGTTGGATTAGCCTTTTGCTTTAGTTATGGATGTTCTTACTAGGCATTTACATATGTGTACCTTGGTGTATACTTTGTTAATGATTCTTTTTCACACCCGAACTAATATCGCGAGAACGTATCGGCCGATTAAAGAAAAATTTACATTACACTTCTAATATTAAATAAAATCTTCAATCATACAAGAGCCACTATAATCCACAAATGATTTTACAATTTGTCTACACATATATATACTAACAAAGTTCATATTCAACATAACTAACATAATTATTATCTCTTGAAGTTCTCTACGGCGATAAACATAACTTCCTTCTTTTCACCATTTAGGATGGTACACCAAAAAAATTAAACACCAAGAATCAATAAAATTCATATTACGCTAAAGATAGTAAAAGAAGCAGAACCAGATGCGCCGCTTTTATTTTCATGCGTATATAAAAGAAATTACTCATACAATCAGCATACAGATAGATAGATAAACATTTCAGAACTTTTATTTTACATTTATCATCCGTCTTGTGAGTCATCGCCTAAACCTTTACCAAAAGAAAACTCAGAAGAATACTCATCCAAAGGATAAGAAATTATTACCATTTTACAATTTCATCAATTCATTTTTCGCCATTTCTCAGATAATTACATCCCTACAAGATCAAAGGGCTGAACTCCACTTTCAAAGATACACATTCAAAGATACAATTATACTGATATTAATTTATAACTAATTAAATCGCTTAACTTTATAAAATGCTTTATAGGGAGCCATACCAATACTTGCTTGAAAGCTATTATTATAGGCAAATTCAATCAAAGACAAATGAATTTTCCAAATTTTCCCAAAATCAAGGATACAAAGTCTAAGCAAATCTTCAAGTGTTTGAATTGTTCTTTCTAATCACATCGGTTTGAGGATAATGTAAGACTCAAAGTAAGTTGCACCTAAAGTTCTTGAATTTTTCTCCATAGATATAAATCTTATCCCGACGGACACTATAGATTTTGGCACGTAACTTCATTTTATCAACATACTTTCTTTCAACAAAGATTGTTTGATAGGTATAAAAGCAGATTTAGTCAACCTATCAATAATAACCCAAATAACATCGTGATCCCCTTACGGATCTAAAGCACAAAATCCATAGAAATATCATTCCATTTCCACTGCATAAGTCGAGTCCAGGCTTCGATGTTGTCTTAATCATCGACATGATTGACACTCGTATAACAAAATTTCTTTTCATTCGCCACCAAAAAATATTTCCTTAAGATTTTGATTTTTACCGTCTATCAGATAATTGTAATACGTAATGTAAGATTTTTCTCTCAAATCTCCAATGCAAATTACATAATCCTTCGAATCTCTCTTCATCGATTTTTTCTTCAGATGATACTTTTACCAAATCTAAAATTTTCTTAAAGTCATCATCTTGAGGTAAAACATATCGTATTCTGTGTTTCAAATTTGATTTTATAACCATTTGATTTAACAATGAAGTATGATCATCTGTAGATTTAATAATTGAAATTTTCAATTTTTCTAAATCATTAATCAACTCCTCCTGTTGATAGATCAACAACAAGCATAGATGTTTTTTCTACTTAAAGATCTACATTTGTCTTCTTCGGATGATATTAAATATCCAAATCATAATCCTTAATGAGTTTCAACCATCTCATTTGCCTTAAATTTAGCTCCTTTTGAGTAAAAATATATTTCAAGCATTTATGATAAGTGAAAATTTCACACCTTACTCCATATAAATAATGCCTCTAAATTTTTAATGCAAATACCAATGTCAAGCAAATGGGATCATTTTTTTTTCATGATTTTCAATCTTCAAGATAATCAATCATTCTTCCATTCTAAGTACACATCCCAAGCCTCTTAATGCACGCATTATAAATTTGAAATCCTTTTCCCGATGGAATAATCATGCATTAAATAATTCTTCAATTTTGAAAAGTTCTTCACCGATCCACCATTCAAATTTGACTGTTTTCTGAGTTAACCTCAATAGTGACATGACAATCTATGAAAACCCTTCAACCAATCTCCTAATATCCCCTAACAAGAAACTTCTAACTTCGTGGTTGGTCCCACATTATTGCTTACTTTACTCGATCCACTGAAACCCCTTTACTACTAATCATGTGCCCTAAGAATATGATACTATTTAACCAAAATTCACACTTTAAAATTTTTGCATACAATTCATTTTTTTTTAGAGCTTGTAAAATAATGTGAAGATGATTTTCATGAGCTACTTCATCTCCTAATAAATTAATATCATCTATGAATACAATCACAAATGAATCTAAAAGGGTTTAAAGATTCATAAGATCCATAAATACAAATAACATTTGTTAAAAAAGGCATCACCACAAACTCATAAGCTCATACTCATCAATGCGCCTTTGATATATCTTCTTTCGATTCTCAATCCGATGATAACCCGATCTTAAATCAATCTTGAAAATAAAGCTCCTTCTAGCTAAAAAAGATCATCAATTCTTGGTAAGGAATATTTATTCTTCAATGTGAGTTTGTTAAGCTCTCTATAATTTATGCATAGTCTTAAGCTCCCATCTTTCTTCTTTCCAAATAATACAGGAGCTCCTCAAGTAGATGTATTAGGCCTGATAAATCCCTTTTCTAATAATTCTTATAACTGATTCTTCAACTCTTGTAATTCTTTGATCGCCATCCTATATACTTTGCTATGTTTTGTACATTGAATTAAATCAATAGAAATCTCTCTCGACCGAGGTAAAACTGTAAATCATCCGTAAAAACTTCTGATACTCCTTACTACCGATATATCCTCTAACTTCTTTACCTCTTTAGTAACATCAGTATCTTGAGTAAGAAAACCTTCATAAGATCTTTTGAACTTTAAGACACCATCATACTAATACTTTATGCCCCACAAATTTGAAGTCTTCTTCTCCGTGAATATTGAATTATCTTTTACAACAATTTATAAGAAGATATAGATAGCCAATCCATTCCTAAAATCATCAAATATATATATCGACAAGTTATTAAATCGATCCAAGCTTTTCACGATATTCGTTCACACTGCAAACATTCCTAACATTCATTTAAGACCCATTTGGCATTGCCACTGAAAGTACTATAAACATTTTCATAACTTGCAATCCCAAAATTCTCACACATTTCTTAGATATAAATGAATGTGATGCTCCAGTATCAAATAAAACTTTAACTGATTTACTTTCAATAAATATGATACCTATAAATGAGTAAACATATAAAACAAATACATCTAGCACATTATAAAATTATAACAATTTAAATTTTAAGAGATATACATAATAACATCGACGAGTCTTTTGCTTTCAGTGAGTGCATGAGGTTGTGTGTTCTGTCGGTTTTGAGTTTGAGATGAACCGATCCGATCTCCATCCTTGTCTACCAACATTCCTCGAGGTCAACGTCCAAGATCCATTTAAGATTTCTGACTTAAGATAGGACAAGATTTTGACATATGTCTTGGCTAATGGCACCGATAATAAGTGTTTGTGCCTGAGTGGCACTCTCCTTTATGTGCTCTTCCATATTTGGGTAATGTGTAATACCGCTCATTGCATATATGACTTAGCTTCTTCCAATTTGATTTTTCGCAATATTCGCCTGATTTTTATCATCATTCCTCTCTCAATATCTCATCCTCCGAATTTATATCTAATTCTATCCTTCTAGCCCGCTCCACTAGTACAACATAATCATCAATACCAAGAGGAATTAAGGGTTGTTTGGCTACATCCTTCAGTCCAGATAGAAACCTATGACATTTTTCTTCTCAGATTTGTATCAATTGAGATACCGATTGTAAACTCGCCTTCATAATGCGATGAAAGCGATCTCCTGTACTCAACTGATGAATTTGTCCAGATTTGTTCTAAATGAGGGGTACAAACCAATCTCTAAAGGTCTTCACAAAGTCCTCCCATGAAACAAGATTGCGCCTTCTTCAAACTTCTCTTGCTCGCTACCATCTCTCAACTTCGCCCTCAAAAGCAAAAGAAGTCAAAACAACTCTTCTTTCTAGAGGGTATGACATACTTTCTAAAATTTTTTCTATCCGCATCAACCAATTTTCTGATTCTATAGGTTCTCTTCTCCCTGAGAAAAGAGATAGCCCCATATCTTGAAATAATTTCAGGTATTTGTCAATAAGAACCCCACCACTTTCACTAGCAGGTATGCGATTTTTATAATTTGAGTCATTGCTTCCATCATTCGAGTAAATACATTTTTCACTGTGAAGGCGCGTTGCACCAAATTCGGTGCTATTGTCAGGCTCTCTATTTTCACCCATAACATCTTCTTGATTGATTGAAGCACAAATTAATTATAATCAATGCATCAATCAATATAATCATATGCAAATCTCTTCATAAAATTTATCATTTTCCTAATGGCTATTTGATTATGATCATACTTATATCCCTTAATATAAAATCCAACTGATACCACTACACGAGACTCCGATAAATTTGGAATACTGCAAACGTATCATCTGACGATAAAAGAAAAACTTATATACACTTCCAATCTAAATAAAATCTACAATCATACAAGAGGCACTATAATCCACAAATGATTTAACAATTTGTCCATACATTTATATACTAACAAAGTTTATATGACATATAATTTAAACATAATTCAATATAACTGACATAATTATCTATCCCACGTCTCTACCGATAAACATAACTCTCCTTCTCTCTCGCCATTTAGCTAGATGATTATTTGAAAAAATTAAACACCAAGAATCAATAAAATTCAGGCCAATTATGTTATAAGTATGGTAAACATATAATTAATATGCAAGTTTTATTTTTACATGTACATAAAAGAAATTGCTCAAACAATCAAACATATGAGAGGTATGTATAAATAAATATTTCGTGTGAACTTTTACTTTTACATTTATTATCCGCCTTGTGAGTCTCTAAACTTTACCAAAGAAAACCTTTACCAATACTCATCCAAAGCGAAGAAATATTACCATTCGCCAATTTTATCCCTTTTCGTCATTTCTGCACCTGATATATCATTCCCCGCACTATAAGTGAACTCCACTTTCAACATACACATTCATAACATATAATTATACTATGCATATTAATTTATAACTAACAAGAATCGCTTAACTTTATAAAATGACGTGACAATACGATATAAGATTCGTTATTATCCAACATAAAGAAAAGAAACTACATCACAATTTACGAAGAGAAATAATCACAACTCAACAAAAGTCATAATCATACAAATACGATTTCATCACAAAAAATTAAAGATATTTTATCATAAATGTAAGAACATAATTACTCACTTTAATATAGCTTCAATCTCCTTCTTTAATGCTTCTTTCCTTAATCAAATTCTATAAGAAAATATCGATTGATCAATACAAGATAATGATTTTATTTTATTCATTTCTGCCTACATACTTACATATGATTTTATTAATCGACGCATTCATCAATATTCATTATTTTCTAAATCAAGTTAAATTAACTTTAATTTATTTAATATAACGATACTTAATTTGCTATACAATACTTCTAAATCCTATTAATCCTATGCTTTTCTTAATATAAAATATTAAAGATTAAAGACTTAATATATTTCATTTATTATCATACCCCTTAAAATGATTCTAAATTAATTAACGCTATATAAATTTTATTTTCATTTAATATTTATTATTTCTCTTAAGATGATTTTAAATTAATTAACGATAATATAACTTAGATATTTAATTTATTAAATTTGTATTATATTTTATACGTTTAATACTTAATTATTTAATTATTCTCATAAATCTTTCAACATATTTACATTTTACATAACTTTTAATATCATTAAATATATATTGTATATTGAAATACTTATGTAAATATTTGTACAGTAAAATGGACATTTGGATTTTTACTTCTTTTTGAAATTGAAACCTATATAATATAAATATATACCCTTCGGCTTTCTAATGTCCCAGACGCGACGACGACTTTCTCTCGCTTGGGTTCTGGCACGAAGACATTTCAGTTTCCTCCTCCTTCTTCTTCTACCGACCAGACCTGACACTCCTTTTCTTCTTCTTCCTCCGACGACACAAAATGCTCGGTTAGACGCACTGGTCCCCACTCTTCTTCCTTGGTCGTCGGCACGATTGCTTTTGGGCACACATGCACGCAAGAAGTCACATCCCTCTTTTTCTCCTCTTTCCTCCTTCGTTGATTTTGAGGTCTGATTTCTAAACCTAAATCGAGCTTTCTTTGATTTTTCCATCCATGGCCAACCATCGCTGCAGCTTGATTTTTCATTTTATTATTATTTTCTCTTTTTTTTCTTTTCTCGACTTCTATTACATTCTTCTTATTGATAAGACTAGAGAGTCCAAGAGAAACTTGAATTATGGAGGTCAACCCAGAGTCAAGGTTTTCGCTTAAGTAGATCTAAAATTGAATATATGGAGTGTAATTTTATGTAGAAGTTCTAGAGATAGACAACAACAAGTCATTAAAAAAAAAGTGATTCAAATATCTAGTCTATTGTTTAAAATGATGGTGAAATAGATGGAGATGTTATTAAGAGAATTCAAATTGATCGTTAAAGTGAGGAATGCTTACCCATCAGTGATAAAAAAGTAATGCTTAAACTTAAGGAAAATTTTATAAGATGGTGGTAAGACTTGAATGATTTATAGTAATGTCTACCAATAAAAAAGAGAAACATAAGACGTGTTGAGAGAGATGCTGGGATGAGTGACTTAATTTAGAGATGAAATGCTAAAATATGTCGAGAATAAGTTGAGTTCAAAGCAGATAAGATTAGAGAAGGCCTTATATGTTTCACATAAAGCCTCCATCCAATGACAGAGAGTGATATAAATCTTTTAAGAAAAGTAGAGATAGACTAAAAGACTGGTTAAAATGTATAAAAACGACCTTAGTATACTTGAATTAAATGTGAATTTGACATATAATAAGACACACAATAAAGAAGAGGATTCATGTACGACCACATAGGATTGTTGTTATTGTTGTTGAATAATGAACCAAATTAAAAAGATAAAATATGAAGTTAAGCTATAAAACATAAACTAAACAACATCAAATATAAATGAATTAAAATCAAACATAAAATGAAAACTAAATCAAATTAAATCAAAATAACATGAACATTAAATTCCTAATTAACATTTAAAGAAACATATTAAATTTTAATCAAAGATTGTAAATAAAAAATCATAAACCAAATCAAAAATGTTTAATTAAATTAAGAGAAATGAAAAGAAGAATGAATCTTAATCGATTCCTAAATAAAATTAAAATATTAATCAAATCAAATCAAATTCAAATGAATTTAAAATACCTGGTTTTATTGACCTTTAGAATGAATCTTTACCTTAGAAGAGTTCATTCTAGATTTATGATGTTAAATAATGGGTTTCACCTAACGTGAAATTTATTTTATTTTTCATTCTTGAAAACTTAAATTTTATTTTAACATAAAAAAAAAAAATGAAAATGAAATCATAAATCAACTAAATTACTTAAATTGGAACCACCCATTGGAAAATTGAACAAATTTTAAAGAATAAAAGAAATCAAAAGAATGAAAATAAAATTCTTCATAATTATCAATATATAGTATATATGGACACCAAGTTGTAGTTACCGGTCAAGGAGGTTTTGATACTAATTTTTGGTCTACTAATTACACATACATATAAAGTGAAATTATGAAAAGTGAAAATTTCAAATCAAATTAAACTAAACTTTGAAAAACAAATCAAAATTTGAACTTAAAATGCCTTGTAAAGTCATACCATATAAGCCCATTTTTCTTAACAAGATTATTAGTCACATCTGACTAGTTAGTACATCGTGATATTTTGTGATGTGATGTGTTATTTTTCTTGTTTTGTCGTATACCGCTTTTAGAGGATGGCTACGATTAATTGCCCACTACCATGGTAGTATTCTTTTTTAGCTTAACATTATTTTCTAGGGATCAGAACTGAAGAGACCGTTAATAAAAAAATATATAAATGTTGTTTACTCGTGATATACTTAAGTCCTAAACATTGCTTAATAGACATGTAAGCAACTAATACTAAGTTCGTATATGTTTGCAAATATAACCGATTATTTGTATTTTAGCTGGGGATTTAGAATTTATTTTTGTAATTTTAAATGCAATTTGAGCATAATTATGTTAATCTATAGGTCTGGAATCTGATCCTACCAAGATAGTCTGGTTCCTTGTGAAGCCCATGGAGGTCCCTGAAGAAGGCGACGATCCTTGAAGAAGACCCTCATAGATTAAAATTTTAGTTTTAAAAAAGAGGAATAACTCTGTCCATTTTTCTATCTTTTAGTCAGCAAATGATCCAATCGAATTGTTTTGTTTTAATTAAATTTGTTTAATTTATTTTAAAAGATTAAAACAACTTACTTTTAAGGTTTCTTTCTGTATATGTTTCTGTTGAAATGCTTGGAATATTAGTTCTTAGAAAAATTAAATTTTTACCCAACTTAAATCTAAATAATTTAAACAAAAAAATAAATAAACTCATAATCTCATTTTAAATAAAGCCCCTAAGCACAACTTAAAAGTAATTAGAAACAATTAGTTTTTGCGAAATATGATAGCATATTGTTCGTATTCCTTGAATTTGATGCTTTATTCATTGCTTATAAGGGGGCATCTGACCTTTGAGGATGACCACCCTTCTAGAAGTGTGCCTTTTCTCGATAACATGACCACTTCTAAAGATATCATTGTAAACATAAATTGCATACCTTTGGCCTTAAATAAATTGTGAGTTAAAACATAAAAAAATAAAATTTATTTCATTAGTTAAGTGCATATCATACCTAACATGATCTTAGTGTGAGAGAGTGAGTTTGGTTCTGGCCTTTTCTAAATACAAGTACCATCTTGCATAATATGAATACAACTCATGGATTTAAAAGTGCTTAGTTGATTTTGACAACTTTATGATAAGTCTAAGAGTGGGATAAATTTTTTTCTCAAGTGAGAGAAAGAGCTTATTTCCTAAAAGTTGAACTATCAGCCTACTGTGTCAAAAGCACAGACTTAAGTTTAAGCATCTTCTGGAATAAGTCTTCAACCCAAAGATTTTATAGTCGCTGAAATCTAAGTCCTAGATTTAAAAAAAATATTATTTCAAACTCTATTAAATTCAATCTCAAAATTATAAAGTCCAATGGTAGGTTAGTTGAAATGCCTATTGAGCATCCTAGTATCTATAAATATTTTCTATTTAATCCCAATTGGTCTCCAAAAGAATTCTTTCCCTTGAGAGCTTCCATTGAATTTCTAAATTATCATTCTTTAAGAAAAGGTTTGAAATCTATAGAAATGAAAATTTATTTCTTTAATCGAGTATTTTGAAGAGATTTATCATTCCTATATAAATAAAATTATAGAGCTTCCCTTAGAGATCTGGAACCCTACATAAAATAAACCATGTTCTACTTTTCTGTAGTTGTGAAATCTCAAGACATATTTAACCATCAGAGAGTCTTAGTAATCAATCCATTATATATAATATATTTATCTTCGAGATAATATATTTATCCTAATGACTTGTTGATCATCTAAATAAGATTAGAGTGTCCAAATAAATAAAATTTTCTAATGAGAGCGGGCAACCATTGGAAAGAGGAGTCGGCCATATCGACAACTACCATAGTATCTTGGCTTATACATGTGACTATTTTGAAAGAATCATCACCACATATTTGTCTAACTTCTGTAGACGTGAGAGTATGATATCCAATAAGTGGTTACACTAAATATTTCATATAGTTGTCATATTTATTATAACTTCTATATTTGTTATTGACCTATGGTTTTCATATTTGTAATTGTTCAAGTCTTATAAAAAAAAGATGTCATCTTAGAAAATGATCTTTCTCTTTTTCTAAGCTTTTTGTGTACTATTCTCTATACTAACATTCTTAGTAAATATATTTATTCGATTTTACATGGGCTTTTTTTCCAGTTTCTTTACATTTATTGTATTACTTAACTGTTTAATGACTTCTATTTTTAATGAGTCTCTAATAAGGTCCAATATCATCTCCAAACAAATTTGGTTTTAATAATTTTTTTTAAGTGCGTGAGCTCGGATCGATGAGAACAATAAGTCAAGCACTTAATAAATCAAACAACCCACACAAGATAACTTGATCATTATGGAGCAAAAAACACAATAGTTTGCCACCAATAGATTTGAAGGATGGAGCATCTCATCGCTTATTTAGTCAAGATGCCATTAAGAGGATAAAAGATGAAGTACTTGGGAAATTGAAGGGTTCGTCAGATTTGACATTACAAATGAGCATCTACAATGATGCTTCATCAACGACGGTCCAATTATCCGAAAGTGATGAAGATACTAAAAGGCGAGCGGAGAGAGATCGTTGAAGCTTGTTCTTGTTAAAGTTTAAAGTGTTACACTTGGAGTTCTACAAAGGTGAGATCTAGTATGTAGTATATTTTGAGTCCACCACCACATTGATGACTTGGATGATGTTTTAAAGTGTGGATTCTTCTTCACAACTTTGAAGAGTTGACCAAGGTGATTCTTATGTCTTTTGTTGGAATTATCACATCTTTTGTCGAATTCAAAATGATAATTACTACTTAATTCAATACCTAGAAGCCATATTCATGCTTTACAAATGGGGCAAGAGCTGAGACCCTTAAGAAGTTCATTTGCTTCCAAATAAAAAATAAGTAAAAGATTTGGAACCAATGTTATATAAGTAATTGCTCAAATTAAAGGTCCATTTAGATATGCTCGTCTTCAACAACCAAGAACGTAGAAGTTGGGCCATTCATGTAAAGGTTGACAAGTACAATGAAGTCTCCCAATAATCGTGCAAATTACATGGTAGCTTGTTAATAAGTTGCAACTGAGTGACAATCAAAAGAGACTCCCAATACAAAAACTAGAAAGACGAGATAGTGTCGAGTTCATTTCAAAGAGTGCCATGAGACACAGAATAGAAAGCACCTTTACTGACTCCACAAAGATTCTATGTACACTGTAACATACATGACATTAAAACCGAAGACCAACCAATGATTTGGTAGCTACACCTCTACAAAATTAATGAGCTAAAAGTCATTCAAAATAAATACTTCAAGTGACTTGCTAGCACCTCAAGATCCATGCGTATGGTGCTTATCATCGAGATCACTATAACATAAGAAGTGTTAACACATAAAGAGTTGGTCATCCCATCCTCAAAGAGAGCCAAACAAAGAATATTCTTTTAGAGGGCAAAAGTTATTTGTGACTGTTACACCCCGTGACACCCCTTACGCTGTGTCAAGTGTTATAAAAGAGATGACTGACGAACAGATTCCACCACACGCTCCAACCCCGCTAATGAACGCAAAGTGAAAGTGTATCTAATCAAATCATCACTAAACTATTTACAATTCATATACTACTTAACTTAATTCATATCATACCTAAGCATGAAATCTTTAAATACAGAATTAAAGACATTTAATTCAGAACCCAAAGTTTCCCCCAAACTATAATTCAACAAAACAGTACTTTCTACTACCTTTTTTCCTCGAAATTATCAATCCAGAAGATCATAAGCTAAAAGCTTAGAGACAAGAACGCTAAAAGCTCGACAAAGACAAGACAATCGTGTAATATAAATGTAAAGTCGAAAACTATAAACTCATCGCAAGAATGTATCAGAATCAACAACCAGAAAAGGCCGAATGTAACAATATAATAATAATACGTCAGAGTCATATCAGATCAATCAACGCGCGAACGGATTTTCATTTCGCCTATATCAAATCATTTTCTAAATGCCATTTATATAAGTGGCTGACTTTCATTCATAAGCGTCACCACACGCCTAAAAGTAAGTCAGGTAGCGCAAAACTATACTCTACATACCTAATGGACACCTTGGACAAATTTAACTAACAAACCTCAATGAGTGGGATACTAAGATCCCTAATCACGGCCATCTTTTTTATCTGCATTCAAATATTCCTTCCTATCACAATTTTCTCCGACATTTCCTCGCTTATCACATTATCGATTTAACATGTTTTAAACATTTCTATACGCCAAAATCAATTAACTAAATGATTATATCAGAATTAATCTACGCAAGTAATAAACATTTCATTCAGATTCATAATAAATACGTAAATATCTATACGTCATTCATACATTTATAAGTCAGAAAAAAAGGCATACATGAATAAATCAATTTAAATTAATATGTCTCACCTCGTTTGTGGATGTGCTCGATTCCTCCTCAGCATACAACCTATAAAAATAACTCTTCTAAATACTTCTAATACATGAAATTCATAAATGAAACTCATAATTAACCCATCAATTGAATCGATATCTCCTCATAAGTTTCAAAACACCTGAGACTAATTCCAAAGAATCTCCTAACGCCAAATAATTAACAATCAGGTAATAACTTGCAAAAAAACTACAATAATACACAATTTTGTATATTTCCTCCCCAAAACCCCTTTTATTTTTTTCACAATCCAAGTCAATACTTGAAGAAAGATAACTTACAAATTCCTTTTTTAAATCGCCTCACGTCGACGGATTCATCGAACCCTTGCTGCACGACCGCGCCACTGACGACGAACCGGCGCGAGTTTGCCTCGGCGAAGTCGACGGGCCATCAGGCTGCGCCCAAAGTGGGCGCGGATCTGCCGTCCAGAGGCGGCACGCCGGGGAAGCGCGGGCGCTGCTCGGTCACGGAGGCCCGTCGCCGAGAAGAAAGGAGAGAACTCTTATGAAGGAACAGCCAAGGACCAGGTCGCGAAGGGAAAGGAAATGTAACGGTCGATCTCGCCCATAACGATTTTAATCCCCGCTGTATGCCAAGTGAGCTATCAATGCTACAGAGATAACGTTAATTAAATTAAACAATACTAGAATAAATTAATGATATACTTCCTCTTAAAAAAAAAATTTCGTCCTCGAAATTTCTTCTGAATCATTCAAACAGTAAACTGGCCTCATCTCTTGTTCAACCTCCTGCTTTCTTTGATCTCAGGCTTCCATTTAATTTTAACATAAAATTTGTCTATTTCGAATCTCTTCACATCAAATTCTAAAATCTTTTCTCTCCCAATGCATAAGTCAACTCAGATTTCAAACTCAGATATTGGAATCAGACTGTGGATCCATTTTCTCAACATCAAATGTGAAAGACGATGAATGTCTCACATCAATGGGTAAAGCCTGTAAGCCATATCATTGATCCTTTCAATGATTTCAAAAGCCCCATGTACCTAGGCTCAATTTACCTCCGACCAAATCTACTAATTCCTTTCATAGTTTGACTTTCAAAATACAAATTCTCCAACTTGAAATTCTACAAATGGTTTTAAGTCGTAATACTTCTCGACGATCCCGAAAATTTTCAATCTATCTCTGACATCCGATTTTCTCAGAAATTGATCAACCAACTCGACCTAATAGTTGTCTTTCTCCCACTTCACCCCAACTTAATGGAGTTCTACACTTTCACCATATAATGCTTCATAGCCATCTCAATACTAGAATATTATCAGAAGAAACTCGATCATAGAATATGATCTTCCCAAATACCTCCAAAATCTAAAACACATACCTCAACAAATCTTCTGTGACTTGAATTGTTCTTCGATCATTCCATCTGGCGGGATGAAAAGTCAGATTTGTAATCAGCGCCCAAGCTCTCAATTCCTTTCCATAATCTGAAGTAAATCTACCATCTCCGTAGACGATCACTTTGCACACCATGAAGTCTTACAATTTCTTTAACATATAATCTGACAATTTATCAATCAATTGCCCTGCTTTTTAAGAAATGAGTCGACTTGGTCAATCTATCCACAACAACCCGATACTATCACGACCTTGCTCAGATCTAGAAATCCCATAACAAAATCCATTGCAATTTCTTCCCACTTCCACTCCCAGATGTAATGACCGTGAATAATCCAATCGTCTGACGCTCGCCTTTAACACTGACAACTCGACATTTGAGACATATTCGCCTATGTCTTTCTTCATACCGACCACCAAAATGCCGCTTTTAAATCTTTATACATTTTGAACTACCGATGAATAAGATATCCCGCCGATGAGCCTCTCAGAAATTTCTTGTCTCAACACCGCATCACCCCCATATAATTGTGAATTCTTCCAATAATACCCTCTCATCTACAAGAAAATTGCTCTCTAACTGATTTGTTCAATTTCGATATCCACGATCCGCCGTAGCTGATTCTATCAAATAAAGTTGATCACCGCCAATCGAGATAAATGCCCAAGATCATCAATTTCTAACTTCCAAATTGTAGAGCCTCTAATTCTCTAATCAACTCGACTTCGAGTAATAACCGCATTTCCCATGATGCTTAATGCATCCCACTACATTAGCTCTCTGACACCAATATCTTAAATCATAATCTTTAATAAACTCAAGCCATCTTCGTCAGATTCAGCTTCTTTGTAAAGATATATTTAAGACTCGATGTAAAAAAATTTTGTGATTTCACCCATACAAGTAATGCTCCAAATTTTAAGAGTAAAACCACACCGCTAATTCTAAATCACGATAATTTCTTTCCAGGCTTTTAATTGCCTCAAGATAATAATTACTCTTCGCTCAGATTAAAACACAACCCAAACCTTTAAAGATGATCACTAAATATTTGAATCCCTCGCCCTCATGGAATAAACCTAAGGCAAATGCTTTTCAATTCTTGAAAACTCGCCACATTCACCGTCCATCGAATTGACATCCTTTCAATAAATTGATGAGATCGCAATATGAGAAAATCTCGACAAACTTCAATAACCTCGCTAAGCCTAAAACTACGAACTTCAGAATATTCTTTCGTGCAACCATTCTAAAATTGCTTTTACTTTTGGGATCAACAAACTCCTTCGCCACTTATAATGTGACCTAAATGCGACGCTATGCATCCAAAATTCACATTTTGAAAATTTGGCATATAATCGATTTTTAACAATTCTAAAACAATCCTCAAATGATTTGTATATTCTTCATCGCTTTAATAAATCGTAATATCATCAATAAAGATGATAACAAACCGTCCACCAAGGCTTGAAAACACGATTCATTAAGTCCATAAAGATCGCAGGAGTATTAGTTAAAACCAAATCATAACAAGCAAATTCATAATGTCCATACCTTCCAAAAGTCGCTTTTAAAAATATCAAAGATCTTTAACTCTAACCCGATGATATCCGCATCTCAAATCAATGAAAATACAGGCTCCTCCAACCGATCAAATAAATCATCAATCCTCTAGTGGATACTTGTTTCGATTGTCACTTTATTTAACTCGTAATCAACACAATCGTGATGTAATTCCATCCTTTTCTTAACAAATAATACGTGCACTCCTGAGTTGCCGTCAATAAATCCTTTGTCTCAATTACCCTTCACTCGCAATTCTAGAGCCATCCTGAGATTTATGTATGTTTGTACCACACATCAATCCCAAACTCTACTTCGTGGTATAACCTCCCTGAAACACATCGAAATTCAAACAACTGGAATGTTTTTTTCGCTCAAACACCTCCTTATTCAACACATCTAATTTGGCTAAATATATTTCACCGCTTCTAAATATTTACTCAACTTCACTGCACTAATCAAAGAAGAAACGACATTCTTATCACAAGAAAAATAAAATGATTTTTCACCAGGCATGCAAAATTTCACTCTCCTCTTCCAGCATTCAATTGTTGCAAAATATTTGATCAACCAATCCATACCTAAGATAACGCCAAAATGTCTGATTGGTAAGATAATAATTTCAGTAGAAAGTGTTATCTTGAATGTTAATGCAACACATTTCCTATTTGATTCAAACTATCACCGTAAGATTACCACATTCAATACAGTAAATAAATAAGATCAACCAGAACTAAAAAAAGGAATAAATGAACGAATGCGCAAATCAAATGTAATCAACCCAAATGATTCAAATTTTAAGCATACCGACACCACTTCATTTGATTCCTTCGCCATGGAGTGATAAAGAAAACTCGCTTTACCTGAGGGTTGGTTCGCTCAAGTTTCTCCTTTTCAATTGAAGGTTTCCCAAAATTGTTACCCGCTTTCCAAAATTTTCTTTGACTCGCCCTCGAGTAATTGTATGGTTTTATATCCTTCTTCTTCTCCATCGGGCAGTAGGCACGACGTCCATCCACCACATCAGAAGATCTCCTGATCCATACATCAATTAAAAATGTCTTTTCCACACTTATCACAAATAGTTTCTAATCAATTGCCTATCATCAAACTTAAATTTCGCTAGAAATCGCCTTCTTTCAAATCTTTGCTCCTCAGAATCCCACTGCTTTTTGAAAATTCAACTCATTTTCAATTCTTCTTTCTTTCAACTAAGACCGAACTCACGATATCAAAGGAGCTAATGCCAATCTTAATCGATCTCGAGCCAGAATCTATGACATTTCTCTTCAGACCGATATAATGTATATATCTAGAGAAAGTGAACTCGCTATATCATTATAGCTTTTGAGCCTCGAGGATTGAAAAATTTGTCTTGTAAAGCCTGCCTACTGGGAATGAACCAATCTTTGAATACTTTGACAAACTCATCCCATTTGATCTGAAAAGTATCATTTCAAATCTTTCCTATAAGCTCGCCACCACCTTTTCTGCCTCCCCTTCTAATAAGTAATACTCTTCTTTCGTAAATCATCCCATCCAAAATTTTTTCCAATTTAAGTGCCAATCTTCCGCCACCATAGTGATCACCGGCTCCTCAATGCCTGGTTTCAACGCTTGAAATATCCTCAAATGTTGGTCCACTTCAACCATACTCAGACTCGTGCCCACAGATTTTTCCATGGGACGCTTTATCAACAACCTGGAAATCAACTGAACTACCCTTGTAATTCATCGCATCTACCTTCACCACTTCGCTTCTAGTCACTCTGTTAATTATCTTCTTTGAGGAGGTTCGAGTGCATTTAGAACGACCTCAACCTACGGCATTTCTTGACAAATTAATCGAAATTATAAAAGTATTTATATGATACATATTTATTAAATATCATACATGCATGAAATTAAATATCATACATGCATGAAATTAAGAATATATATTCTAACCCAACATTAATCGTCCTATACTGTATTGATCAATTCAACTCTTATCAATCCGTCATGCTTCCATTCTGTCAATCTTTTTGCTCTCAACCTTATTGCTCACGTCACTTTTCGACCCAGGCTTATCTTGGTCGTCGAGTGTAACGAAGAGGATATTCGATTGGACTGATTCCACCCACCGTTCCAACGCTTCTTCTGGAACGAGCAAGTGAAAGGTGTATCTAATCAAATCATCTAAACTATTTGCTCATATCCTTAACTTAATTCATATCACAAATTCTTGGGCGTAAATCTTTTAAATAAATCTGAGCATAAAGGCATTTAATTTATGCGTCTAAAGCCTTTAAAACTTTAAAATTATCTGATTCAATAAGAAACCTACGGCTCGTCTTTTCGAAATTATCCGGTATCATAATTTAAAAGCGTGAGATAAGAATCTAAAAAGCGAATGAGCGGTAGAAACGTGCATGTATATGTAAATTTGCAAAATTTGTAAAAGCGTAGGTAAAGCATGCTACGATGTAACGTTATGGCGATATCTTTGTAGGTCTTTGCAGAAATGTATATATAGGAATAATATCTTTGTAGTTCAT
Source organism: Cymbidium sinense (assembly GCA_021442155.1). Lineage (NCBI taxonomy): Eukaryota > Viridiplantae > Streptophyta > Magnoliopsida > Asparagales > Orchidaceae > Cymbidium > Cymbidium sinense. The sequence continues at coordinate 31,487,015 of CM038229.1, forward strand.
CTTGTACAATCGATGTCGAAGCGATTGATTTTCATTTGATTCGATTATATCAAATCATTTTAGAAATCATTTATAATTAGGTTTTGACTTTCATTCATGGTGCGTCCCGGCCGGCTAAAACCGTAGGGGCGGAACCATACTACATACAACGACCCACGACACGGTTGGACTAACGACCCAACCTCAAAATGCGAGTCGGGATCACTAAGATCTAATCGTCATCTCGAGAACTTTCTTTATCTGCTTTTCGTCATAGCCTTCCTATCACAATTTTTCGACATTTCCATTTATCACATTGCATTTAACATGTTTTCAAACATTTATATAATGAAATCAATGTTGACTACATTACGTTGTAAATCATTAATCTATCTCAGGTCAGTAATAAGCGTTTATTTGTTCATATATGATATCTACGTAAATATCTACATGTCGTTCATACTATTTATACGGCAGATGGCATATAAATATAAATTGAATTTAAATTAGTAATTATGTCTCACCTCATTCTAGGTTAATGTATGATGTGCTCGCCGATTCCCTCATGCACAACCTAAAATGACATAACTCTTCTAAATACTTCAATATGAAATTCGTAAATCTCATAATTAACCCAATCTTACCGAAATTGATATCTCCTCATAAACTTGAAACAAGAAATTCAAAATCTCCTAATTAGATTAACATAAAGGTAATAAGCTTCCTTGTTTGCAAAATGAACTACCACACACACATTTTGCATATTTCCTCCCAAAACCCCTTTTATTTTCTTTTTTACAATTCAAGTCAATTACTTAGTAAATGAATGCTACAAATTCCCTTTTTTAAATCTCACCCCTCCGATCGCAATTCCGCCACCCGCGCGATCTGCGCCAGAGACGGCGGTGGAGTTTTCACGGCTCAGTGAAGTCCAGCGGCGACAAGGTTCAGCGAAGCGATCGGTGTGAGGCGGCAGCGCCGAGGAAGGAAGCGGCGGTTCTCGCGTGTCCGCGGGAAGCCGGCGTCAAAGCGAGAGCGGAAGCGGAGGCGAACTTCGCGGCGTGAAGGAACGGCGTGGGCCCGGGAAGGGAAATGAAATAGAGCACGGTCGATCTCAATCTGGCGTCGAAGGCTTTAATCCCGCCGTTGCATGCGAAGTAAAGTGGATTTGCTACATCTAATCTTCTGATAAACCGGGTTAATTAGCAAACAATAATTAGAAATAAATTAACTAATTAGGTATTACACACTCAAGGGTGGATCTTCAATTACCAGAATGCAAATGACTTTATGAGGTTGAGCAAATCAATAATCATAACTATTGCCTAAACCATTGGGTGATCAGTTATCCTATTGAAGATTGCTATATGTTTAAAAATTTGTAGGAACAAAACTATAAAATAAGGATTATGCTGTCAGGTAGCATACTTGTGCACCCAAAGAAGGAAATCACTAAAATGATCACCTCTTATCCAGTGTCACTGGCTAAGAAAAAATTAAAGGCAAGTCAACCCAATGATGAAAAATGAAAATCTATTGTCTCAACGAAGATTGCCAAAATGTTAAAATAATTAGAATATGTCCCTTGTATCAAGTGGAGATTATTGCTTGAACCATTGCTTGGGTTGAAAGAAATACCAATATTGAGTAACTCACCTTCTTGAAAATGTTTCAATAAGGTTAACTCATCACATTGGGAAAAACAACTTATGCAATGTACATCAAGCATCAAGGAAACCACCCAAACAGAGGAAATATAAGAAGTTACAACCCAAATGGTCATTAACAATTTAGAAAAATATCACCCGCTGACAAGATAGTTTGCCAGGTTTATAGATTTTATGCGATTATGGGGTCAAATGAAAAAGAAAAAGATGATGGGGAACTAGTCCCCATAAAAATTTTTCAAGCCATCTTAGTAGTGTCAACTACCTCTTGTCAAACCTCATTCCAAGCTAATAATTGGCATCAAGTGATGACCTTAAAAGATTCACCTCTCAAAAGTACACTCATATGTACGACTCTACTAGAAAGGAAGAATTATAAAGAGGTAACATTCATGTCTTACCCAATGGTATGATAGATAGACAATAGTTCAGAAGAAGACTTTTGTTTCTTTGATGGAGGCGAATCAGAGTCTTCAATGACATTGCAAATGGAGTGCAAAAAGTTGTGTGATGACTCTGAAGCCTCCATCTAATCCTCAGTAATAAATTTTGATTTTAAAAGGATCACTTCTTCGGAAGAATCCTAGTAGCACAAGGTGGTCCAAGTTTAGTTGAGGAGTGGCAAGGTTTTGCCACCATCACCAAAGAAGGGACCATCAAATAAAGATAAAGATAAAAATAAAGACAAAAATATTGATGGTAATGAGAATATCATACCAAAGATTTTAATAAGAGACTAAACTCGATTAGAAGAATTGATTACATCATCTCGTCGCATTTGGGAAATATCCCTACACAATTGAGTTCGAGGCTCTATTGATGTTGAAGGATATCTGGAAAATTTTGATAGAAACTCTTAAAGATTTGGAGAAATATGAAGCATAATTTGCTGAGCGATGTATGATTGACATTTTGTAAATCCAAGATCTCTCAATGATCACATTCTCTAAGGAGGATTTCATGCTCTGGACATCAAAGCACAATCACCCATAATGTGTTACTACAAAGGGTGATAGTGTCATAATAAATCAAATTTTAATTGACCAAGGAAAGTCTTATGAGCTTGAGAGCATTGTGATGGTTGTCCCTTGATATCCAACATCTTGAGATAAGTAGATCAGGAACTATGATAGTCTAGAATGACAAAATTATGGAATCTTGATCAGTCATGTTATCATTCTCCCAACCATCCTCTCTTTAAGTTAACAAATGGTAAATTTTCTTAAATTTCTAAAACTCCATTCATTGCTACTATATGCTAAATAATTAGCGATCTAATGACTAGCCTTGATTGAAAGTTTTCTCACTATTGAGAGAGGTAATTGATTGTAGGTGCTTGTGCTTATAGGAAATCTAGAACTAGATCCAAAGTTCTCACAAAATGAGGACGAAATTTCTGGGTAGTGTCTTATCTACAAGTTCATCTGCCTTTTGAAAATTTGACTCAACTGTAAATTCAAACTCTTTTCTTCAAAAGGCTGGGCGTGGAGCCCACACTTAGGCCTAGAATTCATATAAATAGAAAAGCCTAAATGATTAGAAGCCATATTGAAATAGAAGCTGTAGGATAGTAGGCATAGGGTAAGGAATTGAAATACCACAGCCTGACTGTCAAACCCAATTTCTGTTTGTGGTGATAGCGTCATAGAGAACCACCTAAAGTAGGATATGTTAGGAATAGAATACTGGCCCCAAACCCAGTTGCAGAAATTACAATTGTCATAGGCATGCAAAAACAAATTCTTACTTAACTAATTGATTACATTTCAACATTCAAAATGATTGATGTAATGGAAATATTTTGCGTTTCCATTGATAGTAGACTTTGACTTATAGTACTCGCAGGCATAGAAACAGCAGAAATAGAAACTCTTAAAAAGGCCCACTGAAATAGGAGCTGTACTCCTTAGAAATAGGACCAGAAACTCTAAAACTTCACTGTAAGTGCAATTTCTTTATGCACTGGCAGCGTCATAGAGAACCACCTGAGGTAGAATATGTTAGGAAGAGAATTTTGGTCCGAGAAATTATTTCATCATAGGCATGCAAACGCAAATTCCAACTCACTGAATTAATTGATTACAATTCAAAATTCAAAATGATCTATGTAATGCAAATAATTCTTGTTTCTATTGACGTTATACTTTGGCTTTTGCTATCAATATTTCATGTAAGAGCTTCTGTTACGAGTTGACCAGCACATTGATTAACTTTTTTAATCAAAATGTTTTTTTTTTCTTTTTTGAATCTCTTGTTATTAGGCTCACCATTATTTTTATAAGAATTTTTAAACTGCACAGGTTTGTTCAAGTGATATGTATGGAGGTATACTTTTGAGCTCTTCTTCAATGGATGATCTTGATCAAAGAAATATGTTCTGCCTTTACCTTTATCCTGGGAGTAATCAGATGGGGAAGGTACCTCCAACTTTTCAGATCCTCTCCCATGTCCAGTTTCCATGTCCAACAGTGTATCAATGCCCCGTTAATGATTGAGGAAATTACTTCTAACTCACTGGTTTTACTTCCTAACCTTTTATCTGTGTGGCTTGTTATGTGCTAGTTGCTTGCTTGACCTGCATGACGCTTTGTAAATAATGTACATACAGTATTGCAAAGTTACTCATAAATATGTCAATTTGGATAATTCTGATTTATTTTATTCTTTTTGTTTACTACATTATAGCTTGCTTTTCTTTCTATAGCCTTATGCTTCATAGAGAATTTGGATATGTTTTTTTTTGTTTTATTGGTGAACTATGATGTAGCCATTTAGAGGGAAAGTTCAGAGTAGTGATTAGGTTGTCAACTTTGTAATACGGAGGTCACGGGTTTAAATCATGGATCATATTATTTGCAAATCTCCAGACAAGGATGCATATATAACTCTCTTAGATTTTATATAGGAGAGAACTTCATGCACTTGGTTATGCCCTTTTAGATTCACTTTTTCAAGCTGACAATAGGCAATTGACATCATTTTCTCCATTACTATATATCTACCAATGTTTTTAGTTGTTTTTCATCTTCTATACAGCCCAAAACTTCTATGTCCCAAAATTTTACCTGCCATTTGTAATTTGAAAATTGTTTTTATCAGTCTTATTCAGTTTCTGTAATAGGTTTATGGAATGGAAGCCATTTCTTGTTGATATAAGTGGAAGCATGCAAGGAAATCCTGTTGACATTGCGAAGTGTGCTTTACTTTCGTTTCATCGAGTGCTTTGTTGACCTTAAAAAATTAGAAATACACTCCCCTCATACCTGCACAAAGCAGCCCTTGCCATCGCCATTTGCCTATACTTGACATTAGGACGTTGTATGTGACCTATGCTATACACAAGGGTGAAATTATACTACCTATTAATGATAGTTAATCACATTCTTGCTACCACCATTCATTGGATCGATTCAGGTTAAATAATCTTTGTGATTTGTTACCTGATTTTCAAGTTGCAATTAAAGATTAGACATTTACAATTACTTCTCTCAGTTTGGCCTTTTACCTGTGAGCCTAAACCCACGCCCGATGCTACCCACTTGATTTTTCTTCTTATCAGTTTGCTCCAAAACTCGCAAAAGAGAGCTTATAACACACACGGTTCGTGTGTTCTTATCGTAGGTTCGGCGGCCTACATCTGCTTGCAGGATTGGGATCGGCTTTGACTATGACGGATGCACGCGAGGTCGTTGCCTCGACTAGGAGCACTCATGTAAGGTCTCATTGCCTCGGCTGCTTGCATTCTTTCCTCCCGGTGTGATTTCTTCTTCTCAGCCTTTTCATCTCCCTCATGACCTCTCTCTCTCTCTCTCTTTCTCTATGTGTGTGTGTGTGTGTATGTGTGTGTGTCTCAGTTTTCCTTTTGCCCTTTTTTCATGCCTATTTTTCTAGTTTGGAATCAACGACGTCATATTAATTGAATGCTCGATGTCAATCACAAACGAGAGTCAATCAAAACGATCTACGGAAAAAAGAAAACTTTACATTAATATTTTCAATCTTAAACAAAATTACTATATATTCTCCAACTCATATAAAAGCTACTACATACAAATAATTAATAATTTGTCCACATATATAACATATTTACTGACAAAATTCATATGAAATACAATTTGAAATACAATTTAAAACATATATCTAACCAACATAATATTTATCTCTTGAAGTCTCTCTACGGCGATAAATATAACATTCCCTTCAATCATCCATCTATTTAGGATGGTTACCTGAAAAATATAAATAACTTACAATTGAATAAAATTCAAATAATTACGCTTACACTATAAGAAAAACAAGAAAAGAAATAATACGCATGCTTTATTATATAATACGTATATAAAGAATTTCCAAACAATCAAACATATCTACAGATGCATAAATGAACATTTCTTATTTAACTTTACTTTACATTTATCAATTATTTTAGAGACACCATCTAAACCTTTACCGAAAATATTTACAAACTATCCTAAGAATAAAGTAGTTATTACCATTCATTATTTCATTAAATTTTTTAAAGTAATACATCCAGACTACCATAAGTGGATAAAATCTACTTTCAAATATAGACATTCATAACATACAATTTATATAACTATGCATATAGATTCATAATAGTAAATCAGCTAACTCTATGAAATGATGATGTGACAATATGATACAGTCTGACAATATATTCAGGTTGTTTATTCAACATGAAGAAACGAGAAAATCAATCATGAGATGAAAGTTTATAATCATATACAAAATTTCATCACGAAAAATAAATAAATTTTTATCATAAACGTAAAAAAATATAATTACCCACTTTAATTTAGAATCTAATCTCCTTCCCTTTAACACTTATTTCCTTAATCAAGCTCCATGACAAAATATTAACTCATCAATACTCATAACTATCTAAATGTATACGAAAACATAATCTCTTATGATAATATTTATAATTAGTCATTGGAGACAAAGTTTTCACATAATTTCATTCTTATTTAAATGATCGATATTTATCTAAAATACTTTAATTTATTAAATTCTTTATAAATTATTAATTTTACTTTATTCATTACTAAATTTAGATTATGATTCTACTAATATGCATGGAACATAATTATTTGTAAGAAGTTTATATATTTTCTTCTTACTTTCTTGAATTAATTATTTAAATTAATTTATTTTTCTTTTATTGTTCTCATAAAATCTATACTTATAAATACATAAGAAAGACTAATTTTGTATTATTATAAACTATAATATATGTTATTTTTATTTACATTTATTTAGCTAAATATCAAGTCAATATGTACAATTATTATTATTTTATATGTAAAGATTTAATGTTTAAATAATTGAATTTAATTTATATTATAGGGGAAAGTCAAATTATGCTCTCTTCTATTAAGATAATTAATCATATTTTTATTCCCATCTCATTCATAAGCTTCAAATCTAGCATTTCATTTATAGGTTCTTATAAATATAACATTTTCATTTATCATTTTTCAATCTTATATATTTTCAACATATTTATGATTTATTTACATCACTTTTGATATAATTAAAACATATACGTGTAATGAGATAATTATGTAAAGTTTGTATAGAAATTAGATTTTAAGGTTTTCAATTCTTTTTGGAAATTAAAATCTATATAATATAAATGCATTTCCTCTATTTTAAAAATCACAACAACAACAACATGCCTTTATCCAACTAAGTGGGGTCGGCTCATGAATCCTTCATCTCCATTGTGTCCTATTATGTGTCAAATTCTCATTTAATTCAAGATACAAGGTCATTTTTCATACATCTTAACTCAAGTCTTTTGGTCTACATCTACCTTTCTTAATATAAGGCAAATTGATCTACTCTCCTAACCTCATCTGACGGTGACGCTTTATTAGCCAAACCATCTAAGGACTCTCTAATCTTATCCGCCATTACTCCTACTTTTTTCCCTGAACATACTATTTCATATTTTATTCTAAGAGTAAAGCCACTCATCCACTTGAGCATCTATCTGAGACTTAACTTGTCTTTTTTTCTCTTTATGGCCAATATTCTATACATAAGTTTTACAACTATCTTGTAAAATTTTCCAAGTTTAAGTTTAACTTTATATCACACAATAGGCCAGATGCATTCCTCCACTTCAACCATCCAACTTGAATTCTACTAATAACATCTCCATCTATTTCACCATCATTTTGAACAACTTGAATTCTACTAATAACATTCCTCTATTTTTAAAAATCAAAAGAAAAATAAAATTACCTCTCTTTTCTTCTTATAACCCGGTTCGGTGCCCTAAGATCTTTTCCCTCATGTCGCTCATCCAAAGCCACACACCGACACACGCACTCGCTTCTCCCTTCGCTCGCAAGAGCTCTCGTTCGCAGATGAGGTCTCTCTTCTTCTTCTTCTCCCTCGGTCGTTGACACACGAAAGGCTCATGCACGCAAGGTGAGATTCGATGGCTCGGCTAGGGCACGACTCCTCCTCCTGACCCTTCCTCTCTCTCTCTCTCTCTCGCATGCTTTTGGGAGTTCTGTTTTGGCAAACCGAAACCGAGCCTCCTTCGATTCTTCTAGTCGCGGTCAACCGTTGCGGCGGTTGGATTTTATATTATATTTTATTTTTGTTTTATTTTTTTTCTGATTTCCGGTTATTACAGCCGATCCACTATCTTTTTATTTTTATTTTTTATTTCTTGGTTATCACAATAGCCAAGTTTAAAGCATTCTTAGGTTGTCAATTTCGTAAACCAGCATTCACAAGTTTAAATCATTGAATCATCTTGTTTGTAAATGTCTGGGTAAGATTGCATGTATTACTCTTCTTAGATCTCACATTGAACGGAGCCTTTTTTTCCCACCTAGGTTTATAATGTGGGACTTTATTATGATGTAGGCGCGATTCATATTCAAAGCTTTGACAATAGCTTTCAAGGTCTTTACCTACCGAAATAATTAGTAGCCACGACATTAAAGGGAGCTTCATGGACTTGGTTGTGCCCATTTAGATTTCACTCTTTCAAGCTGCCTATTGGCATCATTTTCTCTATTAATATTTGTCTATCAATGTCTTATTTCTGTTTCTTTCCATCGTCTTTGCATCCTTAAACTTCTATGCCCCAAATTTTACTACTGTCTTTGTACTTTGCAAATTGTTTTCCCCAGTTTTATTCCGTCCTGTGTTAGGTTATCAGAAAGGAAGTCCTATTTGTTGTTGATATAAGTGGAAGCATGCAAGGAAAGCCTCTTGAGAGTGTTAAGAGTGCTCTACTTTCAATTCTTCCAGAGCTTGCTCCAACTGATTACTTCAACATAATTGTTTTCAACGAAGAGATATACATTTTTTCATCATCTCTGGAGCCAGCAAATGTGGATTTGCTAGAAAGCGCTACAGAGTGGATCGGCAAAAATTTTGTCGCATGTGGTGGGACAGACATTATGCGTGCCATGAATGAGGTAGATGTTTATTAGTTCTTATTGAATTTTTACTTGGATGGTTAGGAGTTAATCATCACCAGTTAGAACATTAATTTTACTGCTGTGTCAAGGTGTCAAGGATTTTTTACGAAAATTTCTTTCAGATCGTAGCATTTAAGCAGATGTTCTGTTTTATTTATTTATTTTTGTTGAAGTCTTGTTAGTTTAGCCTATTTTGCCTTTTGTATTCAGCAGAACTTTCTTTTTCCTGTATTCAGTCGCTAGCCTTGTTATCCAATACAAAGGATGCAGTCCCATATATGTTTCATAACTGATGGAGCAGTTGAGAATGAACGTACTGTCTGTTATACTGTAAAATCTCACGTAGAAAATGGAGAATCTATGTCCCCCAGAATCTGTGCTTTTGGCATAGGTAATGTATTGAATCCTCATGCTGATTATTTGGTGTAATCTGCACCTTAATTTATTGAAAGAATCTAATGCTTTTAAAAAATTCATTGTGATACTTATTAGTTTACATATCAGTTCCAACAATTTTGCAAAATTTGTTATTCAAGCTGTTACCGTTTTGGAAGATCTTCTGTTGTGCATTTTATTCAACTGGTCTAATTTACCACATTGTATCGATTTTCTGATATTTTCAGTTTATTTTTCTAGTAATTGGTTTTTTTACAAGCATAGACCTAGACGCCAAGTTGGTAAGATGGCTAAACATCACTCTAACCTTGGTGTTGGGTGCCCTAGCTTTTTTAAGAGTATTGTTTCCTTTCGGACAGTGTTTTTTATGTTCTTCATTATGGTTTCTGCTCTTTTTTAACATCGCTGACTTCATCAGCAATCAATTGAATTTTCTGATGGGGTCTTTAACTTGTCTTTGTATATCCCTTATTATTTCACTTTTAATTTGCTGGAAGTCTTTCTAGGTTCATATTGCAACCATTATTTCTTGCAAATGTTGTCCTCGGCTACTAGAGGTAAATATGGTGCTGCATATGATCAAGGTAAATTTTTACAGTTCGGTATCTGTTTGCTCTATAGGCTTTTTAATTTTTGTTATAATTTGCTATAGCTTATAACTGTTTCATCTTTCTGATTGTCTTCACACTGAGGCACTCTTGTGAAGCACTGCAAGCTGTAAACTGTTTAATACCTCTGAATAATGTCTTCTCTTAACTAGGGTTCCACCAACCTGGGCTTCACTGCTAGAAAGGGGAAAAAAGATCATGTGGAAAAATGGATTTCTAATATCGTCACACTTATAACAAAAATATTTAATAACCAAAATACTTTAGTACCAACAAAAGATAATGAAAATTTCTCACATATAACCAGAATATCTATTAACCAAGTTACTAGTACCTAAGTACTATAGAGGAACATTATTGCATGTTCAAAACAAAATTTTACATTGGAAATGTTTAAACAATCTAGATGATAAAATTTATTGTTGTGCTCTTAGCAAAGTGAGGAAAGTAACTACTCATGTTATTCTGTGTGATGATTCCTTTCTCTCTTCTTTTCTAGAAAACCCACCTCTATTCAGATTTTAATGACAAGTTCATTTGGAACACTTGAAGATGATATTCACCGAGCTCGTGTTGATTAATACTTCCTATTTGATAATTAATCCACCGCCATGACAACTATCGTGTCATTATAGGTTGTCAATCACTGTGTCTTCCAAGAAACTAACTGAATGATTGTTGTATTTCTGCCATATGCTGTTAACTTCTCATTGCAATTTCTTGAGACTCGCTGGACAACTTATCTCCACCGAAATGGCAGTACTACTACAATGTGAATTACGTAAGTTGGGAGTGGGTTTATTAATCTCAATGACTTTTTTTCCGATCTCTTCTTGAAGTCCTGCTTCCTACTGATAAGTTCCTTCACTAAACTTTTCAAATGTCACTTTTTATTGTCTCACTCATGGTCGAGATGATAAATAATACTTAGATCGTGAACTTCATCGCCTTCAAAGGTGTGTTAGTCACTTGAAGTATTCTTTATTTTGGATGGTATCCACTTCTCCATTGATGCCCTCAAAATCGTGATTATATTGTATATACTCTCCATGTAGTATTACACCCCGATGACCCTTATGTTGGTCGTCGGTAATAATCAGATGACTGATAATACGATTCACCAACACGCTCCAACCGCTATCATGAACGAAAGTGAAATTGTATCTCTCAATCAAATCATCACAAATATAATTCATATACTAACTTAATTCATATCACAATACCTAAGCATAAATCTTTAAGTTTATAAATAAATACAGAAAGAACTAAAAGACATTTAATTTCAGACGCACCAAAAAAAAGCCTTTAAGCTTCCCAAAACTATACAATTCAACAAAACACAGTTTTCTACCCAAAATCTTTTCCCGAATTTTCAATAATCATGTTAAAGTTTTAATGAGACAAGAATGCTAAAGTAAGCTCAAGACAAGACAAGAGAACAATCGTATGCATATTAAAATTTACAAACCGTAAACTGCGCAGAATGAACAACGTAATCAACAATACGTCAGTGTTGAAATATAACAATATAATCAACAATACGTGTAGCTCATACCGTATCGTCAGCGCGAATTTTCATTAAATCATTTCGCCGCTCTATATCAAATCATTTTCTAAATGTCATTTATAATCAGATGGTTTTGACTTCATATAAAAGGTCGCCACCCCACGTCTATTTAAAAGTCAAGGTAGGCGCGAACTCATTCACTTACCCAATCTCGACACACCAATGACCTTAACGACCCCCAACCTCAAAACCTGGGATACTAAGATCCCTAATCACGCCATCTCGTAACTTTGCCTATCTCAAGAGACTCAGAATATAGCCTTTCCTATCACAATTTTCCGACATTTTCGCTTATCACATTATCGATTTAACATGTTTCAAACATTTCTATACGCCCAATGAAATCAATAACTTGGCCAGAATCATCATCAGAATCATTAATCTACGCAGGCCAAGTATAAACATTTATATTCAGATAATACGATAAATATCTACATGTCATTCATACAATTTATAATGTAAGTAAACAGTAAGATACATAAGAAACCGAATTTAAATTAAGAATTATGTCTCACCTCCCATATACGATGCGCCTCGATTCCTCCTCAGTACACAACCTATAATGAAATAACTCTTCAAATACTTCTAATACATGAACTCATAATTAGAAAGATAATTAAAATTTTAAATCAATCTTACAAATTGATATCTCCTCATAAGCCCAGTACGACTCCAAAGTAATCACTAACGCCAATATATTAATTACCGCTTCAATCAACAAACTAAAATTAACAAACAATGTCAATCCTAAATCCATTCAATACCAACTCACCCAAGAATAAAACCGATTGTTTTCCCAATCACGATTTCAACACCGCGAAGGCCAAAAAGAAAAAGGAAGTGGAAAGAAATTCAAGTAAACTCCCAATTCCCTCTCACAATTCCAATCCGAAATTACCGATCACTAACTCAACAGATCTTACCTCACGGACAAGGCGGTTTCGTGCCGAACATGACCTCACCTGACGGCCATGGAGGAAGGCAAGCCGACGGATTGCACAGACGCTTCTCACGGGAGCGGCAGTTGCGGTCGCCGACGCCGACGCCGGGGAAGGAAGCGGCGGCTCGCTGTGGTCACGGGAGGCGTGCCGGCCGGGCTGGAAGGGAAAGGAAATCCGTCGATAAAGCCGGGGAACGGAGCGATCATGGAAGCGGTCGCTGGGGAAGGAAATGATGAACGTCGATCCCGCCCATACGCTGCCAAGCTTTAATCCAAGATGCAAGACTAGTGGCTGATGCTACAAGAATAACTTAATTAGTAAAACAAAATTAATTAGAATAAACTATGGATTAATTGGATATTACAATTTTCCCCTTAAAAAAAAATTTCCCCTCAAATTTCTTCTCAATCATTCAAACAGAAGGAAACTTCGCCTCATTGTTCAACCTCCCAAGTAGCTTCTTTGATTGGTCTGCTTCCATTTAATTTTAACATAGAAATTTGTCTATTTCGAATCTCTTCACATCAAATTCTAAAATCTTTTCCACTCCAATGCATAAGTCAAATCTCTTGTATTTCAAACTTTGTATATGGAATCTTCTACTCAGATTCGATCCATTTTCTCAACATTGAAATGTGAAAGACGCTGAATGTCGCCAATTCAATGGTGCAAGTCAGAAGTTCATATTGCCAATCCTTTCAATGATTTCAAAAGGTCCTATGTACTGTGCTCAATTTACACCTCCGACCAAATCTACTAATTCCTTTCATAGTTTGACTTTCAAAATACAAATTCTCCAACTTGAAATTCTACTGCTTTAAGTCGATTACTCACGACGATCCCGAAAATTTCAATCTATCTCTCGACATTTTCTGAATTGATCAACCAACTCGACCTAATACTGCTTTTCTCTCCACTTCACCCAACTTAATGGAGTTCTACACTTTCACCATATAATGCTTCATAAGCCATCTCAATACTAGATAGTATTATTGTAAAAAACTCGATCATGTGAATATGATCTTCCCTACCTCCAAAATCTAAAACACATCCTCAACAAATCTTCTGTGACTTGAATTGTTTTTCGATTCCATCGCCTCATGATAAAAAAGTCAGATTTTGGTGTAACTGGTGCCTGCCTCTCTCAATTCTTTCCATAATGAAGTAATCTACCATCTCGCCGAGACGATCACTTTGGTATGAAGTTTTACAATTTCTTTAACATATAATCTGACAATTTATCAACTGAATCTGTCTGTTTCATAGGTAAGAAATGAGCTGACTTGGTCAATCTATCCACAACAACCCAGATACTATCACGACCTTGCTAGATCTAGAAATCCCATAACAAAATCCATTGCAATTTCTTCCCACTTCCACTCCCAGGTAATGACCGTAATAATCCACCGTCTGATGCCGCCTTTAACACCGACAAGCTCGACATTTGAGACATATTCGCCTATGTCTTTCTTCATACCACCACCAAAATGCCGCTTTTAAATCTTTATACATTTTGAACTACCGGATGAATAAGATATCCCGCCTGATGAGCCTCAGAAATTTCTCACTGCATCACCACATAATTGTGAATTCTTCAATAACCCTCGCATCTACAAGAAAATTCGCCGACTAATCTGATTTGTTCAATGAATTTCGATATCCACGATCCGCTTCATGCACTTCTATCAAATAAACATCAGACCGTCAATTGAGATAAATGCCCAAGATCAATATTCTAACTTCTAGAGCTCTAATTCTCGATCAACTCGACTTTGAGTAATAATCCAACCGACATTTCATGGATTTACTTAATGATCACCACCACATTACAACAAATCAATATTTAAATCATAATCTTTAATAAACTCAAGCATCTTTTGTCTTAGATTCAATTTTTTGTGTAAAGATATATTTAAGACTCGATGATCGAAAATTTTGCATTTCACCCATACAAGTAATGTCTCCAAATTTTAAGAGCAAAAAACCACAAATGCTAATTCTAAATCATGCACGGATAATTTTCAAGGCTTTTAATTGTCTCAAGATAAGTAATTACTTTTCTCGTTTCTGATTAAAACACAACCCAAACCTTTAAAGATGCATCACTAAATATTTGAATCCCTCCCTCTGGAATAGCTAAATAAGTGGTCAAATGTTTTTCAATTCTTGAAAACTCGCCACATTCACGTCCATTGAATTTGATATCCTTTCTCAATAAATTAGATAGCATTGCAATATGAGAAAATCTCGACAAACTTCAATAACCTCGCTAATTCGTAAAACTACAACTTCAGAACATTCTTTCGCGGACCATTCTAAAATTGCTTTTACTTTTGAGATCAACAAACTCCTTCGCCAATCGATAATGTGACCTAAATGCGACGCTATGCATCCAAAATTCACATTTTGAAAATTTGGCATATAATTGATTTTGTCTTAACAATTCTAAAACAATCTCGATGATTTGACGTTTCTTCATCGCTTAATAAATCGTAATATCAATAAAGATGATAACAAACCTGTCCACCAAGGCCAAAAACACGATTCATTAAGTCCATAAAGATCAGAGCATTAGTTAAACCAAATGGCATAACAAGAAATTCATAATGTCCATACCTGGTTCCAAAAGTTGTTTTAAAAATATCGGCATCTTTAACTCTAACCTGATGATATCCATCTCAAATCAATTCTCGAAATACAATTCCTCCAACTGATCAAATAAATCATCAATCCTCTAGAATGGATACTTGTTTTGATTTACTTTATTTAACTCCTGAATCAACACATAATCGATACCCATCCTTTTCTTAACAAATAATACGCACTCCGGTGAGTTCCGTAATAAATCTTGTCACACCCCGCAATCGACACTTCCTCGCAATTTTTAGAGCCATCCCGTAAGGAGATTTATGTATAAGTTGTTGTACATCAATCCCAAACTCCACTTCTCGGCAAACCCGTAATTCCTCCAAAACACATCGAAATTCAAACAACTGAATGTTTTTCGCTCAAACACCTCCTTATTCAACACATCTAGAAATACAATTTCACCGCTTCTTAAATATTTACTCAACTTCACTGCACTAATCAAAGAAGACACGACATTCTTATCACAAGAAAAATAAAATGATTTTTCACCAGGCATGCAAAATTTCACTCTCCTCTTCCAGCATTCAATTGTTGCAAAATATTTGATCAACCAATCCATACCTAAGATAACGCCAAAATGTCAATTGGTAAGATAATTAGTTCAGAAAGTGTTTATCTTGAATGTTAATGTCAACAACATTTCCTCAGTATTCAAACTATCACCGGGCATTACCATTCAATACGTGTGAAATAAATAGATCAACCGATAAACCGGTGGAAAAGGAATCGAATGAACGAATGCTAGAATCAAATGTAATCAACCCAAATGATCTCAAATTTTAAGATAAATACACACCACTTCATTTGATTCTTCGATGATAAAGAAAAACTCGCTTTTACTGGAGGGTTGGTTTTTCGCTCTCCTTTTCTTGAAGCTTTCCCAAAATTGTGTGTGTTACTGGCTTCTGCTTCCAAAAAATTTTCTTGACCGCCCGAGATAATTGTATGATTTTATGTCCTTCTTCTTCAATGCAATGCAGCATGTCCAACCCGACCACATCTCAACATTTCGATCCATGACATCATCAAAATGTCTTTTCCACACTTATCACAAATAGTTTCTCCAATTGAATTTGTTTCTCATCATCAAACTTTTCAGAAATCTGCTTCTTCAAAGCTTTTGCTTTTGCTCAGAATCCCAATCGTGAAAAATTCAACTCATTTTCAATCTTCTTTCAACTAACACCGAGAACTCACGATATCAAATTAATGCTAACCCAATTGATCTCGAGGCCTCAGAATCTATGACATTTCTCTTCCTGCATCGATATAATGGAGTATATCTAGAAAGAGGTGAACTCGCTTCATATTGCATTATGGTTTTTGATCCCTGAGTTAGATTGAAAAATTTGTCTTGTAAAGCAAGTCTGATGGAGGAATAAACCAATCTTTGAATACTTTGACAAACTCATCCCATTTGATCTCGGAATGGTATCGTCAAATCTTTCCTGTTTGAGCTCGCCACCACCTTTCTGCCTCCCCTTCTAATATAAAAGTAGCAAGTACTACTCTTCGGTTTTCAGGGCAAATCATCCCATCCAAAATTTTTCCAATTTTAAGCTCTTCCGCCACTATAGATCACGCTCTCAATGTGGTTTGAACGTTGAAATATCCTCAAATGTTGATCCACTTCATACTCGACTGCGGCTCACTGCCGCAGATTTTTCCATGATGCTACTTTATCAACAACGAAATCAACTAACTACTCGCAATTCATCGATCTACCTTCACCGCTTGTGTAGATTTCACCTCGAATTATCTTCGCAGTGTGTGTTCAGGTCAGATGGGAGTGATCACTCTAACCTTTCTGGCATTTCTTCAGGCAAATTAATCTGAAATTAAAAAAGTATTTATATGATACATATTTATTAAATATCATACATGCATGAAATTAAGAACATATGGATTCCTAACCCAACATTAATCCTATATACATTGATCAATTCAACACTTATCCCTAAATCCAAATCATGCTTCCATTACTATTGCTCATCAATCTTTTGCTCGTTATCAACCTTATTTTCGATATTACTTTCTGTTACACCCCTGATGACCTTTTACGCTGTGGTCATCAATGTATCAGATGACGATTGACACAGATTCACCAACACGCTCCAACGTATTCTAACGAAAGCAAGTGAAATTGCATCTAATCAAATCATCACAAATATTTGCAATTCATATACTACTTAACTTAATTCATATCACAATTATCAAGCATTTAAATAAATAATATAACTAAAGATATTTAATTTGTACGTACTCAAAAAGCCTTTAAGCTTCCCAAAAACTATACAATTCAACAAAATGACAACTTTCTACCCAAATTTCGCCTTTTCCTCGAAATTATCAATCCAGAAGATCATAAGAAAAGTTTAATGAGAAACGCTAAGAACTCAAGACAGACAAGAAAACAATCGCATGTACATGTAAAAATTTACAAACCGTAAACTGTCGTAAGAATGTAACAAATGTAATCAACAATATCAGGGTCAGAAAATATAACAATATAATCAAACAATATGAGACAGGTAGTTCATAATCAGATCAATGTCAAGGAGCAAGAAT
Source organism: Cymbidium sinense (assembly GCA_021442155.1). Taxonomy (NCBI): domain Eukaryota; kingdom Viridiplantae; phylum Streptophyta; class Magnoliopsida; order Asparagales; family Orchidaceae; genus Cymbidium; species Cymbidium sinense. The sequence continues at coordinate 31,504,859 of CM038229.1, forward strand.
TTTCATTAAATCATTTCGCTTCTATATCAAATCATTTTCTAAATGTCATTTATAATCAGATGCGTTTTGACTTCATATAAAGGTCGCCACGCCTACTAAAAGGTAGCAGGCCGAACCACTACTTACCCAACAAATGACACCTGGACAAATTTAACGACCCAACCTCAAATGTGAATGGGATACTAAGATCCCCTAATCACGCTCATCTCGCCGAACTTTTTATCTCACAGATTCTCAGAATATATCTTCCTATCACAATTTTCCGACATTTTCGTTTATCACATTATCAGATTTAACATGTTTCAAACATTTCTATACGCCGAATCACTTAATCAAATCATTGTAATCATCAGAATCATTAATCAGTAATAAACATTTATATTTCAGATTCAATACGTAAATATCTACATGTCATTCATACAATTTATAATGTCAGTAAACAAGATACATAATGTAAAATCAATTTAAATTATCAATTATGTCTCACCTCGCTGTTCAAAAATTGATTCCTCTAGCACAACCTATAATGAAATAACTCTTCTAAATACTTCTAATACATGAACTCATAATTAACACTCATAATTAACTATAATCTTACCAATCATATCTCCTCATAAGTTTTACCTGAGTAACTGCAATCACTAACGCCAATATACTACCGCCAATCAACAAACTAAAATTAACTAACAATGCCAATCCTAAATCCCCATTCAATAATCAGAACTCACCTAGTAAAACCGATTGAGTTTCCCAATCACGATTTCAACACCAAGGAAGGTGAAGAAAAGGAAGGAAAAGAAATTACACCACCAACTCCTCTTATCGGCCAGACCAAATTCCAATCCCGAGCACCGATTCAGAACTCAAATGCATCTTACCTCACTGACGGTCGCGTCTATAGACCTCACGGCCGAGGAAGACGGCCGACAATCCTGCACGACGCTGTCGCCACGGAGCGGCAGTTTTGTCGGGCCGACGCCGGGAAGGAAGAGGTTCCGGTCACGGATCCGTCGGGCCGGCGGCGGAAGGGGAAAGGAACTGGCCGCAGCGGAACGGAGTCCGATCACCAAAGGAACCGGCCGCGGCTATGGAAGGAACGAAATAGATGAACGGGTCGATCCACCATACGCTGCCGAGGCTTTAATCCGCCGGCCGATGTTAGCACTAGTGCTACGAATTGCTACAAGAATAACGTTTAATTAGTAAAACAAAATTAATTAGGAATAAACTATGGATTAATTGGATATTACAAGCTACATTGGATTTAATTCATGCTTGTACTGGCATTTCTTCTCGCCGAGTATCGTTTCTTTCTTTCGCCTTGTCTCTGGACCAAACTTGTCTTTGAAGATCTCTTATTGTGTCTTTTGTGAGTCATCATTGTTGACCGACAAGATTTATTCTTCCATCGCTCATATGACTGGCTAACTTTAAAAGTCATGAGTGGTTTGCTAAAGTCTAAGAGAATATTTGAATGGTCCTTATTTCAAGTCTTGTACAAGTGCGGCTTGTGCGACTGTGGGCTTCAAATATTTCATTTTTAATATTTTCCTTTGGAAGCGAGTAATAAACTTTCTAAGGGACTTGCTTGTTTTCTGTCTTATCTATAGAAGAGCCTGTGAACTCTTCGAAGACTTCTGGTACTGGTGAATTGCATTAGAAATATTTCTTAAACTCCACAAGAGAAGTGGTTACTCCCACTAGTAGATGCAAGAACCATTTGAAGGTGGACTCCTTGAAAGTGGTGAAGAATAGTTGACACTTTACTGTGTCATCGCAATGACGTGGTGGATTTAAATATGCTATGTGGCCGGTAGGGCTAGTGCGACCTTTGTAAGATTCTTAAGTGTAGAATCTTGAACTTCAGTAAGGGGCGAGCCTCCATGATCCTTACAGAGAAGCTGTTGGTGGAATTAGTATTTGTTTATACTATGACGATTTCTTTCTCACTCAGTTGGTAGTACTCATCATCAATGTTGTGTGTCCTTGATAGCTTTCTTCTACGCCAAGTTTGATGAGTCATCGAACTAGCCTTCATTCTCTCTAGCCTTTGGATTTTCATTCTTTACTCTCGCTACAATTACTAGGACTGTACGAGTGATCTTATCTTTCATATTCTTTAAATCCCATTGTAGAACAGACTGTTGTGTATCCGCCTCTATATGATTGCGGAGTTTTCCATGTTGATGGACCTACTTTATTAAGTACTTAACTCGTTGTCCTCCTCATCTTCCATGCTTATCGTATCTAGAAGAATATTGAATCTGAATTTATTTGTGGAACGATGAAGGCCCTCAGGAAAGAAATTAAGAAGTAGAATAGAAAAGTGCAAACAAGTATACAAAATCCACTATTTCTGAGAATGTAAGTACAAGCAGGAGGCTTGAGTACAAGAGATTCTCTCTCGCCCCTTGAAACTAGAAAAACTCTAAAGGAAAAGCTCATAAGAAGAAGATTCTCGCCCACTATAGAATCCTTCTTTTTATAGGACTGGGGACATTGGGTACTTAAAGAAAATACACATCAGTTATGTTGGTTACATAAGGGCCTTGTCAATGATTTGGAGAGCAGAAGAGTGATGCATGCCAAGTAGCAAGTTCTCGAGTACAGTCCCTTGTGTGGGGTGAATCGTTTGATGTGAATGTTTGGCTGCATAGTTGTTAGTAGGCAGGCGAGTCTTCATATGTGAGATGAGTCCCTTAATGTTAGTCGCTAGACAAAAGTGGTCTCTTCTCATGTTTGCTTGCTTATGGCGAGTCCTCCTAGGCGAGTGAGTTGGTTGAATTCTGCTCTTCTTGTCTAGATGCTTTTGTGTTGATCCTTTGTCGCCATAAGCACTTGTTAGGTCTATGCTCCATGGGTATACTGCATGCTATCAATCATGGGTTCATTAAGAGATGAAACCTCCATCCCGATCTTGGGTCCATTAGGAGAAGAGCACATCGATTGCATTTAATTTCATAAAACACATCATTGCTAAATCATTAGGCCGTCGAAATTAGATAAAAAAGTGTACTTAAATATTTTTAATGAGACCAATAAATTAGTCACGTGAAAATAAAAAATTTTAAAAATAAAGTAATCAAATATTTTAATATTAAGTGTAACTAGAGTATTTTCTTTTTTTTTCTTACTCACATGAAAATAGAATCTGATTAAAGGAAGATCGTAAATTGAGAACCCAGACATAAATGCTCTTAATCAGTTTAATTATATGAATAGATTCGAAATTTTTTCATTCATGTGAAATTTTATAAGGTGCATAAAATGTAAAAAAAAAAATCTAACTTTAAAGAATAAAAATGCAAAAGGTATCAGACCTATGAATAGAATCTTTCATTATTTAAGAGGTTTTTGAATGAAGAGCTTATCTCATGGATACAAAAGGTATCAGACCTATGCCTTATAAATGGACAATACCTTAAGAAGTATTTTGCATAACCAACAAATGTGTTATGCTACTTACCAAACATTAGAAGTCAAATTGACTTGAAAATTATTATTAAAATAATTACTTGCAATAATAGATTGTTGTTACTACATAAGCTCAAAGGAGAAAAAAAAGAAGGAAATTTTATATTTCTTATAAAGCAAGGATTCTTTTCATCCTCTTCAACCAATCCAAGAGAAACTCTATTTAAACAAACAAAGAAAAATCTCATTGATTCAATAAGCCTAAAGGTCAGATCAATAGTATAAGCTCAACAAGTCTAAAAGATGGAGCTCAAATGTGTAAGTATGGTTCAATATGGTCAAGAGAGTCAAACTAGCTCTCAATTATTAAACAAAAGTTTAAATAATATGAATAATCAAATACTAATTCAACAAGGTGCAAAAAAAGGATCACTATTGATGTAAGTTTATAAGCCGAAAGGTGTAGAACTACTTTGTCATCTCTAAATACTTTAAAAGCCGAGTTGACATATAATTATATAAGCTCAACAAACTTTAAAAGTGTCATGCTAATAGTATATTAGTTCTCAAACTCAAGGTTGAACGGATGTTGACTCAAAGAAACTATAAAGGCAAGTTAATATGTGATATTTGGATTCAATAAGTCCAAAAGAAATGAATCTAAATATTTAATTTTAATTTAATAAGCTTAGAAAAGATTGAATTTAAATATTAAATTTTGATTCAACAAGTCCAAAAGGATTGAATCTAAATATTAAATTTTATTTCATCAAGTCTAAATCGAATCTAATATTATTTTTGAATCAATAAGCCTAATGGTTAAATAATATATTAAATTCAATAAAGAGTTGAATTAATAATATGTTCTCTCACAAATTTAAGGAGGTTATGTAAAAGCAAGCTAACAAAAGAAAAGAAATGAAAATAAGAAAATCTTTAGTCATAAAATTCACATGGAGTACATATAAAATGACATGAAATGTTTATATCAAAAGAAATAAAATAAAATAAAAATAGAATTTTTATTTTGGCTATGTGTGGTGTTGCCCGGTCTTCCGAACTATCTCTAGCTATCAAATTATTATACATTGTCCGATCGCAGTCAATCAGCTAATTGAGAGGAATACACACCCACTATTATAAATGGAGGAGTTCACTCCAAAATCTTTTTCCTACTTGACTCCACTCTATAAACGGTGCTCACACTTCCTCTAAGCTTTCACTCGTGTAAAGAATTTATATTCTTTTACTAGTTTAAAAAAAATTCATCATTGATCTTTGATCCAATGTGAAAAATTTGGAGATTTGAAGACTTTTGCCGTAAGTTTTATTCCAGTGAGACTAAAACCCTATCTCGTGTGATCTTAGATCGTGAATAAGGAGAAGAGTGTTTCACTATACGATTTTGAAATCTAGCACTGTGAAGATGAAATGTTGTCAAAATTCCTAAAAACATTTGAAATATTCACACTTTAAATTCAAAATTTGGCCTACCGTGCCAAGGCGTTGAATATCAGCACCGCGCTCTCGAGTATTCATATTACAAGAGCGCCACAACGCCCAAGAATTAGTGCCGCAACGCTTTAATGAAATCCTATAGTACCACAACGCCATACCCACATGCCACTTGGAATATGACTTAAAACATTTTGATAAAAAAAATTAAAATCCCACAACATCGTGGCGTTGTAGAGACAGCGCCAGCGCTATGCCGCCTCACTATGAAAAAGGATTTAGAAAATTTTCTGCTGGGGAAAAAATAATATCCCACAATGTTGCGGTGCCGTAAGACAGCACTGTGGCACCCACCTCTCGGGTTCTTCATTCTATCTCCAGTGTCGAGGTGTTGGCATATCAGCACTGCGGCGCTGTACCCTGATATGACTTTTCTATAAGTGTTAAAATTTTTATTTTTTTATCCTCTTTATCTTGGAGTATCAATAGCGACAATAATACACAAGCACATATAATTATAAAAAAAGAAACAAATTTATTGCTAAATTTGAATATTACAATTACAAAATAAAAAAAAGAAGAAAAGAAGAAAAAAATACAAACGAGGGGGAAGTTAGTAGTACTCATTGCTACCCTCTTCTTCATCTTCTTTCTCCTCCGTGCCTGATAACGGCGGGGTAATCACACATGGCTGATATTGAGATGTAGTAGGTAAAGCGATATGGCTAGGATTTGCAAGATTGTAATTCTAAAATATGTTGACTAGTATAGTGTTGAACTGGGCCATGTAGGAGGATTGCATATCCTGTTGATTCATATGATGATTAAATTTATGTTCTAGCATCTCGCCTATGACTAGTCTTATCCACCCTCTTAAAATCCAAGACCTAGTCGCCAATCTCTTGAACTTGCTCTGCAAGTACTTGGGAGTTTGGGATTTAGATCGAGGACGTGAACTCTCTCCCACTTCAAATCTATTCAGTCCCCAATCACCCTCTCTTCGTTAGAGGGGCTTTCAAGGATTATCTTCTTATAAGGACCTCCTACCGCACCCATTACTATACATAAACCATAAATAAGAGAAGGGTGGCCGTACTGGACATTAGTGCTCCTGATTTCGATCGAGAACCCCGTTTGAATAGCAAAATTCAAAATAGCTCTATCCTTGGTAACCTCATTGATGTTACCAGAGAGCATAAGCTTGACATAACTGAAATAGTGTCAAGCCTTAGAAGCGGATGTCATTAGGAAATTGATAATCATTTACTCGCCATTTTCATTACACGCTTTTATTTCGCCATAAAAGAAAAATAATCTCATTGAAATCGGGATGATCATTATAGTAGGGGAGATATTGATTATGTTCAATATTAGGGAGATCGTGATATTTGTTTATAGCACTACTGTCATAACTTACTAGCATTCCTCGGGCGCATGCTTTATCGTTCTGACAGTCCCGTGCATTCATGAAGAATTCGCGCACCACCGGGATGATGCATGAGTTGTTGTCGTAGGCCAGTCTGAGCCACCTTCGCTCCATGATTATCCCTCTCACCAAGATTCGGAAATCTCTTCCGTAATCGTGCTTGTGAAGGAGAGTGCCGATACCCCTCACGTGCTGATGAAGGTTGGTATCACTAGATGCCCTCTTCTTGCCCACTATTCTTCTAAGATAAATGATTAATAGTGAAAATTAGAAAGCAGAAAGAGCTAGAAGAGAAAGAAATCTTTAAGATAAGGGATCATTGAATAAAAATTCTTTACAGCTTGGGCCTCTATTTATAAATCAGGAGCCAGCGTCATGGCTCCCAAACCCGACGCTAAGACGTTACCCTCTCGAGATACAGAACATGGCCTTAGTTCCAGTCGACAAGATCGGTGTCGTTCTTTACATGCGGCCAAAAAGATAGATTTAATTATAATAAATTTCATAAGTGATGTGTGGGAAAAGAGGGCAGCGCTACAACGCTCTGACCTGGTGCCGTGACACTCATTAAAACGAGGCTGTCATTTCCCTTAAAACTTGCAACATTCCTGTCAAGAATTTTGGCCAGTGCTGCAGTGTTATAAGGCGGCCCCACAGCGCTGTTCAAACGGTCAAATGACTGATAATGTCGGCATCGCGATACTACTTATGCAGCGAATATGCGTTAAATATGCAATGCCGAGGCGCTGAGCCTCTAGCTCATTTGCCCCCATGTCATGCCACATAAGCAATGGGCTCCACTATTATAAAGCCGTGGCACTAGATCCCAGCGTCAAGGCATTGGGTCTTAAAATGAGAATTTTATGTACTTTTAGTAAGATTTAAATTTTATTCGTTGTTATGCAAACAATACTATCTAATATGTGGATAACTCATCTATATGACAATTCAAAGGATGTAAGTTTTGTTTTACTATTCATTTGTTATGCGAACACTCTAATTTTGGCATTCTAAAAGGGATGTATGCCCAACCTTTTGTGTGTTCATCATATGAACATCTATTCGTTCGCCATGTGAATACCCTGTAATTCATTGGCCATACGAACAAATTTATATCCATCCACCATGTGGAAAATCGTGATTTTTTTGGCATTCCAAAGAGATGTAAGCCAAGCCTCCTATTTACCATGTAACATATATTTGTTCACAATGAACACCCCATAATTGCTCACACACAAACAAATTCATATCCATCCACCATATGGACAACTCTGATTTTTGGCATTCTAAAAGGAATGTAACCCCTACCTTTTGTGCATTCACCATGTGAACATCTATTTATTTGTCAGGCGAACACCCATAATTCGTTTGCCATGTGAATAAATTCATATCCGTCGACCATGTGGACAATCGTGATTTTTGGCATTCCAAAGAGATGTAAGCCTAGTCTCTTATTCGTTCACCATGTGAACATTTGTCCGTTCGCCATGTGGATACTACATAATTCGTTCACTATATGAACAAATTCATATCTATCTACCATGTGAACAACCCTAATTTTGGCATTCCAAAGGATGTAAGCCCAGCCTCTTATTAGTTCACCATATAAATATTTGCTCGTTCGCAATGAGAATACTTTATAATTTGTTCATCACATGAACACTCTTACACCACTTATACTAAAAATTCTAAGTCTCCTCGAGATACCTGAAATGAGACAACTCATGACTGCTAATCAGATTCTCTGGACATTATGACTATGTCTCTCTGATGTTGCTAAGCTGGAATAATGTAATCTCGGGATGATGGAATCATAGGATCTTGATCGGGACTATACTCATATTTCCTACAAGATTGTCATATATGCCACACACATCTCTAAGACACCAATTGCATATCAGATAGATAAATTTGTTTTCAACCTTAATCGAGAGTGCTTTCTTACTGCGGTAATAAGAGTAATTAACTATGGAGGCTTGCATCTATAGGAAGTAGAACCCATATCAAAATAAACTCTAACATAAATGTTAGAGGAAATTTAGTTGAATATATATCAATTTGCCTCATGAAGAAATATACTCCCAGTCCATCCCATAAAGATGACGGAGTGCATCCTTGAAGGTATTTTTTTTAGATCGATCAGGAAATAATCATCAAATAAAAATTTTGCTACAAATAATAAGATAGGGTCTCTCAAATATAAACATAGATAATATGGGATAGAAAAAGTTAAAACTAACTGTCTCTCCCGTATAGCCTAAAGATAATGGTAAACTAGCCCTCTAGATCACGGGACAATGAAGAAAGTAGTTGATCAAGTTTAGATTCTTGAACATCCATCCATAAACATTCCTCTTTTATAGCAGCAATTGGTTATCTCATTATAGATCTCATCTCTAAAAGGTCTTGCCTTCTTTGTTGCAAATCTCTTAGCTCAGTAGAAATATCAAAAGTTTAAGCTATGCATTGGAAAGCTCCTTATGGAATGATCTTAAGATTTTGAGGTCATGCTCAAGATCCATACGAACTAGAGAAATTTAATTTATTGTGGCATTGAACATGATCCTCACATTAATGAATATATCAGAAAAGAACTTCTAATAAGTTATATGCAATTGGAACAATTCAAACTCAACGTCTCGACAAATGAACTCCCATAATTGTAATTTCTTCGCTTTAAGACTCAAAGTAACACAATCTAGTAGAATTTACCGCACAAAAAACTTGAGAGCTCGATAAGGCATCCAAATCAACACTCAATAGTAGGTTGCATAATGCCATCATTATTAAAGCAAACTCTCAGAGGAACTACTATTAGTTGATCTTAGGGATCTAGAACTTATCCTGGAAATATAGCATGAAAGCTCTAAATCTAGATGACAAATTGATATATATTAGTATGATAAAGTATAATCATGAAAATTATGGAAAGAAAATTTTAAAAAATTCTAGATAAATGTTCTAGAATTATGTCCTCAGAAGAAAGGAATTGGGTGATTTTTCACATAAGAATCAAAGTTTAGTGTGGAATCTCATGAAGGATCACTCACCATCACCCAAGTAGAGCTTGACATAGATGATCAAATCTAGATACTACCAAGCCCTACAAATGGATTCTCAATATCATCTTCAAATAGTTTTCTGCGATCACCACTGATAAGCTCAGTAGATTGTGAAATTGCACTATTATTGGTTGATTGGATTAGAGTGGAATCAATATTAATTGGCTCTTGCAATGGTTCTTTATCTATAGAAAAAAATAGCAAAATATAAGTTCCAAATTATACATGATGAGATTTGTTGACCTCCACACACGATCCACGAGTTGAATTGGATTTATGGAGCAAATTCAATAGACTTCGAATGCAATATCGTGCGAATTGAACCTTAAATATACTAAATATTTAAATGACTTTCGAACAAAGACTTCGCATCACTCGAACGCCAAAATTGATCGAGTATACATTTTGCACACCGACGGGTTGACCGATCGAGATCGAATGCGCCAATCGCATATATCGAGTCGGAGGTCTACGATGCCTAAACCACGCTCGTAAATTGATCACGCCGTTAGTGTTGAAATGTCTAAACCTATCAAATGAGACTGTCAGATTATTCTGCAAATGCCGAATATGTCGAAGTATAATGTAGATTAACCGAACACTCGATTTGTGACCAACCAACGAACTTTGATCATAAACGGATCGTGCATTCTAAATCATCGAAATAATAAAATGATATATATATTAACTATATGATTGTGTCATCGCAAAATTCTAAATTATGGTTGATTTTCACTTAAATAAGTATAGACTCTTATAAATATCCTTTTATATCTAACCCTAATATCATATAACACTCCATCCAGACCTTAAGACTCAGCGCAAGACTCCACTCCTCTTCCTGTTGGACGCATGTGAGCAGCTGCTTGTCTCCCTCCCGTTCTCATTTTCTCTTGGACGGGAAGCCGAAGGCCAACCGCACGCACCAGCCGAACCCTCTCGACCAAACCAGCTGCAAGTCTCCTCCTCCTTTCGAGCTTCTTTCATCTCTCTCCCTCTTCCTTTTCGGTTCTACCCTCGATCGGACACCACTGGCCTCTCGATTTGTCGCTTCACTCAAGGCCGAATAAGCCTTGCAACAGTCCCGGCTACTAACTCGACAAACCTCACGACGCGGTATCTCCGATCTTCCCTGCTCCCAGTTGAGCACCACACCACTGTCCCTCTTTCGCATTTCCTCTGCTCAATACAACACTCCATCTGCTTCTCTATACATTTCCCATTAACACAAAAGTCTTAACAACCTTCTTTCTCTCTCACATAAGTCTGTTGCTTGCCCTTATTTTGTTTCTTTGAGGTTTAGCCGGTCTATGCCACTGCCAACCTTGTCTAAAGCTGCTGTTTGATTTCTTTTCTTTTTTTATATATACTTGCAAAGTTGAAGTTCAGCACCATGAAAGCACAATGAGAGCATACTTCACTTTACTCTAAAGATAGTGCTTAGGGTCAGTTAGATAGGATGTTACCTAAGCTGCTCTTTGAATCCTTTGGAATATTCTCCTGCAAACTTTCTATCCTATCAACGTTTTGTAGGCCAATTTGATGATGATGATGTGGTTCTTGAGTTTGCTAAAAGATGTGGTATGGTGATTATTGAGATTGAACACATTGATGCTATTATCTTAAAAAAAAGGGGGATTAAGAGTAAGGAGTTGACAGCCATCAAAAATCTCCCACTTAAATTTTCTTATCTACATTTTGTCAATTATAGCCACCTAGTTGATGGAATAGATTAGGATAAATGGAGGGTGAGATTGGCAAGATCCAATATTGTCATTCTGTTAATTAAATGTGTTTTAATCTAACTATGTTTAAAGTCTACTACCCAAATTAGCAACTTCAATAAGAAAGTTGTATGACCTAAAGTTGTCAATCTCTTATTCAATTCATTTTGGCCAAACCCCATTATTCAATTATCCCTTCCTTCTTTGTCTAAATTAGTAATCAAATTGTGTTTAAATCCATCCAAAGAACTCACCCCTATAGCCAATCCGAACCTTCTAGCATGAAGCATGAAGCATGAATGCAAAATATGAGCTCGTTGGATCATTAAAAAAAAGTATCCGTATACATCTTTCTTGGCATGGCGAAAATCGTGTTATATAGTGCTTTTAAAGACCCATACATTTTTTTTGATATTGTGGTATGACGATTCGGTGTTACACCACCTATACATTTTTTTTGCATGCAAAGCCAACATAAAAGTAGCTCTGGGCTACAGGATGTCTAAATGTTGTCAAATCTCATATTGATCGAGGGCCTAAACAACTTAATATAGATTCAACCATAAAGCTAAAATTAACTGTTTAAATTGACATTGCAGGTATATAAGTACCCGTACACACCTTTCTTGGTATGACACAAATCGTGTTTCATGCGTGCTTGTATATGTTTTTCGACATAAATGGATGATTTGGCTGTGTTACTCATATATGTCTTTTGGCATTGGTGACAAAGATAGTAGTCTATGCGAACCACCGGATGCTATCAATCAAAATTTTGTTTGAAAACCTATACTTGGAATGAAATTCGATCAAAATAAATAGCACTATTCAGGCTCCCTAAATTTAAATTGATACTGAATTGAATTCTATGTTATAGATGAAATGGATTTGATATAAAATTGAAAGGCTATGCTCTAAATAAAATTTGAATTCAAAATAAACCGATTTAATTATAACTTCTGAGCTCAAAATTGAAAATTAATGATGGCGCCAAATTGATTCTTGGACTATAAAGTTTGGAGGTAAAGAACATTTATATGATTCAAATTTTAAGTGAGCTTAAAAGATGGATTGAGTAAACATGAATAATACTTTATAGTTTTTCATTTCAACATGATATAAAGGCAAATCTAATTGAATGTGTAATTGGGTTATTGGAAGTTTATGATAGAATTGAATTATAACTTAAAAAATATAAAGTCAAATGAGGCTTGTAGATAATTTCAATAAAATTCGATTGAATCTGAAAGCTCAATTTCAGGAAAGACCAAATGGAAATAAACTAGAAAATAAATTGACATTATATCTTATAAGTTGGCTTATAAGATGAGAGCTTGACTTGGTGGCTTACTAATGAGTACGAAGTATGATTTTTTAATGAATGACCCAATCACTTTATGATTCATTGAATGAATCAGAAGAACTTAAATGAAATTTGCAAAGAGCTTTATAGTCTGTTGAAGAATGTGTATGTAATTCCTTGCATTACATCGTGTTGAATGAATTAAAGGAGACTCATTCTATGCACATAAAGGGATTTGTCATAAGGCTTGAAAACTAGCCTTTAAACATTAATGGAGTTTGATCAAGAAGTGCACTGAACTTAATAACTTGCTAGTAAGCATATGAAGGCTTACGTAATATTTAAGTGTTTACCTTCAAACAGTCTATTTGCTAGTGAGTTTAAGTTGAACTCTTCAATAAACAATTTGATTTTATATAAGGTAAATGTAAGTGATCAAATATATTTGAAATTAAGTTTCATCGAAGCTTAAAAATCTAATTAGTCATTGCCTGATTGCAAATAAATCAATTTTTTTTAGATGATTGAATGAAATATGAAAATGTCTTCTAACGTCACCGGATCACTACATTATCTTGACGAAGACGTTGACTTAAATTCTAAATAGACTTCAAATATATTAATTTTGCATAAATTATAAAGCCAACTATCACTCAATTTAAGTGTTTCAGAATTTGTGCAATCATTTGAAAGAAATGAACTCTTGTACGAAAAATAAAACAATCTTCAACTTAATTTGATCTTTCTAAAATTCTTATAAGCGTTCTAAATCACCCGCATGGGCCTACTGAACCAGTCCGAGGATGTCATGAGTTGATTCCTGGTCTGACCGGGTCGTTAACAAACTTAATGATGTTATAGCTTTCTCCACTCGAGAAAATCTCTAAGATGCTAATTTTGTCATATGACAGTATAATGACTATCTCCTAACTCCCTAATGATGGTTGAGTTGATCGAGAATATCAACCGGATGATATTATATTATCAAAATATCTAGATATTTAATCTCAAATTCAAAATTCTCAAAGTGTAAATCTAGATTTCATTATTAAATTAATAGTCAATGAATCAAACAATAAAGTAAATGATCGAACTTATATACCCTGATGGCGTGAAATGATTTTAACTGGAGGGGATACTTATCATCAAAATACGCTTGCAAGTTCAAATCAGATTAATCTAAATTAATTATCAATATAAATATAAAATCAGACAAATCATTAAGTTCTAAATGGTTAAATGAAATTCATAATGTAAAAACTTAAAGCAAACACCACTCAATTCACCTTCCGTAATTATTTGTTGAATGTGACAAATTAAGAAAACGTTAGCTCACAAATGAGCCAATATCATGTCAAGTGTATTTCTATGTTCACTCTCAATCAATCTCATGCTAGTAAGGATGTGACCCGTTTTCTATCCATTTGTAGTTTCCACATACTGATGCTATTTTACTGTGATTCTGATCATCACAAAACGACACCATTATATTTCAATGATAGCTTTAGATGTTCTAACGACTCTACCCTTTGAGATGCGAACCATATAATGCACTGACAAGCAAAAAATATTCACGGACTTAAACTTCCTCCATGACAAACACCACCCAAAACAGGTTTTTTTTCAACGACATACGCCGACAAGGATCCTTCCGGTGGGTCGATTACTCCCGACTAAGTACTAGACCATAGCGGGATGACGAAATTATGAGATCTTGATCGAGCGTGTCATCATTCCCCCCAACCATTCGATTTAAGTTAATATGATGAATTTCATAAGCTTAACTTTTAAATTTCACATGCTACTACTATCTTACATTCAAATATCTAACGACATTTTAATCGAAAGTTCTCTCTCGATTGGGAGGTAATTAACTATAGCTGCCATAAAACCCAAACTGATCTAAAGTCCTCACAAAATGAGTGCGAAATCTCTGGATAGTGTCTTATCTACTATTCAATCTACCTTCTAAAAATTTGACCGACATCATTCTAAGCTCTCTTCATCGAGAAGTCGGTGGCGAATTTTTGGAGCCCACAAGATTGTGTAAGCAAATAAGAGATTAATACCTAAAGATAAGAGTGGAGCATGAACAAAATCAGATGAACTTGTTGCATGTATATCATATTCAATTGTTAAGAGTACATTTACAATCAATATTTAGTAAGGGTATGTATTTAAAACCCCAAAAAAAAAGATAGTAATTCCAATACTCTTAACAATAGAAGAAGATCCTTTAGGTTTTAGGAAGAACCTGACATAAACTAGATGGAATACCTTTGCCAATATCTTCAAAAAGAGTTTTACATTGAGGATATACTCTAATAATAGAAGTTGATGTTAGTCTATCTCATTTTACAGCTCACTCTAAATGAGTAGAGCTCCTTCAATCTCTAACAATCAAAGAATATGCAAGAAAAGAAATAAATATACACATAAAAAGTAATAGGATTATAAAGGAAAGAATAGACGAAGGCTCCCAAATTCATTTTTGACCTTTAGCTTATTTATGCAATGGTTCTTTAGAAGTATGAGCCATATGCTGAAAGGAAGGCAAGTGTCTCGTTGGCTGAGACTATCGAAATTTGTGGCTATACATATGAAAGCCTAACTCTAGCAAAGAAGAGAATGTATAATTAATCTATGATTGTCATAAATGACTAATTCTAGTAATTGTCTTATGGAGTTATGTAAAATGAGAACGGTACCCGAGAAGCCATAGTCAATGAAGTTGTCTCTAAACAAGTGGATAATGATAGTAATCTCAAAGAACAGACATGCACTACACCTAGAATGATCTGAAGCCCATCCAGAGGAATAGCTTCGATTAAACCAACCTATCTGGCTATTTTGTCAGGATTATATCCCTCTAAAATCATAGAATCATAATGACAGTAGCAGAGCTAAACGAGTCTCAATCTATAAAATACTCTACAACACGTCGGTAGCTTGCTCTTGAGAGTATAATAGGTGATGTAGAACATCATGTGGATCAAAAAATTAGAGCTAAAAGTTCAATTATAAGAGCTCAAGCAAGTCTCATGATAGGAGCTCAATTAAAATAATTAGAATTTTGAATTTTATTTTTGAATTTCAATTATAACTTCTAGAAGTTGTAATTTTTTATTTTTTAAACATGCATGGCTTAACCATTACTTAATAATAGAAGATAAATCAAATTCAATAAGGTGGTTGGCACCTTCCTTGATAGCCACCCACCCTTCCCCAAATCCCCCCAAAAAAAGTTTTTTATTTCAATGACGCTTCAATGAAATTTTTAGCTTTAGATGATAAAATTACTTAGAGATTTTTTTCTTTATGTTAGTTCTTGGTAGCTAAGTTTAACCTTTTCTTAGTGGGATTGGTGCTTAAATTGTATGTCCCTCTAACCCCTCTCAACACTTTTCCTAAATTATTCTCACATCTTCCTATATCCTAATTAATTTCTAAATCAAACCATCTATCATCCAAGTCCTCAAATCTACTCTAAGACTTTCTTGAAACCTCAGAACCCAAATTAGGTGGACAGTTATCTAGTTTTGTTTCTTCCACCATTACAATGTCTTAAACGTCACCAAACTCCATCAAATATTCTAGATCAAAGTTTACATCTTGAACAACCATCTACCATCATTACCCCTTGTTTAAAGTACCTTAAGCTTTTTTTCAGAAGAGATAATTCAAATTAACTCAAACTAGCCCAATCTAGACTA
This sequence comes from Cymbidium sinense, assembly GCA_021442155.1. Classification (NCBI taxonomy): domain Eukaryota; kingdom Viridiplantae; phylum Streptophyta; class Magnoliopsida; order Asparagales; family Orchidaceae; genus Cymbidium; species Cymbidium sinense. The sequence continues at coordinate 31,520,956 of CM038229.1, forward strand.
TTTTTGGTATTTTTTCTACTAAATCACTCAAAAGGATTCATCATTCTATCAAAAACTTCAGATCGAAAGTCAACATCCTAAGCTAACAATAAATAATAAATACTTGCCATTTACACCACTTAAAAGTCTTTTTCTAAAGTTATCTTTTAAATCTATCCTAAACTAGCCTAAGCTTGGTTAGTCTTACATCCCTTCCACTAAATCCATCTAATCTAGTCACCTCTCCATGACAAACTCCCAATCTCTCCTGAAGATCTTAAACTAAAAGCTCACATTCATTTTCATTTAATAATCTCACCAAAGAAAATCTCCTACCAACATCAATAGGTTTGCCTCTATCTATAAGAGCATCTGTAAGGTCACACCAAACATTGAATCACACATTGCATAAAAGAGATAGATAAAAGAGATGAAAACAATCTATCATATGAGCAAACATAAACATCTAGATCTAATCACGATTTATAGTAGTTGTAGTTCTACATAATAACATAATTAGATGGTTCTCTTTTAAATAAGGGGTCTTAGAACAGTTGAATGCTCCAAAAATATGAATGTGGATCTATCCATGTATATAATATCATAGTGCCTCTACATCATAACAGTGCAAATCAGACATCACAGTTACTCTGTCGAGGCCATGATATAAATAATATATTACAACAGGAGTTAAAAAAAATCCTTTCACCATGGACAAGTAAGCTAGCTATTAGAAGAGTGGAATGGTGAAAGAGTTTACTAAATATAGAAAATATAAAATAGCATAGTCATGCGCGGCAAGAAAAATTCACCCGAGAGATAATTTTTTCAATATAGAAAATCATAAGATAGCAAAATGTGATGTCACCTCAAGAAAGAAAACTTCAAGATAATTTTTTGACTAAATAATGTAATAATGATGAAACCATAATGTTGTAAAATGGCATGAGGCTGTATCATGTCAAGGCATGCGGGAATGTATGGGGATGGAATCGCAAGTCCATGCATCGCTCATGCATGCTCCTCTTGCAATCAATTGAGAAACTACATAATAAATTGAGAGAATTTTATGATGCATCTTTAAAACATAACGAGCCCAAGGAAAATATCTCTGTAATGGTTGAAAAAGTGTCAAACATAGATTTAGGGCTTCATTCTTCTGTTTCATGGTGCAATATACAATAGTTCAAAAGCCGGATAACACCTGTGGGAGGAACACTATTTGCAGCCGATTGGATTATATTTTAATTGCTATAACTGAGATGATCGACAGCTCACTCCAAAAGAGCAGTTTCATTATATCTCAACTTTAAATTAATGATCCAATCAGTAGGATTATGCCCCACTAGTAGAATTGAATCAAAAGAAGAAATACGGGAAGACTATCACAACTTAAACAACCCCTTCTATCTCAAGTACATTATACAATAGCTCAAAAGCCAAATAACACCTGTGGGAAGAACACTATTTATAGCTGATTGGATTATATTTTAATCGTTATAACTTGACATGATTGACAACTCACTCCAAAAGAGCAGTTTCATTATATCTCAACTTCAAATTAATGTTCCAATCAGCAAGATTATGCCCCACTAGTAGAATTGAATCAAAAGAAGAAATACAGGAAGACTGTCACAACTTAAACAACTCCTTCTATCCTAGAGTCAATCTAAGATGTGTTGATTATACACCTTGTGTATCTCACCATTTGATTTGATGATAACAAATTTTATATAAGAAGAACTAATTATTTCTTTGCAGGATAAATTATTCATATTAATCATTATGAATGCCATTCTTAATTTAGATTTATATTGATGATAAATATATATATTTTTGATGTTACTAATCAAGTTAAATTCAAGTGTGTTGGAAAGTTCTTCAACTCTAGGTTCTACTGTTAATTCATAATGCTAAAGCTATTGGATTTGAACTGGTTGAGAATTTTTCTAAGATTAACTATATTAAGACAAATGAAAACTCACTAAAATAAAATAAATCATTCATTCATTTCAAAATAATTTATTTTAGAATTATTCATAAATTCTATATTTTATATTTATAATTATTCTTTAAAATTATTCAATTTTGGATAATGTGAACTAAATGCATAAACATGCTACATTTATTGTGCCTCCATACAAGTTAAATTAAGTTCACATCTCATTAAACTATTTCCATGCTAAAATATATTCAATATCCATTTATTACATGCATAAAATCTAGTTATCCTGAAATTATTTTTTTTATTATTTTTCTCTCTCCCTATTATCCTAATTTTCTCTCCTATCCTATTTTTCATCCTAAACTTTTTTGGCTGAGTTTTTTTCGTGATTATTTGCTAAATAAAGTTTGTGAGAATTATTCAAATCATTTTCATAATTATCTCATATTTTTTTTTAAAAAATAATTCATTTATTGAATCTTTAATTTGAATTATTTTTGAATTCAAATTGAATAATCCTTTGATTATATATGCAAATTTGAACTCCTCTCTTTATGGAATGTTATGTGGTTGATCATATGCTAATTTAGTTTATTTAATTTGAATTAATTTGAATTAATTTGAGTTAATTCAAATTCAATTAAAATAAGCTATAGAATTATCTTCTTTCATTTTATATAAATTTTATTTTTGGAAACCTCCTTTGGCTAGTCATATTTTTATTCAAAAGTAATCTTTTAATGAAAACTGATTTAAACTCTCATAAGTTCTAATCTATCATCATTTAATTTAAATTAAGTACATTAAAATAAATTTAATCTTTTTTAGGAAAGTAGCATGGCCGAATTTTAATAATTCCTTTGGATTTAATACTCTCCTAGTTTTCCTCATCTTGGCCGACACTGTTAATCCCTTTTCTTATAAATAATGTTTCTCAGACTAGACTAATCTCTCTTGGAAAAATCTCTCTTAGAAAACCCTCTCTTGCAAAAAACTCGAGATATTTTCATAGTGAATCAAGTACTAATTTCTTCATTCTTCTTCCATCTTCCATCTTCCATTTTCCATCTTCCAATCTACAAGTGATTGAAGATTGCATAAAAGAAGTTGGTGGATTGGTGGAAATTCATTTTAGTAAAGGTTGTTAATTTAATTTATTTCATTGCTCTGTGTGAGACCTTGATTTCTTTGTTGGGCTAAGACTCTTTGGTATTTGGTCAAATTGATTTGTGCTTTACACATCTATTCATATTTTCTCAAGTTGGCCGAAAACCTTGTGTGGTTTTGATTAAAATTTTGTGTTTGCAAACTCTTCTCTTCTCTTTATTTTTATATATGCTAAAGTGAAATTTATATTATGAAAATTAGTTCATAAAGAATACTTGTAAGTTGCAAGTTTTTTTTTTGTTAAATAGTTTCATATTTTGCACAAGTGATATTCCTTTTTGAAAAGAGTTTTCAAATTGAGTTCATGTGATTTAAGATTTCATTTTACATTTGATCTTTTGAAAACTCAAAGTTTCTTTTGTAGAAGTAATTGATCTAGCTTTCAAATCTTTATTGTGCTACATTTTCAATTATTAACATTAAATCAATTTGATTTCAAGGTATTAAATTCACATCAAATAGTTTAAAGTTTCATTTGCATCATTTACATATTTTAAGTTTAATCATTACTTACATATTTAAATATCAATTAAAGTGAGCTATATTTCTTTCATTTAATTTCAATTGCCTGAATAATAGTATAGTTAAGTTTTGAGAGCAAAATTATTTTAAAATTGAAACTTCGGTACTTTCATATTCCTCTTTCTTGTTCTATTGTTGGGTTGTACTTGCCCGTTAAGGAAGGTACGTGATTGGGCTGTGCTTGCTCGTTAAGGAAAGTACAGTGTTGGGTTGTACTTGCCCGTCAAGGAAAGTGGTTGGATCAGTACGGTGAGACAGGGATTTGTTATAATCTCAATTTTGATTTAGTGAATTCCTAGCTGGGTGGGCTGAGTGGACATATGGTTTTGGGATTTGGTGAATCAAAATAAAATCTCTGTTCTTTTCTTTATTTTTCTACACTTTACTTTTCTATACTGTTATTGATTGTTGCTATATTTCATTAAACCATAATCATTAAAGTTTTAAGTCTTCTACAACATTAAAATTAAATTTTTTAAAGTTTATTTTTAAAAATCCAATTCACCCTCCCCTCTTGGGTGCCATAGCCTCTTAATAAGATCTAATAGATAAGAGATATAGATGCTTTCTACTAACTCATCATGATATATAAAAATTTAGAGTAAGTGAAATTTAAATTTCATCAACTCTTCATGAACAAACTCTTATATTTTGAATTCTTCTAATCGTCATTTCATAATTTAATCACAAGTCTGGAAGTGTATAACATTGAATATCAATATAAATATAGAGCAATTTATATGTACCCAAAAAGATTTTATAATTTTTCAAAACTATATAAGTCAAAAGTCCTGTCTAGTCATAATCCTCCTCCTTGTTCTTGCTTGATTGTCATCACGTAATATCATAAGCTAATAACTCTGTAAGATAAGTATTACTAAAATAAACCCAAAATACGACATAAGAAATAAAGTGTATAAACATTTGAGCCTTGCAAAAATATAATAGTAAATAAAGCATGATATCATGTGTAAAGACTAAGCAATAATAAAAACATGCTAATAAGTATATGAACTAAACAATAGTCTATAAGGTTGTGAAATATTACAACAACAACAACAAGCCTTAATCCCACTAGGTGGGGTCGGCTACATGAATCCTTCGTCTCCATTGTGTCCTATTATTTGTCAAATTCTCATTTAAATCAAGTATACTAAGATCATTTTTTATACATCTTAACCAAGTGTTTTTAGGTCTACCTCTTCTTTCTTAACGTAAAGGCAAATCTAATGCATCTACTCTCCTAATCGTCATCGACTACCGACGCTTTATGTGACCAAACCATCTAAGCGACTCTCCTAATCTTATCTACCACTGAGAGCTACCAACTTTTTCCGAATATAATTTTGCATTCTATCTCTAAGAGTATACTCATCCACCTAAGCATCCTCATCTCTAATACTTAACTTAGTCTTATGCTTTTATTGGCCAACATTCGCACATAAGTCATTGTGCCTTACCACCATCTTATAAAATTTTTTAAGTGAAACTTTTCTATCACATAATAGCCGATGATGCATTCCTCCACTTCAACCATCCAACTTGAATTCTACTAATAACATCTCCATCTATTTCACCATCATTTTGAAACCTAAATATCCAAAAACACTCACTCTTATTAATGACTTGTTCACCTAATGTCACAACACTACCTGGAACTTCTACAACTAAAATTACACTCCATATATTCGCTTTAGATCTACTTAAAATTAAAAATCTTTAGACTCAGAGTTGACCTCCATAATTTCGCGTTGGACTCCCTCTAGTCTTATCAACAAGAAGAATGCCATCAGAAAAGCATACAAGGTACATCTTCTTGTAAATGCTAAGAACATCCATAACTAAAGTAAAAAGATAAGGGCTTAAAGTGCGATTCTTGATGTAATCCAACCGAAATAGGAAAATATTTTGTCCTCCTTGTGTTTGGACACAAGTAACTAGTACATATATCCTTAAATGACTTAAATATAACCAATATTAACTCATTTCTATTCTAAAACTCTCCAAAGACCATCTCTTGAAACTTTATCATAAGCTTTTCTAAATCAATAAATATCATATGTAGATCCTCCTTACTTTCTATGCTTCTCCATCAAACCCCTTAACAAATGTATAGCATCCATAGTAGATCTACCGCATGAAACCAAGTCGATTGTGAGAAGCTATATCACATCGTAACTTATGCTCAATTACTCTCTCATAATTAATGTATGACACATTAACTTAATTCATTTGCACACTCTTGTGCATCACCTTTATTCTTAAATATAGAACTAACAAACTCTTTCTCCACTTCCGACATCTTTTAGTCTTTAAAATGACATTATAAATAAGAAATTCCTCGATCTCCTAAACATTTCCACACTATTAGAATATTGTCACCCTATCGCTTTTCCACATTTCATTTTCTTTAAAGCTTCACTAACTTTATTCTGACGATAAAATGAAATTCTCTATTTTGTTTTTTAGGGTATTAAACATCAATCGATTTTTTAGATCCTTCATCAAAAGTTTATCAAAATACTCATCCACCTATTTTCAACATCCTTTTCTTTTATTATTTTCATCCTTAATACACCTCACTCAACTATATCTTTACTTCTCCTATCTCTTTGTTACTTATATACATCTTTCACCTTCTTTTGAGATCTAATCTATCAGTATAAATCACTAAAAGTTTAAATTTTTTTCATCATATAGTTTTTCTAATCTCTAATTTATATATTTTCTCCAAGTTTTTACTAAACCAAGTTTTATAATAATACTTCTTTTTTTATCTTTTCAGACTGACTCCACCACCAACTATTCTTATTAAAAGAAGTTTTTCCTTGCTTCTCCAAGACATCTTTAAGCTGCTTAATTTCACTGCTTATTTTTCCCACATAATGTTCTTCTGAACATCCCAAATTCTAATCTCTCTTGTTCTTAAAAATATTTTATTTGTGTTTTAATCCCGTCTAATTCAAAATAATTTGGTTTATTTTTCTCTTACAACCTTTCATCTTAAAATCTAAAACTAACAATCGATGTTTTACTTTAGATTTTCACTTGGAATGACCTTACAATCTTCTAAACGATCTATTTTTCTTATCGAAAATAATCAATCGTGTTTTCTTAGATCTTTTTATAAGTAATAATATGTTCATCTCTTTTCTTAAATAAAGAACTATAAAATCATGAAAGCAAAATTTAATATACCCTACCTTGTTATTTTTACCTCTAAATTCATAACCACTGTGAATACTTTTAAAATCTTCTACCACTCTACCAATATGTCTATTTAAATCTCCTCCAATAAATATTTTTTCTTCAAGAGGTATCTTTTGTATTAATCTCTCTAATTCATTCCAAAATTTTTCTTTTGTTCAAACAATAGTCTATAAGGTTGTGAAATATAAATAGTAAATAATTAAAATAATTATACATATAGGAAAATGACTTTATGAAGTTTCATTCAGTTCTAGATCAATTTCTTTTTATTAGAAATCTTATTATATTTATATATATTTGACTCTTATAAAATATGAGGATCATCGCCCCTATATATAAGTTATTATAGGTCGTATCTATCACTTGATACTAAATGACCGACATCAATTAGTTCAATCCAACTTGCATGCCAAGAGTCGAGAATTCTAGGATTCCCTATCAAATGCTTATCTCATTAAAATTTTTGCTTATTTGCATAGGTTATCGTAAAATAGTCTATTTATAGTAATTTCATGATATTTTTTTTATAAGCATTACTCTTCATTTGGTGATTGTAATACCTGCACTGGAATATTTTTATTATGCATAACAGTATTGAATGTCATCAAAGAATATGACTAAATTAAATCATTGTAAATCAATTAAGCATAATTCATAGGTTGTATAGGAAATCAATCTGATATAAACAAAAATATGAAAAAAATTTAAATGCAATGAATAAATAATCATAGGAGGTAATGGTAGAAGTGACAATCATCAATCCTATAGAGACCTAAATTTAAATTAATAATTATGAATTTCAACTCGATTTTTGGGCTAATATTATAAAATGCTTGATGCTTTCTTTAATATAAAGCCTAAAATACAATTCATTTGATTTAACAACTCAAACAATATATATATATATATATATATATATATATATATGAATATCATTTCATTACCTCAGTAAGATTTTTCTTCATCAAATCCTTACCCATAAGCTTACTAATAAAAATACTTATAATTAATTTATATTTAATCCTTTTCTTCCCTGATGTCCTCCAAGTATCCCACTACCAAAGCTTCACAATTGGCTGCAAAAATTGAATTAAATGAAGAAATATATGAAAATTTTAATAAATTGTTTACACATAATATAAATGTAAATTCACATATATATGATTACCTTATTCTTTTTTCTAAATCAACATCAATTTTTCAACTTTAATCCCATTGTCGTAGTTAAATCAGTCATATAAGAGATTTGTTCAGTTGTCTAAATTCATCCAAATAGTATATAAGAATATTTATATAATAAAATCCACCAATATTCATAACAAGTGGAAACAATTCAATTGAAATTTTTAATACTAACAGTTGAGCATCTAAAACATCGAATATTGAAACAATGCTTTTTAAAATTTACTAAACTCACCTCAAAATTTATTTACATAGTTTTGCCAACAAAATTTCCAGAAAAGAGCAAAACTTACTCTTCAACTTTTCCTTTCTCTTCCCTGTAAGTAGCTAGATGCTCTCTTCTTGCTCACCAATCTTCTAAGAGGCATGATTAAAAATTTAAACTTAAGAAGTAAAGAGAGCTCGGAGAGAGAGAGAGTTCTTAAAGAGAAAGGATTATTGAATTAAATTCATATTTATAAATAAGACTAGCAGAGGCTTAGCCTCTAAGTTGTAGAACACGACTTTAACGTCGCGATGCCCACATGCAACACCGAGGCCGGGTCACTGCCTCGCTTGCTTTTGTGCGGTCAAAAAGATAGATTTAATTATAATAAATTTCATAACTGTCGCGCACGAAAAAAATGCAGCTTCGCAACGATGTGGCGTTCATTAAAATGAGGCTGTCATTTCCCCTTAAAATTCGTTACATGCCTGTCAGGAATCTTGACCAACGCCGGGGCACTGTCCATGCGACGTTGTTCAAATAGTCAAATGATCAATAATGTTGGGGCCATGGCGCTACATACGCAGCGCCGAGGAACTGAGCCTCCAGCTCATCGGCCTCGTGTCATGCCACACAAGCAATGGGCTCCACTATAATAAGGTCGCTCATTCATAAAGTCTTTGGGTCCCTAAAATGGGAATTTTATGTACTTTTAATAAAATTCAAATTTTCATTTGTTTGCCATCCAAACACTACTATATCTGTCCAACATGTATATAACTCATCTATATGGCAATCCAAAGGGATGTAAGTCTAGTTTTCCTATCCATGCAAACACCCATATAATTTCGGCTATCCAAAGGAATGTAAGTCCAATTTTTCTATCCGTTTGCCATGTAAACATCCATATAATTCTGACATTCCATAAAAAAAAGTAAGCCCAATCTCTTATTCGTTCACCATGTAAAGTTCTGTCCATTTGCCATGCAGACACCATATAATTCGTTCGCCATGCGAACAAATTCATATCCGTCCACCATGTGGACAACCCTAATTTTGGCATTCCAAAGGGATATAAATCCAGCTTCCTATTAGTTCACCATATGAACATCTACCCATTCGCTATGCAAACACCTTATAATCTGTTCATCATATGAATGCTCTTACACCACTTACACTAAAAATTCAAGTCTACTCAGGATACCTGAAACGAGGCAACCCATGACTGCAAATCAGATTTTCTGGATATTACAGTTATGCCCCTCTGATGTTAGTAGGCTAGAATAATGTAATCTCGAGATGATGAAATTATGAGATCTTGATCGGGATTACACTCCTATTTGTTACATGATAGTCATCTATGCCACACACATCTTTAAGACACTAAGTACATATCAGATAGATATGTTCATTTCCAACCTTAATTGAGAGTGCTCTCTAGCTGCAGTAAGAGGGGTAATTAATTATGGAGGCTTGCGTTCATAGGAAGTATAACTTAGATCTAAATAAATCCTAACGTGATGTTTGGAGAAATCTGGTTAAATATATATCAATCTGCCTCGTAAAAAAATATACTCTTACTCTTCTTATCCAAAGATGGCAGAGCACGTCCTTAAAGGTATTTTTTTTGAACGATCAACAACATATTTGGCTTGACACATATATCCCAAATTAGAAATGATAAAGAGAAGAAAACCTTAATATTTGGCATTAAAATCATACCTTTTTGCTATCTAATTCGTCTTCAAACCCACACTGGAGCTAGGGCATGATCCAACAAACAAAATTACTTCTTTGCTTGAATTAGCATACAAATGTTATGCATAGCCCGCTATCCTAAACTTCTCCTACACGTATTCACCTGCATATAGCGACACTCGACTCAAAACGATCTATGCTTACCACTTCCATTTGATGTTGCAAGCCTTGAACGAGGCTGCAGGAATTTGCTTAATCTTGATGGGTCTGTCTCCTCTAACTTTCTCTTTTGGTTTCATTTGGCTGTCTAAGTGATGGAAAAATCTCCATCTTGACTCCTTATAGTACTAAGCGATGTCAATTGAACTAGCATCGATAGTTAAACCCGCTACCCCCCCACACACTTTTTTTTCTTTCAAAATGGATATTATAGCAATTTTGGGTCTGGTTGGGATAATTATCGAAGACATCTATCGTCGATCTTACGTCAGTAAGAGACAAAATCCTTCCTCCGTCAATCTTGGGTACTTAGCAAAGGAGAAGAGTGCATTGATTTTGTTTAATTTCATAAAATACTATATTGCTGAATCGTTATATTGTTGAAATTACACAACAAAGTATACTTAAATCTTTTTAATGAGATTATGAAAATATTCATGTGAAAATCAAAATTTATAAAAAATTAAGGAATCAAATATTGAATTATTTAGTGTAATTGGACTATTTTCCTTTCGCTACAAACATCAAAATAATGCTGTAAAAACGATACATGAATAAACCGAATTTAAATTAAGAATTACGCTCACTCACTATCAAATGGTGGCGTAGAGTGATGTGTTGTTGTTAAACCCTTCTAATGATGAATGGCATGCTAAAATCTCAATGCTTTAATCCTACCCTAATTAACATGCAAAGGTACTAATGTAAATAGTAAACATTTGTCACACCCCTGCATGACCCCTTACGCTATAACCTCGTGAACAGAATAGGATGACTCGATTGGACACGATTTCACCGACACGCTCCATGTTACTCGCAACGGCAAAGTGTGATCTAATCAAATCATCACTAAACTATTTACAATTCATATACTACTTAATTCATAACACAAATCTAAGATGAAATCTTTAAATAAATACAGAGTAAAGACATTTAATTCAGACGCACAAAAGCCTTTGCTTCCCAAAACTATACAATTCAACAAAAACTAGCTTACCCAAAATTGCCTTTTCCTCGAATTTTCAATCCAGAAGATCATGCTAAGTTTTAAGAGAGCTAAAACAAGCTCAAGATAGACAGAGAAACGCCATATGTAAATTGCAATTTGAAATCAGGTAAACTATACGCAGAATGCATATCAGAATCGAACAATACGCTTATGGGTGTAGAATGTAGCAAACGCCAGAAATATAACAATATCAGTAAGTCATATGATCAATCAATGTCAAAGAACAGTGATTTTCATTTCAGTTTGTTCTATATCAAATCATTTTCATTTTCTAGAAATGTCATTCACAATCGCAGGTTTGATTTTCATTCATAAGGTCACCCTACGTCTTTAAAACAAACAGAAAAGGCGTCAACCATACTCTACATACCTAATTCTCGACACACCGACATTTAACGACACCAACCTCAAATGCTGGGGATACTAAGATCTCTAATCACGCCATCTCGTAACGCTATCTGCAGATCTCGTCAGATAAATTCTTCCTATCACAATTTTCCCGATTTTTATCACATTCGCATTTAACATGTGTAAAACATTTCTATACGCTCAATGAAATCATATGCTAAACTAACTTTCTAATCATCAGAATCATAAATCTACGCAGGCCAAATACTAAACATTCAGTATTTACATTGATGACAAGATATCATACGAAATCTATGATTCATACAATTTATAATGAAACGAAAAGAAAAACAAGAAGATAAAGATAACCGAATTTACATTAGATAATGCCTCACCTCGAGTTTGCGTCATGGTGACGCCGATCCTCCTCGAGTACACAACCTATAATAAAATAACTCTTCTAAATCCTTCTAATACAAAATTCAAGTAACTTAACCCAAATCTTGCAATCTTACTAAATCGATGTCTCATGTTAAACACAAGCGACTCCAAAATAATCTCCAAAGAAATCTCCTAACGCCACTATTAACTACCGCTTCAATCAATAAACTAAAATTAGCAAACATCGAATCCAAATCCCCTCAATAATTCTATACCACTCACCTATAGCCTAAACGTTCGAACCCTTCAAACACGCATTTCAACGCCACAAGGTAGCGAAAGAAAAAGGAGGAAAGAATTAAGAACTTACAAAACTTCCTGTTTCCGATCGGTAACGGAAAATAGCCGACGGTCGGAGCGAACCGACGGTCACGGATTCCAAAATCGAGTTCTGGACTTACTTGTCGGTGCTTCCGTTTAAGGAGAGCTAAGCTCGGTTCTTGAAGCCGACGACGCAAGTCGTCGACGTCCAAGCGAGCGACGACGAAGCGATGAAGAAGCGGCGGTTCCGGTGAAGCCGACGCAACGGATCGCGGCGTCGCGCGTGGGTCACGGAGAGCACGCCGAAGGAAGGGACGCGCTCGCGCTCGGTCACGGAGCTCGACCCGGCCGAGGGAAGGAAAGGAGGAGGAATGTCGATGCCGAACGGAGCTTCTCGATCTCGCATGCGTCGGCGAAATGAAATAGCGCGCTTAAGGAAATAGAATTACCTTCGATCGATCCTACCAACACTCGTCGAGGCTTAATCCCCGCTGCATGCAAGTAAAGTGGATGCGAATCGCTACAAGAACGGGTTAATTAGCTAAAATAAATTTAATTAGACATTAATGAAATGGATATTACAACATTGTCCTATGAAAATATGATAACATATTCTCCTTGAATTTATGCAATATAGATGCTTTATATTTATAGCAACCCCCTAAGACACTCAGCTTTAGAAGACATTCTATACGAATCTATTTCATGATAGGCCTAGCTTCCCTGATAGCCCACAAGATGCACTATGACCATGTTGACCATGTTTTTTAACCCATGAGCACTTGTGCACCATCAATGCTTTTGAGCCACTACTAGTCATGTTTCTATGCCTCTTAACTACATCGTCCATACTTCGTGACTGAGTCCATTTAGCTAGGTTCTGAACTATCAAGTCATTTGTTCTATTTGACATGGTAATGTCCTTTGTAAGTCAAGGCCTGCCACAAATTTGGGCTCTCTTGAGTTGAAGGTAAAAGCTTAATTATCACTGTGATCTTGTTAACGCTTGGAACCAAGACCTGCTTTGAAAATCTTTAGATGATAGAACTATGCCATCCTAATACGGTTTAACAAGGTATAGCTAAAAATGACAAATACTGAAAAGCATCGGGTTGAATCTATATCTCAGTAGAGATGACTTTATGTTCCATGGTTAATCCTTTTGTAACAATTCTTTCTATAGATGCATCCATCAATGTGCCATTACATGGTCCACTGCCAGTTGTGAAAGCATGGTACAGAAGTCACGATTTTAAACAATTATGGTACTCATCATTTATTTACAGAAAGAACTCTTATTTTTAAATTGTATAGTGGCATTCCCATCGAAAATTTACTATTCTGGATTTATTTAATATGAATATGATATTCGCACTACTAAGCTGCTTTCATGTACGCGCTCTTGCTCCCACACCAGATTCTATTGAGCCAGAAATGCAAAAATGGTTAAGGAGGGCTTTATTTCCTGTTCTTACAAATGTAGCTGTTGATGCTTTTGATGATCCTCAGGCTTGAGGTATGCTTTTCCAATACTATTATGGTAATTAGTTAAATTATCATTAATGCAAAAAATGTGAGAAATATTTGATGAACCTTTTGCAGCAAGAAAAATGTAAAGCAAAAATGTGATTACTTACCATTTTGCAGAAATTAACTTTCACTTAATAATAGAAGAGGGTATGTTAAGATGAATTTGTTACTAAACTTGTAATGTAGATTGACAATTGATTTTGTTTGTAGACAGTGGGATTGTCTCTTATTGTAGGCAGGGTATTGTAAAATTAACTTGGGTGGTTTGGGCAAGGACAATAAGGAGTAGAAATTGCACTATTTGGATAATATGATTGCTTTCATGTGGAGGGATTGAGAAAAGAATTTCTAGGCCTAAATTAATGTGGTAAAGTTGTGAAAAAAGACTTACTCAAAATGGAGTTAAAACCTCAAAATGGAGTTAAAACCTCTTGCATATATAATGTGTGTATGAGTTTTCTATTAAATTGGCTAAAATTTCTGCCCCCAAGCAAATTCAAATAATTGTGATAAGAACAATGAATAATGACAACAAAGATGAATGTATTTATTAATCAAGGCATCATTCAGATAAAAATGGTTATTTTTCTTATCAATTAATACTCAAAAGATAATAAATTTATTTTATTTTTATCATTATTTTTTTGTGTTTTCAGAATCTAACCATTTCAATGAAGCAGAATGGAATTAGATAATTTATTCTCCTGTATATTCCATTTTATTTCTTAATTGATCTGTTGTAATCTCAGAAGTAATTTACTTCAATATGTTATGATTGCATATTTTGCTTAGAATTCTAAATGAGAGCAAGAAACAAATGTGCCATCCATCATTCGTGTATTTCTATGATTTGGGCTGTCAGCATGTTTGTCGTTGTCAAAATTGTGTTATTGGCTTCATGATTCCTTTTTATTATCCATTTCTATTAAAAGCAGCATTTAGTGCTATTTGTTGTTTGAGATCCTTCTAAAGGACTTGTATCCATGATAGATTTTTTATTTTCTGTCTCTCACAACCTCACATTGATTCCAACTCTCTGCCTAATAACATGTAACCTAAACAAACCATTTAATTCTACCACCATGCCTCTATATTATCTTCAAATCATTAGCGTCTTTTTTCTTACATGAGAAGACAATGTGGCTGGCAGTGTAACTTTTTGTGGAGTTTCCTCTTGAGCCATCATAGTATTCTCTAATGACTGTGTACTCTACTGTCCCCTTCCTTAAACTATGCAACTTCACTTCTATTAGTAAAATTGCAATAGATCTTAGTTGGTGGACATTAAAATCACACATCCGCCTTTTTATTTAAGCTGTAATTTCTTTAGGCTTATTTTTACTTCCATTCCTGCACAATTTCTATTCAAGCAAAAAAAGGATAAACTCAACTAATGCATTTCATTTCAAACTCTAGGTTTTTTGCTGGTTAATCAAGGCATCATATATAATGTGTGTATGAGTTTTCTATTAAATTGGCTGAAATATCTGCCCCCCCAAGCATATTCAAATAATTGTGATAAGAACAATGAATAATGACAACAAAGATGAATGTATTTATTAATCAAGGCATCATTCAGATAAAAATGGTTATTTTTCTTATCAATTAATACTCAAAAGATAATAAATTTATTTGTTTTTATCATTATTTTTTTGTGTTTTCAGAATCTAACCATTTCAATGAAGCAGAATGGAATTAGATAATTTATTTTCCTGTATATTCCATTTTATTTCTTAATTGATCTGTTGTAATCTCAGAAGTAATTTACTTCCGCAATATGTTATGATTGCATATTTTGCTTAGAATTCTAAATGAGAGCAAGAAACAAATGTGCCATCCATCATCCGTGTATTTCTATGATTTGGGCTGTCAGCATGTTTGTCGTTGTCAAAATTGTGTTAATGGCTTCATGATTCCTTTTTATTATCCATTTCTATTAAAAGCAGCATTTAGTGCTATTTGTTGTTCGCTGAGATCCTTCTAAAGGACTTGTATCCATGATAGATTTTTTTATTTTCTGTCTCTCACAACCTCACATTGATTCCAACTCTCTGCCTAATAACATGTAACCTAAACAAACCATTTAATTCTACCACCTTGCCTCTATATTATCTTCAAATTATTAGCGTCTTTTTTCTTACATGAGAAGACAATGTGGCTGGCAGTGTTGCTTTTTTGTGGAGTTTCCTCTTGAGCCATCATAGTATTCTCTAATGACTGTGTACTCTACTGTCCCCTTCCCCTTAAACTATGCAACTTCACTTCTATTAGTAAAATTGCAATAGATCTTAGTTGGTGGACATTAAAATCACACATCCGCCTTTTTATTTAAGCTGTAATTTCTTAAGGCTTATTTTTACTTCCATTCCTGCCTATAAGTTAGTCTTGCAGATGTTATAGCTACTATTTTCAAGCTTAAGATTTGCCGCTAACAATTTCTATTCAAGCAAAAAAAGGATAAACTCAACTCATGCATTTCATTTCAAACTCTAGGTTTTTTGCTGGTTCCTAAAGTTGTGCGATTTGAAATTTTTGCAAAAGGGATAAAAGTGTTCTTATCTCCTATAAAAGATTACATAATGATAATATTTTGGCCATTCTGTTTAAAATTTTCTTTAGCTTACTTCATGTTACATTTCTTTTGTTTTTGCTGACAAAAACTCTCTTGTTGTGTCACAATATGTTCTACATGGAGACACTATGCGTGCCAACTCTTTTTTTTTTAATTATTGTCCAGGTATATCCTCGCAAACTTCCAGATCTATTAATTGAATGCCCTTTGATAGTATTTGGAAGATACATGGGTAAGTTTCCAAGCACTGTTAAAGTTAAAGGTAGATCAGCTGACATGAATGAAGTTGTTGTCAGTTTGAAGATTGAACATTGCACAGACATACCTATTGAAAAGGTACTTTTTTTTATTCTGGATTACTTATCTAAACGTGAATATTTTTTAAGCATTACACATGATTTCTTACCTGTGGTGATGGGGCGACTTGCAGTATGATTTCATTTGATTTTAACTAGTACGACATATCTCATGAGTTCCATTGGAATGAACAAATAATTCATGTTAACTAGTTTTTGGTTGAGACTGTCATAGAGGATTTGATTTTATGTCAATTTAATGATGAACCCTTTAGATGAATTTATATTAATCTTTCTTTCTCTTCTTCCTTGAGGTTTTCTTTGTTGCACCCTTTATATGTGAGAGAATTTGAGAGCAAGTGCTTGAGAGAGAAAAGAAGAGGGTTCCTTAATTTCTCGAGGAAAGTGAGAAGGGCTGATTTGAATTTAGCCTTTTCTTAGGAAAGAGAAGCATACCATTGTAATTGGCCATGACCTAAGGATAGAGAAGTATGGGAATGAGACATGAGGGTTTCTTTGGGAAATATATTAGAGATTTGGAATATTTGAATTCTTGATGGAGGAGAATAAATTCATAAGAAAGAGGAGAGAAAATTGAGAAGATGAAATCTTTTTTTATATTTATTCAAAATTATACTATTCAAGAACAAGCTATAAAATCCTATTTATAAAAATATGATTGTTGAAAAGAAAAATATTGATAATATAAGGGTGCCTTTTCCCATAGGAGATTTAATCAAAGGAGATATGAAGAGAGGTTTAATGTGTTAGAATGAATAAATCATATGTGAACTCATATAAATGCTCATGAGAAATCATATTATCAATTTTACATTTTCTTAAAAGTTAAAATAGGGAATTTGGATCGATTAGTCTCCCAAAGGAAACACATTCTCTAATTTTAATTATAATCTGGTTCACTTTCAAGAGACTCTCAGTATGAGAATCCTTATATTTTGATTTGAGTGGGTAATTGTCAAGGGGTGGATCATGATTTAAAGATATAATGTTAGGAGCAAACTCAGAAATAGAACAATAAGCCCCATATTTCAAATAAGGTTAATTATATACATCATATATAAATCAAGAACTCAAACAATATCTAATGGTATAACAATTGTAAGCCTTACTAACTTCAATGAAAATTCCACTATTTATTGGGTAGAGTTGTGAGGCCCATAATTAAGTATTCCTCATCCTCGAGGTTGTAAGTCCTACTTATGGATCTACAAATGGATGTAAGCATCAATCTTACTAAATTAGGTTGCAACAGCACTAAGAAACTCATTAAATTAAAACATAGGCCCTATAATACTTGTAAACCCTAATAACTTAAAATTGGATTAACTCTCATATTAATAAACCAATCAATCAAATCAAATCCATACAAACTAAAAATCCATAGTGTCATAGATTTACTTCCTTTGAGTAAAATAGAAGCTATTGTATAACTAATTATCATGCTATCCCTTTGTGAGCTCTTGTTAGCCATATCCAATATTTTTGAATCACAAGCGGGCATGCTTCATACTTTTAAACTATTCAATTAAATTGGAAGGGAAACTTTTACCTCATTTCTTATTCATTCTCCCAAGTGGCTTCTATAACTTATAACGAGGGTTTGACGCTTTTCGACGTGACTTCTTTGTCGCTTATCTTTGTAGAGAACGATCCTCTATTCTTCGCCTCTTCGGTCCTCAAGCTTCGTCGCTTCGATGCTTTGTGATTTATTTCTTAGCCCTCTGAGTCACAGTGTCTGCATTTTTTCTCTATGATAGACTTATTGTTACCTTCATAATTTTGCCCAATCGCTCAGTTTGTTTCTTTGCCCTAGACTCATTTTTTCGGCACAGACAGTAGCAATATTGGTAAAATTTTTTGGTTAGTTTATAGCATAGATGTATGTTGATTATTTTTTTTATATATTATAGTCTCAAATCTTGATTACTCTCGATGGCACTATTGTTGGCTTACAATTTTTTGTTGGTATCAGTTTCACGGCTTGTTGGTAGTTGTTAGTAATGAAGAAATATTTTAAGGGGATTGTTCATTTGTTCTGTTGCTTTGAGCAAAGTAATTTTGTTATTAGAGCTATCGGTTTTTTGGTTGTATCAATATTTAGAGCTCTTGATATGCTCATCTGAGTCATCTCTTTTATGTGTTATGTATTTTCCATCGATTTTGGAGCGTAACTTATGCCCTTCCTTTGTCCCTCGATGCTCTATTTGCTTCTCGGCCCTTAAGATTGTCAGAAAGTAAAGTGGAGCCTATTTTATGATTTTTTTTCTCAGAAGCTCTTCTCTCCTTTCTTGGATGCTCTTGGTTTACTCTTGTCGTTTAAGTATGTAGTAAAGTATTGGATTAGTAAAGTGGAGCCTGTGACTGTGGGCTATGAATTGTGATTCCTTTCCTGTTAAGCTTGTCTCTTTTCTTGGATGCTCTCGATTTGCTCAGGTGCTCTTATTCTTTATGTGTTTTGTATTTTTCCATCGATTTTGGAGCAGAACTTATGCTCCTTTCTTGGTCTCTTGGATGCTCTCGGTTTGCTCTCGTCCTTAAAGAATGTTGTAAAGTAAAGTGGAGCCTGTTTTTTGTGGTTTCTTTCTTGTGAAACTCTTCTCCTTTCTTGGATGCTCTCAATTTTCTCTTGTCCTTTAAGTATGCAATAAAGTATCGGATTAGTAAAGTGGAACCTGTGACTGTGGTCTATGAATTGTGATTCCTTTCCTGTTAAGTTGTCTCTTTTCTTGGATTCTCTCGGTTTGCTCAATTGCTCTTGTTCTTTTTGAATGCATTTATAAGATGTGATTCTTGGATCAGTTGGAAGCTCTTGCTGTGATATTAAATTATTTTAATTTGTTATGGCTATAGGGTGTTTGGATCAGTTGGATGCTCTTGTCCTTTAAATATGCATTTATTTCTTGAACATTCAGATTTACATAAACTTTTCTTGCCCAAGCCTAGGGTGATGCTTTTTGAAACTTTGATGTAGATATATGATATATGTGCTATTTAATTTTTTTAACTTGAGAAATATTTCATTATTTTCATCGTTGAAAATGGTTACAGTAAAGCGAAGATAGGAAATCATCGTTTATACATATGACATTTAATTTATTTCACTTGAGCAATGTTTTACTATGTTTATCATGGAAAATGATTTTTGCAGTAGATATCTGATAAAATTGGAATGATTTAGGTCTAGAAAAGATCATAGTTAAGGTTTACTTAAACCTTTTCACAATCATTTTGATTTCAGCTCAATGATTGGCTCATGATCAAAATAGAAGATTGAATTTCTAATTTCTTATTATTTTGGTTCACAATCATTTTGGTTTTTTCATTATTGTTATTTTCATATCATTTTCCCAAACATTTTTTTGTTTAAAATCATTTATTCACATATAAATTGTAAATATTTGTTGAATTGCATGCGAGTCTATAATTAGATCATATTATTTTTGCATAGATATAATGGAAAGTCACTCTCAAAGCAAATCAAGTAGTTCTTCAACTCATCCTCATGCTGAAAATGCAAAAAATGTTATTGAAAGTGTGGATGAAATTATTTCTGTAGATGATAGAAAGGGTAAAAGGCAACATTCTAAAGTTTGACAATATTTTATTGAAATATCTGTCTCAGAAAAAGGGAAATTCATACAAAAGTATAAATGTAATTATTGTGTTAAGTCTTATGTTAAATAAAAAACTGGTACTACATCTCAATTGAGTAGATATTATAAAATGAATCACTATAGCAGAAATAGTGCTAGAAAAGAGACAAGAGTTTTTTGATCCTATGGCGACCCTCGATTTAGTTTGTGTTTTTTAGATTATGATCATAACAAAATTAAAAATATTATTCTTAAGATGATTATTGTTCATGAATATCCCTTTATGATAGTTGAACATTTATGGTTTAATATTTTGATAAAATCTATGAATCCAAACTACCATAAAATTTTTAGATTTGATATCAAAGAAGAGTGTATGAAAATATATGAAGTGGAAAAAGAAAAACTTAAAATTTTTTTGAAATTAATTGAGAGAGTTTCTCTTACTAGTGATTGTTGGACATCAAACCAAATAATTAGTTATATGTGTCTCATAGTGCATTATATTAATTTTGATTGAAAATTGCAGTCCAGGATAATCAGTTTTTGTGATTTAAATCCTTCTCACAGTGGAGCTGTGATATCTGAAGCTATTTCTGAAAATTTGTTGCAATGAGGTATTCAAAATAAAATCAACACTATTACTTTGGATAATGTATCATCAAATGATGTGGTAGTTAGAAACTTGAAAGCATTATTTACTAGAAGGTCTGGATTTATGGTAATAGGGGATTTCTTTCATGTTTATTGTGCTGTTCATATTTTAAATCTAATGGTGTAGGATGGCTTAAAAGTAATTGACAAAATAATTGAAAAGGCAAGAGAATTAATCTTATTTATAAAGCGATCTCCTAGCCGCTTACACAAATTTGGTGAGATTACTAGACAGATTGACTTATCAAAAGTCATTATGCATTGATGTTCCTATACATTGGAGCTCAACATACAAAATGTTGGAGTCTGCATTGTACTACAAGTCTATTTTTTCAGGATATGCTTTGTGAGATCTTAATTACATATGGTTACCTTCTGAGGAAGATTGGAATCAGTTTGATAAGGCTAGAGAGTTACTTCACATTTTTTATCGAATAACTGAAATTTTTTCTGAATCCAATTATCCTATTGCAAATGGGCTTCTTCCAAATCTAATACTAATTAAGAAAACCTTGGATAGAGAATATTTATCTGATACTCTATTCATTTTATTCAGCATTGTGAAAATTTTGATAAGTATTGTGTAAATTGTTCATTATTATTTTCAATTGCATGCATTCTAGATCCCATGATGAAATTATTTGCCACTAACTATTACTATCTACAAATTTATAGCAATGATATTGTTGATGAGAAAAAAGATGAAGTCAAACAAAAATTATTTGAGCTCTACTCTTTCTATGCTATTGATAAACATCATACAACTAAAGAAAATACTGGAGCAGCTACTATACAAGTTGAAACAACATTTATAATAGAAGGAAGTCACAATTTGTTTGATGACTTGGTTGGGTTGTATGATAGTTCCACAGAAGTCTAACTTAGAATTATACTTGAATGAAACTTGTGTTAAATGTCCAGATTTAGAATTTGACATTTTAGATTGGTGAAAAATGTTCGCCATGAAGTACAAGGTACTATCTAAGATGGCAAAAGAGATTTTTACAATCCCAATTACTATAGTTGCTTCAGAGTCAGCCTTTAGTGCAAGTGGTCGTGTGCTTAGTGATTATAGAAGTTCTATTTCTAAAACATTGGATGCCTTAATATCTTTGTGGAAATTGGATTAGATGCGACATACAAATATTGAAAGAACCTATGGTAATATTTTCAATTTTAGATTTTTATAGCGGAATTATTTTCTATTTAATTTTTTCAAAAATGACAACGTCTGCTTTGCATTTTCAGTTTGACATTTTAGCTGAAGAAAATTTAGTTGTATCTGTGCCCGAAAGCTTGAGTGTGGATTCACAAATTTGAAATTCAGGACGTTAAAAATTTACTTATATAATACTGCTGGTTTGACACAACATTTTCTTCTTTTGTAGCTTATTGTAGAGTTTAACTATTTTGTGGGCTTTTATAAGATGTATTGCTGTATTAGTGGTATTATCGAATTTACTGATGTTTTTCTACTGTAATTGCTTTTTTATGTAATATAGACTTTAACAATTTACATCTGTTTTTAATTTTGAATGCCCAATGCTAAAATTATATTGAGATGACTATTGAGGCAATTAATGATTTTTAGGCCTATAATATGGTGAATTTTGGTTTTAAATATATTGGTTTGGTCAATCAAAAAATTTGAGATCATTTAGGGTGAAAAAATGCTTCTCAATTGTCTCCTTTGAAATTGTGGCTTCCTTTCTCAAATTGCAGCGTTTAAAGTGTGGCTTTTTAAAAAATGTTGTAGTTGCTATTTGTACATTTTAAAAGATGGTGGTAAGACCTGCAATGACTTATGGTGCAGAATGTTGGCCAATAAAAGAGAAACATAAGACTAAGTTAAGTATTACAGAGATGAGGATGCTCAGGTGGATGAGTGGCTTTACTCTTAGAGATAAAATGCGAAATGAGTATGTTCAGGAAAAAGTTGGAGTAACTCAGATGTGATAAGATTAGAGAGAGTCTTAGATGGTTTGGCCACATAAAGCGTTGGCCGTCCAGATGACGGTTGAGAGTAGATGCATTAGATTTCTTTATATTCTAAAGGTAGAGGTAGACTCAAAAGACTTGGTTAAGATGTATAAAAAATGACCTTGTATCGGATTTAAATGAGAATTTGACATAATAGGACACAATGGACGGAGGATTCATATACCCACTTAGTGGGATAAAGGCTTGTTGTTGTTGTTGTTGTTATTTGTACATTTTTTTGAGGGAAAAAAATAAAATAGAAAAACACATTCAGTTATTGGGATTTAATTATGTTCTCTGATGTATGAACCATTGCAGTTGTAGTTTAAACTTCTGATTATTGCTTTGTTTAGGCATGTTAATGATTATTAGTCTCTACTGTGCTGAAAGCTAAACCTTGGACCTTTATTTAACTTTTGAGTTCTGAAATACGCCAATATATGTTGAGTCTGTTGTGCCTATGTGGCTGTACTTTTTTGTGCGGTTGTAGCCACTAGCTTGCAGCTTATCTGTGCAGTTGTATTCTTTCATCATGACACATATGTTGTTTTGCATAAGTTGCCACCAACCTTTTCAGTAAATTGGCTTTCATCTTCTTGTAGCCAGAGATTTTTGATAAGGAAACTTTTTTATCTTGCTCTTTTTATTGGAAATGTTTTATTTTTTTGTTTGAGCTTGAAGATTATTCAATCTTCAATATTTAATTTTTATCTATTAGGAGATTATTACATTAGTCTTTTGTTGATAAGTGCCACACGTTTCTCAGATTATTGTTGGATGTTGATTATTGTATGATTTTTTGTAACATTCATACTATGGGTACAAATTATAGATGCATTTTTAGACACTTTTGAGGAGCTTGATATTTCTCTATGAGGTTGCGTACCTTTATCTTAGGGTTCATTGCACCAACAAATGCAATTATAGATGCATTTTTATCCTGTAGCTTGTCTGTGCGGTTGTAGCTTGTTGGAGGCTTGGAGCTTGAGGTATTTCTTTTAATTTATAATTTCTATTGTTCAGTTACATCAGTAACTTCTGTTGGAGGCTTGGAGCATGCGGTATTTATTTTATTTCTTAATTTCAGTTCTCCTTTTATTCTATGTTCTCTAATACTTGATTTCCTATAATCCAGGTGGGTTTGTAGGCTTGTAGCTCTGTTCTATTACTTTTGTTACACGAATATGTAACCTGTGGTGTTTTTTATCTCATTTTTGTTGGGCCGTTGGCTGTGTTGTGCGGCTGTAGCTTGTCTGTGCTGTGCTTGTTTGTGTGGCTGTAGCTTGTTTGTTGTGTTGTAAGCTTGTGCCTGTGCAGTTGTGCTGCAGGCTGCAGCTCTTTAGTCGGCCACATGCTATTGGAGGCTTGGAGCTTAAGGTATTTGTTTTAATTCATAATTTTTGTTGTTCGATTACTTTAGTAACTTCAGTTGGAGGATGAGGTATTTATTTTATTTCACAATTTGGGTTCTCCTTTTATTCTATGTTCTCCAATTCCTATCTTCTGATTTCCTATTATCCTGTGGGCTGTAGATTTATTTGATTTGCTTATTCGAGAATCAGGACTATAATGAGAAGAGCATAACATTGCAATTTGTATTTTTTCCAACAAAAATTTTTGATCCATCATTGGCGGCTCTCATTGGACGGCCAAACAACCTTGCCAATCTATCTTGGGGCTTTCTTTATTTTAATGACGCTATCGGATGGCCTCGGCAACAAGTCTACAAGTGGAATATAGAAATTTGTATAGATTGCGGATATTTGAAGATGATTATAACTCTCTCTGAGTCCCAATAGTCAATTTAAATATGTAATATTGATAGTCTTTTATTCGTATTTTTTTTAAATTTGAATTTTTTTTGTATTGGCTAAACACAATTAAATATGTACAATGAAAATTAAATTGTAAAAATTTCAGTTTATTTGCTTAGTAAAATGTACAACATTATTATCTTTAATTGATTTAAAACTTTTAATTGCTCTATTGATTTAAATTTCAATTTTACATTGTTAATTCAAGAAAATTTCAGTTTATATGTTTTTTTCTTTGTGCATTTAGTTTGACCTAGTTAAACTAAAACGAGCCAGTTCGTTTTTATTTTCGAGCCAAAACGATCCAAAATCAAGCTAAACAATGTTGGACTAAAAAAAAAAAATGAGCCGGCTCGAATTGCTTTCGAGCCGGATCGAGCTCGATTTAGATTCGATTCAAGCTGGCTCGAAAGCAATGTAATGAACGATCCAATTTTAGGACATAATTGATTCGATTTGAGCTCTTGGATCGGCTCAAAATTGGATCGTTCTCAGCCCTAATAAAGACTATAGGAGTAGTAGTTAGTCCAGATGACAGTACAAAAAATTCATTATGCTCAAATTTGGTCCCAAAAGTTGTCTTAGTGATATCTGCATCCTTAACTTTGACTTGATGATATCCAGTTCTTAGATCAATTCTGAATAATACATTAGCGCTCTCAAGCTAGTCAAATAAATCTTCGATCCTCGATAGTTAATATTTCTTCTTAATTCTAACTTTGTTCAACTCCCTATAATCAATGCACAACCTTATATATTCTTCTTCTTAACAAACAACATTAATGCACTCCAGAGTAAATTGCTTGACTTGATAAATTTCTTATCCATTAATTCTTGCAATTTCTTAGGAGTCATTTTGTTGGAAGATTTGTGTATTGTAGATATACTTGGTTGCAATTCTATCCCAAACTCCACCTCTTTCTTCTGGTGGTAATCCTGGTAATTCTTTAACAAATACATTAAAAAATTCAAAAATAATTAGAATATTTTACAATTCTAGCACATTCTTATTCAACACTTCTAATTTTGCCAAAATACTAACTCTCCACTTCTCAAGTATTTTTCCACCTTCACTACACTGACTAAAGAAGACACTATATTTCTATCACAAAAGAAATAGAATGGCTTCTCGCCAAGAATATTAAGTTTCACTCCTCTTTTAGGATGCATTTATTGTAAAATGTTTAATAAGTCAATTCATGCCTAAAATAACATTAATGTTTTTAATTGGTATTATGATTAACTCTACTAGTGATTTTTTATCATGAATTCTATTGTCCACAAAACATTTTCTATTTCTATACAGACTATCATTAAACGACATAATAATACTTAAAACAGATGTAAAACAAATAGTATTAATAGGCTAACTGGCAAAAATGCTAGCAAAAATGAGGGAATGTGATGCACCAGTATCAAATAAAATTGAATCCAATTAATATAAAATCATAAGCATACCTATCACTACTTTATTTGATTTTTTTCTTCTTGAGGGGTGATGGCAAAATTTTTTTTTTATTGGAGGACTGACCTTGGGCTCTAAAGTTTCTTCTTTCTTTTGAGTTGAAAGATATTCATAGAATTGAGCACTGCCTAACTTGTCGCCTTCTAACAATTTTCTTTGCTTTGTCACTGAAAACCAAGTGGTTTGATATCCTTTTTCTTTTCTAATGGACAATTTATCTAACGAAGTCCTGCTTGTTCACATTTATAATATTTCTCTAAACCAACATTGTCCAAAATGCATTTTCTCACATTTATCATGGATAGGCCTTTCCAATTGAATCTGCTTCTGTTTGCTATCAAATTTGAATTTCTTGCTTGGGAAATTTGGATTGTCATCCTTTGGATCCCAATATTACTTGGAAAAATTCATCTCATACTCAATTTTTACTAATACTAAAAATTTACTTATTTTAAATGGTGCTAGTGCTTATCACATATATTTAACATAGATAAACATTTATATAATTGCCTACCACATATATTTAACATGTATTTCCAAGTGAAATCACTAATTCTACAAAGAAAAGTACACAAAAGTCAAAATACAGAACTTGCTAAACCCAACCCAAATCACATAAGCAATCTCCTTGTTCTGCATTAAAACACAACCCAAATCTTTTAAAGAAGTATCACTATAAATTTGAAAACCTTCTGTACCTGATGAGATTGTTAATACAGGAGCAGTCGTCAATAGCCTTTTAAGCTCTAGAAAGCTCTGCTCGCAATCATCTGTTCAGTCAAATTGTACATCCTTCCTCATAAGCCTGAACAAAGGTGATGCAATCTGTGAAAATCTTTGCACAAATCTTCTATAATAACTTGCTAAACCCATAAAACTTCTGGCACATTGGCTAACTTTCTCTGAATCTACAGAAATGCCTTCCCCGCTAATGATATGCCCCAAGAAAGCAAAACTTTTCAACCGAAATTCACATTTAGAGAATTTAACAAATAATTGGTGCTCTCTCCACAGGTTTAATACTATTCTGAGATGATTGACATGATCCTCCTCATTCTTGGAGTAGACTAATATGTCATCAATGAATACTATATCACAAATTGATCGAGATATACTTTGAAAATTCTATTCATCATATCCATAAATACTACAGGTGCATTAGTTAATCCAAAAGACATAACTAGTAATTCGTAATGCCCATACTTAGTGCCAAATGTTGTATTTGCAATGTCACCTTCTCTTACTCTTGACTTGATGATATCTCGATCTCAAATCAATTCAAGAACACGCTCCTTCCGATCAAATAAGTCATCAATTCTAGAGAGGGTACTTATTTTTAACAAATAATGTTATTTAATTCTCGTAATCAATACACAATCTCATGGATCTTTCTTCTTAACAAAGCGATCGGTACACTCCAAGGAGATGAACTAAGTCTGATAAAACCTTTCTCGATTAATTCAGATAATTGACTTTTCAACTCCTGCAAATTTTTTGTAGCCATTCTGTTAGGTGTTTTAACTATCGGAGTAATTCTGGGTTGCACTTCAATTGTAAACTCTATCTCTCTTTCAGGAGGTAACTAGCTAGTTTCTTAGGAAGTACATGAAGAAACTCATTCACAACTAGCATAGATTTGATATCAATAACTGCATCTTTAACCACTTCTACATTGTCTAAAAATATCAAATCACCAACTTTTATAGCTTTGTCAACATTGAGTGAATGCATTAAAGAGGTTATCACTACCTTTTCACAGTGAAAATAAAACGGCCTTTCAGTAGGTAAATCAAACCTTATCTTTTCTTCCAATCAGTAAAATATTTTGTTAGCAATCCATTCCCAAGAACACTTCAAATTCAATTAAAGGTAGTAAAATTAATTCGATGAAAATTTCTTACCGCTATGTCAACTGTGCACATGTTGTTGGCTAACATACAATCACCAGGAGGGCAATAAAAATTAAAAGCGACAGAAGCGGGTCAATGTATTATAAAACAGCTTAAACATAAATGAGTGTGATGCACCAGAATCAAAAAGCATTTTTGGCTTCTTGAGAAGATAAGGCAAAAACACAAGCTGGTATTGACTTCACAGTAGCTTCAGACTTTATTCCTTTATCCTTCTGAAATGATTTATTCATAGAAGGCTTTGTACCTTTATACACTTCTGACTTTGGTGCAATTCTTAGATCTCTGCTCCCTTGAAAATTTCTTGGATAGTTTCTTTTGATATGACCCACTTCCCCAGATAGATAACATCTTCCAGAATTTACTAAACACTTTCCGTAATGTGCTTTTCCACATAGTGCAAAATGGTGCTGATGTCTGGCCTCCTTGTTGATGTTGTTCTCTGGATTGATCTTTCTTGTGATTTCGATTAAACTTCGCTTTTAAATTCTCGATCTAACATCTAACTGTCTCCTCTTCAGATCCCATATTTATCGACCATATCCATATCATGCTCCAATAATTTAGCACTCTCTAATAATTCTGCAAAATCCTTAATTTTGAGTGAAATTAAAGTCTGCTTGTATTGATCTCTCAATCCTCTGAGAAATCTATAGCACTTCTCACTTGATGTACTAATTAATTGAGGCATATAATGTGATAAGGATGTAAATTTTGCCTCATATTAGATCACTGTTTTGTTGTCTTGAGTCAGATTTATAAATTTCTCCATTGCTTAGTCAAGGAGGAATGAATCAATCTAAAGACTTGCTCAAACTCTTCCAGGGAATTCGATCGATAGATGCTTGCAAATTTTTCTAGTTGGCCTCTCCACCAATGCTCTCTTCCAACACAAATCGTCGATACTCTTATCTAATGGACATTTCATCCCATTTAAAATATTCTCAATTTGGATAATCCAGTCTTCAACTACCTTGACATCTACTCCTCCCTTGAATAATGGCGGCTTCAAACTCTGAAATAATTTTAACTGCTTATCAATATCACCACTAATCGGTACTACACGGTGCTCTGACTGTTATGGCGATCGATATTGATATAGATGTTGGTGGCATAGTAGGTGTTGTAGGTACTATAAAAATTGCATTTTCTCCATCATTTGTATTATCATTTTCATCATTTGCATTTGCATGACAACAGTAGAGTCAGGTGCTGGTACATTTACTACTCTTAAGGTACTTCCCTCAGCTAGTGTAATAGTTTCAGGAATTTCAGACATCTCTCACTTTGTGACGCCAATTTATTCTTTTAGGCACCTTTTCAACCATATCTGAAAATGAATAGCATAATATGTATATATATATATATATATATATATATTATTCATTTTTTTATGGCTCAAAATATATCGTTCATGTCGCATTACACCACTCACTTATTCAACTAACCCAACTTATACTCTATAAATCGAGATCATATTTCATTCTTAACACCTCTAAACTAAATCATGCTTTGAGTAATTGATCATTTGAATTCAAATCTTTCGTCATGAAACGATGATCAAAAGAAATATAACGAGTAAATTTAGGTGACTAAATTTTTTTTCTTAAACAACTATTCTGAAAACTTTACATACCACATAATAGTGTAAAATATCAATGCAGCCGTCTAAATTTACCCATCATATCATAAGAATATTTAAACAATAAATCTATCAAATTCATAGTAAGCGGAAACAACCCAAATTGAAACTTTTCATACCAACTACAAAGCATTTAAAACGTTGAATATCAAAACAATACTATTAAAAATTATTGAACTTACCTTCAAAATTTATTTACACTATTTCTCTCACACAACTTTCAAAAAGGGGACAAAACCTACTCTTTCACCTTCTCCTTATGCTTCCCTGAAAACAAATATAATTAACTGTTAAGTCATATAACTTAGTAAGATAAGTAATCTAATACAGATTTGAATTATCGTAGAATATTAATAATATGTATTTGACAATTAAAATAAATGTGTGCATAATCATTGGTTAGATGCACAATAACTTATTAGTAATTCTTCTATGCAAACTTAATGTGCACATTACTACAACAACAACAAGCCTTAATCCCACCTGGGGGTCATGAATCCTTCGTCTCCATTGTGTCCTATTATGTGTCAAATTCTCATTTAATTCAAATATACTAAGGTTATTTTTTACATCTTAACCAAGTCTTTTAGGTCTACCTTCTTTTCTTAACATAAAAAATCTAATGCATCTACTCTCCTAACCGGTCATCCGACGCTTTATGTGGCCAAACCATCTAAGGCATCTCTTTAATCTTATCACGTCTACTCCAACTTTTTTCAACATACTCATTTAGCATTTTATCTCTAAGAGTAAAGCCACTCATCCACCTAAGCATCCTCATCTCGTAACACTTAACTTATTCTTATGCTTCTTTTTTATTGGCCAACATTCATCATAAGTCATTGCGGTCTTACCACCATCAAGTGGAACTTTTCTATCACACAATAGGCCGATGCATTCCTCCACTTCAACCATCCAACTTGAATTCTACTAATAACATCTCCATCTATTTCACCATCATTTTGAACAATATAAATATTTCACTCTTATTCTTGACTTGTGTCACCTG
Organism: Cymbidium sinense; assembly: GCA_021442155.1. NCBI lineage: Eukaryota > Viridiplantae > Streptophyta > Magnoliopsida > Asparagales > Orchidaceae > Cymbidium > Cymbidium sinense. Next base: position 31,551,628 of record CM038229.1, read on the forward strand.
TATTTCTACAACCTTACTCATTACACTCCATATATTCAATTTTAGATCTACTTAAACGAAAACCTTTAGACTATAAAGTTGACCTCCATAATTCAAGTTTCTCTTGGACTCCTCTCTAGTCTTATCAACAAGAAGAATGTCATCGACAAAAGCATACACCAAGGTACATCTTCCTGTAAATGCCGTAAGAACATCCATAACTAAAGTAAAAAGATAAGTGCTTAAAGATCCTTGATATAATCTAATTGAAATAGGAAAATATTTTGTCAATCCTCCTTGTGTTTGGAATAATACATATCCTTAATGACTTGAATATAACCAATATTAACTCCTTTATATTCTAGAACTCTCCAAAGAACATCTCTTGAAACTTTATCATAAGCTTTCTCTAAATAAATAAATATCATATGTAGATCCTCCTTACTTTCTCTATGCTTCTCCATCAAACCTCTTAACAAATGTATAACATCCATAGTAGATCTACCTGACATGAAACCAAACTGATTATGAGAAACTTTTGTATCACATCGTAACCTATGCTCAATTACTCTCTCCTATAATTTTAATGTATGACACATTAACTTAATTCATCTATAATTTGCACACTCTTGTGCATCACCTTATTCTTAAATATAGGAACCAAGAAACTCTTTCTTCACTCATCGACATCTTTTTTTCTTTAAAATAACATTAAAAGATTTGTAAGAAATTCCTTGATCTCCTAAACATTTTCACACTTCTATTGGAATATTATCAGGTTTTACTATTTTTTCACATTTCATTTTCTTTAAAGCTTTTCTAACTTCAGATTTACTAATACGACGATAAAAATGAAATTCTCTATTTTTGTTTAGGATAGTAAGGTTGCTAAAATCAATCGTACTTTCAGATCTTTCATTGAAAAGTTTATCAAAATATCTCATCCACCTATTTTCAATATCCTTTTCTAAGAAAAGCATTTTATTATTTTCATCTTTAATACACCTTACTTGAAATATGTCTTTACTTCTCCTATCTCTTTGGTTGGTGGCCTCTGTATCGTCATTTAAACTTAAGTAAATGTGGAGTTTAACACCCCCTAATCGTCGAGATCGATCTAATTTCTTGATATGAAAATTCGACTTCATATAATGTGTGAAAGCATCAAAAAATAATTAAATAAATATCAAATCAATTAATGATCGATCCAAAAAAAATTAAAATTAATTTTAATTTGAAATTATCAAATCAAAGTCGAGAAGCGACGATGTCTAAACGACCGTTTGCGAAATTGATCGCCGTTGTCGTAAGCGTGACCTATCAAACGACACCGAGACCCATTCGAGAGTGTCGCCAATGTCGATCGGTCGCGTAATTTAAACATAATTTCTCTGACCGCCGTCGGCGTTGTTACGATAGATCGAAATTGATGTGGCCGTTGCGTTTCGCAAAAACAACTAAAATTGACAATGTATTTGGGATTGCAAAGTAAATCCATAAAATTTAATGTGAAATGATATTAATTTGCAATTGGATTAATAGCTGCTTAACCTCTTAATCCCTATTAATCCCCTACACAACCTCCGCCCGCGGCTTATTCAATTAGCAGCGGCAATGAGTCGGCCCTAAAGGCGGAAAGGAAGGCGTTGACTCCATTTTTCACGCATTTCCCCTTCGACCTCCCTCTCGTTTTCTTGCTCTCCTTCTCGGGCTCGTTCCTCTGGTTTGATCGAAGCTCTAGGGCCGCGACACGCTCCTTCCTCTCACGACATTTCCTCTCGTTCTCTTCTTTGTTCTCGGTTTCCCTTCTTTGCGACGGCTTCCTCGGTTTCCCTTCTTTGCTGACTTCCTCGTTGCTCTCGGCATTTCTCCCTTTGTTTCTGCTCCCGTAGAAGACTCCTCGTGCGATTTTCTCCCTCTCGTCGTCAGTCCTTCGTGAGCCAGCCAGAGAGTGGAGATCGACCAAGCTCAAACCTAGCAGCTCGATCCTTCCTAATCACCCTTCCAAAACCCCGGGTTGTTTTGTTTCAATCTTAAGTTATATTTTGCTATGTGGGTTTTCTCGAAGGAAATGATTTGGTTTATCCTCATACGTCTTATGGTTGGTTAAGTCTAAGTTTCTATCGTTATTTCATCCCTTTGTTTGGATAAGTTGAGTCCTGAAAGCTTTTTTATATATATGCTATGGTTGGTTTACCCTCATCTATATCCGTGAAATGTTGTTCTTTCATATGCTATGTATGCTTTGATTGGATGAACCCTCTCCTCTTTATGTGAACCTCCCCTCCTCAACATTTCCATTTGTGTTGTTGTGAGATACAAACAAAAAAGAAGGGGTAGGCTTGGAGTTGGTGATTACTTAAGATTGTCAAGAGATAAATAAGTAATGTGAAAGAAGTAAATTCTCCATGATTTTATTCTCTGCTGAAGAAATTTAATATCTGTTTATATCTCGCTATTACATGTGCTGGATTTTGAGAAAAATGGAAAAAAAAAAAAAATAAAGTATTGGCCCTCATTTTTTATGCAATCAGGTTTTCATAATATTTTTTATTGAATGTTGATATGAAATAGGAAAAGCAGAACTTGTCGGGGTAACGAGCTTTCTATTTCTACAAGATCTAGTGTTACTCTTTTGGTTCGAAAAAAAAATGCTGAAATTGGTTTCGGTTTCTTTATAAAGTTGTCATTTCATTGCACCTATTAGATTCAAGGAAAAAGTTTATGCATGTAAGCAAGGCTACTTGCATACTTGCTTTATTTATCACTTAATATTTTATTAGCGGGCAAATGAAATATGAATCAAATATGAAATTTCGATTTAGAAAGGTACATGTAATTAAAAGCTTATGTTGCTTTTATTTATTTGAATGTTTCAAATGCAAAATTCAGTGAAATAGTGATGAAAATGAATGTTATAGCGGATCTATGTCTTGTTTAAATATGTGCAATATATACATATCATGAGTTTAAATATACTTCTATAAATCCGTTCACATTGTTCCAATGCGGAAACTTGATAAATCATCGCGTTGTTTTTGCGTGGCGGATATCTTTCTTATAAGTCGCGTTCACATTGTTCCAATGCGGCGGAAACTTTTGATACGCTCCGTTGTTCCGGCGTGGCGGGGAAATATCTTCTATAAAGTACGTTCACATTGTTCCGTCACGGCGGAAACTGTGATAAGACTATTCGCGTTGTTCCGGCGTGGCGGAAATATCTTTGCTATAAGTACCGTTCACATTGTTCCAACGCGGGGGAAACTTTATGATAAATCTGTTAGCGTTGTTCCGGCGTGGCGAAACATGATAAATCTGCTTGCGTTGTTCCGGCGTGGCGGAAATATCTTTCTTATAAGATGCCGTTCACATTGTTCCGTCGCGGAAACTTTTAATGATAAGTGCGCGTTGTTCCAACGGCGTGGCGAAATATGATAAGTCTTCCGCGTTGTTCCGGCGTGGAAATCTTGTGTTATAGCCCATGCCGCCTTTCTTGGCGTGGTGGCAAATAAACTTTCGGTAGGGTGTCTCCACACTACGCGCCTTTCTTGGCGTGGTGGGAGTATAGTCTCGTAGTCCTATCGCGGGGATGGCCGGGAGGTTGCAAAACAATAAAAAGAAGTGAAATGTCATATATAAATATTTATACTTTAATTTCTATACATATGAATGCAAATTTATTGCTTTATCTTAGTAGTTGTTGCGTGGAACTTTTGATAAATCGTGTTCGTTGTTCCGGCGTGGCGGGGAAAATGATATGATAGTCTGCTCGCGTTGTTCCGGCGTGCGAAATCAATCTATGTTATGACCATGCGCCTTTGGCGTGGTGGGCAAATCGGTAGGGTGTCTCCGACACTATGCACTTTCTTGGCGTGGTGGGAAAACTAGTCTCAAGCAAACCACATCGGGGATGGAGGGAGGCTAGAAATTTTCTTTAAAAAAAAGGGGAGTTAGAAAAGAAATGATGAAATGTTTAGGTTAACATATTGGCTTAAAATGCTTCTTTGGGTTATATATGAATACTTATACTTGATCTACATCTGATGAAAGTTATCTGTTTTGTGGCAAGTATGACATAAGTGGACTCTATAGCTTGACATGTTAGGAATACACATTAGACGTATCAAACATAAATACCTCCTCTTTACTTGTCATTCATGTGATTTACAACCTAAATGAAGACTTGAAATAAACACATATGGAATAAATTAAATCTACCATATGACATGATATATATCAAGAGGGTATCAAAAAAAAATGGTTAAGTTAGAAAACTCACAAGTATATGTGACACAACTTATGATCTGGATTGAAGAGCTTAAACTGTGGTATAAGGGAGGAGAGTAGAAAATGTAAGATCTTTGTGAAGGAAATCCTCTTATTTATAGCTTCAGCTTTCCTTTTGCCATCTAATTTATGGCGTCGACACGTCGTCTCGTGTTCGTCTGAGGAAGCATCCAAGGTAATGCCATTTGTCGTATTGCATGCACATGCATGACATGGCATTTGCTAAATGCGTCTTATCTCTTTTTTTTTTGAAGGAAAATAAGATTTTCATCTTCTTAATAAATTTAATGAGTATTTGTCCACTGCAGAACTGCGTGTGAAGGAGGTGGATTTTAATTAATCCACTGCTTTTTAAATGAAATATAATACTCGTATTTTTATATTCCTCTTATCAAGAGAAATAAATGGGTTTGGTATTTGATCATATGGGCTTCAAAATAATTATTTCACTTTATGTTGGTTTATTGTAAAAGAAAGGGTTTTAGCGAAATCAAATCTAAACTCATTCTGATCACTTTATATTTGATCAAAATAAAATAATTTATTCCACTGTTGATTTGTGACTTAAAAGGTTTTAAAATAATATCTATGTATTATTTTGAAAGAACGAATCTTCATCTTCGGTTTGTCTTGGGGGGTCAAAAAAACTAAAATCATATCTCCTTCGTGATTGCATTGATCACGTCAAATACAAAATAGCGATCTTTATACTTCCGGTTTGGTCTTGGGGTAGGGGTTAACAAAACTCAAAATCAAAATTTGACGTAGCTTCGTTAGACATCTTAATGCAATTTTAAAACGATATCCGTATGCGTATTTGGAGTAATTCTTAGTCAAATATAAAGAATAGATCTTCACATAATCGGTTTGGTCTTGGTTGGGGTCAAATAAAAATTTGATATTATAAGAATTTCAATTAATAATATTATTTGAAAGTAATTACATTATAATCAAAGCGTGACCATGCGTAAAACTTAAAATTCAAATTCGGAAGAAAAGTCGAGCAGTCATACATGTTGGCCCAGAGTGGGGATTTTGAAGGATTATCTTCGAGATAATGAATTGGGCCGTCTCAGAAAAGCGGGTAGCGAGGTTTATCGATTGATATTAACTAGGATCGAGAATAATTATAATTAAGATTTGATGATAAATGATCATATATATTAATCTAAAAATCGATCATAAAATGATCAAAATCCAAAGAAAATACAAAAATATAAAAAAATGAAATTAATTATTTAACTTTAAAATTAAACTAAAAATAAAAATAAATAAAATCAATTCACCCCTTATTTGTTTGTCTTTGGGTGTGATTAAGAAAACTTTTTCGAAGCGATGTCGAGTCATTAAATTCTTTTCCTTTCGAATATTCTAAAGCGTAAAGGCGTGGCCGTGTCCTCTGTCCGTGGTTTCTTGATGATATGGCCCACATAAATGGCGGTTCTGACCTCAGCCTCCCCAGGATGGTTATTGCGATATATGGCCATTAAACGGTCACCGCGGCAAGTATGTTCACGCGACTCTTTCTTTGTGTGAAATGAGAATATTTGGTTGGGCAAAAAGCACTATGTTAAGTAGGTAAACTTATATTTGTCGACAAACTCCCAGTCTGAGGACGCTTGCGATGTAACGTGTTTCTTGTGAGATCCTTCGGTCGGGTTGGGTCGATTCCTCACCGGACGAGATCGCGGCAATGGATAACGGATGGGATCTTGAGCGTCGTCGTTCACGCAAAGTTTTAAGTCAAAATAATAAATTTTATAAGTTCTAAACTCCAATTCACTGATTATAAACTCGTTCTTTTCTTGATTAGTTAATCGAAAGTCTTTCTCGGTATTGGGAGGGATAATTAATATAGAACTTGCCTTTATACCACGAATCGAGATATAAAAGTTCTCACCAAATGAAACGAAATCTCTGGTAATGTCTTATCTACTTATTAGCATTACGAAATTATCGCGTATGTATTTCTTTTTTTTAAGAAGATGTGGGTGAATTTCGGATCCAGGTTAACTTATATATCTGACTTTCATCTTCTTTGGTATCATCCTCCTCATCAACAAAATTTAAATTTTTTGCATCGATCATATATTACTTTCTTAGAATCTTTACGCGCCACTTTATATCTTTCCCAATTCTGAAGTTTTACATATAAACCAAGTTTTATAACAACGCTTTTATTTCTTATCTTTTCGCACGCCTCGACTCCACCACTAACTATTCTTATTAAAAGAAGCTTTTCCTTTTGATTCTCTAAGACATCTTTGCAACTTGCTTAATTTCACTTACTACTTTTTTTCTCACATAACATTTTCCTTTATGAACATCCCAAATTCTAATCTAGGTTTCTTAAAAATATTTTTATTTGTGTTCTTAAGTGCCCTCATCTAATCCTCTGATAATAATTTGATTTAATTTTCCTCTTACAACCTTTCATCTTAAATCTAAAACTAACAATCGATGTTGTACTTAAATTTTCACTTGGAATAACCTTACAATCTTTACAATCTAAACGATCTATTTTTCTTATAAAATAATCAATCATGTTTTACTAGATCCATTTTTATAAGTAATAATATGTTATCTCTTTTCTTAAATAAAATATTAGAATTATAAAATCATAAACCAAGAAATCTAATATAGTCTACCTTCTTCATTACTACCCAAATCAATAACCACCATGAATACTTTTAAAATATTTTACCACTCTACCAACATGTCCATTTAAATCTCCTCCAATAAATACTTTTTCTTCAAGAGGTTCAGTATAATCCTCTAATTCATTCCAAAATTATTCTTTTGAGCTTATATCCAAACCTACTGAGGAGCATAAACACCTATAACATTGATAATCATAAGATCAACAATAATCTTTAAAGCTATAATTCTATCTCCACATCTATTAATATTTAAACATTATCCTTCAAACTTTTATCTATAATCACACCTACATCATTTCTAGTTCGACTACTAATAATAAAATTTAAAACCTAAACTATTAATCTCCTTGCTTTCTCCAACCCATTTAGTTTCTTGAACACATAAAATATTTATCTTTCTATGAACCATAATATCTATTAATTCCATTAATTTACCGTAAGAGTATCTATATTCCAAGATCCTAACCTAATTCTAGTTTCATGGACTAATTTTTTTGCTCGATCCGTCCATAATGTGGGAACCCTTGCTTATTTAACACCGCACCCGGATACTGCCAAGACATTTTTCATCAGATTCAAGCCATACAACGACGCCTGTACCTAACATTAACACAATGATTTAAAGGATTCATGTCATGTTTATTTTGACAAGTTTAACTCATTTAACTACCTATCGCAACCCTCCGCTTTTCATCCCACTGGGACCACAAAGGTAGTGTTAATGTACATTACTACATAATATATATATATATATATATATATATATATATATATATATATATATATATATATATATATATATATATATATATATATATATATATATATATATATATATATATATAGTCACAATAGCTTTAAATTTTTGTCATGTGTCGTTATCGTTATCGCATTCATTGGCAAACATATTATAACGTATACATTATGTGGAATTTCCTTTCTTTTTATAGGAGACCCTTTTGCTCCATATCATAACATTTGAGGACTCTTTTACCTCACTGGGAACCCTTTTATCCCAATTCCTGCGCAGATAATATCATAACATTTGGTCAATTTCCTGATTACTAACACATGACATGTATAAGCTAAGTTTGTTGCATGTCCATATTTTCAACAGTAGGAAATACAATATGCAAAATTATCAGAAATGAACTGAAACTATATACTAATTATGGAATGCAATAAGGAGCAAGACAAATTTATCATTGCGTGGCATAAACATAAAATTATACATATGACATGGTTTCATATAAAACATATTGAATCAATATTGTATTCAATGACATAGAAGGATAAACATATCATTAATTTGCAAATCTTACCTAAGAAGAAACTTCTCTCACAAAACACAGAACCCTCTTCGCATAAAACAATATCAATAGGGTTTTTCCTCACCCAAATATTATTCCAAAATACTTGATGCTACAAAACAAATTTCAAATGATTAATCACTTAATAATTATAATAATTATCAATTTTTAAACTTATAAGTGAACCGACGCTATCACCCGATCTTCCTACAACAACTCTCCTTATTTATGCTTTAATTCTGCTTAAAGAAAATAATAATATAATTAACTTTCTTTCAATCTTTAAAATAATATAATTAAAACTTTAATCCTTAGTTAATTTAAACTCATTTAATTAATCTAATTAAATTGCTACCAAAATAATAAAATCATATTTAATATATATCTATTTATTAAAATCCATAAAATAAAATTTTACCAATATTTTATCATTTACATATACTATCAATACCAAAATAAATTTCCTTAATTATACTATATTAAAAATAAATATTAAAAAAATAAAAGTAAAAACTAATTTAATTTCTAAATCCTACAAACTTAAGAGCAATAATACGTAACTGAACGAAGTACAGACGACTACAGCGCGAACGCGCTTCCTTAGTAAACGACTCGCGTCGCCCACAGAGCCGACACGTGACAGGCGACCGCAACCCTCCAGACCCTTCCGCGACCCCTCTCTCTTGCACGCCTCTTGTCTTTCGCGTGAAAGGGCTGAACCGAGTGGCGGATCAAAGGAAAGAAGGAAATGCGAAGGAAAAGTAGGGATCGAGCATTTTAAACTCAATTGATGAAATTTTAATTTTCGAAGAAAGTGTGTTTATGTGTCCTTGCTACAATGAAATAGTCATTTAAAGCTAATTACGGGTTTAATTACATTATAAGTATAATTAAGAAATTAATTATTATTAATATATATTATTAGATAAATACATACCTTACAGGCTAGGGGTTCGATGGCTCGAACAAGGAAAGGCTACGAGAGGCTAGGTTGGGCGGAGGGCTTCAGCTGGTGCTGCTCACGAGATCGAAAGCGAGAGTGAGGAGGGAGAGGCATTCGGCTTTTGCGTGGAATGAGCGACGAGGAAAGGAATGGAGAGAATTGCAGTGCACGGGATGGGGGGATTGGCGCAGGAATGGCCTCACATGCCGGATGGGACAACACACAAAATGACAAGATTGACTCGAGATTGAGTAGGGATTAAATTAATTTGATCTAAATTCATGTTATTTTTGCCAAAATTTCTCGTAGATGTCGATTTTAGATATTTTTGGCATTTCAAATGCAATGATGTCATCCGTTTCATGATCGAAGGTTGTTTGATCGATTTCTGTCAAATGGCAATTCAATTAAATGTGTTGTTACCGATCTCGACACTCACAAGAACCGTCCAAATCGATTGTGGATAGTTTCATTAGAAAAGTTTCGATGTTTCGCAATAACGGCATAGTCAATTTTACAATTGAAGGTCATTTGATTATTGTCGAGACCTTCTGACTTCGATATGTGCGACTTATCTTCTTCATCGATCCACCTTTTGATTGTTCAAGATGTATATTTGATTTCATGCCTGGATGCAACGAGCAAAGTCCATTTGTCAAAAAGCCGCTTTCACTTTTGGTACACCAGTATTTGCTTGATTTGTACGACATTGCTTGTTTCAGCTCATCTTCCTTTCGGTTTTGATTTGTACGACATTGCTTCTGCAGTCCATCGAATTCGCCTTCCTTTCTCGATTTCACTAGTGCAATTTATGTGAAAGTCAACATCACTTTCATACGATCTCTTCTTTGGTCTTGATCCCTTTCATCTCTTCCACTCTCTTTCTCTCTCTCATAGTCTCTATTTCTTACTTCGCTGCAAGTTCTCTTCTAGATCTTGCTCTTGCTCTCAATCTCTTTCTCTTCATCTATTGATCTCCCTTTCTTTCTCTTTGTTTTGCATTTGGCCCCACATTCTTTGTCTCTCCTATTCATTTGAACCAATTTATTATATTTAGTTCATTATTTATTAAAATGGTTTTTTCATGATGAGGTTGGTTGATAGGTGGAATACGTATAGGATTTGGAGCGATATTTTTTCTGCATTAACTGTGTTATCATGTTCATTTTCTTTACCTTTTCATTCATCTTAGCGCTGAGTTGATTTTTTTTTTTTTAATCTATAGCTCTCTTTCAATGTTACATTTGCTTCGTGCTCGGACTAATGCTGTAGCATCAATGAGTACCCGATTTTCCTACCCCTCCTCTTGTTCTCCTTTTAAAAGGCGATTCAGTTATTCTTATTTATTGTATTTGTGGTTATTGTGAAGACGAGTAATAGGAGTAGCCTTACATGGTTAAGATTGATAAACACGTCGACTGAACTATTTGTTTATAACTCCAATTTTATAGTTTCTTCTTCCTCGTCTTCTTGTACTCATATTTCTAAGCAGCGCCTACACTAAACTTTTGCTATTGTGTGAAGCATGAACATATTTTCGATGGTTAGATTCCTATTGAAATTGATTTCTTCCTATGAGGTTGAAACTTGCTGGTGGTGGGATCATTTGGAGGATTCCCTAATATGTTGATCATCATGGAAATCATCAACAAAAAAATTTTTTCTTAGGGACCCATCCTTGATTGATTTTGTAGATGGCAGATCTCTACAAATACAAATATGACATCATTCCTTCTGATTTCTCTTCTGCCCCCTATAAGATTATTTCTCTCATTTTAATACTATGTACTTCATCTGACCTCGCAGAGCCAATTATTAAAGCCCGTATACAATTTCCTAAGGTTCTACCATTCTTTTTGTGGTTCAAAGTAATATAATGCTTATCTTGAATTTCAATGCTTGTGAGGGATTTTCAAGAATATTTTATTATACTTTAAGTGATTGAGATGATTATAATGAGCTTTATGGGGGCATCCTACTCTTTGTTGTTTTAAGGTTGTTTGTTTGATGCAGGTATTTGTTAAGCAAGAAATTGACCTAATCACTGCTCAAGCTTGGTTCTTCGAAAGCAAGCAACTTGAGGAGAGGGTTAGTTTCTTAAACTAAAATGTTTATGAAAAGAAAATACTTGTTTATCAATCGTCTCTGTAGCATTAGCTGATGTCTGAGTTCAATATAAGCAATCTGTGCTCATTATCAATCCAGCTTTCTTTAACTGGTTCTAATTTCTGGAAAGAATTTAATGCTTCCTGTCAATAGTGGCAGTTGATCTAGTGAAGCCAGTATTATTTTTATTTCTAATGGTGTGACTTAGTATCCTAGATTTTAAAATATTTTTTAAATGCCATTTTAGATGAATGCACAAATTCTCAATAGATAATAACATGTTGGTTTTGCTAGTACATGTTTAAAATATTTTGGTTGGGATTTTATAATGTTAAGCTCCATTAATTTAGTGTGTACATGAATACTTTGTACAAAAACTTGTATATTTTGAAAGTACCACACATTAACAATTGCCTTGGTGCTACAAATGAATGTAGAGTAATTGACATGACTTCTAGTCCTTGAAAAATATGGCAGTGGTATTTGGCTTATTTTGTTACCATAATAAATATACTAGATGCATTAAAAGTGGAGAACTGGAGATAATAGGATACCAATCAAAGACTGAAGATAAGAAAAAAAATATTGAAATGCTACGCTGTGAACTTATCAAATGATGTTTTCAATGAATAAAATCATTTTGAATGAACATAATGAACACAATATTTAGGTATATTTTAATGATAATACAAATCAAATAGAGTTAGCTTTGGAGAAATTTGTCTATTTGGACTTCTGTAATTGTCGATGATATTATTATAGTTTGATAACAAATCTTATTAAATGCATTTTGAAGATTTTTGAGGAGGTCAATTTAGTAGAGAAGCACTATCTTGGAACAAATATTTAAAAATTAAGGAGATTTTCAAGATCATGCTAAATATAAATGAATCACCCTTAGTAATCATATAATTTTTGTATTAATTTAGTCTTAAATATGCTTGATTTGATCTTATTTTATGAACATCTAGACATTAATTCCTTATATTCTTTTTCTTTCAATAATGTCTTTGTGAATCTACATCCAAGTCTCTGTTAGTGAAGTCCATATAACTTGTTCCTGGAAATATTTAAATAATATGGTTGCACGCCTACTATTTCGAAGATATCTTTTTTGGCTAGGATGACAAAACTGTTAGTGATGACTCTTGGAATACTTTATAAAAAGCACAAAACTATGTTTTTGATTGGATTGATGAATATTAAAAAAATATGTTGTTAGATTTTTTTTTTTTTTGGGAGTTGATAAGGTTGACACGAGGTTGTAGCCAATTGCCTACCATCTCTTGGATTATAAATGTAGCATCTCTTTTCTTAGTAAGCTTGCATCTCTAATTTCTGTGATTTGTTGTTTACTGCTAAAATCTCTCCTAATGTTGTTATTCGCGAGGTTGTGTTTTGCTAGTTGCAACTTCTTTATTGTGTTATTATTCTTGATGATACCATTAAAGATGTGATTGGCTAAAGTTTGATCTCAGCTTTACGGGTTGTACAATATCAATTTTGGTTTTTACTATGGTTTCATGAGGATGAAAGTCTATAAATAGATTATGTAGGGCATATAATTTTTATCTTTTATCGAATAAAAATTATTTATGTTTTTAATATTGTGTAAGTTAGATGTACGATTCCTTTGAATGTGGTTCTAGTGTGACTATTTAATATTAGGAAAGTAATTTCTTGTTCTATTGTGAGGTTTAAATGTCATACTTTAGTGATTTATTTCCTTGATCTACTTTATATGATTGGCTTGCTAATGTTCCTAATTTTGTATAAATTTGCTATATCTAGGATTTTACTTGGTGGCAAGTAATTTTTATTTGTTGCTTGGTTTGTGTGGGTTGAATTTTTTGTTGATTACTTTGAACTTATTCTATCATTACATATCATTTTGGCATTAACTCTCATATTTATTATTTGGATTTAAAGAAAATTAGTTAATAGCTTATTTAGTTGCTCTGATATGTGAAGGATAATGTGATTTATATGCTTAGTGTCTTTTTAGTTGCATTAGGGAATTATAACCCTAAAGTATTTTCTAGGGTTCTTATTGTATGCTGGGAGCATACATATATTTTAATTCTTTCAGCCAACATTTGTGCAACTAGAGGTTGTAGTAAATGGTGATTTTTTATTCATATTATGCTATGAACAGCTTAGAACTTTCATTTTTTTGGTTCTTCTGAAGATTTGGATGAGTTATCTTTTTAGCTTACTAATTGTTGTTTTAACCTAGTTCTTTATGGTGATTTAATATAAAAAATCTATTCAAAATGCTTTTTTTGATAATTTTCGTGAATTGAATGGTTCAATTGTCATCATATCATTTGAGATTTATTAAATATAGAGGAATCTAATTCACGTATTATATATTGAAGTTATTGGAGGAAGTATGACTTGTAGACAGAGATTATATTCATTTCAGGAGTCAATTTGATTTCATTCCATGAAAATCTATCACGAAAAGAAATTTTTTATTAATATAATTAACATAAAAGTATGTCAAATCGTTTTCTTGATTAAAAAAAAGGTATAAGATCACATATTATGAGAATTGATTTGATATGCATTTAGGAAGAAAAGTGTATAACAAAGAATGCTAAAGTTATTAAATATATGTATGGTGGTGTATTGATTTGTGATATCCAAAGAACTTTTGATTATAACAGGATAATATTAAATAATAGCATTGAGTCTATATATTTATATTTGTTATAGAAATGCTTACAAAGAATATTCTATTAAAAGGCTATGACACTCAAGGGAGGGTGAATTGGATATTTAAAAAAAATTTAAATTAAATCTTAGTTTCTGAGGTTTGTTTTTTTTTTTCAATAGCTACTATTACAGTAATTTATTTTATTCAATCTTCCCTCATCTATTATTTCTACTTTTTCTACACATTCATTGGAAAATTTTCATCAAGGGTTGTTTCAAATAATCCTTCTACCTCATCCTTTTCTTTGAAGACTTCCTCAATGCATAGAGTGATTAATTGTAGCAGTTCAGGTTGTGATGAATGATCTCCTTTTCTTTTGGCTATTTTACATGATTGAAATTGGTTTGATAGTTCTCCTTTTTTTGCTTGGCAAAAATATGTTGACATTATTTTGCATATTATATTCAAATTGTCAGAAGACTGGTTTGTTACTCTTTTTAAAATTCTCGTAATTGGACCATCCTACTTCTTGATAACACTCCGTACATTGCCATGCCTTTCCAGAATCGTCACTTGCAGCAATACATGGATGCTCTTCAAAGCTCTTCACCACAGCCCTTGGATCAAAATAAATTACTGAAATGATGCAACTGTATAGTATCAGACTAAGTCTATAAATACCTACTGTATACAGTATAAAATGTATAGAGTTAACGATTTAATAAAAGCTACTTTCTGCCGTCCACAACATTACTTTCTCTGTACTTTTTTCCAGCTAACCTCAGCTTTCCCATTTAATAGCTAAAACCTTTACTTTTAGTCTTCAAAATGAACTTATTAGTAAACTAGAAACCTGCTACTGCTTTGTTCATACTCAATTCTGTACTCAAAGATTCGACTACCAAAAACTCCCGCAATACAGGGGATTTGACTGGAACTACTCCTTGTTTTCTGCCGGAACTCTTTAGTAAACTACCAACCTGCTACTTTGTTCATACTCAATTCTGTACTCAAAGATTTGACTGGTTGTTCATCCAAAAACTCTCAGGGATATTTCTGCAGGAAATTGATGTAGAATATTATGTAGATTAATAAATTAATGCTCAAGATTCATTTATTGGCTTACAAAATTTTTTAAAGTTATTTTAAAGACTAAAAAGATGTCTGATGAGTGGAGAAAGAGTTTGTTGGTTCCTATATTTAAGAATAAAGGTGATGCACAAAAGTGTGCAAATTATAGAGGAATTAAGCTAATGTGTCATACATTAAAATTATGTGAGAATAATTGAGCATAGTTTATAATGTGATACAAAAGTTTCTCAAAATCAGTTTGATTTCATGCCAGGTAGATCTACTATGGATGCTATACATTTGTTGAGAGGTTTGATGGAGTGGTATAGAGAAAGTAAGGAGGATCTACATATGATATTTGTTGATTCAAAGAAAGCTTATAATGACGTTTCAAGAGAATTCTTTTGGTGAGTTCTAGAAAAGAAAGGAGTTAATATTGATTATATTAAAGTATTAAGGATATGTATACTAGAGCTGTTATTTGTGTCTAAACACAAGGAGGATTGACAAAATATTTTTCTATTTCAGTTGGGTTACATCAAGGATCGGCTTCAATCCCTTATATTTTTTGCTTTAGTTATGGATGTTCTAAACTAGACATTTACAGGAAGATGTATCTTGGTGTATGCTTTTTGTTGATGACATTCTTCTTGTAGATGAGACTAAAGAGAGAGTCCAAGAGAAACTAGAATTATGGAGGTCAACCTTAGAGTCTAAAGGTTTTCATTTCAGTAGATCTAAAACTAATTATATGGAGTGTAATTTTAGTTGTAAAAGTTCTAGTGGTGGTGTTGTGACATTGGGTGATTAAGTCATTAAAAAGAGTGAGTGTTTCAGATATTTAGGCTCTATTGTTCAAAATGATGGTGAAATAGATAGAGATGTTATTAGTAGAATTCAAGTTCGATGGTTGAAGTGGAGGAATGCATCTGGCCTATTGTGTGATAGAAAAGTATTGCTTAGACTTAAGGAAAAATTTATAAGATGGTGATAAAATATGCAATGATTTGTGGTGTAGAATATTGGCCAATAAAAGAGAAGCATAAGACTAAGTTAAGTGTTGCAGAGATGATGATGCTCAAGTGGATGAGTGGCTTTACTCTTAGAGATAAACCATGGAAAGAGTATGTTGGAAAAAGTTGGAGTAGGCAGATAAGATAAGCAGAGTCGCCTTGATGGCCACATAAAGCGTCACCATGGTCTTGCTAGGAGAGTAGATGCATTAGATTTGCCTTTATGTTAAGAAAGGTAGAGTAGACCTAAAAGACTTGGTTAAGATGTATAAAAAATGACATCCAGATACTTGAATTAAATGAGAATTTGACACATATATGACACAATGGAGATGAAGGATTCATGTAACCCACCCATTTAGTGGGATAAAGGCTTGTTGTTGTTATCGTTGTTTTAGAAACTTTTAAGTTTGAAATTTTAAATTTTAAATTCAAAATATGATATATGAGATAGTTGAATCCACATAAAATAATAGCATATAAAATGAGAATATAACATAAAATAATAAGGTAATTTAATGTTGCGGGAAAAATTTATGACACCGCATAGAATTTAAGAATTTCTTATTTGGATGATCAAATGTATCATTAAAGAGTAAACATGTTGTCTCGAAAGATAAACATTTTATCGTATAATGGATTCGATCATTTAATAAAGACTCTTAAAGCTAATGGGTCTTTCGTGTACCAGAGAGTTTTCTTCTGAACTACATAGAAAGTAGAACATGGTTTATTTTAAAATTGGGTTTATGGTTCCCTATAAAGGCAAGCCCTTATAGTTAGTTATATTTAGGAAGAAGAGTCTCTTCCTAAAAATACTCTTGATTAAAATACTAAAATATTATTTATACGAATTTCTAAGTTGGTTTTCAAAGGGAAGATATTTGAAATTTCAATTGAGAAAATCCAAAGGTGGAAAGAGTTCTTTTGGGAGCCAAACAAGATGAGTAGGAAATGGCCGTTGATATTGGATGCTTAGTAGATATTTCAATTATTCTATCATTAGGCTTTGGATTTTGGAATTTTATTTAGATTTTGAGTTGATATTTTCTATAAAATCTAGAGCTTAGATTCTAGCGGCACAAAATTGTAGAAATGTGTAGGGTTGAAGACTTATTCCGAAGAAGATGCTTCAGAACCTAAGTCTGCAAGTGCTTCTGACACAAGTCAGATGCTCGACCTAGTTCCATTTTGGGAATTATCGATCATTTCTCTCACTTGAGGAAACAAACCTATCCTTGACTCTACTGGACTTATAACCCACTTGGAAGGACTGTCAGCTAACACCACCTAAGCGTATTTTAAATTCATGACGCTAAGTCTTACATATGCAAGATGGCTAAGCTGTTGCATTTTTAAAAAAAAAAAAACTAAGAATCCTAAACTCACTCTCTAATCCTTAAGATCATGTCGGATATGGAATGCATCTAGCTAATGCACATTTTTCTGATTTTAAATATTTTGATTCAAGATTCATTTGAAGTCTTGGATATGAATTTTTATGCCTAAATGCCATACAATTATAATTAGTTATGGGCCAAATCATTAAAAAAAGTATACTTCTCCAAGAAAGTGGTCATCTTCATAGGTCAGGTGTCTCTTATATGCAATGGGTGAGCTGTCCAATTCAAGAGTTAGTGTAATATGATTGCATAATTTTCGAGAACTGATTGTTTCTAATTGATTTTAAGTTTTGCCTAAGAATTTAATTTATGTGAAGTTTTAAATTTCATTATTTTTGTGTTTGACTTTATTAGATTTAACTGGGTAAAAAATTTAACTTTTTCTATGAGCTTACGTCTAGGCATTCATCATAAAAAGCTCAACACATAAAAAAATCTAGAAAGCAGGTTGATTTTATTGCGCACCCAAAATAAATCAAGCTAATTTAATTTAAAGGAAGACCAATGTCGCGGGTACTATTATATACCCCTGAAGAAAGGAAAATGGGCAGCCAAGCTCTGCTCTTATATAGCTTGGCCCAAAATTACAAGTTTTGATCTGTGAGTCTTCTTTCCAAGATCGTCTTTTTCTTCAGGGACCTCTATTGGGCTTCACAAGGAACCACTGCACCTATCTTCTAGTAAGGTCAGCTCCTGCTAATCCTAGACCCCATAGATCCAACTTAATTTTAAGCTCAAATTTATATTTTAAATTCAAAAATAAATCCTACGTCTTGCAAAACAAATGTCAGAAAAGTACAAATAGCACATAACAGTTATATTTTACAAACATACAGGCTTAGCATTAGTTTCTTGCCATGCTCACTGTTTTGGGCTATGCTTGGACTATTCAACACTGCAAAACAAGATTTATAATTTGTTTATGACTGTAGTTTTTTTTAGCATAGCCCATTGTAGAAGATAATGTTATTTCTAAAAAAAAATGTCTTATCATCCAGTATAACAAGTAAACAATCCTAGACATGTAGTCTAAAACAGTACACCATAAAGATATGAAAAGTATACCACAAAGACATGAAAGCACATTACATCACAACACAGAGAATCACAGAACGACCTAACCTAAAGCTAGGGTATGTGACCTAATGATCTAGTGTGTGAAGGAAATAGGCTTGTGTGACAAGACTTTGCTAGGCTTTATTAGTTCAAGTTTAAATTTTGAGTTTTGAAGTTTGTTTGGTTTATCTTTGGATGATTTTAATTAAAATGATTTAATGATTTTTGTTTTCATTTTCATGTTCACCTTTATTTTATTAAAGTGAAGTTTAGATTTTCAAGAATGAATAGATTATACTTTTAGGTGGAACCCACTCTATTCAACATCCTAATCCCTAGTGGAATGAAACCTTCATCTTAAAATGAAGATTCATCCCGAAGACCTAATTAAGATCCTTAAGTATCTTAATTAATCCTTTTAGATTCATTTAGATGATTTGGGTTTTAAGTTCAATTTGGGTTTTTTTTTTTTTTCTGAGTTATATTTTGTGATTTTTAATTTTTTTGAAATTTAATTCTTCATTTCATTTATTTGATTTAATTTAATTTTCATTCTTGGTTTAGTTTATTTTAATTTAATTTGATTTGCTTTATTTCATTTGAATTCATGTTCATTTAGCTTGGTTTATGTTAACCCAAGACACGGTTAGTGTTTTAATTCATTCTTAGTTACATTGATTGTGGATTATTTTATTGATTTGTTTGATTATGAGTTCATTAATCTTAAGGTTTAATTAATCTTAACATTAATTATTAATTTCATCAATCTTTAAGTTTGTAACTGATCAACTTCTTTGATTTAAAATGTTGGAGAATTATTTTTAAGTGTTCTGGTGTTAATAAAATTGAATATATGGAGCGTAATTTTAGTTGTATAAGTTCTTAGTTTACATTAAAGAACAAGTTATTAATAAGAGTGAGCGATTTATATTTAGGTTCTATTTTTCAAAATGATGGTGAAATATGGAGATGTTATTAGAATTCAAGTTGGATGGTCAAGTGGAGGAATGTATCCGCTGTTGTATTTAAAAGTTCCACTTAAACTTAGGAAAAATTTTATAAGAGGTGGTAAGACCGCAATGACTTACATGCATTACCAATAAATTATACAGCGCTAAGCATTACAAGAGACGATGCTTGTGGATGAGTGGTTTACTCTTAGATAAAATGCTAAAATGAGTATGTCGGAAAAGTTGGAGATAGAAGATAAGATTAAAGAGAGTCGTCTTATTTTGGTCACATAAACGTCAATCAAATCATGACCCTACAGAGAGTAGAGCATGATTTTCCTTAGTTAAGAAAGGCATAATAAACCTAAAAAGACTTAAGATGTAAAAAATGATCTTAATATGAATTAATTGAGAATTTGATGTCACATCCTGATGACCACCCTTCTTCTAGGTCAATCAAGTGTAATGTATCAGATGACTGACATACGATTCCACCAATACGCTCCAACCCGCTACAAGCGAACGAGCGAAAGCGTATCTAATCAAATCATCACTAAACTATTTATTCATATACTAATTAACTCATATCATACCTAAGATGAAATCTTTATTTGAAATAAATACAGAAAGAACTAAAGACATCATAAATAAAATTTTGTACGCACTCAAAAGTTCCTTTAATCTTCCCAAAACTATACACCCCAAAATGCATAATTTAACAAACAGACTATTTCTACCAAATTTCTTTTCCTCAAATTATCAATAAGAAGATCATAAGCTAAAGCTTCATGAGACAAGAATGCTAAAGTAGTCGTAAGAAAGAGAACAATCGCGCATGTATATTTAAATTTACAAACTAACCGTGCAAGAATGTAACAATGTAGAATCAACAATACTAAAAATGAATAATATAACTGAACAATATACGTAGATTCATCAGATCAATATGTCATGAGCTTATTTAACGAAAATCATTTCGCTCTATATCAAATCATTTTCTAAATGTCATTTATAATCAGATGTGCTGACTTCATAACAAAGTGTCGCCACCCTACCCCTAAAGCGTGTACCGGAACCATATTACTTACCTAATACCCCAAATTCGACACTTAACGGCCCAACCTCAAATGAGTCGGGATACTAAGATCCCTAATCACGCCATCTCGTCAACTTTTCATTCGCAATTTTCTATAACATATTCCTTCCTATCACAATTTTCCGACATTTCGCTTATCATATTATCGCATTTAACATGTTTTAAAAACATTTCTATACGCCAATGAAATCATACGCTACAACTATCTTATAATCATTATAAATCAAGAATCTATACTTCAAGATAAAGATTAGATTTGCATAATACGCAGTAATATCTATATGTATGTCATTCATACAATTTATAAAATCTAGTAAACAAATCCATTCATGTGACTATAAAACCGAATTTAAATTAAGAATTATGTCTCACCTCGTCAACCACGGACAAGTGCCTCGATTCCTCCTCGAGTACACAACCTATAATGAAATAACTCTTCTAAATACTTATAATACATGAAACTCATAATTAACACCTGCACTAAATTGAATCTCCTCATGTTTCTCAAATACGAGTATCACTCCAAAGTAATCTACTAACGCCAATATTAATTACCTGCTTCAATCAACAAACTAAAATTAACAAACAATGTCAATCCTAAACCCCGTTCAATAATTCTGCAACTCACCTAGCAGCCAAAACAGTTCGGAACTCCCCAATCACGCATTTCAACACCGCGAAGGCCGGTTTACCGAAAAGAGGATGGAAAAAATTAAGAAGTCACAATCCCATAAGATCCTCGACGGGAAGAAATCCCTAACCGAGCCGACGGTTACGGATTTCACCCGACCGTTCACGGATTTCACCGATCGATTCACGGATTTCACCCGAAAGTAACTGATGATGCTTGCCTGCGAATGAAATCGACGTCCAGACGCCGACAGAGCGGCCGCCAAGTCGACGCTACCCACGAGGCGAATTACCGTCGGGTCGACGGGCGAGAGCGATTCGGCATTCTCGCGGTCACGGAGCCCGTCGGCCGACGCCGGTGGAAGGGAAAGGAGGAACGAACTCATCAACGAAGGAAATCGCGAAGAACCGAGGCCGCGCCATGGAAGGAAATGAAAGTCGGAGAGATCCAACCATACACCGAATATTTAATCCTACGATGCTTAAAGACCTGCTAATCAACAGAACGACAAAAATTAATTGTAATTAGAAATAAGCTAATGGATTAATTGATAATTTCCCCTAAAAAAAATTTCTTCCTCGAAATTTCTTCAATCATCATCAAAGGGAAACTGCCTCATCTCTTGTTCAACCTCCCAAGTAGCTTTTTTGATCGGTCATGCTTCCATTTAATTTTAATATAGGAAATTTGTCTATTTCATAATCTCTTCACATCAAATTCCAAAATTTTTCTACTCCAATGCATAAGTCAAATCTGGTTGATTTCAAACTTTATATATAATCTTCGCTCAGATTCGGATCCATTTTCTCAACATTAAAATGTGAAAGACAGAATGTCAATTCAATGGTAAAGCCTGTAGTTTATATTATCCTTTCAATGATTTCAAAAGGCCCCATGTACCTAGGCTCAATTTACCTCTGACCAAATCTACTAATTCCTTTCATAGTTTGACTTTCAAGAATACAAATTCTCCAACTTGAAATTCTGCTTTAAGTCGAATACTTCACGACGATCCCGAAATTTTTCAATCTATCTCGATTATCTGATTTTCAGTTGATCAACCAACTCGACCTAATAAATGCCTTTTCTCCCACTTCACCCAACTTAATGGAGTTCTACACTTTCACCATACAATGCTTCATACGAGCCATCTCAATACTGGGACGGTAGATTATCAGAAGAAACTCGATCATGTGAATATGATCTTCCCTACTCCAAAATCTAAAACACATACCTCAACAAATCTTCTAGACTTGAATTGTTTCTTCGATCATTCCATCGGATGAAAGTCAGACTTTTGTAATCAGCCAAGCTCTCAATTCCTTTCCATAATCTAAGAATCTACCATCTCTCGAGACGATCACTTTATACACCATTTTACAATTTTTTAACATATAATCTGACAATTTATCAATGAATCTCGTTTCATGGGTAAGAAATGAGTGACTTGGTCAATCTATCCACAACAACCCGTGATACTATCAATGACCTCGCTTGGGATCTAGAAATCCCATAACAAAATTCATAATTTCTTCCCCACTTCCACAGATAGTAATGACCAACAATCCACGTTCGATGCCTTTAACAACTGACAAGCTCGACATTTGAGACATATTCGCCATGTTTTCTTCATACCACCACCAAAATGCCGCTTTTAAATCTTTATACATTTTGAACTACCGATGAATAAGATATCCCGCCTAATGAGCCTCCGTAAAATTTCTTATCTCAACACCGATCACCGCAATCTATAATCGAATTCTTCCAATAATACCTCGATTACAAGAAAATTCGCTTCGACTAATCCGATTTATTTCAATGAATTGATATCCACGATCCGCCATACTGATTCTATCAAATAAAGCATCAGATCATTAATCGAGATAAATGCCCAAGATCACCAATCTTCTAATTTCTAACAGAGCTCTAATTCTCGATCAACTCCTTTGAAGAATAATCCAACCCAGATTTCCATTTATTTACTTAATGCCCACCACATTACTTGCCCTGACACAATATCTAAATCATAATCTTTAATAAACTCGAGCCTTCTTTGTCTTAGATTTAATTTTTGAAAGATATATTTAAGACTCATGATCAAGAAAAATTTCGATTTCACCCATACAAGTAATGCTCTAAATTTTAAGAAAAACCACCGCTAACTCTAGATCATGCACGGATAATTTCTTTCATGAGGCTTTTAATTGTCTCAAGATGAATTATTCTTCTTTCGATTAAACACAACCCAAACCTTTAAAGATGCATCACTAAATATTTGGAATCCCTCACCGATGGAATAGCTAAAATCAGGTCAAAACTTTTTCAATTTTGAAAACTCGCCATTCATTGTCCATCAATTTAATATCCTTTCTCAATAAATTGGGATAGTATCGATACGAGAAAATCTCGACAAACTTCCGTAATAACCGCGCCCGTAAAATCGAACTTCAGAATATTCTGCATCATTCTAAAATTGCTTTTACTGATCAATAAACTCCTTCACCATAATGCGACTAAATGCGACGCTACGCATCCAAAATTCACATTTTGAAAATTGCATATAATCGATTTTTTCTTAACAATTCTAAAACAATCCTCGATGACATGTTCTTCATCGCTTTAAATCGTAATATCATCAATAAAGATGATAACAAACCTGGCCCACCAAGGAAAACACGATTCATTAAGTCCATAAAGATCGCAGGAGATTAGTAAACCAAATGGCATAACAAGAAATTCATAATGTCCATACTTCCAAAAGCGCTTTTAAAAATATCAAGATCTTTAACTCTAACTCGATGACATCCGATCTCAAATCAATTCTAAAATACAGGCTTCCTCCAACCGATCAAATAAATCATCAATCCTCTAGAATGGATACTTTTTGATCATACTTTATTTAATTCTCAGAATCAATACACAATCGATGTACTATCCTTTTCTTAACAAATAATCTGCACTCCACTGAAGTTGTCGTCAATAAATCCTTTCTCACCTCGAATCGACACTTCACCTCTCGCAATTCTTAGAGCCATCCCGTAGGAGATTTATGATGTAAGCTTGTGTACATCAATCCCAAACTCCACTTCTCGTGTGCAAACCTGTAATTCCTCCTAAACACATCGTGAAATTCAAACAACCAATGTTTTTCACCAAACACCTCCTTATTCAACACATCTAATTTGGCTAAATACAATTTCACCGCTTCTAAATATTTACTCAACTTCACACTAATCAAAGAAGACACGCATTCTTATCACAAGAAAAAATAAAATTTTTTCACCGTGCATGCAAAATTTCACTCTCCTCTTCCAAAGATTCAATTGTTGCAATATATTGATCAACCAATCCATACCTAAGATAACGCCAAAATGTCTGACGGTAAGATAATTACTCAGTAGAAAGTGTTTATCTTGAATGTTAATGCCAACAACACATTTCCTATTTCAGATTCAAACTATCACCGTAAGCATACCACATTCAATACGAAAATAAATAGATCAACTAAACCTGGAAAAGGAATCGAATGAACGAATGCTAAGCACCTAATCAAACAGTAATCAACCCAAATGATTTGAAATTTTAAGATACCGACACCACTTCATTTGATTCTTCGCTTTCATGAGTGATAAGAAAAACTGCTTTTACGAGGTTGGTTTTACGCTCAAGTTTCTCCTTTTCGAATTGAAGGTTTCCAAAATTGTGTTACCCGCTTCCGCTTCCAAAATTTTCTTTGTTGACCTCCCTGATAATTGATGATTTTATGTCCTTCTTCTTCTCATCAAGAATCCTTGCACGACGTCCAACCTCGACCACATCTCAGAATATTTCGATCCATCCGTGACATTGACCAAAATGTCTTTTCCCACACTTATCACAAATGTGCTTTCCAATCAATTTGTTTCATCATCATCTTTTAAATTTCAAGCAAGAATCCTTCTTTTCAAAGTTTTTTTGCTTCGCTCAGAATCCCACTGTTGAAAAATTCAACTCATTTTCAATTCTCCTCTCTTTCAACTAACACGAGAACTCACGATATCAAATGGTGCAATTAACCTTAATCGATCTCTCGAGTACAAAAATCTACATTTCTCTTCCCGAAGATATATATAATGCGAGTATATCTAAAGAGGTTGAACTGGCTTCATATTGCATTATAGTTTTGATCCTTGAATTAAATTGAAAAATTTGTCTCAGAAAAGCAAGCCCTATGGAGGAATAAACCAATCTTGAATACTTTGACAAACTCATCCCATTTGATTCGAGTATATCATTTCAAATCTTTCCCTGGTTGAGCTCACCACCTTTCTCGTCCCCTTCTAATATAAAAAAAGAACTCTTCTGCTTTCGCAAATCATCCCATCCAAAATTTTTCAATTTTAAGTCAATCTTCCGCCACTATAGATCACGCTCCTCAATGTGAACGCTTGAAATATCCTCAAATGATCCACTTCAAACCAAACTCGACTGCCTACTGCAGATTTTTCATGATGCTTTTATCAACAACCAAATCAACTAAACTACCCTCGCAATTCATCATATCTACCTTCACCACTTGCTTCTGTTGTATGTCCTCCTATTAATTATCTCCAAAGACAGATGGTCAGAGATTTAGTCTCGGGACTCCATCTAACCTTTCTCGCATTTCTTCAAAATTAACTGTAATTATAAAAAAGTATTTATACGATACATATTTATTAAATATCATACATGCATGAAATTAAGAATATGATTGATTCTAACCCAAAATTAATCCCCTATCAGATCAATCAATACTTATTCTAAATCCAAATCATGCTTCCATTACTATTGCCATCAATCTTTTGCTCGTTTCACAACCTTATCGCTCGATATACTTTCTATCACACCTGCACGACCCCTATCCTTCTTCTGGTCAATCAGTGTAAGAATAGAAATGATGACACAGATTCCACCAACACGCTCCAACCTCGCATCATGAACGAAAATAAATGTATCTAATCAAATCATCACTAAACTATTTACAATTCATATACTAATTAATCATATCACAATTACCTAAAGATGAAATCTTTATATGAATAAATACGAAACCAAAAGACATCGATAAAATTTCAGACGCATTCCAAAAAGTTCTTTAATCTTCCCAAAACTATACACCCCAAAATCATACAACAAAAGACTTTCTACCCACTGCCTTTTCCTCAAATTATCAATAAGAAGATCATAAGCTAAAGCATGTGACAAGAATGCTAAAGTGCTCGTAAGACAAGAGAACAATCGCTAATGATATTTAAATAAAATCAACCGCAAAAGAATGTAACAACGAATCAACAATACGTCAGATGCAGAAATGTAACAATATAATCAACAATATATCAGCTCAGATCAGATCAATCGCCATGTGAAGAAGCTTATTTAATTAAAATCATTTCGCCTATATCAAATCATTTTCTAAACGCTATTTATAATCACAGATGCTGACTTCATAACAAAAGGTCGCCACCCTACGCGCTAAAGTCAGAAGGCAGGAAAACCATACTACTTACCTAATACCGACACACTGGACAAATTCTAACGGCCCAACCTCAATGTCGAATGGATACTAAGATCCCCCACCGCTCATCTCATCGAACTTTGCCCATTCAGATAGATTTCTATAACATACCTTTCCTATCACAATTTTCCGACATTTCCTCGCTTATCACATTATCGATTTAACATTTAACAACATGTTTTAAAAACATTTCTATATCAATGAAATCATACGCTACGAACTAACTGCCTTATAATCATTATAAATCGAATCTATAAAGATATTAGATTTCAGATACAATACGATGTAATATCTATATTTATGCCATTCATACAATTTATAAAAAATCGAGAAACAAGATACATGTGGACTATAAACCGAATTTAAATTAAGAATTATGTCTCACCTCAAAGTTTGTGTCAGCCGTGACGCTCCCTCGATTCCTCCTCGTACACAACCTATAATGAAATAACTTCTAAATACTTCTAATACATAAAACTCATAATTAACACCAGATACCACTTAAATCGTAATCCCAAATCGATATCTCATAAGTTATCAAATACGAGTAACTCCAAATTAATCTACTAACGCCAATATTAATTACCCGCTTCAATCAACAAACTAAAATTAACAAACAATGCCAATCCTAAATCCCCATTCAATACTCTCAGAACTCACCCAAGCAAAAACTGGAACTCCCCAATCACGATTTCAACACCCAAGCGCCACAAAGAAAAGGGATGTGGAAAGAAATTAGAAGTCACGTAATCCCATAAGATCCTCGACGGGAGAATCAGAAATCCAACCAAGTCGATCACCACGGATTTCACCCGACGGTTTCACGGATTTCACCCGATCGATCACTGATTTCTCACGAAAGCAAGTAACTTACGATGCGACGCCTGCGAAATCAAGGTAAAATCGACGCAGCGACGCCGACACGGAGGCGCTGCTCCAAAGAAAGCCGACGCCGGGCGGCCACGAGCAATTGGCCGGCCGACGCCGGGCGCAGAGCGGCGCGGCGCTCTCGTGTCACGGAGCCCGTCGCCGACGCCGAGGGAAGGGGAAAGGAGGAAACGAACTCGATTAACGCGGAAGGAAATCGCGAAGGAACCGACCGCCATGGAAGGAAATGAAATAGAAGCGGAGAGATCCAACCATACACGCCGAAGGCTTAATCCGGCCACCGCAGACGCTAAGACCTGCAAGAAGCTCAAGCTACGACACAAAATTAATTGTAAAATTAAATAAGCTATCGATTAATTGATATTACATTTGACACATAATGAGACAATTGTCAACACCCAAATGACCTTCTATTCTGCGGCCTAAGTGTAGAATAAAGACGACTGACAAGAGATTCCACCAACATGTTCCAACATGTGACATTTCTAACAAGCAAGAAATTTGTATCTCCTCAAATCATCACAAACAAATTCATATATCGATTTTTCTTAACTAATTAATTCACATCACAAAATCGGAAGCAAAAATCTTTCAGACACAAATACAGAAAGAACTAAAAGACGCCAAGATAAAATTTCAGACGTACTCCAAAACGCCTTTATAATCTTCCAAAACTATACAAATCAACAAAATTGACTAGTTTTATCCACCTCATCCTTTTGAAATTTCAACCAGATATCATAAAGCAAAAGTTTAGGAGACAAATAAAGCAAAGTAGTTCGTAACAAAGACAAGAAATAAGCCACATGTACATTTGAAATTTGTAACAAAAGTAAGAGGTAAAATATATCGAAAATGTAACTAAACAATATTCTCAGAAAGAAGATCAGATAAATAATTTATCATTTCATCATTATTTCATGTGAATCGATAATTTATTCGCTTATTTAAAGAAAAGAATTTCTATTCTATATTAAATCCTTTTCCTAAATGTCATTTATAATTGATGATTTTGACTTTCATACATAAAATACCCACTCGGCCAAATTTAAAAGTCAAGGTAAGGCAGTGACCATACTACTGGCTAATACCCTCGACAGCCGGTCCGCTTCAACCCCAACCTCAATGTCGAAATCGAATACTAAGATCCCCCGTTAAAGCGCTCATCTCCGTAACTTTACCTATATGCTAGATTTTATAACATACCTTCCTATCACAATTTCGATATATTTCTCTTATCACATTACTTCATTTAAGAATTAATAACGATATTTTAAATCATTTCCATACGTACATGCCATGAAGATCATACGATAAGAAGCAATTGACTAACTGAAGTTAAAATCATCAGAATCAGAATATATGATCGCGACAAAAAGATTAGACCGCATACAATATATTGATCGTAATAGGATTAGATATATATGCGAATATCTATACGTCATTCATACAATATTAATAAATCAAGAGAATCAGAGAACAAAGCCATACATTGCTTATAAATCGAATTTAAATTAAGAATTATGTGTCCCATCTCACAGACGCCGTCGGATGTGCCGACGCTTTCCTCGAGTACGTAACCTATAATCAATAACTCTTCAACATGAAATTCATAAATAAATTTAACATAAGTATCCCCAAACTTAAACTTCATTCTTAGTTGTCTCATATAATCTTTCGGATTACACAAAGACGACCAAGCACTCTTACCATGCCATATTTATTGATTAAATCAAGATAATAAAGTTAACAAAATGCCAATACAAATCCTTCCATTCTAATTCACAATCTAATCGGTCTAGAGAAATGAAAACAACATAATCACCTAACGTACCAAAACAATTATTCCTAGCATTCTTAAACTTCCAATCACAATTTTCGCACCAAGGAAGGTCACAAGGAAATGGAATAGGAAAGAAACTTAGCAGTCACAAACTCCTCAGCTTCCTCCCATCGGCCAGACTCCAATCCTCGGCACCGAACGGACTCATCATCTTACCTCACTGAGTGGAGTCGAAGAAGATGGACGAACACCTGAGGCGGCGGTTCCAATCGGCCGACGGGATTCTCAAGACGCTTCGTATCGCGCTTATGAGGCCTTGTCGCCGACGAGCAGGATTGCGTTCCAGCGAAAAAAGAAAAGAAGAAGGAATTAACGCCACCCGAGAAAATGAAATAAGGAAGCTGTGGGTATACCTTCGATAGATCCCAGCCAAACACGCGTCAAATTCCTTAATCCACATGCGAAGTGGGTTTGTCTACAAGAACACAAGATTAATTAGATTTTTTTTTTTTTTTTGAAAATTTTGGATATTACAACAATAGGAAAAAGATTCATGTAACACCTCACTTAGTAGGATAAAGGCTTGTTATTGTTGTTCTGGTGTTAATAAAGATTATTTTAAATAATTTTATGAATTTTATGATTTATGAAAATTTTTAATACATTATTTAATTTATATTGACTTAGAGATTTGAAAATTCAATAATCCAAAGGTTAATTGGGTTTGAAATTTTATGGCAAAATCATATAAAAGTTTCATTTTAAATATATAATTAAGGTGTATAAAGATTTTAATTATTTCATTAAAATCTAATAATTTAGTGAGGATTAATTAAGGATTTTATTTTTCTTTGATTCCTCCCTTCCATAGATGTTTATTCGTAATTTTGAAAAGTTGATTTATTACGATTTTTCTAAGTTTAAGTTAATTATTTAAATTATTTAAATTAATTAATTACCTAATTAGAGTATTTTGTGGTTTATTAAGTTTCAATGAGTTTCATTGATATATTTAAGTTCATTAATATTTATTATGTTGATTTGAAATGATTTGATTCATTTTTATGATTTATTTCATTTAATTTTAATTTATTTAATTAAAATTGAGTTTGAAGTTTGAAATTTGATATTTCTTGAATTACATTGCAATAATTCATAAAATTTTTTTTCGGAGGTGTGTTTTAACCTCAATTTTAGTTCCCCAAAATTTCATTTCAATTGGATTAATTTGAGTTTAATTGATTTCATTTAAAGTAAAATTAAGCCAAATTTATCAAAATTAATTGGGAATTTTGGGTTTAATGGGTTTTGCTCGAGAGATGAATTCATGAGCCTCATTTGCATTTTTTTTGGATTTATATTTAATTTTTTATGATTTTTAAGTTTTTGGAATGTTTTAATGATTTTTTTATTTTTTAAAATGAAAATTAAACGTTTTAAATGTCAGCGTCAATGTGGCGTCGTTGCCACATGGTGCGGCGCCAGTGGGCCACACGGAATCCACGTGGCAGCCACATCAAAAGTGATCTCCACAGGATGGAACTCGACCGTTCGATCGAAGATCGGACGGTCCCGATTCATTCCACAGTTTTCTTAAGAGGATTAATCAGATTGTGCGGCTAGATCTTAGTCGTCCGTTCCAAATAGAAGGAACGTGGCATAGATCATTCCCCGAGCGTCTCCGGCGAGAGACGAATGCTGTTAGTCAAATTCGATGCATTTCTGGCGATCCGATGCCAATTTCAATAAGATTTCAGTTGCAAAACGATCAAGGACCGATTTGCAATTCCCTTCAGAAAGGACCAAACTAAAATGCTAAATAGGTCAATTGTGAGGCATACCTCAACTCCGGCGATCTTCGACAGTGGAATTGACTCAAACACCTTCACCTCGATGGGACGAAGCCGTGGACATGATTTGATGGCTTGCCTCCCCGCCAAATGCCTTGGAGACCAACGTGCGGCCTTTTTTTGTCCGGTTCGACCGTTCTCCAACTCGCTAGCAGCGAGTGGTCATGGTGAAGATTCGTTGAGGTCGCCACCTCTAGAACGGTTGGAACATTCAATTTGAGGTGAAACACTCCCCCTAGTGTTTTGCCATTACAGGTTGAACGGTGGCCGCCGGATTTGATTGAATTTCGGCTTTCCGACAGTGAGGGGTCAGGAAAATGCTTCCTTTCTCCTTCTCCTCCTTTTGTAAGTGTTTTGGGATGAAAAAAGAGAGAGAGAGGAAAGGCTCTCCCTCCTCTCTTTTCATACATGGCCGAGAGGCATGTAATCAACCTTCTAGGTGGGCGGACTCCGGCCACCGGTGGTAGGAGGGTCGGTCAAAGGGTGAATTTTGTCCCCCTTGGTCTTGTGAGTATCTTGGGATAAGAAATTGGAGGGGAGGAAGGCATCTTATCCCCTTTCCGCACTTGGCCGAAAGCTAGCTTCTGTGGGATTTCCTTTGCTCATTTTTTTCTTTCTTTCTTGGAAGAAGCCAATTCTCTCTTTGCTTGAAGGCTTGTCAATTAATTTTCAGCCTTGGAACCATCCTCCAACAGGTGGTCAACAGTTACTTGGATAAAATCTAAGGAATTTAGATGAAGGGAGGAGGTAGAATCCAACAAGCATCTTTACTTGGTCAAAATTTTCAGTCATCTCCCCTTTGGCTCCATTTATGGCTTTTGGCATCACCATCATAACCTTTTGGCTAGTGTGTAGTTGGCCAAATCAAACTCAATGTGAGTTTGAGGTTAAATCTAAATCTATTTGAATTGAATTAGAAATTTGAACCTAATTCAAGCATTTGGATTCAAAGTGTTTTCATTTTGATTCAATTCATTGAATTTTGGGTTCAATCATCTTTAATTGATGATTTATTATATTTTGATTTGATTAATTCATTTAGGATTTGAATTAATTTTGGATTTCATTTCATTTCAACTCATTTAGGCCTATATGGGTTAAGTTTGATTATAATTAGGTTCAAATGACCTATTTGACTCAATTTAATTTTGTTTGGACTCCAATCATGTCTAATCATATGTGTGAGATGATTTGGAGTGGTTAATTTCATTTGATTTCAAGTTAATTTCAATTTGAACCCATTTGACCCAAATTAGGATTAATAGGTTAAAGCTTGAGTTCATTTGGATCAAATGACCAATTTGACCAAATTAAACCCAATAATGGGTTGGATTATGTTTGATTATCATTTTCAAATAATTTTAAGTAATTGAATTGAGTTGATTTCAATTTGATTTAGGTTTGAATCCAGTAGGACCATTTAGGTTCATTTAGACTAAGTGGTCTAATTAACCTAAGAAAGGCCTAAATAAATTTAAATTTTTTTAGATTCATGATTAAAAAAGTTTATTTTATCATTTGGAACATTTGGAATGATTTCATTTAGTCAAATTTTTGTAAGTTGACCTTTCAAATGGGTTGACTATATTTGACTTTGATTTAGTTTTGGATTCATTCATTTTGATTTAATTTGAATTCATTTTGATTTATTTAGATTTATTTTGATTTAATCCAAAATTAGAATTTGGGTTGAGTCTACCTAAGCTCATTAGGTTAGATCAAACTCAAGAAAGATGTACTAGGTCACTAGATGTAGTGTCCTAAGCACTTAATTAGGAGATTCTTATATAAAATTAGGACATCCTAATTATTAACTTCAAAAGTAATGCTAACCTCATCCAAAAGTTAGGTCAACAAATGCCTTACATTAATATTGTCACCCGCCTTTCCCTTCATGTTTTTAATTTTTCTTATTTGAAAGATGATTGTAATGACTATAAATAGCCCTCATACTAGAATAAAGAGTGATCATTTGACAATTACAAGATATTTGAATTATTTTTGTAATTTGAGAGCTTAATGGCCAAACCTTTGAAATTCTTGGTGGCCAAACCTTCACAATTTTGGTGGAATGCTTATCCAAAGATTTCTTTCTTTTCTCCTCTTCAATACCTTCCTAAGGCAACTTGTTTTAACCGCTTTCAAACTTACATCATTTTCAATCATCCACTTAGCTTTCTACTATTGTCCATAAATCTACACCTTCCAGCCATCCAATAATATCTCTACTTTGCTAGTTACGATCTAGTCTTAGTATTAACATCTAAGGGTGTAATCGAGTTGAGTTGAGTTGAAATAAGCTTGTTTAATTTAACCTGAGCTTGAGCTCGGCTCAAGAAAAAAAAAAATTTAGGCTTGAGCTCGATTTCAAAGCTTGAGTTTGATTAATAAGCTCGAATTCAAAGGTAAGGTTTTTTAAAACTTTTTCCTGGATTATAATAATCTAAAGATGTGTTGTTGTGCAATCATTTATATTAAATATCTATTTTTATGACATGTAATTGTATGTAAGTATTCAAATTTTTTTGTATTGCAAAGTAATTTTATATTGCAAAGTAATTTTATATTACTTAAGTCTAGCTTAATATAAAACAGTTAATAAATTGCAGATAGCATATCATGAGAAATATTCTATATAAATTTACTATGATAGTATCATAAATTTCATATGTAAATGTAAAAACAACAGCAATTATCATTGAACATCAAATCGAAATATCTGAGAAGCTTAAAACTCAAATGCTTGCCTTGTGACATTAAATGAAAAATAATTTAAGATGTCATCTTGACTGTTACAACACAAAAAAAAAGTTCTATGTCCAAAGTAATATAAATTCTAATAAAATTTCATTCCTTGTGTCTTTAGAGATGCCGAAGAAGTCATTAGCTTTCAATTCCCAAACATACCTAGTGTGGGAAAGAGGAAAACAAGATGAACAAATTATTATAAAAACAATAAAGAGAGCCAAATGTATAAAGAACAAATCAAAGATGAAATTGATGCTTTAATGAGAACAAAATCCTTAATGCTCTTCATCATCATGCTTGCAAATAATTTTGACAAATCTTTAAACCATTCTCATAAGTATTTATCCAAATCTGATTTTGTTGGCTTTTACTTGCCTTTGCTATCACACA
Organism: Cymbidium sinense; assembly: GCA_021442155.1. NCBI lineage: Eukaryota > Viridiplantae > Streptophyta > Magnoliopsida > Asparagales > Orchidaceae > Cymbidium > Cymbidium sinense. The sequence goes on from CM038229.1 coordinate 31,585,987, forward strand.
TATATGAACTAAATTTGGCTCTAACTTTCAGTCAAGTCAATATCATCACCATCGTTTAAAACTAGCGCATACTCTTCATATAACTCATACAATAAATTATGTATAACTACTACGTTCCTCATGCTTTCATCTCCTATGTAAATCTTAAGATATGCAAAATCAATCATCATGAACTTCATCTTTGAATCCATAATAGCACCAAAGGTCATAAGAAGTTTGCATTTACTCAGTATTTGTCAAACTTTTCTTTCATTTTCTATCATTTCCACAATAAAAAAAAATCAATTGAAATTGAACCTTCATCTAAAACCCTTTTCATAGTACAAAATTTGAGAGAGGAATAATTAACTGTTAGATACTAGTTTTAGAGATGATATTAGTTGCTTCATTAAAGAAGCCGAGCACATCACAAACTTTCTTAATTTTATCCCACTCTTCATTTGTAGGATAATTAACATATGCGACTTCTCTTTCACCATATGAAAATAAAAAACATCCCGTAATTTCAATGTCATTATTAACATAGAATATGTAGAGTTTCAACGAGTAATACAATTCATCACAAGTTATCTAATTGGTAATTGCAATTGTTATACAACATCAGTAAATCTTAGTAATCTTCTTTCATATGCATTAATTAAACTAATTATATCTCTAATTTTATGAACAACATATTCAATATTTTTTATCCCATCTTTCAATATGAGTATAACAATATACATGGAATAGTGTCCCACCGAAAAATAAATCTTTTTTTATTCTAAAACTATCTTTTCATAACTTAATGGCTCTCTCATTGTTAGTTGCATTATCAATTGATATAGTAAAAACTTTATTTTCAAGACCTCAATCAAAAAGAGCTTTATAGAATGTATCCATAATTTCATATGCAATGTGTGGAGGAGCTAAATGCAAAAAATTTAGAACACATTTATGCAACCTCTAACAAGCATTAATATAATGTGTTGTCACAATCATATAAGATATCCTATAATTTTTTAACTTCCATATGTCTGTTGTAAAGTTGATTCTATTTATATTTTTTAATGAGTTTTTAAGCTTTTTCTTCTCTTTCTCATACATCAACATAACATCATTATATGCAGATGCTTCATGAAATATGGGGACATCGACTTTAAAATCATATTAAATCCAAATTCCTCAACAATTGAAAATAGCTTTTCATTGATCAATATGTATTAAGCAATCATCTCTCTAACTTTTTCATGATCATATTTAAGTGTTGTTAAAATGCCTTTATCTTGAAATGCTTGGCGCCTTGTATTTTCATTATCAATTGGCTGAAAACTTTATAATTGTTGTTCTTTAAGGCACAAAATCTCGCAGCACAATGCTCTAAATGCTTTCTAAATTGGGTGGTAGCACCCTTATTTTCTAAAGAAAGCTTCTTGCAATGAATGCATTCCCCCTTTGATCATCTGAAAGAATAACTTTTTTGAACTCTTCCCAAATCGTTGATGTCTTCTTTGTTTTCTTTCTTTCTATTACATTATCATTTTCATTTTTTACATCAATCTCATCAATATCATTATCTTCAATATTCTTTCCATCACCATCATTCTTATTATTATTATCATCATCATAATTCTCATTTTTTAATCTCAAAGTTAGTAATATTAATAGGATTTTGTTGGTCATTCATATGAAATTGAACATGCTCCTTAAGATTTTCATTCTTAACATCCATTGAGTCATTAACAATAAATTCAATAATTATTTTCGTTAATATCCTAAATATACCATAGAAATAAAAGAATTTAACATTTCTCTCAACAATAAATACAAAGAGAATAAAGATAGAAATAAAAATTATCACATAAAAATCTTTAATAATCACAAAAATACCTTTAACGAACTTGATTTAATGCAATCCACTTTAAACAAAAGATTAAAAATCATACTCTCATGAACTAATGAAAGCCATTATGAATGAAATAGAATAATAAAAAATACCAAATAAAATTATGTCTTTGAAATCTAAACTCCCTAAATGTATTAAAAAAATCATATCTTTCTTGTACTATCTTTCTAAATGTAAGACAAAATCCATACATACAAATGACACAAATAACATTAAAATAAAATACAACATTCCTCAGCACAAATTGTAAAATTAATCATGAAAACTAACAAAAATAAAGAAGGAGAAATAAATACCTTTAAGTATAAATGGTGTATGTTAGAAATTTAGAAGAATTCATAAGATTCACACCTAAATAGAAAAAACATACATGAAATTGAGAAAAAAAAAACCAAGTAATATTTTTGTCTAATTTACACAAGAAAGGAAAGGTGAAACATATATCTAAGAAAAAAATTAACTGATCCATCAAGTACATGTGATTAATTTAGAAGAAATCATATGATTCATGTCTGTAGAAGAAATCACGCATGAGAATGAGAAAAAAACTCCAATAACTTCTTGAATTTGATTTATGCAAGAAAAAAAAGGATAGATAGATATCTATGAAGAAATCAAACCTCTCGTTGGTCTTCCAAGCTTTGCAAATCCCTAACTAAGAATTCCTCTATCGGCAGTGATGACATATTGGCTTCCTTTCTAAGCGACAATTCCTCCTAGCCCGACTCTCTCCAGTCAAAGAGGAGCAGGGAGAACGAAGAGAACTTTAAAGAGGCTCTCAGTTTAGGGATTAAGGCATTCGGGGATTAAGTGTTCGCTATTCGTGAACTATAAGATGAATCGAACAAGGTAGCGCCAAGCCTCATTATGAGCCAAACTGGATGCAAGGAGCAAGGATTGGGAGGTGGGAGCCTGGATGGCAACGGTGAGCAGGCTTTTTAATTTTTTTTCTTCTTTCAATTATATTATTTTTATAAAATATATATTTGATATTAAACGAGTAGCTTGATAAGCTTTTGAGTAAAGCCAGGAAAGCTCGAGCTCTAGCTCGAACTCGAAGCTCGATAAGCTCGACTCGTGAGTTCGATAACGAGTCGAGTTTGAGTTGCCTCATGAGTCAGCTCCGCTTACTTACATCTTTATTTACATCCAAATAATCTCTTAAATCCTATTATTCCCAACCAACTACTGATCATAAAACATATCATAACTTAAATATTCACAAGTATCTCTAGCCTTTTGTCTCACTTAAAGCCCATTCCTTAAAGTGATATTTCAAATCAGCTTAAATTAACCAAGCTAGACTAATTTAAATATTACCACTATCATACATTCCTATACCTTTCATTATACCATCAAACACCAAAACTTATCTTTAGATATTAATCTAAAGATTCATGGCCTTTTAGTTCTCTTAATCTTACCAAAAAAGACACTGACCTCCATCAAAAACTTATTAGTAAACTAGCTACTTGATACATCTTTGTTCATATTCATTTTTGTCTTCAAAGATTTGACTGAATTTTTATACCGAACCATGGCACACGGCTGTGGTTGCATTTTGAAGAAAAAAAATTTGTTTGAATCTCTTCACCTGCTATGCGGCTCTTCCACCTGGAAGAAACGTTTGATGTTGATTAGGGCTCATTCTTTAACAATGTCTATTGTTGATATAAATGTTTAATTTAATACCTTTTTCTATAAGTCATGCATTTTTTTTGAGGTCTGCAATAATTATCTAGAGTAATTTTCTTCCCTTTATTTTTTTCCATAGTGTGCTTCCCAATGACATTGAAACATTTTTCTTTTAGATTGCAACATGTAATCATACCTTTTATGCATTGATTTTCAGTGAATCACTGGTAATTTTTAGTTGATTTCTAGAATCCTTCACTTTATAGTTTCATGATTACTATTTAAATATCAGCTTTGAAATTTGTAGGTCGCTAAATTAAGTATCCAGTGGGGCATTCCGTCAGAGTACACAATTATGATCTTTAGAATCGAGGGAGTGGAGGAAGACAAGGTGAAACACGTAATGAACTATATTTTATTGATCTTTGCATCGTGTAATAAGCATCCTTGATCCCATCGGATGTATCATAACCAGCTCTATACTCAATGCCGATATTAAATTTCACTAACCCTTTTTTGAAAATGCGCTTTTTCTTGGTATTCATTTTCATCTATATTGTTCTCATTCTTTTTTACTATATAAGCATAAATTTATTTATTTATTTATTTTTTTGTGAAAAGTAGCTTTTCACATGTTTGGCGAATATGTTTATTTTGTGATAATTGTATGATTGAGCAACAATTTTGTTCTTTTAAACAAGTTTGGATTTTCACTTCGTGAAAATATTATATTATAAAAGCAGCTATAAAGAATTGCCATTCAAAAACTAAAGAAATAAAATATATTGGAGCACGATACCATGGAATGTAGAAAGTAATACCCATCATTGATGAGTAAGAAGCCCATAATTAGATTAAACTAGCTTTTACCTAGTCAAGAATGCCAAGGTCATTTAAGTTAATTATTACATCTAGCTTGAATTTTGATAAACCTGAGTAACAATCCCTTAATTAGATCAGACTAGCTTTTTCCAAGGTCATGAAGTTAATTATTACATCTAGCTTGAATTTTGGTAAACCATGGGAGTGAAGAAATACTTATTTTTTCAATTTTTTCTCTTTTAGAAAACACAATCTGAAATATTTTATCCACTACATCGGGTTCTAACAGAATCTTAACACTAAATAGAAACTCAAGTACCATCATCCTCCACTTCATAGTGATCATAAGTAACATGGGGTGCTATTAGTGGAGCGTACATAACTTGTGATGAACATCTATATCTAAAGATAGAAGATCGGGGAGAATACTAACATCCAACGAATCATTAGCATCTAGAGAAGGCAAGGATTTCGAAGAAGTTTTCTAACATCAAGAGATACTAAGCTTGAAGAAACCCTCATTACATAAGAAAAGTTAAAGAGTCACCCTCTAATTGCTAGTTAATATATCTTATTCACTAAACCCTAAACCAATGGAGCAGGTGCTACTAAACTTGAAGAAACCCTCATTACGTAAGAAAACTTAAAGAGCCACTCTCTAAACAAGTATATAGAACCAGTGCTTGATCTTTGACAAAAGATATTTGTTCGAGGCACCTAAAGATGAAATGTTATTTAACTATATGTTCTTGGGAGCTGTCAAAAGAAGTTTTAAAAATCTCTTAGGAAGTCAGCATTCTATAGTTGGGGATTTCAAAGTCAGCATTCTACCATTTCTCCCAATGGAAGATATGATTTCATTGGAGCAATATTCTTTTAAAAGGGGGATTCATATCGGGGATCAAATTATAAAAAAGATAGCCAATCTAACCATTCACTTCAGGGAGTCTATAAGAAGTTTCCCTCGTAATTTTTGCATGCGATCAAGATGGGCTTGAAGAGGTTGTGTCCATCAAAGTTTTGACGTTCCAATTTCTTAACAAAAAAAGATAATTATGGTGATTCTCTGATAATACTATCGAGGTAGAAGAGGACATCATCAGGAATCCATGGACTTAAACTTCATTCAAGGGACTTCGAGGTTTTGGAAGTTGGACCATTGCATCCAATTTCATATTACAGAAATATAAGAATTACTAATAATTTTAATCTCGTTTGAATCTATATTTGAATTTTAATTTAGACAATGAAAATTCTTTTGAAATTATTTTTTAATATGAACTTATCTACTTAATTCTTTGTTGATAGCTTTTTTTAAGTTTGTTTAGTAAGTGGATTAGAATAATCCTGCTGAGATGTTTATAAAACTTGGAATTCTGCTTGAAATCAATGCAGAAATGCCAAGAACTTTTTCCCTCATCATTTTTCTCGTCATTTCTTCTGCTCCTAAAGGACTTAAGATCCCTACAATGTAGTGTTTGCGGAGAACTGGAGCTCATCTCCACTGCTGTTTTCCAAATTTTCCTTGCTTCCTTCGCACTTTTTGCTTGTTTGCTTGCTCTGCTGCTTCTCCACTGTTGTGATGCCACGGCAAACGCCAGTCTTGTTGTAGATCTGTATGAAGAAAAAAACTGTACTGTGTGCTGTATTCATAAAATATAGAATTTGTTCTAACTGTTTTAGGACCCCTTTCTTTGTATGAAAAATAATAAGTAGGTTAGATAAGAGAGTTTGATAAGATTTTCAAGGGTCTTAACTTGTTATCAGAAATGTAGGATTCATGGGCAGGAAGTTGATTGTTCTTTACACACCATGAATCAGTGACGGGTCCTTTAACAAATTAAAATTTACTGTTCTTTAAAAGATGAGCATCTTTGGCCACTGATCTATTGGTTTTCCTTAGTTGACAAAATTTGCAGGCCAGTTAGCTACTAAGGTTTTTGAGTGAAACGTGGGCTCTAATAACAATGCTCAGGATTAACATGCTATTGTTGATGATTCATCTATAGTAAACACGAAATATTGAAGAGATTTCTTTGAATGGGCTCCATGTACCTTGTATGCCTTCAATCTTGAGCCATAGCATCCGGGTTTAGCAGAGACTTTTCATATTTTACAGAATTCTGCTAGCTTAACATTTTTTAAATTTAAAGTCTTTAGGCACTGATATGAGTCCATATCCCCAAATCAACAACAAAAACAAAAGGGATAGAAGAAGTTACATGCTAAAGGACTTCACAAATATACTCAAAATATAACATCAACAGAAGTAGTTCACGCTCTAGAGAGTAAAGATTACAATTATACAAGACAAATATAACAACTTTACAAAAAGAGAGGATAAAATTTTACAAAGAACAACAATATAATATCCAAAGGAAGACTTTACTAAATACAAGATATATGAAGCGAACCAAAGACCAAATGTAAGGCCAGAGATCTTAAAATAAAATAACAAAAGCCTTATCCAGTCGTTCAAAATAAAAGTCTATAAATAAAATAACTCAATAGAACAAAAAGAACAAAGAGCGACTACATTAATAAATCTCCGAATCCAGAAAAGAAACTTAACCGTCTGAAGTAAATTAGTTACAAAAAAGATAAAGACAGAGATAAGAAGAAAAAAAGACTATAAATAGAGATAAAGCAAACGAAAAAATAAGAAATCTTATCAAGAATCTCCTTCCTGTCTCCGCCTTATCCTCTTCCTCGAGTATTTCCACGTATTCTTGAATAGCTTAATCCGTGGAAACGCCATCTTCTCTGATCCCCTCTTCTCCTGAATCCCCTCGGAGCTCCCTCAATGGCCAACCAATCGATTATTTTCCTTTTTCCCTTTTCTAAAGAGAAACTTCACCGAGACGCTTCATCGACGGTTCGCATCGGATCTGATCCCATCAATTCATCGACGCTCATCGTTAAGACGGATCCCTCTAGCCATGTAAGCACATCGATCGACGAAGAAGTTAAATCAAGAAAGCTCAAACACAAATCCAAGGGCCGTGAAGAAGAATCCCGATCGGACGACTCCAATCAAAGCTCAGGAAGAACACGATCCGAGTGCTAGATCCAACGGCCAAGAAAGAAAGGCGCTAATCCAACGGTTCAGAAAGCACCCGATATTCTCCCTGAATTATCAGTTAACTCAGCCGGGTTCATTCCACTTAGAAATGAGTCAACTCCCTGAGCCAGACTAAAGCCAGGAACCGGTCCCTAATTGGCACTGAACCAGACCCGATTGTCCTTGACCAGACTCAATTACTGTAATAGACTCAATTCAAGGAATTTGATTCATATCAGGCACAATAGTCTAAATAAAGCTATAGTCTGAATGAAGTCTCTGTACTCAGGAAGCTATTCGATGAAGTTTGGATTTAGCATTGGCCTAGTACATTTTAATATATTGTATTGTGTGCCGGCATAAAGCCTACTTTCGGACCTCATAATTATTATTTACTCAGAAGTTTATTTATCTTCATGCATCTTCCAGAATTTCAGTAATTGATTCTCACAATTCTGTAACCACATTTTCTGACTTGCTTGAATAGAAACATGATGGAAGAAGACATAACAGAGCCAAAGATGAAGCGGTCAGAGTGGTTGACCATGTGACACTTGGATTTGGGAATCAGATTGCGACCATCGAGAATCTTCCGCTGGGTTGTGAAGATACAAACGAATCAAGCACCTTGACCGTCCTTGAGAAGACTGTAAGCTGCTGCAATGGCTTCTGTGACTGCTTTTGCTGTGCTTGTTGCATCAAAACGTGCTCTAAAATGAGTGATCAGTGCATGATTACTTTAGCACAGTTATGCACGGCTCTCTCCTGCTTTGCCTGTAGCGAGTGCTGTGCGGAGGTGTGCTGCGATAGTGGGTAGCTCTCTCTCTCTCTCTCTCTCTCTCGTACAGTGTTTAATAAGAAATATTTAGTTAGCCAAACTTTTCGACAAAAAAAATATCTTGTATGAACTCTAGGATAGCATTGGATTATCATATCTGTAGTCTGTTAAAACTTTTGTAGCTTTAAATAGCCAATTGTTTAAGGCATAGAGTTTGGTCTGAATGGCAACCTTTAAGTGGTAATTTATGTTTTTTCTTTATTTGAGCCGATTTGCTTAATGAGAAATTTGATTTTTATATTCATAGAGATGAACTATGCCCCTTATGAATCATTGTTCCCTGTGCGCTGTAGATTTCAGTTCCTTTTTGTTAGCTACAGTGTTGTTTCAGGTTGCTAGTGATTATTTTATCTTAGTTTGGTTTAAAAGTTGCGTAGGAATAGAAATGTTCTTGTACAATAAAATACTAAAATAGTCACCTTTAATTTATCTTGGATTTTAAACACTATTTAATTCAATCTTATCTCTAGAGTTTCAACTTTCAACCCACAAACAGTACCTCGCGTTCAATTGCAGTTAGGCTGTCGATTTACTTTTTCATTGGAGCTACTAAGTACTACATGCTTATTATATCGTTTGTGAATGTGTATATATATCTCAAAATGAGAAGTGTACGTTTAAAACTGTTATTTTTGAACAAAATAATATGAATGATGGCGTATTTAAAAAATGGTATTGCTAGTTAATACATCTTATTCACAAATGAAAATTAAACAAACAAAATTCAAGGTTAACTACAAGAACACTGCTATGATGCCTTCATGATCTATTTTCTGTCATATTCCTCTAAAACTTAGGAAAGCAAGTTGTTAATACTTTGGGACGTTGACCTCGAAAATACATTGGAGATTATCTAGGCACAGTCTTTGAATGAATAATCGACCAGTACAGGCAAACCAAGCTGGCTAGTGAACGAAGGGCTTATTACAGTAGTTATTATGATTGATAAGCTTAACATTTAGCTGTGGATTTGGCAAGCCTGATCTAATTTTGACTTTTCATTGGCCCTTAAATACAAGATTAAGATTTTAAGAATTAATCTAATGCGGCGTAATATTAATTATGCATAATATTCAAACTTTCTATTTGGCAGAGTATGCGGTTTCTTAAAGTCCAACTAACAAGCTACATAACATGTCTTGACTAGGAAATCATATCATGCCTTATAAACTATTGTCAATTAAATTCTTGTTTTTTGGGAATGTTGAGAGCCTTAGCTCAATACACCATGATCACTAAAAATGAGCTATCAAAATAAATATAAATTACATTGCCAGGCTAACGAAAACATGAAAATCTAATGCTTAGAGATATAGAACAAATGAAATGTCAGAGATATAGAAGATGCATTTTGCTCAAAAGATGAGAAAGTACATTTTCATTTGTAATCGGGCAACCAAAGTGTGGTCTATGTATTAAAGTATTCGATGATGCACAAACAATTCATTATTATTTGTTTGATTTGATTAATACAGATTCAATGATTTAATGATCGATTCCAAATGCACGCTAATATTTGCGTTGGCAGAAAGTAAAATTTCAGCTATCTCAAATACACTGTAGATATTATAAGATTAATTCGCCGATGCTAATTTCAAATACATAATATAAATTGCAATGTTAGCGCTATACTATGAACAAAACCTTCGCTTACATTACATTATATTTTTAACCAAAACAAAAAAAAGAATCAGAAATCTAAACCAAACAACTATAAAGTAATCCTTTATCAATTCTTACAGTGATTCTTTTACATCAGATTCCAAATACGCAAATCAATTACTTAAAGCATGTTTAAATCACAATAATTTAATACAACCTAACCATCAAATCTACATATTGTTCAAAAGAATTTGAATTATAATCAAGCCCCAAGAAATTTAGAGAAATGATCGAGCAATGTCAAAAGTCAAAGATACAATAAAAAGAACTCTCAAATGGAACCAAAAACTCTTTTCAAATGGAACTAGAAACAACACAAAATAATGGAAATTTGCCAAATTAGGCAAGGGACATGAAAGAGAATAGTGTGAAATTAGTCTAAAGTATTGCAAAAGAATTAAAAAAATGCATTTGGAAAAGAATGATCTATCATAACATAGAAGAAGAAAAGGTACAATTAACAAATAGCCAACATAAGGCTCTAAAAATGATCATCTTAAACCTAGAGGTTGTGGGCTCTGAAAATTTGCATCTAGACTCTTGATGAAGAGAGTTTGGATTTGCGCTAGTCAAATTTTCAGATGGTAAATGAGGATTGTAGATAAGACACTACTTAGAGATTTCACCCTCATTTTGTGAAGATCTTAGATTTTTTTCTAGGTTACACATAGACGCAAGCACCTATAGTTAATTACCCCTCCAAGTAGTGAGGGAGAACTTTCAATTAAGGGTAGTCATTAGGTAGCTAATTACTTAGTGTATAGTACTAGCAAAAGGAGTTCACAATTTAGAAAATTCATCATTATTAATTTAAAGCATATGGTTGGGAAAATGATGATGTACCCGATCAAAATCTCATAGTTTTATCATCTCAGTAATCGGTCTGTCTACTTTATTAAGAAGGTAGTCAACTCAATCCAAGGATCTTTGTCAATAGCTTTGAGATGTTTTGTCCAAGGGAATCTTGTAGACTAGGGTTGATGTTTATCTAAGGAGACAACTTTAAGTCCATCATCGCTAATAAAGGACTTTGTGACCTATCAAATGCACCATATAATTCGAAACACAATAAACAGAATTATTGAGGAACGAACCTATGGATTCAATCGTGACTGTAATATCATGGTGTTATTTGGCACTAAACCACTTGATCAAAGAGTTATAATCGCACTTTGTGGTGCTATTTAATAAAGAAAATCACACAATATAGAGCATAAATCATGTCATTACTAGCATGAGATTATTTAACATTTGAACATAAATATAATTGACTTAACATTATTTTTTTTAGTGAGCTAAAGTTTTCTTAATTTATCACCCTCTATAAATAGTTGTGGATGAATGAATAATTTTTAGATTTAAGTATTTTAAAGATGAATTTTCATTTAAATATTCTATATTTACTAAAGTTGTATATTTGATTGAGATTTGATTTTATAATAATTTGATTTAAAACATAGAGACATTCTGATGATAATATCCCCTCTGATTGAGATATTCATTCAACATAGTTATCATCGAGGTAGACCCTATCAACTTTGCTTGTTTCGTCTACATAAGATCAGGTTTATTGTTTATATCTAGAATTTGAAATAAGTTAATAGTAGTATTTTAGATAGCTTAATAATTATAATCCATCTGGTTGAAATCTTCAATCAATACATATCATCGTGATAGACTTTGTCAACTCGCTTATTTGTTTGTAATTCGTGTCTTTGACTTATTGTTTGCATCTAAAAAAATGATGAATGATGAAAATTGGACATCCCTGCTTGGGGTGCCACAGCGTTGAAATCGCAGTGCCTAGGAGCTGTTACTACCTTAAGGAAGCTCAAACTACCCCTGATGGTTGTCTACTTAAATGAGATATCATCGCATTGTGGATACTAATGTCGAGGCATTGTCACAGCAATCTTTAGTTTTAAATTAAGAAATCCAATCCGCCCTCAACACCAATAAGCTAGGGGAGTAAAGGGAATGGTTATATAGTAAACCGCCTATATGGGGAAATTCACTATACAAATGAGAGAGTAGCCTTTAAATTCTTCTTTCTCTTCCACTCACTCTCTTTAGTCTTCTTGCCCCGTTCTTGCTCCCGGTCATCTGTACTCTCTATAGGTACACATTCTGTTACTACGAGAGCAATCTCCCATCTACTCTAAGTAAAATATTTTTAAAAATATTTCTTTTATGCAAATTTTCTATTTGGAAAATTAAAGTTCAAAGGATTACACCATCGATCTTGGGTTCGGTTAGAAATAAACAAGTGTGTCTTTATCAATCTTGGATCCAGAGTAAAAAGAATGCCCCCTTAAAACTAAACATTTTTAGAATCTTGAATGTTGAAAACCTCCATCGATGAACTTGGATCTGATGCTAGAAGAACACCCACCCTTTGTCGATCTTGGATCCAAAAAAAGGGAGAAGAGTGTGTTTGCACTAAATATATAAAAATCTAGCACTGCTAAGGCATTATACTAGTGAATTTTCATTAAAAAAAATCATTAAAATCTCCAAAAATTTGGTTCAAAATCGAATTCCCATCCTGTGACACCACAACATAACTTTGAGGTGCTGCGCTCTCGAGAATGAAATCTTGAATGCTCCATTCCATGGCATCGCGATGCTAAGCTCTCGAGTTTTGATATTGTTCTTACTACAACATGGCACTGTATTTTAGCATCGTTGTCTAAACCCCGGGGGTTTCATATCTTCAAAATAGTGCCACAATGCTATTCACCTAGCGCCAAGGCCTTATATCCTGAAATGCTACATTCCATCATTGAACTTGGTTTTAGCGTGAAATAAAATTTTTATGCCACTAATCTTGGATTCAGAATAAGGAAGAAGAGTGTTAATGTACTAAAAATCATAAAATCTAGCATTGTTAAGGTATTATGCTACCAAAATTTTAAATTTTTAGGCACTGGTAATACAACGCTAGGTGTTATGGGTCTAGCATCTAGGTGCTAAACTCTCGAGTTTTGTGTGGCAAGCCTTCCATTACACCACAACATTGCCCTTTAAGAGTCCCTATGCTGGGCTAATTTCATGATTTTAAACACTCAGAATACTAACTCCGATAAATTCTGAGTCCAAGCCTTGTCTACATAGCGCCGCAACGCTGATCTCTCAAGTAGAAATGATAAAAATAACTATCTAACTAGTGTTGCAGCACCGTAGCTTTGATCTCTCAGGTAGAAATGAGAAAAATGACTATCTAACTAGCACCACAACACCGCATATTGAACATTGCAGTGTTGAACCCTCTGGTAGAATAAAAAAATGGTTATCTTAGAGTGTCGCAGCATATCGACTCAACACCGGACTCTCGAAGTTTTAAGGTTATACCATGCATGCTAGTAGTGCCTAGGCCCTAAATTCACAGAGCTGAAGCTGCTAATGTAATGTCATTTTTAAGTTAGAAAATTTCTTATTATTTTAAATCTTGGAGTTTTTAAATCCCAAATATGAAGATATATACTTGAAAATATACAAAACACATTGAAATAAAATGTCTTTATTAATAAATAATTTATTACAAGAAATTCTATAATTGAAGAAAAGGAGAAAATACAAAAAATAAAATGGGAAACTAGTAGTCATAATCATCATCATCCCTTCTTCTTCTCCTTCTAATGCTAAAGGGTGCTCATGTAAGACCGATATTGAAGTATCATAATAAAAGAGGCATGATCTGGACTCAGAAAGTCGTAATTTTAAACACATGAACTAATTAAATTGAGCCATGTAAAAAAAAAACTATTATTGTTGTTGATCTATGATAATCAAACTTTCTCTTTAAGGCCTCTTGCCATTTTCCTTAAATATGAGACTTGCTCGCTTAAGGTTTTGGAGGATGGGAATTGAGGTTGTGGGGCATGTGAGCTTCCCACCTCAAACCTCGAACTAAACCCTCTAATTATCCTCTTCTTAGAGAAGCCTTCTAAATAAGAACTTATTCATCAAGCTTCCCCAATGCACCCACAGACACAAACTATAAATAAGAGAGGTATGACCAAATCTTATAGTAATACTACCTAAGCATATTACAAATAAAATTATAAATAATCTTTCTTATATCAATTATAAATCCCTTTGAATAGAAAAATTCAAAATGACACAATCCTTGGTCACCTTAGTGATATTACCAAAGAGCATTAGCTTGGCAGAAATAAAATAGTGCTAAGCCTTAAACTCTTCCATTAGGTCGGCGACAGGAAAATTGATAATTCTTTCTTCTCATTGTTTTCACTAGAGATTGTCATTTCTACTAATGAGGAAACCAAGGACTTCATCAAAATCAAGATGATTATTATAATATGAAAGATACTGATCATATATAATATTTTGCAAACCATAATATGTGTTAATGGCGATATAAAAACTTATCCCGATGAAGACTTTATTATCCTAGTGCTCATTCGCTTTGGCGAAGAATTCTCGCACCACTAGAATGATACAGGAGTTATTTTCATAGGCCAACTTTTCCTAGCCGCGATCATTGATTATCCTCTCCACACTCCCACTCAGATGTATAAGCTCCTCTTCAGAATGAGATGCTTTTGGGTGAGAGTATGCTATTACCTCTCTTATGCTTCCACGCTAACAAATCTAACATTATCGCTAGAAGTCACCCTCCTCTTGTTAACGAGCCTTTTAAGTGGCATAATTGCTTCTCTAAAATGGAAGAAGGTTGAAAGAGAGAGAGAGAAAGAGAGAGCTCTAAGATTTACTACATAACAAAAATTTATAGCCAAAGTGGGTTATATTTATAAACCATTTTATCGCACTAGCCTTGCGGGTTCTAAAACAAGGGACTAGCACCACAACGCTCATATGCAGCGCTTACACATCGGTTAGCTGATCAAGTCATTTACTATGCCGGTCAAACAGAATATTTATTATCATTAATTTTGCAATTGAAAAGCATGTTAGGCATTGATGTAGCACTGCGGTGTTCTGACTCACTGCCATAGTGTTAGTCAAAATATTTGTCCTTTCTATTTAAAGCATCTGTTTTTCTGCCAGCTTTTCTGAATTGACCTTTAACTGGTGCTGTGACATCATATGACCAGAGCCTAAGTGCCAGTCAGTTGGTCAACTGACTAAACTAATCTAAACAAGTCCAATTTTAAGCGATGCAGTGTTGTACTTATAACACTAAAGCGTCGACTTCTTGGGTTTGTAAGATACGAATATCTGCCCCATAATGCTACAGTTTCTTAAGAGGCTATGACACTTAAGAGGGGGGTGGGGGTGAATTGGGTTTTTAAAAAATAATTTTAGAAAATTTAAATTTAAAATTTTGTATAAAACTTGAATCTTTATTGATAAAGCTTTAGAGAAATAAAATAATAATTGAGAGTATAGAAAAGTAGAGTGCAAAAAATAAAGAAAGAGAATATAGAGATTTTACGGTTTGGCAAAACCTCAAACCGATCTATCCACTAGCTCTTAGGCTAAGAATTCACTAAATCAAAATTAAGATTACAACAAATCTCACACTTCTTCATGGGCAAGTACAATCCAACACTATACTTTTCTTAATGGGAAAGTACAACCTAACATCGTACTTTCCTTAATGGGCAAGTATAACCCAACACGTACTTTCCTTAATGGGCAAGTGCAACCCAACAAGAAATCAAGACAAGGCAAAAAGAAAGATACAAATCTAACTCTCAATTTTAAAATATTTTTGCACTTACAGCCAAATTTATACTAATATTCAGGCAATTGAATATTAATGAAAAAGAGAGCTCACTTTAACTTTAAATAAAATTAAAATAAGATCTTCAATCAAGTATATAATACAATTAAGTAACTTAATGTTGCTTAAATGATCTTTAAAAATTTGAAATGATTTTCTTGAATGACTTTGAAATGTAAACTAAAATGCAATCACCAAAAACTTTACTTTGAATTCTTTTTCACACAATTTAACTTTCATTCAAATGATAAATGTATTTGCAATTTGAATAACTAAACAATCACTTGAATAAAGATTTGAATAATATCACATGAAAGCTATCACATAACATATGCATAAACTAATTGAATACAAGTAATCAATAAGAACAAATTAATTTATGCAAGATGTGGAGTGGTCGGCCAAATGGAGAAAGAGATGAAATAAGATGTTAAGCACAATCAAATTTAACCAACCTATATGAAACTTTAAGCTAAAGGGATAAATAATGGATATTCAAATGATTAAGAACTTAGGAAATTAATAATCTTTAAAAGAGACTTCAACCAAATAAGAAATAAAAGGAATATTCAATGATTAAGCACAAAATAAATTGATTTCCTAATGTTAGCTATTATCAACTAGTTAAGTCCACACAAATTGATCTTCTTATGTTTGTTCTTGGCCTAACAAAATCTAAAGATTATGTCATTAATGAACACAAGAAAATTTACATAACCTTGTAAACTCCAAAGCCAAAAAGAAATAAAAGAAGTTTAAGAACTTAGCACCTTAGAAATTCAACACCAAGGAATTGATGTTTTCAGCCAAGGGAGGAAACACACCAAACCTTCACTTTTCCCAATAGCCAAATAAATGTCCAAGGGAAAGATAAGAATGATGAGGAATGCTTGCACTTTAATCACCAAAAATCTCCAAGAATTGCTTTTGCAAGAATCAGCCTAGGTGGAGAGGATGAGCAAGAGAGCAAGAGAGCAAGAAAGAGTTTTTAGCTTTTTGGAACCTTTTTCAGGTTGAAACAAGGCTCTTAAATAGATGAGGGTGGATCCTAGAGTCAGCCAATAATTTGTCCAAAGAGAGGAAAATTGATTTGACATCAATTTGAATTTCAAATTTAAAGGAGAAGGGATTGGCTAAAGAGATCTTCCATAGACTCCTTTACAAATTTGTTCAAACACAATATGGAATTTATGTTATGTGATTCATAGCTAAGGATAGAGAAATTTTCATAGGAAATTCAACCAAGGAAGTTTAGATATGAAGGAGAAATTTTTTTAATAAAATAAAACCATGAAAAATCCATTCAAGGATTTCGGCCAAAAGGAGTTTCTTAAAATAAGAAATTCTTAAAATAATGCATGAATCAATTTAGATCAAAGCTGATTAAATTTAATTTAAATTTAAAATAACTTGTAATAAATTAATTATTGTCTAAATAATCATAATAAATCATGCTTGGGACGTTCAACATATTCCCTAAAAAATTTGATTTGATTTAGCAAGTATATGTCATGTATAAAGAAGTTTGAATTAAAGAATAATTCAAAATAATTCAAATAAATAAACTTTTTAAATATGAAAAATGAGGGAATATTACATGGAAATATTTTGAATGAAATTCACACATTTTATTATACAAAATGCATGAAAAAAATTTAGCTTAAAAGAATGTTATAAGGAAAATGATAATTTGAGAGACAATAAGAGAAAAAGGATAATTTTAGGATAAATCAATTTTCATACACTAAAAATATGAATAAAAATTATGCATGCCATGTAAATGATTTAATAAAGTTTAAACATAATTTATCTTTCTTGAACACACATTTAATGTAATTTATTTTACGCATTTAGTTCATACTATCCAAAATGAATAACTTAATGAATAATTATTATATTGAAAATATAAATAATTTTAGAATGATGAATCTAAAAAGGAATGAATCATTATTTTACTTTAGTGAGCTTTTCATTTATTTTAATATACTAATTCCTTGAAAAATTCTCACCCAGTCTATGTCTAATAGCTTTTGCATTCTGATATAGTTAAAGAACTAGGAGCTGAAGGATTTTTCCCGCATACTTGAATTTAACTTGATTAGTAGCATCAAAAAAATATATATTTATCATCAATATAAATCTAAATTAAGAATGACATTCATAATGATTAATTAAATAATTTATCCTGGAAAAAAATAATTAGTTCTTATTACACAAGGTTTATTATCATCAAATCAAATGGTGAGATACACAAGGCGTATAATCAACATGCTAATCACTCGATGCTAAAACACTAACTTAATTGTGCCATAACACTACCAAGAGCCTAGGCTCTATGTTTTCAGCACTGAGGCGATTATCCTGAGAATATCAAATTGATGTTTATCATGTAAACACCCTATTAATCTATTTGTTCGTCATGCAAACATCTTATAATTCATTCACCATGTGAACACCTATATAATATTGGCATTCCAAAGTGATGCCCAATCTCCTATCTAATCACCATGTGAACATCCTATCATTCATTCACTATATGAACACATATATAATGCTACATTCCAAAGGGATGTAAGCCCAATCTTCTATCTATTTTCCATGTGAACATCCTATCATTTGTTCACCACGTGAACACCTATATAATGTAGGCATTCCAAAGAGATGTAAGTCCAACCCAAATGTTCGTCATGCAAACACTCTACTGGTTTTTTAATCAATGTACGTCCACCCTATGCTTGCAATGAAATCATAACCCAATCTAACATATATGTTCATCATGCAAATGCCCCTACACTAAACCTCTAGTTTGCTTGGGATATCTGAGATGAGGTAACCCATACAACTAGCACTTTTATATTGGTAGACTAGAATAAAATAGTCTGATGACGTAACAAGATCTTTACCAGATTATTCTCATATCTCCAGAGTCATCTATGTCATACTACACACACCACTAGACACCAATTCATATCAAGAAGATTTGTTTGTTTCCAACATTAATCGAGAGTGCTCTTTTACTATGGTAAGAGAGATAATTAACTATGAAGGCTTGCATTTATAGGAAGTAGAACCTAGATCTAAACAAACCCTAATGTAATGTTAGGAGAAATTTGATTGAATATATATATATATATATATATATATATCAATCGCCTCATGAGAAAATATAGTCTTACCCATCTCAATAAAGATAGCAGAGAGCATCCTCAAAGGTGTTTTCTCTGAGTGATCACGCATATGTAGTTTAAATTCTTTAGGAGATTGACCATATCATAGATCTTGTCAACTTTATTATAAACATAGAGGATTGTGTATGAGGCTTGATTAAATGTTACTTGGTTGGATTTGAGTATTGATCAAATTATAAAACCTAACAACTCTATCTTTCTTAATAGAGGATCAATTCTAATATAATTATATCTTCTAATGTAGGAATTGAATATTTGTATCTCTAAATGTGAAATCTCTCCATAAAGCCATACAGATAGAAGGACAAAATTGATGTAATTGACTTAAAAGCATTAATTTAGACCAAATTATACTTTCATACTTTAAATGAGATTGACTTTGAGATATTATTAGAAAATATCAATCTTATTGACTCAATCCCAATTAGGAGGATCAGACTAATTATGCAGGGCTGATAATCTCATTATGTTGAAATGTAAACATACATTGAATAAACACATGGATTTTAATGTAACCACATGATCCATTTGCATGCTTTTCAACATCAAACTACATTTGCATTGCATGCTTCAGTATGTTATTAGATTCATGTTTCAAATTCAGTGGTATTATATATTTTAGGTTCTTTTTCATCTCCTAAAATGACACTAAATTTCCTTTAATCCATATTTTATGGAATTCTCATGTTTCAAAGATGCTCATTTCATGATTGTTGATGAGCTTTTAATTTCATCATAAAATTTAATTAGATTCTTTTGGATTACTTTCAATTTATTTTGTGCAATGCTAAGCACTACTTAAAAATGTTCTTTAAAGATCCCAATTTATATCCATCATTAAGTTATTTCATCATTTTCTCACTCTAAGTGAGCTATTAAGTTGAAAATAATTTTATTTTAAGTTTGGCTTGGATTCTATTATCATTTGAAAGCTAACTCTTTATAGCTCAGTGCATTTGACTTGAATTACTTTAATTACTCAATACATGATATAACATAATCTAAGCATTCATTAAATTTTTTATGACCATGCTCATTGATGAGTTATTATGTTTACTACAAATCCCTTATAAACTACTTTGAATCTCATCATATTTGAAGCTGATTATTAGCCTTGCTATAAGCCTCATATGATCTAATTATATGATAAATTAAATTTACTTTTAGATCATTTAAATGAGATATTAGAAGGTTATATTTATGTTCATAAATAATCATTTTAGTTTCTTTGCAACCAAGCACATAAGTATCTTAGAAGACCCTTGTGCTTTAGTAACATAACCAATTGAAGTTTTTTTCAGTTATTCCAATGTGGATTACAAAATAATCCAAATGTTTAGTAAATGATTTTTCCATGTTCACTTCTAGGCATCCAACCCATTTTAGTTTTAATTAAGTTCAAACTTTGTAAATTTATCTTTGCTTATAACGTAAAGGGCATAACTCTAATTTAATATTATTTTAGTTTTCTATATAAGCGTTATTTTTTGAGTCCCCTATCATTGTAATATGATAGCATTGAAACAACATCCTAGCATCATCCCCACATAGGAGAGCTACT
This sequence comes from Cymbidium sinense, assembly GCA_021442155.1. Classification (NCBI taxonomy): domain Eukaryota; kingdom Viridiplantae; phylum Streptophyta; class Magnoliopsida; order Asparagales; family Orchidaceae; genus Cymbidium; species Cymbidium sinense. Next base: position 31,606,346 of record CM038229.1, read on the forward strand.
TACGATATGTTGGGCTTAGTCACCATACCAAAAAAGGTGTATATGGATGGTGTAAAAATACTACCTAATGTGTCATTCTCTCACACCAAGAAAGGCATGTATGTGTTTTTGTATAGCATAAAAATATAAATTCTCTGCCACACTTAAAGAGGTGTGTATGGGTACATATGTGCCTGAAGAAAATATAAAATTTTCTATTATGCTAAGAAAAATGTGTACTAGTACTTAATTTGGCAATCAAAAGTCCTCCCCACCACCCTAAGAAATATATGTATGGGATTTTTCACCTGCACAAAAAAGTTTGCAAAACATAAAATTTACTACTATATTAAGAAATATATGTATGAGTACTTATTTTTCTTAGCAATCTACAATCAACTGTTATACTCATGTTTTATGTGAAGCAATTGTTGAATCAAAGAGAAGAAAAGAAAAGAATTTTGAAGGGACTAATTATGAAATTTTATTACTAATTTAGAAAGAGGAAAGAGAAGACAGGTAGGATATTTTAATTGTAACTTAGATAAGGGTTAGGCTAAAAATCAACAAATTTAAATCCTACAAAATATGAAAGCCCATTGTCATCTTATTTACTATAACAACTACTAATTTAACATCAAGATTTGGAGTTGATTTTGACTGAAGTCATGATAGATGAGAATAATAACCACATTATTCTCGCTCCTATATTTTATCTCAATCTAACAATAAGGAGAATATTTGATAATAGATTATAACCAAGATTTTTATCTAAAAAGGACTGCTAAGCAAGATTTAAAGTTTTTAAATAAAATTTTGAGCTATTTAGATAAAGCATTCACACTAAATTGATTATATGTCATGTATAAGGATTTGATTTAATATTGATAAAATTCAATTACTAATTTAAATAATTAATATGTAATTGATACTAATTTGAATTTAATTTGATTGATTTAATGCATTACCTTGAAATTCATGCAAGTTTTGTCAAAATTAATCCTATATAATATATGTGTCTTTTTAGGAAATTTAATATTCCAAACTCAATGACACAATCCATTTTATGATTGTAGGTTTTTTAAGTGGTCTCAACTGTTGACCTACATGTATGCTCCATCAGTCAAGTTGAACTCATGTGCCGAATTCGACAAACTTCGGATGCTACGATGCACAAATCAAAGCTGAAATACACTCGACGTCACCGAAACTAGTCGAAATAATCTCTGATTCATGAACAGACTTCGTCATATCGTTCAGAATGTCAAAATTGATCAAAATATACATATCACATAATCACTACCGACGATCGAAGGAACTCACGCCCTACACGCATACCAAGGTCAGGGAGCTACAACGATGCCCAAACAACCTCCATTCGCAAAATTGATCATGTCTTTAGCGTCGAAATATTGTAACCTATCAAATGAGACTATCCACGCCAAATTCGGATGAGTGTGAAATGTCGAGGCCTAATTTACAACGCAACTTTGAACCAAAATTGACTAGATTCGACGTCGTCTTTAATCAAACGACATGGATCAGAACGGATTACAATCATTAATGTGAATAATTCTTAAAATACCCATATTATGCAGATTTGATTTCGGTAAGATCCACTAAAATTTTGATGTGATATTGTGGAATTAAACATTCAATTTAATTAAACAAAATTTGATTTAATTTTATCATAAATACTCCTTAATTTCATTTGAAATTGCGCTCAAATTTTGAAAATCTCACCTAAGCTCATAACTAATATGCAATTAAGAGTCCTAATCCTTTTTTTTTTCCTCCCAAGACAAAAGAGGAAGCTGGGATTTTCTGCTAAAAAAAGAGAACCCTGCCCGCACTCATCACCCTCAAGCCGAACTCCTTCAAGCTAGGGCTCTTCCTCCGGCTGCACAGGTAAAAAACCTCTTCTCTCATCTCCTTCGACCAGTTCATCTCTCCGATCGCAAGCCGTGATTAGGTTGCCGCCTAAATCCTTCATATTCTCCTGATCTTGCGCTCCTTTTGTCGGTCATTCAATCCTGTGTTAAATCCCACCGGTAACTCCTATTCCTGTAAAAAAAAAAAAAAAATCATTTTCCTTCATTCACGCAAGCCTGTAAAAATGTATATATATAAAGCTTCATCTTCTCGTCTTCATTATCCCAAGCCCATCACATCCATAATCCATTTTGATAAATAAGGTAAATCAAATCCTACTAATACCCAATTACTGAATGGCTTCTCGGTATTAGATTAAAAAAAAAAGATATAGAACTAGGATTCTGAATTTTGTTTTATCCTTTAATTGTAGTAAAATAAAAGCCTCCTTTTATTTTAGTTTATTTTCTCTGAATTTTTGCTTAAGATTTATTAGACAGCAAGCTCATTACTTATTTAAGAGAGATGAAGATTAAAGCTTTATGAGGTTCAAAGCTCTTTTTATTTTGATTGTTTAGTAGGAAAGCAGAGAAACAAAAATTAAATTCCTTCATAATTTAGTACGACCATTTTTGCTACTTAGTATAATAAATCAAGCTCAATTTGAATTCTTCTATCAATCTAGCATCCTTTAAAGATTAAGTGAAGGAATAATGAGATTTTAGGTTGTGTGAAATCAGAAGTTGTTGATTTTACTGATTAGCTTATTTGGGCTGTCTTGCTTAAACCCTATTTATAAAAAAAAAATACTCAATTGTTCCTTTCCCTTCCCCTCAGCACTACCTCTGCAGCCAAATAACTCATCTTTCTTTTCTTGCAAATGATGGAACTCGAGAAGCAATACCATCATCATGCGGGTTCTCCTCTAGGTTTCCAGCTATTTCATTATTCTTGTAGCCAAACAATCCCTCTTTCCTTCCTTGCAAACGACGGAAATTGAGAAGCAACACCGTCATTAGGCAAGTTCTTCTTTAAGTTTCTGACGTTTCCATTATTCCTGCAGCCAAACAATCCCTCATTTCTTTCTTGCAAACAACGGAAACTGAGAAAGAACACTATCATCAGGCGGATTCTTCTCTAGTTTTCTAGCATTTCCTCCACTTATTCAATCTAAATAATCAACACTCTAATATCTCTTATTCAATCCCTGCTAGCCAAACTCATGCAAAATTATTATTGTTGCTGTTGGTGAAGGTAGAGAGGTGCTTGAATGTGTAAAAAAAATTGTATATTGCTTGTGCTTTCGCTGTGTGATCGAAGACACGTTAATGCCCATTAGGGCATAGTGTATGAAGACACGGTTGTGGTGTCAGAAGATTAATCGCCGCTATCATTGGGTGTAGGTAAGCCAAAATAGTTCTGATGTAGTCCCCTACAAGAGGATGACGCCGGAATATTGCCGAAATATTGCCAAAATTTTGATTACATTTTGGACTTAAAAAAAAGGGGGAAGAATCAAGATTCATTTAAAAAAAGAAATCAAGCATATCAAAAATAAATAATCTAAAATGAAATTTGAATGATTTGAAATTACATATATGCTTTTTACGCAGTGATCGAAGATCAGAATGCCCATGCATAATGGAGTATGAAGACACGATTTTGGTCATTAAGAAATCGCCGCATGCTAGTAAATGAGTAAGCCAAAACAGCGATGTAGCTCTTACACCTAATGATGCCATAATCTTAAATATTGCCAAAATTTTGATTAAATTTTGGACTTAAAAAAGGGGGGAAGAATCAGGATTTATTTAAAAAAAGGAAATCAAGTACATCAAAAATAAATAATCTAAAATGAAATTTGAATGATTTGAAATTGCATATATGCTTTATTTATGCGGTGATCGAAGACCCGTAATATTAGGGCATAAGGCGAAGACACTACCGTGGTGTCGATGACGCCGCCGCACGCTCATTAGGCGTAAGCCAAAATAGTTTTAAGTAGCCCCTATATGGGATGAAGCCTAAATCTAAATCTGATTTTTGTCAAATTCAACTTAAAAATAAATTTAAATAAAATCATTTAAAATACCATGACTTACATAAACAAGCTTGAATCAAAACTCAAAGGGAAATTGAAGTATAGGTGATAAATGAAAATATTAAATATTACTTGAAATGCAATTGAACTTGCAGAATCTCTAAGGGAAAATGAAGGAAAATGAAAATTATGAATTTAGAAGAAAGGAGTACATTTTATTTATATGCACGAATGAAGGAGTTTCCTTCAATCCAAAAATAAAAGAAATTTTATTATAATTAAGATTTTCAAAATCAATGATTTCATTAATTAGGTGAAATTTGTCTAAGTCATAAATATCTATGCGTACTCTGAAATAGAGATTTAAAGTGTAAATTTTAATATCTGAAAAGGCTGCGCAGGCTAAGTTGAGATTAAATAAATATGAAATTAATTTCATAATAAAAAAATAAAATAATTTTAACTATCAAATACCCACATGGGTCCCGACACTTATACTAACTGCTTAAACTTAGTGTCTGAGGATGCTATGCGGGTTTAGAAAGAAGAATGGTGAAATTAATTCAATTTTTTATGACTATATGTATGCGAGCTAATGAATGTCTTCATATGCTAAATCAAGTCAATGAAAGTTATAAGTATTCAACTTCATAGAATATATGATTATAGTAGCTAATCTCTATGTTTGAAATAGAGTTGACAGTCTATTAAATAATTAACTTCTAAATGAATTTAAATCACATTATATCATAAGACCTAATCCTCTATATTTGTAATGGAGTTGACAAGATCTATTATGATATCAATTTCTTAAAAAAATTTAAGTTATACATAAGCTGTAGGACTGATCTCTACTAGCAAATAAGTAAAGTTGACAAAGTCTACCCCGATGATGGCTGTGTTGAATGAAAATCTCAACAGGGGATTACTACTATTTAGATTTTTAAATTATTGTATCTTGAATTCAAATTTATAAATTTAAGTTGTAGACCTGATCCTCTGCTAACAAAATAGCGAGTTGATGACTACCCGATGATGGCGTTGACTAAATCTCAACGGAGAGGATATTATCATTAAAGATATTTGAGCTCTAAATTAATTCTTAAAAAACTAAATTTCAACTAAGAAACCATTTGAACTAAATGAAATTTATCATTTAAATACTTAAAGTAAATAACTCATTCATTCATCCCCTATCGTTTGTTGGGGATGACAGATTAAGAAAACTCTAGCTCCTAAAGTAGTTAATGTCAAGTCAAATAAATCACTATATTCAAACTCAAATAATCTCGTGCCAGTAAGGACATGGCTCGTGTCCTCTATCCGAGTAGTTTGGCCAGTAGGCTCCACATATGATGCGGTTACGACCAGAGTCCTCTGATTGGGTGGTTGTCTCCAAATGACACCATTATATTACTTCACGATTATAGCCCGTATGTTCCCCAATGGCTCAGCCCTTTGAGTTATGAATCATAGGGTATATTTGATAGGCACAAAGCCCTTTTGTCAATACGATAGACTTAAGATTGTCTCCTTGGACAAACACCATCCCAAGTCTACAAGAATTTCTTGGACGACGCAACCCATGTGTTATTGCTGAGGATCCTTGAGTTGGTGACTACCTCCTCTCGACTAAGTAGACTAGGGCCACGATAGCAGGATGATGGAACCATGGATCATCGCACATCATCATTCCACCAATCATATGCTTTAAGTTAAATAATGATGAATTTTATAAATTCTAAATCTAAATTCCAAAACTCCACATTGTTGCTACTATACGCTAAGCATTAAGCGATCTAACAACTAGCCTTAATCGAAAGTTCTCTCTCGATTGAGAGGGTAATTAATTATAGCTTGCTTTATAAGAAACTGAACAGATCTAAAGTTCTCACAAAATGAGGATGAAATCTCTGAGTAGTGTCTTATTTACTATTCCATTTGCCTTCTAAAAATTATACTGACATTTAAATCACACTCTTCTTCATTTATCAAGAGGTCGGTGGTGAATTTTTGGAGCCCACAGATTTCTGGCGGCTCGCTGGGGGCAAGTTTCTTTTTCCATCTTTGGCTAGTCAAATTTGGTATATAGTAGCAGTGGAGTATAAGTAATAAAAACTAAAATTTAGTCATAAAATAAAATCTTTAATGAACATTATAGTTTGTTAAGTATGATTTTATTTTCTTGAAATTTTCTTTTAAATATATTATTTTATTTTTATTCTACTATATCTCTGTATTTTGAAAGTATGGGGTAGAATATTTATTTCTGATTATTGATCCCCATCTTTCATTTTCATAGATGGATCTTCAGAACACTCCGTTCGTTGTGAAGCTGAGTTGCGGGTCTAACATCCGTCTGGCTAATGCTATCATCAACACTAGAGATGCTAGAGCTACCATTCAATTTGGTAGTGTAGACTTTCCAGTAATTATAGATAAAGCTCATGTCACATCAATCCAGGATACATTTGCACATCAACACCTTCAACAAAGAAAGTTTACTAAAGTAGTTACTGTTGAAGCTCCATAAAAGAGAGCTTCTGTGTTTCAAAGATTGGGATATTCGACACTCGACTATGAAGAGAACTTGTTGGGCTAAAGTCTCGCCATGCGTAAACACCACCGCCAATGGCCTTTTGTACCGGAAAGCATGATCATGAAGCTTTTCACCGGAGAAAATTAACAAGAAGGCAGAGAAGAAGGTTGAATGTCAAACTATGAGCTCAACAATTGCTATCTGAACAACCTGTTATGCAGTTAGCCTCAGAACCATAAGTGAATATTCTCATCTAGAATAAATTCGAGAACCTGAAATGGGTAAAGAGAAATAGCTCTACTGGTGAGCTGAAATAATCTTTTTAAGATCCACCACTGCGTCAAGCCCTGGTGCCCTAAAAGAAAATTCTTAAAACCTTATCTGCTAGAGTACATCAAGTGTTGAAAGTTGCCAAGGAAATAAGTCTAATGAAAAGAAGAGTCCAAAGCCTCTGATGATTGAAGTTGATAATGTTTCATATGGTAGACTACCACCTATTGTGAGAACTAGTGATCGATTTGAGCAAATCCTATACGGTAAGCATCAAAGCGTAACACCGAGACCATATGTTAGGGAATTGACTTTCGAAAGGTCCCGACGGAAGGACAAGCAAGCTTGGAGGCCAAGGCCCCAAAGAGAAACTTTAAAAATGAAGAAAGAGGAATGACATCCGGTGACTCCGAAATTCCGCCAATGATAGGAACCAACAAAAATGGGTTCAAAATAAGAAATCTTATGATGATGAATCACGGGATGGTCAACACCCAAGTGAACATTCCAAGGAATCCCATCACCGATCAACTGAATCTCCATGGAAGATGGTTGACTTTGATCATAACCCTATGGTTGAAGAGAGGTTTGTCTCTAATCCAGAGCCATAAATTCACTAGATGAGATGTTCTGAAGTCAAATTACAAGAAGATGAAGAATATGATGAAGATACTATGGAAGTGGAAGTAGTGTATGTGGTACAACACGTTGGAGAACCATCTAGTGTACAATAACACTAACATACGATGGCATGGAGTCGCACCTCCTATTCATATTGAAGAACCAGCTCTTGAGCAAACAAAAGGAGGAGCTTCAAGCACATCCTCAGGTGATGAAGAGGAGGACGAACTGGAAAGAGAACAAGATAACTCTCTCTTTGCTGACACTATCACATTAGCCCAAATACAAAGATGAATGCAACGACAGATGAAGGCAAAGGATAGGGAGATCATCCAGTTAAATGCAAAGATGAACCAAATGATGATACAAATGAATGTGATGATGCAGATGATGCAAAGAAATGTGGTAGTAGTGTTAGCATCTACTCCACTTGCCAACCATCGACAACTAATGCTACATGTGCTGATCAGCCAGTTGACTTAATGCCTCAAGCTTCCGGAGCACATAATGCACCCGAGGGGAGAAATGAAGTCAATCAGCTAGCTTCTCAACCATCCCTCAAGATATACTAACATATGAGCTCATGACAATAGCTCAATTGGAAACAATTATAAATGAAAAGATCAAAGCTATCATTATCACCGTGCGTAAAAAATTGGTAAGCAAAGTCGTCATCATACTAGAGTACCATCAAGTGACATACCCTAAGGGTTATTCAGTGCCTAAATTCAATACATTTAATGGCATTGGTAACCCCAAACAACACTTGGCATATTTCAAAGCAACATATGATGATGATGCACTATTCCTTCATTAGTTCGCTTTTGAATGATTTGATCTATTGGGATGCTTTGATGTTCTTGGTGTTTGAGATTGTTATATAGAAGAAGGAAAGATTCATATTTCACATTGAGTAAATTTGAGCATCGATGATAAGATGACACCATATCTATGTATGGCCTATTTCAACATTTCGAGTTATTGGATGGTGGCAATGTTTGAAAAGTTGAATCTCAAAATCTAAGGGTCACTCAGAAAAGTTAAAGAAGAATAAATTCTCAGACTCAAGGAAGAATGAGTCTCATATAACCTCTTACAGTTCAAGCAGTGGAAAGCGACTTATAATGTTGATAAAAAGCCAGCTTACTTATGAAGGGGAAAGCAATCGGTAACCCCAATCAAATCAATGAGAGATGATGAGCAGTGCCTCATCTCTAAATGATTAGATGAATAAGGAATACTTATTTCAAGAGGAAAAGTGTGGCTAGCTATTAGTGCTTAAAGTAGGATTAGAATTGCCAGAATCCAAAAGACTCGAAGAGTTAGGTCAAACTGATAATCCAAAATATTATCCATATCATCGTGATTAGCCACTCGATTGAAGATTCTATCTTTAGAATTGGTTGGAGAAAAATATAGAAAGGGTAAATTCACATTGTCGATAGTGTCTCGTTCATCTAAAGAGAATCTACCAGAGTGGTTACATCCACTTTAGTACCATTGATGAAAGAGAAAGCAAAAGAAAAAAGTAACATAAGAAGAGCAATGAGAGATAGTAGTATCTAAGAAGACTGTAAAAATGCTGAAGCAGCTAAAAGATGTCCCTTGTGTTAAGTGAAAATCACCACTTGAACCTATATTGGACTTAAAAGAAATACCTAAACTAAGCATTTTATCTTCTCAGTGGAATTTTAATAAGGTCACTTCATCACAGCATGAGGAGCAGTCAACTAAGTGTAGACCTCATAAATCAAAGAAGTTGGCTAAGAAAAAGAAGATTAAGAAGAGAACTATAACTCAAAAAATCATCAATAATCTAGAGGAGCATCATCAACCGATGAGATAGACTATCAGGCTTGCTGATTACATGTCAGGACTTCAGATCACTGAGTCAAATAAAGAAGGAAATAATAATGAAGACTTGCTTCAGAGAAACATGTTGAGTTATTTTTATGGTGTCAAACAGCCCCCAATGTGATCAATGCCTGGATAATTGGAATCAAGCTTTGAAAAATACAATATGTAAAAATTAATTCAAGAAGTTTGTCCCGTCAAGCAGGAGAACTCCTAAGCCCATAACATCAAAGTCGTGCTTGATGGTGCGACAAATAGAAGATAGTTTAGAGGAAGACTTATGTGTTTTTGATGAGGATGAGTTCGAGCCTTTAAAGACATTGCAAATGGCCGCTTGAAGCATGGCAGTGACTCTGAAACATCCACACAGTCCTCCGGGGTAGATGGTGACTCTGAAGGAGCTACCTCATATGAAGAGTCTGAACCAAATAAAGCAGTCCAAGTACAACTAAGAAGTGGTAAGATACTACCACCTTTGTTAAGAAAAGGGTCATCCAATAAGCACAAAATCATAAATGAAGATAAAAATATTAAAGTTAATGAAGATATCATCCCTAAAGACCCTTAAGAAGAAAGCAAATTCAAGCAGAGAAATTGATTATAATATCCTATCGCATCTGAGAAAGATCCCTACACAACTAAGTGTGTATGAGGCTCTCTTGATATCGAAGGACCGTCAAGAAATACTAATTCAAGCTCTTAAAGAATCAGAGAGATATGAAGCTTATTTTGCTGAATGACGCATGATTGAAGTTTTACAAGCTTAAGATCTCCTGATGATCACTTCTCTGAAGAAGATCTTATGCTCAGGATAATGGAACACAATCGTCCATTATATGTAGTTGTAGAAAGTGATGGAAGTATGATCAATCAAATTCTAATTTACTGGGTTCATGAAATCTTATGAGTCGAGAACACTTGGGGATGTCCTAGACATTCAACACCTTGGGCGAGATAAATTGATGGTCCATGGCTTCAATGAGATGGGCGAGGACTCTGGATCTTTTATTCTACCGCTTAGGTTTGAAGAACTCTATACCAGGCTAAATTTCATGTGATGTTCAAAATCTATTAGGCCATCCTTCGCTCCATGAATATGGTATGGTTCCATCTACTATACATCAATGTATAAAGTATAAAAGAAATGGAGCAGAACACAAGATTCTCGGCACTATTCAACCATTTATAATTCATGAGGTGAAAATTTATGAGGATGCGAAGTATTTTCTTTCAAAAGAAAGTAAGCCTCAGCAATCTATAGCTTCAACTTCAAAAGCTACAAAGTAGCCCAAAGAAGAGAAAGAAGGAAAAGAAGGGCATTAAATCTCTCTAAAACTTATGACATATCACCAAAGCTAAAGGGGCATGTTCCTCATTTGGGTAGTGATAGAAGGAGAAGAAGATATTCTAGTTGAACTCAAGGAGAAATGCGAGCCTTCAACAAAAGCTAATGAGATAAATTACTCCGATTCTGATTATGATTTTGAGTCCATCTATGCAAGTGAAGTTTAATGTTTCTCTACAGATTATATATTAGTATCAAACTGATTCATATTGAGGAACTAAAACCTTGTACCTCCAATTCCACTATTTCAAATGTCACATCTTGTTATATTACTTAATTTGAAGAGATGATACCACGAAACCAGAAACATTATCCTCCAAAAATTTTTAAGGATGATGCACAAACTTGGCGATAGATGCGAGCTCTCTTCTTTGGTTCAAGAGTCACCTCTCTGATAACTTATTAATTACCACTAAAGTCTTGGATATATCCAACAAAAGCATCATCAAAGGAACACTTGCTAGTAATCAAAAGTGAGATTGAAAATTGAAAATGAAGATGACTTTTATGAAAGTTCTCAAATCGATGGGAAGTAGAGAGGCGGCACTGAAGAACTTGAAGATGGTGGGCGGACATCTACCATGAGTTGAAAGAAATTAACACAGGGAATGAAAAAATCTCATCCAACCTTCGTTGGTGCCCTTCTGCCTGACAATAAGGTTGAAGGAATAAAAACATTACTTTGTGAATTCAGGGACTGCTTTGCTTGGACATATTCTGAGATGCTTGGCTTATCCCCTGATGTGGCAGTCACAAGCTTGCTATCAATTTCAATTCAATACTAGTCAAACAAGCTCCTAGAAGAATGAGGCTGGATGTTGAAGAACAAGTGGTCACAGAAACAAAAAAGCTAATTGAAGCAGATTTCATTCGTGAGGAGAAGTTTGTAGATTGAATAGCCAATATCATTTCTGTAAAGAAGAAGAATGGTCAAATTCAAGTTTTCATCGACTTTTGATATTTAAATAAGGCATGCCCAAAAGATGATTTTAGCTCCCTATGTCAGAATTGCTAGTGGATAACACCTCCAATTATGGCATGTTCTCCTTTATGGATAGATCATCGGGGTATAATCAGATCAAAATGGCTCCTGAAGATGAGAAACATACATCATTCAGAACACCCATTGGTATTTATTGCTACACAGTCATGTCGTTCAGATTGAAGAATACTAGAGCTACATATCAGAGGACCATGACATGCATCTTCGACGAGTTGATTCATCATAAGGTAGAATGCTATGTTGATGACCTTGTCATTAAAAGCATTGATCGAAAAGATCACCTTTGAAGATTTAAGGATTGTTTTTGAAAGGATCAGAAAGTATGATCTCAAGATGAATCCTCTCAAGTGTGCTTTTGGGGTTTCATCAGGAAAATTTCTAGGATATGTTGCAAGACATTGAGGAATTGAGATTGACCCCAACAAAATCAAGGCGATCGTGGAGATGCCTCCGAACCTTTGACTTGCTCTTTACAAGAACTCACATTCATTGGCGTTTCATATCAAACCTATCAGGAAGATGCCAACCTTTTGTGAAGCTAATGAAGAAGAATATTCCATTCAAATGGGGCGAGGAATTCCAAGAAGAATTTGAGAGAATTAAAAAGTATTTACTCAATCCGCCAATTCTAGCAGTTCCTATCTTAGGGGGACCTTTTATCTTATACACCACAGCCTTAGAGGAGTCCCTCGGGGCTTTACTTGCACAAAACAATGAAGAAAATAAAGAAAATGCATTGTATTACATCAGTCGAAGATTAGTAGGAGCCGAAGTACGCTATTCTCCAATAGAGGCATTATCGCGATATTTGTCTTCATTACATGCTTTCTCATAGAATCACACTAATCTCAAAGGTTGATCCGCTAAAGTTCTTGATGATGAGACCAACATTGACAGGTCATTTAGCTCAATGGGTAGTACTCTTATTTCAATTTGATATTACGTACGTACCTTAGAAAGTAGTGAAGGGACAAATCTTTACAGACTTTCTTGCTGTGCATCCTATCCCAGCTGACTCACCGCTTAATGATGACTTGCCTGATGAGCAAATTCTATCTATTAATGAAAGAGAAAAGCTATAGATCTGGGAGATATATTTTGATGGAGCATCATCGATTAAGCTAGTGCAACCTCCGAACCTACCCAAGGTGCGAGCGGTATTGGCCTCGTATTCATAACACCGGAAAGAGGCATCATAAGACATTCATATGGCTTGATTGAACCTCGAACCAATAATGAAGCTAACTATGAGGCTTTGACAGTGAGTCTTGAAGAAGCTATTGCCATAGGTATCCAAAATTTGTAAGTTTTTGGAGACTCTCAGCTGATCATCAATCAAGTTTTGGAAATCTATAAGATCACTAAGCTTGAGTTAGCTTATTATCGTGAGTGAGTTCTCGAGCTAATGACATAAATTTTGAATGTTTCATTGACTCGAGTCTCTCAATCCAAAATAACAAAGCAGACTGCTTAGCTAAACTAGCCAAAGAGATGGCAAGCATGAATGATGAGCATGTGTTGATAGAAGTCTTCACCCGTTGAGTTCTACGACCAATAAATCCATATTCTCCGTAGGTAAAAGGGACACCAAACTCAAGCTAGCAGAAAGTAATATAAAATTGCTCCTCATTCTCCTAAAGAACAAGTACAAGAGATAGAAAAGCTCAAAAGTGCTATAAAAAATTATGTGAAGCTTTCATAATGGAAGAGCCTGATGATTGGAGACAACCCTTCATTGAGTATTTCAAAGAAAGTAAATTGTCGAGAAATAAGTCTCTAGCTACACAAAATATGAAAAGGATCCTACGATATGCCTATGTTAATGATACATTGTACCGTAGATCCTTTGAACAAATGTGGTTGTCATGCTTAGGAATAGATGAAGCCAACAAAGTTATATCTAAAATTCATGAAGGACTTTGTGGGGCACATCAATCAGGTCCTAAAGTGGTAGCAAAAATCTAGTGAATGGGATATTATTGGCCATCGATGGTGAAAGATTACATTGATCATGCCAAAAGCTGCCATGAATGCCAAGTCCACGAGAATCTCATTCATCAACCTCCAAATCCCTTTGCATCCGATGGCATCTTGGTTGTTTGAGTGGGGAACATATATGTCGGATCTATTGATCCACCATCGTCGGCGGTCATCGCTTTATCTTAAGGCTATTTTTTCCAAGTGGGCGGCTCCATTTAAAGAGGTTACTAGATCAAGTCGACTTCTTCACTCATAATATTGTCTATAGATTTGGTATACCACGATAAGTTATCTCAGACAATGGCCCAGCATTCAAGAGTGCAAAGATCTATAAATTTGTTGATCGATACAAAATTGATTGAAGATATTCATCAATTTATAATCTAAAAGCCAATAGTTTGGCAGAAGCTTTTAATAAAACACTGATCAAGCTACTCAAAAAGATCCTCATGAGAAATAAAAGAAAGTGGCACATCAAAATGCTCGAGGCATTATGGGCATATAGAACTACTTACAAGATGCCAACCGAAACCACTCCTTATGCTCTAACTTTTGGAGTCAAAATAGTTTTGCCACTAGAAGTTGAATTACCATCACTTCGAGTAGCCATCCAGTATAATCTCACTCAAGAAGAGAACACATGTTTATAGTTGGAAGAACTTGACACGCTCGATGAAATTATACTTCAAGCCCAACAAAGATTAGAAATATATCGAGCAAAACCTTTGATGGAATAAAACTTTTCAAAGAGGTGAGTTGGTCTTAGTGTTGAGAAGATCAATAATCCCTCATAAGAGAATCGATGGTAAATTTAAATCTAATTGGGAAAGCCATTACATCATGAGAAGATATCGAAGGAGCCTACCGACTTGTTGATTCAAGTGGGCACTATGCCACCCATCAATGGGCTATCTCAAGAAGTATCATGCAGTGCACATGATTGCTTGATTGGATAGACATTATATTCATGACTCCTCATATTATATATATATATATATATATATATATATATATATATATATATATATATATATATGAAATAACACTCAAAATTCTCTTGCATTGTGAGAGCATTTTTTTGAGTTGAAATTCCCCACATATATTTATTTAGGTTAATGTGTATACTTCGATATCCCAAGATGAAAGTATATATATTGGTAATTGATAATAAGTCTCATCTACTCTTATAATTGATATGAAAGAGATATAAGTACCTACTTTATCTTAGCTCAAAATCCCCTACAGGGGGTATTTTAAATTTTTATATTAGAAAATACTTATATCTATTTTGGGTTGACATCACGACTCATACTGAAATCCCCAAATAACATTTATAATTATATTTTCTTAGGTCACTGGTGGCTATGCGAATAATAGAAAATATCAAGTTCACTCAAAGCATGTGAAGACAACTTGAGGAAAGAGCTATTTGTCCAGGCCAAATCCAACTCAATTTAAGAAATCCAGATCTGGAGAATTTTTTAATTGATCGATGAATCAAGAGAGGATTTGAGGAGAGTTCTAAGTCATCACAAAGCATAAACCTATATAACTTCTTCAACAAGTCTGACAAAGCAGCAAGCACAGGGCTGAAGAAGCTATATTGGAGTTCGTAAAAGGCTCACAGCTGAACTAAGAGAACTTTATAGTCAACTAGTCTAGAAAACACCAAATGTTGGACTGAAAACTTCTTGCCATAGGCCTAATGCTTGTCTTGAAGACTAGGTTGCCAGCTCGCATCCTTCAGCAAGTCTGCTAAAGCAACAAGCAAGAGGCCGAAGGTTAATCCTTCAACAAGTCCGCTAAAGCAACAAGCAAAGGACCGAAGGTGTGCACATTCTTCTGCCAAGGCAATCCTGACAAATCAGGTTAATCCTTCAACAAGTCCGCTAAAGCAACAAGCAAAGGACCGAAAGTATGTACATTCTCCTAACAAGTCAATCCCGACAAATCAAGTTAATCCTTCAACAAAGTCAATAAAGCAAAGGATCGAAGGTATGCACATTCTCGACAAGTCAATTTGATCACATTAATCTTCAACAAGTAAGAAGCAAAAGCAAAGGACCGAAGGTATGCACATTCTCCTGACAAGTAAATTCTGAAAAATCAGGTTAATCCTTCAACAAGTCCACCAAAGCAATAAGCAAAGGACCAAAAGTATGTATACCCTCCTAACAAGTCAAGTTAGACAAATCAGGTATATCCTTCATTAAGTCCGTCAAGCTCGAAGCTAGGGCAGAAGGAACCTAAATCACAAAATAAATAAAATTCTTCCTTCACCAAGCTACTAAAGCAGTTAAGGTAAAGAAGGATTAAGATACAAACCACTAAGATGAGACTTTTATTCAAGCCTATAAGCGTTAAGCATTAAAGACAAATCAAGTCAAATCTTGTATGATCAACTAGTTTGCATAACATTATCCCTTCATACCATAATTGTTGGGGGCATTTGTTGACCTACATGTATGCTCATCAAGTTGAACTCACGAGTGATTCAAAGAACTTGGTCGATGCGGACAAATCAAAGGCTAAAATACACTTTCGATGTTCGAAACTAGGAAATGATCTCCGTCGATGAAGACTTCACCATTGCATTAGAATGTCAAAATTGATTAAAATATACATACATAACGGCGATCAAGAAGGAAATCCCGATCGTCACATACATCGCCGAGGTGGATGATGCCCAAATGACCTTCGTTCAAAAAATTGATCGCACCGTTAGCATCGAAACATTGAAACCTATCAAATGAGATTGTTTGCACCCAATTTAGATGAGTCTGCATGAATATCGAGCAATCATAAGTGATGTTGTGCAATTTTGAACCAAAATTGACTCGATTAATCACGACTTTAATCAAGCGGCCTCAATGAAACAGATTACCGTTGAATCGAATGTCAAATTTACAAAAATGATAAATATTATGCGTTTGATTTTGGGAAGATCACAAAAATTTTGATGTGATATTGTGGAAATCAAATATTCAATTTAATTAAACAAAGTTTGATTTAATTTTAATTATTAAATGATTAAATCAGAATTTTAGCATGAATGTGGTTTACTGATCATATTATATTATTTTCATAAATACTCCTTAATTTCATTCAAAATTGCGCTCAAATTTTGAAAATCCCACCTAAGCATATAAGGTAAGTAACTAATATGTAATTAAGAGTCCTAATCTTTTTTTCCCTCCCAAGACAAAAGAGGGAGCCAGGATTTTCTACAAAAAAAAGAGATCCCTGCTCGCAGTCATCCCCCTCAAGCCGAACTCCTTCAAGCCGGGGCTCTTCCTCCGGCTGCACAGGTAAAAAACCTCTTCTCTCATCTCCCCCGTCCAGTTCATCTCTCCAATCATAAGTCATGATTAGGCTGCCCCCTAAATCCTTCATATTCTCCTGATCTTGCGCTCCTTTTGCTGGTCATTCAATCCTGTGTTGAATCCTGCCGATAACTCCTGTTCCCGTAAAAAAAAATCATTTTCCTTCACATCCGGAACCCATTTTGATAAATAAGGTAAATCAAATCCTACTAATATCCAATTACTGAATGGCTTCTCGATAATAGATTAAAAAAAAAGGGGGTATAGAACTAGGATTCTGAATTTTGTTTTATCCTTTAATTGTAGTGAAATAAAAGCCTCCTTTTTTATTTTAGTTTATTTGCCCTGAATTTTTGCTTAAGATTTATTAGACAGCAAGCTCATTACTTATTTAAGAGAAATGAAGATTAAAGCTTTATGAGGTTCAAAGTTCTTTTTATTTTGATTGTTTAGTAGGAAAGTAGAGAAGCAAAAATTAAATTCCTTTATAATTTAGTACGATTATTTTCGTTACTTAGTATAATAAATCAAGCTCAACTTGAATTCTTCTATCAATCTAGCATCCTTTAAAGATTAAGTGAAGGAATAGATTCATTGTGAAGCTGAAGTTGTTGATTTTATTGATTAGCTTATTTTAAGTCTTGCTTAAACCTTATTTATAAAAAAAAATACTCAATTGTTCCTTTCCCTTCCCCTCAGCACTAACCCTGTAGCCAAACAGCTCCTCTTTCTTTCCTTACAAATGACGGAAATTGAGAAGCAACACTCTCATCAAGCGGGTTCTCCTCTAGGTTTCCAGCATTTCTATTATTATTGCAGCCAAACAACCCCTCTTTTATTTCTTGCAAATGACAAAAACTGAGAAAAAACATCATCATCAGGCGAGTTCTTCTCTAGGTTTCCAGCATTTTCTCCACCTATTCAATCCAAATAATGAATTCTCTAATATCTCCTATTCAATCCCTGCTAGCCGAACTCATGCAAAATTATTATTGTTGATGTTAGTGAAGGTAGGGAGGTGCTTGAATGTGTAAAAAGAAATTATAAATTTGTCTTGTGCTTCTTTATGCAGGTGATCGAAGACCCCACTAATGCCCATTTAGGCATAGTGGGTATGATAGTGGTGTTGTCTAACTCATTAGGGCGTCAAGTAAGCCAAGATAATTAGTTGTGATGTAGCTGGATGACGAATATTGCGAAATATTTATTGAAATTTTGATTAACTTAAGGGGAAGAATCAAGATTCATTTAAAGAAAAGAAATCAAACACAAAATAAATAATCTAAAATGAAATTTGAATGATTTGAAATTGCATCTATGCTTGTGCTTCTTTATGCAGGTGATCGAAGACCCCACTAAAGCTCATTAGGGCATAGTGGGTATGAAGACACGGCTGTGGTGTCGTAAGACACCGTTCGTTACTCTCATTAGGTGTACCAAGTAAGCTAAATCAGTTCCGATGTAGCCCCCTACATGGGGATGACGCCAAAATACTGCCAAAATATTGCCAAAATTTTGATTAAATTTTGGACTAAAAAAAGGGGGGAAGAATCAAGATTCATTTAAAAAAAGAAATCAAGCACATCGAAAATAAATAATCTAAAATAAAATTTGAATGATTTGAAATTGCATATATGCTTATGCTTCTTTACGCAGGTGATCGAAGACCACTGCTATTAGGGCATAGTGGGGTCTGAACTGCATGTCATTAAAGCTCATTAGGGTTTTAGTAAGCCAAAACAATTAAAGTAGCCCTATGTGGGGATGTGAATAGTGAGAAATGCTTTCATGAAATTGACTTAAACAAATTTAAATAAAATTGTTTAAAATATCGTGACTTATAAACAAGCTTGAATCAAAACTCAAAGGAAATTAAGTATAAGTGATAACAAAAATATTAAATCTTACGAAATGCAATTGAACTTGCAATCTCTGGGAAAATTAAGGCAAATGAAAATAATGAATTTAGAAGAAGAGAATATATTCTATTAATATGTGCGAATGAAGGAGCTTCCTTTAATCCAAAAAGAAAAGAAATTTTATTATAATTATGATTTTCAATATCAATCATTTCATCAATTAGGTGAAATTATCTAAGTCATAAATACCTCAATGTGCTCGAACATAGAGATTGAAAGTGTAAATTTTAATGTCTGAAAAGGCTGCCTAGGCTAAGTTGAGATTAAATAAATATGAAATTAATCTCATAATAAAAAAAATATAATAATCTGAATTATCAAATACCCGCATGGGTCTCGACACTTATACTAAGCCCTTAAACTTACTGTCTGAGGATGCTACACGGGTTTAAAGAAAAATGATGAAATTAATTTGATTCTTTATGACTATATGTATGCGAGCTAATAAATGTCTTCATATGCTAAATTAAGTTAATGAAAGTATAAGTATTCCATAGAATATGATCATAGTAGGCCTTTTCTATGTTTGAAATAGAGTTGACATGGTCTACTAAACAATCAACTTCTAAATGAATTTAAATCACATTATATCATAAGATCTAATCCTCTATATTTGTAATGGAGTTGACAAGGATTATTATAATCATAAATCATCTCTACTAAATAAGTTGACAAAATCTCATGATGGCGTGTTGAATGAAAAAACTCAGGAGAATTACTAATTTAAATTATTATATCTCAAATTCAAATTTATAAATTCAAGTTGTAAACCCAATCCTCTGCTAACAAAATAACAGAGTTGGCAAGGTCTATCCCGATGATGGTCACATTTATTGAAAATCTCAATTGGAGGAGATATTATCATTGAAAGATATTTGAGCTCTAAATTAATTCATCTTAAAACTAAATTTCAACTAAGAAAACATCTGAATTAAATGAAATTTATCATTTAAATACTTAAAGCAAATAACTCATTCACCCATCCACCATCGTTTGTTAGGAATGACAGATTAAGAAAACTCTATCTCACAAAGGAGTTAATGTCAAGTCAAATAAATCACTATATTCAAACTTAAATAATCTCATGTAAGATGTGGCCGTGTCCTTTGTCCACGTGATTTGGCTAGGCTCCACATATGATGCGAATGACCAAAGTCCTCGATCAGTGGTTGTCGCCAAATGACACCATTATATTATCATGACGTAGTTATATGTTCCCATGGCTCACTTTGAGTTATGAATCATTGAGTCAAGCCTTTTTCAACTAAGATAGGTAGACTTAAGATTATCTCCTTGGACAAACAGCACCCGAGGTCTACAAGAATTTCTTAGATGACATAACCCATGTGTTGCTAATGAGGATCCTTCGATTAGGTTGGGTTGACTACCTCCTCTGACTAAGTAAACTAGGGACCGTGATAGCCCGGGATGACGAAACCATGGGATCTATATTGGGCACATCATCATTCCACCAACCATATGCTTTAAGTTAAATAATGATGAATTTCATAAATTCTAAATCTAAATTCCAAAACTCTATATTGCTGCTACTATATGCTACTCATTAAGTGACCTAGTAACTAGCCTTAATCAAAAGTTCTCTCTCAGCATTGAGAGGGATAATTAATTATAGGTGCTTGCGCCTATAAGAAATCTTGAACCAGATTTAAAGTTCTCACAAAATGAGGATGAAATCTCTCGGTAGTATCTTATATACTATTCCATCCGCTTTCTGAAAATTACACTGACATTTAAATAACACTCTCCTTCATTTGTTGAGAGGTCGGTGGTGAATTTTTGGAAGCTACATCAACATCCATTCGAGAAAAATTTGGGTTTAATTTGTGTGACGTCACATTCGTAGCTTTCCATTTGTGCCATGCTAGATCAAATTTATTGAAGATGGTCTTATTTGATTGATTTGATGTTTTTGTGACATCAG
The DNA here is from genome assembly GCA_021442155.1 of Cymbidium sinense. Classification (NCBI taxonomy): domain Eukaryota; kingdom Viridiplantae; phylum Streptophyta; class Magnoliopsida; order Asparagales; family Orchidaceae; genus Cymbidium; species Cymbidium sinense. The sequence goes on from CM038229.1 coordinate 31,627,034, forward strand.
CATAGTCCATTTCATGGATGGAGCACATTTGAATGACATCAAGGCCCTCTGACATTGAAATGTGTGAAAATATAACTATGACTTATTTTCTCCATTGAGTAATTATTAGATAATGCGAAGGCATTTTAGTAAATTCTAGCATTACGAATGCATCAATGCAATCCATTTTGTGAATAGAGGATGTTTTGATGAATTTCAGTCATGATCGAGGAGTTTTAAAATTAAATTTCATAGCACTGCATTTATTATTTATTGATTTCATAAAATCGCCTCGATTTGATATATTGGTTGCTTATAGAGGTCAACAAATTTCCCCAAATAATTATGGTGCATGCATAAAGTGGATCATGTTTTTTGCAAACTAATTGATCACATGAATCTCTATATATTCATTTGGATGCCACATTAGGGATGTCTTTTGCAAGTCCTCATGAACATTTATGAAATATCGATGTAGGGGATGAGTATTCTTTTAACTCACAATTGTGCATCAGTGCACACCAATTTTGAATAATGCTTCAATTTATTAGATTTTGGCTCAATAGATCTCTTTGAATCATGATAATTGCTCTTTGGCAGAGTTATGATAACCTTTTTGTTGATCATAGGATTCAAAATTCATTTGCTTGACTTATGTGGCTTGACAAACTTAGTGTAGTTTCTCATCAAATTAATGCATTTTACTTGATGGACTTGATGATGATAATTCCTTTTTCTAAGAACATTAAATTTAAAAAATTTCATCTATCTTATCTTCATGATTAAGCAGACTTAGTAAAGGGATTGATCTAATTTGCATTTGTTAACTTTTTAGGTGAAGATGACGGTACCTTCTACCTTGTGATTAATGATTTTGTAGGCTTGATGAATGAATTAGCCCGATTTATCTTCATTGACTTTGTGAAAAAAATGAGAGTTCATTCTAGCTCCACTTTCTTCTTTGATAGACTTAACAAAGGCCTCATTTTAATGGTTTGTAGATTTAATCTTCCTTCAGCCTTGCTTTATGTTTGGTAGGCATAATGAAAGAATGATTTTATTTATCTTGGGATTTTGGGTTCCTTCTATTTTAACTTCATGCTTGATGGATTATGTGAAGGATTGGTCTGATTTGTTCATATTAACTTGTCAGAAAATATGCATTGCTTTGGTCATTTTCTTGTTGCTTTAATGGACTTGATGATGGATGTGTGCGGCACCTAGCCAATAAGGCTTATGTAAGGTTTAGGACAAAAATTCTTCACTTTAATACTCGGTGCTTTAATTGGCTAATTGATTATAAAATTCCCTTTTATACAAACTCTTGGGCTAGCCTCTTTAGTCTTGTGCTTGTTACTTTATTAGACTTGTTGAACAAGCTATTTTGATTAGTGTTTCATGCTTAATTAGACCTTTGAATAGAAGTTTGAATATTAACTTAGTTGAAAAGTAAGGCTTGAGTCGAGACTGTTTTGAATCAAGAGTCATTTCTTTAGATTTTTTTCTTAACTCATTGATCAATTAAGAAGATCTCCTAGATCCGGGTTGCTTGAACATGTCAAGTTGGATAAATTTTGGGGGATGGATAACAATCACCATCATATTAACAAGCAGAGGATTTTTCACTATGGCCTTTTCTTGTGACATGTTAAATGAGGAAAGTGTTAACAACTCAACCATATTTGGGCTTGTTGAGTTTGACCTTTCAAACCTACTTGCGCTTTAGACTTGAGTTGTGGAGAACATGTACTCTTGTTATCAGACTAGTGAAATGGGGGCCTTTTAATTATGGTATTTTTTGTGCCTTATTGCGTAAGGAGAGCGCTAGTGACTCAATCATATTTGTGTTTGTTGAGTCCAATCTTTTGAACTTGTTTGAGTCTTTGACATGAGTTGTGTGGATTGATGCTTTTCTAACTTAACTAATTGAAGTTTATAGAATAGAAAGTTCTCTCACTTAATCTTTGAAATTTTGACATGTATGAAAGTCTAATCTCTAGCCTTTTAAAGCTATCTCATATGTGCCTTGATTGAAGGTAATTTTGCTTTTTTTTACTTATACAGTTGATTGTAATTTTAATGATAATAATTTTAAAAATTTATTTAGGGATCTTGGGGAGAAAAATTTTGTGACACCACATAGATTTTACAAAATTCTTATTTAGGTAATTAAATACGTCATTATGGAAAAAATTTATGATACCACATAGATTTCAAGAATTTTTTTTAGGTTTGAATATGTCATTAAGGAATGAACATCTTATCTTAAAAGATAAACATTTTATCCTATAATGGGTTCAATTACTTAATAAGGACTCTTAAAGCTAATGATAATTTTAATATTCCAAAAGTTTTCCTTGAACTATATGGCATAGTAGGACAAGGTTTATTTTATATTGGGTTTGTAGTTCCCTATAAAGGCAAGTATCCATAGTTAATTACATCCTAGGAAGAAGGGAATTCTTCCTAATAATACTCTCGATTAAAGAAATAAACTTTTATTTCTATGGATTTCATAGATAATTTCAAAGGATTACTAATTTGGAATTTCAATAAGTAACACTTTAAAGGGAAAGAGTTCTTTTGAGACCAATTAGGGTTGAGTAGGAAATACTTATAGATCTGGGATGCTCAATAAGCATTTTAACTATCATATCATTGGGCTTTATATTTTTTTAGATCAAATTTGATAAAATTTTGAATTGGCATTTTATTAGAAATCTAAACATAGATTCTAACAACACAAGACTATAGAAATGCCGAATGGTTGAAGACTTATTCTAATAGGATACTTTAGACCCTAAGTCTACAAATGCTTCTGACCTAAGTCAAAGGCTCGACCTAATGTAAACTTTTTGGGAATTATCAGTTCTTTTCCTACCAGAGAAAAATAAACTTATTCCTAAATCTTTTATACTTATAACCTGCCTAGAAGGGTTGCCAGCTAACAGCACCTAAGGGACTTTTAAAAATCATGAGTCCAATCTTTTATATGCAAGATGGCTGGGCTATTGTATATAGGAAGGAAGCTAAGAACATAACTCACTCTCTATCCATAAGATAATATTTGGCATGTTATGCACTTAAAAAATGCAACAAATTTTGTCTTCTATATATTTTGACTCACAATTCATTTTAAAGATCTTGGATATGTAATTCATGGCTACAATGAGATGCAGTTAGAAATGGTCATGGGCCAAATCAAAAGAGAAGGAAAACTGAAGGGTTATCACCTTCAAAGGTCAAATGCCCTCTTATGTGCAATAGGCGAAGCACCTAATTCAAGAAGAATGAATAATATGGTCTCATGGATCATAAAAGTTAATTATTTCTAGTTACTTTAATGTTATTCATATGAGATTTTAATTTAAATGAGGTTATGAGTTTTATTTTATGTTTAAATTATTTAAATTTGATGGGGTTGAAAATTTATTTTTCCTATGAGTCCTTGATTTCATCATAAAGCACAACACAGAAAGAAACTTGAAAACACATGCATTTTTATTGTACACCACCCCAAAATAAATCAAGCCATATTGAAATAAAATAGGCCAATGCGGTTGGGTACCATTATACACTTTGGAAGAAAGAGAGAATGGATAACCAAGTTCTATCCATATACAGCCCTGGCTAGAACTAATATTTTTGATCTATGGGGGTCTTCATCCAAGATCGTCACCTTCTTCATGATCCTCTATAGACTTATAGGGGACCACTAGTTGGTAAAGTCAGCTTCTGCTATTCATAGACCCCATGAATCTTAACATAATTCAGGCTCTTATTACATTTTAAATTTTCAAAATAAATTCTTAATCCATGCAAAGAAAATATTAAGAAATACACATAGCACACAATCAATTTATATTTCAAACATACAAGCTTAGCATTAGTTGCTTGCTAAGCCCACCTGTTATATTGGGCTATGTTTAGTGACTTAAATAACACCTGCAGACAAACAAAATTTATTTTATATTTATTACAGTGGTCCCTTTAAGCACAAGCCCCCTGTAGAAAATAGTATTAGCCTAAAAGGAATGCCCTAACATTCATACTAGTGACCAAATAATCTTAGCCATCTAGTCCAAAAGATTACACCACAAAATAAGAAAAATATTTGACATCACAAATCATCACAGATCATCAGCCTAACCAAAGTCTAGGGTCAGTGACTTAGCAATTTAGTGTGTGAAAGAGGGGCTTATGTGGTATGGCAACACTAGGCCTTGTTTTAGTTTAAGTTTAATTTAAGTTCAAAGTTCGTTCAATTTATCGTTGAGTGGTTTCAATTTAAATGATTCAATTGATTTTAAATTTTATTTCAATTTTAATGTTATTTTTGTGTTAAAGTTGAATTTAGGTTTTAAAGAATGAAGAATAAAATAAATTTTACTTTAAACAAAATCCATTCTATTCAACATCATGATCCTAGTAGAATGAAATCTCCACCTTAAAGTAAAAATATATTCTATAGGCCAAATTAGGAATATAGTATCTTAGTTAACCCATGTGATTTTATTTGAATGATTTAATTGAATTGGATTTAGTTTGATTAATGTTTGTTTGATATGGTTAAGATTTTGATGTTTAAGTTTATTTAACTTTATGGGTTTTGATTGTTGATATTAATTTTAGATTTATTAGTTTTTAGTTTGATTTAATTGAATTTTAATAATTTAATTAATATCTTTTGAATTAATATTTAATTCCTTTCTTCTTGGGGTTTCACTTTGATGATTTAATTTTATATGATTTGTATTGATTAGATCATTTCCATGTTATTTTTATTTATTTATTTTATCATTTCATTAAGACTTGGTTTGGATTTGTTAATATATTTTAAATTTAATTAACTTATGATTTCATTGAAGTTAATTTGATCTTTTAATTAAATTTTAATTAAGAGTTTAATCACTTGCTTTGTTGGATTTAATTATTTGATTTGTATGTTGATTATTTTAATTTTGTTATTAATGGTTTAGTTTAATGTTTTCTTCCTTGCTTCAATTTATTTGATTTGTTTGACTTAGTTTAAGTAGTTCATTTGACTAAAATTCATTAATTCATTTTTTATTAGGGTCTTTTAATATTTGACTTAGTTAATGGGTCTTTTAATCAAATATGTCATTAATTCCTAAGCCTAATGGATCTTTTAATATTTCAAAGATTTTTTCCTTGAACTACATAATATAGCAGGACAATATTTATTTTATAATTTATTCATAGTTCTCTATAAGGGAAAGCCCTTATAGTTAATTACATCCTAGGAAGAAGAGAATTCTTCCTAAGAACACTCTCAATTAAAGAAATAGACTTATTTTTCTAGCATTTCAAAGATTTTTTCAAAGGATTGCTAATTTGAAATTTCAATAAGGAACACTTCAAATGGGAAAGAGTTCTTTTCAAAGACCAATCAGGGTTGAGTAGGAAATGCTTATAGATACTGGGATGCTCAATAAGCATTTCAGCTATCCTACCATTGGGCTTTACATTTTTCAGATCAAATTTGATAAAATTTTGAATTGGCATTTTATTAGAAATTTAGGACTTAGATTCTAATAGCACAAGAATATATAAATGACTAATGGTTGATGACTTATTCCAATAAGATGCTTCAAACCCTAAGTCTACAAATTCTTCTGGCCTAAGTTAGAGGATCAACCTAATATAAATTTTTTTCTTGGAAATTATCAATTCTTTTTCTGCCAGAGAAAAATAAACATATCCCTGACTCTTTTGGACTTATAAATTATTTAAAAGGGTTACGAGCTAACATCACCTAATTAATTTTAGAAAATCATGAGTGTGGTCTTATGAATGCAAGAAGTTGGGTTGTTGAGTTTAAAAAGGAATCTAAAAACCTAACTCACTCCATATCACTAAGATAATTTTCTACATGTTATGCAGCTAACTAATTTAACAAATTTCATCTTTTATATATTTTGACTCAAAATTTATTTTAAAGATCTTGGGTATGCAATTCATGCCTACAATGAGATGCAATTAGAAATTGTCATGAGACAAATTAAAAGAGAAGTCACACTTCTCCCAAGAGGGGTGATCATCCTCAAAGGTTAAAAATCCCCACATGTGCAATGGGTGAAGCCCCTAGTTCAAGAAAAATGGACAATATGCTCTCATAGTTCATAAAAGCTAATTATTTCTAATTGCTTTTAAGTTATTTCTATGAGTTTTAAATTTAAATGAAGTTATGAGTTTTTATTTTATGCTTAAGTTATTTAGATTTAGTAGGGTAAAAATTTCATTTTTGTTATAAGCCTAACATGCCAGGCATTTCATCATAGAACATAACATAGAAAGAAACTTAGAGAAAATATCCATTTCAATTTTGCACACTAAAATAAATAAATTTATATTAAAATAAAATATGCCAATATGGCCGGGTACTACTATACACCTTGTAAGAAAGAGAAAATGGGCAGTCGAGCTTTGCCCTTATATAGCATGGCCAAGAACTAATAATTTTGATATATTAGGGTATTCTTCTGGAATTGTCACCTTCTTCAAAGACCTCCATGTGCTTCATAGGAGACCATTAGATGGTAAAGTTAACTTCTACTGTTCTTAGACCACATAGATCCTAACCTAATTCTAAGCTCCAATTACATTTTAAAATTTTAAAATAAATTTCTAATCCTTGCAAAATAAAAATTAGGAAATACATATAACACACCAGTGGTTTATATTTCAAACATACGATCTTAACATTAGTTGTTTGCCAAGTCCACTTGTCATATTAGGCTATGTTTAAGGACTTAAATAGCACGTGTAAGCAAATATCATTTATTTTATATCTATTACAATGATCCCTTTAAGCACAACCCCTTGTAGAAAATAGTGTTAGCCTAAAAAGAATGCCCTAACATTTAGACTAGTAGGTAAACAATCCTAGCCATCTAGTCTAAAATATTATATCATAAAACAAAAAAAATATTTCATATCATAAATCATCACAGATCATTGGCCTAACCTAAGTCTAGGGTCGATGACTTAGTAATCTAGTGTGTGAAAGAGAGGTTTGCATGGTATGGTAGCACTAGTCTTTGTTTTAGTTTATGTTTAATTCAAGTTTAAAGTTCATTCAATTTACCATTGGGTGGTTTCAATTTAAGTGATTTTATTTATTTTAAATTTTATTTTAATTTTATGTTTATTTTTGTGTTAAAGTTGAATTTAAGTTTTAAAGAATGAAGAATAAAAAAAATTCTACTTTAGATAAAATCTATTCAACATCCTCATCCTAGTATAATCAAATATCTACCCTAAAGTGAAAATCTATTCTATGGGCCAAATTAAGAACCTAAGTATCTTAATTAACTCATTTGGATGATTTAATTGAATTGGGTTTAGTTTGATTAACATTTGTTTGATATGATAAAGATTTTGAAGTTTAAGTTTATTTAAATTTATGGGTTTTGATTGTTGATATTAATTTTAGATTTATTAGGTTTTAGTTTGATTTAATTGAATTTTAATAATTCAATTAATATCTGTTGAATTAATATTTAACTCCTTTTGTTTTGGGGTTTCACTTTGAAGATTAAATTTTATATGATTTGTACTGATTTGATCACTTCAATGTTGTTCAGATTTATTGATTTTATCATTCCATTTAAACTTGGTTTAGTTTAGTTAATATATTTTAAATTTAATTAACTTGTGATTTCATTGAAGTTAATGTGATCTTTTATTTAAATTTTAATTAAGAGTTTAATCACTTGGTTTGTTGGATTTAGTTATTTGATTTGTATGTTGATTATTTTAATTTTATGATTATAAAATTTGTATGTTGATTTTTTAATTTTAGAATGTCAAAATTTTTTTCTTAGATGTTATGATGTTAATGAAAGTGTTTTAAGTTGATTTCATAAAATTTTCTAATTTCTATAAATTATTTAATTTATTTTTTGATTTTGGCCTAAAGATTGGAAATTCTATAACTTCTAATCCAGAAGTTGTTGAGCTTTTAATTTTTATGACAAGTAGAGTTCCTTGCAAATTTAATTTTCCTAAAACTCCATTTTAATCAGATGTTTATTTTATGATTAATTAAAGTTTCAATTATTTAAATAAAACTTAAATTTTTCCTAAATCAATAGGATTTTAATTTTATTTAATTTCCCTCTAGAAGATGAATCCATAGAGGGTACATTTAGAATTTTTGGAGTTTAGGTTGATTTATTATGATTTTTTGAAAATTAGGTCAATTATTCGAATGAATTAATTCATTTAATTACCTAACTAAGTCATTTTTGGGTTTATTAGTTTTATAGAGTTTTAATATTTTTATTGGGTTCATTATTGTGTATTATGGTGTTTAAGATTAATTCCATACTTTCCTATGCTTTTTTTAATTTATTATTAATTTAAATCATTAAAATATAATTTTAAGGTTGAAAATTTTGAATTTTTTAATTTGATCATTAATAAATTTCCAAATTTTAATCTAAGGTGTATTTTACCATTAGTTTCAATTCCCTAAAGTTTTAATTTAATTTGATTGATATTTTGGATTTAATTTAAGTTTGATTATTTTTAATTAAACCTAAATTAACCGAAAAATATCCTATAAAAATTGGAGATTTTGGGTTGAATGAATTCTTCTAAATAAGATGAATCGATAGAGCCTTTATTTGTATTTTTTTGGTTGAGTATTTTATTTTTTTATGAAATTTTGAAGTTTATGGTATTTTTTGCATTTTTTAAATCCAGTAAATAAAAAAATCTACTTAAACCTAGACAGTAGCACCACACGATGTTGATGCAGCTCCGATGTGGTACCGCTTTACACATTGCGGCGTGTGATTAGCCCACGTGGGATCCACATGGATCCCGCATCAAAGGGCGGTGACATGCGAGATTAATCTGGATTGTCTGATCATGGATTAAATGGTCCAGATTAAATCTCATTTTCATTAAGTTGTTTTATTCAAATGGTATTTCTAAGTTGTAGTCTTCCTTTCAAAATATAAGGAATGTACGATGGAGATTTTGTCCTCTTCCTTCCACCAAAGAACAAAGAGCCATTGACTTTTTGGGCTCGATCATCCACGATCTTGTTGGCGAAAGTTCTCAATTTTGATTGCAAATCAATCAAGAGTTTATTTGCAATCAATCAAAGTGGCTTGATCTTGATGGAGATCAATTTAACTTCACAAAAGGCCAAAATTGAAGAGAGAGGTGGTGGCAGTGAGTTCATACCTCACCAACATTGAGCATTAGTACATTTCCCAATTCAAAAAATGTTCTTTGGGTTGAGAAGAACCTTTGGGAAGAATTGTACGCCTTTCCTCCCCACCGGTTGCCATAGAGACTAAGCTCCGACCCTCCTCCGTCTGGTTTGATCATTTTTCAGCTTATCAGTGGCATAAGGGCATGTTGAGTGGTTGGTTATGCTAACCTTTACTCCTATAATGTGTGGAAAGAATCAATTGAGGGGTGGATCGCTCCTCCCTTATTTTCACATTTAGCCAACCTCAAGCCATCGGCCATGGCCAAATTTTGGCTTATTGATGGCGGGGAACCCTAGGAAGAGCTCAATTGAGCTACTCTTCTCTCTTGGTGTGTGTAGGAATGGATGGAATGAAGAGAAGAGATTTTCTTTCTTCTTGTTGGTACCTAACTGAGATCCCTTTATGGAGGAATTTGAGATGGACAAAATCTGGCCACTAACAACAAGAGCCCTGGGTAAGGAGTCAGCCTGATCCCTCTTCAACTCAATAATATATGGGGATAGTTGGAATGAAGAGAAGACAACCCCACTCTCCTCTTCTAACATGGCCATGAGCTATCCATGGAAGAAAGGTCAAAGATGGCCTCTCATAGGGGATTTAAATCTTTGGAATTTAGCTAGAAGGTGGTTAACTGAGTGGGATGAGCCCAAATCAATTTAGGTGAATAGGTGGGTGTGGTATGGAGGAGAGGAAATGGGATTTGACTTTGTGCATGGATTATTTTGGTCTCTCATCTCATGGTTCCACCTAACTTCTTATGATTTAATCTCACATGAGTTTCTTCAAATGGATAATTGCCTACCCAAGTCAAACCATTTAAGGTAAAGTAAGGGTTAGGATAAGTCCATTTGGATTAGATTTTGTTTAGATGTTTCAATTCATGTCATTTGGGATTTTCTTTGGCTAAATTGATTTGGGTTACTTTGATTGTTTAATTGGCTTTAGCCCTGGATTCAAATCATTACTAATTATTCATTAAATGATTTATGGATGAATTGATCCATATCACATGAAGGTTTGAGGAATTTAGGCTAGTTTGACCCATTTGACTTAAATGAGTCAAATTAGATTTCCTTGCCTAGTAGGCCATTTTAGGATTTTAGTTTAAACTTAATTGTGTTCAATTGGTCATTCATGATGGTTCTAATTGATTAATTTTGTTGGATTTGGAATTGATTTTAATTTTGAACCATTTGAACCCATCTTAGGCTAAGTTGGGTTTGTTTGAGTTTAATTGGCCAATTTGACATAATAAAAATGTAATTATCCTTGAATTATCCTTAATTAAGTATTTAACCACCCTAATTATCTTGGTCTAAGTTTAATTGGATTTAGATTTCAATTAAGATATATTTGATTTAATCATTTGTTTAAATTTAAGTTTGGTTTGGGTTACTTAATTCAATTGGGTTAGGTCAGATCCTAAAGAGGTTGATTAGGATGGCCTAAACCATAAAGTATTAAGTTTAATTTACCTTTTAAATTTGGTTTTGATTTGTTTACACACTTAGTCACTAAGTGTAGTATCCTAAGTGCTTGATTAGGAAATTTCTAATTTAAGATTAAGTATCCTAATTACTAGGATTGGAGATGATGTCAACAGATCTCAGCTTGAAGCATAGTGTCAACCAAAGTATATAAAAAGTGCCCCTATCTTATAAAGGGAAGTTTGATAATCTATAAATATAAAAATTATTAAAAATACACTCTATTTGATAAGGGGATTTTTATGCTTACTTGAGAGTGTTGCACTACACATATCTTGCTTGAGAATTAAAGACTTTTTCATATTTCTACAATTAGATGAGACTTGAAGTCAATCATCATGTGTTTTATTTATTTAGGGATCTCAATATAAATTATAATATCAACTTAAATAAATATTAAAATGCCCTCTGTCTTATTGGGGAATTCTCATGTTAACAAATTTTAAACTACCAACAAGCGATTGATGGAATTTATAAGTCATTCAAATTGATGAGTTTATAGGCACCTCCATAAAAAGCCTTCTCGATGACATAAGGGCCTTTTCAATTGGGTTCAAATTTTCTAGCAATTCTTTGATAGAGTGTGAAGGAACTTCTGAGAACTCAAAGCATATCATAAAATATTGTTCTTGGCATATGTGGCTATTACCTTATTTTTCAATATTTTACCCTCTTTAGAATAGTTTATGAAGAGCCGTCACCCATCATCCTACTTCTCCCTCGTGAGAGTTTTATGTTCTTCAATAATAAGTCGAGATCTTTGGATTGAATTTGATTGATGGTTTATAATGGATAATTAGAAATAATTAGAACTTTATTTTTCCCATCATCCTACTTCTCCCTCGTGAGAGTTTTATGTTCTTCAAGAATAAGTCGAGATCTTTGGATTGAATTTGATTGATGATTTATAATGGATAATTAGAAATAATTAGAACTTTATTTTTCCAGCCTTTATTGGATGGCCCCTAGTACAATAAGGTTATAGGCAGCTATTGATGGGATCCTTTAATAGTCTCTTCAAGGTGTCGATCAACTTGAAATTCATCCATAGAGATCTTCTTTTCTTATGGTCAATCTCAATAAAATTTTTTTTCAATGGTGGATCTCTAAGAGCATAAACTAGATGTCACACTTTTTATTTAATAGCTTTCTCTTCAAAAGTCTTCAACCTTTGTTTTTTTTTTATGTTGGAATATTTTGAAGATGGATCCTTGAACCTAAGGTCCATGTGTTGCACTTCTATATTCACCTTATAGAATTTTTTTGTCGAGACCTTTCAATAATGGATCCTTGGATTTAGAACCAATGTGTCACACATTTTATTTTCTTAATAACTTCATCTTCAGAAGGCTCAACCTTTGTGTTTAGTTTTCTTTTGTTGGGACCTTTTGAAGATGGTTTGAATCAAAGGTCCAACTATCATACCTCAATATTCACTATACAAAATTTTCTATTGGGACCTTTAAGCAGTGGATCTTTAGATTTAAAACCCAAGAATCACACTTCGATGCTCACCTTACAGAGCCTACTTTGATTTATTAAGACAACTGATAATTTTATAAATAAAACTTTATTAATTTCTATTAGAAGTATTATAACATGTCATTTCTTTATTTAAGTCTCTTATTTTGGCATTTAGTTGGGAGATTTCTTTATCATTAGCCCTCATTTGCCACTACATCTACTTTTGCACTTGAGCTAAAGTGGCAGTGTTGGCAAAGAATGAATTATCTTCTTCTCTTTCTTATTCCTTTTTTTCTCATCATTTAAGGAGGAACTCAAGATTCTCCATTTATTTGGTATTGTTCTAGCTCTTCTAAGATAAGAGGTGCAGTACCATATTGCTTGTATGGGTACTTTCATCCATTAGATGGTTCTTTGACATGTACCATATACACTAGTTCAACGTCCTTAATGTCTTCTTCATCATAAACATCTTCTTCTTGTAACATGATCTCTAAACATCATTCCTATTGACTTTTTGGCTTAGAATATGAGATAAACATCTTCTCAATTGGAGGCCTATGATTGAAATCAACTTTTTCTTGGGAAGATCTTTTTGGTCGGTGATGGAATTCCTTAGAGCATTCTCCTTAGTATTGACCATCCTAAAGCTCATCAATAGAAACTTTCTTTAATAGGATCCATTTTTGCTGGATCATATTATTAGCAAATCTTTAGGAGTGAAATTAGATGTCATGCCTTTGCCTTTCTCTATATTGATTTTTTTCGAGGATTGGGCCTCTAAGCCTGCTCGCCTTTTCAATGGGACCTTTCAAAAGTAAATTATGGGACATGTGGTCAAGGTGTCATGTTTGGACGCTCACCATAGGGGACCTGCTTTGATTAATCTTGAGCTACCATGATGAATGATAACTTTCCAAATGAAACTTTATCAGCTTCAATCATCACAAGTCTTTGGAATCTTTCTTACGTTAGGCTTTCTTCTTAGCCACTTTCAAAACCTTATGAACTTTTGCAGGCAAGGGTTCATGCTCCTTTTGAGGGACTGAGGCTTGATATTATTATTATTCCCAAAGAATTGCTTTGAATCACTAGTAGAGCTGTTCCTCTTCACTTATTTAAATGTTCTACTTTTTTTTTTTGGGTGAGAATACTTGCTTTCGGCTCTAAAGTTGGTTACATAGTGTTTTGTTTGGGTAGGAATTACTATGCTTGTAACTCAACATTTCTTCTTCTCTTCTACCTTACTATTAACTTACTTCTTGATGAGGAAGTTTTAGCATCATTTCTTTTTGTTGTAAAAATTATGGTTGGTATATTTTTGGTATTTGTAGGCATTATTGAGACTTTCTTCCCAATAATAGTTCTCTTCAAGACTGGGATGTTAAAATGGCACAATATTTCAAATATAGAAGCTCTCTTTTAGGGACTCTCGATCATAGCTACTTTAGCGGATTCTTCTACTACATGGACTGGTGTGCACAATCTGTAGGCATATTTTGGATGGGTGAAGCAATGGTTGCAGTTGTAATTACTAGAAACTCCATAATACCAAATTGTATGGTGGCTCCAACAACTCTAGTGTTGATGATAACATTAGCCAGATGGATGGTAGATCCATGGCCTAAGTTCATGATGAAGAAAGTGTTCTAAAGATCCATTCATTAACTTTAGATTTTAATTTTATCATACTCCATTACTATTATAGCTTTGATTTTACTAGAAAAAGATGAAAAGAAAAATATGTCCTTAGCAAAATCACTAGAACTCTAGTGAGCTCCAAAAATTTGTGCTCGACCACTCAATGAAAAGAGTTAGGGTTTGTATCGGTCAAATTTTAAGAAGATAAATGAGGATTGTAGATAAGGCACAACCCAGAGATTTCACCCTCAATTTGTGAGGACTTTAGATCTAGTTCTAGGTTTTCTATATCCATAAAGCACCTATAATTAATTACCTCTCTTAGTACTGAGAGAGAACTTTTGATTAAGGTTAGTTATTAGGTGACTAATTACTTAACATATAATTGTAATAATAGATTTTACAATTTAAGAAATTCATCATTATTAACTTAAAGAATATGGTTAGGAAATTGTTGATGCACCGGGTCAAGATCCCATGGTTCCATCATCTTGGGCTATCGCAGTCCCTTGTCTACTTAGTAAGTGAAGGTAGTTGACCCAACCTAATTGAAGGATCCATATCAGTAGTCATGGGTTACTTCACCCAAGGGAACCTTGTAGACCTAGGTTGATGTTTATCTAAAGAGGCAACTTTAAGACCACTAGACAAATATAGGGCTTTGTGTTGGCTTTATGAGCCTCGTGTTCAATTCTAATAATTTTGATGATAATAAATATATGCTTGGATGCTCTAATGTATGTTTTAAAAGTTTTAGATATATTGATTTTGAAGTTGCACAAGATTGCTAATTACATATCCAATACATCTTACAATATGTTTGATGCAATTGCAAGTATGGAAGAATGAAAGATAGATCAAAATGATACCTTGAATCTCAAGATATAATACTTTAGGTTATATGCATTTAGAACTATCTTAGAGGTTCGTTGGCTTGAATTAATTTGTTCACAACATAACATATTATTTTTATTTATTTTAAATAATGATAATGAGATTAATTTATGTAAATAAATAATTTTTATCTAATTAACATTCAATTATATGCTTCATACATAGCATTTAAATTTCCAAAATAAAAATGTATAATTAATTATGACTATTGAGTCCAACTAGTTTATATACTTAATATAATTAAATATTTTAATTTAATTTAAAAGTTATATGATAACTAACATATGTATGATTATATATAAATTATATTTTATTTTTTAAATGTCATATTTTTAAAATTAACAATCATGCATGAAATTTAGTATTTCAGCCAAATCCATTTTATAATCAATGAATTTAGATCTGATTTCATCTCCAATGGATTCCTTGAATTTTTTTTCTTTAATTTGATAGGTTACATGACCCACGTTTGATTAAGATTAAATTTATTATGATGTTTTAAACATCAGCTAATTTTAATAATGATGCATGCTACATATTTTGAATATAGTAAGAGCCATATTTGATTATTTTTGACTTTCCCATACGACTAGCCATTTTTTGGCTATTTGAATTTAATATTTATTTAATATAAATCATATATTCATTGAATATTATATTATTATATGATAAAATGATGTTAGAATAATTTCTTTAAAAAAAATTCAAAATTACTTTCTTGCTTATAAATAACCCTTATTCTCTTCATGAAAGGGTTACTCATTCAAATTCAAAATCTCTCTAGCAAATCTAATAGAAAGCTTCTTAGATTTTCCTTCCAAGTGTTCTCCAAATATTGCATGATCAAATCCTTGGTTTGGAAGCTTCAACATCTTCAACTAAGCAAGCTTTCTCAAATTACTTGAGTTTATTTTTTCTTGATCTTAATCTCTTTTAGTTGTTCATACTATTTTCACTATCTATTTTTTCTTTCAAATTTTTACTTTTTGGTGGATTAGGCTTTACACATAAAAATTTAAGTTTTGACATCAAAGTTTCTTCAATCATTTTTTTTTGTGAAAAACTCTTGTGATAGTTTGTAGGATTTATTTCATCTTGCTGAAATTTTTATCTTACTATAAATTTCTTTTAGTTACTTGAAATATTTTTTCATTAGTTTTATTTGAAAGATCATTTATTCTTATATCTCTTTTTATATGTATATTTTAAGCATTTAAAAGTATTGTTATGCTAAAAATATTTTAATATTTGGTAGATCTCTCTTTTTAATTAAAATCTTACTAGTTTACTTAGATCTATCATATACTAATTTTGTTTATGTATTTTATGATCATTTGCATTAATTCAAAGCATCATTTTGGTTGAAATAAAATAAATTATTTATTGAAATTTTAAAGTATATGCTAGATCTATTATATATCAAGTTTCTTTATCAAAATAAAATTTATAGAAAGTTAAATTATTTTATTTGTCGCTTATCATTTTTTTCCAACTAATATTATTTGTTTAAAGAATTTTATCTTGAAATTTAGTAAAGCATGATATTTTTATTGTTTAATAATTAAGAAAAAAGAAGTTTAGTTGAGAGTTAATCATTCATACACTATTATATACATACTAGTTATAGCTTCTCTTAATCTTAAAATTATTTTATGCTAAAATTTAATTTATTGTGTAATAGACTATTATGAATTTATTTTGAAATCATTTTTATATTAGTCTATAAATTATAATAACATAAAAATCTTAGTAAGATCACTTTAAGATAGTTATTTTATTATTTCTTATCCAAATTAAGTGAGCATTCTATCTTATCAAAATCATAAGTTGTAAAGTGATCATTTATAAGTTGTGAGATCACTTTTTGAATTATATAGCTTGGTATATTTGTGAAAGATATATCTTATCAAAATTTATTATTTTGTATTTTTTCCTTTTATGCTGTAAAATTTTTATTGGGGTTGTACTCTAAGAGTACATTGTTGTGGGGTTGTACTCGCCCATTATAGAGTATTTTGTGTTATTTTGCATTTAGTGGATTCTTAATGGTATATGGTTTGGGGTTTGGTAACCACATAAAATCCTATTATCTCTCTTTACTTTACTGTACTTTATTTTTGATGCATTGGGAATTGTATATTGTCATTATAAAATCAAAAAATATTTTCCTACTAAAAGTTAAAATTTAAATTTAACTTTTACAATTTTTAATGATGCCCAATTCATCCCCCACTCTTGGGTGCTATAGTGACTCACACTTTATTCTTATCAAATGTACCCTATAAATCATAACACAAGGGAAAGAGCTATTGGGGAATATACGTGCTACAATTGAGATCATAATATAATGGTATCATTTGATGACAAATCACTTGGTCAGAGGGCTATGGTCATAACCACACTTTTATGTAATGTCATTTGATAGCAAAATCACGTAGATATAGGACATGAGCCATATCCATACTGGTATGAGATTATTTGAATTTGAACTTATCAATACACTTGACTTGATATTTTCTCCTTCTTAATTTAAAGTTTTCTTAATTTATCACCCCCAACAAACAATTGTGAATTGATGAAGGAATTTTTGGCTTAAACTATTTTGATGATAAATTTTTATTTGAATATTTTAAATTTACTAAATATTTATATTTTATTGAGATTTGATTTTAAAATAATTTGATTTTAATCATAAATAAATTATGATTGCAATTCCCCTCAAATTTAGATGTTCATTCAACAAGGCCATCAATGAGATAAATTTTATCAACTCTGCTTCTTTACTTATATATGATCATGTCTATGATTTACATCTTGAATTTAAAATTAGTTAAAACTAGTATTTTAGACACCTTGATAATAATAACCTCTTTAGTTAAAATTTTCAATCAACATGATCATAATCGGGGTACCCTTTATCAACTTTGCTTGGTTATAAAGGATCTGACCCATGACCTATATGTAGTTTAAATTCTTTAGAAAATTGACCAAATTGAAGACCTTATCAACTCTATTATAAAAATAGAAGATTTTGTTTATGATGCTTGATTAAATATCACTTGGTCATATTTGAGTATAGATCAAATTATAAACCTCATCGACTTCAGCTTTCTTAATAGAGGATTATGTCTATTATAATTATATCTCCAATTATAAGAACTAAATATTTACATCTATAAATATGAAATTTCTCCATAAAGCCATATGTAGATGGAGGAATAGAATTAATGTTATCGAATTTAATGAATGAATTTATACAAAATTCTACTTTCATTTTTTAATGAGATTTGCCATTTGAGATATTATAAGAACATATCAACATTGTCAATGCTAATTTTAATTCGGAGGAGGATTGGACTAACTATGCAAGGATGTCAAGCTCATTATGTTAACAAGATACCATCAGAATGTGTGCATCTACATTACATAATCACATGGATTTTAATACAATTATATGATACATTTGCATGCTTTCAATATCAGACAATCAAAATTAATTTCATATTTAACCCGCATAGCAAGTTTAGGTGCCAAGTTTAGACAATCTAATTAGACACGAAGTTTAAGCATTTAGCATATGTGTTTGGGACCATGGGACCATGCAAGTAATTCAAAATTATTTTAAGTTGTTAAATCATGTAGCATCATCAAACATTAAATTTAGGCATTTAGCATCATGTTGTGGCCCAAGTGTGGTTTTTAGAGCACTTACACAAATTTTGAAGTGCTCGCATGGAGGGTAGTTATTTCTTCATACAACAATTTATTTCCTGCAAATGTTTGTACAAATCGCAAAGAAAATGAATTAAACAAGATGATGCTTTATAAAGTGCATTTAAGATTCATGTAAAGCCTTTTTTTAACACCTTTTGTCTACTCTAAGATTTATATTGTAGATTTGGTGGTGTTAGGTATTTTGGGTTCTTTTCAATTACCTTTAATAATTATTTTTTTGAATTCTCAAGTTCTAATGAAGCTAATTTCATGCTTGTTGATGAGCTTTTAATTTTATCATGAGATTTATTTATTTCTTCCAGACTACTAATTTATTTAGTGCAATGTTAAACATTATCTAAGTGTTCATTAGAGAGCCTTATTTATATCCATCAGTAAATTATTTCATCATGTTCATACTCTTAGTAAGCTATCATGTTGAAAATAATTTCATTTCAAATTATCTTGGATTCTATTATCATTTGAAAGTGAATCCCTTATAGCTTAATGCTTTTGACTTGAATTACTTTGATTACTTAAATACATGATATAACATAATCTAAGTATTCATTAAAAGGGTTATGAGCATGATAATTGATGAGCTGTTGAGTTTGCAACAAATCTCTTATAAAATTCCTTTGAATTCCTACATATTTTAAGCAAATTGCTAAACTTAATGCAAGTCTCTTACGATCCAATATATGTTCAATTAAGTTAACTTTCAGATCATTTAAATGAGATATTACAATGTCATATTTATGTTGATTGATAAAGCATTCAATTCAATTCAATTGCTTTGCAACCAAGGACCAAAGTATCTTTGAAGCTTTTTATGCTTTAGTTACATAACCAATTAAAGTCTCTTTAGTTATTCCAAATGTGGATTGCAAAATAATCCAAATGTTTAGTAAATAACTTTTTCATGTTCACTTGTTGTCATCCAACCCATTTTAGTTTCAATTAAGTCAAAATTTTGGAAATCTTTTTTTTTTGTATCAAAACTTGATGGGCTTAAGTCCATTTTGATATTATTTTAGTTATTGATTTAAGGTTAAAAATTTACTTTTATTTTAGTTTATTTTGAGTCCCTTGTCATTGAGCAATCCAATAACATTTTAGAAACATTCCAACATCATCCCCATATGAAGGGGCTACTTTGGGTATGTTAGGCCCACTCACCATGCCAAGGAAGGTGTGAATGGGTGGTGCAAATATTGTGGCCTAATGTGTCATCCTTTTATACCAAGAAATGCTTGTATGGGTCTTTGTAGCTGTATGAAAAATATAGATTTTTCTGCCATGCTAAGAGAGACATGTACATGTACTTATGTGCCTAGAAGAAAACACATATTTATCCGCCACATCAAGAAAGGAATATTTAGATAATTTGGTGGCTAAAAGTCCTCCTCCCACTACACTAAGAAAGGTGTATATTGGAATTTAACCTACACAAAGAGTTTGCAAAACATAAATTTTTTTGCTATGCTTAGAAAGGTGTGTTTGAGCATTTATTTTTCATACCAATTTAACGATCAACTGTTGGACTCATGTCTTATGTGAAGCAATGCCTGAATTAGAGACAATGAACAAATTTTGAAGAACTTAATTATGGCTTTTTTATTATTGATTTAGAGAGAGAGAGAGAGAGAGAGAGAGAGAGAGGAGAAAGTAGCTGGGTAAGATATTTCAATTATAACTTAGACAAGGGTTAAGCTAAACATAAAATCCATAAATTGAAATCCTAAAAGAAATGAAAGCCTAATGTTATTATATTTACTCTAAAAGCTAATGATTTAACATCATTAGGATTTGGGCTGGTTTTGACTCAAATCATGTCAGACAGGCAAAATAGCCACATTAAATCGTACATGAGCCTAAAATCTTCTTACTCTTTTGTTTTATCTCAATTTAACAGTATGAAGACTATTTGATAGTAAACTATAACTAATATTTTTATCTAAATAGGCAATAAAAATACAACTTTAAACCCTCATTCTCATTTTCCCATCATTTTTTATTTAAAATTAGATTTTTTTGTATAAAATCAATAGATTTGGAGAGATGATGAGGAAATTCTTTAGAAATAAGAGGTGCAACCAGTAGAATCTGGAGTGAGGAATTGCCAAAAAAAGAACAATATGGTTGTGGACTTAAGGGGTTCGACAAGTATAGAAGGTTTAAGTGATGTAAGAATCGAAGGAGGTGTTCAGCTTTCTATTTCATACCGAACAAGCTGAGACATGAGATTGATGGATAAGGTTAAGCATTTTAGCAACTGGGCTTTCAATTTGTGAAGATTGTAAGAGAGGAAGGGTGCCATGCAATTTATAGGAATATGGTTCTTGAGGAGAGGGATAGGAACAATGCGAATTAGAGAGAACTTAGGGTTGGTTGTTTGTGCTTTAGTTAGAGGGAGTGGAGGCACAAATGTTCATTGATTATTTCAATGCGTGGCTGCCAAGCAAGATTTGAAAACTTTTAAATGAAATTTGTGCTATTTAGGCAAAACATTTGCACTCAATTGATTATTGCCATATTCACACATATTTGATTTAATTCATATAAAAATTCAATTACTAATTCATAACAACTAATTGTAATCCAATTTATGCTAATTTGAATTTAATTTGATTGATTTATATGTGACATTGCCTCAAACATTGTATGAATGCCTTCAAAATTAATTTTATTTAATTTGAGTGTCATTTTTGGGCAAATTTGATATTATGAACTCAATGATTCAATCCATTTTCTGATTGGATATCATTTGAGCAATCTCTACATTGATTCGAGATGAATTTAGGCCTAATTCATGCGATGTCACATCCATGACTTTCCAGTTGCATCACACTTGATTGAATTAGTTATTGAAGGTATTATTTGAAATATTTTGACATTTCAGTGACATCAACATATTGTTGATCTCATTTTTTGATGAGGTTTAACATCATTTTCAATCCTATTGATTAGGATACCTAATCTTAGATTTAGGATTTCCTATTCAAGCACTTAGGACACTATACTTGGTGATCTATTGAGTCATTTTAGGGTTTAGCATAACCTAATATGATTAGATGGAGCCAAAGAAAACTCAAATCTAAATAAATAATTGAATCAAATACATTCTAATTAAAATATAAATCCAACTGAGCTTAGAGTAAGGTAATTGAGGTGGTTAACCCAATTAACCTACCTAAGCTCAAAACCTCTTAAACCAAAGAAAATTCAAATTAAATCAAAATAAATTGAAATTAAATCAAATAAAAAGCATAAATTCATTACATAAACATAAATGAATTTAAAACTAAATTGAAATAGAAGTAAAAAAAACATTTGAAAAGTGTTGACTTTTATGGGCCCCATTAGGTCAAAAGTCAACCCACCAAAATTTGACTAAATTAAATTATTTCAATGGCTCAGAATCATCAAATGAACTTATCTAAATATGAATATAAAAAAAATCTAAACCCAACAAACTCTTAATTAGCTTAATTAGATCACTTAATTTAAATGAGCCTAAATGAACTTTATGGAACCTAAACTTAAATTCAATCAAAAGTAATTCAAATTAAATATACAAAATCATTTGGAATCATCATTAAACTTAATTCAACCAATTATGGGGTTTAATTTGATCAATTTGGTCATTTGACCTAGTTGAACCCATGTTAACCAATTAAGCTCAATTTGGGTCAAAGTGAGTTTAAAGTCAAAATTAACTTCAAATGAAATAAAATTAATTAATCTAAATCATCCCAAATACTTACATAAACATAACTAAAGCCTAAACCTAGATCAAATCTATCAAATGAAATAAATAAACTAAACCAAAGGGAATAAATGCTTAAGTGAACCATCTTATTTTATAACAAAATGAGTTTTAATTATGGATCATGTTAAATTTGATTTGGATAATTAATTACTAATCTAAATGAATGAATAATAATCATTGTTCATACTTAGCTTAATCTAAATCAAACTAAACCCAAGTGGAACAAACTCATTTGAGCTTAAACCTACACTAATTACATTACAATACACCTAGACTCATTCTAGGATAAGTTTAAAAGAATTAGTAGCCAAAATTAAGAGAATTTAAAGGTTTCAAATCAATCCAAAATCAACATAATATGCTATGGTAGGTGATGTGAAATATGAAGAAAAATTTCCTCTAATCTAAGACACTTCTCCATTTTCTCCTCCGCTCCTCATCCTGGCTGATTTAGATTGACCTCAATCAATTAACCAACTCTTAGAGCTAGTCTCTAAAGGTGGCAATCACCATAGCCAATTCCTACTTTAAATCCCCATAAGAAAGCTCTTGACCAAATAAGAAGAGAAGAAAGGAGACCTTCTATGGCCATTCTAACAATACTCACACATTCCTCAAGTGAAACGAAGAACCAACCTTCTCAAGTATAGATTTACCTAATTGGTGAATAAGAGAGATCCAATTGGTGAAAAGGCAATTCAATTCATCATACCTAGAGGTTCATCACATCACCACAAAGGTGTTCGAATAGTCCCTACCATCAAGGATCGACGCCGGTGAGGTATGCCTTAAAATTGAGCCTTCTTTCATTTTGGTTTGATCACTTGTAAAGGGGATTTGATCTCAAATGAGATTAAATAGTATAGATGCATTCTAGGTCAAGCGTTGATGGATTTGGAATTAAAATAGAGTGATTTCATCGGCTAGATCACTAGATAAAGTGTTGATGTAATGGACAGCACTAGACCTCAACCATTGGTGGAGGAGACGTAATCTCATTGTCTGTTCTTTTTGTTAGGAATGGACGATTAAGATTTAGTTGGATAAATTGATTAAAATCTACATGGGAACTACATGTGAAATCGTGACCGTCTAATCTTTGATAGGACAGTCGAAATGAATCCTGCATGCACCGTTTAATAACGCAAGATCCATGTGGATCCCATGTGGACGAATCACATGCTATCGCATCAGCGCCACATGGTGTTAACCATTTTAAAATGGAAATTTATTTTTGGATTTTTAAAAAAATCCTACATAAATAAAAAAAATGTAAATAAAGGCTCTATGGATTCATCTAAGCAAGAAGAATCCATTTAACATAAAATCCCCAATTTTTATTGGATATTTTTGGATTAAATTAGGTTTAATTAAAAACAATCAAACATAAATTAAGCTTAAATCATTAATCAAATCAATTTTAGTCTTTGGAGAATTGAAATTAAGGTTAAAACATACCTTAGATAAATTTCATAGGATTTATTAGAAACTAAATCCATATATATAAAATTTTCAATCATAAACCCTTAATTTAATGAAATAAATTAATAATAAATTAGAAAACTTATGGAAAATTATAAAATCAACTCAAATTATTATAACGACTCTTAAAACCTAAAATCACCATTAGAATTCTTTGAAACTTAATAAACCCCAAAATGAACAAGTTAGGTAATTAATTTAATTAATTAATTCAATTAATTGATTTGAACTTTAAAAAATTATAATAAAATAATCAAAACTATAAAAAATGTAAATATAACTTATATGGATTTATATTCTAGAGGGAAATATAAGAAAATTAAAACCCCTAATTAATTTTATCTAATTTAAGCTTAAATTAGGTTTTATTGAAATTGTCAGACCATGTGTCTAGAGCAGCTATGCTCCATCATCTATGACCTTATCTTCGCTCTCCGAATAATCTCTGGTACTGAGCTAGAGCATAATGGATACCTGAAAAATATACATGACTACCTCTTTTACACGAATCAACTGGATGACATTGAAAGAGCTCATGATCTTGATGTGTGCACTCCTCATAAGGAATGCCTATAATAGGGAGACTTGTTATATCCTATATAAAATAATCATCATCTTATGTGACCAATAAAGTATTGATGATCTATACTCTAGATCTAAGAAAATGGAATGCGACTATAGTCAAAAAGTGATGCATATACTATGTGATATATATCAGTCGTCTTGAGAATACCACCATGCATCTGTAGGTGATGGCACACCTAGTATACTATAGCCACTAATAGCTAAGAAGGGTGTGCCAAATACTAACTTTGGATACCAATCTTCTATCTCATGGTGTAATATGTGATAACCCAAAAGTTTGATTGTGCTTGTAGAAGGTGTAGTATCTATGATTGGTTGAAGTATGTCATGATCCCCAAAGCTAGGGTGATCTGTAACTCTCTATAAAGAAACATCATGACTATGCCTTAGCTTTATATTGATCACCCAATCAACAGGATCATACCCTAATAGATGCTCTAAATCAAAAAGTGGAATGCGTGATAATCGAGTAAATGATTCCTCAAAAATATCATTGCCTGTCGATTTATCTGATGCCATAATAGTTGATCTTGTAATTTTTATAATGTAGATCATGAATAGGCCCATATAATCGTAGTATGATATATCATTTTTTCTTGATAAATATTATAGCCAATCTATAGTAAATCGAGATAAGAGAAAAATATAAATTTCATAAACATTATAAGAAAATAGTAATATCTAAATTTGTAAATGTGTTGTGCATGTAGGCTTTTGGTTCAATTTTCTTTAGTTTTATAGACTTTAAATTGAACATATTGAATTCAGATTTATATTTAGAGCCGGCCCTTTGGGTATAATAGTTATATTTAGACTTAAATTCTATTCATATGGACATGTTGGATTTTAGTTTAGGTATAAATTAGAGCCTTTTAGGTATGATGGAATTAAATTTTAAATTTTGATCCAGCCCCTTTGGACATGATATAATCTAAATTTGAGTTAAGATCTAGCCCCTTTGGGTATAATGGATCTTATTCTGCTCCCTTTGGGCATGATGGATCTTGATTTAAATTTAGATCTTGCCCCTTTAGGCATGATGGATCTGATCCATCCCCTTTGTGTTGATTATACACCTTGTGTAATAAGAACTAATTATCTCTTCGCATGATAAATTATTGATTAATCATTATGAATGATATTCTTAATTTAGATTTATATTGATGATATATATATATATATATATATATATATATATATATATATATATATATATATATATATATATATATATATATATATATATATGATATATTTAATCGAAGTTAAATCAATGCGAAATTTCTTTAACTCCACGTTCTTCAGTCAATTCAGGATGCTAAAGCTATTAGACAAGAATTGGGTGGAAATTTTTCTAGGATGAACTAAATTAAGGCAAATGAAAATCTCACTAAAGTAAAATAAATCATTCATTTATTTCAAAATAATTTATGTGAGAAATATTCATAAATATATATTTCATATTAAAATTATTCTTTAAATTATTCATTTTGGATAATGTGAACTAAATGCATAAACTTTGTTACATTTATTATGCTTTCATGCAAATTAAATTAAGTTCACATTTCTTTAAATTATTTTCATGCTTAAGCATGTTCATTATCCATTTATTAAATGCATGAATCTAAATTAACCAAACATTATTCAAGGTATTATTTTTCTCTCTCCTATCCTATCTCTCATCCTAAATCTTTTTGGCCGAATTTTTTATGATTATTTGCTAAATAAATTATGTGAGAGTTATCAAATTATTTTCATAATTATCTCATATTTTTCTAAATTAAAAAAAATTAGTTATTGAATCTTTAATTTGAATTATTTTTGAATTCAAATTGAATATTCCTTTGATTACATATGCAAATTTGAACTCTCCTCTTTATGGAATGTTATGTGTCTGATCATATGCTAATCTAGTTGATTTAATTTGAATTAATTTTAATTTTTTTGAGTTAATTCAAATTCAATTAAAAAATCCATGGAATTATCTTTTTATCCTTTTATATAAATTATATTTTTGGAAATCTCCTTTGGCCAACTATATCTTTATTCAATTTCAAATTAATCTCTTAATGAAAATTAATTTAAAATATTTTAAGATCTGATTGATCATCATTTAATTCAAATTAAGTACATTAAAATAAATCTAATCTATTTTAGTAAAGTAGCTTTTTTTTTTGAATATTGGATTTTATTAAATAAAGCTTGTATGTTATCTCTTTCCTTCCTTCATTCAATAAAGATGAATTGATTGAATATTATATGATATTGCATTAAATACTAATTAAATCCCATCATGCAAACTTCATTTTTTGTCTACCATATATTATGCTTAATTTAGATAAAATCAAAATTTGAATTATTCTCTATTTCATTTGGACAATTAATTGTGTCATGACTTATTTGATAATAATTCAAACTCCTCTCTCCTCTCTTTCTCTCTCTCTCTCTCTCATTGACCCACATAAGCATTAACTTATTAATTACATTAGAAATCAGGTCATATGATGATTTGATTCAATTTAAATCTCTTTCCAAATTAATTTTCCCTTCACATCCCCTTTTTTATCAAATTTCTTCATCATGCTACATTAAGTTAATTTAATTGATTCAAATTGAATCACTTACTAATTAAACTTTTCCACTTCCTTGCCTTGGCCAAATCCCTCTTATAAAATTTGAATTTCAAATTGATTTTTAATTAAACCAACCTTCCATATTAAATTTCAAAATCCCTCTTATTTCTCTTTGGACGATTTTTTATCTAATGCCATTTATTTTTATTTTGATTGGTTCATGTTTAAATTAATTCCAAATGAGTTTCCCTCCTATTGTTCCTTCTCTTGGCTGAACCTCATGACACTTTGTCTTATAAATAATGTTCCTTTTAAACCTTCTTGGAAAAATCTCTCTTATAAAAACCCTCTCTTGGCCGAATCTTTGCAAAACCTTTAGAGATCTCTTCTTCATGAATCAAGTGCTAATTTCTTCATACTTTTTCCATCCTCCAACCTATAAGTGATTGGCTTGAGGATTGACGTAAGAACTTGGAGGATTAGTGAATTTCCTTATGGTTGAAAGCTTAACAAGGTGCTTTCATTCTAGTTTGTGGTTTTACATGCTAAGTGCATTATTCTCCTTCTTGGCTTGAGTTTCTTATGCATTTGGTCAATTTATTTTGTGCTTAACTTATCTATTTCTATACATTCTCAAGTTGGCCAAAAGCTTTATTTTTCTTCATTATTCCTACATGTTCTAAAGAGAGATTATTGTTTGTATTATTATTTCATATAAAATACTTATGAGTAACAAGTTCAATTACATTTAAATCATCTCATCTTTTGTATAAATAATAATTTTCTTAAAAAGAGATTTCATTTAAGTTAATGTGATTTAAGATTTCATTTTTATTTGATCTTTCAAAAAACTCTATGTCTCTTTCTAATAAGTGATTGGTTCAAGTTTCAAATCATTATTGTGCTATATTTAAAATCATAAATTAAATCACCTTGATTTCAAGTTATCATATTCACATCAAATATTTTAAAGATTTATTATATATATATATATATATATATATATATATTTCAAGTTTAATTATTGTTCAAATTTAAATATCAGTTAAAGTGAGCTATCTTTCATTCCTTTGAATTTAGTTGCCTTAATGTTATTGCAATTTGTTTGTGAGAGAAAAACTATTTTAAAATTGAGAGTTAGATCCTTATTTCTTCTTTTTCTTATTTTATTGTTAAGTTGCACTTTCTCATTAAGGAAAGTATGTTGTTGGGTTGTGCTTACCCATTAAGAAAAGTACATTCTTGGGTTGTAGTTCCCCATTAAGGAAAGTATGATGTTGGGTTGTACTTGCCATAAAAGAGAGTATGGGAGATTTGTTGTAATCTCATTTTGACTTAGTAAATTCCAAGCTTGCTAGGTGGATGTAGGCTTTTTTGGGGTTTAGAAAAAAATCTCTATGTTCTCTTTCTTTATTTTCTGCACTTTTTTTTCTATATTGTTATTGATTTTTATTTTAATTCTCTATAGATTTATCATTAAAAATTTAAGTTTTTATACAAAAGTTTTAAAATAAGTTTTTTGAAGTTATATTTAAAACTCAATTCAGTCTCCTTCTTGGGTTCCATAGTCTCTTAATAATTAGTATCTCTCATTTATTTAACATCCCTGACATCCCTGAGTTGATCACTATGGCACTTCAAATGATTCCTTATTCTTTTAATGATAAAATTTATTATGCACTTATTTTTGATAAAACTAATTTTGATATATGAAAAGTTCGATTCTTATGGTTTTTATGAAGTATTGATTCTAGAATGTGGTATATCAGTTTAAATGGTAGCTTATCTATTTCAAAAAATGATTTGATTCTCTTAAATGGAAAGATAATTTCATATTTTTATAAGATATCTCTTCCTGATGAGCTTTCTTATTTATTATCTTTTAAATTTGAAAAAGATATGCTTGATGCTCTCACTTTTCTATATAGTTGTGATTGTAAGACATGTGAGAGGAATTCTTTACAAGAAAAGAACATTCTTATTAAGAATTCCATAAAATTAAATTCAAAGCCCCAAGTGCATGCCTTTGGTTCTAAAAAGAGTAAGAAGAGAAATAATAAAAATAGAGGAAAGGTGAAGAATAAATGAGATTTTAAACAAAGTATTATAGTGCTTGTAGAAAAATAAGAAAAAGTGCTTCCAACTACATCCCTCAAGTCAGCCACCCAAAGTTTCAATTTTCAAATTGATTCTGAGGTTGACCCTGAGGTAAATAATTTATTGTTTGAAGAGTTATCCAATGTCTTTGATGAATTAGTGGATGTTTCTAGTGAATTGAAAAGACTCATAAGGAATAAACATATTATCCTATAATGGATTTTATCATTTAATAAAAGACTCATAAGGAATAAACATATTATCCTGAAAGATAAACATGTTATCCTATAATAGATTTTATCATTTAATAAAAGAATCCTAAGGCTAATGGGTCTTTAATATACCAGAGGTTTTTCACTTGAACTATATGGGAAGTAGAACAAAGCTTATTTTAAGCTGGGTTCATGGTTCCTTATAAGGGCAAGCCCCTATAGTTAATTATATCTTAGGAATGAATGATTTCATCCTAAGAATACTCTCGATTAAAGAAATAGGTTATTATTTTTATCGATTTCTAAGCTAGTTTTCAAAGGAAAATGATAATTTGGAATTTCAAAAGGGAACATTATAAAGTAGAAGGAATTCTTTTGGAAGTCAATCAGGATTAAGTAAGAAATGCCTATAGGCACTAGGATGCCCAATAGGCATCTCAACTATCTTATTATTGGGCTTTAAATTTTGGAATTTAAATTAAATTTTGAGTTAAAATGTTATTAGAAATTTAGAACTTAGATTCTAGCAAATAAGGCTATAGAAATGCCTAGGGATGAAGACTTACTCCGAGGAAGATGCTTCAAAACCTAAGTCTGTATATGCTTATGTTATAAATCAGAGGCTCGACTAAGTTTAACTTTTTAGAATTATTAATCATTCCTCTCAATTGAGGGAATAAACCTATCCTTTATTCTTTTGGACTTATAACCTGCCTAGAAGGGATACTAGCTAATACCACCAAAATGAATTTTAAATTCAGGATGTCAAGTCTCATGTATGTAGGATGGCTATGTTGTTGTATTTTTTGAAAAATCTAAAAACTTAGACTCACTCTCTAATCCCTAAGATCATGTAGGGTATGATATACACCTAACTAATGCAATATTTTTTAGCTTTTAGATGTTTTGACTCATGATTCATTTAAGGTCTTAGGGTATGCATTTTATGCTTAAATGACATGCAATTAGAAGTAGTCATGGACCAAATCAAGAAGAGAAGGTAGACTTCTCCAAGAAAGTGGTCATCCTCAAAGGTCAGATGCTTCATGTGCGCAATGGGAGAAGCGCCTAAATCAAAAATTTTGAATAATATGCTAGCATGGTTCACAAAAGCTAATTGTTTATAGTTTATTTTAAGTTTTTCCTAAGATTTTAATTTATGTGAGAAGTTTTAAATTTTTTATTTTTTTTATTTTTTGTTTAAGTTGTTTAGATATAGGTTAGTTAGAAACATAGTTTTCCTAAGAGCCTTATGTCCAAACATTTATCATTGAAAACATAAAAAGAAACCTAGAAAAGTAAGCTGATTATATTACACACCCAAAGTAAATTAAGCCAAATTTAGATTAAAGAATAGACAATTGCAACTGGGTACCACTATACACCCTAGAAGAAAGAGAAAATGTGCAAAGAAGTTCGCCTCATACATCTGCCTAGTAAAGTCTAGATCTATGTGTCTTTTTCTAGGATCATCTCCTTCTTTAAGGACTTCCATGGGTTTCACAAGGGAGTACCATCTAGGGTGAGCTCTTGCTAGTCTTATACCCTGTAGATCTTAACTTAATCTTAAGCTCAAGTTACATTTTAAATTTCAAAAATAAATCTTATGCCCTGCAAAACAAATGTCAGGAAAATACAAATAGCACACTAATAGTTAAATTTACAAACATATGGGCGTAGCATTAGTTTCTTGCCAAGCCCACCTATTTTTTTGGGCTATCCTAAGGGATTTATTCAACACCTGCAAGAAAATGATGATTTTATAATTTATTACATCAGACCCTTTAGCACGGTCCCCTATAGAAGACAACATTAGTTCTAAAATAACATCCTAATATTCAGTCTAATTGGCAAACAATTCGAGACATCCAATCCAAAATAATACACCACAAAATAACAAAAATATCACATCATATCACAGATCAACCTAACCTAAATCTAGAGTCTATGACCTGATAATCTTATATGTGAAGGAAATGGGTTTATGTGGCAAGACTTTGCTAAGCATTTTTAGATTCAAGTTTCAATTTAAGTTTTGAGGACAATTTTGTTTTGGAATTATAATTTTATTATTCTTTTCTACTTGTCCTGATTTGATTAAATGTTTCTAAGTTTGAATTATTTTCAATTTGATTTGACTTATTTGATTTGAATTTGTTCAATGTTTATTCATTAATGTTTATGTTCATTTAATTTGTATTCATTTAGTTTGAATTATGTTAACCTAATACATCTAGGTTAGTCTTTTGATTCATTCTTAGCTTGCATTGATTATGGATTAAGATTTCATTAATTGGTTGATCATGAATTTAATGAATTATTAAATTAATTATTTATTTTATTATTATTATTATTATTATTATTATTATTATTATTATTATTATTATTATTATTATTATTATTATTTTGCATTCATAAATATTTCATTAAACCTTAAGTATATAATTGATCAAATTCTTTGATTTAGAATGTTGGAAAATTATTCTTAGGTGTTCTGATGTTGATGAAGATGTTTCAAATTAATTTATAAATTTTTATAATTTATTAAAATTTTCTGATTTATTATTTCATGTAAATTGACTTAAATATTGAAAATTCAATAACTATCGATTCATTGGTCAATCGATCTTGAAATATTTATGCAAGTGGGATTCCTTACCAGTTTGAGTTTCTTAAAGTTTCATTTTGATCATATGTATAATTTGACATTAATTAAAGTCCTAATTATTTTATTAAAGCCTAAATTAAGCTTTATTTAAAATATAGTACTTAGGGCTTTCTATTTTTCTTTGATTCCTCTTCGAAAGATGTATCCATAGAGGGTTCATTTCAAATTTTAAAAATTTTGGTTGATTTATTATGATTTTCCTAAGTTTAGGTTGATTAATTAGATTAATTAATTCAATTAAATGCCAAATTAGATCATTTTATGATTTTTGGATTCAATGAGTTTTAGTGGTGTTTTCAAGTTCATTAAAGTTTATTATGCTGATTTAAGGTGACTTTATTATTTTCCATGATTTTTATTTAATATTAATTTATTATATTAAAATTAGGGTTTAAGATTGGAAATTCAATATCTTTTGATTTACTTTGCAATAAATCATGAAATTTTTCCTAAGGTGTATTTTAACCCTAGATTCAATTCCCCAAAGTTTCATATTAATTAGATTAATGGTTTATGATTAATATGAGTTTGATTATTTTCATTTAAACCCAAATTAACCCAAAATTACCAAATAAAAATTAGTGCTTTCGAGTTTAATGGATTCCTGTCACTCAAATGAGTCTACAGAGTTATTAATTGTATTTGTTTGGTTGACTATTTTAGTTCTTATGATCTTTTGCAGTTTTTATAATTTCTTTAATTTTTTAAATAAAAATTATATTTATGTTTTAAAATGCATTGTGCCTAGTGGTGCCACTTTATGTGTGGTGGTGCTCAATTTGTCTAACTGAATTCATGTGAATACATCTTGAATTACTTCTGATCATCTGATCTTTGATTAGATGGTCATAATCTCACCCACATTTTCCTTAAGGTGTTTAATCAGACCATGCAACTAGATTAGAACTGTCCCATCTAAACAGAAAAAATAAATGGCATAAATCGCTCCCATGTTCTTGCTGGTGAGAAGCGGACGCCATCCGTCAAATTTGGTTGATTTCTAGCTATCCAAAGGGAATTTTAATGTAATTTGGATTACAAAATAATTAAGTACAAATTTGCAATTGATCCATATAGTTTGATATGTTTGGAGATCAAATTTTCTTCACAAAGGACCAAACAAAATTGCTTAAAGGACTGGTTTGGATCCATACTTCGTCGACTGTGATCCTCGGTGGTCACCGCACTTTATGTACTTTCATCTTGATGGGTCCAAGCTATGGTGAATATTTCTTAGCTTGTCTCCTTGCCAAATATAATGGATACCAACACTTGGCTATTTATCATTGATTTTGGTCATTTTCTGGCTTGCCGGAGGCGACGGACCTCAGAGAGGACTCGTTTGAGGTCACCTTCGTCCATGGATTGTGTAGAGAAGGACAATTAGGCATGAGAAATTCTCCATTTTCTTTTTTCATAGATGGTCAAAACTTTTTTCTGTGGTCACTTTGGCCAATCTGGACAAAAGAGGCTTCTGGGAAGCCTTCAACTTGGTTTCTCTTCATCTTGTGAATGTGTTGAAGCAAAGAATATTGGAAAAATAAAGACTTTTTCCCCTTCTTCCATGCATGGCCAAGAGTCATGCATGTAAGACTTTAGGTGACCAAAATCCAGCCACTGGCAGTGAGGGTCTCAACCAAAAGGTATGTTCGGTTCCACTTGACCTTATGAATATGTTTGGATGAATATTTTGAGGGAAATATTCTCTCTCCTTGCCTTGGCCATAAGACATGGTTCTTCTTCATCCATGGAAGAAGTCATATTTCTTTTTTCTATATTAAGTTGCCTAAACCAAATGAAAGGTGAGCCATAAGTAAGACTCAAGCTTAGTTGAGTTGAATTTTGATTTAGGCTCCTTGAATTCGTCCACTGAATTTTTTTAATTTTGGATTAATTTTAGTTAATTTATTTCATGATTAGATTTATGTTTAAGTTTTGATTGACCAATACACCATGTCATGTGAGAACTTAATTCAATTTTAAGTCAACTTGACCTATTTTGACTTAAATGGGTTAAGTTGAATTTCATTGAGTCAAATGAAAATTTTTAACTCAACTAAATTATGTTTGGACTCCAATCATGTTTAATCACATGTATGAGATGATTTGGAGTGATAAATTTTATTTAATTTCAAATTGATCTCAATTTTGACCCATTTGACCAACATTAGGCTTAATGGGTTAACTTTGGGTTCATTTGGGTCAAATTACTAAATTGGTCAAATGGGACCTAATGATTGACTGAATTTTTGTTTAATGATCATTTCCAAATGATTTTGGACAATCAAATTGAGTTGGGTTTGAACACAATAAGTCTCATTTAGGCCCATTTACATCAAATGATCTAATTAGCCTAAATAAATTTAAATTTCTTTAGATTTATGTTTAAACATGTTTTGTCTATGATTTAAATCATTTGTAATGATTTCATTTAGTCACATTTTGATGGGTCAACCTTTGACATTGTGGAACCCACATAAGTCAAACCCATGTCAAAATGGTTGACTATTTTGACTTTGATTTGAATTTGACTTTCTTTTATTTGATTTGATTTGAATTTATTTTGGTTTATTTGGATTTTTTATTTTATTTGAATTTAATTAATTTTAAGACTAAATAGGGTAATTAGGTTAATCACCTTAATCACCTTTCTTTAAACTCAAATGAAATCAAGTTTCAACTAAAATGTGTTTGATTTAATTTATATTTGAGATTTGGGTTAAGTCTACCTAAACCCATTAGGTTAGATCAAACCCAAGGAGGATGCACTAGGTCACTAGGTGTAGTGATCTAAGTGCTTAATTAGGAGGCTCCTAATCTAGGATTAGGTGTCCTAATTACTAATTTTAGAAATGACATTAACCTCATCCAAAAATGAGATCAACACTCACCTCTGAGACACCAATGCATATTAGATAGATATGTTTATTTTTAACTTTAATTGAGAGTGCTCTCTTACTATGGTAAGAAGGATAATTAACTATGGAGCATTACATCCATAAAAAGTAGAACCAAGATCTAAATAAACCCTAATGTGATGTTAAGAAAAATCTGGTTACGTATATGCCAATCTATCTCATAACAAAATATAATCCTACCCATCTTATCCAAAGATGGTGGAGTGCATCCTCAAAGATGATTTTTTCTGAGCGATCATGGATGATAGCTTTGTTATTAAGTTCAGAGTTGGATTTGGAAACCTCAACATTAAAGCTAATGGCATGACTCTATTCCCTATTAGTGAAACAGTTATTAAGGACAAACAGGCTATTTTGGAGTTCTCTAGTGTACCCTATTCTACTCCTATCATTGGTAGTGTAGTCACTACTGAGGCCACTGAGAGAGCCTAAGTGGGTCCTTCCCTAAGAAGATCAAACTGTCTATTGTAGAGATATTACATGCTTCCTTTTTTCCCTAGTACTTTTAAAGTAGTGTCCACCTCTAAGCCACCTCAAATGACTAAAAGTTAAAAGAAGAATAAAGGGAGCATTGAGGGAAAGAAAATAAAAGGAAACAGTATAGATAGAGTTGGCTTGGGTGAGGGATGGATATACCATCCCAATAGATTCCACCTTCTTTCTATAGCCCAAGGAAGCAAGGATGTATCCTGGATTATGAGTTCTTCACCTCACCCATTCAATTATGAAATTAAAAAAGAGCCTTAGAATGGAAAATAGAGGAACATGTGGTAGGTTGCATCAGTTTCTTCATAGGATCCTTGGGTCTTCCTCTTACACAAAAGAGGAGCTACTTAGGTCTATGAAGGATCAGGTATCTAGAATCTTTGAGAGAGAGATTCTAGGGAGGCTTGCCACTTTCCAGAATAAAGGGAAGGAAAAGGTGGTCTTCCCTACTAGGAGAGAATCTTATCGACCCATGTCTACCATACCAGACAATTATCACTATTTAGAAAGGTACTTGACTTGGCATAAGAAGCAACCTGCTGGTTTAGGGATAGATAGAACTTTCCCTAGAAAATAAAACAAGAAAGTCTATGTTAAGAAAGTTCCATTAACCCCTGATCAAAACATTCCTTCACCACCACCACCATTAGAGAAAGTACATTTTACTCGGCCTGTCACAAAAAATGCCTTCATCACCTTCATTTAGGCCCCAAACTAAAGGGGTGTCCTCATCTTATTCTTCTAAGTAGATAGAGTCTCTCTATTTATCTTGATGTAATAAGAAAATTTTGGATGAAGGACACTTAGGTCTAGGAGCCACTCTATCTATAGTGAAAATCTCTATTGTTCATGGAAGTCATGAAAAAGAAACATCTGATGTAAGACTCATGGATGTAGAAGAAGAGTCTAAACTCATCCTTGATGATAATGGTGTTCCACTCCATTTGACAAAAGAGGAGGTAGAGACTATAGTAAAGGATGATGAGGAAAGTGAAAGAAAGAATAAAACAAAATAAAATTTTGATCTAGATCAAGATCATCTACTAGATGATGACTCGAAGCTAGCTATAGCACAGATTTTTATGGTAGACATAAGAGCTTCAAAGAAATAACAAGATGGAGCACAAGAGAGCACAAAAGAAGGTCTTGTATTTGATCCAACATAACAATTAATCCTTCAACTATAGAAGAAGGATGATCAGATCATAAGGATAAAAAAGAGAATGGAGAAAATGATTGCTACCATGCAGTCACTCTAGAGTATGATTCCTTCTTTTTCCCAGCATCATTTTATAGAGCAACCAAAAGAGTCCCATCCTACTGATGAGATGATGCTTAATTAAGGAGAGTATCATCATCAGGAATGCAAACCCATAGATGATATATCTCCAAAAACTAACTTGAAGTATTTGGTAGAATAACATGTTAAAGAAGCACTAGTATAATCTCGTGATATGACTCTAATTCTGAAGAGTAGACTCTA
This sequence comes from Cymbidium sinense, assembly GCA_021442155.1. NCBI lineage: Eukaryota > Viridiplantae > Streptophyta > Magnoliopsida > Asparagales > Orchidaceae > Cymbidium > Cymbidium sinense. The sequence goes on from CM038229.1 coordinate 31,663,740, forward strand.
CCCTGAGGAGTATGAATCCATATCATATCATAAGGGATTCGTGCCTCCTTCTTTTAAAGTATTTAATGGGATAGACAATCCCAAGCAGCATCTAGCACATTTTCATGTGAGTTGCTGCAATGCTGGTGGGAGCAATGCTCTATTATTCAGATAGTTCATTATCATCTTGACCATAGTTTCTTTGTATGGGTATGCATAGATACCAAATGTTTTAGTGCGCACATTCACTAAACTGGAGAACATGTTTGTAAATGGTTTATTGGCTCTCAACACCACATTATTGCAGGTGATTTAGTTTTTGAAAAATAAAAGTCTGGTGAATCCTTTATGGATTATATCTTGAGATGGAGGATTCTTAGCTTAAAGTGTAAGCTACAATTACAAGATCAGCACACTTAAAAATACTATTGAGAAATATTCATGGTCTAGTAGCATTTTTATTAAAGAGCTTTACGATTAAAACTTTTGGAAAATTGTTGAACAAAGCCTCTAGCATGCAGGAAGAAGCTCATAGGTTGTCTTTCTTTAAAGACCAATCAACTACATAACCAATGAAACCTAGGAAAGTATTGGAGATAAAGGCAGGCAATGTCTCTGTAGTAGACAAAGGAAAGGCTTCTATTCAAGTGCAAAGAGAGCTACCTTTTTCATTTAGGCCATCACAACACCAGCAGTTATTACCACCCCTTAAGAAGGCTCCCACTAGCCCTTTCAGTGAAAGAATAAACTTGACTTATTCTTTTAAGAATAGATAGTGAGGAAGATCTTCAAGAATTTAAAAAAAAAATTCAGATTTTAAGCTACCTAACCTGAAGAGACTAAAGGAAGTGGGCAAAGTAAATGATCATAACTATTATCCATATCACCAGATGTTAGTGCATACTACTGAAGATTGCTTCACTTTCAAGGACTAGCTTGAAAGAAATTACAAAAAGGGATTAGTGATAATTTTGAAAGAATACCTTGTGGGCCCTAAACAAGGGTTCATAAAGGCAATTACAGGTGATTATTCTACTTCCTCTAGTTCTTCTCCTTTAAATGAATGGGATATTGCTTTATCCCATTCCTCTAAAAACTATTTTATAAAGAAATTTAAAAATTCAATACATGATCAAATGAATACTTAGAAGAAGATCATCTAGATTGATCTACCAGAGTCAAGAGATTTGGTTCCACCTTGACCCCATTCAACATCTTCAGATGTTCAGATGACTAGAGAGAGTGGTGAGGGAGGGAAATCTTTTATATCTAATAGAGTTTTGTACAATAAAGATGAAAAGGCTAGGTCTTACACTCTTTTACCTTCATGTACATATTTTAAAGATATAAATAAAAAGCCTACCTCTAAAGGCATTTCTTATATTTTTTCCATTTCTAATGAATGTGATGTTAAAAATAAAAGAAAAAGAAAATTCTCATGTTGATGTGTTTTATGAACTAGGGTTAGATACTGAGAGTCCAATGGATGACTTATAAGGTAGCCCAATTAGTATAGAAATGGAACTTTCAGATTCTAACCAATCATTTGAGAAGGATGTCAATGATGAGGGACTGGTTGATAAAACCCTTGCAGACATCATTGAGGTTAGTCTTTGTAGTGGGAAGGTTTTACCACGTCACCTACCTCCTCTTCTCAAAAATAAAGAAAAGCAAATTATTGACCAAAATTTAGAACCTTTGCAAAAAGATTCAGTAGACGATCTAGTAGTTCCCAATGTTGACTACAACATTTTAGCCCATCTTAGGAAATTTCCTACTAGGCTAAGTATTTATGATACCCTTGTTCTATCCAAAGAAATGATGGAGTCATTAGCACAAGCATTACTCAATCCAAAAATATGCCTACCTCAGCTAACTGCAACTTCCTCTGATGAGACTTGTTACTTCAAGGAGATCCCTGGAGTCACCTTCTGTGATGAGGATCTACTCTTGGGAACAATAGATCATAATCAGCCCCTTTACATTTTTTTCAAGGTGGAGAACATCAAGTTGTCATGAGTTTTGGTCGATCCTAGCACTTCAGATAACATTATGAATTCCAAAACACTATCCTTCCTAAAGATTAACACCAGAAGACTTAGTTCATAAAAGATGTTATTGAGGGGATTTAATAAAAAAGGAGAGAAATCTTTAGGTTCAATCACACTATTATTAGAAATAGAAGGATTAAGAATTGAAGCAAAATTTTATATCATTGATTCAGAGACATCCTTTAGGTAGATCGTGGATACATTAGTATAGAATGGTTCTTTCCTCACTCCATGAGTATATTAAGTACACTAGGGACAGAGTAGAGTATACCATAAAAGGTGACATACAACCATTCTATATTCATGAAATTCAACTTTATGAAGATGTTGCCTATTATATGCATAAAAGGTAGATATCTGATTCTATGAAATCCATCCCTGTTGAGTTATCAAAGAAAAAAAGAAGATGTTATAGCAAATAAACAAGAAGAAAAGAAAGATAAGAAGGAAAAAAAGAAAAGAAAAAAAAAAGAACCTCTAATAATACAAATTGATTTGGAATCTAGCTCTGATGAGAATTCCAATCAAAAGGATGCCTCAATGAAGTTTGAGATTACATTAGAATCAGATAGCGATGAAGAACAAATTCAAGCATTATAGGATGATCCAGATTGCTTCACTTATAAAAAAAATAAAGAAGTATATGGATACTTTGACTTTAACCCCTTTATCACATGATAAAATTTCATAGGTAGAAGTCAAAGTAGCCCTAGATCTTATAAGAGAAGGTGAAAGAATGTCAAATTTTGATTCTATGCCTGAGTCTTCAGGCTTAAAAGTAGATGTAAAGCTTGAAGACCCATCTTCTAATGAAATAATAAAACTCCCATTTGATTGGTATCCTGACTGTGTGAAAATTCTATAAAATATGGCTTGATTTCTAATGCTTGGACTAAAGGGATAGCTCAATGCATGGAAAGTAAAATTAAAAATTTGAAATCCAAAGCTAGCATTGGGTTTGGTACCATTGGGCCCTTAAAAGATAATGAACATCGTTTAATGATAAGCAATCATATAGAATCGATCCACTCTTTGGATTTTTTTTTTCTAATCCTTTAAAGGGATCTTGTCTTGAAACATTAAATGACCCAAATGATTTCTTAATTCAAAAAACACCTCAATAATTTAAAGAAGAAATAAAATCCACTATTGATGAATTAAAAGAGATCAACCTAAAAATCAAAGAAGACCTAAGACCAACCACTATTAGTTTATTTTTAAGTCCAAAGGATTCTAAAGAGTTCATCAACTTATTGAATATAAAGATTACTTTGCATGGAATTATGATGACTCTCTGGATGATGTAGTCCATGAACTAGAGATTAAACCTAACGTGATTCTAGTAAAGTAAGCTCCTAGACATATGCACCTAGAGGTTAAACAATAAGTAATCACTGAAGTAAAAAAAAAGTTAATTGAGGCTGAATTCATATGAGAAGAATAATACCCTTTGTGGTTAGCTAGCATAGTCTCAATAATAATAATAAAGAATGGCCAAATACGCATTTGTGTAGACTTTAGAGACTTAAATAAGGCTTGTCCTAAAGTTGAGTTCCCATTGCTAATACCAAAATTCATGGTGGACATAGCTTCTTCACATGAAATCTTTTCATTCATGGATAGATCATCTAGGTATAACCAAATAAAGATGGCTCTAGAGGATGAAAAGCATACGGTGTTCAACATTCCTATTGGGATATTCTATTACACGGTCATGCCATTTGGTCTCAAAAATGCTGAGGCCACTTATCAATGAGCAATGATAAGGATTTTCAATGATTTAATTCATAATCAAGTCAAATGCTATATTGACAACCTAGTCATTAAAAGTAAAGAAAAAAAATCATTTATATGACTTAAGAATTATTTTTAAACTATTGAGGCATTACAATCTAAAAATGAATCCTTTGAAATGTGCTTTCGGAGTAATTTCAGGAAAGTTTTTAAGATTTGTTGTGAGGCACCGTGGTATCAAAATAGATCCTAAAACATTAAAGTTATCATAAAAATGCTACCGTTTAGAAGTCTTATGCAACTAAGATCATTCTAGGGAAGGTTGGCATATTTAAGAAGATTTATATTGAATAAATCTAGAATATGCCAACCATATGTGGCATTAACCAAGAAAGATTCTAAATTCATTTAGGATAAAAAATGCTAGAGTGTATTTGAAAATTTAAAATAATATTTGATGAATCCACCTATTTTGGCTACCCTAATCCCTTGCAAGCCATTAATTTTGTATACTACAACCTTAAATGAATCACTTGGCCCCAGTTAATGAAGAAGGGAAAGAAAATACCCTTTATTATCTAAGCCATAGACTCATCCCAATGGAAATGAATTATCTTCCTATTGAAAAGTATTATTTTGCTTTAATTTTTGCGATTCAGAAACTAAGGCATTACATGTTTTCACATAAAGTAAATCTGATTTCAAGAACGAATCCATTGTAATATCTTATGACTCGCTCAACTTTGTTTAGACATTTAGTGCATTGGTAAATAATTTTATTGCAATTTGAGATTACTTTTATTCCTCCTCATGTTGTAAAAGGTCAAGTTATAGCTGACTTCTTAGTAGCACATCCTTTACCCGAGGGTTCTCCCTTAAATGATGATCTTCCAGATGAGCAGATCATGAATTTAAAAGAAGAACCTAATGTCATTTGGGAACTATATTTGATGGTGTAACATCATCAAAGAAAAATAAAGAATCAAATTCTTCTATTTCTAGGAAAGGCATGGATTGGATTGATATTTATAATCCCAGACAAAGGAATTATATGATATTCCTACCATTTGTCTAAGCCTTGCATAAACAATGAAGCTAAATATGAGACTCTCATAACTGGGATAAAGTTAGCAATCCCTATGGATATTAAGAATATAAAGATCTTTAATTCCTAGCTAGTTATCGATCAAGTGAGCGGTATCTATAAGGTTTTTTGCACCCTAAGTTTTTTAGTTATTATCAATAAACTATGAAATTGCTTGAAAGATTTCATCTATAACTTTGTATAGAATAACATATAAATAAAATTCTATAACATATGCTTTGGCTAAACCCACCAAATAAATAGTGTCTAGAAAAAGAATCTATTTCTATGGAAGTTTAAAATCAACAAATTCTATCACTTATATATTTAGATTACATGAATATAAAAATATAAATGCAAAGATAGCCACTCTTACTGAAGATCAAGAAGAGTGTGACTAGAGGCAACCATTCATTGACTATTTAAGTGAGGTGTGATGGGAAGCTCCGTGTAGATAAATCATTAGTAAATCAAATTAAGAAATGTGTTGTATCCTATGCATTAGTTAATAATGTATTGTATCAAAGGTCATTTGATCAAATGTAATTATGTTATTTAGATAAACAGAAAGCCCAAAAGATTATGATTGAGATACATTCTGGATTGTGTGGTCCTTACCAATTCAGACCCAAGATAAAATTAAAAATCAAAATACTTCGATATTATTAGCCTTCAATGTTAAATGACTGCATGGAAACTGCACATTGTTGTCATCAATGCCAAATACGTGGTGTGGTCTTACATCAGCCTCCTAATGTATTGCATCCAATGATTGCCTCTTAGCCCTTTGAGAGTTGGGGTACCGACATCATAGTACTCATTGATCCTCCTTCATCAAAAGGGCATCATTTCATATTAGCCGTAATGGATTATTTTTCTAAATGTGCTAATGCAGTACCACTAAAAGAAGTAAAAGCATACCATGTGCTAACATTCTTTCAGGAAAATATCATATATGAATTTAGTATTCCACACCGAATCATATCCGATAATGGTCCATCCTTCAAATATGTGAAATACTTTGTGGCTAGATATAAAATTGATTAGAGAAATTCAACCATCTATTACCCTAAGGCAAATGGATTGGCTGAAGTATTTAATAAAACTCTTGTAATAAATTTGAAAATGATACTTGATAAAATTAAATGCCAATGGCATGAAAATTGGTTGAAGCCTTATGGCCTATCGGATGACATACTCAATCCACACCATATTCTTTGGTGTATGAAAATGAAGTTATTCTTCCATTAGAAGTACAATTGCCTTCATTGAGGATAACAGTCAATAACAACATTACAACATATCAAAATTACAAACTCTGACTGGAAGAACTTGAAAGCCTTGAAGGAATGCATTTCAAAGCACAACAAGACCTTGAACAATACCAATCATGCATGATTTAAGCACATGACAAGTTAGTCCATCCTAGAACCTTCTAAGTAAGAGATTTGGTCTTAATTCTTAAATGGCCAATTTTAGCTCATCGTAGGATCGGCAATAATTTTGAACCAACTTGGGATGGATCATTCATAGTGGAAAAAGTTTATGAAGTAGTTTTTTATTAACTGGTTACTTGTAATGGTGAAAGTCCAATGCCACCTATCAATGGACATTATTTAAGAAAATATTTTGTTTAAATTGTATTCAACTTCAAAATGATGCTCAAAGTAACTATGTTCCTCTTTACTCTTTGTATAATTTATTCAATTTCAAATTCTTATCTTTGTTGAACTTTTGTACAACAACTTTTAAAGTTTTGCAAATTTTTACAAACTCTTTTCAATGAAGTTTCCATAGGATTGGGAGCAAGGCCTTTTTGGCACCCTTCTTATAACTTCTAGGTTTGGAGCAAGCCTTTCATGGCACTATTCTTACTATTCATAGGATAATATTAAGTCACTAAGACCCCTTTCCTGTCAAATAGACTATCTAGGTTAGGAATACGTCACTACGACCCCTTTCTTATTAGTCAAAAATCTGAGTTTTAGGATCAACTCATTAAAGACCCCTTTCATCATCTTAAGATATTTAGGTTGGATTAAGCCAGTAAAGTCCCCTCCCTAATACCTAAATGGAAAGAAGTAAGTCCCTCAATAGGCATTCTTTCTTAAAGACAAGAATAGGATTAAGTCATCAAGACCCCTATCCTATTAGTTAAAAATTTGAGGTTTAGGAATAAGTCATCAAAGACCCATCTTCCTTATGATAGCTATGCAAGAAAAAATTAAGCCATTGAAGGACCCTTCTTAATAGCCAATCATAAAGGAGTAAGTCTCTTAGTAGGCATCCTTATAAGGTTAAGATAAAATCATTATGACCCATTTCCTTTTCAAGATATCTAGGTTGGATTAAGCCATTAAAGGTCCCTTACTATTAGCCCAGTTTTAGTCCTTGTGAGTCCTCTTTTAGCCTAGAATAAAAAATTAAGGAGTGGAAATAAGCCATTAAAGTCCCTATTCATTTAGATTAGGAATTAAGTCCTTGTGTTTCCTAATAGTAAAAATTTTGAGGATTGAAAATTATGCTATTGAAAGCCCCTTCCCCTCAGCTTAACTATTTAGGTTGGAATCAAGTCTTTAAAGATCCCTACCTAATAGCAAACCAGATAAGAGTAAATGCCCTAGTTGTATCTTTTCTTGCTTAAAATTCATATAGTTTGGAAAGAAGTAAGTATCTATGTTGGCCTCCTCTCTAACTATTGTCCCTAATGACATCTTTTCTAGAAATAAGGTCTTCCAATAGATCCTTTCTTTATAATTAAATAGTCATTTAGATTACCTTATAGCTATAGAGAGATATGAGCCCTAATGTTTTCTTTCTAAAAGACAGCCATCAAAAATAGTCAAGATTATAAAAAGTCCATTAAGGCATCATCTCTGACTACCATGGCTATGCTAGGATTAGACCTTTATTTGAGTCTACTCCTAATGACATTCCTATTCTTAGAACTTAGTTCCTAAGAATAGATCATTCAAAATTAAAATAAATCTAAGCTTGTTTATGCCTATCTTTCACAATAAAACCTAAAATAAAATTTAAAATCAAAATAAAATTTTAAATTTTAAATTCTAAAAATAAACTTAGATTCCTTCAAGCTTGTGCTTGACTAATTCGGTCAACGCTAATATACTCAGTGTACTTTATTCATTCCACCAAACATATTAGGGGTCTATTTGTTAATGTCATTTTTGGATAAGGATAACATTCTTTTTAAAACTAGTAATTAGGATACCTAATCCTAGATTAGGAATTTTCTAATTAGAAACTTAGGACACTTCAATAATTACCTAGAAATAATTGAAATATAAATATATGTGAACTTAAATCAAGGTGAATAGGATAATTAACCTAATTATCTTATTTAACCCTGAAGCCATTAAACTTAAAGAAAATCAAACTTAAATGAAACTATAAAATCAAATGATAAGCATGAAATAAAATCCAAATCAAAGTCAAATTTGATCAACTCTTTTGACATAGGTTTGACTTATGTAGGCCCTACTAAAACAAAGATCAACCCACCAAAATTTGATCAAATAAAATCATTTCAAATGGTCCAAATGAGAAAATAAATATGTTTAAACATGAATTTAAAAAAAATCCATTAAGGACTTAATTAGACTAATTAGATCATTTGATCTAAATGGGCTTCAATGAACCTTTTTGAATTCAAATCAAAATAAAAATTAAAATCAGCCCAAATTGACTGTTCAAAATCATTTGAAATAATTATTAAACATAATCAACCAATTATTGGATTTAAATTGGTGAATATGATCATTTAACCCATTAAGACCAAGTTGGACCAAAATGAGTTTTAAACTCTATGCAAGTGAAATTAATTTATCAATTCATCCCAAATGCTTGGATTAACATAATTGAAAGATAAATGCATTATAGTTGAGCCAAAAAAATCATTTAGCTCTCAATTCAATTTAACCAAATTCACTTAAGCCATAATGGATTAAATATGGAATAAATAAATATTTAATTATAAATTCCATAAAATTAAATGATTAAAAACATTATAAATGATTAAATTAATGTAATTGAAGTATCAATCTAGTGTTAATCCACCAAATGGAGCAACCTAGATCAACCAACATAAAACTAATCCCTAAATGGTACAATTCAATAAATTTTGAACCAAAGCTTAAGCCAAACACCTTAGGATACATCCAAACCCTTTCTAAGATGAGTTTAGGGTAATTGGCAACCAAGATTAAGCAAGTTATTCAAATCCAACTCAATCCAAAGGAAAAGATTATGCCATGGAAAAAAAGGAATGCATGAAGACAAGTTTTTTTTTCCCTAATCTACTCCTCTTTGCTCTTCCATCTCAGCACCCTTAAACATGTGCTAAGTAGCTAACCAAGATTGGAGCTAGCCTCTAAGGGTGGAAATCACCTTGACTAACCCAAGTAAGGCAAGAGCTTAATAAAGCTTCTGGCCAAACATGGAAAACCAAGAGAAATTGAAAAATAAAAGGTCAAATTGAACTTCTCGACACCTTCCCCAAGCAAAATGAACTCGAGCACAATCTTTCTCTGACCCCCACACCATCGACAAGCAGGAGAATGACCAAATCCTCCATGAAACTTATGAAGCCCATGTCAATCCAAGGGGAGGCAATCCAATCCCTCCTTCCTAAAGGCTCGTTGCATCTCCACAAAGCTAATTAAGTCATTCCCGCCACCTAATGTCGCCGCCAATGAGGTACACTCCAAACTTGACCTTCTTTACTTCCCAAGGGAGATCAAGCCATCTAGATGTGATCTATGTGAGTCCCTGGTGGATTTGGAATTAAAATCAGGTGATTTCATCAATTAGATCACTGAAAATCATCTTGAACTGAAGAACGACTCTCAACTTTCACTGATGTTGAACGAGATGTAATCTCCACAACCTGTTCCATTTATTAAGAATGGACGGACAAGATTTAGTCAGACTAATCAATTAAACCCCCATAAGAAACCATGGGATAATCCTTTGATCGGATAGCTCAGATCAAACCGCGTCCTGCCACCATTTTAATACAGGATCCATGTGGATCCCATGTGGATGAATCATGCATGACCACACGTAAAGTAGTGCCACGTTTATGCCATGTGGTGTCGACATGCCTAAATAAGATATTCAAGTTTTTTTAATTTAAAATTTATATAAAATTAACAAAAACTTTAAAAAAATCATAAAGAATAAAATACTCAACCAAAAAATGCAAATAATGGCTCATGAATTCCTCTCAGTGAAAGGAATCAATTAAACCAAAAAGCCCCAATTTTTATTAGGTAATTTTGAATTAATTTTAATTTAGATGAAAATAAGTAAATTCACATTTTAATCACAAAACATTAATCCAATTAATTTGGAACTTTGGAGAAATGAAATTAGGGTTAATATACACTTTAGGAAAAAATTTCATGGTTTATTTTAAAGTGAATCAAAAGATATTGAATTTCAAACCTTAAAATTTTAATTAAATAAATTAATATAAAATTTAAAAAATCATAAAAAAATTATAAGATCACCTTAAATCACCATAATAAACTATAATGAATCTAAATAACCCATTGAAACCTTCTCAAATCCAATAATCCATAAAATCATCTAATTTAGTAATTAATTGAAATAATTAATTTAAATAATCAATATGAACTTAAAAAACATAATAAATCAACTAAAAATCCAAACAAAATTCAAATGAACCTTCTATTGATGCATCTTCCATAGAGGAATCTAAGAAAATAAAAACCCATAAATAATCTCCTCTAAATTAGGCTTAATTTAGGTTTTAGAGATATAATTAAAATTTTAATTGATCCTAAATTACATATCTAATCAGAATGAAACTTTAAGGAATTCAAATTTTCAAAGAAACCCATTTTCCATAAAACATTGAAGGTTAATTGACCTCTGGATTGGAAGTTAACAAATTTCCATTCTCTAAGTCAATTTAAATACAACAATAAATCAAAAAATTATAAAATTTATAATTTCAACTTGAATTATGTTTATCACCATGAGAACACTTAGAGAAAGTTTTCTAAGACTCTGAAGTTAGGAAACCTAATTAATTACAAACTTAGGATTTAATAAAATTATTACGAATACAAATTCAATTAGGCATCAACGTTAATAATTTGTTAAATCATGATAAATCCACTAACAAACTGAAATATAAGATTCATTAACCTCTAAATTTTATAATCTCATAACATATGAATCCATCAAAACCCTTTTAAGTTAAGGAGTAATGTAGTTGTAAATGTAAATAAAATAAATATAATGAGTCAAATTAATTAAACCTAAAATGACATAAAAAGTTAAAAATGCATATGATAGGTTTGATATCCAAGTAGCTAAGTTCTTAAACTTCTTAGATAATGACTAGCAATAAAGATCCCATTAAATTAAGTGATAAAAAGAACCTTCCTGAATAATTAAACTAACATTTTCTTTAAGCTAATGAAAGATAATTGAATCATTATAGTTAAGTTCATTACCCATGAATGTCAATGAAATAAATGAAAGAAATCATAACTAGAAATAAATTACATTAATCTAAACACATTAGCAAGCATAGGAATGTTAATGAAATAAATAAATGAAAATAACAAAAAAAAATCAAAATATAACCTAAATAATCAATTAAAATTTATACAAATGAAACATATAAATCAAACAATTAAAATATAATAAAATGATAACATTAAACTTAACATTGAATTTAAGATATTAATTAAGTTCATGAATATTAATGAACATAAACATTAATATGATAAATAAATGAAAGTAACCTAAATTGAATAAACAAATAAAAAACAATTTTAAGAATAATGAACAAAATATAAAAGATTAAATATGAAATTAAGCAATAAGTTATAAATAAAATAATATTAAATGTGAATGAATTAAAATCAAACCTTAAAGCTAAATTAAATTAAAATGTAATAACATAAACATTAAATTTTGAATCAAGAAGCATGTTAAGTTCCAATCAAAAATTATAAATAAAAAACCATAAACCAAGTCAAGAAATATATAATCAAATCAAAAGAAAATAAAAGAAGAATTAAATTCCAAGACAAAATTAAAACCTTGATCTAAATTAAACTTAAACCAAATAACCATTTAAATGATTCTAAAGGAAGTTATTAAGATCTTAGTTAGATCTTTTAGAATGAACATTCATCTTTGGGTGAAGGCTTCATTCTATTAGGATTAGTATGTGAATAGAATAAGTTCCACCCAAAGAGGAACCTATTATATTCTTCATTCTTGAAAACTTAAATTTCATTTTAACATGAAATGAACCTAAAATGGAAATAAAATTACAAGTCAATAAATCACTTAAATCAAAACCACCCAATGGTAGAATAAAAATACTTAAAAATCTAAATCAAGACTTAAACACAAAAGGGCTAATACAGTCTTGCTACACAAGCCATTTCTTCACTCGCTATATTATTAAGTCACCAACCCTAGATTTAAGTTTGGTCAATTTGTGATATTATGCTATGTGATGAGATATTTTATTATTTTATGGTGTATTATTTTAGACTGGGTGACTAGGATTGTTTATCGTTAGTCTGGATGGTAGGACATTCTTTTCAGAACTAATGCTACTGCTATAATAAATTATAAAATTGTTGTTTGCTTTTAGAAGCTGAATAAGTCCCTTAACATAGTCCAATAGGATAGGTGGGCCTGGCAAGCAACTAATGCTAAGCTCGTATGATTACAAATAAAAATGTTGGTGTGATGTTTGTATTCTCTTGACATCTATTTTACAAGGCTTACTAATTTTATTTTGGAATTTAAAATGTAATTTGACCCTAGAATTAGCTTAGGATCTATAGGGTCTAGGAATAGTAAGAGTTGACTATACCATTCTAGTGGTCTCTTGTGAAGCCCAAAGGAGGTCCCTAAAGAAGGAGATCATGCTTGAAGAAAAACCATAAATCTAGACTTATAGTTCTAGGCTGGTTCATATAAAGGCAAAGCTCAGCAGCCCATTTTTCTCTTTCTTTAGGGGTGTACAGCGGTACTCGGCTGCATTGGCATATTCATTTAATTTAAATTTGGCTTAATTTATTTTGAGTGTGCAGTTGACCTTATTTTTGGATAAGATTAACATCATTTCTAAAACTAGTAATTAGGACATCTAATCCTTTATTAGGAGCCTCCTAATTAGACACTTAGGACACTATACTTACTGACCTAGTACATCCTCCTTAGGTTTGATCTAACCTAATGGGTTTAGGTAGGCTCAACCCAAATCCTAAACATGAATTAAATAAAAACATACACCACTTGAAATCTAAATTTGTGTAAGCTTATACTAAAGTTTAATTTAGGGAATTAAACCTAATTACCTTATTTAAGCTGAAATCACATAAACCCAAGAAATTCAAAGTACATCAAAACTAACCCAGACAAATTGAAATAAAATTAGATCAATTAAATAAAAAATCCAAATCTAAATCAAGGTCAAAAATGGTCAACCCTTTTAACATAAGTTTAACTAATATGGGGCCCACCAAGTCAAAGGTCAACTCACCAAAAATTTGACCAAATAAAATCATTCCAAATAATCTAAATGATAGAATAAATATGTTTAATCATGAATCTAAAGAAATTTAAATTTATTTAACCTTACTTAGGCTAATTAGGCTACTTGGTGTAAATAACCCTAAATAAGCCTTATTAGGTTCAAACACAAATCAAAATTAAATCAACTCTATTTGATTTTAGAAATTATTTGTAAATGATTATGAAACATAATCCAACCAATCATTGGGTCTAATTTGACCAATTTGGTCATTTGACCCAAATGAACCCAAACTTACCCATTAAGGCCAATTTGGGTCAAATGGAGCAAAATTGAAATTATTCTAAAACAAATTGAGATCAATATTCTAAATCACTCCATACATGTAATCAAGCATGATTAGAGTACAAAAAATATTTAATTAAGCCAAACTGGTCATTTGAACCAAATTGGAATCAACTTAATCCATTTAAGCCTAAATGGGTTAAATTGAAATGAATTGCAAAATCAACCCAAAGCCTAAAGGAATTAATCAAATTAAAACTTAAAAAAATCATAATTAAATATAATTGAACCCAAATTTGAATCAATTTATCAAAATAAACAAAATTAAAATACTTTGAATCCAAATGTCATGAATTGGGTTCAGCCTCCAATCCAACTCAAATGGACTTTGGTTCAGCCTAAAATCCACAATGGGTTTGATTTGGGTAGCAAAACACTAGCCTAAGGGCTGTCGTGATGAGGCTAAAAGTAATAAAATAAAAGTCAAAGGGAGATTAGCTGGAGTATGCAAATAAAGTTCTCCAAGCCAAGATACCTTTGTGATTCTTCCTCCCCTCATCATCCTAATGGACTTAAATTTTATCCAGTTACTTAACCACCTCTTGGAAGATGTTTCCAAGAGTTTGAATCAAGTGGTCATCCTCTTAGAAAAAGAAGACTTGGCTTCCTCCATGGGATAGCAAAGTAAGGAAAAAGATAGAATCCATGAAAAGAAGCTCTCGAACAAAAAGGGAAAGGGGAGGAAAAGGCTTCCTCCCCTCAAACATTTCATCCAAACACTTCCACAAGGTCAAGAGGGACCCAATGAACTCTTTAGCTGAGCATCTAACTATCAATGGCCAAATTTTGGCCACCTAAAGCTTTCCATATATGGCTTTTGGCCATGTATGGAAAGAGAGGAGAGAGCCCCTCTCCTTTTCATTTTTTCATTCCAAGACATCCACAAGACAAGAGAAGCCAATTCAAAGCTTCCCCTGAGGCTTTCACCATCGATAAGCCAAAAATTTTCCATGGCCGATAGCACAACTCTCAGCCTCTAATGGTAAAATGAGAGGGAGAGCATTTCATGTCGAATTGACTCTCCCTACACATTCCATGGGTGGTGGAGACTTTAATCAAATCTTTTCCCAATCCTTACACAGCCAATGAGACAGAGAATGGCCAAAACTATCAGCAAATGGCCATGAGATGGTCTCCATAGAATTTGGTAGGGAGGCAAGCAACAAAATCACATCAATAGCTTCATCCCATCGAGTTGAAGGTGGTTAGAGCATGGCTACCATTGGGAATCGCCACCAATGAAGTATGCATCACAACCGACCCCTTGAGCAGATTTCTTTTGTCCTCTATGTAGAGAATTTGATCCTCAAGAAGATCAAACCATATGGATTGATTACAAATCTTTCCTTGATCATTTTACAATCAAAATTATACTAAATTTCCCCTTAGATCATTAAAAACCAGTCAAATTCGACGGACAATCCTAAATTCTCTGACGAAAGGAAAGGGAAATAATCTCTGCCATCCATTCCTTCTATTTGGAATGGACTGTGGGATAAATTTATGACAACACATAAAATTTAGAAATTTTTTATTTAGATGATCAAATGCATCATTGAGAAATAAACATATTATCTCAAAAGATAAGCATGTTATCCTATAATGAATTTGATCATTTAATAAAAGCCTTTTAAAAATAATGGGTCTTTCATGTACTAGAGAGTTTTCCCCTTAACTATATTAGAAAGTAGAGCAGGGTGTTTATTTTAAACTAAGTTTATGGTTCCCTATAAAGGCCTATAGTTAATTACATCTCGGGAAGAAGGGTCTTTCCCTAAGAATACTCTCGATTAAAGAAATAATATATTATTTTTATAAAGTTTTAAATTTGTTTTCAAAGGAATGATATTTGGAATTTTCAATTAGGAATGATCCAAAGTGGAAAGAGTTCTTTAAGAGGGAAAATAGGATGAAGTAGGAAATTCCTGTTGATATTGGGATGCCTAGTAGACATTTTAACTATCTTATCATTGAGCTTTGGATTTTGAAATCTAATTTAGATTTTTAGTTGATATTTTCTTAGAAATCTAGGGCTTAGATTCTAGCAGCACAAGATTGCAAAAATTCCTCAATTTGAACACTTACTCTAATGAGGATGCTTCAGAACCTAAGTCTATAAGTGCTTCTGACCTAAGTCAGATGCTCGACCTAATTTCATTTTGGAAATTATTGAATATTTCTCTCACTTAAAGGAACAAACCTATCCCTGACTCTTCTAAACATACAACTCACCTAGAGGGGCTACTAGCTAACACCATCTAAGCATATTTTAAATTCATGATGCCAAGTCTTATGTATGCAAGATGGCTAAGCTTTTATCTTTTTAGTAATGGAATCAAAGAATCCTATACTCACTCACTAATCCCTAAGATCATGTAGGGTATGAAATGCACTAACTAATGCATATTTTTTAATCTTTTATACATTTTGACTCGATAATCATTTTAGGCCATAGGCATGCAATTTATGCATACATGGTATGTAATTAGAAGAAATTCATGGGTCAAATTAATAACATAAGGCAAACTTCCCTAAGAAGGAGGTCATCCTCACAAGTTAGATACCCCTTATGTATAATGGGTAAAGTGCCCAATTCAAGTGTTGAGAGCAATATGGTTGCATGATTCTCGAGAGCTAATTATTTTTAATTTATTTTTAATTTTTTTTCTAGGGCTTTAGTTTACGTGAAGTATTGAATTGGGAATAGAGTTGAAAGCATTTTTAATCATTAGGTTACAAACCCTAGACTCAGGTTAGGTCATCCTCACAAAGTATCACAGAATGACCTAACCTGAGTCTAGGGTTTGTAACCTAATGATTTAATGCGTGAAGGGAATAGACTTGTGTGGCAAGACTTTGGTAGGCCTTTCTAGTTCAAGTTTCAATTTGGAGTTTTAAGTTTATTTGATCTACCTTCGGATGATTTTAATTCAAGTGATTTAGTGGCTTTTGTTTTTATTTTCATTTTCAAGTTCACTTTTATTTTGTTAAAGTGAAGTTTGGGTTCTCAAAAACAAAGAGTATATTAGATTTCACTTTTGGGTAAAACCCATTCTATACAACATCCTAAACCCTAATGAAATAAAACCTTCATCCTAAGATGAAGATTCATCCCAAAGGTTTAACTAAGATCCTTAAGTATCTTAATTAATCCTTTTAGATTCATTTTAAATGATTTGGGTTTGGAGTTCAATTTTGTTTTTTGTTTCAATTTTGTCTTTGGAATTTAAATCTTCATTCCATTTTTTATTTGATTTAATATTTATTCTTGGTTTAGTTTGTTTTTTAATTTGATTTGATTTGTTTTATTTAATTTGGTTTGAATTGGTTTAACATTTGTTTTCATTAATGTTTACTATGAAGTACATTTATGTTTGTTGAATTCCTATTCATTTGGTTTGGTTTATGTTAACCTAAGGAACTTAGGTTACTATTTTAATCAATTTTTTATGTCATAATGATTGTAGATTAGGATTTCATTGATTTGTTTGATTATGAATTTATTAACTTAAGGATTAATTAATCTTATTATGCATAATTAATTTCATTAACCCTTAAGTGGTCAATTTCTTTGGTTTAGGATGTTGAAGAACTATCCTAAGTGTAGTGGTGTTAATTAGGATTATTTCATGTTACTTTATGAATTTTATGATTTTTGAATTTTCTAAATTCATTTTTTGATTTATATTGACATAGAGATTTGAAAATTCAACAATTCCCAATCCAAAGGTCAATTGGGTTTGAAAGTTTTATGGCTAGTGGAGTTCCTTGCCAATTTCATATTTCTAATTTTTATTTTGATTAAATGCATAATTAGGGTGTAATTAAGGTTTTAACTATTTCATTAAAACCTAAAGTAAGCCTAATTTAATTAGGATTATTTGAAGATTTTATTTTTCCTTGATTTCTCTTTGAAAGATGCTTTCATAGAGGGTTTATTCATAATTTTTAAAAAATTGGTTGATTTCTTATAATTATTTTAATTTCTCATTAGTTATTTAAATTAATTAATTCAATTAATTACCAAATAAGGATATTGTATGGTTTAATGAGTTTCAATGTGTTTCATGCATTTTTCTAAGTTCATTAGGGTTTATTATGTTGATTTAAATTTATTTAATCCATTTTCATGATTTATTTTATTTAATTTTAATTTATTTTATCAAATTTGATGTTTAGAGTTTGAAATTTGAAATTTCTTGAATTACTTGGAGATAAGTCATGAAGATTTTCCTAAGGTGTATTTTAACCTCAATATTAGTTCCTCAAAGTTTCATTTCAATTGTATTAATAATTTGGGATTAATTTGAGTTTGATTGATTTTTTTAAAATAAAATTAAGCCAACTTTATCCAAAACTAATTAGGGATTTTGGTTTAATGGATTATACACATTGAGATGAATCCATAGAGCTCTCATTTGTATTTTTTAGATTTATATTTTATTTTACATGTTTTTTTTTAAATTTCAAGCATTTTTAATATTTTTTTAATTATTTAAAATAAAATTTACCATTTTAAAATCACGGCATTGCCTGGTGAAGAACTATTGGGCCACACGAATCCTGCTTGGTGGGAACATCAAAAGCATCGCCATGTGGGCCGAATCTCAACCTTCCAATTAAAGATTGAATGGTCCTGATTCATTTTGCAGTCTGCTTCAGAGGATTAATCAGATTATGTGTCTAGATCTCTACTGTGTATTCCAAATAGAATGAACAGACTGTGGAGATCATTTTCCAAGCATCTTCGGTGAGAGACGAACATCGTCCATCATATTTGATGAATTTTTGGAAATCCAAGGCTGATTTTGATGTGATTTCGAATGTAAACGGATTAGAGATTTATTTGCAATAAATTTATATGGCTTAGTCCTCATGGGGATCAAATTTTCTTCACAAAGGACCAAAATTGAATGCTCTATAGGTTGGTTGTGAAGAATACTTCAACTCCGGCGATCTCTGGTTGTGGGATCTTTTTTAACACCTTTTCCACAATGTGAAGATGTGGACATGATTTGGTAGCTTGCACCCTCACCTTTTCCCACCAAACACTTTGGAAACCAATGTGTGGCCATTTTTCATCAAGTTTGGCCGTTCTCTAACTGACCAGTGGTGAGGGGTCATGATGAAGATTCATTTGAGATCACCTCAACCTCTAGAATGTATTGGAACATTCAATTTGAGGTGAAACACTAGCCCTAATGTTTTTCTATTAAGGTTGATCGGTGGCCACTAGATTTAATCAAATTTTGGCATATTGATTGTGAGGGGTGGGGGGAATGCTTCATTTCTTCTTCTTCTCCCTTTTGTGAGTGTTTTGGGATGAAAAGAGGGAGAGGAAAGGCTCTCCATCCTCTCTTTTTATACATGGTTGAGAGCCATGTATTTGGCCTTCTACGTGGTCAAATTTCGACAACCAGTAGTGGCAGGATCGTCCAAAGGATGGATTTTATACCTCTTGGTCTTATGAGCATTTGGGATAAAGAATTGGAGGGGGGAATCAATTTCCTCCTATTTCCTCCCTTGGCCATAATCTAGGCTTCATTAGATTTCTCCCTTTTTCTCCATTGCATTCCCTCTTGGAAGAATCCAAGTTCCTTTTTTGTTTGATAATTAATCCATTGATTTTTTTTGCCTTTGAACCATCCTCCAAGAGGTGGTCAAACCTCACATGGATAAAATCCAAAGAATTTGGATGAAAGGAAGGAGAGGAATCCACCAAGCATCTCTACTTGGTCAAAAATCTCTACTCATTTCCTTTGGGTTTTATTTATGAATTAAATCATCCTTGATTGTCAATTGTATGATTAGGAACTGACTTAACCCATGCCACATAAAGGTTTGGTCCAATTCCAAGTCAACTTGACACATTATGCATTAAATGGGTTAAGTTGGATTTGGTTGAGTCAAATGACCAAATTTAACTCTAATTATGTTTAATCACATGTGTGAGATGATTTGGAGTGATTAATTTTAATTAATTTCAAGTTTATTTTAATTTGATCCCATTTGACCCAATAATGGGATTAATGGGTTAAGCTTGGGCTTTATTTAGATCAAATGACCAATTTGACCAAATTAGACCTAATGATGTGTTGGATTGTGTTTTATTATTATTTCCAAATTATTTTGAGCAATCAAATTGAGTTGGTTTCAATTTGATTTCAGTTTGAACCCAATATAACCCATTTTGGTTCATTTAGACTAAGTAGTCTAATTAACCTATGTAATGCCAAAATTATTTTAAATTTTTTTAGATACATGAGTAAATATATTTATTTTATCATTTGGAATATTTGGTATGATTTCATTTGGTCAAATTTTGATGGGTTGACCTTCGACTTAGTGGGACCCACCTAAGTCAAACCTATGTCAAGTGGGTTGACAAGATTTGGCTTTGATTTGGATTTGGATTCATTCATTTTGATTTATTTGGATTTGTTTTGATTTAATCCAAATTTGAAATTTGAGTCTACCTAATCCATTAGGTTATAAAATCAAGGAAGGTCACTAGGTGTAGTGTCATGTGCACTTTAATTATAAGGTTCCTAATCTAAGATTAGGCATCCTAATTATTGATTTTAGAAGTGATGTTAACCTCATTCAAAAATTTGGTCAACAAATGGATCACCAATATGTGCAGTGGATCGGCCAGAGTACACTGCACATATTAGTGTTGATCGAATTAGTCAACACTACAAGCATAAGCTTGGAAGGGTTCAAATTTTTTTATTTTTTATTTTAATTTATGTTTTGAATTTGATTGTGGAAGATAGGCTTATGTATGCCTAAGTTTGTTTTATTTGATTTACTCTTAGGAACTTAAATTCACTAAGGTCTAAGAGGAATAGCAATGTCGTTAGGAGTGGGCCCAAAGGATGGTCTAGTCTTAATACATTTATTGTACTCAAAGAAGATGCCTTCAAGAGATTTATTCTTGTCTAAGAATAGTAGTTGGAGAGGATGCCAATATGGGGACTTACTCCTGATCCAAACTCCATGATGTTTTAACTAGGGAAAGATTCGACTAGGGGATTTACTCTTATATATTAGCTATTATGAAAGGGTCTTAGGAGACTTGATTCCAACCTAAATAGCTAAGTTGGGAAGAAGGGGCTTGAATAGCTTAATCCTAAACCTCTGCATTTTGACTACTAGATAGGGGTCACATGGACTTAATTCCTGGTTTGAGTAGTCCATAAGAATGGGGCCTTCAATGGCTTACTTATATTCTTTAGTTTCTTTTATTTTGTATTAAAAAAAGGACTCACAATGACTTGGATCCAATTCTAATGAAGTTCAGCTAACAGGAAGGGACCTTTAATGGCTTGATTCCAACTTTGGTAGCTTGAAAAGGAAAGGGGCCTTCGTTGGCTTTATCCTATCTTTATAAGGATGCCTACTAAGGGACTTACTCCTTTATGATTGGCTATTTAGAAGGGGTCTTCATGACTTAATTCTTTCTTGAGTATCCATAATGAGGAAGAGGGGTCTTGATAATTATTCCTAAACCTCAAATTTTTTGCTAATAGTAAAGGAGTCTTCATGACTTATTCTTAACCTAAGTAACCTAGTTGACAAGAAAGGGGTCTTCATGACTTGTTCCTAACCTTGTCTTTTAGAAAGAATGTCTATTGAGGGACTTATTTCTTTTTTATTAGCTATTGGGAAGGGGCCTTCAATGGCTTAATCCAATCTAAATAACTTGGGTGGAGTAAAGGGGTCTTTGGTGACTTAATCCTAAACCTCAAATTTTTATTTTGACTCAAGGATAGGGGTATTAATGACTTTATCCTAACCTTATCATTTTTATATGATGCCTGCTATGAGACTTTCTCCTATGTGATTAGCTATTAAAATGGGGTCTTTTAATGGCTTAATCCAACTTAGATAGCTAAGGAAGAGGAAAGGGGTCTTCAGGACTTAATCTAATGCTCAATATTTAAAAAGAAGGGTCTTCATGACTTATTCCAAATCTAACTAGCGATGATAGAAAGGGGTCATAGTTACTTTATCCTAACATTGTCATCTATAAATGATGCATTCTCTAGACTTACACCTATATGATTAGCTATTAATATGGGGACTTCAATGGATTAATCCAACTTAAATAACTAAGAAATAGGAAAGGTGTCATAATGACTTAATCCAATCCTCAAAATTTTGGCTAATAGGAAAGGGGCCTTAATGATTTTGTTTTTGACCTAAGTAGCCTATGAGACACGAAAGAGGTCTTAATAAATTAATCCTATCATATGAAATAAGAATGGTGCCATGAATGGCTTGCTCCAAACTTATGAGAAGTTGCAAGAAGGGTGCCACAAATATGCTTACTCCCGACTTAAAGAAAGGAAGAGTTATGCCATAACAGGTTTACTATAAGCTTATGAGAATAGTGCACAAAAGCTTACTCCAAACTCATAGGGAAGACATGATAAAGGTTCCACAGAGTGCTTACTTTTAACCTATGGATGATATGAGTGAGGAAAAGGGGTCATAGTGACTTAATTCCTAATTCTCAAGTCTTTTGACTAATAAGCAAGAGTCACATGGACTTGAACTTTACTTGATTAGTCTGACTAGTGAAAGGTAATGGAAGGTTTGTTTCCATTTCTTGGTTTCACTAATGCTTCTTACATATGAAGAAGGTTTCAAAGAGTTGGAGTATATTTTTGAAGCAGAATTTGGGTGCATTTTGGATCCAATGCTTTACTATGCCATAATCATAGAATTTCATCCTTTTGTCTTTCTTCACTTTTCCTTCTTTTTGTAATCTCAAAGTTACATTTGTCCATGTTATATGTCTAATCCACTTTAGGCAAGACATCATATGGTACTAACCTAAGAATGTTAGCTTTTGATCCTACATGTGACTTTCTAGCCTAAAGAAAACCAAAAGCCAAGGTTTCTCAAATGAAAATTTTTCATTTCTTTTTTATTGATATATACTTCATTTTTTGTTTCTTTAATATGAATTAACAGCTTATAAGGCTTTCTCTTTGATTTAATAAAGATCAAGAGGTTCCATTAAAGCTTTCAAAAGTGAATGAGAATCAAGGTAAACAAACACTTAGATTCTCCTTAAGATATTTTTTTATTTTATTCTTTTGTCCATAATCGATAAGGGAATTGAAAGGATTAACTTATTAGAGAAATTAAAATTCTCCTGATAAGTTTGAAATTGATTTATTATTTTTTAAATGTTTTATGAAATGATATTTCATAAATGGCTTTGATTAATTCTTGTTTGTGTTTTTTTATCCTTCTAAATTTTACTACAAGTTCCTTAAAATTACCTCCAAGGAATATTTTAGGAAACTCCATGTAGTGATATAATTGTTTTCAAATCATAATGAAGTTTCTTTTCTTTTCTTTTCTTCTTTTCATTAATTTTTAACAAGATTTTCAATATAACACTTCACCTAATAAAAAGTGAGGTTATAAGAAATCTTGATCATGACCCTTAGATATATTGTCCAAATGTTTTGAGACTAAATGATACGACTATATAACAAAACATTCTTGTAAAGATTCTGAATGTCATATCGTATGCTTTTAATTTTCTTTTCTAAAATTATTTTAAGTTGACAATTTTCAGATAAGTCATCCTTAATGAGGATAATTTTATGCATGTACGCTTTTTTTTATTTTGAAATAAAGTATAAGAACCCATCTTCAAAGCAAAGATTTTATCCTAGTCCCAAGATGTGGCACTTACAGATTTTATCTTTTTCTTTTTCCTTTTCTATTTTTTATTCTTGTTCAAATGAATGCTAGCCAACCAAGAGGAATGTTTTCTTCTCATATAAGGCCATCATTGACTAGCTTTTAGTCTAGCAATATTTTGCTTTTCTTTTAGATTTTGACTGTAATTGTCAAGGAACTTAGCTTATTTGAAATGGCATCATGCTAAGTTTATAGACTGCTACATCTAGAGAATATTTCAATTTATTTCCAAATAAAGTAGCCTCTAAATTTTAAGGATAGTTTCATTAAGTCATCAATATCTGACTCCTCAAAGAGTTAGATTATTGATATTAGTTGTTGATCAAATTTATTTTTTTTAATTTATTTTTTTAGCTTGTCAATTATGAATTTAGACCCTTCTTCAAATTCTAGGAGTGCATCCTAAAATTGAAGATTATATAAATCTTTGGATACATCTAAATAGTATTCATTGAGTATATCAGAGTGCCTTTGAAGAGAAAGTCAGGACCCTGACTATTTAACAATTCTTATCTTGCAATGGCTCTATAGTATTGAATCTCAAGCCAACTTATGGTTTCAACTTCTTGAATAGTTCATAGTTTTTCTTGCTTATGACTCTTATTTATAGGCCACATGCGAATGGAATCAAATTATACTCAATTTAATCTTTGATATACAAAGGATAAGGATTCTCAGAAAAGAAGATCCATTATCTCTTTAACCTACCATGTGAATGCACCCAACATGGCAAAGGCCATGATGACAAAGTATCAAGCATCTGATTGTTTTTAAGTTAGTGTCAATTCATGGCTTCAAATCCTACTACTTTATTTTGTTGTGGAGGAGTTTCAATTTAAAATGCCCACTTACTAAGAAACTTCATACTTCATCCTTTTTCTCTTGGATATATTCCTTCCATTCCTTTAATTTTCTTTCTTTCTTTCTTTTGTCAACATTTCAATTCTTTGTGAAATGTTATATTTGATATTTTTCATTGTTGCAAGATTTACTAGGACATTGGATACATTCAACTTTTTGTCCGAATACAAAATTTGATATGATTCAATTCTTTATTTTGATTGTTTGATCATATTATATCGACTAACATATTGATAAGTTCTTAGTAATATATCTTCATCACAGAAGATAACCCTAGAATTTCTTCATAGTGGAATGCCACTTCAGGAAGTTGCTTATAATTGAAGAAGGTAAACTATAAAATTATGTAATGCCTTGATTGTTTTTAATTTCTATTCATTTTATTTTCTTTTTATATATATTACCCTTTGGACCCAATCCTATGGTCATAATTTTTTTGAAGGATTGAAGTCTTCATTTTTTTTTTAGGATTTGTCCTTAAAATTAATTAAGGCCATTTATGAAATATCAATCACTCAATGGGAGAATACTCCCATTAAGGAAGTTGATTAAATTTATTAGGTTTAAATTTCATTCATTTCAACTTTATCAAGAGAATCAAAATTACCTTTTGCCAGTCACTCTTTTCTTTTATTGATCAAGAAAAAAAGTGAATCATGTCATCATTTTTTATTCATAATGTCATGTCATCATTTTTTATTCATAATGTCATGTCATCTTCCTCTTTTGACTCTCTCCTAAACTCCTAAGGATTCAAGATTTTTGGAAGCTCTAAAAGAGGGTTACCTCTAGGTCACTTCTTAGAATTGGCCAATTACCTTGAGCAACTGATTTTCCAAAATTCTAGTGGACGTATGCAGATGAATTAAGATTATAAAGCTAATTTACATTTATGAAAATTTTCTCTGATAAAAATAGAAGGCTTACATTTAATTCTTTAATCAACCTCTGCCTAAAGTTAATAAGGCTTTCTTTTGGGATGATTATTTTTTATATCCCTCTTTAACAATTTTCTTTTGAGTTGATTCTTTTTTTTTTATTTCAATCAAGCTTCAATCATAGTGGTAAGGGGCAATAGGTAAGACTATTCCCACTTCCTTTGGTTTGGATTTTCTTAGGATTTGAAAGAACTCCTTCATTTCAATATACATTTTTAGGTGTTTACTACCTTTGAATGTATAAGAATAAAGAGTACCAATTCAAGGACTCTATTTTGATTCTCTTTAGCTTTAGTATAAAGTAAAAGTAGGGGTCGAAGATGAATTTAATTTGAGATTTATATTTCAAATTTTGAGGTAATTTTCAAACTTTTTTTAATATAACATTTCTTTTCCACATTAGAATGATATCAAATCCATCTTGACCAGACTTAGGTCTAATAGAAATGACTTAATTTTCATTTGTTTCTCTATTTTGGGGTTTAGTTCTTGGACCTTGTCATTTAATTGTGGCAAATGAGGAGTTCTAGAACCTTAGTTTAGATGTTGGATGGCCTCAACCAAGAAAGGAATGGATAGGCATCCAGTTGAAATAAATGTAGTCTTAACCTGTGAGTGGCACAAGTGCATTATCAATACATAGAAATAATAACTTATTTCTAAAGATGGAGAGAGGAACCATTCCCCAATAGCATCGCCAGAAAATATCTCTGTGGGAAAATTTTATGACACCACATAGAGTTTAGGAATTTCTTATTTAGATGATCAAATGCATCATTAAAGAATAAATATATTATCTCAGAAGATAAAAATGTTATCTATAATGGATTTGATCATTTAATAAAAGACTCCTAAAACTAATGGGCCTTTCATATACTAAAGAGTTTTTTCATTAATTACATTGGAAAATAGAGCAAGGTTTATTTTAAACTGGGTTCATGGTTCCCTATAAGAACAAGCCCCTATAGTTAATTACATCTCAGGAAGAAAGGTCTCTTCCTAAGAATACTCTTGATTAAAGAAATAAGATATTATTTATATATAGTTTTAAGTTGGTTTTCAGAGGAATGATATTTGAAATTTTCAATTGGGAATGATCCAAAGTGGAAAGGGTTCATTTAGGAGGCCAAATGAGATGAAGTAAGAAATGTCTGTTGATACTGGAATGCCTAGTAGGCATTTCAACTATCCTACCATTGGACTTTTAATTTTGAAATTTAATTTAGATTTTGAGTTGATATTTTCTTAAAAAATAGTGCTTAGATTCTAGCAGCACAAGACTATAAAAATGCTTAGGGTTGAAGGCTTACTCTTAGGAGAATGCTTCAGAACCTAAGTCTATAAATGCTTCTAACCCAAGTCAGATGCTCAACCTAGTTTCATTTTGAGAATTATCAGCTATTCCTCTCACTTAAATGAACAAACTTATATCTGACTTTTTTAGACTTACAACTGGCCTAGAGGGGCAACCAGCTGACACCACCTAAGCAAATTTTAAATTCATGATGCCAAGTCTTATGTATGCAAGATGGCTAAGTTGTTGTCTTTTTAGGAAAGTAATCTAAGAATCCTAGACTCACTCGCTAATCCATAAGATCATGTAGAGTATGAAATGCACTAACTAATGCGTATTTTTTATCTTTTATACATTTTGACTCCATAATCATTTTAGGCCAAGGGTATGGAATTTATGCCTATATGGTATGTAATTAGAAGAAAGTCATCGGTCAAATCAATAACATAAGGCAAAATTTTCTAAGAAGGTGGTCATCTTCAGAGGTCAGATGCCCCTTATCCATAATGGGTAAAGTGCCCAATTCAAGAGTTGAGAGCAATATGACTGCATGATTCTTAATAGATAATTATTTTTAATTGATTTTAAGTTTTTCCTAGGGCTTTAGGTTATGTGAAGTTTTGAATTTCATTATTTTTTTGTGTAAGTTGATTAGATTTAATTGGGTAAAAAATTTAGTTTTTTTCTATTAGCCTACGACCATGCCAAATGAAACCTAGAAAACAGGTTGATTCGATTAAGCACCCAAATAAACTAAACCAATTTAATTAGAATAAAGGCCAATGCGGTCAGGTACCACTGTACACCTCAAAAGAAAGAGTAAACAGGCAGCAGAGCTCTACCCTTATAAAACCTGACTTAGAACTGCAAGTCTAGATCTTTTCATCTTCTTTCCAAGATTGTCTCTTTCTTCAAAGATCTCTATTGGGCTTCATAGGGGACCTCTACACCATCTTTTGGTAGGGCCAACTCTTATTAATCCTAGACCCCATAGATTCTAACCTAATTCTAAGCTCAAATTTACATTTTCAAATTCAAAAATAAATCCTAAGCCCTACAAAACAAAAGTCAAAAAATTCAAACAGCACATGGTAGTTATATTTCATAAATATATAGGCTTAGCATTAGCTACTTGCCAAGCCCTTGTCTTATTGGGATATGCTTAAGGACTTAAGAAAACCTGTAAGAAAATAGCATTTTTAATTTATTTATTATAGCAATCTTTTTTAGCATGGCCCCCTACAGAAGACAATGTTAGTTCTAAAATGAACATTTTATCATATAATCTAACAAGCAAATAATCTTAGACATGCCATCTAAAGACATGAAATCACATCACATCATAATACAGAGTACCATAAAGTATCACAAAATGACCTAACCTGAGAATAAGGACTGTAACCAAATGATTTAGTGTGTAAAGAGAATAGGATTTTTCACCAAGACTTTGTTAGGCCTTCTAGTTCGAGTTTCAATTTAGAGTTTTGAGTTTGTTTGATTTAATTTTGGAGGGTTTCAATTCAAGTGATTTAATGACTTTTTGTTTTTATTTTCATTTTCAGGTTCACTTTTATTTTGTTAAAGTGAAGTTTAGGTTTTCAATAATGAAGAGAAAAATAAATTTTACTTTTGGGTGGAACCCATTCTATTCAACATCCTTAACCCAAATGTCATGATACCTTCATCCTAAGATGAAGATTCATCCTAAAGGTCTAACTATGATCCTTAAGTATCTTAATTAATCCTTTTAGATTTATTTTAAATGGATTGGGTTCGGAGTTCAATTTGGTTTTATGTTTCAATTTTGTCATTGGAATATAATTCTTTATTACATGTTTGATTTGATTTAATTTTTATTCATGGTTCAGTTTATCTTTAATTTAATTTGATTGTTTCATTTAATTATTTTTGAATTGGTTTAACATTTGTTTTCATTAATTTTTAGTTTTAATTATGTTTAAGTTTGTTGAATTCATGTTCATTTGGTTAGTTTTATTTTAACCTAAGGCACTTAGGTTAATGTTTTAATCGATTCTTAGGTTACATTGATTGTAGATTAGGATTTCATAGCTTCGTTTGATTATGAATTTATTAACTCAACATTTAATTAATCTTAATATGCATTATTAATTTCATTAATTCTTAAGTGATCAAATTCTTTGGTTTAGGATGTTAAAGAACTATCCTAAGTGTTATGGTGTTAATTTGGATTATTTCAGGCTACTTTATAAATTTTTTGATTTTTTAATTTTTTAATTCATTATTTAATTTATATTTACCTCGTGATTTAGGGTTTAAAATTTATTAACTAAGAAATTCAATAATTCCCAAACCAAATGTTAATTGGGTTTTAAATTTTTATGGCAAGTGGGGTTCAATGCCAATTTCATATTTCAAAAGTTTCTTTTTGATTAGATGCATAATTAAGGTCTAATTAATGTTTTAATTATTTCATTAAAACTTAAATAAATCCTAATTTAATGAGGATTATTTGGGGATTTCATTTTTTCTTCATTCCTCTCTGAAAGATGCTTCCATAATAATTTTTACAAATTTTGTTGATTTATTATAATTTTTTTAAGTTCTCATTAATTTTTTGAATTAATTAACAAATTAGGGCATTTTGTAGTTTATTAAGTTTCAGTGAATTTCATTGATGTTTCTAAGTTCATTTAGGTTTATTATGCTGATCTAAAGTTATTTAATCTATTTTCATGAATGATTTCATTTACTTTTTATTTATTTAATTAAATTTGAAGTTCAGCATTTGAAATTTGATATTTCTTGAATTACATGGAGATAATTCAAGAAAATTTTCTTGAGGTGTGTTTTAACCTCAATTTCAATCCCCAAAGTTTCATTTCAATTGGATTGATAATTTGGGATTAATTTGAGTAGAATTGATTTTATTTAAAGTTAAATTAAGTCAAATTTATCCAAAATTAATTGTGGATTTTTGGTTTAATGGATTCTTCTCATTGAGATGAATCAATAGAGCCCTCATTTACATTATTTTATGTATATTTTATTTTTTATGATTTTTTAAAGTTTTGAGCATTTTTTTCATAATTTTTTAATTATTTAAAATAGAATTTACCATTTTCAAATGGAGGCACTTATGTGGCACCTTTGCCATATGGCGAGGCACTATTGGGCCATGCGGATCGCGCATCGCGGCCATGTCAAAAGTGGCATCACGTGGAATGGATCTCGACAGTCTAATCGAAGATCAGATGATCACATTTCACTTCTTGGTCTCCTTAAGGGGTTTAATCATATCATGCATCTAGATCTCTATCGTCTGTTCCAAATAAAAGGAATAGATGGTGGAGATCATTTTCCAAGCATCTCCGGTGAGAGACGGATGTCGTTCATCAAATTTAATGAATTTTTGGTGATCCAAGGCTGATTTTGATGCGATTTCAATTACAAAATTATCAGAGATTTATTTGCAATAAATGTATATGGTTTAGTCCTCATGGGGATCAAATTTCCTTCACAAAGAACCAAAATTGAATGCTCTATAGGATGGTTGAGAAGCATACTTCAACTTTGGCGATCTTCGACGGTGGGATCGACTCGAACACCTTTGCCTCAACATGAAAAAGTTGTGGACGTGATTTGGTAGCTTTCCTCCCGGCTAAACGCCTTGGAAACCAACATGGCCATTTTCCATTGGTTTGGCTTCTCACCACCGGCGATGAGGGGTCAAAATGAGGATTCATTTGAGGTTACCTCAACCTCTAGAATGTGTTGGATCATTCAATTTGAGGTTAAACACTCTCCTTAAGGTGTTTCTATTAAAGGTTGATCGGTGGCCACTAGATTTAGTCAAATTTTAGCATGCCAACTATGAGAGGTCGAGGAATGCTTCCTTTATTTCTTCTCCTCCCTTTGTGATTATTTTGGAATAAAAGAGGGAATGGAAATGCTCTCCCTCCTCTCTTTCATACATGGTCAAGAGCCACATATTTGGCCTTCTAGGTGGTCGATTTCCCATCAAAGGTGGGAGGATTGGCCAAAGGATGGATTTTATACCTCTTGGCCTTGTGAGCATCTTGGGAGAAAGAATTGGAGGGGAGGAATCAATTTCAACCCCTTTCCTCCCTTGGTCGTAAGCTAGGCTTCATTGGATTTCTCCCTTTCTCTCCTTTACTTTCTCTCTTGGAAGAAGCCAAGTTCCCTTTTGCTTGAGGGTTGATCCATTGAATTTTTAGCCTTGGAACCATCCTCCAAGAGGTGGTCAAACCTCACTTGGATAAAATCCAACAAATTTGGATGAAAAGAAGGAAAGGAATCCACCAAGCATCTTTACTTGGTCAAAAATCTCTACTCATTTCCTTTGGGTTTTATTTATGATTTAAATAATCCTTGATTGTCCATTGGATGATTAGGAATTAACATAATCCTTGCCACATGAGGGTTTAGTCCAATCCCAAGTCAACTTGACCCATTTGCATTAAATGGGTTAGGTTGGATTTGGTTGAGTCAAATGACCAAATTTAACTCAATTAAATTATGTTAGCAGTCTAATTATGTTTAATCACATGTGTGAGATGAATTTGAGTGATTAATTTTATTTAATTTTAAGTTTCAATTTGAACCCATTTGACCCAACAATGGGCTTAATGGGTTAAGCTTGGTTTTATCATATGACCAATTTGACCAAATTATACCCAATGATGGGTTAGATTGTGTTTGAATATCATTTTCAAATAATTTTGAGCAATCAAATTGAGTTGGTTTCAATTTGATTTGGGTTTGAACCCAATAGGACCCATTTAGGTTCATTTAGGCTAAGTGGTCTAATTAACCTAAGTAAGCCCAAATAATTTTAAATTTCTTTAGATTCATGATAAAACATGGTTATTTTATTATTTGGAACATCTTGGATGATTTCATTTGGTCAAATTTTGGTGGGTTAACCTTTGACTTGGGTGGACCCACCTATGTCTAACCTATGTCAAGTGCTTTAACTAAATTTGGCTTTGATTTGGATTTGGATTCATTCATTTTGATTTAATTTGAATTAAATTTGATTTATTTGGATTTGTTTTGATTTAATCCAAATTTGGAATTTGGGTTGAGTCTACCTAATCCCATTAGGTTAGATCAAACCCAAGGAAGGTGCACTACGTCACTAGGTGTAGTATCTTGAGCACTTTAATTAGAGGTTCCTAATCTAAGATTAGGTATCCTAATTATTGATTTCAAAAGTGTTGTTAACGTCATCCAAAAATGAGGTCAACATGGATGCCCACTATCTAGTTGGATGGTCTATTTAAATCTTAATAAGAAATTGTGAGAGAAATCTTGACCGTCGGATAGAAACCAATCCCACATGCATCGCCACTTTTGACGTGGGATCTTCATGGAACCCTCATGACCCAATGGTGTCATGCCACATGGAAATGGTGCCACATCGGCGCCTCCATTTAAAATGAGATTTTCTCATTTTTTTCTGAATTAAACAAATATTTAAAATGGCCAGAAATTTAAAAAGTCAAATAAAATAAAATATAAATAATAACATACAAATGAGGGCTCTATAGATTCATCTCAATTAGTAGAACCCATTAAACCCAAAGTCCCCAATTAACTTTGACTAATTTTGGATTAATTTGTCATTAAATTAAATTAATTAAACTCAAATTAATCATAAATCATTAATCCAATTAGTGTGAAACTTTGGGAGAATGAAATTAAGGTCAAAATCCACCATAAGAAAAAAAATTCAAGAATCATATCAAAGTAAATCAAATGATATTAAATTTCAAACTCCAAACCTTACATCAATGTAACCCACTAAAACTTAATAAATCACAAAATATCCTAATTTGATAATTAATTCAATTAATTAACGTGAACTTAGAAAAATCACAATAAATCAACCAAAACTCCAAAAATTCTAAATAAACCCTCTATGGATGCATCTTTCGTAAAGGAATCTAAAAAAAAACTTCTAAGTAATTCCTTCTAAATTAAGATTAATTTAGGTTTTAATGAAATAATTAAAACCTTAATTACACCTTAATCATGCATATGATTAAAATAAAACCTTAAGAAAATCAAATTGGCTAGGAATCCCACTTGTCATAAAAATTCCAAACCTGATTGACCTCTAGATTAGGAATTATTGAATTTTCAAATCTTTAGGTCAATATAAATAAAATAATAAATTAAAAAAATCACAAAATCTTAAAATCTTAAAATTTATAAAGGTAACTTGAAACATCTTCATAAACACCTGAATAATTAAGGATAATTTTCCAACAATTCAAATCAAAGAAATAAAAAGAAGAATTAAAATGTCAAAAATAAAATCAAAATATTAATCCAAATTAAACTCAAACCCAAATCATTTAAATGAACAAAAAAAAGTTTATTAAGATACCTAAAGATCTTAATTAGGCTTTTAGGATCAACCTTCGTCATAGGGTGAGGATTTCATTCTATTAGGATTTAAGATGTTGAATAGACTAGGTTCTACCCAAAGTGGAATCTATTCTATTCTTTATTCTGAAAAACTTAAAATTCATAAAAATGAATTTAAAAGATGAAAAAAAAATCCTAAGTCATTAAATCATTTGAATTGAAACCATCCAAATGTAAATCAAACAAACTTCAAAACTTGAAACTTAAAACTAAAAAGGCCTAGCCACACAAGCCCATTTCCTTCACACACTAGATCATTAGGTTGCGGACTCTAGACTTAGGTTAAGATGATCTGTGATATTCAATGATATTTTGTGGTGTGATGTGATGTATGTTTTGTAGTGTACTATTTTAGACCACATATTTTGCCTGTTAGATTGGTTGGTAGGACATTCTTTTTAGAACTAATGTTATCTTCTGCAAGGGGTATGCTAAAAGGGATAGCTATAAAATAAATTATAAAATTAATGTTTGATTGCAGGTACTGAATAGTCCCTCAGAATAGCCCAATAGGATAAGTGGGTTTGGCAAGCAGCTATTGCTAAGCCCATATGTTTTTAAAATATAACTATTGTGTGTTGTTCGTATTTTCCTGACCTTTATTTTGTAGGGCTTAGGATTTATTTTTGAATTTAAAATGTAAATTTGATCTTAGAATAAGGTTAGGATCTATGGGATCTAGGATTAATAGGAGATGACCCTACCAATAGATGGGTGCAAAGGTCCCCTATGAAGCCCAATGGAGGTCCTTGATGAAAGTAAAAATCCTAGAAAGAATACCCATGGATCTAAACTTTAGTTTTAGGCTAAGCTGTATAAGGGCAAAGCTCGACTACCCATTTCCTCTTTCTTCCAGGGTGTACAATGGCACCCGGCTGCACTGGCCTTTCTTTAATTTAAATTAGCTAGATTTACTTTAGGTGCATAATAAAATCAACTTGCTTTTCAACATTTCTTTTTGTACTATATTTTCTATGATGAATATCTGAATGATTAGGCTCTTAGAAAAACTAAATTTTCTGCCCAATCTAACTCTAAACAACTTAAACAAAACTAATGGAACTTGAAACTTCACATAAATTAAAGCCCTATGAATAACTTAAAATCAACTAGAAATAATTAGCTCTTGTGAACCATGCTACATATTGCTCTAACTCTATGAATTGAGCACTTCATCCATTGCACACAAGGAGCATCTGACCTGTGAGGATGCCCACCTTCTTGGGAAAGTCTACCTTTCCCTTATTGATTTGGCCCATGACCACTTTTAATTGCATGACATTTAAGCATAAAATTCATACCCTAATACCTTAAATGATTCATGGTCAAAACATCTAAAGCTATAAAATGTATATTAGTTAAGTGCATATCATATTCTACATGATTATAGAGATTAAGGAGTGAGTCTAAGTTCTTAGATTATTTTCTAAAATGTAAGAGCCTAGCCATCTTGCATACATGAGACTTAGCATCATGAATTTAAAATGTTCTTAGGTAGTGTTAGTTGGCAACCCTCCAGGTGAGTTATAAGTCCAAAAGAGTCAAGGATAGGTTTTATTTCTTGAGTGAAAGGAATAGCCAATAATTCTAAAAAGTGGGACTAGGTCGAGCCTCTAATTTATCTCAAAAGCACTTACAAACTTAGGTTCTGAAGCATCATATTGGAATAAGTCAAGCATTTTTGTAGTCTTGTGCTACTAGAATCTAAGTCCTAGATTTCTAATAAAATATTAATTTAAAATCTAAATTAAATTTCTAAAACTAAAAGCCTAATGGTAGGATAGTTGAAATGCTTACTAGGCATCCCAATATCAATAAGCATTTTTTTACTTAATCCCTATTGGCTTCTAAAATTAAGCCTTTCCACTTTGGATCATTCCTAATTGAAATTATAAAATATCATTTCATTGGAAACTACCTTAGAAATCCATAAAAATAATAGTTTATTTCTTTATTCGATAGTATTCTTCGGAAGAGGTCCTCTATTTTTGAGATGTAATTAACTATGAGAGCTTACCCTTATAGGGAACCATGAACCCAGTTTAAAATAAACCCTGCTCTACTTCTCATGTAGTTCAAGGGAAAACTCTCTAGTACATTAAAGGCACATTAGTCTCAATAGTCTTTTGTTAAATGATCGAATTCACTATAACATAATATGTTTATCTTCTGAGATAATATGTTTACTCCTTAATGACGCATTTAATCATCCAAATAAAAAATTCTTAAATCTATGTGCTGTCAGAAATTTTTCTCACATGTGCAATAAAATCAACCTACTTTTATATGTTTCTTTCTATGTTGTGTTTTCTATGAAGAATGCATGGATGTTAGGCTCTTAGGAAAACTAAATTTTCTACCCAACCTAAATCTAAACATCTTAAATAAAAATAAAAAAATTCAAAACTTCTCACATAAATTAAAGCCCTATGAATAACTTACAATCAACTAGAAACAACTAGCTTTTACAAATCATGCTAGCATATTATTCTAAGTTCTTGAATTGGGCACTTCACCCATTAGACATAAGGGGCATATGACCTTTAAGGATGACCACCTTTCTGGGAAAGTCTACCTTCTCTTCTTGATTTAGCCCATTACCGCTTCTAATTGCATCTCATTGTAGGCATAGATGCATACCCTTAAAGCCTTAAATGAATTATCACTTGAGATATAAAACCTAAAATTTATTGCATTAGTTAGCTACTTATCATACCCAACATGATCTTAGGGATTAAGGAGTGAGTCTAGGTTCTTAGATTCCTTTCTAAAAATACAATAGCCTAGCCATCTTGCATTCATGAGACTTGATATCATGGATCTAAAATTTTCTTAGGTGGTGTTAGCTGGTAGCCCCTCCATGTGGGTTATAAGTCCAAAAGAGTTGGGGATAGGTTTCTTTTCTCAAATGAGAGAAAGAGCCAATAATTCTCAAAAGTCAAACTAGGCATTTCTACAATCTTATGCTACTAGAATATAAGCCCTATATCTCTAATAAAATTTTAACTCAAAATTTAATTTAAATTCCAAAATTTTAAAGATAATGGTAGGATATCTAAAATGTCTACCAGGTATCCCAGTATCTATAGATATTTCCTATTTTATCCTAATTGGCTTCTAAAAGAACTCCTTACACATTGTAGTGTTACCTTTTGAAATTCCAAATTATGATTTTCTTTTGGAACCAGCTTAGAAATATAAAGAAATAAATGCATATTTCTTCAATCGAGAGTATTCTTAAGAAGAGATCATTATTCCTAAGATGTAATTAACTATAAAGGCTTATTGTTGACCTCACCTTTGGAGTGAAGACTCATCCTTCCCATCTTAAACTTAGGAGTCTTATAAGCACTAGGATCTCCCTAGTCATAGGACACTTCAAGTGATTAAGGGAACACTAAATCTAAGCCTAGAGACTTAGGAAGACATGCCTTAAGCTTAGGTTATGCCTTAGGACAAATAGGTTCTACCTATCCTATGACCTAAATAAAAACCTATACTTATCCACTTATCCAAAACCAACCTCAACCCAACATAATCAATCCTAAATTGAATTTGCTTCCTATCCAAGCCCCAATCCAAATTAACTTAACCCTTAACCTAAATAAATTCTACAACCATCCCATGATCCTATAACTCGAGCCTATTCAATTGAAACCAAATCCAATTGACTTTCACAAAAGCATTCCAACCTTTTAATACTCTATTTCAAACCCTTCCAAACTTACAATCAAGCCAATCCAACCAATTGAGTCCAATCAACCCAACCTAGCCCATTTGACCCAAAGGGTCCAAATGAGCCCAAATTTAATCAAACCCAAATCAATTGCAATCAAATCCATCAATCAATTCTAAATCCATCATTAAACTCTTCTTAACACCCTCAATTCCAACCCAATCAACCTTGGTCCACTTGACCCAAAGTGGCTTAAATGACCAAATTGAGTCAAACTTCAATCCAACCCAAATTGGATTGAATCAACCCATCCAATCTTTCTATGATGATTGTTGATCATCCTTGATTGTTCAATTGCAATTAATTGGGTCAAACCAAACAAATTTATTCACTTGACCCAAGTTAACCCAAATTAACCCAAGGACCAAAATGAACCAAGCCTCATTCCAATCTCAATTGATTGAACCTAATGATTTATATCAACCACAAATTGATAATTGAACATGACTCAACCACTAATTGAATCAAACCAAGACAACTTGAGCTCTTGACCTAAGTTAACCCAATTTGACATAAAAGGCCAAATTGGGCCAAATATTATTCTAAATGAAAGTGATTGAAACCAATACCTCTAATTAATCACAAATTGATTATTGAACATAATCCGACATCCAATTGCATCCAATTTGGTCAAACCAACCTAGTTGACTCATTTAGCCCAAATTGACCTAAAGGATTCAATTGAACCAAATCATTTCCAAATCTAAATTGATTCAAACCAACACCTACAATCATTCTCAAATGATCAATTGAACCTAAACCAACCCTCCACCCAAGCCAATTTGGTCAATTTGATCGAATTGGTCAACTTAGCCCATTTGATCCATATGAACCCATATGAGCCGAATCCAAATCCACTTCAAATTGAATCAAACCAATTAAACCAAAATATTCCAAATGATCATTTGAACACATCTAAACCCTTAGTTTGACTCAATTTGACCAATTGGTCAAAATAACCCAATTGAATCCCATTTAACCCATATGGGTCAAATTTAGCCAATCTCATTCAAACCAAGTCCAAACCCAACCAAACTTGGCATGACTCATCGTCACCATGGGTCACCATGGTATGAACCTAGTTTGGGTCAAAAGCCATTGGACCAACCCATCCAAATGATATAAAATCCCTATTTAGATGGTCTTACCTACTCCCCAACCCATGGCAGCCACATTTAGCTCATTTTGGACACTAGGACCACTGACCCAACATAACCCAAGGCTATTGGGTTTAGCCTTGGGTCATGAGAGGGTGATCTTACCCTTAGCCCACCATTGGTTAACTTGTGGGAGGTACACATCATGCCAACCCTTGAGACTGCCTCAGCCTCTCAAGACCCTCCACCTCAGCAATCCACTGCCATCTCCAACCACCTACCTTGGACAAGCCAAAGGCTCGAGCCTATCTCGCCACTTCAAGGAGGGTATACTCTTCCCCATTTTTTAAACTTCATGAAGAGCATCCCTAGGTAATTCTAAGCATTTCCAAAGCCTTCCTCGATCCCCTAGTGCACCCCATCGTCGGCGAGACCAAGCTTCACTCAAAACTGAGAGCCCCATCCATCCAACCTCACTTAAACTCCACCAAATTTCAATTAACTCATCCCACACCTTCTCTAATCTCTGATGAGTTGAAACGAATCGATTCTCAATTGATTCGATCACCAAAAGGCACTCTAATACCAACTCTTGCAACCTTAACGATGGCATTTGGTCCACAAAGCTATCGATGGGGAGGAAACTCAAGAGCTTCATCTCTTCATGATAAACCTACTTTAGTCGACAAACGGCAGGTCTAGAGCTTCGACGAGGTAAATTTTAGAAAAATCATAGAAATCCCATTAGGTGTTGGTCTTTTGTGAAAGATTTTATGATTTCATGTGATTTCCATTGTAGAATCTCCTTATATTTTCTCTCCACACATTCTGGAGTCAATTTTGATGTCCCACGAGCTCCAACGAGTAGGTGAAGTTATATTTCATTTCTCCAAAAATATGTAGTTTTGCAATAGGATTAGGCTTAGTGCTATAGGGTTTAGGATGAGCAGTGGCTAGAAGGAAAAATCTTGGGAGGCCTTGTAAAGTTTTGGAGAAAAACTAAATCAAAAGAAGGAAAGAAAAGATGAAGAATGAAGACCCCCATAGCATTCATTCAATTGTAATTGTAATATTATTTTGTAATCCGAGTTGTATAAGGGTAGAGCTCGGCTATCCAATTTCTCTCTTTTCTGGGGTGTACGGTGGTACCTAGTCACACCAGCCTTTTATTATATTACAAAATCTATAAATGTATGGTTGTTATGTTTGTCTTGTGCAATATAAATTACATATTATTCATCAATTTCTTAAGTTTGATGTTTGAATGTGTGGCTTAGATGTAGTAGGCTCTTTAGGGTAAAATTAATTTTTCTACCCCCATCAATAACTCATAATAAAATTTTAAAATAACTCATAACCTCACTTTAAAGCTTAGGCTATAATCAAGATAATTAAAAGATTTAGAAACCCCTTAGTTGAATGTTGAATGTTCTAATATCATGCATGGAATCTTATTTCACTCTTGAATAAGGAGGGTCTACACTTTTACATGATAGGTGAATGCTTGACCTGTGAGGGCATCCATTATAGTGGAGAACACCTCCTCCCATTGATTTAGCCAACAATCTAATTTCATCATGCATTTAAGCATAATTATCCCAAACCTTTGCCCAAATGAATGTGTCAAAATGATATAAAAATTTATAGAATTTTGTTTTAATCTAAGTCATGCCCTCAAACTAGTCATGATCTAGTCTCTTAGGGACTGAGTTTAGGACTCTAGTCTCCTTCCTAATTAATTAATAGCTTAACTATCTTATACTTACATAAGTCCATCTTACATAGTTTTGAAGCATAGGAGGTGTTAGCTAGCAGCCACTCTAGGCGATTGTAAGTCTAGGAGATTCGGGATAGGTTTACTCTCTCTTATGGAGGTAAACCATTATATACCATTTTTTTTATTAGATTTAGGTTATGATTTTAGCTTGTACTAAAGCATCCTTGATTTTGGATCCGATGTTGCTTATTTTCTTTGGGCTATGAGTATAAGTCCTCACCTCTTAGGCATTTCCACAATCTTGTGTTGATGGATTAT
Organism: Cymbidium sinense; assembly: GCA_021442155.1. Classification (NCBI taxonomy): domain Eukaryota; kingdom Viridiplantae; phylum Streptophyta; class Magnoliopsida; order Asparagales; family Orchidaceae; genus Cymbidium; species Cymbidium sinense. The sequence continues at coordinate 31,703,609 of CM038229.1, forward strand.
AAGCCTAGCATTCTAACAAAATTCCAATGCAAACTAAAATAAACTTCCTTCTTTGAACATATAAAGCCTCACAATAGGGTGGAGTGCTCGAAGGCTTCCTAGTATTATGAGTGCTCCCTTCTTATTTTCTTAGAATCCAAAATAAGTCTTCCAAATTGAATCTTCTCACTTAATTTCAAAAATACCTAATTCTTTTATAGTCTAACTTTGATGTCTTTGGAGATATTTATTGACTACTTTAATCAAGAGTGTTCTTAATAAATTTCCATTTCTTAGGATGTAATTAACTATGGAAGCTTGCTTCTATAAGGAACTAAAGAACCCGACATAAAATAAACCCTGCTTTACTTCTCCATGTAAAGTAGGGGAAGGATCTCTGGTATATACGAAGACCCATCTACCTTAGGAGTCCTTATTAGGTGATTAGGTCCATTATAGGATAATACTTTCATCTTTTAAGATGGTATATCATATCACAATGTCGTATCCGATCACTTCAATAAGTACCCCCTAAGATCGATGTTGTTTCCACAATGACCCCAATTTGAAACACCACACTTGCCCTTATAGGGAACTACGATCCGAGTATAAAATAAATCTTATTCTTCTTTGCTATGTAGTTTAAGAAAAAAATTTCTAGAATATTAATAAGACCCATCAGCCTTAGGAGTTCTTATTTTAAGTGATTAAATCTATTATAGGATAACATGTTTATATTTCAAGATAATATGTTTACTCCTTAATGATGAATTTGATCATCCAAATAAGAAATTCTTAAATGTTTATGTGGTGTCATAAATTTTTCCCATAAGCCTTCTACTTGATTAATGAAAAAAGATGTCCCTTTTATAGTGGATGATGCTTATCAAGAAGCATTTGATAGCATAAAGTAATATTTATTGCATCCCCCAATCTTGGCAACCTTAATTATAAGAAAACCATTGATATTATATACGGTAGACCTAAAATAATCACAAAGAGCTCTACTAGTACAAAATAATGAAGTAGAGAAAGAAAATGCCCAATATTATATAAGCTAATGCCTAATAGAAGCTAAAATAACATATTCTCCTATTGAAAAGCAGTGTTTAGCATTAATATTTACTACTTAGAAACTACGCCATTATATGTTATCCCATAAGATAACATTAATATCTAAAGTCAACCCAATCAAATTTTTGATGATGATGCCTACCTTAACAGGTCACTTGGATAAATGGATTGGCCTATTGTTGTAATTTGATATAACATATGTCCCTTAAAAAGCTATAAAAGCGCAAGCTTTGGATGATTTCCTAGTCATTCATCCCTTACCGGCAAACTCTCCACTTAATGATGAGTTGCCTAATATATTGATTTTTGAAGTTAAAAAAACTTAGCAACCATTAGAATGGGAACTTTATTTTGATGGAGATTCATCCATAAAATTAGCTAAACTATTTAGCTTACCTACAATACAAGTCAGAATTGACCTGATATTCATAACACCATAAGGGGGTATACTATGATATTCCAATAGTCTAATTGAACCTCTTAGAGTAGTGTCTCGGTGTCAAGATTACAATGTTACGATGCTATGCCATAGTTTTGACAGCTGACCCTGAGCAATTATATGTATAGAAGGCTAGGGCAATGCCACAATGCCATGAACACAGTGTTGGAGCACTATAGCTAGAAGAATAAAAATTATTATTATTATTTAGGTGAACAAAATTGACCTCCAATGAATGTGTCACATCATTAATACATGATGCATTCATTATCTTACTTATCTAGTAGTTGTAGCACACATATATAGATATAATTAAGAAAAAAAATTGAAGCCTCTAATGTATTACTCCAATAATTTTCATGTATTATATAATAATAGAGAGACATTTTACATGAGCAAAATTTAGCTATGATAGTTTGCATGGATTTCTCTAATGCAAACAGAAGTTGTATGAGCTCTATAGGCTATAGTAGTATGTCTTTCTCATATCTCATGGACACGTTGAGGAGTAACTGCTTGATCACACTCCAATGAAGAAAGCGTTTGCTCAAGTTTGGACACCTGAGCATCTCCCTATGAGCAATCTTCTTCTATGGCTGTGACAGCTTATCTAATCGTAGATCTCTTTTCTAGAAAATATTATCTCTTTTGTTGTAGTTCTCTCAATTCAGCAAAGATATTAAGGAGTTCCATCTGAGCTCTGAAAAGCCCCCTTTGGAAGGATCTTAAGGCTCTGAGATTGTACTCTAGATCTTGGCAAATTAAGGAGAGTCAAGAAGTCATGAGCATAATAAAAGAAGATGACTGGAGAGAACCATTCATCAGCTATTTCAAAGGTGGTGGGCTACCAAAAGATAATTCAAAGGCTCATCAAATTTTACAAAGAGCATTATGATACACCCTTATAAATGACACATTATATTGGTGCACATTTGACCAAATGTGGCTATGATGCCTAGGACCAAACGAAACCAAGATAGTAATGGTTGAAGTTCATGAAGAATTGTGTGGAGCACACTAATCTAGCCCTAAAATAAAAATTAAAGTTAAACGAATGGGATATTACTGGCCTAGTAAGGTTCAAGACTGCATCAAATATGCTAAAAGATGTCATCAATGTCAAATACATGAAAACACATTACATCGGCCACCTAATACCCTACACTAAATAATAGTGTCATGGCCATTTGAAACCTTGGGAACTTATATAATAGGTCCAATCAATCCTCCATCATCTAGAGGACATCACTTTAATCTAGCTACTACCAATTATTTCTCAAAATGGGCAAAAGCAATCCCAATAAAAAAAGTTAAGGCAAATGATGTAGTAAAGTTCTTCTAGGGCCATATTGCCTATAGATTTAGAGTACGTTAAAAGACAATATCTAATAAAGGCACTGCCTTCAAGAATATCAAAATCCATCATTTTATTGAAAAGTATAAAATAAACAGGTGATATTCCTCAATATATAATCCAAGAGCCAATGGTTTGGTAGAGGCATTTAACAAAATGCTAATTAAGCTGCTTAAGAAAATTCTATCCAAAAATAAAAGAGAGTAGAAGCAACACCATACTTTTAGTCTTCAAAGCGTATAATACTTCACCTTGAAGTAATATTACCTTCACTCCACATAGTAGTTCAAAATGAACTTTCAACAAAAGAAAATATTCAAATATGTGTGTGTGTATGTGTGTGTTACATTACATGAAGAAATCTTTAATATAAGGAAATTTTGTCCAATGAAATTTAAAATTAAACCTAAATTTAGATTTCATCATACCCAAAGGGGTCAGATCTAAATTAAACTAAGATCCATCTTGCACGAAGGGGCCGGATCAGATCCACTATGTCCAAAGGCCTATATCCAAAGCCTAAATTTAGATTCCATCGTACCCAAAGTGGTTGGATCTAAATTAAATAAAGATACATCATGCACAAAGACATAGGATTAGATCCAACATGTCCAAAGGGAGCTTTCTAGAGCACAAATGGAACTCTTCAATATCTCTATTGAATTGAGAGAACTACAGTAGAGGTGATAATATTTGCAAGAAAAGAGCTTTCTAGAGCACAACCATAGAAGAAAATTTCTCACATGTAGATGCTCAGGTGTCCTAACTTGAGCAATCTCTTTCTTCATAAGAGTGTGATCAAGAGGCTACCCTTCAACATCTCCATGAGGCATGAGAGAGATAGGCTACTTTGGCCTATAGAGCTCATACAGCTTTTGTTTGCATTAAAGAAATCTAGGCCAACTATTGCAGCTAAATTTTTTTCAAGTAAATTATCTCTCTATTATTGTGTAATACATGAAAATTATTTGAGTAATGCATCAGAGGCTTCAATTCTTTTTCTATATATATATATATATATATATAATATGTGTGTGCTACAAATAATAAATATGCAAGAAAACAAATGCATCATGTCCAAATGATGTGACACATTCATTGGGGGCAATTTTGTGCACCTAATAATAATAATAATAATAATAATAACAATAATAATAATAATAATAATAATAATTTTGTTCTTCTAGCTACAGCACCGCAACATTATATTCATGGTGTCGAGGTGCTGCCCTAGCCGTCTAGAAGGATAACTGCTCAGGGCCAACTGTCAAAACTATGATATAATGTCGCGACACTGTGATCATGGCACCAAGGCACTACACTGACTATTGAGAAGAAATAGTTACAAGAAACACTAATATAATAGGAGTATTTAGTCCACTTTTTTAGGGGTTCTTCTTATCTCTCCTACCACTCCTACTCACCTTGCATTCGGACTACACTCGCACTCTCGGCGATCTTCCTTTGCTCCGAGATCCCCCGTTCACTTTAGATAAAAAATCAATTATATTTTATCTTTAAAATAATGGGTTAGAACTATAGTCTCTCCATTTATTATGAATCCAGTTAGAAAAGGATGAAGAAAAATCAGAACATCAGAGATTTGAAGACCTCCACTATCAAACTTCATTCCAAAGATGAAATGAAAACCCTCCCTCCTGATTTTAGATCTCAAACATGGGAGAAGAGTGATTTGCACTATAATTTATTGAATTTAGCCCTACTAGATGAAATGTTATCAAAATTTCTAAAAAAATATTTTAAATTTCTCAAACTAAATTCAATTTTTTACTCACAATGCCTTGGCATTGGATATTAATGCTGCAACATTAAGCTCTTGGGTTTTCATGTTATAAAGGTTGTGCCATGATGCCAAGAACTAGTGTTGTAGTGCTTTAACAAAATCACCTCAACGTCATAATGCCATGCTTACCTAGTGCTGGAAATATGACTCAAATTATTTTTTAGGTAAAGAGACATAATATCCTTTAGTGCCATAGTTCCATATGACCAGCACCTCGGTGCTATATCACCCTAACACAAGTAAAAGGGCTTATAAAATTTCAACTAAGGGGTACAATGTCACCCCAGCACTGCGGCACACCAAGCTCTCAATTTTTTAGCCTATTCAGAGCATCGCAGCGTTAGCTCACAATGACGAGGCTCTATCACTCTCTTATTTTTATATATGTGTTCAAACATTTTTATTAAAATTCTAGAGTAATAAATCAACATATGTAAGAATCCAACACAAAATAATAAAAGTATAATTTTATTTCAAAATTTTAAAAATTACAATAAAGGAGAAAAGGTACAAAAAATAGGGGGAAGCTAATAATCATACTCATCACCCTCTTCTTCCTCCTCTGCACCTGATGCTTGCAAGGTAGTTACATAAGGCTGATACTGAGGCATCGTAGGGAAGGTGATCTGATTTGGATATATGAGATTGCAACTTTCAAACATGTTAACTAGTGCAGTATTGAACTAAGCCATGTAAGAGAATTGTATCTACTGTTAATTCATATGATAACAAACTTACGCTCCAGAACCGCCTGCCTACAACTACTCTTGCCCACCCTTTTTCTTAAGTCTATGACCTGACTACCAATTTCTTGGACTTGCTTGGCCAGGGACTGTTGACCTCATTTTTGGCTGAGATTAACATCATTTTTAATTAATAATTAGGACACCTAATCCTAAATTAGGTGCCTCTTAATTAAATACTTAGAACTCTACACCTAATGACCTAATGTTTCCTTCTTAGGTTTGATCTAACCTAATGGGTTTAGGTAGACTCAACCCAAATCTCAAACATAAATTAAATCAAACATATTTCATTTGAAACTTGAATTCATTTAAGCTTAAAGCAAGCTCATTGAAGTGATTAACTTAATTACCGTATCTAAGCTCAAAATTAATTAAATCCAAAAGAAATTCAAACAAAATTAGAATAAATTCAAATAAACTAAAATAAATTCAAATCAAATCAAGTCAAGTCAAATATAAATCAAGGTTAAAATGGTCAACCCTTTTGCCATGGGTTTGACTTATGTGGGTCCCACCAAGTCAAAAGGTCAACCCACTAAAATTTGACCAAATAAAATCATTTCAAATGGTTTAAATGATAACATAAACATGATTAAACATGAATTTAGAGAATATAAATCTAATAAGGCTTTAATTGGTTAAATAAAACATTTGACCTAAATCAGCCTAAATGTGCCCTATTAGGTTCAAGCTCAAATCAAACCAAAACTAACTCAATTTGATTGCCCAAAACCACTTGGAAATGGTAATAAAATTCAATCCATGATTGGGTCAAATTTGACCAATTTGATCATTTAACCCAAATGAACCCAAACTTAACCTATTAAGCCCAATTTGGGTTAAATGGGTCAAAATTAAAATCAAATAAAATTGGTCACTCTAAATCATCTAACACATGTGATTAAACATGATTAGAGTCCAAACATAATTTAGTTAAGTCAACATTGGTCATTTAACTCAATTAAATTCAACTTAACCAATTTAAGTCAAAATGGGTCAAGTTGACTCAAAATTGAATTAAATTCTCATGTGCTATGGGCTAATTGAATTCCTAATTATTCATTGAATAATTAATAATGATTTGAACCCAAACCTAAAATAAATCAATCAAGAGAAACATGATTAAAACATTTAAAATTAAATCAAATCCAAATGGCATAATTAAACACTAAATGAATCTAAACTTGAATCAAACCCATCTAAACTAATTCAAACTCATCCTAAGATTGGTTAAAGATAATCAATATCAAGTTTAAGCAACTAAACCAATCCCAACTAAAATCCAAAATAATGGAATATGATAGGGCAAGTAAAGAGAGCATGAAGCCAAATCCAACTCCCCCAATCCCTTATCCTCTTAATTTATCCATCTCAGCACCTTTAGATGGGTGTGAGATAACCATGCTCCCCTAGAGCTAGCCTCCAAGGGTGGCCATCACCATGGCTAACTAAGAAGAAGGAGAAAGCTTAAAGGAAGCTCTTGGACTCTAATAATAAAAAGAAAAAGAAATCCTTTGGTACCTAATTAAGCATTCCACTACCTTCCCTGACCAAAACAAATTAGAGCACACACTCATACCCCAATCCCCTCACCATCGGGAACAAGAAGAACGGCCAAAGCCGTCGGATTCAATCCATGTTCTGGTCCATAGCCAAATTCATAAGGAGATAATCTAATCCCTTCTTCCCACAGCTTTGTCACATCATTTCAAAGTTAACCAAGTCAACCCAACCACCAGAGATTGCCACTAATGAGGTACGCCATTAATTGACCCTCCTAAGCTTTCAGTTTTGCTCCTTTGTGAAGGAAAGTCAATCTCGATTAAGATTAAACTGCATGGATCAATAGTAAATTACTCCTTGATCATTTTTGTAATCAAAATTGCATGATTTCATCATTTTGATCATCGGCGATCAACCCCAAAGAGTCAATGCCTCTCAATTTTTGGTGGAAGGAAGGACAGATAATCCCCACAGTCTATACCTTCTATTAGGAATGAACGACTAATATTTAGTCAGACGAATGGATTAAAACCCTTATAGGAAACTCGCAGCATCCGGACCGATCTTGATCAAAGCCAAATCGAAACCACACATGTGCCTTTTAACACAGGATATGCATGGATCCTACATGGACGAATTATGCGACACCACATGTAAAGCAAAGCCATGTAGAACCGATGTACTTAAAGATAAAAATTAGAATTTCTAATTTAAAAACTACAGAAAAATGATAAGAATTTCAAAAAAAACTATAATAAACTAAATATACATCAAAAATACAAATAAGGGCTCTATGGATTCATCTTAATAAGAGCAATCCATTAAAATTAAAATCCCCAAATTTTGTGAAGCAATTTTTGATTAATTTAGGTTTAAATGAAAATTTTTAAAACTAAATTAATCCTAATTCTTAAATCAATCAATATATAACTTTTAGGAGCTAAAATTGATGTTAAATTATACCTCAGAAAAAAATTTCATCATTTATTACAAAGTAAATCAATAAATATTGAATTTTTAATCTCAAATCTTAATTTTAATGAAAAATATTAATATTAAACTAAGAAAATAAAAAAAATGATGATGTCACATTAAATTATCATAATAAACTTTAATAAACCTAAAAATATCATTAAAACCCTTAGAAACCTAATAAGACACAAAATCACTTAAATTATTAATTAATTGAATTAATTTATCTAAATAATTATCTTTAACTTAGAAAGTCATACTAAATCAACCAAAATTTCAAAAATTATGAATAAACCCTTTATGGATACATCTTCCGTATAGGAATTCAAGAAAAATAAAACCTCTAAGTAATTTCTTATAAATTACACTAAATTTGGGTTTTAATAAAATAATTAAAACTTTAATTACTTTTAAAATATACATCTAATTAGGGTGAAATTTTATAGAACTTAAATTTGCAAAGAACCCCACATGGCATAAAATTTTCATACCTAATTGATCTCTCGATTTGGAATTATTAAATTTTCAAGTCTCTAAGTCAATATAAGTGAAATAATAAATCAAAAATTATAAAATTTTATAAAATCTATAAAATATTTTAAAACATTATAATATATATATATATATATATATATATATATATATATATATATATATATATATATATATATATATATATATATATATATATTAGAACACTTGATGAAAACTTTCAAAAATTTGAACGAAAGAGTCTTAGTAAAATATAAGCTTGGGGTTTAATTTTAAGGATAATTAAAAAAAATATGAAACTCAATTAAACTACAAAGTTAATAATTTTATAACTGATCATAAACTCACTAATGAACTAAAATGTAAAATTTATTGATCTTACATACATGAGACTTGGCATCATGGATTTTAAATGTGCTTAGGTGGTGTTAGATAGCATCCCTTCCAGGTAGGTTATAAGTCCAGAAGAGTCAGGGATAGGTTTATTCCCTCAAGTGAGAGGAATAGCCAATAATTCCCCAAAGTTGAGCTAAGTTGAGCCTCTTATTTGTATCAGAAGCACATATAGACTTAAGTTCTGAAGCATCCTTCTCGGAGTAAGTCTTCAACCTTAAGCATTTTTATAGTCTTATGCTACTAGAATCTAAGTCCTTAAATTCTAATAAAATATCAACTCAAAATTTTATTTAAATTAAATTTTTAGATTTAAAGTCCAATAATAGGATAGTTCAAATTTCTACTAGGCATTCAGTATCTATAGACATTTTTTACTTAATCCAAATTAGCTTTTAAAATTAACTCTTTCCACTTTGCAGTGTTCCCCATTGAATTTTCTAAATACCATTTCCTTTGAGAACCAACTTAGAAATCCATAGAAATAATAGCTTTTTTCTTTAATTTAGAGTTTTCTTAGGAAGAGATCATTTATTCCTAAGATATAATTAACTATAAGGGGAAGCCCTTATAGGAAACCATGAACCCAGTTTAAAATAAACCCTATTCTACTTACCGTGTAGTTCAAGGGAAAACTCTCTGGTACATTAAAGACCCATTAGCCTTAGGAGTCTTTTATTAGGAGATCAAATCCATTATAAGATAACATATTTATCTTTTTAGATAATATGTTTATTTCTTAATAATGCATCTGATCATTCAAATAAGAAATTCTTAACTTCTATGTAGTTTTTTCCCACAGGAACTTGGAAGATTGGGGTCGAGGCCATGGGGAACATGAACTCTCCCCCACTTCTAACTTTGACAAAAATCCTCCAGTTATCCTCTTTATTATAGGAGCCTTCTAAATGAGTATTTCTTCATCAGGCTCCCCTATTGCTCCCGCCATGGTGCATAAATCATAAATCAAAAAGGATGATCATACCTGATAGTAGTACTCCCTTTCAGTATATTACAAATAAAATTGTAAATTATCTTCCCGATATCAATTGTAAACCCCCTCTATATAGCAACTTTAAAACAACCCCATATTTTGGTAACCTCGCTAATATTACCAATGGGCATAAGCTTGGCAAAAATAAAATAATTCCAAGCCTTAAATGTGGCTGTTAGGCCAATGGCAGGAAAGTTGATAATTCTTTACTCTCGTCATTTCCATTGCGCATTTGCATTTCCACCACAAAGAAAATGGAGGATTTTATCAAAATTGGAATGATCATTATAATAAGCAAGATATTGATCATAATTAATATCTTGGAGATTGTAATATGCATTTATAGTATTACTATCATAACTTATTAGTTTCCCTCGAATATACACTTTATTGTCCTGGCTATCCCGTGCATTAGTGAAGAATTCGCACACCACCAGGAAGATGCATGAGTTGTTATCGTATGCTAACTTAGCCCCGACCTTATCTCATGATCACCCCTTCAACACTATCATTGGGATCTTGGAAGCTCCTCTTCAGGATTAGGTGCTTGTGGATAAGGGCATGCTGATACTGCTCTTGGCATCAACAGTGATGAACCTGTTGGCATCACTGGATGCCCTCTTCTTGCTCACTACTCTTCTAAGAGGCATGCTTAAAATGTAGAACTAAATAAAGAATAGAGCTAAAAGAGAAAGGGAGTTCTTAAGAAAAAATATCATTGAATGAAAATTCTTAATAGCCTTGGGTCCTATATATAAATCGAGTCGTGCGGGTGCCCAAACATGGTGCTGAGCGGCCTCTCTTGCGAACACCACTAGCATCACGATGCTATAGCATCGAGGCATTGGTTAGCCCATCCCATCGATTAATATGTGGTCAAAAAGATAAATTAGATCTCATAATTAACATGTAAAAAAAGCATTGCAGCACCATGATACTCTGACCCAGTGCTACGGCGCTAATAAAAATGAACTTGTCATTTCCCCCATTTAATCCATGCACCATCTATCAAGAATCTTAACTAGCATCGTGACGCTACAATGTGACACTACAGTGCTATTCAAATGATCGAAAGACCAATAATGCTAGTGCCGAGGCATTGGGCCTTACTACTCATATGTACACCTATTATATAAACTACCACCTAAGAAATAGTGGGCTCCATCATGATAGCAAGCCGCATTCCGACTAGGCACCTTAAATAAAATATAATAATAATAATAATAATAATAATAATAATAATAATAATAAACTTAAACTTACACAATCACCACACAAACAACAATATTTTTACCCACATGTGCTCTAAAACACAAATTAATAATTTAAATTTAAATTTCAAAGATGCTGCATGAGTTAATAATCCAATTGGGTCTAATGATTGGTCCAGTTACCAAAACCTAGTCTCTCCTCGATGATAGCAAAGTTGATTGAATATTAAAATTGGAAGGAATATATATCTTTAAAATTAAATGAAGTCTATCATTCAAATTAATTTAAAACAAATAATCATCCACCCATCCATCATTATTTATCAAGAATAAAAAATTAAGAAAACTATAACTCACAAAAGAGCTAATGTTATATTCAAACTCAAAGTATCTCATGCCAGTAAGAATGTAGCTTGTGTCCTATATCTATGTGATTTTTATCATTAAATGGCACCACATTAAAATGCAAATATGATTGGAACCCTCTAACCGGGTTGCCTGGCATCTATACAGCTCCACTATATTCCGGTCATGGCAATAGCCCATATGTTCCCTAATATCTTTGCTCCTTGAGTTATGAATCATATAATATATTTAATAAGCAAAAAAGCTTTATGTTAGCTAAGGTTGACTTAAATTTATCCCCATAGATAAATACCACCCCAAGTCTATAAGAATACTTTGGATGATGCAACCCTTGGCTACTACAAGGATTCTTTGGTCAGCGATAACTTTCTTAACTAAGTAGACTAAGGACCACAACAACCCGGGATGATAGAACCATGGGATCTTGATTGGGCTTGTCATCATTCACACCCCAATATATGCTTTAAGTTAAAATAGAATGGTAATTCTATTTTAATGGCATTCCAAAGGGATGTAATCCCAATCTTTTTATTCATTATGCAAATTCTATATGACAGTCATCTATATTGCACATAACTCTAAAACACTAATGTATATTAAATAGATATGTTTCTTTACTCTCTTACTACAAGAAGAGCTTGCATCCATAGGAAGTATAACCTAGATCAAAATGAACCCTAACATGATGTTAGGAAATCGGTTGAATATATGTCAATCTATCTCATGAAAAAATATACTCCTACCCATCTCATCCAAAGATGGTGGAGTGCATCAATGAAGGTATTTTTTCGAGGAAATTCATAACTTCATACATAAATTAAAGTCTTAAGAACAACTTAAAAGCAATAAGAAACAACTAGCTTTTGTGAACAAGCTAGCATATTATTCTAACTTTTTGAATTGGGCACTTCACCCATTGCACATATAGGGCATCTGAACTTTGAGGATGATCACCTTCTTAGGGAAGTGTGTCTTCTTATTTTTATTTGGCCCACGACCATTTTTATCTGCATCTCATTATAAGCATAAATTTCATACTCGAAAATCTTTAAATGAATTATAAGTCAAAATATTTAAAAGTTAAAACAATATTGCATTATTTAGGTGTATATCATACCTAACATGATCTTATGGATTAGGGAGTGAGTTTAGGTTCTTGGATTCTTTCTTAAAATGTAACAGCACAGCCATCTTGCATAACATAAAAATGAACATCATGGATTTAAAAATCTACTTAAGTGGTGTTAGTTAGAAGCCCTTCCAATCGAGTTATAACTTTAGAAGAGTCATGGATAGGTTCCTTATCTCAAATGATAGAAAGAGCCAATAATTCCCAAAAGTCAAACTAGTTCAAGCCTTTGATGTGTGTTAGAAGTAATCATAGACTTAAGTTCTGAAGCATCCTTCTAGGAATAAATCTTCAACCCTAGGCATTTTTACAGTCTTATACTGCTAGAATATAAGCCTAAATTTATATTAAAATATCAATTCAAATTTTAATAAATTTAATATCAAGATATAAAGCCCAATGAGAGGATAACTGAAATTCCTACTGGGCATCACACTTTCTATAAGTATTTCTTACTTTATCCCAATTAACCTAAAGAAAGAACTTTTCCTGCTTTAAAGTGTTCCTTTTTGAAATTTCAATTTAACCATCCTTTGAAACCAACTTTGAAATCCATAGGAATAAGAGCCAATTTCTTTAATCAAATGTATTTTTAAGAAAAAGATCCTTATTCCTAAGTTGTAATTAACTATAAGGGCTTTTCTTTATAGGGAACTATGATCTTAATTTAAAATAAATCTTATCATACTTTTCTATGTAGTTCAAGGGATGAATCTCTAGAATATTAAAAAGACTCATTATCCTTAAGAGTCCTTGTTTTAGTCATTTAATCCATTATAGGATAATATGTTTATTTCTTAATGATGAGTTTAATTACCTACATAAAAAATTCCTAAAATCCATATGGTGTCACAAATTTTCTCCACAGGTATTTGTATGGCGAATGAATATATTAAGATTACATCCATTGGAAAGCCAGATTTAGCGTCGTTTGTATGGTAAATGGATAGATTAGACTTACATTTCTTTGAGATGCTAGTAGGGTGTTCGCATGGAGAATGAATAAATTAGACATACATCCCTTTGGAATGCCAGGTTTATAAAATCATTTGCATGGCAAATGAATATATTGGACTTATATCCCTTTAGAATGCCAGGAAGGTGTTCGCATGGAAAACAAATAGATTGGACTTACATCCCTTTGAAATGCCATTTTATGGGTCTTTTGCATGGCAAATGGATAGATTGGACTTACATCCCTTTGGAATGCCAAGAGGGTGTTCGCATGGCGAATGGATAGATTGAACTTACATCCCTTTGGAATGCTAGGTTTATAGGGTCATTTGCATGGCAAACAGATAGATTGGACTTACATCCCTTTGGAATGACAAGAGGGTGTTTGCATGGAAAACAGATAGATTGGACTTACATCCCTTTGGAATGTCAGGTTTATATGGTTTAGTGTTCACATAGAGAACATATGAGTTGGACTTACATCACTTTAGAATGCCAGATTTTGGGCATAGATTGTTCGTGTGGCAAACATATAAATTGGATTTACATCTTTTTGGAATGTCAAACTTATTTAGATATTCACACAATAAAATATTAATTTGTGGTTCTGTGGGCAACACTTTGGTGCTAAAAATATGGTGTTTGGGCACTATCATAGTAATGCTTCAGCACTAATAAAATGGCACCTTGGTGTTGACTAATTAGCACTATTGCATTATAAAGAAGGAATTTATGTCTTAAAACTTGAGGGGTCAGCCCTTTGGCACTATACAGCTGATGTTGTAGTGCTTAAGATAGTATGAGATTGGAATAATTTAATTAGGCTGACCACTTCACTAGCACATCGACGCTAACTATTTTGTGGCATGGTGCCAATCAAAGATCAATTGAAAACTAATAAATGGATAATTATTTTTTAATTGAAAAGGATAAACTTTGGACTAGTGTTGTGGTGTTGTATCGAGAAATGCGACTTACATCAATGTCTAACTCACTTTTCAGTTATGGTCAGTTACAGAATTAATTATAAAAAATGGTAATAAGTTCTCTTCTTGATCAACACAGTAACCATTTTGACTGGGTGACTAGCACCTAGCCACCACATGTGGAGCGCGGTGGTGCTGGTCTTAAATCTCAAAACTAAGAAAGTGCCTCTAAGACGATAATGTAGATCGCAATGCTAGATCATTATAAATAGGACCCCTTGGCTGCAATTTTTTAATCTAAAGTGTTGGTTCTTTTTTGGAAATCCTTGCTCTCTTCTTTCTCAACTTTTATTCATTTTAGGATAGCAAATATGCTAGTTAAGTACATCAACAAGGGTAAGAGGAGGGTAGGTGTTGATGATATTAACATGTTCGTTAGTGTAGAGGTAGAAATGAGATTACAACATTATCTTAGCCACAAGCATCTCATTCCGAAGAGGAGTTTCTACAATCCAAAGGGAGTGTAGAGATCATCAATGATAATGTATTTTATTCATCCCGTGGTGAGAGAGTTCTTGCCAATGTGAAGGAGCACTAGAATAATAAAGTTTTCATCCAAAAAAACTTGTAAGTTTTGATAGTAGTACTATCAATGCATATTATAATTTACAGAATGTAGTATATTATCTTTTTTATTATAATGATCATCCCGATTTCGATGAAATTATTTATTTTCTCACTGTTAGAAATTTTAATATCCAGTAGAAAAAGAGGGATGATAAAATTAATAATTTTTCAGCCATCGGCCTCACTATTGAAACCAAAACTTGGCATTATTTATTTCTGCCAAATTGTTGCCCACTAGCAATATCAATGAGCTGATTAGGGATAGAGCCATTTTAAATTTTGCAATTCAAAAGGGCTTTACTATGAATGTAGGAAGGATTACTTATAATTTTATTTATAATATGCTTAGGTAGTACTACCGTAGGGTACGATCATCCTTCTTTAATTTATGTTTATATGTTACGGTGGGTGCATAAGGGGAGTTAGATGAATAAGTCCTAATACAAAAGACTCCCTTAACTAAGAGATCAATTGAAGGATTTAGTTTGAGGATTGAGGTGGGAGAAAGCTCATGTGCCTCTCAGACCAAACCCAAATCCTCCAAGACCTTAAATGAGCAACTCCAAGAAATTTGAGGGCAAGTCTCATATTTAAAGAAATGGGTTGGCAAAGCCAGTCCACAATAATAAGAACTAGTGAGAAAATTTAACTATCATATGATTTTGTAGTAGTTTTTATATATGGTAGAGTGTAACTCAACACTTGTTCATATATTTGAAAGCTATGGCTTTTATGCGAACCAAGGTTAGGCTTCTTTTTTGTGCACCTCAATATCACTCTTATGTGAGTACTCCATCAGAGCTAGAAGAAGAAGGAAGATGAGGATGATGATTACTACTATTAATTTCTCCTTTTTTCTCTTTTATTTTATTATATATTTTTTATTTTTATTGTAAATCTTTTATAATAGATTTTTGATGTTAATAAAGATCTTTCATTTTTTATGCTTTTGTGTTTTTCTTTATGGAATGCTCTAGGATTTAAATGTTTAATAATTAAAATTTTTCATTCAAAATAAATAATATTAGGGTTTAGCATCGGGCTATCGAACCAATGCCTTGGCATTGTTAAACTGAAAGATATAAGTTCAAAACCCGAGAGCTCAGCACCTTGACACTACATTAGTAGCACTGCAATGCTGTAACTGTGACTACGGCTTAATGTTAGAGAGATCAGCACATTGGCACTATGATATAAGCTCATTAGCACTATCAATTAGGTGCCTAAGGTTTAATTTCTTGAGAGCGCTGGGTCTTGGCACTGAGATATCTATGCCATAGTGCTATCATATGAGTATTGCTTAAATTATTTTGAAAGTGTAGTGCCTCAAAACTAGAACATTAGTTCCTTGGCACTGTAGAATGCACACCTAAGCTTAATTTTCCTAAGAGCTTAATATTGTGGCATTATTTCATCAGTGCCTAAGATTTAATATTTTTGGAAAAAAATTGAAATTTTGGCAACATAACACCTTAGTAGTATTAAACCTCATGATTTTTAGGGCATTAGCACATTTCCCCTTATGCCCTGATTCTAAGATCAATAGAGGGAAAAATTTATTTCACACCAAAATTAAGTTTGATGGTGGAATAGATTTTAGGACATGTCATCTCAATGCTGAGAAAATAACATGGCGACATTACTTTAATGAAGTGAAACCCAAGGATGTATCACTATTGCACTGAAATACAGTGTTGCGACATTATAAACAAGATACCAACCTGAGAGCTTAACATCACGTACCAAATATTTGGTGCTTCACTGCTGTGGGATGGAGCGCCAAACATTTCATTCTTGAGAACTTAGTGCCTCGGTGTTGGACCTTAGCGCTGTAGTGCCCTAGAGTGGGAATTCAATTGTTTGGACTAGACTTTTATAGAATTAATAATTTTTATGAAAATTTAGCAATATAACATTTTAGTAATGCTAGATTTTTACTTAATTAATGCAAAAGCACTCTTCTCACTTGTTCTGGATCTAAGATTGATGGAGGGAGGGTTTTTCTTCTCACGCTAGAACAAAGTTCAATGACAAAAATCTTCAGATTTTAAGATTTAGGAGTTTTAGTTTTCGGGGCTTTCTTTCTTACTCCGGATCTAAGATCAAGGGTGAAAATATTTTAAATTTTCTTCTTAGGTAGAAAATCATATTAAATGAAAGTATTTCCAAAATTTTACTCATAATTAATAGTAGTAAGCTTCAATCTTGTCTGCGAGGAGAATTCTCTCATGGAAGAAAAAAGCACACTGCTTGAGAGTGCAAGAGATCGGGAGCAAGAATGGGGCATGTGGGATAGAGGGAGAGTGAGTTGAAAAGAAGAAGAAGAAGCCAAGTAGGGGGACAATTCCCTTTTTTTTATAGAGTTTTAGGCAACATTTGGGTAGTTTTCCACTCAATAACCATTCCCCTTACTCCCTCCTAAGAGGTTATCACTATTGGGGTAGGAAGGGTTAACTTTTTTGCTTTTAAAATTGAAATCCATCGCATTAGTGCCTAGGCACTAGGATCATAATGTTATGGCCCTATATTATTTAAGTAGAAACCGTCATAGGTCATTTAAGTTTCTAGATTCAGAAAGAAATGAGTGTGCACTACAATTCTGACTACCTGATTCTAAGTTAGGATGTTAAATTTATTTTATTTTTTAGATGCAAACACCCCCTTAACACTTCTGCAATGGATATTCTTCTGACCAATTTGAATGATACTAATTCATCAAGTAGCATGCCATATATAACTACAATAACCCATACAATTAGAACCTGGGGAAGATACATCGCATCAAAGCTATAAACCCACCATCTCCTTTTTTTTTGGAGGCTATTCAACCAAACTTTTCCCACGTAAGATAACCTTAAAATGGAAAGGCGTTTGGCAACAATTTGTCACACTACTAAGATGAAGAAACCATTGAACATTTATTTTACACTACCATAAATCCATAACTATTAGGACCAAACTGTAATCTCTATTCGCCATAAAGCATTGTCCAAAATTTAATCGACACTACCCATTATTTCTTTCACGGGTTAACTCGAGCAAGCAAAGATTTCATAAGACCTTTAACCTCATTCCCATCTTCACATTTTGGCACATTTGTCTAGATAGAAATGAAGCCAAGCATAACAACAATGAAAAAAACTTGAGGCCATTATTCAATACTCTAACCTATATTCAGAAAGCTCAATTATACAAATCACTAGAAAAGAATAGAATCAAGAAGATTGTAAGCACACACTCAACATAAGCTTCAAGTAAACTTGTTTATTATATTAAACCAAAGCCCCCTTGGATCAAGATCAACATTGTTGGCTCATTCAACCCTAATAGAAATACAGTTAATGCTAACAAAATTCTTAGGGATTAGAACATCAACATCATTGGCACTTCACATAAATAATTCCATCTTATAAGTGCCATATATGCTCATGCATATGGCCTACACTTTGCACTTAAGATCTCCCAAGCATTTTCTAAGTTCATTTGGGTTGAAATAGACTCTACTAACTTGATCAACATCCTCAACAAAGTCAAAGAACCTCCTTGGAGTCTTGTATACATCATAGCTTCCATATGGTAGTTCATTGCACATAAGATGATGACATTATTTCATATTTATAGGAAAGGTAACTGAGCAGCAGACCACTTAGCCAAGTAAGTGAGACTCTACAAATCACTTCCATCTTTATTTGTGTTTCAGATAGTCTAAGACTTTTTATTTTTGGTGGCAATCTTAACTTACCCTACAATAGAGGTAAGCTTATGTAATCATCTTTTGATCAATGAAAATTTAACTTCCATGAAAAAAAAATTGATTGACAATAACATAATCAAATAAGAGTGTGAAAAACTGCATGGATTGAAGTGCACCAATATCTCACTATCTCACTCTCACAAACCACATTCTCTAAAAACTCATTTTAAACCACATAGATCGAATGTGAAAAACCAACAAATCAAAGCAAGCCATAATTTCCATATGCCACAACGACCTTTTAGGCTTTTATGCAATAAATTCTTAGAGCAAGCAACAATATCCTAAATTAAGAGTGTGAAAAAAGACTTGTTCGCAAGTCACAACTTAGGGCAATAAACACTAGCATAAGCCACATCCTTCTTTTAAATGTTAACTTCTTTGTCATGATTATTTTGATAAAATAAAGTGTTCTTACAAAGTAACAAATAACAACAGTTGAGCAATGCAAGCTTGGTATTCAACAAACTACAAGTGATAACTGCCAACCATAGAAAACAACCATGAAATAGTGCAAAACATTGAAACAATAAGAGCCATATGAGAAAAACTTGAGAATAGGAGAATTCAAAAAAAGATTTGATTATGATTTAGGTATTTAGACATGTGCCATTAAAGCCAATGATGCTTAGATTTAGTCAATAGATAAACAAACCATCATTTTCATTGTATTTAGAAGTAACTCAAAATCTAGATATAGAAAAGACAAAAAAAACCTTATGAAGAATGATGATCCAAGACTTTGAAAAGGTAAACTGCGTGATAAAACAAAGATACAAAGAAGAGAAGAGAGATGAAGTGCTTAACCCTAAGCTCCAATAAAAAAATAAATAGGGAAGAACGAAGGCATTGCGACAAAGTTACAAAGAGTTAAAGAGTAGAGAGTCTAGACTCTGGAGACTTAAGAGATGAGGGTTAGGGCAAAGCCGCAAAGAAAAGACTAGAGAGTTGAGACTCAAGAGACTAAAGAGGCAAAGGCCAATGAAAAAAGATTTTTTAAGCTCTTCGTGGGTAAATCACCCCCATCCACAGTGAATCAAACAGTTTAGAGGATCTCATGGTGTGTAAAATCTCCCAAGGGCCTGACTTAAGAGGTTGATTCAAACCGATATCGAGCCAATACGATCTAAGTTGTGTTTGGCTCGAAATCGATTAGAAACAAATACTGAAATGAACATTCAGTTCATAGCTTGACTCAAACTATTCAATTTAATCCAAAAATCGATCTGATTTTCAAGCAATCTTCAATTTTTGATCAAAATCTATTAGTTTTATTATATTTCTTTTTCTTAGAAATGATTCAAATATTTGTTATACTGAATTGGGATGGTTGCGATGCTAGCTTTATAATGTGATTTTATCTAGAGGAAGAAGCATGATGTTGTTAGCTCCATGAGCCAATAGACTCCTAATTTGGATTTTGATGATAATAAATATATGTGTGAAATTACTAATGTCTTCTTTTGGAAAAAAGAATTATAAGACTCAATATGCAAGAAAAACTCAAGTGTTATTTTCTATAAGTTTGTTTAAGATTAGAGTCTTGCTTTATATATCTTGTAATAAGTTAACAAATGGCTCACTTTAAATCAAACTAATTATTTATCATCATTCAATAATTTCATTTTAACAATATGTGAGTTATCATTTTACTAAATCATATGCATATTACTTGATCTATAATTATTTCAATTACAAAATACCATTCAAAATTTTTTGTGCTGAAAATAAATTGTCAAATTTTAATTTTAATCATTTGATGTTGTGCTTAATTTATATTATTTTTACTAATTGTATGAAATTTATTTTAGCTTGAATTTCAAGTATTTCTAATTTTTTTTATTTAATTAATTTAATATGAAAATTCACCTTGCTAAATGCCATTTAAATTAAATATAAATTCATGGCTGCATAGTTTTATTTGAAATTTTCTTTTATTTCATTTTATATGAGATTTTGTGGGAATTGATCATGCATTTATAATTTATTTATTTATATGTATATACATTAAGCCTTACTTTCTAAATATAACTCAACCCTTTGATCCCTAATGCATTGGCCGAATTTTTCAAGTTTTATTCCCGGTATTTTTTTTTTTTTGATAAATTCACTCCTAAATCCCTCTTAATTAAATTCAAATCTTTTCTTTAATTTTTCTTGGCCATTTGAATTGATTCTGTATTATTTCTTTCCATAGTTGCAAATTTCTTGAGGTCACCACAATTAATTAATAAATCAAATAATTTTACTTTGAAAACTTTCCAAATACCTCTTCTTTGGTGCATCAAGATATTTTACAAGGAGAGTTATGCAAGCATTTGAGAAGGTTCATTCGAAGGTTTTTGTCAAAATGGTTTAGATTTCAAAAGTCTTGAGTGAGATCTTCATTGTTCTAATTTTTCTCTTTGATATTTCATTACAAATATTTGTGTAATCTTTTAATTTAATTAGCTATAATCAACTTGATCAAAATTTTAATTCCTAATTTTATATTTCAATTTGATTAGTTTTAAACATGAAATTTCTTTTCATGGAATATCATTTTGTGATCTAAAGTAACTATTGTTAAGGTTTTCTCTATATCTTTTATTATTGTGCTTAGATTAAATTTTGCCCCGCATACAGTAATATTCCTTGAGAAAGCTCACATATATTCATTTCAAAATTATTTTTGTATTAGTCTATTATTTTTATTAGGCTAAACAATATTTAAATATTAATTTTTAAAAGATAAACTTTTAATTTCTCAGTGAAAACTTTGTGAGCCATTTACTTTGTCAAACTTGTTGCAAGTTGATATTTTGTAAGGTTACCATTTTGCATTGTAAAATCACCATTCTATTTGATTACATTGATAGATATTTTGGTTTTTGTTGTGTTAAATTTTTTTTTTTGTGCTTTTAATTTATTAATTGGTTAGGGTTGTACTCGCCCCATTGTAGAAGAGTATTGTTGTAATCTATTTTTTGTTGAAATAATGGTTTCCTAGCTAGGGAGACTAGGCATGGACATAGGACAGTTCTGAGATTTTTGGCCGAACCATGTAAAAAATCTTATGCCCATTGTCTTTCTTTTCTTCTCTACATTTTTTTTGTGCATTGCAAGTTTTGTTTATTTATTACTATTTAAAATTAAATTTAAAGCTTTAAACTTATAAAGAAAAAAAATTTAAACGATCAATTCGCCCCATCTCTTGGGTGTCATAGTCACTCTTAGATGATATCTACTTTATAATGCAAAAATTGTAGTTGATCTTGTCAAAATTGGTTAAAATGGAATACATCAAAGTTATATAAAATTTAATTAGCTTTCTACTAGAATAAATATCATGCAAATATGTTAAAGAATAAGTGAGGTATGTCAAAAATAACAACATAATGTTGGATTTTTAGATTTTTATCTTTATTTTCTAATATTTGTAAAAATTGTAGCTCATTTTGTCAAAATTGATGAAATAAAAATATGGAAATTTTATTAGCTTTTCATGAAGACTAAAATTATGCAAATTCATCAAAAAAAAATGTGTGAGTTATGTCTAAAATGGCAACATAGGATTCAGAATTTCAAATTAAATTTTATTTTTTAATATTTATAACAATTGTAGATAATCTTGCCAATCAAAAAAAAATTAAGAGCTCAAATAAATTTAATTAGCCTTTTAATAAGATGAAAATGAGCCAAACATTAAAAAATTATTAAGCCCAAAAATAGAGGCAAAGATTTGAATATTTTTCCAATGAAAATATTTATCTATTTTTTGAAAAATGTAGTAGATCTAAGTAAAATAGGGTGAAAAAAAATATATAAGTTATATAAAATTTTATTAGCTTTCTAGTGAGTTAAAAAAAAATTTCAAAGGATAAGCGAGTTATATCCACCAAAGTGATATAAGTTTGAATTTATTTTATTTTGACATTTGTGAAAATGGCACCTAATCTTACCAAAATTGATAAAAAATTTTAATTAGCTTTTCAATAAGAGAAAAATTGCAGACAATTCTAGAAAAGAATGAACAAATTATGTTAAAAAAAGTGTCTTCGATTAAAGTTTTTCTAATTTTAATTTTTGATTTTTGATATTTGTAAAAAAGCAAGATTATTTTTGTTAAAATTGATTAAAATAAAAAATATTAAAATTATTAAATATTTTATTATATTTCCATTTAGAACAAATTTTTACAATTCTAACAAATAAATGAGTGAGATATCCAAAATATTAGTATAGGTTAAGTTTTTTTTATAATTTTTATTTTTATTTTTGAACTGCAACTGAACTTTTCTAAATTGGATAAAATAGAAAACATAAGTTGTAAAATTAATTAATAGCTTTTAAAATGGATCAAAACCATACAATTACATCAATAAAGAGTGAGTTATGTCTACAATTTCATCATTGTAGATATGTTATGTCATTATCAAGTTGTGTATACATTGGTGCATAGATGTATTAGTATATAAATACAAATTTATCATTTATTAAATTTAAATTAAATTTAATCAAAATATTGTTAAACCCTAACATAATTTAATAATTTTATTTTATTTTATTATATGTATGACATATGAATTATTATTCACCTACAATTTATGTTAAGTTTAACTAATTAGGAAAAATAGTTAATATGTATTTACTTTATAGAAACCAAACAAACAACCTCTAAGTATTTAGCATACATTACTATTACATTACTCTATATGCCCCTAAACAAATAGAAAAATTAATTCTTCTGCATTTACATAACCAAAAATCCACTATGTATTTAGAATATAATGCATTTATTTTACAATGTACTTTTTTAGCAAACCAAATTGCCGCTTAACAAGATCTCTAACTAATACAACAAAATAGCATAATATTTCAAATTGCCCGCAGCTTGTGTTTTGCAGTCCGACGATTTCCGGATTTATGTTTATCTTACTATTATTTCTTAGTAGTTTTTCTATTATAAAACATCTTCTCTTGCTTTTGAGAAAACTAATAAACTTCTTGATTATTAGTGCTATATCATCTTCACTTGATGTACTGATCTTACTGTTATTAGGCTTGTGTTTTAAGAAGAATTTTCCTCTCTTTTTTTCTTTGGAATGTCCTCAAGTTCCTTACTAAGTTTACTTTCCTAAGTAAAGAATCAAAGTTCATATATTTAGAAATTATGATAACCTTGGCTTTGCAAAATTTAAGCAAACATCTAAGAATAAGATTATCTTTTTAGCATTAGTATACTCTTTACTAAGGACTTGTAATGAAGTAAAAAATTTTATGAACTTAGCACAAAGGCCAAATATAGTCTCACTAAGTTACATGAAGAAGTTCAAAAATCTTGTATAAGCAAAATTATATAATATTGTTTTACTTTTATCATGTTTTCATATGTAACTCATAGAGCTAATACTAATTTTCTACCAATCTTACTTGTGAAAATGCATAAGTAATCATCATATTTTAGAGCATAGAAAAAGTAGGTTAAATAATTGAAATTCAATTAATCAAGTTCATCTTTTTTTCAGTGTTTGTTCGTCAATCAGAATATCAATATATAATTCATTTTAACAATGATTTTAAGATTTACAACCAATTAGTATCGAGTTTCACATGTGATAGTCTGTAGACTAAATAATAGTTGTCATTATAACTTTAACATATCAATTAAAATATTATCAACTTGTGGTGGTTCGATAACTAAATACTCTTTGTGTTACTCCTATTCTAAAGATGCCATCCGAAACTCCTTTAGGTAATTAAATCTTTAAATAAAGAACTACTTTGATACTAATTGAAAGTTATGGATTTAATAAAGGGGAGGTAAATTTCTATAATTTTAAAATATTTTTAGTAATATTTAATTTATGTAAAATGATTAGAATTTTGAAGATAGAGTTCTTTCCTTGAATTTATACAAAGACAATAGTTTTCATACTAAGAAAATAATTTTCAATTAACCAACAATTCTTACCATAGTACCAAATTTTTGTATTAGCAACATTTTTTAATCTCACATCATAAAAGCTCAACCCACAAAATTTGCCAAATCAACACAAAGAAATGAAATGAAATGAATATTAGTTCTATAAAGGTAAAAAACCAAAATGTTAAGAATATGCAGACTATTGTATAGTTGTTTGACACCAATAACCTACATCCACTCTTTGAATCTCCAACTTAAAATTTTTATTCTACAAGTATTTGAGAAAACTTATTGTCATTTCTACTCTATCCCCATTTGTAAATACACAAAGTTATCACTGTTATTTTTAGCTATGATATCTCCCATAAAATCGAATAAATGCCCCCAATCAACTAGATTTGTAAAATTGATGATCAAAATATGGTGATAAGAAGATGAATGACCTTCTAGTACAGTTTCACGCTTATTTTTAGCAAGTCTCTTTATAGGGTTACAAATAGTCTATTTTCCAACAATTTTTCTCCTTACCACATTTAAGTTTTTAATTTATTTATTCTTTCATATTGAGTACATAACATATTAAACCAAACCTTAATGCTACTTTAGTCAAACCAATAATTGTTCTAGTTAATCATAGAATATAAAAATTATTTGAAATTATACCAAAATAAAATAAATTTTGTATTATGATGCATATCATAAATTATGATATTAAGATGAATTCCATTAACTAATAGATCTCATAATGTTAATAAAGTTATCTAAATATACTTTGAAATTGAACCTAATCATGTAGTATAATCCATGGTCATATAATATAATCAATGATGAATAATTTTAATATTTTATTTTTTTATTTACACTTAAATCCCTTATGTTTGTTGGTTTTTTTGGTAACCTCAAACACACACAAAAAAAACTAGAGCAAAAGACTTAAGAAAAATAAAACAAAATTGATGCATTTAGGATCTTCAAGCATTGATCTTATAATCTCATAGGCTAGTTTGAGCTACTTGAACTATAAGCTTCCTTTGAGTTATACATATGTTTTTGAATGTCTTTATTACATAATTCTCTACCCCTTATATTTTAAATATCACAACTCAATTTTGCTTATAACTTATTTAAACATTATACGCTTATTCTAAATTATATTTAGGATCATCAAAATATTTTATACTAACTTGAAATTATAGTAACATGTCTGTGTGTTTGAATTCCTTCTATTGTATATTGATGTTGCTTGCACATATCAATTCACTTAATCATGTGTGGAGATAATTTTTTTCACCTTCTTCTCCTAAAATAATTTGAACAATATAATATCCATTCAAATTGCATTATCATGTTTGGAAATGAATTTGAGTATCTTTAATACATAATTTTTCTACTACCATGTACTTTAAACATCACTACTCAAATTTGCATAAAACTTATTTAAACATTATTAGCTTATTTTGAATTATATTTGGTCATAAAAATATTTTATAAAAACTTGAAATCATGTTAACAGTTATTAAAATAATTTTATTATTTTTATGGTAATGTGTACGTGTGTTTGAATTTCTTCTATTATATATTGATATCTCTTGCACATGTCAAATTGCATTAATATGTGTGGAGATGAATTTCTTCACCATTCTACCCTACAATAATTTTAACAATATATGATATATTTCTTTGTATAGTTTTGATCTTCAAAATTCACTCACATAATTCATTTTAGGACACAAATAGTGATTGAATATTTTTTAAGCTTATAATATATTATGAGAAAATCTTATGTGATATTTCTTATCTAATTTTTCATATTAATTTTACATTCGATCGAATGACTTTCAAAATATATAAAAAAGCTAATAATATTGTGGGTTATTTATTTTGCTCGTGTATAATTGTTGAATCTTGAAAGATCAACCGCCTTTACACCACCTAGGTAAAACTATGAGAGGAATAAAGAAACAACACTAAGAGAGAAAGTGAAAAGAAATATGGAGAAGACACAAAAAATCTAAACCTTTAGTTTAGAACTAGAAAAAATTCTTTTAACATATGGGGATCTTCTTTTATTTATAAGTTTGGATCAATTCCTAGGAGTTATATGATTGGTTACGTTACTATCTTAAAGTACAAAGAAATGAATCTAATAATATAGCTCATAATAAGTCACATAGTTAATTACACAATTATATGTAACATTTCATACAGTTATAGTGAATGTGATTGGTTAGGCTTAGATCAAGTATTCTTAGAATATTCTCAGCAAATCGTGACCCATATCTTAAACCCGATTGATGGTGACCATTGTCTTGAACCCGCTTTAAGGGTGATTTGTCTATAGATATTTAGTTCATGAATTTTATTTTATCTTTGATTGTGACACGCAAAAGAATAATTAAAATAAAATATAATTAATTTAGAAGACAATTAGACATATCTTATTTGCAATAATGACATGTGTATATCTTCATTTTCTAGCATCTCATGTCCCTCGCTACATTCTATAAATATGAATGTTAGATGCTTCTTATTCATCATTGTTAGAGAATCATTTTCTTCTTTTCATTATCCTTACTTCCTCTTAGCTTCCTATGACAAATGGAGAAGATCACACTAGATCAACTCATATTTCAAAAGGAGAACCTGATGTCTTCCTTTTCGTCAAGTGCAAGAGAGAAGGAAGCTTGAAGAAAAAGAAGAAAAAAGTTAGAGTTGACAAAGAACAAATAATAAGTTCCCTAAAAAGGAACTTCTTCTTCACTTTATATTTCAGGGTCTCTAGCATTCATCAAGGTCCAAGAAGCTACTATTGAGATGAATTTAGAGGTTATAGTGCTTCATCAATCCATGAGAACATTGAATCAAGGTTTGAAGGAAAAGTCGACATTCAATTTACTTCAAGATAAAATTAGCTTAATGAGTTAAAAATTTTAAATGAGTTTATCTAATTTTTCAATGTGCATTAACATCAGTGAGCTCATTAGTAGTTTGTCAATCATGATGCTCAACTTTTAGCTATCGATAAAGTCATTCCATTAGCTGAGTAATGTAATGAGATAGCTTTGGAAGAAGTCACTCAACCTCTTGTTGAGCTTAATGTGTAGGAGGCATTTGTATAAGGAATGAATTCATTGTTTCACCAAAAAACTTTGCAAATCCTTGCCAACTATGATTGTACACTACTTGTTGATGGGCCTTCTCAAGAATTATATGTAGCCTCTAAAAAGAGTGTGGTAACTCCCTTAGTAGTCCATATGGCTGAAGTAAAAGAGATGCTAATGTTGCTTTTCCAGCAAGTTACCGTGACTTCCAAAACTCCTCAAGTAGATATAGAAAATGAGCTGAGGAACATGAAGACTAAACTCGCTTATGAGATAGAGAAAATGAAATTGGTAGTTAAAGCAAATAAAGCCAAATTAAAAGAGTCAATCGAGATAAAGAATTTCTTATGTGAGATGAAAAATATATTCGAAAAAAAATGAAGAAGAAAGTCATTGAGGTGGTTTCTTATGTGATAATCTTTCAAAGACACTTGGAAGTAATTCGCTTGAGCAACTCATGGAAGGTAGGAAATTTGTGTTATAGTGGCTTCTAGAAAAAGGCAAATTACCAATGAATATTTAAATGACCTATGTTTGAATTTTGATTTTGTAATTATTTTTGAGTTGAGCCATTAGTGTACTATTTATGAACTGTTTGTTAACCACTTGCAACTATTTTACTATTTGAATGAAAATATTTATCTTTTCTGTTATTAAAATTATCTTTTTTTTCTTATGATGAAATGGATATGAAAAGATTTTCCCAATACATGAAACACCACTTTTGCTATTTTTACTTTACTCTTTATTCAAAATTAGGAGTCTTATAAATAGCATTACTCGGACTTTTTTTCTACTTTTTCTTTCAAATATTCTAAGTCCTAAGAGTTCCAAGCCTTTTCTTCTTACACTTCTTTCTCCAACAAAACCCTATGTTTTCACTTTCTCCCTTTCCTCTCCAAACCTTCCTCCTTTAAAGAAAGATGGTTTCTACATTTAGAAATAAAAGCATTACATTCATCAAGGGTTCTTTCCTGGGTGCATTAAAGATGAAAAAAATCAACTTTGATTGTCTCCAAGCTATGTATGTCTTCGACAATGACCTCAAACTTTAATTGGTGAGGTCAGATTAGAGGATTAAAACTCTACTGCTATAGAGATCTATTTAGCCTAGAGCTACACTTCTTCTCTAAGTTGAGCTCATGGATGTCTTCAACTTCTCAAAGTCATTCCAGCCAAAGTGATGTCTAACCCTTTTGCATGCATGATGGAAGTCATCCTTTATATAAAGAATAAAACTATTCAATGATGTTTGAACCTCTTAGATAAACTTTTTACCATCAAAGACTTCAACATAAAAACTCTTTCATGTGTTAATTTTATTAATCTTCCCTCTCGTTTTCTCCTGGCCAACCACTTATGCATAAAAACTCAATTTAAATTTAATGTGATAATTAATTCAAAGTTCAAATTCTTGCTAAATAAATTTTCCGTCTCTTTATCCTTGATTGACTAAAAATCATTGATTTATTTTCTCTGATTTTATTTTATTTTGATTAATATCTTTCCTCATATTTCTCTCTCTCTCTCTCTCTCTCTCTCTCATTCAAATCCTTCTTTGCTAAAATTTCAAAATGAAATTGGTTTATTTGATTGAGATTTTAAAATCAAAATCAAATACTTTCTTTATTTAATTTCCTCCCAATTTCACTCTTACCTTGGTTGAACCCTCATCTTGTCTAATCCATATATTGTAGTTTAAACTTAGGGTTTTCCATCATGGATCTTCTCCATCTTGGCCAAACCCTTACAATTTAATTTCTTAGAGATTCTAGTGACTCAAAGTGCAATAATCTTCTCACATCGCTTGATTTTCCCTTGGCTAAAAGTTCATACATTTCTTGATTTTTTTTTCCCTTGGCTAAAATCTCTTAAATCAAGCTAAGTCCTCCAAGGTGTTAAAGCTCTCTTTCTCTCACAAAATATCCCTAGGCCAAGACTTATTGTGGAGATAAATTATAATTCATTTCAAGGTTAGTGCAATTCACTCTTTGGTCATTTCTCTCCATATAGATTGCTTGAAGTAAGCAAAAAGTTTCTACATCTTCTCTTGCTTCTTGTGTGGTCGAAGCTTGCTCTTGAAGAACCTTGAGGTTTGGTGTTAGATGTTCTCTCTCTCTCTTTATAATCAACTTCAATCATTAAGTGAAGATCATTCTCATCTTCTTTGAAGTTATTTTAAAGAGATTACAAGGTTTGATTTATTAATTTATTTCATTTTCATACATCAAAGTTTTTAAGAAAAGGTTTCTTGATTTATTTTACAAATAAGGAATTAACATTAAATTGTTTATTTGAAAGTATTTATTACATATCTCTTTTTAGATTACATATTCATGCAAATGTTTTAATCATCCAAGTGATTCAATTTCATATAGCTTTTCAAGTTCTTTCATTTCAAGTCTTAATTTATTTTAAAGTAAATTTTTTTTTCAAGACTTGTTTGCTTCAAATATTTCATTTAAAGTTCCTATCATTACTCTAACTTTAACTCAATAAGAAATTTATTCACTTTGAGCTCTCTTTATTATTTGTCTTAATATTATATTAGTTGGAATTTGAGAGCAAAATATTTTTAAATTAAGAGTTTGATATTTTGAAATTTTATTTGTTCTCTTGTATTTTGTTGGGGTTGTACTTACCCATGTAGGAAAGTATGGTGTTGGGTTGTAGTTTCTTGTGTAGAAAAGTATGATGTTGGTTGTACCTACCCATGAAGATGAGTATGGGAGATTTATTGTAATCTCATTTTTATTTAGTGAATTCTTAGCTTGGGTTGCAAGGCATGGACGTAGACTAATTTTTGGATTTGATCGAATCACATAAAAATCTTTGTGCCCTCTGATTTCCATTTATGCACCTAACTTTACTTTACTTTACTTTTGTTGATTGTAGCTTTTATCTTCCATTGATTATTTAATTTAATCATTTGCAACTAAATTTTTTATAAAGCTTTAAAAACTAATTTTTAAATACCTAATTAACACTCCTCATGTCAGCCTCATAACAATTGGCATCGAGCCTCATCTCAATTTGTGGCTTAACATCCATGAGTAGATTACTATGGCACAAGTATTTTTTTAAGGGTGCACTACTTGAAGGATAATCTACACATAAACTACATTTGCTTGATAATGTTTTATTTGATTATTAAAAAATTATATTAGTATTTTTATTTGTGATCAAAATTCTTGTATGTGGTATATGTTGACACATCAATGCCACATTCACTAAACAAAAAATGGCTTGGAAGTTGATAAACCTTTTTCATGAATGGTCTATTTATGAAAAGAGAATTATATGAACTTAATGCTAAGACTTGTAGCATTTTGTATTATGCTTTACTTCTTGGCGACTACATGAGAATTCTCATTCTTAGTATTACTAAAGAAATTTGGGATAAGTTAATTATCACTTATGAAGGTACTAATGAAATTAAAGATGCACATATAAATAGATTAGTACATGAATATGAGTTATTTCGTATGTTATCAAATGAAAGCATTTATAATATGCATACCTGTTCATAAAAATAATTAATACATTGCATTCTCTTGGAAGAAAATATATGAATCAAGATTTAGTTTATAAAATCTTAAGATGTCTTCCAAAAGAATGAAATGCTAATGTAATAGGATTAACTAAAGCTAAGGATTTGACTATATATACACTTAATCAGCTTCTTGGTTACTTCATAGTTTATGAATAGGTCATAGTGCAAATAGATCAAAATGACTCTTTCCAAAAGAAGGAGAAAGAAAAATTAATTGCTTTACAGATGGAAGACATTTGTGAGGATAACACTTCATGCTTTGAAATAAACAATGATGAGATTGTCATGGTTTCAAAGAAATTTAGAAATATTATCAAAAATAAAAAACAAAGGTATGAAAAATCTAATTTGCATAAATTGCCTACTAAAAAGTCCAATGCATGTGAAGGAATAGTTTGTTATAACTGCAAGAAGCCAGGACATGTAAGAGGAGATTGCCCTAATATTATCGAAAAAGCAAGGCAAGTTGAAAGAAAGAAAAACTAGAAAAATAAAAAGTCTCAAAAGAAAAGAAGAGAGCACTTTGAACATAGATTCAAAAGAATCTAGTGATAACACTATAGAAGAATAAGCAAATTTGTGTCTCATGGTAGATGTGGATACTACAAGTGAGGTACATGAAGAAGTTTCTTATGAAGAATTAGATTATGCATTTAATGAATTAGCATATTAATACAAGAACTTAAAAA
The DNA here is from genome assembly GCA_021442155.1 of Cymbidium sinense. Lineage (NCBI taxonomy): Eukaryota > Viridiplantae > Streptophyta > Magnoliopsida > Asparagales > Orchidaceae > Cymbidium > Cymbidium sinense. The sequence goes on from CM038229.1 coordinate 31,735,574, forward strand.
GAAAATTTAATGCTTTAAAAATAAAAATAAAAACCAAATAATGCATATTTTATCTTTGGAAAATGAATGTAGTGAGTTAAAAGCTAAAAATGTTACTTCAGCAGATTAATCTTTGCTTATAGAAAACCTTTAACAACAATAACAACAAGCTTTTATCCCACTATGTGGTTGGCTACATGAATCCTTCCTCTCCATTGTGTCCTATTATGTGTCAAGTTTTCATTTAATTCTAATAAACTAAGATAATTTTTTATACATCTTAACCAATTATTTTTAGGTATACCTCTACCTTTCTTAACATACAAAAAATATAATACATGTACTCTTTTAACTATGTCATCAGATGGCTGACACTTTATGTGGCAAATCATCTAAGGCAACACTCTCTAATCTTATCTGCCACTAGAGCTACTCAAATTTTTTTCCAAAGACACTCATTTTGCATTTTATCTCTAAGAGTAAAGCCACTCATCCATCTGAGCATCCTCATCTCTACAACACTTAACTTAGTCTTATGCTTTTATTGGCCAACATTCTGCACCATAAATCATTACAGGTCTTACCACTATCTTATAAAATTTTTCCTTAAGTTTAGGCGATACTTTTCTATCACACAATAGACTAGATGCATTTCTCCACTTCAACCATCCAACTTGACTTATACTAATAACATCTCCATCCATTTTTCCATCATTTTGAATAATAGAGTTTATATATCTGAATCACTCACTCTTTTTACTGGCTTGGTCACCCAATGTTACAACACCACCACTAGAACTTCAACAACTAAAATTACACTCCATATAACTAATTTTAGATCTACTAAAATGAAAACCTTTAGACTCAAAGGTTGACATCCATAATTCAAGTTTCTCTTGAACTCCCTCTCTTGTCTTATTAATTAGAAGAATGTCATCATCAAAAAGCATACACCAAGGTATATCTTCTTGTAAATGCCTAGTAAGAATATCCATAACTAAAGAAAAAATATAAAAGCTTAAAGTCGATCCTTGATGTAATCCAACTGAAATAGAAAAAAAAATTTGTTAATCCTCCTTGTATTTGGACATAAGTAACAACTCTAGTATACATATCCTTAATGACTTGAATATAACCAATATTAACTCCTTTCTTTTCTAGAACTCTTCAAAGAACATCTCTTAAAACTTTATCATAAGGTTTCTCTAAATCAAAAAATTTCATATGTAGTTCCTCCTTACTTTCTCTATACTTCTCTATCAAACCTCTCAACAAATGTATGACATTCCATAGTAGATCTACCTGGCATGAAACCAAACTAATTTTGAGAAACTTTTGTATCACATCGTAACCTATGCTTATAGAAAATCTTAAAAGAAAAAATTTGTTATTACATGCAAAGTTAAAATACTTGTTGTAGCTCACACTCACATGCTTAATTTATTAGAGATAAATCATCTATTATATCAAAATAATCTAAGTATAGACCTTATCCTAATACAAATGTGTGGTGTAATTTCTAAAATAAAAAGGCCATATATCATTTGATTATCATGCATGTAGATCTCAAGCATTTCCTAGATCAACTTTTATTTTGATACCCAAAAATAAAAATCTAAAAGCAACACACAATACATAGCATTCAACACATAATTTTTTCTTGGGATGTAGACCCAAACATATTTGGGTTCTAAAAGTTGACCCTTGATTTTTTTTTTTTTGTAGGAATTCCTTCAAAGCAAAATCGAAGAAGGCATGTGGTACTTGGAAAGAAGATGTTTAAGACATATGACAGGTGATAAATCAAAAATGTTTTATTTTAGAATCTTGTGAAGAAGGGTATGTAGTTTATGGTGATAACGCAAAAATAATAATAATTGAAATTGGATCTATTTTAAAAAAATTAATAACTTTAGATAAAGTATGTTTTGTTGAAAGTTTAAAGAATAATCTTATTTTTATCAGCCCATTATGTGATAAAGGACTAAATGTTGAATTTCATGCCTCTTTCTATGTTATTAGAAATAAAAAAATGTTTTCTTATAGTTCAAAGATATAAGAATACTAATTTAATTGATTTTGAAAATGCATGTGATGCAAATTTAAATATACTTTTCTTTAAAAGGTCACTTGATGATGTTTGATTATGCATAAATTATGTCATCTTAACATGTACTCCTTGAATAAAATTACAAAACTTGATCTTATAGAAGGTTTACCTAAAATAAATTTTAACTCTAATTTTGTTTGCCATGCAAGTATTCATAAAAAAACATTTAAAATATTCTATCAAAAATAAAAATATCATTTTTACCTCTATACCTTTAGAATTATTGCATAAAAAATATTTTGGTCCTTTTAGCACTGCTAACTTAAGAGAAAAATTTTATGGATTTGTTATAGTTGATGATTTCTCTAGATTCACTTGGGTCATATTTTTAGTTCAGAAGAATGATGTTTTTGGATCCTTTAGAAAATTTGTTAAACACATTTAGAGGGATCAAAGTCTTTTAGTTAGTAAAATTCAATCAGATCATGAAGGAGGGTTTGAAAATAAATTCTTTGGAGATTTTGATGATGAATTTAATATTAAATAATATTTTTTTGCTCCTAGAACTCCTCAGTAAAATGGTGTTGTAGAAATAAGAAAAAGGATTCTATTTGAGTTAAGTAGAGCTATTTTAGATGACTATAGGTTCTTTAAATATTTTTTAGGTTGAAGTTGTTAACACAACAGGCTATGTGATGAATCATGTTATTTGAGACCTATCTTAAACTATAACCCCAATGAGTTGTTCTTCGAAAAGAAACCTAAGATTGGTTATTTCTATATCTTTGGATGTAAGTGCTTCATTATTAATAATGAAAAAGATTCTTTAGAAAAATTTGACAATAAGTCGGATGATGGTATCTTGTTAGGTTATTCATTGATTGGTAGATCCTATAGAGTTTATAATAAATGAAAGATGATTGTTGAAGAATCAGTACATGTCATATTTAATGAAAATCATGTAGATTCTCTTAGAAATGATTGAACTATGATGAGTTAGATGAGTTTAAGAAAATAAACTTGGAATAAAATGCAAATGATTTTTTACCCAAAGCATGAAAATTCATTAAGAATCATCCCAAGAACTTAATCAAAGGAGATCCTTTTAAAGGTGTTAGAACTAGAAGACAATCTAAGGAGGTGATTAATCATTTTGTATTCCTATCTAAACTTGAACCTAAGTAAATGGATGAAGCTTTGAAAGATCATTATTAGATTATAGCTAAGGAAGAAGAATTAAATCAATTTGTTATGAATGATGTTTGGGAATTAGTCCCTAGACCTCAAGACTAGAATGTTGTAGAAATCAAATAAGTTTTTAGAAATAAGTTGGATGACTGGACACATTATTAAAAATAAAATTAGATTTGTTGCATAAGAGTACACATAGGTTGAGGGGATAGACTTTAAGAAATCTTTTGCCTTCGTAGCTAGACTAGAAGCAATTAGATTGCTCCTGTTACAAAGACTTTAAACTTTTACAGATGGATGCAAAAAGTGAATTTTTAAATGGTTTTATTAACTAATATGTCTTTGTGAAATAACCCTAGTTTTGAGAACTTAGATTTTTTTATCATATTTTTAAATTGAAGAAAGTCTTGTATGGGTTAAAACAGGCTTCTAGGTGGTATGATAGATTGAGTAGTTTTCTTATTGACCATGAATTTAGGAAGGATAGAGTAAATACAACTTTATTCCTTAAAATTTTGGGTGATGACCTTATTGTTGTGCAAATCTATGTGGATGATATTTTATTTGGAAGTACAAATGAAGTTTTATGTATTAAGTTCTCATCTTTAATGTCTAAAGAATTTGGAAAGAGTATGATGGGAGAACTTATTTTTTTTCTTGAGACTTCAAGTAATGCAACAAAAATGGCACCTTCATTTGTCAAACTAAGAACAAAATAATTTGATTGAAAGGTATGACATAAAGAATTTCAAATCTAGTAAAACCCCTGTGATTCCTTCTATTAAGCTTGATTTAGATGAATCTGGGAAACCTATTGACTAGAACCTTTATAGAAGTATACTAGGTTCACTTTTATATCTTACTACTTGTAGGCCTGATATTATATTTATTTTTTGCTTGTGTGCTCATTTTTAGGCTACTCCGAAAGAATCACATTTAACTGCAGTCAAGCATATATTTCATTATTTGATAGGCACTTCTATGTTAGGTTTATGGTATCCTAAAAATTCACTATCATGTTTGATTACTTATTCTGATGATGACTTTGCAGGTTGCAAAGTAGATAGGAAAAGTATATCAGGAACATATCAATTGTTATGATCATCACTTGTATCTTGGTCCTCTTGGAAACAGAATTCTATTGATCTTTTTATTGTTGAAGCTGAGTATATAGCTGCAAGAAGCTGTGTTGCTCAAATTCTTTGGTTAAAGTAGCAATTAGAAGAGTTTGGAATTAAGTTAGATCACATTCCCATTAGATGTGATAACACTAGTGCAATTAGTTTAACAAAAAATTCTATCCAACATTCTTGAATCAAGAATATAGAGATTAAACATCATTTCATTAGGGAACATGTTAGTAAAGGTGATGTTGATATTGGATTTGTTAGTATTGATTTGTAAATTGCTGATATTTTTATAAATACTTTATCTAAACAATGATTTTGTATCTTAAGACATATGTTAGGAATGCTAGATCCGCCCATTTAAATTTTTTTACATATTTAAATTTTTTTTGATGTTGCCAAATAGGAGAAAAAGTATTATGTTGGTCTTTTTATTCATATTGATTCTTTTCAGTTGTATGCATAAATTTAGAAGGAGTTTATTGTATTTGTACAAAGCTTGATAAATTTTTATGATACTTATTATTATCTTGCTACATTTTTTTACAAATGTAATTTTCTATTTTAAAAGATTAATGTAAGGTCACTTTGCACCTTCATCCTTATATAATACCAACATAAGTTTGTCATCATCAAAAGGGGAAGATTGTTGAATCCATGAGCCCCATTTCATTTGAGATTATTTTTGATGATAAAAAATATATGTTCAAATGATACTAATTATTTTAAATCAAGTGATACAAAAAATTCTTCAATTAAATTGGGAAAGTCAAAGCTATTGGACTGGGATTGGTTGAAAATTTTCTAGGACTTATAATAATAAGGCAAATAAGAGCTTAATAATATAAAAATAATGACTTAATCACTTTTAAATATTTTATTTAAATTTTTTCATGTTGATCTATATTTTAAAATTGCATCCTTTCAAATTATTTCTTTTATTATCCATTTTGGATAATCTTAATAATTTCCATAAGTTCAATTATCATGCATTGTGCTTTCAATTAAAATGAATTTATTTCATACTTTATTTAATTATTTTCACGGTTTATTTTATTAATTATCAATTTATTTTTGCATGTGAATAAAACTATTTTAGAATTATCCTTATTATTCTTTTTCTCTCTCCTATATTTTATTTTCTCTCCCATATTACAATTATCATCTTATTGATATTTTGGCCAAAATTTTTATAGTTTTTGGGTTGATAAATCATGTGAGATTTATTCAAATCATTGTCATAATATTTCCCTCATTTATTCAATTTTTAAAATTTTTTTATTTGAATTTTGAAATTAAATGATTTTGAATTTTAAATAAATTATCGTTGCCATAAGTATGCTAATTTGAATTTATTCTTTTATGGTTTGTTTTAGCCAACCCATGTGCTTAATAATCTCTTCTTAATTGAATTTATTTGAATTAATCTAGGTTAATTCAAATTTAAAGTCAATTGAACCATGATTTTATACATTTTTCTATATTTAGAATTCTAATTATGGAATTATTTGGTCGACCCCTTTATTATTCCTTTTTGATTGAATAAATTTATTTAATTAATTCAAATAGCTTCTTAAATTTTGTTATCATCACTTACATGTGATTGATTGCATTAAATTAAAATTGATATGCCTTTAGAATTGATTTGGTTGAAATTTTGATTTTAATAGATTGGATTTATTTTATTTTGAATTCTTGCCTTTTCTCATTCAATCAAATCTAGTAAATTGAATATCTCATATCTTGTAGCATTAAACCTTGATTGAATCCCTATTTGGAATACTTTTTTTGGCCACCTTACTTGGGTAAGTTAAATTCAAATCAATTCTAATTATATCCCTCTTGAATTTAATTTCCTTAATGAATTAAGATTTATATGTTAATTTTATTAATCTTCCCTCTCTTTTTCTCTTGGTCAACCACTTATGCATAAAAACTCAATTTAAATTTATTGCTATAATTGATTCAAAGTTCAAATTCTTTCTAAATAAATTTCCCTCTCTTTATCCTTGATTGACTAAAAATCATTAATTTATTTTCTTTGATTAATTTCTTTCCTCATATCTATCTCTCTTATTCAAATTGTTCTTGGATGAAAATTTCAAAATGAAATTCAAGTTTATTTGATTGAGATTTTCAAATTAAAATCCAATACTTTCTTTATTTAATTTTCTCACAATTTCTTTCTTGTCATGGTCGAACCCTCTTCTTATCTAAACTATATAATATGGTTTAAACTTAAGGTTTTCCCTCTTGGCTCTTATCCATCTTAGCTAAACCCTTGTAGTTTAATTTCTTGGAGATTCTTGTGATTCAAAGTGCAATACTCTTCTCACATCTCTAGATTTCTCTTGGTTGAAAGCTCTTATGTTTCTTGATTTTTTTCCCTTGCCTGAAAGCTCTCAAGTCAAGCTAAGTTTTCCAAGGTGTTAAAGCTCTGATTCTCTCACAAAAACTTCCTTGGTAGAGCCTTATTGTGGAGATAAATTATAATTCATTTGAAGGTTGGTGGAATTCACTCTTTGGCTATTTTCCTCCATAGGGATTGCTTGAAGTAAGCAAAAAGTTTATACATCCTCCTTGCTTCTTGTGTGGCTGAAGCCTACTCTTGAAGAACCTTGAAGTTTTGGTTAGAAGTTATCTCTCTCATTACAATCAACTTCAATCATTAAGTTGAGATCCTTCTCATCTTCTTTCAAGTTATTTTCAAGAGATTTTAAGATTTGATTTCATTAATTTTCCTTCATTTTCTTACATCAAAGTTTCTCACAAAAGTTTCTTGATTGATTTTACAAATAAGGAATTGACAATTAGAATGTTTATTTGAGAGTATTTAATGCATAACTCTTTTTGGATTACATATTCATGCAAATATTTTAATAATCAAGTGATGCAATTTCATATAGCTTTTCAAGTTCTTTTCATTTCAAGTCTGTATTTCTTTTAAAGTAAAATATTTTTTTCTACATATTATTATTGTAACTTTAATTCAACAAAAAATTTATTTACTTTGAGCTCTCTTTATTATTTATCTTATTATTGTGTTACTTGGGATTTGAGTGTATAATATTTTTAAATTGAGAGTTAAATACTTTGTTTTTTTTTCTTTTGTTCTCTTGTACTTTGTTGGGTACTTGCCCATGCAGAAAAGTACGATGTTAGACTGTACATGCTCGTATAGAAAGTATTAGGTTATACTTGTTCGTGTAGGAAAGTATGGTGTTGGGTTTACTTGCCCATGAAAGAGAGTACGAAGATTTATTGTAATCTTATTTTTGACTTGTGAATTCCTAGCTTGGGTTACTAAGCATGGACATAGGCCAATTTTTAGGTTTGATCGAATCATGTAAAAATCTCTATAACCACTACTTTTTTTTCGGCACCTTACTTTACTTTTATTTATTGTAGCTTTACTCTTTTATTGATTATTAAATCTAATCATTTGCAACTAAATTTTCTATAAAGTTTTAAATATTAATTTTTAATTGAAAATTTGTAAACACCTAATTCACCTCCCTCTTAGGTGTCATAGCTTCATAATAAGCAAATCACCTTATCAACATTTAAATTACTTTGATTCTTCTGAGAGATGACATCTCTAGATTTGCCTTAACCTTCTATGGATTAACTTTGATACTTTCTAGAGTGAGCAAATATCAGAGGAATTATGCTAGGTCTAGCTCAAAAAGTATCATTGAGCATATTGAGCTTCATTTTGAATTTTCTCAGTGTGTTGAATGTCTCTTTTAGGTCTTCTATGTGCTCTTTTGGCAGCCTGGCCTGCTTTTAATTAAGAGACCATAAAAATAAATCTCAATATTTTTTTTCCTTTTGGTTATTAAAGATTACATCCATAAGTTGTTGATAAGTAGTAAATATATACTTTTAGCATATATGGCATAATATTATAGCAATACACTCCATCCTTAGTAATAATTATAGTTTTCCCAATATCTGCATGATACATTTTTATTTGGTAATAGATGATGAAAATGTGTCAAAAAAGCTCATACTAAAATTCCACAGCTAAATCCACCTAAGCATCAATATGAGGCAAATGAAACCATTTTGGACAAACAGAGTTGAAATTTGTGAAAATTGACACATATCTTCCACTTTCCATTTGACTTTGGCATCATGATGACATTAACAAGCTAATCAGAGTATTACACCTCCTTGATAAAGCCTACATCAAGAACTTCTACACCTCACAAATTGGCTCTATTAGAATAGTCACCATATGTCACATCTTATGATTGATCAGCCTAACCTGTGGACTCACATTTAGCCTATGGCATATAACATCAATATTGACAACTCACATCTCATTTGTAGGCCAAATGAATACATCCATGGCACTTCCTGAATATTAAGATTAACTTGCCTCTCAATATAATGTCAAAAGTGGCACTTACTCAACTAATTCTACTTACTTGTGTTTCTTCGACAACAACCTCCTATAGCTTTATTATCCTCGAAGTACTTCCCTTCATCACATCTAGCTATAGGATATCCTCTTGGACATTACTTACAACCTTCAAATAGCAAGCCCTTGATTGTATTAAATTACCACAAATAATATGAATTTTACCTTCTCTTGAAAACTTTATGGTGACATGGTAAGTAGATACAACGACCTTATAAGTTTTCAACAAAGGACCATCAAAATGATGTTGTAGGTAGATAAGGCATCTACCACTACAAAATTCACCATAGTAGTGCTTTGTTTTCTATTTTCTCTCTACGTTATAGATGAATAAATAAAATTGCATGTTTCTTTGCATTCCTTAGAGAAATTATATAAAGATCTTGATTATTTTAGATCATAAAATATAATGTGTGCTATAGGGGATTTGAACTATGCATTATGTATATCCAAGATGCATGAGCACATTCAGCAAGTGCTTGTAAGTGACAAAGGGACAACACAGGAACACAAAAGTGTGGATCAAAATCTATACAAGTCATTCCCTCATGAAGACTCGCTCTAGGCAGCGCGAATATGAGGAAAGATCATCCAATTAAGCAGTCGATTCAGTGACTTGTTTTATATAAGAAGAGTCGCCTAAGCAGGGCGAACTCTAGAGAATACTAGTAAAAAAAGGCAGTTAATACCCAACAATCCGCCTCATGCATAAAATCTCGCTCACATGTAGGTGGCCACTACTGGATACACATCAGACGACCCATCTTGCCAATGCCGACAAGAACACCTCTCTTGTCACTCGGCATGTAACACTCACCTTAACTAGTGAGTTCTTTCTTCTATATAACTGACTAAGCTGATGTGTGTTTACGTACTATCCCCTCGACCTTATGAAAAGGGGGAATTTGAGGAGGTAGGATCTTTTGGCTTTTTCTGATTTCGATTACTGGTACTTTCTCTATTCTTTGTACTATTTGTCAGAAAGGGAGAGGGAGAGATCTTTGTACTTAGATTTTTTGACATAGTGGATTTTCTCATTCTTCTTGTGCCTTCTTAGTCTATTTCTCTTCCGTTCTATTATCCTACTTGACTTGGACCCTCTACTTAGGTGCCTAAGAGGTTTTGCTTCACTGTATGGATATATTTGAATTCAACATTCTTTTAGGTGCGGTGAACATAGACGAGATCGAGAACTAGAAGTCAGGGGTTTAGCTATGCAGGGCAATCAGTACGAAACAATTTAGAGGGTATAAGGCCGAGTACTTAGTAGTTTGTTACACAATAAGATCTAACGAACATGAAAGATAGAACCACTTGCCTAGTATTAGTGACTATGGAGGCGGTGAAGAATGAGAGTTCTAGAATCTGGGACCATGAAGGATCTTCTGGATTAGCAACTTGCCAAGCTTGGCGACAGTGTAGGGAGTTGTATAGGTCAGTCAGCATTGATGTCGAGTCATATCATGCGAGTGACGAGAAGAACACTAGAGAGGAACATACAAATACTAGTTCTACCCGTTGAATCCAAATTTGTCCGTGGATGTAGGAGGAATCTTTTGGGATACCTGAGAAATAAGATTAGACAAAAATATTGCAAGTAGGAAGACATGAGAGTAATGAAATGCAAGATAAGCAATATTTTTTTTATTTCTTAAGATCAAAGTACAAAGACTAGGAGACTAAGGAGAGAGACCAAAGGTCCCCTCATAAGAGAGGAGTTTCCCTTTTATAATACTAAGGGTTGACTATACATAGAAAGTACATATGAGATAAATCGAGTACAAGTGGATTCTCGCTTAAGCTAATGGCGGATATGCATGTGTGCTAGTATGTATCTGTCGGCCAATTAAGTGAGTAACCCTTCATCGTGTGAGTCTGCGAGTAGGGATTGGGCGGAGAAGTGTAGCAACTTTGTTCCCTTGAGTATTCGTCTGTTGCCGGTGAGTTGATTCATGCTTTGTCATATGGGTCATTATTCTCTAAGTCCTTGACTCGTTGGTTTAGGTTGATCTTCCCTTGTCGGATATACCTTCCAGCAAGCATGCTTATTTTGATAGCTTTTATTATTGAGTACCCTTCATGGCGAGTGCACTTGTCTTGGTACTCAGGCTCATTTGATTGCTCTTACCCGCTACTTTAGGTATACAGTTAGCTCCTCAATTTTTTTTCTCCTTATAGAGATACCTTGCAAAAAAGATAGAAGAATGAATAGAATGATTAGCTATAAATATTTAATGATTTGATAAAATTTATGCAATTATTGAGAGGTCACATCAACTTTTGATTGAATCTTATCTTTCAATGAATTGGAGGCCATAAATGGATCTTTTATCCTTTCTTTAGCGCGTTCAACATTTCTTCAACTTCTTGCTCGGATAAATTCTTTGCCTTTTTGGGGTCGAGTCTGCAAAACTGAAGAAAACATAACAGGTATGGACTCTATAAGGCCTCGCGGTGATATTGATCCTGTGACTCTGTGGGTAGGTCTTCGAAAGAAGGTTAAGCTAAGAAATTTTAAGAGTTCACTGCCATTCACATAGCTGAGACAAGCATTTTAGTTCCTCCCACTGTAGCGATTATAGCTTTGACCACTTCTTGAACCTGCAAGGAGGATCTAACACTTGTCTTGCTGAAGGACGGGTTGCTGCGATGAGTCTCCATCAGGTTCTACCTACGAGTGTTCATGGGGAAGAGGAAGGAGAGGAGGTACCTTTGATTTGTCTTAGGAAAGTGCTGGCGAGCTGAATGGTTAGACCGACTATTATGAAGGCGGCTATAGAGGAATGCCTCGCTGAGGTGAGGCTTGCCTGTTATCACGCATTGCCAGTCTTTTGTCCGCATTTTTTACTTTATTCTTTGATCGTAATTGAGCTTGACTAGTGTTCAAGCCTCGATAGAGGATGGTGAGGAGCACTTGTCGGCCCTTCAAGTTATTTCTTTGACAGTCCAGGTAACTACATAAAATCACTTCACCTTTCGATAAGTGATTTGCCAGGCCACTTCCCGAGTAAAGAGGAATTCCGCTCGCTCGATAGGTGGCTTTCCTTCTCAAGGGTTGGACTTATAATAAATCCCCTTATTGAAATTTCATTTATAATTTTTAATGAGTTCATTTCTCGCCAACTAGCGACCACTCCAGCTTTGCCGTAGACTGGGTTGGTGACTCCACGTGTGGACCTGGCGGAGAGTTCCCATTAGCAATGAGTGACCATCAAAGTTCTCATTGTTGCGACCATCGTCACTTCTGCTAACATCAGGAAAATGATGGTCGGTTTCCCCTCTCCAACTTATAAAGATAGCAACAAATCTACAAAGGGCGAGTTTACTCGGCGACCAAGGGATGTCATGGAGAAAGAGCAGTGAGTATTCTGACTCCTCTGAGATTGCCACTTTACTATGGGAGGTCGCCCTTGTTAGAGAAGCCCTAGACTCATCCTAGCGGGACATAGGCGAGTTGCAATTACAGTTGGAGCTAGAGTCGTAGCAGTGATGACAGTCCTTGGAGGTGGAGTACCAGCATAATTTCGCGATCATGAGGAGCTTAGATAGCATTGCTTCACAGGGTACTTCTCTTGCATAAATTTCTTATTTGATTATACGTGTGAGAAATGTGGACTTGTTGAGGACTGATACTCGGACTTTGTAATCAAATTGCTGAAAAAAATGATGTATAAGGGTTGTAGCGAGTGTGTTGTACTTTCTTTCCATAATAAAAATAGTAAATATTTTGTATTTTTTGCTCACAAGTAATATTTGAATTTTTTATTATTGCGCATTAATGGTTTTTTTGTATTCCCTATTGCGAGATATTTGTGGGATTCAAGTTGTCATTTTTTCACTTAATACTTGATATGACGTTATGTTATCGCGCCTTTTTTACCGTGTCTATAAATTCTTTCTAACTAAGAGTAATTGAGACTTTATTGTTCTCTTGAGATAAGTGAGTAGAACCTCTTATGAGTAGATCCTGATCTCATTCTCGTCGTGAGTGAGTATGGCTTAGTTGAAGAAGGCTACCTCGACTTCTTATCAAGGCAAAATCAAAGAGGTCCCAGAGTTAAGCTCTTTCGTTGTGACCTAATTTTATGGCTACTATGGCGACCCCAACTTCATTGCGAACGGCCGATAAGAGTCAGCACCTCAACTCAGTTAGGATGCATGAGTTATGCATTCCACTCGCTCACTTCAGAAATAGGTTTAGGTTTCCTCTCCCCCATGAGTGGGTAGACCTTCTTAATTTTTTCGGAGTAGTGCCTTCCCAAATCCTTCCCAACTTAGTGGTGAGTATCACCACCTTCATCCTGTGCTTACGAGAAGAGGACATTCCGTGGAGCATAAACCTCTTCGTCAAGCATTCATGGTGAAAGGTCACCAAGACGAGATCGTACAGTTTTCAACGATTTTGTTGAAAATTTATGATCTACAAAATAAAGTACAAAGGTGGCGCTTGCAACTTCTTTTTTGTGAAGAGTGCGTCTCAATGGCCAATGTCACAGTTGTTCCTCTTCCTTACACGGTAAAGGCGTGTTTGGTCGAGTCTTGGAGGAGGTCATGTGAGGCATGGTTTGCACGAATATCTCTTTCTACCTTTGCTTCAACAAAGTTGCTGCTCTCCTCGAGGAGATTTTCTCTATATACTTGTTATCCCCTCTACTTTTGCGACTCATCTTCTAATTGTTCTTTTCTTTGTTTACTTCATTAATCCCCGAACTTAGCTATGATGTGCTCCAATTCCTCAAGGAAGGCGAGCGAGAAATAGGCTAGTGAGGACCTAGCCTATCTCAAGGTCGACGAGGAGGAAGAAGAGGAAGGGGAGCCGAGTGTGGCTCCCACTGAGGCCACCGATGAAGCAGGAAGGAGTCCCACTCCAAAGAAGTCCAGAAAGAGAGCTGTGAGCTCAATTCCTCGTAGTCGCTAGCAGAGCTGTGAGTTTGAGGAGGAAGAGTAAGGCGAATGCTCGGAGAGCAACTTCACTCCAAACTTGTGCAAGCTTACTCGTAAAGCCTATGAGCTCAACCCCTCCATCTTCTCAAAGGAGTTCGACGACCTTTTGGGTGGCATTCCCAATACTTGCTTGTTGTATGTTCTTATGATCCCCTAGGATATAGCATGACAGTTGACTTGGAGAGTCAGCCAAAAGTTCTTTAAGAAGAGGAAGGAGGCCTATGCTAACAAGTCTAAGCTGGCTAGCATGAAGAAAAGCTAGCATTTCTTGAAGTTTAGTATAAGGACCTGTAGGCTGAGGCGACTCGCCAAGAGGAGGAGAAGGATAAAGCGACTTTGGAGTTTACTTGCCTCGTGGAGGTGAAAAGAGAGTTGAAGGAAGAACTCTCTCGTTTTCCTGAGGAGTTTCAGAGGAAGGAAGTCGAGTTTGCTGGTTTTTTTACTTTGACGAGTACCATGAGCTTCTATAGTAGAAGTTCAAAGACACCTATTTCATTATTGCCAAGTTAGTGAAGCATGGCCACTTGAACGCCAAGTTTTTGGACTTCTCCAATGTACTCGCACTTTCATACTTTGATGATGATGACGACGAGGGTAGCACGAGTTGATATATCCTTCATTTTTTTACTCTCTTCAAATATATTTTTTTTGGCGAGTAGAATGTATGTACTTTACTCGCATTAATGAAAATCATGATTAGATATAATTGTATTCGCAATCGAGTATATTTATCTGAATGGCTACTAAATTTGTTTCTTTGGTAAGTATTGTCAAGTAATTGTGTGGTCATTGAGCTGATACTTGCTGGTCGACGCTTGCATGACTTATTCATGACATATAAAATTTTCAAGTTGCTGATCAATTAAGAGAACTCTCTCTGTGTGGTCGCGTGTAGTATATCAAGTTCGTATGTATTCGCTCATTGATGTTTGAATAACTCTGCTTGTAACTTTGAATATTTGTAGTCTTGATCAATTAAGGAGACTTTCTTGGATAGTCACGTATGTATTGCGAGTTTTTGTATGCTCGCTTTAGTGGTACTCACTGATTAATGTTTGAATAATTTGGCTCATGACTTAGAATATTTTTAAATCACTGATCAATTGAGAGAACTCTCCCTAGATGGTTGCGTGTAGTATAGCAAGTTCGCTTATAATTGTTGGAGTGATACTTGTCTATTGATTGTTCGAATAAATTAGCTCATGATTTAGAATATTTTTAAGTTCACTGCTTAATTGAGAGATCCTTCCCTAGATAATCACTTTAGCATAGCGAGTTTGGGTATACTTGCTAGAGTGATACTCACTTATTGATTGCTCGAATAAATTTGCTCATGACTTGTAATATTTTAATACACTGCTTAATTGAGAGAACCTTCCCTGAGTGATTGCATTTAATACATCGAGTTAAGTACTCCCATTTATTGGATGCTTGACTTCATGAGAGATCCCATTATGCCTTTAGTCATCATCTAAGAGACTCGACCTTGATTTGCTAATAATTCCCTTGCCCCCAATTAAGAGAATTTGTCTTTTTTGAGTTTAAGTTACAGATCTTATGGGGAGTTGGTCTTACACTATAGTCACTAATTACATGGAGTGTTGGTCTTCAAGTTGCCAACTAGGAGAGTTGGTCTTTTTGAGTTTAGTTGCCTACCTCATGGGGTGTCAGCCTTACAGTATAGGTGCTAACCGCACGGATTGTTGGTCTTTTATTTGCCAACTAGGAGAGTTGGTCTTTTTGAGTTTAGTCGCCGACCTCACGGGGTGTTGGTCTTACATTATAGTTGCTAACTGCATGGATTGTTGGTCTTTTATTTGCTAATTGGTAGAGTTGGTCTTTTTGAGTTTAGTCACCAACCTCATGGAGTATCGGTCTTATACTATAGTCGTCAATTGCACATAGTGTTGGTCTTTTTGTTGCCAATTAGGAGAGATGGTCTTTTTGAATTTAGTGGCTAATTTCACGGGGTGTCAGTCATACACTATAGTAGCCAATTGTACAGAGTGTTGGTCTTATTGTTGCCAATTAGGAGAGTTGCTCTTTTTGTTGTCAAGTAGAAGAGTTGGTCTTTTTGTTGTTAATCAGGAAAGTTAGTCTATTTGAGTTTAGTAGCCTACCTCACGGGGTGTCGGTCACACATTTTTGAATTTGTAGAGTAAATGCAACTCGAGGGATGCGTATCTGACTTTATTATTCTCGGGCCAAGAGTGGTGTGCCAAATATTCGGATCTCCTATTCAGGCTTTCATCACTTGCCGAGTGGAACCTTTCATTTGGCGAAAAATGGTGCTTTGAGTATCTTAAGTCTTCATGTAGCTCCTTGAGTATTCTTGCATTTAGGGTTAGCTTTGCTCGATATTAGTATTGCTGGGGCTAAGAACGATACGCCAAGTATTTAGATCTCATACTTTGGCTTTTACCACTCATCGAGTGGGATTCCTTGGGCCAAGGTGGCATACTGAGTATCCTGAGTTATCACGCAGCTCCCCGAGTATAAGTTTCACCTTTTAGAGTTTGAGTATACTCCTTTAGTAGCTATCATTATCTTGTGAGTTAATTAGTTTAAGGAGCGAAATATAAGAATTCTATTATTGAAAATAAGAAGATACATGATATTTGAAATTGATAAAGCGAGTACAAATTAAAGGAACTTTCCCTCAGGGATAAAACATCTTCAAATCTCTGATGTTTTATTTTCTTGGCATGTCCTCGCTTGAATGAGATTATAGTTGGTATGCACTGGGACCAACTTGTTCCTTGATTATGAGAAGTCCATCCTAGTTGTGGGTGAGTTTGCCCAGAATATTTTGTCGAGTAGCGGCATCTACTTTCTTTAGCATTAGGTTGCCGCTTTTGAAATACCTTTTTTCATATATCGGTTATAGTATTTGGCCATTCGCCTTTTCATCTCCTCTTGTCTTAGTGATGCTTCGATTGTGAGTTCTTCGAGCATGCCAAGTGTGTCTTCCATAGCCTTTGAGTTTGCTTTACTCCATTCGTCATCTTTATTTCTCAATATTTTCATTGTTAGGTCTTTTTGGTTTTATTCTTCACACTCAACCGGTAGGATGACTTCTATGCTATGTAACAATGTGAATAGCAAGTGTCCTATCGCATTAGTGGGAGTCGTTCTAAGCACCCAGAGTACTGCGGGTAATGTATCTACCCATTTAGCCTTAGCGCCTTCGACTTTTTTAGTGAGCTAATTGATCTTCTTGTTTGTGGCCTCCAGTTATCCGTTATTCTGAGTGGTGTACTAATGCGAATTTCATCTTGATGAATTAAGGTCTATTATCAGTGATGATCGCCATTGGTAACTCATACTTGCAGATAATGTTAGTCCAAATAAAATTTTTTATTATCTACGAATTGATCTTTGCAAGTGGCTTCGCCTCTTTTCCACTTGCTGAAATAATCAATCATGACTAAGATTAATTTTCAGTGCTCGCTAACGATGGCAAGGGACCTATCAAATCTATCTCCCAAACAACGAATGGCTAAGGACTGGTGATAGGATGCAAAGGTTATGACGGCTGTTGTTGGAGTGATATGTCAAACTCGCTACATCTGATTGTTATTTCGGCCGAGTCCACAAGCTTGTTTATTTGCAAGAGAGGGTACCTGTCCTTTGGACATATTGAGTTTAGGTTGGTGAAGCTAATACACATCCTTCATTTGTCACCTGACTTCTGTACCATCATCACATTAGACACCCATTTTGGGTATTAAACCTTTTTAATGAAATTAGCTTCGAGCAACTCAGCGAGCTTGTCCTTAAAAGGCTTGACGAGCAGAGCCATTGTTTTCTTCATTTTCTTCTTAACGGGTTCTCCGTCCGCACAAACGTTTAAGCGATGACAAGAAATGTTGATGTCTATGCCAGGCATCTTAGCTGTCGTTCAAGCAAATACATCCAAATTATTTAAGAGTTTGGATGAGAGAGTTTCTTTATGATCAGGGCAGAAAGCCAAGCTAACCCTTAATACTCGTCCATTGCCTTGCGTAGTAGGAATTTCCTCTATCTCCTCAAGGACTTCAATTTCTGTCTACGGAATATCCAGTTGCAGCAACTCATCATCTTTGCTCAACCTGGCAATGGCTCTTAAGTTGCATGCGCAGGACTGGTTGAGATTTCCTTTGACAGTAATCTCTTTTTTTCCAACGTCGAATTTGACAACTACATGATATGTCGACACCACCATTTTGAATGTGTTGAGTAGAGATTGGCTAAAGGTAGTCATTACGATGAAATCAGCCATGACTGTATACTGTTTCTTGCCTTCTCTTTGGGTGATGGGGAGAGTAATCATCCCTTTAGTTTCTCTATGCTTTCCTGAGAAACCGTACAATGGCCCTCCTATTGGTCTGCGTTTAATTCGCTAGTCCCAACTTGCCGAAAATTAATTTAAAAATAAGGTTTGATTGAGGTCCCTGTGTCAATCAAAATGCTTTCTTTCTGTAGTTGGCTATCAAGGCTGTCACCATAACTGCGTCATTGTAGGGATTTCCATTTGCGGGTCTATCTCTTTTTGAAATACTCGTTAGCATGATGGTCATAGATGATGTTCGCATCATGGATGTCGAGATCATAACCTTTTCATACTCGCTTTCTTGGACTCTTCATCGCCCCCAAAGATACTAGGTATGACTAACAATTTGAACAGTGTGTATGAGTACAGGTTTATTGTTAGCTTCGATGACTTCTTTCTCTTTTCTCCTAAAAAAGTCCTTGAGCTTCTTTGCTTTTATCAATTCCTTTACTAAGCGCTTCAAATGGTGATACTCCTCAGTGTTGTTGCCGTGATCATGATGATAAGTGCAATATCTCGATCGGTCACACAGTCCATCAGCCTTCATAAGTGGTGGGTGTTTGAAATAATTTTTGTTTTGAATCGCCTTTACTAGCTCAACCATGAACACTCTTAAGCGGAGTTGCTAGAGCAGGTTGTGCATAGTTAGCTCCCCGGTAGCGAGTCGCTGAATCTTTGAAGCCTTGCCATTGTATTTCTAGTTGTCTTTTTTTTGTCCATTCTTCATCTTTGATACCCTTCCTTGGGTATTCGATCTAAAGTCCTTTTCAGCTAGTTTTTGGTACTACCAAACTGTACTGGTTGAACCACTTCATTGTACTTTTCAACATTAACATGATTGTCGCTAGCTCCAATAATTTGACGAGTGTTTTAAGTTGTTGGAGCCCCAAGGCGTATCTGAAAGGCCCCTCCTTTAAGCCCTGAGCGAGCGCTGTTTAGGAGATTGCGGGTTATGGATCCATATCCGAATTCGCTTCTGTGCGTTGGAAGCGAGTAATAAATTTTCTTAAGGACTCGTTAGGTTCTTGCCTCATCTGCAGGAGAGCTTGAGAACTCTTCAGCAGCTTCTGAACGTTAGCAATTGCATAGCAAACATATTTTTGAAGTCAGCAAATGATGTTGTGACCTAAAATGAAGGTGTGAGAACTATTTGATGGCCGACTCTTTGAAAGTGATGAAGAAAAATCGTCATTTCATCGTGTCATTTATGTTCAGTATTGATGTGGTCGAGTAAAAATATGCTATATGGTTTCGGTGGGATCTTTATGACCTTTATATAATTTAAGATGCGGAATCTTGAACTCGTGGGAGGGTGAGCTTCATAATCTTCACGGAGAAAGCATTAGTTGGTTGTAGTTACTTCTTTGACACATTCTCATCTTCACTTGTGTGTTATAGGAGTCATCATTAGAGTTGAAATCTTGGATGGATAAGTGCTAGGGGCCTTAGATAGATTTCTTCTTTCACGTTGAGCTCAACAAGTAGCCAATTCCGTGGATCCTTTATTCTCCTTCGCTTTGGGTTCTTCATGCTGTGGTTTCCTTATGGCTACCTGCATGAGGCGGGTGATTTTGTTTTCTATGTCTCACCAATCTTGCTGTGTTGCGAATTGCTGGATATTCGGCTCCATGTTTGTTGAGTGATCTCGTGTCAAGGGTCCTATTTCATTTTGTATCTAGCTTTTGGTTCTTATTCTCTTCCACGCTCATGGCACTTAAAATAATGTTGAATCTAAATTTGTCTGTGGATGTAGGAGGAACCTTTTATGATACTTGAGAAATAAGGTTAACCAAACATATTGAATGTAGAAAGACAGGAGAGTAATGAAATGTAAGAGAAACAATAATTTGTATTCCTTAAGATCAAAGTATATAGAGTAGGGGCTTACATGGAGAGACCAAATGTCACCCCATAAGAGAGGAGTTTCCTTTTTATAATATCAATGGGTGATTATACATAGAAAGTATATATAAGGTAAATCGAGTACGAGTGGATTCTCGCCCAAGTTGATGGCAATTATGCATGTGAGCTAGTATGTATCTGTCAGCCAGTGGGGGAGAGTAGCCTTTCATCATGGGAGTATGCGAGTAGGGATCAGGTTGAGAAGAGTAATTACTATGTTCCTTTGAGCATTCGTCTACTGCTGACGAGTTGATTCATGCTTTGTCATCTGGGTCATTATTCTTTAAGACATTGACTCGCTAGTTCAGGTTGATCTTCTCTTGTTGGATACACTTTCTAGTGCATGCTTATTTTGATAGCCTTTGTTGTCGAGTACCTTTTATGTTGAGTGCGCTTGTCTTGGTACTTAGGCTCATTAGATTGCTTCTACTCGCTATTTTGGGTATACATTACTAATACTTTTTTCAAAAGATTGCAGAAGCTTACCCCTCGCAGAAGTTCAAGATCCCTCATTTGGAGTCATATAAAGGTCGCATTTACATCGCTGATCACATTGCTTACTTTGAATTTGCTACATCGCTATTAGATTTTAGGTGAAATGATGAAATATCAACTATTCTTTACTACTTTCAAAGAGTCGGCCCTTAGATTGTTTTTACGCCTATTAATGAGAGTCATCACTTTATTTACAAAATTCAAGAGGATATTTCTTTTGCAGTTTGCTAGTGCCCAAATGATGCCTAAAGAGCTTGTAGACTCTTTTCCAGATGAGACAAAATCTCTTAGGAATCTTATCACTCACTTTCAAAGGGAGTTATTGGAGGTTAAGGATCTATAGCTCGTAGTTGCATAGGCTGTACTTGCTCAATTTCTCTAAGAAGTCCCTTTCAGGCATGCACTTGGGCTTAGCTACCCAAACACTAGTAGAGCTATTAGAGTTGCCGAATAGCCATGCAAACACCGAGGAGTACCATGAAGTCGCCTAGCTAATAACGACTCATGAAAGGGACTCGACAAAGAAGTCTAGAGTGACTCTCTAGAGGCAAGGTTTTTGAGTCAAAAGATAAGGAAAGAAGACAACTCACTCGACGAGAAGAAACACCAACGCACAGGCGCGAATTCAGATATCAACAGATTTGCCACTAGCATGACGAGTATTTACAGCCAGCTTTAACTACACCGTTGAGGTTAGCGATGGTCGAACTAGTAGAGGCTATTCAAAATAAAGAGCACTTCAAGTGTCCATCATTATTGAAGTGGATGGAGTTCGCGATCGCTCAAGGTATTGCCCCTACCATCGTGATCATGGAGTTCACGATTGCTCAAGGTACCACTCCTACCATTGCGATCGCTTAAGGTATTGCTCCTACCATTGCGATTGCTCAAGCTATTGCTCCTACCATTGAGATAATGGGCATGACATTGAGGAGTTTTGACATTTGAAGAGCTTATGAAAGCTAGAAAGCTCAAGGAGTTCACAAGTAGCCATGGAAAGGAAGCCGCCGAGATGGGTAACGAACCCACCCCAGTTCATGCGATTCACATCGTTGGGATTGTACCCGCTTTTTTTGGAGGCAATGAAAAGTTATCAAGACAAGCGAGCCTTAATCGATTGAGATCAGGAGATGTTAACTTAGTAGTTATGGCACGGGTGTTGAGCACTCAAGTTGTACCGGTGTGCTTTTCGGAGAAAACGGACTAACACTCGACAATCTTTACAACGATGAGGTAGTCATTATGATGTTGTTCGGCAATTATTAGAAAAGGAGCATTTTGATCGACACGAGGAGTTTGATTAATATTATTCTCAAATCCGTGTTCGATAAGATGAACCTAGCGAGTTCAAAACTCGTCCTAACAAGGGGAACCCTTTTATGAATTCTCAAGAGAAAGGAGGGAGATTGATGAAATTATTACTCCCAGTGACTTTGGGAGGAGATAAGCAATTCAACACCATGGATGACTTCCTTATTGTGGAAGCATTGCCACATATAATGCATCTTCGATCAACCACTGCTTAATACATTCAGGATAATGGTGTCGACGTATCACGTAGTAATCAAATTCCCAATAGAAGGGGACTAAATCACTATCAGATGGAACTTAAGTCAATCCAGAGCCTGTTATACATGAGCGGTCGACAACTCGCACAAGTGGACGAAGTGCTGTTGCTTAAAGTCGTATGAACTGGAGTCAAAATCATTGAGGAAATCGAGAAGGTGCTGACTACGCAGAACCCAAAGTGAGTTTAAGGTTCAGCTTGACCTTTATGACGAGCATAAAGAAGTTCTTATCCAAGCTCTTCAAGAATATATCGATGTATTTGTTTGACTGCTGTCGAGATGTCACAGAGTTAATATCAGAAAGGATGCTCAGCCAATCAAGCAAGAAATGAAGAAAACATCAGCTCTATTCACCAAATCAATCAAAGAAAAGTCGCCAAGCTACTTGAGGCGACTTCATTAGAGAATTCAAATATCCGGAGTGGATATCGAAAGTGGTAATGGTAAAAAAGTCTAATGGCAATTGATGAATGTGCGTAAATTTTACTAACTTCAGCTTGATGTGCCCAAAAGATGGTTACTTGCTTCTCAAGATACACACTCATTGACTTGGCGACGACTTATTTTGAAATGAGCTTTTTGGACGTCTTTCTAGGGTATCACCAAATCCAGATGCATCCTGTCAATTCGGAGAGGATAGCATTCATCACTAGAGAAGGACTCTATTACTATAGAGTAATGCCCTCTAGGTTGAAAATTGCAGGAGTGACTTACCAAAGGATGGTGGATCGAGTGGTCAAAGAGTAGAAGGGAAGAAATGTATAAGTTTATATGGATGATTTGCTAGTAAAGAGCAAGTTGCCTATGCAACACATTCAAGATTTAAAGAATACATTCATCACCCTGAAAAAGTATAATGTGCACCTCAGTCATTTGAATTGCACATTTGGTGTAGAATCTGGCAAGCTCTTGGGATTTATTTGGGATTCTTGATCACCGCAGATGGCATAAAAGTGAGACCTAACAAAGTGAATGCCATACTCGACATGCCTTTATCGAGAATGATAAAGTGTAGTGACTCACTTGGAGACTCTCAGGATTAAATAGGTTTATTTTTAAGGCAGGAGAATGCTACTCACTATTCTTCAAAGTATTAAGAGGTGTGAAGAAATTCGAATGGGCAGTAGAGTGTGAGAATGCCTCTAATGGCCTCAAAAACTTACTCTCCTCACCACCAATTCTATAGAGCTCAAAAGACGGCGAGACATTACTTGTTATATTTGTGAGTTGGAGAACGCTCGGTTAGTTTAGCTCTAATTAGATAAGAATGTGAAAGACAACAATCAATTTATCATATAAGCAAGTTACTTAGAGGTGTTGAGTTACATTATCTTATCATGGAATAGGTTGCACACACAATTATATATCAGTGTGCTGACTTTGACTATACTTTCAGGCTCAGTCAATTTAAGTTGTCATCGATAACTCATTCAAATCAGTACTCACTAAGCTCGATCACCTATAAAGGTTACTTAAATGGTTAATAGACTTGAAGCAAGTTTGATATACCTGCCTTAATCAATTTTCTTGTGGATTTTAATAACTCACATAATGTCCAACCTGGAGCCTTGATGATACTTATATGTGGATGGATCCTCAGGCGAATAAGATATGAGAGCGGATATTGTGTTAAAGTCAAGTGGAAATCACCATAATTCAATCAATAAGGTTTAATTTGAAAGGGACAAATAATCAATTAATCAATCTGAGCATGAAGCTTTACTTGCTGAATTAAAATTCAATGAAAGGCTTGGCGCTCGGCACATCATAGCTCATTCGGTCTTGCAGCTTATGGTAAATCAGATCCATGGGGACTATGAGATAAGAGATGAGTTATTGTAAAGATATTTATATAAAGTAAAAGCGTTGATTGGCAAATTGGAATACTTCAAAATTGAATAAATCCCTACGGATCATATCCTCCTCGCCGATCTACTATCTAGTTGGATCAATTCCATAAAGAAATACTTGCAGACTGGAGAGCTTGAAGTGGCAATTAAGGATCCAAGGAGATTCAATATCAAAGCCACCCAATACTTACTAATTAATGTGCTATTTTGAATATCATGGATCTCATTAAATATAAGGTGTGTAAGAGAAAGTGAAGAAAATAAAGCACTCGATAAAGTGCACTCTAGCGAGTGTGAAAACCATTCTTGAGGAAGAATACTCACCCATAGAATTCTATGACAAGACTATTTTTGATCTACACTAAGGAATGATGTCAACATTCGCTAAGACGTGCGAATATTGTCAAAAATTCGCTTCTTTATAACATTAGTTGTCATAGCCTCTATAACCTATCATCAGTCCTTGTCTCTTTGCGATTTTGGGAATAAACTTGATGGGCCTTTTGCCAATCATCAATTGATAGAGGAAGTCATACTCGTCATGATCGACTATTTTAGCAAGTGGGTTGAGGCAAAGCCCCTCGCCAAAACAGCCATCTACGTAGTTCAAATATTTGTTAGACTAACATTATTTGCAGATACAGACTGTCTATGTCAATCATCACGTCATGACCGACTATTTTAGCAAGTGGGTTGAGGCCAAGCCCCTCGCCAAAACAACCATCTACGAAGTTCGAATATTTATTAGACTAACATTATTTGCAGATACATACTGTCTATGTCAATCATCACAAACAATGGTTTGCAATTTGCTGATAGACGACTAAAACAATTTTGTGAGTCACAAGGAATTTAACTCAAATATGCCTTAGTACATCATCCTCATAGCAACGGTTAAGTGGAAGCGATGAATAAAAAGATTCTTAATTTGTTGAAGAAAAAAGTGGAAGGAATAAAAGTCAAGTGGATAGACACTTTACCCGTTGTACTCTGGTCTTTCAGGATGACTCCAACATCAACTACTGATCAAACACTGTTCGCCTTATCACATGGGACTGAAACTATGTTAACAGTCGAATATGAACTCCATAGTCAAAGGGTTATTATGACTGTTGAGTTAGATCAAGTAATTGGTGAGTGAGAGAAATCAAACGTGGAAGTCATATAAACCACACTCGACCTATTAGAAGAATTGTGAATTGAGGTATCATTAAGGTAAGAGAAAACAAAGTGGCGAATGACAAAATATTACATCCGCAACAAAAAAAAATACAGTAAGGCTGGTGATTTAGTACTAAAGAAAGTGAATGTAGCAGCTCACCAAACTGTGTTGGGAAAACTTGCCTACATTTGAGACAATCTTTATATTATCAAGAAATAAGTTCGCTCAGGAGCTTATCAATTGTAGACGCATTCAGGATAGGATGTAACACGTATTTTGAATGCGAGGGACTTGAAAAGGTTTTACCTATGAGATATGCTTTTTGTACTTATTTTTTATGAAGTTGTTATCTTGAATCAATAATATTTTTTTGTTTGCCCAATGAATTGTTATTAAATATAAGATTAAGAATTTTTACTAACTCGCATAATAACTTGATGAGTCATAAGAACCAAAGGCATTAGGCGATAATAGTAATCTGAGTTAGTACTTGGGGAGTTACGTGTTGACTTAGGTCGCTTGACGAGCCACTTTTGTCCAAGTAATGAGCTTTATTTGGCCCATATAAAGGGTCTAAAAATCTGGTGAGCCACTTTTGTGCCGAGTATATAAAGGTAGACTTTGAAGTTTGATAAAAATAAAATTAAATCATGAACACTCTGTATGGTTGTGGACTCAAGTGTAAGGCTGACACCTCATGTGATTGACAATTATAAATACAAAGACCAACACTCTGTGTTTGCCGACTCAAAGAATGACACTTCGTGTGGTTGGCAACTATAAATACAAATATCAACATTTCGTGATTGGCGACTTAAGTTTAAGATCAATTCTTTGTATGATCAACAACTATAAATACAAATACCAACACTCTATGCGGTTGGTGACTCAAGTGTAAGACTGAAACTTCGCATGATTTATTGTTATAAATATAAAGATCAACACTATGTGGTTGGTGACTCAAGTATAAGACTGGTACTCCGTGTTTTTTGTCAGTCGACCAACACTCTGTGATTGGTAACTCCAAACTTAAGATCAACATCCTATGCGGCTGACGACATGATATTCTTCTAATATTATGAAGCAATTACTTAAAACAATTATTCAATAATAACTTTAAAAACATTTTGGCGAGTATGTGCACTCAACACATCCAACGAGTGTATTATTTTGGCGAGTATATTTACACAATTAATGCACTTGTGATTTTTCAGTGAATGTATCTGATTTAATAAGAACATTAAGTGAGTATATTCATTCAACGAGTGCATTAAAAAGTATATTAAACCAAACAAATATTTTCATAAAGCGAATACATTCATAAGCATAAACACATGAAGAAAAATTTTCTTTCATTAAGGAAAAAATTTAAGTATAAAAGCAGTTGCCTCTTAGGAAACCCTTTAAGGAGTAGGTCAACTTCCTCAGAAAAAATCTTTTGGCCTAATCGAAAGGCTTCACTTGTCTGGTCAGCTAGGCTAGTGGTTTAGTTATCTTGAAGGTAAATGAAGCTTGGTTCATCCATTAGCTCATTTCCCTTAATACTTTTTTTCTCAGGGAAGTGTGAGTAGCAACACTCGTCGCCTTCTTCTTTTTTTTTTTTTTTTTTTTTATTCAGATCTGGATCTACAAAAGGTATGTGGGGAAAAAGATTGTCGAGTAATCAAATGAATCATAATAACCCGAAAGTCCATTCTCCCTTACACTCAATTTAGCAGGGAACGCTCGGCCACAATCGTCGCCTTCTTCTTGGACTTTTTGGGAGTTGAACTTTGCCTTGCTTCATCAGCCGACCTCTCATGAGAGCTTATCAAGAAATTTGAAAGGAAGCATGTAAAATATTTAGTACATTCGAGTCAAAAATAACATCAAAATCACAATAGACGATAGATACTTACTATAAAGATAATCATGGATTTTGTCGAATTGAAGGTAATGCTTAATGTTGAGAGTCCTGCTAGTCAGCTTTGTCAGGATCTCCTTTTCTTGAGCACTCGCCATAGGAATCACCACTTTGCTTATAGTGAAAGGAGTGGGCATAGTTGGTAGTGCTCGCTCGATTGAGTGCTTAATAAAGCCGAATTTGGAATGCCATTCTCATCTTATTTGGTAGGCCAGTAATCTTCAAAAGGATTGTCAAGAATTGGACAGTGCTATCCTTTTGGCTTTTGATGGAGAAGATGTGGCAAAAAAGAGTCAAACTCAACTTCTCTTGCCTCAAGAAAAGAAGAAAAGTTGTTACACTTGTAATAGAATTTGATAGTACTTAAGCGAGTACAACTCCATAAAAGTTTAGGATCTTAACCTACTTAGCACGTAGAGGAAATTGAAGGTTGAATCAAAAGATTATTCAAAGGAATGCAGTTCGTTTGCTTTTTTAGTTTTATTCGCTCAACCTCATGAGCAACTCGCACTAAAAAATTCGAGTTGCCTAAGCAAATATTCGTGAAAGATAATCTCTATTGTTGGCCTCAGGATGGATGAATCATTGGCCTCAATCGCTACAAATGTGGCGGATGCCTTCTTTTAAGTTTTCATGATCATATTCACGAGAGAATTCACAGAAGAGCAAAATAGGTGAAAAGAAGGAAAGTAACTCTCACAAACAAATAGGAATCTACTCGCTCGAAAGTCGAAAAGGAATGTAATAAAGGCTTACCTAACCATGATCGAGATAATTTATGGATGCGATAAAAAACCTTGAAAATGCGAATGTCACATCAAGCATTAAGTGAAAAAAATCATTACCAAATCTCACAGATATCTCAAGCGACACACGTCATAAAAAAACATCCAAGGTTTTCACTCGCAACCAAATAGAAGATTCAATGGACTTGGCATAAAATAAAAAGGCGAGTACGAAATACAAGTATTCCTCATATTAAGTTTTCTTTTATTACAAAAAGTTTTATATGCACTCGTCACTATTTCATCACATAATTTTTTTAAATTGTATAATAATTTGGTCTGCTTGTTATTCTTTGATGAGTCCCCCTTTATTATATAGGCAATCAAACATAAAGTTGGTGCCTACAGTTAAGAGAGAAGATGCACTTGATTCGATGTAACAACGAAGAGAAATCAACTCGGCCTTTATGGTCGCCAACCTTTGTCGAGCTTACCTTAACCATCAGTCTTTGTTGTGACTTAGCCTCCAACCTCTTATGCAGCTCTGCCACTTCTTGTGTTGCTGAGTTCGCACCTTGCTCAAGGTGAGTGACTCTCCCCTGCGAAGTAATGAACTCGATAGAAAAGATAGATGGTTGGGGCTCCCCTTCAAAATCATCTCCCCACGGGTGGAAGGATGCATTCTTCTCGAACTTGCTACTATCATGGCGAGTTGATGAAGGGAAGTTCATCATCAATCCGTCGAGGTGAACTTGGCCGATTGAAAGAGCTAGGGCTTCAACATCCACATCTCTAGAGGAGGAAAATCTGCTCCCATAGGAAGACTCAAGTCGTTGAGTCAACACTTAGTGGAACTACAGTTGCCCTTGCACGATGAGAATTAATGTCATCAAGAATAGACAAAGGAATTCCAATAAGGAGGCGAATCAAGGTGTTATCATTGGAGAAGGAAGCCACTGTCGAATCAAACAAACTTCTTCGTTTGGATGTTGCCCAAACAACTCGCGTATTATGAGATAAACAATCATCTCTGAACTACCTATTGCTAAAGGGGTAGCCGTGGGAGTGAGCAACTGTCCATTATCTCTTTCCACAAACTCCCAAACACTCGATATGCTAAGTTGTAGAGAAAAAGATCATAAAGTAATAAACAAACAGTCGTGAAATGTGGTGTGCAAGAAAGGAAGTGAGTTATACCACGGCGAGACAATCGTTTGCTGTCCTTTGCTCAGTAGGATTTTTTGTTAACCTACTCACCAAAACTTTTTTTTACTGAATAAGAGAAGTTTTTTTCTTTTTTCTTTTTCTTAATAAGACTTGGCATCTTCCCTATTTTTTGAACAGGGTCAAGCTCCTCCATGGCCAAAGGAGAATCCTCCTCAATTACAATGAGGGTATTTGCCTCCACTTGTGAGTCTTGTTAGTACCCTTGGTCGAAGCAACAAGTTTACTCTGAGAAGGCACCACTGAGGTATTCGTCTTAACTGGAGGTGTAGCAACGAATTCTACTGATTTCTTGGTTTTCTTTTTCTTTCTTTAAAGACTCGACCAGAGCTCGGCAAGATCAATATTGCCGCGAGGTCTTTTTTGAATCTATGATGAGTGTTCGCTGTGATCAATAAGAACTAGGCAATAGGATGCGGGACAAATTTTGTGACAAACAATGGCAAGAGAATTTAGATTGGGGCTTTCAAACTTATTTTATAGTCTAGATTGTGGGGAAAATTCCAAAAGAAATGGTAAAGTCAAAGGTGATAGTGGGGAAAATTTGTGACATCACATAGAGTTTAGGAATTTCTTATTTTGGATGATCAAATATGACATTAAGGAATAATTATATTTTCTCGGAAGTTAAACATGTTATCTATAATGGATTCGATTATTTAATAAAAGATTCTTAAGGCTAATGGGTCTTTCGTGTAGTAAAGATTTTTCCTCTGAACTACATGGAAGGTAGAATAGGGTTAATTTTAAATTGGGTTCATGGTTCCCTATAGAGACAAGCCTCTTTAATTAATTATATCTTAAGAAAAGTCTCTTCCTAAGAATATTCTCCATTAAAGAAATAAGTTGTTATTTCTAAAGATTTCTAAGTTGATTTTCAAAGGATTGATTTTTTGGAATTTGAATTGGGAATGGTTCAAATTGGAGAGAGTTATTTTGGAGGCCAAACGAGATGAAGTAGAAAATACCTATTGATACTGGGATGCTTAGTAGATATTTCAACTATCCTGTAATTGGGCTTTAAATTTTGGAATTTAATTTAGATTTTGAGTTGATATTTTCTTAGAAGTCTAGGATTTAAATTCTAGCAGCATAAGATTGCAGAAATACCTAGGGTTGAAGACTTACTCCAAGGGAGATACTTCAGAACCTAGTTTATTGGTGCTTCTGACACAAGTTAGATGCTCGACCTAGTTTCATTTTGGTAATTATCGGTCATTCCTATCACTTGAGGGAACTAACTTATCCCGACTCTTCTGGACTTACAACGCGCTTGCAGAGTGCTGCCAGCTAACACCATCTAAGCGCATTTTAAATTCTTGACGCTAAGTCTCATGGATGCAAGATAACTGTGCTGTTGTATTTTTAAGAAATGAATCTATTTACCTAGACTCACTCTTTAATCTCTAGGATCATGTTGGACATGAAATGCATCTAACTAATACACATTTTTTAGAGTTTAAAATATTTTGATTCAAGATTTATTTGAAGTCTTGGGTATGCATTTTTATGCATAAAACTATGTAATTAGAAATGGTTATGGGTCAAATCAATAATAGAAGACAAATTTTTCCAAGAAAATGGTCATCCTCATAGGTCAGATGCCCTTTATGTGCAATGGGAGAAGTTGCCTAATTCAAGGATTGGAGCAATATGATTTCATAGTTTTAAAACCTAATTGTTTCTAATTGATTTAGAGTTTTGCCTAAGACTTTAGTTTATGTGAAGCTTCAATTTTTCTTTTATTTTATTTCAGTTGTTTAGAATTAGATTGAGTATAAAATTTAATTTTCTTTATGAGTTTAATCATCCAGGCATTCAATCACAGGAAAGCACAACACAGAAAGAAACATAGAAAATCAGGTTGATTTTATTGCACATCCAAAATAAATCAAACCAATTTAATTTAAGGAAAAGGCCAATGCGGCTCGGTACCGTTGTACACCTTGGAAGAAAGAGTAAATGGGCAGAACTCGCCATATAGTGGACCTAGAAGGCCGTCTTTGGGTCTTCTTTTTTAGGATCGTCTCCTTCAGGGACATCCATTGGGCTTCACAGGAGATCACTGCACTTATCTTCTAGTAGAGTGTTCTTGCTAATCTTAGACCCTGTAGATCCTAACCTAATTCTAAGCTCAAATTTATATCTTGATTTCAAAATTAATCCAAAGCCTTGCAAAATAAATGTCAGCAAAATACAAACATCACGCAGCAGTTATATTTCACAAACATACGGGCTTAACATTAGCTGCTTGCTAAGCCCATCTATCCTATGAGTTATGCTTAAGGACTTAAGCATACTTGCAAAAAATAATATTTTAATTTTCTTTATTTATGATAGCGTTCTTTTCATAGCCTCCTGTAAAAGATAATGTTAGATCTAAAAAGAATGTCCTATCATCCATTTTGATGGGCAAATAATCCTAGACATGCAGTCTAAAACAGTACACCATAAAGACATGTGAAGCATATCATATCACAACACATCACAAGAAATCATAAAAGAATCACATAATGGCCTAACCTAAGTCTAGGGCCCCTGACCTAATAATTTAGTGTGTGAAGAAAATAAGGGTGTGTAACAAGATTTTGTTAGGCCTCTTTAGTTTAAGTTTCAACTTGGAGTTTTTGAGTTTGTTTGAATTTTACCTTTGGATGGTTTCAATTCAAATGATTTAGTGATTTAGGTCCACTCTAAAAGTTTAACTAAGATTCTTAAGTATCTTAGTTAATTCTTTTAGTATCATTTAGATGATTTAGGTTTGAATTTAATTTGGAATTTGGATTAGTATTTCATTTCTTTTTTGTGGAATTTAAATATTTGATTTTCATCCTTGGTTTAATTTATTCTTTTAATTTGATTTGATTGAATTATTTCATTTTGATTTAGTTTATTTCATTTGTTTCATTTGAGTTATGTTTAGGTTTGTTGAATTTATGTTCATTCATTTAGTTTGATTTATGTTAACTAAGGCACTTAGGTCAATATTTGAAATTCATTTTTAGGTTAGATTGATTGTATATTCAAATTTCATCAAGTGTTTGCGATTATGATTTTATTAGCTTAAGGTTTAATTAAGCTTAACTTGCATTTTTGATTTCATTAACCCTTAAGCATGGATATGATTAAGTTCTTTGACTTAGAATGTTTGGAGAACTATCCTAAGAGTTTCTGATGTTTGATTGAGATTTGTTCGAGTTGTTTTATGATTTTATAAATTAATGAACTTTCTTTATTCATTATTTGATTAATATTAACCTCTAGAGATTTGGAAATTCAACAATTGCCAATCCAAAGATTAATTATTTGAAATTTTTATGGCAAGTGGGGTTCAATGCCAATTTCATGTTTCCAAAATTTCATCTTGATTAGATTCATAATTAAGGTATAATTAAGGTTTTAATTATTTCATTAAAATTCAAATTAAGCCTAATTTGATGCAAGTAATTTAGAGATTTCATGTTTCATTAATTCCTCTTTGAAAGATGTTTCTAAAGAGGGTTCATTCATAATTGTGGATATATGGTTGATTTATTATGATTTAATTAATTTTTGGTTAATTATTTGAATTATTTAATTCAATTAATTGCTTAATTAAGCTAATTTAGGATTTATTAAGTTTCAATGAGTTTAATTGATGATTTTATGTTCATTAAAGTTTATTAAAATGATTTGAAGTGATTTAATTCATTTTATATTAATTTATTTAATTAAAATTAAGGTTTAGGATTTGAAATTTCATATCTCATGAATTATAATGCAATAAATCATGAAAATTTTTCTAGGGTGTGTTTTAACATCAGTTTTAGTTCCCCAAAGTTCCATTTGAATTTAATTAATTGTTTGTGAGTAATTAAGGTTTAATTGATTTCATTCAAGGCCAAATTACCCAAAATTAATTGAAGATTTTATTTTTAATAGATTCCTTTCATCAAGATGAATCCGTAGAGCCCAAGTTTGTATTTTTTGGATTTGTATTTATTTTTCTATGAATTTTTGAAAATTTGAATTTTTTATGATTTTTAATTAATTTTAAAGGATTTGCTCGTTTTATAATGGCGGGCTGATGTGGCAGTTGCCGTGGCATTGTCACCATGTGGCGAGGCATGATTTGGCCACAGGGATCCCGCATGGCTTCGGCGTCAAAAGCGGTGCCACGTGGGACAATCCTCGCCCGTCCGATTGAAGATCGGACGATCCCGATTCGATGGCATCCTTAAGGGATAAAATCAAATCGTTCGAATAAATCACGGCCGTCTGTTCCAAATAGAAGGATCAGACGTTGGAGATTAGATCCGCGAATCTCCGTGACGGTCGTCGCCGTTTTTAATTTTCGATCGCCGGTGAATTCACGATTGCAAAATGATCAGTGATTGATTTACAACTCATCCATGCTATTTGATTCACTTGAGGATCAATTTCTTTTCGAAAAGGACCAAAATCGAATGCCTAAAGGATCGGTGGTGGAGCATACCTCATTTCCAGTGATCACCGACGGTATGATCCCTCCATTCATGGAATTTGGCGGCTTGCCTCCCGTGGATTGCTCCTCCAGATCCGGCGTTGGACGTTCTTGACCTCTCAGGGATGGGGTGGTGATTGAGGTCACCTCAACCTCTGCGTTCAATTTGATGAAAGAAACTCCCTCTTGGATTTCACCATTGATGGAGCTTGGTGGTCGTCCGTTCTCCGGCGTGTCGGTTGCGAGGAGTTGGGGGAAGGGTCTCCTCCTTTATTTCTTGCCTTGGTGAATATTTTGGGATGAAAAGTGGGAGGAAATTGGCTCTCCCTCCCCTCTTTCCATGTATGGCCAAGGGTCAATTTGGCTTTCTAGGCCGAAATCCGATCACCGGCGGCGGCAAGGCCGGCCAAGGGGTGGATTCAATCCCCCTTGGCCTTGTGAGCCAGTTTGGACCATGGAATGGGATGAAGGAAGGCAATTACCCTTTCTTTTCTCCTTGGACGAGCCATAGGCTCTTCTTTCTTCTTCTTCTTCCTTGGTCTTCTCCCTTAGAAGAAGCAAAGCTCTTCTTGATTTCCTCTTGGTTTGGTGGCCTTCCATTAATGCAAGCATCTCTTTTTTTTTGTCTTTATGCCAAGAGGGGAGACTTAAATGGGATAAAGGATCAAGAAAATCAAAGTGGACTTTGCTTCGCATGATCCCTACTTGTCATTGGATAATTTTATCATTTTGGTTTAATTTAGATTTGATGAATTTAATTAAGATTACTTGGTGATCTCTTTTAATCCATTTAAGGAGGAATTTAAATAAGTTCCATAGGTTTCATTTCAATTTGAATCTATTTGGTGATTAACCTTAGCATTATATTTAATTTAGGTTTCAAAATACTTTAAACACCATTAATTGATTTTAAATATTGATTTGAATCATCTTTGATTAATGATTGATTTGGTTTTGATTTAAGAAATTCATTTAGACTTGGATTAATTTTGAATTTCATTTCATTTCAACCCATTTAGACCTAAATGTGTTAAGTTTAAATCTAATTGAGTTCAAATGACTAATTTGACTCAATTAGATTTGGTTTAAACTCCAAGCATGTTTGATCACATGTGTGAGATGATTTGGAGTGGTTGGTTTCATTTAATTTCATTTGGATTTCAATTTGAACCCATTTGATCTAAAGTAGGCTTAATGGGTTAAGTTTGGGTTTCATTTGGGTCAAATGACCAATTTGACCAAATTGGATCCAATGATGGGTTGGATTGTATTTGATTATCATTTTCAAATGATTTTGAGCAATCAAATTGAGTTGATTTCAATTTGATTTGGGTTTGAACTCAATAGGACCCATTTAAATTCATTTAGATTTCTTTAGATTTGTGATTAGACATATTTATTTGATCATTTGAAACATTTGGAATAATTTAATTTGGTCAAATTCTTGGTGGGACCCACCTAAAGTCAAACCTATGTCAAATGGATTGACTAGTTTTGACTTTGGGTTAGTTTTGGATTTGTTCCTTTGTTTTAATTTAATTTCAAATTTATTTATTTGGATTTGATTTGATTTAATCCAAATTTAAAATTTTGTAAGTCCATCTAAGCCAATTATGTTAGATCAAACCCAAAGAAGGTGTACTAGGTCACTAGGTATAGTGTCCTAATCATTGAATTAGGAGATTCCTATTTGAGAATAGGAATTCTAATTACTGATTTTAGAATGATATTAACCTTATCTAAAAATAAGGTCAACAATGATGTGATGTAAACATCAATAAAAGCTTTTTGTTAGATTTCTTAAAATGTCATAATTAATCTCTTTTTATATTCTCGTCCTTTTTCTGAGTCACATCTACAATGAGCAGAAGAATCGCGGAGTTCAATATATGCTTACCATGTGTGAGAGCGCATTCGACGAGTGCTTGTAAGCGATAGAGGGCCAACACAAGAGCACACAACAATGTGGAACAAAATCTATACAAGTGTATCACTCGCCCATGAAGACTCATTCTAGGCAGGGCGAATACGAGGAAAGATCATCCCGGTCAAACAGTTGATTTAGCGACCTATTTTGTATGAGAAGACTCGCTTTAAGGGTCGAGCTCAAGATGAGACAAGTATAAACAAACATTTAATATCCAACATCCGCCTCATGCATAAACACTTGCCCACATGCAGGCAATTGCTACTAGATACATGCCAGATAGCCTGCCTCATCAACACACCTGACTTATCACTTTCATGTAACACTCTCCTCCACCGGTGGAGCTCTTTTTTCAATGTAACTGACTCAACTAATGCATATTTTCCTTATATATTCACCCCTTGATCCTATAAAAAGGGGGCAATTTTGAGGAGGCAAGATCTTTTGGCTTTTATAGATTTCTAGTACTTGTACTTTTTGTATTATTTGTACTATTTTTCAGAGAGAGAGAGAGGTCTTTGTACTTAGATTTTTTGACATAATGGATTTTCTCATTTTTCCTTTGCCTTTCTTACTCTACTTCTCATTTGTTCTATTGTCCTACTCGACTTGGCTCCTCTTCTAGGTGCTTAAGAGGTTCTGCTTCACTCCACAAATAGATTTGGATATTGATTTCTTAAATATAGTGCAAATAAATATATGTGGTCATTTTACCACCTTACCCAACTAATGGTGTGTGGTGTACTATGCTTTAGCTTGCACTATTTTTATGTTGACATGTATGGATTTATCAAGTATGTTTGCTTTTTTCAGTTTTGTGCTTTGTGCTATCTTATATGTGATGTTGTTTTCTGAAGACTTTTGTTCTGTAGTTTACCATGCTTTGCCTCTGGTAATTTGATTTGTTTTTTGATATCTTTTCTATGCTTTCAACATTATACTTTCTTTATTTCTGTTGTTCTATGAGCCTTTTTGTATATCATCATGATATACTTTGCTTTGTATCTCTTACAGTTTTGATGTAAGGAACCCATTTGCACTTATGCTTGCAGTTTTAGTTTCGATAACATTGAATGAAAGTTCTTAAGATTTTGATCAGACAGTACAACTCATTCTGCAATCAGGTTGATATGTTAAATGCTTCCAATCTTCTCTGAATTTATTGTTTGTTTATTTGATAGAGAAGCTCCTGGTTTTGCTACGAGATGGAAGAAAACTGCTTGGCATTCTTCGATCATTTGATCAATTTGGTATGTATCTGTATTCCATTTCATTTATTTTTGGATTGTAATTATCAATTAAGTAATCTGTGCCTTAGTTACATTTA
Source organism: Cymbidium sinense (assembly GCA_021442155.1). NCBI lineage: Eukaryota > Viridiplantae > Streptophyta > Magnoliopsida > Asparagales > Orchidaceae > Cymbidium > Cymbidium sinense. The sequence goes on from CM038229.1 coordinate 31,772,148, forward strand.
AAATTCACAATTTCTTTGTGCAAAGCAAATGCTGTTCTTGAAGGGGCTTGTGAGCGAGTAATTGTTGGAGATCTCTATTGTGATATCTCTCTTGGTCTGTATGTAATCCGCGGAGAGAACGTAGTCTTGATTGGAGAGCTGGTATTCCTTTATGTGTCTTATCAGTCATTTTTGTGGTAATGTGCTGCTGTAGTGTACTTAATCATAAATCTGGTAATGTGGATTTGAAATTGACAGGACCTAGAGAGGGATGAGCTCCCTTCACATATGATAAATGTTTCACCAGCAGAGATAAGGAAGGTAAGTATCATTCCAGATGTTTGTTCCTGCCAGATTTGATTTTGAATGAGTTCATGTGAACGTGCTTGACTGTTTCTCATATTTTTTGTGCTTTATCTTGTCTGAAAATATCCACCCTGCAATATGTTTATGATAATTGAAACTCTATTTTTTAACAATTAAACCTTTGCTGTTTATCATCAAAGTCTTAATGAATGGCATTTGAAAAGGTTGGTTGATTTCCAAAGAGTATAACAGGATCAGTTTAATTTTGAATAAGATGGATGTAGGAGATGTGCTTACAATAGACTTTCATGCCCGTATATTCAAAATTTCATTAATGGTTCTCTGCTATGGAACTCAAATTACCATTTCACGTGCACGTTTATAGCTGTAGATGAAAAATCAGTTACGAAAAGGATTGAGGAAATAATCAACTTTTATTGGTACATCCTTTTTTATTATCTTTGTGTTTGCCCACAAGTTTTAGACTAAAACGATGAAACCATTTTACTCCTGGTTAGTAGCAATCTTTCTGCATTATTTATAATGAGGTCAATTGTCAATACAATATTCTCTGCAGGCCCAAAAAGCAGACAGGGATGCCACAGATCTAAAAGGTTCCATGCGAAAACGAATGGAGTTCCTTGACCTGGAGTAGGACTTTCTCATGCAGTCACACCATCCCATTCTACTATGAAGTTCAAAATCATAGTTTCCGCACATTTTATCGCGGGTTCTTGTAAGGTGCCTTTCAAGGCTCTCTTCTTCCACCTTGCAGCAGAATCTTTTACGAGATTGATTCCTGTGTTATAAACTGTGTTATTGTCAATTACCCGCTAAAGAAGTTTATTTGAACTTTTTTTTTTTTTGTAAGGAGCCTTTCAAGGTTCTCTTCTTCCACCTTGTAGAAGAAATCTTTTTCGAGATTGGTTCCTGTGTGTGTTATTGTCAAGTAACCACTAAGAAGTTTATTTGAACTATATTTTGAAGCGAGTGTGAAAAATCTCTTGTGGTTACAGTAGGGAGTCCAATTTGTTTCTAAATGCTTCTAGGTTCTTAAGCTGCTATTCATATGGTTGTCTTGGTGCGTTCAGCTTCACTATGTTTGCTGAGATGGGATCTGTTATAATTATTAATAGTTGTGGCTGATTTGAGTTAGAAATTAGATTATCATGGATCACTAATGCCTGATAATTGTCACTGTTTAAGCTATGATTTCGTTAGAAAACTGGCGCAATTAATGAAGAAAATTCTGGTTAGTTACCATAGAAAAGTGATGATTATGAATAAATTAAAAATCAGCAAGAATTAGTTTGCGATATGATAATTTCTGGGATTTTTTTAATAAGCGTAAAAATTTTGTTGGATGTGTGAAAGAGTAAGAACTTGTTGCAACAGTGAAGTTATAGGGAGCATTTTATCTATCTTATTACTTTTCAATTAGACTGCCCGACTTATAATCAAACAAATGTAATTTCATAGAATATTCCTTTCGCATAGTATAGTTTTGGATTATTCAAATTCAACTTGAAGAAATCATTAGTTATGCATTACTGTCATTATGCTTAATTGGTTTGTTATTGTTTTTCTATCATTTTATTTTAAATAATTTACATATCAGAATATTTACATGGGTGTAAGTAATAAATATGTTTCACTGTAGAAATTTTTTTGACCAAAGATTCAATTTATTAAGAATTTGTGGCAGTTTTATTCCAATGCAAATAGTATAAAAATACAGTTATCGGAATGACAGCTTCTTTATGTCAATTTCTATGTCGCATAAATCGAAGAGAGGTTGAGAATATTATGGTATCGAACTGAGCGGAAAATGGATTGAGCCAGTTCAATGGACCTGACAATTCTCTCTCAATCTTCCTAGCAATGCTAAGCACACACACCATGGACGTATCTAGGGGTGCAGATGAGTTGAGTTGAGCTCTAGCCGCATCAGACTCAAGCTCGACTTGTATTGTAGCAATTAGCTTAGGCTCGAGTTTGAGCTCGACTCGAGCTTAGGTAGCAAGCTCGAACTCGGCTTGTGAATAATAAATCAAGCTTGAGCTTGACATATTTTTATGGGTTCAATTAAAAAGCTTGAGCTTGGCTCGTATGTAAACTCGATTAGAGCTCAGTTAGACTAGATTCAGTTTAATGGCAATGTATATTTGAAATATTTTTAAATTAAAAAAGTATTTATTGAATTAATTGGAGATATTTTATTATAAAGATATCTAAATTTAGACTAATTAAAGAGCAATAAAAAAATTATAAAATATTGAACCAAAAGATTTAATGCTCAAAGAGCTAAACCTCCAATCCCCCATCTATATATAAAAAGAAAAAGAAAAATAAAACCAGCACATCTCTTGATCCCTTTGAGAAAAGCAAAAGCCACAACAACAACACTTAATTTGATTGAGAAATTATCACTCCAACTGTAGTGCTCCAACCACCTAAATAAGATTTCTCAAGATATTAAAGAGAAAATAATCATAAGTAAATAGAATAAAGATAAATAACAAATATAAGAGAGTATAGAAAGGCTTAGGCTCAAGCTCAATCAAATTGTCTCGAGGAGCAATAATATATGTGAGCATCTAAATTTTATAAAGAAGGGTTATAATCACATATAATGCTATCAACCAAAGAGAAGAAAATGAGAAATATCATAGTTATCACAGCCATCATACCTCATTCAAATCAATCAGTCAAGACAAACAACTATCAGGGATTCAACTTCCAAGACCTACACCAACAGAAAGGGAAACAACTGGTCAACAACTGCCCAACAAACCAAAATCCAAAAAATAAATCAATCACAATAAGCCCAAGACACTAATAGAAATAGTAGGATTAGTAGAAAAACCATCACCAACATTAGAGAAGATCAAAGGACAAGCAAAAGAATCAGAGTTAATAAAATAACCCAAGATGAGGCAAGACACCACAAACAATCACCTCCCAAAAACCACCAATCAAAGCTCCATGTAGAGAAAACAATAAATAGCCAGCAACAGCCATCAGGTCCACCTAAGTAGAGAAGCCAACAATCATTAAACAACAAAAAAACTAGCTAGCCCAGACAATATTCCCCTTTTCTTTGCCCATGATAACATTCCCTTTTTCTTTGGCTATCATGAAGAACAACTTCTTTAAACTCCTTCAAAACACGTGATGTTTTCTTTCTTTTTTTATTTCAATTGGATTTTCAAGATTAACATCATCATCACCCTTATCAACCAAATCATTAATAATATCATTTTCACCCTCATAATTATTATCATCTAAATTGTTATTATGTTCCTCAATACCCATTTGGACTTCTACAACTGGGTTATCACTATTTACATCCAACGACTCATCATTTATAAGTGGTGGTGTTGTTATATTTAATCTAAAATAAAAATGATAAATGACTTTTGTTTATAGAATGAAGAAAATAATTGATTTATTAAATATTATATAATTTATAATTATCAAATTGCTCATTGTATGCTTGCAACCCAACACTACTGTCTATCAAATGATAAATATCAAAAGATCGCTGTAATTCACTGCAACAGAGAAGCCAATGTAAAATCAATTCATTATGACCAATCAAAGAGTCACTATAACATATAGAAAAGAAGAGCAGCCTAAGAATAGAAATGGAAATTACGGAACCACTCTACTATTCCGTATACTTTGTAAGGAAATGAATATATAGAAAAGAAGAGCAAACAAAATCAAGGAACCACTCCAGTCTCCACTATTCCGTAATCTGTATACAGCATAGCATAGACATCGAACCAACATAAAATTATCAGAATCATCATAAAATTAAAATATCAAAGATGAGTAGATAGAAAAGAAAGAAATATTAAAACATAGAAGTGAATCAGTTTCTGACTTCACATATCACCAAAAATAAATATTCTTTACGCTTCACGCTAGACAATGTAACCCTAAAACAAAGAGATTCAAAGGAAAAGTAAAAATATAGTGCAGATTTTACTGAGTACCATCTTTACTCACTGACCAACCGAGATCAAATCGATTTCCTATGTACTAAGAGGACTGATCAAAGATCACTTTCACCTTTAAAGTGATCGAGGAGTTGAAGCTAAGAAGGAGATGCTAGAAAGGCGTTAGAGATGCTCGATGTGAGGGAGGCAAGATGTGGGAGAGCTCAGAGAGGTGAGAAAGGGGAGACGCGAGACTACAAGTCGTGAGGAATGCTGCCGATTGTGGAGTGTTTGTGTTAGACTTAAGGTTAGGGAAAAGCCTTTAAATCGAGCTCGTGAATATCACCAGAGCAGAATATCGCCTGCTTACGAACGAGTTCAAGCAGCTCAGTGAGTCCACGAGCCAAGCCATCAATTACCCAAACTCGAGCTCGTGAAAAGCAATTGAGCTATCTCGTGAGCTTGAGCTCGAGCTCGAGACTCGATAAGCTCAGGTAACAAGAATATGATCGAGTCAAGCTCGAGCTAGCTCATGATTCAACTTGACTCAGTTGCACCCCTAGACATATCACACATTTGATTGGCAGCCCTTAGAAATCTTTGGTCATGAGCTTCACGTCCGTAGCTGTAGTTGTTATCATAATGGTTTAATTTGTCTGCCCTCCGGCTGTTGTTATCTAAAATTTTAATTTTCTTTTGGACAATCTCTAACAATAGCAGACAAAAGACTCTAATTTGGTAATCTAAATTGTGACATTTATGTCTTCTCAAAATTTTTGTGGCTCTTATGGGCCTTGGTTCATGAATTATTGGTGGCTTTGGATTGCTCCTACCAAGACAATCATTTTGTTGCCATGACTACAACCAATCATCATTGTTTGTAAATTTTAGCATGGATTGTTAAAATTTGGAATTATTTTGAATAATTTGGTTGTCAAATTTTTGATTCGGTAATTTCATTTGGTTCTTTATATTATGAATATAGAAATGCTATATTGTGTACATCATTGAGGAAGACTTAGTATCTCAATATAATTTTAGATAAGGATCACAATATCCCCATCAAACTTTATCAATTGATTATTTTTCAATACATTTGACATATTTTGAACTTTAAAAATACTTCAAGGCTTGTAGTAGAGCTTGAATTTCTCCAATCGATTGTTTTGTATTTTGGGATTGCCTCCACATTTCACCTTGCACTTTCATTTAATTCACTTTAAGAGAATGTTTGACTTTATGCATTTAGTTGCTATATTGTTTCCAAATCCTTATGTATTTAATTACCCTCTCCAAATATGCACACCCCATTTGTATAAGAGAAGGATTATCGTATTACTTGGTTATAGTGTTTTTAGACTTGTTTCACCAAATTCAGGATGTTGGGTTTCCCCTTCTTTTATGAGAATGATTGCCCTAATTATTTCTAGCCATATGGTGATTTTTAATCAATCTTCACTCTCTACAAAGAACTTGCTCTATCAGTTGGTTGTTTGTCATCCATCATCATTTGGCATTTGTTGTCATCTAACATCCATTAATGCCTAGCCAAACTATTATTATCTTAATATAATGGAAGATCTCCACAACAAGCCATAAAGAGGATCATATCCCTACATTTTTATGCAGCCTATATAGTTCTTAGAGTCTTACTTGTTCAGAAGGGTTTTAATCATGATCTTGAAAGGTAAAAATATGAACTTAAATCGAGGCTTACCTATTCCCATGGGGATTCCATTCAACCTTTTCTATCCCAAACTAAAGGATATATAAAAAAATCCTTGGTACTTTTTCCATATTTTAGAATATGTCAATCTTATTTTATAACAAAGTTGGATATGTTAAAAATTATTGGTATATATTTATCAACTTCTTATGTCTTGGATTAATGTTTAAATTACCTTCAAACTAATGACCTAAGATAGCTAAATTTTTTTGGTAGATTTCCCTCAAGCTTTTCTTCTACATATTAGAGTCATTAAGTAGGAATAGGACCGAAGATAGCTAGAAGTCAGGTGCAGACCGAAGCAGGCCATGAAGCATGGGATAACCAGACAGGAATAAGACTGGGTATTCCAACTGTTTGTTACATAGCAAGACCTAAAGAACATGGAAGATAGAATCTCTCACTTAATACAAGTGGTCGTAGAAAGGTAAAGAGCAGAGGACTAAAGACTAGAGAGAATGAAGGTTCCTTAAGATTGGAAACTCGTCGAGCTCATCGATGGAGGAGAGAGCTATCTAGAACATAGAGTCTTGATGATGATTTCTATCAGATGAGTGAAGAGGAGATCACCCTAGTGGAGCAGGTAAATACAACCAATGATTTCTCCATGAATATCATAAGTTCATGATGACAAGTTTAACTCCACTTTCAAAGAATATGATGGTTCACCTCTTTCAACCATAGATGAACATTGCTGCACCATTATGGAGTGAAATGCAGATCCATTTGGGAGATGTTTGAGATTAAGAGCTCATGGTAAGCGCACATAAAATTTCAAGATTCATCCTTTATATGCACACGAGTTGTAGTAGCTCAAAACTCTTATTGAACTATTGGAGCAAGAAAACCATGGCAAAGTTAATGAGGAATATCAAACTCCATGACATGGCGTTAAGAAGTCACCCTTAGAGTGGATCTCCAGAGATAAATTTTGAGTAAGAAGATAGGGCAGAGGAAGTAAACTCATTTGAAGAGTAGAAGTGCCGAGGCAAATGTCAGAACCTAGTCACTTGCCTACTCGCATCCAACATAGTGAGTACTTACAACCCACAATCGTGCCACTCTTGAGAGTATTATGGGCTGGTGGAAACTATTCAAAATAAGGAATACTTTAGGAAACCACAACCCTTGAAGGAAGATGACCTTTTAGTTCGTTCCAGATACCATGTCTACCACTATGACCATAGACATGACACCAAGGACTGTCACCATCTAAGGAGTCTGTGGACAATATATCAAGGCTGGAAAGCTCTAAGAGTTCACTAGGAGGCAAGGAAAGGAGGTCACTGAGACAAGTTAATCTTAAGATTTTGTGATATAGAGAAGTCAACTCGGTGGCCATGAAATGGGTGCTGAGCACTTTGATAGTCTTTATAAGCTTCTTGGAGAAGGATCATCCCGTAGTCGGCAACTTGTGCAACAATGCCATCATCATCATAGAATTGATCAGAAATTACCAAATTAGGAGCATATTGATTGACATTGAAAGCTTGATCAATATTATCTTCAAATATATTTTTGACAGAATGGGGATAGTAAGTTTCAAAGTTTCCTCTACAGGAGGACCACTATTTGGCTTTTTTTTGGCAAAGGAAGTGAACTAGAAGGAGTTATCACTCTCTTCGTAACATGGGGAAAGGCGAGAAGCAATTCATAACTATGACCAATTTTTGTCATTGTGTAGTCCCCTATCACATATAATACCATCTTTGGCTGACGACTACTCAACACATTTAGAGTAGTGGTATTAATTTACCCTATACCTGTCAAGTTCTTGACAAGTGGAGAGGAGATAACCATCTAGAGCCTGCTACATGCGTGCACTGGGCGACTCTAATTGGTTAGAAGAGGTACTATAGTTGGAGTTGCATGAACTAAAATAGAGATCATCAAAGAAATTGATTAAGTGGTGACTGAGAAAAACCTTGAGAGAGTCCTAAGGATCAACTCAGCTTTCAAGCTCTCCAAAAAGGCATCAATGTGTTCTCTTAGACCATAGCCGAGATGCCAGGCTTCAACATTGAGGTTACTTTCCACAGACTCAATGTTTAGAAGTACGCTCGGCCCGTGAAACAGAAGATGAGGAAGACAATTACTCTAACTAAGCTAATTAAAGAAGAAGTCACCAAGCTGTTGGAGGCCAAATTTAGCAGAGAAGTTTAATTCTTAGAGTGAGTGGGTATCAATGTGGTGATGGTACAAAAGTCTAACAAAAATAGAGGATGTACATTGATTTCACAAACCTAAACTCGACGTGTTCAAAGGATGGATACCTGCTTTCTAGAATAGGCACACTCATCGACTCGGTGGCAGGTTAAACAATAATGAGTTTCTTGGATACTTTTTTAGGATACAACCAAATACGAATGCACCTGGCTGACTTAGAGAAAATGATATTCATTATGGGAGAAGGGCTTTCTTGCTACAAAGTGATGCCTTTCGAGCTGAAGAATGTCAGGGTGATTTACTAAATGATGGTGGATCAAGTCTTCAAGGAACAAAAAAGAAGAAACTTGGAGGTCTATGTTGATGACTTGCTAGTCAAGAGCAAGTTATCTGAGCAACACATTGAAGACCTAAAAAAAATCTTTGCCACTTTGAGAAATATCATCAATACCTAAATCCCCTAAAGTGCACATTTGACACAAGATCAATAAAATTCTTAGGATTTTTTATCACCACAAGGGCATAAAATCCAACCTTGACAAAGTGAAGCCATAACTGACATGCTGTAGCCAAAGACAACAAAGGAAGTTTAGTAACTCACTAGGTGAGTTGCAAGATTAAATCTATTCATTTCAAAGGCTGGAGAGTATTGCTCACCATTTTTTTAAAGTGCTTAGGGGGAAAAAGGTTTGAGTAGACCCTAAAAATGCAAGAATGCCTTTGATGACTTGAAGAACTTACTTGCATCATCCCCACTATTGAAAATATTGAAGGAAGGAGACACCTTACTATTGCACCTAGGAGTCAGAGAAGACTCTATTAGCTCCATTCTACTTAGAGAAGAGAATGAGGGATAATGGCTAGTATATTATGTGAGCAAGTTGTAAGGTGTTGAGTTATATTATTCCATTATGGAGAAACGTTCACTCATGCTTATCGTGTTGGCATAATGATTTCGACCATACTTCCAATCTCATTCAATTTAGGTTGTCACCAATAACTAGCTTAAATTAATACTCACCAAAATGAATCACTTATGGAGACTATTGAAAACGATAGAACTTCAACGAGTTTAACATATCATATTTGTCGAGGACGGTGATCAAGCAACAAACACTTGTAGATTTTCTCATGAATTTCAGCAACCCACATAATGCCCCAACTAACCTAGAGCCTCTATGGTGCTTATACGTGGATGGCTCTTTGACCGAGCGAAGTATGAAGGTGGGCATCATACTGAAAAGTCCTATAAGTGTCACCATGACATAGGACATCAAATTCAATTTTTAGGCGATGAATAATTACTTCGAGTATGAAGCACTACTAGCTTGCCTAAGATTCACTAGAGGACTGGGTGCTTTACACATGCCTGCCTACTCAAACTCGCAACTCATGATGAGATAAATAAATGGAGACTACAAAGCTAAAGATAAATTTTTGCAAAGATATTTGCTCAAGGTGAAAGCAGAAATCAAGAAGTTGGAATACTTCAAGATTGAGCAAGTGCCTAGAGAGCTAACCAACTCATTGACTTATTGTCTAGAAAAAATGGGCTTGGAGAGGAATCCTTTATTCAACTTGCTCAGCCTAACACATAAGATGAAGAATTTATGTAAATAGGGAGTAAAGACTCGCGTAGTTGGGTTGACCCCATAAAGACATACCTGTAAAATGGGGAGCTTGGGGAGAAGATTAAAGACCCAAGGAGATTCGAGATCAAAGATGTTTAATACTATTTAATTGGAGGAGAGTTATTTTGGAGATCTGTAAACTCACTTAACATGAAGTGTGTGTAAGTAAGCGAGCAAAGTAGAATACTCAAAGATGTACATTTGGCGAGTGAGGGAGTAAAGAATGATTGTCCATAGAATTCTACATTAATGGTATTTTTGGCCCACATTGAGGAAAGACAAGGATGAATTCACCAAAAGGTGTGAACAATGCCAAAAGTGCCCTCCTCTGCAACAACAATCGTCATAACTCCTACAAACCATCACTCGCCCTTGGCCCTTTGCCATATAGGAGATGAACCTAGTTGTCCTACTCTTGCTCACCAACGGACAAAGAAAATTCATACTCATCATGATTGACTACTTCAACAAGTGGATCGGGACAAAGCCACTCACTAACATAACAACCCAGGTAGTTCAAAACTTTATCTAGACTAGCATCATCTATAGGTATGGACTACCGATGTCAATCATAACAACAATGTACCACAATTCATCGATAGATGACTAAAGGAATTTTGTATGTTAGGAAGAATCTAACTAAAGTGTGCTTCAATGCACCACCCTTAGAGAAATGGCTAAGTAGAAGTGATAAATAAGAAAATCTTAAACTTACTAAAGAAAAAAGTATAAGGTGCTAAAGTAAAATGAGTAAACATCTTACTTGCTATACTTTAGGCCCTCAAGATGACTCCAACTTTAGCAACTAGACATACCCCATTCATGCTTTCCCATAAAACATAAGTCATGTTATCAGTTGGGTACAAACTTCCTAGTTAAAGGGTCCTAGCAGCTGCTAAGTTGGATAAAGTAGCTAGTGAGTGGGAAAGGACAAATGTTGACTCCATGAAAGCCATTCTCGACCTATTATAGGAACTAAGAATCAAAGAATCATTAAGACAAGAAGAAAAAAAGAGACAAATGACTAAATACTATAATCACCATGTTAAAGGAAGACACTTCAAAGCTGGTGACTTGGTGCTGAAAAAGGTAGATATAATGGCTTGCTAGAATATATTGGGCAAGCTCGCTCACATGTGGGCAGCCCTTATGTAGTCAAGAAGTAAGTCAATCTTGAACCTTATCAATTAAAGACTCATTCTGGACAAGAAGTGCTGCACTCTTTGAATGCGAAAGATCTAAAGAAGTTTTACCCAAAAGATAAGTCCTACCTATGTACCCTACTTCTTACAGACCTAATTATTCTAAAATAATAAAGGCTTTTTCATATAACAAATCCAATGTTCAATTAACTCACCACATAAATAGGGAGAGTACTGACGTACTGAGTTAACACTTGGGGAGCTGCATATCGATTCATGTCACTCGACATGTTATTTTTGGCCCAAGTGGAAAATATGAAACTTGGTGTGCCATTTCTGACCTGAGCAAGTGAAAGTAGACTTAGAAGAATACTCAAGAAAGTAAAAGTTCATACTCATCTAAAATGTATCATGATGTACCAAGAGGAAGAATGAGTGTAACATTGAAACCCAGTGAGGTTGGCAACTCCAAAAGACCAACACTCCATGTGATTGGTGGCTTAGTGTAAACCGACACCCTATGAGGTCAACAACTCTAAAAGACCAACACTTCATGTGGTTGGGGACTCAAGTATAAGATTGACACTCCTTGAGGTTAGCAACTCTGAACAATCAAACTCTTTATGGTTGGCAACTCAAGTGTAAGATTAACACCTCGTGAGGTTGACAACTCTAAAAAAGCAACACTCCATGGTTGGCACCCTCATATTCTCCCTAATATGTGATGAAATGAGTACTCAAAATAATTGTACTATAGTTAGTATGATAAAAAACTTTCTATCGAGTAAAATACTTGAATAAAGTTCCTCAGTTGCCACACAATAAGATATAACACACTGAAATGTATTTTGTGAAGCATATCCAATTTACAGATGATGAGCGTTAATACCTAGACAACAAACATGAATAGGCACTCACCCATATCACAACAGACATTTCAAGATGCATCGAGTAAGTGTTCATCACTCCAAGTAAGTGCGTTTACAAAATAAGCTAATTCAATAAAAAAGGAAATGCAAAAGAGATTTTCATTCCCACATAAGTTTCATATAACAAAGATGAATATGTAAGTATACAAAAATTTTGATATACATTCTTTGAACTCACTGAAAAAAAGGGAAAAGAAAAGAGGCAAGAAGAAAGCTAGCTGGTGCTTCTTGTATCGTTCCTCCCATTAGAGTCTGATCCTTACAAAGTGAGTATGTAGTCAAAGTCCAAGAACATGGCATCTAATTGACCATGACTCACCATCTTAGTGATTATGTAGTCAACGCCTTCCTTGAACTTCTTTTGCAATAAATGATTGTACTTGCCATAACCAATAAAGTCAGACAACTCAGCCTCCTTCTACCAGAACTCCTCAGTGCTGTAAGATGGCTCCATCTATACCTCCTTCTCCATCTCCTCAAGGTGAATCAGCTCCAGGATGGCTTGCTCATCCTCTTCCTTATGGCACTTCACCTCCTTCTTAAGTTTGGTGAGCTTTCCCTAGGGGCTTTAAGCTCGCTCTTTATAATAGTTAACTCTATCCTCTCCATCGATAGTTCCTTCCTCTTCATCTTGAACTTCTTACATACCTCTCAGGTTGACTTCCATGCAATGGCTTGGGATGTCATCACTGAATAAGGAAACTCATTGCTGAGAAGGTCCTCGATGAGCAAATCCAGTCTATCAGAGAGGATTTAACACCCCAGCTCGAATGCTTCACTCATTGGCATGGAAAAATCAGGAGTGAAATTACTTACAATATACTCCTCGGGCTCCTTGCCTGGCCCACTCTTCTTGCTTGGGTGATTATGGAGAGCAGAGCTCTCTAGTATCTTCATAGACTTTTTAGGGAGGTGAAGTCAGCTCTGCTTTAATGATTGACTCTTTGGGGGTGGCCTCAATAGAAGCCAACTCATCGCTAGGCCCTTCACATTCATTAAGGAAGTTGACGACCTCTAGATCAAAGGGGAAAGACATGGAGTCATTGTCCTCTGCAAACAAGCAAGATAAACAATAGAAGATATGACTCAATTACAATTATAATTATGATGTAATGTAGTTACTGAAGAGGGACTCATAGACTTTGTCTAAGTAGAGATAGTGGCAAATGTCCAAAATCCTATCTGTCATGCTCTCTCAGAATCTCTTTCACTTAGGGACTCACCACCATGACCGCTATTTGGTTCATAGAGAAGAGAATAAGAATGTTTGGCATTGATCATTCAACCAAGCTTTTCATAAAACACAACTTTATTTGCCACTTCATGTTCGTATTCAACAAACTATGAAACTTTAGTATAATTGCCAAAAATTGGATGGTGCCATCCAAGTGCCCCTTGATGGTAAATACATTGAAAAAAAGGGGCATGCTCCATGCCAAACTCTCCTCTCTCAAAAGGATAAGGAAGGTGGTGATGCTTGCCACCGAGTTTGGGAGGACTTGATTAGGCACCACCCCATAAAAGTTAAGAATATCCACCCACTCGTGAAGCAAGGAGGAAGTAGAAGCCAAACCTAAAATGGTCTAAGAAGATGCATAACTTGTTCAACTTGATGGTATTAAACCTCTCATCCTCACTGAGCACTCACATTGAGAAGTTCAAGTTGCCATGAAAGTAATCGTGTAAGACAAATGAGTAGATCAATGGCCTCATATGCACAAACCTAATTGTGGCTTTCTTTAGGGCCACCATTACCATTTCTTACCAGCACTCATGAAGAACTAAAAAAATGGGTGGGAGAGCAATGAAGTAGTTTGTGCAATGAGTAGTCACTCACTTAGAGCAAAGGGTAAGAAGTAATAAAAGTTCAATCAACTATGGTGTAAGATGATTTATATACACGACAAGTAGAGCTTGATAACACGAATGCATCATCAATCATTAATGAAAATATCATTACAAAATTCCATGAAAATCCTAAACTGTGCAAGTCACAACAAAAATAATTAAAGCATCCACTTGTCTTCCCAAAAGGCTCTCAAAGAACTTGATGTGAAAGAGGTAGATAATGAATACAAATAGCTTTTCATAAAGTATATATAGTTTTTATAACAAATAATTTACAATTGCACTCACTAACTTTTATTTGCATAATCTTTTAAATTATTTTATAATGGGGTCCAAGTGCCACTCTTAGATGAGTGCCTTCTTATTATATAAGCAATTAAACATAAAGTTGGTGCCCACAATCAGAAGAGAAGACTCACTTGACTCAACACAACATCGAAGCAAAGAAAATTTGGCCCCCATAGTTGCCCACATCTATTAGGACTTTGCCTCCACTACATGCATCGGTTGTTCCTCATTCTCCAGTGTTATCCATAGCTTGGATGACTCTTGCATCGACGAGCTTGTGCTTTTTTTTAAGAGAGGTCATTCTCCTCTACAAGGCGATGACTTCGAAAGAATACAAGAGCAACAATAGCTCTTTTTTGACGTTTCTTCTCCAAAGTCTAGGGGACTTCTTTCTCTGTGACTTGCCATTATCACAATGAGTTAATGAAGGAAAGCTCAAAGCATTTATTGAATATCTATTGAGGTGAAACTAGCCATTTTGGAAAATAATAAACAATGAGCTATGGTGCCACTTTCGGAGTAAGGAGATCCACCTTCAAAGGGAGATCCAAAACCCTCAAGTGGACACTCAGAAGAGTTGGTATCGCCTCATACATAATGAAAAACAAATTTGTCAAGCAAGTACAGAGGTAATTTCTATGAGATGATTGTTAGAGGCATAATCCTTCATAAAAGAAACCACTCCTATAGCGAAAGAACTTCCTCATCAATCTGATGATGCCCTAGCAACTCGGCCATGGCCTTGAGAGTAACTATGGCACCTATGTGAGGCGGTGAATTGGGTGTTTAAAAAAAGTATAAATTTAAAGTTTGAAATTTAATTTAAAATAGTGATAAATAAGTAAAAAAATTACAATGAATAAAATAGTGCAGAGAAGAAAAAAGAGACAACAGGAACAAGAATTTGTACGTGGTTTGGTCAAAAACCTCAAAATAGGCCAACGTCCACATCTAATCACCCAAGCTAGGAATCTACTATCACAACAAAAATAGATTACAACTATACTCTCCTATAATGGGATGAGTACAATCTTAACAAAACCTTGTACTCTCCTATATTGGGGTGAGTAGAACCCCAACCAAAAAATAAGTTTAAAGCACAAAGAAAGATTACAACAAATACAAGATTGAAATAACAAAAACCAAAATATCTAGCAATCTATTCAAAATAGAATGGTGGTCTTACAAAGCAAAATGATCACCTTACAAAATATCAATTTGCAACAAGTTTGACAAAGTAAAAGGCTCACAATTTTTTTTGATGAGAAATAACAAATTTATCTTTTAAAAATTAATATTTAAATTTTATTTAGCTTAATGCAAATAATAGACTAATATAAAAATAATTTTGAAATGATTATGCAAGTGTCTATTTTCCAACAAACTAAATTTTAGCCAATGTCAAATTTATTTTCACAAAGGATTATAACTAGTTTCAATGTAGAAGGTAACAATGATTGATTTTCCACTAAAATAATTTTTCTTTTAATTTTGAGACAATCAAAACAACAAGGAAAATTAAATTTCAGCAAGATATAATTTAAATTCAAGCAAGGTGTAAAGTTTATAACACAAGGATTAATGAACATAAGATCAAATATAATTTGTATGATTTAAATCTTAACAAACTAATAATTTTATAATGACTTCAATAAATTTAGCAAATGAAAAATAATTCTAGAAAATTTCATTTTTATCAGAACTAATATTATGCACCAATGTGATTCAAATAATGAAGAGGATCTCAATTTGCTATGGTGAAATGATATTAAGTAAACTAAGAGTTTTTGTAATTAAAGAAAAAATTCAGCAAAGTAAAAATATTTTTAGCAACAACAAAGTTTTGTTCCACTCCAATTGAGACTTCAAAGAGGTTTTGATGATAAAGTACTTTTCAAATAAATATTAAGTTAAATAATTTTGAGTATATAAGTGTTTTTTTGTAGAAAAATAAAAGTTTTAACAATATAGAATATTTTCATACAAGATGTCTGGAAAGTTTTCTCAAAAATATAATTTGCTTTAGATTCAATTGATTCAAATTAAACTATAATGACAAAATCAAGATAAATCAAGAGAACTTTCTTAAAAAATATTAATGAATGAGTGGTGAAACTTAATCTAAGCACAATAATTAAAGATATAAAAAAACTTGATAATACTTATTTTAGATCATAAAATGATATTCTATGAAAATAAATTTCAAGTTTAAAACTAATCAAATTGAAAGATAAAACTAGGAATTAACATTAATCTAAGCACAATAATAAAAGATATAAAGAAAAACTTGATAATACTTGCTTTAGATCATAAAAATGATATTCTATGAAAAGAAATTTCAAGTATAAAATTAATCAAATTGAAAGATAAAACTATGAATTAAAATTTCAGTCAAATTTATTATAATTAATTAAATCAAAAAGATGATTCAGATATTTATAATAAATATCAAAGAGTGAAATTAGAAGAATGCAGATCTCATTGAAGGCTTTGGAAATCTAAACCAACTTGAAAAGAACCTTAGATTGAACCTTCTCAAATACTTGCATAACTATCCTTGCAATGGATTCTTGAAAAAGCAATGGAATTTAGCAAGAGGAAGCATACCAACAAATCTCCAAAATCTAAAATTAAGAGTCCCTTAGCAATGGCTCAATTTTGATTGGAATTACAGATGTAACTGTCACTAGAGATTAAGTTTTTTGCTTTGCAATTTCCTTTAAGCCACTAAAGAAGGGAACCATGATTTTGTGAGGGAGAATAGATGGCAAAAATAGTTTTAATTAAATTATTTTGCATAGATATATTGGTCAGTCCCATGAAATAAATCCAAAATGGAAAGTCATTAACCCATAAGGCTCCAAACGGCTAAGAGATAATTATGGGAGATTTTTAAATTCAAATTAGAGTCAAGAAGGAGGAAAAAATTATAAATTAAACCTGGAATAAAATGTAAAAAAATTTATCCAAGCATGTAGGGTCAAAGGATTGAGTCATACATACACATGAATAAATAAATTTTAAATGCATTATTAAATGCCCAAAAATCATATATAAAATGAAATAAAATAATATTTTAAATAAAAATGTGCATCCATGAATTTATGTGAATCTAGATTTAATTTAAATAAAATTTAGTAAGGTGAAGTTTTATTAATCTAATTAAATAGGAAAATTATAAATACTAGAAATTTAAGCTAAAATAAATTTAATAAATATAATAAATTAAATAAATATTATAAATTAAACACAAAATGAAATGATTAAAATTATGATGTTTCAAAATTTATTTTCAACAAAAAAAATTCTTTGAATGTTAATTTTGTAATTTAAATAATTATACATCAATAATGTGCATATGATTAAGTAAAATGATAATTCATATATTATTGAAAAGAAATTATGATTAATGTGATTATGAAATGATAAAAAAATTAACTTGATTTAAGACAAGGAATTTGTTTTGTTTATTGCAAGAAATACAAAGCAAGACTCTAATCCTAGCCAAGCCTATAAGAAATAACACTTGAGTTTCTCCTGCTTATTGAGTCTTGTAATTATTTAAAAATATCAAAATATAATATTAGTAATTCCACACATATGTTTGTTATGATAAAAATCTAAATTATGAGTCCATGGGCTCATGGATCTAACAATTTCTCTTTTTTTGATGATGACAAATCTATGTTGGTAATGTGTGTAAATGAAGGTGCAAAGTGACCTTGCATCATAATTTTCAAATCAAATTAATCAAAATAATTTATATGCTCCCCTTAAATGTATGCATGTAAAAGAATTGAGAAACCAACATAATTATTTCTCCCCCATTTGGTAACATCAAAAAGCCAAAAATAATGATACATAAAATAATTTAAACATTTGGATCTAATATCCAAGCATGCGTCTCAAAGTGCAAAAATATTCTTCTCGTTAAGGTTTTGTAAAAATGTTAGTAATTTATAAATTAGTGCTAATGAACTTAATATTAACATCACTTTTTTTTTTCATAAAGGTTAAGTTGTTATTGATTACTCAGAGGTAGAGTAATAAAAAGATACAAAAGGAAAAATTACAAATTTTTTGATCTAATGTAAGGTAGTCCAAATTTGTCACTATGCACCTATAGGCCTAATTCTTTATCAGGAGACTCGGAGAAGGGAAAAAGTTGGAGATGGGAACCATGTTTTGCCAAAAAATTTGTAGGTCAGTTGCCTTCCCTCAATATGTGGGTGAAAGATGTATTAAGGCTCTTCAAAAAACATTTGATAGATTTGAGAGTGCTGATGATATGCCATGGTGGGAGTTGAGAGTGCTCTTCCTCGAGAAGTCGAATAAGAGCCATTAAACCAGATTCAATCTAATTGTTTAAGTGTGGATGTTTTGTAGCAAATAGAGAGCATAATGTAAAGCAATCACCTTAGCATGGAGAGCTGAATGAGAAGCAAGAGACATTAAAAAGAAGAAAGTGCAGTTCCCTAACCAGTTTTGGAAGATGCCTCCAATACGAGCCCCATTAGACTTAGAATAATAGTTACCATCAATGTTGATTTTGATGGTACATGGGGAGGTTTTTGCCAGTAAACTAGGTTCCAATTTGAAGGAGTGTGGATTGAGATTACCCTTGCTTTAGTTAATTTGATGATCCTCACTTCTATCCATTATATACAAATGGGATCTGATTTTGAGTGTAGTGGATTTAGGAGTAATACTAGAGTCATTGTATTTAAGATCATTCCTTGCTGTCCAAATAAGCCATAAGATGATGAATAGGGTGTTTAAGTCTTTGGTATTCATGCTACAAACTTGTGGTTGGAAGTTATCAAATAGTTGAAAGGAGTGGAATGGTCATTACATTGTCCTTCCAATTAATGTGATCAGCAAAGGTATTCCAAAATTTTCTGCTGAAATTGCATTGAATGAAGGTATGTATAGTCACTTATTCCTCTTCACATAACGGACACCTAGAGGGTAATCTAAATCCCTTGAGCTTGAGGATATCATCCAGAGAGAGGTAATGGTGGAAGAGTCTCAAGCAGAAAAAGGATATTGATGGTCTGGTTTTAAAATTCTAGATTACTCTACCCCAATGGGTTAGGTTGGAATTTTTCCACCGGGTAAGGTAGATTATCTTGAGGATGGAATAGTTGGTGGCTTTCCCTTTAATCACAAGTTTATCCTTTCTACTAATCTCAATTGATAATTTCTAATTTTCTTGCAAATGTATGGAGGGGGATAGTTTTTAACTTGTTAGTGTCCCATTTGGCATCAGTCCAAAAATCTTTGATAAAGCTTGAGTGCAAGGGCCTATTATCAGCAAACTCCACATAAATGGTTTCATCTCCCATATAATGATCATTCCAAATATCAATTATCCATTGCTAAGATAAAAAAAAAAAAAAAAAAAAATCAAATTTTCAGCTTCCTCCTTATGCAATAGCTAATTGTCTCTATAATGTAGAATCCAAAGGTCTCTTTTCCACAACCATTGGATGTGCATTAGTGCAGTATTTGGATAGCATAAATTCAAACCAAAGTGAATTGTTCTCTCTAAGTTTAAACCATAGTTTGATGGTGTTGCATTTTATATTCTCTTCAATTATCTTGTAGCCCAAGCCACTCTTGTTGGTCAATTTGCACATTTTTCTACAGCTAGCCCAATGGATAGATTTATGTTTGTGACTCCAAATGAATCAGTTTAGCATTCTTTCCATTTTTTGTTGAATAGTTTTGGGAATGCATTGGACTTGAATGGTTTATAGAGGAATTGAGTTGAGAATGTTTTTTTACTAAGGTGATTCTCCCTCCAAAAGAGAGGAAAGAGTTTTCCCAAGTGATGATTTTGCATTATATTTTGTCAATCAGATCAAAGAATAGAGAAGATGAAAGTTTACCTTTATAGAGTTTGATTCCAAGGTAATTGAGAGGTAATTTAGAATGAGTGAATACATTCTTCTTAGTAATCCATTTGATTTTAATTTTGTTTATCTATTTGCATGTGACAAAATATAATTGTTAGTATTTAAAGACATACCAGAGATATTCTTGAAGTCCTTGATAATTTCCTAATAGGTGTTGATAGCTTTCTTATTTCCATTACTGAATAATAAAAGATCATTAGTAAAAGACAAGTGTGTGATGTTAATTCTCCTAGTGGTATGAAAGTTACTGTCCCTTTGAAATAGAGACATTGTTTAGCTTTCTAGAGAGGATATTCAAAGCCAATATGAAGAGGGTGGGGGAGAGGGGGTCACCTTGCTTAACACTTTTTTTAGCTTGGAGAAGCCACCAGATTGCTTATTGAGTAAAATCTTATAATGGCTACTCAATAGAGAAGTATCTCCACCAATTACAAAATATTATAGAGAATCCTCTCTCTCTCAGAGAGTTAAGTAGGAACTCCCAACTAATAGTGTCAAATGCTTTCCTTATGTCAATCTTCATTATCACATTACTTACTTTCCCTTTTTTGTCAATGCCTTTAATAAATTCTTGAGCTAGCAAAATATTGTCAATTATGTTCTATCCTTTTAAAAAAGCCAATTGATTTGATGAGATAAGTGAAGGGAGAAGCTTTTGGAGCCTATTAGGAATGATTTTGCTAATGATCATATTAATGATAGGTGTTAGGAAATTTATTTCTTTTGGGATCAGTATAATAGCTAATGTGGTAAAATACTTGTGGTAGTTCATGTCCTTGAAAAAGGATTGAATGGCTTTGATAACTTTTCCTTTGATGACATTCCAAGCTTTTTGGAAGAACAAGGCAGTAAAGCCATCTAAGCCAATAATCTTGTACCTATCCATTAAATTAAGAGCTATCCAAATTTCCTCCTTACGAATTGAAGTGAGGTCTTCATTATTGATTGGAATCTTGTCAAAGTCAAAAAATTTATAGGTTTGATGATAGTTGGAGTTATTGTTATAGGGCTATCTTAGAGAGCTGGTAAAGTAGTTAGTGCAATCCTCCATGATACCATCTTGGTTTATAATCTAGTAACCATTAAGGTCTTTAATCTTGTTGACCCATTCTCTTCCCTCTTCTTTTTGATGCAAGAATGAAAGAATTTAGAGTTTCTTTTTCCATGTAGGTAGTTCTGCTTTTTGACTAAGGAAGTCCCCCACTCTATCAATATAGTCTTGAAGCTCCAGCTGAAGGCTTTCAAGAAGGGTTTCAAGTAGGGAAGTAGCATTTCCATCCATTTAGGATATTTCTTATTCTATTCTATTGATCTTTTCTTCAATAGATTTGATTTGGTGATGGATGTTGCCAAAAATCTTTACATTCCATTTTTTAGCCCTTGAAAAATTCTCTTGTAAAGAATCCATAGATGTATCCATGGGTTGAGTTGTTCATCACTCTGAAAAAGCTTTGATATGCAGTGAATGAAATCTGGGTGGGATGTCCACATGTTAAGAAATCTGAAAGGGTGGTCTTCAGTTTAGTGATATGATTGAAACTAACCATTAATGGGGAGTGGTATGAAGCAATTATAGCCAAGTGTTGAACTTCTAAAGTGCAGAAACAAGTGTGCTAGTTTGAGTTGGTAAGGATTCTATCCAATATTTCCCATGTCCTCCCTCTCTTCCATGTAAATGGCTTGCCTTTAAACCCATCATTAAATAGGTTGGCTTCTTCAATGCATTCAACAAATTCTAAAATGATAGATATGTTTGGTTTTTTTATCTCCCTTCTTTTCAGCAGGACTAGCAATCATGTTGAGGTCACCTTTTACTAACCAAGGACCAAGGTTTTGTAAAATAATTTGCTTCATGTCATTCCATAATTCTCATATATGTTGTCATTACAAGCAGCATAAATGATAGTAGTAGAGATACTGAACTTAAAGTCTTGCAAAATGAAAATGTAGATATTGGGTGGGGTAGAATCCACAAGGACTTGAATTTAGAGTTTAGGCTTATAGAAAAGCTAAATTTTGTTGTTGATGATAGTTATAATGTTGAAGTTAAGGAATATTCTATTGATTTTTTGGAAGATTTTGAATATGAAAAAGAGGTTCTAAGATGGAAAATAGTTCAAGATTGAGTGATCTCATAAGGTTTCTAAGTCTATTAGTTGCATTGGCCTTGTCAATGCCCCTAATGTTCCAAATCATAATATTTATTATTTGGGGGTAGAGTTACTTCTAGTGGGTCTTCTAGAAGTACCTTCTTCACTTGGATTGTTTCCCACATTTTGAAAGAGTTTTTTCAGCTCCCTGGTTCCTTTTTGCAACTGGTTTTTGTTTGTGTGGGTGTGCCATTCCTCTAGAATTGAGTTGATGATGTACTCATAGTGTTCTTCAGCCCATGGGTTGTCTTGGGTTTGATTTCCAAAATCACCTTCATTATCCTACCCATGATGAGTTTGAAGGTGAAGTGAGGAGTTGCTATTAAGTGGGTCAGCTGCTAGTGTCTTATTTTCAACATCTATTGTTTCCTTGTTAATATGATTGATATTAGGTTCAATAGCAAGTGAGTGGTCAATTCTAGCATTTGAGTTGTTTGATAGGTTTCCTTACTAGAGGATATTAAAGTTATTGGAGGTGTTTGGTATGGAGGTTGTTACCTTTTTGGTGATCACAAAAAATTTTATTTTCAGGTTCCATATGTTGCATTCCAGAATTATCAGAGTAGCAATTCAGTGGGTCTCCATTATCAGGTTGTAAGGTGATTTGGTTGCAACTAATATTGATTAATCTTGCATCAAATTGGAAAGAGGTTGAGATGCCTTGATGAAGAGTCTCCATTGGCTACTTAAGCTTATCAGCTTTACTTTTTTTTTTAGTTCAAGGAGTGCATTAAAGCAATTATCCAAGTTGTGACCAAACATCTTGCATTTTTTACAATATAAAGGCTTTTTTCTCATTTTATACTCTCTTACAATAACCATTAGATTATGTTCCAATCTATATTTCGTTATTATAAGGGGTTATTATGTCCATTTCCACAAGGATTCTTACATTTAACAACATGATTCATATTAAAATGATGTCTAATTTTTATATGCTTAGTGTGTGAGTATTGGATAGGATTTTTTTATTAAATTGATGGAAATAGTATTGTCACACTTAATTGGGATGTGAACTAGCTTATTTCCAAAGTCTTTTAATTGTTGCTTTAACCAAAGGACTTGAGCAACACAACTACCTACAGCTATGCACTCAACCTCAGTAGTGGATAAAGCCACAGAGTTTTGTTTCCTAGGGACTAATATACAAGTGATGATCCTAAAAATTGACATGTGTCAGATGTATTTTTCCTATCTATTTTGCAACCTTCAAAGTTAGCATCAGAAAAAGTAACTAAATCACATGATAAGAAATTTGTAGATACCACAAGTTTAACCTAGTGTGCCTATCAAATAATGAATGATATGATTAACTACTATTAAATGAGATTCTTTAGTGTTGGTTTAAAAATGAGCACACAAGAAAACAACAAACATAATGTTAGGCCTACTAGCAACAAGGTATAATAGTGAACCTACCATACTTCTATAAAGCTTCTGGTCAATTGATTTTTCTGACTCATCTAAATCTAATTTAATTGATGGGCTCTTGGGAGTTTTACTAGATTTGAATCTCTTCATGCCATACCTTTTGATCAAATTATTTGTGTACTTATTTGATAAATAAAGGTACCATTTTCTTGTTGCTTCACTTGAGGAACCAAAAAAAAAGTGAGCTCTCCCATCATACTCATTTCAAACTCCATAGACATCAAAGATGAGAACTCATAGCATAAAGATTCATTGGTACTTCCTAATAATATATTGTTTACATAAAATTATACTATAATTAAATCATTACCTATATCTTTAAGAAATAAGGTTATATCTGCTCTACACTTTCTAAATTCATGGGCTAATTAAAATTACTTAACCTATCATACTAAGCATGAGGAGCTGTTTCAAACCATATAAAGCTTTTTGAATTTATATATGATTAGGATAATCAAGGCTCTCAAATCTTGGGGGTTGCTCTGGAAAGACATCTTGGTAAATAAAACCATTTAGAATGCACTCTTAACATCTATCTTAATGAGTTTAAAATCCCTATAGCAAGCATACAGAAGAAGAAACCTAATGGTCTCTAATCTTGTTATGGGTGCAAAGGACCCTTGTGCAACTAACCTAGCTTTATTTCTAATAATACAATCTGAGTTATCTAACTTTTTCTAAAGACTAATATAGTTCTAACAACATTTTGATATTGGGGTCTTGGGACTAATTTCCAAACTTCATTTATTATAAATTGATTCAACTCCTCTTTTATAATAATAATCCAAAAAATATATTTTAATGCTTCTTCTATATTTTTGGGTTCAATTTCACATAAGAATGAAGAATGATTCACAACCTCAGTATTTTGTCTTCTAGTCATAACATCTTTAGAGGGATCTACTATTAATAATTCTTTTGTATGAATTTTATTATATTTCCATTCGTTAGGAAATAAATCATCCACTTTATCTTCTAAAGTCATTTTCTTAAAGTCATTTATTTCATCATCAATCACTTCATTTCTAATGGGACCAATTAAATTTTTATCAAATTAACATGAACTGATTCTTCTACAATCAATTTTCTTTTATTAAAACTCAATAAGTTCTTTCAAAATAGAATATCTTAAGAACATACCATCATCAGACTTATAATCAAACTTACCCAAAGATTCTTTTCCATTATTCAAGGTAAAACATTTGCATCCAAAAAACATGAAAATGGTTAATTTAAAACTTCTTTCCAAAAAATAAATCATATCCATCACATAACATGCAGTGTTTATAGCTTTAGCCCAAAAGTATTTAAGCAATTTATACTCAAGCATAAATCTACTCAAGTCAATTAATACTATATATTTCTTTTCAACCACTCCATTTTGTCAGGGAGTTCTAGGTGCAAAAAAATTGTGTCTAATTCCATATTCATCATAATCATCCTCAAATAATTTATTTTTGAACTCTTCACCATGATTAGTTTGAATCCTATTAATCAATTTTTCTTGTTCTCTTTCAATATAAGCAAAC
Source organism: Cymbidium sinense (assembly GCA_021442155.1). Taxonomy (NCBI): domain Eukaryota; kingdom Viridiplantae; phylum Streptophyta; class Magnoliopsida; order Asparagales; family Orchidaceae; genus Cymbidium; species Cymbidium sinense. The sequence goes on from CM038229.1 coordinate 31,797,135, forward strand.
TTTCTAAACATCTCCAAATGCAACATCATTATTAGTTAAGAACAAGACACAAGTTTATCTAGATAAATCATTAATAATGACAAATCTATAATTCTTACCACCTAAACTAGTAGTGCTTATAGTACCAAAGAAATTCATCTACAATAACTCTAATGGTTTAGATGTGGAAATAATATTTTTTGCTTTTAAAAGAATTTTTTTGAATGCTTACCATGAATACATGCATCACATACATTGTCAAAATAAAAATTTAACTTATGCAAACCAAAAACCAAATCATGTTTTGTAATTTTATTGAGTGTGTGCATGTTAATATGCCATAGTTTCTTTATGACATTGACAAACATCATCATGAGTGCTTTAAAACAAAGAAAATTCAAGTTCACAATACAAGGACTATCTAAATTAAGCAAGAAAATATTTTTATATTTATATCATACTAACAAAACATTTTCATCATTTTTAGTAGCACAATAAGATGCGTGAAATGACACATTTAAGCCTTTATCCCAATACAGCCTAGTGGAAATTAAATTATGCTTCAATCCTTCTATAAGAAAAAACTCAATCTAAACTTATTGAATTCTTATATATGGATCCAATAACGATAATTTTCCTTTAGCATTATCTTGATAAACAATGAATCCATCATCATTTAGCTCTAGTGTTGTGAGCTTTTTCCTTATCTCCTATCATATGTCTTAAACATCCACTGTCTAAGTACAACATGACTTTTTTGATCTTTCATTGAAAACACTCCTACAAGAAAAAAAATCAAATGTCAACTTTTGAAACCCAAACATGTTTTGGTCCACATTTTATAGAAGAAACAAATGCTTTATGTTGTATAGTGAGTGTACAATTAGCATCATTTGGTACCCAAATGAAATATGATCTTGCATGAGATTTTAATTTATTTGTATAACAATCAAAAGAAATATGACCTTCCTTTTCATAATAATTACACCAAATATTTATATTTGAATTTGGCTTAAACTTATGTGTTTGATGTGATGTATGTGTGAAAGAGCATTGTCCTTTTTTATGCATTCTATTATGAGATGTGTGAACATGTGTAGACTCAATCTAGCTTTTAAAATAATATCTTCTTTTTCTAATTTCTTAGTAAGCATAGATTATTCTACAAAAGATTTATTCTTACTCTTAAGCTCATCACATTCAATTTTCAAGCTAAAAATGCATGTCTAGGTTCTTGTGCTCTCTTTCTAAAGTTTTATATTTTCTTTTTAGTTTTTTATATTTATGAGCTAATACATTAAAAGAATCATCCAATTCATCATATGAAATATCATTAATTTCCTTAAAGGGTCAGAAGTGATCTCTTTAGTAGTCATCAAGCATAGGTTGATCTTCTCTTCCATTGAGCTAGCACTTGTATCATCAAAATCTAGATTTGCCCAAAGTACCTTCTTCTTCTTTGTGGTATTTGTATTTGGAATCGTAGCGACATCATATAGATCTTAGTGGGTACTTATTGAAATGATCGAGTACGACATCAAGGCATGATGTATTATCAATAGAAATAGAAACATGACTTTATAATGGACTCTTTCCCCTACTATATATGGATAAAGTGAAGCATAATTTATTTAAGCTCGGTTCCTTAGTTCCCTATGGAGAGAATCCCCCATAGTTAACTACATCCTAGAAAATAAGGGTTTTCTAAGAATACTTTTGATTAAAGTAGTAAACTAATGTCTCCAAAGATTTTAAAGATTAATGATAAAAGAATTAGTAATTATTGAAGATCAAGGGGGAAGAATTAACATAGGAGTTTTTTATGCATTCTAAAGGAAAATAAGTAGGAAACACCCATGATACTAGGAAGCTTAGTGAACACATCAATTTATTTGAGTTGATATTTCATTAGAAAGCTAGGGATTTTATTCCAATAATACAAGATTATGAAAATGATTAAGAGGTGAGGACTTATGCTCATAGCAAGAGAGAAATAAATAACATCCGAACTTATGTCTAGAGTGCTCCAATGCAAGCTAAGAGCTTAACTTAAATCTACTTGAAGAAATAGGAAATAATGGTTCACTTCCACTAAAGAGAGTGAATTGATCTCGACTATTTTGAACTTACAACCTCTTGGAGTGGCTTCTAGCTAACACCTCTTATAATTCATAATCATTTGGGTTAGTCTTATATAAATTAAAGATATCTTTTATTAATTAAAAAATGAATCTAGAGTCTTGAACTCACTCTCTAAGAGACTATATCATGATTAATATGAAAATTATTCCTTAGACTAATGCAATGTAATTTACAGATTTATTTCATTTTAAGTTAGTCTTGGGAAAGCCTATTCCTACATGCATGATGAAATTAAATTATGGGCCAAATTAGTGGGAATGGGTGCTCTCCACTACAAGTGACTACTCTTACAGGTCAAGCCTTATCCCTTATCATGCAAGGGTGGAGACCCCTATTTATAAGAAAAAAGTAACATGCATAGATGATGTCATAACAAACAACCATATAGCTAAGAGATAGCTAAATATTTTAATTTTCTTGATTAAAATTTTAGGCTTTAAAGTGAGGTTATGAGTTGTTAAATTTAATATAAGTAGAAGATTTATGTTTCCTAAAGAGCTTACCGCTTCCAATCCATACAATAAACATTCAAACTTTAAGAAATATACAAAAGCATGCCATTTCTATCACACAATCAATGTAAACACAACAATCAAATATTAATTAATAAAAATAATAAAAGGTCGGTGCAGCCAGGTACCTTCATACACCCTAAAAAAGAAAAAGAAATAGGTAGCCAAGCTCTACCCTTATATAACCCGGATTATAATTAAATTATAAAAGAAATGAAGCTATATGGGTCTTCAATTCTTCTCCTTCATCTTCACTCCATGGGTTGGTACTCCAAGCTACAGTGCCTTTGAAGTCTAAGTCTTCTAGCCACTGCTCATCATAAACCCCATAGCTCTAATCCTAATTCTATTACAAAAAAATATATTTTTATGAATTGAAAATCTAACTATACCTGCATAATAGAGATGGGATTATGGGGAAAATTTGTGACACCATAAAGAATTTAGAAATTTCTTATTTGGATGATCAAATGCATCATTAAAGAGTAAATATATTATCTCGAGATAGACATATTATCCTATAATGGATTTGATCATTTAATAAAAGACTCTTAAGGCTAATGGGTTTATAAGTCTATAAGTGCTTCTAACATAAGTTAGAGGCTCAACATAGTTCCACTTGTAGGAATTAGCTGCCTTTTTCTCTTACTTGAGAAAAGAAACCTATCCCTGACTCTTTTAGACTTATAACCTACTTGGAAGGGCTGCCAACTAACACCACCTAAGCAATTTTTAAATCCATGATGTCAAGTCTCATGTATGTAAGATGGTTGGGTTGTAGAACTTTAGGAAAGCATCTAAGAACCTAGACTCACTCCCTAATCCCTAGGATCATGTATGGTATTATATGCACTTAACTAATGTACATTTTTTAACTTTTAAATATTTTGACTCATGATTTATTTAAGGTCTTAGGGTATGCAATTTATGCTTAAATGACATGCAATTAGAACTGATCATGGGCCAAACCAAGAAGAGAAGATAGACTTCCCCAGGAATGTGATCATCCTCAAAGGTCAGATGTACTCTATGTGTAATGGGTGAAGTGCCTAATTCATGGAGTTAGAATAATATGCTAGCATGGTTCACAAAAGGTAGTTGTTTATAGTTGATTTTAAGTTTTTCCTAGGGCTTTAATTAAATTTGAAATTTCAAGTTTCTTTATTTTTGTTTAAGTTGTTGAAGTTTAAGTTGGGTAGAAAATTTAATTTTTCTAAGAGTCTAATCATCCAGGTATTCATCACAAAAAACACAACATGAAAAAAACATAGAAAAGCAAGTTGATTCTTTATGCACCTAAAGTAAATCAAGCTAATTTAAATTAAAGAATAAGCTAATGTGGCTGGGTACCACTATACACCCTAGAAGAAATAAAAAATAGGCAGCTGAGCTCTACGCTTATAGCCTGACCTAGAACTACAAGTTTTGATCTATGAGGTCTTCTTTCTAGGATTGTCTTATTCTTCAATGACATCCATTGAGCTTCACAAGGGACCTCTGCACCTATCTACTGGTATTCCTAGACCTCATAGATTCTAAACTCAAATTACTTTTTAAGATTCAAAATAAATCCTACGCTCTGTAAAATAAATGTCAAAAAAAAAAAATAAACAATACACCAACAATTATATTTATAAACATACGAGCTTAGCATTAGTTGCTTGGAAAGCCCTCTTGTCCTATTGGGCTATGCTAAGGGACTTATTCAGCACCTGCAAGAAAATAATATTTATATATTTATTTATGATGTGAGTCCCTTTTAGCATAGCCCCTACAAAAGACAGCATTAGCTTTAAAAAGAATGTCCTACCATCTAGTCTAATGGGGAAACAATCCTATACATATTGTCTAAAATAGTAGACCACAAAATAAGAAAAGCATATGACATCACATCATATAATATCACAAAATATCACAGATCGACCAAACATAAGTCTAGGGTATGTGACTTAATAATCTAGTGTGTGAAGGAATTGGGTTTGAATGACAAGACTTTGCTAGGCCTTTTTAGAATCAAGTTTCAATTCAGGTTTCTAATTTTAATTTAATTTGATTTAGAGACTTTTTTTAATTTTTATAACTTTGCTTCATAAGTACATATCATTGTTATACTAGAGATTCAAGGTATCAAGATCTCATTTGGACTAGTAGCCTTATAACCTTAGGTGTCCAGACTATATACCACATGTTGCTAATTATGAAAATTATTATTTTTATTCTTTTAACTTCTTTTAGTGTTTAAATTGGTTTAATTTATCATCAGTGGTTTCAATTTAAGTGATTTAATGATTTGCAATTTCATTTTTATTTTAAGTGCATTTTATGTTAAGGTGAAGTTAAGTTTTCAAGAATGAAGAATGTAATAGGTTCCATTTTGAATGGAACCCATTCTATTCAACATCCTAAGTCCTCATATAATGAAATCTTCACCCTAAGATAAAGATTCATTCCAAAGGTCTAATTAAGATCCTAAGTATCTTAATTAAATCTTTTCTTTTTTTAGAATTTATTTAGATGATTTGATGTAATTTAAGTGTAATTCAATGAAAGCCTTAATTTTTGTTTTTAATTCTTCTCTTCATGAATTTGTTCTTTCATTTTTTGATTGATCACTTTCTAATTTTTTTTAATTAAGTTCAATTAAAGTTTATTCATGGTGTTATAATTTAATTTGAATTGGTTCTCACTTTTAAATTTAATTCATTTGTTGTTACAGTTTAAGTTTTATAATATTTTATTTATTCATTTGATTAAATTCATTTCATTTATTTGATTTGTATTATTCATTTAACTTAATTAAGTTTATTTGTTATATTTATATTTATGTTATTATAATTTACTTTAATTTATATTTCATTTTATTTTTCTTATCCATTTAATTTTTATTTTAGAGTAACTTTATTTGTTGGTTAATGTTCCTTTTATGTTTATATTTCAATTGATATGTTTAAGTTTTATCTTGATTTCTTTTATTTCCATTTATTTATTTCATTAATATTCTTATATTTGTTAATGAGTTTAAATGGTTCATTTAAAGTTATGATTTTATTAACATGTGTGTATTTATCTCTAATTATCTTTTAGGGGAGTAATATCTTCATTATTTCAATTAGGTTCTTCGTATCATTTGATTTAGTGTGATTACTATTTTTGATCTAAGAAGTCTAATAAGAGATGTTCTTATATATTAACCTATCCTAATTCATTTTAATGCTTATGTAATGTAGGTTTAATCAATTCATCTTGATTAAGTTTTTTTTTTTATATTCATATTCACTTTGTTCTTTTGATAGGATTCATAAGTTTAATTGCTTCAATTCATTGATATTAAATAACCGTAATAGGTTCATAAGTTTAGAGACTTATAAAATTAACATTTTAGTTTATTAGCGAGTTTATGATTAATTATATAACTATTAATTTTTAAGTTTTATTTGATTTCATTTTTTATTTTATTTTTAATATTAGACCTAAGTTTATGTTCAATTAAGTCCCTTTTCTTTTAGATTATTTGAAAGTTTATTTCAAGTGTTTTGATATATTTCATAATGTTTCAAACTTATTTCATAAATTTTATAATTTTTTGATTTATTATTTCACTTATATTGACCTAGAGAGTTAAAAATTCAATAATTCACAATCTAAAGGTCAATATGTAATTTTTATGTCATGTGGGATTCCTTGTCAATTTGATTTTCTAAAATTTCACTTTGATTTGATGTGTAATTTGAGTTTAATTAAGATTTTAATTATTTCAATAAAATCTAAATTAAGCTTAATTTTAAGCAAATCACTTGAGGGTTTTATTTTTCCTAGATTTTGCTTCGGAAGATGTTTCCATAGAGGAGGTATTCATAATTTTTAAAATATTGGTTGATTTACTATAAAGTTTCTATGTTCACATCGATTATTTTAATTAATTAATTCAATTAATCATTAAATTAGGTGGATTTGTCTTTTATTAAATTTCAGGGAGTTTCAATGATGTATTTAAACTTATTAGGGTGTGTTATGATTATTTAAGATATTTATTTGATTTTTCATAATTTTATTTAATTAATATTTATTTATTTCATTAAATTACGTTTTAGGATTGAAAATTCATTATATCCTACTTTAATTTGAAATAAATGATAAACATACCCTTTGAGGTCCATTATAATATCAATTTTAGTTCCTCAAAGTTTTAAATCATTATGATCAATGGATTAAGATTAATTTAGGTTTAAAAATTTTCATTTAAACCCAAATTAATAAAAAATTACCCCATAAAATTTGGGGATTTTAATTTTAGTGGATTTCTCTAACTAAGGTGAATTCATAGAGCTTTTATTTATATTTTTGGCTCAATATTTAGTTTATTATGATTTTTTTTTGAAGTTGATCCTATTTTCTATAATTTTTAAAATAAAGAAACGCAAGTTTCTCTTTTAAACACGTAAGAGCTATGTGGCGTCGCACCATTCATCCATGTGGGATCAACGTGGATCCTCTATTAAAAAGGTGATGCATGCAGTTTCATTTTGGGCCATCTAATTGAAGATCAAGCTGCTCAGATGCATCCGATAGTTCTCTATTGAGGTTTTAATCCAGCGGTTTGACTAGATTTCAACCGTATGTTCCTAATAGAAGGAACATACAATAGATATTTCACCTCCTTCGGTGATGATGAAAGCTAAGAGTTGTCAATTTGTGATTTTTGGTGATCTAACCATTGAAATTGCTTAATTTAACTTCCAAAACCATCAAGACATCATCAAGATCACATCTATACGGTTTGATCTCACTTGAGATCAATTTTCCTTCATAAAAGGACCAAAATCAAAAGCTTAAAGGGGTTAGTTAGTGGCATACCTCATCGACGGTGATCTCCTGTGGTGGGATTGATTCGAATAGCTTCAGAACGATAAGGCTAGGGTGTGGGAAAGAGGAATTGGATTATCTTCTTGTAGACTAGCCTATAGACTAAGACATCTAAGGATTATGGAGAGCTTGGTCATTCTACAGCCTTCTAGTAGCTAGAGGATTGGGGTATAGGTGCACTCAACTTCGTTTCACTCATGGAAGGTGATGGAATGCTCGATTTGGCATGAAATGACCTCTCTCTTCTTTTTCCATTAGAGTCCTAGAGCTTCTTATTATTCTCCTTCTTTCTCCTAGTTAGAAAGGTTGATTGCTATCCTTGGAGGCTAGTTCCATGGATCATCAAATATTTCACACCTATCTAGAGGTGATGAGGTGGATCGATAATGGGAATGAGGGATTGGGGAAGTTGGATTTTACTTCATGCTCCATTGGCATTCCATGACATATTCTTTCATTTTGGACTTTAGTTGGGATTAGTTTAGTTACTTAAGCTTGCTGTCAATTACCCTAACCCATCTTAAGATAGGATTGAATGAGTTTAGATGGGTTTGATTCAAGCTTAAGTTCATTTGGTGTTTAATTATGCCATTTGTATTTGATGCAAGCTAAATCATGTTTCTCTTAATTGATTTATTTTAGGTTTAAGTTTAAACCATCCTTGATTGACCATTAAATAATTTAGAATGCAATTAGCCTATGCCACAAGAGGGTTTAAATGGATTTTGAGTCAACTTGACCTATTTTGATTTAAGTGCGTTAAGTTGAATTTGATTGAGTAAAATGGCCAATTTTGACTTAATTAAATGATGTTTGGACTTCAATCATGTTTAATCACATATGTGAGATGATTTGGAGAGGTTAATTTTATTTAATTACAAGTTGGTTTCAATTTTGACTCATTTGACCCAAATTGGGCTTAATGGGTTAAGTTTGGGTTCATTTGAGTCAAATGACCAAATCGGTCAAATTAGACCTAATGATGGATTGAATTATGTTTGATTATTATTTCCAAGTGATTTTGGTTTGATTTGAGTTTGAACAATGATCCAGTTTGACTCATTTAGGTCAAATGACCTATTTAGCCTAATTAAGGCCTCATTGGATTTATATTTGTTTAGATTCATGTTTAAACATAAATATATTATCATTTAATTCATTGAAAATAATTTTATTTTGTCAAATTTTGGTGGGTCGACCCTTGACTTGGTGGGACCCACATGAAGTCAAACCCATGGCAAAAGAGTTGACCACAATTTGACTTGAATTTTTTTTGGTTTATTTGGATTTGTTCTAATTTTATTTAAATTTCTTTTGGATTTAATTAATTTTGAGCTTAAATAGGATAATTAGGTTAATCACCTTAATTACCTTATTTTAAGCTCAAATGAATTCAAGTTTCAAGTGAATGTGTTTGATTTAATTTATGTTTGAAATTTGGGTTTTGTTCACCTAAACCCATTTAAGTTAAATCAAACCCAAGGAGGTTGCACTAGGTCACTAGGAGTAGTGTTCTAAGTGCTTAATTAGGAGATTCCTAATCTAAGATTAGGTATCCTAATTATTAGTTTCAAAAATGATGTTAACCTCATCCAAAATGTAGTCAATAGGGACAAGTGGGTAAATGTGCTTGATTGAGTTTAATTGTGATCAATTGAGTGTTGAGACATATTTGTGGGAACAAAATTATGAAACCATATAGATTTAAGAAATTTCTTATTTGGATGATCAAATGTGTCATAAGGAGTAAACATATTATATCGAAGATAAACATGTTATCATCTAAGGGATTCAGTCATTTATTAAAGACTCATAAGGTTGATGGGTCTTTAATGTGCTAGAGTGTTTTCCCTTGAACTACATTGTAAGTAGTGTAGGGTTTATTTTAAACTGGACTCATGGTTCCCTATAAGGGCAATCCCATATAGTTAATTGCATCTTAAGAATGAAGGATCTCTTCCTAAGAATACTCTCATTTAAAGAAATAAGCTATTATTTTTATGAAATTCTAATTTGGTTTTTCAAAGGAAATGATAATTTAGAATTTCAATTAGAAAAGTTAATTATAGTGGAAAGACTTATTTTTGGAAGTTAATCAGGATTAGGTAAGAAATGCCTATAGATACTAGGATGCCCAGACATTTCAACTATCTTATCATTAGGCTTTAAATTTTAAAATTTAAATAGAATTTTAAGTTGACATTATAATAGAATTATAGGATTTATATTCTAGCAGCACAAGACTATAAAAATGCCTAGGGTTGAAGAATTATTATAATAGGATGTTTCAGAAACTAAGTCTAAAAGTGCTTCTAACACAAGTAAGATGCTTGACCTAGTGTCACTTTTAAAAATTATTGACTCTTTTTTTACTTTAGGGAATTAACCTATCCTGACTCTTTTGGACTTATAACCCTGGAAGGGCTACTAGCTAACACCACCTAAGCGCATTTTAAATCCATGATGTCAAGTCTCATGTATGTAAGATGGTTGGATTTTTATATTTAGGAAAGAATCTAAGAACCTAGACTCACTCCCTAATCCCTAAGATCATGTAAGGTATGATATGCACTTAACTAATGCACATTTTTTAGCTTTTAGATATTTTGACTCATGATTATTTAAGGTCTTGGGGTATGCATTTTATGCCTAAATGACATGTAATTAGGTGTGATCATGGGCCGAATCAAGAAGAGAAGACATACTTCTCCAAGAAGGTGGTCATCCTCATAGGTCAGATGCCCATTATGCGCAATGGGTGAAGCACCCAATTCAAGAAGTTAGAATAATATGTTAGCATGGTTTGTAAAGGCTATTTATTTTTAGTTGATTTTAAGTTATTCCTAGGGATTTAGTTAATGTAAAGTTTTGAGTTTGTTTATTTTATGTTTAGGTCATTTAGATTTAGGTTGGATAAAAAGTTAGTTTTTCTAAGAGCCTAATCATTGAGGTATCATCACAAAAGATATTGATTCTATTACGCACCCAAAGTAAATCAAGTCAATTTAAATTAATGAATAGGACAATGTGGCGGGTACCATTGTACACCCCAAAAGAAAGAGAAAATGGGCAAATTGAGCTTTGCCCTTATAGAACCTGACCTAGAACTAAAGTTTAGATATATGGGTCTTCTCTCCACGATCATCTCCTTCTTTAGAGACCTCCATTGAGTTTCATAGGGTACCTCTACATCCATATGTTGGTAGGGTTAACTCATACTAATATTAGACCCCATAAAACCAAACCTAGTTCTAAGCTCAAATTTACATTTCAAATTCAAAAATAAATCCTAAGCCTTGCAAAATAGATGTTAGGAAAATACAAATAGCACACAACAGTTATATTTTACAAACATACGATCTTAGCATTAGTTGCTTGCCAAGCCCACCTATTTTATTGGGCTATGCTAAGGGACTATTCAACACCAACAAGCGAACAACAATTTTATAATTTATTTTATACCTGCCCTTTTTAGCACAACCCCCCTATAGAAGATAATATTAATTCTTAAAATAATATCCTACCATCCAGACTAATGATAATCAATCCTAGCCAAACAGTATAAAATAATACACCACAAAATAATAAAAAGACATTTCACATTACAACATCACATCATCCTAGCCTAAATCTAATATCCCTGATCTAATAATCTATAGTGTGTGAAGAAAAGGGGTTTATCTGGTAAGACATTACTAGGCCTTTTTAGTTTAAGTTTTAATTTAAGTTTTTAATTTTTAATTTTATTTGAATTTTTAAGACTTTTTAATTTCATAACTTTGCTTCATAGGTAAATGTTATTGTTATACCAGAGATTCGAGGTATCAAGACCTCTTTCGGACCAATAGCCCTACGACTTTGGGTGTCGAGACTATATACCATATGCTATAATTATAAAATTATTATTTTTGTTTTTTAAACTTCTTTTAGTTTTCAAATTGGTTTAATTTACCATGGGTGGTTTCAATTTAAGTGATTTAATAATTTTGATTTTGTTTTTTACTTTTAGGTGTATTTTATGTTAAAATGGAATTAAAATTTCAAGATTGAAGAATACAATAGACTCCATTTTGGGTGGAACCTATTCTATTCAACATCATAAGTGTTATTAGAATGAAATCTTCACCCTAGATTGAGGATTCATTCCAAAAGTCTAATTAAGATCCTAAGTATCTTAATTAATCCTTTTTTTGAATTTATCTAAATGATTTGATTTATGTTAATTTATAATTTTTTTATTATTCTTTTAATTTCATTTAATTTGATCTATTATTCATTTGTCATATAATGTTTATATTCAATTGATATTTATTTATTTTTATGTAATGAGTGTTCATTAAAATTATGCTATTTAAATTAATGTTCTTCATTCTTTTTATATATATTTTTCATTAATGTTATTATACTTTAGTTTAGGTTAAACCTTTATGTTTAATTTTATTTTTCCTTACATTTCACCTTTCATCATTAAGTTTCATGAGGCATTAAGTTATATTCATTTTATTTGTTACTTTTGTTCCATTTAATTTAGGATAATTGGATTTACTTATAACATTTGGTTGTATTGATTTTATTCATTTATTCAATTCAAGTTAATTTCGTTTATTTTTCTTATCAATATTTATTTTCCTTAACTTGGGTAAACTTAACATTCAATCTTAATTTGGATATCATTTAATTCATTATGTTTCAATTTTATAACCCATTTATGTAATTTTGATCTCTTTTATTTCTATTTATTTATTTCATTAACCCTCTTATTGTTTGATAATGAACTTAGATTAAAATAGTTGATTGCAAGTTATGATTTCATATGTTTTGGAATGGTTCAACTTTTTTTAACTAAAAAGAAATGATAATTCTATTTAAGAAATTTTTTTTATCATTTGGTATAATGTGATTATCATTACTAACTATGATCTAAGAAGTCTAAAGAAGGGTTATTTTTATGTGTATTAAACTTACCCTACGTTACTTTAACTCTTATATCATTTAAGGTTTATTCAAACTTAATCTCATTAAGTTTATTTATATTTACATTTATTGCTACTTTATTCCTTAATCTAAATGGCCTTAATGTTGATAAGTTATAAAGTTCAGAGGTTAATGAATTTTATATTTCAATTTATTAATAGGTTTATCATGACTTAATTGATTATTAACTTTGGTGTTAATTAGGTTATATTTTATCAATTATTCTTAATCCTTAGCTTATGTTTAATTAAATTCTTTTACTTTAAGATTACTTAGATATTTTATTTAAGTTTTCTAATGTTAATTATGATATTTTAATTTTATACTATGGATTTTGTGATTTTTTTGATTTATTTATTTATTATTTTCTTTAAATTGATCTAGAGATTTGGAAATTCAATAATTCCTAATATATATGTCAATTTGGTATGAAATTTTTATGTCATGTGGGGTTCCTTGCTAATTTGATTTCTTTAAAATTCCACTTTGATCAGATGTGTAATTTTGGATTTATTAAGGTTTTAATTATTTTACTAAAACCTAAATTAAGCTTGAGTTAGAGAAATTCATTTAGTAGTTTTATTTTTTCTAGATTTCTATCTAGAAGATGTTTCCATAAAGACTTTATTCATAATTTTTAAAATCTTGGTTAAATTACTATGATTTTTTTAAGTTCAAAATGATTATTTGAATTAATTTAATTCAATTAATTACTAAATTAGGTCATTTTGAATTTTATTAAGTTTTAGTGGGTTTTAATAGTTTATTTATGTTCATTATGGTGTATATGATATTTTAGATTATTTTCATGATTTTCCTAATTTATTTGATTCATTTTTCATTTATTTTATTAAAATTACAGTTTAGGATTGAAAAATTCATATATTTACATTTATTCTTCAATAAAATATGGAAAATTCACTAATGTGTATCTTAACACCAACTTCAATTCCCTAAAGTTTTAAATCCTTTTGATCAATGGTTTGGGATTAATTTATGTTTGATTATTTTTATTGAAACCAAAATAAATACAAAAATTCCCCACAAAATTTGCGGCTTTTGTTTTTTAATGGATTCCTCTCACTGAGATGAATTCGTAGAGCCCTTGTTTGCATTTTTTAGTTTAATATTTAATTTATTATGATTTTTTTTGAAGTTTTAACTATTTTTTATAATTTTAATTCAAAAATGCTGATTTTTGTCTTTAATCACGTTGGATCCACATGGATCCGATGTGGTGCGACTTTAGACACGATGCTGTGGTATTCCCATGCGGGATCCATATAAATCCCACATTACAATGGCAGTGGACGTAGTTTTTGTTCGAGCCATTCGATTTTTGATTGGACGGCTTAGATCATTCAATGGATTTTCTATGGGGAATAAATCTCAATCATCCATTCCTAATAAAAGGAATGGATGACAGAGATTCCAACCAATTCGACAATGGTCAGGTCGAGAGCCATCCATCAAATCAAGGCGATTCTCGATGATCCAACTATTGAAATCACTCGATTTCACTTCCAAAATGTTCAGTGAACTAAAATGAAGGGATCTATATGGTTTGATCTCCCTTGAGATCAAATTCACTTCAAAAGTACCAAAACTATAAGCTTGAGGGGTGGCTTTAAAGGCATACCTTGATTCCAATGATCTCCCGTAGTGGGGTTGAATCAAATACCTTGGTAATGGTGTGACAAAGCTTTGGGAAGAAGTAATTAGGTTGCCTCCTCATGGATCGACTTATGGACTAATGCACAGATGGATTGTGATGAGCTTGGTCATTCTCTGGTTTCCCATTGGCTAGGGGATCAGGGTATAAGTGCGCTCAACTTTGTTTCACTCAAGGAAGGTTGTGGAATGCTCAATTTTGCTTGAGAACCACTCTCTCTTTTCCCGCCAATAGAGGCCAAGATCCCCTTATAGTTTTCTCTTTTCTCTTGGTTGGCAGGAATGATTACAGCCTTGGAGGCTAGCTCTATGGATGATCAGTGGCTAAGCACTTGCCTAGAAGTGTTGAGATGGATAGGCAAAGTGGATAAGGGATTGGGGGAGTTGGATTTGGCTTCATTCTCTTCTTGCTTGCCATGGTATATTCTATCATTTTGGATTTTAGTTGGAATTAATTTAGTTGTTTAAACTTATTTTCAGTCCCCCTTAACCCATCTTAGGATAGGTATGGATGTGTTTGGGTATATTTGAATGGGTTTGGTTCAAGCTTGGGTTCAATTATGCCATTTAGGAAATTTTGATGTAAGTTAACCTAGCTTACTCCAGTTGGTGGATTAGGATTAGATTAGTGTTTCAATTACATCAATTTAACTCTTCATGATGTTTTTAATTATTGAATTTCATGGAATTTATAATTACTCATAAGTTTATTCCATATTTAACCCATTATGGTTTAAGTGAGTTGGGTTTAATTGAATTGAGTCAAATAATGTGTTTGGTTCAATTGCAATGCATTTACTTTTCAATTATAATCTAAGAAATTTGGGATGCATTAGATTAATCAATTCCATTTACATGGGGTTTAGAACTCAATTTAGCCCATTTAGACTTAATGAGTTAACTTTGAGTTCATTTAGATTAAATGACAAAATTGGTTAAATTTGGCTCAATGATGAGTTGATTTGTGTTTAATAGTCATTCCTAAATGATTTTAGTCAAATAATTTGGGTTGATTTTAGTTTGATCTGAATTTGAATCTAATAGGGTCCATTTAGGTCAAATGGACTATTTAGGCTAATTGAGGCCTTATTAAATTTATATTCTTTAAAATTCATATTTAAACATAAATATATTATCATTTAGATCATTTAGAATGGTTTTTTGGTCAAGTTTTGGTGGGTTGACCTTTGACTTAGTGGGACCCACATAAGTCAAACAAATGTTAAAAGGATTGATCATTATTCATGCTTTTAATTTGATTTGATGGTTTTATTTGATTTTGATTTGCATTTGTTTTTAGTTTAGTTTGAGTTTCTTTAAGTTTAAATGGATTTCAGGTTAAATAGGATGATTAGATAATTACCCTATTCACTTTGATTTAAATTCAAGTATATTTAGGTTTCAATTCCTTTAGAATTGGATTTGTATTTGACCCAGGTCTATTCAATCTGTTGGGTTAGATTGGATCCTAGAAAGGTGCATTAGGTCACTAAGTGAAGTGTTATAAGTATTTAATTAGGAGATTTCTAATCTAAGGTAAGGTATCCTAATTATTAGTTTTGGAACTAAAGTTAACATCATCGAAAAATGAGGTCAACAATGTTCAATAATGAATTCGAAGTTGATTGATAGTTTTAATGTTAATCAATTTGAGTTATATTGAGTTTTGACTCATTTGGACCTTTTAAGCCAAATGAATCAAGTTGGGTTAGTTGGATCAAATGGTGGGGTTGGATTGATTGAAATGAATTGGAATGTTTAATTGAATATTTAGAATGATCATGAGGCTTTAGTTTGATTCAATTTGGCTTCAATCAAGTTGAATTAAAAGTTGGCCATATAGGGTTCACATGGGTCTTGGTTTGATTTAATTGGATTGCAATCAAGGTTCACTCAAGCTCAATTAAGGTTTGAATGAGTTTAGGTAGGTCAATTTTAGTTGAATTGGATTAATTTTGGATTTATCTCTTTTAGACCTAAATGGGTTAAATTGGGTCAACTTAACCACTTGGAAAAATTAAACTTTAATGATTCAATTTGGGTTGGAAATCAATTGATTTTGGTTGAGGTTTAGTTTATAATCAATTGATATAGGTTTGAGAGGTTGGTTTGGTATATGTTTTGATTAGGCTTAGGGTTGGTGGCCCTATTCAAACTAAGTTAGAGTCTAACCCTAAGGTCTCTAGGCTTATGATCATTGTTCTCCTAATCGCTAGAAGTATCTTAGCTTGAGGAATACCTTAATGTTTAGATGAATCCTATGTTTAAGGAAGTGGTTAACCTAACTCTAAAGTGAGGACAACATTCTTCCTATAGATCTTCTTTTCTTTATTATCCTTCTTCTTTACATGATCCTTCTCCATCTTTTTATTTTCATTGCTAAGCTCTAGACTCTCTCCTTTAACATGTTCATGCTTTTTACAATGATATCAAATAATCCCATCACCTATAAAAAATTGTTTAGTATGTAATTTACAGATTTTGGATTTTCCATACCTTTGGTTCTTCTTTCTGAGTAAGTTCCGAAGTGTCCTTGAAAGAATTGCAACTTCATAACCATCCTCTTCTGATCTAGAAGTCGTGCCATCACTAACATCATCTATCTACAAGGAAATTATTTTTTTTCTTCTCTTTCTTTTGGAGCTTTCATTTAGTTTGCTTTGAGCAAGTACCTATTCATGTGCTATAAGAGAACCAAGAAGTTGATCAAGTGGATATGACGTCCAATCTTTAGCTTCACTAATTACAGTAACTTTAGCATCCCATTCTTTTGGAAGACATCTTAATATTTTATATATTAAGTCTTGATTTTTATATGTTCTTCCAAGAGAATGCAATACATTTATGATTTTCATGAATCTAATATACATGTCAGATATGGATTCATTTGGAAGCATACAAAAGAATTCCTATTCATGAACTAATCAATAAATATGCTCATTTTTTAGCTCCCTAGTTCTTTCATAAGTAATAATCAGCTTGTCCCAAATCTCTTTTGTTATACTCAACAAAGAAATTCTCATGTAATTATTAGGAAATAAAACATGACGTAATGTGTTACAAGCCTTAGCATTTAAATCATTAAGTTCTCTTTTAGCTACCATCCATTCCTCAAAATATTTTTCTACATTCATGCCATTTACTTCTACTATGGGTGTATGATATTGGAGTATCAACATATACCACATATATGCATCTTAACCTCTTAAGAAAGCACTAATTCTATTCTTCTAATAATCAAAAACTACACCATATAATAGTGGAGGTCTATGAGTAGACTTTTCCTCAAGTAGTGAGCCATAGGAAAACACTATGTCATAGTGAAAAATGACCAACTTTTGGATGTTAAGCTAATAAAAGAGCCCAGGCTCTAATACCAATTGAGAGTAACTATGGTACCCAAATGGGGGTGGTGGTTGAATTAGGTGTTTAAGAAAATTTAATAAATTTAAAGCTTGAAATTTAATTTAAAATAGTGATAAATAAATAAAAAGTACAATGCACAAAAAATGCAGAAAAGAAAAGAGAGACAACATGCATAAGATTTTTACATTGTTTGGTTAAAAACCCCAAAACATGTCTACGTCTATGCCTAGCCACCTTGGCTAGGAATCCATTATCCCAACAAAAATATATTATAATCTTACTCTCCTACAGTAGGGAGAGTACAACCTGAACAAAACCTCATACTCTCCTATAATGGGGTGAGTATAACCCCAACCAAAAATAATTTTTAAAGAATATAGAAAGATTACAATAAATACAAATTTGACCGAACAAAAATCAAAATATCTAGCAATCTATTCAAATAAAATGTTGATCTTACATAGAAAAAATGACCACCTTACAAAATATCAACTTCCAATAAGTTTGACAAAGTAAATGACTCACAAATTTTTTAAAATGTGAAATGAAAAAAATTATGTTTTCAAAATTATTATTTAAATATTATTTGTCAAATTTATTTTCATAAAGGATTATAACTAGTTTTAATGCAGCAAGGTAACAATGATTAATTTTTCATTAAAATAATTTTTTTTAATATGGGACAATAAAAATAACAAAGTAAAGTTAATTTTAGTAAGATAAAATCTAAATTCAAGCTAGGTGTAAAGTCTACAATCTCCTTAATGAACATAAGATTAAATATAACTTGTAGGAATTAAATATTATCAAACCAATAGTTTTTATGATGACTTCAAAAAAATTCAACAAATGAAAAATAATTTAAGCAAAAATTCACTTTTATCCAAACTAATATTATGCACCAATGTGATTGAAAGGATGATGAGAATTTCAATTAATTCTATGTGTGGTGTGTGTATTTAGAGTCATAGGGACACCATGCAGATCCTAGGGGATACTTGTTGAAATTGAAATGATTGAGTATGACATCAATGAATGATGTACTACCTCAAAAGGTAGAAACATCACCTTATAATAAACTCAATCATCTAGTAATGACTACTAAGGTAGATGGATCTACGTACACTAGAGATCTTTCTTTTACTTAATATGGATAAAGTAAGGAAGGGTTTATTTTAAAGCCGGGTTCTTAAGTTCCTTATGGAGGCAAGTCCCCATAGTTAATTACACCTTACGAAATGGAGATTTCTTAAGAATACTCTTGATTAAAGTATCAATTAATATCTCCAATGGTTTTAAAGTTTTGATATCAAAGGATTGATGATTATTGGAAAATCAAATGGGATAGTTTAATTAGAGAGAGTTCTCAACAGATTCTAATAGAGAATGAGTAGGAAGCACTAACGATACTAGGAAGCCTAGTGAGTGCTTTAGTCTATCATATAGTGAGGCTTTATATTTATGAAGAAAATTTTATTTATTTGAGTTGACATCTTATTAGAGGCTAGGACTTAGGTTTCAACAATACAATATTATGAAATACCTAAGAGGTGAAGATTTATACTTATAATAAAAGAAAAATGGACTACCTCTAAACCTACATTTAAGATGCTCTTGCACAAACTAAGAGCTCAACCTAAATCTACTCGAGGAAGTGCAACATATTGGTTTACTTATACTAGAGAGAGTGAACCGATCTCGACTCCTCTAGATTTAAAACTATCTGAAGTAGCTACTAGCTAACACCTCCAATGATTCAAATCTGTGTTGGCCAGTTATATATAAACACAAGATAGTTAGGCTGTTATTTATTAAGAATGAATCTAGAGTCCTAAACTCACTCCCAAAGAGACTGGATTATGATTAACATGAAAATGATGTCCAACAAAATTTATAATTTTTTATCCCATTTTGACTCAATATTTTGGACTCAAGCTTAGAAAGTTACATGCCTACATGTATGATTAAATTAAGTTGTAGGCATAATTAGAGAGAAGAGGTGTTCTCCACTATAAGAGAACTGCTCTCATAGGTCAAGCCTTATCCCTTAATGTGCTAGAGTGGAGATCCCTTATTTGTAAAGAAGAAGATAATATGCATGCCTGATATTATAAAATACAACCATATAGCTAAGAGGTTACTAAATCTTTTATTTCTTTGATTATGTACTTAGGCTTTAAAATGAGGTAATAAGTTGTTTAAAATTTAATTAAAATTGATTAGTTGGGGTAGAAAATTTAAGTTTCTAAAGAGCCTATAACATCCAGGCCACACATCAAACAATCAATATTTAAGAAGCTCATGAAAAATATGTAATTTATATTACATAATCACATTAAACGAAGATAAATAAGCATCATCAATTAAAAGAATAAAATGTAGGTATGGCCATCATACACCCTTGAAAAGAAAAAAGTGTGTATCCGAGCTCTACCCTTATAAAACCTAGATTATAATTAATTATACAAATAAAAATAAAACTATGGGGGTCTTTAATTTTCTTCTTCATCATCACTTAAAGGATTGGATACTCCAAGCATCATAGGCCTTCTAGATTTGGCACTTAGGAGGTGGATCCATTGCCCTTAAGTTTAAAGAATCTAGAAAATAATAACCACTCCAACCAATAGCCATCCCTGTCACTGATCACTACCCAAAGCAGAGAGCTGGAGCAGTTAGGAGAGCAAGAATGATTAGGGAAAATAGTTTTTTATAAATAAGGAGGAGGGGTTGATTCACTTCTTCTTCTTCTTCTTATTTTTGGCTACACTTCTCTCTCTGTTTACTGTAAACTCTGTTGCATGCTCTCCTTCTTGTGCAAAATAAGATTGAAACTAGGTTGTCACTAATTTTAAGTAAAATTTGAAATGAAAAGTTTTTGTTATATAATTCCTCGCTCCATTGGAAAATCATGAAGACTTCCACTGTTGATCTTGGATCCAGTGCAAAATGACAATCATCCATCCTTCGATCTTAGATTTAGAGTAAAGGAGAAGAACATGATAATTATAAAATTTTAGACATTGCCAAGATAAAACTCTACCAAAATATAGATTAACATGACATTTAAATCATTAAATACAGAATCTTGAAATTTGAAGACCTCCATCATCAAACTTGGTTCCGACGTGAGATTAAAATATCCCCCCCTCCATTGATCTTAGATCCAAAACAAAGGAGAGGAGTGCATGTTGCACTAAAATATTTGGAAACCTAGTATTGCTAAGCCATTATGTTGCTAAAAAATTATAGAATGTATTAAATTGGCTAAAAAAGTTTTCTAAGAATAAAGTCTCCAGACTCAAAATGCCATATTGCTACTATCCAACACCAATGTGCTGAGCTCTTAAGAATTTGGACCCTGGCTCCACTTTACATTGTTGCAGTGTTATCTACATAGCACCGAGGCACTCTATTAGCACTATGATGTTGAAACTTGGCACCATATTATAGCCTTCTCGGTGTAAGGTAAAAATATTCACTTCCAGTATAGTTGCGGTATCTACACAACACCGAGGAACTCTATTAGCATCATAGCATTGAAACTCAGTACTGCAACACTGCCTTCTTGGATTGTATGGTTGAGATGTTCACTTAAAGCACTGTAGAGCTATCTAGATAATTCCTAGGCACCTTATCAGTGACATAGTGCCACTTCTCTCACACCTAAGCACTACATTTTCAGATTTTAAAGCCCAAATTCCATCATACAGAACCACAATGCTAACCTTTTAACACTAAGGTGTTGACTTCTTAATATTGATAGCCTTGAGTTAAAATTTTATTTTAACTTATCATCAGGTTATAATTGAATCCTTAAGATAACCTATCAACATTTGAAATGATAAATATATAATATAAAATAAAATTTTCTTATAAAAAGTTGAAATTTTATTACAACATTTGTCAAAAGTAATTGCATAAAACACAAGGAGAAAATAATAAAAAAATGAAAAGGAGAAAGGAAGAAACTTTCATGGTAGTCATAGTCATCCTCCTCTTCTTCTTCTCGCTCCAGTGGGGTGCTAACATAAGGGTGATAATGAGACACTACAAGAAAATAAACTCTCTTCTAGTTGGCATTAAAGATGTGATTTTCAAACATTTGAAAAAGTGCCGAGTTGAACTCATTCATGTAAGAAAATTATTGCTACTGCTGACCCATAAGATAATCAAAACTTTTTCCAGTTCTTGTTACTGCTAGTTGCTTTCGCTTGTTCTTTTTCTTAATTCTCAGACTTCTCCTATAATTTCATGGAGTTGGTCAATTAAATTTTTGGAGGATTTGTATTTGGATTGAGGAACTCAAAAGCTTTCTCTTCCTTCCATTTTTGATCCAAACCCTTCAATCTTTTGTTCAGTCAGGGAGCCCTTTATATAAGGACTTCATCAAGATCTCCCGATGCACCAACGCTACATTAAAAGAATAATTAAAAGAAGGATGACCATACACTAGGGTAGTACTACCCTTAAGCATATTACAAATTGAATTACAAATAATCTTTCCTACATCTATAGAGAAGTCTTTTGAATTACAAAATTTAAAACAACTCTATCCTTAGTCACCTCACTGATATTACAAGTGGGCATCAACTTGGCAAAAATAAAATAATATCAAGCTTTAGCCTTATTAGTTAAGCTAACAGTAAGAAATTTAATAATCTTTTCTTCTTGTCATTTCCACTTAATATTTACATTTCTCATAATGAGAAACTAAGAATTTCATCAAAATGTGATTATTTTAGTAAGAAATATATTAATCATATATAAAATTTTGTAAATTGCAATAAGCATTAATGGTAGTACTATCAAAACATACCCATTTCTCCTATACAAAGACTTTATTATCCTAGTGATCCTTTATGCTAATGAAGAACTCTCGCACCATAGGGACGATGCAAGTGGCATTGTCTTTGGTGAGATGCTCCCAGCCTTGCTTGTTGATGACCCTCTTCACTCTCCCACCTGTATTGTGGAAGCTCCTTATTGAAATGAGATGCTTGCTGATAAGAGAGTGCTAGTACCTCCCTACAATGTCTACATTCATATATCTGTTAGCGTCGCTCAATGATGCCCTTTTCTTTCCCTTCAGGATGATCTTGAGTGGAATATTTATTGTCATAGAGCTAAACAACTGATAAGAAAAAGAAAAATAAAGCTTTAGAATAAAAGTTTTGGTAGCCTAAGGGTCCTATTTATAGTTTGGATCTAGCTCTACTTCTGAAATATGGGACTAGAGCCATAGAGTTCCACATGTAGTACCTAGGTGCTGGTCAGTTCATGAAGATAGTTACTATGCCTATTAAAAAGATGCATTTATAACCATTAATTTAATAACTGACAAGATCTATAAAGCATGACAGACATTGATGGAGTGTCACGACACTCAAACATAGCATTGTAGTGCTGGTCAAAAGTTACATCCTTTTTTGTTAAATGCGTCTGCCAGTCTGTCAACCCTTTGAATGGCTTTTTGATTTGCATCATGATGCTACTTTGGCAGAGCCTAGGCACTGGTCAAATAGTTAACTTTCTTTATATTATTCTTTATGGCACCTCAAGCTACGGTGTTGGGTTTACGGTGCCTAAGTGCTCTAATTTGAGACCTATATTTCTGTCTACCGGTATTGGGGTGTTGAACTCTGAGCACCAAAGTGCCAACTTCTCAGTGCCAAGGTGCTAAACCCCTAACATTATGGCATTGCTTCTACAGCACTGAAGCGCCATCCCCTATGAATAAAAAATCAAATACTTATTTTATTTTCCATGCACACACCTCTATAATTTTTAACATTTTAAAGAGATGTAAGCCCAATATATTTGTTTGTCATGCGAACACTTAAATTCTAACTAACTTTCTCATGGATGTAAGCTCAGTCATTTGTCCACCATGCAAACACCCCTATAATTTTTGTTATTCCAAAGGGATGTATGCTTAGTGTATCTGTTCATCATGCAAACACCAAAATTCTTTCTAGCTTTTCAATGGATATAAGCATAGTCATTTGTTTTCCATGCAAACTTCTCTACAATTTTTGGCATTCTAAAGGGATATAAGCCTAATCTATCTATTCATCCTATGAACACCTAAATTCTAACTGGCTTTCTAATGTATGTAAGCCCAGTCATTTATTCATCATGCAAATTTCTCTATAATTTTTGGCATTCCGAAGGGATGTAAGCCCAATCTATATGTCTGTCATGTAAACACCTAAATTCTAACTGGTATTTCAAAGGGGTGTAAGCCCAATCTATATGTTTGTCATGCAAACACCTAAATTCTCAATTGGACTTCCAATGGATGTAAGACTAGTTATTTGTTTGGCTTTCCAAAGGATATAAGCCCAGTCATTTGTTTTCCATCCAAACTTCTCTATAATTTTTGGCATTCCAAAGGGATGTAAGTCCAATCTATTCATTCCCATGCAAACATCTAAATTCTAAAATGGTTTTTCAATGGATGTAAGCCTAGTCATTTGTTTGTCATGCGAACTCTCCTATAATTCTAGCATTCCATGGATGTAAGCTAAGTCATTTGTTCACCATGCGATCTTCTTTGCTGGCATTCCTAAGGAATGTAAGTCTAATATGTTCATTCACTATACGAACATATAAATTCTAATTACCTTTACATTGGATTTAATCCTAGCCATTTGTTGCCATGTAAACTTCTATATGATTTCTATCATTCTAAAGGGATGTAAGTCCAACCAGTTTGTTCCTTATGCAAACATCTAAATTTTTCATGTGAACTCTCTTATGATTCTTGCATTCTAACGATGTATGCTCTATCATTTTTTGGCCATGAAAACTTCTCTACTGGTATTCCAAAGGGATGCAAGTCCAATCTATTCATTTGCCATGCAAACATTTAAAATCTATCTGGCTTTCAAAATGGATGTAAGCCCAATCATTTGTTTGCCATGCAAACTTCTCTATGATTTTTGGCAATCCAAAGGGATATAAGTCCAATTTGTTTATTTGTCATACAAACATATAACTTATAAAGTGGCTTTCCAATGGATGTAAGCTTAGTCAATAGTTCATCATGTGAACTCCTCTATAATTCTAGCATTCCAATGGATGTAAGCTTAGTCATTTATTTTCCATATGAACCTCCCTATTGGCATTCCAAAGAGATGTAAGTCCAATCCATTAGTTTTCTATTTGAACTCTAAACTCTACTGTCATTCTAGTGGATGTAGGCCCAATCATTTATTTTCCATGCAAACTTTTCTATTATTTTCTATATTCCAAAAAGATGTATGCCCAATCTTTTATTTTGCCATGTGAACACCCAAACAATATTCTAAGGGATGAAAGGTCTTATCTTTTTATTAACCATGCAAACACTCTAATGACATTTTTAATGGATGTAAGCCCAACATATGTCTGCAAAGTAGCTTTCATTAAATTATTGGATAAACTTATAAATTAAATTTATCCTTAATTTGTAAGACACCTACACAATAACTCTAGTCTACTTGAGATATTTGAGTTGAGGCAACCCATGAAAGCTAATTAGACTCCCTATAAATTATGGCTAATAACCCTCTGATGTTGGTAGATTAGAATAATGATAGTTCCGGGATGATGGAACCATAGGAGTTTAATTGAGATTATTCTCTTTTTTTCTTTAGATATTCATCCACACTACACCATTAGACATCAATTCGTATCAGAGAGATATGTTTATTTTCAACCTTAATCGAGAGTGCTCTCTTATAATGGTAAGAGGGGTAATTAACTATGAATGCTTATGATCATTGGAAGTAGAACTCATATCTAAATAAACTCTAACATAATGTTAGTAGAAATTTGGTTGAATATATATCAATGTACCTCATGAAAACATACTCCCCAAACATCCTAAAAAGATGGCAGAAATTTGCAAAGGTGTTTTGCTTGAGCGATAATATTTTTGACTTCCCTGAGGATTACTTATCTCTTCATATTTAGTTGAAAAAAAATTAAAATATATGATATCATCATATATTTGCAAATTTATTAGGCTATTTTCTATATATAATCTAGGTTCTTGAAATATAGTAGAACCTAATTTCAAATATATGATCAAATGTAAAAATATAAAATCATAAATATGACAAATGTGATGAATACTATGTTAATAGAGGGATTTATTGTTAGATTACCTCAAGCCATGATCAACGTTGATTCTACTAGAGACACTCTCCAGTTTGAAACAATTTTTGAAGTAATACAATTTGTATCTGTTGGACCTGTGACCAAGCCCACGACTAAAGGCACTGAAATGTCAAAAGCATTCAAAAGACTACCTTACAAAGGAAAGAGACCTAATGTAGTCATCCCTAATGAGCCCAAGTAGCTGAATACTAAGGCCTTATGCAATCAAGGAAAGAACTCAACCTCTAAAGAAAGCTTTCAAAACTCTATCTTACAAAGGGTTCTATTTTTGATAGACTATCAAAGGAAGCTCCAACAATTCCTGCTAAAGAGATGATGCTCATGGAGCCTAAACTAAAATCTATCACTATCAATCCACTTAGAAATCCATCAGAGGAGCCTACCATTCTAAAGGGTCTCACTTTTGCTTCAAGCAATAATGATCATGAAGCATCTTCCTTGGGCACCAAAATATGTAGAAGACATAGAAGAAAATACAACGCTTATTGCAGTGCTGCTAGATTACCTGTACATGTTGAACAACAATACAAATCATTGGTGGAAGTAAACATACCCACCACAATTTTGAGCTGCTTAGATGGGTCAAAATAAATAACTCTGAAGGAGTTATAAAGAAGTCTTTTGGGGATAAACACATGCAACCAATTTCATAAGATCAACTAAGAAAAGAAAAGATTGTCGCTTCTAAAATCTATAAAGTGTTGAAGGCTATTAAAAATAAAAAACTTCAAAGAAGAATTATAAAGTTGGTGGGCCAGATCACCAATCCAAATTCCTACTCTAAAAGAGGTAGGAATATTGAAAAATATTGTACCCATATTGACAAAAGCTCAAGACCCAAGAGTCCAATATTTAGTGAGCACTGATGACAAGCCTTTTAGTCTAAAAGTACTAAGTGGCCAGTTATTGGAAGGTTCCGACAACCTTCACAAAAAAGGTAATATCAATCATCCCATTTTAATTCATTCAGTGAGCACCTAAGTGTGAAACATCTAGAATATCTCTCCGAAGATCCACCACTGAAGAGTCCCAATCAATCTAGGTTGCTAAAGAACTCCAAGTCATCAAAAATGAGACAAATCAATACAATCAAGCTCAACTAGATGACAAGAAGGCTTAATCACCCATCATCAATTGGAAATGCCAATCTAAAAATAGTCAACCAATGACTGATGATACAGATAATCAACCCTTTTGGGAATATGATGACTTTTGGATTTATGAAGAACAATAAGCTCTTGATTTACAAAATAATGAACATATAGATTGCATGGATGTTGAGGTTATTTAGATTATTGATACATGTTTACAAAATAAGAATATGGTACTTTAATAATAAAATGAGGAATAACTTCAAGAGGGCCCAAGTCACCAAACAATCGAAGGTGAAACTCGAATTGAGATTGAAGAAACTGAAGAACTAATTGATGTTGTAACAAGGTTACAATGATAGATGGTTTCTCAACTCCAAAGAAGAGACCAAGAAATTTGCCAACTTAATAATTATCTCAACAAGATGAATGGGCTAATGAAAGAGCTATTTGGTTAGCTTAATTTAATGGCAACTACAATGTAGCAAGTGCCTCTGAGAAATCCTGAGGAGATGCTCAATCCAACAACTAAAATTGGAGGCATGCAAAAGACTTCACCCAAATTCTAAATAGCTTCAACATAAATAAAAGAATTTCCAAGAGGAGTTACACAAATTCTCACCAAGAGGTTAATGTCATTATCAAATCCCAAGTAGAGGATCTTGATGAGTAAAATTTGTGACACCATGTAGAGTTTAAGAATTTCTTATTTGGATGATCAAATGTGTCATTAAAGAATAAACATGTTTTCCTATATTAGATTTGATCATTTAATAAAAGACTCTTAAGGATAATGGGTCTTTCATTTATCAGAGATTTTTCCCTTAAGTTACATGGAAAGTAGAACATGAATTTTTTTTAAATTGGGTTCATATTTTCCTATAGAGGTAAGCCATTATAGTTAATTATATTCTAAGAAGGGTCTCTTCCTAATAATACTCTTGATTAAGAAAATAAGTCATTATTTCTAAGGATTTCTAAGTTGGTTTTCAAAGGATTGGGATTTTCAATTAGGAATGATCCATAGTGTAAAATCTGGTTGAAACTAGATGAGTTATCCATTATTGACCTCATTTTTGGATGAGATTAATTTGAACTATAAAATCAATAATTAGGATGTCCTAATCTCAAATAGGAATCTACTAATTCAATGCTTAGGGCACTATACTTAGTGACTTAGGGCATCATCTTTGGGTTTGAGCTATCCTAATTGGCTTAGGTGGAATCAATCAAAATTTGAAATTTGGATTAACTCAAATCAAATCTAAATAAATCAAAATGAAATCAAATTAAAACAAGAAAACCAAATCCAAAGTCAAATCTAGTTAGCTCATTTGGCATAAGTTTGACTTAGGTGGGCCCCACCTTGTCAAAGGTCAACCCATAAAGAATTTGACCAAATTAAATTATTCAAAATATCTCAAATGATAAAATAAACATGTTTGATCATGAATCTAAATAAATTCAAATTCATTTAGGTCTTAATTGGGTTAATTAAAACACTTAGTCTAAAATGAACCTAAATGGATCCTTTTGGGTTCAAACCCAATGAAATTGAAATTAACAATTTGATTATTCAAAATCATTTGGAAATGATAATTAAACATAATTCAACCCACCATTGGGTTTATTTTGGTCAAATTGGTCATTTGATTTAAATGAAACCCAAAGTTGACCCATTAAGCCCACTTTAGGTCAAATGGGTTCAAATTGAAATCCAATTAAAATTAAATGAAATTAATACTTCAAATCAACTCACACATATGTCAAGCATGATTGGAGTCTAAACCTAATCCAATTGAGTCAAATTGGTCATTTGAACTCAATTGGAACCAAGCTTAACCCATTTAGGATAAATGGGTTAAAATGAAATGAAATTCCAAAGAAATTCAAAATTAAATGAATTAATTAAATCAAAACTCAATCAATCATCAATTAAAGATGATTGAATCCAAAATTTAAAAGAATTAAATTAAAATCAAACACTTTAAATCAAAGCACTTGGTTTGGATCTAATTTTCCAATCCAAGTCAAATTGGGTTTAAATTTGAACTCTAATTCATTTGAGTTTGATGTAGGCAACCACATATTAATGTAAGGATTTTAATAAGTGATGCCTAAAGTCAAAAGCAAAGAAAAAATCAAACCAAGGGAGGCAGTGGAAATCTTTGACCAAAAGAGATTTCTCCCCCTCTCCATCATAAAAATAACTTGGATTTATCTAAGTAAGCTTGGAGCTTCATCCCACCTCTTATCTAAGAGAGAGGAGATGACTGCCATCAATTGAAGGCCATCATGCCAACAAAGCAAAAGATAATTTGGTTTTTTCTTTCTCTAAGGGATGAAATGCCAAGAAAGAAGAAGAAGAAGGAAAAGGAGCCTATGGCTCAGCCAAGCATGAAAAATAGGACTAAAGCCATCCTCCCTGCTCAATCTTCATCCAAGCATGTTCACAAGGCCAAGGGGAATTGAATCTACCCCTTGGCCAGACTTGCCGCACCGGTAGCCAAATTTAGACCACCAAAAATCCCAAAATAAGGCTTTTGGGCAACTATGGAAAGAGGGGAAGGGGAGCCTATTCCCTCCCCCTTTTCATTCCAAAATGTCCACCAAGGCAAGAGATGATGATCCAGACCCTTCCCCCGGCCTCTCGCCACCGGCATGCCGGCGAACGGACAGAAACCAAGCTCCTCTAATGGTGAAATCCAAGGGAGAGGGTCTTTCATCAAATTGAAGATTCCAACATATTCTAAAGGTTAGGAGACCTCAAATGAATCGCCACCCCAACCCCTCATCACTGACAAACTGAAAAATGACTAATACCACCAGAAAACTGAATCGATGTTGGTCTAGGGATCAATCCACGGGGAGGCAAGATCAAACTTCTTCCACTCCTTCGTTGAGTGAAAATGAAGCTAATGGAGTTGATCCCATCACAAGTGTTCACCAAAATTAAGGTACACCCATCACCAAGCCTCTATTCCATCAGTTTTGAGCCTTTTTGAAGAAAATTTTATCCTCATGTGGATGAAATCATATCGATAGGTCATAAATTGACCACCGATCAATTTTTAACAAAAATCACAATGCAAATCACCAATGATTAGGCAAAAAAGATGGACAACATATATGTTACATTGGTGAGTTGCTTGATTAAATCCACACCATCCTATCCTTCTATTAGGATCAGATGACCTTGATTTACAACCTTAAGAATTAATTGATACCATTGATCACTAGAAATCATCCCGTATGGCACCGCTTTTGACATGAATGCCATGTAGAATTGGATTGCAATTGCCATGTAAATTAAATAGATTATTACCAAATGGCTAATACCCTTTCAAAATCGATTAAAAATTAATTAAAAATCACAAAAATTTAAAAAATTCATAGAAACATAAATATAAATTTAAAAAAAAATGCAAACTTAGGCTCTTTGGATTCATCTTGATGAGAGGAATCCATAAAAATTAAAATTCCCAATTAATTTTATGTATTTTCACCTTAATTTAAGTTTAATTAAAATTAATTAAACCTTAATTAATCTCAAACCATTAATCCAATTGAAACGAAACTTTGGGAAACTAAAATTAATGTTACAACACACCTTAGAATAAAGTTTAATGAATTAATGCAATGTAATCCATAAGAAATGAAATTTCAAATCCTAAACCTCCATTTTAATTAAATAAATTAATATTAAATAAAATAATGAATGAAAATGAATCAAACAACCTTATATCAACTTAATGAACCTTAATGATCATTAAAACACTAATGAAACTCATCCAAACTTAATAAATCATAAATTGGCTTAATTAAGCAATTAATTGAATTAAATAATTAAAATAATTATCGAGAACTTAATTAAATCATAATAAATCAACCAAATGTTCACAAATTATGAATGAACCCTCTTTGGAAACATCGTTTAGAGAGGAATCAACTGTAAATTAAATCCTCAAATAATTTGCATCAAATTAGGCTTAATTTGGGTTTTAATGAAATGATTAAAACCTTAATTACACCATAATTTTGAATTTAACCAAGATGAAACTTTACAAACATGAAATTGGCATGCAATCCCACTTGCCATAAATTTCAAACCCAGTTGATTTTTTGGATTATAAATTATTGAATTTCCAAAATTCTTAAATCAATATTAATCAAATAATGAATAAAGATAATTCATTAATCTATTAAATCATGAAACAAATTGAAATAACCTTAATCAAACATCAAAAGTACTTAGGAAGATTTTCCAATATCTTAAGTCAAAGAACTTAATCAAATTACTTGCTTAATGATTAATGAAATTAATAAATCATATTAAGGGTAATGAAACCTTAAGTTAATAAATTCATAATTAAACAACCTAAACTAAATCAAATGAAATCAAACCTTAACCTAAATACTCTAAGTTAGCATGAAAAAACTAAATGAAACTAACATAACTTAATCAAAAACATTAATAGAAATGAAACAAACCAAAGTCAAAACACCAAATGAAACTAAATAAAATAAAATAAATGAGATAACTTAAATGAAATGAACTAAATCAAAATAAAATCAAATGAAATAATTCAAACCAAACTGAAAACTAAACCAAGAATGAAAATAAAATTAAATTTCCAAAGAAAATAATCAATCCAAATTCAAACAAACTAAATAAAATCAATAGAATTAATTAAGATGCTTAAGGATCTTAGTTAGACCTTTGGGATGAATCTTCATCTTAGGATGAAGATTTCATTTCATTAAAAGTTAGGATGTAGAATAGGGTGAGTTCTATCCAAAAGTGGATTTTATTGTACTCTTCATTTTTGAAAACCTAAACATCACTTTAACCAAATAAAGTGGAAATGAAAAATGGAAACTAAATCACTAAATCATTTGATTGAAACCACGAA
The DNA here is from genome assembly GCA_021442155.1 of Cymbidium sinense. Taxonomy (NCBI): domain Eukaryota; kingdom Viridiplantae; phylum Streptophyta; class Magnoliopsida; order Asparagales; family Orchidaceae; genus Cymbidium; species Cymbidium sinense. The sequence goes on from CM038229.1 coordinate 31,828,812, forward strand.
GGTAAAATTCAAACAAACTCAAACTACAACTTGAAAATTAAACTAAAGAGGCTTAGCAAAGTCTTGCTATACAAGCCTACTCTCTTCACACACTGGATCATTTGGTCATGGACCTTAGACTTAGGTTAGGCTGTTCTGTGATTCTTTATGATTCTTTGTGATGTGTTTTGACATGATGTGCTTCACATGTCTTTGTAGTGTATTATTTTAGACTGCATGTCTAGGATTATTTTTTCGTTAGACTGGATGTTAGGATGTTCTTTCTAAATCTAACATTATCTTCTACAGGGGGATATGCTAGAAAAGATTGCTATCATAAAAAAAATGTTGTTTTCTTGTAGGTATGCTTAAGTCCTTAAGCATAGCCCATAGGATATGGGCTTGGCAAGCAACTAATGCTAAGCCCATATTTTTGTGAAATAGAACTGCTGTGTGCTATTTGTATTATGCTAACATTTGTTTAGCAAGACTTGGGAATTAATTTTGAAATAAAATGTAAATTTGAGCTTAGAATTAGGTTAGGGTCTATGGGGTCTAGGATTAGCATGAGCTGACCCTACTAGAAGATAGCTGTAGTGGTCCTATGTGAAGCCCAATGGATGTCCCTGAGGAAGGAGACTATCCTAGAAAGAAGACCCATAGATCTAGACTTATAGTTCTAGGCCGAGCAGAGCTCGGCTACCCATTTGCCTTTTATTCTAGGGTGTACAATGGTACCTGACCGTATTGGCCTTTTTCTTAAATTAAATTGGCTTGATTTATTTTGGGTGTGCAATAGAATCAACCTACTTTTCAAGGTTTCTTTCTGTGTTATTCTTTCCTATGATTGAATTCCTAGACAGTTAGGCTCATAGGAAAAACTAAATTATATATGCAACTTAAATCTAAAGAAATGAAATGAAATTAAAGAAAAATTGAAACCTAACATAAACTAAAGCCTTAGGAAAAACATAAAATCAATTAGAAATAATCCAATTTTGAAACCATGAAATCATATTGCTTCAATCCTTGAATTGGGAAACTTCACCCATTGCACATAAGGGATATCTAACCCATGAGGATGACCACTTTCTTTGGGAAGCATGCCTTCTATTATTGATTTGGCCCATAAGAATTTTTAATTGCATGATGTTAGGCATAAAAATGCATACCCAAGACCTTAAATAAATCTTGAATCAAACATTTAAAATTTTGAAAAATGTGCATTAGTTAAATGCATTTCATACCATACATGATTCTAGGGATTAAGGAGTGAGTCTAGGTTCATAGATTCCTTTCTAAAAAATGCAACAACCCAGCCATCTTGCATTCATGAGACTTAGCATCATGAATTTAAAATGCACTTAGGTGGTGTTAGCTGACAGCCCTCTCCAGGCGGGTCATAAGCCCAAAAAAGTCAAGGATATGTTAATTCCCACAAATGAGAGAGGAATGACTGATAATTCCCAAAATAAAACTAGGTCGAGCATCTAACATGTGTTAGAAGAACCCGTAGACTAGGTTCTGAAGTATCTTTTTTTGGAATAAGTCTTCAACCCTAGGCATTTTTGCAGTATTGTGTTGCTAGAATCTAAGTCCTAGACTTTTAAGAAATTATCAACTCAAAATCTAAATTAAATTCCAAAACATAAAGCCCAATTATAAGGTAGTTGAAATGCGTGCTGGGCTTCCCAATATCAGTAGGCATTTCTTACTTCATCTCGTTTGGCCTCCAAAATAACTCTCTCCAATTTGAACCAATCCCAATCAAAATTCTAAAAATCAATCCTTTGAAAACTGACTTTGAAATCCTCAAAAATAACAACTCATTTCTTTAATCGAGAGTATTCATAGGAAGTGACCCTTCTTAAGATGTAATTAACTATATGGGATTGCCTCTATAGGGTACCATGAACCCAATTTAAAATTAAACCCTGTTCTACCTTCCATGTAGTTTAGGGGAAAAATCTCTAGTACACAAAAGACCCATTAACCTTAAGAGTCTTTTATTAACTGATCAAATCCATTATAGAAAATTATATTTATTTTCTGAGAGAATATGTTTCTTCCTTAATGATGCATTTGATCATCCAAATAAAAAATTCCTAAACTCTATGTGGTGTCATAAAGTTTCTCCACATCCATAAATTAGAAGATTGCATGAGATGAGGCAATGTGCACCATCAACTCTAGTATAAATAGTAAGAATTCATCCTTAGGATATGCCTTATTAAGATCATTAAAATGAACACATATGCAGATCTGGCCATTCTTCTTCTTAGCTGGAATGTCACTGGCTAACCAGGTGGGTAAAACTACCATCAATCAATTTATTGACTTATGAAATGACCTATTGTTTGACATCTAACTTTATGCATCTAGGAGCTTGCTTGACAGGGATGGCATCAGGCTGGATTGCTAGCTTATGAATTACAACTTTGGGAGCTAACCCAGGCATTTCTTCATAGCTCCATGCAAATCAATCCTTAAATTATGAAAGTATCCTAACTAAGTCAATGTTTTCAGATTCATTCAACAAGGAATTGACATTAGTTTGTTGACCTTATTTTTGGATGAGGTTAACATTACTTCCAAAATTAATAATTAGGATACTTAATCCTAGATTAGGAATCTCCTAATTAGATACTTAGGACACTTTCCTTAGTGGCCAAATGAACCTTTCTAGTATCCAATCTTACCTAATAGGATTGAATAGACCTAGGTCAAATTCAAATCCAAATCTAAAGAAATTGAAATCTAAATATACTTGAATTTAAATCAAAGTGAATAGGGTAATTAATCTAATTATCCTATTTAAACTTAAAGTAGTTTAAACTTAAAGAAACTCAAACGAAACTAAAATAAATGTACATCAAAATCAAATAAAACCATGAAATCAAATTAAAAGCTTTAATAAATCCAAATCCAAATCAAGATCAAGTGGTCAACCCTTTTAACATAGTTTTGACTTATGTGGTCCCACTGAGTCAAAGGTCAACCAACCAAAACTTGACAAAAAAACATTCTAAATGATCTAAATAATATATATTCATGTTTAAATATGAATTTTAAATAATATAAATTCAATAAGGCCTTAATTAGGCTAAATAAGCCATTTGACCTAAATGGGCCTAAATGGACCCTATTAGATTCAAATTCAGATCAAATTAAAATCAACCCAAATTACTTATCTAAAATAATTTATGAATGACTATTTAATACAAATCAACACATCATTGAGCCCAATTTGACTAATTTGGTCATTTGACCCAAATGAACTTAAACCTAACCCATTAAGTCTAAATGGGATAAATTGTGTTCTAAACTCCATGTAAATGGAATTGATTGATCTAATGCATTCCAAAATTTTTAGATTATAATAATTGAAAAGCAAATGCACCATAATTGAGCCAAATTCATTATTTGGCTCAATTCAATTAAACCCAACCCACTTAAACCATAATTAGTTAAATATGGAATAAACCCATGAATAATTGCAAATTACATGAAATCCACTAATTAGAAACATCATAATGGGTTAAATTGATGTAATTAAAACATTAATATAATGCTAATCCACCAAATAGACTAAGCTAGGTTAACTTACATCAAAACTTTCAAAATAGCATAATCGAACCCAAGCTTGAACTAAACCCATTCAAATCCACCCAAACCCATCCAAACCTATCCTAAGATGGGTTAAAAGGGATTGGTAGCAAGTTTAAGAAACTAAATTAATCCCAACTAAAATCCAAAATAATGGAATATTCCATGGCAAGCAAGGAGAGAATGAAGCTAAATTCAACTCCCCTAATCCTTCATGCTCTTTGCCTATCCATCTCAGCATATCTAGACAAGTTTGTTGTGTTTTAATTTGGAGTCATAGGGACACCACACAGATCTTAGGGGGTACTTATTGAAGTGATCAATTGTGACATTAAGGTATGATATACTATTTTGAAAGATAAAAAATCACTATATAATGGACTCAATCACCTAATAAGGACTTCTAAGGTAGATGGGTCAACTTATATACCAGAGATCTTTCCCCTACTTTACATGGATAAGTAAAATAGAGTTTATTTTAAGTTGAGTTCTTTAGTTTCCTATGGAAGCAAGCTTCAATAGGATTACATTACAAAAATCAAATGGGATTATTTGAATATAAAGACTTTTTCATGGATTCAAAAGGAGAATATATAGGAAGCATTTAGGATGCTAAGAAGCTTAGTGGATGCTGTAGTATACCATATGGTGAGGCTTTACATTTTTGGAAGAGAGAATTTATTTTCATTTGAGTTAAAATTTTTTTAGAATGCTAGGACTCATATTCCAACTACAAAAAATTATGGAAATACCTAAGAGGTGAAGACTTATACTCATAGCAAGAAAGAAACAAGCTGCCACATAATCTAGATCTAGAGTGGTCATGAGGATGTGTCATGGCAAGTTTGGTTGGGTTTGGCTCACTTTGACCTATACAAGTCAATTTGGGTTCAATTGGAATAAGTTGACCAATTGGTCAAATTTGATTAAAATTTCTCTTAGAAAATATTCAATTGATTTTTAGGAATAAGTTGGTGAAATTGGTTTTATTTAATTTGGAAGCAAATTTTAGTTTGCTTCATGTGGGTTCATTTAGGCCAAATTGGTTAAGTTGAAAATTTTGATCAAATTAGCCAAATTGGTTTGAGTGGAGGGTTGGTTCATGTTTGAATGATCATTTGAGATTGATTGTAGGTGTTGATTTGAATTAATATAAGATTTGGTTCTATTTGACCCTTTAGATCAAATTGGGTCAAATGGGTCAAGTGGGTTATTTGATCAAATTATCTTCAATTGGTGGTTGAATTGTGTTCAATACTCAATTCATGATTGATTGAGTTCATTGGTTGCAATCAATTTGAATTAGAATGGGATTTTGTTCAATTTGACTCTTTAGGTCAAATTGAGCCAAATATGTCAAATGACCAAATTGGCTTGACAAGCCTAATTGGATGTAAATAAATGATCAATGGTGATTAATAATCATTTTAAAAAAGATTAGGTGAGTTGGTTTGGTTCTATTAGGGTTTGATTGAAGCTTAACTCAATTAGGCCATTTAGGTAAATTTGGGCTGGATGGATCAATTAGGTTGATTGGGTCCAATTGAGACTATATGAAGGTTGAGATATATTCAATGATAGATTTAGAGTTTGTTGGAGGCTTCAATTGCAATTGATTTGAGCTAGATTGAATTTTGGCCCATTTTAATCCTTTAGGTCAATGGGTCAACTTGGATCAATGGAGTTGATTAGCTTGATTGAGTGGATTAGGATAGGTTATCATGATTAATAGGATGCTAGAAATAATCAAGGAATTTGGATTGGGTTGGATTGGCTTGATTTGAATTGAATCAAGTTTTGATCTTTAAGAAATTCAATTGGGCCAACTTGGGTCAAGACCCAAATTGACTTGCCTTGATTCAATTATATTACAATCAACGTTTTATCATGTTGAATTGGAGTCCAAATGAGTTTGGATAAGTTGAGTTTCAATCAAGTTGGTTTGATCTTGAAAAATCCAAATTGGTTGGGTTGGGTTGAGTTAACTTAGCTTATCTAGCCAATTTAAGCCTAAATCGATTAGGCATTTGGCTTGGAACTTAGATTGTATTCATTTGATTTGGATTTAGTTAATTGATTGATCATGGACTTTGGTTTAGTCTTAGGATAGGTGAGTCTTTAATTCTCCTAAGGTAGGCTCTAGTCCTAGGGTTGCACCCTAAAAGTCACTAGGCTTGGGTTTGGTGTTCCCTTAACCACTAGAAGTGTCTTAGCACTAGGGAACTATTATTATCTAGAGGTGTCCTAAATCTAGGGTATAGGTAGTTAATCTCACTCCAAAAGTGAGGTCATTAAGCTTGTAGCCACTGATCACCCTTAGAGCTAGCCTCCAAGGAAAACAATCATCCCTACAGACCAAGAGAAGGGAGAAAACCATATGAGGCTCTTGGCTTCTAACAGAAAGTCAAGAGATAGTGATCCTCAAGCAAAATTGAGCATTCCACAACCTTCCTTGAGTGAAATTAAGTTGAGCGCATCTATAGCCTAATCCCATCACCGCAGGAAGTCAGAGAATGACCAAGCTCATTGGAATTCGTCCAGGCATTGGTTCATAGGTAGATCCTTGAGGAGGCAACCCAATTGCTTCTTCTAAAAGCTTTTTTGCACCATTATAAAGCTATTAGAGTCAACCCCTGCTGCCGGAGATCGCTGGAATCAAGATACACCATTAAAGCCACCCCTTAAGCTTTCAATTTTATCCTTTTTGAAGTGTTAAGATGAGGGATTAAAATGAACTTAAAATGATTTGAACTTTAAGGAATTGAAATTAGTGTTAAGTTACACTTTAGGTAAATTTTTCATAATTTATTGAAGAAGAAATGTAAATAAATGAAAATTTCAATCATAAACTCTAAAAGCATGAAAATAATCTAAAATATCATAACACACCCTAATGAACTTAAATAAACTATTAAAACCCGCTAAAACTTAATAAATCATAAAATATCTTTATTTGGTATTTAATTAAATTAATTAATTTAAATAATCAACTTGAACTTAGAAAATCATAATAAATCAATCAACAATTCAAAGGTTATAAATAAACCCTTAATGGATGCAACATTCATAAGGGAATCTAGGAAAAATAAAACCCCTAAGTAATTCTCTTTAAATTAAGCACAATTTAAGATTTAATGTAATAACTAAAACTAAGTCTAAAATATATATCTGATTAGGGTGAAATTTTAGGGAACTTAAATTATCAAGGAATCCCACTTGCTACAAAAATTTCAAACCTAATTGACTTATAGATTATAAATTATTGAATTTCCAAGTCTTAAGGTTAATTTAAAGGAAATAATAAATAAAAAATCACAAAAATCATCAAACTCCATAATATAAACTTAAAATATCATAATTAACATCAAAACACTTAAATAAAATGTCCAAGTAATATGAAAATATAAGAATTTAATTAAACATAAGATAAGGACTAAGAATAATTGATAAAATAAAATTAAATTAAATTCCAAAGTTAATAATTAGTTAAATCATGATAAACCTACTAATAAAATCAAATATAAAATTCATTAACTTACAAACTTTATAACCTATCAACATTAAGGCCATTTAGATTAAGGAATAAACTGGTTATAAATGTAAATGTAAATAAAATTAATGAGATTAAGTTTGAATAAACTTAAATGATTTAAGAGTTAAAGTAACCTAGGTTAGTACACATAAAAATAACCCTTCTTTAGACTTCTTAGATCATAGTTAGTAATGGTAATCACATTATACCAAATGATAAAAATAATCTTCTTAAATAGAATTATCATTTCCCTTAAGTTAATTAAAAAAATTGAGCCATTCCATAATAAAAGAAATCATAACTTGAAATCAACTATTTTAATCTAAGTTCATTAACAAATATTAGGAGGGATAATGAAACAAATAGAAATAAATGGGATCAAAATTATGTAAATGTGTTATAAAATTAAAACATAATGAATTGAATGATATTCAAATTAAGATTGAATGTTAAGTTTAATCACGTTAATGAAAATAAATATTGATAAGATAAATGAATGAAATTAACTTGAATTGAATAATTGAATAAAATTATTACAACCAAATGTAATAAGTAAATCCAATTATCATAAATTAAATGAAATAAAAGAAACAAATAAAATGAATATAACTTCATGCCTAATGAAACTTAATGAGGAAAGATGAAATGCAAGGATAAATAAAATCAAACATAAAGGTTTAACCTAAACTAATGTCTAATAACATTAATGAATAAAATATAAAAAGAATGAAGAACATTAATTTAAATAACATAATTTAAATGAACACATATTACATAAAAATAAATATTACTTGAATATAAACACTACATAAGAAATGAATAGTAAATAAAATTAAAAAATAATTAAAAGAATTATAATTAGAATTATAACTTAACTTAAATCAAATCATCCAAATGAACCCAGAAGGAATTAATAAAGATACTTAAGATTCTAGTTAGACCTTTTAGATGAATCTTCATCATAGGGAGAAGATTTCATTTAGGATGTTGAATGGAATGGGTTTCACCCAAAAGTGGAATCTATTTTATTCTTCATTCTTGAAAAACCTAAACTTCACTTGAACATAAAAATGAATTTAAAAATGGAAAGAAAATCATAAATCATTAAATCATTTAATTTGAAACCATCCAAAGGTATAAATAAATAAACTTCAAAATTAAAATTAAAACTTGAACTAAAAAGGCCTAGCAGCATCTTGCCACACAAACCCCTTTTCTGCACACATTAGATTATTAGGTCATGGATCCTAGATTTAGGAGGATGATTTGTGATGTTATGATGATGTGATGTGAAATGCATTTTTATTATTTTGTTGTGTACTATTTTAGACTAGATAGCTTGGATTGATTGTTATTAGTCTGGATGGTAGGATGTTATTTTTTGAATTAACATTGCCATCTGTAGGGGGGTTGTGCTAAAAGGGATAACTATAAAATAAATTATAAAATTGTTGCTTACTTTAAAGTGCTAAATAGTCTCTTAGCATAGCCTAATAGGATAGGTGGGCTTGGCAAATAGCTAATGCTATGTCTGTATGTTTATAAAATATAATTGCTATGTGCTATTTGTATTTTCTTGACATCTCTTTTGCATGGCTTAGGATTTATTTTTAAATTTGAAATGTAAATTCAAGCTTAGAATTAGGTTAAGATCTATGGGGTCTAAGATTAGCAGGAGTTGACCCTACTAGTAGATCGGTTGTAGAGGTACCCTATGAAGTCTAATGGCGGTCCATTAAAAAAGAGACGATCCTAGAATAATGACCCCCATAAATCTAAACTAGTAGTTCTAGGCTAGGTTGTGTAAGGGTAGAGCTCAACTACATATTTTCTCTTTCTTCTAGGGTGTATAACAATACCCGACCACATTGGCCTGTTCTTTAATTTAAATTAGTTTAATTTATTTATAGTGCATAATAGAATCAACTTGATTTTCTAAGTTTCTTTTCGTGTTGTGTGATGAATGTATGGATGATTAGGCTCTTAGGAAAACTAAAATTTGCACCCAACTAAAATCTAATCAACTTAAACACAAAACTAAAGAAACTTGAAACTTCACATAAATTAAAAAGTAAAATTATTAGCTTCATGCGAATTGGGCACTTCACCCATTGAACATAAGAGACATTTGACCTTCAAGGATGACCACTTTCTTAGGGAAGTCTGCCTTCTCTTCTTAATTTGGCCCATGATCACTTCTAATTGCATATCATTTAAGCATAAAATGCATACCCCAAGATCTTAAATGAATCACAAGTCAAAACATTTAGGATTAGCTCTTAGATTCTTTCTTAAAATGCAATAGCCCAACCATATTGGATACATAAGACTTAGCATCATGAATTTAAAATTCACTTAGGTGGTGTTAGCTGGCAGCCCTTTTAGTCGAGTTAAGTCCAAAAGAGTTATGGATAGGTTTTCTTTCTCAAATAAGAGAAAGGGTCGATACTTTCAAAAAAGTGGAACTAGGGTGAGCCTCTGACTTGTGTTAGAAGCACGTATAGACTTAGGTTCTGAAGCATCCTACTGGAGTAAGTCTTCAACCTTAGGCATTCTATTGTCTTGTGCTACTAGAATCTACATCTTAGATTTCTAATAAAATGTCAACTTAAATTCTATTTAAAATTTCAAATTTAAAGCCCAATGATAGGATAATTGAAATGCTTACCAGGCATCCTAGTATCAACATGAATTTCCTACTTCCTCTCGATCGGCTTCTAAAAATAAGTCTTTCCACTTTGTAGCATTCTTAATTAAAATTCCAAATTATCATTTTATTTTAAAACCAACTTAAAAATTCATAGAAATAATAGCTTATTTCTTTAATTGAGAGTATTCTTAGGAAGAGATCCTTCATTCCTAAGAATGTAATTAACTATACTGGCATGCGCTTATAAGGAACCATGAACCCAATTTAAAATAAACCTTGCTTTACTTCCCGTGTAGTTCAAGGGAAAACTCTGTGGTATATTAAAGACCCATTAGCTTTAAGAGTCTTTTATTAAATTATCAAATCCATTTTAGGATAACATGTTTATTTTTTGAGATAATATGTTTACTCTTGAATGACACATTTGGCCATCCAAATAAGAAATTCCTAAAATCTTTGTGGTGTCATAAAATTTTCCCATAGAGATATTTTCTAGCAATTCTACTAGAGAGTGATTCCTCTCTCCATCTTTAGAAATAAGTTATTATTTCTATATATTAGTAATGTACTTGTGTTTTCATGAGTCAAGATTTCCTTTCTTCTCATTGAATATCTCTCCATTTTATCCTTGGTAGAGTATATTCAATACATTTATTAAACAAAAGAGAGTATAAAACTATCCCACTTATTGAAATAAAGTGAGACAATTCTATAACTATTGTATTTTCAAAAAAATATCTTTTAAAATAAAAATTCCTAGCCATAACAAAATTGGATAAAATTTTTTAAGGGGTCAAAAGCTCTTCCTTTGATTGCGTTATGATTATTATTAATTATGACTCATCTAAATTTTTTTATTTTGCAAATAGATAATGGTTGGGCAACTAATTTGTGATATGTTTGATATTATTTTTTCATGGATAGTACTAGGTTACTGGATGGCTTCATCATTCAGTTTGGAGCAGGGTTTAAGAACTTAAATATCACAGCTAATGGAGTGACATTAGCTTCTATTGGTGAGGCAGCTGTTAAAAAAATTGCCCATTATGGAGTTGTCAGTGCACCTCATCCTGCCTCCACTGAAGGTAGGAAAGTTACTACCCAGGTCACTAAGAAGGTCCAGATGGGTCATGCTTATAAGAAAATTAAGCTACCCACTCTAGAGGTATTGCCTACTTTCCTTCCTTTCTAGTACTTTTGAGGTAGGTTCCACTTATGAGCCCTTTGAGAAGACCAAAAGTTAGAAGAAAAATAGGGGTACAAGAATTAGAAGGATAGCCTTTAGAGAAAAGAAATAAAAAGAAATGTTGGACATAGAACTGGCTAAGGAGAGGGATGGATGTACCCTTCCTGATACTTCCCCTATCTTAGGAGGAAGTAGATACTACCCTCTTTTGCAACCTAGTGAGAGGAGAATGTATCTAGGATAGCGAGTTCTGCACCTCACCTTTTTATTTATGAAAGTAAAAAAATTTTAGAAAGTTGATTACATGCCAGGCTACACCATATCCTCCATAGGATCCCTGGACCTTCCTCTTACACTAATGAGAAGTTACTTAAGATTGTAAAGGATTATGCATCAAAGAGCTTGGAAAAAGAAATCCTAGAGAAATCTACCACCTCCCTTTACAAAGGGAAGGCAAAGGAAATCCTATCTATTAGAAGAAAGCCTTACTATCCTATGCTATTTGGATCAATATCACCGTCTAGGAAAATAAATGACTTAGCACAAAGATCTGACAATTAGTTTAGGGAAAGATAGAGTTTTCACTAAGAAAATAAGCAAGAGATTCCATGTTAGGAAAACTCTATTGGTCCCTATGCCTAGAGTTCCTTCACCACCTTTACCATCATCAGAGAGAGTACATATCACTAGGACTATTTAAGATAAGCCTTCATCATCTTCACCTAGGCCATGAGCTGAAGGGCCATCATCATCTCATGTTTCTAGTAGGAGAATAGAGTCTCTTCATCCACCTCCTTACATTAGAGAGATTACAAATGAGTGACACCTTAGCATGGGAGCCACTCATGATACTGAGAGAAGTCCCTATTATTTTAGAGGTTCTAACATGTGAAGCATCTGAGATAAAACCCATGGATATGGGACATGAGTCTAATGCCATTCTTGATAGAAGTGGTGCTCCATTTCATCTAGCAAATGAAGAAATGAAAATCATTGTTGAAATAGGATGAGGATTATGAAAAATAAGAAAGCACTATGATATAGAATAAGATGACTTACTGGAAGACAATCCAAGACTACCTGTAGCACATATCTACATGGTAGATACTAGATTATCAAAGAAGGCATATGATGAGTCACAAGAAAATCTTTTAACTGGTCCCACTCAACAGCTGATCCTTCAACTACAAAAGAAGGATGATCAAATTGCCATGATGGAGAAAAGGATGGAGGAGATAGTTGCTACCAAGCAATCACTCTAAAGTATGATCCCCTCAATCACTCTAAAGTATGATCCCCTCCTCTTCACATCTTCATCTTATTGAGCAACCTGAGATAGCACACCCCATTGATGACACAAAGTTTAGTTTAGAGAAATATCATCAAGAGCAAAAGCCTATAGATGATATACCCTCTACAACTGCCTTAAAGTCCTTGGTAGAGAAATAAGTTAAGGAAGCTTTAGCATAGTCATAAAGTACAACCTTAGTTTTGAAGGGTAGACCATACCCTGAAGAATATGATTCCATTCCATACCCTAAAAGATTCATACCTCGATCTTTTAAAGTATTTGATGGAACTGATAACCCCAAAATAGAATTTGACATATTTTAAGCTAGCTACTGTAATGCTGGGGGTAGTAGTGTGTTACTATTCAGGCAATTTGTCAGCAGTTTGATGGGATTTTCCTTTGATTGGTAAGCTTAATTACTATATGGTTCAGTGGGCACATTCATTGAACTAGAAAGTATGTTTATAAAAAGATTCACTAGAACCCAACACCACACCACTGTGGGAGACTTAGTGGTAGAAAAGTAAAATCTTGATGAATCTTTAGTGGATTATATTTTGAGATGGAGAATCCTCAGTCTCAAGTGTGATCCCAAGTTGCTAGAGCAGCACACTGTTGAGATTCTCCTCCAAAATATCCATAGTCTTATGGCCTTCTTACTGAATAGCTTTATGATCAAAAACCTTCCAGCCTGGTAGAAGAGGCTCTTAGGAATACATTCTTAAAGAACACTCATTCATAGAGTAGTCAAAACTTAGAAAGCTTTAGAAAAGAAAGTGGACAATGCATCTGTAGTGAACAAAGGAAAGGCCCCCATCCAAGAGCAGATAGAGTGGCATTTATCCTTCAGGCCACCATAGGACCAAGTATCACCTTCCCTTAAGAAGATTCCAACTATTTTGGTGATAAAAAATGAACTAGACTTATTTTTTTCAAAGAGAGGCGGTGAGGAAGATCTTCAAGAATCTAAAAAAGAAGCTAGATTTCAAACCACTCAACCCAAAGAGACCAGAAGAAGTTAGTAAAGTGAATGACCCTAACTATTATCCATACCACCAAATATTAGGGCACACTATTGAAGGCTTCACTTTTAAAGACTAGCTTGAGACAAATTACAAAAAAGTGTCGGTGATCATTCCTAAAGAATACATTGTGGACCCTGTACTAGGGTCCATTAAAGTGATCACATGTGATTTTACTTCTTCTAGCACCCCTTCAGATGAATGGGATATAGTTTTATCCTATTCTTTTAAAAGGTATTTAATGAAAAATTTTAAAAATGTAATGTAGGATCTAATGAAGACCCAAAGGAAGATCATCTAGATAGATCCATTGGAGTCTAGAGATTCAGTTCCACCTCAGCACTATTCAACATCTTCAGCTACTCAGATTACTGGAGAGAGTGGTGAGGGAGGGACATCTTTTGTACATAATAGAGTTTTGTATAACAAGGATGGAAAGGCTAGGCCTTACACTCCTTTGTCATTATGTAATCATTTTAAAAATGTGAATAAAAAGTCCACCTTAAAAGGTGTTTCTTACATTTGTGCTATATCTGATGAATGTGCTATTGAAAATGTTGAAAAAAAAATAATCAAAAGGAAATTTCTCATAATGATGTGTTTTTGTAAACTAGGATCTGATGCTTATATTTTTATGGAAGATTGGTAATGCAATCCTATTAGCATAGAGGTAGAATTGTTAGACTCTGATCAGTCTTTAGTTAAATATATGATGGATGAAGACCAAGTTGATACAGCCCATGGAGATGTTACTGAAGTGAATCTCCATTATGAAAAAGTTCTACCACATCGTCTACCTCCTCCTAAAGATAAAAAGAAGCAAATTGTTGATCAAGATTCTGAATCATTACAACAATAGCCAGTAGTCAAACTAATTGCTCCCAAGGTCGACTACAACATCTTAGAAAGCTTTATGGTAGACTAAGTATCTATGATTCCCTTGTTCTATCAAATGAAATGAGGGAATCATTAGTACATACATTACTCGACCCAAGGATATGCCTTACCCAGTTAGCAAAAATTTCTTCAGATGAGGCTTGCTACTTTAAGGAGATGTTTAGAGTTAGCTTCTATAATGAGGATCTACTTTTATGGACCACTAATCACAACAGGCCCTCTTACATTTTTGTCGAGTAGAGAATGTCAGGTTGATGAGAGTTCTAGTTGATCTAGATGCTTTAGTCATATTATAAACTCTAGAACATTATCAGTCTAGAAAATTGATACTAGAAGACTTAACTGAGATAGGATGCTATTGAAAGGTTTTAATGAAATTAAGGAAAAAGCTTTAGGCTCGATCACTCTATTATTAGAAATAGAGGGATTGAAGACTGAAGCCAAATTTTATATTATTGACTTAGATACATCCTTTAATGCCCTCCTGAGTTGGAAGAAGAAATAAAGTCCACTATTGACGAGTTAAGGGAGATCAACCAAGGAATGAAGACCCAAAACCAACTTTTATTAGTTCATTGCTGGGTCCAGAGGATTCCAAAGAGTTGATCACTTTACTCTCTGAATATAAAGATTATTTTACATGGTGTTATGATGAGATGCCAAGTTTATCTTTGGATATTATAGTGCATAAACTAGAGATTAAACTTGATGTAATCCAATAAAGCAAGCTCCTAGGCAAATGCACCTAAAAATTGAACAACAAGTAATTGCTAATGTTAAAAATTAATTGAAGTTGGATTTGTACAAGAACATCAATACCCTGATTGGCTAGCTAGTATAGTCCTCATAAAGAAAAGGAATGGTCAAATACACATTTGGGTTGACTTTAGAGATTTGAATAAGGCTTATCCTAAGGATGAGTTCTCGTTACCAATACTGGAACTTATGGTGGACATAGCCTCTTCAGATGAGATATTTTCATTCATGGATGGATCATCTAGGTATAACCAAATTAAGATGTCTCCATATGATGAAACATGATTCAGAACTCCTATAGGGATATTCTATTACATAATCATGTCATTCAGTCTTAAAAATGTTAGGGCAACTTATGAAAGAGCCATGACCAGACTATTTGACAACTTAATACACAATCAAGTCCAATGTTACATCAATGATCTATTCATCAAAGGTAAAAAAAAATCATGTATATGATTTACGGATCATTTTCGAACAGTTGTGCACTATAACCTGAAAATGAACCCATTAAAGTCTTTTAGAGTTTCTCCAATTCTGAAAAAGCCATCTTATAAATTGCAGCTTTAGATGAGTCACTTGGGGCATTATTAGCCCAAGTTAATAAAGAAGGGAAAGAAAATTTCTTCTTTTATTTAAACCGTAGACTCATCCCGACAGAAATCATTTATTTGTCTATTGAAAAGCATTGTTTGGTCATAGTTTCAATACTTAGAAACTAAGATACTATATGCTTTCTCATAAAATAAAATTGACTTCAAAAGTGAATCCATTGCAATATCTTATGACTCACCCAACATTGTCTGGACGTCTATGGTCGATGATTTTATTGCAATTTGAGATTAGCTTTATTCTCCTTCATGCTGTAAAAGGCCAAGTTGTAGCTGACTTCTTAACATGACATCATATACCTGAGAGTTTTACTTTAAATGATGATTTTCTAGATAACAGATCATAACATTAGAAGGTGAACCTAATTCCACTTGGGAGTTCTATTTTGAGGGTGAAGCATCATTAAAAAAAATTAATGAATTAAATTTTTCTATATTAGGCAAGGTAGGGATTAGATTAATATTTATAACCCTAGATAAAGGAATGATGCAATATTCCTATCATCTGGCTGAGTTTTGCATGAATAATGAAGCTAAATATGAGGCTCTTATAACTAGATTAGAGCTAACAATCCTTATGGATATCAAAAATAGAAATTTTTTTAGGGATTCCCAATTAGTTATTAATAAAAAAAGTAGAAATGCAAAGGATAACCACCCATACTGAAGGTCGAGAGGAATGCACCTAAAGGAAGCCATTCATCGACTATTTAAGTAAGGGGAGGCTTCCTGAAGACAAATTGCTAGCAAATAAAATTAAGAGATGGGCCTTGTCTTATGAATTAATTAATAATGTTTTATATTGTAAGTCATTTGTTCAAATGTGGTTATGTTGTTTAGAAAAATAAGAAGCCCATAAGATCATGACTAAAGTACACTTTGGATTGTGTTATGCTCACCAATATGGACCCAACATGAAATTAAAAATTAAAAAACTCGGATATAATTGGCCATCTATGTTAAATGATAGCATAACAATTGCACGTTGTTGCCATTAGTGCTAAATACATGGTGTAGTCTTACATCAGCCTCCTAGTGTACTACACCCTATGATTGCCTCTTGTCCCTTTGAGAGTTGGGGTACTGACATCATAGGACATATTGACCCTCCTTCATCAAAAGGGCATCATTTTATATTAGCTGCAACTAATTACGTTTCTAAATGTGCTGAAGCGGCACCACTGAAAGAAGTAAAAAGCATATCATGTGTTAAATTCTTTTAGAAAAATGTCATATATCAATTTAGGATTCCTCTCTGAATCATATCTGATAATGGTCCATCATTCAGGTCTATAAAATTAAATCATTTTGTGGCTAGACATAGAATTGATAGTACATATTCAACCATCTATTACCCTAGGGCAAATGGATTGGACAAACCATTAAAAAAAATTTTAGTATAGACTTTGAAATAAGTGCTTGAAGAAAATAAATTCCAGTGGCATGAAAAGTTGGTTGAAGCCTATTGACCTTATTTTTGGATGAGGTTAATATTTCTTCCAAAACTAATAATTATGATACCTAATCCTAGATTAGGAACCTCCTAGTTAGGCACATAAGACACTATACTTGGTAGCCTAGTGCATCCCTTCTTCAGGTTACTACAACCTAATGGGTTGAAGTAAACTCAAACCAAACCTCAAACAAAAGTGAATTTCCAAATTAAGAACATAACAATTAAAACCTAAATCTAACTAAGCTTATGTTATGTTAATTTAGGAAATTAAACCTAATTACCCTAATTAAGCTAAAAAATCATATAAACTCAAAGAATTCAAATTAAATTTAAAAAACAAATAAAATGAGATTAATTAAATAAAATAAAATTAAACCCTAATCAAGGTCAAAATGGTCAACCTTTCAAACATAAGTTTGATTTATGTGAGTCCCACCAAGTTGAAGGTCAACCCACCAAAATTTGACCAAATAAAATCATTTTAAATGGTTTAGATGATGATAAGAACATATTTAAACATGAATTTAAAAGAATACAAGTCCAATATAGCCTTAATTAGGCTAATTAGGCCATTTGACCTAAATGGGCCTAAATGGGTCTTATTAGGTTCAAAACCAAATCAAACTCAAATCAACCCGAATCAGTTGTCCAAAATCATTTGAAAATAATTATTGAACATAAATGAACCCATAATTGGGTCCAATTTGGTAAATTTGGTTATTTGACCCAAATGAACCCAAACTTAACCCATTAAGCCTAATTTGGGTCAAATGGACTCAAATTGAAATAAAATTAACCACTCCAAATCATGTCACACATGTGTTTAAGCATGCTTGGAGTCCAAAAATAATTCAATCAGGTCAAAATTGGTCATTTGACTCAATCCAAACCTAACCCAAGCTTAACCCATAAGACCAAGATAGACCAAATTGGACTTTAAACCTCAAGTAAATGAAATTGACTGATCTAATGCATTCCAAATCCTTGGATCAACCTAATTGAAATAAAAATACATTGTAATTGAGAATAAGCTATTTGACTTAATCTAATCCATTCGAACCCACTTAAGTCATAAAGTGTTTAATATGGAATGAACTCTTGGATAATTATAAATTCCATGAAATCCATCAATTGAAAACATCATAAAGATTGAAATTGATGTAATTGAAGCATTAACCTAGTCCTAATTTACCAAATAAAATTAGTTAACTAAACTTACATCAAAATTCCTTAAATGACATATTGTTCCCAATTGGAATGCACTCAATGATTGGAAACTGTAATGTTGATTGGAAGGATAATAAGCCCAAATTCATCTAAATGATTGAGTATACCATGGAAAGAGGGATTGCATGAAGCCCCAATTTAATCTCTCATCTTCTCATTAACCTTTCATTAAAGCTTTGTTAAGGATCCTTAGCCTCCAAGGACATCAATCTTCCTTGACATCAAGAGGCTTTTCTTTTAATGGTAAAAGGGCATATACTTCCATTCAAATGATTTTCATATGAAAGATTATTTGCGATTTTCAAATGAACAAACCAAAGTAACATGGCGGTTTAATACACATGAGGAAATCCAATATTTTCTTCTCATATCTTTATCATGTATTCATTATGTTAGTGATAAAAGAACTTTAATGAAATAATGCCACCCTTTAAATTTTTTGGGATTCAAAAGAAATTAAACTCAATGAGAAAAAAGTCCATTTGATTTTATTCATTGATGATTTTGGAATCAAAATAGAGAAATTTTGATAAGTGGATCACATGAAATTGAAACGAAGGAAACTTTTTGATCAAAGAGAAATAATGAATAATCATTCAGATAATGGATCCATGGTTATAAAATTGAAACATAATAAATTAGGTAATGTTAACTTAAAATTGAATGTAAATTTATGGGTTAAATAAACATCTATGAAAATGTATAAAATAAAAAAAAAAAAGATACATACATAAAATAATAAATAAATGCATTCCAAAATAAATAAAAAAAATGAAAAATAATTTAAATGAAATAAAAAATATAAAAATGAAACCAATTAATGGAAAACATAAATTAACCTAAATGAAAAACATAATAATCATTAAATAAAAAAAATGAAATACATTACAAAATATTTTGATTGAAAAATTAAATATAAAAAATTAACAAAAAAAATAAAATAAATCAATAAAAAGATCAAATTTTTAAAAATAAAAATCAAAACCTAATTCATAAATTATCTAATAATAAAAATTAATTAAGATAAATCTTTTTTTTAACAATCTTAAATGAACTTTATTTTTTAATTAATGTTAAAATATAATTATAAATGAATTATTAATATTTTCATGAAAATAAATCATAACATAAAAAATCCCAAAATATGAGTAAAATCATTGGATACATTTGAATTCTAAAAAAAAAAAATAAACAAATTTCAAAATTAAATTAAGCTTAATTAAAAAAAATGTAAATTAAAACTTATTTCCTAGATCATACATAGATTAAGTTAAAATTTTGTGAGTAAAAAAATCTTTAAAATTTGAAACCTCTTTTATTATATTTCATTCATTTTAACTATCTAATTGATTCTTGGTTATTATAAAAAATTAAAATCAAAATTACAAAACACATCATAAAATAAATTATAAATACATTTTGTCAAGTATGAATATCCAAGCATGAACTAATAATATAATTAAAGTAAAATATGTTTGTTAAATATATTATAAATTTGTTTTAATTAATTTTCTAACTATAGTTTTTTTATAATTTATATAAACTATTACATTAAATTTTAGATTAATATAAAGTGGTATTAAAATGGTTGTAAGATAAAGTAACAATGAATTTAAATGAAGAAACATAGATCTAAAGTAAACATTGTTTATTATACACATTGGTTTTCTTTAAATTAACTTGATTTAGGGTTACATTATGTTTTAAAGTGCTTTCAATTGAAATCATCTCTCTCAGAAAAAAAAATTAAATTTTAAATGTAAATCTAATCAATCAAATCAAATAAATAAAAAAAAATCTAATAAATTAAAGTATGAATCATTAATCAATTTAAAATGAATAATCTTAAAATAATAAATGGTATTTAACAATTGGGATAATAATTGTGCAAATTACTTAAAATTGTTTCTTTATTGATAAACATCTAATGATTATAAATAAAATGCATACAAAATTAAATGAATCATGAGTAAACAATATAAAATATAAATGCATTAGTTATGCATTTATATTAAAAAAGACATAAAGGTTTAACCTAAATGAAATGCAACAATAATACCAATACAATGAATGAAACACTTTAATGTTGATTGTTTGATTGTAAATTAAAATGAATATCAATAAAAATATTTGATAATTTAAATGAATATCAAAATCATTATTTAAGCTTTTAGACTTATTTTTCATCCTCCTTAATTATCTTGAACTTAAATTTTGTACTCTTATGTTGTAAATCTTATATATTTTGAATCTTAACTGAATCATAAAATTAACAATTTAAGAAATGATTGAATTTGAAATATTATGCATCAAATTAATTTCTTGTTCATTTGGTTAAAGAACTCTTTCCACTTTATTATTAAATTTAAAATATCATTTTTGAAAAATTATTTAATTGATTTCTTAAATTCTTAAATGAATTACATATTTTGAATATGACACAATTTAAAATTAACATCTAGGTTAAAAACTATTTGTAGACTTATTATATTTTATTATGAATATAATTAGATAATATGTTTACTATTAATGATACATTTTTATAAAAAATAATTTATATTATGTGGTGTGAAAGTTTTGATTGGACATATATGGGACATTAACTCAATACAATTATGCTTTGTTTATGGAGTATTCTTCATTAAGTACAACTACCTTCATTAAAATAAATATATAAAATTACAATATCAAAAAATAAATCTTGGATACTTGAAGTCTGGAAGATGTTTGAAGTTAAGACCATATGGTTCAAAATGATAATTGGTCATCTAGAACTTTAAAAGCGGAGACTTGTCTTGGTTCTTAGATAATTTTAGTTCATAAATGAAAAAAAAAATTTCTTAGAAAATTGTAGGAAAAAGTTTAGGTTCTTATAGTATACTTGTAATGGCATATGTCTGGACATTACCTAAAAATATTACATGTAACTTGTACTTAATTTTAAAAATAATGATCAATAAAAAATGTATTTCTTTGAATTAAAAATGTATTTAGAAATGATTTAAAATCACTTAATTCTTTCTTTTTTAATAGAACAGTCTTTCATTCATAATTATTATCTCTCATGGGATTAAACTAAGTCTTAATTACCATCTCCATGGTTATAGCATACCTTTCTACACTTATTATTCATTTTTAGGATAAAATCACAAACCTTTCTATCAAATTGGTTATTTAGATTAAATAAGTCATGAAACATTATTCATTCAAAACATTGATAAATAAGTCATTGAAGATTCATATTCTTCATAAGTTAGATTAAGCCATCGAAGGCCCCATCTTAATAATTAATCATATAGATGTAAGTCCTAAAGATGGCATCTTGTCAGTTGACAAGATTACAATAAAGTCACAAAGACCCCTTTCTTAATCATATAGACTATCTAGGTTATGATAAAGTCATTAAGACCCCTACTCTATTAATCAAATTGAGAGGAATATTTTAAGTCACTAAGACCCCTTTCCCTCACTTAATCTATTTTGGAATTAAGCTATTAAAGCTTTATTTGCTAAATGTCACTAGACTAGGTTAAGTCTTTATGACCCTATTCTGTTTCAAATGAAAGAAATTTAAGAATGAATAAGTCATTAAAAGATATCCCTATATTTAGGCTGAACAAGTCCTGAAGACCCATTTCCCAAAATTAAAATCAAGTTTAGGAATAAGTTTGTATTTTCTCTTATAACAAGTACATAAAGCCATTGAAGACTCCTTCTTAATAGTTCAAATGAATTAAGTCCCTTTCATCTTTTCTGAAGAAATTTTGATCTTTATAATCCTTTTCTTAGGTTGGTTAGTCATTAAGGCTATCTCCTTGGCTAATTTATTTAAGAAGATATAAGTCCTTAGTTTTCTTAGTTTGCCATTAAAACCTATAGAATTCAAATTTATGATAATCAAGAATAATCTTAAAGGCATCTTCTTGCTATCTTAATATGTTAGAAGTCTTTCTTTATCTACTCATATGACATTATTTCTTAGAATTTAATAAATTAAATTTCTAAAATGAATCCTCAAAAGAAATTTAGTATTTTTCAAACCAAAACATAAACAACTAAAAAAAAATAGTCAAAACTCACCTGCTTGTAATATAAATTTCAACACTTACACATATTGGTGGTCCATTTATTGATCTCATTCTTGGATGAGGTAACATTACTTCCAAAACTAATAATTAGGATACCTAATCCTAGATTAGCAATCTCCTAAGTAGATACTTAGGACACTTCACTTAATGGCCTAATGCACTTTGGATCTAATCATAGATTGAATAGCACAAAATTCAAATCCAAATATAATGGAATTGAAATCTAAATATACCTGAATTTAAATCAAAGTGAATAAGGCAATTAGTCTAATTATCTTATTTAACCTTAAAGCCATGTAAACTTAAAAAAAATTCAAACCAAACTAAAATAAATGAAAACAAAAATCAAATTAAAAGCATAAATAAATCTAATTCCAAATCAAGGTCAAAAAGTGGTCAACCCTTTTAACGTAGGTTTGACTTAGTGGGTCCCACTAAGTGAAAGGTCAACACACCAAAATTTGACCAAATAAAATCATTCTAAATGGTCTAAATGATAATATATTCATGTTTAAACATGAATTTTAAAAGAATATAAATTCAATAAGGCATTGATTAGGCTAAATAGGTCATTTGACCTAAATGGGCCTTAATGGACCTTATTAGATTCAAAAATCAAACTAAAATCAACACAAATTACTTGTAAAATCATTTAAGAATGACTATTAAACACAAATAAGCTTACCATTGAGCTCAATTTGACCAATTTGATCATTTGACCAAAATGAACTCAAACATTACCCTTTAAATCTAAATGGACGAAATTGAGTTCTAAACCCCATGTAAATAGATTTGATTGATCTAATGCATCCCAAATTGCTTACATTATCATAATTAAAAAGAAAAATCATTTTAGTTGAGCCAAACACATCATTTGTCTCAATTCAATTAAACCGAACCCACTTAAACTATAATGGGTTAAATATGGAGAAAACCCTTGAATAATTGCAAATTCCATGAAATCCGCTAATTAGAAACATCATAAAGGGCTAATTCACCAAATGGATAGATCTAGGTTAACTTAAGTCAAAATTCCCTAAATAACATTATTGAACCCAAACTTGAACCAAACCCATTCAAGTCCACCCAAACAAATCCAAACCTATCTTAAGATGGGTTAAGGAGAATTAATAACAAGTTTATTCAACTAAATTAATCCCAACTAAAATCCAAAATAATGGAATATGCCATGGAAAGCAAGGAGAGAATGGAGCCAAATCCAACTCCTCCAATCTCCCTCTTTGCCTATCCATCACAGCACCTTTAGATAAGTGTTACCAGATCATCTTTGGAGCTAGCCTCCAAGGATAAAGAATCATCCCAAACTAGAAGAAAACCACAGAGGCTCTTCTTAAAGTCAAGATGTGATCCTACAAAATTGAGCATTCCATTCCTTATGAAGAAAGTTTAGTCTATACCCTAATCCTCTTAGGGTTGAATGACCAAGCTCGCTAAGATTTGTCCATGTGTTGGTCTAGAGGTCGATCCACAAGGAGGCAACCCAATTGCTTCTTAGCTTTTTATTGCACCATTAAGCTATTAGTCAACTAATAATCGTTAGAATCAAGTCACCATTAAAGCCATCGCTTTTAATTTTGGTTATTTTTTTAGGTTAATTTGATCTTAGAGATCAAACTATATAAATCCCTTATTTTAGTTCACAAATAATTTTGTTTTTTACAATGATTTCAATGGTTGAATAAATCACCAAGATAACCTCAAAACTCTCACTATAATAGGTGGAATCTCCATCATTCATTTCTTTTATTAGGAATGGACGATCGTGATTTAGTTGGACTGAATGATTTAATCCCTATAGGAAATTTGTGGAATGATCTGAGATATTTGAACTAACATCGGATGACACAAACTAAAATCTCATTTGCCCATTTAATCACGGGATCCCTCGTGGATCACATGAAAATCTTAAGAATTTGTGACTAAATTAATCCATGTGTAAATAAATCATACAAAATAAAATATTAAGACAAAATATATAAACAAGGGCTCTATGGATTCATCTCAATGAGCATAATCTATTAAAGCCAAAAGTCCCAAATTTTGTGGGGGTATTTTTGCATTAAATTGGGTTTGAATGAAAACAATCTAACATAAATTAAATCCAAATCATTGATCAAAATGATTTAAAACTTTGAGAAATAGAAATTCGTGTTAAGATACACATTAGGTGAATTTGTCATAATTTATTGAAAAATAAATGTTAACACATGGAATTTTCAATAGTAAACCCTAATTTTAATAAAAATAAATTAAATATGAATCAAATAAATTAGGAAAAGCATGAAAATAATCTAAAATTTTATAAAACACCCAACAAACTTAAATAAACTATTTAAACCAATTGAAACTTAATAAATCATAAAAAATACCTAATTTGGTATTTAATTAAATTAATTAATTTAAATAATCAACCTAAATTATGAAAATCATAATAAATCAACTAAGAATCCAAAAATTACAAATAAACCATCAATGGATTCATCATGCTAAAGGGAATCAAAGAAAAATAAAATCCCTAAGAAATTCTCTTTAAATTTGGCTTATTTAGGTTTTAATATAATAATTAAAAGCTTAAATAACTCTAAAATACATATCTGATTAGAGTTAAATTTTTAGGAACTTAAATTAGCAAGGAACCCCAATTTCCACAAAAACCTCAAACCTAATTAACATCTAGATTATACATTATTGAATTTCCAAGTCTCTAGGTCAATTTAAAGGAAATCATAAATAAAAAAAATCACAAAATCCATAATATAAACTTAAAATATCATAATTAATATCAAAACACTTAAATAAAATGTCCAAGTAATATGAAAGTAAAAGAATTTAATTAAACATAAGTTATGGATAAAGAATAATTAATAAAATAGAATTTAATAAAACTCCAAAGTTAATAATCAATTAAATCATAATAAACTAAAATATAAAATTCATTAACCTCTGAACTTAATAACCTATCAACATTAAGGCCATTTAGATTGAGGAATAAAGTTGCTATAAATGTAAACCTAAACAAACTTAATGAGTTAAGTTTAAATAAACCTTAAATGATATAAAGAGTTAAAGTAACCTAGGGAAAGTTTAATACACATAAACATACCTTCTTTAGACTTCTTAGATCATAGTTAATAATGGTAATCACATTATACCAAATAATAAAAATAATCTTCTTAAATAGAATTATCATTTCCCTTATGTTATTTAAAAAAAATTAAGCCAATCCATAACATATGAAATCATAAATTGAAATCAACTATTTTAATCTAAGTTCATTATCAGACATTAGGAGAATGAAATAAACAAATAAAAATAAAAGAGATCAAAATTATATAAATGTTTAAAATTGAAACATAATGAATTGAATGATATCCAAATTAAGATCGAATGTTAAGTTTACTTAAGTTAATGAAAATAAATATTTATAAGATAAATAAATGAAATTATCTTGATTTGAATAATTGAGTAAAATTAATAAAACCAAATGTAATAAGTAAATCTAATTATCCTAAATTAAATGAAACAAAAGAAACAAATAAAATGAATATAACTTAATGCCTAATTAAACTTAATGATGAAAGATGAAATGTAAGGATAAATAAAATCAAAAATAAATATTTAACCTAAACTAAAGTATAATAAATTAATGAATAAAATATAAAAAGAATGAAGAACATTAATTTAATTAACATAATTTAAATGAACACACACTACATAAAACAAATATCAATTGAATTTAAACACTACATAAGAAATGAATAATAAATCGAATTAAAAGAAATTAAAAGAACAATAAAATTTTAAAAGAATAATAATAAAAATTATAACTTAACTAAAATCAAATCATCCAAATGAACCCAGATGGAAATAATTAAGATACTTAAGATCTTAGTTAGAACTTCAAGATGAATCTTCATCTTAGGGAGAAGATTTCATTTAGGATGTTAAATGAAATAGGTTCCACCTAAAAGTGGAATCTATTTTATTCTTCATTCTTGAAAACATAAGCTTCACTTTAACATAAAAATGAATTTAAAAAATGAAAGCACAAATCATTACATCATTTGAATTGAAACCATCAAAATATAAAAATTATCAAACTTCAAAATTAAAATTAAAACTTGAACTAAAAAGGCATAGTAATGTCTTACCACACAAACCTCTTTTCTTCACACATTAGATTATTAGGTCATGGACCTTAGATTTAGGCTAGGATGATCTATGATATTATCATGATGTGATGTGAAATGTCTTATTATTTTATGGTGTACTATTTTAGATTAGATGGCTAGGATTTATTATCGTTAGTCTAGATGATGGAATGTAAATTTTAGAATTAACATTATCTTTTGCAGGGGCGTTATGCTAAAAAGGACAGGTGTAAAATAAATTATAAAATTAATGTTTACTTGCAGGTGCTAAATAGTCCATTAGCATTGCCCAATACGATAGGTGGGTTTGACAAGCAGCTAATGCTAAGCACGTATGTTTGCAAAATATAATTGCTATGTGATGTTTGTATTTTTATGACATTTATTTTGTAGAGCTTAAGATTTAGTTTTGAATTTAAAATATAAATTTGAGCTTAGAATTAGGTTAGGCTCTATAATTAGTAGAAGCTGACCCTACCAGAAAATAGATGCAGATGTCACCTCTGAAGCCTAATGGAGGTCCCTGAAGAAAAAGACAATCCTAAAAAGAAGACCCCCATAGATCTAAACTTGTAATTTTAAGCTTGGTTGTATAAGGGCAGAGATTGGCTACACATTTTCTCTTTCTTCTAGGGTGTACAATATTACTTGGCTACATTGGTATGTTCTTTAATTTAATTGGTTTGACTTATTTTGGGTGCGCAATAGAATCAACTTACTTTTCTAGGTTTCTTTTTTAGGATCTTAGGAAGATTAAATTTTGTACCCAACTAAAATCTAAACAACCTAAACAAAAATAAAGAAACTTGAAACTTCACATTAACTAAAGCCCTTGGAAAAACTTAGAAATAACTAGAAACTTCACATTAACATATTGTTCTAACTCTATGAATTGGGCACTTCACCAAGTGCACATAATGGGCATCGGACCTATGAAGATGACCACCTTCTTAGGAAAGTCTTCCTTCTCTTCTTAATTGGCCCCCGACCACTTCTAATTACATATCATTTAGGCATAAAATTCATACCCCAAGACCTTAAATGAACCATGAGTCAAAATATTTAAGAATTGAAAAATGTACATTAATTAAGTGCATATCATTTCCTACATAATACTAGGGATTAGGGAGTGAGTCTAGGTTCTTAGATTCTTTATTAAAATGCTATAGCTCAACCATCTTGTATACATGAGACTTAGCATCAAGGATTTAAAATTTGGTTAGGTGGTGTAAGCTGGAAGCCCTTCCAGGCTGGTATAAGTCCAAAAGAGTGAGGGATAGATTTCCTTTCTTAAGTAAGAGGAAGGGCTGATATTTTCCAAAAAGTGGAATTAGGTAGAGCCTCTGACTTGTGTTAAAAACACTTATAAACTTAGGTTCTGAAGCATCCTACTAGAGTAAATCTTCAACCATGAACATGGGATCCCTCATGAGGGTCCAATTAATGAGATTATTAAGGATAAAGGTTTTAATCCTAATTTGGGCACTAGTAATTTAAAAGGTTCCAATCCTACTCCTGCTTCTTCATCTAATGTTGCACTAATTTCTAACTTGATTATGCAAAATAATAATGATTTGGAAGAAGGTGAAGTGCCCTGTAATGAAGTTTTAAAGATGCAACCTTATCGTAAGCATATCCCTGAACAATCTCTATTAGATGGTGATGTTGTGGATATGACTAATAAATTTCAAATGGATTTTAGAAATAAAAATAAAACTCCTAAATCTAAATTTCCTAACTTTTCTAGAGTTACTAGATCAGGCTCTTCTGCCCAAAATAATGGTTTCTTTCTTAATTTGGAATGTATGAGGGATTGGTACTCTCTATTAGAAATAGAATTAGAAATTTAGTTTGTCCTCATAACATTTCTTTTCTGGCTATATTAAAACCTTTTATCCTTTCTTTTAATATTTCTTTTGTTGCTAGAATGATTGGTTTTAATAATTTCTTTGCTAATTCAAGCAATAATATTTGGATTTTTTGGAATAATTTTTTTATTTTGCAAGTTTTGGATGATTTTTACCAGGTTATCAATCTTAAGATTACTCTTGATAATTGGTTTTATTTTGGTTTATTTGTTTATGCTTGTGATAGATATGGTAGACGGTCTCTTTGGGTTGATCTTATTAATTTTTCTTCTTCTTTTAATGCTCCTTGGTTTGTGGGTGGAGATTTTAATACTATCTCCTCTTCCTCTGAACGGGTTGGTGGTAATGCTCCAAATTTTTTTTCAATAGAAGATTTTAATAACATGATCTTTGATTATCATCTTACTAATATTAGCTTTAGTGGGTCTCAATTTACTTGGAATAACTATAGACTTTGGTAAAGGCTTGATTGAGTTCTTTTTAACCATTTCTGGAGTAATATTCTTCCTAGTACTTCTGTGGAGCACTTAAGTAGAACCTTATCGGACCATTCTCCTTTACTTATCTTTGTGAATTTGAATGCTATTAAACCCTCTTCTTCTATCCCCTTTCATTTTCAAAATATGTGGCTCATGGATGAGAGATTTTTTGATGTTATTGCTAGTAATTAGGGTGAACCTCTCCATCCCGATGATTCTATTTTTTGGATGAGGAGATTGTGGTTCAAATTAAAAAGACTCAAATAATGCTTTAATTGATGGAATAAACATTATTTTAAAAACATTTTTATCAATATCAAAGCTATGAAGAATGAGGTTATAGTTTTAGAAGATGCTGTTGTTAATGACCCTTCTAAAACTCATTTGTTGGCTCAAACTAAAAATAGGTTAACATGTTCTCAAGACATGAAAGAGACCTATTGGCGACAAAAAGCCTCTATGAAATGGATTTTTGATGGTGATCATAATACTAAATATTTTTATGCTATGGTTAAAAAGAATAAAAAGGATTTTAATCATATTCATAAAATTAAAACTAATGATGGTGTTTGGTGTTTGGATAACTTGGAGCTTATTGATTATACTCTCTTTTTTTAAAGAGCTTCTCAATAAAAATATTGCTTATGATGATATTTTTGGTGAAGTTACCCTTAATCTTATTTCTGATGAAGATAATAAGATGCTTACTTTCTTACCTTCAGATTATGAAATTGATGACATTTTACAAAGTATGAATACTGACTCTATGGCTGACCCTGATGGTTACACTACTCTCTTTTCTTATAAAAATGTTGGTGTATCATTAAAGAGGACTTGGTAAAAGCTGTTCTTGATTTATTTAAGGGTGGTACTCTCCCTAAATACTTTGCTAGCACCTCCATTATTTTAATTCCTAAAAAAAGATAATCCTAAAATTTGGAGTGATTTTAGACCAATTAGCCTTTGATCTTTTTTTTAATAAACTTATCTCTAAAATTTTGGTTAAAAGGTTGGGTATTCTACTATCTAAAATTATCTCCCCAATAAAACTAGGTTTTTTAAAAGGAGATCCATCTCTGACAATGTTCTTTTAGCCCCAGAGTTAATCCATGATTTAAATGCCTAAGTTTGCAGTGGAAATCTACTTTTTAGGCTTGACATTTCCAAAGCTTATGATAATCTTGGTTGGGTTTTCCTTTATCAAATCTTGGCTTTATTTGGATTCTCTAATCAATTTATTGCTTTAGTTAAGAATGGGATTTGAGAATTCTTATTTTTCATTACTTCTCAATGGTAAAGTTCATGGGTTCTTCTCTTCCTCTCATGATCTCAAGAAAAAGGGCCCTCTCTCTCCTGGGCTTTTCATTATTGCTATTGAATATCTTTCAGATGTCTTGAGCAGATGTTTAGTAATATGCCTAACATGTATTTCAGAACCCATGCATTTTAGAACCAGTGGTGGGTTACCCATTTCTCACCTCAGTTTTGCTGATGATTTCATTATATTTTGCAATGGTTCTACTCTTTATATTAAAAAATTGTGTAAGTTCTTAACTCTCATTGGTAGGGAAAGTGGCTTGAATATTGATCCTAAAAAAAGTTGTTTGATTACAAACTCTTCTATTTCTTACATAGGATCAATGTTATTAAGAATATTACAGAATTTCACATCAAATTTTCCATATTAAGTATTTGGGGACTCCTTTATATCAAGGAGCTAGAAGATCTTCCTTGATGAAGTCATTCAAAAATTAAATATGAAAATATCCTCTTGGGAGTTTCATTTACTTTCCTTCGGTGCTAGACTTATCTTGATCAAAAATACTCTTTGCTCTTTGCCTATGTATCTCTTGTCTACTATTGTTCCTACCCAATCCATTATTAAAAGAATCAATAGACATTTTAATAATTTTTTTGAGGTTCTAACTCTTCTTCCATAAGGTTACACTGGGCTAGTTGGCACAACTATTATGGTACTTATAATGAAGGTGGCTTGGGTTGAAAAATATTAAAGGATTCTATTAACTATTTTTCTTATAAATTGTGGTGGAATTTTAGAAATAATCAAAGTTGCTAGTCTAAGTTTATGCTTGCTAAATACTGTCAGGCAAACATCCCCTCATTTGTGCTTTTAAATTTGGGGATTCTCCTGTGTGGAGAAGACTTTATAGTATCAAATGACATGCTGAGAACCTTATTTCTTGGGGTGTTAAGTCTGGTTCCACTTTCTTCTGGCAAGATAATTGGCTGGGGTTGGGTTCTATTGAATCCTTGCTCAATACACATTCCATTGTGATGCTTAAGTTTAATAAATTAATTTCTCACAATAAATGGGATGTGGTTCAATTAAATTCACTTGTTCCTAAGGTGATAGTTGACAAAATCCTTAACATTTGCTCTTTCCCTAATGAACTCGACCAAATTCTCTTTAAAAACTCCTCTTCTAGAGATTTTATTTTTAAGGATGTTTGGCATTTCATCAAATTTAAACTTCAAGAGTCCTTGGTTTTTACTAAAATCTAGAATTATTCTGTTCCACTTCATTCTCGATTTTAACTTGGCACATTCTGAAGCATTATATTCCTGTAGATGCTACTCTTCTGAAAAAAGATTTTCATCTTCCCTCTAAATACTACTATTGCCATCACATTGAAATAGTGGATAATGTTTTTGTGAATGGCCCTATTGCTGCTAGAGTGTGGAATTGGTATGATAATATTTTTAACTCTCTCCATTTTAATGGTTCTTTTTCTATTTTGCAACTTCTTGAAGCTTTCTTTTCTCATACTTCTAAGGGTCATGTTAAAATTGTTTTAGCTACTACCATTCTTTGATATATTTGGATGGAGAGAAATGATGCTAAGCATCGTATTATTCCTATGAACTATCATCGTATTATTGCCAGAACCAAATATAAAATTATGTCTCTTTTCAAAGCTAATCTGCTTACTTGCAATAGTTTTAAAGGTGTAAGTCTATGGATTTTATTTTTGGGAATAGCCTTCCCTCCTGTAATATCTCTCGTATCTAGAAGATTATATACTGGATTAAACCTAATTGTCAATTCATTAAAGTCAACACTGATGGATCAGTATCTAATGGTTATTATGGTTGTGGTGGGATTTTGAGAGATTATAGTGGGAAGGTTATCTTTGTGTTTGTTGCCACTTTAGAGCCTTGTTTAGTGTTATTTGATGAGCTTAAAGGTTTTTATCATGGTATATCTATTTGTTTACAACTTGGTTTTCATAAGATCTGGTTTAAAGTTGATGCCCTCCTCATTTTACACTTACTCAATTTTGATGCTCATGGTAATGCTGAAATGTTTTATGTACTTAATCACATTAGGAGGTTTCATGCTAAATTAGAGTTTCAAAGTTCTCATATCTATAGGGAAGCTAATTCCTGCTAACTTTCTTACCAATTTGGGAGCCAAGTTTTCTTCTATGCAAATGTTTTCTTAGGATGACATCCCTTTCTTTTTAAAAGGTTTGGTGAATCTTGATAAAATGAGCTTACCTTATGTTAGAAGTTTTTAATCTTCTCTCCTCATGTGGGGCTTTGGCATACCACTTGCTATTAGTTCGATTCTGATTATTTTTTTGCTTTACCTTGTGTTGGTTTGGTCTCTTCCTCCTTTTTCTTTTTTTTTCTAGTTGGTTTCTTCCCTTTCTTTTGATGGTTTGCGATAATTTTTTAGTTTTTGATGTTTCTCTATTTTCATTCTTTTTGGTTTGCTTTCTCTCCCATTTGGTAGTGGTTTTTTGTTGTAGGTGGTGTGGTTGGACCTCTCTGCAGCTTTCTATTTTTGCTCAGCATTCTCGATTTGGGTCTTTTCCTTTTTTGGATGATGCTTTTACTGCCTTTGTGTCATTCTTGCTATGGTGAGTTGGTTTGTCTCCTTATTGTTGGCTATTTTGGTTGGTTTTTCTTGTTGTTTTTGGTTGTTCTTTCTCTCTTGAGTCTTTTTCTTCCCCTTTGTTCCTGCCATTTTGTGTACTATTTAGGATTTTTCCATCTAGGTTGGGTTTTGCTTTTTGGATTATGGCTATTAGCAGTATTGGTGTTGTGGTTTTTGCTCCTACAGTTTTGAGGATTTTTGTGCCTTTTCTGCTCATTTTTCTGTGCCTCTGGTTATGGTTTGGAGAATTATTTTCTTGCACTAGTTGAGTGTGTTTTGGCTACTTCCTTTTCTTCTTTTTTAGTTTTAACCTGCTGGTATTGTTGCTTCTGGATTGTGGCTGATTTTTACTCTTTCCTGGTTTGTTGGACGCCTTACCTCCTATCATCCTTGATGTCAATCTTATTGTTAAGTTGGATAATATTTGGTGGCTTAGGTGGTGCTCCCTATGGCCTAATACTTTATTGATGGGGTTCCTCCGTATCTGTTATACTAAGCTTAATATCTTTAACTGCTTGGTTCTTTGTGGCTATATTTGCTGGTTAAAGTCTTATGCAAGTTTCTGTGATGTTCATCTTTGGATAAGGTGATACAACAAATATGCTAGAAATGATGGCCATGATGTGTCCCACTTCCTCTTTTGGCTGGTAGTGTTATATGTAATTGTAACCATTCACTCAAAGTCTAGATGCTAGAAACCTATTGTATCACCTCAAGTCTGGATGCTTACATATGGTGTTGCTCCTTGACATTTATAACTAAGCCAAAGCCTTTTCTTCATCCTTTGTCTTCTATCTGCTCTTATTTTCTATGCTTATTTAACTATCTCATTATCTGTACTAATCCCTTTTCTAGCTTCTTGCAGATCTCTGGTTTAGGTTGGGAGACTTTTGCTGCTGGATTGGGCTGGTTTCATAGGATCTCTGGTATAGGCTGGGAAACTTTTGCTGCTGGAGCATGCTGGTTACAAAAGAAACATAGGAAGATTTTTGATGATTTCAAGGAATTATTTTTGTGGATCTTTGTTTCCTTTTTTATTAGCTTTTTGTTATTATCAATTATATCAACTAGGGAGCTTATCTCCTTAGGACTTTTTGTAGCTCTTTGAGCTTTAGCTTAGAGATTTGCCCCCTCTAAGGACTTTGTACATTTTTCTATGGCAATAAAATTTTCTATTTTCTTAAAAAAAACCCTAAGCATTTCTATAATCTTGTGCTTCTAGAATCTATGTCTTAGATTTCTAATAAAATGTCAGCTCAAAATTTTGTTTAAATTCCAAAATTTAAAACCTAATAATAGGATAGTTGAAATGCCTACTAGTATCCCAGTATCAATAGGCATTTCCTACTTCACCCTGATCAGCTTCCAAAAATAAGTCTTTTCACTTTGCAGCATTCGCAATTGAAATTCCAAATTATCATTACTTTTTAAAACCAGCTTAGAAATTCAAAGAAATAATTGCTTATTTTTTTAATTGTGAGTATTCTTAAAAAGATAACCTTCATTTTAAAGATGTAATTAACTATAAGGGTTTGCCCTTTTAGGAGACCATGATCCCAGTTTAAAATAAACTTTTATCTACTTCTAGTATAGTTTAGGGGAAAACTCTCTGGTACATTAAAGACCCATTAGCTTAGGAATATTTTATTAAATGTTGAAATCCATTATAGGATAACATGTTTATATTTTGAGATAATATGTTTACTCCTTACTGATGCATTTGATCATCCAAATAAGAAATTCCTAAAATCTATGTGGTGTCACAAAATTTTCCCACAAGGTTGGGTGAGGGTTATATTTAGTGCCCAAGTTGAGTTCTTTCTGCTCATCGATGGTTGAATTGATTTATTCCTCTAGCTCTAAGGGTGCATCCTTGACATGGAAATCAACTAGATCATCTGAAGTTTCTAAATACACCTCCTCATATGAGTTAGTGCTACCAAAGAAGAACCTATGAAACTCCAAATGATTTATGATGACTAGGAAGTATTCATCATTATCTACCAAACCCATTTTACCAATACCTAGTCATAGTATCAATTGAGAGTTTTTACATTTGTTGGTCCATAGATTTTTGAAGTACTCTGACCTATGCTTAGAATATGGGCATGAAATTAGATTTTCTTAGCTAGATTCAAGACACATGGTGAGTACCAATCAAAAAAAATTCTATTACTTCTTTCAATGAATTATCCTCAAACTCTACATTAGCTTCTGAGCTTAATTGTGCTATTCCAAGGTAAAACTTCTGAGTCTTAGCACTTGTATGTAATTTTGGAGAATCCTCTCAATATTCTAGGAGGAAAGTGAGGTTAGAGCTAAGGTGTTCACATGCTATCTTATAGTTTCATATAATGTAGATTCAGATACACTTATGCTTTGCTTAGGGACCCTATCCTCATCAATATGTAGCTCGAGTGTCACCCCCAATGAAGCCTTCTAGAGTGAATAAAAAGGTAGTGTGATCACTACATAAGACTCATCCTTTGAACTTGGACAAGAAGTCTATGTAGATAGCAGGCATACTCCTTGATTATGGAAAAACATTCCTAGTGGGTGGTAGATATGGAGGTCTTCCTCCTCTATTGCCTCCTCTAAACTTGCCTTTTCCACATCCTGGGGGAGGTCGTGGCATCTCACCCACTTATTCAAAAGGAGTAATGAAATATGGCTGAACTTGCCT
Source organism: Cymbidium sinense (assembly GCA_021442155.1). Lineage (NCBI taxonomy): Eukaryota > Viridiplantae > Streptophyta > Magnoliopsida > Asparagales > Orchidaceae > Cymbidium > Cymbidium sinense. The sequence goes on from CM038229.1 coordinate 31,864,216, forward strand.
TTTCTTTTAATTTTTTTTCATTTCTTTCTTTATCTTTCTTTTCTTTTTGATTTTGATTTAGTTTATGAGAATAGATGCTTTATTTCTTGGAAAGATAATAGGCCTCATCTTCATAGATCCCAATCTCATGTATCGAGAACGGCTTCATATCTCCCTTGACACAATACTCTATGTCGTTCCTGATGAAATTGATGTACTGATGGAATGAAGATGGTACCATATTATTTTCATGAATCTAGGTCACCCTAGTAAAGCATTGAAAGAAGTATCTGAATCTATTATATGAAACTTGGCCTTAATCTTCCAATCACCTATCTCTAATGGTAGTGTGATGGAACATAAGGCCCTCTTATTTTGTTCATTAAATTTTTTCAACATCATCTTTTCAGCTTGAAGCTCAGTGATGTCAATCCTTAAGAAGGGAAGGGTTTTTAGGCTCATGATGCTAACAGATGCACTAGGTTTAATAAGCACCTTAGATGGTATGAAATTGCCAACATCCACTATAATGTATGGAGGACAATTATGTTCTATAGTCTTAAGCAACAAGTCTTCATCTAAAAAGGTGATGCCTATGAATTCCTTTAAAAAGCATGCCTCTTCTCTAGCTAGATCAATAGTGGTCAACCAAGATATCTCAGGATCAACTAGAGCTTTGATTAATGATTCCCTTATTTCTTTAGACAAAATAATGGTGTCATATATGCTTAGCTTAGCTTACAACTTTCTAAGGTGCATTAGGACATTGTAGTCAACTTTAGGCTGGTCCTCCATAAGCATATCTAGGGGTGGAGCAGCTTATGGATGGATTATCTACTCACTGAAACCAATGACTTGTTTACCCTTGTATTGACGTGCTACCCTAAGAGGTAGACTTTGACATTATGGAGGTTGACTTTAATTATTTCTTCAGCTAGAGGGTTTGTGGAAAGTTCTTCTTGTACATCAGGCATACCTACAACTTCTCCTAAAGGATCTTCAGAGTTGGACAACTATAAATCTACCTCAAGTGGAGAACCTAGAGATTTAGAAAAGGAAAATATATTTTTGAATCAGAAAGCAAGTGATTTTAATTAAAATTATTATTATATCTTAGAGAGCTTTCTATGAAAATAAAATCACTGAGATTATCAAAGAGAGATAGAATGTAAGTGAAATCTTTCTTCTTCATTAATTTCTTTAAATTTGGAAATACAAAATACAAATCAAATACAGTAAGAAGAATGAGTGGTTTGGTGCCCTCATCTACTGATACAATGCTCCTGGAGGTGGTAAGAGTCGGTAGAAGTGGTAGCTATGGTGGTGGAGGTAGAAGTGCTGAACTTGGATGATGGTTATGCTAAGGAACTATCTCGGGCACATGGTGGTTGTTGTTGGGCTCCCACCCTCTCTGAGTTATCCTTAACAACTAACAGACCTTCAAAGGTGCTGGAGGTCTAAGCTAGGTTAGGCACCTACAGAGAGATGATTCTTTTAGAGGTACAGGATAATAAGATATCCCAACATTCATTAGTCTTGAGAGGATTTAATGATTCCCCAAAGATTACTTTGATAGGGCTTGAAGGTTGCTCCACTAAGTATTCTTTGGGTATCACAATGGCTCCTGACTTATAACTACATTCAAGTTAGTCCTTGAAAGTAAAATTATCTTTTAAGACATGACCAAGCATACGATGGTAGGGACAAAAGTTAGGATCATCACTTCTACCCACTTCTTCTGACTTTCTAGGTTGGGTAGCCGAAAATCAAGCTTTTTAAGAAAGTTCTTGAAAATTTTTTAAATTTATCCTTCTTGAATGAGTACAATTTGTTTAACCTATTTGCAAGAGTAGGTGAAAACTAGCTACCTGGTGGTGGATATTGGAAGCACTACTATGGAGGCTACTGTGATGGTCGGACAGGTGGAAGAGGAGGTGGAAGTGGAGGCTGGTGAACTCTAGGCCTTTTAGGGTAGGGACTCATGGGTTTCTTTCCTTTATACACTACTGCCACTATTCCTGACTTCTTCTCAAATACCTTCTGGGGATTTGGATTTATATGATTAGTTTAAAGAAAGGTAATTGTTTGGCTTCCTCTTGTAGGCTAGTCGCCTTACAGATAAGCTTCTCAAATATTTTAATTATAAATCCCTTTGTGGGAAAATGTTATGACACCACATAGAGTATAGGAATTTCTTATTTGAATGATCAAATTCATCTTTAGAAAATAAACATATTATATCAAAAAATAAACATGATATCTTATAATGGATTCAATCATTTAATAAAAGACTTCTAAGGCTAATGGGTCTTTCAAGTACCATAGAGTTTTTCCTTGAACTATATAGGAAGTAGAACATGATTTATTTTAAATTGAGTTCATGGTTCCCTATAATAGTTAATTACATCTTAAGAATGAATGGTATCTTCCTAAGAATACTCTTGATCAAAAAAAAAGTTATTATTTCTATAGAGTTCTAAGTTAGTTTTCAAGAAATGATATTTTAGAATTTCAATTAGGAATGATCCAAAGTGGAAAGAGTTCATTTAGGAGGCCAAGCAGGATTAAGTAGGAAATGACTATTGATACTAGGATGCATAATCGACATTTCAACTATCCTACCATTGGGCTTTAAATTTTGGAATTTAATTTAGATTTTAAATTGACATGTTCTTAAAAGTCTAGGACTTAGATTCTAGAAACACAAAACTATAGAAATTCCTAGGGTTGAAGAGTTACTCCAAGGAGGAAGCTTTAAAACCTAAGTCTACAATTACTTCTAACACAAGTCAGATGCTTGACCTAATTTCATTTCTAGGAATTATCAATCATTCTTATCACTTGAGGTAACAAATCTATCCCTAAATCTTCTAGACTTACAATTCACCTGAAAGGGCTGCCATCAAATTAGGGTGAGAAGATCGATTATGACTCTTCTGGGCTTACAACTGCTTGGAGTTGCTACCAGTTAACAACTCTTATGACTTTAAAACCATATGGGCTAGTCATATGTAAATGCAAGATAGGTGGGTTGTTATTAATTATAAAAGAATCTAATATCTTAAATTCACTCCCTAAGAGACTATATCATGATAAGTGTGCAAATTATGACTTATGCTAATGCAATAAAGTTTACATATTTTTAATACATTTTTGACTCATCATTTTAGCTTAGGCTTGGAAGAGTTTATGACTAAATGCATGATGAAAGAAGATTATGGGCTAAATCAAATAGAAGTGTTCTCCACTATAAAGGGCTGCCCTCACAAGTCAAGCCTATCCCATATCATGTAAGAGTGGAGATCCCTTATTTGCAAGAACAAAATAATATGCATGCATGATATTTTAGCATACAACCATACAGTGAAGGGGTTGCTAAATATTTTACTTTCTTGACTAAAATCTTAAGCTTTATGGTGGGGTTATGAGTTGATTAACTTTAAGTTGAAGTTATCAAATTATGGTAAAAAATTAATTTTTTTCTTAAAGAGCTTACCACATCTAGGCCACACATCAAATAATTAAACTTTATGTCATTTCTATTATACAATCAAAGTAAACATAATAATCAAATAGTTAATTTCATAAAGAATAAAAGGCTAGTATAGCTGGGTACCACTATACACTCAAGAAAAGAGAAGAAATTGGGTAGCCGAGCTCTACTCTTATATAACCTAAATTACAATTAAATTACAAAAAAAAAGCTATAGGGTATTCTCTTCTACTTTATTTTCAGTTCTTGGATTTGAACATTCCAGGCTTCATAGTGCCTCCTAGCTCTATGCCTTCTATCCATTGCTCATCCTAAACCCCATAGCACTAATCCTAATCCTATTGCAAAAATTACATTTTGTAAATGAAAAATCTAACTACACCTACAAAATAGTAGTCAGCTTAACAAACATACAAACCAAGTAGTTATATTTTATACATTTGGACTTAGCACCTTGCCCTTGGTTAAGCAACCCACCTGTCTTAATGGATCATGCTTAGGGACTTAACAACACCATCAAGCAAGAAGCATTTATAGTTTTATTATTAATATCATCCTAACATACAGACAACTCATAAATAATCCTAACATCTAGTCTAAAAAATTAAATCATAAAATAAAACATTACACCAATACAATCATCGACCTAACCTAGTGCTAAGATTGGTGGCTTAGTATTCTAATGTGTGTAGTAAGGCCAAGTGTGGTATGTCTTAATTGGGCTTTGGAGTTAAGATATTTTAATGATTGAATGCTTACATTCCTTATTAAGGGTGGTTATTCTTTAGGTTGTTTAAAGTTTGTATAAGATTTCATATTATATGCTTTTTTATTGTTTGTTCCTTAATTATAATTTAATATTACAAAGAGAAGAAAGAGAGTTGATTCTCTTTAATCCCTACCTTAGATTGATCCTAAAGAATGGATTTTTATGCTTTTACGCCTTTTAATGAAACTATAAATTTTAATTAGACCTATGTTTGAATTTGACTTAATGAATCTTATTTAAACATGAAAGGAATCTTAAGATTAATAAATCCAAATCATAATCAAATGTGTAATGGTTTGTTATCTTAGCTTCATTATCAATATATATATATATATATTTAAACACACTTGAAGTATGAATACACATGAATTGTATAACAAAAGGAGTTTCTCTTCATATTTATACACATGTATAAATGTATAAGAAGCTATACAAGTATGTTCCTTTGTTAACCAGGGAAGTGAGATTATTTAAGACATCCTTGGAGCTACTTAAAGCCTCATGTTCCTAGGATGTCTAGACTATATACTTATTAGCCCAAATACACACAAGCACATATATAAATAGAAAGATGAAATCATGAAAAGTCACAAGTTGTTATCCTCTTAAGCATGAAAGATAAGTAAACCAAACTTTATTTTATCATCTATAATTGAAATTTATAAATACAAAGCTTAGAAATAAATTATTTAATTTATAACTAATAAATGATTATTAATTAAAGAGTAAAAATAATTTGAGATTTATTAGTGATAATAACCATTCTATATATTTATATCTTCTCACATCATGCAATTGAATGCAACATATCTTTTTTTTTTAAATTTAAAACATGAGTGTATGAAACATATGGCATACAAATTTATGATAATTGAGGCAAAATTATTATACATTATCAAATGATTTATTTGGCTTTATTAAAACCAAAGGACAATCATACTAAATAAACATACCTTAAGCCTAATCAAAGTCTTTCTAGGATTTTAGTTTTATGGTTTTGAGTTATTTAATCCTAAAGAGGAGAAGTGTAAGTTAGTGTTCAACCCATCTCTATGTTTGTTTGTTAAAAAATTTAAAGAGAATTTAAGAATCTTTTATAAATTAATTAAGTTTGGCCCATTAATAATCTATTTAATTACCCTCCCAAAAGAAAACCCTTAATTTCATTAATTATTGGCAAGAGCCCATAAACCATGATGATATGCTTGGAAAATAAAATTGACAGTGTGCTAAGGATTCTAACGCAATTAGGCCCATGTTTAATAATTATTTAAGTTAAGAGAATCAAACTAATTACTTTCATAATTCTCCACTCCCATGGAGAATCATGATTTCATTAAAGATCCTTATGTTAACTATGCACATAAAAAATGGAATCAATTTGGCATCTTGATTAATTAAATCAATTATGGTCAATTCACATTTATGAATTTCATTTTAATCATTCAATTAATTAATTAATTATGGTCACTAAAGAGAATTTTAAAAAATAATTAGAATGAGGAGTCCTAATTATTATTTCTAATTATTTTTACTATCTTAATGTTTAATTAACCATCTCTAATCAATTTCATAATTTTTTATTTATTTTTATAATTATTAGATCATAAAAGAGGCAATTAGGGTTTAAAAATTTGATTCTTCTAATCCACTTGATAAATTAACCCAAGAAAATTATGGGAGGCAGAGGTCATCTCAGATATTCAACATGATAAATCTCAAGTTAATTAACTAAGTGATTAGAGATTAATTTTGGTAATTAATTAAAACTTTAAACCCTAATTAATTACTATTTAGTGGATAATAATTGAGAATATTTTTTTAGATTATTTTATGTCTAAACATTTCAAAATGCATTTATTTACATTTTTATGATTTTTCTACACTTAGTTATGCATTTTTGAAGCTTTGGCTAATTAAAACATATTTTAAACCTTAATTAAATCATTTAGATAGTCAGTGCCACTATACGCCAACGCAGTAGTGCTTTCCATGTGGGGTCACAAAATTGGTTATTTAAATTATCTAGTGCGACTACTGAATTAGTGATGATGGACACACTTTTGTCTTAGGTGTCCGATTATAGATCGCAAGGCATAGATTAATCCCGTGATTTTAATAAAAAAATTTGAGAAAATCTAGCACGATTAATCATGGTTGTCCACCCTAATCTTGCAGAATGGATGATCGATGATTCACTATCTTCCCGCAGTGGAAGATGGACACCATCCACCTTTCTCCACTCAATCTAAGCTCGCAAAGCTTGCTCAATGGCATATTTGACTCAAATCAAGGGGTGATTTTAATGGGATCCTTTGGTGAGATTTGCATGAAATGATAATTTATTTCATGAAGGACAAAAAATCCTATGATTTTCTATGGTTGGCTAGAAATTACCTCACCAGAGCTTAAGACAGATGGTCCATTGATTGAGGTAGCTTCATCTTGAAGAGATGAGGCCCTATTGAGATGCTTGTGAGTTGCCACCCCATCGGTTGCTCTCTAAACCAAGCATTACAAAGCTCACTGAAGTTGGTCATGGAGCGGCCTCTGGTGCTCAAATCAATCAGGAATTAATTCATTTTGACTTGCTAGAGTGAGGTGAAGGTGTAAAAAGAATTAATTTAAGTTTGGTGAGTTTGGATGGAATGGGCTCTTGAGCTTGAACGAGGTAGGTCTCATCAGTGATTGGAGGCATGAGAGGATCAGGGATGCTGTGGGACTACTTGGAATGCTCTAAGTATGGTCTTTGTGAAATTTGATGGATGAAGAAGAGTATATCATTCTCCCTGAGTGAACTAAAGCATGGTATTGGTTCAAACTTTGGCAACCGTCCGACTGGCATAGGTGGCTAGAGGTGGCAAGGGATTGATGATGTTGAGGTGCTTGAGTGGTTGAGGAAGCTTAGTGGCCTTCCATGGGGTGTACACCTCTTTTAATGTGGACCAGTGGTCGGCCAGGAGGAGGAGGTCCTCCCCTCGATCAAGGGCTACACCTAATAGCCTTGGGTAAGGTTTGGTCAATGGGCTATGTTCAAAGAGAGATAAAGTTTATTGTCATGGGCAGAGGAGGTGGGTAGGCCTTCCAAATGGAAACCCTTAGTTCACTTGATTTTACAAAATTGTGTTCACCATGGGTTGGGTTCCCTTCAACAGGTTAATGGGGACCTAAGGATGAGCAATGTCAAGTTTGGTTGGGTTTGGACTTGGTTTGGTTAGCTTTGGCTCAGCTTGACTCATATAACTCAATTTGAGTTTATTTGGGCTAGGTTGACCAATTGACCAAATTGGGTCAATAGGGCTACTGTATTATGTTTAATTGGATATTTGGAAGGCATTGATGCAATTAGTTTGATCCAATTTGAAGTGGATTTGAATTTGGCTCATATAAGTTCATTTAGGTTAAATGGGTCAAGTTGACCAATTTGGTTAAGTTGGTCAAATTAGCTTGAGCAAGGGGTTGATTTATGTTTGATTGATCATTTAGGAGTGATTGAAGGTGTTGGTTTCAATTGGTTTGAATTTGAATGAGATTTAGTTCAATTTGACCTTTTAGGTCAATTTGGGTCAAATGTGTCAATTGGGTTCATTTGATCAAGTTGGCTTCAATTGGTGGTTGGATTATGTTTAAGGATGAACTTAGAGTTGATTGAAGGTCTTGATTGTAATTGATTTGAACTAGATTAAATTTTGGCCCATTTGAACCCATTAGGTCAAAAGTGGTCAATTTGGGTCAACTTTGGTTAATTAGGTTGATTGGCTTGATTGTATGATTTGAAATGGATTATGATATTCAATTGGGCTTTTAGAACATTTATGATGCTTGGATCAGGTTTGATTGGCTTGAACCAAGTTGAATAGGGTTTTAGCCCTATGGAGTTCAAATGGTTCAAGTTGGGTTAAGGCTTGAGTTGACTTGGTTTGATTCAATTAAATTGAAGTCAAGGCTCAATTATATTTAATTGGAGTTCAAATGAGTTTGGATGGGTTAGATTTCAATAATGTTGATTTGATCTTGAGTTTGGCCATCTTGAGTCCAAATAGGTTAAGTTGGATCAACTTAGCCAAGTCAAACTAAGATGAATCAAATTGATATTTGTGTTGGAGCTTGGATTTCCATCATTTAGTTTGAATTTGGTTAATTAGCTTGATATGGAATATGGTTGGGCCTTAAGGTAGGTTAGATTTCACTCACCCTAAGATAAGCTCTAACCTTAGGGTTGTACCTTATAAGTCTCTAGGCTTGGGTTTGGTGTCCCCTTATTCACTTGAACTATCCTAACACTAAGGAAGACTTATGTGTCTAGGAGAATCCTAGGTCTAAGATAAGGGTAGTCAACCTCACTCAAAAAGTGAGGTCAATAATGACCTTACATTATTGAAAATGTATATGAAGGAGGAGCTTATTAGCTTATTGATACAAATGGAGTAATGCCTATGCCCCCTATAAATTGACAATATCTTAAAAGATATTATGCATAACTATTGAAGTCATTATGCTTTAGAATCACAAGAGTAAAAATTGACATTAAATCATTTGACTGAAATGAAAAATCATTATCAGCATTTGAGTTTGAGAAGACTATTTTTATCCCAAAAGGAAATGCTCTTACCCAATAGGGGACAATTTTATATATCTTGTAATGCAAGAGAAAATTTTGAATCAAAAAGAAACTTTGTCCAATCAAAGAAATTTAAACTTAGATTTAATATCTTTTAAATAGACCAAATCTAAGATCTGAAATTTAGACCCATCAAGTTCAAAGGGGCCAGATGTAAACCCAAATTTAGATCCATCATTGTTGGCTTGATGAGCCTCATGTTCAATCCGATCAATTTCGATGATAATAAATGAATGCTTGGATGTTTTAATGAATGTTTTTATGCATTTTAGATATATTAATTGCTAATTACATATCCAATACATCTCATAATATGTTTAAGGAAATTGCAAGAATAGAAGAATGAAAGATAGATCAAAATGGATAATGTGAAGCCCAATATACAATATTTTAGGTTATATGCATTTATAACTATCTTAGAAATTCATATGAGTTCATTAGCATGAATCAATTTGATCACAACTTAACATATTATTTTAATGAGGTTAATTTATATAAATCTCTATCTAATTAACATTCAATTATATGTTTCATACATAGCATTTGAATTGTCAAAATAATAAATGATAATAAATTTTGACTATTAAGTGTAATTATTTTATTTACTTAATATAATTAAATATTTTAATTTAATTTGAAGGTTATATGATAACTAACATATGTATGATTATAGATAAATTATATCATAATATTTAAATGTAATATTTCAAAATTAACAAAAATATATGAAATTTTGTATTTTAGCCAAAGTTATTTTATAATCAAGGAATTTATATCTTGTTTCATCTCCAATGGATTCCTTGAATTATTTTCCTTTAATTTGATAGGTTACATGACCCACGTTTGATTAAAATTGAATTTATTATGACTTCTCAAACATTAACTGAATTTAATAATGAATGCATGCTGCATGCTTTGAATATATTAAGAGCCATATTTGATTATTTTTGACTTGCCCATGTGAAGTCAAATTTTGGCTGCTTGAATTTAATATTTATTTAATATAAATTTTATTTTTATTGAATTTTAAATTATTATATGATAAAATAATATTAGAATAATATATTTTTTGAAATAATTCAAAATTACCTTCTTGCCTATAAATAGCCCTCATTTTCTTCATGAAAGCATTTCTCATTCAAATTCAAAATCCCTCCAGCAAATCTGAGAGACAATTTCTTAGATTTTCCTTCTAAGTTTTCTCTAAATATTGCAAGATCAAATCCTTAGTTTGGAAGCTTCAACATCTTCAACTAAGTAAGCTTTCTCAAATTACTTGAGTTTGTTTTCTTGATCTTAATCCCTTTTCAAGTTGTTCATACTATTTTCACCATCTATTTATTCTTTTCAATTTATACTTTTTAGTGGATTATTCTTCGGACATCAAAGTCTAAAGTTTTTCACATCAAAGTTTCTTCAATCATTTTTTTTTGAAAAACTCTTATGATATTTTGTAGGATTTATTCCAACTTATTGAATTTTTATCATCCTACAAATTTCTTGTGGTTTCTTAAAATATTTCTTCATTAGTCTTATTTGAAAGATCATTTATTGTTAGATCTATTTTACAAGTATATTTTAGCATTTCAAATTAATTTATTATGCTGAAATTATTTTCATATTTGCTAGATCTCTCTTTTTAAAAGCTTAGTAGTTTACTTAAATCTATCATATACTGATTTTATTTAAGTATTTTGTGATCATTTGCATTAGTTGAAAGCATCTTTTTGGTTAAAATAAAATATTCCTTGCTAAAATTTATGTTATTGTGCAAAAGAATATTGTGAATTTATTTTGAAATTATTTTTATATTAGTCTACAAATTATAATAACATAAACATCTTAGTAAGATTACTTTAAGATATTTATTTTATTATTTCTTATCAATATTAAGTGAGCATTTTATCTTGCCAAAATTTTACATTGTTAAGTGATCATTTATAAGTTGTGAGATCACTTTTTGAATTGGATAGCTTGGTATATTTATGAGAGATTTATTTTATCAAAATTTATTATTTTGTATTTTTCTTTTCATGCTGTAAAATTTATATTGGGGTTGTACTCGCCCCTTTGTAGGAGAGTACATATTATTATAGGGGTTGTACTCGCCCCATTATAGGAGAGTACTATTTGTAAGCTATTTTTGCATTTAGTGGATTCCTAGCCAGGGGTGGCTAGTGGGCGTAATGGTTTGGGGTTTGGTGAATCGTAAAATTGTGTGCCTATTGTCTCTATTTACTTTATTGCTCTTATATTTTTGCTGCATTAAGAATTGTATCTTATCATTATAAAATTAAAAATTAATTTTCTATTAAAACTTAAAATTTAAGATTTAGCTTTTAAATTTTTTTAATATCGCCCAATTAACCCCACCCTTCTTGGGTGTTATAGTGACTCACAATTGGTATCAGAGCCTAGGCTATATTATTAGCTTAACATCCAAGAGTAGATCTTTTCACTATGGCACATGTTTTCCCAAAGGGTTCACTACCAAAGGGACAATCCACTCATAGACCTCCACTTTTAGATAGTGTACCATTTGATTATTGGAAAAATATAATTAGTACATTTTTAAGATGTCAAGATGCACGCATGTGATATATGTTGACATATCAATATCATACACCCACAGTATAAGTAAATGACATTAAAATAGAAAAACCTTTTGAGGTATGGACTGTAGCTGAAAGATAACTTGATGAATTAAATGCTAGGGCTTGTAATAGTTTACATTGTGCTTTATTACTTGATGAGTACATGAAAATTTCTATGTAAGTACAACAAAAGAAATATGGGATAAACTCATTATAACTAATGAAGGAATTAGTGAAGTTAGAGATGCTCACATAAACAGACATGTTCATGAATATGAGTTATTTCATATGTCTCCTTCTGAATCTATTTCTGATATGTATACTAGATTATGAAAATAATTAACACATTGCATTCTCTTAGAAAAACATATAGGAATCAAGGCTTAGGCTATAAGATTCTTTGATGTCTTCCAAAAGAATGGGAAGCTAAAGTAATATCTATTAGTGAAGCTAAGGATTTATCTACTTATCCACTTGAGTAGCTTTTAGGTTCTTTGATAGTACATGAAAAGGTTATTGCTCAAAGGGATAAGATGAATAACTCAACAAAAAGGGAGAAGGAAACGAGAAAAGCCATTACATTACAAGTTGATGATAGTGATGAGCATAACACCTCAAGCTCGGATGGTGATAGTGATGAGGTGGTCATGCTATCCAAAAGGCTTGAGAACTTGCAAAGGAAGAATAATCAAAGGTATAAAAAATCTAAAAACTATAAATTTCAAACTAAAAAATTTCCTACAGGTGAAGGGATCATTTGCTACCATTGTAAAAAGCATGGACACATAAGAGGTGATTGTCTAGAACTTCCTGAATTAAAGAAGAAGAGATTGATGTGGAAAGAAGAAAAAATATGAAGGAGAAAAAGTACCATAAGAAGAAGAAGAAGGCTTTATGGTCCAATCCAGATTCAAATGAATCAAGTACTTGCTCATCTGATGAAGAGGTCAACATATGTCTTATGGAAAATGGAGAATCTGACTTAGATTCTCAAGAGGTATGCAATGATATATCGTATGATGAATTAGATAATGCTTTTAGTGATTTAGTTATTGAATATAAAAAATTAAAAAGAAAACCTAAACTTAGATCCATCATGTCCAAAGGGATTAGATTTAAATCTAAACTTAGATCCATCATATCCAAAGGGAACATATCTAAACTAAAATTTAAGTCCAACTTGTTCAAATGGATCGAATCTAAATCTAAACTTAGATCCATCATGCAAGGGGTTAGATCTAAACCTAATTCTATATCCATCATGTCCAAAACCAGATCTAAATCAAAACTTAGATCCATCATGTCCAAAGAGACCAAATCTAAACCTTAAATTTAGATCTATTATATCCAAAGGGATTAGATCTAATACTAAAAATTAGATCCATCATGTTTAAAGGGACCATATTTAAACCTAAAATTAGATCCATTATGTCAAAGTGACCAAATTTAAAAGCTAAACCTAGATCCAATATGCATAAATAGGTTAGATCTAAATTTAACAAACTCAAGATGCCCAAAGGGATTAGGTATAAATATAAGTCTAGAATCAACACGTTCAAAATGAACTAAATCTAAATACAAATCTGAATCTATCAAGTCTAAAAAAGGACTAAAAATTACATGGTAAAACTATGATGTTGTAAAAGTCTAAATAGCTAAATAAAATCCCATCAACATAGCTTATTTATAGATTCGAATATGATTGCCTCTTCTATAATGTCCAATGCTTCTTTTTATGCCAATTTGTTACAATGTTTATTTGGAAAAGGCTAGATGACATGCCTCTTATTAAGCCCATTGAGGAGCAGATATGAGCCATAATTGAATCTTATGATCCACATTATTCATTTAGATTACATGATCATTTCTTATGGCATCAAAACATGTTGATGGGTCGAGACATTTATAAAGACTCATTTCCTCGATCATCCCACATTCTAACTTTTGATTCATAGCTTCCATTAAGGTATGATCCTTCTAATTGGGTGATTAATTTAAAGCTGCAACATAGTCACAATGTTCCTAGAGTGAGTTATAGAATGCCTTAGCTTTGAGGATCATGATGTACTTTAGCTAGTTGTAGATAGCGCTCCTTCTATAGGTAGGAGCTTGCTTTTGTGTTGTTGTATATTACATCATGAGATAGAAGATTGAGACTCAAATTCAGTATTCAACACTCCTCTATCAACTATCAATAGCTATATATATTAGGCCTACCATCATTTGTAGATGTATAGTGATATTCTCAAGGGAGCTAGCATATATCATGCAATCTATGCATCACTTTTTAATTATATCCATCTTGCTTTTACTTGGATCCATGACATAGCAGTGCATTGGGATAGGGCCATGAATACTTGTTAGATTAGTCGCATGAGATGAAAGTTACTTTAGTAGATATATATGATATAATAGACCTCTCTATTATAGGCATTCCATACGAGGAGTTCATCCCTCAAGATCATGAACTCTTACAATGTTAGTCAATTGGTTGGTGGAGGAGAAAAGGTTATGTATATTCTCTTAGTCTTCATTATGCTCTAGCTCACTACTAGAGGTTATTGAGAAAGCAGAGATTAGGCTGTAGATGATGTGATACTATTACTCTTCATATATGGTATGAGAGCTTTCTTCATTCAACAGTATGTTTGGCTCATTTTGCATTCTTGGATGATTCATTTGACATTGTCTTTCATTCATCTACAAAGTTCTTTAGCACTAGGTTTGAGCTTCAAAGAAGAGGCAATTCTCAACATATTTTAGCATGAGGCATTGAGTAGATGTCCTTAGTGTTCATTGTCATGTGGTTGTGTTACTTTGTATTCTTGGGTCGTAGAAGACTCTTCCATCATTGTACTCTCTTGATAACTAGTTTGCTTGTTCATCATGAGAGAATTGCACTAGCACCTATAGCATTATCCTTCTCTTACCATGGATTGGGAAAAGTGAGCATCTTATCTGACTCATGCAACTATGATGTGGAGGCTCTTTGGCATTACATATATAGATGGATTCATGCACATATTTCTAGAGCCTTTAATTATCTTGAGACACTTATTTTCTATAGAGAGTAGCATTTTCCACTAATTATGTAGTAGAGTAGTGCTACAGTTGCTTTACACAAAAATCAGATTCAGACATTTATGTTTGACCCATCATGCATGATGGATCCTTTCAGATTATTCACAAATCATCTTTTTATAGCTTACTTGATCAGAGCTTGGGATAGAGATTCATTAATTCTATTATTGATAGAGGTACACCCTTATTATTATTGATGTTAGGGTATAGATGCATAGTAAAATTTCTCATTGGGCTGAGACCTACTTGTCTTTGCTATTGCCACCATGAGTCTATGATTTTGGAGGGATACAATCCTAATAGAGTAGATAGATAGTATGGATTTATGCAGGCTACACCCATATATCAGCTTCCACAAATACTAGATATAGTAGACACTCATTTGGTAGGGATGTTATCATTGTCTATTTGGTTGGAGTTAGCAACTGACTTGGGCTTTTTTGCTTCGACTGAGAACTGGTTCTTATTTTTATTAGCTTCATAGAAGGAAAGCATATGAGTTAATCACTTATGGCTACTATGAATTTATGATATCTTTTTTTTTTTCCCTTTTTGGAGTTTAGATTTTGTATATGATTCAAGAGACCAAGATTGGTATGACACTTGCATTCTCCTTGACACACAGTTCATGCTTCTAAGGAATGATCAAATAGATAGAAAAGTGATTGAGAGCATCATTGAGATCCTTCACCTATTTATACAGAGGCTGATAAGGATGCTCCAAGCCCTCCTCCAGGGGATTATGATATATGAGTAGTAAGAACATCCAACTCTATTTGTGATCCATCTCCACCATTAAAAGTTGAACCATCAATAGAGTAGATAGACATTAGTGGGACTCCTCAACAGACCTTAACTCTTATGTGGGACTTCAGTGGGACTTCCCTAGTTTATTATTCTACTAATCTCATCAATGATCACCATATATATATATATATATATATATATATATAAGACTAGTTATGAATCATTCTTATTAGGCTCGACTTGGGTGATAGTGAGTGCTACTATGGATGACTCCTCAACAGACCTTGACTCTTATGTGAAGAGCCAGCTTACTTCTAGTCTAAGGGATAAAGCTTAGAGCTTATCTAGTATGGAAATTTTCATGCTTCATCTCTAAGATACACTCTAAACCTTCAGGTTCATCATATTGTATCTTTAAAGATTTTAAGACCTACTTCTAGGTGTTGACTTAAAAGTTTTGCCTGAGCTTTCTAGCTTTTGTGTGGAGGCAAACTCTTTGCTAAATTATGCTGCCACTTTAATACTTGATGTAGGAGAGCTAATGCTTTGGGAGTCTTTATGCTAAGATGTTGAGTTTGGATTATTCTCACTGTGCACTACATACCAAGAGCTACTATCAAACACACTCACTAATGTAGAAAATTTGTTTAACACTACTTCACATCATACTTCTCTAGTCCGCCAAGATCTCGAGCACAGCCTCAAAGCCTTGAGATCATACCAGAGCGAACTCTCTAGAGTGCAGATTGAGTTTTCAATACATCTATTGAATTACAAGAGTTATAGCATAGGAGGAAATATTTATTAGAGAGGAGGTCTCTGGTGAGACAGGTTGCCATAGTTATAGAAGAATTTTACTCATAGATGGACACCCAATGTCTGAACTCGAGCATGTTCTCTCTTCATTAGTTGATGAACAGGAAGCTGCCTTTTAGCATCTTCATGATGCAGAAGAGAGATAGGCTACTATGACTTATCGAGCCCATACTGCTTTTAGTTTCACTATAGAAATTAAGACTAATTAGCTATAGCTAAAATTTCTTTTAGCAACTATCTCTAGTTGTTACATGATATATAAATATTATGATTATTGACTTCATGAATATTATTCTCTTTCTAGTTTTTATGTTTTTGAATATAATAAAGGAGAGAAATGAATGCATCATGTCTAATCTATATGGCACATTATTCAAGAGCAATTTATTTACAACTAAAAATAATTAAAAAAATGAAGTATCTGACTTGAAGATGGTGTTGCAACCCTGGCGCTAGCTCTGCTTCCCCTAAGTCTAAAGAATCAAAAAGTACTAATCACTCCTACCAATATTCATCCTTATTAGTGATAACCACCCAATGGGGAGAGAGGGAATGGTTAGGGGAAGTAGTTTCTTATAAAAAGGGGGAGGTGCTGGCTCTCTTCTTTTTTTTCTATCTAAACTTCTCTCTGTCTTTCTCTACTATAAACTCTACTACATACTCTCTTGTCTCTACTGCACATTATTCTTCCTGTACGAGACAAGATTAAAACTTGGCCATCATGGATTCCAGGTAAAATTTAAAATAAAAGTTTTGTGTATACAATTCCTCACTCCATGATAAAATCTTGAAGACTTCCACCGTTAATCTGGGATTACATGTAAAATTGTGAACCTCACTTCACCGATCATAGATTCAGAGTAAGGGAGAAGATTGTGATCACATTAATTATAAAATTTTAGGCATTACTAAGATAAAACTCTGCCAAAATTTAGATTAACTCAACATTTAAATCATTAAATCAAGAATCTTGAAATTTGAAGGCCTCCACCATTGAACTTGTTTCAGGCATGAGATTAAAATCCTCTCCCCATTGATCTTGGATCTAGAATAAGGTAGAAGAGTGCATGTTACACTAAAATATTTCAAAAACCTAGCATTATTAAGCCATTATGCTATTAAAAGTTTAAAAAAATTATCAAATTCCCTAAAAAATTTACCCTAAAATAGAGACTCCCAACTCGTAGTGCCGCAGACCTATCACCCATCATCGAGGTGCTAAGCTCTCAAGAATTTGGATCATGGCTCTTTGCTTTATAACACTATGATGCTAACTAGATAGCACCATGGCATTGAAACCTAGTGCCACAGTGTTGCCTTCTTTGGTTGTAAGGTCAAAATGTTCATTTGCAGTGTTGTAGCATTATCTATATAGTGTTGTGGTGTTAAAACCTGGCATCGTAATGTTGCCTTCTCGAGTTGTAGGCCAAAATGTTCACTTATAGCATTGTAGTGCTATCTAGATAGCACTATAGTACCATTTATGTAGCACTTAAGCACTGCCTTTTCTAATTTTAAAGCCCAAATTCCATCATACAGTGTTGTGAAAAAAAATTATGACACCACATAGATTTTAGGAATTTCTTATTTAGGTTATCAAATCATCATTAGGGAATAAACATATTATCTCTGGAGATAAACATTTTATCCTACAATGTATCTCAAAAGATAAATATACCAGCTTAGCATTAGTTGCTTGCCAAGCTCACCAATCATATTAGGCTATGCTTTGAGACTTAAGCATACCTGCAAGAAAATAACATTTATATAATTTTATTTTTATTATGATAGTCCCTTTTAACACAACTCCCATGTAGAAATCAATATTAGCTTAAAAGAAACTTCTTATCATCCAAACTAGTATGCAAACACTCCTAGCCATCCAGTCTAAAAAGTACACCACAAAATAAGAAACAAAAAATTTCACATCACATCACAAAGAATCATAAATCAACATAACTTATGTCTAGGGTCGGTGACCTAACAATCTAGTGTGTGAAGAAAAATAGGCATGTGTGGTATGACTTTACTAGGCATTTTAAATTTGAGTTTTCATGTTTCAAGGTTTGTTTAATTTACCATTAGGTGGTTTCAATTTAAATGATTTACTTGATTTATGATTTTTTTTCATCTTTAGATTCATTTTATGTTGAGTGAAATTTAAGTTTTCAATAATGAAGAATTAAATAAGTTCCATTTTGGGTAGAATGTATTCAATTCAACATTCTAGATCTAATATAATGAAGTCTTCATCCTAAGGTTGAAATCTTGTTTATCAATTTATAACCTAAGAGACTTAGGCTAATTTGAGCACCAAATTTAACCTAGGCCGTTTCAAATTTCTAAGTTGTTTTAAGTTTAAGTGATTTAGTTAATCACTTTTATTTGTATTTGGAATTATATTTTCCATTAACCCAAATGAATTTAAGGAATTTCCATGTTAATGAATTCCATATTTGAATATGAAATTCAGAGGTTAATTAATTATTGTTTTCACTTGATTAATTGAATAACATGAATTTAATAAGTTATTAACTTAAGGTTTAATTTTTATTTTATTTATTTCATTAAGCCCTAAATTAATTATTAACTAAATTTCTTGACTATAGAGTGTTAGAAAATTTTTTTAGGTATTTTGAAGTTGATGAAAGTGTTTTAAGTTGATTTTATAAATTCTCATAATCTCCATGATTTTTTGATTTATTGTTTTATTTATACTAACCTAAGGATTGGAAATTCAATAACTTCAAATCTAAAAGTCAATTGACCTTGAATTTTTATAGCAAGTGGATTTTTTTTTGCCAATTTAAGTTCCCTAAAGTTTCCTCCTAATGAGATGTGTAATTTTGGACTAATTAACATTGTAATTATTTCAATAAATCCCAAATTAAGCATAAATTAGGGGAATTAATTAAGAGCTTTATTTTTTTAAAATTTCTCTAAAATTTCTAGAAGATGCATTCATTAAGGATTTATTCAAAATTTTTGGAGTTTTAGTTGATTTGTTATGATTTTCCTTAGTTCATATCACTTAATTAAGTTATTTAATTCAATTAATTATTAAATTAAGTCATTTTTTAGTTTATTGGATTTAAATAGTTTTAATGAAGTGTTTAGGCTCATTATGTTTATGATGATGATTTAAATTATTTTCATAATTTCTCATGATAATTTCTAATTTTAAATTAATTTATTTCATTAAAATTAGGGTTTATGGTTGGAGATTCTATATCTTTCATTTACTTTGCAATAAATTATGAAAAATTTACCTAATGTTTATTTTAACCCTAATTTCATTTCTACAAAGTTTGGGATTAATTGGATGAGTGGTTTGAGTTTAATTTGACTTTTGATTATTTTTATTTAAACCTAAAATTACTAAACATTAATTAAGGATTTTGGGTTTAATGGATTTCTCTCACTGAGATGAATAAATAGAGTCCTTACTTACAAATTTTGGATGTGTATTTTATTTTCTATGATTTTTTGAATTTTCTTATATTATTTACCATTTTTTAATTAAAAAATTGAGAATTTTTAATTTTAATGGGTGACACCATGCGTCATTGACATGGCATCACTTCAGACATCGTGGCGCCTAATTTGTCTAGTTGGGTCGATGGAGATCAAACTTAGATGGCAGCAGGCACCATAGGATTCAACATAGTTGTTTGATTTTCAATCAGAAGGTCGTGATTTCACCCATGTTTTCTTAAGGAAATAAATCAATTCATGGGGATAGATCTCGGTCATCCATTCTTAAAAGAAGGAACAGATAATGAAGATTTCTCCCATGTTCTCCCGCTAGAGAATCGAGAGAAGTTGGCTCTTTGGCCTTGATCATTGGCTATTGGAGTAGCAAGAGAGTGCGATTTTGATTAAAAATCAATCAAGCATTGATTTGCAAGTGATCCTTACGGTTTGATCTCAATGGAGATCGACTTCCCTTCACAAAGGACCAAACTAAAATGCTTTGGAGGTTGGTTCTGAAGCATACATTGCCAATATTAATCCTAAATGGCGAGAACAGTTCATACACCTTTGTGGGGAAGTGGTGAGGGTCTAGAAGAAGTTTCACATGTTGAATACCCATGGATCACTGTGGAGACCAAAGCTCACCACCTTACCATCGGGTTTGATGGTTTTTCGGCATACTGACGGTGACAAAATTGAAGAAATGTTCATTCGAGTTAGACTATATCCCTAGAATGTGTAGGGATATCCAATTTGTGGGGAGGATGAGTGTTCCTCCATTTGAGACCTTTGGCTGAGACCATGGCCACCAGCTTTGGCTGATTTCAGGCCTGTTGGCAGTGAGAGGCTCGTGGAACACCTTGATTCTCTTTCTCTTCACCTCAAGAGTGTGTCAGGATGTAAAGGTGGCCTAGAGGATGCTCCTTTCCTCTCTTTCCATATATGGTTGAAAGCCATATGTAGAAGAGGTTAAGTGGTTGGAATCCAGCCACGGTGGCGAGGACTTTAGCCAAAGGATTGACTTAGTTCCTCCTTTCCTTGTGAGTGTGTTTGGATGCATTCCTTGAGAGGAGGAAGGCTCCGCCTCTATTTTTTTTCTTGGCTGTGAGAATCCATAGGACTTTTTCAAAAGAGGGAAGTCAACTATGGTTGGCTCCTTTGATTGGCACCCTTGGAAGCTAGCTTCAAGGGGTTGTTAACTGGTTGGAGAAAGTCCAATCAGCTAAGGTAAGGAAATGGATGAGGTATGGAGAAGAGGAAGAGGGATATGAACTTCTTGCATGGGTTCCAACCCTTCTTCTCTTATGGTTCCACCTCATCCCTTACCTATATAATTTTATGGCTATTTGCACTTCTTTTGGACTAAAGTATGTTCACTCCTAATTAGGTTGAAGCTATCTTTGAATTAGCCTAGCTTCATGTTGGTTTGGGTTTAGTGATTACACTTAATTTGATGCCAAATTGATTTAAGTGGTCTTGAGTATCTCTCTTTTGATTAATTGACATTTGATTTGAGTTTCAATCATTATTAATTATCCTATAGATAATTTGGAGCTCAACTAGTCCATGTTATATAGGGGTTTGATGTGACTTGAGCTATGTTTGACCTTTTAACTTAAATTGGTCAAATTGAATCATTTAATTCAATTGGCCTTTTGAGATTTAAATTTAGGCTCAATTATATTTATTTGATGATTTATAATGTTTTAATTTGATTGATTTCCTTGGATTTTTATTAATTTTGATTTTATTTCAACTTGACTCATTTTAACTTAAATGGGTTAAGTTGAGTTCAATTGAGTCAAATGATCATTTTAACTCAATTAAATTGTGTTTGACTTCCAATCATGTTTACTCATAAATGTGAGATGATCTGGAATTGATTTTAATTTTGACCCATTTGACCCAAATTAGGCTTAATGGGTTAGGTTGGATTCATTTGGGTCAAATGTCCAAATTGGTCAAATTAATCCCAATGATTGATTAGATTATGTTTAATAATCATTTCCAAATGATTTTAAACAATCAATTTGATTTGATTTCAATTTAATTTGGATTTAAACTCAATAAGGCTCATTTAAGCCTATTTAGATCAAATGATATAATTAGTATAATTAAGGCCTTAATGAATTTATATTTAAATATGTTTATTTTAATTTTTAACTCATTTGAAATGATTTTATTTGGTCAAATTTTGGTGGCTTGACCTTTGACTTGATGGGACCCACATAAGGCAAACCTATGTTAAAAGGGTTGACTAGATTTAACCTTCATGTGGATTTGACTCCATTTATGTTCATGTTAAAATTTTATGATTTCATTTGATTTTAATTTAGATTTATTCTGATTTAATTTGTATTTCATTTAGATTTGATTAATTTTGAGCATAATTAGGTTAATCTCTCAAATTACCTTTATTTAACCTTAGATGAATTCAAATTTTAGGTGGAATGTGTTCAACTTACTTCTTTGTTTATGTTTGATATTTAGGTTGAGTACACCTTAACCCATTAAGTTAGACCAAACCGATGCACAAGGTGTGTATAGGCTCTAATCTAGGATTAGTGCCTAGCCCACTATAGTTAATTAGTCAACCTCCAAAAATGTCTAACATAAAATTATTACATAATTTTAACATTTATGAATTTTATGATTTTGTTTCATTTTATTAATGTTGTGAGCTTAAGAGCAAATTATGCCTAGCTTTTTAATTTTTAAATTAATTATTTTTCAATTTCTTTTAAATTTGCATTTGGAAATAGTTTTATCAAAATTGGGGTGTTGTAGTTCAAAGATATTATCATTTATTATTTTTTTAAATTAATGATTAATATTAAAATACAAGTTTTTAAGTATAATTTTTTTTATAGTGATTCTCATATTGATAAAATTTAAAATTTGATTGTTATAATTAAAATTATAATTATATTCCATTCATTGAACACAAATAGGATAATAATTTTATTACATATAAAATATAATTTTTTATAAAATTTTAATATTTGCATTAGAGAAAAAAGGAAAAAAAAAATAATCATAGTAATTTTAGTCATCTTTCTTTCTTTTCATTGGTTCTTGAATACCTTTTCATTAAAGAAAAAATTATCATAAGATAAGTTTTATTATAAAAAAATTATTATGACCATTAATTATATAACTAATAAGATCTAAAGCATACATTGATAATATCTTTTAAGTTCTATCCTTTTATGTTAAATCTACTACTTTCTTCAATTTTTGATTATTTATCTTTTAAAATTGCATGTAATTAGTTAATTGCTTTTTTATTTTTCTTTATGGCATTAAAATAATAATTCTGCTTTAGTGCTAATTAATGAGAGATAATAATTTTTTATTCTATATTTTTATCTCTTAAGCATTTGAAAAATTAAGTAATTAAATATATCTTGCTTATATTTTTGAGCATATTTGAATAAAATAAATAAAATTTTCTATTTTATTATGAACACCCTTATAATTTCTATCATTTAAAAGATGCAAGAATCTATCCATTGCCATGCTAACACATTCTAATAGCTTTTAATGGATGAAGTTAATTATTTGTTCACCAAGAGAATTATAATTTCTAGCATTCCAAGGGATGTAACAATATTTGTTATCATTATTTTTGAATTTATCTAGCTTTAATGGATTACATATTTGCTTTACCATGCAAATTTTAGTTGACAAAAAGGAATAATTCTTATATAAAATTTTGCAAACACCAAGGATTATTTCAATGGATGTAAATCATTTTGTTCATCATCCGATTCTCTATAATTTCTAGCATTAGAAAGGGTAAGCTCAATCTAATGTTCTATAGACATAAAGTGATAGCATTTCAAAAGATGTAAAGCTATATACATTATTTGTGAACACTTAAATTCTAATGCTGTAAAAGTCATTTTGAGTGAACTCTCTAATAATTCTAGCTCTCCAATGGATGTAAGATCAATCATGAATTTCACAATTTCTACAATTTTAGCGGTCCAGTGATGAGTCCAATCTATTTTGTTCACCATGCATCTATATAAAGCACTTTCTAAGATGTAATCATATTATTTTCACATGCAAACCTATAATTCTAGCATTCCTTAAAATCTTATTTTTATTTTTTGTAATATAAATTTCTATCATTCCAAAGGATGGTTCAATCTATTCATTGCATGAACATAAATTCTAAATAACTTTTTTAATGGATGTAAGTTCAATTATTTGTTCATGTGAACTTTATAATTTCTAGCATTCTAGGGATGTAAGTCATTTTATTCATTCATCTAACATCTAAATTTCAGCTTTGGATGTAAGCCCAACATTTTTTTCTCCATGTGAACTCTATAATTCATTCCAATGTAACCAATCATTTGTTTACCATGTGAACTTTCTATCATTCCAAAGGGATGTAAAATTCTAAATGTAAGTCATCTATTTCATTCAACACTAAATTCTACCTCAATGATGTAAATATCTCATGTGAACTATTGCATTCCAATGATGTAAGCCAATCATTTGTTTGCCATGTGAACTACTAATTTCCAAGGGATGTAAGTATGTTATTACTTTTTAATGAACTCACATTTCAGTCTTATTAAATTCCAATTGATTTCTATGTAAAAAGACACTCTAGTGATTCCAAAGTAAATAAAACATCCCTAAATGTTATCTTAATATCTTCCATCCTATGGTCTAACCAAAACCCATGCTTGTCATCCTCCAAACTAGCATCAAGCTCCAACCTTAATTATTTTTTGTTTTATATCTGCTCCAAAATGTAACTTTCTTAATTCTATCATTGATCCTTTAATCTAAGCCCATTCAAGTAACAAATCATTATTTCTAAAGCACTCCAACCATTTCAATACTAATTAAAAACTTCAAACTCTTTTATAATCATCAAAATGAATCTAATTTGTTATTGTAGCATCCAAAAGGATAAATAAGCAAAATATATCAAACCCAAATCATTGAAATCAAACCATCTATCAACCTAAATCTATCATTGAACTCTATCCTTTTAAATTCCAATTCCAACCCAATAACCCATTTGGTCCACTTCATTTAAGTGGCTGTAATGAGCAAGTTACTCATACCACAATCCAACCCAAATGGATTGAATCAACTCATAATCTCTCTATATGATGTTAATCATCTCCTTGATTGTCCAATTCTCAATTTCAAACCAAACCAATTTGATCATTTGATCCAAGTTAGCAATTATCCCATATGGACCAAATGAACCAAATCTATTCAACCTCAATTGATTGAAATCAATGGAACCAATAAGTTGATTATTTGAATATGGCTCAACCAATTGGTCTAAACCAAAATCAATCATAATTAAGATGAATTTTCATTTAAAGGGATACATTGAGCCAAATCAAATCCAAAAATTTCCAAATCATATTGTTAAACAAGATCAACCTTGATTGAACCCCTGGTGAAACCCAACCTAGCACCATGCCCAATTTTGATCAAGGGTCAAATTGAACTAAATCCTTCAATATGATTCAAACAAACCTCTAATCATTATCAAATGATCATTAAACATAAACCAACCTCACACAATTTCCAATTTGAATGGGTCAACAACATTTGACCCAAGTGAACCCCATATGAGCCAAAATCAAATCTCCAAATTAAACACCAATTTAATACATTACAAATGATTATTTGAACACCCAAAACTTTGGTTTGACACAATTTATTGGTGGTCAACCTAATTGAACCCTATTTGTGATGGGTCAAATTGAGCCAAACCATATCAAACCAAGTCCAAACCCAAACAAACTTGGCATGACTCATCCTTTTGTCACCATGGGTCAGCCTAAGTGGACCCAACCCATGTTAAACTTAGGTTGGGTCAAAAATCTTGAACTAACCCACTTAAATTGGACAAAAGCTCCATTTGGAGGGGTTCACCTACTCCCCAAGCCTTTCTAGCCACCTTTGACCATTCTTGGACACTAAGACCATTGACCCAACTTGACCCAAGGTTGTTGGGTTTAGCCTTGGGTCATGAGAGGGTGAACTCACCCTTAGCCTTTCATTGGTTTACTTGGAAGAGGAGTGCACCCCATGCTTTTACCTGACCTCTAGCACCTCCATCTCAACTTCCCATTCAGCCATTTACCCTGGCTAGATGATCGCCAAAGGCTTAGCCAATTTCAGTCCTTAGTTCACTTGGGGAGGAGAGTATACTCCTCCCCATCCATTTAAACATCAGAAAAAGCTTCTTCAATGTATTCTAGATAATCTTAGAGTTTTTCTTGATTCCCTTGTGCTCTCCATTGATGACAAGACCAACAACCATTCAAAACTGAGAGCCACGTCCATCCAACCTCACCTAAACTCCATCAAACTCAAATCAACTCTTCCCACACCTTCCCCTCACTCCGACAAATCAAAATGAATCTATCTCTGATCGATTTGATCATTGGAAGGCACTCCAAGACAAACTCCAGTGAGTTTAATGGTGGTGCTTATTCCATAGAGGCATCGATGGGGAGGCAGCTTGAGTTCTTCTCAATAGGGCTTTATTTATCTTAGTCGATGGACCACCAATCTTTAGCTCTAGTGAGGTAAAACTCTGGCAAACCATAGAAAATCCCCTAGGTGTTGGTCTTTTGTGAAGAAAATTATGAGTACACTCGATTTCCATCATAGGATCTCCTTAGATCTCCTCCCCACACATTTTGGAGTTGATCCCAATGTCCTATGAGCTTTGGCGAGCTTAAATCAAGCAGTGGAAGGCAAATGGTGTCTGTCATCTGGTGCTCAAGGGATGATGAATCATCAGCCATCCATTCTGCATGATTAGAATAGACAGGCATGATTTAATCTGTTAGGTAATTCAATTTAATTCAATAAGAATCATGAGATTAATCTTCTCATTCGAAGATTGAGCCCCAAATTCATCACGACTTAGCTAGCACATCGAACATTCTAAAGAACTTATCCCATGGAACCATGTGGAAAGTGCTACCACATCTGCTCCCACATGGTGTTGATGGATTAGGGGATTAATTAAGTGATTAAAATATCATTAAATGGCTAGAACTTTAAAATTCATAACTAATTGTAGAAAAATCCATAAAATATGAGTAAACCCATTTTGAAATGAGTAAATAGAGGAGAATTTAATAAAAATAATATTTTTAAGGTTTGATCAATGAATAGTGCTTAACTAAGGTTTGAAGTTTAGTCTAATTAAGGCCTAATTACTTGGCCAATTGATCTCAAATTTGGTAGGTTGATCCTATGGGATATCCTCTGCCTCCCTTAATTTTCTTGGGATTTATTGGCCATGTAATTTGGAGAATTTGAAAGTTCAATTTTTATTACCCATCTTAATTAATTTTATAAATATTAAAAATGCTAAACCATAAAATTTAAATGATTAATGATGGTTAATCACTATAAATAGTGGGAATGATTAGGGAAAATAATTAGGATCACTTTCCTTATTATTTTTCTAATTAAATTTCCATAGGAAGGTTAATTAATGCATTTTATTAATTATAGGCTATTTTAGTAAATTAATGATAAAATTAATCCAAATTGAAATCATAATTATTTCAGATGATTCAAACTGAATTAATGGGTTCCCCTTTACGTGTTTAATAACATAAAGAGTCTTAACAAAATTCATGGTTAAGCCATGGGTGAGGGAAAACCATAAGAGTGCTTAGCTTGGTTATTTCTTTAATCTAATTAACTCTTAAACATGAGCCTATTTGCATTAGGTCCCTTTAGGGGCATTACAAATTTTAATTTTTCATTGGAAAATCATTCGATGCTCAAGATTAAGTAGTTATTAAATTAAGGAGACTTAGGAAAGGGAAATAAAATTAATTGATTAATGATTTGAACCAAATCAATCCATGTAATTTACTTAATTATTTTTCCTTAAACACATTAAGTCACTAATGTGGGATGGGCTAAAACAACAAATATCTTAAAATGTCTAACTTAATCACTTGAAATGAAACCTCCCTAAATGTCTAACTTAAACAATTCCAACTTAGGTGATCATAATCCTAAAGCTTAGCTAAGAAATACCACACCAAACCTTATCACACACATTAGAATACTAAGTCACCACTTCTTGCTCTAAGCTAGGCCAGTGTATATTGTGATATTGTGTTTTATCTTGCGATGTAATATTTTAGACTAGATGTTAGGATTATTTATGCATATATTAGATGTTAGGCCATTATTAGCCTATTGATATTTTTGTAGGGGATTATGCTAAAGGGGCCGCTGAAATAATAAATAAACATAAATGCTTTTACTTGCAGGTTGCTTATCCCCTTAGCATAATCCATATTAGGACAGGTGGACTTGGTTACCCATGTGTAGGGTACTAAGTCCAAATTTATTGAATATAACTACTTAGTTTGAATGGTTGTTTAGCTAACATCTATTTTGCAGGTGTAGTTAGATTTTATTTTCCATAAACATGTAACTTTGTAATAGGAATTAGGCTTAGTGCTATGTGTTTTAGGATGAGCAGTGGCTAGAAGGCATTAACTTAGGAGTCCCTGTGAAGCCTTGGAGCAAAACCAAATCAAAAGGAGAAAAGAAAAATGAAGTATGAAGACACCCATAGCTTTCATTCAATTATAATTATAATATTCTTTTGTAATCCAGGTTGTATAAGCGTAAAGCTCAGCTACCCACCTGTTTTTATTTTTTTGAGGTATACGGTGGTACCCAACCGCATCAGCTTTTATTCTATTACAAAATCTATGAATGTTTGATTATCATGTTTAGTTTGTGCAATAAAAATAACATATTTTCCATAGGTTTCTTAAGCTTGATGATTGAATGTGTGGTTTGGATGCAGTAGGCTCTTTAAAATAAAAATAATTTTTCTACCCTCACTAACAACTCATAACTAAATTTTAAATATAACTCATTACCTCACTTTAAAGCCTATGTTATAATCAAGATAATGAAAAGATTTAGCAACCCCTTAGCTAAATGTTGAATGTTGTAACATCGTGCATAATAGCTTATTTCACTCTTGAATAGGGACGATCTCCACTCTTGCATGATAGAGGAATACTTGACCTTTGAGGGCATCCCTTATAGTGGAGAACACCTCCACCCATTGACTTAGACCATGATCTTATTTCATCATGCATTTAGGCATAATTATTTTAAGCCTTGTCCAAATGAATGTGTTAGAAAGATATAAATAATTATAAAATTTTGCATTTAGTCTAAGTCATGTCTTCATGCCAATCATGATCTAGTCTCTTAGGAAGTGAGTTTAGGACTCTAGTTTATTTCCTAATTAAATAAAAACATAGAAATCTTGCATTCACATAAGACCAAACTATATAGTTTTAAATCATAGGAGGTGTTAGTTGGCAGCCACTTTAGGCGGCTGTGAGTCTAGAAGAGTTGGGATACATTTATCATCTCCTGTGGAGGTAAACCATAATATCTCATTTTTTTTATTAGACTTAGGTCATCATTTTAGCTTGTGCTAAAGCATCCTAGATTTAGGATCTGAGGCTACTTATTTCCTTTGGGCTACAAGTGTAAGTTCTCACCTCTTAGGCATTTCCATAATCTTGTGTTGATGGACTGTAAGCCCTAGCATTCTAATTAAATTTCAACTCAACCAAAATAAACTCTCTCTTTCAAACATATAAAGTCTCTCTATAGGGTAGACTAGAGTGCTTACTAGGCTTCCTAGTATCTAGAGTGCTCCCTACTTATCTTGTTTTGAAATCTGAAAATAAGTCTTTCGAATTGAACTTTCCCCTTAATTTTCAAAATACTTAATTCTTTGACCGTCTAACCTTGAAATCTTTAGAGATATTTATTGATTACTTTATTTGAGAGTTTTCTTAGTAAATTCTCATTTCCTAGGATGTAATTTACTATTGAAGCTTGCTTCCATAGAGAACTAAAGAACTGGCATAAAGCTTGCTTCCTTTATATGTAAAATAGGAGAAAGATCTCTTGTATATATGAAGATCCATCTGCCTTAGGAGTTCTTATTAGGTGATTAGATCCATTATATGGTGATGTTTCTATATCTTGAGATAGTACATCATACCTTAATGTCATACCCGATCACTTTAATATGTACCCATAAGATCTGTGTGGTGTCCCAATGACTCTAAATTAAGATACCATAGATTTTTCTGGCGACTCCGCTAGGGATAGTTCTTCTCTCCATCTTTAGTAGTCAATCATTATCTCCAAGCATCGATAGTGGACTTATATTTTAGATAAGTCTAAGACTATTATTCTTTTTGTTGAACACCTTGCTTATTTCATCCTTAAGCTAGGGTAGCCAACATCCTTTAGGTTTTAGGAGCTCACTCCAAGTAGGTCTTAAAATTCCTATTGTACTTCCAATAGGAAAAGAAAATAAACTAAAGAAATCACCCAAAAACAAGTCAAACAAAATCAAGAACTTCTTACCACTAGTTTGGTAAAGCAAGGTTCATCCAACATTTTCCAAAATTCTAATGATTTTAAAAGGAAAAGCAAAAAAATCCTTCTCCAAAGTTTCAAATATTTCCAACATACACATGAACCCCATTTAACATAATCAAATTTGTTAAGTAAGGGTTCCATTCAAATTCAAAAGTCAAGTCAACAATATTCAAAGCAAAAGTATAATCCTATGTCATTCTCTTTTCTAACAGTGAAGAAGAAACCCCCAGTCCTCTCTTCCTTCAAGCAACCAAGTATCATGTCTTCTAGAAAGCCATCTTTTCCTTTGCGCTAGTGTGGATTTGGCCATGGATCAGGCCATTGACCCCATCATCAAGTTTGGCTTAGGCTTTGAGCATTTCAAAGTCATTTGTGAGGGACCTACCCTACCACAGTTAGTAAGGAGGAGGTGCCAATAAGAAGCCACTTCTATAGTTCAACCTCCATTGGAATATTTGGTTTCCATCATTGAAGAGAAAGTCCTTAGAGGTTCCCCTGCCATGAGGGCCATCTACACCTGCCACAGCTTCAATTAGGACTATCATTGCCTTTGCAGTTGCCCCAGTCTTTAAAGGGAAGTCAGTGATAGATTTTGAGATAGTCTTCCCCATGTTTGAGGTCGGTTCTAGCTCCCTCCCTACACCATTGACTAAGACACAACACCGTAACAAGAACATAAAAATTAAGAGACATTATGAGCGCATGGCTAAGGAGGTTGAGGATGCCTCCCATGTAGCTGAAGAGGGATCTACATGAGACCTCTCCCCTTCTTGGTGGTAGTAGATTTTATCCCCTTTCAACTATAGAGGGAGAGGAGGAATTAGAAAGATTGAAGCATCTCCCTCATGATCCATGGAGTATGAGACACTAGATAGGGAAAGGAAACCCTATGCTGATCTAAGGTCTGTGCTCAAGAGAGTTGAGAGAGTCCATAGATGCTCTGAGTTTGCCATCTTGCATTATCTGAGGAGAGTGATCCTTAGGAGTGTTAGGGATCAGATCTATAGAGAAAGGGGCACGGAGGCCAAAGCTGCAAGCAGGCAAGAGGAACAAAAGAAGGTTTGATAGATAGTTGGCAGCCTCAGCTTTGATTGACCATTCTGATTGGCAAGCTGATAGTGTCGATCACTTAGACAGGATAGTACTTGTTAGTTCTAGCCATAAGAGGAGATCTTCGATGGAGAGGTAGCTAGTGTCACCACCATTACACTGCTCCACTCATTGACCACCGTCACTTGTTCGTGTTCCATCATCAGAAGTTCCTACCAAGTACCACAAGCCAGTATATGGAGAGAGAGCATCCCCCTTGGTGATACAGTTATGTCCTAAGGACCACCATTCATCTGCTCCACCCATTGAGGTGAGGCCGAGTGCTCCCACTCAACCTTCCATCCCAAGGGTGGAGAAGGAGTGGAAGCCCAAGAGTATCATAGTCGTTCCACAACTGCAGTCAGAGGAGAAGGAAGGAGGGGATACTGGTTAACCCCTATGATTATTGAGCCTATTGGAGATAACACTCCCCCTAGCAAGAACATCCAGTGCATCACCTCAGTAGAGAATAGTCCAGTTGTGAGTCACCACTCAACATACATCCCAGTAGTGTTGGGGAGAGTGGATGATAAATCATTGGAGGAAATTTTGGAGGACTATCGTACTGCGATGAGGCCGATAGTTGGAGATGATCAGTCCAATCAAGAGGAGGGTATGGTAGATTTCAATACCAATGAAGATGACCTTTTGGATGATATTGCTAAAGTTCATATGGTAGATACCTAGGATCCTTGCATAGGGAGCAGCCTAACCAGGAAGTCCAAGGCATTGTAGTTGAGGAAAGAGGCACCATACTCAACTTAATGCCTCCTTCAACAAAGCAAACTCAAAGATGATCAAATTGATAGGATGAAGAGAAGAGTGGAAGAGTTGATGGAAGTGGTCATAACATTGCAGAATCAAGCACCCGTCTCACAACACACTCCTATGGAGGCTAACAGACCTGAGCTAGTGCACATTCTAGATCATCCCAAGAGCACTACTCCTATGGATGAGGATGCTGGTAGTTTGCATATACAGGTAACAAATAGTAACTTGATAAATAGAAAAGATATCAAGCAGATGGTGGAGCAACAAGTGAAGGAAGCGTTGGCGAAAGCCTGAGGGAGTTCATCAATTTTAAAGGGTAGACCCTTCCGAATTCAATATAGTTCAATACTCCAAGGTTTTGTGCCACCATATTTCAAGGTATTTGATGGCAGTGAGAACCCTAGGCAGCATATAACATACTTCAGGGCCAATTTTTGCAATGTCAGTGGTAGCGATACTTTTCTGGTAGTTTATCAATAGCCTTTATGGAGTCCCATTTGATTGGTACATTAAACTACCAAACAGTTTGGTGAAGTCCTTTACAGAGTTAGGACAACTCTTCATCAAGAGATTTGTAGGAGCTTAGCAAAGGGTAACTGTAGGGGACCTCATGTAGAAAAGCAAAACCCAATGAGCCTTTTATTGACTACATTCTTAAATGGCGGAACCTAATCATAAATTATGAACCACAACTTCAAGAGTAGCATGCCATTAAGATTCTTCTCAAGAATATCCATGACCTAGTCATCTTCATTCTCAAGCGCTTTACCATAAAGACATTCGAGAAATTAATTAGGTTAACTTACAAGAGGAAGCCAAACATTTACCCTTCTCAGACCAGTCATCTAAGTCCAAGCCCTAGAAGATATTTGAGAAGAAGTAGGGATAATAGTGGTAGTAGATAAGGAGAAGAAGCCAGTGAGAGCATAGTTTGAGAGGCTTAGAGTTCAATAGCCCCCACTCCCACATCCTCTTCCACTACCTCAGCCACCACAATGGCCACCACAATAGCCTAAACCATAGCGCTATTAGTATCCACTTCCAGGTAGCAATTTTCTACCTACTCTTGCCAATAAACTCAACAAGCCATATTCATTCAAGAGGGAGGTAGTTAGGAAGATCTTCAAGAACCTTCTCAAGAAGCCTAATTTCCAGCTACTCAAGCCAAGAAAGTCAGAGGAAGTGGGTAGGAGTGATGATCCTAACTACTACCCCTACCACCGCATGTTAGGCCATGTCTTAGAGGATTACTTTACCTTTAAAGATTGGATTGAGCATAGCTATAAGTTAGGAGCTATAGTTATCCCGAAAGAATACTTAGTAGAATAACCTTCTGGTTCTATTAAAGTAATCTTTGGAGATACATATGATCCTCTTAAGATAAAAGAAGGTTGGGATATCTCTTTATCACGTACCTCTTAGAAAATAATTTCTAAAATCAAGAAACTTTCTCTACAGATGCATGACTTAGTTCAAACCTCCAACACTAAGGAAGGTCTGCCAGTTATGAGGGACAACTTGGGAAGGGTGGAAGCCCAGCCATAGTAGCAGCCTTCACATGCCTGAGATAGTACCATAGCGCAACCACCATCCGAGTTCAACATTCCTACTTCCACCATTGTAGTTGCTACTTTTACCAGCTCCACCACCACTAGCGAGCATTGTATCCATGGATGAGGGCACCAAGCTACTCACACCAGTCACTTTACTTGATTTCTATTATGTACCACCTCTAAAATTAAAGAAATTAGTGAAGAAGAATGATTAAGCTTTTATCCTATTTACCTTTGATGATCTTAGCAATTTTATTCTTATTGATAACTCTCCAAGTCATAACAATAATAATCTAAATAATAATGATCAATCCCACTCTAATTTAGAAATAGATTTTCCTTTTCTGAATCATCAAGGTTCACCACTTGAGATTGATTTGGAGTCATCTGACTCCGATGATCCTTTAAGAGAAGTTGTAGGTATACCTGATGAGCAGGTAGAACTTTTCACAAGCTCCTCATCATAGAAGTCATTAAAGTCAATCTCCATAGTGGTTAAGTTCTACCTCCTAGGGTAGTACCTCAAGATAAGGACAAATAGGCATTGGTTCTAGTGAGCAGATAACCTCTCCACAAGATGCTCCACCATTGGATATGCTTATGGAGGCGGCCCAAAGTTGACTACAACATCGTGGTACAAGATGCTCCACCTTTGGAGAGATGATTGAAAGACAGAAGTTAAGTTTCACATAATAGATTTTGATACATCTTTTAATGCTTTGCTAGGGCGACCTTGGATACATGAGACAACATGATTCCATCTTTTCTACATCAGTGCATCAAGTTTATCAGGGGTGGAATTGAGTACTGTGTCAAAGGAGATCTCATGCCATTTGCAGTTCATGAGGTCGAGATTTTTGAGGATGCAACCTATTATCTCCCTAAGAAACAAAATGTCTTCTCTTGTGAACTTCATCAAAATGAAAAAAGAAAAATAAAAGAAAGAAAAAAGATAGAAAATAAAAAGAAAAAGAAAAAGAAAAAGAAAAGAAAAGGGAACGAGAAGAAGATCATATGGAGCATATAGGGCTTGAGATTAGATTCCACCCATAGTTAGTTACTCCATTTGAGCAAGCAGGGAGGATGCCCCAACCTCCACCTGGATGAGGAAGAGGCAAGTCCAGAGGGAGTCATAAAGGTGGAAGACCTCCATACCTACCACCTACCTAGAGATTCATCCCAACATCTAGGAGTACACCTGCTATCCACATAAACATAGAATATAGTTTAGAGGATGAGTCCTATATAGTTAGGATGCCGACCAACTCTTCTCATCAGCAGATCCCATTGAAGGTGACACTAGAGCCTGACAGTGATGAAGATCGAGTCCCCAAGCAAAGCATGAATATATTCAAGTCTATCTTATGTGAAATTATCAGACAATAGATGGGTGCTTTACTTTAACTTCACTTTCTCACAAAAAGTTGAGGGTTTGGTAGTTAAGGAAGCCCCCAAAGAATGCGTAAACACTAAGTCCCAAAGGTTTTATCCAGGAGCAGCATCCTCATGCTAAGAAGTTGATGTAGAGATTGAGGATGTATCATTTAAAGAATTAATAGATCTACCTTTTGATTGGTACTCGCCTTGTGTTCTTAATTTGGCAAAAAAATATTTAATTCCACATACATGGTCTAAGCATAGGTCAGAGTATTTTGAAAGATTATGGGACAACAAATACAAGAACTCATAGTTAAGACAAGGACTAGGCTTTGGTATAGTAGGCCCAATTGACGATGATGATTATTGCATAGTCATCACCAATTGATAGGTGCTTCTCAAACCACATCAACTCATATGAGGAGGTGTGCTTATAAACTTCAAATGATCTAGATGATCTACAAGTCAAAGATGGACCCCTAGAATTTGAAGAAGAAATCAAGTCAACCATCAATAAGCTCAAAGAAATCAACTTTGGGACTAAAGATAATCCATGCCTAATGTACATTAGTTCCTTATTGAATGAACCTGAAATCAATGACTTAGTTAGTCTACTCACTGAGTTTAAGGATTGCTTTGCATGGAGTTATAAAGAAATGCCCTGATTAGCTTCTGAAATAGTGGTTCATAAGCTAGCGATATAGCCTAATGCTAACCCCATCAAGCAAGCTCATAGACGCATGCCATTGGACATTGAATAATAAGTCATTTAAGAAGTTCAAAAATTGATTGATGCTAGTTTCATCTAGGAGGAAAAAACCCCCACCTAGTTGGCTAGCCTCATTCCAATTAAGAAGAAGAATGGCCAAATTCATAATAATTTTAGAGATCTCAATAAGGCATGTCTAAAAGATGAATTTCCATTATCAATACCAGAGCTGATGGTGGATATTGCCTCATGTCATGCAACATTCTATTTTATGGATGGTTCATCTAGACATAACAAAATAAAGATCACACCTGAAGATGAAAGGAACATTGCTTTTAGAACCCTGATCAAGATATATTATTATAAGGTCATGCCTTTTGGTCTTAAAAATGCTATGATTCATAACAGTGGGCCATGACCTGAATCTTTGATGAACTCATTCATCACCAAGTCGAATGCTACATCAATGATCTCAAGGAAAAAAGTAAAGAAAAGGATGACCACCTCTTTGACTTGAGAGTAGTTTTCAAGCGGCTAAGGTAATACAACGTCAAAATGAACCCTATGAAGTGTGCATTCGAAGTATCTTTAGGGAAGTTTCTTGGGTTTGTTATCTGACATCATAAAATTGAGATTGATCCAGAGAAGATTAAAGAGATATTAGAAATGCCACCCCCTAAAAGTCTAACCCAACTTAGATCATTCTAAGGGAGGTTGTCGTATCTAAGACACTTTATTTCCAACCTATCAGGTAGATGTCAACCATTCTCAACACTAGTCAAGAAGGATGCCACCAGTACTAGTCAAGAAGGATGCAAAGTTCAAATGGGATGAAGTTCCAACATGCATTTGAGAGCATCAAGCAATACCTTATGATACCACCAGTCCTAGCTGCCCTTAACCTGAGGAAACCTCTCATACTCTGCACTGCTACATTAGACAACTCTCTTGGCACTTTGTTGGTCCAAGACAACAATGAGGGGAGAAGGAATGCACTCTACTATCTCAACCATCATCTGATACTTGCTAAGGAAAACTATCCACCCATTGAGAAGCATTGACTAACTTTAATCTTTACATTACAGAAGCTACGATATTATATGCTCTATCATAATGTAAACTTGATTTATAGAATCAATCCACTGCAATATCTCATGACATGGCCAATGATATCCGGATGGTTGGCATAATGGTCAATGATTTTATTGCAGTTTGACATCACATTCATACCCCTCCATGGTGAAAGGATAAGCACTCATAGATTTCTTAATGGCACATCCACTTTTGGTGGATTGTCCAATCAGTGATGATCTACCTAATGAACAAACTATGAACTTAGGGGATACAAGCACTCATCACTGGGGGATATATTTTGATGGTGCGGCTTCCTCTTAAAGAGGAGAAGAATCACAATCTACTCTCCCAGGTAAGGCAGAGGTAGGGATAGTCCTCCTTACACCAGACAGTGATATGATAAGATTTTCATATCATCTATCTGAGCCTTGCACCAATAACAAAGCCTAATATGAGGCTCTAATCCATGTTCTGGATTTAGCCATCTCGTTAAGCATCAAAAATATCAACATCTTTGGGGATTCATAACTATTTATCAGCCAGATTGCTAGGTCCTATAAGGTCTTGAAGCCCAAGCTATATATCTACCATAAGTATACCATGGAGTTGCTAGCTCAAATCATAGAGGTCACAATCTACAAGATTCCTTGAGGAGACAATGCCATAGCTGATGCCTTAGCCAAACTCACTAAAGAACTATCATGTCCAGAAGATGAGTCCATATCAATAGAGGTCCACAATAGACAAATCTTGCCTCCTATTGATGTTAAACTCATTGATAAATACACTCTTGAAGGGGAGGTCATCATTGCCAAAAAATACAAAGAATTGGATTGGAGGCAACCCTTCATTGATTACTTAAATAAAGGCAAACTACCTCAAGAGAAGTCTCATACACTCTCTTGGATGGTGCCTTATACCGACTGTCTTTCGATCATATGTGGTTATGTTGTTTAGACAAAAATGATGCCCATAAGATTATGATCGAGGTACACTCAGGATTATGTGAAGCTCATCAATCCGGTCCCAAGATGAAGGCCAAACTCAAGAAACTCAGATACTACTAGCCAATGATGATCACAAATTGCATGGACATAGCGAAGCGATGTCATCAATGCTAAGTACATGGAGTGGTCCTACACCAGCTGCCCAACATTCTACATCCAACCTTGGCCTCATGGCCATTCAAGTGTTGGGGCACATATATAGTGAGTCTAATTGATCCTCCCTCATCCAAGGGTCACCGGTTCATTCTAGCTGCTACAGACTACTTCTCCAAGTGGGCGGAGGCTATTCTTCTTAGGGAGGTCAAAGCTTAGCATGTGCTCCAATTCTTCAAAAACCATATCATTTATAGATTATGGGTACCCCATTTGATAATATCTGATAATGGTACCACTTTCAAGAGCACCAAAATAAATAACTTTTCTCAGAGACACAACATAGATTGGAGGTATTCTACCATCTACTACCCACAGGCGAATGGTTTGATAGAAGTCTTCAACAAAACTCTCAATCCAAATACTCAAGAAGATGCTCGATGACAACAAATGATAGTGACAGGAGTAGTTAGTTGAAGCTTTAAGGGCTTTCCGCACTACTTACAAAACTCCAATACAATCTATCCCATTTTCCTTAGTGTATATATCCAAAGTCGTTCTACCATTATAAATCCAACTCCCATCACTACGGATAGCTATGGGTAGCAAAATAACAATCAAACAAAATGCCAAGCTGCGTTTAAAAGAACTCGAAGGTTTAGTAGAAAGACGCTTACAAGCTTGCTAGAACCTCAAGTATACAAAGAAAAGATGGTTCAAGTTCATAACAAGTTGGTCCACCCTAGAGCTTTTGAAGTAGGAGAGATTATTTTAGTTCCGAGGAGACCAATTATTGCCCATCGCAAGATGGGAGGCAAGTTTGACTCCTTTCGCTATAGAGAAAGCCTACCGGGGTGGATCTTACCAACTCATAAATCATAAAGGTGAATGCCTAATGCTTCTGATGAACATGCTATATCTAAAGAAATACTATGCATAAACAATGCCCAAAGCAAATTTTTCATCAATAAAAATTCCATTTTGATGAAAATTTATCTCCAAATTAAAATATTTCTAATTACCAAACTCTAGTGGTGTGTTTAGGGTTGGTATAAGAGAACCCGAGTGGCATCTTATCCCTCATTAGCACATAACAAACATAAAATTACACAAACAAAATAAATCAAACATAAATCTAATTGCTTCGGACTACATTGAGTTGAGGTAAGACCCTAGTGACCCTCACTCAGTAGTTGCTCTAGGTTGGGATTGATCTACTACTTAGCTAGTGTGTCTCCCTAGTGTCATTTTTGCTTCAGAGGATCTGAGAACCCATGCTTTCTTCCTAGCATAACCACTACAAACTAATGGGTGCCTTGTTAGTTTAGTATGTCTTACTACATGACTAATAAGCTACCTTGATGCTATCTTTGCTCAAGAAGAAGTGAGTCCCCGAGTTTTCTTCTTGAACTAGCCACCACTGACTAACCGGATTTGAGTTTATATTTGAGGATTAGGGTAAGACCCCTAGTGGCTTATCTTCCTCCTAACTACTTCAGGCTTGGGTTTAGTCCTTCTTTATGACTCCCCACTTGGTAGTCATCCTAGGTTGGATAGTAGTTATCTAGCTGATGATAAACTATCCTGATGATTAGTTTGCTTAGGAAGATGTGAGTCCTTGATGCTTTCCACTGCTCAGGCAGATGTGAGTCCCCACACTTTCTTCATGAGTCGGCACCGTATACCTACATGCTTTATATTTCAGTGATCAGGATAAGACCCCAAAAGGCATTTTCCCTATGGGCATTTGGATCACATCTTTATGACCCCATCAAAATATGACCCAGGTTACTATTGAATTAGATTGTTACCATTTTTGAGTATCCACTCCTGTGGTTGGAAGCTTTGTACTATGTATATATGGATTATCCCTTGGGCTAGTAAATCTGAGGTAGGCTAAAGCCCCCGTGGCTCCATCTTAGTGTGGCCCCTCGCAAACCAATAGGGTCTAAGCTATATAAATAATAAAATAACATCTCTTGTGGATTAGGATAAGACCCCTAGAGGCACCTCTTCCTAAGTAGGCAACCTATCTTTTGGGCAGTGTCAGCAAAACTCCCTATAGGAATTGCCTTGACTACTCTAAGTTGAGATAAGACTCCCAAAGGCACTCACTTAGTAGTCACCTTAGGTCAGGTTTGGCTTATTGTGCCATCAGCAAGCCACCCCAATGGTTGACTCTATTTTGAAAGATGTGAGTCCCCGAACTTTCTTCCGGGTGTAGCCATTGTAAATCGATGAGCAACCATTAGGTTGGATAGTCTATCTGTACGACTCATAGACTACCCTTTTGAATTGGTAAATCTAAGCAGGTCTAGGCTAATATAGCCCCTCTTTAGTGCGGTCCATCATAAAATGATAGGGTCCACACTCATTCAATAAATTAACATAAAATTAAAATTAAATCAAACCCAAACACAAACCAAATCAATCAATAAAATCAAAATCAAAATGAATCACTAAACTCATACCAAATCAATCAACATAATCAAATCAACACAAAACCCACACTCAAATCAAAATTAATCAACATAATTTAGATAAATCAAACCAACTCAATTAAATCTCAATCCCTAATAGATCCCCCTTTATGCCCTTAGCATAAATCAATCTCTAAATATAATCAAATTCATGTGCAAATCCCTAGATCTCTTGTGTCCTTAGCATAAAATCAATTCTTATCAAATCAAACCAAATTCACTCATCTCTCATATGCCTTCGACATGATAATGAATTGCATGGCACTTGGGCTATAATTCCATCTACCTCTCCACTTGGGTATGGATAGCCTTTATTAGCACTTGTAATCTCCTCAGATGCTGTTAATCATCTCGATCAACGCCGATACGTGCGGTGTGCCTTGCTAGTTACACCACACATATTGGGTGTCCTTTTGTTAACCTCACTTTTAGAGTGAGGACTCACCCTTCTTAGACTTAGGAACTTTCTAGGCACTTGGATTTTTATAGTCATAAGACACTTATAGTGATTAAGGGAACACTAAACCTAAACCTATAGACTTAGGAAGGCATACCCTAAGCTTTGGTTATACCCTAAGGCAAATAGGTCTTACCTATTTTATGGTCTAAACCAAAACCCATGCTTGGACACTCATCCAAAACCAACCTCAAGCCCACACATCAAACCTCAATTGGATTTTATTTTATATAAAAGCTCAAAGTAAAATTAACTTAGCCCATAACCTAAGTTATTTCCATCTTGATCCTTGGATCCAACCCAAAGCCCATTCAAGTAAACCAAATTCAATTGATTTAAGCACTCCAACCATTTAATACTCTATTCTAAACCCCTCCAACTCTTACAATCAAACTAATTGAACCAAATGAATCCAATTAACCCAAGTTAGCCCATTTGACCCAAAAGGTCCAAATGAGCCAAAATCCAATCAAACCCAAATCAATTGTAATCAAAGCAATCAATCAACCCTAAATCCATCATAGAACTCTTCTCAACACCCAATTCCACCAATTCAACCCAATCAACCCATTTGCTCCAGTTGACCCAAAGTAGCCTAAATGACTAAGTTGACTCATACCTCAATCCAAACCAAATTGGATAGAATCAACCCATCCAATCTCCTCTATAATAATTATGATCATCCTTGATTATCTAATTGCAATCAATTGGGTCAAACCAAACAAATTTGATCACTTGATCCAAGTTGACCCAATTAACCCATATGGACCAAAATGAACCAAATCTCATTCCAACCTCAATTGATTGAAATCAATGGCTTCCAACAATAAATTGATTGTTGAACATGGCTCAACCACCAATTGATCCAAACTAAGCCAACTTGGTCTCTTGACCCATGTTGACCTAATTTGACCTAAAGGGCCAAATTGAGTCAAATCAAATCCTAAACCCTATTGATTGAAACCAATGCCTCTAATCAATCACAAATTGATTATTAAACATGATCTTTTTTTTAACAAAAGGGGAGAATTTTATTACCATAAAGAAAATGATACAAGGTCCTTAAAGAGGATAAATCTCAAAACTATCGCTCAAAGAGCTACAATTAGCCTAAAGAGATAAATCCCCTACGTATTACATCAAAACTAGTGCAAAATAAAAAAAATACAAACACCCACTAAGAAATAACATAAATTCCAAGAAGAATAGCCAAAGCCTTCTATATCCCGAAATCTTCTGAGAGATGTACAATCCACCTACAGCCCCAAAACCTTCCACGAACTTGCAGGAAACTTAAGACAAAGATAACCATCTTGAAATAAGGATAAGAAAAGTACAAACAAGGAGTAAAATGATAAAAGTATTGGATAAATCTCAAGCTCAATCACAATCATCTCAAGGGGCAACGAGGTATGTGAGCATCATCCAACCTTCAATTGAACCCAATTTGGTCAAACCAACCAAATTGACCCACTTTACCCAATTTGACCAAAAGGGTCAAATTGAACTCAATCCTTCCCAATTCTAAATTCATTCAAACTAACACCTACAATCATTCTCAAATGATCAGTTGAACCTAAACCAACCTTCCACCCAAGCCAATTTGGCCAATTTGACCAAATTGGACAACTTAGCCTATTTGACCCAAGTGAACCCATATGAGCTAAAATCAAATCCACTCCAAATTAAACCAAACCAATTACACTAATACATTCCAAATGATTTTGAAAACACCCAAATCCTTGATTTGACCAAATTTGATCAATTGGTCAACCTAGCTCAATTGAACCCTATTTGACCCATATGGGTCAAATTTAGCCAAACCATATCAAACAAAGTCTAAATCCAACAAAACTTGGCATGACTTATTGTTGGGTCATGAGTCAACCCAAGTGGATCCAACCCTTGGTGAACTTGGGTTAGGTCAAAACCTTTGAATCAACCCACCTAAATGGGACAAATTCCCCATTTAGAGGGGCTCATCTACTCCCCAAGCCTTGGTAGCCACATTTGGCCATTCATGGACACTAGGACCACTGACCCAACCTGATCCAAGGTTGTTGGGTTTAGCCTTAGCTCATGAGAGGGTGAAGTTAACCATAGCCTTCCATTAGTTCACTTGGAGGAGGAGATACACCTCATGCCAGCCCAAACCACTGCCTTAGCCTCTCAGACACCTCCACCTCAGCAGTCCACTACAATCTCCGGCCACTTACCCTGGTTGAATGACTGCTAAAGCATGAGCCAATCTTAGCCCTTGGTTCACTTTGGGAGGAGTGTATACTCCTCACCATCCATTCAAACTTCACAGAGAGCTTCCTCAATGTATTATGAGTAGTTTTAGAGCTTTTCCTAATTCCCTCATGCTC
The DNA here is from genome assembly GCA_021442155.1 of Cymbidium sinense. Classification (NCBI taxonomy): domain Eukaryota; kingdom Viridiplantae; phylum Streptophyta; class Magnoliopsida; order Asparagales; family Orchidaceae; genus Cymbidium; species Cymbidium sinense. Next base: position 31,907,227 of record CM038229.1, read on the forward strand.
TCCATCACTGGCGAGACCAACCACCATCTGAAATCGAGAGCCCCATCCATCCAACCTCACATAAACTCCACCAAACTCAAATTAACTCTTCATACACCTTCTGCTTACTCCAATGAGTTGAAATGAACTGATCCCTGATAGATTTGATCACTTGAAGGCACTCCAAGACCAACAATGGCGAGTTTTATGGTGGCTCTTAGTCCATAGAAGCATCGGTGGGGAGGCAGCTCGAGTTCTTCTAAACAAGGCTTCGTCTACCTTAATCGATGAACTATTGATCTTTAGCTCTGGTGAGGTAAAACTCTAGCAAATCATAGAAAATCCCCTAGGTGTTGGTCTTTTGTGAAAAAATTGTGATTGTACTCAATTTTGACTATAGGATCTCCTTAGATCTCCTCCCCACATATTTTGGAGCGATCCTGATCTCCTATGAGCTTCAACGAGTTTGGATCAAGCAGTGGAAGGTGGATGGTGTCCATCTTCTAGGGGATGAAGGATCATCGGGCGTCCATTCCACATGATTAGAATGGACAGCCATGATTTAATCCATTAGATAATTCAATTTAATCCAATAAGAACCATGAGATTAATCTCTATCGTTCGATCTGAGATCAGATGGTGGGATGAAACCCCGTCCGCTGTTGTTGACATAGATACTGCACCAGATGTTTTAAATAACCTAGCCTGTGGCACCACATGGAAAGCACTACCATGTTAACTCTCACATGGCACCGATGATTTAGGGGATTAATTAGGTGATTAAAATGTAATTAAATAGCCAGAATTTGAAAATTCATAACTAATTATAGAAAATTCCAAAAAGAATGAGTAAACCCATTTTGGAAAGGGTAAAAAATAGAATATTTTAATAAAAATATTGATTAGTGAATAGTGCTTAACTAGGGTTTGAAGTTTAGTCTAATTACTCTAATTAAATCCTAATTACTTGGCCAATTGATCTCAAATTTAGTGGGTTGTTTCTGTGGGATGTCCTCTGCCTCCCATCATTTTCTTGGGATTTATTGGCCATGTAATTTGGAGAATTTGAAAGTTCAATCCTAATTACCCTTCTTAATCAATTTTATAATTATTAAAAAGGCTAAATAGTAAAATTTAAATGATTAGCATTGGTTAATCACTATAAATAGTGAGAATGATGAGGGAAAAATAATTAGGACCACTTTCCTAGTTATTTTCTAATTACATTTCCATAGGAAGGTTAATTAATGTATTTAATTAAAGGATACTTAAGTAAATTAATGATAAAATTAATCCAAACTGAGATGATAATTATTTCAAATGGTTCAAATTGAATTCATGGGTTCTCTTTATGTGTTTAATAACATATAGAGTCTTAAGAAAATTTATGGTTAACCCATGGGTGTGGAAAACCATAAGAGTACTTAGCTTAGTTCTTTTCTTAATCTAATTAACTCTTAAACATGAGCCTATTTGGATTAGGTCCCTTTAAGAGCTTTGTTAATTTTAATTTCTCATTGGCATATCATTGAAGGATCATGATTAAGTAGTTATTAAATTAAGGAGACTTAGGAAAGAGAAATAAAATTAATTACTTGATGATTTGAACCTAATCAATCCATATAATTTACTTAATTATTTTTCCTTAAACACATTAAGTCACTAATGTGTGATGGGGGTAAAATAGCAAATATCATTTCTCCTCTTTAAGTTTTAATAATTCAAATCCAGGATTAGACTTCATAAATAATTTTGGTTAATCTTAAAGAATTTAATTTGACTTGGTTGTCCTAAGGAATTAATGTGATTGAATGTATCATGTGGCAATGTTTAATTATTCCTTTTCAATCATTATAAACTTGTATGCCATTTGTATCATGTATTCATATTTTCAAATAAAAGAATCAAATTAATATGGTTATATATGTGTAAGTTGCATGTGTTGAATTAGTCTTATTATATGGTATGGCTGCTATCACTAATAAATCTCAAATTATTTTCAAAATTATAAATGAATGATGAAGGTTTAGTGTGGTGTTAGCTATGAATTTTTTTGTGATTTACATTTACTTATAACTTAACATGTTAAAGGATTGTTCTATTTTCATGATTCATGTGTATGTTTACATGTATTTGAATGTTAGTAAGTATATAATCTAGACATCCTGAAAATACAAGGCTTTAAGTAGCCCCAAGGAGGTCTTAGATTACTTTACTTCCCTAGTTTAACAATGGCATGTACTTACTTAATTTCATTCATATGTATATATGTGCTAGAATTTGGATAGAGCTTTACTTTACATGAGTAAATAAATTTGCTAATATAAAATATTTTGCATGATTTCTATTTTATGCTTATGTATATATTTATATGTATTTAAGATAGCAAGTATATAGTCTGCACATCTCTGAGAACATGAGGCTTTAAGTAGCCCCAAGGAGGTCTTAGATTATCTCACTTCCTTAGTTTAACAATGACATGTACTTGCTTAAATCCTTAATACATGTATATGTATACTTAGCTAAGCAATGGGATCTCTCTTTTCTACCAAAATACATGCATTAACAATCATTCAAGTGTGCCAAAAATACATATATGTATATTGCATGTATATGTATGGTAAGTTCAATATCATAGGCATGCTATTGGTTATGAAATGGAATGATGTAATATTATCCATGTGATAGTAATTCAAAATAATTAATCTTAAGATGCCTCTCATGTTTGAATAGGACTCTTTATGATTAACCCAAACATAGGATTAATAAATTCATTCATTCACTAAAAGAAACCAAAAATCATAATAACATTGCCTCAAAAAATAACTTAGGGTAGGGATGAAGCCTCTTTCTTCTCTTGATAATAATTAGATGCTAAGTAAATACTAAGTGAAACAAAAGAAAATACTAATTAAAATTAACCAACCCTTTTAATCACTTGAAATGAAACTTGCTTGAATGTATAACTTAAATAATTGCAACTTAAATGATCATAATTCTAAAGCTTAACTAAGACATACCACACCAAACCTTAGCACACACATTAGAATACTAAGTCACCACTTCTAGCTCTAAGCTAGGTCAGTGTATGTTGTGATATTATGTTTTGTTTTATGATGTAATATTTTAGACTAGATGTTAAAATTATTTATGCGTTGATGGATGTTAGGCTGTTATTAGCCTAATGATATTTTTGCAGGGGAATATGCTAAAAGGGCTAAAATAAAAAATAAATATAAATGCTTTTACTTGTAGGTTGCTTATCCCCTTTGCATAATCCATATTAGGAAAGATGGACTTAGTTACCCATGTGTAGGGTGCTAAGTCCAAATTTAAAGAATATAACTACTTGGTTTGAATGGTTGTTTAGCTAACATCTATTTTGCAAGTGTAGTTAGATTTCATTTTGAATAATCATGTAATTTTGTAATAGGAATTAGGCTTAGTGCTATGGTGTTTAGGATGAGTAGTGGATAGAGACCTATGAAGCCTTGGAGAAAACCAAATCAGAAGGAAGAAAGAAAGATGAAGTATGAAGACCACCATAACATTCATTTAATTGTAATTATAATATTCTTTTGTAATCTAGGTTGTATAAGGGTAGAGCTCGGATACAACTTCTTTCATTTTTTGAGGTGTACAATAGTACCCGGCCACACTGGTCTTTTATACTTTTATAAAATTTTAATGTTTGATTGTCATGTTTAGTTTGTGCAATAGAAATGACATATTTTTCATAGGTTTCTTAAGCTTGATGATTGAATGTGTGTTCTAGATGTAGTAGGCTCTTTAGGATAAAATTAATTTTCTACCCTCATTAACAACTCATAACTAAATTTTAATTATGACTCATGACCTCACTTTAAAGAATAGGTTATAATCAAGATAATTAAAAGATTTAGCAACCTCTTAGCTGAATGTTGAATGCTCTAACATCATGCAAAACATATTATTTCACTTCTGAATAATAAGGGTCTCCACTCTTGCACGATAGAAGAATGATTGACCTTTGAGGGCATCCCTTATAATGGAGAACACCTCCTTTCGCTAATTTAGCCCATGATCTTATTTCATCATGCATTTAGGAATAATTTTCCTAAGCCTTTGTCCAAATGAATGTGTCAGAATTATATAAGGAATTGTAAAATTTTGTATTTAGTCTAAGTCATGTCTTCATGACATTCATGATCTAGTCTCTTAGGGAGTAACTTTAGGACTCCTTTCTAATTAAATAACAACCTAACTATCTTACATTTGTATAAGACTGCCCTACCTTATTTTTAAGCATATGAGGTGTTAGCTGGCGGCCACTCTAGGTGGCTGTGAGTCCATAAGAGTTGGGATACATTTATCCTCTATTGTGGAGGTAAATCAAAATATCCCATTTTTTTATTAGACTTAGGTCATGATTTTAGCTTGTGCTAAAGCATCCTAGATTTAGGATCTAAGGCTACTTATTTTCTTAGGCATATCTACAATCTTGTGTTGATGGACTATAAGCCTTAGCGTTCTAATAAAATTTCAACTCCAGCTAAATAAACTCTCTCTTTCAAATATATAAAGTTTCACTATAGGATAGAATGGAGTGCTCACTAGGCTTCCTAGTATCATGAGTGCTCCCTACTTATCTTCCTTAGAAATCTAAAAGTAAGTCTTTCGAGTTGAACTTTCCCACTTGATTTTTCAAAAATATCTAATTCTTTGATAGTCTAACCTTGAAATCTTTGGAGATATTTATTGACAACTTTAATCAAGAGTTTTCTTAGGAAATTCTCATTTCTTAAAATGTAATTAACTATGGAAGCTTGCTTTCATAGGGAATTAAAGAACCCGACATAAAATAAACCCTACTTTACCCTTCCATGTAAAGTAGGGGAAAGATCTCTAGTATATACTAACTGCCTTAAGAGTCCTTATTAGGTGATTAGGTCCATTGTAGGGTGATATTTTCATCTCTTGAGATAGTACATCATACCTTAATGTCGTACCCGATCGCTTCAATATGTACCCCCTAAGATCTACATTGTGTCCCAACGACTCCAAATTAAAACACCACAAAGTCTAATCTTTTTATTCATCATATGAACATTTAAATTCTAACTAGATTTCTAATGATTGTAATCCCAATCATTTATTCACCATGTAAATTTTTCTACAATTTTTGGTTTTCCAAAGGGATGTAAGTTTAATATATTCATTCTCCTAGAAAACATCTACATTATAAACTAACTTTCAATGGATGTAATCCCAATCATTTGTTCACCATGAGAACTCCCCTATAATTTTGGCATTCCAATGTATGTAAGCCCAATCATTATTTATCATGTGAACTTCCCTAATGACATTCCAAAGGGATGTAAGTCCAATCTGTTCATATGACATGCATACATTTAAAATTCTAACTAACTTTCCAATGGATAGAAGCCCAGACATTTGTTTTCCATGCGGAATTCTTTATATTTTATGGTATTCCAAAAGGATGTAAGTCTAATATGTTTGTTCATCATGTGAACATCTAAATTCTAAACTTGTTTTCTAATGGATGTAAGCCCAATAATTTGTTTGCCATGAGAACACCCTTATAATTCTAACATTCCAATGGATATAAGCTCAATCATTTGTTTCCCATGCAAACTTCCTTATTGACATTCCAAAAAAATTCAAGTCTTATCAATTGGTTCACTATGCAAACTCTAAACCATACTACTTTCCAATGGATCTAAGCCCAATCATTTATTCTCCATGCAAAATTCTCTATAGTTTTTAATATTATAAAGGGATGTAAGTTCATTCTTTCTATTTTCCATACGAATACTCTAATAACATTATAATGGATTTAATCCCTACATATCTCTATGAAGTAGACTACATTAAATTATTGGATAAACTTATAAATTAAGTTTACCCTTAATTCACTAAACACCTACACAATAACTCTAGTCTACACAGGATGTTTGAGATGAGAAACCCATGGCTGCTAATCAAACTTCTTAGATATTATGACTAATAGCCCTCTGATGTTGGTAGATTAGAATAATGACAGTTCAAGGATGATGGAACCATGGAATCTTGATTGGGACTACTCATCTTGTTAGATAGTCGTCCACACCACATCATTAGATATTGATTCATATTAGAGAGATATGTTTATTTACAACCTTAATCGAGAGTGCTTTCTTAATGTGTTAAGAGTGGTGATTAACTATGAATGTTTGTATTCATAGAGAGTAGACCCCATATCTAAGTAAACCCTAACATAATATTAGGTAAAATATGGTTGAATATATATCAATCTCCCTCATGAAAAATGAACTCCCTAAATATCCTAAAATGATGGAAGAGATTTGCAAATGTGTTTTTCTTAAGAGATCACCATTGTTCATCCTAAACCCATAGCTCTAGTCCTAGGAATATTACAAGAATTACATTTTATGGAAATAAAAATCTAGCTTCACTTGCAAAATAGAATTTAGATTAACATGCATACACACGAAGTAGTTATATTTCATACATTAGAGCTTAGCATCCTGCCTTGGGTCACCAAGCCTAGCTATTATAATAAACTATGCTTAGGGACTTAAGCAACAATTACAAGTAAAAATATTTATAATTTATATTATTACAGTGGTCCCTTTAGTATAATCATCTACAAGAAAATATCATTAGTCTAATATCGCCCTGACATCAAGACTACTCACAAACAATCATAACATCTAGTTTAAAATATTACATCACAAAATAAAATTTCAATCCACAATCAATCACCATCTTAAATTATGTCTAAGATCAGTGACTTAACATTTTAAGCGCTAGGGCATAGTGTGGTATAATAAGGCTCGACTTTTATGTTTGAAAAATTCTAAGGATGAATTTTAGTTTACTTTTTTGCTTTTGATTTTATTTGAATTTATAATTTTAATGAGAGAGAGAGAGAGAGAGGAGTAGAATCTACCTCAATCCATAACATTAAGTAGAACCTAAAGATGAATTTTAATCATCTTAATGAAGTGTCATGAATTTTTCTATTAAGTCACATGTTTGGATTTGACTTAGATATTTTTATCTAAATATAAAAGAACATCTTAAAACTGATGGAATCAAACCATCAGTTAACTTAACAATATTTTCTTAGCTTGGCTTCATAATTTCTTAATATTCTTTAATGAAATGGTATACTTAATAAAATGGTTGACTTTAATAGGAGTATATATATATATATATATCATTTAAGTATCTCACATGTTGATGCATTAATAAATTACCACTTTTTATTTGTAATATTTAATGTACCATTTGAGAATATAAATATAAATATGATGCATGAATTTTTTAGTAAAGGTAATTCAATCATTCCTTATACATATACGTACCCATTAGTATATTAAATTTATATAAGTACATGCCATTATTGAACCAAGGAAGTGAGATAATCAAAGACCCTCTTGGGACTACTTAAAGTCTCATGCTCTCGGGATGTCCAAATTATATGCTTGTTAATTCATATATACATGCACATGTATATAAGTATAGGAATGAATTGTAAAGATTTGATAAACTTGAATATACATATGAAAGTAATTTATCTTTACTATTTATTCCAAATTTCTAAGTACATGTCATTGTTAGACCAGGGAAGTAAGGTTATCACAAACCTCCTTGGGACTACTTAAAGTCTCACATTCTTAGGTTTTAGACTAAATACCTTTCAAAATTGTAGATCATACATATAGAATTTGAATTCAAATTAATTTAAATTTTCTCTAATGAATATTCTAAGTTTATTAAAAAAATAATTTGAGATTTATAAGGGATAATAGCCACATTATTAATCCAAAACATGCAATTTGATGAAATTCCTTATTTATTTTGAAATATGGATGTATGAAGCATATGAAGCACAAATTTATAATATGTGATTGAGTTAAAGCAATTAAACATTACTAAATAAACTATTTGAAGCTATTAACTCTTAAGATCATTCATATGAAGATAATCACACTTAAGCCTAATCAAATTTAATACATGTTGTTTTTTATAATTTGAATTATTTAATTTGAATGAAAAGATAAAATATTTAAACATCTCTATTCATTAATTGGTTTAAAAGTGTTAGTGATATTTATAAATTAATTAAGATCAATTAATTATTTTAGCCAATTAAGCCCAAAAGAGACCAAAAATTGAATTATTCCTAAAAATAAGGCCAAAAATTATGAGAAAATTATTAAATATGTATAACATGAAATAAGCATCCCTAAAAATTCTAATGCATTTGGGCTTATATTTAGGGGTTAATAGAAGAAATGGGGAAAATATAAAATCATCAATTTCACTCAAAATATCATAAACCAATTAGAAAATTTAATTTCATTGAAAACCACTTTGTTAGCTGAACATAATGAGAGGTTGTTCATAATTTTTAGATATTTAGGTGAATTATAAAGAATTTCATAAGTCTTGAAACAATTAATGATTTAATTAATTAATAAATGCCCCTTAATGATGATTTGGAGAAATAATTAGAATCAGAGGTCCTAATTTGTTTCTTTGGTCACTAATATCATTATAAAATGTATTTAAGCTCCCATAATTAATTTCAAAATTTTTTAAATTACATTTATTTATTAAATGCATAAAATGGCAATTTAGGGTTTGAAAAAATGGATTTCTCAAATTACCCAATTAGTTGACTTGGAAATACTTATGGGAGGTAAAGGTCATCCCATGGAACAATCACCCAAAGTTTCAAGCCAATTTATCAAGTAATTAGGGCTTAATTGTACTAATTATAAAAAACTTCAAACTCTATGTAGTCAATATACACTTAATAAATTTTAGGGCTTTTATTTTTCTAGATTCTCACCTATTTAAGTGTTTGCATTGAAAAAAGAAATAAATCAAACCTCTTGACCTGGGGTGCTGTGGCACTACAATTATAATGCATAGGCACTACAATTGTAGTTCCTAGGCACTATTGCCATGTTATAGAATCTAGAAACTCAAACTATCCCCAACAATTGCTTACTTATAGTGCATCAGGGCTATGATCCCAACGCCTAGACACCACGGCCTTCAATTTTAAAAAGCAGGAAAATAAACCCTCCCACCCTAACAGTGATATAATCCCAAGGGGGAGTGGGGGGAATGGTTATGGAGCAAAAAATCAATGAAATGGTAGGAATAGTTACCTAAATACTACTATAAAAGAAGTGGAACTGCCCACTATCCCTTTTTCTTCTTCTTCTTCTTTTCCCTCACTCTCCCTCTATTCCACTAGCCCCATTTTGCTCCTGTACTCCTACACTCTAAACAACATGCTTTCCTCAACTACACGAGAGCATTATCCTCTTGCATGAGACAAGATCAAAGCCTACTATTATTAAATCTAGGTAAAAATTTTTGAAAATGTTATTTTTATATAATTTTCTCTATAAAAAGAAAATTAAAAAGATTTCTACCATCGATATTGGATCCAGTAAGAAATAAAGAGGCTTATCTCTGTTGATCTTAGATCTAGAATAAAAAGAATACCCCTAAGACCAAAATTCTATAATATTAAATTTTGAAGACCTCCACCATTGAACTTGTTTCTAGCATGAGAAGAAAAACCCTCCTTCCATCAATCTCAGATTTGGAACAATAGAGAATAGTGCTTCTTTTACAAAAACACTATAAAATATAGCATTGTTAAAATGTTATGTCATCGAATTTTTATAAAAATTATTAATTCTACAAGAATCTAGTTTAAAGTGCTACGTCTCAGTGCCGAGGCACTGAGCTCTTATGTTTTAAAGTACTGACCCTCCGGCCTGCAATGCCACGATGCTAAGCTTTCAGGTTATTGTCTTACTTAGAGCATTGTAGCATGATCACCATAGCACTATGCTCTTGGGTTACACCTCTTTTGCACAACACTATAGTACTATTTTCATAGCATCGAGGTGCTAAATTCATAAAATCTATTCAACCATTAAACTTGGTTTCAGTGTGAAATAAAATCCTCTTTCCATTAATCTTGGATCCGAGGTAAGGGAGAAGGGTGCTAATGCACCAAAAATTGTAAAACCTAGCATTGCTAAGAAATTTTGCTGCCAAAATTTCAAAAAATTTAAAAGTATTAAATCTTAGACATTGATGAAATAGCACCAAGGAACTACACTTCCAGCATCAAGGAGCTAAGTCATCGAAGTTTTAAACTTTAGGCACGCACTTAACAGCATTGAGGTGCTAATGTTCCCATGTTGAGGCACTAAGCTCTAGCAAATCTTGAACCTTAGGTGCACATTCCATAGTGCCAAGGCACTTATGTTTCAGTGTAGAGGTGTTGCGCTCTCAGGATACTATTCTGATAGCATCATGACATTGATATCTTAGAGTCAAGGCATTGAGCTCTCAGAAAATTAAATTTTAGTACACGACTAATCTCCCCAACATTAAGCCCAAATCATATCTATAACACCCTAGTGCAATGCATGTAGCACCGAGGTGCTAAGCTCTCAGGTTTGAAACTTATATCTTTCAGCTTATAGTGCTAAAGCATTTCCTAGGCTATGAGCCCCTAAATGAAAATTTCATTATTAAACTTTTGAATCCTATACATCCCACATAATAAAAATAAGTACAAAGCATAGAAATGAAAATACCTTTTTATTAATAACAAAATTTATTACAAAAGTTTTACAATAAAAAAGAGAAATATATAAAATAATGAAAAAAAGGAGAAAGCTAATAATTATAGTCATCATCATCCTCCTCCTCTTCTTCTTCCAGCTTCAGTGGGGTCTTCACATAAGGGTGATAATGAGGTGTAGCAAGAAAAGAAGTTTGACCTGGGCTCGCATGAAAGCAATAATTTTTAAACATATGAACAAGTACTGAGTCAAAATCAGCTATGTATGAAAATTGATGATGTTGCTAAACCATGTGATGGTCAAATTTCCTCCCCAATTCCTGCTACTTCTGACTGGTTTTGCAAACTCTTTTCCTTAAATATGAGACTTTCCCTCTAGTTTCTTGGTGTTGCTCATTTAAAATCTTGGAAGATTTTGGTCTGGATTGAAGGTCGTGCAAGCTTTCTCCCACCTCAATCCTCAAGCTAAATCCTTCACTTACTCTCTTTGTCAGGGGTGCCTTTTGTATAAAGACTTCCTCATCTAACTTCTTTTGCACACCCATCACAACACACAAAGAAAAAATTAAAGAAGGGTAATCATACCCTACGATAGCACTACCCTTAAGCATATCACAAATAAAATTATAAATAATCATCCCTACATCCATAATAAAGCCTTTCTAAATTACAAAATTCAAAATGACTATATCCCTAGTCACCTCACTGATATTATCAATGGACTTTTAACTTGGTAAAAATGAAATAATGCCAAGCTTTGACCTCAATAGTGAGGCCGATGGTAGAAAATTTATAAATCTTGTCCTCCTACCTTTGCCATTGAACATTAGAATTTCTAATAGTGAAAAAATTAAGGATTTCATTGAAATTGAAATGATCATTATAATAGAAGAAATATTATCATATACTACATCCTATAAATTATAATATGTGTTGATAGTACTATCAAAACTTACTAGTTTTCCCCAAATGAAAAGTTGATTATTTAGGTGTTTCTTCACATTGGCAAAAACTCCAGCACCATGGAGATGCTATCAGATATGTTGTCATAGGCCAGCTTCTCCTAGCCTCGCTCATTGATAATCCTCTCCATGTTCCCACCCAGGTTAAAAAACTTCTTTATAGGATGAGATGTTTGTGTAGGAGAGCATGGTGGTATCACTCTTTTGCCTCTATACTAACAAATTTATTAGTGTCACTGACAACTACCCACTTTTTTCCTTTGCTGAGCTATTTTACTCACATACTGACTTTCCTAAAATAAAATGCAAGCTAAGAGAGGAAAAAAGAAGGATTTTCCAAAAAGAGAACAAAATATTTAGAATAAAAAATGAGTAGCCTAGTGGTCCTATTTATAGACTGACCTTAACACCACGATGTTATTGTCGCATCGGTTGCACTCTAAGTTTTAAGGGACTAAGTGTGAAGTAGTGAAAAGTAGTGCCAATCGGTTAGATACTATTTTGATCACCGCATCGATCAAAAAGACCTAATTATGGCATTTATGATAATTAATTTCATAACTAACCATGCAAAAAGTGAGGATGGACATTAATTGAGTACTACAGTGCTCTGACACAATGTTGTAGTACTTGTCAAAAATTTTATTATTTTTAATTTAGAGCACGTATATGTTTATCAGCTTTCTTGAATCAACTTTTGATTTACACCATGGTGCCAAATACAGTGCCAAGATGCTAGTCAATGAGTCAATATATTCAAATTATTCTAATTTCTCATGCCTTCTTAGGTGCTGCAATGCCGGCCTTATAGCACCGAGGCACTAAACCCTCAAATTTTTAGGACATGAATTGCTACCTTATAATACTATGGTGCTAATTACCCAATGCTAGAATTCAATTTAATTGCACTGCGGCACTACAATGATAATGCCTAGAAGCCATATTTTTAGCGTCGAAGCACTGCCCCGTAGAACCATAAATTAATATTCACCATGCAAACACTCCTACAAAAATGGCATTCCCAAGGGATGTAAGTCCAATCTACTCATTCACCATGTGAACAACCTATATCCATATGTTTCCAACTTTAATCGAGAGTTCTGTCTTACTATGATAAGAGGGGTAATTAACTATGAATGTTTACGTTCATAGGAAGTAGAACCTAGATCTAAATAAATAAACCATAATATAATGTTATGAGAAAAGAAATGTGGTTGAATATATATATATATATATATATATATATATATATAATATATATATATATATATATATATATATAATATATATATATATATATATATATATATATATATATATATATATCAATCTTTCTCATAAAAAATATACTCCTACTCATCCTGATAATAATGGTGGAGAGTTTCCAAAAGGATCTTTTTTTTAGTGATCACTAAGCTTTCCATAGAGGGTTTATTTTCATTTTTTGGATTTTTTTATAAATAGTTATATATTTTTTAAAGTTCTAGCCATTTAAATTAATTTTTAAAAATAATTAATTAATTTAAATAATCAGTACCATGTCAGCACTAACATGATAACACTTTTCACATGGCATCATACAGTTTGTTTCTTAAAATGTCCCATATGGCATGTTGACTTAATGGCACTAGACATAGTTTTATCTTGGCCTTTTGATCATGGATTGAATTGTCGAGATTTAATCCTGTGAATTAAGTAGGTGTAAATAAAAAAATTAATATATTTAATCATGACCATCTATTATAATCACATGAAATAGATGATGGATAATTTTCCATCAACCTCTAATGAGAAACAAACTCTGTTCATCTTTCATCACTTAATCTGAGGTCATCAGAGCACATTTGATGGTGAAATCGATTCCAAAATGATGAAGGGACAAATCTAAAGGGATCCTACAATTAGATTAATGCCAAATGCAAATTCAATTTAAAAATGACCAACGTCTTTATGGTTTTTTACAGTTTATCAAAATTTACCTCACTAGGGCTAGAGACTAGAGATGTGACATGTGAGGTAGCTTTACTTTAAAGAGGCAAAGCCATGTTGATGAAGTCATGAGCTACCTCTCTACCGATTGCTCTATGGACCAACAACCATCACGAACCTTGCTAGAGTTTTGGTGATCGAATCAACTAGCTTTTGATTCACTCATGGTAGGGGAAGGTATGTTAAGAGTTAATTTAGGTTTGACTTTAATTTGGTGAAGTTTAGTGTATGAGATGTTCAAACTAAGAAGGGTGTTGGTCTCACTGGAGATGAGGTGAAGAGGTGCTCTAGAAACTTGGAGGATTGAGGGTCATATTGTGAGGAAGGCATGTGCTTAGTTTGAATGGGAGAGGAGGTGTATACCCTCCTTCCCAAGTGAACTATCCAAAAGGTTGGTTTAGGCCATGGGAGCCAGCAGTGCAATGGGGGTGGCCGAAAATGGAATGGGACTGATGAGGTGGATGTCCCTTAGTGACTAGAGGATTTTTTTGGCCAATGGTGAGAGGGACAACCCATGTGAGCTGGACCAAGGATATACCTAGGTGAGGGTGACCACTCTATAGTAAATAGCTAAGTTCAACAGCTTTGGGTCATGTTCATATAGCATGGGTGAGCTCAAGGCATGCTAAGGTGGTTACCCAAGAAAAATGGAGGGGTTGGACCTTCCTATTTTGGGATTTTATCCTATATAGGTGGCTTGGTTCACTTGATTTAGGCTAAAATGGGTTAAGAATGGGTTGGGTCCACTTGAACAGGTCAAGGGGGACCTAAGGATGAGTCTCACCATATTTTGTTGGGTTTTGCTCAATTGGACCTCATTAGTGTAATTGAGTCATGAGAGCTAAACTGGGTAAATTTGAGTTCAATTGGGCTAGGTTGACCAATTGACTAAATTACATCATGAGAGCTATTAGGTTAAGTTTAAATGATAATTTGGAAATCATTAGTGTAATTGGTTTGATTTATTTTGTTTAAATTTGAATTTGGCCCAAATGGGTTCATATGGGTCAAATGGGCTAAGTTGATCAATTTGATCAAATTGACCAAATTGGGTTGGATGGGTAATTGAGACATAGTTGATTGATCATTTGGAGATGATTGAAGGCTTTGATTTGAATTAATTTGGATTAGAATGAGTTTTGGTTCAATTTGACCCTTTAGGTCAAATTGGGCTAAATTGTTAAATTGGGTTGGGTTGATCAAATTGGCTTTATTTGATAATTAAAAAGTATCCAATAATCAATTTCAGAATGTTTGTAGTCATTGGTTCAATCAAATTTGGCTTGGATAAAATTTTAGATAAATTTAACCCTTTTGGTCAAATTGGGTCAAGGGGATAAATTGCCTCAATTGGGTTCAGTTGGATATAATTGGGTGATTAGTCATGATCAATAATCACTTTGGAACTGATTGGATGGATTGATTTAAGTCCAATTTGCATTGAATCGATATTTGACTCAATTTGGACTTTTAGCCAAATTGGCTTGATTGGGTCAATTGGAATCAATTGAAGCTTTGAATATATTCAATGATAAAATTGAAAGTGATTGGCAGCTCTGATTAAATTAAATTTTGATTGAATTGGGTTTGACTCAATTTGGACTTTTAGAAAAAATTGGGTCAAGTTTGGTTACTTTGATAAATTGATCAAATTAGATTGATTTGGAGTCAATTGCAATGTTTAGTCAAGTGATTGGAATGGTCATGAGGCTTAGATTGATTTAATTTGGCTTAAATCAAGTTGGATTAGTTTTGGCCCTATAGGGTTCAATTGGTCAACTTGGGTCAAGGGCCAAATTAATTCAATTTAGTTTAATTAGATCATAATTATGCTTCAATCAAGTTTATTTGAGGTTTAAGGGGGCTTAGATGAGTTTAATTTCAAATGAATTTGATTGATTTTAGAGTATGCCATTTTAAGCCAAAATAGTTCATATTTGGTCAACTTAGATAATTGGCCAAATTGAGCTCAAATTGGTTAAATTAGGGTTAAAATTATTTAGTCTTGGTTAAGGTTTGATTAATATTCAATAGGTTTGGTTTGAAGGATTGGTTTTGGTATAGGAGTTGGCTTGGGTTTGGGATAGGTAGGCCTTTCCTAACCTAAGTAAGGGTCTAACCCCAAGGTTGAACCTTATGAGTCTTCTAGCTTAGTATTAGTGTTCACATAGCCACTAGAAGTGTCGTATCCCTAGGAGAACCATAGTTCCTAAATTGAATCCTAAGTCTATGGAGATGATTGTCATTCTCACTCAAAAGTAAAGTCAACACTATGGTGAAATAATGTTAAGTAAACTAAGAGTTTTTTGTGATGGAAGAAAAATTTCAGCAATGTAAAAATAATTTCAGCAATAATAAATTTTTATTCCACCCAAAATGAGACTTTAAAGGGGTTTTAATGATAAAATTCTTTTTAAATGAACCATATGATTGATATGACCCTGAAAATTTATGAATCTTGATGTCGAAAGTAATCTGATTCTGAATCAAGACTAACCGAGATCAAGCGCTTATTATCAATCGACTCTTAAACATGGAGTGTTTATAGTCAAATCGAGCGTCTTGACGTCGGATCTAACAAGCCCAAGATCTCATAATTGACTTCATTTGAGCATTCAAATACACAAAATACATCATATGATCAAAGGAATCATTTTGAGCCGTCCGATGGAGAGGAGTGGTTCGATTTTGCATGTATTTACAGAGATGCCACTCCTCCAATCTATAAATAGCCCATCATTCTTCATATGAGAGGAGGCCAAGCAAGAGAGAGGAGAGAGCTCTAAAGCTTGGAAATCCTCCAGGCATAATCGTGCCACCACTCGCAGACCACCCCGTTGGTTACCAACCACCGCCGCCGGCCGTCACCGCTGATCCTGCGTATCAATCTCCATCGCGTCATCCGCGCCCTCATCGCCGGTCATCATTTATCATCATCGCTGGTCATCATCGACACTCATCGTCAATCACCGCCGCTCCTCGGCCATCATCTTGGTCACCATCCTGACCTTCATCATCATCGATCCCCTCATTCATCATCATCGCTACCACCATACAACCACTATATATATTATTTGATTCTGATTTTCATTGTCGCCCTTCTTTCATTTTGTAATCCCATTATCAGAAAATTTTGTACTTTGAAACAAATACATAGTGGAAGATTCTTACTGGGCTAGGCCTCATGGTTTTCCCTCTTTTTGAGGTTTTTTCACGTAAAAATTTCTGGAGTTTTCTTGTTCACTCTTTAAATATCTGTGTGTGTGCTGGACTCCACAACAAAGCTAAGGCATAAACTTTTACTTTACCTCAACTGGCTTTCTAGCACGCAACAGTTTGACGTTGTCTATGGGAAATTGATTCTCATTATTTCATCTTGTATGGCGACCAAGTTTCCCAACAAGATCAAAACCACCATCGAGGTGGAGCATTTCAAGCTTTTAAGGAGCGCAAGCAAAGAATGAAGATTCATCAACGTTTGATCCTTCAATTTTTGTTAGAGACTGGGGGGCAACTCTTATTCTTAGAAGATCGCTCATGTTAATATGTTAAGCATCTAATCGATTACCATCCCAAGAAACAAGTCAAAGTTGGAGGATATTTTAACATTGAGAAGAGATATAGCTTTGCAAATTATGATTTTCCAATCATACTCATGGAAAAACAATACCAAGGTTAAGGAGAATCTTTGGCTACAACAACAAATGGATGTTTTGATTCGACCTCTTCCATACAGGTTAACGTCATTGGGTAACACTCTGACAAACAACCTCGGATGGGTCAAAAATTCTCGGATTCAATACCTCTTCCATACAAGTTAACATCATCACTCTGACAAATAACCTAGGATAGGTCAAAAGGTCCTTGGTGGACTTCCCATCTCTTCCACGAGTTAACATCGCCGGGTAACACTTTCGACAAGCGACCTCGGATAGGTCAAAAATCCTCAGTGGATTCAATTTGACCTTTTCCATACAAGTTAACATCATCGAGTCACACTCTGACAAACAACCTCAGATAGGTCAAAAATACTCAACAGATTCAATTCAACCTCTTTCATACAGGTTAACGTCATCGAGTCACACTCTGACAAATAACCTCGGATAGGTCAAAAATCCTCAATGGATTCAATTCAACCTCTTCCATACAGGTTAACATCATCGAGTCACACTATGACAAACAATCTCGGATAAGTCAAAAATCCTCAGTGGATTCCATTCAACCTCTTTCATACATGTTAACATCATCGGGTAACACTATGACAAACAACCTTGGATAGGTCAAAGGTTAACGTCGCCAAGTCACACTCGATAAACAACCTCGAGAGGTCAAAGAAAAACCACCGATCGCCAGGTAATCTCGCGGTCACCACCATTGTATTAGTCATCCCGCCGACTAAAAAGCTTCGCTGCGGTTGCCGCTAACCACCCGTGGCCAACCACGTCGGTGTAACGCAAACTACGATCGCGGTCACGGCTGCCGGCAATCTCCGCCTGGTCACCACCATCGTCGGTCATCCACCCATTCTACCGATGCCATCATCTGTCACTTCACGGTTCTCTTGCCGACCACCCCGTCGGCCGACCAGTCACCGGTCACGCGACCACCATCGCTGGTCGCCTCGACGCCATTCATCGCGGGTTGCCAACATCATCGCTGGTTATCCTCGCTGACCACCATCGCGGTCCTTGCCCGACCAGCGACCGGCCACCATCGTGGGGCATCGACCCCATTTTGGTTATCATCGGCATGATCGCCGGTTGGTCCAATGAGTACAGTTGACACCTCTTTCGAGGGAAAACTATAGACACGATGTATGTACTGTGGGCCTTGAAAGCCTCCAAACCCATTCGGTCCGACTAGGCCAGTTGACGCCTCTTTCGAGGGAAAATCGGAGCCACGATGTATGTACCGCGGGCTTTGATCACCTACATACCCGATCGGTCAGACGAGGCCAGTTGACGCCTCTTTCGAGGAAAAATTGGAACCACGATGTATACCGTGGGCCTTGATCGCCTCCAACCTCGGTCGGTCCGACGAGGCCGGTTGACACCTCTTTCGAGGGAAAATTGAAACAACGACGTATACCGCGGGCCTTGATCGCGTCTAAACCCGGTCGGTCTGACGAGGCCGGTTAACGCCTCTTTTGAGAGAAAACCAGAATAATAATGTATACTGCGGGCCTTGATCGCCTCTAAACTCGATCGGTTTGACGAGACCGGTTGACGCCTATTTCGAGGGAAAACTGGAACAACGATGTATACTGCGGGCCTTGATCCCCTCTGAACGACCTCCTCTCAAGAAGAAGAGGAACACTCAAACATATGAGGAGTGTGCCTCCTCCCTTGGCCCTAAGGGGGTTTTTATAGACCCAATAAGGACAAAAAGATCAAAAATTGCTAAAATTGCTCAAAATAGTTCAAAATCGCTCAAAATGGGCAAAAACGGGCCAAAACAGGCGAAAATGGGCGTTTTTTATCGTGGGCACCTACGGTAGCGCCCATGTGATGGGTGCTTTGGGGCACTCCACTCCGGCTCGTGTTTGGCCAGCAGTGTGACCCGTCGACCCACCGACCTGGAGTTCAAAGTGACCCATGTAGCTTAGCTCCCATTACGGCTCGACGTCCATTGTGCTTGCATCCGCTGGCCCATGTGACCCCTCGACCCGTTGAGCTTGTGACGGAGATTGACAGCATAGTTTTGCGGCGTGACCTTTCCAGCCATGACTGACCCATTCCACTTTGCACCTCCTTCCTCGACTGTCGATAACCTTCAAGCAGGCTTGAAACCCTTTGCGAGCACCCATAAATCTTTGGATGCTTTTGTGATCATATCTTGTCCATGAAGATATATTCTCTCAAAATGTATGGTTAATGGACCTGCAAATTTCATTGAATAATCTACTATTTTCAAGTATTTGACATATATATTTTTGGATGATTGAGATAATATCATCCAAAAATAGGGGAAAACTAATATGACCACGAAAATTCTACTTGAAAACGAATCTTGATGTCGAAAGTCGATTCTTAATCTAGCGAGATCAAGCATTTATTATCAATCAACTCTTAAACATGGAGTGTTTATAGTCAAATTGAGCGTCTTGATGAGCTGGATCTAACAAGCCCAAGATCTCATAATTCTGACTTTATTTGAGCATTCAAATACACAAAATATATCATATGATCAAAGGAATCATTTTGAGATCCAGATGGAGGAGTGGTTTGGATTTTGCATGTATTTTCTGACGCCACTCTTCAATCTATAAATAGCCCATCATTCTTCATATGAGAGGAGGCCAAGCAAGAGAGAGGAGAGAGCTCTAAAGCTTGAAAATCCTCTAGGCATATACCTGCCACTTCACCCCACCCCGTTTACCAACCACCGCGCCATGCCGTTCGCGCTATCCTTCGCCATATCAATCTGTCTCCGTGGTCACCGACCACTACCACCGGCCGTCATCGCCGGTCATCGTCGTCAACCATCGTCACTATCATCATCGGCATCACCGTCACCCATCTTGATGTATATGCCGGTCACCATCCGGACCTTCATCATCGATCCCTTGTTCATCATCTTCTACTAACCTACAACCAACGTGACTATATGGCGATTATCGATTAAGATTCTTATTTTCAGCCCTTCTCATGTACAATTTTGTAATCCCGTTATCGAGAAATTTTATACTCTAAAACAAATACATAGTGGAAGATTCTTACTGGGCTAGGCCCCGTGATTTTTCCCTCTTTTTGAGGTTTTTTCACGTAAAAATTTCTGGAGTTTTCTTGTTCACTCTTTAAATATCGTGTGTTCTGACTCCACAACTAAAGCACTACTCTCTCGGTTTTCAGCAAACAATGATAAATAATTTTGGGTATACAAATGATTTTTGTTGGAGAATAAAATTTGTAGCAGCATAGAATATTTTCCTACAATATGTCTCAAATGTTTTCTCAAAAATATAGTTTGCTATAGATTCAAATGACTCAAATGAAACTATAATGAAAATGTCAAGGTAAATCAAGAGAGCTTTCTTAAGGAATATTAATGTATGATTGGTGAAAATTAATCTAAGCATAATAATAAAAGATAAAAAGTAAAACTTGATAATACTTGCTTCAGATAAAAAAAATGATATTCTATGAAAATAAATTTCATGTTTAAAACTAATCAAATTGAAAGATAAAACTAGGAATTAACATTTTGATCAAGTTGATTATAACTAATTAAATCAAAAAGATGAAATGGAATATCAAAGAGAGAAATTACAAGAATAAATATCTCACTCAAGGCTTTGAAAATCTAAACCAATTTTAAAAAAAAATCTTAGAATGAATCTTCTTAAATGCATGCACAACTCTCCTTTCAGTGGATTCTTAAAAATTAAATGGAATTTAGCAATAGGAAGCACACGAACAAATCTTCAAAAATCTGAAATCGAGAGTCCCTTAGCATTAGCCTGATTTTATGAGGAATTATGGATGTAGCCATCATTAGAAATTAGGTTTTTTTCTTTACAATATTTATTTATTTAACCACTAAAGGAAGCGAAACATAGTTTTAGGAGGGAAGAATTGATGGCAAAAATCAGTTTAATTAAATTATTTTGCTAAATATATTGGCCAACTCTATGAACTAAACCCAAAATGGAAAGTCATTAACTCATAATAAGGCTCTAAACGATTAAGGGACAATTATTGTAGATGTTTGAATTCAAATTAGAGTGAATAAGAAGGAAAATTTATAAATTAAATCTGGAAAAAAAAATTCAGCCAAGCATGTACAGTCAAAGGATTGAGTCATATATGGAAAATATAGGTTAATATATATATATATATATATATATATATATATATATATATATATATATATATATATATATATATATATATGAATAAATAAATTGTAAATGCATGATTAAATGCCCAAAAAATCTCATATAAAATGAAATAAAATAATATTTTAAATAAAAATATGTAGCCATGAATTTATATGAATTTATATTTAATTTAAATAAAATTTATCAAGGTGAATTTTTATTACTTTAATTAAATAAGAAAATTTCAAATACTAAAAATTCAAGATAAATTAATTAAAATAATATAAATTAAGTACAAAATGACATGATTATAATTGTGATTTTACAAAATGTATTTTCAACAAAATAAAAAGTAAATTCTTTGAATGTTAATTTTGCAATTGAAATAATTATACATCAAGTAATGTGCATATGATTAAGTGAAATGATAATTCACATATTGTTGAAAAACAATTATGTTTAATGTGATTACAAAATGATGATAAATATTTAATTAGATTTAAGGTGAGTCATTTGTCAACTTTATTGCAAGATATATAAAGCAAGACTTTAATCCTAACCAAACTTATAAGAAATAGCACTTGAGTTTCTTCAGCTTATTGAGTCTTATAATTTCCTAAAAATCTCAAAATAAAATAGTATTAATTCTGTACATATGTTTGTTATCATAAAAATCCAAATTAGGAGTCTCTGGGCTCATGGAACTAATAGGCTAGACAAACTATTTTCTCGGGACTACCTGAGAATCTAAAGAGATGGCTTTGGGAGCCAAAGAGTGTCCATTGTCACCCTCTACCGATGCCTACAAACTCATCACACAACGTTATGTTATGTTAATAAGAAATCAAGTTTAAAAAAAATGAGTGAAATATAGTATAATCACTAAATAACAGTGAGTCCTATTTTAGCGAGACATTCCTCAACCATCTTTTTTATGGAGGTGGTTTTTTCCAGCTTGCTTACCATGACTTTTTTTCACCGGATGATGGAGGCATCCTCCTCATCTTACATCATAGCAAGCATCCCCTAGTTAGAACAATAATAATGACTCATGTAGAATCTATCAAAATGCTCATCTCGAATTGCAAGGTGACCACATATTTTGCAAGCCTCATTGCCATCCTTATACTCCAAAGACTCTCCTAATCTCTGCCAAGTTAACATAACCATTGGGCCTAGGATCATCATGAAGCAAGCACCTTCCTGTTATAAAAAAATTGATTCAATGAAGGTATAAGAATAATATTAACTCTACAATAAACAATGGTGAAGAAATTTGAATCATAGTTTGAAACCCTTTTTATAGCTAGGAAAAAATGCCCAAGAAAAAGACCAAGTCAAAAGGTGATGTAACATCAATGACAATAAAGCTACTTTTCTCTCAAAATTTCACTAAACATTTATGACTGATTATTTGTTTATTTTATTCTTCTATCCTTTTTGATAGTTACCTCTATAAGGAGTGGAAAAATTGGGGATCTAAATGTATGCCCATATATGCCTTAGATGACCCTTTAAAGTGTTTGACCCTTGATTCTTTTACCTTCTATTCCTTTGGGAGAGGAGGCCTATTCTTCTTCTTAAATACCTTCTTCCATTCAAAATCATTTACTTCCCACTTTATTGTACCATCACTTTGAAGAAATGGAGGATTAGATACTTATATTTCTTAATATAGTGGAATCTAATGTACCACTCTACTTCCTCCCATTATCCCAAAACCCGAATCTAGCTTCTCAAGAACCTAAATAGGTTATGCTTCACCCACGAATAGAATTAGATTCAACATTTATATTATACATCATTAAAAAAATAGATAAAAATTTTGATGAGAAAAAGAGGCGGGTGGCCATTAATGGAGGAAATTGCTAACTAGTTTCATTAATTTATTTTATATTTCATTATGTTAGTAATGGCCTATATGTCTTTCCAAAGTCAAATGTTACAATTTTTCAAATCTACTTCTAAAATTTTAATTTTTATTATTCTTTTCTTGATTGGGCAATTATGATGGGTTTTGATTGGGCTCTAATTTGGGAACTTTTGTGAACTCTTATAAATTGACTTCATTTTTTGGAATATTTTGATGTGCTTAGGCTCTTATTTGGATTCCAATAATTGGGCCTTTTATATCTTGATATATCTTGTAACACTTCTTAATTATTAATCATATAAAATATAATTGCCATTAATGTAAATAATTAAACATTATTTTGCATATAGTATCCCCTTGTTCAAGAATTTTATTCCACAGAATTAAATCGATGATAATAGAAAGAAAATCAGTGCAATCAACTATTTAAAAGAACCAAGGTTGTTAACTCCATGAGCTCCATGGCTCAACTATTTGATTTTGATGATAATAAATATATGATTGTAAGTTACTAATATTTTATTTTAAGTGTTTTAAAAAAACTATCAAACCTAGTTTGATCAGTTAGCTCAAGAAGATCAGTTCAACTTGGACTTAGATTCACTAAACATTTTCTTAAAAATTACATAAAATGATAAATAGAGCTAAAAATAAGTAATAATTGATATAGTAATTTCATTTCATTAATTTTAAACTTTGGAATATTTTTTACTAAACTATTTTACATTAGTTTTTAAAATTCATGAAATTATCCTTTTGAATAATTTAGTCACTTGCAATGTTTAAATTCTTATCCATTGCATGTTAAAGCTTAATTTAGTCCATTTAATGACATAATAATTAATTTCCATGTTTCATTTATTAAAGTATCAATTTATTTTATGCGAGTGATATGAATTATTCATTAATTAATGTAATTATTATTTTCTTTCTCCTAATCATTGTTTTCTCTTTCATATCATATTTTTCATTTAATTTGATGATTTGGTCAAAATTTTCATGTATTTATTTGAAAATATATTTGATTTAATTTGTTGAATTACTGTATTAACGATTTCTATCCAATATATTTTTAAATTATTTTGATTATTTAAATTCAAAATAAGCATTGAGTTATTTCTAAATATATTGGTCTTTTTAGTAATAATTTGGTTTCCCATCTCTTGATTTTATTTGATTTTATTTAAATTAGAATGAAGTTAATCTTTTTCTAAAACCTATTTTTGAAAACCTCATGGCGGACCCTTCCTTTTTATTATTCATTTGAATTCATATTTAAAACATTATTTTAATTTCAATGTACTTATTAAATTAATCCCTTAATTAATTAGATGATTGAATTTAAATAATTCATGATAAATCCATTTAAGGAACCTTCCATGGCCATCTCATGTATTAAAATAAATTAAGTTACTTTATTTAATTTGATTCAAATTAGTTTTTGATCTCTTGATTATTCCATGATTATTAAACTATTTTAACTTTCCTTAAATCCTCTTCCGTCCATGCATGGCCATCATTGTTCAATTAAAATTGCATTGATTTATTCAGTTTTTGAATTCTAATTTGAACTCTTTCCTAATTAATTTTACCCTTCAATTTTCCCTCTTTATTTCTCTCATGCTTTGGCCGACCACACCTTTTCCCTAATCTATTTAATTCTTTGCACTTACATCATGGTACTTTCTTAATGATACAAGTCATGGCTAACTAATTAATGTGAAAAAGAAAAATTTTTAACAGTTCAAGTTTTCTCTCCTCACTCTCTTTCAATCGAAGCTTTCTCAAGAGGAGATCATACAACGTTTTCCAAGCCATTATCTTGCATTGGAGGAGTACCATTCAAGTTTGATCTTGTCTCTCCTAATCTTTCTTTCAAAGGGCTTGAGTAAGATTGCTCTTAAATTCAATTTTAATGTGTTTGATTGCTTTAATTTTACATGTTAAATGATAAGGCTTTGTTTGTCTTGTTAATCTCTTCTAATTCTTAATCATTCTTTATTCAAGTGAATTAATCTTATAATCATCATGGCTTTATATGTGATTTAATTATTTTTGTATTTCTAAGGTTACATTTTAATAGGAATTTTGATCTTCATTTTTTTTACATGTGTTTCAAGTTGTAGAATTATTCTAATATCATTGCATCAAGTATGTTTTTCAATTCTAGATTCATATTATTACATTAATCATTTAAATTATTTTTTAAAAATAACAAAAATCTATTGTCAGCCTTCTCTTGTTTTTTATAGTATTGCTTAATGGGGTTGAACAAAATCTTTCTAAAATTTAAGAGTTAGATTTGAATAATTGTATTTTTTTTCTCTTGTAACTTCTAGTTATTTATGGTTGTACTTGCTTGTGTAGGAGAGTACATACTTTCTTTTTGAGATTATACTTGCCTAGTGTAGAAAAGTATGTGTTTTGAGATTATTCCTGTTCGATGTACGAGGGTATGGAAGACTAATATAAACCTGTGAGATTTTAGTGAGTTCCTAACTTTGGTTGTTAGTCGTGGACATAGGTTGATTATTGGGTTCGACTGTACATTGTAAAAATTCTTGTTCTTCTTGTAACTTTACATTGTTGTTATGATATAATTTAAGATTCAAATTTATTTTCAACTAACCTTTCTAGCAAAGTTAAAATTAAGTTTTAACTTGTAAGAAATTTTAAATACCAAATTCACTCTCCATCTTTAGTATCATAGCCTCTTAACAAAGGTCACCAAATAAAGAATTAGAATAAATTTAAGAGAGAATTGAAAAATAAAATTTTGACATATAGTTAAAGAATAAAAGAAAAAAATGGATATTTTAGAAAAAAAAATTAGAAAAACACATAATATGTAAGTTTGAAAACTCATCAAAGTTTTATTACAAGAACATAAATCACTGAACTCATTTTCACATGCATACATATGAGCTCTTCATAAATCTTTGACATTAAAATTATGAAAGATGAAAAAATTTATTTTAAATCATATTTATAGAGGTTGAGCCTTAAGCCTACAACAGGGAGAAAACCTAGCCAAAAAAAATATAATTGTATTGCTAAAATTCTAATTTTAGATTTGGCTCAAAATTTGATGATAGTGGAAGATCTTTTGGTGAGATTAAAGTTAAAAAATGGATATGGGATGGGCCTAGAAAATAAACCAGCATAAGTAAGGATACTTAGCTAAAGAATTTGACTAAATAGTAGAAACTTAATAAAGATTACAATACCAAGTTATGAAATTAACCTAAGAGTGTAGTGAAAGATCAAGAATTTATTGATGTAATCTTTTAAAAAAAGTTTAAAGTGTAATTAAAATATTATGATGTTGTGTGGAGTGATCCTAGAATTTATGTTCCTATTAATCTAGTTACCCACTTGTTAGGGTTATAAATTATATTAACAGGATGATTTCTTCTACATAATAAAATAAATAAATCTCGCAAGAGGATATAAGAAAAGATCCAAGTAATGTATCCACTTTTCATCAGAGCTCATGATAAATATTTATTCATATGCTTGTCATCAAGGTAATAATAAGAAATGAAGGATTATGTGTTATTTATTATACTAGAGATACATATCTACTCTAGTTAATTACGCTTGTGGACATCTCTATAAGAATCTCTCGATAAGTGAAAGCATGCTTTCAATATGATTTTATCTATTTGTGTTTCAAAAAAAATGGTCATGGTTTAGAAATGATTGTCATAGTATGACAACCTATATACTAACTATCAATTTTTAAGGCAAAGGGTAAGTCACCATAACTGAGATAATAACTCAATATATAGAGTGTATATATAAAAATGATTGTTAAACCACCAAGGATTCAATAAGGAGCATGATGGGCTCAAAGGATAAATGGGTAGGGAAGAGATTAAAAAAAAGGAAGAAACAATTTTAGTTGGATTCAGTGCTCTCAGAAATCAAGCCCATAGTCATTTAGCAAGGAAAGGTGGTTGATCCAACCCACTAAACTTGTGTTGTCTTGAATTTGTCTCATGATCTTGGACTAGGGAAAAAAATAAGATTGTTTCCTAGACTAGGAAGAAGGATTGGAAGATGAGAACTTGTAATCCCCATATAAGAGAATCATTTCGAGAAAAGAATAGAAAGGTGATAGCTCAGCCATACTTAACTAAGGCATTTAATTTTGAACATACAATCTTGTCTCCGTTGGCCTACCATTCCTAGTGCAATAAGACTCCTAAAGTGTAATTAAATCCATGTTTACCTAAGGCTCTATTTTAAGGAGATATGGTATGTAATGCATATTATATGTCGTTAATTGAGATTTCTAATGATGTTGGACATGCCCATGTTATGAATATGCAACAACACTTGGGGTTTTGATTGCTGGTAGGCTCTACCTTATACCTCCTCTAGAAGATATATATGCAAAAAATAATAATAATAACAATAAAAATAAAATAAATAAATAAATAAAATAAAATGGTGGCAAAAGAGAGTGCTAATTTTAATTTTAAACATTTCCTTAATTAAATTTTAAAGTTGTTTAATATTTTATTAAAGCTTGAAGAAATTATTTTATTTTATTCATATGAGCTTCATAAAAATGTATGTTCCCAGATAATCACATTTCAATAATAAATAAATAAAATATAACAAATAGATAAAGTAAAAAAATAATCACAATGTTGTGATGCCTATAAAAGAAAAGAAGTAACAAGTAAGTGTAGTTGGGCAACTTACATATATATAACTAGATAACAAAAAGGGGCAATTAAGTTTACCCAACAATCTCAAAGAAGTTTTAAAAAGAAAATATAATAAAGTTTTGCATTGCTCTTTGTCCTCTTTCTACTTCAAGTTGTAAGTTCATTGATCAAATTTGAATCACCTTGGATTGGGTTGGGAACATAATTTGTATTTTATTTTATATAAATAACATCAAAAAAATAATATAGTAAAAACTAAATTCCTAATCTAAATGAAGCACCACAACACAATATAATAAACCATTAATATTAACATTTCTATTTTCATTCATGAACCCTTATAAAGGTAAATAAAGCATTGGTCGTACAACAAGTACTAGCAAAAAATACTTATACTACTTGTAGCATATCAAATAAAGTGCCATAACATTGTACAATATAAACAAATAATCATGAAGATATCTAGCCCAACTCTAGCAACTTAATCTTGAGCACATCAAAGTGTCCTAACTACACCCTTGTAATTGTTCACCTCCTTTTTATGCAACCATTGTATTTCATCATATATCTTCCCCCGTCTAATGATAATATGAGGGTAAGAAGAGTGAGAAAAAAGAAAAGAGAAAATAAAAAATATAAATAAATTAAAGGACTATGAAAAGTCTTCATAAGATAAGTTCTATGAGATAAGTTGGGGAATAATAGTCTAAAGCAAATCACACTAACCTGACCCAAGCATATCTACAAAAAGAACCTATGAAGAAACTCTACATATAATTAGAGAATCAAATTTATTTTTATTATATGTTCAAGAGCAACTCCTAGGAGGACTTGTCCAACTTGGTTAATTACACCTTGGGAGATACCCAAGAATACTCTCAGTGAAAAGAATCTTCTTGTATTTTAAAGAATAATGTTTGGCCAACCATGGAAATTGTTATTATTTCAATTGGGTATACATCATGCTATCAAGGCTAATTCAGTCAACTAGGCAGAGAGTGAATAAACATAGCCTAATGAATGATTGCCTCTCAACAATGAGGGCCTATGAAATGACATTAAAAGATATGTCAAAGAATTGAATGGGCGTAAGGGGTTTCAAAGGATTGGTAAGGAATTTCTAAAATCAATAGACAACCTAATCAAAATTTCATAGATCCATCATTTTGTGTTATTAGACCCATTAGCCTATTTAGCTTTGATGGTAGTCAACCTAATATAGCCAAGAATCGCATGTTAGTAATCAATGAATTATGTTGTCCACAGAACTCCATAGACTCAAAGTTAAAGAAGGAAACCAACTTAGAATCCTTAAAAAAATAAGAGTAGGACTTATGCTCCTTGAAGTGGAGGAGAAGCCTATGAAAGGAAGAAAGAAAGGGTAGCCCAACCACTAGAGTTAGACCACCTGACATGGGCTTACATCCCATCTAGGATAGGATAGTCAATAACACCTTAGAGTGCTCTAGACAACCACCTAAGTGATTACAAATTATGAGTCTAGTTAAGTGGAGGGAAGCAAGCATACTCTCTAAGAAACATAAAATGATGCAAAATTATTTATTCTTGGGGTGAATGCTTTACTAATTATGTAGAGGAAGGCCATGGCATGCAATCATTTTAAAGAGTGGCTAGATGCTATGCATCAATCTAAAAGTTTTGTTATGAAAATTTTGACTATTTTATCTTTAAATTTTAGAAGTATCTTTCAAATTATTAATGTTTATAGAAAAGATTTGATCTTAATATCCTAGCACAAATGTGTGTCCAGACAAACACAATGCAAAAGAAAGTAAATAAATCATCACATGTGCACAAAGTAAGCACAAAATGTAAGAATAAGTTATAAAGGTTAGTTGTTGCTTGGTTTTGCAATACACTCTACTAAAAAGGAAAAAAGAGCTACTGGATCCATTGCATATATACATGCCCGAACCTAAATCTATATGAAAATGAAGATTTTTAACCAAAGGTATAATACATGAGCAAGCTATTTTTGCTCTTTGAGTCCACCATCGCTTCAATACAGACTCTTCCAATATGCTATAATATATATTAAAAAATCATAAAATTATAGACTCGATTCCCAGCAAGCGATAAAAAAGTTATTATTCACAAGTATAATAAAACATGCAACGTGAATAGACTAGGCCTGTTAGGAGAGGTAAGCTAGCAGGCACCTACAGAAAAAGTGTTATTATAAATTCAATTATTACATCTCCTCCACTTTTGGCCATGGACTTCTGTGAAAGAATACATGCAATTTTAATGTAGTATGCATGTCTCACACCAAATAAATATTATATAAAAGATAAACATAAATTCATAGTTAGCACAAATAAAGTAAAATCACAAGGAATGCATTATAAAAAAATCCTAATTACACCTACCCTAAGACTAAAAAAATATCTATAAGTGTACCTATCACAGTACCTAGTATGTGGAAGTGTGTGTGTGTGTGTGTATACATATACATATATAACATATTATATTTATATATATATATATATACTATATGAAAATACTATTTTTTTTGAAAAGATGACCTTATATATGGTCTAAATATTTAGGGTGACATATCATAGATTATTTGTACTTTTAGCATCATCATATGTGATTCAATTATGTCATGTTAATATATTTTACTTAACAAAAAGATTTAATAATAACAAAACTAATATGTCATAATCACAAGTTAAATTCAAAGTTTAATAACCTTCATATTAGTTGGTTTATATGCAAAAACATCTTAATGAACATGAAAGGTTAAGTGATTAAGTGAAGAAGAAGCTTCACCAATCATCCAATTAGACTAAGTGACAATGTGCACCTAAATGACTAATAGAGGAATGACCAATAAAAACTAAATGATATGAATGCATCAATATATGATAACATATGTAACAAAAGGAAATCCAAAGGGACTCTATGATTAGTAGAAGGTTAATCTAAATATGAAAATGATATGATCTATCTAATTGATGAAGAGACCACTAAGATATTGAGGTAGGATATGAGTGCACTAATACTTAAGTAAAAGGCTAGATCTATAGGGATTATACTTATGGCTTATACTAAAGGGTGTGAATGAGCAAGATGTGATAGATATGAATCATGCTCTTAGTAGTCTAACATGAAATGATGCAAGTGTGTGTGTGTGTGTGTGTGTCTATATAAATATGTGTATGTTGATGTCCCTAAGAGCTTGAGTCTAAATAAACTGGCTAATAAGAGATGTTATTTAGGGTAACCTAAGGCACTATAGCCATACACTCATACACATCTCAAGCCAACAAGATTTAGGAATTTTCATTAATAACATAGCTCAAATTTATTAAATAAAACTTTATAATTTAGGCATATAATTTTTTTCTTTTTTTATATAAGCTTAGAATTTATATAATTTTTTTCTTTTTTTATCTAGGGCTCACATAAATTTATTAAATAAAATTTTATAATTTATAAATTATCTCTAATATTAAAAATATATTTGAATAAAATATTTATAATGAGTTAAAAAGAAGAATAATTTAAGATTATATATCATAAATACATAAAAAACTACATATACATATATATTTATCACTTATTTTAAACAAATTATTCAATTTCTCAAGGTGCATCAAATAATATTTGATTTTAGCTCTAATAGATTTTTTTTTTTGAAATGTGTCAATGGTTCGAATGTAAAAAATGACATTCTCACACAAAAATTTTAATGGATAAAAATTCCATTGAAGCTTGCTGGCACAAATTTTATATAAAATTGTTGTGATTCAAGCTCCACATTCATTGTACGCATAACTATAATTGATGAAAGAGATGATGCAACTCACATAATTCAAATATGATATTTGGAAGTGATGTGAGGTTGTCGATGTTTGCATAGTTGTTGCACTAAAAATAATGCCAACAAATAGGCTCTAATAAATGTGTTATGTTGATAAGACATGATACATTTGTTGGCAACACACCATATATAAAACAATTTAGGCGTATCCCAATATGATTTAATCGATCAAACCATCAACTCATGAAGGAAACCCATATGCTAAGATGATCTGATGACAAGGTAGTGGACAAATCATCATACCCTTGGGTTGGTCTTAGAGCGATGAGTGTATAGATCATGCATGTAAATGATATAGTTGAACGGGGTTTATCCTATCATGAACTGACTATTCAAACATATGTGAAGAGATGTGTTAGTTAAGCAAGGCACTAAATAACATGACAAAGAAAATCCATATAAAAGGTGTACTCATTGAGTAGGTTTTATCTTGACATGAACAAATGACGCAACCATAAAAGAGGTATGTTAGCCAAGTGGGTTTTAATGTAACATGAATTGGCTTGGCAATCCAATAGACGGTAGCAACAACCAAGTGGGGTTTAATACAATATGAATCGGCCATTCGACCCAAAATTTTCAATCGCCACAAGTATAAATGGCTAGATTATGAAGAAAGCACTAGGACTTACATCTTCCTAGGTGGAACTAGTTAAGCACTTAGCCCAGAATGGCTAGCCAACTTAAGCAAAGGGTCACTAAATTAAGATAAAATATATTTTAGCATGAATTTCTTGTCTATATTCAATTGGTAATCTAGGAAGAAAGCACTTAGCCAAGGGGATAGCCTATAATGCTTAATCAACCTAAGGGGAGGATTCCAATCGATATTCCATGACAAACTCAAAAAGGAAGCACTAAGAATCACATCTTACTAGGTGAAACAAGTCAATGGGATAGCCCAAAATTACTAACCAACCTAAGGGGAGGATGGCTTTCTCATCAATATTCAATTGCTAACATAAGAAGAAAGCTCTAGGATTCACATCTTTCTAATTGGAACTAGCAAGGGGTAGCATATAATAACTAACCAATCTAAAGGAAGGATTTAAAAGTGTTTATATTATGTTGGACTAGATCTTAAGATAGATTTTCCATAGGTATTTAGTGGCTAACATTGGAAGAAGGCACTAGGACTCACATCTTCCTAGGTTGAACTAGCCAGGGGGATAACCCTTATGGACTAACCAACCTAAGGGGAGGATTTAAAAGTGTTTATACTAGCATAGTTTATATATTAAGATAGATTTTCCTTTGATATGTGATGTCTAACCTAGGATGAAAATGCTAGAACTAATATCTTTCTAGGTGGAACTAGCCAAGGGGATAGCCCACAATGACTAACCAATCTAAGCGAAGGATATAAAAGTGCTTATTTTGAGATAGAATCTTTTGATATATTTCTTGTTCATTTTTAATAACTAACCCAAGAAGAAAGAATTAAGATTCACTTTTACTTAGGTGGAATTAGTTAAGGGATAAACCCAAAATGACTAACCAACCTAAAGGGAGGATAGGTTTCATATCCTTATTCAATGGCTAACCTAGGAAGAAAGCATGATGACTCACATCCTCCTAGGTGAAACTAGCCAAGCAGATTTCTTATAATGACAAACTAACTTAAAGGGAGGATCAAAAGTGTTATTAATAGATAAGGTATATCTTAAGATATATTTCATGCTAGTATTTAATGGCCAAAGCACTAAGACATATATTATCCTAGGACGACCTAGCCATGGGGATATCCAGAATGACTAACCAAACTAAAGAGAGGATATGTTTTCCATCAATATTTAATGACCAACCTAGGAAGAAAACACTAGGACTCATATCCTTTTAGGTGGAACTAATTGAGGGGATAAGACATAATGACTAAACATCCTAAGGGGAGGATTTAGAAGTGTATATATTGGGATATACTAAATCTTAAGATATATTTCTCACAGTTATTTAATTTCTAACCTAGAATAAAAAAATACTATGACTTACATCATCGTAGGTATAATTAGACTAACCATCCTAAAGGAAGGATATGTTTCCCATTTGTATTCAATGGCTAACATAGGATGAAAGGACTATTACTCATATCTTCTTAAGTGTAACTTATGGAGATAGCCCATAATGAGTAATTGACCTAAGGGGAGAATCATAAAGTGTCTATACTAGGATAGAGTAGTTACTCAGATTTCCTACCAAAATTCAATGACTAACCCAAGAAAAAATCATTATGACTCACATCTTCTTAGGTGAAGCTAGCCAAGGGGATAACCCATAATGTGTAACCAACCTAAAGGGTGGATATGCTTCTCAATAGTATTTAATGGCTAATGTAGGAAGAAACCACTAGGACTTACATCTTCATAAATGAAACTAGACAAGGGTATAGCCCATATATACTAACCAACCTAAAGGGAGGATCTACTTGTGTCTATGCTAGGATAAACTAGATCTTAAGATTAATATCCTATTCTAGTCATGAAACTTAATCAGGGAGGTTGCTATATGATGAGTAGCTATTTTTGAAACATAAAGGAATTTATTTCTCAAATATCCCTAGTGAGAGGAGTGTTTATAATACAATTATTAGTTTTATTATCCTAGACATAATCATAAGACCCAACCAGAGACAAACCAATGTACTTTAAATGCAATACTCATCAATAGTGTGGTCAGAAGTATAAATCTTGCAGTTTCATGATGGAATTAGATTCTCAAAGACTATCACAAAGAAGATAACTATAATAAAATTATTTGGTTCTATTAACTGAAATCCAGTTCTTAGGCCTAACCAAAAAAGACCAACATTGATTCTTGACATTGTCAGAAATAACCATCCCATGGTTGCATGAACAAATTAGCTTCTTAAAAAAGTTCTTACAATGTAAGAAGGTTATGATAACATTAATGGGTTTTATTAGTCCAAACCTAGTTTAAAGATCCAATCAGATGAGAGCTAGTATGCATCAAGCATGATATCAGTACAACATGGTCTTAAATAGCAATCTTGTAGCTATATGGCAGCACTAGCTTCTTAAAGACTCTCATAATGAGAGAAGGCTTTGGCAATATTAATATATTTTGTTAACTCAGATCTAGTCTGAAGACCCAACTGAAAAAATATCAATGTGAATTATGTGTGATACTGACACATGGTATGATAAAAAAATGTTACTTTACAATTACATAATAAAATTAGCTTCTCAAAGATTCTCACGAAGTGATAAGGTTATAATAAGTTTTATTAATTAAGACTTAGTCTAAAGAACTAACCAAAAATGCTTATAATATGTCAGAAACATGAGTCTTTTCATTTTTAAATCTTTGAAAGATTGGACCTGCATGATGAAGGTGACATTTATCATAACATGAGTTTATCTTTTCTTCTTTCAATTCTCAAGTCAACAAAATAAAGAGTTCAAAATAACTTAACAAAAGTAAAACCTTATTACGAAAGTGTCATTTATAGGGTTCTGCTAATAATGTTGTGTTAGTTCAAATCCAATCTAAGGACAAATTAGAGAGATATCTAACATGAGAGAGATATACATCTTCCTCCTTATATCTATTTGAAAGACTATCTCACATCATAGAGGGAACATTTACCTAAACATGGGATCATCTTTATTTTCTCTATCTTTCCTTTAAAGGCCATCATTTTTTATCATCTAGATTGAGTCTCAAAACTTAATCAGATAGAAAGTCTAGGAGGATGACTCATATCTTGAGGTAGTCAGCAGACATGGTAAACGACAAAATGTCATGGCCAAGGACTTGATACCTATAAATAAATATTAAAATGAGTTTTGGAAGTGTGAATTCAACATATAAAGGCTCAGTCACTAGTTATAATTGTTTCAAGCCTTTGAGTTTTGGCCACCCAAATCCAATTAATGGGATAAATAAAAAATATATAAATCCAACTCCAACTCAAATTGAGCAAGGGATACATCAAATTTGACTTAATGAGACAAATTAAAAAGTAGAAGTTGAACCTTTTTAGGTTTCTTTGCATAACATGCATCTATCACATAAAATTTAATTACATTATGATGAACTTAAAATTAAAATCATCTTTGTCAAGTATTTTTTGGAATGATAAAAAGTGTAGAGATCCTTCGTGATTCAAACATTTCTTTATTCAAATGGATTCCTTTGTATTAAGTTAAGTGATTTAATTAAGTTAACTTGATATATGTAACCCTTCAACACTTAATGCTTTCTTTTTCTATCACTTCTCTCTTTTCATTAGCTCCCCTTAAATTATTATTAACTTTTTTGGAGCTCCTATTATTATTAATTTTTTTTCTTGTGCTATTATTCTTATCACACTTCTCTTTTTTTTTTTTTTGAGCCCATTCATACTATTTTTTTCTTCTCTTACATAATGTATTTTTTATATAGTTAAAGATGACCCCATGATAGAAGACATATTGTCTTATTTATGGATTATCAATAACAATGAATTTTAATTGGATATTATATTTCTATTATTTTATATGGGAGGCTTCCTTTTGAAATTTTATAGCACCCCAGTTGTTTGAATGTCCTCCAAGTTCAAGAGAAATTAATAAAGACTCATTGACAAGGACCACAATCTCATAATCAAATCCAATGATGGGATGGAGGCTGCATGCTTGATTAGAATGATTATTAAATAAGTTTATTATATGAAAAGAAAATTTTATAGGATACAAAGCAATAAGAGAAACCTAAGAAGGTCTCTACATTAATCACATAATTTAGGATGATTATAATAAGATGAAGGAGGGACTCTCTACAAGCATATGATGATCTTGAAACATTTTTAATATGTCATGTTTTGATGTTCAAATAGGACTTGTCACCATAATAACTCAAATAACAAAGAGTTTAATATTCAATTTTAAGGTCTAGAATCTGTCCTAAACTCAAGTATGAACAAACATAATTTTGGTTTGAATATGGCATATAGGTTTTAATCATAAAACTTAAATGAGATTTTAAATAGAGGATGTAAAAGGGATGCCTCCAAATTGAAGCAAATGGTGTATGAATATTTTCCCTTCTAAATTGAATTTTGGAATCTTTTTAGCATCGATCTTTTAATCCAATGTTACTAAAATAATAACTAATAACATGGATGTATTTTTGAGAGATCTTCAAGCATTAAGATAGGGAACCTATGAAGATAGATCCTAAGTCTCCTCCTATCATTATGAAAGATAGATAGGGGACTATGAGGATATACCTTAATTCTCCACCTATCACTTCAGAAGACATCAAATCAAACCCTCCTCAAAGGGAACTCATAAAGTGGTTCAATTCTTATAAGGGAAAAATGTATTCGATGAGAATATTATCATTAAATCATCTAAAGATAACTTAATTGAAACTTGTTTCTTTACCCATTGCCAAAGTTCAAGTGGTAGTAAAAAATGATATTGGTGTTTGACGAGATATGAACATATGATAGTGTATGGAGGTTTTAAGGTTAGCGCTTCAACCTCCTCTCATACTCCTTTTTTTCCATAAGGGCATATCAGGGGCTTGCAAGAACCACCTCAAATTTTTTATATCATCAAATAACACATCCATCATAGCTCTAATAAAAGGGACATAATGAATGACTTTTCTAGATTTATAATTTTTAATATACATATAAGAAAGGTGTATTAAGAATTCCTCATCTAATGGACCGACAGGAAAACTTCGTCTCCTATCGTAACAAAGATCTTCATGATAGAGAAGAGCTAGTCCCTTCTATTTGAAGTTGTACTTCTTAAAAAATTATTTTTATAAAAAGCCTAAGATTATGAACAAGCTTTATGAGGATAAATATCACTCCCTATCCTAGTTGACTCTTCTTCAATATAATCGATTAAGGGGCAAGGATTAAGCATTGTCATTAAGATGCTTTCCTCCAAAATATGTTATTAACATTACTTATCATCATATTTTTCACCCCTAGCTCTCTTACTCATTTTCAGAGCTATAAAAACATTAAAGGACTCCACTACATTTATAGAGGTGGTACAAATGCAACTAATATTTTAGTATGCATGAATATGTAGATGATGATCACAATCATGTGACAATATCATTTGTGAAAGATTAACATTAACATAATCTTAACCAATTACCATCAACAAGATTCATGCTATTTTGCCAAAAAAATGATCACTAGGGACTTTCATGATAACATCCCCCTCCACTTGAGATCACTATTCTGCATAGTCATTATTGAGGAAAGAAAGGTATATTACCAATTCTATATGCTTGAGTTTACTTCCTAGACTCTTTTCAAAGAATGAAAAACTAGAGTATAGAAGAAAACAGAGGATAAGAATGGTCAAATGAATTAATACTTTATATCAAAGTTTATTACATATTATCTAAGTGATCTAACCATGGCATAGAGATTATATCACCATATCCAAGGGTTGCAACTAGTAGAGAGCTCTATAGTAGTATGAACATTTGTTTGTCATAATGTCTACAGCCCTAAAGATAAGTAAATACCATTAGAAAATTTAATAGAGATGCTTATAGTGCTCAACATGTCTTTCAATAACTCAAAAAAATTCAATTTTATTTGAATATGACTTGAATTTCAAATTTCCTCAACTACTTACAACTAGCTTGTATACCCATGAAGTTCCTCACAAGGCAAGTGATCTCAAGGCCATACAAACCTAGATGGCTACAATGTTCAAACTCACCTTAGGATCTAGGGAACTTCCCCATGCAAGATGAGCACCGGGACAACCATAATACATAGATCCACCATAGAGGCCAAAAACTCGCTCATATGCTTATAGGGCAGAAAAGGGATCCTTCTAGCCGATCGATCTGAACTTACCTTGTCATTTAGTAGCTCACTCATGGGCAAACATGTGGACACTCTAGATGTGGAGCAAATAGACCAATCATCAAGAGTCATCATTCCTAATCAATTGAACTCACTACTTGATAGTGGTGAACTCTCCCCTCACAGGTGAGTCTTAATATTTACTTATTTGATTGGTACTTTCACATATACCAACTAGTTACAAGGATTCCCCTTCCAAACTCTATAAACAAGGACTTTTAGTAAGGAGGTGAATGGAACTCTTGGATGTTTTTTCTATCTTTCTTAATCTTCTTTGTTTATCTTGTCTATGAATAAGAAGCCCTTCATCGAAATGGGAAGGTTTATTGTGTTATGATTTATTGATATAATTAAGTTCCTAAATACACTACATCCCTACCTCATGCTCTACTGCTCCAATGGCCCAGATAATTTTTCTCTCATGATGCCTAAAGTTGGTTCAACTTGACCCATGGGAAAAATCAGATTCAACATCTTTTCAGGTGAGGCAA
This sequence comes from Cymbidium sinense, assembly GCA_021442155.1. Taxonomy (NCBI): domain Eukaryota; kingdom Viridiplantae; phylum Streptophyta; class Magnoliopsida; order Asparagales; family Orchidaceae; genus Cymbidium; species Cymbidium sinense. Next base: position 31,946,346 of record CM038229.1, read on the forward strand.
GCATGGAATGGGATGAGAACTAGAAGTTAGGCCTATAGTAAAGCAAATTACATGGCATGAAGCAACCAAGCTAAGTAGAACCAACTATCCAATGATTTGCTACATAATAAGACCTAAAAAATAGAAAAGATAGAATCACCCTCTTAGTATAAGTAGTTATGGAGAAAGCAAGGAATAAAGGGTCGATGACTGAGAAAATGAAGAATCTTCTAGATTGATGACTCATTGAGCTCTCTAGTAAAGTATATAATTATCTTAAACATTGAAAATTGATGATGGGCTTATCAAGTAAGCAAAGATGAGGATAAAAAAAGGAGCACGTTAACTCAACCAACACTTTTTTCAAAAAGATTATGGAAGCATGACCCCCACACAAGTTTAAGATTTTATACTTGGAATCATATAGTGGTCGTACTGATTCCACTGACCTTATTGCATACTTCAAGTCAATAACATCTTTGTTGACTTTAGATGACATGGTAAAATGCCACTCTTTTTAGCCACCTTTAAAGAATCAGCTCTTAGATGGTTCTTAGACTATTAGTAGGGATTATAACCTCCTTCACTGAGTTTAAAAGAATGTTTATAAGACATTTTATAGCATTCAAGAGTCATTAAAGAGTTCACAAGTCCTACTATAAATGAGACTAGTGCTCAATGAATCTCTTAGGAGATTCATCACTCATTTCCAACAGGAGATGTTGGAAATCAAAGATCTAAAGCCTACAGTTGCATAGGCCACACTCATTCAAGCCCTCTTTAAGGGCCCCTTTAGGTATGTGTTGGGATTATAATAATAACAACAATCATAAAACTACTAGAATGAAAACAACTATAATAATGCAGAAGAATACAATAAAGTTGCCCATCTTTCCTTATTAACTCATGAAAGTCATCCTTCAAGGATGTCATCTCCAGGATGACTCCCTAGGGATGGTCTCTAAATGTGAGGACTAGACAAAAGAAGATTCCTAACATAAGGGTAGAAGGGCCAACACCTTGACATAAACCTAGACACCTCATTGCTCATTATGGGGAAAATTTATTAACACCACATAGACTTTAGAAAATTTTTAAATCCATGATGTTTGTCTTATGTATGGAAGATGGCTAGGCTGTTATACTTTAGGGATGAATCTAGGAAACTAAAATCACTCCTTAAACCCTAGGATCATATTATGTAAGATATGTAGCTAACTAATACATCAAAATCAAACTTTTAAATATTTTGATTCATAATTCATTTAAGGCCTCCGAAGTATGCAATTTATGCTTATAATGAGATGTAGTTAGAAGTGATAGTAGGCCAAATTAAAGCAAGAAGGCACACTTTCCTAAGAAGGTGCTCATCCTTAAAGTTCAGATGCCCCTTATGTGCAATGTGTGAAGTGGCCAATTCAAGGATTTTGAATAATATGCTAGCATGGTTTGAAAAAGCTAATTATTTCTAATTATTTTTAAGTTGCACCTAAGGCTTTAATTTATGTGTGAAGTTTTGAATTTTTTTTATTTTGTTTAAGTTATTTAGATTTAAGTTGGGTAGAAATTTTGTTTTTTTAAGAGCCTAACTTCCAAGCATTCATCACAAAGACACAACACATAAATAAATTAAGAAAATTAGAAATTATCATTATGCACCCAAAATAAATCACACCAATTCAATTAATAAGAACAAGACAATGCAGTCGGGTATTGTTATACACCATAGAAGAAAGAAAAAAAATAGATAGTTGAGTTCTGCCCTTATACAGCTCGCCTAGAACTAAAAGTGTAGATATATAGGGTCTTTTTTTAGTATCATCTTCTTTTTTAGGGACCTCCATGGGCTTCATAGGAGACCTCTACACCCATCTAGTAGGGTCAGCTCCTACTATTCCTAGACCCTATAGATCCTAACCTAATTATAAGCTCAAATTTCATTTAAAATTTCCAAAAATAAAATTCTTAATCTCTGCAAAATAAATATTAGGAAACACAAACAACACTCCAACAATTATATTTACAAACATACGGGCTTAATATTAGTTACTTGCCGAGCCCACCTATCCTATTGGGCTATGCTTAAAGACATAAGAATACTTGAAAAACAACATTATATAGTTTTTTTTATTATAGTAGTCCCTTTTAGCACAACCCCCTATTGAAAATAATGTTACTAAAAGAACATCCTAGCATCCAGACTAGAGCAAATAATCCTAAGCATCTAATCTAAAATTTTACATCACATCACAAAATGTCATGGAACATTGACCTAACTTAAGTCTAGGATTGATGACATAATAATCTAGTGTGTGGAGGAGGGGTTTGTGTGGTATGACTTTACTAGGAATTTTTGGTTTAAGTTTTGGTTTGGATTTCAAATTTTATTTATCTTACCATTGGATAGTTTTAACTCAAATGATTTAATAAGTTTATAGTTTTGTTTCTATTTTTAAGTTTGTTTTATATTAGCATGAAGTTTAAGTTTTAAAGAAAGAAGAATAAAATAAATTTCACTTTGGGTGGAACCCATTATATTCAACATCGTAGATCCTAATAACATGAAGCCTTATCCCTAAGGTAAACATTCATTCTAAGGGTCAAGTTAAAACGTTAGGTATCCTTAAATTCATTTGAGTTTTATTTGATTTGATTAATATTTTAATTTTATTTGAAAATTTGATTAAGATTCATTCTTCTTCACATTTCTCATAATTTAATTAAACATGTCTTGATTTGTCTTATGATTTTTATTATTTATAATCTTCATTAAGATTTAATATGTTTTTTTAAATCTTAATCAGGAATTTAATGTTCATGTTATTATGATTTAGTTTGAATTAGTTTTCATTTCAAGTTTGATTTTAACTTATTTATATTTGATGTTGCTTAGTTTATGTTTTATAGCCTAATTTCATATTTAATATTTTTTATTCATTATTCATTTCATTTTATTTGTTTTTTCTAATTTCATTTATTTTATTAATATTATGGATTTGAACAAGTTGATTTGATTTATTTCTTTTTTTATGTTATTGTATATTGTAATTTACTTTATCCATTTTTAATTCATATTATTTTCCATTTAATTAAATATTCAATTTTTTATTTGTATGTTTTAGTTATTTGATTTTCATTTATTCATGTTATGAGTTTAACTTCGGGTTATGATTGCATTCATTCATTTATGTTCACTTAGATAAATTGATTCCTTTTATCATAATTAATCCTTGAAAATCTTAATTTCATCATTTAAAAAATACATTTTCTTATGTGTTTTAAATTATTACTTTAGAATTGAGCTTAATAAAACATTATATGTTAAAATTTAGTTTAGTTCATTATGATGGAATTTTCCTTACTCATCTTGATTTAAGAAACCTGAGAAATTGATTGACTTTAGGCACCCAACTCAAACCTAGGCTATTTTAATTTCTTAAATTTTCTTACATCTAATTAACTTAATGAATCATTTGTTTTTTCATTCCTATTTTATTCCATACTTAGGATTATGTTATTCATAAGCTAAAAGGTTTCTTTATATTAATGAGTTCCATGTTTTAATGTAAAGTTCAAAGATTGGTTAATACTGAATTTCAATTATTTAATTGAATCTAGTGATTTAAGTTTTAATTAAATTCTATATATCTTAAATTATTTCATTAAACCTTAAACCCTAAATACTTTATTAATTGAGTTCTTTAACTTCAGAGACTTAAGAATTTTTTTTAAGAGTTCAAATATTAGTGAAAGTGAGTTAAAGTGATTTTATAAATTTCTCTAAATTTAATAATTTTTATTTAAAATTTTCACATAAATTAACCTAAGGATTAGAAATTTGATAACTTCCAATCCAAATATCTTTTGCCTCTGAAATTTTCATGGCAAGTGGGGTTCCTTGCTAATTTGAGTTTTCTAAAATTCCTCTTTGATCAGATACATAATTTAGGACTAATTAAGGTTTTAGTTATTTCACTAAAACTCAAATTAAGTCTAAATTAAGCAAAACTAAGAAGTTTTAATTTTACTATATTTCTCTCTAGAAGATGAATCCATTGAGGGTCAATTTAAAATTTTTAAAAATTTGGTTGATTTATTATATTTTTTTGAAGTTCAAATTATTTAATTTAGTTAATTAATTCAATTAATTGCTTAATTTGGTCATTTTAAAAAGTATAAGGTTTTAATTAGTTTTAATAATATATCAAATATCCTTAGGGTTTATTATAATGATTTAGCTTAATTTTATAATTTTTCCTAATTTTTTTAATTTAATATTTTATTAATTAAGACCTATGGCTTAAAAATTTTGTATTTTCATATATATTTGCCAATACATTATAAAAAATTTATCTAAGGTGTGTTTTAAACTTAATTTCAATTTTCCAAAGTTTTAAATTGATTGGATTATTATTTTGGGTTTAATTTGAGTTTGATTATTTTCATTTAAACAAATTAACCCAAAAATATCAAATAAAATTGGGAAATTTCATTTTAATGGATTCTCCTCATTGAGATGAGTCCATAGAGCTCTTATTTGTATTTTTTTGGTTGAATATTTTATTTTCTATAATTTTTTGAAGTTTCTAGTATTTATTTTATTTACCTGCATCGGTGCCATGTTGCGTCGATGTGGTGCGACTTTACACATGGCGGCGTCTAATTCAACCATATAGGATCCATGTGGTTCTCTCATTATTTTGGCGGTAGTACATAGTTTGATCAAGATCATTTGATCAAAGATCAAACAACTCGGATCATCTAATGATTTTCCATAGGCAATTTAATCAAATAATCTAACTAAATCATGGCCATCCATTCCTAATAGAAGGAATTGATGGTGGAGAATTCATCTCCCTCAATGACGATGAGAACTGAGCGCTATCTACTTTTTGCTGCTAATTGCTGGCGATCTATGCAATGAAATCACATGATTTTCATTAGAAAATGATTGGGTATGAGTTAGAAATGGATCTTATGGGGAAAATTTATGACACCACATAGAGTTTAAGAATTTCTGATTTAGATAATCAAATACATCATTAAAGAATAAACATATTATCTTGAAAGATAAATATATTTTCTTATAATTGATTTAATCATTTACTAAAAGACTCATACGATTAATGGGTCTTTCATGTACTAGAGAGTTTTCCCTTACATTGAAAAGTAAAATAGGGTTTATTATAAACTGTGTTCATGGTTCCCTATAAGGGCAAGCCTCTGTAGTTAATTACATCTCAAGAAGGGTTTCTTCTTAAGATTACTCTTGATTAAGAAATAAGATATTAATTCTAAAGATTTCTAAGCTAGTTTTCAAAAGAATGATAATTAGAATTTTCAATTGGGAATTATCCAAAGTGGAAAGAGTTCTTTTTGGAAGCTAAATGGGATGAAGTAGGAAATACCTATTAATATTGGGATGCCTAGTAAACATTTCAACTATCATATCATTAGGCTTTGAATTTTGGAATTTAATTTAGATTTTGAGTTGACATTTTCTTAGAGTCTAGAGCTTAGATTATAGTAGCACAAGACTGTAGAAATACTTATTATTAAAGACTTACTCCAAGGAGGATGACTTAGAACCTAAGTCCATAAGTACTTTGACACAAGTCATATGCTTGACCTAATTTCATTTTACAAATTAATAATCATTCCTCTCATTTGATGGAATAAACTTATCCCTGACTCTTTTGGACTTACAACCCACCTAGAAGGGCTACCAGCTAACACCACCTAAGCATATTTTATATTTATGATGCAAAGTCTCATGTATGGAATATGGCTAGGTAGTTGTCATTTTAAGAAAAGAATCTACGAATCTTAGACTCACTCCCTAATTCCTAAGATCATTTAGGGCATGAAATGCACTAAGTAATGCACATTTTTTAGAATTTTATATGTTTTGATTCATGATTTATTTAAGGCATGGGGTATGCAATTTTATGCCTAAATACTATGTAATTAAAAATGGTCATGGAACAAATCAATAAAAGATAGGCAGACTTCCCCAAGAAGGCGGTCATCCTCATAAGTTAGATACCCCATATGTGTAATGGGTGAAGTGCCTATTTCAAGAGTTAGAGCAATATGATTGTATGATTTTTGGAGAGCTAATTTAATTCTAGTTGATTTTAAGTTATTCTTAGGGATTTAGTTTATGTGATGTTTTGCATTTCATTATTCTTATGTTTGATTTGATTTAATTTAATTGGGTAAAAATTTTAATTTTTTCTATGAGCTTACATCTAGGCATTCATCACAGAAAGCACAACATATGAAGAAACCTAAAAAAGCAGGTTAATTCTATTACACACCTAAAATAAATTAAGCTAATTTAATTAAAGAAAGGCCAATGCCACAAGTTACTGCTATACACCTTAGAAGAAAGGAGCAAATGAGTAGCCAAGCTCTGCCATTATATAGCCCAGCCTAGAACTACAAGTTTAGATCTATTGATCTTCTTTTAAGGATTATTTCCTTCTTTAGGGACCACTATTGGGGTTCATAAGAGACTACTGCTCCTATCTTCTAGTAGGGTCAGCTCCTGCTAATCCTAAACCTTATAGATCCTAACCAAATTCTAAGCTCAAATTTATATTTTAAATTCAAAAATTAATCCTAAGCTTTGCAAAATAGATGTCACAAAAATAAAAATAATATATAGCAGTTATATTTCACAAACATATGGGCTTAACATTAGCTTCTTGCCAAGCCCACTTGTCCTATTGGGCTATGCTTAAGGACTTAAGCAAACCTACAAGAAAATAATATTTTTAATTTTTTTTAATGATAATAGTCCTTTTTAACATAGTCCCATGTAGAAGATAATGTTAGTTCTAAAAATAATGCATATCATCCAGTCTAATAGGCAAATAATCCTAAACATGTAGCCTAAAATAGTACACCACAAACACATGAAAAACACATCACATCATAATATAGAGTATCATAAAGAATCATAGAATGGACTAACCTAAGTCTATGATCTATGACCTAATGATCTAATGTGTGAAGGGAATATGCTTGTGTAGCAAGACTTTGCTATGCCTTTTTAGTTTAAGTTTTAATTTGGAGTCTTGAGTTTATTTTATTTACCTTTGGATGGTTTCAATTCAAATGATTTAATGATTTATTTTCATTTTGAAATTTATTTTTATTTTGTTAAAGTGAAGTTTAAGTTTTCAAGAATGAAGAATAAAATGGATTCCACTTTTAGGTGAAACCCATTTTATTCAACATCCTAACCCTTAGTGAAATAAACCTTCATCTTAAGATGAAGATCCATCCCCAAAGGCCTAACTAAGATCCTTAAGTATCATAATTAATCCTTTTAGATTCATTTAGATTATTTGGGTTTGAATTTAAGTTTATATTTTGGATTACTGTTTCAATTCTTTTGAAATTTAATTTTTCATTTCATTTTTTTTACTTGATTAAATCATCTTGATTTGATTGATTTTCAATTTGATTTGATTTGAATTGGTTTGGTTTAACATTTATCTTCATTAATATTTTAGTTTGAATTATGTTTATGTTTGTTGATTTTATATTCATTTGATTTAATTTGATTCTTGTTAACCTAAGTCACTTAGGTTAATGTTTAAATTAGAATATATTGATTGTGGATTTAAGGTTTCATTAAGTTATTTAATCATGAGTTCATTAGCTTAAGATTTAATTAAACTTTAATATTTCATTATTAGTTTCATTAACCCTTAAGTGAATCAAATTCTTTTATTTAGGATGTTGAAGAATCATCCTTGAATGTTTTGATGTTAATGAAGATTATTTCAAGTTGCTTTATGAATTTGAAAATTTATATTGACCTAGAGATTTGGAAATTCAATAATTCCCCTTCAGAGGTCATTTGGGATTGAAATTTTTATGGTAAGTGGGGTTTCATGCCAATTTCATATTTCCAAAGTTTTATTTTAGTCATCTTCATAATTAGGGTGTAATTAAGGTTTTAATTACTTTATTAAAACCTAAATTAAGCCTAATTTAATGAGGATTAGTTGGGGGTTTTATTTTTGTTTGATTTCCCTCTGAAAGATGCTTCTAATGAGGGTTTGTTCATAATTTTTGAAAATGTGGTTGATTTATTGTGATTTATTTAAGCTCTAGTTAATTATTTAAATTATTTAATTAATTTAATTATCAAATTAGGGCATTTTGTGATTTACTGAGTTTGAATTGGTTTCACTGATGTTTTTTAAGTTCATTTGCGTTTGTTATGTTGATTTAAAGTTATTTGATCCATTTTTATAATTTATTTTATTTAATTATAATTTATTTAATTAAAATTGAAGTTTAGGATTTAAAATTTATTATCTATTGAATTGCATTGCAATAATTCATGAAACCTTTTCCTAAGGTGTGTATTTTAACTTCAATTTTAGTTACCCAAAGTTTTATTATAATTAGATTAATGATTTGAGATTAATTGGGGTTTGAAAATTTTCATTCAAACCTAAATTAAGGTCAATATACCCCCACATAATTTGGGAGTTTTAATTTTAATGGATTCCTCTCATCAAGAGGAATTTATAGAGCTCAAGTTTATAATTTTTTAGATTTATATTTAATTTTCAATGAATTTTAAAATTTTTAGGCAATTTTCTTATAATTTTTAATTTGGAAAATATGAATTTTCAATTTAGATATGTCGGATCCACATGGATTTGATGTGCAGTCCCTTTCCACATGGCACTACATCATTTGTCCATGCAAGATCCATGTGGATCCCGATCAAAATGGCAACGCATGTGGGTTAATTCTGGGCTATCTAATCTTCGATTGGATGATCATGAATCGACTTGCATTTCTTCTTACTATATTCAATTAGAGAAACAACTTGATCGGAGCAACCCATTCCTAATAGAAGGAATAGATGGTGGAGATAATTTCTCCTTCGATGGAGATGGAAATCGAGGGTCACCATCAATTCCACATGATTTTTGGATATATGACCATCAAAATCATAAGATTTTGATGCCAAATCCATCAGTGGATGAAATCCTAATGATCTAAATTGATTGATCTCACTTGAGATCAAATTATCTTCAAAATGTACCAAAACTAAAAACTATAGAGGTGGCGTTCATGGGATACTTCAATTATGTGGATCTCCGGTGGTGGAATTGACTCGAACACCTTCATATTGATGTGATGAAGTTATAGGAGGAAGGAATTGGATTTCCTCCCAGATCAAGTCATAGATTTTTTGGTGATGTTGGTCATTTTTTAGCTTCCTAGCGGTGAGGGGATTGGGGTAAGGTCGTGATCATCTTCATTTAATGGAAATGCCATTTTGGCTTGAAGATGTGTCCCTTAGATTTTGCCAATGGAATTGATCCTCTAATCCTTCCCTCATCTTTTCTTTTGGTTAGCCACAACTAACTAAGATCCTTGGAGGCTAGCTCCAAGGGTCCTCAGTTATTTAATAGCTGTCCAAAGCTTTAAGAAGGTATATATTAAGGGGATGATGATTGGGTAAATTGGATTTGGCTTCATACAAGCCCTCCTTGCCATAGCATAATCCATCATTTTGTCTTGACTTAGACTTGATTAGTTTTCTTATGATTTACTGTGAATCTCTCTTAACCCATGCTAAGATGAATTTAGATAAGTTTGCATAAATTAGTTTCAATTTGAATCTATTTAGTGATTAATCTTAGCATTAGATTTAATTTAATTTTCAAATGATTTAATCACTATTAATTGGTTTTATATTTTGGTTTAAATCATCCTTAATTGTCCATTGGATGATTAAGAATTGACTTAAAGCTACATGAGGGTTTAGTCCAATTCCAAGTCAACTTGACCCATTTTGACTTAAATAGGTTAAGTTGGATTTGGTTGAGTCAAATGACCAAACCTAACTCAATTAGATTATATTCAAACTCTAATTATATTTAATCACATATGTGAGATGATTTGGAGTGATTAATTTTATTTAATTTCAACTGGCTTTCAATTTGAACCCATTTGACCCAAAATGGGCTTGATTAAGCTTGGATTTCATTTAGTTCAAATGACCAGTTTAACCAAATTGGACCAAATGATGGGTTTGATTGTGTTTAATTATCATTTTCAAATGATTTTTAGCAATCAAATTGAGTTGATTTCACTTTGATTTGGGCTTGAACCCAATAGGAGCCATTTAGGTTTATTTAGACTAAGTGGTCTAATTAACCTAAGTAAAGCCTACATAAATTTTAAATTGATTTAGATTCGTGATTAAGCATGCTTATTTTATCATTTGGAATATTTGAGATGATTTCATTTTGTCAAATTTTGGTGGGTTGACCTTTGACTTGGAGGGACCCACCTAAGTCAAACATATAACAAATATGTTGATTAGATTTGACTTTGATTTGATTTTGGATTCGTTCATTTTGATTTATTTGAAATTAAATTAAATTATTTGGATTTGTTTTGGTTTAATCCAAATTTGGAATTTGGGTTGAATCCACCTAAGCCCATTAGGTTAGATCAAACCTAAGGAAGGTGCGCTAGGTGACTAGGTATAGTGTCCTGAGAACTTTAATTAGGAGGCTCCTGATTTAAGATTAGGTGTCCTAATTATTGATTTCAAAAAATGATGTTAACCTCATACAATAAGATCAATGGATCTATATAGTTTGATCAATTTTGGGATCTACTTCACTTCATAAATGACCAACATCAAATACATAGAGGTCAATTTTGGGTGTACCTCACTGACGTGGGGTCTTGGTGGTGGTTTGCATTTTGAAAACACTCAAGGAAGTGAAATGAACCCTTTGGAAGAAGAAACATGATTTTCCTCCCTCTAAATCATCATGGAGATGGATGTCCACTATGACTCACTAGAGTTTAGTGTCGGGAGCGATCTTGGAAGTTTGGGAGGAGGGGGAAGGTTTATTTAAATTTAGTTTTGCTTGGAGAAGGTGATGGAGTTGAGAAAAAGTCCCAATTCGATCTCCTCCCTCTTTTTAAAGCTTGGCAGAAAGCTCTCTCATTAGATTTCAATGGAGGTTGCTTTCCATAGGGAATTAAACTCTCAAATGATGGAGCTGAAGGTAGTGAGAAGGCTAGACATTCTTCTGAATCCCTTGGAGCAACTAAAATTGGCACATGGAAGGAATCATGGGGCATGAGGAAGGGATTGGCTCAATTGTGCCTTTTTCCCTCCTATGGATTATTGCATTTCTCTTAGGCTAATTTAAACATTCTTAACATGCTTAATCTTAGCTTCCATTCACTTAAACTCATCTTAGGATGAGTTAAAATATGTTCCAAGGTGATTAGCCTAGGTTTATGTTCAAATACTTTGAATTATGACACATAGACATTTTCTCTTCTGACTTGGCATAACTTCTTTCATTTGATGGATTGATGTTAGTCTTAAGCTTCAATTATGTTAAATTAATTATTTATAATGTCCCCAATTAATGGGCTTCATGAAATTTGGATTTATTTGATTTCTTATTTTAACACTTAACCCATTATGGATTAAATGGATTTGGTTGAATCCAATTGAGATAAATGATATTCTTGACTCAATCATAATGTATTTAGCTTTCAATTATGTTAATCCAAGTAATTGGAATGACTTAGGTCAATTGAATATCATTTGTTTTGGGTTTAAAACCCACTTTGACCCAATTTGGACTTAATAGGTTAGGATTGGTCTAATTGGGTCAAATGACCATATTAATCAAATTAATCCCAATAATTGGTTAATTTATGTATTTTTTTAAATGATTTTATATAATTGATTTGGTTTGATTTCATTTTAATTTGGATTTTAATTCAATAAGGTCCTTCTAGACCCATTTAAATCAAATGGTCTAATTAACCTAGTTAAGGCCTTATTGGTTTGGGTCTACCCAATTCTATTGGGTTAGGTCAACCTAGAGGGATGCACTAGATCACTAAGAATAGTGTCCTAAGTGCCTAATTTGGAGGCTCATAATCTAGGATTAGATGTCCAAATTAGTAGTTTAGAGATCATGTTAACCTCATCAAAAAATGAGGTCAATACTCATGATCAACAAATCAAGTGCTTGCAAACACTCATAACACCATCTTTGAGGGTGTTAATGACCTAGTATAAGCCATCTAATACAAAGATTACTTCAAGTGATCACATCCCTTGAAGGTCAATAGAGCTGTGATAGCTCTAGGTATTATGCTTATCATTATGACCATGAATATGACATTGAAAAATATCATCACTTAAAAAACTTGGTCGATGAGCTCATCAAAACAAAGAAACTCATGGAGTTCACTCATAAACTTGAGAAAAAAATTATTGTGATAGACAATGAATGTCCTGACTCACACAATCCATCTTGTGAGAATTGAACTTTCCATCTTTGGTGGAGATAAAGAATCTTCAAGGAGAGTCAACCTTAAAAGACTATGAATAATAAAGTCAATTCAATAACTATTATGTAAACATAAATCACCTCTACAGTCTTGGTAAGCTTCTCCAAGAAGGATCGCCTTATATTCAACAATCAGTATAATGACACCTTTCATCATAACATTGATCATAAATTATTAAGTTAGGATCATATTGATCAACTCCAAAAGCTTACTTAATATTATCTTCAAATCCATCTTCAACTAATTGGGCTTAGTAAGTTCTTAACTTAACCCCATGGAAGGACCATTATTTCGCTTCTTTGGTGAAAGAAGAGAAACCAAAGGGGTCATCACTCTTCCTGTCACCTAGGGAGAGTGTGAGATACAATTTATAGTTACGACCAATTTTATCATTCTGGAGGCGTTTGCTACGTATAATGCCATCTTCTGCTCACCATTGCTCAAAGCATTGAAAGATGTGGTAGCAACTTATCATGTGGCTATCAAATTCTAGGGTAGGTGGCAATAAAATCACCATTATACAGAACTAAAAACTAATCAAGAACCTACTACTTGTGAGCAGTGAGTGAATCTAATAATGCACTAGAATTTCTTCAATTTTGAGCGAACCATTATAGAGATCATTGGTGAAAGTCAAGAAAGTAGTCACTATGCCAAACTTGAAGTGATTCCTCAAAATCAACTCTACCTTTTAGAATTGAGCACAAAGAGACTCTTATTCAGGCTCTTTAAGATGATATTAATATGTCTACCTGGACATCAGTTGTGATGCCAGGCATAAAGGTCAATGTTTCCTGTCACTTGACATTTGGAGTGATGCTCGGCCTATAAAGAAAATGATGAGGAAGATCACGACTCTACTCACTTAACACATGAAAGATGAAGCCACCAAACTAGTAGAAGTTAACTTTATCAGGGAAGTCTAATACCCATAGTGGATATTAAATGTGGTGATGGTATAAATTCTACTAAAAATGGATGATGTGTATGGACTTCACAAACTTGAACTCAACTTACCTTGAGGATGGATATCCACTCATATGAAAAGATGCACTCATTGACTCAGTGGCAGGTTACTGAGTACTGAGTTTATGATTATGGCTGACTTTATTATTATGGATGTGTAGCTAGTTACAATGTAATATTTGATTGACCACGAATGAATATTTTTAGGGTAATGACATTTGGATACTACTTAACATTAAAGAAATGTTGAAATCTTTGTAGATGATTTACTAATATGTGCTTGAGCAACACATTTTGTTCATAAAGGGGACTTTTTCCTCTATAAAATGGACAATATCTACCTTAACCATTGAAGTGCATGTTTAGCACTTAGTGAAACAAGTTTTGGGTTTTCTACTCACATATAAGGGCATAAAGGTCGACCCAAATAAGGTGAAAGTAATACTTGAAATGCCATCACCAAAGATGACTAAGGAGGTTCAATGACTTACTAGACTGTTACATAAAAAAATGAAATAAAATAAAATATTAAAAAGTACAAATAAAATTTTGGCTATAGTGTTGAGGCATTTCCTTGGTGTTCTAGAAGGAAAGACTACGTGGTCTAGCTATCAAAGTACAGTACAACACCACGACATCTAGGTGCTACTTCACTACCTATTCCAATTGTCAATTTACAGTATAGCACAGAGGCATCGTGATCTTGGTGTTGAGGCACTGCACTGGCCTTTAAAAGGTATAAGTTTCAACCCACTCCTATAAAGAGTGAGCAGTCCATTCAAAGGACTTTTTCCTCTAATTTTACCTCTACACTTTTTGAATGGTGCTCACACTTCTCTCATAGTTTCTCACTTTAGGTAAATAATTTTTGCTTTATCGTAATAGTTTGAGAAATCCCATTGTTGATCTTTTATCTAGTGTGAAAAACTTGTAGATTTGAAGACCTTCACCATTGAATTTTATTCCAATGAGCCCCTCCATTGATCTTAGATCTAGAATAATGGAGAAGAGTGCTTTTCACTATATAATTTCAGAAACCTAGCACTGCTAAGGTGTAATGCTATTGAAATTTCTAAAAAAATTCAAAGAAGTTACACTTTAAATTCAAAATTTGATCTATAGCACTGTGGCACTAGATAACGATTCGTGATGCCGCACACTTGGGTAGCCATGTTATGTAAGTGGCATCATAGAACATAATAATTAACACCATAGCACTCTAATAAAATCCCATGGAACAATGGCCCCAGAGCAACAGCGCCACAACGCCATACCTATGTATCACTTGAAATATGACTTGGAATATTTGGATCAACATATGAGATAAAATTCCACAACATCGTGGCATTGATAGGATTGCGCCACAATGTATTGCTTTACTACATGTAAAATGGACTTAGAAATTTTGTCTGGTGATAAAATAATATCACATAGTGTCATGACATCATAGGACAACGTCGTGGTCATGGCACCACAGGACAGAGTCATGGCACCCACCTTTCGGGTCCTTTGGTCTCTCTATAACATGCACTAACATATATATATATATATATATATATATATATATATATATATATATATATATACAATATATATGCAAGATAATAAAAAAGGCTATTTTATTTCTTTGAAAAAATCACAAATTATAAATTATAAATTAAAAAAGTAGAAAAAAATACAAATGGAGAAAGCTAGTAATTGTACTCGTTGCCACCCTCCTCTTCCTCTTCTTCCTCCTCCTCCATGCTTGATATTGATGGGATAATCACACAAGGCTGATATTGAGGTGCCGTAGGGAAGGAGACAGATCTAGAAGATTGCAATTTTGAAACAAGTTCACTAGCGCAGTGTTGAATTGGGTCATGTAAGAGAATTACATCTTCTATTGATCCATGTGATGGTCAAATTTGCATTCCAACATCTCTTGCCTATGACGACTCTTATCCACCCTCTTCCACAAGTCTGAGATATGACTACCAATCTTTTGAACTTACTCAGCCAAAGACTTGGGAGTTCAAGATCTAAATCGAGGAGGACATGAACTCTCTCCCACCTCAAATCTATTCTTGAACCCTCTAGCCACCCTCTTCATTAGAGGAACCTTTTGAAGGGATACCTCCTTATCAGGCTCCCTTACTGCACCTGCTGCTACACACAAATCATAAATAAGAGTAGGGTGGTCTTACCCAATAGTAGTGCTCCCCTTCAGCATATTATAAATAGGATTGAAAATAACCTTCCTAATATCGATTGAAAACCCCTTTTGAATAGAAAATTCAAAATAAACCTATCCTTGATAACCTCACTAATGTTATTAGAGGGCATAAGCCTAGTAGAAATGAAATAGTGCCAAGCCTTAGAGGCAAGTATCATTCTGACGATAGGAAAGTTGATATTCCTTTCCACCTTTCATTTCCATTGCATGCTTTCATTTCCACCGCAAAGAAGAAGAATAATCTTGTTGAAATTAGGATGATCATTATAGTAGGAGAGATATTGATCATACTCAATATTAGTAAGATTATAATATGCATTTATAGTACTACAGTCATAACTTACCATCTTACCCTAGACATAAGCCTTGTTGTCCTGCATTTGTGAAGAATTCATGCACCACCAGGATGATGCACAAATTATTATTTTAGACTAATTTGAGCCACCTTCACTCCATAATTATTCCCTACATATTGCCACCAAGATTATGGATTCCCCTCTATGAAATCAGGTCTTTGTAGAGGAGAGTGTGCTAGTACTGCTCCTAGAAGTTGGCACTAACGAAGCGATTGGCATCATTGAATTCCCTCTTTTTATCTATAACTGTTATAAGAGGCATCATTAATAATGGAAATGGGAAAATAGAAAGAGCTATAAAAAGGAGAAAATTCTTAAGGGAAGGAATTGCTAAATGAAAATTCTTAATAGTCCGGGCCTCTATTTATAGATTAGGACCCAGTGTCACAGCACATAGACCTGGAGCCAAGTCGTTACCCTCTTGGGTTGCAAAACAAGGCCCCAGCATCCTGACACCCGCATGCAGTGTCGAGGTGCTAGTCAGCTCATCGTGTTAATTACTATGCAATAAAAAAGATAGAACTAATTATAATACATTTTTATTACCTATGAGTGTGAAAAGAGCACAATTCTTTGACCTAGTGCCACAGTGCTCATTAAAATGAGGCTATCATTTCCCCTCGAAACTCACTACATGTTAGCCAAAAATCTTGACCAGCACTGCAATGTTACAAGGTGGCACTGCAGAGCTTTTAAAATAGTCAAATGACTAATAATGTCGACACGATCTGTCGGCAGCGAGCGAGCTCACCTCATCCGCCGTCGTGCCACATAAGTATTAGGATCCACTATCATAGTGTCATAGTGCTGGATCCTAGTGCCAAGGCATTGGGCCCAAAAATGAGAATTTTATGTACTTTTAATAAAAAAATTAAATTTGTATTCATTTGCTATGCTAACACCACCATGTCTACCTAATATGTAGACAACCCTAATTTTTGCATTCTAAAGGAACGTAAGCTTAGCCTCTTATTTGTTTACCATGTGAACTTCTATTTATTCACCATGTGAACATTTATAATTCATTCGCCAAGCTAACAAATTCATATACATTTGACATGCAAACACCCTAATTTAGGCATTCCAAAAGGATGGATGCCCAACATCCTATTCGTTCACCATGTGAACATCTATTTGGTCACCATACAAGTACCTTATAATTCATTCATCATGCGAACAAATTCATATCCGTTCACCATGTAGGACAACCCTAATTTTGGCATTCCAAAGAGATGTAAGCCTAACCTTATATATTTGTTCATAATGTGAACATCTACACGTTCACCATGTGAACACCTTATAATCTGTTTACCATGTGACACTTGCACCACATAAACATATAATTCTAAGTCTATTCAAGACTTGAAATGAGGCAACCCATGGCTGCTAAGTAGATTCTTTGGACATTATGGCTATCTCCCTCTGATATCGATAGGTTGGAATAGCATACTCCCAGGATGACAGAATCATGGGATCTTGATCAGGGATACACTCCTATTTTCTATAAGATAGTCATCTATGTCACACACACACCTCTAAAACATAAATTACATATCAGATAGATATGTTCATTTCCAACCTTAATTGAGAGTGCTCTCTTAGTGATAAGAGGGGTAATTAACTATTGAGGCTTGCATACATTGGAAGTAGAACCCAGATCAAAATAAATCCCAACATAAATATTAGGAGAAATCTAGTTGAATATATATTAACCTGCCTCACAAAAAAATATACTCTCAGCCAATATCATCCTAAGATGGCGGAGTGCATCCTTGAAGATATTTTTTTCTTGGAGAGATCATAGATGAGTACCAAATTTGAATTAGTTCATATCAAAGGCAGGTGAACATTATTCTCATTTTCTTAAAAATTTGAAGAGCACAAAGAGTTTTGAGTGAATTCTAAAATATGACAAGGCCTTTCTAGATTTGAGGACATTACTCACTTCAACTCCTTTATTACAAAGAAGAAAGCTAGGTGAAATTTTGTTATTGTATTCAAGAGTTTGAGAAGAAGTAATATATTCCCTATTAATTCAACGAGAAAAAAAAAGGAAGACATGACTAGTGCACTATGCTAGTAATTTTTTAAAGAGCCCTAAGCTATAATGTTCAATTATGGTGAAACTTGTACTAGGCCTTCAAGTGTCAACTTAGTAACTTTAATCTTACTTCCTAGCTCACTCAATCCACGTTGTCATTGAACACTCAAATAAGTTAGTACTTACAAAGTTAGACCATTATGCTAGATTATTACAGTGTTTAATAAAGCGAATAAAGTTAGGTATTTGTCAATAACCTCACACCATGTTGAAGGCACAAGCACTCATTAACTTCTTGATATACTTTATGATCCACAACACTTGCATAGAATCATCATGGTGTTTGTATGTGGATAGATCTTTAGAGAGAAAGAAAGCATTTAATGTAGTAAAATGATATAACTTAATAAGTTCAATTATAACTATTGTGATAATAAAACTATACCAAGGACTATAACGTAGTAAATAAGTGAAGGAAACTTATGAAGGTTCAGAGAAGATCACATCCATGAAGAATTAAGGTGAAGAATGTAATGAAGAACACTTGAGAGAATAGTCATTGTTACACTTTATCACTAATTGGAAAGGATAAATAGGATTTTTCCAAAGGATGTGAATAGTGCTAGAAATTTACATCTATGTATTTTCAATAGCCACAACATTTATACCCAAAATTAGTCCCTAGGCTTTTGATATATGGGGAATGAATCTAATTCATTCCCCACTAGTTACTAGTGACCAATGGAGGTTCACACTACTTATGATCTACTACTTTAGCAAATGGATTATGGCCAAACCTCTCACCAAGATTACTAAAAAGATAGTTTAAAATATTATATGGACTAACATGATTTATGGGTATGGACTACCAATGTTGATCATCATTGATAATTTCCCCCTAATTGCTAATAAAAGAGCAAAGAAATTCTATGAATCTTAAGGCTTTTAGATTAATGGAAAAGTCAAAATTGCAGAAAGAAAATTTTTAATATCTTGAAAAAAGTAATTGAAGGTGCCAAGACAAGTGGGTTCATGCTCCACCAAATGTGCTATAGGCACTTAGAACAACACTCTCTTGAACAATTTGACAAACTCACTTCACTCTATCACGTGGAGCAGAAATAATCTTACTTATTGAGTATGAACTTCATAGTCAAAGGGTAATGGCGACTACACACATTATAGAAGAAAATACTAAGTAGAAGAAATTAAACATAGAAGCCATGTTGATGGCATTAGACTTCTAAGAGAATTGCATATAGAAGTGGCTTAAGAAAACAAAAGACTATAATAAGAATGGCATAATATTGTAATAACAAAATCAAGGAGAAACACCTTATGATGAGCGACATCATATTGAAGAAAGTTGATGCCATGTCTCATTAAAATAAATAGAACAAACTTGCTTATATCTATCATGGTCATTACACCATTGAATTTTTTTTTACTTGGTGCCTATAAGCTATAAACTTATTCAAGAATGGATGTCCCATAACTTGAAATAATTTTACCCCTGAGGGAAGTATTATTTCAGACATATTCTTCTCTAATATAATAAATTATTATGTTGCTCATACATATCAAATCATTTATTAACACTTAACCTAAGAATTTATGAGAAATTTGATCATGGTCCTATAATACCCATGCTCTTGCTATAAAATTAATCACACTTAGGGAGCCATCCAATTAATAAAGTTAAACAAACAACTTAGACAATTAAAGGGACTATCATTGTGATTAAGATAATTAAATTTTAACATGAAAAACTTGTTAACTCAAAGAGCAAACCCAGTTTGGCTCTCATATGAAAGAGATGAGGCTATTCACCATAAGCCAACTAAGGCACCAAAGAGAAGAAAAGTCCACACCGAATATAAACATTTTAACTCACTTTCCATAACTCCATAAGAAATTTTTTATCACTACATAAGTTATTTTCTTTCATGCATGCACCCAAGTGTTCATAAGGGGAGTAAGATCAATGCCTTCCATACATCTAAGTGCATGTAAGGTGGGTAAGGAAAACACCTTCCACAAACCCAAGTGTATGTGAGGGAGTAAAATTATATTCTTCAATGCCCCAAGTGCATGTTAGGTGATTATAAATTAAGCTTTCAATGCCCCAAGTGTGCATTAATTGACTACAAATTAAGCCTTCAACACCCATAGTGCATATTTGGTGACTACAAATTAAGCCTTCAATGCCTTCGAATGAACATGAAGATAGTAGATTACAATAAATAAGACATTGATTGCCTCAAGAGTAAATTTTTTTGGGTCTTTAGCATTCTAAGTATGTGATAGGTCGTGCTCTTCATAGGTCTGAAATTGGTAAGCTCTAGGGCTGACTTGCTTCTTGACAATTTAAGGGTCATCCCCGTATGGGCAAGTTTGCATAGGACATTCTATCGAACCACTGCATTTTCCTTCTTGAAAACTAGGTCTCAACTCTTAATGTGCTTTACTATCATATGGAAATTATAGTATCTCACCATTCACACTTTAAATCTTCTTGTCTTAGCGAAGCTTCATTTCTTAATTCCTTAAGAATATTGATTGTGTCTTTCATGGCATTAGAGTTTGCATTTTTCCACTCGGTAGTTCTTTCTTCTAGTTCTATGGTTTCCATGACCCTTGGGCGATGGGGTTCATACTCAACTAGCAACATGACCTCAGTCCCATGTTATAGTGAGAAAGGTGTATGCCTAGTGGCAATAGTGGGAGTCATCCTAAGGGTCCATAACACAGTGGGTAGTGTCATCCCATTTAGCTTTGACACCTTATGCTTTCTTCTTTAATATATTAAGAATCTTTTTATTTTTTGCTTCAACCTGACAATTGCTTTTTGGGTGATGCACTAGAGTGAACTTTAGTTTTATTCTTTAAGACTTGTGGAAGTCCCTTTTGCCTTGGTTGGTGAATTATGGCCCATTGTCTATGATGATAGCCATGTGCAATCCATACCTATAATTAATATTAGTCCATATAAAGTTCTAACTACCTAGGCAATTACTTCAGCTAGCAACTTAGCTTCAATTCATTTGCTAAAATAGTATAACATGATTAGGATGAGTCATATTTATCCGTTGGCTATTGGCAATGGACTAATTAAGTTCATCCCCCAAATAATGAAAGGGCAAGGACTTTCTTGCAAAGGTTGTGTGCTTATTATTAAAGAAGTGAATTTTTGACATTGCACATAGCTTATTGTAAATATTTTTGTACCTTTCCTCAGTGTGGGATAGAAATATCCCTGCCTCAAGATTCTATGGAAGAGTATTCTTCCTCTTGAGTGTCATATTTTCCAAAGTGTATCCTTTGGAACTTTCCTTTGCTCCATTTATCGTACACACCATATATTTAATGAAGCACTAACCTTCTAAGTAACTCACCCCTAATTAGTATGTACTTGGCAGCCTTTCTCTTAAATCTCCTCATATCTTTATATTTCTTTGATCTACCAATTTTATAGATATTTTATGATAGAATCAATCCAACTATGTGAGTGCTTATTATTTATTCACGTCGACTCTTCTTCTTTAGTACTTGGTTGGATAATGTGAATAGAAGAGTGCCCTTCAAGTGGCTCTTGATAGTAAGTCAGTGAGTTGGTTATGTTCTCTAAGATTCTACTTGATTTTAAAGTATTCTAGTTGCTCAATCTCCATTTTGACTTTAAGTAAATACTTTTGTAAGAGCTCATCTCTAACTTCGAAGTCTCCATTGACTCACCTTACCACCAGTTGTGAGTCTAAATAAGCCATAAAGTGTGATGCCTTTAGTTTTCAAATAAATCAAAGTCTAGCAAGTAAAGCTTTATATTTTGATTAGTTATTCATTAACTTGAAGCTATCCTTGATTGATTGTGTTATAGTAATGCCTGTTATACTTTTTTAACTCTATGCATGCACCCATGCCATGTTCACAAGATGATCCATCCACGTATAGTGCCATAATGGCTCTTGATTGACTGAGATTTCTCGTGAGCTATAAAAGTCAACAAGAAAATCAGCAAGTGCCTAAGATTTAATTTCCATTTAGGGCATGTGGGATATATTAGATTCACTTAGCTCCATTAACCATTTTAGTAATCTCTTCAAGTTATCAGGCTTGATGAGTACATATTTGAGTGGGTTGTTAGTGATGACTTGGATCAAGTGTGCTTGGAAATATGGTTGAAGTCATCTCACTAAAAAAATAAGTGTAAGTGTGAGTTTCTCCATTATAGGATAGTTTAACTTAACTCCTCTTAAAGATTTGTTGATGTATTAAATAGTAGTAAATTATATGCCCAATCCTAAAGGTGCACTTCAAAGGATTCAAGTGCATGCTATATATTTTCATGGTGGCAAAAGTCTTCTTAAGGTCTTAGATATGCTGCATAGGCAACTTACTTGGACCAATAAATCATCAATGCAGACTTCAACATTTCTCCCTTTTAGATCCTTGAATACTCGATCTACCATTCTTTGATAAGTTGCCTCATCCTTTTTGAGTCTGAAAGGCATTACTCTATAGCAATATAGTCCTTCCTCCATGATAAAAGATGTTTTTTTTTTTTTTTTCAGAATTGGCTAGGAGCATCTAGATTTAGTGATACCCAAAAATGCATCAATGAAGCTCATCACATGATATCCCACCACAAAGTTGATGAGTGCATCTATTTAGGGAAGGGGATATCAGTCTTTTGGACATGTTGAGTTTAGATTGTTAAAGTCGACACAGATCCATCACATTCTATTGGGATTTTGCACCATGACTACATTTGATACCCATTTAGTGTATTAGACATCTCTGATGAAGTTCTCTTCCAACAAATTGATGATTTCTTCTTTAATAAGTCTGACAAGTAACATCATAATCTTCCTTATTTTTGCTTGAAGGGGTGACAATCCTTTTAAACTTTGAGATGATGGTAAGCAACATTTATGTCAATTCCTGTCATCTTGGCTATAGTCTAGAAAATACGTCTATATCATCTTGGAGGGTTTGAATGAGGGCTTCCATATGATTGAGGCTGAAAATTGAGTTAATCTAAGGACTCACTCATGATTGGAGGAGGCCAAAACTTTCTCTATATCCTTAAGTACTTTGACTCTCATACAAGCAATGTTTAATTATAGGATTTCTTCCTCTTTTCTAAACTCATCCACTACTCTAAGGTAGCAGAGTTTGGATTGATTAATTTACCCCTGACAATGATTTCTTCTCTACTTATAAGAAATTTGCTTGCTACATGGTAACCATATACCACTGCCTAAATGTGTAGAGTAGTGGCCAACTAAAAATGGCATTGTAGGTAGCCATAGCTTCCACTAAATGAAGTCAGCTATTGTAGTGTATCAATTCTCATTCTTCTAAGTCATAGGGAGAGAGACCATTCCTTCAGCTTCTTTTCTTTCTACTAAAAATTTGAATAGTGGTCTTCTCATAGAGGTGAGTTTTGAACTTAGTACCCTAGTTTATCAAAAATAAATTTGAAGATGATATTGTTTGAGCTCCCTGTGTTGATCAATATACTTCTAATTTGGCGATTAACATTGTGATGATGATCACATTGTTGTAAAGATTAACCATGAAAGGTCTATCTCTTTTTGAGAAATTCATAGGCACAATAGAGCTGTGAGGCACGCATGCCATGGTTGTAGAGTTGACTTCTCTAAACTGTAGTCACTTAAGACTCGCCCTTTTTGAAGACTCTCAATCTCCCATGAAGATGGTGGGTACTACTCCTACATTGTGGATGGCCCGAGCTGGGGCAAATTTGTTATCCATCTCAATGACTTCCATGTTCTTCCTCCTAGTGAATTTTTTAAGCTTCCCAACCTTATCAACACTTTGACCAAGCATCTTATATAAAAGCATTCCTCTCTTTCATGCCCATGATCTCTGTGGTAGGCATAATGTATGGATTGATCGTGCATACCATTTGGGCCTCAGTAGCGGTAGTGTTTTGAAGAAATCTTTATTCTGGATGACATCTACTAACTTGGCCATCGATTCCCTCAGTGGTGTCATTATAGTAGATTACGGGTATTTGTTCCCCTTGTAGTGAGTTGTAGGGTTCCTAAAGTTTCACCTGGGTATGAGTGTTTCTAGTCACATTCTCTTGTTTTGTCTTTGTGCTTAAAATTTGTCTCCGAGCGATCATCACAAAAGTGATTTCTTTGACTAGTTATTTGCACTAGTCAATAGAGTAAGTTGAGCAACTTCATTATACTCTTTACATGATTATTGGCCATCTTATGTAGTTTAATGAATGTTTTAGGTTTTTGGTGCCTGAGGGAATACCTGAATGGATCTTCCTTCTACTTCTAAGTAAGTTCTACATGAATCACTACAAGTTCTAGATTATTGACTTCTAGCATCTCATGCTAGAAGTGAGTAATAAACCTCCTCAGGGACTCTCCATGCTTTTGGAGAGCTTTGGAGCTCTTCAATAGCTTCTAGGTGAAGTTTGCATGATAAACAACCTTTTGAAATCATAGAAAGAGGTGGTGACCCCCAATGGGAGGTTCGAGAATCACCTTAGGGCCAATTCTTTGAAGGTAGTAAAGAAAAGGAAACACTTCATCATATCATCTGCGTCTAATAATGATGTTGTTGACTCAAAATAAGCATTATGGTCTGTTAGGTCTGTTTGACCTCTATAAGATTCTAAATAAGGAACTTTGAACTTGTGTGAGGGTGAGCTTGAGCAATCTTCATAGAGAAAACATTAGTAGGAGTCACATTCTCTCTAAAGCATCATCTTCTTCCTAGATGGAATAATAGAAATTATCTTAGAGCATTTTAGATAATTCTCTTCTTTCTCGATGAATTTGGCTGTCATCGATCTTCATTATTTTTCATGTTCTATTATCTTTGGCTTATGAATAGCTCTTTCCAAGGCCACATGCACCAGGTGAGTGCTTCTATCCACCATATTTTTCAAGTCTCAATAGATGGCAAATTATTGGGTATGTGGCTTTATATCTACTGAGTGAATCTTGATTAAATTTCCCTTTATATTTAGCTTCTAGTTCTTGGCATCATCCACACACACTACACTTAAAAGAATATTGGATCAAAATCTATTTGTGGTTGAAGTAGAACTTTGAAATACACATAAGAAGCAAGGTTAGTGAAAAGAGAAGCAACTGGTAATGGAGAGAATGAGGGGAAGATCCAATTTTATTATCATTTAAGTAATCTTAATATAAGATGGGGAGAATTCCTTTAATTAGAGAGAAAGAGAGATCTAAGCTTCAGGATGAGAGAGCAAAGACCTTTTCTAAATTAAACTAGGAAACCAAACTGAACCCCTAAAAAGGGGCCCCTCCACTCCACCCCCTTTTATAATGTTTGGGGGGGGGGGGGGTGTAATATAGGGTATGAGTACAAATAAAGCAAGCCAAGTATATAAATAGGACTAGCCTTGATTTGAGGCAACTGTTCATTAGCAAGTGAAAGCTTATGATAGAGTGTCTTGTGGTTTGATTTCATGTGTGATCGCTCTTCCTACCATAGGGGGTGCTAGGGTTGAATCACCTTGAGATGGCTATTCTACCTTGAATACTGACCATTTGCAAATAAGCCAGTGTCCATGTGGTTGATGTCAATGTTTTTCTTACTATGCTCGCCATGCATGCGATGAGTTTTTTTTTTCATTTGAACAACTTACTTATTTTGGGAATACACAATTAATTTATTGAATTATTTTATGTAAAGCATTCCAAATCAGCACCCCATGAGGTTGGCGACTATAGCATAAGAATAACACCCCATGAGATTAGCAACTCAATATAAAAAGACCAACACCCCATAAGATTAGCAACTTTAGAGTAAGACCGACACCCTCTGAGGTTGACAATTAAATATAAAAGAAGACCAACACCTATTGAGATTAGAAACTATAGTAAGACTGACATCTCATGTGATAAATAACTCAATATAAAAAGACTAGCACCCAATGAGGTTGCTGACTACGTGTAGACTGACACCCCATGAGGTCGATAAGTCAATATAAAAAGACTAAAATCCTCCAAGGTTGGTGACTCAAAATGATAAATTAAGAGTCCGTGGAGTTAAATAGCCAATATTACTAAGTAGCAATTAAACATTTAGTTTGCTAAGTCATATGGCCCACAAAGAAATAATCACCTAACTTGTAGCTATTAAGTAGCAGCCTAAAGATAACTTCAATAAACCATTGATTAATCATACCCCAAGTCACATTATGAATATTCATTCAATAAGGATGACAAGAAACTCTAGTAAGGAACAACATTCATTATAATCATAGTCACCTTAGTGTGAGCTAACTTGTTAGAGGTGAGGAGGATGTATAACTATCCTCATGAGTCATGTTAAGCTACTCACTTCTCTTGGATACTTGCACAGTAAAGTTGGGGTTGTCACATTAGTAGCCATAGAAGATCGAGATCATTGTGAGACTTAGCTAAGTCTTGCACACCTTTAAATTGAGCTTGGTGTAATAATAAAGCCACATTTTTTAAAAGTGTCATCACAAAGAAGATCATTCAAACAAGAGTGGGAGAGAGTTCTACTTAGTGGAGGAAGAGCTCTACTCGCTTGAAGTTGAAAGAGTAATAAAGGCTCATCCACTCATAATAAGATTGAATTTATAGAAGCAGTAAGTAAGGCATAGTAACATAGACATCAAATCAATCATTAAATGGAAAAATGATTACTCGCAAAGAAATAATCACTTAACTTGTAGTTATTAAGTGGTTTCCTAAATATAACTTTGATAAACCATTGATCAATTTTACCCCAAGTCTCAAGCTGAATATTCATTCAATAAGGATGACGAAGAAACTCTAGTAAGGAATAACATTCATTATAATCATAGTCACCTCCGTGTGAGCTAATTCATTGAAGGTGAGGAGGATGAACAACTGTCTATATGAGTCATGTTAAGCTACTCACTCCTTTTGGCTACTTACACTATAAAGTTGGGGTTGCCACATTAGTAGCCATAGAAGATAGAGGTCAATGTGAGACTTATCCAAGTTTTGCACATCTTTAAATTGAGCATGGTGGAATAATGAAGCCACCTTTGTCAAAAGTTCTAACATAAGGAAGATCATCTAGACAAGCGTGGGAGAGTTCCACTCAGTGGAGGAAGGGCCTACTCACTTAAAGTTTAAAGAGTAATAAAGGCTCAACCACTCACAGTAAGAATGAATTTATAGAAGTAGTAACTAAGGCATAGTAACATAGACATCAAATCAAGCATTAAATAGAGAAATGATTACTTGATCCCATAAATATTGCATGTGACATAAATTATGAGAAAGGCCATTAATAGTAGACAGAACAAAGCAAGCAGGGCAAGTAAATAAAATCAATAATTTTATTATGAAGCAATAAAAACAAAGATACAATACACACACATTATAACCCATATACATTTTTTAAAATTTTGTAATAGGGTATAAATGCCATTCTTCATTGAGTCTGCCCTTCTCACACATATAATTAAATAAAAAATTCACACTAGAAAGGAGGAGGGAAGTGATTTGCTACTTGAATGAGCTATGAAGTAGGGTTAGCTCAGCCCATATAATCACAAAATTTTTCTAATACTCCACATACATGGATAGATTTCGTTGTGACTCTAGATCTAGTTG
This sequence comes from Cymbidium sinense, assembly GCA_021442155.1. Lineage (NCBI taxonomy): Eukaryota > Viridiplantae > Streptophyta > Magnoliopsida > Asparagales > Orchidaceae > Cymbidium > Cymbidium sinense. Next base: position 31,973,922 of record CM038229.1, read on the forward strand.
TGATCGCAATAGACTTATTACTTGCTTGGATGAATTTAGGGCCTCATTTAAGAGAGTGATCTCTCTTCATAGAATGGCAAGCTCTGATGAGTCAGTGGGTATCTGTAGCTCCTTCTACATATCATCCCTTGAAAATTGAGAAGACTCACCCTTTGTAGACTCGTCATTATCCTGATGAGCAAAAAGAGGAAAACACTCTTACATCTCCTTGATATCTACAAAAGTGAAGCTAGTCACCACAGTAGAAGATAAAGTAGAAGCCTTGATGGGTGTCTCTTATGTAAGGCTGAGAAATTTACCCGAAGATCATGGCTCACATGATAGTCGACTCAAATTTGGGCTCGAATTGAGATCGAGTCGAAGCAAACGAGCTGACTTTCGAGCCAGAAATTTGGCTCAAAATTATTTCGAGTCGAGTTCGAGCCCCACACGGCTTGAATCACGACTAGCGATTAGATCGAAGTAATTGGGCCACCGTCTGATCGAGGGAATCATTAAATCAATGGGGGAGATGAATTTACTATTACTCTAAGTCTCTAATATGTATCGCCTCGGATCGAGTCCTCGACACTCGATTCTCCCGATCTCTGACCCTTCTTCTCTTCTTTCTATTCTTCTTGGCTTCTTGACGTTCTCGTGCAGCTCATGCCCTAATTTTCAAAAGCTGACAGTGTCGCTCACTCGCTCATGATATCATCGATCAGTGACTTTGATTTTGATATCTATTGGTTGAGGCATTTCTTTATCACTATCATCTTCGTTCGACCTAGCTTGTTCGTATGGTTTGCTTCTTTGCTCCAGAATTACTACCTACTTGTTTCATTTCTTAATTCTGTAAGTATTTTATGCTATGAGCCTACTGGGGATGTTTCAGTTCTTCAATTGTTTGAGTTCAGAGATTTTGTTAAGTTACTTTTGTTTTTATTACCTAACTAAGTGTCCAAAGGACCAAGCTCAACTGCTCAAGATGGTTTGTTGTGGTGCTTCATGCTGTCATGCATGTGTATCTCTATTTTTTTGTGGTTGCAACTTGAATCCTTGCGATTCTTGACTGCTTATTTCGACCTATTTTTTTTTACTTGCATATTACAAGGTTACAGCCGTAGAGGTTATCCACTTATACGTTTCTAGGTTTTTTATTTCTAAATATTTCACACTTCTATAGTTGTAATGCGGTGAGAAATGATTTACATTGTGGTTCTGACTATGTTCACATTAAGTTCTGCTTGTTCACATTCTTGAACATTTCATTTGTTTGATGTGGATGCACCTGATATCTATATATTCTGAAACTGATTGAATTGAGTTTAATTAAACATTATATATATATATATATATATATATATATATATATATATATATATATATATATATATATATATATATATATATATATATATATATATATATATATATATATATATATATATATATATATATATATATATATATATATATATATTACAAAGTTGATTTGGTTGATGTCTTCTATATGTGTGAATAAGGATGTATAGCTTCACTTTATTGATGTTTTGAACCATCTCAAGTGGCACTTCTTATTGACTTGTTGGGTTGTACGAGCATACTTATTCCTCTAGACATGTAATTGCTCACACCAATGTCTAAGCATCATGTATTCTCTTAGTCTTTATTATTTTTATTGTAATCTAGTGGCATAATGTAATTTTCTTCTCTCCTATGACTCATCAATTTTGTTCTTGTTTCCATTACATCATCAAGCATAGTGTTGTTACTTATTATAATTTAAGTATTTAATTTGAAATTTATCGTCAATTTTTAATGACTTATTAAACAAACTCTTGTAGAACTTTCTCTTTTCTTATAGTTGTTGTTTTTTTTGTTGTTGTTCGAATACAAGAGTTTTGATCCCCAAACAATGCTGACCTCTTTCATGTTAGCTTTTATTATTGTTGAAGTTTATCTCTTCTCTTAAAGTTGGAAGTCACACATTTTAAACTTTCTTTTCTCTCTTATAAAAGATGTAGAGCTTCTACTATGTTGGTTTGGTTGAGGTAGCACTTGAGATCTTAAAATTATCATCATTTAATGCTTGATGGGTGTGAAATTTATCCTTTTTAGTTCTTTAAAGTAACCTATTATATTGTGGATAGTCTTTGGTCAATGGATCTTGTAAACTTTTTTATTCTATATTTAATGATTTGGATGGCTCGTCACGACTTTGTCAACTCAATCAATGGACTCAATCTGGTTTGGCTTACTAACTTAGCATGTCCCATGCTAATGTTTTCTATATATTCTAAAATTGATGGGAATTTGATCATTTCTAGCTATCAAGCATTTTCTATTTTGCATCATTGGTATATTCTATCTTGCAATAAATTATGTGTATTTTTAATCTATTGATATCTTAAGATTTTATTTGAATTGGTGATGTAATTTCTTATAGACACAATGACAAGTCCTTCTCAAAGCAAATCTAATAATTCCTCAAGTCATATTATTGATGATAATGCAACAACTCTGAATGAGAGTGTAGGTGAAATAACTTTTACTGATAAGAATAAGGGTAAAAGATAATGATATGAAGTTTGGCAACACTTTAGTGAAATTACTAATGTAAAAGGGAAAAGTGTGAAGTTTAAATGTAATTATTGTGTGAAATCTTATGTCAAATAAAAAACTGGAATCACATCTCAGTTAAGTAGACACTTCAAGACAAATCACTATAGCAAGGTTGATAATAAAGGAAAGAAGCAAAAACTATTTGATCCAGTAGCAGAGGATTTAGAGGAAACTGGTTCAGCATCTACTTTGTGTGTTTCATCTTCTTATGATCATTCTAGAATAAAAAATATTGTGGCTAAGATGATTATTGTTCATGAATATCCCTTCATTGTAGTTGAACATTTATGGTTCAATATCTTGATGAAATCAATGAATCCAAATTATCATAAAATTTCAAGATATAGCATCAAGGAAGAGTGTATGAAAGTGCATGAAATTGAAAAAGACAAATTGAAAAAAAGTTTAAAAGTTGTTGATTGAGTTTCGATTACTAGTGATTGTTGGACATCAAATCAAACTATTAGTTATATGTGTCTAACTGTGCATTACATTAGTTCTGATTGGAAATTACAATCCAGGATAATTAGTTTTACTAATTTGGATCCTCCTCATAGTGGGGCTGCAATTTCTGAGGCAATTTCTAAAAGTTTGTTGCAATGGGAACTACAAAAAAAAATTAGTACCATAACTTTAGACAATGCATCATCAAATGACGTAGCAGCTAGAAATTTGAAAGCATTGTTCACTAGAAGATCCCAATTTTTGATGATGGGGAATTTCTTTCATGTTCGTTGTGCCACTCATATTTTAAACTTAAAGGTGCAGGATGGATTGAAAGAGATCAATAGAATAATTGAAAGGGTAAGAGAATCTATCTTATTTATAAAATGATCTCCAAGTCGCTTACATAAATTTGGAGAGATTGCAAGACAAATTAGCTTATCCACAGTAAAGGCACTTTGCATTGATGTGCCTACACGTTGGAACTCCACATACAAGATGTTAGAGACTTTTATTATAAGAATGTATTTCCTTTGCATGATCTCAATTATATATGGTCGTCTTCTCAAGAAGATTGGGTTAACTTTGAGAACGTAAGAGAACCGCTTCAAATTTTTCATCAAATAATGAAATTTTTTCAGTTCAACCTATTAAATAGACTATTTCCCAATCTAATCAAAAACATTGGATCAAGAATGCTTATCTAGTACCATTTTAATTTCAAACATGGCAAGTAGCATGAAGACTAAATTTGATAAGTATTCGACAGAGTGTTCAATGTTATTTTTGATTACTTGCATTTTAGATCCTAGAATGAAACTATTTGCCATCAATTATTACTATCCATAAATATATGATGGTGCCACTGTGATTGAGAAGGACAACGTCAAACAAAACTTTTGAGCTATACTCTTATTATTACGTTGATATGCGACCAGAGAAATTATTGAAGCATCCACCTCTCAAATTGAAATAACCACAACTAAAGGTGGTAATGCTTCACATGATGATCTGGCTAGTTTGTATGATTTCATAGATTCTACTGGCCTTTTAATTCCACAAAAGTCTAATTTGGAGATATACCTTGATGAAGCTTGTGTGAAATGCCCAGATTCAGAATTTGATATTTTAGAATGGTGGAAAATGTCTGCCATGAAATACAGGACTCTCTCAAAGATGGCCAAAGATATTTTTACAATCCAAGTAATAATTGCTTCTGAATCAGCTTTTAGTGTTGGGGGTTGTGTACTTAGCGATTATAGAAGTTCAATTTCACCAAAATATTAGATGCTTTAGTATGTAGTGGAAACTGGATTCGGGTTGCATATAAATCATCAAAAGATCCATTGGTAATATTTACTTACTTTTTTATTTTATAATGCAATTTTCTTCTATTCAAATATGAGTTTCATTTTTTTCTATTGCAATTTCAGTTTGATGTTCTTGTGGAAGAGAACTTACTTATAAGTGTACCTAAAAGCTTATCTACGGAATCACAAATATGAAAATCAGGTTATATCATTTCAATTATGCTCTCCTTTTTTTCTTTCTACATATTTTTATTTTCAGTAAATATTTTGTAAGACTCTTAAGTAGTTTGGTTATGTTATGTACTTATGTGAGAGTCTGTGACATTTATTACTGGCTATGTAGCATTTTATTATATATTTTCTGCTTCTGCGCTTTAATATTTTATGTTAGTGATAAATGGAAATATGATGTCCAATGATAAAATTAAATTGAGATGGCCTAATGGAGGCTTTGGTGATTGATTTTTCATATTTCTAATGGAATGATTTGGTCAATGATCTAAATTTGAGACCATTTAATCATTTGGGGTGACATACTTGATACTATCTTTAAGTTTTTATCTAAATTTCAAATTTTGGTTTGGCTTTACAAAAATATATTGCTTCATCTTACATTCTTACTACATTTTATCTACTGATGCATGCTATGTTAGAATATGAAAATATGAATTATTATATCTGAAGTCATATAATATTATTGCTTTGAATGATATTATATTGTTTTATCAATAAGTCTAAGAGATTATGGAACTATGGAAGGCTTTTCAACTTTGTTAGGTCATAGATGCTGTTTTGATGATTGTTATATCTTAAGTATTGTTTTGCTCAATTAGTTTACCACTCTTAGTCAAAATTTGTCATCCTAAAAATTAACCAATCATCTCAATTTTTTGAGGGCACAAAATCTATTACTTTTCTTTTTTATTTTGGTTTTCAGTTCTCCATTCTCTCACCAATAGAGAATTGCAATCTGGATGTTTAGACTCTGGGTTGAGGTAATTTACTTTTCTCTTGAGTTTTTGTATCTGAAGTCTTGTTTTGCTATAATTTACTTTTTTTGATTCTCCATTATTTCACAAAAACCTATTTCTCATTAATTTTTTTCTTATCTATTCTATTTCTCACAGGTTTTCATTTTGGGTTCTATACTTCTACTTATGAACCCATGGCCCGTGGACCCATGGTCGACCTAAAGACTAAAGTGGGGTTATCATGGAGAATTTCTGATTTTCTAATTTTGGACAATGATGAGAAGAGAATATATTTGTAATTTGGGCTAACTCAATTATTTTTGCTTCATTAATGGTGGCTGTCAAGCCTCTCATTGGATGGAGCAACCTAGAGCCTTTATTCTGAGTCTACTACTATATTAATACTTGATGTTTCTGATTTGTGAGATTTTGTAATTTTTGTTAGAGATTGTTTCTCTATCTTTAGGGCTCTAATGAATGGCTTTGGCAACCTGGAGGTTGGAGCATATAATTATTGAAGTGAAATATACAAATTACAAATTTCTGCCAATTGCTAATGCTTGAAGATGGATATTATTTTCTCTGACTCTAAGTCCTAGAAATAAAAGATAATTTAATATTTTCATTATTTTTAATTTATTTTAAATGTTATGTCAATTGCATCATTTTATAGACTTTTTTTATTATTGTTAGGTGATCAAATATAAAATATCAAATGTATAATATTAGTGAGAGTTGTACAAAATTTGTATTTATAAGAACTATTTAGTTGTAATGTGAAATTATAATGTCACTGAAAATTTTATTTTTCAACTCAACTGTGTAGCTTGTAATTATTGTATGTTTACATTCTATTATTTATATATTCAAAAAATTTATGAATCTTAAATTGAAATCAATTTTCGAGCCAATCGAGCCAGCTCGTTTGGATTTCGAGCTGGCTCATTTGGATTTTGAGCCAGCCGTTTCACTTTCGAGCTAGATTGAACTCGATCTAGAATCAATCCGACTAAGCTCAAAATCAAAATCTTTGAGCCACGACTTGATTTCGAGCCAAAATTTTTTTTTTTGAGCCGACTATAGTTCGGCTCAAAATTGGATCATAAACACCCCTACTCTTATGGATGTAAATGCTCTTTCGAGGCCATATTTGACACTGTTAAGTTGGTCAAGGGTAAAGCCAGAGTCACTGCTAAAATATGAGAAGTAAATTTAAAAATTGAATAAAAAATTTCACTCAGGGGATACGCTATAAACCATATCCTTGAAAATGGAAACCATCACTCATGTGAAATGAATTCCTCACCATTTGGATCATGACTTAGCAAATCACTCATAATAAGATGAATTAGTTTTGCAGAACTACTTGGACTATGAGAAGATAGACTTTGAAGGGCTAGTAAGTGCTCCTTGACACCCTCAGCTGACACATGTACATTGATCATGCTTAATTATGACAGACAAAAAAAACATATAAATGTAAAAGAACCCAAAGTATAAAATAAAAGTGAGTCTCACCTTAGCCAAGCAGTCCTCTATAATCACCCTCGTAGTAGCGACTCCCCTCCCACTAACTAGCTCATAACTTTCCTCACCATTGAATCAACCTCATCTTCTACCTCTCCTTAAGCACTCAAGGGGAATGTAGAGATAGGTATCATTAGCACACTTTTAGTTGGGTGAGTGCTTGGCTCTCCTTCCAGGTCTTGGGTAGTATCCAAAACTAAGGCATCAATGGTTTCATCAATAATGACAGATAGCACGGTCATATTTACCATGGAATCAATAGAGACCTCCTTAGACTTCTTAGCCTTCTTTTGCTTTTTTTGAAGGTTGGTCCAAAGTGTAGTAGTTGATGTCGCCACATGGTCTCTTGGCATTCATGGTGGTTAAGTACAACTTTTTCACAAACTCGATGGTAAAAGGGAGAAGATCTGCATTAGTAGGTAACACAATATATCATGCACTATGGAAAGAAGAGGTAAGAGTTCCATATCTAGCCATTGGAAGCCTAGACTCATCGAAAAAAGAAACTTGGTCAAAAGGTGTAGTGACTCTTCATAATTGTATACAATTTTTTTCTCTTCCATTTTTATTAAATGCTTATAACTCACTAATATTTTCATTCTTTTATTTATTTTATGAGTTGTCTTTGCAAGGAGTAGAAGAACCAAAAAGCTAAATGTTTACCTAAATGAGCAAAAAAATGAGGCTTGAGCACTTTGTGAGGTAATGTTGGAATGAACTTGATTTTGCAGGAGAATATCTGCTTGTTCATCCCAAGCATGGCGAGTTAAGAATGACCTAGTGCATACAAAATAGAATCAAGTGATGAACATACTTTCTTATGGCTGATAAGTGACCAAGAAAAGTGCAAATAGTTATAGTTAAGTAACTCGACTTCAATCGACGAGTCAACATGGATGGCAAGCTACCCATGACTAGCAATCGAGTTTGCCACTCACTTAGGCATACTTTCCTTAAGTTAAGGCGAGCTCTGATTTGTACTCAACCTACCTTATATGTATTTACCATATATACTATCCCCCTTCCAAAAATAAAAAAGGGGGGCGCTATTTCTTTAGAGAGACTTTTGGCTCTCTTCTTTAGGTACCTAGTTTTTGTACTCAGATTTAAAGGAAAATAAAATTCATCCATTCTCTTACTCTTTTCCTTATTTCTATTTACATTATTTTACATAACCAAATTTCTAGGTATCTCAAAAAGGCTCTTTCTCAACCCATAGACAGATTTGGATTCAATAGTGTCCTTTGATTTTTATTATGTCTTGGTTTCACTTTTTCTCTTGACATATGCATGAAACTACTTTGAGTTTCAATCTCCTTCCAAGAAAGCATTAACAGTAGCATTTTGTCTTCACAATGCATCTTCTTTATTAATGTAAGTTTTTCAATGGCACTATTCTATTATTAGTTTGGTTTCAACTTGACTGGAGTCATTTTCTGTTGCAACGTCTTGAGCTGGAAGACATTGGGTTCAATTTCTTTAATGAGCATCTTAATGTTACCAACCACCTCCCAATTTAATTTTTAATACAAAATATAAGGTCTTTATGGAGTTTCTAAAGTATTAACTAAGAATTAAAAAAAGAATCCGCGCTCCATGCCTCTCTAACATAGCCAATGAAGTCAAGATATAGGGTTCACATATTGAGATATCTAAAAGATGAGTTCTTTGGTTGGGAAATCAAGTTGAATAATTTCAATAAGGGGAAGTGATCTAATGTTTTTTTTAGCTAAGATGCTAAATATTAGTTTATTGGAATACATTATACCATTAAGAGTTGATGAGAAATTTGTCCAACCTTTCAAATGTTTTACCTCTACACCAAGTAATAGGACATCTAACAAAGTTAGGGTCAATAAGACCAAACTTCAATAATTCTATCTAATAATCTTATAATTGCAATGATGTTTTATTTCCTGCCACTAGTTTAGAGTGGTTACCTCTTATAGAGCTTATTGGAAGCCAATCATCATATAAAGATATGATTGTAGTATTACTTAAGCTCCATATATTAGCAGTCAAATTTGGGTTAAGATATCTCAATTCCTTTAATCCATTTGGTTTATGATTTTAACTTTTTTAAATCTCCCAATCATCCTCATACTGTTTTAGTGTGTTATTGACTTATTGCATATATACACTAGAGTTAACATCTATTGAGAAGTTTCTCACATAAATTATAACATTTTTATTTTTCTCCCACATCTCGTTCAGTTAGAAGAGTAGTTGGATGAGCTATATCAGATTGATAAAGCCTAACACCTGATATTTGATGCAATGCTTTAGCAAGTTTTTTCTCCAGTATTTAATGTGATTTCTAGAATTACAACATAAGGAGTTGGTGGTTGTTTTTTATGTTCATCATCAATTTGGCTACTAATAAAGAGGTTACTAAGTCCAATCATATATGAGGGATATGTTGTAGGTTGTTTAATTTATTTAGTGAGAGTGGTGGGTCTCTCTTGGATTATATTATGGTAGTTATCATTTGTGTTTGGATTTTTGTCTAATTTTTTTCTCTAAGATCAAGATAAATAATGTAGCAATTTTCAAACAGGTATCCAATATTCAAATAATAATGTGGTTTATGCTCTATTTTATATTTTTGCTAGTATCCATTGGTAGGGGAGACAATCCATACTTCTCCAACATAATGGGAAGTGATTCCCATTTCAACAAGAATATGGACTGTTGAAGATCTGGTGAAGCTGAAGATTGGTAGGTCTGGCATTGAGTGGTTTAGCAAAGATGATAATAAGGGAATATATAATTTATTTGTTCAATAAGTTTTATATTAGGGAATTTAATCCAAATTGGAACACTGGGAGGATCTATGTTATAGTCATATGTAAGTGTCCATTTTAGGAACTTCAAAGGAATGTCTTTAATATAATAATGCTCCTTAGAAAGAATTATGGCATAGTCCTCTTTATTGAGTTTGATGACTATATTTCTCCCATCTAGTAGTCCAACACTCCATTCGCCAATGAGCTTCAATCAAATAAAATGTTTTTTCATACATCCATTTTGGGGTGCTTATAAAAATTTTTGAAATAAAAGTGAGTTTGAATGGATGAGAGAGTAAAATAATTTTAGCTTCAATGAGGAAGAGTGATGGTGGTGGGAGACCTTTTTTTATGGGATTATTAAATGAAAATTTATGTTATGTTTTAATTTAAGGTCTTTATAAGTGAATGAAAGTTTGTGGTAGATAGGTGATGGGTTTAGATGGATTTAGTGGAAGAGATGGCAAGACTAGTGAAGCATATGCTAGTTTGGAGATGATTTAAAAGATCAATATAGAAAAGATTTTAAAATGGTATAAATTGAAAGAGTTTATGGTTTATGATTGATTTAGAATATTAAATTCTAATCTAGAGTTTTTTTTTGTAGAAAGATGGGGCCTTTTGAGCAGTTATTGATGATTAGACCAATACTAGTCCATATTAGGCTAATTTAGGTTGAATTGAAATACCCCTTTTAAGAATAAACTTAAATTAATCTAAGCAAGAGAAAATAATAAAGGAATATTAGTCTAAGATACAAAAATATTATTTAGAGTAGATGGTAGTGTTTGGTAGAGATTAAGATGATGTTTAGGCCTACAGAATAGGACTAGGTTCTAGTATATCTTTATTTGGTCAAGGGCTTTGTGGGGGATTTTAGAGTGGTTATAGGCTTGGTTGATGGGTGGATGATCTTGGAGAAGGCTTAGAATATGGTTGGAGAGAATAAGATGATTTAGTGTAGATATTTAGTGAGAAAAAAGAATTAGACTAAAGTAAATAAAGATAACTACCTACTTTCACCAAAAAGGCACACATAAATAAACAATACTTCAACAAAATATTTCATTCCAACCATGAAAATTTCATTACATACTAGCACTATTTATAAGGACTACAATGATGATCCTTTTAAAAAAATTGATAAATCTTGGCCGGAAAGGAGAGGGTGGGCACTAATGGAATATTATGTTAACCAACTTCATCAAGTATTATATATATTTTTAATGGACAATTCATATGCATTCGAATTCAACAATTTCAAATTTTAAATATAAATCTAAAATTTAAATAATAAAATTAAAAATATAATTATTTCTTACTAATTAAGCTCTTGTGATAGGATTTAATTAGGTTTTTGCTTGGGCACTTTCTTGGGTTCTTATAGTTAGGTCTTGATTCGCTTGAGTATCTTGATATTCATGGGCTCATGCTAAGATTTCCATAGTAGAGCCTTCTATATTTTGATGATATCTTAATTCAAATATTAAATCATACATTATTTTGCATTAAAGAGGGATGGTTTACCATTTTTTTCAGCTTGCTTTTTTAAAAAAATTATTCAATATTCCTTCTTCACGTTTTTTATGAAATGGCTGTGAGAATATCAATATATTAACTAAAATAGCATTAGATTTTTTTACCACATTATTACCAACTAAGAAAATAATGTAAGTAAGATTTTCCATAGTAAAAATGTGCCCAACAAGGAAACACAGCTGGAAATAGAAAGAAATGTGACAAGTAATGGAACAATGCACCAAAATTTAATGGAATAGTAACCTAAGAGGTGAGAGAGACATACCTTGAGTGGATAGGTTGTAGCTTTCCTTTGATTTATTAAATCATTTCTCTCTTAGTTCTCATGCTACTTTTTACTTATTAGGGTTGTTATCATAACATGCTCTCATAGGTTGACAAATATGTTGTTAGGAAGAACATCAAGCTATCATTGAGTTAATGGCTATGCTGCCAACCTAAATTGCACTTATGTTCATGATTACAATTTCCTAGCGTTAAAGTAAGGCATTATGCCTTTGTTGATGGGAATCTATTTGTATCATAAATTGTGCCATTGTCAACACTACTTGTGCTATTGTGTCCATAAGTGACATCTCTTCATTCTTCTTTTGTTTGAGGCTTGGCTAGTAAGAAGAACCATGATGTTAAAATTCTTCATGTGCTAAAATCCAAGCAATAGTTGAAATCCACTAGGTTAATATTTAGCCAATGAATTCCTATAGGAGTATTTTGGATTGTTCCTTCAACCCATATTATCTGTATTGGAATATAAATTATTTTATGATTCATTTCTCACAAAATTAACCTGCTTTAATTAGAGCAAAATAATTATTAGTTCGATGAGCATTGATATTGTGGCCACCACCATAATAATCATGAAGTTTGATGTATAGATGGTGATAACTGTGATTATGCTTAGTTGCATCACTAGTGAAACAACATAATTACTAAGGGCTATTATAAGATCTATCTTTTGTACTATAGATATATAGATGGTGATGACTATGATTATGCTCAGTTGCCTTGCTAGTGAAACAACTTAAGTAGTAAGGGCCATTATAAGATCTACCTCTTATATTGTTGTTATTAACTTCTTGAGAAAAATAGTCTCAATTAGCCACTAAAATTTTAAAATACATATTTTCTAACTGATCAAACATAATTTCATAAGATTGGATAGTGGTAAACTACCACCAATGCAACATTAGTCAACATCCTAGTTAGAATGATTAATTCAATGTAGAAAGTTTGAACTAGCATTCATTTGGGCATGCTTATAGTGTAGATACTTTAATAAGATGTTCTTAAACCTTATCTTACTATCGTGCACTATTTTTTCTTTTCTATCTATTGTACTATAGTTGTTAACTTCATGTGCAAAATAGTCTCAAATGGACACTAAAATTATTCAAATCCATCTCCTCTAATTGATCATTCATAATTTCATGAGATTGGTCAGTTATAAAGTGCCACCAATGTGAATGTCTTGGTTAGCTCAACCAACTCATTATAGAAAGTTTGGATTAGCATTCATTAGGGCATGCTTATAGTGTAGATACTTTCATAAGTTGTTCTTAAACCTTATCTCACTATCATACAATACTTCTCTTTTCATCTAAGAAAATAGGGAGATTTGTGTCCTTGTTATTATCATCTTCATTAATAGAAAAAACTTTTGAGAAAAAAGCTTGTGTCAAATCACTCAACATACTAATGGATTTGCTAGGAAGTGAGTTGAGCTAGATTTTAACCCAATCTCTCAATGAGAAAGAGAATAGTGATACTATGATAACATCATCAAACCATTTTATTTGAATGTGTCGCCAATCTTTAAGATGTTTCTAATGCGTGTATTAGGATCTTTCATAGTAAGACCCTAGATTTGGATCTACTATTCGTTTGAAGCATTACAAGCTTGTTTTCAATATTATTTGTCTATAATTTTGATTTGATAGTAGTTTGAGAGATACCATGCACTGCAAAAAGTGTATAATTTTATTGAGCTTGAGCCACCATGTCTAAGGCTAACAATATTTTCTTTAGTGTTAAACACAGTGCCTTGTTTTCTCTCTCTCAAGTCTTTGAAAGAAAGTACACTTCAATTTTTTGATTTCAGGCTATAGAAAATTAAAAATAAAATAAATAAGTAATACCAAATAATAAATTAAAAACTAAAATTATGCTCAAAATAGTATAAATCAAACTTTGTATCAAATTAGCATCTCAACTCTAGACGAAGGTGCTAAAAATATTTTTGACTAGTCGATACATGCATTAGTATGTGGTCATATAAGTAAAATCTTTAGTATGTATGAGTATCAACCCCATAAAGACTAAGAAATTCAAGTACTAAATTTGGGTTGGATCAACACTAATTATACATTTGACATGAGATGATGATTTAGATTAGAATTAAAACCAAACCCAATAATAATGAAACTAATTAACAAAAATGATTATGAACATATTTAAGAAAATCAATTGAACTAAGATTCTAGGAACTAAAATTTACCTAGATATTTTTGTTGATTTATTATAAAATTAAGTTTGTCTAACATTTTACTATGTTTTAATTAAAGTGGAATCTCCCTTTCTGTCAAAACCCTAGATTCATTATTTTTTAACATCTCTTTATCTCTTAGTGATGATTCAATATAACAAAACATTAATTAAAACAAGGGGATCATGTAAGGATTGCAATATTTTGTTAATGATTAATTGATCTTCCACCTCTTCATTCAAATGGATCTCATAAATTATTAATTTGTGCCCATTCAACTAATAATCATTAAAAACTAAACAAAACATGTGTTAATGAAGAGAATAATAAAGTAAAATAAAATTTATAAAACAATATCAATTAGTATATTCACTTATATATAATTCTTAGAAAAGAGAGTTTGTTCATGGAAAATTAATAAGAACATAAAAATTACAAGAATGTTAGCATTAAATAATGAAAAATGATAAAGGATAAGTAGAATAAACTATGATTTATTGGCTCTTACTACATGTGTCCTCTTCTCCTTCTTTTTTTATTTTATTATTTTTTTTTCAAATATTCTAAGATTTTTTATTTCTTAAAATATTAAGTGATTTCACTCTAAAATTAAATAAAAGACTCTAAATTTTTCCTTAACACTACTTAAATATCACTCTAATTTTCTTCAAAATAAGTAAGAACAATAAATGAATTAATGCACAATTCATAGTTATAAGGCTATAAATGTTGTAATTCAATCAGTGATACATAGGCATCAGGCTCTTTATTTATGAGTCAAACTATTATGTGCTAGAAAATTCTCAATAATAGAGAAACATTAAATATTAACTCATAAAAATATCCATCACACACATAAATTGAGAATAAATACTTTTATGTTGAATAACTGAGTAATGGAAAAAAATCACGATGCCTTACCCAACCAAAAAGTCCATTATATAATTAAAATTCTATATAATTAGAATTACCAAGTTCTACTCTTATCCTTTATTTGAGAATGTGGGATTACAAATTAGATAAATTAGGTAATAATAACCTAGAGAAAATAAGCATGCAACAACAATCTTTAGTGGTGGTTGGTGATGGATGTTAACGATCACTAGTTCAAGCTTTTGTTACAAATTTAAATTAAGCTCTCAACTTGATTTCTTCCTTCTTAAGGTATGAATGAAGCCTATTTATAGTGTTTATGGAAGGGACATTTTGACAATTTTAGCTTGAATCCCAAAACACCATATCAAATAATCTATGTCAATTCCTTGATCATAAAACTTTCTTTCATGATTTAGGTAATGTAATAATCTCAAAATTAAGTGATCTTAGGTTCAATAGATTACTCGCATTGAGTTGTTTGATATGGCTATAACTTGCTAGATTTTGAGATCATTTGATTCTTCAAGTAATACTTCTAAGCTTCAAGTAATACAAATTTAAGTTAAGCTCTCAACTTGATTGCTTCCTTCTTAAGATATGAATGAAGGCCTATTTATAGTGTTTGTTGGAGGGACATTTTGACAATTTTAGCTTGAATCCCAAAACAACATATCGGATAAACTACATCAATTCCTTGCTCATAAATCTTTCTTTCATCATTTAGGTAATGAAATAATCTCAAAATCAAGTGATCTTAGGCTCAGTAGATTACTTTCATTTAGTTGTTTGATATGGCTATAACATGCTAGATTTTGAGATCATTTGATTCTTCAAGTAATACTTCTAAGCTTATAATTATAATTTTGTTGTTTAATTTGAACTTATTTGGATTCAAGTTGAGCCACTCTTCATGTTGATGGATTGGACTCCTCAAGACATTCAATTAGACAATAGTTTTATTAAAATCATCATTCTAAAAATCATAAATTTAATTTTTAAAAATTTCACCACATATATAATCTTAAGATTCGTGCCTATTTACCAAATTTTGCATAATATATAATTTGTACTCTATTTTCCAATGCTACATTCACCTTGTCCAAAATAATTTTGATTCACATAAAATGATATATATATATATATATATATATATATATATATATATATATATATATATATATTCATCTTTATATTTATAAAATTTTAAAAAGTTATATATATTTTATTATCAATTTATATTAAAAAATCATTATTATTGTTTTATAAAATTTGAACAAAATCTAAAATGTCAATAAATTCTAAAAAATTTTCTCTAACTTCTCCAACCACCTTCCAAGTATAACCATCTGAGTGAGGAGGAAAAATTCACTCCTCTTTTCTCCATCTTCCTCATGTAAGTTAAGATTTTTCCTTAGTGAAGTTCTCCAGTGTCTTATATAGGTGGTGCATGATTTCCCATACACAAGCTCCAAATACTCCTCAAAAGAGGTTTAATACTATATTGGATAGGTGAATTTTATGCCCCTTTTTGGCTCCAGTAATCATTATTTGAGATAATTATTTTATGTGTTTCTAAGGTTTTTGACCTGCAATAGGATATATACTTTTTATTCCTTTGAAAGCTTTCACTCTTTTATGGGAATATTATTTTTGATAAAAAATTAATATTTTTTTAGGTTTATGCCTTTAGAGGATTTTGATATTAATGTATCAAAAGTGGTTTTCATTTTGTAGAATTTTTTATATACCTACACCATTTGAGGCTTTTAGGCTTATGATGATTTAATGTACTTGTACTTTTAGAAGCATTTTAGCCTTTTGAGATTTTTGGTCTATTTGTATATTGTGAGGCTATAATCATTTTGAAATTTTTATTGTACTTGTATATTCTAAGACTTTTTAGCCTTTTGAGAATTTTAATATGTAGAGATCATATTAACTAATTATTCCCTTAAAATCTTTCCAATAAGCACCTTGTCTACTACTAGCTTGTAATCGAGGCTTCCTTAAGCATAACTTTTAGGGGTTATCAGTGGAGACCCTATCTACTACCTACCTTTATGGCACCTTTCTAATAAGGAATTTGTTTACTACTAGTTTCCTATTAAGGCATCCTTAAATGCATGCCTTCTAGGGATTATTAATAAAGACTTTGTCTATAACTTGCTCTCATGGGGTCTTTCTAGTGAGAATTTTTTCCTCCTACCTTCCCACTAAAATTTTGAATATTTTATATGGTTAAAACTATTAAAAAAATTCTAAATGAGGGAGACTAATCTCTATACTGTCACTTTCATCATTTTAGGAAACATTGAACAAAAAAAATATGTTCATCTAAAAGATGAAATTAAAAATCTAGTTTGTGAAGGACATCTTGTTCATTATTTATAAGAGCAACATACAAATCTTCAATCTCAAAATGGAGGATTACATAAGAATCATGGTAAAAAAATGTATAAATTATGTGTTTAGTTTCATAAAGGTAAAACTCTATCTTTAAATTTAATTTTATTAATAATAAACTTTTCTTCATATAAATTATATTACATCTTCTAGAAAGTACACTCTTAAAGAGTTGTGTATACTTATATTTTTAGAAGTATCATCAAAATATTTTTGATATGGATTAACAGTTTCATCTAAAGTAATTTATGGTTCTGCTCGATGGATAAGGTAAACATAAGAATACAATGTCACTCACATCAGTGAAGAGTTGGAACGCTCAAGATGGAACCCTCTAAAGAAGAATCCTTTTAGTAATTCAAGAATCATCCTTGGTATTTAGTGAGCTTCAGAGGAAAATCTTTGAAGATACTCCTTGAGTGACTCTCCTTCCTTTTGGAAAATTCCTTAGAGATAAGAAATTTTTTAACAATCCTTCGATTGTAAATAAAGTGCTCCATAAATGGCTTGACAAGTTCAACAAATATATGAATAGTTCTTCTTCGATGAGAGTAAAACTAGTTGCGAGCTTAACCATTAATGGTGATAGGAAAAACTTGACAGAGGAGTGCATTAGTGGTTCGCTAAATGTCCATAATAATTTTATAGTGATCAATATATTTGTAAGGATTTAAAGATCCATCATAAGAGTCGATTGTAGAAAATTTGAACCTTATTAGAATATGATGCTTGTCGAATCCAATTTTGTTTGTAGATGAGGAAGAACCTACTAAGGAACTTAAGAAGTGGGTATGAGCTTGTTGGATATTACTAAAAAAGTTGAAGGGTATGAAATATTCTACTATATCAAGAAATGTGAGTACATGTGATCTTCCCCTTTTTGAGAAAATGCTATAGTGTAGTGAAGAGATAGAAAATCTAGAAGGGACCAAAAAATAGTCAATGTAAAGGAAAAGGAAAAAGAAAAAGGTCTTTATGGAGGGGGGGGGATCCCCTCCCTTTTATAGATTATGAAGGGAGGTTTTACATGTAATCGGTGTGATTGTTGAGTGAATAAGAAAAATGACTAGTCCATGAGGGGTGACTCCACCATGGTTGGGTGCAAGTTACCCACGCAAAGAATCTTGGACTTAGTATGGTTCATTTTCATCATGCACTTGGATGTGCAGTCACCCATATATAAGCGAGTTGTTGATCTTAAGGTGAGCTACTAAGCATTGATTTATCAGTAAAAGTTCTATCATTTATGTGCTCACCTTATTATGGGGCGAGTCTTTGTCTCTGAGGTGGGTCATTATCCCCTAGCTATTTTGATCTGGACAACCTCTTGATTGTCTGACTCATGAAGCATATATGGGTATACATTTAGCTCCCAAATTCTTCCACTCCTTATAGAAGTGACTCATAAAATGGAGAAAAGGATGAAAAAATAGTAAACTATAAATAGTAAGTCAAATTTTGAGAAAGAACTATCTTTAATGTCATAAATATACATAACCTTAGAATTGATGCCTTTCATTAGTCTTTCTTTACTCTTGCACTATAAAAAAGGCATCAGCAAGGAGTTGAGATTTCTTCATCCTACTTGTTTGCTAAGTTTGATACTACTCGCCACTTGTTGAATCCATTCTTGCTAGTAAAAAGCTTGTTCTCTTGGCAACGGATCTCAAGAGGCCTTATGGTTATGTTGGCCTTATAGAGATCTATGAGAGTCTTTAAAAGGTTAAGAAGGCCAAGAAGTCAACAAAGTTCATGACTATTTTTCTTGCTGTGATGAGAACCTTGATAACCCCTCCTTGGTCTAATGTTGCTACTCTAGCCAAGACAGTGGCATGAGCTCATGAGTGGAAGGAAGTGTTTCTTCTTCTCCAATGGTTGTGTAGAGCTCAAGTGCCATAGTATAGCCATCTTTTGACATGGCTCTGAAGGAGCCACCTATTGCTCAGGAAGAGGAGGAGGAGGAGGATGATAAAGTTACCCTTATTTGGTGGAGCCAAGTCATAGTTAGAAGGTTGGCAAGAACCACCTCTATGAAAAACATGTTGGAGGAGTGTCTTATTGAAGTAGGGCTTATTGTTATTTGGATGACTTTATTTTTTTCTATTTGTTCTAGACTTCACTTCCTAATCTTGCAATTAAGAGTGATGAGTGTGAAGGTTTCAATGGAGAGTGATAATACTCATCAACTCTTAAAGTTGTTTTGATGGATACCTCAAGTAGTTCATTTGTCCATGACCAAGTTGTTTAGGTACAATCCGAGTGAAGATGAAGTTTGCATGATACAACATTAGCTTCCCTTTCCATAAACTATGCTTTTAACATATCAATTCATAAAGATTTCTTTATCATTGCTTGATGAATTTATTTCTTATTATGTAGGGCCTACTCTAGCTCCCCCAAGCATTACCTTGATTGCCTCAAGTCTTTCCTTGATGGGATTTGTGGGGAAAATTTGTGACACCTCATAGGATTTTAAGAATTTCTTATTTGGATGATCAAATGCATCATTAATAAGTAAACATATTATCTGAGAAGACAAACATATTATTCTATAATGGATTTGATCATTTAATAAAAGAATCTTAAGACTAATGGGTCTTCAATGTATTAGAGAGTTTTCCCCTTAACTACATAAGAAGTAGAGAAGCATTTATTTTAAATTAGCTTAACGGTACCCTATAAGGGAAAGCCCTTATAGTTAATTACATCTTAGGAATGGAGGACCTCTTTCTAAGAACAATCTAGATTAAATAAATAAGCTATTATTTCTATGAATTTCTAAGTTGGTTTCCAAATAAATGATATTTTGAAGTTTCAATTGGGAATGATTCGAACTAGAAAGATTTAATTTTAAAAACCAAATGGGATCAGAAAATGCCTATTGATACTGGGATTCCCTAGATATTTCACTATTCTATCATTGGGCTTTAAGTTTTGGGATTTAATTTAGATTCGAGTTAACATTTCTTTATGGAATCTAAGACTTAGGTTCTAGCAATACAAGACTGTAGAAATGCCTAGGGTTGAAGACTTACTTTGAGGAGGATGCTTCAGTACTTAAGTTTATAAGTATTGTTGACACAAGTTAGATGTTGGACCTATTTTCATTTTTTTTGGGAATTATCAACCATTCGTCTCACTTAAAGGAACAAACCTATCCATAACTCTTCTAAACTTAGAGCCCGTTTGGGAGGGCTGCCAGCTAACACCACCAAAGCGCATTTTAAATTCATGATGCTAAGTCGTGTATGGAAGATGGCTAGGGTGGTGCATTTTAGAAATGAATATAAGAATCTAGACTCACTCCTTAATCCCTAAGATTATGTAGGGTATGAAATGCACCTACTCAATGTACATTTTTTAGCTTTTAAAAGTTTGACTCATAATTCATTTAAGATCTTGGGGTATGCATTTTTTTGTCTAAATGTCATGCAATTAGAAGTGGTCATGGGCCTAATCAATAAAAGAAGGCATGCTTCCACAAGATGGAGGCCATCTTCAAAGATTAGCTGCCCTTTATTTGCAATGGGTGAAGTGCCCAATTGAAGAGTTGAGAGCAATATGATAGCATGATTCTCACAAGCTAATTATTTCTAATTGATCTTAAGTTTTCCTAGGGCTTTAATTTATGTGAAGTTTCAAGTTTCTTTATTTTTGTGTTTGAGTTGATTAGATTTAAATTGGGTAGAAAATTTCATTTTTTCTAAGATCCTAATCATTCTAGCATTCATCACAAAAAATAGCACAGAAAGAAACCTAGAAAAGCAGGTTTATTTTTATTGTGCACCCAAAATAAATCAAGCCAATTTTAAATGCAGTCGGGTACCACTGTACACCCTAGAAGAAAGAGAAAATGGGTAGTCAAACTCTGTCCTTATATAGCCTAGCCTACAACTATAGTTAAGATCTATGGGTCTTCTTTTTAGGATTATCTCCTTTTTTAGGGACCTCCAGTATGCTTCACATGGAACCACTACAACCATTTGCTAGTAGATTCAACTCTTATTAATTATAGACCCCATATATCCAAACCAAATTCTAAGCTCAAATTTTACATTTCAAATTTAAAAATAAATCTTAAGCTCTACAAAATAGATGCTAAAAAAATAAATAGCACACAACAACTATATTTTACAAACATATGGGCTTAGCATTATTTGTTTGCCAAGCCACCTATCTTATTAGGCTATGCTTAAGGACATAAATATACCTGTAAGATAATAACATTTATAATTTATTTTATAACAGTAGTTCTTTTTAGCATAGCCCCTGTAGAATACAACATTATTTCTAAAAAGAACGTCCTACCATCTAGTCTAAGGCGCAAGAAATCCTAGACATGCAATCTAAAATAGTACACCACAAAAACATACATCACATCACAACATAGAGTATCACAGAATGACCTAACCTAAGTATAGGGTTTGTGACCCAATGATTTAGTGTGCAAAGGACATGAACTTGTGTTGCAAGATTTGCTAGGCCTTTTTAGATTCAAGTTTCAATTTGAATTTTAAAGTTTACTTATTTTTAACCTTTGGATGGTTTCAATTCAAATGATTTAATGATTTATAGTTTTTTGTTTTCATTTTCAATTTTTTTATGTTAAAGTGAAGTTTAGGTTTTCAAGAATGAAGAATAAAATATATTGCACTTTTGGGTGAAACTCATTTCATTCAACATCAACAACAAACAACAAGCCTTAATCCCACTAGGTGGGGTCGGCTACATGAATCCTTCGTCTCCATTATGTCCTATTATGTGTCAAATTCTCATTTAATTCAAGAATACTAAGATCATTTTTATACATCTTAACCAAGTCTTTTAGGTCTACCTCTACCTTTCTTAACATAAGGCAAATCTAATGCATCTACTCTCCTAATGGATCGGATGCTTTATGTGGCCAAACCATTTAAGTCGACTCTCTCTAATCTTATCTATCCGAGCTACTCCAACTTTTCTCGAACATACTCATTTTGCATTCTATCTCTAAGAGTAAAGCCACTCATCCACCTGAGCATCCTCATCTCTGTAAGACTTAACTTAGTCTTATGCTTCTCTTTTATTGGCCAACATTCTACACCATAAGTCATTGCAGGTCTTACCACCATCTTATAAAATTTTCCCTTAAGTTTAAGTGGAACTTTTCTATCACATAATAGGCCAGATGCATTCCACCACTTCAACCATCCAACTTGAATTCTACTAATAACATCTCCATCTATTTCACCATCATTTTGAACAATAGAGCCTAAATATCTAAATCGCTCACTCTTATTAATGACTTGATCACCTAAAGTCACAACACTATCACTAAAACTTCTACAACTAAAATTACACTCCATATATTCTGTAAACAAAAACCTTAAGACTCTAAAGTTGACCTCCATAATTCAAGTTTCTGTTGGACTCCCTCTCTAGTCTTATCAACAAGAAGAATGTCATCAACAAAAAGCATACACCAAGGTACATCTTCTTGTAAATGCCTCGTAAGAGCATCCATAAGTAAAGTAAAAAAGATAAGGGCTTAATGTTGATCCTTGATGTAATCCAATTGAAATAGAAAAATATTTTGTCAATCCTCCTTGTGTTTGGACACAAGTAACAACTCTAGTATACATATCCTTAATGACTTGAATATAACCAATATTAACTCCTTTCTATTCTAGAACTCTCCAAAGAACATCTCTTTAAACTTTATCATAAGCTTTCTCTAAATCAATAAATATCATATGTAGATCCTTCTTACTTTCTCTATGCTTCTCCATCAAACCTCTTAACAAATGTATATCACCCATAGTATATCTACCTGGCATGAAACCAAACTGATTGTAAGAAACTTCTATATCACATCATAACCTATGCTCAATTACTCTCTCCCATAATTTTAATGTATGGCACATTAACTTAATTCCTCTATAATTTGTACACTCTTGTGCATCACCTTTATTCTTAAATATAGGAACCAACAAACTCTTTCCCCACTCATCGGCATCTTTTAGTCTTTAAAATAACATTAAAAGATTTGTGAGCCAAGAAATTCCTTGATCTCCTAAACATTTCCACACATCTATTGGAATATTATCCGGTCCTACTACTTTTCCACATTTCATTTTCTTTAAAGCTTCACTAACTTCAGATTTACTAATATGATGATAAAAATGAAATTCTTTATTTTTGTTTAGGGTATTAAGGTTGCTAAAATAAATCATACTTTGAGATCCTTCATTGAAAAGTTTATCAAAATACTTCATCCCCCTATTTTCAATATCTTTTTCTAAGAAAAGCACTTTATTATTTTCATCCTTAATACCCTCACTTGAACTATGTCTTTACTTCTCCTATCTCTTTGGTTGGCTAACTTATACATACATCTTTCACCTTCTTTGGTATCTAATCTATTGTATAAATCACTAAAAGCTAAATTTTTTGCATCATATATTGCTTTCTTAGAATCTCTACAGGAGAAGTAAAGTGGAGGGTTGCATTAGGTAGTCGACAGCCAGCATAAAATTTGTCAAAATAATCATGACATGAATCCTTTAAATCATTGTGTTACATTCAACATCCTAAATCCTAATTAAATGAAACCTTCATCCTACAGATCTTACTAAGATCCTTAGGTATCTTATTTAATCCTTTTAGATTCATTTAAATGATTTGGGTTTAAGCTTAATTTAGATAAATGTTTTAATTTTATCTTTGACATTTAAGTCTTCCTTTCATTTCTTTGAATTGATTAAATCTTCTTGATTTAATTTATTTTTTATTTCATTTGGATTGGTTTAATTATTTATTTCATGTTTATGTTCATTGCATTTGTGTTCATTTAGTTTGAATTTTATTAACCAACACATTTAAGTTAATTTTTTAATTCATTCTTAACATGCATTGATTATATGTTAAGATTTCATTAATTGATTTATTTTGAATTTATTTGCCTTAAATTTTAATTAAACTTAATATTCATTATTAATTTCATTAAATCTTAAGTATGCAAGTGACCAGATTCTTTGATTTAGAATGTTGGAGAATTATCATTAAGTGTTCTGGTGTTGATGAAGATGTTTCAAGTCAATTTTTATGAATTTTGTTATTTTGTGATTTTTTAATTTATTTTTTTGATTTATACTCACCTAGAATCTAGATATTTGATAATTCCCAATCAAAAGGTCAATTGGGTTTGAACTTTTTATGGCAAATGGAGTTCCTTGCCAAATTAATATTTCAATTCTTCATTTTAATTAGATGCATATTTAGGGTGTAATTAAAATCTTAATTATTCCATTAAAACCTAAATTAAGCTTAATTTAGAAGGACTTAGGATTTTATTTTCTTAGATTCCTCTCTGAAAAATGCATCCATAGAGGATTCATTTGAATGTTTTGAAGTTTTGGTTGATTTATTATGATTTTCCTAAGTTCAGGTTAATTGACAATTAATTATCTAATTAGGCCATTTTGTGATTTATTAAGTTTCAATGGGTTTCATTGGGATGTTTAAGTTCATTAGAGTTTATTATGATAATTTAAAGTGATTTAAACATTTTTAATTATTTATTTTATCTAATATTATTTTATTTTATTGAAATTAAAGTTTGGAGTTTAAAACTGAATATCTCTTGATTTACTTTAAGATAAATTATGAAAAAATTTTCTAAGGTGTGTTTTAACCTCAATTTTAGTTCCCCAAAGTATTATTTAAATTGGATTAATGGTTTATGATTAATTTGAGTTTTATTAATTTATTTAAAGTCAAATTAATCTAAAATTACCTAAAATTAATTAGGGATTTTGGGTTTATTGTATTCTACTCATTGAGATGAATCCATAGAGCCCTCATTTGAATTTTTTAGATTTATATTTTATTTTATATGATTCTTTTAACTTTTTTTTGGCATTTTTAAAAACTTAAATTGAGAAAAACTCATTTTAAATAGCGGTGCAAATGTAGGACCAACATGACGCCATTGCCATATGGTGTGCTGCCATTGG
Organism: Cymbidium sinense; assembly: GCA_021442155.1. Taxonomy (NCBI): domain Eukaryota; kingdom Viridiplantae; phylum Streptophyta; class Magnoliopsida; order Asparagales; family Orchidaceae; genus Cymbidium; species Cymbidium sinense. Next base: position 31,998,858 of record CM038229.1, read on the forward strand.
GCCACATGGGATCCACATAAATCCCACATTAAAAGTGGCAGCCACGTAGCCACGTGGGATTTTCTTGACCATCTGATTGAAGATCGGATGGTCTCACTTTCACCTGCGATTTCCTATAAGGATTTAATCAAATTGCTCAGATAGATCTTGATTGTCTATTCCAAATAGAAGGAATGGGAAATGGAGATCATTATTTATTCTCTCTGGTGAGAGATGGTTGCTATCCATCAAATCCAATGGATTTCTAGTGATCTGAGGTGAATTTCAATGCAATTTTAATTACAAAATGATCAAGGATCGATTTACAATCAATCTAAATAGTTTGGTCCCAGATCTTCACAAAGGACCAAAGAATTTGCCAAAACGGTAGGTTATGAGGCATACCTCGTTAGCTGTGATCCTTGGCACCTTTGCCTAGATAGGATGAAGTCATGGAACGTGATTTGGTGGCTTGTCTCCCTGCCAAATAACATGGAGACCAACAATCGCATTTTCCATCGGTATTAGCTATTCTCTGGCTCGCCAGTGGCGACGAGTCTTGGTGAAGATTCATTTGAGGTCACCTCGACCTCTATAGCATGTTAGGAAGGCCAATTTGAGGAGAAATACTCTCCCTCTCATTTTTCCATTGGAGGCCTAGAGGTTGGCCACCAGCTTTGGCCGAATTCCAGCTTGCCGGTAGTGAGAGGTCAGAGGATTACTTCAATTCTCCTTCTTTTTACCTTATGGATATTTTGGGATGAAAATATGAAGAGGAGAGGGCCTCTCTTCTCTCTTTCCATACATGGTTGAGACCCATGTATGGGGAGCTTTAGGTGGCCAAAATCAGCCATCGGTGGTGAGGGGATTGGCTAGAGGGTGGGTTTAGTCCCTCTTGGCCTTATGAGTGTGTTTGGATGAAGGGTTTGCGGTAGGGGAGTCCATTCGGTTGGATTGGAAAGATTGATTCTCTAATTTGCTAATTCGTTTGGTTTGGAATCCAAAATCCAAAAATTCCAATCCATATAATATTTAATATAATCCGAACCAACCAATCCGAAAAAAGTTTAGATTTTTGGTTTTGTTTAAAAAGAATAGAAAATATATAGTGAGAGCTTACAAGAGTCAATTTTTAATGAGAGATTCTCCATAATTATAACAATACTATGATCATAAAAATGTTAAATGCTTACAAATTAGGCTGCTAAAATAATGACTTAAAACATCAATCTATTTCTATATTAAAGCATATTTAAAACATCAATATATTTTTAAATTAAAGTATATTTAAAGTAGATTACATATGAGTTAAAAGCAAGCATCGATTAACATAAATTTTAAAATCAACAGCAACTCTATTGAATTTCAAAAGTTTGCATTAATGGACAATGTAGCAGTTATTGACAATGTTAATTCAAAAATATGCAATTCTTCAACTAAGAACAAGTACAATCTAAGAAAAAAACTAAAAAAGCCTGAAGCAGCAACAACACTGAATCAAGCTTGAAAATAAAATCCAGACACCAACAAAAGAGATTATAAGACTCCAAGGCTTACAAAAATAAACCTGCACTACAAAAAGCTTAAAAAAACTAAGTGATTAGAAATAGGAGACAAAAGAGAGACTAAAAGCAAAGGTAAAAATAAAGGCTCAGGCTTAGTCAAAAAATCAATAAGAGCAACAGAATATGTGAGTATCCAAACTCCAGATAGAAGGGTTACAATCACATATAATGCTATTAACTATAGTAAAGGAAATATAACATCAAAGCTATTATAGCCCAAATAACCACCAAACAAAGGAAATATAGGCATCAACCAAAGGAAACATAGGTAGCAATCAAAGAAAGGAACTAGTTGACAAAGAAGCCACACAACAACCACCTAATGATAGCCACAAAACACCAGGAACCAACCAGCCAACCACAACCACCAGGAAACAAAAAGAAAGGAACCAGTTGACAAAGAAGCCACACAACAGCTATCCAAGAGTAGCCACAAAACACCAGCAACCAACCATCCAGGCTCTAGACGCAACAAGAAGGATATCACTATTAACCACCAACCAAAGAAAATATAACATCAAATCCATCATAGCCCAAATAACCACCAACCAAATTAAACATAGGAAGCAACCATAGAAAAGAACCAGCCGACAAAGAAGCCACACAACAACCACCCAAGAGCATCCACAAAACACCGACAACCCATACAACCACCAAAATACAAAGAAAGGACCTGGTGAAAAGAAGCCACCAAGCACCACAAGGAGAAACAACCAACAAATGATCAACCACCGATACTATTAAGAAATAAAAAAAAAGGAGCCAGTAGAAAAAGCTAGAAAGACCTAACAAAAATGCCCAACAACCAACCACTAGGAGAAACCATAGAAGCAAGATGCCAAGCAACATTAACAGAAGGCCAAAGAACAACTAAAGCAGCCTAAGCCTTGACCAAAAAAAAGGAAAACAAAGGCTCATCAACACTGATAAGGAGCAGGTCCAAATAGGAACTTAATCAAACCACCTTTACTAATGAAAAAAAATACCAGCTTCATCTTACATTCCTGATACCACAACTAAGAACATACCATCTCCAAGACCTACAAAAATAAACTTGCAAAAAAACTTTAAAAATGAAGTTATTAGAAATAGGAGACAAAAGAGAGACTAAATAACCACAAACCAAGTTTCATTAAGCAAAGGTATAAATAAAGGCTCAGGCTCAATAAAAAAATCACTAAGAGCAACAAAATATGTGAGCATCCAAACTCCAGATAGAAGGTTACAATCACATATAATGTTACCAAAATACATATCCATTACAACAAATTCAATATATCTCATTTTGAAGTGTAGATCAAGTACAACTGTAAGATAAATATTCATATTCATTTTGTCAACACATCCTCAATACTAATCAAACTTTAATTTCATTTTTCTAGTTATGGTGCTAACTTTAGGTTCAATATGAGATTCCCAACTTTAAAGCACACATTGGACCTCTGCAATCTCATGAAAAAATGCATTTAACGTGATATATAAGGAACCTAAAATGTGTAGAGTCAGCTCATAAAATCTTTTTAAGAAAGAAACAAGTCTTCTTGCATTCTCCCGATCACTATCACATGGAACTCCACCTTGACTTGCATCTTCTTCCTTCTCCAACTCTACTGTGGATTGAGGATCAACCTCTTCATACCTCTCAAAAGCATTTTGAAACTGAAGCACTGAGTTCAACATCAAATATGTAGAATTCCACCTTATCGGTACATCCAAACACAATAAACTTTTGCTTTGTATTTTTTTAATTTCAATGCATTATTCAAACTTTTTAAGTCTTGATGGTGATTGTCTAATGTACCTCACTATTGTTCTAACACATTGTATAAATTTACCAACCTCCTTAATTCCATCTTGAATAATAAGATTTATAATATGTGCAACACATCTCATATGTAAGAACTTACAATCAATAATACTTCTCTCTCATTTAGAAAATTTCTTATGTTAATGATTGATAATACCATTATTAGAGCTAGCATTATTAACTGTGACTATAAATACTATATTAATACCTCAATCAATCAAACATTTTTCTACCTCTTGCCCAATAATCTCACCTCTATGACTATATATGGGATAAAAATTAATTACTCTCTTATTCAACTTCCAATCTTCATCAATACAGTCCACGATAAGACACATATAATTAATTCTCTGAATTGATGTCCATATGTTAGTTGTCAAGAAAACCTTTCTAGTTGAATATGATAATATTTTTTTTCAAAGCAATATTCTCATCTAAGTAAAATTGAAAGAAATCATGAGTGAGCATCCATCGAAAAGGTATTTGAAACATTAGGCAACACTGAGACATAAAATATTTGAACCCATATCCTTTAACATGTTTAAATAGTAATTCATCCATAATTACCATGGATGCTTAAGCTTTTCTAATAGCTTCTTGATCAAACCCCCAAGCTTTGAGACCTCTAATAATTTGTTCACCTTTTCCAATAAGTTGTAATACTAGTAAAGTTTGGCTTTTTTTCATGTTATGAGGATTCTTTTGACATATAGAAAGATGTGTCTATAAAGTTGGAATACCATTAAGCTTTGTATCACTATGGTAAGTCTTCCCACAGTAGTTACATTTACTCATTTTTTCTCTATCGGAACTATTAAATTTAGTAAAATTATCTCAAACATCAGATCTTGGTCAAACTTCCTTCCTCATTTTATTTTCAATTGATGACTTACTACTTGAAGCTCTTGCAACACAATGGGCATTATCTTGGTTGATAGGTATTTGATTTTGGAAAGAACCAATCATGTTTGAACTCTCTCCACAATGAGACTTCTAATCAAACTATGATGAGATCAAGAAAGAAGAAGTTATATGAGAATAGAAAAAAATAATATTAAATTCTTTTAGTTTAATGAAAATCATTGATAACATGAATATAACCTATTTATCTTTAGTAAATCATATACATAAATGGAAAAAACATGCTTGTATCACTAGTAAAGGCTCCTGCAATAAGATTGTATTTTATAGTAAGCTCAAATTTGATATCTTTGAATGCTTTTAAAGTTTCAAAGATACCAAATTGCAACTTTCAGATTACTACTTTGGGTATTACATTTCATATAACCAAATCCTCACATGAATTTAGTTCAATGAAAATCTCAGAGCCTTCCTCCATCTCAATACCTCAAAAAACTTTCTTTTCAAAACATTTGAAACTGATAGATTGTTCATACATGTCCTCAAATATAAGAGTGTATAATCCATAAGTAATTAAATCTTGTTTACTATTATCCCACACAAAAAATAAAGATGAAATAATCCTCACACAAAAGAAGCATATGATATGTTAATATTATTTTTAATGAATACTACTACATGATACAAATCACTCTCAGCCAAAAGATGTAACAAATAGCCCAATCATTCTACATGTAACACAAGTCCATTGAACCATATCAAATCATTAATCTCAATCACTAAATACAGTTAGAGAATCATTACCAGATAAAAATATAAGAGATGTACTTAATAGATATGGGTAATTCGTATCACGAGATAAGAATAGGGCCTTAACCCTTAGGACGGGATGGGGATTTACTTTGAAAGACACCAAAAAGTCGAGAAAGTTAAAAGATGAGAGTTGAGAAGAGAAGAGAAAGAAGAGAATACTCAAAATAGGGATTATCGGATTAGGACAGGCCTGTCGAGTGGTGGCTAAGGGCGTTGGGGTCAGGGAGCTTCACAAGAACATAATGAAAAAAAAAAGAGCGGGCAGGGAATGGAAATTAGGGATTGTTTTTCTATTTTTGTTCTTATGCGAGTCATGGACTCATGACTCATGAGTCATGATAGTGTGGCTCTCAACCTTGACCCATCAAGTTTGATGGACCATGGGGCACACATGAGCAATGGACTGGTCAACCCGATTTAAAGTTCAGTTTAATCGGTATTTTGGATTTAAAAAATTCTGAACTGATCCACAATCCAAAAATCAAAAATAGGTAAATATAAAATTGAAATCTATATTAACAAAATATAAAACTATTCCAAATTAAAATATTTAATTTAGTTTTATTTGGATTTTCAATTTAAACCGAAGAATGTACACTCCTAGTTAGAGGGGAGGAAATCATTTCCTTCCCTTTTCTTCCTGGTCTGAGAGAGACCTTCATGGATTTTTATATTTCTCCCTCTTTGCTATCCCTCATGGAGAAAGCCAAATCCTCTTTTCTTAGGGTATGGCTACTTGATTCCCACCCTTGAAATCATCTTCCAAGAGGTGGTCAAATTATTTGGGTAAAATCCAATGGAGTTTGGATGATAGGAGGAGGAAGAATCACAAAGGCATATTTACTTGGTGAAACTTTTTTTGCATACCTCCTCATCTCCCTTTGACTTTCATTTATGGCTTTTGGCATCTCCACCACTGCCCTTAGGCTAGTGTTTGGCTACCCAAATCAAACCTAATGTGAGTTTAAGGTTAAATCCAAATCCATTTGAGTTAAATTTGAGGTTTGACCCTAATTCATGCCATTAGGATTCAAAGTATTTTAAATTTATTTATTTTGAATTAATTCATTTAATTTTGGTTTAATTATCTTTAATTAAAAATTTATGAAGTTTTAATTTTATTAATTCCTTTAATTTTAAATTTCATTTCACTTTAACCCATTTAGGCTTAAATGAGTTAAGCTTGACTTCAATTGGGTTCAAATGACCCATTTGGCTTAATTGAATTTTTCTTAGACTCCAATCATGCTTGATCACATGTATGGAGTGATTTAGAATGTTTGATTTCAATTGGTTTAAGTTTAATTTCAATTTTTACCCATTTGACCAAATTTGGGTTTAATGGGTTAAGCTTGGGTTCATTTGGGTCAAATGACCAATTTGACCAAATTAGACCCAATTATGGGTTGAATTATGTTTTATTACAATTTCCAAATTATTTTGAATAATCAAATTGAGTTGATTTCAATTTTATTTGGCTTTGAACCCAATAGGACCCATTTAGTTCATTTAGACCAAAGTGGTCCAATGAACCCAATTAAGGCCTAAATATACTCAAATTTCTTTAAATTCATGATTAAACATGTTTATTTTATCATTTAGATCATTTTGATAAATTGGAATGATTTTATTTGGTCAAATTTTGGTGGGTTGACCTTTAACTTGATGGGACCCACATAAGTCAAATTCATGTTAAAAGGGTTGGCAAGATTTGACTTTGATTTAGATTTGGATTCATTCATTTAATTTAATTTGAATTCATTTCAGTTTATTTGGATTTATTTTGGTTTAATTCATTTGTAGAATTTGGGTTGAGTCTACCTAAACCCATTAGGTTAGGTCAAATCCAAAGAAGATGAACTAGATCACTAGGTACAGTATTCTAAGTACTTAATTAGGAGGCTCCAAATCTATGATGCACCGACACTTTCAAAAATTAAGCATGCAGTATCTAACACATGTTGGATATGAACACGGGTCTAACATGGCTCCAACACATTGTAGACACGACAAAGAAGTGTCCGATTAAAATAATATTAAAAAATTAAAAGGACACGTGTCCTAAATAATTAAATTAAAATTATATAAAAATATTTTAACTATAGTTTTTTGTATTTTAAATTATTGTAAAGAGTTTTTAAAGTTTAGAAAATGAGATTTAAGCTAAAAAGAGAGAATAATAAGATATATTTATTACAAATAATTAAAATTATAAAAATTTATAATTAATTTTATAAATTTAGAATTGATAATAAATTTTATTCATTAAGATTATTATACAATAAAATAAATTACTTAATATATATATATATATATATATATATATATATATATATATATATATATATATATATATATATATATATATATATATCCGTGAGTGTGTGTGTATGTAACTTAAGTAATTAATTTAAAATTTTTAATTAAATGACTTATTTTTTATTATTTTAAATATTTTATCTATTTAATTTATACATATTATTCTTAATTATTATTATAATGTCATGTCCAACGTGTGTCTGTGTCTCATATTTTTAATAATAGAAGTGTCCCATGTCCTGTCATGTCATGTCTGTGTCCCCATGTTCGTGTCTATGCATCATTGCTCCTGATCTAAGATTAGGTGTCCTAATTATTAATTTCAAAAATGATGTTAACCTCATTCAAAAATAAGATCAACATGCTTGAGTCTTCCCTAAGTGTGTTATTATTTCTACTTAATTGGCTATCAAGACGGCCAACTTCACCTCAGTGGATATTCATGAAATGTTGGTGAGTTTCCCCTCATTAACTTGATGTGATAATGATGAGTCTGAGATGAGAGGGTCACCTCACCCTACAAGAGGAGAGGTTGAATTGGAATTGCCATTGTTCTTCTACTATGGTGAGGTCATCTCTATGTAGAGGAGGGTGGCCAACCTATATAAGGGGTTGGCCCATCGAGGCAGGAGTCAGTTAAGCTACGGATGAGGTTGGAAACTAAGCTATAGGGATAACAGTAGCAGAGGTGGAATCTCAATGGATGCTATCAACTGTAGAGGCTAGGTTGAAATTGCTTCAACATCAAGTCAAATCAAGCAAGTTTTCCCTCTTTGTAGTAAGCACCAACTTGATGTTTAATTATCTGTATAGTAAAAGGGCACTCATTGAGGAGTGACACTCAGGCCCTATTGTAAAATAATTTAGGAGATGATGTACATAGGGGTTTAGTGAGTGCATTTGAAGTTTTATTCATTATGATACTTAAAATTAATTGTGAAAATACTTACATTTATTACTTATCTCTTGATTGTTGAGTTAGTTGTGAGCTATTTGGGAGGCAAGCAGGTACTTTAACTATTTTTGTCATGATGTGCACTACTTTATATTTTCATAAAATTTTGTAAAGATTTTTTTTTTTTCATTTAATGATTTATATGACATCTGCATTACCGAGTCATGGTTGTTGCATCTATAAATTATATATCACCACGATGTGTTGAATTTTTACTACCTTTCACCTTTTTCTTTAAGTGAGTAGCTTCTTGTCATACAAGTTACTTATTATTCTCCAACCTACACTTTTAGCTTTTTGCATGTTTTTGTGAGACATGGTGATGGCAGTTCTAAAGAAAGTGGCTATTAGGTTTGTGAAAACCAAGGTAAAAAATTATCTGAACTATAGCATTTACTCATTTCATTCATCTTCTATGATTATTTTCATGATAATTCAAAGTTTTTAGTGCGAGTGGCTGATGATGATGAATGATTCAATACCACAAGCAAGATGAGTTGTGCATCCATTTAGACCACTTCTGGTGTGGCTTTCACTTTGCATTGCTCTTTGAGTGGGTGGTTATCCTTGATTACTATGGGGAGGTGCTCATCCAAGTCTTATTGAACTAAGTGGAAAAAATCAGAACCTTCCTCAACTTCTAGAGAGAGGAGGCACTACTATGGAGCCATCCTCTCTTTAGTCATGTCTTCTCCATTAAAGGGCACCTGAATAGCCCCATCCAACTTTCAGTAATTCTATTAAAAATCCCTAGCCTATCGAACAAGGCAGAAGTGATGATCAAGGCTTTGCTTTGTGAAGAGCTCAGCTAACTAGTTAGTGCTAACTATTCTTAACTCCTTCTTGGTGGATAAGGTAAAGGCCTGGAGCAAGTCCATAATAGAAGGAGATATTAGAGAAAGTGAAGGATAGACATTTGGACATTCATCACTATCTCCAATTTAACCAAGTCCATGAGTTTTTTTTTCAATGAGTTTTTTTTATTATATATGTGATTTATAGTTGAGTAGCATATTCTCATTTTATTACTTATTGGCAGAGGATAATGACTCTGCCCCTCCCTCTTGCTCTTGAAGTTATCACCTTTCTAGACAAGTGCGAAGGGCTAGTGGTGAGTCAACTTCTATTAAGGCCATCCTTGAGGAGTAGGCTAATGAAGTGGGGATGAGTTCTCATCTCAAAATGTTCAATAAGAGAGCAGCAAGTTTTTCCCCTGTAATCACTTGAATAAGAAAAGTGGATCCAGCAAGGAGGTAGAGGAATATACCATGAGCAATTGTATCACTAACCTCCTTGAGATAATGAGTAAGGTGTTTGAGCTGAGGTAATGAATTTAATATAATGGCTGGACTTGTTCCTTGAGGACCACCCTAATGGACAACAAGCTTACACCATGATGATTGGCCAAGACATTATGTGGAAATCAACCTAAGAGGTCTACAGTAGGTTCCTATGTAAGACAAAAGAGTTATTGAAGGTGAGAATGGAGTACACAACGTTGAAGCACAAGCTGGAGGCTTTTGAAGACATGCTCACCAAGCTTGAGGATGAGGTGAAGTGCTAAAGAGAGGAGAAGAAATGAGCTATCCATGAGCTAATTTGCTTGGAAGTGTTGACCTCATTTTTGGATGAAATTAATATCATTTCTAAAATTAGTAATTAGGACACCTAATCTTAGATTAGGAGCCTCCTAATTTAGCAGTTAGAATACTACACCTAGTGACCAAGTGCATCCTCCTTCAGTTTGATCTAACCTAATGGGTTTGGGTAGTCTCAACCAAAATCTTAAACATAAATTAAATCAAACACATTACACTGGAAACTTGATTTCATTTGAGCTTAAAGGAAGGTAATCAAGGTGATTAACCTAATTACCCTATCTAAGTTCAAAATTAATTAGATCTAAAAGAAATTTAAATAAAATTAGAACAAATTAAAATAAACTAAAACAAATTCAAATCAAATCAAATGAATGACATAAATCCAAATTAAAGTCAAATAATGGTAAACCCTTTTGCCATGGGATTGACTTATGCGGGTCCTACTAAGTTAAAGGTCAACCCACAAAATTTTAACCAAATAAAACCATTGCAAATGGTTTAATTGATAGACTAAACATGTATAAACATGAATCCAAAATAATTTAAACTTATTTAGGCCTTATTTAAGCTAATTAGATCATTAATCTAAATGTCCTTAATTAAGCATTATTGGGTTCAAACTCAAAACCAACTCAATTTGATTTCCCAAAATCACTTATAAATGGTAATCAAATATAATTCAATCCATCATACAATCCAATTTTGTCCAATTTGATCATTTGACCCAAATGAACTCAAACATAACCCATTAAGCCCAATTTAGGTCAAATGGGCCAAAATTGAAATCAACTTGAAATTAAATGAAATTAATCATTCTATATCATCTCACATATGTGATTAATCATGATTGGAATTCAAGCATAATTTAATTGAGTCAAAATTAATTATTTGACTCAATCAACTTCAATTTAACCCATTTAAGTCAAAATAGGTTAAGTTGACTCAAAATCTAATTAAACGCCCATGTGACATAGGCTAATTGAATTATTAATTATCCAATGGATAATCAATGATGATTTAAAATTAAACCTAAAACAAATCAATCAAGAAAACATGATTAAAATTAAATGAAATTCAAATGGCACAATCAAGCACCAAATGAAGCCAAGCTTGGACCAAACCCATTCAACCACATCCTACGATGGGTTAAGGGTAATTGACAGCAAGTTTAAGTAATAAAATTAATTCAAACTAAACTCAAAATAATGGAATATTCCATGGCAAGCCAATGGTTCATGAAGAAAAATCCAACTTCCCGGATCCTTCATTCCCTTTGTCCATTCACCTCAACACCTCTAGATAAGTATGAAACTGCTGATCATCCTTCGAGCTAGCCTCCAAGGATAGCTATCAACCTTATCAACCTAGAGGAAGAAGAAAAACCATAAGAGGCTCTCACCCTCCAATGGAATAAAAAGAGAGAGAGATCATTTCATGCCAAACTGAACTTTCCATCACCTTCCATGAGTGAAACAAAGTCGAGCACACTTATACCCCGATCCCCTTACCACTGGGAGGTCGAAGAATGACCATGCTTGTCAGACTCCATCCATGCCTTGGTCCATAGGCCGATCTACAAGGAGAGAACTCAAATCCCCTTCCCACACCCTCGCCGCATTGTTCTAAAGCTATTCAAATCAATCCCACTGCTGGAGATCATTGTCAATGAGGAACACCTTTAACTGACCCCTTTAAGCTTTTATTTTTAGTTCTTTGTGAAGGAAACTTGATCTTAAGTTAGATCAAGTAGTATAGATGTGATCCTTGTGATGTCTTGATGGTTATGGAAGTGAAATCGTGCGATTTCAATGGTTGGATCAATAGAAATTGATCGAATTGATGGATGGTTCTCGGCTTCTACCGTCATCGAAGGAGGTAAAATCTCCAATGCTCATTCCTTCTATTAGAAATGGATGGTCGAGATCTAGTCAAATTGTTGAATTAAAACCTCCATAAGGAACCCACAGAAGCATCCGAGCAGTTAGATCTTCGATCAGATGGCATGAAATGAAACTACATGTGCCTCCATTTTAACACGAGATCCACATAGATCCTACATGGAAGAATGGTGTGGCACTGCATGGAAAATGATGCCACATGGTGATGACACATTTAAACAAAAAAGTGATATTTTTTATTTTCAAAAAAGCAAAAAAATAGAAAAAACCTCAAAAACCATAGGAAATCAAATATTAAGCCAAAAAATCTAAATAAAAGCTCAATGGATTCATTTTAGTGAGAGGAATCCATTAAAATTAAAATCTCAAAATCTTATGGGAGTATTTTTTATTAATTTGATTTTAAATAAAAATTTTCAAACCTAAATTAATCATAATCCATTAATCCTAATGATTTAAAACTTTAGGGAACTAAAATTAATCGTAAAATGTATCACAGAGAAAATTTCATCATTTATTTCAAAATAAATTAGGAGATAATGAATTTTCAATTTCGAAACCTAAATTTAATAAAATAAATAAATATTAATTAAAGAAAATTATGAAAAATCATTGAAGTAGCTTAAATCATCATAGCACACTCTAATAAATTTAAATATATCATTTAAACTCTATGAAACTTAATGAAACATGAAATCACCTAATTTAATGACTAATTGAATTAATTATAATAATCAACTTGAAATTAGAAAAATCATAGTAAATCAACCAATATTCCTAAAATTATGAATAAACTCTCTATGGAAACATCTTCTAGAGAAAAATCTACAAAAAATAAAACCCCTAGGATTTTTCTCTAAATCATGCTTAATTTAGATTTTAATAAAATAATTAAAACTTTAATTAAACCCAAATTACACATCTGATCAAGGAGAAATTTTGGAAAAATTAAATTGGAAAGGAGCCACACTTGACAAAAAAATTTCATACCCGATTGATTTCTAGATTGAGAAATATTGAATTTCCAAGTCTCTAGGTCAATATAAGTTAAATAATTAACCAAAAAAATTATAAATTTTTATAAAATTTATGAAATATGTTTGAAACATTATAAAATATATTAGATCACTTGAAGAATACTCCCAAATAATTTGAAAGAAAAAATATTTAATTAAACATAAGCTTGGGTTTAACATTAAGGATAATTAAAATAAAAAAAATTCAATTAAACTTCAAAATTTGAATAATTGATCATAAATTTACTAATAACTTGAAATATAAAATTTGTTAATCTAAACTTATGAACCTATTAATAACATTTAAATCAAAAAGAACAAAGTGAATATGAATATAAATAAACTTAATAAGGATGAATTGATTAAACCCAAATGACATAAAGCATTAAAATGAATTAGGATAGGCTAATATATAAGAACGTCGCTTCTTAGACTTCTTAGATCAAAATAGTAATCACACTAAATCAATTGATAAGAAGATCCTTATTGAAATAATGAAGATATTACTTTCCTAAAAGATAATTAGAGATAAATACATAAATATTAATAAAATCATAACTTGAAATGAACCATTTTAATTTAAACTCATTAAAAATAAATAAGAATTTTAATAAAGTAAATAAATAAAAATAAAAGAAATCAAGATAAAAGTTAAGCATGCTAATTGAAACATAAAAATAAAAGAAATATTAATCAACAAATCAAGTTAATCTAAAACCAAGATTAAAATGATAAAGAAATAAATATGAAAGCTAAATTAAAGTAAATTATAATAAGTTCCATTAAATAACATAAACATTGATATAACAAACAAACTTAATTTATCAAAGTTAAATGAATAACACAAATAAAATAAATGAAATGAATCTAATCAAATGAATTAATAAAAATTAAATTATAAAACTTAAACTATAATAACAAATGAATTAAATTTAAAGTGAAAACTAATTCATATTAAATTATAACAACATAAATAAACTTTAATTGAACTTAATTAAAATAAATGAAATTAAATTAAGATGTGATCAATCAAATTGATGAAAGAACAAATAGATGATGTGAAGAATTCAAAATAATAATTAAGACATTCATTGAATTAAATTTAAATAAAATCATCTAAATAAATTCAAAAATAGATTAATTAAGATGCTTAGGATCTTTGTTAGATCTTTAGAATGAATCATGATCTTATGCCACCAAGTCTCATGTATGGAAGATAGCTAGGCTATTATATTTTTAGGAAAGAATCTAAGAATCTAATCTCACTCCCTAATCCCTCGAATCATATAGAGTATGAAATGCACTAACTAATGCACATTTTTTAGCTTTTATATGCATTTTTACTCATGATTCATTTAAGGTCTTGGGTATGCATTTTTATGCTTAAATGTTATGCAATTAGAATTGGTTATGGGAAAAATCAATAAAAGAAAGGTAGACTTCTCCAAGAAGGCCATCATCCTCACAGGTCAGATGTCCCTTATGTACAATGGGTGAAGTGTCCAATTCAAGAGTTTTAGAGCAATATGATTACATGATCTTTAAGAGCTAATTATTTCTAATTGATTGTAAGTTATTCCCAAGGCTTTAATTTCTATGAGATTTCAAGTTTCATTATTTTTGTGTTTGAGTTGATTTTATTTAATTGGATAGACAATTTAATTTTTCTTATGAGCCTACATGCATGCATTCATCACAGAAAGCACAACACAAAAATAAACCTATAAAACCAAATTGATTCTATTGCAACCAAATAAATTAGTCAATTTAATTTAAAGAAAGGCCAATGCGTTGGGTACCATTGTACACCCCAGAAGAAAGGAAAATATGCAGCCGAACTTGCCCTTATACACCCCAGCATAGAACTACAAGTTTAGATCTATGGGTCTTCTATCTAAGATCATCTCCTTCTTTTAGGACCCCCAATGGGCTTCACAGGGGACCACTGTAATCATCTACTAATAATCCTAGACCGCATAAATCCTAACCTAATCCTAAGCTCAAATTTACATTTTAAATTTAAAAATAAATCTTAAGCCCTACAAAACTGATGTCAGGAAAATACAAATAACATACAATAGTTATATTTTACAAACATATGGTCTTAGCATTAGTTGCTTGCCAAGCCCACCTGTCTATTGGGCTATGCTAAGGGACTCTTCAGCACTTGAAAGAAAATAATACTTATAATTTATTTATAATGGCAATCACTTTTAGCACAGCCACTTACAGAAGATAATGTTAATTCTAAAAATAATGTCCTACCATCCAAAATAACGACAATCAATCCTAGCCATCCAGTCTAAAATAATACACCATAAAATAATAAAAGGCATTCCACATCACAACATCATAGAATATTACAGCAAATTATAGAACAACCTAACCTAAGTTTAGGGTCTATGATCTATTGATCTACCCGTGAAAGAAATAAGCTCGTGTGCCAAGACTTTGCTAGGCCTTCTTTTTAATTCAAGTTTCAATTTGAATTTTTGAATTTTGTTTATTTTTACCTTTGGGTGGTTTTAATTTTAATGATGTGTAATTTAATTTTTATTTTAGGTATATTTTTATGTTAAAGTTAGATTAGGTTTTCAAGAAAGAAGAATGTAATAAGTTCCATTTTAGGGGAAACCCATTCTATTCAACATCCTAAGTCCTAATAAGATAAAGCCTTGATCCTAAAAGTCTAACTAAGATCCTTAAGTATCTTAATTAATCCTTTTAGATCCATTTAGATAATTTGATTTAAATTAAGTCTATGATTTTCATCCTTTTAAAATTTGGTCATTCTTTTAATTTCTTCTTTTTTGGTTTATTTTTCATTCTTTTTTTAATGTTCATATTTGATATAAGTTTTTTTTAATTTGTATTCATTATATTAGCCCAACATATTTAAGTTAATATATGTTTCACTCTTCCATTTGGTTCATTAGTTTTGTTATGTTTAATTTCATTTAACTTAATGTTTCATTAAGTTACATTCATTTCATTTATTTAATTAATTTTGGAGTGCATTTAGTAAACTTATTAAATTTAGATGTGTGTATCTTAGTCATTCATTTAATTCAAGTTAATTTCATTTATTCATTTTCATTGATGTTTATTAACTTAAGTAGATTTACATTCAATTTTTAAGTTTTGAAATTTTATAACCCAAGTGCATAATTTTTATTATCTTGAATTAATGATTCATTGATTATAACCAATTTGCATTAATGATTCCTTTTTATTTCAATTTATTCATTTCATGAAACTTTTTAATGTTTATTAATGAATTTAGATAAGATGATTGATTCCAAATTATGATTTCATACATTATGGAATAGTTGAACTCATTTTAATTAATTTAAAGAGAGTGATGATTATGTTATTTGAAAAGTTCTTTTATCATTTAGCATTATGTTATTTTTCCTTATCCATCATGACCTAAGGAGTTTAAAGAAAGGTTATTTTCATGTGTATTAAACTTTCCCTATGTTACTTTAGATCTTTATGCCATTTCAAGTTCAATTCAATTGACCCTTAGGTTAATTATACTTAATCTTCCATATTTGCATTTGTGGCACTTTATTGCTTAATCTAAATGGACTTAATGTGTTTATAAGTTGATGTCATATAAAGTTTAGAGATTAATGAACTTTATATGTTAATTTATTAATGGGTTTATAGTGGTTTAAGAGGTTATAAATTTTAGAATATAATTAAATTCCATATTTTTACTTATCCATAGCCCTTAACTTATGATTTATTAGGTTACTTTACTTTTAGATTTCTTGGGCATTTTTATTTAATTGTTCATATGTCAATTATGATGTTTTTAAGTTTGTATTATGGGTTTCATAATTTTTCTAATTTTTTTGATTTATTTTTTCCTTTAAATTGACCTAGCTAGTAGGAAATTCAAGAATTCACAATCTAGAAGTCAATTGTGCTTGAATTTTTATGGCAAGTGGGGCTCCTTGCCAGTTTAATTTCCCTTAAATATCACCTTAATTAGAGTTATAGTTTGGGATTAATTAAAGTTTTAATTATTTTATTAAAACCTAAATTAAGCTTAATTTAGTGAAGGATCATTTAGGTGTTTTGTTTTTTCTTGATTTCCCTCTAGAATATACATCCAAAGAAAGTTTATTCATAATTTTTGGGGTTTTGGTTGATTTATTATGATTTATTTAAATTTAGGTTGATTAATTGAATTATTTAATTCAATTAAAGGCCAAATTAAGTTATTTTATGATTCATTAAATTTTAGTGGGTTTCAATGATTTATTTATGTTCATTGGGATGTGTTATGATGTTTTGAAATGATTTGATCATTTTCTATAATTTACTTTATTTATTATTAATTTATTTTTATAAACATTAGGGATTTATAGTTTAAAATTTCAAATGTTAAATTTTATTATTCAATAAATTATGAAAATTTACCTAATGCGTATCATAACATCAATATCAACTCTCCAAAGTTTCAAATCATTTTGATCAATGGTTAGGGATTAATTTAAGTTTTAAAATTTTCATTCAAACCCAAATTAAGGCAAAAATGCCCCATATAATTTAGGTATTTTAATTTTAATTGATTCATCTTATTAAGAGGAATCCATAGAGCCCAAATTTATAATTTTTAGAGTTAAATTTAATTTTCTATGATTTTTTGAATTTTCTATCATCCTTTCTAAATTATTTAATTTGGAAAACCCAAATTTTCATTTTAAACATGGATCCAACATCGCACTACTTTCCACGTGGCGTTGCAGCTTTTGTCCATGCGGGATCCACGTGGGTCCTTGGTCAAAACGGCAACTCATATGGGCTAATTCTAGGCCTTCCCATTAAAGATCGAATGACTTTGATCAATCTGTTATTTTCCTTAAGGGTTTTAATCAAACAATTTGCCTAAATTAGAGTTGTTTGTTCCTAACAGATGGAACGAATGGTGGAGATTATTTCTCCTTCAACAGGGATGAACACCGAGAGCCGACCATCGATTCAAGCTAATCTTGGATGATCCAATAGTAAAAATTGCTCGATTTTGATTCCAAAACCATCAGTGAATGTAATCAAATGAATCTATATAGTTTGATATCACTTGAAATCAAATTTCTTTAAAAAAAAGTCCCAAAATCAAAAGCTTAAAGGAGGCGTTAATGGCATACCTCAACTCTGGCGATCTCAAGTAATGGGATCGACTCGAACAACTTTGGAATGACGTAACGAAGCTGTGGGATGAAGGCAATGGACCTCCCATGGATTGGCTCCTAGACCAAATCATGGATGGTTTTTGGTGACAATGGTCATTTTTTGACTTCTAAATAATAAGAGAATCGAGGCAAGGTCACAATTGTCTTATTTTAGGTGGGGAAAGTAATGGACTAATCAATGTCTAGGGAGATACACTTTTTGGTTTTCCATTAGAGGCTAAGCCTCTTAGCTTTGTTTTCTCTTCCTTTGGTTGGTCATAGCATTGAGGTCCTTGGAGGCTAGCTCCAAGGATCCTCAGTTGTTTAACAGCTATCCAAGGCTTTAAAAAGGTGGAATTCTCATGGGATGAGGGATTGGAAAAATTGGATTTGACTTCATGAAATCCCTTTTGGCCATGGTATATTCCATCATTTTTACTTGACTTAGACTTGATTAATTTGCTTAAGATTGGCTGGAAATCTCTCTTAACCCATGCTAGGATGAGTTTTGATTGGTTTAAATATGTTTAGTTCCAATTTGAATTCATTTGGCAATTAATCTTAGCATTGGATTCAATTTAAGTTCAAATGGTTTAATCACTATTAATTGGTTTTAAATTTTGTTTAAATCATCTTTGGTTGTCTATTGGATGATTAGGAATTGAATTAACCTATGCCACATGAGGGTTTAGTCCAATTCCCAATCAATTTGACCCATTTTGCCTTAAATGGGTTAAGTTAGATTTGGTTGGGTCAAATGGCTAATTTTAACTCAATTAAGTTATGTTCACACTCCAATTATTTTTAATCACTCGTGTGAGATGATTTGGAGTGATTAATTTCATTTAATTTCAAGTGGATTTCAATTTTAACCCATTTGACCCAAATTGGCATAATGGGTTAAGTTTGGGTTCATTTGGGTCAAATAATCAAATTGGCCAAATTGGACCCAATGATGGGGTGATTTATGTTCAATAATCATTTTAAAATGATTTTAGACAATTGGTTTTGGTTGATTTGAGTTTGATTTGGGTTTGAACCCAATAAGACCCATTTAGGTCCATTTAAATCAAATGATCTATTTAGCCTAATTAAGACCATATTGGACTTGTATTCTTTTAAATTAAAGTTTAAATATGTTCAAATTATCATCCAAATCATTTGAAAATAAATTATTTAGTCAAATTTTGGTGGGTTGATCTCTGACATGGTGGGACCCACAAAAGTCAAACCTATGTTTGAAAGGTTGACCATTTTGACCTTCATTTGTGTTTAATTTTATTTTATTTTATTTTATTGATCTAATTTTTTAGTTTATTTGGATTTATTTTAGTTTAATTTGAATTCTTTGGGTTTATGTGATTTTCTAGCATAATTAGGTTAATGAAGTCTAATTTCCTAAATTAATTTAACTTGAGCTTAATTGGATTTAGGTTTTAATTGTTATGTGTTTGATTTGGAGGTTCACTTTTGTTTAGGTTAGGTTGAGTTCAGCTAAACCTATTGGGTTGTATTAAACCCAAAAAGGAATGCACTAGGCTACCAAGTATAGTGCCATATGTGCATAACTAGGAAATTCCTAATCTATAATTAGGTATCCAAATTATTAGTTTTAGAAGAAAGGTTAACCTTATCCAAAAATGAGGTCAACAACTACTGGTTTGAAGGAGGTCTTGATACCTCGAATATTTGGTATAATAATGATACATACCTATAAAGTTAAATTATAAAAATTGAAAAGTCTAAAAATCAAATTAATCAAAAATTGGAAACCTGAATTTAAAATTGAATCTAAAAAGGCCTAGAAAAGTCTTGCCACACAAACCCAATTCCTTCACATACTAGATTATTAGTTCACAGAACTTTGACTTAGGTTAGGTCGATCTATGATATTTTTTGATGTGATGTGATATATTTTTCTTGTTTTGTGGTTTATTATTTTAGACTAGATGCCTATGATTGTTTTCATGTTAGACTGGATGGTAGGATATTCTTTTTAGAACTAATGATGCCTTTTACAGAGGGTTGTGCTAAAAGGGACTACTGCCATGAACTATACATAAATGTTGTTTATTTATAGGTGCTGAATAACTCCCTTAGCATATCCCAATAAGACAGGTGGGCTTGGAAAGTAGCTAATGCTAAGCCTGTATGTTAGAAATATAATTGTTGGTTTGTTGTTTGCATATTCTTGATGTTTGTTTTGCATGGCTTGGGATTATTTTTTTACTTCTAAAATGTAATTTGATGCTTAGAATTAAGTTAGGTTTTATAGGTTTAGGAATAGCAGTAGCTGATGCTACTAGAAAATAGGTGAGGAGGTCCTTTGTGATGCCTAATGGAGGTCCTTGAAGATGGAGACAATCATGGAAAGAAGACCCCCATAGATCTAAACTTATAGTTCTAGGTCGAGTAGTATAAGGGTAGAGCTCGATTGCCTATTTTCTCTTTCTGCATTGGCCTATTCTATAATTTAAATTGGATTGATTTACTTTGGGTGTGAAATAGAGGTTAACATTTCTTCCAAAGGCATTCATTAGCACTCCTAATCCTATATTAGAAGCCTTCTAACTAAGCTCCTAGGTCATCACACTTAGTGATCTAGTGCACTTTTCTTGGATTAATCTAACTTAATAGGTTTGGTTAGATTCAATCCAAAGCTTCAACCTAAACATACTCCACTCTAAATTTAAAATTAATTAAACCTAGGTTAGGGTTTAATTAGGTATCTAAAGCTAATTACCTTAATTAAGCTTATTACCATATAAACTTAAAGAAATTAAAATTAAACTTAAGATAAATTTAAATCAAATAAAATCAGAAACATAAAATCATGGCATAAAAATAAATGAATCCAAACCCAATCCAAAAGTCAAAGGTTGGTCAACTCTTTTACATGGGTTTGACTTATGTGGGTCCCACTAAGTCAAAGACCAACCCACCAAAATTTGACCAAATAAAATAATTCCAAATGATTGGAATGATAATATGAGCATACTTAAACATGAATTTGAAAGAATATGAGTCCAATATGGCCTTAATCAAGCTAATTAGTTCATTTGACCTAAATGTGCCTAAAAGGACCTTATTGGGTTCAAACCCAAATTAAGCTTAAATCAAGTTAAATCAATTGTTCAAACTCATTTCAAAATGATTTTGAACATAAACCAACCCATCATTAGGTCTACATTGACCAATTTTATCATTTGAGATAAACGAACCTAAACTTAACTCCTTAAGCCCAATTTGGGCCAAGTGGGTTTAAAATTAAATAAAATTGGAATTATTTGATCCAATGCATTCCAAATTGCTTAGACTAACCCAATGGGAAATTATTTACTTAACTGAAAGTAACCCAAATCCAATTACATTAAAAGGACTAAACCTAAATTAAATACTCCATAAATCTTAAAATCTTTGAAACCTTTTAAGAAAGTGTTCATTAGTGATTTAAAAAGACGTATCCTAAGCCTTAAACTAAAGCTAATCCATCAAGTAGGGTGACTTAAATCAAACTAATGAACGAAATGGCTAGGTGAATTAAATTAAAATGATTTCAATCCAATATTTAACTAGTTCACTTAGGATGTTACTAAAACATTCTTAGACTTATTTAATGATTATTCCCAACACAAATTAAATCACTTAAGCATCA
This sequence comes from Cymbidium sinense, assembly GCA_021442155.1. Taxonomy (NCBI): domain Eukaryota; kingdom Viridiplantae; phylum Streptophyta; class Magnoliopsida; order Asparagales; family Orchidaceae; genus Cymbidium; species Cymbidium sinense. Next base: position 32,020,510 of record CM038229.1, read on the forward strand.
TTCACATAAAGCCAAAGCAAGAGATTCCATGGCAAGTCAAAGGAATGGAAAGTCAAATCCATTTTCATAATCCAATTCCCTCTCCAACTCTTCATCCCAGACAGGTGTTAGATGGCTAAGAAACATGGTAACTAATCCCAAAGGTTGCAATCATCTCAGTTGACCAAGGGAAGAAGGAAAAAAAACTAAAAGTTCACTATCTCCATGGAATTCACACATTAAGCATTTCCCAAGTGCAAGAGTTCTTTCCATCACCTTATAGACCTCACACGAAGTTGAAACCCATCTTTCCCCACTTCCCTCGCCGCCAAGAGGCCGAAGAATGTACAAAGCCACTAGAATTCAAATCAAGGTTGGTCTAGGGAACAATCTAGAGGAAGGAAATAGAATTCCTTTGGCACACAAACTTTCCATGCCGTTCCACAGCTATTAGAGTCAACCCCACCGCCAGAGATCACTGGGACTGAGATACGCCATTAATGACCTCCCTTGAGCTTTCAGCTTTGGTGTTTTTTGAAGAGAATTTGATCTCAAGTGAGATCAAACCATTTAGATCTCCTCATTTTCATTCACTAATGGATTTGCAATCAAAATTGTACGATTTCAATGGTCAGATGGCTCAAAATCATGAGCAATGACAAACGGTTCTCAGCCTCCACCATCAGTGTAAGAGACATAACCTCCACCATGCATTCCTTTTAAAAGGAACAGATAGCTGATATCTTATCAGATCTTTGATTAAATCTAATAAAGGGAACCATGGGTCGGATCACAGTCATCTGATTGAAGATCAGATGGTCCATAATTAACCCGCATGCACCACTTTTAATATGCGGATCCACGTGAATCCCACTTGGAGTAATGATGTTACACCATGTGAAAAGTAGCCACGTCAGATCCACATGGATCAAACATACCAAAATGAGAAAATGGGTTTTCTTTAATTAAAAATTAAAGAAAAATACATAAAAATTTAAAAAATGATAATAAATTAAATATAAATCCACAAATTATAAACTTGGGTACTATGGATTCATCTTGATGAAAGTAATCCATTAAAATTAAAATCCCCAAATTATTTCTGGGTATTTTGACCTTAATTGGGTTTGAATAACAAATTTCAAACCTTAATTACTCTCAAACTAATGATCAAATTCAATTGAAACTTTAGGGGATTAAAATTGATGTTAGGGCACACATTATTTAAATTTTCCATAATTTATTTAGTAGTGAATCTTAATATTAGAAATTTTAAACCCTAAATTAATAATAAATTAATAGTAAATTAAATAAATGATGGAAATTACTCAAACCAATTCAAAACATCATGGCATACCCTAATGATCATAAATAAACCATTAAAACTTATGAGAACATAATAAATCACAAAATGGCTTAATTAGGTCATCAATTGAATTAATTAATCCAATTAATCAACCTCAATTTAAATTAAAAATAATAAATCAACCATAACCCCAAAAATTATGAATGAACAATCTTTAGATTCATATTCCGGAGGGGTTTCAAGGAAAAATAAAACCCTTAAAAAAGTTTCATTAAATTAAGGCTAATTTAAGTTTTAATGAAATAATTAAATCTTAATTACACCTTAATTACATGTCTGATCAAAGTGAAACCTTAGGAAAATTAAATAGGCAATGAACCCGTTTGCCATAAAATTTTTAAATCCATTTAACCTCTGGATTGGGAGTATTTAAATTTCCAAGTCTCTAAGTTAATTTAGAAGAAAAATTACATAAATGATAAAATTCATAAAAAAAATTTAAAACATTATAATTAATATCAGAACACTTAAATAAAATATCTAGCTCAACTAAGAACAATATAATCTAAATAACCCTAGGCTAAAGATCATAATTAAAGAAAATATGAAACTTGATCACATTTAATTATGATAATTCTTTAAATCATAATAGTTTTATTTTATAGACTAAAAAATAAAAAGATCATTGATCTCACGAATATATAAGGTGTGAATACATAAATATATTAATACCATTCACATAAATGGTATAAATGTGAACATAAAAGGTTAAGTGGGTAAACATAAGAAAATGAAATGGTATAAATATGAACATAAAAAGTTAAGTGTAACTAAGACCTTAAGCTAAGGTGAATTAAAATTTTAAGATAACAATGTAACATGAGGCACATTTAACAAACAAAGAAATAACCTTTCTTTTAATTACTTGAATCATAAAATAAATTTACATGAAGATAAATGTTCTTTTCAAAAGACACAATGATCATTCCTTTTATTTTAAAGTAACTAAGATAAATGGAATCCTTTCATAATGTGCAATTTGGAATGATTAAATACAACAATTTGGAACTATTCCATAATGAAAGAATCATTAATGTAAACGGCTTATAAAATTGGAATGTAATAAATTGAATAATCTTAAACATAATAAATTGAATATATCTTTACTTAAGTTAATGAACATTAATGAAAATGTATAAATGAAATTAACTCCAAAGTTTTATATTAATGAAAATGAAAATGAAATTAATTTAACTTGAATAGATAAAATATACCTACACTTAAGATAATTGAATAAATCATATGCATCTTATACATAAAGTTTGATCCTAAAGCAAATATAGTAAAGTCAATGAACAAACATGAATATTAAATCAAAAAGATGAACTCAATAAAAGATATAAGTCATCATAATCGACTAAGTAAACATGTAAAATAAATTAAAATAAAGGAATAAATGATAAATATCAATATCACAATTTTAAATCAAAGAAATTAGAAGAACCTCAAACCATAATGATAAATGGATAAACTTAAAGAAAAATTAAATTAAATCATTATAATAAATGTAATGACTTAATTCAAACCAAAATCATAATATTACTAATAGAAAAATATAAAATAAAATGAAATAAATTGAACTAACTCAAAATTCTCTAAATTCAAATTCAACCAAAATACTTAGGATTTTAATTAGATTTTTAGGATTAATCTTTACCTTAGACTAAAGATATCATCCTATTAGGACTTAGGATGTTTAATGGAATGGGCTCCATTTAAAATATAATCTACTATATTCTTCATTCTAGAAAACTTAATTTAATATGTACCTAAAATGAAGAAAATAATCATTAAATAATTTGAATTGAAATCATCCAAAGGTAAATAAACCAACATTCAAAACTAAGAAATCAAAAATTGAAATCATAAAGCCTAGTAATGTCTTGTCATGCAAACCCTTTTCTTCACACAATTAGAAATATAGGTCATAGATCCTAGACTTAGGTTAGGACATTCTATGATTTTCTATGATTTTCTATGATGATGTGATAAGAATTATCTTTATTATTTTATGGTGTACTATTTTAGACTGGATGGTCAAGATTAATTGCCTATTTTTTTATGGTAGGATGTTATTTTTAGAACTAACATTGCCTTCTATAGAGGGCCCTGTGTTAGAGGGACTACTATCACAAATAAAAATTATGAAATTATTGTTTGCTTGCAAGTGGTGAAAAGTCCATTAGCATAGTCCATAGGATAGGTGGGCTTGGTAAGCAACTAATGGTAAGCCTATATGTTTGAAAAATATAAGTGTTGTGTGTTATTTGTATTTTTTAACATTTGTTCTGCAGGGCTTAAGATATATTTTTGAATTTAAAAATACAAATTTGAGCTTAGAATTAAGTTAAGATTTATGGAGTTTAGAATTAGTAAGAGCTGACCCTACTAGGAGATGGTGCAGAGGTCCCCTATGAAGCCCAATGGAGGTCTCTAAAGAAGGAGACGATCCTGGAAAGAAGATCAATAGATCTTGACTTGTAGTTCTATGTCAGGATGTATAAGGGCAGAGCTCAGCTGCCTATTTTCCATTCTTCCAGGGCGTACAGTAGTATTCTACTGCATTGGCCTGTTTTATTAATTTAATATGGTTTGATTTATTTTGGGTGCACAATAGAATCAACTTACTTTTCTAGGTTTTTTTTATGTGTTGTGCTTTTCTGTGATGAATGCCTGGATGTAGGTTAATAGAAAAAACTAAATTTTCCACTCAATCAAATTTAATCAATTCAAACATAAAAAAATACAATTCAAAACCTAATATAAATAAGGCCATAAGGAATAACTTAAAATTAATTAAAGACTAATTAGCTCTTGAAAATCATGCAATCATATTGCTTCAAACCTTGAATTAGGAGACTTCTCTCATTGCACATAAGGGGCATCTGGCCTATGAGGATGACCTCATTCTTTGGGATGTTTACCTTCTATTATTGATTTGGCCCATGACTTTCTTCTAATTTCATACCATGTCAGCATAAGTTACATACCCATGGCCTAAAATGATTATTGAGTTAAAATGTTAATAATCTAAAAATGTGCATTAGTTAGATGCATTTCATACCCTATATTATCTATGGGATTAGGGAGTGATTCTAGGTTCATAGATTCCTTTCTCAAAAATACAATAGTTCAGCCATCTTGCATTCATAAGACTTGGTGTCATGAATTCAAAATGAGCTTAGGTGGTGTTAGCTAGTAGCCTTTCTAGGTAGATTGTAAGTCTAGAAGAGCCAGGGATAGGTTAGTTCCATAAAGTGAGAAGAATGGCTAATAATTCACAAAATAAAACTAGGTTGAGCATCAGACATGTGTCAAAAGCACTTGTAGATCAGGTTCTGAAGCATCCTCCTAAGAGTAAGTTTTCAACCCTAGGCATTTCTATAGTCTTGTGTTGCTAGAATCTAAGTCCTTGACTTCTAAGAAAATATCAACTCAAAGTTGAAACTAAATTTGAAAATATAAAGCCTAATTATGGGATAGTTGAAATGCCTACTTGGTATCCCAATATCAATGGGCATTTTATACTTCATCCCATTTGGATTCCAAAAATAACTCTCTCCACTTTGAACCGTCCCCAATTGAAAATTCCAAAAATCAATCATTTGAAAGCCATCTTAAAATCTATAAGAATAGTAACTTATTTCTTTAGTCTAGAGTATTCTTAGGAAGAGACACTTCCTAAGATATAATTAACCATAGGGGCTTGCCCTTATAGGGAACTATAATCCCAGTTTAAAATAAACACTATTCTACCTTCCATGTAGTTCAAAAAAAATCTCACATGAAAGACTCACTAGCCATAAGCGTCTTTTATTAAATGATTGAATCTATTAAAGGATAATATGTTTATCTTCTAAGATATTATATTTATTCTTTAATGATGCATTTGATCATCCAAATAAGAAATTCCTAAACTCTACGTGGTGTCACAAATTTTCCCCATACAGATATTTTTTGGTGACTCCGCTGGGGAATGGTTCCTCTCTCCATCTTTAGAAATAAGTTATTATTTCAATGATTAGTAATGTACTTGTGTTTACATGTGTCAATATTTCATTTCTTCCGGTTGAATATCTCTCCATTTCACCTTTCGTAGAACATATTCAATATAACAAAAGAGAGAATATAAAACTATCCTATTCGTGGAAATCAAGTGGGATAGTTTTATAATTCTTATATATATATATATATATTAAAAATATCTTTTTAGATAAAATAAAAAAATCCTAGCCATAGAATTGGCCAAAATTCCCTAATGGGTCAAAATTCTTTCTTTTAACTATATTTTGGTTATTTTAAGTTACTATTTAGTAATTCTCATTTAAAATTATTTTTGTAAATAAAAATGGTTCAACAACTAATCTTTGTCATTACATCCGATATAATCTTCTCTATGGATAGTAGTTGACTGGCTGATGGCTCCATCATTAAGTTTGAAGCTGGTTTTAAAATTTTAAATCTCACTATAAATGGAGTGACTATTGCTCCTATTATTGAGGCAGCACTTAAAGATACGCAACCCATCCTGGAATTTTCTAGCACACCCCCTCTTACTCTAACTGAAAGCAGGAAGGTTACTAATCAAGTTACTGAGAGGATCCAGTAGGGTCATACTTAGAAGAAAGTAAAGCTACCCACTTCGAAGACATTATGTTCCTTTCCCATCTAGCACTTTTGAGATTAGTTCCACCTCTAAGCCCCCTGAGATGACAAAGAGTCAAAAGAAAAATAGGGGTATAAGACTTAAGAGGGTATACCTCAGGGAATGAAAATAAAAAGAAATGCTAGATATGGAATTAGCTAGGACAAGGGATGGTTATACCCTCCCAGTCACTTCCCCTCTCTTAGGTGGAAGCAGATATCATCACTTATCTGCTGCCCAAGAGAAGGAGGATGTGTCTAGGATTGAGAGTTCTCCACCTCACCCCTTTCTGTATAAAGAAAAGAAAAGTTTCAAGTTGTTAAATAAGAATCTCATGGTAGGAAGAGTTAGATCCTTCATAGGATCCATGGACCCAATACACTAAGGAGGAGTTATTAAGGGCCAAGAAGTATCATGCATAGAGAAGCCTAGGCAAAGAGCTCTTAGATAGACCTACCACTTCCTATTACAAAGGGAAGGAGAAGGTAGTCATTCTTGATAGAAGGGAGTCTTCTTATCATATGCTGTATCACCAACGCGATACCATCACCTTAGACAATCATTAACATGGCACATACATTAGCTTGTTAGTCTAGGGAGAGATAGGGTCCTTCCTAGAAAACAAAGTATGTCATGAAGGTTCCACTAGCTCCTGAGCTTAGGGTGCTTTCACCACCTTTTCCATCTACTTCTCTAGAGAGACATATCTCTAAGCCTACTCCAGATAAGCCTCTACCATCTTCACCTAGGCCTCAGCCGAAGGTCACTCATCATTATATGTTTCTAGTAAGGAAACAGAGTCTCCTCATCCATCTCCTTTTGTTAGGGTGGCTACTAATGAATGTTACCTTGGCTTTGGAGCCACCCTTGAGGAAGTTCCTGCTTCTCAAGAGGGTGTAAAAGGTGAAGAATCTGAAATGAGACCCACAGATATGGGTGATGAGTTAGATATCATTCTCGACAGCAGTGGTGCTCCATTTCATCTGTCCAAAGAAGAAATGGAAACTATTATCAAAGAGAATGAAGAAAATAAAAAAGAAAAAGAAAAAGAGTGCATAAATTATATAATTCAGAGTAGGATGGTCTACTTGATGATGATTTAGGAGTACCTTTAGCTTAAATCTACATGATAGACACTAGATCATCAAAGAGAATGTAGGATGAATCACTTGAAAATCTTGTGATTCTACTCAGCAACTCATCCTTCAAATTCAAAATAAGGATGATCAAATTGCATCAATGGAAAAGAGGATGGAGGAGATGATTGCCACTATGCAATCACTTCAAAGCATGATCCCCTCCTCTTCACGACTTCACCAGATCGAGTAGTCTGACCTACCATGTCTCACTAATGACTTGAGGTTTGGTTTGGAGGAGTACCACAAAGCCTGTCGATGACGTATCCTCTATAATTGAACTAAAATCATTAGTGGAATAGCAAGTAATAAAAATCTTTTGCACAGTCACGAGGAACAACCTTGGTTTTGAAGCGAGACCCTACTCTTAGGAATGTAATTCTATTCCCTACCCTAAAGTATTTGTACCTCCTTCTTTTAAAGTATTTGATGGGTCTCAAAACCCCAAATAGCATTTGGCTCACTTTCGTGCAAGCTATTATAATGCTGGAGGAAGCAATGCTTTATTATTTAGACAATTTTTTAGCAGCTTGAGCAAAGTTGCTTTTGATTGGTACGTTGATTTACCCAATGGTTCTGTGCGCACTTTCACCAAACTAGAGGGAATATTCATAAAGAGAATCACAAGCACTCAACACCACATCATTGTAGGTGATCTGGTGGTGGAAAAATAAAGCCTGGTGAATCGCTAGTGGACTATATCTTGAGATGGAGAATCCTTAGTCTAAAGTATGAGCCCCCAATTGCAGGAGCAGCAAGCTGTTGAGATTTGGGAATATCCACAGTCTCGTTGCCTTCTTATTAAATGGTTTTATAATCAAGACTTTTGAAAAACTTTTAAATAAAGCCCCCAGTGTGAAGGAAGAAGCCCCTAGAATGACCTTCTTAAAGATCATTCTTCTATAGAACAGTTGAAACCTAGGAAGCTTCTGGAAAAGAAAGTATGTAATGTTTCTACGGTGGACAGGGGAAAAGCTTGTAAGCAAATATAGTCAGAGCAACCTTTATCTTTTATGCCACCACATCAAAAAATGTCATCATCCCCTAAGAAAGTTTTAGCCAGCCCTTTTTCTGAAAGAATGAACGAGACTTATTCTTTCAAAAAAGAGGGAGTGATGAAAATTTTTAAAACTTTAAAAAAGAAGCAAAATTTCAAACTCCCCAACCTAAAATGCTTAAGGAACTGGGAAAAGTAAATGACCCTTACTACTGTCCATACCATCAGATGTTAGGGCATACCATTGAAGATTATTTTACATTTAAAGATTGGCTTAAAAGAAACTACAAGAAGGGGTTTGTGATTTTACCAAGGAATACCTTGTGGACCCTGAATAAGAGTTCATTAAGGTTATTACAAGTGATTCTACTTCTTCAAGTGCTCTGTCTCTACAAATGAATGGGATGCAGCTCTATCTTGTTCTTCAAAAAAGTATATGATTAAAAATTTTTAAAATTCTATGTAGGATTAGACAAAGACCTTAAGAAAGATCATTCAGATTGATCCACTAGAGTTTGAAGTGCAAGTTCCAACTCTACTTGATTCAAAATCTTCAGCTACACAGAAGACTGGAGAGTGTGGTGAGGGAGGGACATCTATTGTATATGATAGAATCTTTATGATAAAAATGGAAAGGAAAAATTTTATATGCCATTATCTTTTTGTACTCATTTTGAAAAGATAAATAAGTAGTCCTTCTCCAAAGGCATTTAATACATTTTACCTAATTCTGATGAGCATATTATTGAAAATGATAAAAAAGAAAGTAATAAAAAAGAAGATTCTCATAATGTATTTTGTGAATCAAGATCAGATACTAATATTCATATGGAAGACCTACAAGGAGATCCTCTTAACATAGACATAAAGGTATCATATTCTAATCAATCCTAAGAGAAGGATGTTAGAGATGAGGATTAGGTTAACACAACACTTGGTAATATCACTGAAATAAATCTCTGTAATGGAAGAGTTTTACCACCTTGCCTGCCTTCTCCTAAGGATAAAGGAAAGCAAGTTGTGCATCAAAGTTCAAGTCCAGAACGTTCGCTTAAAGAAACTGTAGTTGAGCCAAATATTCCAAAGGTCGACTTCAACATTTTATCTCATCTCAGAAAACTTCCTACTAGGTTGAGTATTTATAATGCTATTATTATTTCAAAAGAAATGAGAGAGTCATTAGTACAAGCATTACTTGATCACAAAATATGCCTGACCCAACTAGCAGCAACTTCTTCAAATGAGGCTTGCTACTTAAAAGAGATCCCAAGAGTTACTTTCTCTGATGAGGAATTTATTTTAGGGACCACTGATCACAACCATCCCTTTTACATCTCTGTAAAAATAGAAAACATCAAATTATCAAGAGTTCTGGTAGACCCTAGTGCATCAATCAACATTATGTGCTCCAAAACATTATCATTCTTGAAGATCGATACCAGAAGACTCAATTCAGATAAAATGTTACTTAGGGATTTTAACAAAATAGGTGAAAAAACATTAGGTTCAATCACTCGATTGTTAAATATAGAAGGATTGAAGACTGGAGCAAAATTTCATATCATAGACTCAGAAATATCATTTAATGCCTCTTAGGTAGACCTTAGATTCATGAGTACATAATGGTTCCATCTTCACTCCACTGGTGTATTATATACACTAAGAATGGAGTAGGATACATTATAAAAAGCAACATGCAACCATTCTCTATTCATGAAATTGAACTTTATGAAGATGTGGCTTACTACATGCCTAAGAAGCCAAAATATGATTCTATAAAATCTAGCATTATTGAGGTACAAAATAATGCAATAATTGAAAAAGAGAAAAAGAAAGAAAAGGAGAAAAAAGAAAAACAAAAAGAAAGAGAAAAATAAAAATAAAAAGAACCTCCAGTGATTCATATTGACTTCTAATCTAGTTTTGATGAAGATTCCAACCAGAAAGATGCCTCAATAAGGTTTGAGATTATTTTAGAATCAGATAATGATGAAGAACAAATTCAGGCATTAAAGGATGAATTTGAGCTTTCCACATTTGAAAAGTTGAAGAAATATGTGGACACTTTGACACCTTTTGTTCAAAATAAAATATCTTAATTAGAAGTTAAAGTGGCCCCTAACATGTCAAGAGAAGTAGGGGAGTTATCAAAATTCTATCATCTACCTGGACTTTTAAACTCAGAAGGAGATGTAAAGCTTGAAGATCCACTTTTAAATGTAATAATAGAACACTCTTTTGATTGGTATTCTGATTGTGTAAAAAACTCTATGAAACATGGTTTTATTACAAATGCTTGACCTAGAGATACAACCCAATGCATAGAAAGCTTATGAAATATAAAACATAAAAATTTACATTCCAAAGCTGGCATTGGGTTTGTTGTCATTAAACCACTAGATGATATAAACATTGCTTAATGATAATCAATCACCTGGACTCGCATTAACTATTTGAAATTCCTTCTAACTCTTTGGAGGAATTATCCATAGAAACAATAAATGAATCCAATGATTGCTTGCTTTAGAATGCTCCTCTTGAGTATGAGGAAGAAATCAAATCTACTATAGATGAGTTAAAGTGGGTTAACCTAGAAACTCCTAAAGACCTAAAGTTAACTTTTATTAGCAGTTTGCTAGGTCCGAAAGATTCTGAAGAGTTAATCAATTTAGTCCTTGAATATAAAGACTACTTATCTTAAAGTTATGATGAAATGTTAGGCTTATCTTCAATATTGTTGTACACAAATTATAGATTAAACCTGATGTCATTCCAGTAAAGCAAGCTCCTAGGAGAATGCCCCTAGAAATTTAATGAAAAGTAATTACTAAAGTTAAGAAGTTAATTGAAGCTGGCTTTGTGCAAGAAGAACATTATCCTAATTGGCTAGCCAGCATATTCCCTGTGTAGAAAAAGAATGGTCAAATACACATTTACGTTGACTTTAGAATCTTAAATAAAGCTTGTCACAAAGATGAGTTCTCATTGCCAATACCATAACTTATGGTTGACATAGCCTCTTCGCATGAGATCTTTTCATTCATGGATGGATCATCTAGATATAACCAGATTAAGATGTCTCCAGAGGATGAAAAGCATACGACATTCAAAAGTCCTGTAAGAATTTTCTGTTACACGGTCATGCCATTTGGTCTCAAAAATGCCAAGGCTACATACCAGAGAGCTATGACTAGGATATTTGATGACTTAATTCATAATCAAGTTGAGTGCTATATCAATGATCTAGTCATCAAAAGTAAAATAAATGAAGATCAATTTTATGATTTATGGATAATTTTTGAAAGATTATGTTGCTATATCCTAAAAATGAACCCGTTGGAGTGTGCTTTTAGAATAAGTTTGGGAAAATTTTTAGGGTTCGTAGTGCACTACCGTGGGATAAAAATTGATCCAGAGAAAATAAAAGCCATTATTGAAATGCCGCCACCTAGAAATCTTACATAGTTAAGATCATTCTAGGAAGCCTTACATATTTAAGGTGGTTCATATCAAGTTTATCAGAAAGATGTAAACCATTTGCACATTATTAAAGAAAGATTTTAAATTCATTTGGGTTGAAAAATGTCAAAATGTGTTTGAAAGAATAATAATGCTTAATGAATCCTCTTATTCAATTCTAGGAAAACCATTGATTTTATACACTGCATATTTGGATGAATCACTTAGGGCTTTATTATCCCAAGTAAATGAAAAAAGGAAAGAAAATTCCCTTTACTATCTATGTCATGTCAATAGAAAAGAATCATCCCCGCTAGAAACTAAGACATTATATGCTTTCTCATAAAGTTAATCTAATCTTAAGAGTGAATCCTTTGTAATTCCTTATGACCTGCTCGATATTTTTTGGATGTCTAGCACATTGGTCAATGATTCTATTACAATTTGAGATCACTTACATTCCTCTTTGTGCTGTAAAAGGATAAGTAGTAGCTGATTTCTTAGCAGCACATCTCATATCCAAGAGGTCTCATTTAAATGATGATCTTCTAGATGAGCAGAACATGATATTAGAAGGTGAACCTAATGCCACTAGGGAATTATATTTTGATGGTGCATCATCATCAAGGAAAGATAAAGAATTAAATTTATCTATCCCAAGGAACATAAAAATTGAGTTAATTTTTATAACCCTAGAGAAAGGAATGATAAGATATACCTATCATCTGGCTGAGCCTTGCACAAATAATGAAGCTGAATATGAGGCTCTTTTCACTAGATTAGAGCTAGCAAGCCTTATGGACATTAAAAATATAAAGATCTTTGGAGAATCTCAACTGGTTATAAACTAAGTGAGTGGATTCTATAAGGTTTTGCATCCAAAGCTCTTTAGTTATTATTAGTATACTATGAAGTTACTTGAGAAAATTCCATATGTAACTCTGTATAGAATATCTTGTAAACATAATTCTATAGCAAATGCTTTGGCTAAATTTTCCAAAGAAATCATATGTCCAAAAAAAGAATTTATTTCTATAGAAGTTTAAAATCAACAAGTTTTATCTCATGAATAGGCAAGAATAAATGCAGAGGATAGCCACTCTTGCCGAAGGTCAAGTAGAATGTGATTGGACACAACCATTTATTGACTACCTGAGTAAGGGATGGCTTCCTGAAGACAAGTCACTGGCAAACCAAATAAAGAAATGTGCCTTATCTTATGCATTGATTAATAATCAATTATACCATAGGTCATTTGATTAAATGTGGCTCTGTTGTTTAGATAGCTAGGAAGCTCATAAGATTGTGATTGAAGTACACTCTGAATTGTGTGGTGCTCACCAATCCAGACCTAAGATTAAATTGAAAATTAAAAAACTCAAATATTATTGGACATTGATGTTAAATGACTACATGAAAATTGCATATTGTTGCCATCAATGCCCGATACATGGTGTAGTTTTACATCAGCTCCCTAATGTACTACACCCTACAATTGCCTCTGAGCCCTTTAAAAGTTGGGGTACTGACATCATAGGGCCTATTGACCCTCCTTTATCAAAAGGGCAGCATTTTACATTAACTGTTATAGATTACTTCTCTAAATGGGCTGAAGCAATACCACTGAAAGAAGTAAAGGCATATCATGTGTTAAAATTCTTTTAGGAAAATGTTTTATATCGGTTTAGTGTTCCTCATTGAATAATATCTGACAATGTTCCATCAGTCAAGTCCATAAAATTAAATCATTTTGTGGCTAAACACAAGATTGATTGGAGATATTTGACCATCTATTACTCTAGAGAAAATTGATTGGCTGAAGCATTCAAAAAAACATTAGTAAGAATTTTGAAAAAAGTACTTTATGAAAATAAACATCAATGGCATGAAAAGTTGGTTGAAGCCTTATGGGCATACCAGACCACATATCGGACACCAACTCAGTCTACACCCTATGCTTTGGTTTATGGAACTAAAGTAGTTCTTCCATTAGAAGTGTAGTTGCCTTCATTGAGAATAGCATTCAACAGCAATATTACAACATATCAAAATCATAAAATCCATTTAGAAGAACTTGGAAATCTTGAAGGAAGATGTTTAAAAGCTCAACAAGACCTTGAACTATACTAGTCACATATGATTCAAGCACATGATAAATTGGTCTATCCTAGAACTTTCCAAATAGGAGACTTGGTCTTGGTTCTTAAACAACCAATTTTAGCTCATCCCAGGATCCACAATAAGTTCAAGCCAACCTACGAAGGACCATTCATAGTGGAAAAAGTCTATAAATGAGGTTCTTACCAACTTATTACTTGTAATGGTGAACGTCCAATGCCACCTATCAATGTATGTTACTCAAAGAAATACTATGTCTAATTTGTGCTTTATTTCAAGGGAATGACGATTAATAAAATAAAACTTTATTTATCTTTTTTTTGGTAACTCTATTCAGATTTGAGTATTGTCTTTCTTAAATTTTGTTCAATGACTTGAAATCATATTTACCTTATATGGAAATATAAAATGCAATCTCTTTAGGATTGGAATAAACCTTTGTAAGGCACCTTTTCTACAGTTACTTTGAGCTAGAATAAAGCTTTTCACAACACCTTTCTCATATATCTTACATAGGTCTAGAGTAAGCCTTTTATGGCACCATTCCTATTATTTATAGGTTAGGATAAAGTCATGAAGACCCCTTTCCTATTGAATTAGCCATTTAGACTAGGAACAAGTCAAGAAGACCCCTTTTTCTACTGGTCAAAGTATTGAGGATTGGTTTAAGTTATGAAAACCCCATTCCTCTTCTTCAGCTGTGTAAGTTGGATTAAGCCATTGAAGGTCCCATCTTAATAGCTAATCACATAGGTGTAAGTCCCATAGAAAGCATCCTTTCACATAGAAAGATAAGGATAAAGTCATCAAAGACCCCTTTCTTGTTATCTAAACTATTTAGATTAGGGAATAATTCATGAAGATCGTCTTTTCTATTAGTCAAAATTTGAGGACTGGATTAAGTCATTAAGGGCCCTGTCATCTTTCTTAGCTAGCTAAGATGAATTAAGTAATTGAAAGCCCCATCTTAATAACAATATACATAGGTATAAGTCCCATAATAGACATCCTATTAAATGATAAAGTTAGGATAAACTCATCAAGACCCCTTTCTCTATCATATAGATAATTTTGATATGGACAAAGTCATTAAGACCCCTACTTTATTAGTCCAAAATTTGAGCAATAGGATAAAGTCATATGACCCCTTTTCTTTTCAAGCTACCAAGATTGGAATTAAGCCATTGAAGACCCATTCTCGTTAGCATACTTCATTGAAAAAGGATTATATGTCCTTGTGACTCCTTTTCTAATTAAAACAAAAGAAAATTAAAAAATGGAAATAAGCCATTGAATGCCCCATTCCTATGGACTATTCAAATCAGGAATTAAGTCCATGTGACCCATTCTTAGTTTTCAAAATACCAAGGTTTAGGATTAAGCTATTCAAGGCCCTTCTCACAAGCCTAGCTATATAGGCTAGAATTAAGTCTCCAAAGACCCTAATACCTAACCAGACAATAATAATTCCCTTACTACTATCTTTCCCTAGTTTAAACATCATGTAGTATAGATCAGGAATATGTGTCCATATTGGCATCCTCTCTAACTACTATTTTCAGACAAGAGTAAGTCCTTTAAAGGCATCTTCTTTGAGTATTATGAGTTCATTAGGACTAAACTAGTCTTTGTGTATATTCCTAATGAAATCCTATTCATCTTAGAACTTAGTGACTTTAAGTTCCTAAGAGTCAACCAAGATAAAATAAGTATAGACATCTATATGCCTATCTTTCACAATCAACTCAAAATATAAACTTAAACTAATAATCAAAGATAAAACTTCTACAAGTTTATGCTTGTAGTGTTGACTAGTTCGGTCAACACCAATATGTGCAATGTACTTTGAATAGTCCATTACACATATTGGGGTCCATTTATTGACTTCATTTTTAGATGAGGTTAACATTTCTTCCAAAGGCATTCATTAGGACTCTTAATCCTAAATTAGAAGCCTTTTAACTAGACACCTAGGTCAACACACTTAGTGATCTAATGCGCTTTCCTTGGATTAATCTAACTTAATGGGTTTTGTTAGATTCAATCCAAAGCTTCAACCTAAACATACACCACTCTAAATTTAAAATTAATTAAGCATAGGTTAAGGTTTAATTAGTGAACTAAACCTAATTACCTTAATTAAGCTTATTACCATATAAATGTAAAGAAATTAAAATTAAACCCAAGACAAATCCAAATCAAAGGAAATTAGAAACACAAAATCATGTCCAAATCCAACCCAAAGGCCAAAGGTTGGTCAAACCATTTGCACGAGTTTGACTTTTGGGTCCCACCAAGTTAAAGGTAAACCCACAAAAATTTGACAAAATAAAATCATTCCAATTGGTTGGAATAATAATATGAGCATACTTAAACATGAATTTGAAAGAATATGAGTCCAGTATGTCCTTAATCAAGCTAATTAGGTCATTTGACCTAAATATGCCTAAATGGGCTTTGTTGTCAAACCCAAATTAAGCTTAATTCATCTTAAATCAATTGTTCAAACTCATTTCAAAATGATTATTGAACATAAACCAACCCATCATTGGGTCTACATTGACCAATTTGGTCATTTGACCCAAATGAACCTAAGCTTAACCCATTAAGCCCAATTTAGGTCAAGTGGGTTCAAAATGAAATAAAATTGGAATTACTTGATCCAATGCATTTCAAATTGCTTGGACTAACCCAATAGAAAATTAAACACATTATAATTAAGCCAAATAAATTATTTGACTTAATTAAGAGTAACCCAAATCTAATTACATTAAAAGGACTAAACTTAATTAAATACTCCATAAATCTTAAATTCTTTGAAACCTTCTTTTATCAAAGTGTTTGTTAGTGATTAAATGGACATATCCTAAGAATTAAACCAAAGATAATCCATCAAGTAGGGTGACTTAAATTAAACTAATGAAAGAAATGGTTAGGTGAATTAATTAAAAAAGATTTCAATCCAATCTTTAGCTATTTCACTTTGGATGTTACTAAAACATTCTTAGACTTAATTAATGATGGATCCCATACCAAATTAAATCACTTAAGCATGCTTCACATAAAGCCAAAGCAAGAGATGACATGGCAAGTCAAAGCAATGAAAAGCCAAATCCCATTTGCATAATCCAATTCCCTCTCCACCTCTTCATCCTAGACAGGTGTTAGATGGCTAAGAAGCATGGTAACTAACTCCCAAAGGTTGCAATCATCTCAACCGACCAAAGGAAGAAGGAAAATAGACTAAAAGCTCAAAGTCTCCATGGAATTCACACATTGAACATTTTCCAAGTGTAAGAGACCTTTCCATCACGTTTGACCTCACACGAAGTTGAAACCCATCTTCCCCCACTTCCCTCACTGGTGGGAGGTCAGAGAACATCCAAAGCCAATAGAATTCAAATCGAGGTTGATTTAGGGGGTAATCTAGAGGGAGGAAATCAAATTCCTTTGGCACACAAGCTTTCCACACCATTCTACAGCTATTAGACTCAACCCCACTACCGAAGATCACCGGCTGAGGTATTCCATTAATGACCTCCCTTGAGCTTTTAGCTTTGGTATTTTTTTGAAGAGAGTTTGATCTCAAGTGAGATCAAACCATTTAGATCTTCTCATTTTCATTCACTGATGGATTTGCAATCAAAATTGTGCAATTTCAATGGTCGAATGGCCAAAAATCAAGCTCAAATAATGGATGGCTCTCGGCCTCTGCCATCGAGAGATGTAATCTCTATAATATGTTCCTTTTAAAAGGAATGGACGGCCAAGATCTTGCCAGATCTTTCATTAAATCTAATAAGGGGAATCATGGGTTGGATCACTGTCGTCTGATCGTCGATCGGATAGTCCGTAATTAACCACAAACACCAACTTTAATATGTGGATCCACATGTATCCCGCATGGCCCAATGACATGGCGCCACTTGGAAAGTGGCGCCATGTCGGATCCACATGGATCTAACGTGTCAAAATGAGAAAATTGGGTTTTATTTAAATAAAAATTAAAGAAAAATACATAAAAATTCAAATAGTCATAAGAAATTAAATATAAATCCAAAAACTATAAACTTGGACTCTATGGATTTATCTTATTCAAGGGAATCTATTAAATTTAAAATTTCCAAATTATTTTGGGTATTTTGACCTTAATTAGGTTTGAATAAAAATTTTCAAACCTTAATTACTCTCAAACTAATGATCCAATTCAAATGAAACTTTGGGGGATTAAAATTGATGTTAAGGCACACATTATGTAAATTTTCCATAATTTATTGAGTACTGAATCTTAATATTAAAAATTTTAAACCCTAAACCTTAATTTTCATGAAATAAATTAATAATAAATTAAATAAATGATGGAGCTTAATCAAACCAATTCAAAACATCATGATATACCCTAATGATCATAAATAAATCAATAAAACTCATGAGATCATAATAAATCACAAAATGTATTTATTAGGCCATTAATTGAATTAATTAATTCAATTAATCAACCTAAACTTAAATTAACTATAATAAATCAATCAAAACCCTAAAAATTATGAATGAACATTCTTTGGATTCATATTCCAAAGTGGTTTCAAGGAAAAAAAATACAACAATTAAATATTTTTAAATAAATTAAGCCTAATTTAAGTTTAAATGAAATAACTAAATCCTTAATTACACCTTAATTACATAACTTTAGGGAAATAAAATAGGCAAGGAGCCCCACTTGCCATAAAATTTTTAAATTTATTTGATCACTAGATTTGGAGTATTTGAATTTCCAAGTCTCTAAGTAAATTTAGAAGAAAATATTAAATCGAAAAAAAATTACATAAATGATTAAATTCATAATTAAAATTTAAAAACATATATAATTAATATTAGAACACTTAAATAAAATATCTAAGTCAACTGAAAATAATAGAATTCAAATAACCCTAGGTTAAAGATTATAATTATAGAAAATATGAAACTTGTTCACATTGAATTATGATAATTCTTTAAATCATAATAATTTCATTTTATAAACTAAAGAATAAAAACATCATTTATCTCTGAAATATATAAGGTGTCAATACATAAATAGATTAATACTAATCACATAAACAGTATAAATGTGAACATAAAAGGTTATGTGAGTAAACATAAGAAAATGAAATGGTATAATTATGAACATAAAAGGTTAGGTGTAACTAAGACCCTAAGCTAAGGTGAATAAAGATTGAAGATAACAAAGTAACATAAGGCACATTTAATAAACAAAAAATAACCTTTCTTTTAATTAATTAAATCATAAAATAAATTTACAATAAGATAAATGTTCTTTTCAAAAGACATAAAGATCATTCCTTTTGTTTTGAAGTAAATAAGAAAAATGGAATCCTTTATAACGCAATTTGGAATCAATAAATACAATTTTGAACTATTCCACAATGAAAGAATCATTAATGTAAATGTCTTATAAAATTGGAATGTAATAAATTGAATAATCTTAAACATAATAAATTGAATATAACTTTACTTAAGTTAATGAACATTAAGGAAAATGAATAAATGAAATTAACTCCAAAGTTTTATATTAATTAAAATGAAAATGAAATTAATTTAACTTGAATAGATAAAATATACCTACACTTAAAATTTATGAATAAATCATAGGCATCATATTCATAAAGTTATGCCCTAAATCAAATATAGTAAAGTCAGTGAACAAACATGAATATTAAATAAAAAAGATGAACTCAATAAGTCATCATAATCAACTGAGCAAACATATAAAATAAATTAAACTAAAGGAATAAATGATAAATATCAATATCATAATTTTAAATCAAAGAATTTAGAAGAACCTCAAACCATAATGATAAATGGATTATCTTAAATAAATATCAAATTAAATCATAATAATAAATAGAATGAAATAATTCAAACCAAAATCATAATATTACTAATAAAGAAATATAAAACAAAATGAAATAAATTGGACTAATTCAAAATTCTTTAAATTCAAATTCAACCAAAATACTTAGGATTTTAATTAGATTTTTAGGATGAATCTTTACCTTAGAATAAAGATATCATCCTATTATGACTTAAGAAGTTGAATGGAATGGGCTCCATTTAAAATATAATTTATTGTATTCTTCATTCTTGAAAACTTAATTTAACATGTACCTAAAATGAAGATAAAATTTATTAAATAATTTGAGTTGAAATTATCTAAGGATAAATAAACCAACATTCAAAACAAAGAAAATAAAATCAAAATTGTAAAGCCTAGTAATGTCTTGCCACACAAACCTTTTTCTTCACACAACTAGAATTATAGGTCACAGATCATAGACTTAGGTTAGGATGTTCTGAGATTTTTGTGATGATGTAATGAGAATTGTCTTTATTATTTTGTGGTGTACTATTTTAGACTTGATGACTAGGATTGATTGCTGAGTCTGGATGGCATAGGACGTTATTTCTAGAACTAACATTGCTTTCGATAAGGGGTTGTGTTAAAGGGACTACTATCATAAATAAAAATTATAAAATTGTTGTTTGCTGATAGGTGTTGAAAAGTCTTTTAGCATAGTCCAAAGGACAGGTGGGCTTAGCAAACTAATAATACTAAGCCCGCATGTTTGAAATATATAACTAGTGTGTGTTGTTTGAATTTTCTGACATTTATTTTGCAAGTCTTGGGATTTATTTTTGAATTTAGAAATATAATTCAGAATTAGGTTAGGATCTATGGGGTCTAGAATTAGCAGGAGCTGACCTTACCATGAGATGGTGTAGAGGTCCTGTGATATCCAATGGAAGTCCCTAAAGAAGGAGATGATCCTGGAAAGAAGACCCATAGATCTAGACTTGTAGTTCTAGGCTAGGCTTTATAAGGCCAGAGCTCGGTTGCCCATTTTTCTTTCTTCTAGGGTGTACAGTGGTACCTGGCCACATTGTCCTATTTTATAAATTTAAATTAGCTTGATTTATTTTTGGTGCAGAATAGAATCAACCTACTTTTCTAGGTTTCTTTCTTTGTTGTGCTTTTCTATGATGAATGCCTGGATGTAGGCTCATAAGAAAAACTAAATTTTCTACCCAATTAAATTTAATCAATCTAAATATAAAAATAATACAATTCAAAATCAAATATAATTAAAGCTCTAAGGAATAACTTAAAATCAATTAGAAACCAATTAGCTCTTGAAAATCAATCAATGATATTATTTCAATCCTTGAATTGGGCAACTTCTCCCATTGCACATAAGAGGCCTCTGACCTATAAGGATGACCTCCTTCTTGGGAAGTCATCCTTCTATTATTGATTTGGCCCATGACTTTCTTCTAATTGCATACCCATGGACTAAAATGATTATTGAGTCAAAATGTTAAAAATCAAAAAAAAAAAATGTACATTAGTTAGATGCATTTCATACCTTACATTGCCTTAGGATTTAGGGAGTGAGTTTAGGTTCATAGATTCCTTTCTTAAAAATATAATAGCCCAACCATCTTACATTCATAAGACTTAGCATCATGAATTTAAAATGTGCTTAAGTGGTGTTGGTTGGCCACCTCTCCTAGTAGGTTGTAAATCCAGAAGAGTCAAAGATAGGTTAGTTCCCTCAAGTGAGAGGATGGTCATTAATTTCCAAAATGAAACTATGTCGAGCATCTTACATGTGTCAAAAGAACTTGTAGATCAAGTTTTGAAGCATCCTGCCTAGGAATTTCTGTAGTCTTGTGCTGCTAGAGTCTAAGTCCTAGACTTCTAAGAAAATATCACCTCAAAGAATAACCTAAATTCCAAATTTAATGTCGAATTATAGGATAGTTAAAATTCCTACTTGGTATCCCAATATAAACGAGAATTCCTACTTCATCCCATTTGGATTCCAAAGATTCTCTCTCCATGTTGAACCATTCCTAATTAAAAATCTAAAAATCAATCCATTGAAAACCAACTTAGAAATCTATAGAATAGTAACTTATTTCTTTAATCGAGAGTATTCTTAAGAATAGACCCTTCTTAAGATATAATTAACTATAGGGGCTAGCCCTTATAGGAAATCATGAACCTAGTTTAAAATAAACCTTGTTCTACCTTTGATGTAGTTCAAGAAAAATATCTCTAGTACATGAAAGACCCATTAGCCATAGGAGTCATTTATTAAATGATCGATTCCATTATAGGATAACATGTTTATTCCTTAATGATGCATTTGATCATCCAAATAGGAAATTCTTAAACTCTACATCGTGTCACAAATTTTCCCCACAGCAGCATTCCAAATTAAAATTCCAAAGTATCATTTCCATTAGAAACTAAGTTAGAAATCCACAGAAATAATAGCTTATTTCAATAATTGAGAGTATTCATAGGAAGAAATCCTTTATTCTAAAGAGGTAATTAACAATAAGGGCTTACCTTTATAGGGAACCATGAACCTAATTTAAAATAAACCTTATTTTACTTCCCATGTAGTTCAAGAGAAAACTCTCTGATGCACTAAAGACCCATTACCTCAAGAGTTTTTTTATTAAGTGATTGAATCCACTATCGGATAACATGTTTATCTCTTGAATAATATTTTTACTTCTTAATGATGTATTTGATCATCCAAATAAGAAATTCTTAAATTCTATGTGGTGTCACAAATTTTCCCCATAAAGATATTTTCTGCTAACTCCACTTGGGAATGGTTCCTCTCTCCATCTTTTGAAAAAAGCTATTATTTCTATATATAGGCAATGTACTTGTGTTTTCATAGGTCAGTATTATTTTTCTTTCCATTGAATATCTCTTTATTTCACCCTTGGTAGAGTATATTCAACGTCCACTAAAAGAGAGAGAGAGAGAGAGAGAGTGTGTGTAAAACTATCCCATTTGTTGAAATCAAGTAAGACAATTCTGTAACTCCTATGTTTTCAAAAAAAAATATCTTTTGAAATAAAAAATCTTACCCATAACAACATTGGCTAAAAATTAATTAATGGGTCAAAAGCTTTTCTTTTGACTACATTTGGTTATTGTTAATTATGATTTACTTAAATTTTTCATTTTTTTCAATTAGAAAATGGTCTGACAACTTATCTTCACTACTACGTTCATGATTAGCCTTTCTGTGGATAGTAGTAGGTTGGCTGATAGCTCCATTATCAAGTTTGGAACCAGATTTGAGAACTTAAATATTACAGCTAATGGAGTGACATTAGCTTCTGTAGTGAGGTGATTATTAGAAAGAAACAACCTAGTTTGGAATTCTCTAGTGTACCTCATTTTTCCCTTGCTGAAGGCAGAAAAGTTGCAACTTAGGTCACTGAGAGTGTCCAGATGAGTCCTGCTTATAAAAAGACCAAGTTGCTAACTTTGAAGGCATTGCCTACTCCTTTCCTTACTAGTTTTTCAAATAGGGTCCACTTCTGAGCCCCATGAAATGACCAGAAGCCAAAAGATTAATCGGGAAAGAAAGCATAGGCAGATAGCCCTTATAGAAAGAAAACAAAAATAAATGCTAGAAATAAAAATGGCTAAGATGAGGGATGGATATACCCTCTTTGATACTTCCCCTATTTAGGAGGAAGTAGATATCACCCTCTTTTTGTAGCCCAGAGAGAGGAGGATATATCTATAATAGTGAGTTCTCCACCTCATCTTTTTATTTATGAAAGTTAGAAAAGTTTTAGAATGCTGAATAGTGAAACACACGATAAGCTATACTAGATCCTTCATAGGATTCTTGAACCATCCTCTTACACTAAAGAGGAGTTACTCAGGTCTATGAAGGTTCAAGCATCGAAGAGCCTGGAAAAAGAAATTCAATGAAGACCCACTACTTCCTAGTACAAAGGGAAGGGGAAGGTGACCATTCCTATAGGAAGAAAACCTTCATATCTTGTGTCTATTGTACTGAAGCGATATCATTTCCCAGGAAAATAATTGACTTAGCATAGAGATCAGTTAGTTAGTTTAGGGAAAGATAGAATCATCCCTAAGAAAGTAAATAAGAAAGTCTATGTTATAAAAGTTCCATTAGCCTCTAAGCCTATAGTTCCTTTGCCACCTTCATCACTAGAGAGAGAACACATCACTAGGCCTATTTTAGATTGGCCTTCATCAACTTCACCAAGGCCTCGAGCTGAAGGATCTTCATCATGTCATATTTATAGTAGGAGAACATAGTATCTTCATATGTCTCTCTACAATAAAGAAATTATAGATGAGCGGAACCTTGGTTTGAGAGCCACTCATGATACAAAGGAAGACCCTTCTATCCAAGAGGTTCCAAAGGGTGAAGCATCTATGGTAAAACCCATGGATTTGGTAGTTGAGTCTGATGTCATCCTTGATAGCAGTGGTGTTCCATTTTATCTGATAGAAGAAGAAATGGAGAACATTGTGAATGAGGATGTTGAAAATAAATAAATAAAATCCAAAAAGATTTTGATTCAGAATAGGATGATTTACTTGACGATGACTCAAGGTTACATGTGGCATATATCTACATGGTAGATACAAGAGCATCAAAGAGAGAGTAGGATGAGACACAAGAAAATCCTACAATTGATTCTACACAGCAACTGATCCTTCAACTATAAAAGAAGGATTATCAGATCACTATGATGGAAAAGAGGTTGGAAGAGATGATTATTAACATGCAATCACTCCAAAGCATGATCCCTTCCTCTTTATAGCCTCATCTTGTAGTACAACTTAAAGCAACCCGTCCCATTGAGGAGATAAGGCTCAACTTAGAGGAATGTCATCAAGAGTGCAAGCTTGTAGATGATATACACCCTACAACTAACTTGTAGTCCTTGGTGGAACAATAAGTCAAAGAAGCTTTAGCACAGTCATGAGGTACAATCGTAGTTCCAAAGGATAGACCATACCCTGAAGAATATGATTCCATTTCTTATTCCAAAGGATTTATACCTCTTTCTTTTAAAGTATTTGATGGGACTGGGAATCCTAAACAACATCTAGCTCACTTTTGTGCAAGTTACTGCAATGCCGGGGAGATGCTCTGTTAGTTAGATAGTTTGTTAGCAGCTTGACTGGAGTTGCTTTAAATTTGTATGCAAAAATATCAAATAGTTTAGTGCGCACTTTCACTGAACTGGAAAATATGTTTGTGAAAATATTCATGGGAAACCAACACCATATCACTCTAGGAGACATAGTGGTAGAAAAGTAAAAGCCCAATGAATCACTAGTGGATTATATTTTATGATGGAGAATCCTTAGTCTTAAGTGTGAGCCCAAGTTGTAGGAGCAGCACACAGTTGAGATCCTCCTCCAAAACATTCATGGTCCCGTGGCTTTCTTATTAAAAGGCTTTATAATCAAAACTTTTGAAAAACTTTTAAACAATGCCTCCACCCTACAAGAAGAGGCTCCTAGTATGACCTTATTTAAAGAACATCTTCCGTAGAGTAGTCAAGACCTAGGAAGCTATTAGAAAAGAAAGTAGGCAATAGCTTTGCAGTGGATAAAGGGAAGGCCCCCATTCAGATATAGGCAGAGTGGACTTTATCTTTTAGGCTACCACAACAACAAGTATAACCTTCTTCCAAGAAGATTCCAACTAGCCCTTTTAGTGAGAGAATAAACCAAACTTATTCTTTCAAAAGAGAGACTCTGAGGAGGATCTTCAAGAGTTTAAAAAAGAATCTAGATTTAAAATTCCTCGATCTAAAGAGGCTAAAGGAAGTTAGCGAAGTGAACGACCCTAATTATTATCTGTACCACCAAATGTTAGGGCATATTATTGAAGACTGTTTCACCTTCAAAGACTAGCTAGAGAGAAACTATAAAATGGTGTTGATGATAATTCCAAAAAATACTTTTTAGAGCCTTGATAAGGGACCATTAGGGTAATTATAGGTGATTCCACTTATTCTATTCTTGTTCGAATGAATGGGATATAGTCTTATCCCTTTTATCTAAAAAATATTAAATGAAAATTTTAAAAATACAATGCAGGATCTAATGAAGTCCCAAAGAAAGATTATCCAGAGTGATCCACTAGAGTCTGGAGAGTCAGTTCCACCTCAACCCCATTCAACTACTTCAGCTACCTAGATGATTGGAGAGAGTGGCAAGGGAGGGATATCTTCTATACATGATAGAGTTTTGTATGATAAGGATGGAAAGGCTAGGCCTTAAACTCCTTTGTCATTATGTATTCATTTTAAAGAAATAAATAAGAAGTCCACCTCCAAAGCCATTTCTTACATTTATGCTATATCTAATGAATGTGTTATTGAAAATGTTAAAAATTAAATAGATCAAAAAGAAAATTCTCATGATTATGTGTTTTGTGAACCAAGGTTAGATGTTGATAGTCCTATGGATGATTTACAATGAAATCCTAATAGCATAGAGATAGAATTATTAGACTCTGATGAATCTTTAGAAAAGGACATGATGGATGAGGGCTAGAATGATACAATTTGTGGAGATGTCACTAAAGTAAATCTCCATACCATGAAGGTTTTTCCACCTCATCTACCTTCTCCTACTAAAGATAAAGAGAAGAAAATTGTTGATCAAGGTTCAGAGCCTTTGAAATAAGAGCCAGTATTCAAGCCAATTTCTCCTAAGGTCAACTGCAACATCTTAGCCCATCTTAGGAAGCTTATTGCTAGGCTAAGTATTTATGATGCCCTTATTCTATCAAAATAAATGAGGGAATCATTAGTACAAGCATTACTTGACCCATAGATATGCCTAACTCAACTGGCAACAACTTCCTCAAATGAGCCTTGCTACTTTAAAGAGATCCCAAAAGTTACTTTCTCTAATAAGGATCTAATTTTAGGGACCACTAATCACAACCGACCCTATTATATTTATGTTAAAGTGGAAAACATTAGGTTGTCAAGAGTTTTGGTAAACCCTGATGCTTCAATTTATATTATAAACTCTAGAACATTATCATTCCTGAAAATTGATAACTAAATGACTCAGTTCATATGAGATGTTATTGAGAGATTTTAATTAAGCTAGGGAGAAAGTTTTAGGCTCAATCACTCTATTAATAGAAAAAGAAGGATTGAACTGATGCTAAATTCCACATTATTTACATAGAGACATCTTTCAGTGCCTTCTTAGATAGACCCTAGAGACATGAGTATAGAATGGTTCCTTCTTCATTCCACCAGTGTATAAAGTACACTAAGGACAAAATGGAATACAGTATAAAAGGTGACATACAACCATTATCTATCATGAAATTAAATTATATGAAGGTGCAAATATGCCTAAGAAGCAAATGCATGATTATGTGAAATCTAGCATTATTGAGGCATCAAATAAAACAACAAATAAAAAAGAATAAAAGAAAGAAAAGGAGGAAGAAAAATAAAAAGAACCTCTAGTGATACAAATTGATTTAGAATCTAGTTCTGATGAAGATTTCAATCAAAGAGATGCCTAAATAAAGTTTAAGATTATACTAGAATTAGATAGTGATGAGGACCAAATCCACACATTAAAGGGATGAACCTAAACTCTCTACATATGAAAAATTAAACAAATATGTGGACACTTTGAGTTTATCCCTCTTAGAATAAAGTTTCACAATTAGAAGTCAAAGTGGCTCCTAACCTATCAGGAGAAGTGGGGAAGTTACCTAAGTTCTACTATATACTCGGACCTTCAATCTCAAAAGTAGATGTAAAACTTAAAGATCCATTATCAAATGATGATAGAACTTTCTTTCAATTGGTATTCTGATTGTGCTAAAACTTATGTGAAGTGTGGTCTGATTACAAATAGTTGGCCCAAAGATACAGCTTAGTGCATGGAGAGCTTGTGGAATAATAAAAATAAAAAATCTAAAATCCAAAGCTAACATTGGATTTGGTATTGTTGGACCTTTAGATGATGTGGAACATTGTTTGATGATAAGCAATCATCTAGACTATGATCAATTATTTGAAATTCCTACTAACTCTTTAGAGGAATTTAACCTTAAAACAACAAATGAATCTAATGATTACATACTTCAAAATGCTCCCCCTAAGTTTGAAAAGGAAATAAAGTCCATTGTTGATGATTTAAGGGAGGTCAACCAACGAACTGATGAGGACCTAAAATCAACTTTTATTAGTTCAATGCTAGGTCCAAGGGATTCCAAAGAGTTTATCACTTTACTCATTAAATATAAAGATTACTTTGCATGCATCTATGATGAAATGCTAGGTTTATCTCTGAATGTTGCAGTGCATAAACTAGAGATTAAACCTGATGTATTCTTAATAAAATAAGCTCCTATGCATATGCATCTAGAAATTGAGCAGCAAGTAATTACTAAAGTTAAAAAATTTATTGAAGTTGGCTTTGTATGAGAGGAATAATACCCTGATTGCTTAGCCAGCATAGTCCTTGTAATGAAAAAGATTGGTCAAATACACATTTGAGTTGACTTTAGAGACTTGAATAAGACTTATCCTAAAGATGAGTTCATGTTGCCAATACAAGAACTTATGATGAACATAATCTCTTCGCATGAGATCATTTTATTCATGGATGGATCATTTGGAGATAACCAAATAAAGGTGGCTCCATAAGATGAAAAGCATATGACGTTCAAATCTTCTATAAGGATATTTTATTACATGGTCATGTGATTTGGTCTCAAAAATGCCGAGGCAACTTATCAAAGAGGCATGATAAGAATCTTTGATGACTTAATTCATAATCAAGTTGAATGTTATATCGAAGATATAGTTATCAAAAGTAGAAAAAAATTAAAATCATCTATATGATTAATGGGTCATTTTTTAATGGTTGTGCCATTATAACTTGAAAATGAACTCGTTAAAGTGTGATTTTGGAGTTCTGAAAAAAATTTATGATTTGTAGTGAGGCACCGTAAGATTGAGATCGATCCAAAAAAGATAAAAGCTATCATAGAAATGTCACCACCTAGGATTCTGACATAGTTAAGATCATTCTAGTAAAGGCTTAGATATTTAAGGAGGTTCATATCAAACTTATCAAGAAGAGGGCAACTATTTGTGACATTAATAAAGAGGGATTCCAAATTTATTTGGGATGAAAAATGCCAAAACATGTTTGAAAGTTTAAAACAATACTTGAGGAACCCTCTTATTTTGGATGCTCTGATTCCAAGAAAGCCATTGATTTTATACATTACAGCCTAAGATGAATCACTTGGAGCTTTACTAGCCCAAGTTAAGGAAGAAGGGTAAGAAAATTCCCTCTATTGTCAAAGCCAAAGACTCATTGCGGTGGAAATGAATTATCCACTTATTGAAAAATATTATTTGGCATCCTTATATGGATAGGATCAAGTCATGATGACCCCTTTCCTTTTCAAGCTACCTTGGTTAGAATTAAGCCATTGAAGGCCCCATTCTATTAGTTGAACTTCATTAGAATAGGATTCAAGTTCGTATGACTCCTCTTCTAATGCAAAATAAAAGAAATTAAGGAGTGAAAATAAGCCATTAAAAGCCCCATTCCTATAAGCTATTAGACAGGAATTAAGTCCATATGACCCATGTCTAGTAGTCAAAATATTAAGGTTTAAGATTAAGTTATTAAATCCCCTTCTCTCCAGCTTAGCTATTTAGGTTGGAATCAAGTCTTCAAAGACCCCTTCCTAATAGCTAACTAGATAAGAGTAAATCCCCTAGTGGTATCTTTCCCTTGTTAAAATGCCATGTAGTTTGGATAAAGAGTAAGTGTCTATATTGGCATCCTCCCCAACTACTATTCTCAGATAGGAGTAAGTCCTTCAAAAGCATCATCTCTAAGTATAATGACTGCATTAGGATTAGACCCTTCTTTTCATCTACTCTTAATGATAATTTTATTCTTCCTAGAACTTAGTGAATTTAAATTCTTAAGAATGAATCATTCTAAATTAAAAAAAATTAGTCCCATTTATGCCTATCTTTCATAATCAAATCCAAAACAAATTTTGAAATTAGAAAAAAACATCAAAATTTTGAATTTGAACTCCTTTAAGCCTATGCTTATAGTGTTGACTAGTTTAGTTAACACCAATATGTGCAGTGTACTTTTGCCGATCCACTACATATATTGGGGGTCCATTTATTGACATTATTTTTGGATGAGGTTAACATCATTTTTGAAATAAGTAATTGGGACACTTAATCTTAGATTGTGAGCCTTCTAAGTAAGCACTTAGAACACTACACCTAGTGACCAAGTGCATCCTCCTTGGGATGGATCTAACCTAATTAGTTTAGTTAGACTCAACTCAAATCTCAAACATAAATTAAATCAAACACATTTTACTTGAAACATTAATTCATTTAAGCTTAAAGCAAGATAATTAAGGCGATTAACCTAATTACCCTATCAAAGCTCAAAATTAATTAAATATAAAAGAAATTCAAATAAAATCAAAATAAATCTAAATTAACCAAAATAAATTCAAGTCAAATTAAATTAATGAAATAAAATCCAAATCAAGGTCAAATAACGGTCATTGCCATGGGGTTTACTTATGTGGGTCCCACCAAGTCAAAGGTCAACCCACCAAAATTTAACTAAATAAAGCCATTCCAAATAATTTTGATGATAGAATAAACATGTATAAACATGAATCCAATGAAATTTAAATTTATTTAGGCCTTATTTAAGCAAATTAAATCATTTGATCTAAATGTGCCTAAATGAGCCTTATTGGGTTCAAACCCAAATCAAACTCAAGCCAACTCAATTGATTACCCAAAATCACTTGGAAATGGTAATAAAATATAATTCTACCCATCATTGAGCCAATTTTGACCAATTTGGTCAATTTTACCGAAATGAACCCAAACCTAACCATTAAGTTCAATTTGGGTCAAATCAAATGGGTCAAAATTGAATTAAACTTGAAATTAAATAAAATGAATCGCTCCAAATCAGCTTACATATGTGATAAACATGATTGGAGTCAAAACATAAATTAATTGAGTCAAAATTGGTCATTTGACTCAATAAAATTCAAATTAACTCATTTAAGTAAGTCAAAATAGGTCAAGTTAACTCAAAATTCAATTAAACTCCATATGACATGCTAATTGAATTCTCAATTATCCAATGGATGATCAATGATGACTCAATCCTAAAAGCAAATCAATCAAAAAACATTATTAAAATTAAATCAAATTTAAATGGCACAATCAAGCACCAAATGAACCCAAGCTTGAGCTAAACCCATTCAAACCCATCCTATGATAGGTTAAAGGTAGATGACAACAAGTTTAAGCAATTAAAATCAATCCCAACTAAACTCCAAACAATGGAATATACTATGGCAAGATAATGGTGCATGAAGCAAAATCCAACTTCCCCAATCCCTCATTCCCATTATCCATCCACCTCAGCACCTCTAGATAGGTGTGAAACAACTGATCATCCTTAGAGCTGGCCATCAAGGATAGTAATCAACCTTGTTGATTAAAAGGAAGAAGAGAGACTATAAGAGGCTCTTGACCTCTAAAGGAGAAAAAAGAGAGAGGTCATTTCATGCTAAACCTAGCATTCCATCACCTTCTATGAGTGAAACAAAGTCGAGTGCACCTATATCCCGATCCCCTCACCACTAAAAGGCTGGAGAATGACCAAGCTTGTTGGAATCCATTCGTGCCTTAGTCCATAGGCCGATACACAAAGAGCGAACCCAATTCCTCCTTCCCACACCCTCGTCGCTAAGACTAATCAATCAATCCCACTATCGAGATGGCAGACTTGGCTAACCACTCTGAGCTTTGATTTTGGTTCCTTTATGAAGGAAACTTGATCTCAAGTGAGATCAAGCTATATCGATGTGATCCTTATGATGTCTTGATAGTTTTAGAAATGAAATCGAGTGATTTCAATGGTTGGATCACCGAAAATTGTCTCGAATGGATGGGCTTGGCTTTTATCGGTATTGAAGGAGGAGAAATCTCCACTATCCATTCCTTCTATTAAGAATGGATGGTCAAGATTTAATCAAACCGTTAGATTAAAACCTCTATAGGGAACCCGCAGAAGCATGTGAGCCATTTGACTGAAATGGCTTGAATGAAATTACATGTGACACCATTTTAATGCAGGATCCACATGGATCCAGCGTGGATGAATGGCGCATTGCCACGTGGAAAGTAGTGCCATGTGGCACCGATGTGTTTAAATTGAAAAATTGACATTTTTTATTTTTAAAATTATAGAAAAATAGAAAAAAAACTTCAAAAAATCATAATAAATCAAATATTGAGATAAAAATATAAAAGCTCAATAGATTCATCTCAGTGAGAGGAATCCATTAAAATTAAAATCCCCAAATTTTGTTTGATAAATTTTAATTAATTTGGGTTGAAATAAAAAATTTGAAACCTAAATTAATTTTAATTCATTAGTCCTATTGATTTGAAACTTTGGAGAACTAAAATTGATTGTAAAATGTACCTCAAAAAAAATTTCATTATTTATTTCAAAATAAATTAGGAGATAATGAATTTTCAATCCCAAAACCTAATTTTAATGATATAAAAAAAGATTAATTAAAGAATATTACGAAAACTCATAAAAATAGCTTAAATCATCATAACACACCCTAATAAATTTAAATATATCATTGAAACTCCTTGAAAGTTAATAAAACAAAAAAAAATCACCTAATTTAATAATTAATTAAATTTATTAATTCAAATAATCAAACTGAACTTAGAAAAATCATAGTAAATCAGCCAAGATTCTAAAAATTATATATAAACCCTCTATGGAAACATCTTCTAGAGAAATCTACAAAAAATAAAACTCCTATGGGTTTTTTTCTCTAAATCAAGCTTAATTTAGGGTTTAATAAAATAATTAAAACATTAATTAAACATCCCTAAATCAAAATTACACATTTGATCAAGGTGAGATTTTAGGGAAATCAAATTAATAAGGAACCTCACTTGACCTATGGATTGGGAATTATTGAATTTCCAAGTATTTAGATCAATATAAGTGAAATAATAAACCAGAAAATTATAAGGTTTTATAAAATTTATGAAATAAGTTTGAGACATTATAAAATATATTAGAACACTTGAAGAAAACTCTCAAATAATCTGAAAGCAAAAATATTGAATTAAACATAATCTTGGGTTTAACATTAAGGATAATTAAAACAAAATAATATGAAATTAAATTAAACTTCAAAAATTGAATAATTGATCATAAATTCACTAATAACTTGAAATATAAAATTCATTAATCTCTAAACTTATGAACCTATTAAGGCCATTTAAATCAAAAAGAACAAAGTTAATATGCATATAAATAAACTTAATAAGGAATGAATTGATTAAACACAAATGACATAAAGCATCAAAATGACTTAGGATTGACTAATATATAAGAACATCTCCTCTTAGACTTCTTAGATCAAAACAATAATCACACTAAATCAAATGATAAGAAGAACCTAACTGAAATAATGAAGATATTTCTTTCTTAATAGGTAATATGAGATAAATACATAAATGTTAACAAAATCATTGCTTGAAATGAACCATTTTAATTTAAACTCATTAACAAATATAAGAATATTAATGAAGTAAATAAATGGAAATAAAAGAAATCAAGATAAAACTTAAGAATAACAATTTAAACATAAACATAAAAGAAACATTAATCAAAAAATTAAGTTAATCTAAAACCAAGTTTAAATAGATAAGGAAATAAAAATGAAAGCTAAATTAAAGTAAATGACAAATACTTCCATTAAATAACATAAAAATTAATATAAAAATAAACCTAATTAATCTAAGTTAAATGAATAACACAATCAAATAAATGAAATGAATCTAATCAATTGAATTAATAAATCAAAATTTAAAACTTAAACTATAACAATAAATGAATTATATTTAAATTGAACTAATTCAAATTAAATTATAACAACATAAATAAACTTTAATTGAACTTAATTAAAAGAAATAAATGAAATTAAGATGTGATCAATCAAATTAAAGAAAGAAGAAATAGATAAAGAGAAGAATTCGAAATAATAATTCAAACATTCATTAAATTAAACTTAAATCAAATCATCTAAATAAATTAAAATATAAATATTAATTAAGATACTTAGGATCTTAGTTAGACCTTTAAAATGAACCTTCATCTTAGGGTGAAGATTTCATTCTATTACGACTAAAGATTCTGAATAGAATGGGTTCCACCCAAAATGAAACTTATTATATTCTTCATTTTTGAAAACTTAATTTCACCTAAACATAAAATGCATCTATAATAAAAATGAAATTGTAAATAGTTAAATCACTTAAATTTAAACCGCTCATGACAAATCAAACCAATTTAAAAACTAAAAAAATTAGTAGAATAAAAATAATAAATTTCATAATTAGCAACATATGGTATATAGTCTAGACACCCAAGGTCTTGATATCTCGAATCTAGAGCTAGAGCTACTAGTTTGAAGGAGGTCTTGATATCTCAAATCTCTGATATAACAATGACATGTACCTATAAAGAAAAATTATAAAAATTAAAAAGTTTTAAAATTAAATTAAATTAAAAATTGGAAACCTGGATTGAAAATTGAATATAAAAAGGCTAGCAAAGTCTTGCCACAAACTCAATTCTTTCACATACTAGATTATTTGGTCATGGACCCTAGACTTAGGTTAGGTCGATCTGGGATATTTTATGATGTGATGTGATGTGTTTTTCTTATTTTATGGTGTATTATTTTAGACTGGATGTCTAGGATTATTTTCCCGTTATACTGGATGGTAGGACATTCTTTTTAGAACTAATGCTATCTTTTGTAGAGAGCTATGCTAAAAGGGATTGTCGTCATAAATTATATAAAATGTTGTTTGTTTGTAGGTGTTGAATAAAGTCCCTTAGCATTGCCCAATAAGACATGTGGGCTTGCTAAGTAACTAATACTAAGTCCATATGTTTACAAATATAATTGGCGGTATGTTGTTTGCATTTTCCTGACATTTGTTTTGCAGGGCTTAAGATTTCTTTTTGGCTTTCAAAATATAATTTGATGCTTAGAATTAGGTTATGATATATGGGGTCTAGGAATAATAGAAGCTGACCCTACTAGAAGATAGGTGAAGAGGTCCCCTATTAAGCCCAATAGAGGTCCCTAAAGAAGGAGAGAATCCTGGAAAGAAGGCTATAGATCTAAACTTGCAGTTCTAGGCCTGGCTATATAAGGGCAGAGCTCAGGTGCCCATTTTCTCTTTCTTCCAGGGCATACAATGGTAATCGATTGCATTAGCCTATTCTTTAATTTAAATTGGTTAGATTTACTTTGAGTGAGCAATAGAATCAACCTGCTTTTTTAAACTTATTTCTGTGTTGTGTTTTCTATGATGAATGCCAGGACGACTCTTAGAAAAATGAAATTCTCTACCCAACCTAAATCTAAATAGCTTAAACAACAATAAAGAAACTCAAAACTTCACATTAATTAAAGCCTTCTAAATAACATAAAATCAATTAGAAACAACTAGCTTTTGCAAACCATGCTAACAAATTATTCTAACTCTGAGAATTGGACACTCCA
The DNA here is from genome assembly GCA_021442155.1 of Cymbidium sinense. Classification (NCBI taxonomy): domain Eukaryota; kingdom Viridiplantae; phylum Streptophyta; class Magnoliopsida; order Asparagales; family Orchidaceae; genus Cymbidium; species Cymbidium sinense. Next base: position 32,055,767 of record CM038229.1, read on the forward strand.
CCCATTCCACATAAGGGTCATCTGACCTTTGTGGAAGACCACCTTCTTGATGAAGTATGGCTTCTCTTCTTGATTTAGACCACGATCACTTCTAATTGCACATCATTTAGGCATAGATGCATACCCTAAGACATTAAATGAATCATGAGTCAAAACATTTAAATGTTGTAAAATGTGCATTAGTTAAGTGCATATTATACCCTACATGATCTTAAGGATGAGGAAGTGAGTTTAGGTTCTTAGATTCTTTCCTAAAATATAATAGCCTAACCATCTTACATACATAAGACTTGGTATCATGAATTTAAAATTCACTTAGGTGGTGGCAGCCCTTCGAAGCAGGTTATAAGTCCAAAAGAGTCAGGGATAGGTTTATTCCCTCAAATGAGAGGAATGACCAATAATTCTCAAAAGCAAAACTAGGTTGAGCCTCTAACTTGTGTTAGATGTAATTATAGACTTAGGTTCTGAAGCATCCTATTGGAGTAAGTATTCAACCCTAGACATTTTTGTATTCTTGTGCTACTATAATCTAAGTCATAGATTTTTAACAAAATATAAATTCAAAATTTCATTCAAATTAAATTCCAAATTTAAAGCCCAATGATAGGATAGTTGAAATGTCTATTGGGCATCCCAGTATCAACAAACATTTTCTACTTAATATCAATTGACTTCTAAAAATAAGTGCTTCCACTTTACATCGTTCCTAATTGAAATTCTAAAATATCATTTCCTTTGGAAACCATTTAGAGATCCATATAAATAATAGCTTATTTCTTTAATTAAGAGTATTCTTATAAATAGATCCTTTGTTCCAAATATGTAATTAACTATAAGGGCTTACCTTTATAGGGAAGCATGAACTTAGTTTAAAATAAACCATGTTTTACTTCCCATGTAGTTCATGGGAAAACTCTCTAGTACACCCATTGGCCTTAGTAGTCTTTTATTGTGAGATTGAATCCATAATAGAATAACATGTTAATCTCTCGAGATAATATACTTACTCCTTAATGACATATTTAATCATAAAAATAAGAAATTTCTAAATTTTATGTGATGTCACTAATATTCCCCATAAGATGAAGTGAAGAAGAAGCTGATAGTGGAATTGTATAGGCACATTGAAAAGTTCCAATAGAAGGAGGAAAAATTTACTAGCTTGCTTAGCTATAATGTGTAAATTCATTCACTACAAGAGAAATTCAAGAAAGGCACTGATTACATGATTGACAATTTGGTGAAGCATGATAAGTTAGATGCCAAGTTCCTAGCTGCTATGATAATATACTTCCTACCTTAGGGTTAAACCTTGATAATAATGGTGATGAGAGAAGCACCAACAAGATTCTTTCTTTTCCTCCACCTTTTTCCTCTTTTTTCTTACAAGTTGAAGAATGTACATCATAATTTTTGTATACTTACACATAAATCTTTTGTATGTATAACTTTTTTGAAGAAATGAAAGTCACTTTTGCACTTCCTTTCTTTTGTTGAATGAGCTAACCTTGTAAATTATCTTGCTCTAAGAAGCAAATACTGATTGAATGAAGCTCAAAATGATTATTGTGACATGGGAGAGTATTTATTAATGTTTATTGATTAGGTATTCATGCTCATTATTAATGATTTAGATATACTTTGTGAAGCATGTTTATCGAGTATATTTGTTCACAACTAAGTGATTTAGTTTAAATATTTGACATAGTGAAAAGCTTTTGATCATTGTGGCATAATTATTTTAAGTTCTTGTTTCATTTCATATTAGGGGAATGCAAAGGGTGCTAACCACTAAGTGTTGGTCTTGGGTTCTTGACCTCATAGGGTGTTGGTTTTACACTCAAGTTGCTAACCACATGGAGTGTTAATTTTAGAGAGTTATTGACCTCACTATGTGTCAGTCATACACTCAAGTTGCCAACTGCACAAAGTATTAGTCTTGAGGAGTCTCCAACCTCATGGGGTGTCATCCTTACACTCAAGTTGCAAACCATGCAGAGTGTTAGTCTTGGGGAGTCGTTGACCCCATGGGGTGTTGGTCCTTCACTCAAGTTAGTGACCGCACAAAGTGTTGGTCTTAACAACCCCTTAGTAATTCATGAAATATTTTGTGTGAGTATCATCTTATTACTTTCTCAAGTATTCAACCGAATCAGCCTTTGTTTACTCATGCCAAGGGTGGCTTACTAAGTTTGCATTTTTCACTTAAGCTAAAGGTAGCCTGTCAAATTGCTTGAGTCGATACTCAACTCCCCAAATGTTAACTCAAATTGTCTACACTCATCCAATATGTACACAAGGTTAATTGATCACTCCATTTATCATGTGAAAAAAAACTTTTAATATTTTATAAATAGCAAATTAATGGAAAGCATGATGTAGAAGTATGACTTATCTAATAGGTAGAATCTTTTTAGATCTTTGGTATTCTAGGTTTGCATCATGTCTTATCTGAAGTGATTTTGTAGTTGATATGCTTTGTGGTCAACTTGCCTTTTAACTCAAGTTTGGCTATCCCAAGTGTGGACATGTTTTCCCAATATGTTCTAGCAAGCTACCATGTCAACTTTATTCAATACTATGTCGCCAGTTCTTAAGCACTATTCTTTAATGTGGAAATTGTAATATTTATCCATTCACCTTCTTGTCTTTTCTAATCTTAATGAGGCTATGATGCTTAGCAGTTTTCACAGATCCAGCATTTGACTTCTGCCACTAGCCAATTTCTTTACTCAACTTGATGGATGTCATGAACCTTTGACTTGGGAGTTCATGCTCAATCTGCAACACAGCCTCCATATGGCCATTGGCTGAGGTTGGAGTCATCTAAAGGCCCTAATGTGTAGTGGGTAAGATATTAACCCACTTTACTTTGATAGCTCACATTTTTTACATCAGTAAATTTAGGATTTTCTTATTCACTACTTTGACCTGACCATTGCTCTGAGGGTGATTCGCCAAAACATATTAGTTGGATTCATTATGATTCGTAGATTTTCCTTAACTATCTATCAGCAAATTATGGCCTATTATCTATTATGATCAACATCAGTCCACATCAGTAAATGATGTTGGCCCAAATGAAGTTTTTAACTACATGGTGGTCACTTTTGTGAGTAACTTTACCTCGTTCCACTTGCTAAAATAATTGATTATGGAAAGTATGAACTTTCTTTGTCCTTTGGTAATTGGCAATAGACCAATTAGATTCATCTCCCAAATTGGTGAAAGGCCAAAGTCTAGTGATTGGCCGTAAGAGTTACAACAATTATTGTTGTAGAGGAGTGAACCTTTGGTACTATTTACACCTTTTAGCAAATTCCTCCACATCATTCTTCAATGTGGGCCAAAAGTATCTTTATTATAGGATCATATGGGTTAGCGTTTATCCTCCTGAATGACTTCTCATCAAAGTATACTTCTTTGTTCACTTTTTCACTCACACACCTCAAGTTAATTGAGGTTCCCAACCTTCGAAAAAACACACCATAGATCAAGAAGTATTATGCGACTTTGATCACATCTCCTTAGATTTTTGATCTCCTCTAAGTCTTCACTCACTATTTGCATGGACTCTTCCTCAACCATGTCAGGTTGGGCGAGTTGAATGATATAGTACTCTCTTAAGTCCATTAGCTTTGGATAGTAAGTCAATGAGTTTGTTTTGCTCTGAAAGGATTAGCTTAATCTTAAAATATTTAAACATTTTAATTTTTGCTTTCACTTTGAGCAAGTATCTTTGTAGGGACTCATCCCTAATTTCATAATCTCTATTTATTTGTCTCACCATAAGCTATGGTCTGAGTAAGTAGCAACGTGTAAAGCACCAAGTCCTCCAGCAAACCTTAGCTTGGTGAATAGTACTTCATACTCAGACTAGTTATTTATGGCTTGAAAGTTTAATTTGATAGATTGAGTTATGATAATCCCTACGAGGCATTTTAATATGATGTCCACTCTCATACTTTTCTTGCTTAAAGAGCCATCCACATACAATCATCATAGGCATTCTAAGCAAGTCAGGGTATTGCACATGTTGTTAAAATCCATAAGAATGTTTGCAATTTCTTGTGCCATGATCGTAATCCTTGGCGAGTATATTATATCAAACTCATTGAGTTCCACTGGCCACATTAGTAGTCTTCCTAAAAGATTTTGTTTGGTAAGGATTTGAGTGGGTTGTCAATGACAACCAAGATGGAGTGAGCTTGGAAGTACGATCAGAGCCATCATGCTAATATCATAAGTGTGAGTGCAAGTTTCTCCATGATGGGGTAATGTAACTTGGCACTTCACAACAACTTGCTCACATAGTACATGGACTATTATGTTTTGTTCTCATCTTGAAGTAGAATGAAGCTAACTGTGTCTTCTATAACTCTTAAATACAATAGTAAGGTCTTACCTTCTTTTGATCTTTGTAATAGTGATTGTGATGTAAGTTCTTCAAGTCACCAAAAACCTTTCTGCATTCTAGGATCCATTCAAATCTTTTGGCACCTCTAATTACTTTCAAGAATGGTGAGCAATGCTCTCTAGCCTTTGAGGTGAATTGATTCAACCCTATATCTCACATAGTGAGTTGTTGAACTTCCTTTGTTGTTCTTGGTGTCGAATGTTGAGTATTCCTTTCTCTTTGACCTTTATTCCTCCAAGGGTGATTAGTGATCCTAGGAACTTTTTAGATCTTGCATCAAATGTGCACTTTAGGGGCTTGAGGTGCATGTTATATTTCCTCAAGGTAGCAAAGGTTTCCTTCAATTCTTCAATATATTATTTAGTCAACTTGCTTTTGACCAATAAGTCATCTACATACACTTCCACATTTTTGGCTTTCTAGTCCTTATAGACTTTATCTACCATCCATTATTAAGTTGCTCCAGCATTCTTTATTCTGAAGGGCAACACTTTATAACATTAATGCCCTTATCCTATGATGAATGTAGTTTTTTTTAGTAGGCTAGAAGTGTTCATATTTTATGGTATAAAAAAACATCAACGAAACTCATTACTAAATAACCCATCGCTAAGTCGATGAGCATGTCTATCTTGGGAAATGGGTATCCATTCATCAGATATGCCAAGTTTTATTTTGTGAAATCCGAACACATCCTCCATTCATGTTAGACTTTTGTACCATCCCTACATCTGATATCCGCTCCATGCATTACTTTTTTTTATGAAGTTAGGCTCTAGTAACTTGATGACTTCTTCAGGAAGTAGAGTCACAGTCTTCCACATTTTCTATTTGATAGGCCCAACATCCTTTTAGACATTAAACTTGTACCAAGCAATAATGATGTCGATGTCGGACATCTCAACTGCAGTCCATGAGAACACATCGATGTCTTCCTAGAGAGTCTAATAAGGGTTTCCTTACTGTTGAAAGCTATGTTGACTCTTAATACATGCTCAAAATTTTAAATAGTCTTGACTTCTTCAAATTCCTTGATGATCTCCACTCTAGTTTGCAAGATCTCCATTTGTAGTACTTCTTTTAGTATATTTGAGTTGCCTACTATTTACAAGTAGAAAGCTTTAGATTGGATAAGTCTCCCCTGATGGTGATCTCCTTTCCACCTTCCAAGAACATGACCTCCACATGATAGGTTTGCATCACTAATTTAAATTTATTTAGTGTTCGGCCATAGATACCATTATATGTGATAGGTGTCTCCATGATGATGAGGTTGGCCATAGCTATGAATTGCTTCTCTCCTTCCACCTATGTTAAAAGAGAGTGATGGCTCCATTTATTTCCTTTTTTTGCCAAAAAAGCTGAAAAATGGTCCCCTTATAAAGATGAGTTTAGAACTCATTAGCCCCAACATGTCAAAAATAGACTAGAAGTTATGCTCATTGCCAATATGGTAATTTGCAATGAGAATTGTAAGGATGATTTCATCATTATATAGTTTGTTAATTACAAGACAATCCTTCTCTGAAGTGCTTATAGGGACTACTAGAGTACTTGGTGTTTGTTCTATGGTTGCCGAAACTTCCCAAGATTACAGTCTTTTGAGGTTGGCTCAGCTCGTAAAATTTGAAGCTGTCAAGTATGATATCCACAACGTGAATTCAATGACCCGAGTTCATTTGCCATCTTGGTACTTCATTTCCTTGTCTTCTACTGAACTATTTGAGTTCCCCATCTTTGAAGAGCTCATTTGCTAGACTTTATAAGTGGCAACATTCATTAATGTCATGTTCATGGTTGCAAGGATAAGTGCAGTATTTAGACTGATCATAACTCCATTTGAGTTTAGAAGGGCTGCCTAGTGTATTCCTTATTTTAGATAGCCTCCACAAACTTAACCATTGATACTCCTAAGGGAAACATAGTGGTAGGATGTAAGTACTCAGAATGTTGATGGTGAGTCGATTAATGTTTAGGTTCTTGCTAGTGTACTAACACTTCTTCCCATTGAACAGACTTTCTTCTTCGATCCTACTTCTTACTTAGAGCTTGTTTCTAGAGAGTCACTCTAGGGGTGATATTTTTAAGAGATCACATCCACAAGTTGACATTGATGGCGGTGACCTTATTGCACTCTTCAATATTAACATCGCTATTTACCAACTTTAGTAGTTCTATAAGAGTTTTGAGCTTCTATAGCGTTACTGCGTATTTGAAATGGCTCTTCATAAAGCCTTATGAGAGTTCAACCTGTGTGACTATGGGCACTACACCTTTAATCTCTAACATCTCTTTTTGAAAATGGGTGATGAACCTTCTAAAAGATTTGTCTAACGAGCTTATTACTAGCTTCAAACATTCTCTTTAACTTCGTAAAATTAAGTTATGAGTTTGATTAGCAGTTATGAGAATCATCTGAGGGTCGATTCTTTAAAGGTGATGAAGAAGATTTGACCCCACATTACATCATCTAAAGAGAATGTTACATTGTAATGAAGAGATGAAAAATCTAAAAGAAATAAAAATGGAGTCCTAGAAAAGAAAAAAGGAAAAAAAACTCACCTATGGAGTAGGATCTATACCTTTTTATGTAATCTTAAGGGAGATTTTACATGTAATCGACGTGAATGTAAGTGAATAAGAAAAATGACTCACTCACAAGTGATGAATCCACCGTGGCTGGTGGCGAGCTCCTTAGGCTGGGAATCATCGCTTCAATGTGATGGCCCATCTTTGTTGTGAGTGTAGATTCGGTGATTCATGCCATGTCGTGTGGCCGCCTATATATGAGTGACTTGTTGATCTTAAGGTGAGCTATTGAGCATCGATTAGTCATCAAAAGTTTTATCCTTTATATGCTTGCCTGATCGTGGAGCGAGTCCTTACCCTTGAGGCATGTCATTGTGCCCAAGCTATCTTGATTTGGATAACCTCTTGATTGCCTAGATCATGAGGCACTGTGGTGTTTATTTTTTGGATGTATGGGGGACACCACCCAAATCGTAGGGGTACTTATTGAAGTATTCAGATACAATACTGAGATATGATGTAATATCTCGAAAGATAGAGGCATTGACCTTCTAAAGTTCCTTATGGAGGTAAGCCTCCATAGTTAATTACATCTTAGGAAATGAAAATTCCTAAGAATACTCTCGATTAAAGTAGACAATTATCATCTCTAAATATTTCAAGCTTAGACTATCAAGGGATTGGTTATATTTGAAAAATCAATTAGGAAAGTTCAAGGAGAAGACCTATTTTGGGATCCAAATGGAGGAAGTAAGGAATGCTCATGATACTAAGAAGCTTAGTGAGCATTCCAATCTACCCAATAATTAGATTTTATAATTTTGAAGTTAAGGAGATTTATATATTTTGAGTCAAAATTTTCTTAGATTACTAGGGCTTATAATTCAACAACACAAGATTGTGAAAATACCTAAGATGTAAGAATTTATACTTATAGCCCAAAGAAAATAATGTGCTCAGATCCTAAATCTAGGGAGCTTTATCATAAGCTAAAGCACGACCTAAATCTAAGTGAAGATGGGCATAAGGTCTACCTCCACAAGAGAGGATAAATCACCCGACTTATGGGCTTATGACTGCTTGGAGTGGCCGCCAGCTAACTCCTCCTACGATTTAAATTCATGTGGTCTAGTAATATGAAATTGCAAGATAGTTGGGTTATTACTTATTTAGAAAGAGACTAAGTCCTTAAACCCACTCCCTAAGAGACTAGAGCATGAGTGGTATGAATAATGACTTAGTCTAATGTAAAATCATTTTAAATTTTATTCTTATTTTTGACACATCATTTTGACAAAGGCTTTAGAGTTTTTATATGCTTAAATGCATAATGAAATGGATATTGGCCAAATCAATGACAAGAGGGTGTTCTCCACCATAAAGGATGCCCTCACAAGTCAAGAATTCCCTTATCGTGCAAGGATGGAGATCCCCCAATTTCAAGGAAGAAGAAATATTCATGCATGATATGAGATATACAACCATACAGCTAAGGGGTTGCTAAAAATTTTAATTATCTTATTTAATGCTTAGGATTTATGGTGAGATTATGAGTTGTTTAAAATTTAGTTATGAGTGATTAGTTAGATAGAATATTTATTTTTATCCTAAGAGCCTAATCACATCCAAGCCACACAGTAAAGTATCAATCATTAAGAAACTATGAAAAGCATGTCATTTCTAATGTGTAATCTAAACAAATCATCAATCAATTTTATAATTATTGTGAAAAAATAAGAGGCCGGTGTGGTCGAATACCATCGTACAACCTGAAAAGAGAAAATATGGGTAACCGAGCTCTACCCTTATACAACTCATAATATAAAAGAATAATTACAATTTTATTAAATGCTATAAGAGTCTTCATTCTTCATTCTTCCATTTCCTCGATTTGATTCTTCCATCTTTAAATTGGATATGCTTCCTTCAAAGGCATCACAGGGCACCCCAAGATAAAGCCTCCTGGCCATTGAATCTCCCAGAGCACTAATCCTTATTCTTATTATAAAATTACATTGAAAATAGGAAAGTAAATCTAACCACACCTACAAAATAGAGGTTAGCTAAACACATATACAATCCCAAGCAGTTATATATATGATTTGGACTTAGCACCCCACACAAGTGTAAGCAAGCCCACCTGTCCTAACTTAGATTATTCTTAGGGGTTTAAGTAACTTGCAAAGAGAGCATTTATATTTATTTTAAGTATCCCCTTAAGCATAATCCCCTGCAAAAAATATGATTAGGTTAAGAACAACCTAACATCCAGTCTACGAAGCATACACCCTAATATCAAGTCTAAAATAGTACATCACAAAACAAAATATACATCACATCATATTTCATCCTAATATAGAACTAGAAGTGGTGACTTAATTTCTAATGTGTGTGTCAAGGCTTGTGTGGTGTGTCTTACTAAAGCATTAGAGTTATATTTTCTAGGTGTAGAAAATATTCAAATTATCATGAAGGTTGGTCTTACTTTAAATCATTTAATTAATTTGATAATTTTAATTTGTATCTTACTTTGTTTCATATGACCTACACTCAGCATCTAAGTGTTATGAAGAGAAGAAAGAGGATTACCCCCTTTCTTCCCTACATTAAGCTACTTTCTAAAGTATGTTAATTTGATTTAGTTCTCTTTAGTGAATGGCTTATTACATATTTTTTTAATTTAATCCTAAATTTATGTTCACTTTAAATAACTTTATTCAATATAAAAGGCATCTTAAGATTAATCTAATTGAATTATTGTCACATGACATATATTAAATCATTCTTTTCAATCACATGTAACATGCATATGATTAATCATGAGTGTATCTATACATGCAACATATTTTAGCACACTTAAATGATGAATGTATGTGTATGTTTAGAATTTGTATTTTTATTTGGTTTAAATGTATTAATTTAAAGCTTTATCTAAATTCTTAAGCAAAAATACATAAGAATGAAATTAAATAGGTACATGTCATTGTTAAACTAGAGAAGTGAGGTAATCAAATGACCACCTTGGGGTTAGCTAAAGCCTTGTATTCCCAAGATGTCTAGACTATATACCCATTTGCATTCAAACATATGTAAATTTGTATACATGAACATAGGAAGTAAGCTCCAAATCATATGGCTGATTAATTCAACCACTTAGTCAATCATCGATGCATGAAATTTTAATGTAAAATGGGTTTTTTATTCACTAATCACATATACATATATGTGTATAAAGGCATAGGAAAGTACATGCAGTTGTTAAACTAGGAAAGTGAGGTAATCAAATGACCTCTTTAGGGCTAACGAAAGCCTCGTATTCCCAGGATGTCCAGACTATATACTTGTTTTTCTTAGACATACATGAATATATACATAAATGAGGGAAAGAAAACCATGCAAAGATCATATTATATTTTTTAATTGAATAATTTATGTATATGAATTAATGCTCTATCCAAATTCTAATGTTGAAACACATAAGAATGAAATCAAATGGGTACGTGTCATTGTTAAACCAGGGAAGTGAGGTAATCAAATGACCTCCTTGGGGCTAGCTAAACCCTTGTGTTCTCGAGATGTCCAGATTATATACCCATTACCATTCAATCTTACATAAATCAACACATGAATAGAGGAAAGAGAACTCAATATTCATACACTTAAGCTATAAGCACATGAATTTCTTATGTATTTATAACTAGCATCATAACACATATTATTATTCATTTATAAGCTTTTCGAAAAATATATTTGGATTTAATAGTGATAATAGCCACACATATATTAAACTAAATCAACACATGCAAGCTTACATAAAGGAAATCCATTTTATTTTACTTGATTTTGAAAATATGGATGCATGAATTCAAATGACATACCAAATTTAACATGATTGGAAAAAAAAAATCAAATATAAGCATGTGATTCATTCAACCAAACAAGTTCCTATGGTCAATCCAATCAAATAAGATTATTTGAAGCAAACAAAAGCTTCTTTATTAATTAAGTTTTAGATTTGATTTGACTTAAAGAGGAGAAGAGAAATTATCACTTGTTGTTTTAAACCCATTCCTACATTAGTGAGTTGATTTAGTTTAAGGAAATGTAATTAAGTTGATTTTATGGGTTAATTAGATTGAACTCTTAATTAGATTAGTTAATACGCTTACCTATGTCACCTAAAAGTAATTAACTAAATAATTATAAGATAATATGATATGCATGGAAAATAAACTTATAATGATCCTAGGAAATAAAAGGGGCCTAATGCAATTGGCTCATGATTAATAGTTAATTAGGTTAAAGGACTTAATTAATTACTCTTATGATTTTCCCACACATGTGGACTAACCATAATTTCATTAAATTCTTTTAGGTTATTAAACACCTAAAGATCTACCCCAGCATTGATTACTTAAGGTTTAATATGATTATGATTTCAATTTAATTAATTAAGTGGTGCAATTAATTAGGTAAACCTTAATTAATTCTATTTTTAAAAAGTGAAATCAATTTAGGGGAATAGGTTAGGAAAGAGGTCCCAACCCTATTCTTTAGTTCATTTACTATTGAGCAATGATTAATAAACTTAATTAATCAATCAGTTACTATTCATGAGATTAATTAATCATTAATTAACTTGATAGAGTAACTAGTATTCAATTAGTCAATTTCCTTAAATAAGTTAGCAATAAATCCCAAGAAAATCATGGGAGGCAAAGGTCATCCCATTAAATTAACCTACAAAATTTGGGATTAATTGCTCAAGTAATTAAAGAATAATTAAGCTAATTAATTTTTAATTAAACCTTAATTACTATTCAAAATTAATTAAGATCATTTTTAATTACTTCTCCTCTAAAATACCTTTAAAATGAGTATTTATTTATATTTTTCTGATTTTTCTATGATTTGTTATGAATTTTAAAAGTTTCAACCATTAAAATTAGTTAATTAGCCCTAACTAATGCCTAATCCTATTGGCGCCACGTGGCACGCTGATGTGGCACACTTTCCACATGGTGCCACGAGATTGGCTATTTAAAACTTATTCAACTTAGCGCTTATGTGGCGACGACGGATGCGTTTTCTCATCCGCTGCCTGATCTAAGACCGGATAGCTGTGATTAATCCCACAGTGCATGAAGATAAAATCAGATTAAACTAATATATCTAATCATGACCGTCCATTCCAATCATGTAGAACGGATGATGCGTGATCTACCATTCTACTAGCGATGAGAGATGGAGTCCATCCGCCATTGCTCGATTGATCCGAGCTTACCTGAGCTCAGATCAACTCCAAAAGGATCCCACACCTTCACGACGTCGATTAGAGGGGATCTAATGGTCAAGATCACACGAGATGCACATTTCCTTCGAAAAGCTCAAACAAATTTTCACCAAAGCTCGATTTTAATGGCATACCTCGTCGGAACTCAAGACCACCGGCGTAAACCATTAAGAAAGCTTCGTCTAGTGGAGATGAAGCCCTACTGATCGGCATGAGCTTTGAATCCTTGCCATTTGCTCGGAAGATCAACACCCGAAGCTTGGGAGGCTGGCATTGATCGAAATACACCCTCTGATGGTCGAGAAGCTTGGGAGAAGATTCATTTTTTCTCGACGAGCCTTATGGAAGGTGTGTACAAGGTTAATTTGAGTTTGGTGGAGAAATGAATGATTTAGGTTAAACGGGTGGATGCCCTATTCGACTAGGGTGAAATCGACAATGGGGAGCTTGGGGAACTTTGAAAAAGATATGGGATGCTCTCCTTGGTGTGATAGGATTCTCGAGGTCTAATGCTCATTTTGAGGGAGGGGGGGGGGGGATTTACCCCTCCTCCTCTTGATGACAGTCCGTTTAGCTCTAGTGGTCGCTCACCTGAGGGTCATGGGTGGCAGGGAGTGGATGAGTTAGCTCGATTTCAGTGGGTGAAGGTGTGGAGGTGGCTGCTAAAGGGGATAGTGATTGTCCTATGCAAACTAAGAGCTCCAATGGGGAAGGTGAGGTGTGTTCCCCTCCCATGGGTCATGGCTTGGGTCAGGTTGGGTAGTGTCCTAGGTGCCTAGGTGGACCATTGGGAGAGTGTCAAGTGGCCAAGGAATTGAAATGATCACTTACATGGGTAATTTGTTTCATGTGATACCCTTAACCTAAGAGTAGAATAGTCATTTGGTATTTGATTTGATTTGGATAGATTTGAAATGAGTCAAAAGCAGGTTAGCCCAAATTTTAAGTGATTTGGAGTTGATTTGATTAGGTTTGACTCAATTTAGCTCAAATGGATCAAATTGGGTTAGGTTGGGTCAAGTTGAGTAAATTGTCAAATTGGATCAAACCAAGGGTTGGGTCAAGTTCATATGGTCGCTTGGAATATTTTGGTTCAATTAGTTTAGTTTAGTTTGGCTCATTTGAGTTCATTTGGGTCAATTGGGTTAAGTTGACCAATTTGACCAAATTGGTCAAATTGGCTTGGGTTTGGTATTGGTTTGGGTTTCGTTGACCAATTGAAGATGATTGTAGGCTTTGGTTTCAATTAGTTTGGATTTGATTTTGATTTAGGCCAACTTGACCCTTTAGGTCAATTTGGGCTAAATAGGTCAATTGGGTTCAATTGGGTCCAATCATGGCTTTGGTTAAGTTCAACAATCAATTGGGAATGAACTTGAGCCATTGGTTGCAATCAATTTGGTTTATATTTTGATTTGACCCAGTTTGATCTTTTAGGTCAATTTGGGTCAACTTGGGTCAAGAGGGCTAATTGGGTTTGATTTGGCTCAATTGAAGGTCAAGTCATGTTTAAATAATGATTTTGAGTTGGTATGAATCATTGGTTTCTAGGGATTTGTCTTAAGTTGCAATTTGGTTAGTTTGGGTTCATATGGATTAAGAAGGTTGACTTGGTCAAAAGACCAAGTTGACTTAGTTTAAATCAATTTGTGATAATTGATCAACCTAAGGTGATCAACAATCATGATAGGAGGTTTAGGTAGGCTTGGTTCAATCTAATTTGGGTATGATTGAAACTTGTCTCAAATAGGTCAACTTGGTTACTTTGGGTCAAGTGGACCAATTGAGTTTAGTTGGCTTGATTTTGGGTTGAGTTTGATTTAGTTGAGTTTATATATGGATTTGGTATTGATATATATAAATTCAATTGCAATTGATTTGGGTTTGGATGAGTTTTGGTTTATTTGAATATTTCAAGTCAAATAGGTTAAGTTAAGTTTGACTTGGGTTGATTTAATTTGGCTTGATGATTGCAGATTTCATTTATATTTGGGATGATTATTGTAGGAATAATTGATTCATGAGAAAATCAATTGAATTTAGGTTTTAGAATGAAGGAATTTGGCTAGTTCATGGAGTTGGGTCATGAGGCTCAAGTTTGGATTTTGATTTAGTTTGATTTAGTTTTGATGATTTAAATGTATTTTTCATTTATATTTGTGAAGATGATTGAAGATATGATTGATTTATGAGAAAATCAATAGAGTTTGAAGTGATTTGAAGGCAAACTTGGCTTAGCTCATGAAGGTAGGTCATAGGGCTTAGATTTGGATTTGATTTGGTTTGGATTTAATTTTGGTCATGTGATTGTAAATTTGATTTATATTTGTAGAGGTGATTGAAGATGTGATTGATCCATGAGAAAATCCATTGAATCTGGCTTGATTTGGATGAGATTTTGGCTAAGTTCATGAAATTGATTCAAAGGACTAAGGAATGATTTCATGTTTGGATTTGATCATGGGCTTCAATCATTTGGTTTTGAAATTTGGGTTTGGATTTTGGATTTGGATTTGAATTTGATGTTTGAAATGAACTTGAGATTTGGTTTGAGAAGGTGAACATGGATTGGATTTGGGTTGTAGGGTAGGTGGATTATCTTAATCCCTAAAGCATAACCTAATCCTATAGTTAACCCTTCTAAGTCTTTAGGCTTAAGTTAAGTGTTTACCTAATTGTTAAAAGTATTTTATGACTAGGAAAGTCTTAGTGTCTAGAAGACTCCTAAGTTTAAGATGTTAAGATTGAATCCTCACTCCAAAAGTGAGATTAATAGGCACGTATGAGTATAAAATGCTAGAGGGTAATGTTAATCAGTGCTGAAGAGCCTTGATGAAAGGAAATATGCTTCTTGCCTTTAAAGGGAAATTCTTATTGAATCAAATGTTGTAGTTCCTAACATATAACATGATAGAGTGTTAATAGAACGATGTTGAGCCAAGTTCTA
The DNA here is from genome assembly GCA_021442155.1 of Cymbidium sinense. Classification (NCBI taxonomy): domain Eukaryota; kingdom Viridiplantae; phylum Streptophyta; class Magnoliopsida; order Asparagales; family Orchidaceae; genus Cymbidium; species Cymbidium sinense. The sequence goes on from CM038229.1 coordinate 32,070,956, forward strand.
AATAACATGTAGTGGATTGGGAAATAGATGGGCTCACAATATGAATGAGTAAAACTAGCAGTATATGAAAGATCAACATCATTTTGTGGCATTAGGGGAACTCTAGCTTAATGATTGGAAGGCCTTGTATGTGTATTTTTAGGTTGAATTACTTTAATTGGTAGTCAATCCAACAAGAGATAAGGTCCTTCTAACTGACCTAATGTTGGTTGTAAAGCATCTTTAGAAGTTAAATGATCTCATTTTAAGACTCCTCTATCTTGCAGATGTGGTCTTCTTAAAAGATCCTTAAGCACCTTCACCAATGGGATAAGGCCTATTAGGGATGAAAGATGCAAAAGTTTGGTTCCCCTGATTTAAAGACCGATCTTGAGAGTAATTAGTGTTTGAGTGGGGGCCTTTATAATTATGAGCGTTATGCTTATTATTCATAGAATATATGTTCTCTAGAGCTTATAATGGTGGAATTGTTTCCCATAGATGGTGTCAAACTATCGCATGCTAGAAAATACTCAACATAAAAGAAAAATTAAGTCTTACCTCACAAAAATATCCAGCACAAATACAAACACAAAAAATATTTCACATGAAAAAACTTGATAAGGGAAAAAAAAAAGAAGAAACCATGGGATCTTGTTTAGCCAAAATAGTCTACTATATAATTGAAATTACAAAATTTCACACTTTTTCTCTATTGAAGAATGTGGAATTTGAAACTAGAGAATTCAAGTAATAATAGCTTGAAGAAAATAAACAAATGACAATAGTCTTTGGTGGTGGTCGATGATAGATGCCCATAGTTGTTGGCCTTAAGCATTCTTTACAACATTTAATTGAGATCTCAGCTCGGTCCCTTCCTCCTTAAAGTAAAAATGAAGACCTATTTATCGTATTTTTGGAAGAGGCACTTTGATAGTTTTAGCTCATCCCAAAATACTCCATGGGACAGTGTGTATCAATTCCATTTAAGTGTTATAATGATCTCAAAATTGAGAGATCATTGGCTCATTATAGCTCTCGTCGAGTGGATTGATATGACTAAAAGCATACTAGATTTTGCGAACATTTGATTCTTTAAATAATACTTCAAAACTTTTGATTATACTTTTGAGGCATAATTTGAGCTGAATTGGATTCAAATTAATCTATTTTTCAAGTTGATAGGTTTATCTCGTCGAGACATTCAATTCGACTATAAATTTAATGAAATCAATACTCAGGCAATGATAGATTTATTTTTTTGAAGATTTTATCATATATCTTATCCCGTGATTCATGCCTAATTTGTCAGATTTTTATATGATATATCAAGTTTAATGTTAATTAGAAGTTGCAGTTAAATTATCATGTTTCAAAAACATTCCTCTATCTTGTATGAAGAGCTCAAATGTAAAAGTAGTCAAAGGTATAATCATATTATTATTTATAAAGTGTTTTGTTTATATAACATAGTCAATACTTTCCTAAAATCCTTCAAAATATATATCAAATTCAACAAGGATTTGCTATTTCAAAGAATAAGAATAAAATTATTTCAATAAAATTGAGAAATTATTTATATAAAAAATAGTCTCAACAGATACACAAAGGTAAATCCTAGAAGAAATTTCAACTTAATGTTTCAATTAAACATATCAAATAACATAAAGATAATTTAGCATAAAAAACTTTTAATAGGTGCTAAAATTAGTAGCTAACTTTTGCACCATAGTTGGACTTTGTATCTTCTTGAAAAAAAAAGAAATCATAATTTGATCACCAATCACTCCAAAAAGAAATCACGAGACTAATAAAACCTTTTAACCCAATACTATTCCTCAACATATAAAAATTCAAAGATTAAAACGAGTGACATTTTCTTTCTCGCATAAATGACGTCGCATCATAAGAATGTGCTCATCAGCCCACGATCCATGCCGTACAGTGTGAATGACTAACATATGCTTTGAATTTTAAGTAACAAACAACAAATAAAATATCATCACTTCAATCTTCTCTCTAATTTTAAGATTTACAGGTGATACCAGGCTTATCAGCCCAAATGAACGTATAAAAATGCAAAAAAAAAAAAGAAAAAAAAAAAAAAAAAAAGAGAATATTTTTGTCATTTCCCACCTATGTTTTACCTGATCAGCATCCGACGGTCAATAAAAGCTGAGCAAATCACCGCTCCACTGCTCCGGCGGTGCCTCGCCTGCTCTCTCCGACTGGCGGCTGGATTCACGCAAGCTCCCGTTACGCCATGGCTGCGTGGGTCCCACCAGACTCACAGATTCATCTCCACCGCTGCCGCCAGCGGCGATCTCCTCTACCATCCCCGCGGCCTCCATCATCTCAGGTCGATCGTCTGGCCTGACCTCCGTGCACGACACGCCGAGGCGCAACATTCGGACCTTCTCAGGCTCGGCGGTTGCCCGACAAAGGAGCTGTGGATCGATGAGATCGGCCTCCCGCCCCTCTGGGACCGCAGATGCCGCCCAGTGGACGACGTCGATGCCGCCCTTGGTGTTGTTGAGGTATTGTGAAGGGAATTTGCCGGTGAGGATCTCGAGGAGGACGACGCCGAAGCAGTACACGTCGGATTTGGGGGATACGTGCGGGGCTTCGGGGGATTTGAAGGCGAAGAGAACGTTGGGGGCGGCGGAAGGATTGACGAGGGCGATGAGACCGTAATCGGCGAGGATGGGTTCGAAATCGGGGCCGAGGAGGATGTTGCCGGTTTTGAGGTTTCCATGGGGAAGATCGTAGGCAAGCTCGGCGTGGAGGTACGCCATGGAGCGCGCGATTCCTCGGATGATTTTTAAACGCGTTTGCCAATCCAGCGCCGCGTGGTCTGCTCCTCGGTCACCTGCAGAAGTAAGCAGAAGAGTTCACCGACGCTGTTGACAGGGGACAAGCATTTCAATCAATGCTATATTAGGTCCCATTTAAAAATATTTAAGAGAAATTTTGGAAATGATATTTAAATATTTTAAAATTCTTACTTATTTATATATTTAATAAATAATATTTAAGCATTTCAATCACATAATAACACAGGACGACGTACGGAGAAGAAATTTTGGAAATGATATTTGATGTTCGGCTTCTAACTTACCATGGAGGACATACAGAAGGCTTCCCTTTTCAACATACTCGGACACAACCAGCTTCTCTTCTTTTCGAAAATGATAAGCGAGCACCGGCAACAAATTTGGATGCCGCAACCGCCCCAATCTCCTCATCTCCCGATCAAATCCCTCCTTGTTCAACCGGTTCAGCTCCCTCATCCTCTTCACTGCAACGGCCAGCCCATTCGCCATCACCGCTTGATAGACAGAACCAAGCCCTCCGTTTCCAAGCACCTCCGCTGCCGCCTTCATCAAATCTGGCAATCCAAAAACACCCTTTTCATCATTCACCATCACCAGCTCCGAGACGCTGCTGTTTCCCCTGTTAGAACCGCCACCGATTCCCCTGTTTGAACCGCTGCGCTCCTTGCTACGGCTGCGGGAACTAGCAGCTGCGGGTAATTGCACCGGTGAGGCGGATGCTGCTGCTTCCATGGCTTCTGTAACGGAAACAGCATCATGGTGACTCCTAAAGGAATCTGCGTATTGGTCTCTGCCGCGGGTTTTGACGGCGGCATAGCCGATGACAAGGGCAAGGAAGACTAGGAGGATGCCGAAGACGAGGAGGACGAGTTGGCCGGAGTTGGAGTCCTTTGAGAGCCCTGGAGGCGGCTGCTTGAATTCTTTCATATGGGATGTCGGGATGGGGCAACGGGGGCCATTATGTGGCGGCCCGCAAAGCTTAGGGTTGCCGGCGAATGCAGAGGCGCTGAAGTGAGCCAGAGAGATGGGAATAGGGCCCTGCGAGTTTTGGCCATAAACGATTAGAACAGGAGTTGGTCTCTTTTTTGTTTCTATTTATTTATTTTCCTTTTAACTTTGCTCAAGGCCTTGGATCAATTGCTATAAAGCAGATAAACACCATGCTCAAATTCTTCTTATGTATTTGATTCGATAATATTATTGAACTGAACAGGAGGTTAACAATAAACGAAATTTTATGATTTTGAATTGTAGATTAATGCTTCGTTGATTCGTGAACTCTAAATTTTTGTGACTTGTGGCCTATCATGCAAATTATTGATCAGCCAACATTAAATTATTACGTTTGATCTGTTACTGGTCAGAAGGGCTCCCAATGTACTGGGTTTAAGGATCATCACTCATCAATTAAACAAAATATGTTTAAATCGCTGCTTCAATTTGCATTAATAACTTGCAATTTAATGCTATAACATCTTAATTTTAGGCCTAAAATAATGTTATTAAATATATTCAAGCATTTATATGGCTCAATTGACGTATTTTTATTTTCATCTACAGTTTTATGCATCAGATTCATTTAGGGCCTAAATTTATTCAACTAACCTTTGATCTTCTACGTGCATTGCTTAACAAGCTAAACAAAACAATAGAAAAGCATAATCCTACCTGCAAATCATTATTGGAGACGTTGAAAGAGCGGAGAGCCGGAAGCTGCAGCGCTGGGATGGCGCCGATGAAACCATTCCCTTCCAAATGTAGCTCCACGAGCAATGAAGCATTGGAAAGAGATGACGGAATCCTCCCAGAAAGCTCATTTCCATTCAGCCATAGCTTCTTAAGGTGATCCATCGATGAGAAAAGAGAATCATTGATAAGACCAGAGAACCGGTTATTCGATAGATAAATCGATTTAAGCGCATCGAGGCGGCCAATATTCGGTAGCGGTCCAGAAAAGTTATTATTATTGAAGCTGATGGAGCGGAGGGAGCCGAAGTGGGAGAGAGCTTCAACGTTGATGGTGCCTTCGAGGCCGAGACCGTCAAGACGAAGCCTGATGAAGACTCCTCGTTCGCAGTGGACTCCGGTCCAGGAGGCAGTGCAAGGGGATGTGGATGATTCGTCGCGGGAAACGGTGACGGAAGAGGTGGACCAAGAGGACAGGGCGGGGTCGGTATTGCCGAAGGAGGATTTGAGGAGGAGGAGGGCGTCGGTGTCTGAGAGGGAGGAGGAGAGGGGTTGGTGGAGGAAGAAGAGGAGGAAGACAAGGGGAATAGTGGCCATGAATGCATGGGAGGGGAGAGGATGCCGGAAGGTACGTTAGGGCTATTTCGTTTCTCTTGTTTTGTTTGGAACGGTGGATTGTTTGACAACGTCAAAGAAGAGGAGAGAGTAATGATGGTCGGAGGTTTGGGGGAGACTTTTCTATAATAGATTCACCTGAAGAGTTTGTTAAATAAAGTTATATTTTTTTCAAAATTATATCAAAATCTTCTTTTATACATATAATTTTATTTTGTTATTTATTAATATGTTGTTTCAAAATATCTCATCAAAAATGTTTTGCTCTACAATATGTTAATGATCACAACGAGGTCATCATTTTTGATGATAAAATATTTAATGTGAGTCAATATTAATGTTGATTCATTCAACTATTAAACTATTCATTTAAATAAATGATATTTGCCAATATCTCCTTTTGTGTTGCACCAAATGTATCACTTATAATTTTATCACGACTTGTTGTGTATGATCGATCTCCCCACTCAAAAATTGTAATGCAAGAAGATTTATTTGGAGGAATTCATCTAGCCTCTAAGCTAGTGATTGTTGTTGTTGGTGGTAATAGTGAACATATAGTTGAAGGTGAAGAGGAAGTGCTAAATGTTGGTGATAATGTGTTGAAAGAATCTTAGTTAAATGATGGCATAAAAGAGATGGTTGTGGACGAGAATAATGTCAGTGGCATAGTGAGAGACATCATGAAAGATAAATGACAAGGAGAGATGGTTGGGAAAATTAAAAAAGATTGGCTTGATTTATAAACTTGAAAAAAGAAGTCCATTAATGTCCATGTGAATGGCTAAAAACTAATAATTTATCACATATACTAAAATCCTTCGTATGACAAAAATCTCATGAAACTAGAGTTTTTTTTATTATGAATTCAAGGCCAACTTTTGCATAATAATATGATATTATGTTATATGAGATCCATATTATACTAGCTTTATCATAGCTAAACCAAAATAAGAGATGTTCTATGTAGAAGACATTTGAATTGTTGTGTAGAAAAAATTTATCAAAATGATAATATGAACTTCATATAAAGTACTTCATAAGAGTATATGAGTAAATAGATCAGGGTAAGCTCACCACCTTTCATCTAAACTCATTATAAATATTTATTCAATAATAGATCATGAAGTTAATAAAATGGGATCTTGGGAGTATATGAGTAAAAGGGACTAGTTGGTTTAGCAAATTTCACTCATTATTTTGATTTCTTTTAACTTGACCAAATTTATCAAGAAAGACACATGATTTAATTATTAGTATTATTATTATTATCCCATAAGAATAGTTCATATATTAGGTGTTGATTTTTAAGGAAAAGGGTCATAATTGAGTGAGATGAAGCTTCAATATATAGAAACCTATGTGATAATAGTTATTGAATCACCACAAACTTAGCAGAGACTGCGATAGGCTCAAGGTGATGAATGGGCATGAAAATGAACTTAAGGAATATATAAAAACAACTTTAATTTATACTTCATCAATCTAATATTTATGCTATTAAGTCCAAGGTCATGTAGCTTAGGAAGGTAATCAATCCAACCAATTATGATATGTTTTGTAAGAAATCATGAATTACATCTTTAGAATTAGTCTTATGACATCAAATAAAAGAAGAAATACTAAGGATCTTTTGACAAGTAATTTCTAAAGAAAAAAATGAATAATATAAGACCTGAAATATATTTATAAGTGGATAAATGCCTACAATACAAAATGGCATAGCCTAATTATATGCAACTAATTGTTCTTGACTTTACACTTACAATCATTTTGGCATCAACTTACCATTTTCTACTGTGATAAGCTTCCCTAAGCATATATAATTAAATCCTTGTCTAATTAAGGCTCTATCCTAAGAGATGTGACATACTATACAAGTTATTTATTCCTTATTAATGAATGACATTTAATTATACATGCTTGGCATAACAATATCATGAATGCACTAGCGTTTGAGGGGTCATCATAACTGGCTAGCTCTATCTTATACATCTTTTAGGGGCATAAGAGAGCAAAAGTGACTTAAAATATTTAGTTGTAGAGAGCATTAATTTTATCTTTAAAATATTTTTAATTGATTCTAAGGTTTATTTATTATTTTGTTAATATTGAAGAAAATATTTTGTTTCATTAGACTAGCATAAGATCATTTATAGCCTATATAATCATACAATAATAAAAAAAACCAAAATAACAATTAAGTAGATATTATTAATCACTATAATGTGATGGCTATGCAAGAATATGTAGTTGATCGATGCAGTTGTATAACCTACTTATACATACCTAGAATAAAAGTAAAAAAAGTACTAGTTGAATTTTACTCCATAAGCTTGGATAGTTCAAATAATAAATGTATGTATTGATTTTCTCATACTCTTATTCCTTTATCATGCTTCAAAATTGTATTGAGTCAAGAAACCTTTCTTATACTTTATTGTATTTAAAAATTTTAAAATGAAGTACAGAATATCTTAAAACTATGTGGATCCATTATAACACATGAGAATATTACAGATGATGTCACAAGTAATATAAATAAAAATAGTCATTCATTAGGTACCTATAGAAGAATATTTTTATATTAATTCTAAAACATAACACAATGACATAGCACATTAAAAAAAATTAATCTTATATTATAATTACACTCAAAGAAATCACATCCTAAGAATCAAAGGGTTTGCTTATCAAAATGCCCTAAGTATATCTTACTTATGTTTAGCAACTAAATGGTTAAAGCTATTATAGCATCGACGTGTATTTGATTGTCTTGATATCTTTCATGTGATTTGATAGCAAAACAAGCTATGACATTTATAAAAGTATTATTATCTAGTGCTCATCACTTTATTATTAATGTCAGTGATAAACTTTAGACTAATTATACTCATTAAGTAATGAGATATGATTTTGATTAAAAATTTTATTATTAGATAAACTATCACCTAATTAAAATAGTTAGTTAATCATAATAATATATGAATTTAACACTAATAGGATGAATTCTAACCTAAATTGTGACATCTCTTCATCTGCTTGTAAGCATTAATATGATGGAGATACTTGAGACTATCAACTATCAAGTATTATATTCAAACATTCAAGTGGGATATGAACATACATAGATAGAAATATTTTATATATATAAAGAAATATTGAAAACACTTGGATTACAAGGTAAATTTGTGAATAGTGACTATCTATTCAAATAATGAAAGAAAAAAAAACCAAGTAACTAAGGGTATTCAATCACAGGATGTGGCTAAACTATGAAATGATTTTGTTAAAATGATATGACTCAAAAGAGTAAAAGTTTGACAAAAATGATATTGGGTAAATTAATATTGAGCTTGACTTAAGGAGTTCATAAATAAATTAATAATTTTATTACAAGGGTGTAAATAATGTCAATTGACTAGTTTATAGAATTTTATCAATCATGCCTATATGACTGAGGGGATAAATAGAATACAAGTTAAAAAAAAAAGATAAAAGTACCCAGCAAAAAGGATTGGCTAAATATCTGAAACTTAGTAAAGGGTGAAATGTCAAGAAATATAATTAACTCAATGATTTAAATTACTAAAATAGTATAATAGGTAATCAAAATCATAAAATATCATACATGCTAAGCTTGGAATGTGTGTTTTTATCAAGTTAACTTACTTAGGAAATAAACTTATGTGCACAAATATTAGTGTAAATAATTTCAATTAATGTAATTAACTCTATATAATAGAGGGTTTAAAACTAAATAAAGCCATAACTAAAATCATGGTACAATAAACTTTATGTTCTCAATCTAGTGCATAGATGGATATATCTAAGAGTGTTAGATCCCAATTTTTCTATGAATTTTAACTAGGCTTTACTTGTGAATCTTGCAATGAGAAGTAAGGGGAAGAGAAAGAGAGAATATATCCATTATGGTAATGAATATAGATAATACATTAGTGATTTGAGTACAAGAGCTTCTAAATGATCCCATCAACAAAAGATTACCAAAAAGTCTAAAAGGTCTTAAAGAGTCTAAAAAAAGTTCTTTAGGATCCATAGGACCACTTATTTATAAGGTCAAAATGTTACACATAGGGTTACAAGAAACTCATAACATAATAAAAAAGGGAAATACATATACTCTAGAAAGTAATTGGATACAAACATGTATATAATATTATGTTGTATGAGTTAACTTACTTGGGCATGTAGTGTAAGAGACTATGACACTCAAGAAGGGGAGTGACTTGGGTATTTTAAAAATAGTTTAAGTTAAAATTTAAATTTAACATTTAGAATAAAGATAATTTTAAATTTAATATAATGATTTACCAAAATTTATTAAGTAACAAAAATAAATATAAAAAAAAGTAAAGCAAGATAATAAGTATGAGATTTTTAAGTAGTTCGACCAAAACCTCAAATGAGCCTATGTACATCCCTAACCTTCATGATTAGGATTCCAATATTCCAAAAAAAGGTAAATACAATATGTACTCTTTTATAATGGGACATTGTCTATAATGGGTTGAGTACAACCCAAATAATAATCTTGTACTCTCTTATAATAAGGTGAGCACAATCCCAATAAACAGATCTTAAATTAAAATGAAAAAAAAACAACCTTATAAATTTTACAACATTAAGTCCAAAAGTTTTAGCAATCTTTCCGTACACTATGGTGATCTTACAACACAATATGATCACCTTGCACTAAGCAAACATTTGCAAGAATTTTGAAAAAAAAAGTGGCTCAAAAGGTTTATGTAAAATAATAAGATTACTTTTCAAAAATGATTCTTGCAATATTTATAATTTAATGCAAATAGTTTATCAATGTGAAAATGCTTTTAAAATGAGTAATCAAATATTTGTGATGCTTGAAAATAAAATTTTCAGCTAATGCAAAAAATTAATTTTAATATAATTCAGATTAATTTCAAAAATACAATGTAAGTATTATTAATTTTTCACTAATATTTTATTTCTTCAAGTGTAACAAGTTAATTTCAGCAAAAATATAAAATGAACTCAGCAAGATATAAAGTTTAATATGTAATATTTGATGAATATAATTTCAAATAAAATTATTATGATTTAAATTTCAGCCCAACACCATAGAAATTAAGAGTATTAAAAAGGAAGCTTGAAGAGGGTGAATCTTACTTAAGGATTTAATAAGCTTTTAAAATAAAAATACCTCATTTCTTGATGAAAGATGATGAATTTGTTAGGTTGTTTATGAAAATAAATTCAATTTATTTAATTTGTCATCGATCCCATTAATTCATTCAAATATAGAAAGAAATGTCCTCTAATGCTTCAAATGACCTATGAAGGTAATTAATGAGAGGTTTCTGAATTCAACGTTTAAAGATCTATGAAGGAATTAAACAAATAAAACTTGAAATTAAAGAAGAAAATTTTGTCCAAGTCATTAAAATTAATAAAATGGAGTTATTTATGTAAAGTGGACTTTAAAAGCTACACATACAAATTAATAATTAAAGATACTTGATTAAATGAGTAAAAAATCTTAAATAAAATAAAATGAAATAAGATAAAATTAAAAGTTTTTTAGCCCTATATTTTCAATACATTTAATTTTAATTGTGATTTCAGTTTAAAAACAAATTTGAATTAAAATGGCTTGAGAAAATAATTGTATATAATGTAATTTTTGAATAAATAAAATAAAAGTATGCATTAATAATGAGATGAAAATTTATTGATTTTGCATGAATGATTTTGAATAATAGGTATCAAACATAAACTAATTATGCCATTTAATTTTTATGAACCAAGTAATAGTTATGCGAGAAATTTGAGAAATTGAAAGTGCAGTTTTTTTTTAATTTTTTGATAAAATAATATTATGATGATTAAAATCATAAAATAATGATTAAGTTTTTCAATTAATTTCATTATCGGCACATTTATCAATTTTTTTTTTGCAAAATCCACTAAAACCCAACAATTACTCTTAATTGCCATAGCTTGTTTAATTTTATAATTTTTTTGGAATGTCAAAAAATAAATTATTTGTAATTCCAAACATTTGTTTATTATTATCAAAATTCAAAAAAATGAGTCCATGAGCTCATGGATGAAACAGGGAGTTTAATAGTTCACCACCTATTTGCTACTAAGGGACACAACAAAGGGCTTGTATAGTTTTTTGATATTCACATTAAGAAACCTAGCTTAGTAAATAAGGTGAGGAACTAAAGAAGCTAAATGCTCTTCATTAAGAGTTCGATAACCTCTTTAGTGTCAATTAAGCCTATTTAATTTTGAGAAGAAAAATATTCATGCAATAGCTAAACATAAAGGAAAGGGTGGCCTACCAAAGCTGAAGTGAAGGATGCTTAATGTCGATTTGTTCTTGTGAGGAAAGCAAATACATGAGTCCTTATTCTGTAATAACTCACTCCTATATTTGGCATTTTTCAATTATTTAACCATTTTGATCTTATTTTGCAAATACATCTTTATAGGCAACATAATTTTTGCCACCTACTTAATAGATCATGAGGTACTCAGATTTCTTGGTGACTAGCTAATTAGTTTAATGAGACGGGAGGAGCTCTGGTTCTCAATACTAATTTTTGCTCAGCATCCCCAATGATGCCTTGCCAGGATGCGGCAAGTGTTGCAACTATGTAAATGCTCATGTCGCTGGCTAAGGCTCCTATAATGGCATGGAGGGATAAAATGGTGAGTGTTATCACTAAAATTGTCATTCCTCAAGCACAACTTAAGTAAAAGTGATAAGACAAAGGGAAGGAAAAATCGTGTGAGTTGGGCCATTCAAAGAAGAAAAAGTCTTCTCATTGAAAAAAGAGTTCTTATGACTTATGGATCACTAATCTTTCCAACACCACTTACACTATTGAAAACTTTGTATAATCCTTCATTATTAGGGATTGTCTTAATGATCTATCTCACAAGATGCTATAAATTGTGCCCTTAAGAAGGAATATAGTATTGCTTGATCCATGTTGTATGAAGAGTCTGATTAATATCAAGTGGTTGATAATGTGTTGAATAAGAATAAGAAGGAGAAGAATAAGCTAGCTAAAGAACTTGCCAGCGATGTGTTTGAAAGGGGTAAACTCACTATAAATCTTACTCATTATGAAGGTGAGTTTTTATAGAGGGTGGTGGAGTTTATGAAAAAGGATTCAATGCAGGTCAACATCTTGTAGACTGAGAAACATAAGAAACTACTCATGGCTAAATTTTCGGTAGGTGCAAAGTGTAGCATAACGAAGTTGGTGGAGCATGATCACTAAGACAACAAATTCTTGAAAGTTGATAATGTTTTTGCTCTATCAAACTTTAATGGCAATGATATGGTGAGTGCTGCAAGTTAGCTTAGCTCTTTTCAATACATCCTCTCAAATACGTTCTCTCACTCATACTTTAATGACAATGATTTGGTGTAGTCCTAAGTACTTATTTATTTTATGGTGAACTCATTTTTGCTATGTTATTTGGTGTTGTTTATTGGATCTTTGTAGTTATTGTTGCACTCGCCAATATGTTAGATTGCTAATAAGGTTGATTAATTGTTGCCTAGTGTATATCACCTTACACTAGACATGTAGGACTTCGTAAGGGCGCTTATTGTTAACAAAAAAATATTAGCATGGATAAACTCCAAACCCTTCCTAAGCAACTAACAAAATAAGCATTATTATACTATAAGGTTAGCCTTTATAAAGTTCCCATGTAGGAGGTTCTTTTACTAAATCTTTCTTACAACTTAGATCTGACTCTAGCTAATCCTAGAGTTTGCTTCATTCACTACTTAAGTTCAAAAATTTCTTAGTGACTGTTATTGTGGGACTTTAAGCAAACAATCCTTATTATTTATTCAATTGCTCTTAGAATTGGCCCACCTAAAATTTAATTTTAGGGATTTGATCTAGGGTTAAGTTAAAGTAACTTATCTACTTTTATCTCATACCCAAAACCATAAGTAGATGCCTTTCCTTATTAACCTTTGAATGTTGATCTTTAATTTTAATTCTAAAATATTTCCCATGAATTCTTGGCCCAATAAAACTCATGAGCATAGACTTTAGTTGACCATGGATCATGAAATCAAACTTTGGTCAAACTCAAGTTAACCTTAGGTCTATTATGAACTGACTCTAATAAAGATCTCTAAAGTTCATCGAATGATCATTAAAGCTGATGTATGTTTAGGGTCTATTGGTGAATAAAATGCCACCAAGCCAACCTGATTAACCTCCCTTGACTCAATTTTATCGAAGTTGGCTAATAACACCTTAATGGACTTAAACATCAAATTAATTAGCCTAAAATAAATCAAACTATTTTTTAATGCCTCATACGGTTTCTATAACTTGCTTTGCACAATTACTAATTAGAGAAAATCTAAGAGGCCATTAGAATTGCTTTGACCCATTAATACTTGGATGCCACTAAGGGCATTTGAACATAGAAAATCGAAGAATTATCTTGCTACTCGTGATTGAAAATGGTGTGCACCGAATCCCCATGGGAACCCATTTCATAATTTTCTAATATAAAATAAAAATATTATAAAATTTTCTAAGATATTCAATCAAAATAAAAAAATTGGAAAAATTAAAATAAATTCAATGATAAATTCACTCTCTTGGGTGATTTAGCTATAATCATTATTTAGGCATTTTAACCATCATCTTCATTAGTTATGGTGTTTCAAACTCTATATTGCAAATTAACATTCAATATATGAATTATCCTGTTATGGTAATTCTTACTAAACTTCAATAATTTCTTTGAATATCCTGAAAGAAGAAAATAAACCATAATCAAATTTATGCATTCATTTATTAAGAGTTTCTTGAAGAGGTGTCTACAAGTATAATTAATTGGAATAGATATGTCTTCCTAAAAGAATGGGTGACCCACAGTTCTTTCTTTTCTTATTAACTTGGTAAAATAGCTATATATAAATATCTATCATAAGTATATATAAGAACTTAAATCTAGCTAAGATTCTTACTTTTATCATTCAAAGTAAAAAATTTATTTATAGTTTATTTTACTAAGTTAATACATTTACAACCCTAACACTCACTAGGGTTGACAAGTTAGAGTTTGTGTGATCTAGGGTAGTCACCTTAGGTGTACCTCACCTTTCACCAAATATATAAGGCTTCATAGGGGAAATCACTTAGACTTGTCAATAGGAGGGAATTAGGCAATACCCACTATGAAACTCATTTCAAAGGCGAGAATCAGCTCAATATGGCTATATCCATAAAATTGGGTGCACCTCAATTTTTTCTAAGCTCTTGATTCCTTATGAGGGAACTCAACCAAACTTGCATGTTATGAGGGACATGCTTACTACTCAATATAAAGCTTGTCATAAAGAGTGGAGTCTGCTTGCTATAGTTTATCTATATTCTCTTTTCTTTATTTTCTCTTACTTTTTAGAATATATGAGTGAAATACTTCTAGTATTTAAGATAGTTACCTACATGTTTATTTATTGGTTGAGTGTTCGAGCAGTGGCATTTACCTTTAATAATATTAAGTTTCCAAAATGGATGTTCTTTTGTTTAACATTGTTGTTATAATACTTAAACCATCTTTCTCTTAGTATCTTCTTTTATTAGGATGCCAATATTTGAAGATTCTCTAGTAGGCCAAACTCCATTTCCATTCTTTCTTTATTCTATTTCTCCCACACAATAGCTTATTGATTTTACACGATAGCTGCCATTACTTTCTGACTATGTAACTTGTATTTGATAGGTAGTAAGGCTTCTACAACATGAGATAAATTGAATGGCATCCAACCTATTGTTAAAGATGGTGTTGTTCTATATGCCTAAAGACTAATAACAATGCTTTAAATCATTTGGTCTCGGTGCCTTTATTTTGTTCTTCAATAGATTGAGAATTTGCTCATTCCCTACATCAACTTGGACGTTGGTTTGTAGTGATGTACTATAGAGAACTTGAGATAGATCTCTTAAAACTCATAAAATTCTTTCCCATTATTGATGATGATGAACCTAGGTAAGACATACATGTAAATAATGTTAAACCATATGAAATTTTTTAGATACTTCAGCCATGAATTTTAGCCTTCACTTTGATCCACTTAAAGAAGTAGTCCATAATCAAGATGAATTTCTTTGTTCACTAGTTACACGCCCCTCCTAGTGTAAGAATCATAATTGATTTTAAGCAAATATTTGACATTGCTTCCATATCCTCAAAAAGATTTTTATATCATTCTAAGTAACATTGCTTGCATCTCCTCAAAAAAGCGGAACAATGATCCCCTTGGAAGGATGAGTTTGGAACTCATTAGCCCCAAGATGTCAAAAATAGACTTGAAGATGATATTGATTGAGCTCCTACTATCGATCAATATGTTGCTAATATGGTAATTTGCAATGAGTGTTGTAAGGATGATTTTTTCATTGTATAGGCTGTTAACTACAGGACAATCTTTCTCTAAAGAGCTTATAGGAACTATTAGAGTATTCAGTGTTTGCGCTATGGATATCAAGTTGAATTTCTAAGATTAAAGTCATTTAAGGCTAGCTCACTTCATAAACTCTCCATCTTATTTAAAGATGTCAAGTATGATACCCATGATGAGAATTCAATGACCCGGATTGGTTAATTCTTCATCTCGGTACTTCCTTTCCTTGTCTTCTAGCAAACTCTTTAAGTTCCACATATTTGATGAGCTCATTTACTAGAATTCATAAGTGGCAACATTCCTCAGTGTCATGTTCATGGTTGTGAAGATAAGCACAATTTTTGAACTAATCACAACTCCATCTAACTTCAAAGGTGGCGGCTACCTAATGTATTCCTTATTTTAGATAGCCTCCACTAACTTAAACATTGATATTCTCAAGGGAAACATAGTGGTATGTCGAAAGTACTCGTCATGTTGATGGTGACTGGGTTAATGTCTGGGTTCTCAATAGTGTACTAGCACTTCTTTATTGTGAATAAGCTTTCTTCTTCAATACTGACTTCTTAATTAGAGCCTGTTTCTCAAGAGTCACTATAGGGGTGACTTCTTCAAGAGATCACCTCCACAAGTTTCCATTGATTGACCTTATTGCACTATTTAACATTAACATGTATATTTTCCAACTTTAGTAGTTCAGTAAGGGTTTTGAGTTGTTACAGCCTAAGTGCATATTTGAAAGGTCTCTTCATAAAGCCTTATGAGAGTGTGGCTTGTGTGATTATGAGCACTATGTCTTTAATCTCTAACATCTCTTTTTAAAAATGGGTGATGAAACTTTTAAAAGAATCATCCAATGGGCTCATAACTAGCTGCAAACATTGACTTAAACTTAATAAAAGAAGTTATTATTCTAATTGGCAGCCACGAGAATCATCTGAGGGTCAATTCTTTAAAGGTGATGAAGAGGATTTGGCCCTTCATTACATCATCCAAAAGAAGTAACGATCCAAGGAGAATGCTATAGTTTAATGAACAGATGAAAAATCCAAAAGAAATAAAAATGGAGTCCTTAGCAAAAAAAAAAGTCACCTATGGAGGAAGATCTATACCTTTTTATAGAGTATTAAAGGAGGTTTTACATGTAATAGAAATGAATGCTAAGTAAATAAGAAAAATGATTCACTTGGAAGGAGCGAGCTCCCTAGGCTAGGAATCTTCAACTCTGATGAGGTGTTCCATCTTCATCATGCGGTTGTATGTGCGGTCGCCCATATATGATTGAATTGTTGATCTTGAGGTGAGCTATTAAGCATCGATCAATCATTGAAAGATTTATCATTTATGTGGTTGCTTGATCATAAGGCATGTCTTTATCCTTGAGGCATGTCATTGTGCCCAAGCTATCTTGATTTGGATAACCTCTTGATTGCCTAGCTCATGAAGAACATATGGGTATAAAATGCTAGAAAATAGTGTTAATTAACAATGAAGAGCCTTAATGAAAGGCAAGATGATTCTTGCCTTTAAAGGGAAATTCTTATTAAATCAAATGTTGTAGTTCCTCACATATAACACGATAGGGTGTTAATAGAGCGATGTTGAGCCAAGCCCTCAATAGTCGTTAGTGGATTGGGAACTAGATGGGCTCACAATACGGATGAGTAAAATGTGATGGGTTAGTATTCTCTATTCTAAGTGACTTTAACACTAGCACAAATATACCTCATTTAGCACATTCTCCTACTCATCCTCCTAATGGATCTAAGGTTAAGTGAAGTCATTAATCTTTTGAATAAATCTCATCTCAATAAGATGTATTGTGCCTCCCTAATCTTAAACTACTTAGGATCTTTTATTTTCACTATGAGTTTCATGGTCTTCAAAAATTTGATGAATGAATACACTTAGCTTAGAGAATGGTTCTTTTCTATCGGCAAAGAATTCCTCTCTTCTATACTGGAGATATTGACTTTTACGTGTGTTGACCTCATTTTTGGATGAGGTTAATATTACGTTCAAAACTAATAATTAGGATACCCAATCCTAGATTAGAAATCTCCTAATTATATACTTAGGACACTTCACTTAGTGACCTATTGCACCTTTTGAAGATCTAATCTAAATCAACAAGATTGGATAGACCTAGACTAAATCCAAATCAAGGTCCAAAATTGGTTAACCCATTTAACATAAGTCTGACCTAGATGGGTCCCACCAATTCAAAGGTAAACCCACCAAAATTTGAACAAATAAAATTTCAAATAGGCTAAATGATAATATATTCATGTTTAAACATAAATTTAAGAGAATATAAATCCAATAAGGCCTTAATTAGGCTAAATAGGTCATTTGACCTAAATGGGCCTAAATGGACCATATTGGATTCAAATTCAAATAAAATTCAAATTAACCCAAATTAATTGTATAAAATCACTTAAGAATGATTATTAAACACAAATCAACTAATCATTAGGCTCAATTTGGCCAATATCCATTTGACCTAAATGAATCCAAACCTAACCCAAACCTAACCCATTAAGCTTAAATGGGCCAAATTATATTTTAAACCCAATGTAAATGGAATTTATTAATCCAATGCATCCTAAATTTCTTGGAATAGCATAATTGAAAGATAAATGCATTGTAATTGAGCCAAACACATCATTTGACTCAATTCAAGTCAACCTAACCCACTTAAACCATAATGGGTTTAATATAGAAAAAACCCATGGATAATTGCAAATTCCATGAAATCCAGTAATTGAAAACATCGTAAAAAATCAAATTGATGTAATTGACACATTAATCTAGTGCTAATCCACCAAATAGAATGTGTTAGGTTAACATACATCAAAATTCCTTAAATGGCATAATTGAACCCAGATTTAAACCCAACCCCATGGAATTGATCTAAACCCATCCTAAAATGAATTTAAGATGATTTGCAAAAAAAACTAAGTGGATTAATCAAGCCCAAATGCATCCAAAGCAATAAAATATGCCATTGTAAAGAGAGGTTGCTTGGAGACAAAGAGAGCTTCCCCAATCCACTCCATCTCTTTATCATTCTATCCTAACACCTTTGAACAAGTGTTAAGCCACTGATCATCCTGAAGCTAGCCTCCAAGGTTAGCAATTAACCTAGCTAATCAATGAGGAGGAAAAAGCCATTAAGAACTCTCGGCCTTTAATGGTAAGTGAAGCTAGAGAAGTCCTAAGGAAAAATTGAGCATTCCATCATGTTCGTTAAGTGAAACAAAGTTGAGTGCACCAAAACCATGATCTCCTCACTATCATAATGCTGAAAAACTACCAAGCTCAGAATCCATCTGTGCAGAGGTCGATCCAACAGGAGGTAACCCAATTGCTTCTTCCCAAAGCTTCATCACACCATCCCGAAGTTATTGGAGTCAACCCCACCACCGAATATCACTGGAATCAAGGTATGCCATTAAAGCAACCACTCAAGATTTTAATTTTGGTCCTTTTCAAAGAAAATTTAATCTAAAGAAAGATTATATCATATAGATCCCTTCATTTTAGTTCACTAATCATTTTGGAAGTGAAATTGAGTGATTTTAATAGTTGGATTGATAGAAATCACCTCAATTTGATGGATGGCTTTCGATTTTCACCATCATTGTGGAGGTAAAATCTCCACCATTTGTTGTTTATTAAGAACAGACGCCAAGATTTAGCCAGATCATATGATCTAATCCCTTAAAAAAATCATAAGAGAAATTTTGATTGTCCAATCGAAGATTAGACGGTCGGGACCAATCCCGCATGTGTCGCCATTTTAATGAGAGATCCATGTGGATCCTGCATGGATGAATGCCACGGTGCCGCATGTAAAGCGATACCACATAGGATCCATGTGGATCCAATGCAATTAAAGAGGAAAATCATATTTTTCTGATTTTATAAATTGCAAACAATTAGGAAAAACTTCAAAAAATATAATAAATCAAATATTAAGCCAAAAATCCAAATAAAAGCTTTATAGATTCATCATAGTTAAAGGAATCCATTAAAATTAAAATCCTCAATTAATTTTGAATTAATTTAGGTTTAAATAAAAATTTTTGAACCAAAATTAATCCCAAACTAATGATCAAAATAAATTGAAACTTTGGGGAACTAAAATTAGTGTTAAGAAACACATTAGGTGAATTTTTCATAATTTATTGAATAATAAATGTAAATATATGAAATTTTCAATTATAAACCTTAATTTAATAAAAATAAATTAAATATGATTAAAAAATTTCAAGAAAATCAAGGAAACAATCGAAAACATCATAACACACCCTAATGAACTTAAATGCATCATTGAAACTCATTGAAACCTAATTAATCATAAAATGACCTAATTTAGCATTTAATTGAATTAATTAAGCTAAAATTAAATAAATCATATTAAATCAACTAGAATTCTAAAAAATTATAAATAAATCCACCTTGGAATCTTTCTGAGGGGAATCTAGGAAAAATAAAACCCTTAAATAATTCTCATTAAATTAGGCTTAATTTAAGTTTTAATGAAATAAGCATAACCTTAATTATTCCTAAATTACACATATGTTCAAAGTGAAATTTTAGGAAAATCAAATTGTCAAGGAACCCAACTTGCCATAAAATGTCCAAGTAATATGAAAGTAAAGGAACTTAATTAATCATGTTAAAGATTAATAATAATTAAAAATATGGAATTTAATTACTCTCTAAAATTAATAATCAATTAAACCATGATAAACCGACTAATAAATTGAAATATAAAATTCATTATCCTCTGAACTTTGTAATCTATCAACATATGAATACATTAAGGCCATTTAGATTAAGGAAAAAAGTGGCTATAAATGTAAATGTGAACAAACTTAATAAAATTAAGTTTGATTTAAAGAAACCTAGGACAAGTTTAGTACACATAAAAAAGTAAAATAACCCTTCATAATTAGCATCATATGGTGTAGTTTCCATCAATGGTGTATCAATCATAGGTGTAGTCACCATCACTGCTAGATACATGGTGTGGTTTTACATTAATCTCCTAATGTTCTACACCCTATGATTGCCTCTTAGCCCTTTTAGAGTTGGGGTACTGACATCATAGGGTCTATTGACCCTCCTTCATTGAAAGGTCATCATTTTATATTAAATTGATTATTTTTCTAAATATTCTGAAGTGGTACCATTGAAAGAAGTAAAAATATATCATGTGTTAAAATTTTTTCAGGAAAATATCGTATATCAATTTGGCATTCCTCGCCAAATGATATTCAATAATGGTCTATAATTCCAATCTACATAATTAAATCATTTCAAGGCTAGACATAAATTTGATTGGAGATATTTGACCATCTATTACCTTAGGGAAAATGGATTGGATGAACCATTCAATAAAACTTTAGTACATATTTTGAAAAAGTACTTTCCTATTAATCAATCCACTATGTTTTGGTTTATGAAACTAAAGTTCTTCTTCCATTAGAAGTACAACTTCCTTCATTAAGAATAGTAATCAATAACAATATTACAACTGATCAAAATTATAAGTTTTGATTGGAAGAATTTGAAAGCCTTGAAGGAAGATGTTTGAAAGCACAACAAGACCTTGAACTGTACTAAGCACATATGATTCAAGCACATGATGAATTGGTCCATTCTAGAACTTTCCAAGTAGGAGACTTGGTCTTGGTTCATAAACAACCAATTTTAGCTCATCATAGAATCGACAACAAATTCAAGCCAACTTGGGAAGAACCATTTATAGCAGAAAAAGTATATGAAGGAGGTTCTTATTAGTTCATTACTTGTATTGATAAATGCTCAATTCCACGATCAATGGACGTTACCTAAAGAAATCTTATATGTATCTTGTACTCTATTTCAAAAAAATAATAATCAATGAAATTATGTTTCTCTTTACTTCTTCTGTAATGGATGTTATTTCTTTCTATGCAATGGTTGACAAAATATTATATAGTCTTCTTAAATGCAATCTCTCTAGGATAAGAGTAAGCCACTTCATGGAACATTTCCTATACTTATTGGGATAAAGCCTTCCATGGAACCCTCTTCATGTCTTCGATAGGTTTGGAGCAAGCCTTTCATGGAATCATTCCTATTATTCATAAGTTAGGACAAAGTCATAAAGACACCTTTCCTATCAAATTGGCTATTTAGATTTGGAGTAAGTCATAAAGACCCCTCTTATATTAGCCAAAATATTGAGGATTGGATTAAGTCATTAGGACCACTTTCTTCTTCTTTAGCTACCTAAGTTGGATAAAGCCATTGAAGGCCCCATCTTAATAACTAAATCAAATAGGAATTAGCCCCTTAAAAGGCATCCTTTTATATGGCAAGCTAGGATAAAGTCATCGAGACACCTTTATTATCAAATAGGCTACATAGGTTAGGAATAAGTCCTAAAGACCCCTTTCATATTATCCAAAATTATTGAGGTTAAGGAACAATTCATTAAGACCTCTCTTCCTCATTATAGCTACTCAAGAAGGAATTAAGCAAGGCCCTATCTTAATAAGTAATCATAGAGGTATAAGTCCCATAGAAGGCATCATGTCAAATGAGAAGGTTAGTATAAAGTCACCAAGACCCTTTTCTCTATCATATAGACTATCTAGATTGGGATAAAGTAACTAAGAAAACTATTATATAAGTCAAAACTTGAGGAATAGGTTAAGTAACTAAGACCCCTTTCCCTCGCTTAAGCTATTCAGGTTGGAATTAAGCTATTAAAATCCCCTTCCTATTAGTTATATATCACTAGACTAGGATTTAAGTCCTTATGATTTCTATTGTAGTTTCAAATGAAAGAAATTTAAAAATGGAATATGTCATTGAAGACCCCATCCCTATTTGCTACATAAGTTAAGTTAAAAGCCAAAATCCTAAGGTTTAAGAATAAGTCACTAAGACCCCTCTTCCTCATTATAATTATTCAAGAAGACATAAAGCTAGTAAAGGCTCCTTCTTAATAGTTAACTAGATGAGATTAAGTCCCATAATAGACATCTTTTCTAGGAAAATAAATCATCAAGATTTGTTTATAGATCCTTTGTTTAGCTTGGTTAATCATTAGGGCTATCCCTTTGGCTAGTTTATGTAAGAAGATATAAGTCCTTGGGCTTTCTTCTTAGTCATGCCATTGAAAACCTATAGAACACAAATCTATGGTAGTCAAGAGAAGAATAAGTCCCTTGAAAGCATCTTCTCGGCTACCATAACTATGTTATGACTAGGTCTTTCTTTATGTCTACTCCTAAAGACATCTTTAATCATCTTAGAATTTAGTGAATCTAAGTTTCTAGGAATTTATCATTTCAAATTAAAATAAATTTAGGTATATTTTTGCTTATTTTTCACAATAAAAATCAAAACATAAAATTTAATTTAAAACCAAAGACAAAACTCCTTCAAGCTTATACCCGTAGTGTTGAGTAGTTCAGTCAACACTAATATGTGCAGTGTACTCTAGAAATTCCACTACATATATTGGGGGTCCATTTGTTGACCTCATTTTTGGGTGAGGTTAACATTACTTCCAAAACTAATAATTAGGATACTTAATCCTAGATTATGAATCTCGTAATTATATACATAGGACACTTCACATAGTGACCTAATGCACCTTTTTAAGATCTAATATAATTTAATAAGATCGATAGGCCTAGATTAAATCTAAATCAAGGTCCAAAAGTAGTCAACCCATTTAACATAGGTTTGACTTAGGTGGGTCCCACCAAGTCAAAAGTCAACCACAAAAATTTGACCAAATAAAACCATTCCAAATAGCCTAAATGATGATATATTCATGTTTAAACATGAATTTAAGAGAATATAAATCTAATAAGGCCTTAATCAAGCTAAATAAGTCATTTGACCTAAATGGATCATATTGGATTCAAATCCAAATCAAATCAAAATTAACCCACACTAATTATATAAAATCACTTAGGAATGATTAATAAACGCAAATCAATTAATCATGAGGCTTAATTTTCCCAATATCCATTTGACCTAAATGAATCTAAACCTGGCCCAAACCTAACCCATTAAGCTTAAATGGGACAAATTGGGTTTTAAACGCTATGTAATTTGAATTTATTAATCTAGTGCATCCTAAATTGGTTGGATTAACATAATTTAAAAATAAAGGCATTGTAATTGATCCAAACACATCATTTTACTCAATTCAAGTAAACCCAACCCACTTAAACCATAATGGGTTTAATATGGAATAAACCCATGGATAATTGCAAATTCCATGAAATCCATTAATTGAAAACATCATAAAGGATCAAATTGATGTAATTGAAGCATTAATAGTGTTAATCCACCAAATGGAATGAGCTAGATTAACTTACATCAAAATTACTTAAATGGCATAATTAAACCCCAATTTAAACCCAACCCTTGGAATGCATCTAAACCCATCCAAAATGAATTTAGGATGATTGCCAAAACCAAGTGGATTGATCAAGCCCAAATGCACCCAAAGTAATGGAATATGCCATTGTAAAGAGTGGTTGCATGGAGACAAAGAGAGCTTCCCCAATCCATTCCACCTATTTAACATTCTATCTTAACACCTTTGAACAAGGTTAAGCCACTGATTATCCTTGGAGCTAGCCTCCAAGGATAGTAATTAACCTAGCTAACAAAGAAGGAGGAGAAAGCCATAAATAACTCTCATCCTCTATTGGAAAGTGAAGCTAGAGAAGTCCTAAGCCAAAATTGAGCATTTCAACATGTTCCTTGAGTTAAACAAAGTCAAGTGTAGGCAAACCCCAATCCCCTCATCGTCAGGAAGCTGGAGAATTACCAAGCTCACTGGAATCCATTCGTGCATTGACCTAGAGCCTGATCCACTAGGAAGTAACCCAATTGCTTCTTCACACAGCTTTGTTGCACCATACCAAAGCTATTAGAGTCAACCCTGCTGACAGAGATCCCCATAATCGAGGTATGCCATTAAAGCCACCCCTAAAGGTTTCAATTTTGGTCCTTTTCTAAGCAAATTTGATCTCAAGGGAGATCTAATTATATAGATCCCTTTATTTTAGTTCACTGATAATTTTGGAAGTGAAATAGAGTGATTACAATAGTTAGTTCATCAAAAATCACCTTGACTCGACGAACGGCTCTTGGCTCTCATCATCGTTGAAGGAGGTGGAATCTCTGCCATCTTTCCCTTTTATTAGGAACGAGCGACTAAGATTTAGCTAGATCATATTATTTAATCCCTTAAAGAAATCATGAGAGAAAATCTTGACCATCCGATTGAATGACAAATCCTACGTGTGCCACCATTTTAAAATGGGATCCACATGGATCCCGTGTGGACGAATGCCGTGGTGTCACGTCAGATCTAGGTGGATCTGAAATGGTTAAAGAGGAAAATCATGTTTTTTGATTTTGAAAATTGCAAAAAATTAGGAAATACTTAAAACTAATACTAAATCAAATATTAAGCCAAAATTATAAATAAAAGCTCTATGGATTCATTATAGTGAGAGGAATCCATCAAAATTAAAATTCTTAATTAATTTTAAGTAATTTTGAATTAACTTTAGTTTAAATAAAAATTTCAAACTTAAATTAATCTCAAACCAATTATCAAAATGATTTTAAGCTTTGGGGGAATTGAAATTGGTGTTAAGATACAAATTAGGTGAATTTTTATAATTTATTGAATAATAAATGAAAATATATGAAATTTTCAATTCTAAACCTTAATTTTAATAAAAATAAATTAAGAAAATCATGAAAACAATCTAAAAAAGCATAATACACCTTAATGAACTTAAATACATCATTGAAATCCACTGAAACCTAATTAATCATAAAATGACATAATTTGGCATTTAATTGAATTAATTAATTCAATTAATTAACCTGAACTTAAAATAA
Organism: Cymbidium sinense; assembly: GCA_021442155.1. Taxonomy (NCBI): domain Eukaryota; kingdom Viridiplantae; phylum Streptophyta; class Magnoliopsida; order Asparagales; family Orchidaceae; genus Cymbidium; species Cymbidium sinense. The sequence continues at coordinate 32,096,477 of CM038229.1, forward strand.
TCATAATCAATCAACGTGAACTCTAAAAATTATAAATAAATTCTCTCCATGTATCTTTCAGAGGGGAACCTAGACAAAATAAAACCCCAAACTAATCATCATTAAATTAGGCTTAAACCCTAAATCATCATTAAATTAGGCTTAATTTAAGTTTTAATAATATTAGTAAAATATTAATTAATTCCAAATTACACTTCTAGTTAATGTGAAATTTTAGAAAAATCAAATTAGCAAGGAACCACACTTCCTATAAAAATTTCAAACCCAATTGACCTATAGGTCAATTTAAAGGAAAAATAAATAAAAAAATTACAAAAAGAAAATACAAAATTCATAAGATAAACTTAAAACATCATAATTTGACATGAGAACACTTATAGAAATATGCACAAGCAATTTGAAAGTGAAGGACCTTAATTAAACATGGGTTAAGGATTAAGAATAATTAAAAATATAGAATTTAATTACACTCCAAATTTAATGATCAATTAAACCATGATTAACCCACTAATAAATTGAAAGATAAAATTCATTAACCTCTAAACTTTATAATCTATCAACATATAAATACATTAAGGCCATTTAGATTAAGGAATAATGTGGTTATAAATGTCAATGTGAACAAAATTAATAAGATTAAGTTTGATTTAAAGTAACCTAGGGTAAGTTTAGTACACATAAATAAAATAAAATAAAATAACCCTTCTTTAAACTTTTTAGGTAATGGTTAATAAGGATAATCACATTATACTAAATGATAAGAAGAACTTTTTAAATACCATACTTATCATTTCCTTTAAATTAGTTGAAATGAATTGAACTATTCCAACTAAGTTGGAATCAACTATCTTAATCTAAGTTCATTAATAAGCATTAGAAAAATTTATGAAATAAATAAATTGAAGTAAGAGATAAAAAAATGAAATTTGAATAATCAATTCATGATGATACGAATTATACAAATAGGTTATAACATTGAAACATAGTAAATTGAATACTATTAAACCTTTGATTGAATGCAAGTTTACTTAAGTTGATAAATATCAACAAAATGAACAAATGAAATTAACTTGGAAAATAAACATGATAAATACATTCAAAAAGTAAAACAAACCATCCCAAAATTAAATGAACAAAAATGAACAAAACGAATATATGTTAATGAAACATAAATATGATAGATAAAATAGAAGGTTAAATAAAATCAAACTTAAAGGTTTAACCTAAATTAAAACATAATAATATTAATGAACAAAAGGGAAAAGAGTGAAACACATTAACTTAAATATGTTTGGTTGACATAATGAACACACATTAAATAAAAATAAATATCAAATATGAACAAGAGGAATGAAAAATAAATCAATTCAAAAAGAAATTAAAAGAAGAATCAAATTTCAAAAGAATTAAAATTACAAACTTAATTCAAATCAAATCATCTAAATGAATGTAAACGGATTAATTAAGATACTAGGGATCTTAGCTAAACTTTTAAAGTGAATCTTCATCTTAGGATGAAGGTTTCATTATATTAGGATTTAGAATGTTGACTAGATTGGGTTCCACCCAAAATGAAATTTATTTTGCTCTTCATTCTTGAAAACATAAACTACACTTTAACATAAAAATGAATTTAAAAATGAAAATAAAATCATAAAATTTTAAATTGAAACCACCCATGGTAAATTAAACCAATTTTAAAACTAAAAGAAGTTAAAAGAATCAAAACAAAAATTTTTATAATTAGCATCATATGGTATATAGTCTAGACACTTGAGATCATAGGGCTACTAGTCTAAAGGAGGGACTGATACCTTGAAACTCCTATACAATAATGACATGTACCTATGAAGCAAAATTATAAAAATTAAAAAGTCTAATAATTAAGTTAAAAATTTAAAACTCAAATTGAAACTAAAAAGGCCTAGCAAAGTCTTGCCATAAACACCCATTCTTCACACAATAGATCATTAAGTCACACATCCTAGATTTAGGTTAGGTCACTCTGTGATATTCTGTGATAATCTATGATTAGGGGTGTAAACAAGCTGAGCTTGAGTGAGCCAAACCCTTGTTTGTGTTTGGCTCGTTTGAAAATTATTTTATTCATGTTCAGCTCGTGTTCAAAATGGCTCAAAAATTTACTGTTTGTGTTCGACTCATTTGAAAATTACTTTGTTCGTGTTCGGCTTGTGTTCAAAATGGCTTGAAATATAATAATCGAAAATTCTATAAGAGGGAGGATTCAAACCTGGGCCAATCTTTTGCATAACAAAAGCCTTAACCACTAAGCCATATTTACAATTATGATATACACGTGTTTGTATGTATATAATAATAATAATAATAATAATAATAATAATAATAATAATAATAATAATAATAATAATAAAATAAAAAATAATAATAATAATATAATATAATATAATTTTTTATTTCAAGCTAAATCGAGCCGAACATGATCGAAGAAAGGATTGTTTATGTTCGACTCATTTATAAATCAAGCTTGAAATGTTTATTCATATTCAGCTCGTTTAGTTAACAAATGAGCCAAACACGAGCTACTTAACGAGCCGAATACGAGCTGTTTGTGAACAACGAGGTTTTTTGACAGCCCTATCTTTGATGTTGTGATGATGTGATGTGAATTACCTTTTTATTATTTTGTGTTGTACTATTTTAGACTAGATGGCTAGGACTGATTACCGTTAGTTTGGATGGTAAGACATTACTTTTAAAATTAATGCTTATCTTCTACAGGGGGCTGTGCTAAAAGGGACTATAAAATAAATTATAAAATTGGTATTTGCTTGTAGGTGCTGAATAGTCCCTTAGCATAGCCCAATAGGATAGGTGGGCTTGGCAAGCAGTTAATGCTAAGCCTGTATGTTTATAAAATATAACTATTGTGTGCTATTGTATTTTCCTAACATCTATTTTGCAAGGCTTAGGATTTATTTTTGAGTTTGAAATATAAATTTAAGCTTAGAATTATGTTAGGATCTGTGGGTTCAAGGATTACCAAGAGCTGACCCTACTTGTAGATGGGTGCAGATGTACCTTGTGAAGCCCAATAAAGGTCCCTAAAGAAAAAGATGATCTTAGAAAGAAGACCCATAGATTTAGACTTGTAGTTCTATGCTGGACTGTATAAAGGCAGAGCTCGACTACCATAGATCCGTATTGGCCTTTCTTTAATTTAAATTAGTTTGATTTATTTTGGATCTGCAATAGAATCAACCTACTTTTTTAGGTTTCTTTATGTGTTGTGTTTTCTATGGTGGATGCCTGAACAATTAGGCTCTTAGGGAAAACTAAACTTTCTACCAAACTTAAACAAAACATAAAGAAACTCAAAACTTCATATTTATTAAAGCCTAAAGAGAAGCATAAAATCAACTAGAAATAATTAGCTTTTGTGAACTATGCTAGCATATTGTTCTAACTCCTTAAATTAGGCATTTCACCCATTACACATAAGGGACATCTAACCTTTGAGGATGATCACCTTCTTGACTTGGCCTATGACCATTTCTAATTGCATGTCATTTAGGCATACCTTAAAGCCTTAAATGTATCCTGAGTAAAACATCTAAAAGATAGAAAATGTGCTTTAGTTAGAATTATTTTATACACAAACATGATCTTAGGGATTAGGGAGTGAATCTAGGCTCTTAGATTCTTTCCTAAAATGCAACAGCCCAACTATCTCGCATACATGAGACTTGACATAATGAATTTAAAATGTGCTTAAGTTGTGTTAGCTGTCAGTCCTTTCATGTGGATTATAAGAATAGAAGAGTCAGGGATAGGTTTCCTTTCTCCTCCGGTAAGAGTAAGTGCTAATAATTCATAAAAGTCAAACTAGGTCGAGTATCTGACTTATGTTAGAAGCACTTATATACTTAGGTTCTGAAGCATCACATCGGAGTAGCATTTCTGCAGTCTTGTGTGGCTAGAATCAAAGTCCTAGATTTCTAATAAAATATCAACTCAAAATAAAATTTAAATTTCAAAATTTAAAGCCCAATGGTAGGATAGTTGAATTGTTTATTGGGCATCCCAATATCAATTGACATTTTTTACTTAATCCTGATTAACTTCCAAAAATAAGTCTATCCACTTTAGATCATTTCCAATTGAAATTCCAAATTATTATTTTCTTTGGAAACCTGCTTAGAAATTTATAGAAATAATAGTTTATTTTATTAGTCGAGAGTATTTTTAGGAAGAGATCCTTCATTCCTAAGATATAATTAACTATAGGGGATTGCCCCTATTAGAAACCATGAACCCAATTTAAAATAAATCCTATTCTACTTCCCATATAGTTAAAGGGAAAACTCTCTAGTACATAAAGACCCATTAGCTTTATGCGTCTTTTATTAAATGGTCTAATCCATTATATGATAACATGTTTATCTTCCGAGATAATATGTTTACTTCTAATGATGTATTTGATCATCCAAATAAAAATTCCTAAAATATATGTGGTGTCATAAATGTTTCCCACAATGTGAAGTCGATATCTTATGCCATTAAACTTTGAAAGAAAGTTGACAAGCTAATTTTGTTCTTGAGGTATTTGTATGATCTTGAAGTATTCTTACTTATTAATATTTTCTTTTACTTTGCACAAATACTTTTGACCACTTTATCCCTGTTGACCTCATTTTTAGAATGAGCTCTCAACCTCTCCATCTTAGACATAGGACTCCTCTTAGACACTAAGAGTTCCTTAGTTTTAAGATACTTCTAGTGATTAGGTGAACACTCAACTAAGACTTAGAAGAGTTAGCCATAGGAATAGGTCATGTCTTAGGGTGTTAAAACTTTTACCCTATAGTTTGAACCAACTCCTTACTTCTTTCTTTCAAGTCAAACACCAAATTCAAATCAACTTCAAACTCAAATCAATTCCAACTTAATTGATTTTCTCAAATTCAAATCAACGTCTAACTCAAATCAATTCCAACTTAATTGATTTTATCAAATTCAAATCAACTTCAAACTCAAAGCAATTCCAACTTAATTGATTTCTCAAACCTTAAATCAATTCTAATTTATTTTCTCAAATCATGAATCAATTCCACATGATTGACATCCATGATCACTTTAAATCTAAAATCTTTCCTGATTCACTTTGATTTCATCTTATGGACTAAGCTCAACTCCAAACTCAAATCAACTTAAAACTTAAATCAATTCCAACTTAATTAATTTTCTCAAACCTTAAATCAATTCCAATTGATTTTCTCAAATAATGAATCAATTCCAAATGATTGACATCCATAATCACTTCAAATCTAAAATCTTTCCTAAGTCACTTTGATTTCATCTTATGGACTTAGCTCAACTCCAAACTCAAATCAACTTCAAACTCAAATCAATTCCAACTTAATTGATTTTCTCAAATTCAAATCAACTTCAAACTCAAATTAATTCCAACTTAATTGATTTTCTCAAACCTTAAATCAATTCTAATTGATTCTCTCAAATCATGAATCATTCCAAATGATTGACATCCTTGATCACTTCAAATATAAAATCTTTCCTAAGTCACTTTGATATCATCTTATAGACTTAGCTTAACTCCAAACTCAAGTCAACTTCAAACTCAAGAGATTTTCTCATAACCCATTTATATTCTCATTTATACTCACAAATATAAATGAAATATAAATTCAAATAACCAAAACCAAATTCAAAACTCAAATCCAAATCCAACCTAAAACCAACCTAAACACTTTCAAGTCAAATTATTGAACTTGGCCAAATCAAACTCAATTAATCCAAACCCTTAGATTTTCTTCATGATTCAATCAATCTTTCAAACATGAAACCAAATATAAACATAAAATTCAATCATTAAACCAAAACTAAACTCAAAACTCAATCCCAATCAAACTATGTTCATCCTTTGAACTTGTCAAATGAATCAAAACCCATTTGACTCCAAATCACTTGCAAATGAATTTATATTTTAATTATAAGTCCATATCAAGTTTTAAACTTTAATCAAGCCTTGATCAAGTCAATTGACCCACTTAGGCTTACTTGACCCAAAGTGACCTAAAACACCCTTTTGAGCCAAATCTAATCCTACCCAAATTGGATTGAACTAAGCCCATCTAAGCCTCACATTGTGAACAACAATTATCATAAGATGATCAATCACTCAAATTTGGTCAAACTAAGTTAAACCTAGCCTTTGACCAAATCAACATTTTACCCAAATGAAACCTAAACTAGCCAAAATCCACCATAGGCCAAATTGATTGAAACCATTGATCAAAACTAGTTTATGATCATGTTTGAACTTGACCAAGTCATCATTTGAGCCTAACTAGATTGGCCAAGTTGACCTAACTTGACCTAAAAGTCAAAATGGGTCAAATCTTGATTTAAGCCAAATCATACAAATGGGTCAAGTTCATTCTAAATCACTTGTTATTGGACCAAAGCCTCAATTGCCAACAGACTAGCCCAATTGACCATGAACCCTTGACCTAAAGGTCAAATCAAGCCAAAATCAAATCAAACCAAAATTGATTAAAATCAAAGCTTGCAAAATATTTTAAATGACCAACCTAAACCAACCCATGACCTAACATTGGTAATGGGTCAAATTGGTCAACTTGACCCATTTGACCTAAGTGAACTTAAATGAACCAAAATCAAATACAAATCAAATTGAACCAAACCAATGATACCAAAAACATGTCAAATAGTCATATGAACTTGACTCAACCCTTGGATTAACCCAATTGATTTGACCCAAGTTGACCTTTGACCTAAATGAGTCAACATGAGCCAAAACATCAAATCAACTCCAAATTCTTTAAAATTTGGCCCAACCCAATTTCAAACTATTCCAAATCTACCTAAATTAAAATCAAAGCCAAAAGATCATTTTATCCCTATGTAAAGGGGTAACCTATGGCCAATTCCACTTGGAATTAAGTCAAACCCTTTCCATGGCCACTTTGCACCCTTGGGTTAGCCAAACAAAACCCAAGGCCAAAATCGTCCACCCAATGGAAAATTCTCCACATGGGATCCCTGATATCCTCATTTAACACATGGGAAACTCCTTGACTACTCTTCTCTACCAAACTGAGTCACATTACATCCATATCAACCTAATAAACCCATTCCGTGTGATAAATTTGATCAAAATGGCATGTGAGCTCACGACCATCCAATTCAAGTTAGGGGAGATATATTCCCCTTAATTTGATTCCAGTTAAGTTTAGTTGTAATCGATTGAGCCAGAGGGACCTAAGGTAAGCTCCCCAAGCTCTCTCAAGAAATCCCCATTCTCTTCCTAATTCCCATTATCGATTTTCCTTAAGCTAAAAATAGGGGAGGTAGGAAGAGATCCAAACTCACTCATCACTCCATAGAAGTTCAATTCCTCTTCCAAGAACCATCAGAGGACCCAATTTAGCTCACTCAAATCAAATCCCAAGAAATCAAGCCATGGGAAGGAGGAGCTAGACCAAAGTTGCAAGCCTTTGAAGATGAGTTTGGACAATAGGAAGATCCACTTCATCTTAAGCCTTCAAACCTTCAACAGGGCTTCATCTCTACTAGACGCAGCTACCTCAACATTTGAGAGCACCGGTGATAGCCTCCAATGAGGTATGATTCAAAACTGAGCTTAGTGTAGAAATTCTTTGGTCCTTTGTGAAGGGAAGTGTAATCCCATTGCAATTCGACTGTTGGATGTCTTGCTTCTTTCTTTTAGATGGTGTGTGTGTTCAATCCAATGGAGCTCAAGTGAACTGGACCATGCCATGGACGACAATCTCCATCTCCCATAGGCGAGGGTAGGGATGAATCATGGACCGTCCATCCCATGTGTTTTAGATGGACGGTCTTGATTAATTTGATCAGATCCTCTAATTAATCCATTTAGAAACCATGGGCTTGATCTGTGATCTTTGATGGTCAAAGAAAAGTGTAGTTACCCGATGCGGATATGATGTGATAATAAAATCATGTGGAAAGCGCGCGTCAACGGTCCCACATAATGGATTAGTTAATTAATTAGGCTTGCTAATTATCTAATAATCAATGAAACTTAAAAAATACATAACTAAATATAGAAATAATAGAAAAATATAAATGAGGGCTCATTTTAAAGATAATTTAGTGAGGTATAATATAAAATTGTTTCTAATTGATTTTGAGTAGTGATTTTTCTTAACTAGGGTTTATTTGAAATCTTAATAACACTATGTACTCCCTAATCATTTCATTAATTAAATCCAAACTTCTCAAGAATATTTAGTGGGATGACCTCTGCCTTCCCGAATTTATTTGGAATTTATTAATGAGTTAATTAGGGAAATAAATTAATGAATCCCTAATCACTCTCTTAATATAATTAAGGTTTAATAAGCATATGAACATTAATTTAATCATTTAATTAAGATAATTAAATATTGTTTAAGTGATCAAAAGGTTTATGGAATAATTTTGGGATATTTTTCCTAGGTTATTCCCTAAACCCCCTTCCTTAATCCAAACCTAAATAAGGATTAATCAACTAATGATCTTCTTAATTAGCTTAATCAAATTTTCAAAATCAAGCTAAACTTAATCAATTCTTTATTAGGTAGATCTTCAGGTGTTCAAAAGCCTAAGGTTAATTTAAGGAAATTTTTTCCAAGCCACATGTGTGGGAAGGTTTTGAAATTACTTAATTAAACCATTTAGCTTAATTCATCAATAGCTAGTTACATTAAGCCCTTTCTTTCTTAGGGTGCATTTCTGATTTAAATTTAATGAGGTTTGCATATTATGTGTTGGCTCATAATTATTGGGTTAATTATGTTAAGGAGGTGGTAAGGTAATTAATGAACTTAATTCACACCTTAACAAAGCATAAAAATCAATCTAATGGTTCTAAAATTAAACTAAAACAACACACATATGTGGGAGATGGCTTAGGTCCAACAAACCTTTTCACATTTCCTAAAATCAAATCAAACTCAAAATTAAAATAAATTTTTTTCAAACAATTTGATTCACTTTAAATGATCTTATTCCATAGGATTGTCTTTAGGAATTAATTAGGGTGAATGAAGTTACATGCTTACATCACTTTATTTCTTTCCTAGCATGCTAAATGTTTCTTATCATATGAAATCATGCATTCATGTCTTGTAAAATATAAAATAAAATGAAATGTTTTCTTTATGTCAAATTGCATGTTTTGGCTAAAGTAAGAATATGAATGAGTATTGTCACTAATAAATCAAAAATTACTTTCAAAACTTATAAATCAAATATTATAAATGAAGGTATGCTACTTATTAATACTTATAATCTTGCATGTGATTATAAAATAAAATGTGTTATGTGCTTTTCTTCTTTCCCCTTAATATAAATTTGAATAGGATTTGCAAAGTATATAGTTCATTTGAAAAGAACATAACACTTGCTTAAATCCATTCCTATCCATTTCTATGTTATAACTTAAGAAGTATCTTCACATTACACATATAAATTAAACAAGCATCAAATTAAATAAACATAAAACTTTTTGCATGACTCTTTTTCCATTCATTTGCTTTTGTACATGCACATGTATTTAAGAATAGTGGTATATTAGTTTGGACATCCTGAGATTGTGAGGCTTTAAGTAGCCTCAAGTAGGTCTTGTACCTTACACCCCTGGTCTAGAAAATAATGGCGTCTTACTCACTTATGTCTTTTATATATGTAAATGTGCATTTGATTAATGGATACAAGAATCTCCCTCTTTTCCACTAAAATCATGCATCATGAAGCATCCAAATTTTCTTAGACAACATCTCTTAGCATTCATCATTAAGGTGTGCTAAATATTTACATTTGCATGTATAAATATGCTTAGGATCATTCCATGTGCATGATAGATATGTTGGAAAGAAATAAAGTGTTGTGTGTTTTATGATAGTAATTCATTGTAGTTAATCCAAAAATGCCTTTCTTATTTGATAGGTTTATTTAGAGCAATTATAAACTTAGGATTAATTAAAACACATAATAAAACATTCACTAAACAAAGATCACTAATAAATCTACCTTAGAAATTACTTAAGGTAGGGAGGAAAGAGAAGTTCTCAACTCTCTTCCTCTCATTGCAACACTTAGTAATTAACTGTAGGTTCATTCTAACCAAATAAAATCATAAAATAAAATCAACCAAATCAACTAAATCACTTAAAAAAAACCACCCTTTAAGTTGAACCCTTCATACTTAGAAAATTCTAACCTTGAAGCCTAGCTAAGACATACCACACAAATAAATGGCTTACAGGCTAAGTCACCATTTCTAGTCCTATGTTAAGGTGGTGCATGGTTTGATGCCTGATTTTATTTCATGATGTGATGTTTTAGTCTAGATATTAGGGTGTATGTGCGTATACTGAATGGTAGGATGATCTTCATCTAATCATTATCTTCTACAAGAGATTGTGCATAAGGGGCGCTGTAATAGAAATATAAATGCTTTTGCTATGCAGGTTACTTATACCTCTAAGCATAATCCAAAATAGGCCAGGTGGATTTGGTTACCCATGTGTAGGGTGCTAAGTCCAATTTATTCATATATATTCTTGAGATTGTTTGGTTTGTTTAGCTAATCTCTATTTTGTAGGTTTTAGTTAGATTTACTTTTCCCATTTTCATGTAATCTTGTGATTAGGATTTGGAATGAATGTTATGGGGGATTAGGATGAACATTGGTTATAAGACTATGTCTTATGTACCATGTGAAGCCTTTGGAGCAACCACATTCCAACCAACCAAAAGAAGAAAAAATAAAGAAAAGAAGAAAGAAGAAAAAAAGAAGAAAAGAAGAAAGAAGAAATAAAGAATGAAGACCCCCATAACATGAATTCCTTTATGATTGTAATTAATTCATTTATAATCTAGGTTGTATAAGTGTAGAGCTTAGCTATCCAATTTCTTTTCAAGTTTGTGGTGGATCCTGACCATAAAAGGCCTTTTATTCTTTTGCACTAGCTTTATAAATCATTTATTATTTGTTTAGCTTGTGCATTAAGATGGCATGTTTTCTTTGTTTCTTCCTTGCTTTGATGAATGGCATGGATGTGATTAGGCTCTTAGAGAAAAATAAATTTTCTATCCAATTAATCAACTCAAAACTAAAAATTAATAACTCATAACCTCACCTAAAGCCTAGGTTGTAAATTAAGATAAAATATTTAGCAACTCCTTAGCTGTATGTTGTATGTTTTTACATCATGCATAAAAAGTATCTTGCTTCACTGTTGTTATGGAGGGATTTCACCTTTGCAGAGAACTTAGCTTGACCCTTGAGAGCCATGGTGAAAACTCACCTCCTTCTTGTTGATTTTGGTCCATAATCTAATTTCTCATGCAGTAGGCATATGAATCCCATAGCTTGTGTCAAATAAATTATCCAAAAATAAAAATAAAACATAAAAATTTTTGCATTAGATTTAAATCATTAATCATGCCCTACATGATCTAGTCTCTTAGGGAGTGTGTTTAAGTACTTAGTCTCTTTCTAAATAAATAATAGCTTAGCTATCTTATAAAAGAATATGACTTGCCTACATATATTTAAAATTGTAGGAGGACTTAGTTGGTGGCCATCCCCAGGCGGTTGTAAGTCCAACAGTTGAGTGATTTATATTCTCTATTGGAGGTAAACTAAATACCAATTTTCACCTTAGATTTAAGTCATGCTTCGGCCCTCACCAAAGCTCCCTAGATTTAGGTTCAGAGGTTGCTACTTCCCTTTGCGGGCTATAAGCATAAATCCTCACCTCTTAGGCATTTTCATGATCTTGTGTTATGAAATTGTAAGCCCTAAACTTCTAATAAAAATTTAACTCAAAAATAAATCACTTCAATTTTAAAAATATAAAGCAAAACTATAGGATAATTTGGGATGCTTATTAGGCTTCCTACTATCATAAGCATCCTCTACTTGTCTTCCTTCGGTCTCAATAATAACTCCCTATTTTTGATCAATCCCACTTGATCTTCTAAAAATAAACCAGTTGATTGATAGTCTTATCTTTGAAATCTTTGGAGACAACGATCATTTACCTTAATTGAGAGTATTCCTAAGGAATCATATTCCTTAAGTTGTAATTAACTATGGGGGCTTGCCTCTATAGGGAACTTAACAAACTTGATTTAAAATAAATCCTACTTTACTTTTCCATGTAAAGTTGGGGAAGAATCTCTGGTACATCCAAAGACCCATAATCCTTAAGAGTCCTTATTAAAATGATTAGGTCTATTGTAGGATGGTGACTTCTGTCTCTCGAGATAGTACATCAATCCTCAATATCATACCTGATCACCCTAATAAGAACATTTGTGGATCTACGTGGTGTCCAACACAAGAAAGTTGTTATTTTTGTCCTTTTCATTTATTTTTCTCAAAAAGATAGATGGATGAAGGATGAAAATATTTCACCACAATCCCAAACATCAAAGTCACTATTAACTTGATTCACCATTAATTATAAGTTTAAGTGAACAATTAAAAGCTTTTCTCCTAGTCTTAGTGTGAATCTCAATCCCTTGAGTAGGGCTCACTAGTTGTCATGTTTTTTGTAACCTTGAATTTTAGTTTTACTACTTGAGTAAAATTATGCTTAGTGTACCCATTTAAACTATTCTTTCTCCCATGTTGTATTCCTTTTATTCTTTATCGCATAAGTGACCATGATTATTGAGGATTGGTGGTCTTTTCATATTGTGGAATGTTTAAATCCACCAACAAATTGGCAAGTTCTTTTACCTTGATGGTTGTGTAGGGTGAGTAAAATATATCAAACATTCTTAATATAATTTACAATATTGAATCCAAACCTATCTATGGACTGAGGTAGATCTTTCTGAGATACCAGAGAAATAGAGTTAAATAGAATATGGAAAACAAAAAGAGACAAAATGCAAGAAGACATTAAATTTTATTCCATTCTAAATCTGAGTAGAATGATTGTGAGAAAAAGGAGAAGAGGAAAAGTCCCCTTGAGAAAAGTGCTCCCTTTTATATTTTTTAAGAGGGTCTTTTCATTTGGCAAGTACATATAAGGTAGGTAGAGTATAACCAGAAGCTCATCTTGGCTTGAGGCAGATGCTAGCTAGTGACTTGATGAATATTAGAGGTGACCAGCCCATTGTTTCTGTCGATGTGTGAGTTGAGATCAACTTGTTGAATCCAACATTCTATGGGAGAATTGATTCATGATTTGTTTCCCTGGTCCATCTTCTAAGTTTGTTTTGTCTCACATTGCTTGGTGTCCTCATTATTGAGTAGCCTTCTCCTATAGGCTCACTCACACTATAGTCCCTCAAGAAGGTCATTATTATTTTCTTGTTTCTATGGGTATATATTTAGCATTTTAATTCTTCTACTCTTATGTGGTGACTCACAAAATGGGTAGAAGAATAAAAAAAGATGAGTTGTGAGCTTTAATGGATCTCAAAAATGTATTGTATGCATTTATGAAGAGTCACATTACCTTTTGATAAATTCTTCTTCTAGCATGTCTGGGGCCCTAGTGGCTATAAGAAGAACCCTTATGTCCCTTTGAAATACTCCATGATATATTGTACTGCTCGCTTAAATAGACCACCTTGCTTTTTTCCATTGAGTTTATTAAAAGACATACATAACTACCATAGTTGCCAAGAGACTTATGGTGACACTCTACTATACTTTAGGCCGGTCTTCAAAAAAGGTGAAGAAGGCTATGAAGTTTGAAGAAGTTGCTACTACTTTAATGGTTGAGATGAGTGCAATGACTCTCTTATTAGTGAGACCATTCTCACCTTAATCGAAAAACATTACTAAGAACTCGTAGGAGGAACCAAGCACTCTAACATTAGATGTGTAGGGTGTATCAATAGTGCTACTTTTATGTATAAGTGCTAAAAGAGAAAAAGGGTAAGGTTCCCTTGATTGATTCCGTGAAGGTTATGGTGAGTCCGTTGATGGGGATTTCCTCTAGGGTGATCATAGAGGATTGCTTGGCTGAGGTGACACTTATCTCCATCTTGTATCTCTAGTTTCTTTATTTTGTTCTTTTAAACTTTATCATTGATTGCATCTAATCATGATTAGTGTACATGCATCAACTAAGGGAGATGAGGAAATTCACCATCCTTTTAAGTTATCTCTTCTAATAGTCTAGGTAGTTCTACATAATTAATTTACCTTTTTATGAATGATTTACTAGGTCATGATCCAAATGAGAAAGAATTCTATTTTCTTGAGTGATAGTTTTCACTCTTGAGGGTCTAGCCTTTAACTAATCCTATCATTGAAATTCTCATTATATTTTTAATGAATTCATTTCTTGTTGTTCAACAGTGACTCAAACTTTTCCATTGGTCAACTAGGTGATGTTGAGTATGGTCTTAGTAGAGACCTACACCTATAAGAGGCAATCATTAAGACGCCAATTTTATCTTTCACTATAGTGATTGGCTTCACCTTCATAAAAAAGGAGATGCTTGAGAGTTTTCATCCTTCGGCTTGCAAAGAAAGTGGCAAGTCTTTCTAACTCCAAGGGGAGACATCAAGAAAGAGCCACTGGTGCTCACTAACTCATGCAAGCTTATCATTTCGTCAAGGAAGCCACCCTCTTAAAAGAGGCTTTGGACTTATCAAGGCTACAAATAAGCAAGTTGCGAGAGCTGCTAGAGTTAGAGTCATAGCAAGGCAGTCCATAGAGGTGGAGTAATAGAGAAATTTTACAATTATGAAAGCCGAGTTGACTTTGTTTTAGAGCTTGATCAAGTTGCAGGGGTTCTTTTCTAACACAAACTTTTGTTTGGTTATATATGTAAGAAGGATGGACTCGATGAAGAGTGGCATTTGGACCACATCATCAAAGTACTCAAAAAATAATGTATATGAGCTCGTAGTGAGTGTGTGTTGAACTCTATTATTTTTGTTTTTAAATAAAAAGGAATATTGTATTTATCTACTAATCATTTTTTGCTTTATCTAGTTTACTTTATGATGCGAGTGAACATTATTACTTATTTTTGTTGCAATTTACACCATATGAGATATCTATAAAATTGAGTGACATTTGCATTACTACACCTTACCACATCTATAAATTCATTCTTATTATGAGTAGTTGAGTCTTTATTACTACTTCATCTTTCAATGAGTAGAGTTTCATTCCGGTGAGTAGATTACACTTTTACTCTTCTCAAAAGCAATCTATATTATAATGGCACACTTTGTTGACTCCATGAGCCCCATCTCATAGGAGATTGATTTTGATGATAATAAACACATGTTCAAATGCGATTAATCAAGTTAAATTTAAGTGTGCAAGAAAAATTCTTTAGCTCTTGGTTCTTCAGTTATATCAGAATGCTAAAGCTATTGGACATAGACTGGGTGAGTTTTTTGAGAATACTATATTAAGAAAAATGAAAAGCTCACTAAATTAAAATAAATGATTTATTCATTTTTAGATTCATCATTTTAAAATTATTTATATTTTTCTATATTGTAATTATTCATAAGTTATTCATTTTGGATAACATAAACTAAATGCATGAAATAAGTTCCATTAAATGTGTGCTCAAGCTAGATAAATTATGTTTAAGCTTTATTAAATCATTTCCATGCCATTCATAATATTAATTCATATTTTTAGTGCATGAAAATTGAATTATCCTAAAATTATTATTTTTCCTCTTATTCTCTCGCCTATTATTCTTTCTTCTCTCTCCTATTATCATTTTCATCTTAACATTATTTTGGACGAATTTTCTAATGCATTTTATGTAATAAAATATGTGAAGTTCATTCAAAATATTTCCATATTATATTCCCTCATTTTTCATATTTTAAAAATTCATTTATTTGAAATTTTGAGTTTGAATTATTCTGAACTATTCATTAATTCAAACTTCTTTATGTTTGACATATCCTTGCTAAATAAAATCAATATTTTTATGGAGCATATTGAACGTCAAAAGAATGATTAATCATGATTATTTAGAGCCAAATTAATCTATTACAAGTTATTTTAAATTTAAATTCAAATCAGCCCTCTTTTTCAAAATAATTCCTTTTTTAATTTGATCTATTGTTGGAAAGTATTAGGGGGCCGGCCACTTTTCTTTAAATTTAATAAATTTAAATATTATTTAAACATTCAATAAGTATATAATATAATCAACCTTGATCTAAGTTGATTCATGCATTACTTTGAGGATTTGCTATTTTTGGAAGCTCCTTTCGACAAAATTATTGACTTGATTTTCCATGGATTTATTTTATTCAAAACTAGCTCCTTCATGTTAAAATCTCCTTGGCTGAAATTATTGAACTTGATTTTCCATGGATTTATTTTATTTAAAACTCCCTCCTTCATGTTAAAATCTCCTTGGCCAAATTTTCTATAGGATCCCCTCTCTCCTTAGTCATGAATCACATAACAAATATTTTATATTGGTCATCCTTCATTCCTTGGATTTGAAATTCAAATTGATGCCAAATCAATTTTCCTTTCCTTGGATCAGCTTTTGGCTGACCCTAGACTCCTCCCTCCTCTATTTAGGAGCCTTGTTTCAACTTAAAAAAAAAAGGTTCCAAAAAGCTAATATTCTCTCTTGTTCTCTCGCTCATCTTCTCCAACTTGGTCGATCCTTGCAAAATAAAATACCTGGAGAATTTTGGTGATTCAAGTACAAGCATTCCTCATCATTGTTCTCTTTCCCTTGACATTTAGTTGGCTTGATGATTGATTGGGAAAAGTGAAGGTTTGGTATGTTTCCTCCTTTGGCCTAAAGCATCATAGCATTGGTCTTGAATTTCTAAGGTGCTAAGTTCATATACTTCTTTTATTTCTTCTTGGTTTTGAAGATTACAAGGTTATTTAAATTATCTTGTGTTCATTCTTAACCTTTTTCTCTTGTTTAGCCAAGAACAAACATAAGAAGATTATTTTGTTTTGGACTTAAATTCTTAGTAATCCTTTGATTTCTTGTTTGGCATAAAGCTAACATAAAGAGATTTTATTCTTAATCATTGGATAATATTTTTGTTTCTTGTTTGGGAAAAATCTCTTTCAAAGTTTTTGATTTCCTAGTGCTTAATCATTTGAATATCCATTGTTTTTCCTTTTGGCTTAATGCTTCATATAGGTTGTTTAAATTTGATTGTGCTTAACATCTTATTTCATTTCATTTTCTATTTGGATGACCACTTGACCTCTTGTATAAATTATTTTATTCTTGTTGATTACTTGTTTTCAATTAGTATATGTATATTATGTGATAGCTTTCTTGTGGAATCATTCAAACCTTTATTCAAGTGATTGTTTAGTTATTCCAATTGCACATACATTTATCATTTGAATAAAAGTTAGCTTGTGTGAAAAAGAATTCAAAGTAAAGTTTTTGTGATTGCACTTTAGTTTGCATTTCAAAGTCATTCAAAAAAATCATTTTAAACCTTTTAAAGATTATTCAAGCAACATTATGTTACTTAATTGCATCAAATATTTGATTGAAGATTTTATTTTAATTTTATTTAAAGTTAAAGTGAGCTCTCTTTTTCATTAATATTCAATTGCCTTAATATTAGTATAGATTGGGTTGTGAGTGCCAAAATATTTTTAAATTGTGAGTTTGACTTGCATGTTTCTCTTTGCCTTATCTTGATTTCTTGTTGGGTTGTACTTGCCCGTTAAGGAAAATATGTGTTGGATTGTACTTGCCTGTTAAGGAGAGTATGTGTTGGGTTATACTTGCCCATGAAAGAGAGTATGAGAGATTTGTTATAATCTAAACTTTAGTTTAGTGAATTCCTAATCTAGGTGGCTAGGTGGATGTAGGCTAGTTTTTGGGGTTTGCCCGAACAATGTAAAATCTTGTTCTCTTTCTTTACTTTTCTTGACTTTACTTTGCTACTATTATTTTTCTATTATTTCATTTCACTAAAGCATTATTATTAAGTATTTAAGTCTTCTACAAAAGAATAAATTAAAATTTTTTTATTTTCTTTTAAAAATTAAATATTTAAGTTATTATACTTCTTTTATTTCTTCTTGGCTTTGAAGTTTACAAGGTTATTTAATTATCATGTTCATTCACTTCATAACCATTTTCTTGTTTAGCCAAGAACAAACATAAGAAGATCATTTGTTTTGGAATTATATTCTAAATTAGCCTTTGATTTCTTGTTCAGCCTAAAGCTAACATAAAGAGATTTTGTTCTTAATCATTAGATAATATTTTTGTTTCTTTTTTGGAAGAAGTCTCTTTTAAAGTTTTTGATTTCCTAGTGCTTAATCATTTGAATATCCATTGTTTTTCCTTTTGGCTTAAAGTTTCATATAGGTTTGTTAAATTTGATTGTGCTTAACATCTTATTTCATTTCATTTTCTATTTGGCTGACCACTTGACCTCTTGTATAAATTATTTTATTCTTGTTGATTACTTGTCTTCAATTAGTTTATGTATATGTTATGTGATAGCTTTCTTGTGGAATCATTCAAACCTTTATTCAAGTAATTGTTTAGTTATTCCAATTGCACATACATTTATCATTTGAATAAAAGTTAGCTTGTGTGAAAATGAATTCAAAGTAAAGTTTTTGTGATTGCATTTTAGTTTGCATTTTAAAGTCATTCAAGAAAATCATTTTAAACTTTTTAAAGATTATTCAAGCAACATTAAGTTACTTAATTGCATCAAATATTTGTTTGAAGATCTTATTTTAAATTTATTTAAAGTTAAAGTGAGCTCTCTTTTTCATTAATATTCAATTCCCTTAATATTAGTATAGATTGGGTTGTGAGTGCAAAATATTTTTTAAAATTAAGAGTTTGACTTGCATCTTTCTCTTTGTTGGGTTGTACTTGCCTGTTAAGAAAAATATGTGTTGGATTGTACTTGCCTGCTAAGGAGAGTATGTGTTGGGTTGTACTTGCCTATGAAAGAGAGTATGAGAGATTTATTATAATCTCAACTTTAGTTTAGTGAATTCCTAGTCTAGGTGGCTAGGTGTGGATGTAGGCCAGTTTTTGGGATTTGGTTGAACTACGTAAAAATCTTTGTGATTCTCTTTCTTTACTTTTTTGCACTTTACTTTGCTACTATTATTTTTCTATTGTTTCATTTCACTAAAGAATTATTATTAAATATTTAAGTCTTCTACAAAAGATAAAATTATTTTTTTTTTAAATTTACTTTTAAAAACCAAATCATCCCCCCCTCCCTCCCAGCTAAGTAATAAAATCATCCCCCTTGGGAGTTATAGCTAAGTAATATTTCTCTTTCTCTAGAAACCTACCTTTGATAAACCTAACTACTTTGTCGATTGTACATCCCAAGCCACCGCCGTTTCATGCTTCTCAATAGACATCCCATAACTCCCTCACCCAAGTTGCACATTTGGCTGGTAACATTCTCCCCTTTTTGATGGTTGACATTTAACATTTGGAATGGTGATTACTCTTCTTAGTGATAGAGCCTTCCATTTTGATGACTATGTTTAGATTAACCTAAAGTTAAGCTTTTGAAAAAATATCATCAATTTAAATGGTGGAAGATTTTTTAATGAATTTTCACTATGTTTTTGGTGTTATGTGTATGCACATAAGACATATGAGATAAAAGGAAGAAATATATTGATAGTATTTCTCTTATCAAATATATTATTATAGAAATACAAATTATTACATTTTGATAAGATGCCAAAAGTAGTAGAGCAAAATGTTTAAAATGAGCCAAATTCAAATTTTTTTTACCATATAAGATTTATATATTTATTTAACTAGAGAGAGAGAGAGAGAGAGAGAGAGAGAGAGAGAGAGTTGTATATGAATATACTTTGTTTAATCATTTCTATATTTATCTAAGCATACGAAACTTGCTTGAGTAAACCTTTCAAGTGCCATAGGTTGGCTAAATTTAAAGGTTTAGGGACAATAATTTATCTTACACCCTATGCCTTATTATATAACAAGTGAAGATTTTTCCTAATTAAAGATATATTATACATAATTAAAAAAAAATTTTATTACATATTTTGATTCTCTTTTTAATTGCCTCTAATTTATTATTAACTAAAAAATTATGAGGTGCTTATATATATATAATTGTATATATATGTGTGTGTGTGTGCAAAAGTAAGAAGAAAGTTTTAGTACCATAAAATCAAAGAAGAATTCACTCAGAATAAAGCTATGATATTTAGAAGCATACAATGAATGATATAATTATATTTTATTTATATTTACATCATAATGTTAAGTGACCTATATATAATGACTATGTAAGATGAATGAGAACTCCATTTTAGGATTAAGTGTTGATGTTTTTTAGTTTGATCAAGTTAATGTTATATGTTAAGTGTGATATGAATCTCTATATGTTTTCTATTAATGTTAAACTTTCTAGTAGGTCATTATATGTACATTCATGTTTGCATCAAAAATGCTAATAATAAAATTTTTGATTACAACACTGTGACACTACGATCTTGGCTCTGCAACACTTGATTTAGTTGGCAAGTTAATGGCTTGGTGTCACGGCACTACCATGATAGTGCTGAGGCACTGTGACCATGATCTATAGTTTAAAGAAGAAATAAAACTACCCTTCCCATCCCATGAATGCTAACCACCCAAGGGAACCGAGGGAATGGTTATGGGGCAAATAATCACCCCACGGTGGGGACTCTAATAGCATCAGAATGGTGCGATGAAGTTATGGGAAGAAGCAATTGGATTGTCTTATGGATCGACCTCTAGACCAATACACGAATAGATTATGATGAGCTTGGTCATTCTTAAGCTTTTTGATGGTGAGGGGATTGGGTATGGTGAGCTCAACAACATTTCACTCTAGAACATGGTGGAACACTCAATTTTTCCTAAGGAACTCTCTAGATTTACTTGTCATTAAAGGCTGAGAGCTTCTTATGTTTCTCTTCTCCTCCTTGGTCAGCCATGGCTAATTGATGTCTTTGGAGGCTAGCTCTAAGGATCCTCAGCAATTTAACAATTGTCCAAGCCTGAAGAGGTGGAATGCTAAGGGAATGAGGGATTGGGAAATTGGATTTGGCTTCATGCAATACCTCTATGCCATGGCATATTCTATCATTTTATCTTGACTTGGGGTTTAATTAGGTTGCTTAAAATTGGCTTCCAATCATCTTAAATTAATTTTAGAGTTTGAGTGTAATCCAAGGGATTGGGTTTGAACTTGGGTTCAATTATGCCATTTAAAGAATTTTGATTTAGGCTAATCGAACTTAATCCATTGAAAATATTAACATTATGTTAATGCTTTAATTTCATCAATTCAACTCTTTGTGATGTTCCCTATTAAAGGATTGCATACAGTTTGCAAATATATATTGGTTTATTCCATGTTATATCTGTTATAATTCAAGTGAACTTGGATTGGATTATATTGAGTCAAATGGCTTATTTGGCTCAATTACATAGTATTTGCCTTTTAATTATGTTAATCAAAGGATTTAGAATGCATTGGATCAACCAATTCCATTTACTAAATGTTTAAAACCCAATTTGGTCCATCTTGGTCTTATAGGTCAAGTTGGTCTTATAGGTTAAGCTTAGGTAAGTTTGAATTTGATTGAGTCAAATGTCAAACTTTGACCCAACTAGATTATCTTTGGACTCCAAGCATGCTTAATCACATGTGTGAGATAATTTGGAGTGATTGATTTTAGTTAGTTTGAATTTAATTTCAATTTTGACCCATATTGGCTCACATTGGGCTTAATGGGCTTTGTTCATTTGGGTCAATTGACCAAATTGGTCAAATTGGACCCAATGATGGGATGAATTTTGTTGGATTATCATTTACAAATGATTTTGGATAATTAATTTGGGTTAGTTTTGTTTAATTTGGATTTGAATCCCATATGGTCCATTTAGGCTCATTTAGGTCAAATGACCTATTTACCTTAATTAAGGCTTTATTGAGTTTATATTCTATTAAATTCATGTTTAATCATGAATATATTATCATTTATATCATTTTATTTGATTTTTTTTTCAAATTTTGATGGGTTGACTTTTGACTTGGTGGGACCCACCTAAGTCAAACTTTATGTTAAATGGGTTGACCACTTTTTGATGTTAATTTGGATTAGGATTTATTTATGATTTTAATTTGATTTCATTATTTTATTTGATTTTTATTTGCATTTGTTTTAATTAAGTTTGAATTTCTTTAAGTTTAAATGATTTTAAGATGAAGTAAGAAATTATGTTAATTACCATATTCACCTTGATATAAGTTCAAATACATTTTAGATTCCAATTATTTCAGGTTTGGCTTTGCATTTGGGTTTTGTCTAGGTCTATCCAATTTTGTTGGGTTAGATCCTAGAAAGGTGCATTAAGTCACTGAGTGAAGTGTCCTAAGTATCTAACTAGAAGATTCTTAATCTAGGATTAGATATCCTAATTGCTTGTTTTGCAAGTAATGTTAACCTCATCCAAAATTAGGTAAAAAAATAGACCCCCAATATGAGTAGTGGACTATCCAGAGTACACTACACATATTGGTGTTGATCAAACTAGTTGACACTACAAGCATAAGCTTGAAGGAGTTTTGTCTTTTGTTTTGAGTTTAAACTTATGTTTTGCTTTGAGTATAAAAAATGCATAAATATACCTAAATTTGCTTTAATTTGAAATGAATCATTCTTAGAAACGTAGATTCACTATATTCTAAGAAGAATAAAGATATATTATGAGTAGATCTAAAGAAAGACCTAATCCTTACATAGTAAAATAGTTATGATAGCTAGAGAAGATGCCTTCAAGGGACTTATTCTTCTCTTGATTACCATAGATTTGAATTCTATATGTTTTCAATGGATAAACTAAGAAGAAAGGCCAAAGACTTATATCTTCTTAGATAAATTAGCTAAGGGGATATCCTTAATAACTAACCAACTTAAGGATGGGATATATAGATAGATCCTGAAAATTTCTTTCATAGAAAAGATGCCTACTATGGAACTTAATCTCATCCAGTTAACTATTAAGAGGGAGCCTTCAATGGCTTTATGTATTCTTGAATAGTCATAATAAGGAAGAGGGGTATTAGTGATTTATTCCTAAATCCTGTATTTTTGCTTTTAGGAAAGTCTTAATGACTTAGTCCTAACTTAGGTAGCCTGTAGGGATGGGGTACTTTAATGACTTATTCTATTCCAACATTTTTTTGTTTATAACTAGAATATGGGTCATAAGAACTTAAATCCTAGCCTAATAAAATTCAGCTAATAGGAAGGGGCTTTCACTAGCTTAATTCCAACCTGAATAGCTTAAGTGAGGGAACAACGTCTTAATGACTTTATCTTATTCCTCAAGTTTTGACTAATTGAGTAGGAGTCTTAGTGACTTTATCTTAATCTAGATAGTCTATATGATAGAGAAAGGGGTCTTGGTGACTTTATCATAACCTTATCATTTGATAGGATTCATTTTATATGACTTACACCTATGTGATTAATTATTAAGATGGGGACTTTAGTGGCTTAATCCAACTTAGATAGCCAAGAAAGAGGAAAGGGTCTTATTGACTTAATCAAATCCCTAGTATTTTGGCTAATAGAAGAGGTTCACTTCAATTACTTAATCCTAATCTAAATATCCAATTTGATAAGAAAGGTGCCTTTGTGACTTTGTCCTAACCTATGAATAATAGGGATGGTGCCATGAAAAGCTTGCTCCAAACTTATAGAATACATAAGGAGGGTGCCATTAAAGGCTTTATCATAGCTCAAGGTAAGCACAAGAAAGGTGCCCTAAAGAGGCTTACTCCTATCCTAGAGAGATTGAATTTAAGAAAACTATATAAGATTTTATTAACCATTACAAAAAAAGAAATAAAACAATTGCAAAAGCAATAAAGAGAAACAAAATTTTTATAGATCATTATTCTTTTGAAATGGAGTACAAGTTACATATAATATTTCTTTAGGCAACATCCATTCATTAGTGGCATTGGACGTTGACCATTACAAGTAATCAATTGATAAGAACCTCCTTCATAGACTTTTTTCACTATAAATGATCCTTCCCAAGTTGACTCAAATTTGTTGTCGGTTCTGTGATGAGCTAAGATTAGCCATTTAAGAACCAAGACCAATTCTTCTACTTGGAAAGTTCTAGGATGGACTAACTTATCATGTGCTTGAATCATACATTCTGGGTATAGTTTAAGCTCTTATTGTGCTTTCAAATGTCTTCCTTCAAGGGTTTCAAGTTCTTCCAATCAGATTTTATGATTTTGATCAGTTGTAATATTATTAACTACTATTCTTAGAAGATAGTTATTCTTCAAATGGAAGAATAGCTTCAATTCCATAAACCAAAACATATGATAGATTGAGTTGGTGTCCTGTATGTAGTCTAATAGGTCCATAATGCTTCAACCAACTTTTCATGTCATTAGCATTTATTTTCATCAAGTACTTTTTTCAAAATTTGTACTAAAGTTTTTTATTGAATGCTTTAGCCAATCCATTCCTTGGTAATAGATGGTTAAATATCTCCAATCTATTTTATGTCTAGGCACAAAATGATTTAATTTTGTGGACTTGAATGATAGATTATTATCAGATATGATTCGTGAGGAATGCAAAATTGATATACAATATTTTATTAAAAGAATTTTAACACATGATATGCTTTTAATTTATTTAGTGGTGCCTCTTCAGTCCATTTTAAAAAAATAATTAATTATGGCTAATATAAAATTATGCCCTTTTGATGAAAGAGGGTCAACAAGCCCTATGATGTCAATACCCCAACTACCAAAGGGCTAAGAGGCAATCACAGGGTGTAGTATATTAGGAGGTTGATATAAGATTATACCATGTATGGCATTGATGGCAATGATGTGCAATTTTCATGCACTCATTTAACATTGATGGCCAATAATATCTAAGTCATTAGATTTTTAATTTAATTTTGGGTCCAGATTGGTGAGCACCACACAATCCATAATGTACCTCAGTCATGATCTTATGGGTTCCATGCTTGTCTAAATAGCATATCCATATTTGATTGAATGACCTACAATATAATACATCATTAATTAATGCATAAGACAGGACACATTTCTTATTTGATTTTCTAGTGACTTGTTTTTAGGAAGCCTCCCCTTACTCAAGTAGTCAATGAATGGCTACCTCAAGTCACATTCTTCTTGACCTTTAGCAAGAGTGGCTATCCTTTGCATTTCTACTTTTGTATTCATGTAATCTAACTTTATAGGAGATAAAACTTATTGATGTTGTACCTATATACAAATATATTCTTTTGGGCATATGATTTGTTTGGCAAGATTTGCTAAAGCATCTACTATAGAATTATCTTTATGAGATATTCTACAGAGTTACATAAGGAATTGTTTTGAAGTCATTTCAAAATGTATTGATAATAACTAAGAGCTTTGGATGCAAAACTTATAGATTCCACTCAATTGACTAATAAATAATTAGGAATTCCCCAAAAGTTATATATTTTTGATATCCATAAGGATTGCTAGCTAATCCAATTATAAGAGCCTCATATTCAGCTTCATTATTCTCCAAGGCTCGGCTAGATGATAGGAATATCACATCATTCCATTGTTTGGGGTTATAAATATTAATACAATCCCTACCTTCCTTGGGATAGAGAAATTTAACTCCTTAATTTTCTTTGATGATACCACACCATCAAAATACAACCCCCAAGTGGCATTAGGTTCACTTTCTAATGTCATGATCTACTCATCTAGAAGATCATCATTTATAGGAGAACTCTTGGGTATAGGATATGCTGCTAAGAAGTTAGCTATGACATGACCTTTTATACCATGAAGGGGAATAAATGTAATCTCAAATTGTAATAAAGTCATTGACCAATGTGTTAGACGTCTAAGTAACATTGAGCAGCTATGATATTGCAAAGGATTTACTCATGAAATCAAATTTATTTAATTTGAAAGCATGTAGTGTCTTAGTTTCTAATACATAAAAATTAAGGCCAAGCAATGCTTTTTAATAGGTGGATAATTCATTTCCACCAGGATTAGTCAATGACTTAGATAATAGAGGGAATTTTATTTTTTGTATTCATTAACTTGGGCTAATAAAGCCCGAAGTGACTCATTTAATGCTGCAGTATATAAGATCCATGGCTTTCCTAGAATTAGAGTAGACAAAACATGAGGGTTCATTAAGTATTGTTTTAAACTTTCAAATGAATTTTGGCATTTTCATCCCAAATAAATTTTAAATCTTACTTTGTTAATGATGGTTAATCATCTTCATGATAAGTTCGATATGAACTTTCTTATATATGCAAGCCATCTCTTGAATGATCTTAATTGTAAGACTTCTAGGTGGTGGTGATTCTATAATAGATTTTATTTATTTAGATCGATCTTTATTCCAAGATGCCTCACTAAAACCCTAAAATTTTCCGATGTAACTCTAAAAGCACACTTTAACGTTCATTTTCAAGTTATTGTGGTGCCACCATTCAAAAATGATCCATAAATAATATAGATGATTTTATTTTTCATTTTCTTTTGATGACTAGATTATTGATGTAACATTCAACTTGATTGTGAATTAAGTCATCGAATATTATAGTCACGGCTTTTAAATATATAGCCCCAACATTTTTGAGACCGAATGACATGATAGTGTAACAAAATATCCTTATAGGAGTTCTATATGCCATATGCTTTTCATCCTTTGGAGACATCTTAATTTGCTTATACCTTGATGATCCATCTATGAATGAAAAGATCTCATGTGATGAGGCTATATTCACCATAAGTCAGGTATTGGCAACTGGAACTCATCCTTGGGACAATCCTTATTCAAATCACTAAAGTCAATTCGAATGGGTATTTGACCATTGTTTTTCTTTTCAAGGACTATGCTGGCTAGCCAATCAGAGTATTATCCTTCTCATACAAAGCCAGCTTCAATTAATTTTTTAACCTCAGTAATCACTTGCTGTTTAATTTTTATGCACATTCATCTAGGAGCTTGCTTTACTAAGATTATATTATGTTTAATCTCTAGTTTATGCATGACAACATCAAGAGTAAACTTGGCATTTCATCATAACTCCATGCAAAGTAGTTTTTGTATTCAAAGAGTAAAGTGATTAACTCTTTGAAATCATTTAGACCTAGTAAA
Source organism: Cymbidium sinense (assembly GCA_021442155.1). Taxonomy (NCBI): domain Eukaryota; kingdom Viridiplantae; phylum Streptophyta; class Magnoliopsida; order Asparagales; family Orchidaceae; genus Cymbidium; species Cymbidium sinense. The sequence continues at coordinate 32,123,713 of CM038229.1, forward strand.
GGACTAATAAAAGTTGGCTTTGGGTCTTCAATGGTTCTTAGGTTAATCTCCTTTGACTCATCAATAGAAGACTTTATTTCTTCTTTAAACTCAGGGGGAGTGTTTTGAAGTAAGCAATCATAAGATTCATTTGTTGTTTCAAAGTATAATTCCTCTAAAGTGTTAGAAGGAATTTCAAATAATTGATTTGATTCTAAATGATTGCTTTTCATCAAACAATGTTCTACATCATCTAATGGTCCAATGGTACAAACCCTATGCCAACTTTGGAATTTGGATTTTTGTTTTTAATATTTCACAAGCTCTCCATGAGTTGAACTGTATATTAGGGCCATGTATTTGTAATTAAGCCACATTTCATAGAATTTCTAACACAATCTGAATATCAATCAAAAGGAAGTTTTATTATTTACATCTGCTTCTGAGCTTGAAGGTCCAAGTATAGAGTAAAATTTAGACAACTTTCCTACTTCTCCTAATAGGTTAGGGGCCACTTTGATTTCTAACTGAGATACTTAATTTTGAACAAGATGAGTTAAAGTGAAAGTGTCCACATATTTCTTCAATTTTTCAAATGTAGAATAATTTGGATCATCCTTTGTTGCCCGTATTTGCTCTTCCTCAATATCTAATTCTAATGTAATGTCAAACCTTACTAAGGCATCTCTTTGATTAGAATCTTCATCAAAATTGGTTTCAAAATAAATTTGTATCACTGGAGGTACTTTTTTTTCTTTTTTCTTCCTCCTTTTATTTCTTTTCTTCTTTTCTATTTGTTGTTTTGCTTGATGCCTTAGTAATGCTGGTTTTCACACAATCATGCATTGGCTTTTTAGGCATGTAGTAAGATGCATCTTCATATAGTTCAATTTCATGGATAGAGAATGCATGTAAATTTTTTTATGGGTACTCCACTCAATCTATACATTAGTGGAGTGATGAAGGAACCATTCTATATTCATGAATCTAGGGTCTGCCTAAGAGGGCATTAAAAGATGTCTTCAAGTAAATAATGTGGAATTTAGCTTCAGTCTTCAATCCCTTTATTTCTAATAATATAATGATTGAGCCTAATGAGTTCTCCCTAGTTTTATCAAAACCTCTCAAAACTTCTTAGATGAGCTAAGTCTTTTAGTATTAATTTTCAGGAATGACAATGTTCTGAAGTTCATGTTATTGACTAAAGCTCCAAGTCTACTAGAACTCTTAACAACCTAATGTTCTCCACTTTTATAGAAATGTAAATGAGCTGTTGTGATCAGTGGTCCCTAAAAGTAGATTCTCATTAGAGAAGGTAACTCAAGGGATCTCTTTAAAGTAGCATGCCTCTTCCAAGAAAGTTGTTGTTAGTTGAGACATATCTCTGATGCTTGGATTATTGATTCCCTCATTTCTTTTGATAGAATAAGGGCATCACAGATGTTTAGATTTGCATGAAGCTTCCTAAAATGGGCTAGGATGTTGTAGTCATCCTAGAGAAATTGGTTCAACTAGTTGTTATTGTTGTAAAGATTCAAAATTTTGAATCTACAATTTGCTTCTCTTTTTCTTTAGGAGGAGAAGGTAGACAAGGTGGTAGAACTTTCCCACTATGGAGATTCACTTCAATGACATCTCTAAGGGTTGTATAAATCTAGTCTTCATCCATCATATCCTTTTCTAAAGATTGATCAGAGTCTAATATTTCTACCTTTATGCTAAAGAGGATTGCATTACTAATCTTCCATAGAAATATTAGTTTCTAATCCTAGTTCATAAAATACATCATTATGAGAAATTTCTTTTTGATCATTTTATTTTTTAAGTTTTTTAATAGTACATTCATCAGATATGGCACAAATGTAAGAAACATCTTTTGAGGTGGACCTTTTATTCAAATTTTAAAATAAGTATGTAATTCCCATTCATATTTTTGAAATGCAGTGTTAGCTCTAGCCTTTCCATCCTTATCATAGAAAACTCTCTCAAATACAACAGATGTCCTCCCTCACCAACCTCTCCAGTCATCCAAGTAGCTGAAGATACTGAATGGGGTCAAGGTGGAACTGAATATCTAGATTATGGTAAATCAATTTGAGGATCTTCCTCCGGGTCTTCTTTGAATCCTGCATTACCTTTTTAAATTTTTTTATTAATTACTTTTTAGAAGAATGGGATAAATCTATATCCCACTCATCTGAAGAAGGAGTACAAGGAGAAGTAACTTCACCTATAATAACCTTAATGGACCCTTGTCTAGGGTCCACAAGGCATTCTTTTTGCATGATCACCAACCCTTTTTTGTAGTTCCTCCCAAGAGTATTTAAAGTTGAAGTAGTCTTCAATAGTGTGCCCTAACATTTGGTGGTATGGACAATAGTTAGGGTCATTCACCTTACTAACTTTCTCTAGCCTCTTCAAGTCAGGTAGTTTAAAATCGGCTTCTTTTTTAGATTCTTAAAGATCTTCCTCACCACCACTCTTCTCAAAGAATAGATTTATTAGTTCACAAAAAGGGTTTGTTGAAATCATCTTAGGACTAAGTGATACTTCTTATTGTGGATACCTAAGGGATAAAGGCCACTCTGCCTGTATCTGAATGGGGCCTTCCCTTTATCTAATGCAGACATTGCCTTCTTTCTTTTCTAACAACTTCCTAGGTTTTAACTGCTCTATGGAAGATTATTCTTTTAAAGGTCATCCTAGGAGCCTCTTCTTGTAAGCTAGAGGCTTTATTTAAATTTTTTTTTGAAGTTTTAATTATAAAGCCTTTTAGTAGAAGGCCATGAAACCATGGATATTTCGAAGAAGAATTTTAGCAACATGTTATTCTTGCAACTAGGGCTCATACTTGAGGCTGATGATTCTCCATCTCAAAATATAATCCACTAAAGACTCACCAGGCTTTTGCTTTTTCTGCCACTAAGTCTCCCACAGTGATGTGGTGTTGGGTGCTAGTGAATCTTTTTACAAACTTACTTTCCAGTTCATTAAAAGTGTGCACTAAATCATTGGGTATTTCTCCATACCAATCGAAAGCAACTTTGGTCAAGCTACTAATGAACTATCTAAATAATAGAGCATCATTCCCACTAGCATTGCAACAACTTGCACAGAAGTGAGCTAAATGTTGTTAGAGATTTCAAGTCCCATCTAATAATTTTAAAAAGGGAGGTACAAATCCTTTAGGTAAAGAATGGAATCATATTCTTTAGGGTATGGTATCCTTTAGAACTAAGGTTGTACCTCATGATTATACTAAGGCTTCTTTAACTTGTTGCTTTAACAAAGATTTTAGGTCAATTGTAGAGGGTATACTGTCTATAGGCTTTTGTTCTTAATGATACTTCCTTCAACCAAGCATTGTATCATCAATGGGGTGTGTTGGTTTAGGTTGCTCAACAAGATGATGATGTGAAGAGAAAATCATGTTTTGGAGTAATCTCATGGTGACAACCATCTCCTCCATCCTCTTCTCCATCATAGCAATATGGTCATCCTTCTTTTGAAGTTGAAAGATCAATTGCTGAGTGGGATCAGTTATAGGATTATCTTACAACTTATCCTGTTCTTTCTTTGATGATCTAGTATCCACCATGTAATATGTGCTATAGGCAGTCTTGGATCTTCATCTAATAAGTCATCCTATTCTAAATCATAATACTTTTGAAGTCCTTTTTTATTTTTTATTTTCAACATCCTCATTCACATTGTTTTCCATTTCATATTTAGATGAAATGGAATGCCATTGCTATCAAGGATGACGTCTGACTTATGTACCAAATCCATAGGTTTTGCTTCAAATGCTTCACCCTTTGGAACCTTTTAGATAATAGAGATTTTCTTTGTATTAAGAGTGGCTCCCAAGCCATGGTGATGCTCATCTATGATCTCCCTAATGTAAAGAGATAGATGAAGAGACTCTATTCTCTTACTAGAAATCTAAGATGATGATAGCCCTTCAACTTAAGGCATAGGTGAAGATTATGAGGGCCTATCTAAAATTAGCCTAGTGGTATGTACTCTCTCAAATGATGGTGAAGGTGGTGAAGAAACTCTAGGCTCAGGGGCTAATGAAGTTTTCCAAACATAGACTCTCTTGTTCACTTTCTTAAGAGAAACTCTATCTTTTCTCAGACTAACTGTTAGATCTTTATGCCTAGTCAATGATTTTTGAGAGCTATGATATTACTCTTAGTATAATAGTGCACAAGAAGACTTACTTCTAACAGAAGGAACCACCTTCCTCTTCCTTTTGTACTGGGAAGTGGCAGGTCTTCCTAATTTTTTCTAGGCTCTTTGATGCCTGATCAATCATAGCCTTGAGTAACTCCTCCTTAGTGTAAGAGGAGGGTCCAAGGATCCTATAAAGGGTTTGGTTTAGCCTACCATGTATTTCTTTGTGCACCATTTTAAAACCTTTTTTTATTTTTTGAATGAGGAGGTGGAGAACTCACTATCCAAGATATATCCTCCACTCCCTAGATAGCAGAAAGTGGGTGATATATGCTTCCACCTAAGAGAGGGGAAATATTAGGGAGGGTATATCCCTCCCTCACCCTAGCCAGTTCTATGTCCAATTATTTCTTTTTATTTTCTCTCCTTGAGGCTATACCCTTTTTTTCTTCCAACTTTTAGTCATCTCAAGGGGCTCAGAAGTGGAACCTACCTTAAAGGTACTATAAATAAAAGGAGCAAGCAATGCCTTTGAACAAGATCGATTTAGACCCTCTTAGACCTAGGTAGTAACTTTCCTCCCTTTAGTAGGGGAAGAAGGAGGTGCACTAGAGAACTCCAAAATGGGCTATTTATTTTTAGCGTTGCCTCAGCAATAGGATCTAATGTCACTCCATTTGTTGTGATGTTTAGGTTCTTAAAGCCGGCTATAAACTTGATAAAAGAGTCATCAACCAACCTGCTACTATCCACATAAAAGCTAATACTGGACTTAGCAGTGAAAATTAGTTGTCCAACCATTGTCTATTTTCATAAATAATAATTTTTAAATAATTCATCATTTATAATAATCATAATGTTGTCAAAAGAAAGCTTTCGACCCATCAAGAAACTTTAGCCAATTTTTTATGGCTAGGATTTTTTTTATTTCAAAAGATATTTTTCTAAAAATATAAGAATTATAAAACCATCCCACTTGATTTCAACAAGTGGGATAGTTTTAGACTATCTCTTATATTTAGATGTTGAATATGCTCTAATAAGGATGAATTGGAGAGATATTCAATGGGAAGAATGGCAATCTTGACATGTGAAAAAATAAGTACTTTGTCAATATATAGAAATAATAACTTATGTTTAAGATGGAGAGAGGAACCATTCATACAAAGTTACTAGAAAACATCTCTGAGGGGGAAAATTTATGACACCATATAGGATTTAGAAATTCTTTATTTGGATGATCAAATGTGTGATTAAGAGTAAACATATTATCTCAGAAGATAAATATGTTATCCTATAATAGATTAAATTATTTAATAAAAGTCTTTTATAGCTAATGGGTCTTTCATATACCAAAGAGTTTTCCCCTAAGCTACATGGGAAGTAGAGCAGGGTTTATTTTAAATTGGGTTCATGGTTCCCTATATGGGCAAGCCCTTATAATTAATTACATCTTAGGAACAAAGGATCTCTTCTAAAGAATAATCTTGATTAAATAAATAAGCTATTATTTTATGAATTTCTATGGTGGTTTCCAAAGGAATGATATTTTAGGAATTTCAATTAGGAATGATTCAAAGTGGAAACATTTATTTTTGGAGGCCAATCGGGATTATGTAAGAAATGCCTACTGATGATGGGATGCTTACTAGGAATTTCAACTATACTATCATTGGGCTTTAAATTTTTGAATTTAATTTAGATTTTGAGTTAACATTTTCTTAGAAATATAGGGCTTAGATTCTAGCAACAAGACTATATAAATGCCTAGGGTTGAAGACTTACTCCGAGGAGGATGCTTTTGAAGCTAAGTTTACAAGTGCCTCTAACATAAGTTAGATGCTCGACCTAGTTTCATTAAGAATTTTTGGCCATTCAACCCACTTGAGGGAACAAACCTATCCTTGACTCTTTTGGGCTTATAACCCATATAAAGGGGCTACAAGTTAACACCACCTAAGCCCATTTTAAATCCATGATGCTAAGTCTCATGCATGCAAGATGGTTAGGCTATTATAATTTAGGAAAGAATCCAAGAACTAGACTCATGCCAAAATCCATAGGATCATGTTGGACATGAAATGCATTAACTATATTTTTAGTTTTTTTAAATATTTTGGCTCATAATTCATTTAAGGTCTTGGTTATGCATTTTATGCCTAAATGCCATACAATAAGAAGTGGTAATGGGCCAAATCATAAAAAAGGCTAACTTTCCTAAGAAGGTAGTCAACCTCACATGTTAGATGCCCCTTATGTGCAATGGGTGAAGTGCCCATTTCAAGAGTTAAGAGTAATATGATAGTATGGTTCATGAGAGCTAATTATTTCTAGTCAATTTTAAATTTTTTTTTGACTTTAATTTATGTGAAGTTTTATTGAACTCACTTGTGGAGTGAGGACTCAACCTTCTTATTCTAGACTTAGGACTCTCCTAGACATTAGAATCTCTTAGTCATAAGACACTTCTAGTGATTAGGTTAATGCTAAATCCAATCCTTGGGATTTAGGAAGGTATATCATAGACTTAGGTTATACCTTGAGACCAAGGGGACCTACATATCCTATGGCCTAAAGTAAGACCTATGCATATCAACTCATGCAAATCCAACCCCAAATAAATACAATCAAACCCAATTAAATCCTATTTCATATCCAAGCTCTAAGCCAAAATTAACCTAATCCTTAACCTAAGTCAATCCTACCATCATCCTATGGATCCAACCCAAAGCCCATTCAATTGAACCAAACCCAATTGAACTTCACAAAAGCACTCCAACTATTAAATTCTTTATTTCCAACCCTTCCAAGACCTAAATCAAATCAAACCAACCAAATCAATTCAATCAACCCAACTTGGCCCACTTGACCCATAGGGTCCAAATGAGACAAAATCCAATTAAATCCAAATCAATTGGAATTAAAGCCATCAAGCAATCCTAAATCAATCATCAAACTCAACACAACCTAATTCAACCCAATTCAGCTCAATTGACCCATTTGGTTCACTTGACCCAAAGTGACCTAAAGGACCCATTTGATCCAAACTCCAATCTAACCAAAATTGGGTTGAACCAACCCATTCAATACTATACAATGATTGTTGATCACCCTTGATTGTCCAATTGCAATCAATTGGGTCAAACCAACCTAATTTGATCACTTGACTCAAGTTTACCCAATTAACCTATATAAACCAAATTGAACAAAATTTCATTCTAAACCAAATTGATTGAGAACAATGCCTTCAATCAATCATAAAATAACCATTGAATATGATTCAACCATCAATCAAGTCAAACCAAACCAACTTGGCCCCTTGACCCAAGTTGACCTAATTTGTCCTAAAGGGGCAAATTGGGCCAAATCAAATCCTAAATCAAATTGATTGAAACCAATGACTCGAATCCATCAAAATTGATTGTTTAACATGATCCAAGCCTCAATTAAACCCAATTTGATCAAATTAACCCAATTGACTCATTTAGCCCAAATTGACCTAAGGGTCAAATTGAGATAAATCATTCTCAAATCCAAATCAATTCAAATCAACACCTATAATCATTCTCAAATCATCAATTGAACTTAAACCAACCTTCATCTAAGCCAATTTGGCTAATTTGATCAAATTGGTCAACTTAGCTCATTTGACCCATATGAACCCATATGAGCCTAATTCAATCCACTTCAAATTAAACCAAACTAATGGCACTGACTCATCAAATCATAATTTGAACTTAACTAAACCATTGGGTTGATTGAAAATTGTCAACCTAACCCAATTGAACCTAATTTGACCTATATGGGTCAAATTGAGCCAAACCCATTCAAGCTAAGACCAAACCCAACCAAACTTGGCATGACTTATCCTTGGGTCACCATAGTCACCCAAATGAACCCAACCCATGTTGGACCCAAATTAAGCAAAAGCCATTAGAAAACCCCTCCAAATGGGATAAAATCCCCATTTGGATGGTCATGGCTGCCCACTTACCCTTTGTAGCCACCTTTAGCCCATTTTGGACATGTGGACCATTGGCTCACTTTACCCATAGTTGATTGGGTTATGGGTCAAGTGAAGGTAAGTTAACCCAAGCCTTCCCATTCGAGCACATGGGAGAAGAGGTACACTCTACCTCAGCCCCTGCCATTCCTCTAGCCACTTAAGACCCTCCACATCAGCCCATCACTGCCACCTTCGATCATCTGCATCAATCGGATGTTTGTAAAAAGTTGAATTGATCCAAACCATTGGATTAATTTGGGAGGAGGGTATACTCCTCCCCATCCAATTCAAACCATACGAAGAGTTTTAGTGAGTGATTATGAGCATTCCAAGATCTTTCCTAATCCCCTTGAGCTCTCCATCATTGGCGAGACCAAACTTGAGTGAAATTGAGCCCTCTATCTGTCCAACCCCTCTCAAACTCTGCCTAACTTCAATTAACATCTCCCACATCCCTGAGCTCTGATGAGTCAAAATAAATTGATTCGAGCATAGGAGACCACTCCTAAACCAACTCCAGTGATTATTATGATGGAATTTGGTCCACAGAGCCACTGAAGGGGAGGCAACTCATGAGGTTCTTAATAGGGCTTTATTTCTTCATGACAAAGTAACCTCAGTCATTAGACCACCAGTCATGACTTCCGACAAGGTATTTTTCTCAAAAACTATAGAAATCCTCTTCGGTGTTGGTGTTTTATGAAAGAAATTTTGATTGCATATGATTTCCATTGTAGAATCTCCTTAGATCTCTTCCAAGAACATTTTAGAGTCGATCCCAATGCCTCACGAGCTTCGATGAGCTTAGATCGAGTGGAGGAGGGTAGACGATGTTTATCTTCTGGGGCTCAGGGAATGAAGGATCATACGTTCATTCTACATGATTAGAATGAATGGTCATGATTAATCCATTAGTTTTATTCTATTTAATCCATTAAGATCCATGGGATTAATCTCTACCATTTGATCTAAAATCGAAAGGCGGGGGCGAAAGTGTGCCCGTCACCGCTGAATCAACATGCTACGTTGATGATTTAAATGGCCTATCCCCTGGCACCATGTGGAAAGCATCACCATGTCATCTCCCACATGGCGTTGATGGGATTATGGGTTGATTAAGCTTTAAAATGCCATTAATCACCATAAACTTCAAAAATCTATAATTAAATGTAGAAAAATCCTAAAAGTATGAGTAAACCCATTTTAGAAAGGGTAAACAAAGCGGAATTTAATAAAAATAAAATACCTAAGGTTTAATAATGAATAGTGCTTAATTAAAGTTTAAATTTTTTCTTATTACCTTAATTAAGCCTTAATTACTAGGCAATTTAATCTCAAATTGGATGTGTTGATTCTTTGGGATGTCCTCAATCTCCCATAATTTTTTTGCTATTTATTAGCTAGATAATTCGTAAAATTTAAAATTTTAATCTTAGTTACCCACTCTAATTAATTTAATAATTAATAAAATTATTAAACAATAAAATTTTGATTATTAATGATTATTAATCATTAATAATGATGGGAATGATGTGGGTGATTGATCAAGACCTTTTCCTTAATAATTTTCCTAAGTATCTTTCCATGGGAAGGTTAATTAAATCATAATTTAATTAAGGAATGATTAAGCAATTAATGAAATGAAGCCAAATTAAAATGATAATTTCTTCAATAATCTAAATTAAATTTATGGGTTCCTCTTTATGTGTTCCATAACATAAAGCTCTTAAGGAATATATGATTAGGAAAATCATTTAAGTACTTAATTAGATCCTTCTTTAACTTGATTAATATCTAATTATGAGCTAATAGGATAAATATGGTGGAGTGCTTGCACTTGTTATAGATTCACATACATGTTGGGAGACCCACATTGCATGTACCATACCTAGAGGAAAATGATGGGCTAAGTGTTGGATTATGGTACAATGATCTGACATCTTCATTATATATCCAATTTATGTTAAGCTATACTGATTAATTATTATTGAATTGATTAGGTGGAATGAAGGCCATGTGTGATAGATGCCAATTGGTAATGTTGCACTCTATCAAAATGAACCAGATGATCTCTAATGAAGTTGGGTACACCACTCTGATGCAACTTTATTAAGTTTATTAAAATTGTTTATTGAAACTTTCTCTAAGTTGACCCCTACACAGATTATTTGGAAGCCACATTGCAACTTGATTAGGTTGCATGTGGCAGACATTTACATAGTCGTTGAGGACATATGGTTTTCTCATGTGCCTCTCATCAGTTGGAATAGGGTAGAGTGGCAACCTCTTGGATAGAGTTTTTCAATAGTTTGGCCACTTACCATATAAATGGCACTAGTGGATCTTGGATTCAAGAGGTTTGATATGTGTGGAAAAGTAGATTTAGATTAATTCAACTACCATTAGGCTCACATTTCTACATGGGAGAGTAGGAGAGATTTGGTTTTCAACATTATTAATGGAGAGGAGGATAGAGGGAATGTAATAAATCAATACATGTGCTGGTATAGATCATTGGCTTCCTATACTTATCAAAAGCCCAAGTAGACCCTTCCAGCTCATATTATCTCAAAGCAAGCATTTGTAAGGTATTTATAATAGTTATGTAAATTTCCTTTTTTATATTATTGGATTTTATGCATATTTTTTAATTAATGTAGATATAGTATTTCTTATCATATGAGGACATTTCCCAATCATTATTTTGAAAATTTGGGGACTCTAGACTACATATGGTGTTGAATAAGTTTGAAAAGCTAGTATTAAATATGAGACTGTGCATACACATATATGACACTAGTTATAGACCCATGTCAGTAGATGGTACAACTCAGAAGAATGATACAACCCTAGTGACACATGTCTCATTTGGAAGTTGTGCCATCTACATATGCTGATCATAGATTACTACTTATCCCCATAGATTTCAATCCTAAGCTTACACACAAGTCTCCCCTTCTCCATATGTTGTCTCTCCTATATTTTGGATGCCCTGAGGAGAATCATAGTATTTTATAATCATACTTTGATTTCTACATCATATATACAATGAAACACCCCTTTGTCATATTCATAGCCAAGAGAGGATAGAGGTTGTGAAGGATAAGTTGATGAAGAACCTAGGGTGGAGAGCCAACATCATTTGCATAATCATCACTACATGCTCCCAACCACTACACCCCCATCAATGATGCAATTCCACCTAAACACCACTGATAACTTGCCTAAAGATGGTTGTATTATGTTGTTTTATGTTTTAAGCAATCTCATTTATCTTTATTGTGTTTAGGTTATATTAGCAATTTTTTGCTGAAAGCTAATTATCCATCAATCTTTTGAAATTTAATCTTTTATTGCTTGAGCATCATTTCAAACTTTGTTATATGATTTCTTGAACTCATCAACTCTATCAATGAAATTAAATTGATAACAGTAACAATGGTCTATGATAAAATTATTAAGGCTAAAGAAACAAAAGTGTCATGTGTGTTGAGATGATTAAAAAATTATTAATAAAATATAGTTCAATGGAAAAGAAAAAAAATAAACTCAGTTGTGTGGTTTAGACATAATTTGGTTTTAATTTTTGATTGTGAGTTGAATATAAATTTATGTCTTGCTCCAACATAGATTATAGATTTTTTGCATCTTTTCTATATTCAATTGCATCATTCTATTTGTAGGTGTAACAACACTCATTGTTAAGTACTAAATTAAATATATAATTTGCAATTTGTATTAATGGTAATATTATCAAAACTTATCCATTTTCCTCTCATAAAAACTTTGTTGTCCCAATGCTCTTTATCCTTGGCGAAGAACTCCCACATCACAGGGATGATGCATGCTTTATTATTATAAGCCAAATGTTCCCAACATTGCTCATTGATAATTTTTCTATTCTCTCACTCGGATTATGGAATCCCCACTCCAGAATGACATTGTTGTGGATGAGAGCATGCTGATATCTCTCCTCAATCTCAACACTAATATAGCAATCAAAATTGATCATAGCCACTCTCTTATTAATCTTATTTATGAATTTAATAAACATTTTAACTTTCTAGAATGGGGAAATGCTAGAGAGGAAGAGAGCAAGAGGATCATAAGAACAAGGCTTGGAATGAAAAATTTGGCTGCATAGGGGTCTTATTTATAGACAAGGTCTAGCACTGCAACTAGGTGCTAGGCACTAGGCTTGCTATCTTAAGTTGTGGGTATAGTATCGCGGTGTTAGTCAACTGGTTAAGGCGGTTTATATTCCCATCAAAAGGTACATTTATGGTCATTATTATGCAACTGTTAGTGTACGAAAGTTGTTTTAGGCATATATAGTGCTTATGCCTAGGCGCTCATATGAATTTTGTCTTCTTATGTTAAATGAGTCTATCCAACTACCAACCTTTTGAACCACCTTTTTGGCTGCACCATGACACTAGCCTAAGAACTGGTTAACCAATTAACCCCTTTTCATTAGTTTTTTACTATAGTATTATAACACTGCAATGCTCCTTATGTAGTGCCTAATTGTTATTTTTTGGAGAAAAGAATAATTACATGCTTGATTGTATGGGACCCTTATGGAAACTAAAAAGAAGAGAAAGTGATTTTCCCTTATATAAAATTTTATGCCTCACAACAATGCAATTTCCTTATAATGGATCTTTAACTCCTAATCTTTTGGAATACAAACAAAACTTACCATTAATAAACTTTAAAGATATATATTAGGTTGCCTCCAAACAAGCACTTATTTTAATGTCTTCAGATTGAAATAGATTTTTTAATTTTTAAGATCTTCAACTAAAATAATGGACTCTTTAAATTTAGTCCAATTTTGTCTATTGTATGGCTTAAGTCATTAACCATTCACTTTAAAAATTTCATTCATCTTTAGGTCTTGAAGAATATCTATAGTACCATGTGTATAAACTTTAACAATTAAGAAAGGGTCTGACCATCATGATCTTAATTTTCTTAGAAATAATTTTAATTTTGAATTAAACCATAATACTTGTTATTTAGGCATAAACTATTTCTTAATGATCTTTCTATCATGCCATTTTTTCATTTGTTCTTTATATATCCTCGAATTTTTATATGCTCCCAAACTTATTTCTTCCAACTCATTGAGATATACAAGTCACTTTTCTACACTTATTTTCATATCAAAATTTAATTTCTTAATTTCCCAAAATGCTTTGTGCTCTAATTCTAATAGTTAGTGTCACGCATTCCCAAATACTAATCTATATGGAGGCATTCCAATAGGGGTTTTGTATGTGACCTTCTTGGCCCATAATGCTTTTTATAATTTTAATGACCACTCTTTTCTAATAGACCATTGAGTTTTCTTTTTTTAAAAATCCTCTTTATTTCCCTATTTAAAATTTTAGCTTGGCCATTAGTTTGGAGAGGATATGAAGTAGCTATTCAAAGCTAAACTCCATATTTTCTTAAAAATTATTTCACATATTTATTATAGAAATGAGGACCTTCATCATTAATAATGATTTTAGGTGTTCCAAATCTTGAAAATATTTTCCTTAGAAATTTAATAGTGATCTTAAAATCATTTTTCGGTGTAGCTATTGCTTCTATCCATTTGGAAACATAATCAACACCTACTAAGATATATTCAATCTCATATGAAGAAACAAATGGTTCCATAAAATCTATTCCCCATTGATTAAAGATTTCTACCACTAAAATATAATTTAAGGGTATTTATTGACCTTAAAGATATTTTCTATCCTTTAGTATTTATCATAAAATTAAATATATTCATGTGAATCTCTAATAATGTTGGCCAATAAAATCCACTTTCTAATATTTTAATAACTATTTTATTACCTCTTAAATATCCTCCACATTTAGAATCGTGTTATGATCTTATAATTTCTAAAATTTTATTATGATATGCATCTTCTTAGAATATGAGCTGGACACTTTTTAAAGAGAGATAAGGTTCATTATAAAATGTAAAAACTTCTTCTTTAGATTATAATTGATTATGTAAGGTATAATTTCACTTACTAGATAATTCATAATATGAGCATACTATGGAATAACTTTATGCTTGAATGCAAATAATTATTCATCTAGAAATTCTTCTTTAATATCTCCACTAACTTTAAATTCTTTCTTAGCTATTTATTTAGATAAGTGATCAACTACTTAAATTTTAAAACGTTTTATCTTTAATTTCTAGATCAAACTCTTGCAACAATAATACACATCTAATTAATCTAGGGTTAGCATCTTTACTTTTCTAATACATATTTAATTATTACATGATTAGTATATAATATACCTTCTATTCCAACTAGATAGGATCTAAGTTTATCAAACGCAAAGACAATAGTTATTAATTATTTTTCAATTGTTGAATAGTTTAATTGATTTCCATTTAGAGTTTTACAACATAGTATGTCACATGAGAAATTTTATCTTTTCTTTATCTTAAGTCTACCTTATTACAAAATCACTTACATCACACATCAAATCAAAAAGAAGGTTCCAATTAGGGGTCATAATAATCAGAGTTGAACATAATTTGACTTTTAATAGATCAAAAGCATTTTGACATTCCTTTGTAAAAATAAAAGGCATCATCCTTCTCTCAAAAGTTGCATAATGGTTTTAATATTTTTGAAAAGTCTTCAATAAATCTCCTATAAAATCTAGCATGTGCTAGAAAACTTCTAATTCTCAACATTATCTAGTATGGAAATTTTTCTATAATTTACACTTTTGACTTATTCACTTCTATTCCATTTTCAAAAATTTTATTGGCTTAGTACTTTTCCTTCTCTAACCATAAAATGATATTTTTCCAATTAAATTCTAAGTTTATCTCTTCACATATTCTAAGAATAACTTCAAGTTTTCTAAGAAAAGTTGAAATGTCAGACCAAAAATAGAAAAATATCCATAAATACTTTAATGCAATTTTCAATTAAATTAGAAAATATAGCCATCATACAATGTTGAAAAATTGCAAGTGCATTACAAAAACCAAAGGGTATTCTTCTAAAATAAATGTACCATAAGGATAAGTGAATGTTAATATCCATCCAAATGCTTTTACATGTCCTTTAAGAACTTTAATTAATTTATCTTCTTGATTTTTTTCTAGATCAGCTGAGATGATTATTGGTAATGTTGATTCTTTCCCTACATAAACATATCTCAAATATTTTGTTAATGGTTTCAACTCTAGTTATGGGACTTCTATCATAGATGGTTTAAGGTTCTTTCTTTCTATTAACATTTCTAAAGGATCAATTTTTTCTTCAAACTGATTGGGTAACTCTAAGGAATTGAATGTCTTCATATACTTCCATCATCATTTTTTATTTTTGTTCTATAAAATCATTTATGATATAAAAATCTAATTATTATTTTTATTTTACTTTCACTTAACCCAATCTTATAACGTTTTTCAATTCTATCATTAGGAAGTTTAATAGAGTTAAATACATTAAATTTAACTTTTTAATCATTTACTCTCTTGTTAATTCTGATTTTAAACATCTATCACATTCTTCCCATAGTTAAAAAAGGTTTCCCTAAAATGAGAGGTATTTCTTTATCTTCCTCTATATCTCATATTATAAAATCTACAGGGAATATAAATTTATCTATGTTAACTAAAATATCCTTAATAATACCCTTAAGATAAGTCAAAAATATATCAACTAATAAGTCACACTTGTAGGTTGTGCTTCTCCTACTCCTAATTTTCTAAAAATTGATAAAGGCAATAAATTTATACTAGCTCCTAAATTACACAATCCTTTTCTAAAATTTTTTTCTCCTCTAGTATAAGGAATAATAAAACTCCCTAGATCTTTAGTTTTATAAGTAATTTTCTTTGAATTATTGTAATACATTTATCAATAAGGGATACTATTTCATTTTCTCCTAATTTTCTTCTTCTAGATACAATGTCTTTCATAAATTTAACATATGAAGGCATTTGTTCCAAAGCTTCAATAAATGGTATATTTATGGATAATTTCTGAAATACTTCTATGAATTTAGAAATTTATTATCCACATTTCATTTTTGAAGTCTTTGAGGAAATGGAAGTGGTGACCTCTTTCTCATTTTCCTAAATGTTTCTCTTTTTGCTTCCTTTTTCTCTTCTTTAATTTCTTTATTTTCATTTTCTTCCTTTTTCTTTTTCTTTACTTAATATTTATTTTTCTCATTTTCTTTTGTTAGCCCTATTTCTTTTAATTTCCTTCTACTTCTTAATTCAATTACTTTACATTATTCGTTACCTTTATCTTTAGGATTTACTTCCATTTTACAAGGTAAATTCTCTTTAGGTCAATTTGTAAAGTTATTAGCCAATTGCCCTAATTGAATTTCTAAATTTCTAACTGAAGCTCCTTGGCTTTGTAATGAGTTCCCATTTGTATTTCTAATTCTTCTAATGTAGGTTTCTTTTCCTTAGTTTAATTTTGTTAAGGATATCTTGGTGGAACGATAAGTCCAAAGTTAGAGTTTTGAGGGTTATAATTCTTATTATTCCAACTTCCCATATTTTTATTTTGATTAAAGTTTGCATTATTATTCCAAAAATGTTTGGGTGATCCCCCCAATCTTGATTGAACGTATTTTAGTAAAGATAATTTGGTTTATTTGAGATATAATTATGCATTTTCAATCCTTAATTAGTTTGATCTTCCATTACACAAATTTCAACATTTTCTCCCACTTCATATTATTAACTATTTTGATTAATTCCTAAATTGTCTAATTTCTTAGATAGGAAAGCTATTTGAGATGTCAATATTACAATAATATCATTATTATTAACACTAGCTACTTTCTTGAGATTTAATCTATCAAAAGCTATTAAAAATTTTAGTTATCATTCTCTTTATTAAACATAAACTTTCTCAAAATGTTTTGGCATTAAGCTACCAACTACTACATCTATAATAGTCATTAGAGATCCTACAAAGTTATTATAAAATGATTGATTAATTAGGAAATCATCTAATGAATGATGAGGATATTTCTTTAATAATTTTTTTACCTCTCCCAAGCCTCATATATAAATTCATTATCTAATTGTATAAATGATTTAATATCATTTCTTATCTTAGCACTTTTAGATGGTGAAAAAAAATTTTCTAGAAAATTTTGAGCCAATTTCTTCCATATTATTATAGATCCTTAAGGAAGTGAATTTAATCACATTTTAGCATTATCTCTAAGTGAGAAATGGAGTATCACTCACCCCATTATGTTTAAATGTTTGCATAAATTCTTTAAGAAATTAGTAATATTCATATTAAGATCATCAATAGGTGAACCCTCAAATTGAGAGCTTGCACCATTTGAATTATATATGGTTTTAGCTCAAAATTATTAGCTTGAATAGTTGGTTTAGAAATACTTTGATGTATTCCATCTACTATTGGTGTAGCATAATTTCGAAGAGGTTTAGATGGTTCTCCTACTAGTTGATTGTCTATTACTAGTTTTCTCACTTGATCTCTATTTTATTTCTAATTTTCCTATGAATTCATTCAATTTTTAAGTTCAATGGAACTATTTCTATAGTTTGGTCTCTACACATGAGAAGTTTAGAAATCACAACTTTGGTTCAAAATTGAAACATAGTACACTTAATAACTACATGGATTGTAAATAAAAGATATTTGGCACCTAATACCTAACACAAATACTATTACAAAAATGTTGAATTAAAAATAATTTTACAAGACTAATATTAACAAAATACAAAATACTATTTTACTTTCTAATCCCCTACAATGGCCAAAACCTTGATTAGTATATTTTACTCTATATGTAAATGCATGTATGGAATAAAATAATATAGAATGAGTAGAGTATCATTCTCATGAGGATTTAAAAAAAATTCAAAATTAATTTATATTGTGTTAAGTACTATTAAAACTTAATTTTTATCTAATAAAATGTATAATGCTTATATAAAATGATTATCTACTATTTCATAATATATTAAAAAACTACTTTTTAGTATTTTTAGAAAATAAAAATGTTGTTCTTAAATTTAAAAGTTGTATTGTGATTTTATGAAAATCTTAGAATATATATTATATTAAATTAAGTAGTGAATTTAAATTTAAGTTTGTAGTGTCAAGCAAAAGTTATATCCTCTATGTCTAGACAAGTATAACTAAAAAAATTACTTTACTCATAGTAAAATAAGACATAGGATAACCAAGGATGAAAGGAAAGAGCACCCCAAGTAAGTATTCTAAGTCCACCTTTCACAATCCTCTACTACTTTCTCGTAGAAATATCCAGCATCCCCTTCTGAAAATTCTTGATTGTTGATCTCTTTTTCCACCAATTGCTTAAGAAAAATACTCTTCCACACCACCCTCACAACTTAGAGTGTCACTCTCTAACTACTTCATAAAAAACTCCACACACTTAAACTTTACTCTCCCTCTTACCAAAATTTTGGAAAAAAAGTTAAAAAAAAACTTTTTCACTTAGAAATTTCTCTTATTCTGTTGGGATATAGATTAGAAATAGCCAGTCAGTTTCCCTGACACTACCAAAACTACCTAAAACATTGTTCAAAATTATTGTTGAACCTTCACAAATCTATTTTATCAGTTCATAGCACTATGACACTGTTGATGCAATAATGCGTTGTTGATTGAATCATTATTCCTACCTTTGTTTTTTTTTTCATATAACCATACTTCTTAATAGTGCATAGGCATTGAGCTTGTTGTAAAATTATCCCAAAATGAGTCTTGATTAAGCTCTTCGGTGTTACTAATATAATGCCTATGTATTGGCATTGCTATATAATTGCCCCAATTGAGCCATCTTTAGTGTCATGGTGTTAGGCCTAAATTTCTTTTTTTTTAAAAAAATTTTCCTATTAAAAAATAAAATATACTTAAAATAAACACATTTTAACATTTAAAATGTGGTAAAGACATTATAATTACATGAAATGTTTGTAATTTTAACACTTATCAATACTCCATGCAAGTTGTTCATTTAATGGGCAACTTGTCCTAGCATGACAATTCAGTCGCCCATTAAACAAGCGGCTGGCTCTAATGTAGTAAGCTAGTTGCTCATTTAACGTGCAACTGCATCTATTCTTAATATTTTATAATAATACTAAAATTATTAATTATGTTTTAAGTGTTGTTTATTTTGAAAATTAACCACCTGGGAGAAAGGGGACTTGCCATCTTCAGCATGTTTAATATTGGGTAGTAGGTTGTTTCTACGAAAGTGAGAGAGTGGGAGAGAGAGAACAACTGAGTTATCTGAAAACTCCAAATAAAAAACTACCACCTTTTCTCTTTTTTTTTAGAAAATCTCTCTTCCTTTTATATCTTTTCTCTTTTATTATGGAATGAAAGGAATTTTTTTCATATAACTTCCAAAGAATTAAATGAATTAGAAATTTCATATTTTCTATTTTAGAATATAGCCAAAATGGGGGAAAATAAAATAATTTTCTTCTCTAATTCAAATATATGTAGTGAAAAAGAGCTAAACTTTCCTTAAAGAAGAAATTTTGAAAAATATCATAACTTTTTCTTGGAGTTATTTCATGTCACATTTTTTTTTATGTTTATATTTAGTCTTTAAGTAAATTGGGAATGGGAGAAATCAAACTTTAATTTTATAATGCTATTAAATGATAGCTATGGTATTTTAATTTGGAGTTGTAGGGACACCAGGCAGATCTTAGGGTGTACTTATTGAATTGATCGGGTAATTAATGTATGATGTTCATTTTTGAAAGATGGAAAAAATCACCCTACAATGGTCCTAATCACCTAATAAGGAATCCAAAGGCAGATGGGTCTTCATATATAACATAGATTTTTCCCAACTTTATGGAAAAGTAAAGCATGGTTTATTTTATGTCAGGTTCTTTAGTTCCCTATGGAAGCAAGCTTCCATAGTTAAGTATATCTTAGAAAATAGGAATTTCCTAAGAACACTCTTTATTAAAGTAGTCAATAAATATCTTGAAAGATTTCAAAGCTAGATTATCAAAGAATTAGGTATTTATAGAAAGTCAAGTGGGAGAGTTCAAGTGGTAAGACTTATTTATGGATTCTGAAGGAGGATAAGTAGGGAGCACTCATGGTACTAGAAAGCCTAGTAAGTGCTCCAATCTACCCTATAGTGAGGCTTTACATATTTGAAAGAGAGAATTTACTTTTTTTTATGTTGGAATCTTTATTAGAATGCTATGACTTATAGTCCATCAACACAAGATTATGAAAATACCTAAGAGGTGAGGACTTATACTTGTAACCCAAAGAAACAAATAGCCTCAAACCTAAATAGGATGCCTTAGCATTAGTTAAAAGCATGACCTAAGTCTAATCAAAAAGGTGGGACATAGTGGTTTAACTCCACAAGAGAGGATAAATCCATCCCGACTCTTCTAGACTTACAACCGCCTGGAGTGGCTGCTAACTAACACATCCTACACTTTAAAACCATGTAGGCTGGTCTTATGCAAATGGAAGATAGCTAAGTTGGTATTCAATTAGGAAGGAAGCTAGAGTCCTAAACTCACTCTCTAAGAGACTAGATCATGATTGACATGAAAACATGACTTAAACAAATGCAAAATGTTCAATCTTTATTCAATTTTTTGACACATTCATTTTGGACAGAGGCTTTGGGACAATTATGCCTACATGCATGATGAAACAAAAATATGGGATAAAATAGTGGGAGGAGGTGTTTTGCACTACAATGGATGCCCTCAAAGGCAAAGCATTCCCCTATCGTGCAAGAATGACCCTCCCTATTCAAGAGTGAAATAAGATGTTATGAATGATATTATAAATTCAACATTTGGCTAAGGGGTTGCTAAATATTTATATATGTTGATTATAACCTCAACTTTAAAGTGAGGTTATGAGTTGTATTAAAATTTAGTTATGAGTTGTTAAAGGGGGTAGAAAAATTAATTTTATCTTAAAGAGCCTATCGTATCTAGGCCACATATTCAATCATCAAGCATTTAAAAAATCTATAAAAATATGACATTTCTAAAATTAAACACAATAATATAAAATTTATAAATTTCATAAAAAAAGGAGGCTGGTGTGGCCGGGTATCATTGTACACCCCAGAAAAGAAAAAAAGTTGGGTAGCCAAGCTTTACCCTTATACAACTCAGAATATAAAAGAAAATTACAATTATAATGTAAATAAATATTATGGGGTCTTCATTCTTTATCTTCATTCCTCTTCCATCTTTTGGATTAATTTGCTCCATGCTTCATAAGAGCCACCAAGGTCTTTACCTTCTAGCCACTACTCGTCCTAAAACCCATAACACTAATCATAATCCTATTTACAAAAAGTACATATGTATGGAAAATAAAATCTAACTACACCTATAAAATAGATGTTAGCTAAACAAACATACAAATCAAGTAATTATATTTCATATATTTGAAATTATCACCTTGCACATGAGTAGCGAAGCCCACCTGTCCTAGTTGGATTGTACTTAGGGGTATAAGCAACCTGCAAGCAAGAACATTTATATTTATTTATTATTTCAACAACTCCTTTAACACAATCCCCTGCAAAAATATCATTAGACTAATAGCAACCTAACTTTCATTCTATATATAAACAATCCTAACATTTATTCTAAAATATTACATTACAAAGAAAAACATAACATCACAACATACATCATCCTAACTTAGAGCTAAAAGTGGTGAATTAGTATTTTAATGGGTGTGCTAAGGTTTGGTGTGATATGCCTTAGCTAGGCTTTAAGATTATGATTATCTAAGTTTGGAAAAAGTTAAACATTGGGGGATGTTCCACTTCAAGTTGTGAAAGGTTTGGTCAATTTCAACTTGTATTTTTCTTGGTTTCATTTGATATCTATTTTAATATCTAATTATTATAAAGAGAGAATAGAGGTTTAACCCTCTTCATCCCTATCCTAAGTTGTTTTATAAAGATATGTTATTATGGCTTAGGTTTCTTTTAATGAATGATGTATTAAAAATTTTATTAATCCTACATTTGGGTCAATCTTAAGAAATCCTATTCAAACATGAAAGACATCATAAGATTAATAGGATTGAATTACTATCACATGCAGAACATTTCATCATTCCTTTTCATCATTATAACATGCATATTTCTTTTTTTCTTACTCATACAAATAACATATTTTCATATTTTTGCTAACTTGATGATTCTTAATGCATGTATTTTGGTAGAGAATAAAGATTTCAATCCTTAGTTAAGCATACATATACATGTATTAAAGATTAAGCAAGTACACACTATTGTTGAACCAGGAAACTGAGGTAATCTAAGACCTCCTTGGGGCTACTTAAAGCCTCGTATTCGTGAGATGTCTAGACTATATACTTGCTAACTTCAATACAAATAAACATAAGAATGAAAATCATGCAAAGATTATATATTAACAAATTATTTATTCATGTAAAATTATATCCAAATTATAGTATATGTACACATATGAATGAAATTAAGCAAGTATGTGCTATTGTTAAACCAGGGAAGTGAGGTAATCTAAGACTCCTTAGGGCTACTTGAAGTGTCATATTCCCAGGATGTCTAGACTATATACTTACTAGATTCAAACATATGTAAAAAACATACACATGAATTGTGAAAATAAAATAATCAATTTGGATTTTCATTATTGATTTATAATTTTAAAATAATTTGAGATTTATTAATGATAATAGCCACACCATATAATAAGATTAACCCAACACATGCAACTTACATATACATAACCATGTTCATTTGATTCTTTTATTTGAAAACATGAATACATGATACAAGTGGCATACAAATTTATAATGATTGAAATGGAATAACTAAACATTCCCACACAATACATTCAACCACATTAATTCCTAATGACAATCAAGTCAAATAAACATTCCTTAAGATTAACCAAAGTTTTTTTATGAAGTTTGATTTTGGTGTTTGAATTATTAAAACTTAAAGAGGAGAAAAGATACTTGATGTTTGCCCCATCCCACATTGGTAACTTAAAGTGTTTGAAGAGAATGATTAAGTAACTTTTATGTAATGGTTAGGTTCAAATCATTAAGTAATAAAGTTAATTACCCTTTCGTAAGTTTCTTTAATTGATTAACTACTTAATCATGAGCCTCCAATGATATGCTTATGAGAAATTAAAATTTGCAATGCACATAAAAGGACCCAATGCAATTAGACTCATGCTAGTTAGTTAGATTAAAAGGAATCTAAATTAAGTACTTATGGTTTTTCCACACCCATAGGTTAACCATAAATTCCTTAAAGATTTTATATTATTAAACACATAAAGGGAAACCCATGAATTGAATTTGAATCTTCTAAACCAAAGATTATATTGATTTTATCTTTATTTTACCATTAATTTCCCTAATTAACCCTTAATTACCACATGTCTTAATTAACCTTCCTAAAGAAATGCATTTGGGAAAATAATTAGGAAAGGGGTCCTCATTATTTCCCCTCACCATTCCAACCTTTTATAGTGATTAATTATCATTAATAATTTAATTTTTATTATTTAACAATTTTAATAAATATAAACTTGATTAAGGGTAATTAGAATTAGAATTTTAAATTCATTGAATTACATGGCCAATAAATTCCAAGAAAATTATGGGAGGCAGAGAACATCCCATTGGAATTAACCCACCAAATTTGGGATCAATGAGCCAAGTAATTAAGTCTTAATTAAAATAATTAGCTTAAACTTCAAATCATAATTAAGAATTATTCACTGATCAAACATTAGATTTTATTTTTATTAAATTCTCATATGTTTAACCTTTTCAAAATGGTTTTACTTGTATTTTTGGATTTTTTTACAACTAATTATGAATTTTCAAATTTTTGACCATTTAATCCTATTTTTAATGCTTAATTAACCTCCTAAACTGTTGATGCCACGCGAAAGATTACATGGCAGTGCTTTCCACGTGGTGCCATGGGATTGGTTATTTAAAATGTCTGATGTGGAAGCTGACTCAATGACAGAAGATGCTATTTCATCCTTACCTTCTGATCTCGAATTGAATGGCCGAGATTAATCTCACAATTTTAAAAGGACTAAATAAAAAAAAATTTAATGAATTAAATCACACCCGTCCATTCTAATCATGTAAATGATGATCGATGATTCTTCTACCGAAAGTGAAGAGACACCGCTTGCCTTCCATCACCTTATCAAGCTCAGTGACAAAGGGACGATCTAAAATGTTCAGGGAAGAGATCTAAGGAGATCCTACAGTGGAAATTTCATAAAATCATATTTTATTTCACAAAAGATGAACAGTTAATGGAAAAATCTATGGTGGCCAGATTTTTACCTCACTGAAGCTAAAGATTGGTGCTCTGTCAATTGAGGTAGCTTTATCTTGAAGAGACAAAGCCCTGTTGAGAAGATCTTGAGCTACCTCCCCACTGTTCACTATGTGGACCAAGTGTCCCCACAAAATTCGTCAGAGTTAGTCTTGGGGTGCCTTTCAATGATTGAATCACTTGGGGATTAATTCGTTTTGGCTCATAGAAGTGTGGTGAGGGTGTGGGGAGAGTTAATTTGGATTTGGTGGAGTTTTAGTGAGGTTGGACGAATGGGGCTCATAGTTTTTCTCAATGGGTGGTCTCGCCGATGATGGAGTACACTAAGGATTCAAGGAAGGGTCTTGGATTTCTTGGAATACTGGGATGCTCTCTATAAAGTTTGAATGGATGGAGAGAAGTACAATCCTCCCCAAGTGAACCAAGTGCTGAGATTGGCATAGCCTTTGGCAGCCATCCGGTTGGGGTAGGTGGCCGGAGGTGGTAGTGGATTGCTGAGGTGGAGGTGCTTGAGAGGCTGAGGTGCATGGACTAGCATGGGGTATACCTCCTCCTCCAAGTGAACTAATGGAGAGCCAATGGTGAACTCACCCTCTCATGGACAAAAGCTGAACCGAATAGTCTTGGGTTGGGTTGGGTCAGTGGTCTACATGTCCAAGAAGGACAAAATGGGGAGTAAGAGAATCCATCCTAATTGAGATTTTGTCCCATTTGGATGGCTTGGTTCAAGGGTTTAGACCCAAACTAGGTTCACCATGGGTTAGGTCCACTTGGAGACCCATGGTGACCCAAGATGAGTCATGCTAAGTTTGGTTGGGTTTCTCAATTTGACCCATATGGGTCAAATTGGGTCAAACTAAGGGTTTGAGTATGTTAATTGATCATTTGGAATGTATGGTTTAATTGGTTTCGTTTAATTTGAAATGTATTGGCTCCACATTCACTGCATACATTATTATAGCTAATGAGAAGACAATGCAACTCAAATAACATAAATTTAAGATATGAAAGTGATGCAAAGTTATGGTTATGCAATAATATTCAATGCATGCCTCACTGTCTCAATTAGGTTGTTAATGATGGTCAAGATTGTTGACTCCATGAACCCTATTACATATGCAATTGATTTTGATGATAACAAACATGTATTTGGATGGAACTAATGTTTTATTTCAAGTGTTTTAGGAAGCTAACTGGTCTCAATAAGCACAATCAGATTTAGAAAGTTAAGATTAGCTAGACTATGATAGTTTGAAAACCTTTTTAGGTTATGCATTAATAACAAGAAATATAAGAGCTCAATAATATGAAAATAATGGCTTAAATAATTTCATATCATTCATTTTAATTTTCACTTAATTTCATATTTAGTTACATGATATTCTCAAATATTCATTAAAATATCCTTTTGGATAATTTAAGCACTTGGATGAGATTAAGCTTTACCCATTGTGTTTTAAGTGAGTTGGATTTATTTCACACTTCATTAAGTTATTTCCATGCTTGGTATCATTTATCATCTATTTATTTATGTATTAAATGAAATTATTCTAGAATTATCCTATTTATTATTTTCTCTCTCATATCTTTTTTTATTTCTCACCTATCAAAATTATCATCCTAAACTTATTTTGGTTGAATGTCTTATGATTTTTGCATGATAACTCATGTGAGATTTATTCAAATTATTGTCATAATATTTTCCTTATTTATTGACTTTTTAGAATTCCTTTTGTTTGAATTATAAAATTAAATGATTTTGAAATTTTAATAAATTATCTTTGTCATATGGGTGCTAAATTGATTTTATCCTTTTATGTCTTGGTTTGGCCGATCCCTATGCTTAATAATCTCATTTTAATTAAAATAATTTGAATTAATCTAGGTTAATTAAAAATCAAATTTCATTTAGGCTTGATTTTATGCTTTTTCTATTTTTAGATTTCCATTATTGGATTTATTGTGGGCAGCCCCTCTTAATTTATTTTGTTGTATTTAATTCATGTAAAATGATTCAAATTGATTCTTAATTAAACACCCATGATATATTATTTATTTATTTCTTTGATTAAAATTGAATCCTTGTTTGGAAATCATGTGGTCGAAATCCCTCTTTATTTTCTCATAATTTATTTTATTATTATTATTTTTGTTTGTTGCCTTAATTCTTCCAATCAATCTTAGTTAATTTAATTTCTATTTGATTGAATCCCATTTTGGAATCCTCCTTGGCCATTCCTTACATATAATTAATTTAAATTCAAATTATTTTGAATTAATTCCTTGTTTGATCACGTGGCTTATTTGATTTAAGTCATCTATGTTAATTGCTTTTTTTTCTTTCCCTCTCTTTAGTCTTGGCCAACCACTCCTTGGTTAAATTGAGTTGTATTCAAATTATTGTTATGTGGTTAATTGTTTGAACTCAAATTTTATGTCAAAATAAATTTACTTCTTTTATTCTTGCTTGGCCAAAAATTAATGAAGTATATTGTCTTAATTTAATTTGATTGACTTGATTAATTTCTTTCCCTCATCTCTCTCTCTCTCTCTCTCTTGGCCTAAATTCAAATATCTTTGTTTGAATTTATTTTTCTTGTGCTCATTTGTTTGAAGTCAAATACTTTCCTTATTAATCTTTCCCTCTCATTATTTCCTATCTCTTCTCCATAGGATTGGTCAAATTTTCATAACTTTAAGCTTATTTGAAGAGGTTGTCTTCTCTCTCTCTCTCTCTCTCTCTCTCTCTCTCTCTCTCTCTCTTTTCTTTCTTCTTATTCCAAACTCTTGGAATTTTATTCTTAAAGTGATTCTAGCAAAATCATTTTTCAATCACTTTGACTGAAAGTCTCTCTTAAATGTTACTTGGAATGAAGTGCAAAAAATCTTCTCCTCTATACTCATCTTCAACAAATATTCAAGTAGAGATTATCTTCAACATCTTTCAAGCTTCTATTTTGTGGTGAAACAAAAATTCAAGTCATTGATATCATTGCATACATGAAAAGGTCTTGAGTGTAAAGTGCTTTCATTTATTCTCTTGAATATTTAAGTTCATTTAATTGGTTTGAATGAAAAGTTTTATGGACTTTATTGTTAAAGTATTCTCTTAATCTCGTTTCATTCTTCTTTCAAAAGATTTGAAAGAAGTTCTTCTTAGTTTGATTGAATTGAAATTATTTCTTTAAGGGTTTCATAAATCTTCTTTTTCTTGGATTTCATTTTCAAAATTATTTCCATTCATTCTTGCATAAGTGTTTAAAAATATTTCTTTTTTCTTTTACTATGTGTTAGAAATATTCTCAAACTCATATCATATCATTCAACTTAATAAAATGCAAATATATGTTTGAGCTCTTCTTTCTTATTTGTTTTGAATATTATTTAGTGGGCTTGAGTGCAATTTTTTTTAAATTTGAGAGTTTGATATTTGAAATTTTATCATTTTTTTTTGCTTTTTTTGAACTTGTGTTGGGGTTGTACTTACATGGTGTAGGAAAATACATGTCTGGGTTGTACTTGCTTGATGCATGAAAGTATGGGAGGTTGGTCATAATCTCATTTTATTTAGTAAATTCCAATCCATACTAGGCATGGACTTAGGCTAGTTTTTGGGTTTGGCCAAACCACAAAAATCTTCTTATCTTCTACTTTTACTTTTCTACTATTTACTTTATTTTGCTTGGTTGCTTAGTGATTTTCTATTTCTAGTAAACATTTTTTATCTTTCTTTTGTAACTAAGTTTCTATCAAACATAAAATTTAGTTTTAACTTGTAACATTTTTAAAATCACCAAATTCAGCCCTCTCTTGGGTGTCATAGCCTCTTAACAATTGATATTAGAGCCTTAGATCATTTTGTGGTTTAACATCCCTGACTAGATCACTATGACATAAGTATTTCCTAAAGGTGCACTACTTAAAGGATAGTCTACACATAGACCATCTTTACTTGATAATGTTTCATTTGATTATTGGAAAATTTGTATTAATATTTTTATTTTTGGTCAAGATTCTAGAATGTGGCATATGTTAATACATCAATATCACACCCATTATTATTGAAATAAAAGGCTTGAAAGTTGGAAAACCTTTTGATAAATGGTTTGCTTATGAAAGAGTATTAGATGAACTTAATACAAAGGCATGTAATATTTTATATTATGCTTTACTTTTTGATGATTACATGAGAATTTCCATGATTAGTACCATTAAAGAAATCTGTGATAAGTTGATTATTATATATGAAGATACTTATGAAGTAAAAGATGCACATATAAATAGATTAGTAAATGAGTATGAATTATTTCATATGTTGCCTAATGAATCAATTTCTAATATGTATACTCACTTTATGAAAAAATAAATACATTGCATTCTCTTGGAGATTTGTTTATCAATCTTAAGATGTATTCCAAGAAATTGGGATGCTAAAATAATCGCTACTTGCATATCCACCTGATTAGCTACTTGGTTCCTTGATAGTACATGAACATGTTTCTTCACAAAGAGAGCTAGTTGATGGTTCTCAAAGGAAGGAGAAAAAAAACTATTGCTTTATAGGTAGAAGATGAAAGTGAAACCACTAACTCAAATTTTGAGGTGGATAGTAACAAAATTGTTATGCTTTCAAAAAGATTGGCAAACATACTAAGATAGAAAATCAAAGGTATGAAAAATCCTTAATTCATAAATTTTATATTAAAAAGTTTAATGAAAATGAAGGCATCATGTTCTATAGTAGCAAAATGCTAGGACATGTCAAGGGAGAGTGTCCAGAAATAGCAAATGAAAGCTTAAAAAAAAGGTGGCTAAAAAGAAGAAAAGTTGGAAGAATAAGAAGTCTCAAAAGAAAAAAAGAAAAGAGCAGCTATCAAAAAATTGATATTCGGAAGAGTCAAGATGATACATCTAAGGAGGCAAATATTTATCTTAAGGCAGACATTGACACATCTAGTGAGCTATGCAAAGATATTACTCATGAAGAATTAGATGATGCATTTAATGAACTAGTTGATAAATATAAAATATTGAAAATATATTGCCTTAGAAAAAGAAAAAGAAAAGTTGGAAATGCATATTTTATCTTTAAAAGATTAATATAGTGAGCTATAATTACTTAATAGATCAATCCTTTTCATAAAAAATCTAAAAGAGAAACTACTTTATTACATGCAAGCTTGAGTACATGTTGTAGTTGACACTTACATACTTCGTCTAGTAGTGATAAATCATTTTCAGCATCAAAATCATCTAAATATTAACCTTATGCTAATACAAATGTTTGGTGTAATTTTATAACAAAAGAGGGCATATTTCATTTGATTTCCATGCATGTTAATGTCAAGCATTTCCTAGATTGAATTTCATTTGGCTACCTAAACTTAGAAATGCAACAACACACTTCACAACATTCATTGCATATTACTTCTATAGGATGTGGACCCAAACATGTTTGGGTTCCAAAAGTTGACCTTTGATTTTATTTGTAGGAATGCCTTTAAAGCAAGATCAAAGAAGGCATGTGGTACTTGGACAATTGATATTCAAGGCATATGATTATGGAGATAATTTATGATAGCATGCATAGTTCAAGAATTTCTCATTTAGGTAATCAAATGCATCATTGAAGGATAATATATCATCTCAATAAATAAAAATATCACCTTACAATGGATTTGATTACTTAATAAAAGACTCCTAAAATAGATGGATCTATGATATTCCAAAGATTCTTTCTTTAAACTATATGGTGAAATAGAGTAGTTATTTTACTATTAGGCTCTTAGTTCTCTATAAGGGCAAGCCCCTATAATTAATTTCATCTTAAGAAAGAGATACTTTCTTAAGAAAACTCTCAACTAAAGGAATTAATTTTTAACACATATGGATTTCAAAGCTTTCTTAAAAGGATTGCTCATTTAAAAATTCAAAAGGAAATGTTTTAAAGAGGAAGAGTTCTTTTTAAAAGCTAATAGGGAATGAGTAGTAAATGCTTTGATATTTTAGGAAGCCTAGTAAGTATTTCAACTATCATTAGGCTTTATACTTTTGAAATTTAAATTATTGAGATTATGAGTTAACATAGATTCTTTCAGCACAAGACTGTTAAAATTCCTAAGAGTTGAAAACTTATTCCAATATGATTCTTCAAACCCTAATTCTAAAGTGTTTTCTAACAAAGTTAGAAACTTGACATAGTTTAATTCTTGGGAATTATGGGTCTTCATCTGACTTGAGAAAGAACCTATCCTTGACTCTCTTTGACTTACCTCCTCGCTTGGAAGGGTTGCCAGTTAGCACCACATAAAGTGATTTTAAAATCATGAGTTTGGTCTTATGCTATTCAAGATGGCTAGGTTATTATATTTAGGAAAGAAATCTAAGAGCCAAAACTCACTCCCTAAACCTAAAAAAATAAATGGTATGTTATGCACCTAACTTATGCAATAAAATTTATTTTCTATATATTTTGACTTACAATTTCATTTAGGGCTTTAATTATAGATCATGATTAAAATGAGATGCAATTAGAAAAAGGTTGTGGACCAAATAAATTTAAAAAAAAAGCACACTTCTCTCTTAATCCTCACTAGTTAGATGCCCTCTTATGTGCAATGGGTAAAGCACCCAATTCAAAAAGTATGAGGGAATATGCTCACATGGTTTACAAAGTCTAATTATTTCTAGTAGTTTTCAATTATTTATGACTATAGCTTTATTTATAGTGAGGTTATGAGTTATTTATTTATGTTTAAGTGAAATTAAGTTAATTGGGTGTACAAAATCAAACTTTTCTAAGAGCCTATTGTACCCAAGCTTCATCACAAAATATAGTAATTACATAAAAAACTTATAAAAGCATGCAATTTTATTGCACAGTCTAAAATAAATCAAGCAAAAAATAATTAAATAAAATAGGTTAGTATGGCTGGGTACCATTGTACACCCCAAAAAAAAAAAAGCAGGCAGTGAGTTCTACCTTTATATAGTCCATCCTAGAATTAAAGTCTTGATATATAAGAGTCTTCATTTAGCATTGCCACCTTCTTCATGAACATCCTCAAGCCCCATTAGAGACCACCAACAAGAACAATAGTTCTTACTATTCTTAGAACTATAGATCTTAACCTAATTCTAGGCTCAAATTATATTTTAAAAATATAAAATAAATTCTTAAACATTACAAAATAGATGTCAAGAA
Organism: Cymbidium sinense; assembly: GCA_021442155.1. NCBI lineage: Eukaryota > Viridiplantae > Streptophyta > Magnoliopsida > Asparagales > Orchidaceae > Cymbidium > Cymbidium sinense. The sequence goes on from CM038229.1 coordinate 32,155,476, forward strand.
AAAATAAATAGTATACTAGAAGTTATGATGTAAACATATGGGCTTAGCACTACCAAGCTCACTAGTCATATTGGGCTATGCTTAGGACTTAAATAACACATGGAAGCAAACATCATTTATAATATTTTATTATGACAGTCTCGTTAAGCACAACCCCATGTATAAAATAGTGTTAGCATAAAAGATAACCCTAATATTTTAAGAAAATAATTTATAGCCATGTAGTCTAAAATATTATAGCATAAAATAAGAAAAATATCTCATCACAAATCATTAGTCTAACTTATGTCTTGGGTCTATGACCTAACAATCTAGTATGTGAATAGAGGGGTTTGTGTGATATAACTATAATAGGCATTTTTTTAGGTTCAAATTTTAATTTGAATTAGAAATTTGTTCAATTTTACTATTGGATAGTTTAAATTTAAATGATTTAATTAATATTAAATTTTATTTCAATTTTAAATTTTTTAGGATAAAGTTGATTTAGATTTACAGAATGGAAAATATAAAATCTACTTAGGGAACCATACATCATTCTAATCCTAGTAGAATGGAACCTTCACCCTAGGGTGCAAATCCACTATAGGAGTCAAATTAAGAACTATGTATCTTAATTAACCTTTTTGAATTTATTTGAATGATTTAATTGAATTAAGTTTAGTTTGATTAATGTTTGTTTGATTTAGTTATGATTTCAAAGATTAAGTTTATTGATGTTATCTAACATAATAAATAATCAAAAATAAAATAATGTGTTTTGATTGTTGATATTTATTATAAATTTATTGCATTTTAGTTTGGTTTAATTAAATTGATCTTTAAATAGTTGATTTGATTGATTTAGTTCATCTCATTAAGTTAATGTTCAAGATTAATTTCAATTTAAGGTTAATTTGATTAAACTTATTCATTAGATTAATTTAAAGATCTATTGATTTCATTATTCAAATAGTTTATTTTGATTTCTTTTGTTTTAATATGTTATTTAGATTTCATGATTTTAGGTCTATTTATTATGATTTAATTATTCAATTTATATGTTAAATTATTATTAAGAACATTTTTGATAATTAAGGATTTATTACTTAATTAAGAATAAGTTTTGTTAATTTTTATTTGTCTATTGATTTTAGCCTAAGAAACTTAAAGAGATTAAATGCTTAAGGTTTGAAATATAAATTAGGCCATCCTAGGCTTCCATGTCATCTTGATGCTTAAGTTATGGATAATTTGATCAATTAATTATGTGTAATTATAATCTAAATTATTCAATTAATATTAAGTGAATTCGAATAGTTTCAATTTTATTGAATTCTAATTTGAATGTTGAATTTAGAGATTGATTAATCATAATTTTTAGCTAATTATTTGATTTATTATAGATTTTCTAATTTAAAACTTAGGATTTAACTAATTTCACGTCTTTAATTTTTATAAATATGTAATTATAAATATGTTTAAATTATTATTAAGAACATTTTTTATAATTATTTATTACTTGAATAGGTTTTGTTAATTTTTTATTTGTCTATTGATTTTACTAAGAAACTTAAAGATTAAATGCTTGGGTTTGAAATATAATCTAGCCATCTATTTCATCATCTTGATGCTTAAGTTATGGATAATTTGATCAATTATTTATGTGTAATTATAACTTAAATTATTCACTTAATATTAAGTGAATTTGAATAGTTTCAATTTTATTGAATTCTAATTTGAATGTTGAATTCAGAGATTGATTAATCATAATTTTTAGCTGATTATTTGATTTGTTATTGATTTTATAATTTAAAACTTAGGATTTAACTAATTTCATGTCTTTAATTATTTCTTAAATTATAAATATGTAATTTTTATGATTCTTTAACTTTAAAGGTATGAGAAAATTTTTCTAAGCCCTCTCATTTCATTGAAACTATTTTTAGTTGATTTTATAAATTTTCATAATTTCTATTATTTTCTTATTTATTTTTGATTTAAATTGACTCTAACTTGAAAGTTTAATAACTTCTAATACATAAGTCATTTTGTTGACTTCATGAGCCTCACCTCATATGAGATTGATTTTAATGATAACAAACACTTGTATAAATGCTACTTAATAAGTTAAATTCATGTGTGCAAGAAAATTCTTCAACTTCAAGTTCTTGAATCAATTCAAGATGCTAAAGCTATTGGATTTGAATTGGGTGGGAATTTTTCTAGGATTAACTATATTAAGGCAAATGAAAGGCTCACTAAAATAAAGTAAATCTTTCATGCATTTCCAAAATAATTCATTTCAGATTTATTCATAAATCCTACATTTCATATTTACAGTTAGTCTTCAAACTATTCATTTTGGATAATGTGAGCTAAGTGCATAAACTTTGCTCCATTTATTGTACTTCCATGCAAGTTAAAATAAGCTCACATTTCATTGAATTATTTCCATACTTAGTCATGTTCATTATGCATTTATTCAATGCAAGAATCTAAATTATTCAAAAATTATTCAAGGTATTGTTATTCTCTCTCATATTATCCTAATTTTCCTCTCCTATCCTATCTCTCATCCTAAACCTATTTGGCCGAATGTTTTCATGATTATTTGCAAAATAAATCATGTGAGAACTATTTAAATTATTTTCATAATTATTCTATTTTTCTAAATGAAAAGATTTATTTATTTGAATCTTTAATTTGAATTATTTTGAATTTAAATTAAATATTCTTCTGCTTACAAGTGCAAGTTTGAACTTAGCTCTTTATGGAATGTTTTGTTACTGATCATATGCTACTATAATTGATTTAATTTGAATTAATTTGAATCTATCTATGAATTAATTCAAATTCAATTAAAATAAGCCATGAACTTATCTTCTTTCCTTTTATATAAATTTTATTTTTGGAAACTTCCCATGACCGGTCGTATCTTTAGTTAAAATCAAATTAATCAAATGATGAATATTAATTTAAATTCTCCTAATATCTGATTGATCACTATTTAATTTGAATTAAGTACATCAAAATAAGTTTAATCTATTTTTTAATGTAGCTTAGCTGAATTTTAATATTTCCATTAGATTTAATTTAGAAATGTTCTAGAATAAAATATTTCATTCTTTCATTTAATAAAATATTTGATTGAATATCCCAAGATATTGCATCTAATCTTAATTGAATCCCATGGAAACCTCATTGGTTTGACCCCATCACATGCTTAATTAAATTAAACAAAATTTGAATTAATTCCTTTTTTAGCAAATTAATTAGAGTCATGATATATATGCAATTTTTTTAAACTCGCCTCTCTTTTGTCTCTCTTAGCCGACCCTCATGTTCATTAATTTCTTAATTACATTATAGATCTTGTTAGGTGATGAATTGATTTAAGTTGAATTTTTCCCAATTAATTTCCTCTATCCACTTTTACTGATTTTCTTCATGCTAAATTAATTTAATTTAATTTATTCAAATTAAATTACTTACAAATTAAATTTTCCCTCTTATTTGCCTTGGCCAAAATTTTTATCATGCAAGTTAAAATTCAAATTGGTTGATCCAAATCAAACTTCCTTTCCAAATTGAATTTCCCACTTCTTTCACTTGGTTGAATTTACCCTTATGCATTAATTTTATTTTTATTGCCTTAAAATTAAAACTTCCTAAATTTTTCTTCTTCCCCCACATCTTACCCCATTCTTTCTTCTTCTTATCTTAGTGCTAACATCTTTTCTTCTTAGTGAAGATTTCCCAAAATAAGTTTAAGGAGTGGTGCACATCCATTTGATTGAGAGCTATTCATGGTTCCTATAATTTAAATTTTTTATTCATGTGTGTTGACGATGATCTTTTTCTTTGCTTAAGGTTTCCTATAGTTTGGTAAATTTATTTTATGCTTAACTAATCTATTCATACATCTTTTCAAGTTGGTTGAAAGCTTTGATTATTTTTGGATAAAGTTTTGTGCTTGCAAATCTTTCTCTCTTCTTTATTTTTTACATATCCTTAAGTGAGATTAATTTTGTGTTGATTATTTCATAAAGAACTCTTGTGGTAGTAAGTGTTCTATTCTTTAAATTGTCTCATCTTTTGCATATGTGATAGTTCCTTTCAAGGAGACTTCAATTGAGTTTATGTGCATTAATATTGCATATTCATTTAATCTTTTCAAAACACAAGTCTCCATATAAAAGGTGATTTATTTAGTTTTCAAATTACTATTATACCACACTTTAGATCATTAACTAAATCATTTTGTTTTAAAGTTCTTATTTTCTATTCAAACATTATAAAAAGAATCACATTCATCATATAAATCTTCCATGTTATATCATTAGCATTCAATTTTGAATACAAATTGAAGTGAGTTCTCTTTCTTACTTTTTTTTTCACTTTCCTTAATATTGGTGTAGTTGGGTTATGATAGCAAAATACTTTTAAATTGAGTGTTAGATACTTTCATATTTCTCTTTCTTATTTTCTTGTTGGGTTGTACTTTCCTATTAAGAAAAGTACTTGGTTGTGTTGTACTTTCCTGTTAAGAAAAGTATGGTGTTAGGTTGTACTAGCCCGTGAAGGAGAGTATGAGAGATTTTGTTATAATCTCAACTTTGATTTAGTAAATTTTTAGTTTGGGTAGCTAGGCATGGATGTGACCGATTTTTGGGGTTTGGCCGAACAACATAAAAATCATTGTGTCTCTTTCTTTATTTTATGTAGTTTACATTTTTTAATGTTGTTGATTGTTGTTTTATTTCTCTAAAGCTTTATCATTAAAGATTTAAGTTTTCTATGAAAGTTTAAAATTATTTTCTTAAAAACCCAAATCACCCTCTTGGGTGTTATAGCTAAATAACAATTAGTGTCAGAGCCTTGGCTCAATTTATGGCTTAACATTCTTGAGTTTTATTGCTATGGCAGAAGTTTTCCTAAGGGTACACTACGTGAAGAATAGTCTACACATAAACCTTCTTTACTTAATAATATTCCATTTGATTATTAGAAAAATTGCATTAGCACTTTTATTCATGGACAAGATTCTAGAATATGGCATATGTTGAGACATCAGTATCACACATCCACTATTGATTCAAATGGTTTAAAAGTTGATAAACTTTTTGATGATTTGTCTACTTCTAAAAAAGATTTGGATGAATTAAATGCAAAATCTTGTAACATTTTTATTGTTTTGTACTTCTTGATGATTACATGAGAATTTTTATGCTTACTACTACAAAAGAAATTTGAGATAAATTGATTCTTACCTATGAAGGTACTAACAAGTAAAAGAAATAAATAGGTTAGTACATCAATATAAATTATTCAGCATGTTACCAAATGAAAGTATTTCTGATATGTATACTTGCTTCATGAAAATTATAAATACCTTGCATCTACTTGGAAGAAAGTATAAAAATCAAGATTTGGTTTAGAAAATTTTAAGATGCATTCCAGAAGATTAGGATGCAAAAGTTACTACTATTTGTGAAGCTAAGGATTTAACTACTTATACACTTGATGAGCTTCTTGGTTCTTTGATAGCATATGAACATATTATTGCATAAAGGGATCAAAATGACTCATTCCAAAAGAAAGAGAAAGAAAATTAATTGCTTTACAGGTGGAAGATAGTTGCAAAGAAAATTCTTCATGTTCAAATGTTGATAGTGATGAGATTGCTTTTCTTTCTAAAATGCTAGGAAATATGATCAGAAAGAAGAAGCACAGGTATGGAAAATCTAAAATAACAAAATTAACTACTAAAAGATTGAATGCAAGAGAAGGAATAGTATTCTTAAATTACAAAAAGTTGGGATATGTAGAGGTGAGTGTCCATACTTAGCTAAAAAAAACTAAAAGAAAGAAGTGTTGGAAAAATTAAAAGCCTCAAAAGAAAAAAGAAATAGTACTTTGTATAAACACCGATTCAAAAGAATCAAGTGATGACACTATAGAGAAAAAAAAGCAAATTTATGTCTTATGGTTGATGTGGATTCTACAAGTGAATTATGTGAAGATATTTCTTATGAAAAAATTAGATGATGCTTTCAATGAATTAGCATATGAATATAAAAAGCTAGAAAAGAAAATTTAATATTCTAGAAAAAAAAAGAAAATTTAGAAATGCATGCTTCATCTATAGAAAAAAATGTGTTGATTTAAAGGCTAAGAATGATGCTTTATTAGATCAATCAATACTTGTGGAGAAGTTAGAAAAAGAAAATTTATTACTTCATGCAAAATTAGATTCTTGTAGTAGATCACATTCAGATGTTCCATTCATTAGAAATAAGTCATCAGATGCATCAAGATCATTTAAATATAAACCTTCATATGCAAATACAAATGATACATGTAATTTTTGTAATAGAAAAGGTCATGTATCTTCTGATTGTCATGCAAGAAAATCTCAATCATTTCTTAATTCAAACTTTATTTAGATGCCTAAAAATAAAATATTTACACATACTACACAACATTCATTGCATATCTTTTCATTTGGATGTGGACCTAAACATGTTTGGGTTCCAAAAGTTGACCCCTAATTTTATTTTTTAGGAGTGCCTTCAAAGCAAAATCAAAGAAGGCATGTGGTACTTGGACAGCAGATGTTCAAGACATATGATAGTGATAAATCTAAATTTCTTCTTTAGAACCTTTTGAAGAAGGATTTTTAGTTTATGGTGATAATGCTAAAGGAAAGATAATTGGAGTTGGTTCTATTTTTTAGGATTAAATTACTTTAGATAAAGTTTATTGTGTTGAAGGTTTAAATCATAATCTTATTTCATTAGTTAATTATGTGATAAAAGATTTAATGTTGAATTTCTTGCATATTTCTATACTATTAGAAATAAGGAAACTATTTTTCTTGTTGGTCATAGATATAATAACATTTACCTTAGTGATTTTGAAAATGCAAGTAATACTAATTTAAATTTACTATATTTTAAAATTTCATTGATTATGTTTGGTTATGGTTTAAAAGGTTATGTCACATTAACATGCATTCTTTAAACAAAATTACAAAATTTGATCTTGTTGAAGGTTTATTTAAAATGAAATTTCAAAATCTGATTAGGTTTGTGACATTTGTATTTCATAAAATATTCTAAATATTCTTTCAAAAACTAGACCTTTAGAATTATTGCATATGGATTTATTTAGTCCTATTAGCAATACTAGGTTAGGTGGAAAAATCTATGGATTTATTATTGTTGATGATTTTTCAAGATTTACTTGGGTTATATTTTTAATTCATAAAAATGATGCTTTCAAAATTAAAAAATTTGTTAAACATATTTAGCATGATAGAATTCTTCTTGTTAGTAAAATTCAATCTTGTCATGGTGGTGAATTTGAAAATAAAAAATTTGAAAATTTTTGTGATGACTTTGATAATAAACACAATTTTTCTACTCTTAGAACTCCTCAGCAAAAATGGTGTTGTTGAATAAAAAATAGAATTTTAATTGAATTGAGTAGGCTATGCTTGATGATTATAAGCTACCTAAGTATTTTTAGGCAAAATCCATTAACACTACATGCTATGTTATGAATCGTGTTTACTTGAGACCTCTTTTAAATAAACTCCCTTATGAGTTATTCTTTGGCAATAAACATAAGAATAGTTATTTTCATATCTTTAGTTGTAAATGCTTCATTTTGAAATTAGGTAAAGATTCTTTAGGAAAGTGTGATAGTAAATCTGATAATGGTATTTTTTTAGGATATTCTTTGAATGGTAGATCTTATAGAGTTTATAACAAAAGAAAAATGATTGTTAAAGAATCAATACATGTCATATTTGATGAAATCATATAGAATCTATTAAATATGATGTGATTGAAGATGAGGTAGATGATTTTAAGAAAATGAGTTTGGAGGAAAATGTAGATGATTCTTTCCCAAAATTGAAAATTCATTAAGAATCATCCAAATGACTTGATTATTAGAGATCCTTTCTAAGGAGTTAGAGCTAAAAAATAATCCAAGGAAATGATAAATCATTTTGTATTCTTATCTAAGATTGAATCAAATCAATAAATGAAGCTTTGGAGGATTCACTATTGGATTGTAGTTATGGAAGAAGAATTAAATCAATTTATTAGAAATGATGTGTGGAAATTAGTTCTAGACTTCAAGCTCAAAATGTCATAGGAATCAAATGGGTCTTTAACATTAAATTAGATGACCCAGGACACATTGTTAGAAATAAGGCTAGTCCTTTGCTCTATAGCTAGATTAAAAGCTATTATGATTGATCCTTGTTTATGCATGTTATAAAGAGTTTTAACTTTTTTAAATAGATGCAAAAAGTGCATTTTTAAATAGCTTTATAGATCAATATGACTTTTAAAGCAACCTCTAGTTTTGAAAATGTAAACTTTCCTGATCATGTTTTTAAATTAAAGAAAACATTGTATAGATTGAAACAAGCTCCTAGAGCATGGTATGATAGATTGAGTAGCTTTCTTATAGATCATGGCTTTAGGAAGGGTTGAGTAAATACTAGCCTATTCCTTAAGAATTTAAGTGATGACTTTATCATTGTTTAGATTTATGTGGATGACATTTTATTTTGTAATATAAATGAATCTTTGTGCATTGAGTTTTTATTTTTATTGTCTAAAGAATTTGAAGATGAGTATGATGGGTGAACTCAATTTTTTCTTAGGGCTTCAAGTAAAGCAATAAGAAGATACTTTCATTTGTCAAACCAAGTATACTAATGACTTGATAGATAGATTTGATTTGAAAAAAATTAAATCTAATAAGACTCCCATGAGCCCCTCTACTAAACTTGATTTAGATGAGTTAGGAAAACTAGTTGATCAAAAACCTTATAGAAGTTTGATTGGTTCTATTTTATATCTTACTGTTAGTAAGCCTGATATTATGTTTTTTGTATGTTTATGTGCTACTTTTAGGCTACTCTGAAAGAATCTCATTTATCTATTGTTAAGCATATCTTTCATTATTTAATTAACACTTCTAGGTTAGGCTTGTGCTATCCTAAAAAATGACTTTCATGTGATTTGATTGCTTATTCTAATGTTGACTTTGCAGACTATAAAGTCGATAGGAAAACTACATCAAGAACATGCCAATTTGTAGGATCTTCTTTAGTATCTTCATCATCTAGAAAATAAAACTTTGCTCTTTTAACTATTGAAGCTGAGTATATAGCTGCTGGAAACTATGTTGCTAAGTTTTTTTTTGGTTGAAGCAACAATCAGAAGATTTTAGAATTATGCTTGATCACATTCCTATTAAGTGTGACAATACTAGTGCAATTTGATTGACAAAAAAATATTATCCAACACTTTAGAACTAAACATAGAAATTAGACATCACTTTATTTGGGATCATGTGAGTAAAGGAGATGTGAATATTTATTTTATTACCATAGATTTGTAAATTATTAATATTTTACTAAGCTAGTACTGAAGAAAGATTTTGTACCTAAGATGCAAGTTAGGCTATTAGATCCAAGTATGTAACTTTTATTTCTATTAATTTTTAAATCTTTTTGATGTTGTAAAAATTGGAGAAAATAGCACGTTGGTTTTTTTTGTATTTATGATGCATAGTTTTATGTGGAGATTTTCATGTTATACACATGTTATATTCTCATTTTATTCATCTTAAAAATTTTAAATTATTTAAAATCTTATTTAATTACTTGCTAAAATTTCTCTTTAATGCAAATTATATTTCCAAAGGTCAATGAAAATTCACTTTTCATATTCATCACTATTTAACACCAACATAGCTTTGTCATCATCAAAAAGGGAGAGATTGTTGACTTCATGAGCCCTACCACATATGGGATTGATTTTGATGATAACAAACACATGTTCAAATGCTACTAATTAAGTTAAATTCAAGTGTGCAAGAAAATCTTTCAACTCAAGAAACTTTAATCAATTAAGGATGCTAAAGCTATTGGACTTGGCTGGGTGGTAACTTTTTTGGGATTAACTATATTAAGGAAAATGAAAAGCTCACCAAAATAAAATAAATATTTCATGCATTTTAAAATAATTCATTTTAGAATTATTCATAAATCCTACATTTAATATTAACAATTATTCATTTTGGATAATGTGAACAACATAAACTTTGCTCCATTTATTGTGCTTCCATGCAAGTTAAATTAAGCTCACATTTCATTAAATTATTCCCATGCTTAGTCATGTTCATTATCCATTATTAAATGCATCAATCTAAATTATCCAAAAATTATTCAAGGTATTATTTTTCTCTCATATTATCCTAGTTTTCCCTCTCTTATCCTATCTCTCATCCTAAACCTTTTTGGCTGAATTGTTTCATGATTATTTGAAAAATAAATCATGTGAGAACTATTCAAATTATTTCCATAATTATTCCATCATTTTCTAAATTAAAACATTCATTTATTTAAATCTTTAATTTAAATTATTTTGAATTCAAATTAAATATTCTCTTGCTTACATGTGCAAGTTTGAACTTAGCTCTTTATGGAAAACTTTGTGGCTGACCATATGCAACTCTAATTGATTTAATTTAAATTAATTTAAATATATTTGAGTTAATTCAAATTCAATTAAAATAATCCATGGAATTATCTTCTTTCCTTTTATGTAAATTCTATTTTAGGAAACTTCTAATGGCTGGCCATATCATTAGTTAAAATCAAATTAATCACATGATGAATATTGATTTGAATTCTCCTAAGATCTGATTCTTCATCATTTAATTTGAATTATTTACATTAAAATAAATTTAATCTATTTTTGGAAGGTAGCTTGGCCAAATTTTAATATTTCCATTAGATTTAATTAAAAATGTTCTAGAATAATATCTTTCCTTCTTTCATTCAATCAAGATAATTGATTGAATATCCCATGATATTGCGCTTAATCATAATTGAATTCTTCATTGAAACTTGCTTGGCCAATCCCATCACATGGTTAATTAAATTAATCAAAATTTGAGTTAATTCTTTTTTTACTTAGCAAATTAATTGGAGTCATGATATATGCAAAATTTCCAAACGCATCTCTCTTTTCTCTCTTGGCCAACCCTCATGTTTGTTAATTTCCTAATTACATTAAAGATCATGTCATGTGATGATTTAATTCAAATTGAATCTCTTTCCAAATTAATTTTCCCTCCATATCCACTTTGGCCGATTTTCTACATGCTAAATTAATTTAATTTAATTGATTCAAATTGAATCACTTACTAATTAAATTTTCTCTTTCTTTCCTTGGCTAAAAACCTTATCATGCAAGTTGAAATTCAAATTGGTTATTTCAAATCAAACTTCCATTCCAAATTGAATTTTCTCTTCTTTCACTTGACCAAATTTACCCTCATGCAAATTAATTTTATTTTGATTGGCTTAAGTTAAATTACTTCATAAAGTGCTTTCCCTCCCATTTTCTCTCTTCTTGGCTGACCCCCCTTGATTCTTTTCTTATTTATAATGCTCTTAAGATTAAGTTATTCTTTCTTGGATCTTCTCTAGTAGTGAACCCTTGCTAAGATTTTTTTGGAGATTTCTCTTAGTGAATCAAATGCTAACATCTTCATCATCCTTCCTCTTCCTCCCTAAAAATGATTGCTTTGAAGATTACCCAAAATAAGTTGAAGGAGGTGCAAATCCATTTTGCCAAGAGCTATTCAAGGTTTCTTTAATTTAATTTTTGTTATTCATGTGTGTTGACCTTGATCACTTTCTTGGCTTAAGGTTTCCTATAGTTTGATCAATTTGTTTTATGCTTAACTAACCTATTCATACATCTTTTCAAGTTGGCTGAAAGCTTTGATTGAGTTTGGATAAAGTTTTTTGCTTGCAAATCTTTCTCTCTTCTTTATTCTTACATATCCTTATGTGAGATGAATTTTGTGTTGATTGTTTCATAAGAACTCTTGTGGGTAGCAAGTGTTCTATTATTTAAATTGTCTCATCTTTTGCATATGTGATAATTCCTTTCAAAGAGACTCAATTGAGTTTATGTGCTTTAATATTGCATATTCATTTGATCTTTTCAAAACTCAAGTCTCCATATAAAGGTAATTGGTTTAGTTTCAAAATTACTATTGTGCCACACTTTAGATCATTAATTAAATTATTTTATTTTCAAAATTCTTATATTCTATTCAAATATTTTAAACATTCACTTGCATCATATACATCTTCCATGTTATATCTTTGCATTCAATTTCAAATAAAAATTGAAGTGAGCTCTCTTTCTTACTTTATTTTTACTTTCCTTAATATTATTGTAGTTGGGTTATGAGAGAAAAATACTTTTAAATTGAGAGTTATATACATTCACATTCCTCTTTTTTATTTTCTTGTTGGGTTGTACTTTCCCGTTAAGAAAAGTATGTGGTTGTGTTGTACTTGCCCATTAAAAAAGTATGGTGTTGAGTTCTACTTGTCCATGAAGGAGAGTACTAGAGATTTGTTGTATACTCAACTTTGATTTAATAAATTCCTAGTTTGGGTGGCTAGGCGTGGACGTAGGCCAATTTTTGGGGTTTGGCCAAATCACGTAAAAATCTGTGTTTTATTTCTTTATTTTATACACTTTTTTAATATTTTAAAAAAGAAAAATCTTTGTTTCCTTCTTAACCTAGTTTGATGCATCTTAACTAACCAATGTGACATGTTCTTTGACCACATAGATTCTATGTGAAATGGCAACGGGGACATGAGATCAATCAGTACTATTTGATCAAAGATTGGTTGGTTCAAGATTAACTCGTGATTTCTTTAAGGGGATAAATTGAATTCTTTCTACTAAATCATGGGCGTCTGTTCTAATTAAAAGGAAAGAATGGTGCAGATTATATCCCTAACCTCTTATTAGAGAACCGAGAAATGTCCAACTTAAGGTGGTGATTTTTGGTGACTAGGTCATGATTCTTTGAATTTTTAATTGCAAAATGATCAAGAAACAATTTAAGAGGGATCTAAATTGTTTGATCTCACTATAAATCAAGTTTACTTCATCAAGGACCAACTAAAATTATAAGGGAGGTCAGTGAGATGGCATACCTCACTAGTGTTGATCCTCAAAGATTTTCTTATTTTAAAAAGCTTTAAAATGTCAAACAAATCTATTGGAATGACTTAGTGCTATGCCTCCCTCTAGTTTATTGTGGAGACCATGCAAAAAGACTTTCAAGTTCGGTGTGGGGTGTGATTAGAGAGGTTTAGGATAAGGGAAAAGATTCATTTGAATTCCTTTTGTCTTGGGCAAGGTGTAGGAATGATCCAAAGGTGAAATTGAAGATCCAAACCTCTATTTTATGTTTGGTCTAGAGCATCCTTAATGGTTTAATGTGGATTCATGGAATTGGAATTGATCATCTTTATTGAAGGTGGTGGGAAGGTCAGAGATGAGGTTTGAATGGATTGAGGGGTGAGAATGAAGCATTGATAAGGTTTTAAAAGAGGGGATTGGGTTAGCCATCCTTTCTCTCCATGAGCTCCACCTCATCCCCATTGCCACCTCAACATCACATGGCTTTTAGATTGTTGCCTATTGCCTAAGTCAAGCCTTAAGTGAACTATAAATTGAACTTAAGTCCATTTGGGTATATTTTAGAGTTGTGCTTTATGTCAGATCATTTGGATTCAATTTGCTTATATTGATTTAGGTTAGTTTAATTGCATTCAATTTAATTATTTGGATTTAGTTTTGGGATTCAATCATTGCTAATTGCCTACTACATGATTCATGAATCAATTGATTCATGTTTCATGTGGATTGGCCATGGTTTGACCCATTTGACTTAAAGGAGTCAAAGTGGTTCATTTATCTTAAATAGTCATTTAGGGGTTGGATTTTGATCTAATTATGTGTAATTGATCGTCTATGATGTTAATGAGTTATTAATTTCAATCATTCTCAATTATTTTAAGTTTAACTTTGGTTAGAACTTACTTTAACACAATTTCAATTCAAATGGGTCAAGGTAAACTCATTTGAATCAAACAACAAATTTGACACAAACTAAAATAAATTTGGATCTCAATTGTATTCAATTAAGTATTTTGGAATGATTTGAATCAATTAATTTCATTTAACTTAAAATTACTTTTGATTTAGATCCAAATTGGCCTTAATGGTTAATATGGGTTCACTTAGTTCAAATGATCAAATTGGTCAAATTAAATCCAATGATTAGTTTAATTAAGTTTAATTATGGTTTTAAAGTGTTTTGAAATGTTTAATTTGGATTAATTTTTAATTTAATTTGGATTTAGCTTAATGAGGTCCATTTTGGGTTATTTAAGTTAAATGGCCAAATTAACCCACTGGAATCCTCATTAAACTTAGATTTATTTAGTTTATATTTAAAAGTGTTCATTTGATAAATTTGACTCCTTGAGATAACTTAATTTAGCTAAATTTTAATTGATTGATCTTTGACTTGGTGGGTCCCATATGGATCAACTCATGGTAAAATGACTTGGCTGACCAATTTGAACTTCATCTAAATTTATTTTGGGTTCAATTACATTTGGGCATTGATTTAATACTCTTTGATTGATTTGATTTTAAATTAATTTGGTTTTACTTAATTTTGCTTGGACTCATGTGATTTTTAGCTTGAATGGGCCAATTGGGTCAACCATCTCAATTACCTTGATTTAGGCTCAACAAAATTTAGATTTCATTCAAATGTGTTTAATTTACATTAATATTAAAGTTTGTTAAAATTGGGCTTGATGGATTCATCTAGTCCAATTGGATTAGGTCAAATCCTAGATGGATTCACTAGGATGACTAAGACTTTCATTTTATAGTGTTGAACTTGATATTAATTTCAAATTCAATTTTAATTTTAAATTTAGTATTTTATTTTATTCATTATTTGATTTAGTTTACTGACATAGTCACTAAGTTGAGTGTCTTAAGTGCATAATTAGAAAGCTCCTAATCAAAAAATGTGGTCAAATATGACAGCTGATAAATCAAAATTTATTCACTTAGAATCATATGAAGAAGGATATGATATTTATGGCAATAATGCTAAAGTAAAAAATCATTGGTATTGGTTCTATCTCTAAAATTTCAAGTACTTCAAAAAATTTATTTCTTGTTGATGGCTTGAAACATAATTTAATATCTATTAGCCAATTATGTGATAAAAGTTTAAATGTTGAATTTTATTCTTCTTTCTATGCTATTACAAAGGAAATATTTTGCTTGTAGGTCATATGCATAAAATATTTATTTAATTGACTTTGAAAATTCATGTGATTAAATTTTAAGTTTACTTTATTTTAGAAGTACTATTAATGAATTTTGGTTGTGGCAATAATGGTTATATCATATTAACGTATTTTAAAAAAATTACAAAACCTCATTTAGTTGATGGTTTGCCTAAAATTAAATTATATTTTGATTATGTTTGTAATGCATGCATTCATAGAAAACATTCAAAACATTCTTTCAAAAATGAAAACTTTATTTTTACATCTACATATGGATTTGTTAGGACCCATTAGTATTGCTAGCTTAAGAGGTAAAATATATGATTTTGTTATTATTGATGACTGATGTTGATTTACTTTGGTTTTATTCTTAAGACATAAGAATGAAGCAATTGATGTTTTTAGAAAATTTGCAAAGAACATTCAAAGAGATTGAGGTTGTTTGATTAGTAAGATTGAAACATATCATGGTGGAGAGTTTGAAAATAATTTTTTTTGAGGATTTTGTGATGAATTTGAAATTAAATATAATGTTTTCACTTTTAGGACTCCTTAGCAAAATGTTGCAAAAGGAAAAATAGAAATTTGATTGAATTGAGTTGAGCTATGTTGGATGATTATAAATTACCTACATATTTTTGGGCTAAAGCTATTAATACTACTTGAGACCTATCTTGAATAAGACCTCCTATGAGTTATTTTTTTGAAAGAATCCTAAGATTAGCCATTTTGATATTTGAGACCTCTCTTGAATAGGACTTGTTATGAGTTATATTTTGGAAAGAAACCTAAGATTAAACATTTTATATTTTTTGGTTGCAAGTGTTTCATATTGAATAATGGAAAATAATCTTTTAAAAAATTTGATAGCAAATTGGATGATGGAATCATTTTGGGTTGCACTTTATCTGGTAGATCTTATAGAGTATTCAAAGAGAGGAAGATGATTATAGAAGAATTTGTACATATAATAATATTTGATAAAAATCTTATTATTATTTTATAGATGATTTATTTGATGATGCTATAGAAGATTTTAATAAAATTATTTGGAAGAAAACGTTGATGACTCCTTGGATAAAGTGTAGAGATTTAATAAGAATCATGCCATAGATTTGATTATAAGAGATATATCCCAAAGTTTTAGAACTAAAAGACATTTTAAGGATGTGATTAATCATTCTATTTTTCTATCTAAGATTGAACCTAAGTCTATTGATGAAGAAGTGAAACATTATTGTTGGATTATAGGTATGGAATAAGAATTGAATCAATTTAATAGGAATGATGTTTGGAAATTAGTCCCTAGAACCCCACCCAAGATTAGAATTTGAATGAAACAAATGGGTTTTTAGAAATAAGTTTGATGACTTATGTTGTATTATTAGAAGTAAGGCTAGGTTAGTTGCACAAGGGTGCACACAAGTTGAGGAGATAGATTTTGAAGATCCTTTACAACCATAGTAAGATTAGAGGCTTTTAGGTTGTATGTTGCATATGCTTAATTTAAGGATTCTAAACTCTTTCAAATGGATGTAAAAATTGCAATCTTCATGAGTTTATATATGAGATATTTTTGTAGAGAAACCCTCAAATTTTGAGAGCCTTAATTTTCCCAATCATGTATTCAAATTAAAGAAAGCTTTATATGGTTTAAAATAGGCTCCTCAAGCTTGGTATGATAGATTGAGTAATTTTCTTATTGACCATGGGTTTAGAAAGGGCAGGAAGACACCACCTTTTCCATTAAAAATATAAGTAATGACTTGATTATTGTACAAATATATGTGGATAACATTTTATTGGAAAGTACATATAATCTTTATATGTTGAGTTTTCATCATTGATGTCTAGAGAATTTGAAATGAGTCTAATGGGAGAACTTAAACTTTTTATTGGTTCTTCAAGTGAGACAATAAGAAAATGGCACCTATATTTGTCAAACAAAGTATATAAATAATTTGATTGAAAGGTTTGACTTGAAGGGATTCAAATCTAGTAAAACCTCCATAAACCCTTCCACTATATTGGACTTAGATGAATCAAGTAAACCCATTGACTAAAAGCTTTATAAGAGTATGATGGGTTCACTTTTAAATGTTGATGTAAGTAGGCCTGATATTATATTTGTTATTTTCTTCTATGCTAGTTTTAGACTACTGTGAAAGAATCTCATTTAGCTACAATCAAGTGTGTACTTCATTATTTGATAGGCACTTTTAGGTTAGGTTTGTGATATCCTACAAATACTTTGTCATATGATTTGGTTTTTTATTCCGATGCTAACTTTATAGATTATAAAATAGATAGGAAAAGTAAATCAGGTGCATGTCAATTTTTAAGATCATCTCTTGTACCTTGATCCTTTAGGAAATAAAATTATGTAACTCATTCTACCACTTAAGGTGCATAGTTGTTAGAAGTTATGTTGCTCAGGTTCTTTGATTATAGCAATATTTAGAAGAATTTGGCATTTAGAACACATTCCTAGAAGATGTGATAAGACTACTGCTATTTATTTAACTAAAATTCCTATTCAGAAATCATGAACAAAACATATTGAGATTAGATAGCACTTTATTAAGGATCATTTTTGCGAAGGAGATGTTAATATTAAATTTATTTGTAATGATTTGCAACTTATTGATATTTTTACAAAACATTAACCTGAAGAACATTTTTGTATTTTGGGATGTATTCTTGGCTTGTTGGATCCATCTATTTATATAAAATTTAATTTCAATATATTTTACATGTTTATATCTTTTTAAAGTTGCCAAAATAGGGAGAAATATGTATGTTGGCCTTTCAAAAAATTCTTATTTTAATATTTCAAAAATTATTTTCAAATCATGCATAGATTTATAGAGAACTATTTTGTTTTTGTTGCTGCTATATATTTTATTTAGCTATTTGATTTTACTTTGCTAAATGCTTTTATCTCATTTTGTTTATAGTTTGTTTAGTTCTTATATACAAATTTAGTATATTATTTAAATGAATCTTTTCTTAAAAGAAGATGAAAGGTTACTTTGCTCCTTCATCTCTAAACACTACCACCATAGGTTTACCAAGATTACTAATATCGCTACTAAAATATGGGTTACTCTAGTAGCCAAATGTCAATTTTTTTGTTCTTCTATTGGATCTATACCTAGTTACCTTAGAAACTCCCTTAGCTTTCTAGCTTTGATGAACTCCTCTACTAATTTTAGAATACTAAAATCTAAATACCTCTGCCATTGAATTTGGTTCTAGCATGTGAAGGTAAACCCTCCCTCTATTAATCTTGGATTTGAAACAAGGGAGAAGAGTGTGTTTGCACTAAATATATAAAAATATAGCACTAATATAGTGTTATGCCACTGAATTTTTATAAAATAATGTCAAATTCTGCAAGAATCAAGTTCAAAAATGGAGTTCCCACTCCATGGCTCCAAGTTTTAGCACCGAAGCCCTGAGCTCTCATGAATGGAATCTTTGAAGCTCCATCCCATAGTGTCGGCTAAATATCTGGTGCTGCAGTGCTAAATTCTTAGGACTAATACATTATTCATAGTGCTTCAACGCTATGCTCTGGGTGTTAACTATTTAAACAACGTTGTAGGATTTCCTCCCAGTACTGAGGTGATATACCCTGAAGTCCATTCCACCATTGAACTTGGTTTTGGTGTGAAATAAAGTCCTCCCTCCATTTATCCTGTATCTAGAATTAGGGAGAAGGGTGCTAATGCACTAAAAATTATAAAGTCTTGTACTGCTATAGCATTATGTTTCCAAAATTTCAAATTTCTCCAAAAACTTTTAAATTTAAGGTAATAATATAATAATGCCATGATGCTGGGTTGAGCATGAGCACTAAGCTCTTAGGAATTTAGAATCTCAAGTGAACATTTAATACCAAGAGGCAGATATTTTGGCACCGAGGCACTACATTCTCATAAAACAATTAAGCTTAGGAGTGCATTCTAACAACTCCATGCACTGATATCTCAGTGTCGAGGTGCTGTGCTCTAGAAATTAAGTCTTAGACACCCAACTGATAGTGACAAGGCATTCATATTAGCACAAGTCATGTTTATAGCGATGCAGTGCTACAAATGTAGCGTTGAGACACTGTGTTCTCGGGTTCTGAACCTATATCTGCCAGCCAATATCATAGCCCAAATCATCTATAGTGTCACAATGCTACAAATGTAGTGCTGAAGCATTGAGCTCTCAAGTTCTAAACTTATATCTTTAAGCTTGAGGCACTGAGCCCCAATGTTGTTCATTTCAAACAAAAAATTTTATTGTTTAAATTTTGAAATTTTGGAGTACTTCACAATGAAAAAAAAAGGAATTAAGATAGAAGAAAATATTTATTAACATGAAAAATCTATTACAAAATTATTACAATAAAATTAAAAAGATGAAAATATAAAATAAAAGAAAAATGGGGAAACTAATAATCGTAGTTACTGTCATCCTTCTCCTCTTCTTCTTCTAGACAGATAGGGTGCTCAAATAAAGAAAAGGATATTGAGGTGACATAGGAAAAGAGGCTTAAGCTAGACCCAGAAAGGCACAATTTTAAAACATATGAACTAATGTTGAGTTAAACTCAGACATAAAAAAATAATTTATGTTGTTGATCCATATGATAGTCAGATTTCTTTTCCAAGGCTTCTTTCCTATGATTGCTCTCACCAACCTTTCTTAAAGCTGAGACTTCTTCTCCAATTTTTTGAGAGTTACTCATTTAAGGTTTTGAAGGATTGGGATTGAGGTCACATGGAGCATGTGAGATTTCTCTCACCTCAAACCTCACACAAATTATCTTCTCTTCAAAGATAGAGCCTTTTGAATAAAAACTTCTTCATCAAGCTCCCCTAAGCACTCGTCATAGCACATAATCTATAAATGAGGGAAATATGATTATTTCTTACAATAGTACCCTTAAGCATATCACAAGTGAAATTATAAATAATCCTTCTTATATTTATTATAAAACTCTTTTGAATAGCAAAATTCAAAATGTATTTTCTTAGTCACTTCATTGATATTATCAATGGGCATCAACTTGGTAGAAATAAAATAGTTCCAAGCCTTAGGATTTGCCATTAGACTGGTGACAACAAAGTTAATGATCCTTTCTCTCATCATTTTTACTAAATATTGACATTTCCACAAGTGAAAAAACTAAGGACTTCATCAAATTGGGATGATCATTATAATAAGAAAGATATTGATAGTACACTACATTTTACAAATTATAATATGCAATAATGGTAGTACTATCAAAACTTACCAATTTTTCTTATATAAAAACTCTATTATCTTGTTACTTATTCACATTGGTGAAGAACTCTTGCACCATCTATTTAATAGAAACTTCTCTTCAAAATGAGGTGTTTGTGAATGAGGGCATATTGATACCTCTCCTCCTCTTCTACACTTACAAACCTATTAGTCTCGCTCATAGTCACCCTCCTCTTACTATTAAGTATCTTGAGCAGCATAATTGCTTTCTTAGTGTGAGAAAAGGTTGAGGAAAGAAGACTGTAAAGATTTCTATAAAAAGAAAATTGTAAATTGAAAACTTATAGCCTAGGGTGTCTATTTATAAATCAAACCTAGAACTGCAGTGCTACATTAGCAACATCGAGGTCCCAATCTCTCAAGTTATGGAATAAGGAATTAATGCCAACATTTCACATGCACCTGGGCCAACCGTTAAAATAGTTCTTGTCTTGGTCAAAAGAGCACTCATTACAACTTATTACTATTAATTTTGTAACCAACTAGAACTAAAAAATGTGTTAGATATTGATGTAGCATCATGGAGCTTTGACTCAATCACAACATTGGTTAGAAATTTTTTCTATCTATTTAAATACACTTGTCAACCTATTAGTCTGTATGAATGATCTTTTGATTGGCACCGGTGCTACATAGTCAACACCGAGGTGTTGGTTAATCTACCAACCCACTTTCAATGGCCCTTTATAGAACCTATAGTGTCATGGCACTAATATCTTAATGCTGAGGCTCCATCTTAAAATGCCCATGCACCATGCCAATGCACCATGATCTATAGCACCAACCCGCTCCC
Organism: Cymbidium sinense; assembly: GCA_021442155.1. Taxonomy (NCBI): domain Eukaryota; kingdom Viridiplantae; phylum Streptophyta; class Magnoliopsida; order Asparagales; family Orchidaceae; genus Cymbidium; species Cymbidium sinense. The sequence goes on from CM038229.1 coordinate 32,176,784, forward strand.
CTTCATAGCATTCCAAAGAGATGTAAGTCTAATCTATATGTTTACCATATGAACACCCTAGTGGTATTCCAAGGGATGTAAGTCCAATTTATATGCTTTCATCATGCAAACAACCATATACTAATCCCCTGGTCAACTCATGATATCTAAGACAAGGCAACCCATGGATATTAATCAGACTCCCAAGACATTGCGCCTAGGCCTCTAATGTGGGTAGACTTGAATAATATAGTCTCGGGAATACCTAACGATGGGATCTTGATCGGGACTATTTATTTCTCTTAGATGGTCATTTATGCCTTACCACACACACCACTAGACACTAATTCATATTAAAAAGATATGTTTATTTCCAACCTTAATTGAGAGTGCTCTCTTATACAGAAAGAGAAATACTTAACTATGAAGGCTTACATTCATAGGAAGTAGAACCTATCTAAATAACATAATGTTAAAGAAAATCTAGTTGAATATATATTAATATGCCTCATAAAAAACATACTCCTACCAAACCCAATAAAGATGGTGGAGAGCATCCTCAAAGGTGTTTTTTTTGAGCGATCATATTTCTAGCAACTCTGTTGGGGATTACTTCTCTTTCCATCTTTGGTTGGAAAAAGTTATTATATTGTCAATATGATTAAATATTAGGTTATAGTCTTTTAAAAATTTTAAGATATATGGCTAGGTTCAAAACCTCCAATGGAAAATATTACAAACATGATAAATGTCAAACTAAGAAATGGGTTCATTGTTAGATTCTCTTAGGCCATAATCAATGCTGGTTTCACTAAAGCTACTCTCTAGTTCAAAATAATTTTTGAGGTTGTCCAATTTCTACATGTTGGGCCTATAACTAAGCATCTCATTAAGGGTACTGGAATGCTAAAATAATTCAACATATGGAAAAGGTAGAATGTGATCATTTCCAATGAGCCTAAGCTTAAAGCCCTAACTTGAAAACGGGGTTCCATATTTGATAGGTTATCAAAGGCATTTCCTACTAGGGATAAAGTGGTTGTCAAGCCAAGCTAAAGTCTATCATCATTAATCCACTTAGTAGTGCATTAGGGGATCCTACTATCCCACAAGATGCCACTTTTACTTCAAGTAGTAATGACCATGAAGCATCTTCTCGAGCACTAAAACATCCAGGAGGGCTAGGAGAAAGTATAATGCTAGCCATAGAGTTACTAGATTTCTTGTATATTGTGAAAAATAATATGACCTACTAGTGGAAGCAAATAAACCAACCAATAATAACTTTGATCCACTCTGATGGGTCAAGAGAAATAACTCTAGAGGAGCTATAAAGAAGTCATTTTGAGATAAACATACACATCTTTGGTCACAGAATCAACCAAGAAAGAAAGAGACTATCTCCTACAAAATTTACAAAGTCTTGAAGGTTGTCAAAAATATAAACCTTCAAAGAAGAATCAAAAAGTTGATGAGTGAGGTCACCAACCTAACAAATTTCTACTAAAAAAGGTGGAAATATTGAAAAATATCATGCCCACTTGAAGCAAAACTCAAGGCCTATCTATATTGTATTTGGTGAACACTGATAATGAACCCTTACATGGCCAGTTGCTAGAAGGTCCTAACACCCACCACAAAAAATAACATAATTCATCCAGTGAACACCAGGGTGTGACATCTAAGATGCAATTCCAATGATCTTCCACTAAAAGGTCCTAATCAATTTGGGTACCAAAATAATCCCATAGCATCATTTGGTACCCAAACAATCCCAAATCATCAAGGATAGACAACTCAAAATGAGCCGCCAGGATGACAAAGGAACAGAATCTCTATCGTTAACTTGAAATGTCGATCAATCTAAAAAAAGTCAGTCAGTGGATGATGAGATAGATAATCTACTCTTTTGGAAAGATGAGGATTTTTTAATCAACAAAGAGCAACCAATTCTAGACTTCCAAAATGATGAAGATATAAATGGAACAAAGTCAAAGTTGTTACATGGTCGATACACATTTATGAAATTGAAATGTGCCACCTGAACAACAAAATGAAAGAAGAACATCAAAAGAACACAAGCCATCAACAACTTGGTGGTGAAGCTCAAGTAGAAGTTGAGGTAGCAAAAGAGCTAACCAATGTTATAACAAGGTTACAATGACAAATGGGCTCTCAGCTCCAAAGAAGAGACCAAGAAATCAGCCATCTCAACAACCACCTCAATGAAATGAGTGGGCTAATGAAAGAGCTATTTGGTTAACTTAACCTTATAGCAACACATCAAGTATCTCTAAGAAATCTTTCAAAGATAGTCAACCCAACAGCAATAATTGGAGGCATAAAAATGCTACACCCAACTTGCCAATAGCTTCAATGCAAAGGTAAGAACCCCAAGGAGAAACTACATCAAATGCTTATCAAGAAGCCGATGTTATAACCAAATCTCAAGTACAAGATCTCATCAGTTAAAAAGTCAAAGTAATCATCACTTTAGAAGCTGTTGAATAACTAAATGGAAAAACCTACCATACTCGACTAAATATGACCAAGTACAATATCCTAAAGGATATGATGTGTCAAAATTCAACACCTTTTTAGGCAAAAAAATTCACGGTAGCACTTAGCCTAATTCAAAGCCACTTGTGGAATTACCGATGGAAATGACACTTCACTGCTATGATAATTCATCAATAGTTTTACCAATCACACTTTTGAATGATATGTTGAGTTACCTAAGAACTTAAAAACCTTTATTGAGTTGGAAACACTCTTCATCAAGAGATTTGTAAGAGAAACCAAGAAAGTAATAATAATAGATCTCTCCTTGAAAATAGAAAGAAATATAAGAGTGTTACCAAATGCATCCTAGATGGAGAAATCTAAGCATGAAATGTGATCAGCAGTTCATAAAAAAGTTTTCAGTAGAACTCCTTATGGGGAATATCAATGATCAAATGGCTCCATATCTAGTCATGGTTACAATTAATACATCATAAGAATTATTAGATCATGTAGCCCAATTCAAAAGGCCCCAAGAAGAAAGACTTTAGTGCCAACTACAATAATAATCTCTTTGGAAATGGAAAACATCTAAATCACATGATGTGAAGAAGAATGATGTGAATACAATATTCACATTCATAGTTGATTAAAAGGGAAATAGAGGTGTGGCAACCTCGTGACTAGCAACAAAGCTAACAGAGGATAAGAAAAATGGCTCAACACTTTAAAAGAATATATCTAAATAGTACTCATTCAAAAGAGAATGTACTGCTAAGATCTTTAAACACATCTTAAAATTAGGATTATAATTCAGTGCTACATCAGCTAGACCAAGTAGACAAAGTTAATGATCCCAACTATTGTCCATTTCATAGGCTCATAAGTCACCCAATTAAAGATTATTTTGTCTTTAAATATTGGGTAGAAAAGAGTTATTAAAATAGGAACTCACCTTATCAGAAACTATACTAGTACATCCTAAAAAGGCTAAGGTGAGGTTGTCACAACAAGCCTAATCCATAAAGTAAAAAGCAAAGATACTTAGCAAGTTGAAACTCAGTACATAAATGAAGATGCAAAGCTCCACAAACACAAGAAGAAGAAGGAGGTTGGGAGATCTTCATTCAAAAATGATTGAAAGGATGATTAAAATTCTTTAAGCCATAGAAGGCATCCGGTAAAAGAATTTCTTATAGCCTGAAATAGATTTAAAAAGACTCTTCCCTCATATGGGGAAATTTTTATATAATATAAAAAAGGAGACAAAAATTAATTAGTCTTTCATCAAAGCCCATAAATCAAAGAAAAGGGAAAAATCTAGAAAACCAAAGTCCAAAACATAAAAAAGGATTGACTCTTTAGATGACTGCAAGTAACCTCCTCAATGGCTAGTTAAACTCGAAGAATACATGGCCCACTTAAAGCTTAACATAAAAAATCTTGAAGAAAATGTTTCGACAAAAATATGTTGTGTCATAAATATGATTGGAACAATCAAATCTGAGGAAGATTTATGCTTTCCTAGAGAAAAAGCTTACTAAATGGAAAGTCAAGTCAAGCTTAAAGAAATTATAAACTAAGTAGTAATTTTGAGAATACTAAAAATTTTGAAAGCTTTGAAGAAACACAGAATTCAAACACTTCTTTTGATAAAGGAGATCAAATAAAAGAAGTAACTCAAATCTAGTTAAGTAGTGAAAACAAAATCTATCCACCTCCACAACAGAAAGTTAGTAATAAAGGCAAAGAAATTCAGATCAATGAATTTCCTTACCACCATTACCTACTAAACATCAAAAGTCTACCAAAACAAGACTAAACTATAATATTCTAACACATTTATGCAATCTCCCTACTTTGTTAAGTATCTATGATTCTATCATAAAGATATATGTGAGACACTAATCAAAGTATTATAAAACCTAAAATAATATAAAGAATTCTTGGCTAAAGAAAAGATGAAAGAGGACTTAACCTCTTATCAACAACCCTCACACTCTTATCAACAACCCTTACATTCAGTGATGATGACCTATTATTAGGGATGACCAAACATAATCGACCCCTTTATGCTACAACTAAAGTAACTCGCTTTGAATAAAAAAGATATTTATTGATCCATACATTTTGGTCAATCTCTTAATAGATAAAATGCTTTGAGTACTAGCTTTAGAAGCTCACTATCGAGATAAAAGTACATTATTCTTATAATGATTTAATAAATAAGGACAATAAATCTTAGGGTGTCTTGTTCTACCTATATGCTTTGAGAAGCTATATATAGAGGCAAAATTCTATGTGATCAAAGCCAAGTTGCTTACAAAACTCTTTGGCGGGCCATAGATTCATGAATATGGCATTATACATTCAACTCTTCATCAATGTATGAAGCATATTTAAAATGGCAAGAACATGAATTGATGGTGACATGAATCCATTCTTTTGATACATGAGATCTATGATGATGCCAAGTACTTCATACCTAAAAATGTAGAGGAAGTCAATTCCCAAAAGCAAGTGCTCCACCTACCAAACTAATGCTAAAAGGAAATAATTCAAAGGGTAAAAATACCAAAGAATTAAATTAACCCAAGGTAATTCCCCACATTGGCAATGATATTGAGGATGATGAAGATGAGTTAGCACTTCATTAACTTAGGAAAGACTTAGTTAGCAAAGAAGAAGAAGCTAGTACTAAAGTGGGAAAGCAATTAAGAGACTCATATTTCTCTAATAAGGGTACCCAAATCTCAAATATCCAGTAAGATTATGAAAATAATTACAATGCCAATGGCACACATAAAAGCCTTAATAGCTTTAAGAAATGAGGAAATATAATAACTAAAAACTTTCTACATCTCTCCTAGAAGAGGCTATAATGAACTTGGGATCCTTTTCTGCAAAATAGAAGAGCGAACCCTAAATCTCACACAAATGTTGTTGGAAGAGAATGATTTTGAGGAAGAAGACATTTCACTAATGATCCCTCAATACTACTCATCTACTCTAAAGAAGCTAGTTAAAATTAACATTCAGCCTATACAATCAAGCGTTCAAGCCTAATTATTTAAGAGGCTCTCACAAGTGGATAACCTAAAATTCCATAGGATATGGAAAATTTACTACATGGGAAATAGATATATCGCTTCAACATCTCCATCAACAAGATCATGGTATTGCATATCCTGAAGAAGAGGTTCCTTTGAAAATTATAGATGAATGAAGGGACGTTTCATATATAAAAGGAGAATATACCTAAAGAGGAACCAATAATTGACCTCAAAGAAGCCCTAACAAAATTTGAAGAAGAAAATAAAGCCATTGTTGATGTACTCCAAGAAATCAACTGGGGTAGTAAAGACAAAATTAGGCCAACCTTTGTTAGTGCTAATATGTTATTAGAAAAATAAGAGGAATTAAAAGTACTACTCTAGGAATACAAGGATTTCTTCACATAGAATTATGGAAAATTGTTAGGCTTATTGCTAGATGTAGTTATACACAAATTGCCATTAAACCTGATGTACAACCTGTAAAATAAGCTTCAAGGAAAATGTGATTCAAAATTGAAGAGCAAGTACTCATTAAAACCAAAAAGCAAAAGATTAGAAAATTGTTAGGTTTATTTCTAATCTTTTGGGGATATGTCAACCTTTCACTTGATTGATGAAAAAGGGTGCATGTCTTATATGGGATGATGCTTGTCAAATAGCATTTGATAGCATAAAAAAATATTTATTACATCCCCCAATTTTGGCACCAATAATAGGAAAGCCATTGATATTGTATACAACTATCATAGAAGAGTCATTGGGAGCTTTGTTAGCTCAAAATAATTAAAAAAAAAAAGAAAATGCCTATACTATATAAGTCTAATAGGAGCCGAAATAAGATATTATGTTATTGAGAGGTAATGTCTAACAGTGATATTAGCTACTTAGAAACTATGACACTATATACTATCATATAAAATAACTTTGATATCTAAAGTCAACCCTCTTAAATTCTTAATGATTAGACCTAACTAATTGGTCTCTTAGCTAAATGTGTAGTCCTCTTACTATAGTTTAATATAAAATATGTCCCATAAAGGCCATAAATGGGAAAGCTCTAGCTAACTTTTTAGCTACTCATCCCTTACTGGAAAATTCTCCACTCAACGATGAATTTCTTGATGAAAAAATCTTCAAAGTGGAAGAAGCTCAATAATCATTCAAATAAGAGCTGTACTTGGATGGGCTTCAACAATAAAGCCAGCTAAATCACCCAATTTATGTACAGTAAATGTAAGAATTGGCTTAATATTTGTGACCGTAATGTCATATTATTTAACATTCATATAGTCTAGCAAAACCTTAACCCAACAATGAACCTGAATATGAAGCATTAATTATGGGTCTAGAGCTAGAAATTAGCCCGAAAATTAGGAAGCTCCATGTTTATGGAGATTCTCAACTAATAATCTGACAAATACTTAAGACTTTCAAGATAAGCAAGTCTAATTAGCACTTTATTATAAGCATGTCTTGGAGCATTTGAAACAAATCCTTGATTTAATAATTATAAGGGTGTCATGTCATGAAAATGGCAATGCCAATATATTAGTTAAATTAGCTAGAGAAATGACAGACCCTCAGGGAGAGCCAATTATAATAATAATCCAAAGCAAACTAGTATTAGCACCAACCCTCTTATAAGACTTTAAAGCTAAAGAAAATTGAGCAATTTCAATGATAATAGAAGAAGATGATAGCAAGAACCATTCATCAACTACCTTAAAGGTGACAGATTACCAAAAGATAAATTAAAAGCTCATCAAATTTTACAAAGAGCATTACAATATGCTTTTATAAATGATACACTATATCAACACTCATTCAACCAAATATGGTTATGATTCCTAGGACCGATAAAGCAAAGATGGTAATAATTAAAGTCCATGAAGAGTTATGTGGTGCATACCAATTCGATCCTAAAGTAAAAATCAATATCAAACGAATGGGATACTATTGGCCCAGTACAGTTCAAGATTGCATTGAACATGCTGAAAGATGTCTCCACTGTCAAATATATGCAGACACTTTGCATCGACAACCTAATCACTTACATCCAATAGTAATGTCTTGGCTATTTGAAAGTTAGGGAATCAACATAATAAGCTCAATAGATCCTCCACTATTTGAGGGACATTGTTTCATTTTAGTAGCCATTGATTACTTCTCGAAATGGGCAAAATTAAATGATGAAGTAAAACTTTTTTAAGATCATATTGTTTACCAATTTAGAGTACCTTAAAGAATTATATATGATAATTACACCGCCTTCAGGAATACTAAAGTATATTGCTTTATTGAGAAATACAAGATAGATTGTCAATATTTTTAATACAATCCAAGAGTCAATAGTCTCACAAAAGCATTCAACAAAATATTGGTTAAACTTCTCAAGAAAATTTTATCTAAAAATAATGGGGAATGGCATGATAAATTAATATAATCCTTTTGGTCATACCATACTACACATAAAATGTCTATACAAGTAACACTGTACTATCTAGTCTTTGGATCAGAAGTATTACTTTCTCTTGAAGTAGAGCCACCTTCTCTCCTTATAACAATTCAAAATAAACTTACAATGGAGAAAAGTGCCTAATTATGGCTTGAAGATCTTGAAGTTCTAGATAAAACTCGATTATAGCCCAACAAGATCTAAAAATATATAAACCAAGAATGATTCAAGCTCATTACCGCATAGTTAGAAACTTTAAGTAGGTGGGCTCGTACTAGTATACAGAAGGCCTATCTTTCAACATCAACGAACTGGTTGAAAGTACCCAAATTGGAAAAAGATATATATCATAGAAAACTTATATGAAGGGGGAGCTTATCAACTCATTGATGCAAAAGGGATAAGACATATGCCCCTTATAAATGGACAATATCTCAAGAGATATTATGCATAATTGGTAAAGATGACATGATTTACAAATGCAAGAGTCAAAATCAACTCCAAATCAATCAACCGAAGAAATACTTTTCACTTAAGTATGATAAGAATGTACTCATCTCAAAATAAAACTCCCCTCTCAACATGGGGACAATTTTATGAGCTTTGTAATGGAAAAAGTTCTCCATCAAAGAGAAACTCTCTAATTGAAGTCATCCTAAATTAATATTTATTATGCTTAATTGGGCCAGATTAGATCCATCATGCCCAAAGGGTGCAGATCTAAATTAAGATCCATTATGCCCAAAGGGGCTGGAGTAGATCTATCATGCCCAAAGGGTCAGATCAAAATTTAAATCAAGATCCATCATGCCCAAAGGAGTTAGATCAAATTCATCACTAGGGGAAGATCTAAATTTGAATCAAGATCCATTATTCCAAATGGGCTGGATCAAATCCATCATGCCCAATGGGACTGTATCTAAATTTAAATCAAGATCCATCATGCCAAAAATGGTCAGATTAGATCTAGCATGCCCACTGGGGCTGGATCTAAATTTAAATCAAAATCTATCATGCCCAAAGGGGCTGAATCAGATCCATTATGCCCAAAAGGGATGGATCAGATCTATCATGCCCAAAGGGGCTAGATTTAAATTTAAATCATAATCCATCATGCCTAAAGGGGCTCGATATAAATTTAATTCAAGATTCATCATGCCCAAAGGGGCCGAATATAAATTTAAATCAAAGATCCATCATGCTCAATAAGGCTGAATCTAAACTCAAAATTCAATTCCATCATGTTGAGAGGGATCAAATCTATACCTAAACTTAAATCCAACATCTCCATAGGGGTAGGATTCAACTCTAAATATAACCAACATACCCAAAAGGGCTGGACCTAAATATAAATCTAGAATCAATATGTTCAAAGGAATACTAAATTTAAATTTTGTGAAACTAGAGAAGATTGAATTAAATCCTACAAGCATATAACATTTACAAATTTAGATATTACTATTTTCTATAATACTTATAAAATTTATATGCTTCTCTTGTTCAAAGTTGCTAAAGATTGGCTATAATGTTTATCTAGAAAAGGCAAGATGATATGCCTTCTATATACCCCACTGAGGTGCAGATATGGGCCACTATTGAACCCCATGATCTGCATTGCTCAACCAAATTATAAGATCAACTATCATGACATCATGATATGTTGATGGATAGAGATATATTTGAAGATTCATTCACTCAATCATCACACATTCTACTTCTTGATTTAGAGCTTCCATCAAGTCATGATCTTGCTAATTGAGTAATCAAATTAAAGTTGAGACATAGTCACGATGTCCCTTTAGAGCAAGTCATAGATCACCTTAGTTTTAAGGATCAGGATGTACTTCAACCAGTTGTAGATATTTCTCCTTCTGTAGGCACAGTCAAACTTTTGGGTTATCACATATTACATCATGGGACAAAAGATTAAGACCCAAAATTAGTATTTGGTACACCCTTGTTAACTATTAATGGCTATGTATACTGGGCCTGTCGTCATTTATAAATGCATGGTGACATCCACTAGAGAGTTAGAATATATCACACAATCTATGCATCATTTTTTTGACTATAGCTGCCTTCCGTTTACTTAGATCTAGAGCATAACAGAACATTATGATAGGATCACCAATACTTGTTGGATTGGCTTGCATGAGATGATAATCACCTTAGCTAACATGCAGGATATGAGCCTCCCATTATTGGAATTACCTAAAAGTGGTGTGTAACTCTATATCATGACCTCTTTTAGCATTAGCCAGCTAGCCAGTATAGGAGACGTAATCATGTATATTTCTCAAGTCTCCATCCTACTCTATCTCACTATCAGAGACTATTCAGTGAAGATCAATTCACAAGCAATGGAGCACAATTACTCTAGACACATGTTTTGAGAATTTTCTTGATTTAGTAGTATGTTCGACTCATTTTGCATAATTGGATGATTCATTTGATATGGAATTTCATTCATCTGAGAAGTTATTTAGTGCTAGATTTGAGCTAGAAGGAAGAGTCAACTTTTAGTGAATCTTAGTATGGGATGTTTACGAGAAGCTATCTTTAGTGGGTTTCATTTCCACTTAGCTATACTATTTCATATATCCAGATCACATTATAATTTTCTATTTTTTTACTATTTTGATGGCTATTTTACTTACTCATGGTGAGAGGATAGCATTAGCCCTTGCATCATTAGCCTACCTATAATGTGGATTAGGTAGAGTGAGCATTATGATTGACTCATGATACTATGATGTAGATACCTCTTAGCACTACTTACATGGATTTATTAATGCACATATATCAGGAGCTTTCAGTTGTCCTAATATGCCATCTTATTTTAGATAACAATATTTCCCTATGATCATGCATTGAGTAGGGCTATAGTCATCGTAGATAGAGAGCAGATCTAGACCTTCATGTTTGCTCTATCATGCATATTAGATCACTTTTAGATTATTCATAGATCATCCTTTCATAGTCTACCTGCTCAGAGCTTGGGTTATAGATTCATAGATTCTCTTACCAATAAAAAGACACCCTTACTATTATCAAAGTTGGAATATATATATATATCAGAATACCTCATTAGGCTAAGAATTGCATGGCTTTGTTACCACCATCATGAGTCCATGATCTTGGAGGGATATAACCTAACAGAGTGTCTAAGCAGTATCACTTCCCTTAGGTTATGCCCATATAGACTACCATAGATATTGGATATAGCATATACTCATTCCTGGGAATGCTACCACTATCTATTTATTTGGCACCAGCTTCTATAGTATGGATTTCTTACTTTGCCTTGGGATTGGTTTAGGTTTCTATGTAGCACATGAGATTTACATAGGAGTTAGTTATATGGTTATTATGGACTCACTATACATACTTTTCCTTCTTGGAGCTAGGGTTTCACATATATAGTCATAGATTAGGTAGAACTAAATTGATATGACTCTTTCATTCCCCTAACACATGATTCATGCTCTTAAAAGGTCATCAAGTGAATAGGGAAGTAGTAGGAAGCAACAATGAAAGGCTTCATCAGCTCAAGAGAGATGATAGAGAGATTTACATTCCTTTATCATCTAGTGATTATGTGGGATTAATAGGGATAAATAACTCTATTTATATTCCCATCCCACTAGTAGTAGTTGAGCCACTAGTAGGATATATGAAGAGTGATGTCACACAAGTATTATCGATAGACATTAGTGTTGCTTCCCTAATGTCTACTCAACCTATCAATAATGACCATATGCATAATAAATAATACCTATATAGAGGAATGAACTCGATCAGCCATGAGTCTCTTATCATATTTGACCGGTGATGCGTGCCACTGAAATTTCCTGATCGATTCCCATGCAAAAGTCATCTTATTCTCAATTCAAGTTATACAGCTCAGAGGTAATTATCTGGTATGGAGATTTCATGCTTCATCTCCAAGACACATCCTAAGCCTTCAGATCCACTACATTGCAGCTCTTCAAAGAGCCTATGTCTTATAGTGACAACATTTCATCACCTACTTTTAAGAGTTGATCTAGAAGTCTTGCTTGAGCTTCTTAGCATCATGTGGAGGTAAATTATTTATTAAATTGTGTTCTGTCTTGGGTCTTATCATAAGGCCTTCTCAAATATAATCACTACTATAGAAACCTCACTCAGCATTACTTCACATCAAGTCTCTCTAGTTCACCAAGATCTTAAGCAACATATTAGAGCCTTGAGAACCTACCAGAGAGAACTCTTTTGAGAGAATTACAACTGAGGAGATAATATTTAATAGAAAGGAGATCTATGGTCAGATAGGCTATCATAGCTATAGAAGAGGATTGCTTACAAAAAGAAGCTCAAGTGATCAAACTTCAATCGATTCTTTCTTCATTAGTCCATGACCAAGAAGTTTCCCTTCAACATCTCCACGAAGCTTGAGAGGGGCAGTACACTATGGCTTATAAGGCTCATACAACCTTTGTCTATATTAAGGAAATTCAGCTAATCATTTATAGTTGCAACCTCTTTTATGTCACTATTTTATATGATATATGACATTGATTGAGAATTCCAAAGACTATGCTTTCTCTCTTCCAATTATATTGCTGCATATAATCATAAATAAATAAATAAATAAGAGAGTAATAAATGCATCATGTCCAATCAACCGACAAGTTTGTTAGGGGCAATTTTGTTAGCATCTAGAAAAGTGAAATAAATTGAACATCTTGGGTTTGAGTGCTACAATCATAGTGCTTGCACTATCTCTATCTTAAAACATCTAAAAATTCAAATCACCCCCGATAGTTTCCTACTTTAATAACATAGAGCTACATTACTATGATGCTAGTGCCAAGGTGCTGTCATGATAGCCTTCAATTTTAAAAGCAAGAAAAACTATCGTTCTCACCCCAAATAATAATAGACTAGGGAGGAGAGGGAGTGGTTATGGAGTAAAAAGCTTAATTCAATAACACAAAATCATCTATAAAAAGGATAGAACTGCCCCCACTTTTCTTCTTCTTTTCCTTCAATCTCCCTGTATCTCACTTACTCTATTCTTGCTCCGAATCTCCTACACTCTCAATAGTGCACTTTCCACTATTACCTGAGAGCAATCACCTCGTACAAGAGGCAAGGTCGTGGTTTTGTCCCATCAACTTCAAGTAAAATTTTTAGAAATGCATTCTTTATATAGCTTTCTCTTTGAAAAGAAAATTTAAGATATTTTCATTTTCAATCTTGGATCTAGTGAGAAATAAAGAAAATTATCTCTATTGATCTTAGATCTTGAATAAAAAATAATGCACCCAAGACTAAAACTTTTATAATCTTAAAATCTGAAGACCTCTACTATTGAACTTGATTTTGACCTAAGAAGAGAAACTTTAACTCCATATATCTTAAATCTAGAACAAGGGAGGTAAATACATAAAAATCTAGCACTGTTAAGGTGTTACACCTTGAAATTTTCATAAATAAATTGTCAAATTCTATAAGAATCTGGTTCAAAAATGTAGTTCCCACTCTGTGGCGCCGAGGTCCAACATTGAGGCACTGAGCTCTCAAGAATAAAATCATTGATGCTCCATCCCATAACATTGATGCAACAAATATCTGGTGCCACAGTGCTAAGTTCTTTTCACTAATACCTTATTTACACTGCCTCAGTGCTAAGCTTTCAAGTGTTACCTTTTTAAATAGCATCGTAGTGCTATCCTCCCATCATAGTCCATTCCACTGTCAAACTTGTTTTTGGTGAGAAATAAAATCCTTTGTTCTATTGATCTTGAATCCAAAATAAGGGAGAAGGGTGCTAATGCACTAAAAATCATGAAATCTAGCACAACTAAGGCGTTATAATGCCAATATTTTAAATTTCTCAAAAAAATTTTAAATTTAAGGCACTAATGAAATAGTGCCATAGTGTTGACACTAGTGCCGGGGCATTGAGTTCTCAGGAATCTAGAATCTCAAGTGAACATTTGACAGCCCCAAGATGCTGATATCTTGGAGTCGAGGTGTTGCGTTCTCAAAAAAATTAAGCTTAGGAGTGCATTTTGACAATGTCATGGCACTAATATCTGCTAACCCAAATCATCTATAGCATAACAACACTACAAATGTAGCGGGGTCCTAAGATCTCAGGTTCTGAACTTATATCCATAAGCTTAATAGTGCTAAAGCACTGGTTCATCAACATTGAGGTGTTGAGTCCCATTATTGTTCATTTCAAAAAGAAATTTTATTATTTAAATTTTAAAATCCTAGAGCACTTCACAAAGACAAACACAAAGGCATAAATATAGAATAAAATATTTATTAACATGAATAATTTATTAAAATTTTTTGATAATATTAAAAAGAAATATAAAATAAAAAGGGCAGGTGGTTAATAATTGTATTTATTATTATCCTCCTCCTCTTCTTCTTTTTCCAATGTCACATAAGAAGGATATTGTGGTGTCATAGAAAAAGAGGCTTGATCGACTTACAAAGCCATAATTTCAAACATACATATGAACTAATGCTGAGAAAAACTTAGATATATAAGAATACTGGTTATGCTGATCCATATCAAAGTCAAATTTCTTTCCTAAGGTCTTTTTCCTGCAACTACTCTCACCAACCTTATTCTTTGAATTTGAGACTTCTCCTCTAATTTCTTGGACTTGCTCATTTAAGGTTTAGAATGATTAATATCAAGATTGTAGCCCTCATGGAGCATGTGAACTTTCCGCCACCTCAAACATTAACCCAAATCCCCCAATTATCCTCTTCATCATAGGTGCCTTTTGAATAAGATCTTCTTCAACAAGCTACCTAATGCACCTACCATAATACATAAACCATAAATGAGGGGTGTATGATCATATCCTATAATAGTAGCCTTTAAGCATATTACAATTGGAATTATAAATAATCTTTTCATACATATTATAAAACACTTTTAGATAGAAAAATTCAAAATAGCCTTATCCTTACTCACCTCACTGATATTACTAATGGACATAAACTTGGTAGAAATAAAATAGTGCCAAGCCTTAGAATCTACTTAGGTTGCTAGCAAGAATGTTAATGATCATTTCTTCCCTCTGAATATTGGCAATTTTACCAATGAGAAAATTAAAGACTTCATCAAAATCGTTCATTATAATAGGAAAGATATTGATCGTACACTTTATTTTGCAAGCTGTAATATGCATTAATGGCAGTACTATCAAAACTTACTAATTTTTTCCACACAAAACTCTATTATCTTAGTGCTCCTTCATATTAGAGAAAAACTCCCACACAACAGGAATGACACGGGTGCTGCTTTCCTATGCCATCTTCTCTTATCCTCATTTAATGATGACCATCTCTATGCTCCAACTGGATTGTAGAAAATTGTCTCTAGAATGTGGTGCTTCTAAATGTGGGCATATTAATACCTCTCCTTTGCTTCTATGCTAATAAACCTATTAGCATCAGTCAAAGTCACCCTCCTCTTTTTAACAAGCCTCTTGAGCGGCATGATTACTTTCATAGTGTGAAAAAAGATGAGGAAAAAATGACTCTAATGATTACTATAGATAAAAGACTGCATAATGAAAAATCCACAACCCAAGGGGTCCATTTATAAACTAGACCTAGTGCCATGGTGCTATATTAGTAGCGATGGGGCGTTAACCTCTCAAGTTCTGGAATGAGGAATCAACATTGCAGTGCTTCACATGCAACGCCTAGGTGTCAACTTGCTGGTCAAAATGATTATTGTGCTAATGAAAAGAGTACTCATTACCACTTATTATTATTAATTCTATAATAGACCAAAACTGGAAAGCCTATCATATATTGATGTAACGTCATGGTGCTCTAACTCAACACCGCTATCCTAGTCAAAAGTTTATCTTATCAATTGAATACACTTGCCAACCTATTAGTCCATTTGAATAGACTTTTGATTGGTGCTTATGTGCTACATAATCAACATCGTGATGTTGGTCAATCTACCAACCTAGATTCAAACATACTTTATAGCAGTTATAGCATCATGGCGTTGATTTCCTAGTGCCGAGGCCATATGATCTATAATGCTACGGTGCTCCCATTCATAATGCCTAGGCACCATACTTTTAGTGCCAAGGGACTATACCCTAGACCAACCTATTAATGTTTACCATACAAACAACCATGTAAATCGCATTCTAAATGGATGTAAACCCAGTCTTCTATCCATTTACTATACAAACACCCTATAATGCATTCACCATGTGAACATCCAAAATAAATATGCCATTCTAAAGGGATGTAAGTCTAACCCACTCATTATCCATATGAACATCAACACCATATAAATATGGTATTCTAAAGGGATTTATGTCTAATCTCATTCTACTATGATTTAAAATGATGAATAGAATGGGTTCCACCCAAACTCAAGTTATTTTATTCTTCATTCTTTAAAATTAAAATTTAACTTTAACATAAAATGAACTTAAAATGAAAATAAACTCATAAATAAATTAAATCACTTAAATTGGAGCCATCCAATAGAAAATTGAATAAATCCAAAAAAATAAAATAAAAGAAACCAAATGAAAACATAACTTTTATAACTAGTTATCATATGGTATATAGTCTAGACACCTATGGTTGCTAGACTACTGGTCAGAAGAAGTCTTGGTACCTCAAACCTCTAGTTTAATAATAACACGTACCTATGAAATAATATTATGAAAGTAAAGATTAAATTTCAAACTAAATTAAACTTTAACTTGAACTTTATCAAAAGCCTAGTATAGATATACCACATAAGCCCTTTTCTCACACACTAAATTATTAAGTCACCAACTCTAGAGTTAGGTTAGGCTTATGATCTATGATGTTTTGTGATATAAAATAATAATAATGTGATATTTTTCTATGTTGTGGTGTAATATTTTAGACTAGATGTCTAAGATTGTTTGCCCACTAGTCTAGATGTTAGGGCATTCTTTTAAACTAACACTATTTTCTATAAGGGTTTATGCTTAAAGGGATCACTATAATAAATATTATTTGCTTATAGGTGGGCTTGGCAAATACCAACGTTAAGTCTATATGTTTGTATTATAACTACTTGTATGCTATGTGTATTTCCTGTTGTAGGGATTAAGAATTTATTCTAAAATTTTAAAATATAATTTGAGACTAGAATTAGGTTAAGGTCTATGGGGTCTATGAATAGCATAAACTGACTTCACATTTGGCGGTCATCTTTGAAGCCAGTGGAGGTCTTTGAAAATGGTGATGATCATGGAGGAAGACCCGATAGATTAAAACTTTTAGTTCTAGCACGAGTAGTATAAAGAAATAGCTCATCTGCTCGTTTTCTCTTGTGTCTAGGGTGTACAACAGTACCTAACTACACTGGCTTATTTTATGAATTCAAATTAGCTTAATTTATTTTGGGGTGTATAATACAAATTGAATGCTTTTTATAGGTTTCATTCTATGATGTGTTCTATGTTGAAATGCCTGGAATGTTAAGCTCTTAAAAAAATAAAATTTCTATCACATCTAAACTAAATAACTTAAACATAAAGAAAAACTCATAACCTTATTTAAATAAAAGCCCTAGGAGATACCTTTGAGGATGACCTCTCTTCTTAGAGGAAGTGTGCCTTGTATTTTTGCTTTAGGCCAGGACCACTTCTAACCATATTGTAGGCATAAACTGCATACCTATGACTTTAAAAATGAATTGTGAGTCAAAACATATAAAAGATGAAATTTATTATATTAGTTAGTGTGGAGAAAATTTATGACACCACATGGAGATATGATCAAATGTATCATTAAGAAATAAACATATTATCTCAGAAGATAAACTTGTTATCCTATAATGGATTCGATCATTTAATAAAATACTCATAAGGCTAATGGGTCTTTCATGCACCAGATAGTTGTCTCGTGAACTATATGAAAACTAGAACATGGTTTATTTTAAACTAAGTTCATGGTTTGCTATAACCTATAGTTAATTATATCTCAAGAAAAAGGATCTCTTCCTAAGAATACTCTCAATTAAATAAATAAGTTATTATTTATATGGATATCTAAGTTAGTTTTCAAAAGAATGATATTTGGAATTCTAATTAAGAATGATCCAAAGTGCAAAGAGTTATTCTTGGAAACCAAGAGAAATAAAGTATGACATGCCTTTTGATATTGGGATGCCTAGTAGGCATTTCAACTATCCTATAATTAGGCTTTAAATTTTAGAATTTAATTTAGATTTGTATTGATATTTTCTTAGAAATCAAGAGCTTAAATTCTAGCATAAAAAAATACAAAAATGCTAAGGGTTGAAGACTTACTCCAAGGAGGATGCTTCAAAACCTAAGTCTATATGTGCTTCTGACACAAGTCAGATGCTCAACCTGGTTCCATTTGAAGAATTATCAATCATTCCTCTCACTTGAGAGAACTAACATATCCCTAACTCTTGTAGACCTACAACCCACCTAGAAGGCCTACTAGTTAACATTACCTAAGCGCATTTTAAATTCATGATGCCAAGTCTTATGTATATAATATGGCTAGGTTGTTTTCTTTTAGGAAAGGAATCTAAGAATCCTAGACTCACTCCCTAATCCCTAGGATCATGTAGGGTATGATATACACTAACTAATGGACATTTTTTAGATTTTAAATTTTTTGACCCATCATTCATTTAAGGCTTTAGGTATGCATTTTTATGTATAAATTCCATGCAATTAGAAATGAGTCAGATCATTAAGAGAAAGGTAGACTTCCCGAAGAAGGCACTCATCTTGACAGGTCAGATGCCCCTTATGTGCAATGGATGAAGTATCCAATTCAAGAATTGAGCAATATGATTGCATGTCGAGAGTTAGTTATTTCTATTGATTATTTAGTTTTGTCTAGGGCTTTAATTTAAGTGAAGTTTCAAGTTTTTTTATTTTTGTATTTGAGTTATTTATATTTAGATTGGGTAGAAAATTTAATTTTCCTATAAACTTACATCCAAGCATTCATCACAGAAAGCACAACACAGAAAGAAACCTAGAAAAGTAGATTGATTTTATTACACACACAAAATAAATTAAGCAAATTTAATTTTAAAAAAAGGCTGATGCTGCCGAGTACTGCTATACACCCTAGAAGAAAGGGCAAATGGGTAGCTAAGCCCTACCCTTATACAACCTGGCCTAGAACTACATGTTTAGATCTGTATGTCTTCTTTTCAAGGTCATCTCCTTCTTCAGGGACCTCTATTGGGTTTCATAGGGGACCACTGCAGCTATCATCTGGTAGGGTTAGCTCCTACTAATCCTAGATCCCATAGATCTTAAACTAATTCTAAGCTCAAATTTATATTTAAAATTCAAAATAAATCCTAAGGCCTATAAAACAAATGACAAGAAAATATAAACAATACACAACAGTTCTATTTTACAAACATACGGGCTTAACATTAGCTACTTGCCAAGCCCACCTAGTCTATTAGGCTATGCTTAAGGACTTAAGCACACCTACAGAAGACACCATTTTTAATTTATTAATAATAAAATTCCTTTCTAGCATAGCCCTCTACATAAGTCAATGTTAATTCTAAAAAGAGCATCCTATCATCCAATCTAACGGGTAAACAATCTTAGACATGCAGTGTAAAATAATACATCACAAAGAAATGAAAATACACCACATCACAACACAGAGTATCACAAAGTATCACAGATTAACCTAACCTAAGTCTAGGTTCCATGACCTAATGATGAAGTGTGTGAAGGGAATAGGCTTGTGTGGCAAGACTTTGCAGGCCTTTTTAGTTCAAGTTTCAATTTGGAGTTTTGAGTTTGTTTTCTTTTTTACCTTTGGATAGTTTCAATTCAAATGATTTAATGATTTGTTTTCATTTTTATTTTCAAGTTCACTTTGATTTTGTTAAATGAAGTTTAGGTTTTCTAGAATGAAGAATAGAATAGATTTCACTTTTGGGTGAAATTCATTCTATTCAACATCCTAACCCATAGTGGAATGAAGCCTTCATCTTAAGATGAAGATTCAACCTAAAGGCCTAACTAAGATCATTAAGTATCTTAATTAACCCTTTTAGATTCATTTACATGATTGATTTATTTGATATGGATTGATATTTTAATTTTATTTTTGACATTTAATTCTTCATTTCATTTTTTTTTGATTTAAATTAGTTTAACATTTGGTTTGAATTATGTTTATGTTTATTGAAATCATGTTCATTTGATTTGATTTGAATTATGTTAACCTAAGACACTTAGGTTAATATTTTAATCCATTCTTAAGTTACATTGATTAAGGATTAGGATTTCATTAATTGTTTGATTATGAGTTCATTAACCTTAAGGTTTAATCAAACTTAACATTAATTATTGATTTCATTAACTCTTATGTATGTAAATGCTCAACTTTTTTGATTTAAGAAGTTGGAGAATTATTTTTGAATGTTGTGATGTTAATGAGGATTTTTTCAAGTTATTTTTACTAATTTTATGATTTATGATTTTTTTTTGTTTACTATATGATTTATATCGATCTAGAGATTTGGAAATTCAACAATTCTCATTTCAAAAATTAATTAGCTTAAAATTTTTATGGCAAGTGGGATTTCTTGCCAATTTCATATTTCAAACTTTCCATTGTAATCAGATGCATAATTAGAGTGTAATTATTATTTTAATTATCTTTTTAAAATCCAAATTAAGCCTAATTTGATGAGGATTATTTGAGGATTTTCTTTTTACTTGATTCCCTCTCAAATATGCATCCAAAGAAGGTTTATTCATAATTTTTGATATTCTAGTTGATTTAGTATGATTTATTTAAGATTAGGTAGACATTGAATTAATTAATTCAATTAATGACCAAATTGAGTGACTTAGTGATTCATTAGATTTCAGGGCATCTCAATGATTTATTTATGTTCATTGGGATGTATTATGATGTTTTAAATTGATTGGATCATTTTTCATAATTTATTTCATATAATTTTATTTTATTTTATGAAAATTAGGGCTTGGGGTTTGAAATTTCAAATATTATAATTTATTAGTCAATATATTATGAAAAAATTTACATAATATGTATTTAACATTAATTTCAACTCCCCAAAGTTTAATTTCATTTTAATCAATGTTTGGGATTAACTAGGATTTGAATTTTTTCAATAACACTTAAATTATGGCTAAAATATTCCACATGATTTAAGAATTTTAATTTTAATGGATTGCTCATACTCTCATCAAGAAGAATCCATATAGCCCAAGTTTGTTATTTTTTTTATTTATATTTATATTTCTATGAATTTGTAAATTTTAAGCATTTTCCTTCAAATTTTCAATTTAAATGCATTGAGTCTATGTGGATCTAATGTGGTACACTTTCCATGTGGCACCACATTATTTGTCCACATGGGATCCATGTAGATCCCATGCCAAAATGGTGATCCATGTGGGTTAATTCGAGACTGTCCGATCAAAGATCGGAGGGCTCTGATTGATCCGCAATTTTCTTAAGGGTTTTAATTGAATTACCCAACTGCATCTCGACCGTCTATTCCTTATGAAAGGAATGGACGATGGAGATTTTATCTCCTATGGTAACGATAGACATCAATCATTTTTTCATGATTTTGGGCCATCCGACCATCAAAATCACATAACTTTGATGCCAAATCCATCAATGGGTAAAACCATGAAGATCTAACTGTTCAATCTCACTTTAGATAAAATTTTCTTCAAAAAGTACCAAATTGAAAGCATGGAGGGGTTGTTAATGCGTACCTTGGTTTCGGTGATCTTTAGCGGTGGAATTGACTCTAATAGGTTCAAAATGATGTGGGGAGCTCATGTGCAAAAGGAATTGAATTCTCTCCTTATGGATCATGCCCTAGACCAAGCTCGGCTTGAGTTTCATCAGCCTTGGTCATTCTCCAGCCTCCCGTGAGGGGATTGAGGGAAGATTGGGTTCATCTTCATGCAAGGTTGGGAAGGCGATGGGATGATCAATTTTGCTTAAGAATGTCTCCCTTGGATTTTTCATTGTAGCTAAGAGCTATTAAGATCAATTTTATTCCCTTGGTCATCTATGGGTGATTGCTAACTTTTGGAAGTTAGCTACATGGCTCCCTAACCATTTAACACCTACTATGGCTAAAGAGGTGGGAAGATCCAAGGGAAAGAGAGTATTGGCTTAGGGATTTTGTAACTTTTCCATGGAATATTCTATTTCCTTGGATCTATTTGGATTTGATTAAATGGCTTAATGTTGGCTGGAAATCAACACTAATTAAATTTGGCAAGGATTTGATTACATCCTAAGGGGATTAGTTGGAGATTAGGTTTAACAAATTTTTTAAGAATTATGCCACTTAAAGATTATTTTAGGTTGCTTTACTTGATGTATTAGCTTTAGATCAATGCTTGGATTACATTCACTTAATCATTAATGAACTTTTTAATCAAAGGTTTTATATAATTTGAAGTTTATTGGTGCTTATTTTGTGCTTAGTCCATTTTGACTCAAGTGGATTTGGGTTAAACTTTATTGAGTCAAATAGTTTATTTAACTCAATTATAATGTATTTAATTTGTAATTAGCTTAATCCAAGCAATTTAAAATGCATTAAATAAAATAATTTTATTTATTTAAAGTTTAAAACCCAATTTAGCCCATTTTGGTTTCATGGGTTAAATTAGGGTTAAGTTTGAATTTGTTTAGTTCAAGTGGAAATTTTAGGAAAATTGGACCTAATAATTAGTTGATCTATGTTTACTAATCATTCTTAAGTTATTTCATGCAATTAATTTGAATTATTTTTGGTTTAATTCAAATTGTAACCCAATATAGTTCACTTAATCTTATTTAGGTCAATTGACCTATTTAGCCTAATTAAGGTATTATTGGGTTCATTCCTTTTAGATTCATGTTTAAACATGAATATATTATCATTTGGAATATTTAGGATGACTTTATTTGGTCAATTTTGTGGGTTGACCTTTGACTTGGTGGGTCCCACATAAAGTCAAACCCATGTCAACAGTCTAACCTCAAAATTGCTTAATCTAAGCTTGAAGAAGTACACCACATATCGGCTAGATTACATTGCACATATTGGTGTTGACCAAATTAGTCAACACTAAAAGCATAAGCTTAAAGGTGTTCAAATTTATAATTTTGATATTTTTATTTTGATTTTGAATTCAATTTGTGTTTTGGATTTAATTATGAAAGATAGACATAGGTATGCATAAATTTGATTCACTCTTAGGAACTTAAATTCAATAAGTTCTTAAGATAAATAGAAATGTCTTTAGTAGTGGACTCAAAGAAGGGTCTAAACCCAATACATTAATTGTGGTCAGAGAAGATGCCCTTAAGGGACTTACTCTTGTTTGAGAATAGTAGTTGGAGAGGATGACAATATGGACACTTACTCCTAATCCATGCTACATTATATTTTAACTAAGGAAAGATACCACTAGGGGATTTACTCTTATCTGGTTAACTTTGAAAAATTGATTCCAACCTAAATAGTTAGGGAAAAGGGGTTTTAATAACCTAATCTTAAACTTAAATATTTTAACTACTAGGCAAGGGTTGCATGGAATTAATTCCTAGTCTGAGTAGTCCATAGGAATGGGGCCTTCAATGGCTTAATTTCACTCTTTAATTCTTTTTATTTATATTAAAAAAAAGTCACAAGGGCTTGAATCTTATTCTAATAAAGTTCAAATAGGAAGGGTCCTTCAATGGCTTAATTCTAACCTAAGTAGCTTGAAAGGAAGGGGTCATAATGACTTTATCCTATCTTTATAAGGATGCCTACTAAGAGACTTACTCCTTTATGATTGGCTATTAAGAAGAAGCCTTCAATGGGTTAATCCAATTTGAGTAGCCACAATGAAGAAGAGGGGCTTTGATGACTTGTTCCTAGACCTCAAATTTTGGCTAATAGGAAAGGGGTCTTCATGACTTATTCCTAACCTAAATAGCCTATTTGATAGGAAAGGGGTCTTCATGACTTGTTCTATCCTTGTATTTCAAAAAGAATGCCTACTGAGGGACTTATTTCTTTCTAACTTCCTATTATGAAGTGTTCCTTGTTGAAATTCTGAATTAACCATCCTTTTAGGGTAAACTTTGAAATCCATATAAAATGTCTATTTCTTTAATCGAGAGTATTCATAGGAAGAGATCCTTCATTCTTAAGATGTAATTAACTATAAGGGCTTGCCTTCATATAGAACTGTGAACCACACTAAAGAAAAATTTCTATTTTACTTCTCCATGTAGTTTAGGTGAAAAATCTCTAGTAAATTGAAGACCCATCAATATTAGGAGTCCTTATTAAGTAATAAAATCTATTATAGGGTATTATGTTTATATTTCAAGATAACATATTTATCTCTTAATGGTGTATTTAATTACTTAAATAAGTATCCCCAAGATCTGTGTGGTGTTCTAAATAAACTTTCCATAGATTTCTCTAGCTACTCCACTAGGGAATAGTTCTCTCTCCATCTTTAGAAATAGACTTTTATTTCTATACATTCGTAATGTACTTGTGTTTTCACGGGTTAAGATTGCCTTTCATTCAATTTTGTACCTCTGCTTACATCCTTAGTATACTCAACATTCACTATATGAATTATAGAACTTCCCTACTTGTTAAAATCAAACAAGAGGGTTTCATAATTTCTACATTTTCAAAAAATAAAATACTTCTTTTAAAAACCCCAGCCATAACCAAAATGGCTAATTTTTCCTAATGGGTCAAAAAAGTTATTTCTTTTGACTACATTATGTTAAATAAAGCTTGTTATAATTTGTTTAATTTTTTAAAATAATAAAAAATAATTGAATAGTTTAATTTCATTGGTACATCTAGGATTAGTTTTTTCATTGATGGCAGCAGACTACCTAATGGCTCTATCATCAAATTTGGAGCTACTTTTGAGGAGTTGAACATCACCACCTATGAAGTGACTCTCACCACTATTGCTAATTTTCTATTACAAATAGAATGCCCATTCTAGAGTTTTTTTAGTGTACCCCGCAATACCCTTTCCTTTAGTAGAGATGTTTTTACTAAGGTCACTAAATAGGGCTAGATGGGCCCCGTGCCAAAAAAAAACTTTAGAATACTGGTTCAAGACACCAACCCCCTTTTTTCTAGCACTTTTGAGGTACAGTCTACCATTGAACCTTCCCTAATGTCTAAGAGTCATAAAAAGTACTAAGGGAGGAGACTTAGAAGATAATCCTTAAAAGAGAGAAAATAGAAGGAGATGTTAGAAATAGAGCAAGCTAGTGCGAGGGAAGGATATACCCTTCTAGATACTTCTCCTCTTCTAGGAGGTAGCAGATTTCATCCTCTTTTTATAGCCTAGAGAGAGGAGGATGTATCTAGAATTGTGAGTTCTCCACTTCACCCCTTTGTTTATAAAAGTAGAAAGAACTTTAAATTGGTGAATAAGGAAACCTATGGCAGATTGTAGCAAATCCTTCACAGAACCCTTGGTTCCTCTTCATACACTAAGGAAGAGTTACTTAAGGTCATGAGGGTTAGATCTATAAAGAGCTTCAGATCAAGATCTTAGAGATTTGTGACTACCCAAAATAAAAGGAAATAAAAAGTTGTTTTCCCTAATAGAAAGAGAGTTTATCGGCCTATGCCTATTATACCAGACCAATACCATCACTCGAGGAGATAATTAACTTCGCATAGGGATGAGTCATCTAGCTTGAGAAGAGATAGGGTTATCCCTAGAAAGGAAACCATAAGGGTTTATGTCAGGAAAGCCCCATTGGCTTGTGATCTAAAAACTCACTCACCACATAGTCAGGAAGAACACCTATCATCTAGCTATTAAAGAAAGGCCTTCATCACCTTTGCCTAGGCCTCAAACTAAAGGGCCATCATCATTTCATACCTATAGTAGGGAGATAGAGTCACTTCACTTATCAATTTATAATAAAGAGATTTCACATAAGGGCACCTCAGTTTGGGAGCCACTCTAGTGATAGAAGAAATCACCATTGTCTAGAGAAAATATGAGAGAGACATCTGAGGTAAAACTTATGGATATAGAAGAAGAATTTGATGACATCCTTGACATTAATGGTATCCCTCTTCTTTTATGAAAGAAGAAGTGAAAACTATTGTAAGAGAGGGTAAGGAAAAAGAGAAAAGTAAGTAAGATTCAAGAATATTTTGACTTAGATCAAGATGGCATATTAGATGATGACCTTAGGCTACCCATAACACATGTTTTATGGCAAATATGAAGTCATCTAAGAAAGAATAAGAAGAAAAACATGAGGGTCTTGTACTTAATCTTACTTAGTCGTTAATCCTATAATTGCAAAAGAAAGATGATTAGATTCTGAGGATGCAAAATAAATTGGAGGAGATGATTGCCACTATGTAATCACTCCAAAGTCAAGTTCCATCATCTTCTTAGCCACATTATTTAGAAAGAGTAGAAGAGTCCCATACAATAGATGAGATGAAGCTTAGTTGATGAGAGTATCACCAAGAACCTAAGTCAATGGATGATATATCTCCCAAAATTGACTTGAAGTATATAGTGGAACAGGTGAAGGAAGCTTTGGCATAATATCATAGTACAACTCTAATTCCAAAGGGTAGACGTTACCATAAGGAATATGATTCTATACAATATCCAAAGTGATTTATGCCTCATTCTTTCAACGTTTTTGATGGGATAGTCAATCCCAAATAGCATTTGGCAATTTCCAGGAAAGATCTGCAATGTTAAAGGGAGTGATGCCCTGTTGTTCAAGAAATTCATTAATAGTTTCACTAGGGTTTCCTTTGATTGATATGTAGAGATACCAAATGGTTCAGTGCACACTTTCACAAAACTAGAAAATATGTTTGTAAAGCAATTCATTGGCACACATCACCATGTCACTATAGGTGACTTAGTTAATGAAAAGAAAAATTCAGGTGAATCCTTTATAGATTATATGCTAAGATGGAGGATTCTTAGCCTCAACTATAAGCCTCAGCTATAAGAGAAGCATGCTATAGAAATAGTCCTTTGAATTTTCCATTGCCCTGTTGCCTTCTTATTGAAAGGATTTATTATTAAAACTTTTGAAAAACTATTAAATAAAGCCTCTAGTTTGCAAGAAGAAGCTCCTAGGATGTTGTTCCTTAGAGATCAATCCACTATAAAAATAATAAAACTTAGGAAAGTGCTAGAAAGAAGAGAGGAAATGTCTCTATAGTGGATAAAGGAAAAGCTCTTATTCAGGTTCAAGTACATTGACCTTCATCCAATAGGCCATCACTACCTCCCTAGAAAGCTCCCACTAGCCCTTTCAATGAATGGATAAACCAAACTTATTCTTTAAAGAGAGTGATAGTGAGGAAAATCTTTAAAAATTTAAAGAAGAAGCTAAATTTCAAGCCGCATGATCCAAAAAGGCTAGAAGAAGTCATAAGGTTAGTGACCCAAAAATTATTATCATATCACTAGATGTTAGGTCATACCATTAAAAACGCTTCACTTTCAATGATTAGCTTGAAAGAAATTATTAGAGAGGGTTGGTGATAAATCCTAAAGAATACTTTATGGACCCTAGACAAAGGTCTATTAAAGTGATCACATTTGAATCTTCCATCCACTTATAGTTCTTCTCCTTCAAATGATTGAGATATAGTTTTTCCCCATTCTTCTAAAAAATATTTGATGAAAATGTTAAAAATTTCTTGCAAGATCAAATGAAAACCAAGAAGAAGATCATCTAGATTGATCTGTTAGAGTTCAAAGCAATTCCAGTTTGACCCCATTTAGCATCATTAAATGTCGGATGTCTAGTATAATTGAAGCTAATCTATGTAGTGGGAAGTTCCTATCACCTCACCTACCACCTCCTAAGGATAATGGAAAACAAATTGTTAACCAATATACTGAGATTCCATAGAAGAATCTAGTAGTTGAGCCACCTATTCCCAGGGTTAACTATAATATTTTAGCTCATCTTAGAATACTTCCTTCTAGACTAAGCATTTATGGTTCCCTTGTTCTATGTAAAGAAATGAAGGAATCATTGGTTTAGGTATTACTCAACATAGAGATATGCATGACATAGCTAGTAGCAACTCCCTTAGATGAAGCTTGATATTTCAAAGAGATCCTTGGGGTAACCTTTTTTGATGAATATTTACTTCTGGGAACCACATATCATAATCAGCTCTTTTACATTTCTATCATGGTAGAGAATATAACATTATCAAGAGTTCTTATTGATCCTAGTACTTTAGTAAACATCTTGAATTCCAAAACATTATCATTTTTAGGATTAATACAAGAAGGCTTTGTTTTAATAAGTTGTTATTGATAGAGTTCAATGAAATGGGAGAGAAAGCTTTAGGTTCACTTACTCTATTATCAAAAATAGAATGGTTGAGAACTGAAGCAAAACTCCATATCATTAACTTAGAGAAATTTTTTAATACTCTATTAGGTTGGCCATGTATACATGAGTATAGAATAGTTCCTTCATTACTCCACTAGTGTATTAAGTACACAAGAGATGGAGTAGAATATATTATAAATATGATATACAATCATTCACTATTCATGAGATTGAGCTTTATGAAGATGCTTCCTATTACATGCCCAAAAGGTAAATGTTTGATTCTATGAATTCAAGCATTATTAAGGTATCCAAGAAAACAAAAAAAAATTAAAGATAAGTGAAAAGAAAAAAGCAAAGAAGAGAGAGAGAGAGAAAAAAAAGAAAAAAAACCTTCGATAATATAAATTGAATTATAATTCATCTCTGATGAAGATTCCAATCAAAAGGATGCTTTGATAAAGTTTGAGATTTCATTAAAATTTCATAGTGATGAAGAACAAACACAAGCATCAAAGATGAAATTGAGTTATCTACTTATAAAAAATTAAAAAGGTATGTGGACACTTTGACTCCTTTATCCCAAAGTAAAATTTCTCAATTCAAAATAGCCCCTAATCTTTTAAGAGAAGTTGGAAAGATATGATAATTTTAATATGTACCTAGATCTTCAAGCTCAGAAGATGATGTAAAGCTTGAAGATCCATTTTCCAATGAAATAATAGAACTCCAATTTAATTGGTATCCTGAGTGTGTTAATAATGATATAAAACATGGTTTGATTCCTTATGTTTTGCCCAAGGATACAACTTAACACATGAAAAGCTTATGGAATACTAAAAATAAAAATTAAAATCCAAAATGCGTTGGGTTTGGCACCATTGGTCTTTTAGATAATAGTGAACACTGCTTAATGATAAGAAATCAAATGAAATTTAATCACCATTTTAGGATCCTATATAATTCTTTAGAAGATTTTATCTTGAAATATCAGATGATCAAAATGATTATTTAATTCAAAATGCACCCCTAAAATTTGAAGAAGAAATAAAATCCATTATTGATGAATTAAAATATATCAAACTAGGAATTGAAGAACAGTTAAAGCCAACTTTTATTAGTTCATTATTGGGTCCAAAAGATTTTAAAGAGTTGATTACCTTACTTTATGAATATAAATATTGATTTGTATGGAATTATAATAAAATGCTAGGTTTATCTCTAGATGTTGCAGTTCACAAATTATAGATTAGACCTAATATAATTTCAATAATGCAAGCTCCTAGATGCAAGTGTCTGGAAATTGAATCACAAGTGAATACTAAAGTAAAAATATTAATTGATTATAGTTTTGTATGAAAAGGGCAATACACTTCTTGGTTAGTAAGCATTATCTTGGTAAACAAAAAAGACAGCCAAATAGGCATTTGCATAGACTTTAAAGATTTGAATAAGATTTGTCCTAAAGATAAGTTCCCCTTACCGATACTAAATCTTATGGTGGATATAGCCTCATCGCATGAAATGTTTTCATTCATGGATGGATCATCTGGATATAACCAAATAAAGATGGCCCTAGAAGATAAAAACATATGGCATTCAGAACCCCTATTGGGATATTTTGTTACACAATTATGCCATTCAGTCTCAATAATGCCCGAACTACTTATCAAATAGTAATGACTAGAATATTCTATGATTGGATTCATAATCAAGTTGAATGTTATATCAGTTTAGCTATGAAAAGTAAGAAAAAAGAAAACCACATATATGGCTTATGGATTGTTTTTGAAAGGTTGTGTCGTTACAACCAAAAAATCAACCCTTTGAAGTGGACTTTTGGGGTAACTTTGAGAAAGTTTTTGGGATTCGAAGTGAGGCACCGTGAAATCAAAATTGATATAGAAAAGATAAAACCTGTCATGGAAATATCATAGCCTAGAAGTCTTACACAGTTAAGATCCTTTTAGGGAAGGCGTGGATATCTAAGAAGATTTATATCAAACCTATTTGAAAGATGTCAACCCTTCATGGCATTGATGAAGACGAATTCCAAATTTATTTTGGATGAGAAATGCCAAAGTTCATTTAGAATTTTATAACAATATTTGATGAATCCTTCTATTTTGGCTACCTCAATCCCAAGGAAGCCATTAATTTTGTATACTATAACTTTAGATGAATAACATGGAGGTTTGTTGGCTCAAGTTAACAAAGAAGGGGAAAAAAATTCTTTTATTATTTATGCCACAGATTCATCCTAATGGAGATGCGTTATCCACCCATTAAAAAGTATTATTTAGCTTTAGTTTTTGTAACTCAGAAACTAAGGCATTACTTTCTTTCATATCAAGTAAATTTGATCTCAAGAGTGAACCCTTTGTAATATCTTATGAATCACCCAACGTTTGTCTAGACATCTAACATGTTGGTTAATGATTTTATTGTAATTTGTAATTAAATTTATTTATTTTCATGCTACAAAGGGTCAAGTCATAGCTAACTTCTTAGCAGCACATTCCCTTGAAGGTTCTCCTTTAAATGATGATCTTACAAATGAATTGATCATGTCTTTAAAGGTTGAACCAAATGCCACTTGGGAATTATATTTTGATGGTGTGGCATCGTCATAGAAAAATAAAGTGTTGAACTCTTCTATCCCAGGGAAGGTAGGGATTAGGTTCATTTTTATAACCTATAAAGGAATGATGGATATTCCTATCATTTGTTTAAACCCTGCACAAATAATGAGACTGTAAATGAAGCTCTTATAACTAGACTAGAGTTAGCAATCCTTATGGATCTTAGAAATATAAAAATCTTTGGGGATTCCTAACTAGTTATTAATTAAGTGAGCAGAATCTATAAGGTTTTGCAACCAAAGCTTTTCAGTAATTACTAGTATATAATGAAGTTACTAGAAAAGATTCCTTTTATGGCACAAAAATAATTCTATAGAAAAGACTTTGGCTAAGCTTGCCAAAGGAATTATATGCCCAAAAAAAGAAACTATATCTTTAAAAGTTCAAAAATCAAGAAGTCATATCTCCTATAGATTTAGATTGCATGAATAGAAAAATAGAAATGGAAAGGATAGCCACCCTTACTGAAGATGAAGAAGAATATGATTGGAGGGAGCCATTCATTAACTTTTTTTAAGTGATGGGAGGCTCCTTGAAGACAATTCATTAGTGAATTACATTAATAAACGTGCATTTTCTTATGCATTAATCAATAATGTGTTGTATCACATGTCATTTGATAAAATGTGGCTATGTTGTTTTAATAAATAAGAAGCCCATAAAATTATGATGAGGTACATTCTGAATTGTGTGGGGCTTACCAATCTGGACCTAAGATGAAATTGAAAATTAAATGACTCAGATACTTTTTTGCCTTCAATGTTAAATGAATCCATAAAAACTGCATGTCATTATCATCAATGCTAAATACATAGTGTTGTACTACATCAACCTCCTAATATACTACACCCAACGATTACTTCTTGGCCTTTTGAGAGTTGGGAGTACTAACATCATAGGGCTAATTGATCCTCCTTCATTAAAATTGACATCATTTTTTAGCTTCTAATTGATGTGACTTAGGTGATTTAGTGAAAGCATTCAAGGTGCTTAAATTCTTATAGGAAAATACCATATATCATTTTGACATTCTTTTCCAAATTATATCTGATAATGGTCTATCATTTAAGTCCACTAAAATATATCACTTGTAGCTAGATATAAAGTTGATTGAAGATATTCAAACATCTATTACCTAGGGCAAATGGATTAGTTGAAGCATTTAACAAGACTCTTGTATGAATTTTGAAAAAAGTACTTGATGAAAATAAGCATCAATGGCATGAAAAGTTAGTTGAAGCCTTATGGGATTATCATACCATATATAGGACACTAACTCAACTTACACCTCATGCTTTAATTTATGGAGTCAAGCTATTCTTCTATTGAAAGTATAACAACCATCTTTAAGGATAGAAGTTAATAACAATATTACAATAGATCAAAATCATAAACTTCAGTTGGAGGAACTTGAGTGTCTTGAAGGAAAATATCTAAAAGCTCAACAGACTTTGAAATTTACAAATCATGTATGGTTGAAGCTCACGATAAATTGGTCCATCTTATAACCTTCTAAGTAGAAGACTTGGTCTTTGTTCTTAAATGTGCAATGTTAGTTATCTCAAGATCAGCAAGAAATTTGAGCCAACATGGGAAGGTCCATTCATTATGGAGAAAGTTTACGAAGAGGTTCTTATTAATTGATAACATGTAATGGTGAACATCCAATGTTGCCTATTAATGGATGTTACTTAAAAAAATATTATGTATGAAATATACTTCAATTTTAAAAATGATGATCAATAAAATTATGTTTATCTCTATTTTTTGTAATTTATTTAGCTCAAAATAGTATTTCTTTTAAAATTCATTATGTGTAATGTTTCTTAGACCATTGTAAATTTTCTCAAGTTCTTATGGGCATAGTCTCTACACTTATAGGTTTGGAGCAAACCCTTTGTGGTACTATTCCTACTATTATTAAGATAAGATTAAGTCACTAAGGCCCCTTACTAGATATATTATTTAGGTTAGGAATAAGTCATCAAGACCATTTTCCTCCCTTTAGCTATTTAAGTTGAATTAAACCATTAAAGATCCAATCTTAGTAGTTAACCAAATAGGAGTAAGTCTCTTAATAGACATCATTTTAAATGAAAAAGATATGATTAAGTCACTATGAACCCTTTCCTATCAAATAGACTATTTAGGTAGATTAAGTCATTAAAACCCTTTTCCACCAAGTCAAAATTTAAGGATAGGATTAAGTCATCAAGTCCCCTTTCCTCAACCTAAACTACCTAGGTTGGATTAAGCCATTAAAGGCCCTTTCTAATATCTAATTGAAGTAAGCATCTCAATAGGTATTCTTTCTAAAAGACAAGAATAAGATTAAGTCACCAAGTAGAAAAGGGGTCATCAAGAAACCTTTCCTACTAGTCAAAATTTGAGGTTTAAGATTAAGTCATTATTATCCCTTTTTCTCGTTGTAGCTATTTAAGAATGAATTAAGTCATTGAAGGCGACTTCTTAATAGCTAATCAGATGGGAATAAGTCCCTTAGCAGATCCTTGTAAGAAAATTAGGATTAGATTAAGTCATTATGAAATTTTTCCTACTAGAGCTATTAGGCTAGAATTAAACCATTGAAAGCACCTTTTATTAGTTGAATTTCACTATATTAGATTTAAGTCCTTATGACCCCTTTTCTAACTCATAACATAAAAAAATTAAGAAGTGGAAATAAGTCATTAAAGGCACCATTCTTATAGACTACTCAGACAAAGAATAAGTCCATGTGACCCTTGCCTATTAGATAAAATCTTGAGGCTTAAAATTAAGTAATAAAAGACTCCTTTTCTTCAAGATCAATTATTTAGGTTGGAATCAAGTCCTAAAAGACCTCTTCTAATAGCTAACCAGATAAGAGTAAATCCCCAAAGGGTATCTTTCTTTGGTTAAAATTCATATGGTTTGGTTAGGAGCAAGTATCCAAATTGACATCCCTACTAACTATTATCTTTATATAGAAGTAAGTATCTATAGTGGCATCCTTTCTAGAAAAGAAAAATTTTAGGGTCTACTTATAGATCCTTCCCTTTAAAATTGGTTAGTCATTTAGACTATCTCCTAGCTTATTACACTTAAAAAAATATGGATCCTAATGCCTTCTTTCTAAGTTAACCATTGAAAATCTATTGTAGTCAAAATGAAAGTAAGTCCCTTGAAGGATTCTTCTCTGACTACCATGACTGTGTTAGGATTAGATTCCTCACTAAGCCTTTTTCTAGTGAAATTTCCATTCTTCCTAGAAGCTAATGAGCCTAATTCACTAAGAAGTAATCATTTTACATCATAACAATTTCAAGCATGTTTATGCCTATGTTTCATTATCAAATTCAAAATAAAATTTCAAACTAAAATCAAAATTAAATCTAAATCCCAAACTTCAAAGCCAAAGTCAAATCCTTTAAACTTGTGTCTATAATACAAGTACTATTGATTAAATTGGTCAACACAAACATGTGCAGTGTACTCTAATCAGTCCACCACCCACAATGGGGGTTCATTTATTGATCTCATTTTTCAATAAGCTTAACATCACCTCTAAACTAGTTGTTAAGACACCTAATCCTAGATTAGGAGCCTCTTAATTAGGCACTTAAAATACTTTACTTAATGACCTAGTGAATCCTTCTAGGGTTTGACCTAACCTAATAACATTAGGTGGACCTAAATTAAACTCAAGTCTAAACAAATGATTGAATCAAACACATTCTAATTGAAATTTGAATCTAATTGAGTTGAAATCAAGGTAATTGAGGTGGTTAACTCAATTATCCTACTTAAGCTCAAAATTAACTAAACCTAAAAAAATCAAATAAAATCAAATCAAATAGAAAGCATGAAGTCACTACATGAATATGAATGGATTTAAAACTAAATTCAAATGAGGGTCAAAGGTGGTCAACCATTTGACATAAAATTGATTTATGTGGGCCCCACCCAATCAAAGGTCAATCTACCAAAATTTGACCAAAATTTATCATCCAAAGATTCAAAAATTATTAAATGAATATGTTTAAACATTAATCTAAAGAAATCTAAAATCAATAAGGCCTTAAATGTGCTAATTAGATCACTTGATCAAAATGAAGCTAAATGAATCTTATTGAAACTAAAATCAAAATAAAAAAATTAACTTAAATTAATCATCCAAAATCATTTGAAAATCATAAATGAACATAATTCAACCAATCATTAGGTTTAATTTGACCAATTTGGTCACTTGACCCAAATGAATCAAACTTAACCCATTAAGTGCAACTTGGGTCAAATGAGTCAAAATCAAAATAAACTTCAAACAAAATGAAATTAACTACTCCAAATCATTCCACATATATGATTAAACATGATTGAAGTTTAAACATACATTAATTGAGTCAGATTGATCACTTGACTCTATTCAATTTAATTTAACCGATTTAAGCCAAAATATGTCAAATTAAGATAAAATCAATATCAAATCCAATGAAATCAAATAATTAAGAACATCATAAATGATTAAACAAATATAATTGAAACCTAAATACAAATCCAATCAATCAAATGGAATAAACTAAACTATACAAAAAAATTAAGGATATTCAAGTGAAGCAACTTATGACATTTAAAACTAAACCTAATTCAAATGAGTTTGTTTAACTCATAAATCACTTTAAGCTTGACTTAGGCAAATAATTATCATAGAGAAAATAATAAAAAATAAACCTAATCCAAAAAAGTGAATAATGCGCACTTAATGCTAATTGATCTCACCCAGCCCAATTTAAGTTAAATTAAATTCAAATGGATCACACTTAGGCATTTGAGTTTAAACTCAAACCAATCACACTTGGATTCATCTAGGGTGAACCCAAGGTAGCTGACAACCAAGACTAAATTCTTGAGGAGATCCCAACCAGTATAAAGAGAAAAAAGAATATGCCATGGAGGGCAAGAAGCTAAACTGAGCCAATCTCCCTTCCAATCCTTCTAAACTTCCATCCATGTGTACAATTTCAGTGGCTCTATAAATTCAAAAGAGAATTTTGATTTGCTCACCTCCATTAACCTTATAATTAGAGTTCAAATCCTTATGGTAGATGGCCTCCATGGAAATTGATATGAAGAGCTCTCAATAAACTTTAAAAATGCAAGGAGACATCAAATTTCTCCTTCTCTAGACTCCATCACCTTCTCTAAGTGAAATTGAACCCAAATATACCTTTCCCCTCCCCCCAAGCTCTCATGATTGCTTCCCACATCAAATTCCGGTAAGCCACCATGGACATCCCTCACCACATAGATCCAAAGGGAGGCAAAGCTTGATTTTTCTCCAAAAGTTTTGTTTCACCTCCTTGAACATTTTTGAAATGGAAATCACCACCAAGTCCCCATGTTAGTGAGATATAGCTGAAATTAACCCCTTTTCATTTGAAATTGGTTGTTTATGAAGTGAAGTAGACCATAATATCAAATCAATATAGATCTCTTCAAAATCACTCCCCAATCATTTTGCAATAAAATCTTGTGATTTTATTATGCAGATCACCGATGATTTGCTGGAAAAAAGTAGAAGACACTTAGTAGCCTATGCGGATGGAGAAGATGAAATTGTGACTGTCTATTCTTTCTATTTGGAACTAATGACCATGATTTAGCTGGGCTGTTTGATTAATCCCCTTAAGGAATCCACGAGATGATCCATCCTCAGATCAAACCACATCCCCACTACCAAAATAATGTGGGATCCATGTAGATCCTGCATGGTAGAATCATGTCGCATCGCCTATAAAGTGATTCCATGTCAGTACCACATGGTGCTAACTATTTTAAAAAGAAAAATAAGGTATTTTAAGTTTTAAATTGTAGAAAAATATTAAAAACTTTTAAAATTTATAGAAAATAAAATACTCAACCAAAAAAGAAAAATCAAAATAAATGCTCTATGGATTCATCTTAGTGAGAGTAATCTATTAAACCCAAAATTTCCAATTTCTATTAAGTATTTTTGGGTTAATTTTGAGTTTGATTGAAAATAATAAAACCTAAATTTATCTCAAACTATTACATTTTGAAACCTTAGGAGACTAAAATTAAGGTTGAAATACACATTAGATAAAAATATGAGGATTTATTGGCAATTAAAATGAAATATATAAAATTTTTAAGCAATAAATGTTAATTTAATGAAATTAATTAATATTAATACAATAAAATTATGGAAAAATGTTAAATCAGCTTAAATCATTATAATGAATCTTAATAAATCTAAAAATACAATTAAAACTATCTGGAACTTAATAAACCTCAAATTGAAATTAAAGGATTACTTGAATTAATTAAATCAATTAATTCATGTGAACTTTAAAAAATCATAATAAATAAACCAAAAATTTTAAATTATAAATAAACCCTTTATGGATGCACCTTCCAATGAGGAATCAAAGAAAATTAAAACCCTAATAAATTCTTTTTAATTAAGACTTAATTTAGGTTAAAATCTTAATTAGTCTTAAAGCATACATTAGATTAAGATGAAACTTTATGGATATTAAATTGACAAGGAAGGACTAACGTGTTCCCCTTCACAGTGTTTAGGAACCATACTTCTAGTGCCAAGACCATACCCCAAAATAACCTATTAGTGTTCGCCATGCGAACAACTATATAATTTGGCATTCCAAAGGGATATAAGCCCAGTTTTATCTATTCACTATGAAAACCCTATAAATCATTCACCAAATGAACATCCAAAATAAATATGCAATTCAAAAGGGATGTAAATGTAACCCACTCATTTTCCATGCAAACACCAATACCATAAAAATATGGCATTCCCAAGGGATGTTAGTGTAACCCACTCATTTTCCATGCAAATACCAACACCATAAAAATATGGCATTCCAAAGGGATGTAAGCCCAATCTCATTCTACGAGGATTTAAATGATGATAGAATTTATTTTATTCTTCATTCTTTAAAATTTAAATTCAACTTTAACATAAAATGAACCTAAAATTGGAAATAAACTCATAAATAAATTAAATCACTTAAATTGAAACCATCAAAGAGAAAATTAACTAAATCCCAAAAAAATAAAATAAATCAAATAAAAATAGAACTTTTCATAACTAGTTTGCATATGGTATATAGTCTGGACACCCGAGGTTGCGGATTATTGGTCCAAAGGAAGTCTTGATACCTCAAACCTCTAATTTAACAATGATGCATACCTATGAAACAATATTATGATAAATAAAGATTAAATTTCAAACTAAATTAAACTTTAACTTGAACTTAAATAAAAGCCTAGTACATACATACCACATAAGCCCCTTTCTCACACACTAGATTATTAGATTACTAACTCTAGAGTTAGGTTAGGCTGATAATCTCTGATGTTTTATGATAAGAAATAATGTGATGCTTTTTCTTATTTTTTGGTGTAATGCTTTAGACTGGATGGCTAAGATTATCTCGCTAGTCTAGATGTTAGGGCACTCTTTTTAGGCTAACACTATTTTCTACTGAGGGTTATGCTTAAATGGATCATTGTAATAAATACCTAAGCATTGCCTAATAGGATAGGTGGGATTGGCAAATATAGGTGTTAAGTCCGTATGTTTGTATTATAATTACTGGTGTGCTATGTATATTTCTTGACATCTATTTTGTAGGAATTAAAAACTTATTTTTAAAATTTATAATATAAATTGAGCATAGAATTAGCTTAGGATCTATAGGGTATACAAATAGTAGGAGCAGACTTTACTAGTTAGTGGTCTTGTATGAAGCCCATGGAGGTCCTTAAAGAAGGTGATGATCTTGGATGGAGACCCCCATAGATCCAAACTTTAGTTCTCAATCGAGTGTATAAGGGCAAAACTCAACTGCCCATTTTTCTTTTTTTGGGTGTACAATGGTACTTAGCTGCACTGATCCTATTTTGTTAATTCAAATTAGCTTGATATATCTTAAGGTGCACACTATAAATTGCATGCTTTTCTAAGTTTCTTTTGTGATGTGTTTTGTGATGAGATGTCTGGAATATTAAGTTCTTAGAAAAACTAAATTTTCTATGCCATATAAACTAAATAACTTAAACACAAAATAAAAACTCATAACCTTATTTAAATAAAAGCATTTGGAATAACTTAAAATCAATTAAAAATATTTGATTTTATAAATCATGAGAGCATATTATATGTTCTCCTTGAATTAGGCACTTCACTCATTGCACATAAGGGGCATCTAACATTTGAGGATGGCTACCTTTCTTTGGGGAAGTATGCCTTCTCTTTTTGATTTGGCCAATAACCACTTCTAACTACATATTATTATAAACATAAACTGTATACCTGAGATCTCTAATGTGAATTGTCAATCAAAACATACAACAGATGAAATTTGATATATTAGTTAGGTGAATAGTGTGCCAAACATTATCTTAAGGTTAGGGAATGATTTAGGGTCTTAACTTTCTTCCTAAATGCAACAACCTAGTCATTTTACATACATTTGACTGGACTCTTTTCAAAATTTCATAAGTGGTGTAAGATGGCAACCTTTCCAAGTGGGTTATAAGTCAAGAAGAGTCAGAGATAAGTTCATTTTTCTCTCATAGAAAAAGAATCGATAATTATCAAAAATTTTATACTAGGTCGAGCCTTTGACTTATGTCAGAAGTATTTGTGGATCTAGGGCACTTCATTAATTGCACATAAGGGGGCGTCTGACATTTGAGGATGACTACCCTTCTTTGGGAAATGTGCCTTCTCTTTTTGATTTGGCCAATAACCACTTCTAACTACATATTATTTTAGACATAAACTGCATACCTGAGATCTCTAAAGTGAATTGTTAATCAAAACATACAACAGATGAAATTTGATATATTAGTTAGGTGCATAGTGTGTCAAACATTATCTTAAGGTTAGGGAATGAGTTAGGGTCTTAACTTTCTTCTTAAATGCAACAACCTAGTCATTTTGCATACATTTGACTAGACTCTTTTCAAAATTTCTTAAGTGGTGTAAGATGGAAACCTTTCCAAGTGGGTTATAAGTCAAGAAGAGTCAGGGATAAGTTCATTTTTCTCTCATAGAAAAAGAATCGATAATTACCAAAAAATTTATATTAGATCTAGTCTTTGACTTATGTTAGAAGTATTTATAGATCTAGGGTCTAAAGCATCTTACTAGAATAAGTCTTCAATAATTAGGAATTTATATAGTCTTGTGTTATCAAAATCTATACCCTATATTTCTAATAAAATGTCAACACATAATCTTGATAAATTCAATCTCAAAATGTAAATCCCAATAGTAGGATAGTTGAAATACTCACTAAGATTCCTAGTGTATAAAAGGTTTTTTTACTTTATCTCAATTGGCCTCTAAAAAGAACTCATGCCCGTTTGAAGTGTTCTTTGATGAAATTCAAAATTAACCATCCTTTTAAGACAAGCTTTGAAATCCATAGAAATAAAAGTCTATTTCTTTAATTGAGAGTATTCATCAAAAGAGATCCT
The DNA here is from genome assembly GCA_021442155.1 of Cymbidium sinense. Classification (NCBI taxonomy): domain Eukaryota; kingdom Viridiplantae; phylum Streptophyta; class Magnoliopsida; order Asparagales; family Orchidaceae; genus Cymbidium; species Cymbidium sinense. The sequence goes on from CM038229.1 coordinate 32,217,352, forward strand.
TATTAAGTAATCAAATCTATTTATAGAAATATGTTTATCTTTTAAGATAATATATTTATCTCTTAATGACATATTTGATTACTTAAATAAGTACCCCCAAGATCTACATGGTATTCCAAATAAAATTTTGACATTTACAAAGCAACAACCTTCACAATTATTCAAATAAAAATATTTGCAAGAACAAAAGTACTCAACAAAAAGAGAAGAATTGGGTATTTTTATTTACAAGAAAAAAGTTATAGGACTAAAAGTATGAGATACATTATACTCCTAAAAAAAGAAAGAGAAAAAACTAGATTGTGCTACCCTCATTGTCATCCTCATTGGAATCCGAAAGAGTGAGTATATTAGAGAAATCAGTACTTGGTGTTCAACTAACCGAGTTTTACTAACTTATAAATTATAAAGTCTTGCCTACTTGGTGTTCAAATAACTGTGTTTTACTAGTCATAATCAATGATGCCTATGAACTCAATCTCCTTTTTATAAAATTCCTCAATAAAATGAGAAAGCTCTTCTCTAATTTCTTCTTTGCATTAGTAAGGTAAGTTTGCTCTAGGACCACCCTATTTTATTCCTCTTCTTGCCACCTCATCTCCCCTTGAAGTTCAGAAAACTTGGCTTCAAAAGATTTGAGCTCATCCTTCACACCTAACAATTCCATCTTTGCAACAAACAAATTCTTCTTGTAAAGAAAGAACTTCCTACAAATCTCCCATGCAAACTTCCATTCAAACACTTGAGTAGTAATTATAGTGCAGGGAAATCAACCATTATGAGTGTCTTTAAGAAGTGAGTTGAGCACTTCAAAGAAGATGTTTTATCCGAACTTGAAGGCCTCATTGTTTGGCTTGAACAAATCAAGAGTAAAGTAGTAGATAAAATACTCTTCCCCCTCTGCTTTAAACCAACTCTTCTTCTTCTTGAGACTTCAAGAAGTGAACTCTAGACCCTTTTCCTAGACTTTTAGGATAAGTACTCAACTTAGCCTTATCGATGACCATAGTAGGAGCTGACTCATTGCCTCCTTCTTAACCATTGTCCTCCAATAAAAATCAAATTATCAAGGGATCAAGTGGATTGGGCATGGAAGCCTCATCTCCTATAAATAAATTAGTAAGAAGATAAGAATGGGTGAATAAAAAAATGACATAAAACTATGAAACTGATGGGTTACTTACCATGGAAGACTATTGAATCAGTTGAAATAGAGATAATAATGAATATTCAAAGTCATGTACGTCATGCTTCTAGAACTTCTATACTAGTTCACTCACCTTAGGAGCAGTCACCTTGCTTGCTAGAAAGGGAAGGGGAATGATTAGTATTTTAAGATCTTCAAGCACCATTTTCTTCTTTGTTCAATTAGCCATGAATCCTCAATAAGACTACCAAGGAATAAATGGTCCCATCATGTGACCCTTCACTAAGAAGACATGGCAAAAAAGGTTGAAATTCCATGGAAAGCCCTCCTCTCACAAGAACAAAATGAAAGTGGAGATACTTGTTGCATTGAGTTTAGCAAGACTTGGGTTTATATAACTCTATACAAAATTAAAATCTTTTCCACCTCACTAGGAAGAGGAAGTAAAAAAGTACACTTGAAGTAGTCTAGGGGTATTCACAACTTATTTAATTAAATTGAGTTAAACTGCTCATCCTAGTCAGCTACTCACACCAAAAAAATTAGATTGTGTTAGCAGTAGTCAAGGAAGACATAAGTCACCATTAATGCTCGAGGTTGAGCAATGTTTTTGCCTCATATTGTATAATAATCATAGCCTTTATTAGAGCCACCATTACCATAATTCAAAGGTGACTTGCCTTGAAATCGAAAGGGAATATAATTTACTTATATGATCAAATAACCCCTCCCTCAAAGTCCAAAAAAAGGCAATACAAATCTAACCACCCACAATCAATGTGGATCTATAGACATGGTAAGAAAAGATCGATAATGTAGGCATCACAAACAATCATTGCTAGATCTTACGAAAACCTTAAGTAGTGCAAATCATGATAAAAATAATTAAAGATTCTCACTTGCCTTCTCAATACAAAAGGAACTTGATAAGAGAAAGGGTAGTATAAGATAATTATTTAATTGAAATTGAAGAAATAATTACAAAGCAATCACTAAACCCATTATAGATCACTTTTTGAATTACTTTACAATGGGATTTGAGTCCACTTCATGCTTAGTGCACCCTTGTCAAACATGTAATTGAACATTAAGATAACATCATAAATGAAGATAGAAGACCCCTACAAATAAATCTTTTTTCAAAGAAAAGTCAACTCAGCCTTCATGATCACTCATATGACTGCACTTCTATGGCTTGCCATTGTTGTGATTCCACTTCTAATATTAATTAGATTTTTCTTAACTCTCACATTGACAAATTTGAGTCCTCCTTCAAAGGAGTGATCCTTCTTTGCAAGATGATGAGTTTTGATGGGTCAACAAGGGCATGTGGCTCCCTTCCACTATTTTCCCCCTCTAGATGAGAAGACTCATTCCTCTTAGACTCACCACTATCTCAATTGTAAGAAGGGAAAATCCTAACATCTCTAAATATCCACTAAAGTGAAGCTAGTCTCCTCGAGGGATGACAAGGAAGGTGCCTTAGTTGGCATTCGACACCATCGAGTTGATGCACAATAAATCTTAAGTCACTCATGAACAATGAGAAGTAAATTCTTTAAATATAAATAATAAGATTTCAATGAGATGATCAGCTAAGGGCAAGTTTCTTAGAAAAGGAAGCCATTGTTCAAGTAAATAGACTTCTTCATTACTTAGATGATGACCTAACAACTATCCCATTATAAGATAAATCATCTTGTTAAGGCTACCAAGATAATAAAGAGATATAATCTGAGGAGCTAGCAAGTGCCCATCAATGGTGCTATAAAAGAAAACTAAGAGCTAAATAAGAATAAGTCCTACATGGATGAGGTAATTCTCGACAACTATTTTTATGGAGGTAGTTCTAGCTGCCACCATGATTTTTTTGCATAGAATGATGGTGGTGTCATCATCTCCCTCTCAAACACTTGTTGGCATATCTAGGGTGAGTACTCATCTCCACATGTGAATCTTTGATGCCACTTATATTGGAGTACCAATGATCCCTTAAGGTATTTATCTCAACTAGAGAGATGAGCAAAACTTCCACTTGGCTTCATAGTTTTTTCATCTTCTTCTAAGGACCCACTAAGAGTTCGAAAGTATCAATGACACTCTGAGGCCTCTTAGTGTTCATGGTAAATGAGTGAATACTTAACTACAAGAAGAAATATCAATCCTGTGATAAGCATAGTATAGAATAAAGTATCTCTGGGGGAGGTTCCTTTTATAGCTCTAGAAGGTAGAGATATGCTAAAAGATGGAATTAAGCCAAAGGTGATATAATAATTTATAATTAAAAAATATCTTTTATAAATATATTAAATTTTAATGCTAATTATTCTTTTTATTCTTTTATCTTTTTAACGGGTCGCCTCTTCAAGGAGTAGAAGAATTAAAGAACCAAATGTATACCCAAATGTGCAAGTAGATCATACTAGCTTTCATAGCAACCCATCATCTAAGCAAAACCAAATCCATGTAAGTAAGCTACTTGAAAATGAATACTTGTCACATATATGGTGAGTGAAGAATGGAAGTCCAAGAATGAAGCATGAATGCTAACTACATAGATAATGGCTTGCCCATGGTTAACCAATGACTAATAACGACTGACCAGCCTAAATGACCAAAGTTCAGTGATCCAACCTTCACATGAGAACATGTTACATAAGAGTAGTCACATAAAAAAATAGGAAATATGCTATGTATTTCAATGGCCTATAGAGCTTGCCACTCACCACCAAGTATTCACCTCATGTTGAGGTGAGTTCCCACGTATATTTGACTTGCCTTATATCTACTTATTATATGTAATGGCCCTGCCCATATATAATAAAAATAGGTCATTTTGAAAGAGGGGATTTTTTTTCTTTTCTTCTCTCTTCTTCACTAGAAGTCAGAGAGCCTTCACCACTTTATATTTAGATCTTTATAGAATAATAAACTTGGGATATTTCTTGCACGTCTCATTTTCTACTACTCTATTTTTCTTATACTATTTTTTAAATATCTAAGAAAATTCTACTTCACTCCATGGACATATTTGGATTCAACAAGTTTAAAAAATAAATTTAAATATGTGTAAATGATTAGAAATTAAGAGTGATGGTTAGCTTAAAATTTTATCTTATGATATGGAGGTATTAGTAAGATGATGAGGCATTTAGAATGGTTTAGTGGAGAGAAGGTTAGCCTAGTGTAGGCTAATTTGAAATATCTTTTTTTATAAAATTAGCTTAAGGTAGTAAAATAAAGAGAAATGATGGTAGAGGGTTAGCTTAAGTTTATTGAGGTTTAAGGCATTGAAGAATAATACTAGGTAACTAACCACCTAATTTGGGTTATGAGTTTCATGGAAAGATTTGGAATACATTAGAGGAGTTGGGAGATGGATGGTTTAGTTTAATTATAAATTAAAATGTAGAATAAGATGTGAATGTTATTGTGGAGAAGTTTTGAGAAAGAGTTAGAAAGCATTTATAAGATAAATGACAAATAGCACTTGAAAAGATCAAGCTAAGCTACCAAGCATAAAACAATAGGAAAGAAGTTCTCCAAAGAAATTTTATTATTTCTAATAGTAATGAAATTTGATTTTCCTTTCTTAGATTATAAATTTACCATGTGCATTTGCTTGTTCTAAAGAATTTTGCAGCACATATGGTTTGAATTTCAAAATTTTATAGTTCTCAATAAAGAAATAATCCATCATTAATGTGTAAAATGCATCATGTTTTACGCAAATTCAAAAGAAAATGGTGTAGTATGGGGATCATTTTACACTAGATACTAATTTGATGCCTAGGTGCTAGACACCAAGTTCCTAGGCACCTAAAAGCAAGAACCAAACATAGAAGTGGGTGCCTATAACCAACCCCCTACATTTAGGCAAACCTAAATTCAAGCTATAGTCTAAAATGGTGCTTAGGCACCTAATCCTATCTCATAAGTAACAAACCCAAAATTTTTAACACATTCAATAAGAAGTAGGTGCTTAGGTACTTGATCTTGGTGCCTGCATATCAACCTAGTGGTTGCTACAAATTTCCATAAATATTCAAGAATTTCTTTCTTTTTTTTGAGTGATTTGATGCAATTCTATTTAATCAAAACATCTAGAAAAATTTTTGGACTACTCTAAAATATTTTTATGTTTTTTCTAGGTCTTTGAGGAGCCCATGAGGTGGATTTTTGGGAAGCTTTTCCAAGATTATTGTACAGTTTGTTAAAGTGATCTCATAGAAATGGATATAAGGCAATGAGAAAGACATTCCCAACATGGTTCACTTGAATTTTATCTCTCTTTCTCCCTTTTGTTGTAATCATGTTTATGTACTATGCTTTCTGATTTTTCTTTGATTTTACCATGAACTAAAGTCCCTTTATAAGTTAAGCCAATTTAGTGGGGTTCAGATCACTGAAGTAATTAGATTGGGAGATTGACTCTCCTATAATGCTTAAGAAAGAAAAATTATATGATGTGGAGTATAATTTTAAGTTAGGTTAGGGATTTTAAATAGAATTTGGTTGACCAAGCAATGAACAAAAAATATTCCCATACATAGGGCCACAACTTATCTCAATTAGACCTCTATAGTCATATATTCAATTTACATGAAATAGAAAGCCTATTGTAGTGAAAAAAATTTAAATGTGATTTGGAAAGTTTCATAAAATTTTAAACATTTTTTTATAATTTTTTAGAGTTTTTTATACCGATCACATAGAAAATCAGTTCTCATAGTAAGCTAGATTGAAATTTAAGTAGATTAAATTCCAAAAATATTTGAAGAACATGACTAGATTAATAAATAGATATTATGTGTAATTATTTGGTCCAGTTACATAGAGATTTTAATATTTTTTATGGAGATTTGGTTGGCCAAATGAAAGCCACATACAAACTAGGTCTTAGAACACATTAGTTGAGGTGACCTTTGCAAGTGGCATTTAATGTACATGTTTGGTAGAAAAAATATGAATTTAATTTTCTTGGAGTAGAACACAATTATAAAAACAAAAAAACTATAGAAAATTGCAAGGAAAGAATAACATATGAAATGAAATAAAAAAGTATTAACACTACTCCTAAAAGTATTTGAAAGTGAATCTCCAAATTTCCATCCTTGGTCGACCACCAAACTCCAACCAATGATTTCTTCAAAAAATTATTTTCACAAAACATCAATAATAACTTAATTTTAAAGATAAAATATTTTTATAGAACTTACCAGTCACTAAAGTGTCTATCCCTTCAAAATAACTTCTTAACCAATACTAAAAATTGTCTAAAATTATACTTATCGGAATGCAGTACCATGGAACTAGAAGGCTAGCACCTAGGCACTATCCTCTTTGTCCCCAAAGATAATACTTTAAAATACGATATAGGTGCCAGGCTACCACTTGCATAAATTAACATTTGAACTTACATGACTTCAACCATAGCATAAGCAAAACATTTATACATGATAATACACATCACATAACACAAATTCTAAAACATAAAATTCACATATAAAGTTTCCTTAGTGGTCTTCATGAATCAAACTTCATGTTCTTTTAAAATTCTTTCTCCAAGATTGTAAATATAGTCCATTCAGTCACTTGATTGGGACCATATGCCACATCAATTCTTCAAGCTTTGAAATTGGTATATTTCTTCATTATATTTGCATCTTATGCCACACCAATTTTATTGGACCCTAAAGAACTCTTCTCTTGAAGAATTAGAGTGGAATGCAATTAGTGGTGGAGTGTCTATAGCTGTTGGAAAATCTTCTTGTTGCATCCCTTATAAAAGAAGCTATCCACTTTTGCAAGTAGATTAGCTTGAAATCATTTGCTAGCATTATATATTATTATTATTTTCATAGTAGAGAATGAGCTAATTGGATGCAATATAAATCCATCATAAATATTTTAAGAGTTATTAGTATATAGTTTTGTCGGAAACTACATTATCTTTAATAAGAATTTCAAGGGTTGTATTTTGATATTTATAATTGACTTTTATTTGCTTTAGGATCCCAATGATATTCAATTTTTTTGGTTTTCTAAAATTTTTAATGAATTATTAAGCTCATTTATATATTCCCTAAATTCATCCCTTGATCTAATAATCTCTTCTTTCACAATTTGTAATTGAATCAAATTATCATGTATGACATGTGATATACTATGACTCATTATTGGCCAAATGCAAGTATGAAAAGTAGATAATAACAAGCCTTACAAATATTTTCTTACCAACTCTTGGTTATCAAATAAAGTCCACCTTTAATGATGACCACCAATTCAGCCTTGGTCCAAATAACAAAATTGATGTGGTCAAAGACGAGGAAGCACATAATAATTCCACTCACCAAAGTAGAATATCAAAGAGAGTTGACCAAATCTTACTAGTAGGTCAGCCACCAAGCTCTAACCAAAGAGTTTCATCACTCAATTCCTTCCACAAAACATCAACAACCACTTAATTTCATGGATAAAATAATTTTATACAAGTTACTAATTACTAAAAATTTTCTAAAACTAAATTTATTAGAACACAACGCTTAGGCACTAGAAGACCAGCAACTAAGCATTATTCTCTCTATCCTCAAACATAAAGTACTTCAAAATGCTATGTCATTGCACCAAAAAATCAACATCTAGACACGAGACTAGCACTTACACATATTAGCATATAAAATTACATGTTTTCAACAATAAAATAAGTACAACATATAAACATGATAATACACATCACATAACACAAAACACAACACATAAAATTCACATATAATGACTCTTTAGTCATCTTCATGCATCAAACTTCAAGTCCTCTTGAAATTCTTTCTCAAGTCTCATGAATATAGTCCATTTAGTCACTTAATTGAGACCTTGTGCCGCATCATTTCTTCAAGCTTTGAAGTTGGTCCATTTTTTCATTTGATTGGCACATTATACCACATAACCATGTGTATTTGTGTTTATATAGATTTTAATAAAATTCTAAAAATATATTTTATTTTAATTACTTTATAGTTTATTTTTAGATTTAGTTTCTATTCATTTGACTTACCATCATTTTTAATAGATTAGGAGGTCTATTTGAAATAATAAGTGAAGTAGTAGGCTCGTCGTGGAAAACAATATCACTATGATGAGTCATAAATTATAAATAACTATGATGATGTCATTTTTGAGGTGCTAAAAGTTTTAATCATTTTTTCTTGTACTAAATTTATCACCAAGAGGTATGTAGGTTATGTGAAAAATTTTAAGACTCTAGGCTTTTGAGGAAAAGGTAGCAACCACCATAATCAAACTTTAGTAAAATCTAACTCAAACTTTGTTAAAATATTAATTTTATAAATCAACATTGGTGAAACCCAATTAATAAGCTTAATTGCATTAAGATAACCCCAAAAAATTTCAACTTATTTTAATTGCTAGTCAATTTATTAAATTTAGAAATAATTGTAAATTTTGAATTGACATTTTCTTTTCATCATCTAAATAATAGATAATTAACCTGGTTTTGATACTTAGTGTTCAATCCTAAAAGGAATGATACTCTACTATCACTTTATTACTTAGCATGACCATGTCTCTTTCACAAACAATTTACCCCACACTACACTGAGTTTTTGTCATTAGTATTGGGATTATTACTTCAATATTAATACCAAATTTATTTCTATTACTTTAAACATTTTTTAATTTTCCTTACACATTTTTATTCTATTTATTTATATTTAATTTACTACATTTTGCAGGTTGATCATTATGTACACATAGGCTTAGTGGTGCACCTTTGCTTCATAAATATTTGGAGACTATAAGAAAGTATTGGTAAGGAGACTCAAGGAGAGATGACGTGATGAATGGTTTTGAGCAAAAATAAGGGATAAGTTAGAGAATGAATGAGGCATGGCTATGGTGGAAAATGCACTATATGACTATTCACTTCCCAATGTTCATGGTATCCTTTAAGTCATTGTAAAGCCAAGAATATAGGCTAACAACTTTGAAATTAAGTATGCCACACTCTACATAATTTAGAGCTCCCAATTTAAGGGCCTTGCTACTGAAGATCCAAAACCCCACATAAAAAACTTTTAAAGATCTGTGGCACCATCAATTACAATGGTGTACTTGATAATGACATTAAGCTAAGATTATTTCCATTCTTTTAAAGGACAAAGCCAATAGTTGGATGACTTAGCACAAAATTTCTTATTCATGTGCTTCCCAACTACCAAGTCAACAAGGATATGCTAGAAATCTCAAATTTTGTGTGTATGGATGCCAAAACACCATATGATGCATGGTAGAGTTCCAAGAACCATCTAAGGTGATACCCACACCATGAACTTAATGGACTTAGGATGTAAGAGTATATCCTATATTGGGCTATATATGGTAGATAAGTAATCTATTGAAAATATATAATAGTTAATTAGATTAATAAAGGTTGGATTTTCTATTGCATGCTAATTAAAATTTAATTATTAAATTGAATGACTTATTATATCATATTGAAGAATATTAGCTTTAAAATCTGACCTATGGTAGAGACTTCATATATAACTAGGATAAGCATGATGAGGCTTGCAATTTGAACCTTAAAGAGCCTAAGAAAATATTTTAATAAATTATTAAGTTCATTTATATATTCCCTAAATTCATCCCTTGATCTAATAATCTCTTCTTTCACATTTTGTAATTGAATCAAATTATCATGAATGACATGTGATATATTATGACTCATGATTGGCCAAATGCAAATATGAAAATTAGATAATGACAATCCTTACAAATATTTTCTTACAAACTCTTGGTGATCAAATGAAGTCCACCTTTAATGATGACCACCAATTCAGCCTTGGTTCTAATAACAAAATTGATGTGGTCAAAGAAGAAGAAGCATAATAATTCCACTCACCAAAGTAGAATATCAAAGAGAGTTCACCAAATTTCACTAATAGGTCAACCACTAAGCTCCAACCAATGAGTTTCATCACTCAATTCTTTCCACAAAACATCAACAACCACTTAATTTCATAGATAAAATAATTTTATACAGGTTACTAGTTACTAAAAATTGCCTAAAACTAAATTTGTTAGAACACAATGCTTAGCCGCAAGAAGACCAGCAACTAAGCATTATTCTCTCTATCCTCAAACATAAAATACTTCAAAATGCTATGTCATTGCACCAGAAAATCAACATCTATGCACCAGACTAGCACTTACACATATTAACATATAAGATTACATGTTTTCAACAATAAAATAAGTACAACATGTAAACATGATAATACACATCACATAACACAAAACACGACACATAAAATTCACATATAAAGGCTCTTTAGTCGTCTTCATGCATCAAACTTCAAGTCCTCTTGAAGTTCTTTCTCAAGTCTCATGAATATAGTCCATTTAGTCACTTAATTGATACCTTGTGCCATATCATTTCTTCAATCTTTGAAGTTGGTTCATTTCTTCATTTGATTGACATGTTATGCCACATAACCTTTTGTATTTGTGTTTGTATAGATTTTAATAAAATTATAAAAATATATTTTATTTTAATTACTTTATTGTTTATTTTGAGATTTAGTTTCTATTCAATTGACTTACCATCATTTTTAATAGATTAGGAGGTCTATTTGAAATAATAAGTTAAATTGTAGGCTCATCGTGGAAAAAAATATCACTATGATGAGTCATAAATTAGAAATAACTATGATGATGTCATTTTTGAGGTCCTAAAAGTTTAAGTAGATTTTTCTTGTATTGAATTTATCACCAAGAGGTATGTTGGTTATTTGAAAATTTTAAGACTCTAGGCTTTTGAGATAAAGGAAACAACGAACTTAATCAAACATTAGTAAAATCTAACTCAAACTTTGTTAAAATCTTAATTTTATAAATTAACATTGGCGAAAACCAATTAATAAGCTTAATTGCATTAACATCACCCCCAAAAAATTTCAACTTATTTTAATTGCTAGTCAATTTATTAAATTTAGGAATAATTGTAAATTTTGCATTAGCATTTTCTTTTCATTATCTAAATAATAGATAATTAACCTAATTTTGATACTTAGTGTTCAATCCTAAAATGAACGATACTCTACTATCATTTTATTACTTAGCATGACCATGTCTCTTTCACAAACAATTTACCCCACACTACATTGAGTTTTGTCATTAGTATTGGGGATTATAACTTTAATATTAAAACCAAATTTATTTTTGTTACTTTGAACATTTTTTTCCTTACTCATTTTTATTTTATTTATTTATATTTAATTTACTATATTTTGCAGGTTGATCATTATGTATGCATAGGCTTAGTGGTGCACCTCCTTCATAAAGATTTGGAGATTAAAAAATATTGGTAAGGATACTCAAGGAGAGATGACAAAGAAAATGTATTTGAGCAAAAATAATGGATAACTTAGAGAATGAATGAGGCATGGCTATGGTAAAAAATGCATTATATGACTATTCGCTTCCCAATGTTCATGGTATCCTTTAAGTCATTGTAAAATAAATAATATAGGTAACAACTTTGAAATTAAGTATGCCACACTCTACATAATTTAGAGCTCCCAATTTAAGGGCCTTGCTACTGAATACCCAAATCCCCACATAAAAAACTTTCAAAGATCTGTGGCACCATCAATTACAATGGTGTACTTGATAATGACATTAAGCTAAGATTATTTCCATTCTTTAAAGGACAAAGCCAATAGTTGGCTCAATTCATTTCCTAGTGACTCCATTACTAATTAAAATGACTTAGCACAAAATTTCTTATTCATGTGTTTCCCAACTACCAAGTCATCAAGGATATGCTAGAAATCTCAAATTTTATGTATATGGATGCCAAAACACCATATGATGCATGGTAGAGTTTCAAGAGCCATATAAAGTGATACCCACACCATGGACTTAATGGACTTAGGATGTTAAGATAAGTAATCTATTGAAAATATATAATAGTTAACTATATTAATAATGGTTCGATTTCTATTGCATGCTAATTAAAATTTAATTATTAAATTTAATGACTTATTATATCATAGTGAGGAATATTAGCTTCAAAATCTGAAATATGGTAGAGACTTCATATATAACTAGGATAAGTGATCATGATGAGACTTGCAACTTGAACCTTAAAGAGTCTAAGGAAATAAAATTTAGGTCATATAATTATACATGGTGGGAACATGCTATTGAACCACTCTAAAAAATTGAATAACAATGCCATCATGATATTTATGCAAAGATTATGTAATAATGATTATTATTATCTAAGAAATGAGACCAATAATCTTTATAATAATGCATAGAAAGAAATTCATAATGCAATATAATATTTTATTATTTATCTTATACTATTATGAATGGGTAATTTATGTACTATGAGATTCAATATTCTTACTATTTATGTGAAATAAGTAAGGTTACTCATGGATTATAGAATGATCTATATATATATATATATATATATATATATATATATATATATATATATATAAACACAAATTGGGAAAAGTGCTTTATTTTTAATGTTAGTATTGATCACTCAGAAAAAATACCTTCAGGGATGCACTTCACCATCTTTGGATGAGATGGGTAGGAGTATATACTTTCATGAGTAAGATTGATACATACTTAAGTAGATTTCCTTAACATCATGTTAGAGTTTATTTAGATCTAGATTCTACTATCTATGGATGCAAGCCTCCATAGTTAATTACTTCTCTTACCGCAATAAGAAAGCACTTTCTATTAAGGTTGGAAACAAACATATCTATCTGATAAATATTGGTGTTTCAAGGTTTATTACAATTTAAATGACCATCTAAAAGGAAATAGGATGGTAATCTTGATCAAGATCCCATGATTTTTTCATCCTGAGTTTATGTTATTCCAGCCTACCAACATCAGAGGGACATAGTCGTAATGTTTAAAGAATCTAATTAGCAACCATGGGTTACCTCGCTTTAAGTATCCCGAGTAGGCTTAGAGTTTTTGGTGTAAGTGGTGTAAGAGTATGCATGAGGCGAACATATTATAAGGTGTTCACATGGAAAATGGGTAGATGTTCACATGTTGAACGAATAAGAGGTTGGGCTTACATCCCTTTGGAATGCCAAAAATAGGGTTGTTTGCTTGATAGACATATGTGAATTTGTTCATGTGGTGAACAAATTATAGGGTATTCGCATGAAGAATGGATAGAAGATTGAACGTACATACCTTTTTGGAATGCTAGAATTAGGGTTGTCCACATAGTGGACATATATGAATATATTCATATGGTGAATGAATTATAGGGTGTTTACATAATGAACAGATAAAAGACTAGACTTACATGCCTTTTTAGAATCTTAGAATTAGGGTTGTTCACATGGTGGATAGATATGAATTTATTCATGTGGAAAATGAATTATGTGGTATTTGCATGGCGAATGAATAAAAGACTAGACTTACATATCATTTTGGAATGCTAGAATTAGGGTTGTCCACATGGTGGAAAAATATGAATTTATTCATATGGAGAATGATTATAGGGTCACATGGAGAATGAATAGAAGATGGACTTACATATCTTTTGGAATGCCAAAATTAGGGTTGTCCACATGGTGGACATGTATGAATTGTTCGCATGTCGAACGAATTATGGGTGTTTTCATGTTGAATGGATAGAAGACTGGATTTACATACCTCTTTGGAATGCTGAAATTAGGCTTGTCCACATGGTAGACAAATATGAATTTATTCACTTGGCGAATGAATTATGGGTTGTTTGCATAGCAAATGAATAGAATATTAGACTTACATATCTTTTGGTATGCCAAAATTATGGTTATCCACATGGTAGACATATGAATTTATTTTCATTACAAATGAATTATAGGCAATTCACATGGTGAATCGATAGAAGACTAGACTTACATACCTTTTGGAATGCTAGAATTAAGATTAAAGACTTTTTATTATAATTATATTTTATTTAATTGGGCAACATGTAGACGGTGGAATACAACACATAGGCGCTGCTACTTAGGTGGAAGTCTATATGACAAGTCTACATGTGAGCTGTGAGGCCCAGTACCTTGGTGCTGCATGGGTAGCATCATGATGTTGGAATTATTAGTCTTTTTGATGGTTTGAACAACTTCGTAGCATTGCATTATAGAGCTGTAGCATCGCATTATAGCATCGTGGTGCCTGTAAATATTTTTGATAGGTGTACAGTCAATTAAATGGGAAATGATAGTCTCATTTTAATAAGTGCAATGGCACTACAAAGCATTTCATACTCATCAGTTTTGAGATTTATTATAATTCAATTTATCTTTTTTACCACACATTAATTGATGAAATGGGTGTGGCCTGTTATGTGCTTGTTGTGCAACCGCTATGTTTATTATAAATAGGACCCAGTGTTGTTAAAGATTTTCATTCAGTGGTCTCTCCCCTTAAAGATTTCATTTCCCTCTCTCAACTCTATTCTTCTTTTAAGTTTATATTTTCATCATGCCTCTTAAAAGGGTAATGAACAAGAAGTGGGCATCCAATGATGCTAATAAATTTGTCAGCATTGATGCCAAAGAGCATTATTAACATGCCCTCATCCACAAACACTTGATCCCGAAGAGGAGCTTCCAAGATCTCGGTAGCAGTGTCGAAGGGGTGATCATGAGATGAGGTTGGGCCAAGTTGGCCTACGATAACAACTCATGCATCATCTCAATGATGTGTGAGTTCTTCATGAACATACGAGCTAGGACAATAAAGTATACATTCAGGGGAAACTACTAAGATATGATATTAGTGTTATAAATTCATATTAAAATCTCTAAGATATTGATTACAATCAATATCTTGCTTATTATAATGATGCTCCAGATTTTGATAAGATCCTCCATTTTCTTTCTATTGAAAATGCAAATGTGTAATGGAAATGATAAGAAGAAAGAGTTATCAACTTTCCTACTGCCCAGTCTCTCTATTGAATCTAAGGCTTGGCACTATTTCATTTCCACCAAAATTTTGCCCACTAGTAACATTAGTGAGGTTACCAAAGATAGGGTTGTTTTAAATTTTGCTATTTAGAGAGGATTTATGATCGATATCGGAAGATTATTTATAGTTCTATCTGCATTATGCTAAAGGAGACTATTACTATTAGGTATGGTCACCCTTCTTTGATTTTTGGTTTTTGTGTCATAGTGGGAGCGGTAGGGGGACTTGATTAAGAAATACTCACTCAGAAGGCTCCTCTAACAAAGAGCATAATTAGGGAATTTGGGTTGAGGTTTAAAGCAGGGGAGAGTTCTTGTGCCCAACATCCTCGACCCTAATCTTTCAAGAACATGGTTGAGCAAGTCGAAGAAATTGCCAGTCGGTCATGGACATAAGAAAAAGGGTGGACAGGACTAGTCATAGCAAGAGATTCTGGAGCATAAATTTGAACATCATATGGATCAACGGTAAATGCAATTCTTTTACATGGCTCACTTCAACACTGCACTGGTCAACATGTTCTATAATTGCAATCACAGATCCAAACTAGGTATCCTTCTCTATGATGCCTCAATATCAACCTTATGTAATTACCCTATAGGTATCAGGCACGGAAGAGAAAGAAGAGGAGGAAGAGTAGGGTGATGAGTATGATTATTAGTTTCCTACATTTTTGTACTTTCCACTTTTGTAATTTATACTTTTATTTGAATTTATATATAAAATTTCTCCTTTTTTTGTTATATACTTATATGTGATTAATTTTGTTGATTTATTACTCTAGGATTTAAGAAAATAAAAAAATATTCAAATACATTTATAAAATGAAATATGAGTAACAATGCATCAATGTTGTAAACTAGCACTTTGGCACTATGAATAGAATGAGAAACACAAGAGCTTGGCACTGCGAAGCTGACACATTGACACTGGGACACTGGAGTGATATTTGTGCCCCTTGGTAGAAAATATTTTATATCATTTTCACTTGTGTTAGGGAGATATAATGCCAAGGTGTTGGTCTTATGGTGCTGTAGCTTTAGGGTATATTATGCATTATTTATCAAAAATATTCTAAGTCATATTTCTCTCACCAAGTATACATGGCGCTACGATGCTAATTTTATGGAGTTATAGTGCTGGGCTGATTTGGTAAGGCACCAAAGCACCGATTCTCGGGTGCCATGGTGCTGTCCTTTATAATAAGAATAGTTGATAGCACAGTGATGCAGCGCAGATATTCAACATTGTGGCGTTATGAGTCAGAAATCTAGTTTCTTGTGAAATTTTAGAAAACATTTTAGAAATTTCAACAGTATTTGCTTTAGCAGTGCTAAATTTCAAAATCATAATGTAAAGAACTCTTCTCCCTTATTTTGAATTTAAGATTGATGAAGAAGAGGGGTTTTTATCTCAGACCGGAATGAAGTTCAATGGTGGAGGACTTCAAATCTCAAATCTTCTTTTATCACTAGATCCAAGATCAATAGTGGGAATATAATTTAAACATGTTCTTTTAAAGATAAATAAATCTTTTACTTGAAGAGAACAAATAATCTCAAAATAAAAGAAGATCGTTGGGAGCACGAGTGTAGTTCGAGAGTGCAGTGAGAGTAAGAGTAGTTGAAGAGAGAGAGAAAAAGAAATATAGGTGGACTGGACACTCCTATTTATAGCAGTGTTTTTATAATTATTCCATCTCAATTCAGCACCCCAAGATCACAACATCGTGGCACTGTACCATTATTTTAACAGCTGGCTCTAATCAATTATCTTTCTAGAAGGCTATGACAGCGCCATAGTGATGTGAACATAGGGCTATGGTGTTGTGGGTAGAAAAACAAAATTATTATATTTTTTATATATTTTTTTGGTGAACAAGTATATGAGATTGAAACCTATATTAATTTCTATGAAATAAAACTCTATGGATGATACCATGTTATTTACATATTAGTGTAAACGATTTAGACCAAAAAAAGCCTAATAATAATCTATGAAAATCATAATACATCTAAAATATTAAATAAAGTAATGATATTGATAAAATTAAAAGAAACTAATTTTATAAACATTAAATAATAGAAAATATATAGAAGTTTTATGAGCATTATGGAATGTTCGATCTTAGACTATAACACACCCTACAATATATATATATATATATATATATCATCCTATAAATGAGAAAATATAATTGGCCACTACTTATTAGTATGAAAATATAAATTTATACATAAATGAGATTCACATAAGGAGTCTTTAAATTTAACTTCACTTAATTCATATCTTTTACTCTACTTATTGTATTATCTTATATGTTTATATATTGGTTTAAACTAAAATGTACATGTAAATAAAAGTTATAAATAGTATATCAAGTTTAAGATATAAATTTTCTCTATCATTTTCATGGTTCAGTATAATATTTTTTAGGCAAAATTTAACTTTTGTTTATCAACTATACCACCTCAAAGGAAACATTTTTATCATAGTGCATATATAATAAGAAAATAATAAGTTAGCCTAACTAATATAAACATCTTATATGATTTTTAAGCTAACTTATTATAACGAGTTGTGCTTATTCTTATGGCCATAATAAAGTGATTTTAAGATGAGTTATGCTTACTCTTGTCATAATAAGATAATATGATGAGTTGTTCTTACTAAACTAAATATAATAGTTAAATAATAAGTCGCAATCATACTGCATATTACAATATCTAATATGTACTAACTTGGTGTAGGTTACTAGTTAATTTGAATTTGAAGCTCAAGTTATATTATATATAAATATGAGAATATTCAAATTCATTCACTAGGGTTATTTTTAATTTAAGTTATTAATGTCTCAAAAGATTCTTAGAACATTTTTTCACATATGGGTTTTATCTTAAAAAGTTATAAAAAAATCTTAGATGGATAAACATTATCCACAATAAAGAAGACCATGTCATCCCAAGATCTTATAACCCATGTATAGAAACATTTGATGTTATGAATAATTTGATGAACGGGAATCATGTACCCCCTTCAAGCAGAGGATCATACTTTTAAAGTGTTTTAATTTGTTATGGAAAAAAAAGTAAGGAATGAACATCATCAAACTTAAAATCTTATATCATATATCTAGAAGAAATAAAGTAATTAAATGGCTATAAGAGTAAGAACAAATCATCTTAAAAAGAATTATATTACTCTAAAGTTTAGTGATGTGAGAATGCACTTTTAAGTGAAGATTAAATCAAATTTTTTTAAAATATTAAGATATATTTTACTAATTATAATGAATTTAATAGTTTATTTAATTTTTTTCTAATTATTTAATTTTTAATCTCCTAATTTAATAGTGAAAAAATAATGTAGGTGCTCTAAAATCAACTAATGGCCATTTAAAAGGTAAGATTTGTAATATAATATTTCAAAACCATTGAAATAAATAATTCTCAACTTATCACCACTTTATAGTCATTTTATCATCTTTAAAAATTTATTACATTTTTAATCAAAGGAGGAAAATACCTTAATTAAAATAAAAATATAAAGCAATTAACTCAATAGTAACATTTTTTTAAGGCAAGCGATATTTCATTTCATCCATGGAAGAAAATACAAATAGTGTGATCAAGGTGACATGTTAGAAAAAATAAAAATAAATAAATAAATAAAACTTAGAAAAGGTCACCTTGTATCTAAGGTGAATCAAGTTTATCAACATGTATAAGGTTTGAAAATTTACTATCGGCTTGGAAGAGATGTTGATTGTATATAGGTCGAATCCTACTTTAGTAAGATAATCCATTGGATGATTGCCTTCCCTATAGGTGTGGCTAACCGAAATGTTGAAATTACTTTGAGTAGATTTGTATATTTAAAAATGTTGAGAAGATGTCATGGCCCTTCATTGATAATTTTGATTAACAATTCATAGTTTGATTCCAACCATAGTGATTGTGTCTTCAGAGCCTTATAAATCTTTAAGGCCTCGAGAAAATAAAGGGCTTTAGCATGGAGTACTAAACTAGCAATACATAATAATGAAGAAAAGAGAATATGCTACCAATTTTAGTGCCTAAAATTTCTTCAAACCTTATTGTTACTTCCTTTGAAATAAAGCTTCAATAAATATTAATCTTGATGCTTTGTCTACCAAGTTTTTCCCATTTGACCAGGTTCCATGTAAGTTTAATTGTGGCATGTTTAGTGATTCCATTCTATCAAAAAATAATTGCATTTCTATAGTGCACACAATTCTTGAGATCACCAAATTGTTGAGATTTAATTAGATAACTTTTTATCTAGTTGAAAACTTCTAAAGGTTGAACTACAATAATTTCATGCTTCAAGTTGTTATGAGCCATCCAAATGAATAATGTGGGAGATTAAAGAGATGATTATTTTTATATGAGGGACAAGAATATTATGAATGGATAGCTTCCAAATCCTTAAACTATCTACTGGAGATCGACACTCTTTAGTTTGGAAAGTGATATTAAAAGTATTATCTAGTTAATACCCCATGGCCTCTCTAAACTTGCATTTAGAAAATAAGTGGGAGATTCTCTTTATCTTGAGCACACAATTTGCATCTAGAAGGAATTCTCAAACCTTTAAGCTTTAGCATATTATGTGGGTAATAGTTTATGGAACAATCTTTATATAAAAAAGGGACTCATGGTTTCACAGCATTGCTCTAAATTAATTTTCCCTACTATGTTGTATTTCTTGCATTCAAAGTCCTAAAAATAGCCTAGATAATGAAGTACTTTTATTTGTGTTTTTAATGAAGTATGAATCCTTAACATTAGGACTATATCAATAGTTATGAGTTTTTGGATATACAAATTGAGCTTAGATCTATCCCATTCATTCTACAACCAAAAGTTAAGCACCATGAGATTCTTTGGGAATGAATCATGGAAATGATGTCCAATGTTCTTTCAAGAGTCCAATTATCAAACCAAAATGAACTTCCCCTTCATCCAACTTCCAAAGTACAAAATGTTCGCAACTTCTCTTCAACATCATTTTCCATGTTCTTTTGCATTAACCTAAGTTGGATGGCTTTAGAACATTATTTATTGTGCATAAATAAACCTAATAAGAAATAACTTATGCAAAATATAATCCATAACTTCATAAAATATATTTTATTTGAATCATCTAACTCAATCGTATCAAATTATCCTAATCAATTTTAGTACACATTTATATGATTTTATGTCCAATACCATTTTTTTATATTAAAAAAATATTTAAATTGATTAATGGGGTTCATAAGTTTTTATGATGATGTATCATCTCTTCAAAACCCCTCAAATTACTAATAAAGATTCATTACACCTTACAAATTATTGAAACTATTGAAGGCAAATTATATGATTTATTACTTTTTTTAATTAGAAAATTATTTATTAAACTTGTATATTCTTGAAATTAGGGTTTATATTTCTTAGATAAGGTTGAGCTCAAAAGTTTTAGAATCTTATCTATTAAATTTAGACCTTTGAGGACTTTATTAAAAAATTTTAAAATCTCTTCATTTATTTAATCACTATAAATGGGAATATATAATTAATAATGCTAACTAAATGTGATTTATAATCCATTCATTAGAGGAGAGAACATAATTTTAAAATCTCATCTTACATAATATCCATTTGTCGATGGAAGCTTGTTTATCATCCCAATATCTAATAATAAAATATATGCACCATTTGATCCATGACTATGTGATCTAGAATAATTTAAAGTTAATTAATTATATTAAAAGAATTAATTTACTTGCAATTTGATCAAGATAATATATCTCATTTACTAAGTAATGGATGGTCTTATTTTTTCCCTTATTTATAGACCTAAGCTAAAGAATCTTCTAATCACCACCTTGATCATTAGCAATTAATGGATTATGGTTATTAAGCACTCAATCTTTTGTAAGAGAGCAAGAAAAATAAGATGGACTATTTAAACTAGCACCCATGGTTGATCAAATATAAAGATAAAGCTAATGATATGTATGATATAATAGATTAAAGCACAATTAATTAAATTGATGGTTTTAATAGATTATTATACTAGAGATGAAAGAGATAAAAGCATCTTATTGCTTCCTTATAAAAAAATTCTCTTAATCAAAGGACCATTATAGTATATAAACTCATAATGTTAGTGTAATATAGATAAGGGAAGCTCTCTAGTGTGAAAGGCTATGTACTCAAAGATAAGATAAGTGAAATATATTCCCCTTAACATGTCATTCTTTTATTTTATAAGACATTCTTTAAAGGATGAGAGTATGGATGTGGTTTGGCTTGGACATAGTAGCTTAATCTTTTACGTGGTGTGAGAAGATCATATAATTTTTAAAGCAATAATGTGTGGTGTACTCTCATTCTTAATGTCATTAAAGATAAAGCTAAAGATTAATTTACCTATGCTATGATTAATTTATCTTTAAATCTAATGACATCCAGAAGTCCTTGTGATTATGCCATTAGAAGGTCCTTCCATGAACTCAAGCTGCTAGGAGATTGGAATGTAGGAGTCCAAGATGGAAGACCTTGTGATTAAGTTAAACAAGGAGGAAGTTAAAAAGCTTTGTCACATTGATAATGCACCTATGAAGATTCCCAAGTGGATGGCAGCATTTGACTACAACAAAGAACCCCCAATATTACCTACTAGGATTAAGTTTTTAATCTAAAATTGCATTTGTTTAATAAGCATGTACTTTACTCGCTAGCTACTATATATGGTAAGCCACTTGAGCTAGATTTTCCAACTTATAATGTTTAAGACTTTTAGCAACTAGAGCACTAGTGGAGATGGATATCACTTCAAACTATATTAAAATTGTGTGGATAGCTTTCATTCTAATGGGTATTTACAGAAGTGGTAATTGAATATGATCCTATATATTGCAACAAATGTAGGATGGTTAATCATAATTTGGAAACCAACCTAAGGCTGTGATGGGGATCAACAATAAAGTAGATTCACCAAGGTTTGTTGTTCTTGTCTTGCAAACTTCACTAGATAACCAAAATGTTGTTAACAATCTTATTAGCACTAGTCATATTATTGATGAGATGTCCCAACCAATAAATAAGGATACAGATTATTAAAAGGGTGAGATAATTTGATTGAGGGAGCCAAATAAGGTGGACACACCAGTTTTGAATAAAATTACTTAAGAACCTTTAGTGGAATAAACTCACATACAACCCACATTGGACGACAATGCTGAAATGAATGTTGGCAATTTGGAAATGATTAATGATGCAATTAAAGAATTAGATGAGGAATGGGTACATAAATATTAGAAATAAAAGAAAAAGATCATAAGAGAACTCAAGTATGTAAAACCAATAGGTCTTGTAACCTTTTCATGCAACTCATCTACAGGCATTCTAGCTAATATTGATGATAGACTAACCCTAGAGCCATTAGGGAAAACCATCTCCAAATTAATGATTAAATTTCTCATTTGGAATATTAGTGGTATAGCTAAGGATGATGCCTTCAATCATCTCAAGAAACTTATTAAGTTAATAAATTAGAATTTTTAGCTATATTAGATCTAATGGTTTGAACTTAAGGGCACTGTGATTTTTAATAAGATTTCCTAGGTTCAATTGGGTAGCCAATTGAATTGATAAGATCTAGCTTTTATGGAGCCATGGAATTCATGTAGATGTAATTATAGATGATGAAAAAATGGTTAACTATTGTAACTTATATATATATAAAGTATAATGTTCTATGTTGCATGATCTAGAATGGCTAGACAAAACATATAGAGTAAGATGAATGCTATCAACCTTAATGTACAAGCATGCTAGTTGGTTGGAGGTGATTTTAATATGATTTCAAATTCTATAGAAAAAAAAAGAAGATGGGAAACTAAGAAGCTTAGTGATGGAAGAATTATCTGATCCTATCCAAGATGCAGGATTAGTGGATGTTGGTTTTTTGAGGTGCCCATTCACTTTGTCTAGATAGAGAATATTTAGAAGCCTTGATAGAACTTTAATAACCAATGAAAAACATGATAAGTTCCATATATTGTAGAGTGGATTTACTTCCCAAGCCATCACATTTCCACTTTTAGGTTTCTAAACATGTGGATTCAACATGACAATTTGGATTGTGTAAAGGAAGCATGGAAGGTTAAAGTATGCTTTAATTTATGGAATAGATTAGGAAAATTTCATAAGAACTTAGTAGTTAAGCTCAAAGCTTGGAACTAGAATGTATTTGGGAACATCTCTAAATAAGTCCAAATATTTGAGGAGAAGGTTTGTATAATAGAAGAGGCGAACTACATTGATTTAGTGATAAATCTTGAACCTACTCATCCAAGCCCAACTTTATCTTCAAAAACTTATGGATATGAGAAAAACTTTTTGAAGAAGAAAACAACCATAACCAATTTTTTGAGGGTGATAGAAACTCTAAATATATACATGCTTGTATTAAGAAGAGAAGACAACATAAGGAGATGATTAAGGATGATAGTTTGGACTAGATTAGTAATCCAAAGGGTATTGTTGATAGCGGTGTGGAGCACTTCACATACCTTTTTGCATCTAATTATGTCAACTTGTCTGGACTCAATGGGGACTTTTTTTATCAAAGCACAAAACTGGATATAGTATTAAATTCACTAACATTCCAAATGTGCAAGAAATTAAGCAACATTGGAGTCCATGGATAATAATAAAACTATAGGACTTGATGGGTTTACAACACCCTTTTATAAATGGCTTGGGACAATATCAAAGTGGATAAATTCAAGGCTATTCAAGATTTCTTCAAAGGTCATGATATGCATAAGTAATTCAAGGCTTCTTCTATTGTTTAGATTCCTAAATCAAATGATAAGATCAAATGAAATAATTTTAGACCCATATGTCTCATCATTTTTTAAGTAAGTTAATTAGTAAAGAAATTGCAAATAGGTTGCAATTAATCCTTCCTAACATAATTTCATATAACCAAGTGGCATTTATCAAAAGAGATTGATAGGTAATAATTATTTGCTTTTCTAATGAACATTGACCAAAGATGAAGAGGTGGTAATATTGTTATGAAGTTATATATTAAAAAAAACATTCATAATACGGAATGGAACTTAATTTTAGTTGTTATAAAAGCAAAGGGTTACAATAATAATTCATGCAGCATTATCTAAACAATATTGGAAGGAAATCTTAATCAGTTATTATCAATCGAGAACCACATGGATTTCTTTTAGTCTTTCAGAGGAATTAAACAAGGTGATAAACTCTCATTGACTATCTTTATCATTGCACTAGACTATCTTTTAAGGTTCCTGAACGTATCTTTAGAAACTAACCCTTGTAGTGGATTCAATGCTAAAGGTAAGATCTTTATATCCCACTTGCGCTTTTGCTCATGATATGATGCTTTTTGAAATGCAAGCAAGAATTTCATTAAGAGGATCATGAAAAATATTCAACACTTTGAAAAAAATCTCAAGTCTAAAATTAAATAAAGTGAAGTACCACTTTATTTTTGGAATGGACTACAATCAAGAATGACCAAGGTGGATTCAAGATTATACAAGATTTAACATATATGATCTCCATATTAAATATTTTGGAATCAAACTTACCAAATGTAGAATTACTTCTAAATGTTTTGATGAAATAGTAACCAAAGTTCAATAATAGATGAGATCATGGGAGAATAATTTTCTATCATTTGGTGGTAGAATTACTTTGGTCTAAAGTGTTTTGAACTCCATACCATTGTAAACAATCCAAGTGCTCAACATGCTTGTTAAAGTTTAAGATAAAAGAATGGGAAGTATATTTAACATCTAAATTCATATATAAAGTTATGAGTCTTTAAAATACTATTTTTTGGATTGGAATTTCTATTATATGCAAGAACTATATTCTCACATCAAAATTACAATCCCATGTGGAGAAAATTTATGACTCCATGCAAATTTCAAGAATTTTTTATTTACTTAGTCAAATATGTCAATGAAGGATGATGCATCATATCAAGAGATGAAATTATCACCTTATAATGGAATTAATTATTTAATAAAAGACTTCTAAATTAGATGGGTCTTCGATGTACTAAAAATTCTTCCTCTAAATTATATACTGAAATAGAATAGGGTTTATTTTATTGCAAGGTTATGAGTTCCATATAAGGGAAAGCCTTTAAAACTAATTACATCTAAAGAAAGAAAAATTTTCTTAAGAAAACACTCAATTAAAGAAATCCCTTTCTTATCTTTATATGAATTTAAAAGTTTATCTTAAAAGGATGGTTAACTCATAAATTTTAATAGTGAACACTTCAAGGAGAAAGAGTTGTTTTAGAGGCCAATCGAGAATAAGTAAGAATGCATTTAGATACTAGGAATCCTAGTAAGTACTTCATCTATCCTATTATTGGTCTTTAAATTTTTAAAATTAAAATTATTGAGGTTCTAAGTTGATATTTTATTAAAAATCTAGAACTTAGATATAATAGCACAAGTCTGTAGAAATGCCTAAAGTTGAAGACTTGTTCCAATAGGATGCTTCAAAACCCACTTCTAAAGGAACTTCTAACATAAGATGGAGGCTCAACCTAATTTAAGTTTTGGGAATTATTGGTTCTCTTTCTCACTTGAATAAATAAGGCTATACCTAGCACTTCTGGAAATATTTCCCATAAAGATTTCTAGCAAACACCACCTAAATGATTTTAAATCCATGAGTTCAATCTTATGAATGTAAGATGGATAAGATGTTGTATCGAAGAAAAGAAACTAAGAGCCTAGACTCATTCCCTAACCTTAAGATCATGACTAGTATGTTATGCACCTAATCAATATAATTATTTTTATTTTTTATAAATTTTTGACTCATAATCTTATTTAAGGCCTCAAGTATGAGAATTCATGTATAAGGTGCATTATAGTTAGAAAAAAGTCCTTGGCTTACTCAATATGAGAAGGCACACTCCCCAAGAAAGGTCATCATCCTCACATTCAAATGCCCCTTATGTGCAATGGGTGAAGTGCTCAATTTAAGAAGTACAAAAAATTTGCTTGTATAGTTCACAAAGTCTAATTATTTCTAAGTATTTTTAGTTGTTTATACATAAGACTTTAGTTTATAGTGATGTTATGAGTTTATATTTTATGTTTAAGCTATATTAATTTGATGGGGTAGAAATTTAAATTTTTCTAAGAGTCTAATATATTCAGGTTTCATCACAGAACACATTAATTATAGAAAGAAAACTATGAGAAGTATGCAATTCTATTGTTCACCCTAAAATAAATCATGCCAAAATTAATTATATAAAATAAATTGGTGTAGCAGGGTACCACTGTACACCCAAAAAAAAAAAAGAAAATGGCCATCCAAGCTCGCCCTTTTACAACTCGGCTTTGAACTAAAGTTTAAATCTATTGGGTTTTTCATTTGACATTGTCACCTTCCTTAGGGACCTCCTCGAGCTCTACATGGGACAACTAGCAAGTAAAGTCAACATTAACTATTCTTAGACCCCATAGATCCTAACCTATTTTGAGGTTCAAATTATGTTTTAAAATTCTAAAATAAAATTCTATATCTTGCAAAGAAAACATCAAGAAAATATACAACACACCAGTAATTTATATTTCAATAATACGTGCTTATCACCATTGGCTACCAAGCCCACCTATCTTATTGGATTATGCTCAAGGATTAAAGCAACACCTATAAGCAACAATATTTATTAAATTTATTATGGTAGCACTTTTAAGCACAACCCCCTACAAAAAATAATGATAGCCTAAAAAATGCCTAACATCTAGACTAGAGACCAAGAAATCCAAGCCATCTAGTCTAAAATAATACACCATAAAATAATAAATATCATATCATAGATCATCAGCTTAATCTAAGTTTAGAGTCGGTGACCTAGCAATCTAGTGTGTAAAAGAGGGGTTGGTGTGACACTAGGTCTTTTTAGGTTAAAGTTTTAATTTGAATCTAAAATTTGTTCAATTTTACCATTAGAAGATTTCAGTTTAAATGATTAAATTGATTTTTTGAATTTTATTTCAATTTAAGGTTTACTTCTATGTTAAAATTGAATTTAGGATTTAAATAATGAAGAGTAAAATAAATTTTGCTTGGGTCAAAACTCATTCAATCCAATATCTTGATCCTAATAGAATGGAATCTTCATTATGAAGTAAAAATTCATTCTATGGGTGAATTAAGAATCTACGTAACTTATTTAACCCTTTTGAAATGATTTAGATGATTTCATCATTTGATTAATGTGTTTTAATTTCATTGACATATGATTTGATAAAAATTAAATTGTCCTTTTCAATTAAACCCATTTAAAATTTTGATCATTTATTAAGTTTATTAAATTCAATTATTTGGTTTGTATGTTAATTATTTTAGTTTGATAATTATTTGGTTTAATTTCACCTTTGAATTAATTTGGTTAATTTGATTCGTTAATGTTTTATATTGGTTGATATAATTTCAATTTAAGGTTCAATTGATTTGTTACTTAATTATTAACATAGCCAATTAATTATTAAGGCTTAATTGTTCATTTCATGTTTAATGTTTATTAATTTTGATTTGAGTTTTATTACATTATGAATTCAAATAATGTTTATTTACATCATTTGAATTTAATTGTAATTTTATATTTTATTAAACTCAATTAATATGCTTAAGTTAATCTTAACCTAAGGAAACTACATAAATGAAATATTTAAAATTTCAAACCAAATTTAGGCTATCTTAGACTTCAAGGTTATATAAAGGTTTATATAATTGGTGATTTAATCAATTATTTCTATTTAATTGTAATTTCACTTCTTCACTTAATATTAAGTAAATGAGGGATAATTTCAATTCTAATGGATTCTTATTTGAATATTGAATCCATAGATTGGTTAATAAAATTTCCACTAATATATTAATTTGTTATGGATTTTACAATTTAAACCTTAAGGTTTAATTTATTTCATAGTTTTAATTATTTTTTTAGATCTTAACTATGTAATTTCTTATGATCCCTTAACCTCACTAATAAATTTTTCCTGGGTCCTTAGATGTTATTGAAAGTGTCTTGAGTTAATTTTATGAATTTTTATATATTTTATAATTTTCTTATTTATTACTTGATTTAAATTGACCTAGAACTTGAAAACTTAATAACTACTTATTCAGAGACATTTTACTTTTAAAATTATTATAGTAAGTGGGTTACTTTACCAAGTTCATTTCTCAAAAATTTCATTTTAATCAGATGTATATTTTAAGATTAATTAGAGTTTTGGTATTCTCAATAAAACTTAAATTAAGCTTAAAATATTAAGAACTTGTTAGGGTTTTTAATTTTCCTTTATTCATCTCTAAAATATGAATCTAGATAGATGTTACTTAATAGTTTTTTTACTTTTATTTTATTTAATATGATTTTTTAAGTTTAACCTAATTAATTGATTTATTTAATTCAATTAATCTATTAATTAGGTGATTTTGGCATTTATTAAGTTTTAATGAGCCTTAGTATTTTGTTTATGTTTGTTGACATGTAATATGATGTTTTGAATCATTCTCATAATTTTATTTAATTTTAATATTTTTAAATTAATTATTTTGATTAAATTGATATTTGAAGTTGAAAATTTCATATCCTTTAATGCAATTAGGTTTAACCTTAGAAAATTTTATATCAAATGTATTTCAACTTCAGTTTCATCCTATAAAAATTTAACTTTGATTGAACAAATATTTTAAGCTTAATAAATATTTGTTCATTTCTAATTAAACATAAATCAAGCCAACATTATACATAGATAATTAGGGATTTTAATTTTTTTAATTCCCCTTTGAAATATGATCTAGAAGTGTTCATTTAGATTTTTAAGGTTTATGGTTGATTTATTATAATTTATTTATATATTTTTTAATTATTTGAATTAAATAATTACTTATATTTTTGATTTCGGTATTTTAATGTTTAATAGGTTTCAAAGAATGTTAGTGAATTCTTTAAGTCTATTGATGCTTCTTAACACATTTAAGTTAATTTCATATTTTAGTTTAAATTTTCTTGCATTAGTTATAATTTATTTCATTAAATTAATGTTTATGACCATACAATTTTATATATAATTTTATGTTAATCACCAATAAATCCTCCTTCTTTTATTTCAAGTGTGTTTTGACCTTAACTTCAATCCCCTAAATTTTCATATTGATTGGGTTATTAATTTGGGATTAATTTAAGTTTGATCATTTGTAATTAAATTCAAATTAACCTAAAATACCTAATAAATTTTGAGTATTTCGAGTTTAGTGGATTCTTCTCAATGAGATTAATCCATAGAGCTCTTAATTTCATTTTTAAGTTGGGTATTTCATATTTAATTTTTTTTAAGTTTTGTGAACTTTTTTAATATTTTTTAATTTCATAAAATCATATTTTCTTACTTAACCTAGTGAGCACTGACCAAGCACTAATTAGGCCTCACTTTGCAAATGACACTGCGTGATTGGGCTAGTTGGATCAACGTGGATTGGCATCTAAAGTGGTTATGATGAAGTTTTAAATCAAGATAGTCCGATCAAAAAATCAAATGGTTTATAATTATCTCATGGTTCATATAAAAGTTTAAATCAGATCATGCTTCTAAATCATGGCTATTCATTCCAAATAAAAGGAATGGACGAAGATGATTCAAACATCAACCTTTGCTGGAAGTTGAGGACCATCAATATTTAGAGATCAAAATTTAGTTATTTAAATGATGAAAATGAAGGATTTTGATTGCAAAATGATTATGGATTGATTTGCTATCAATCTATATTGTTTCATCTTACTAAAGATCAAACTTGTTTCACAAATGACCAATCAAAATTGAAAGGGAGGTCAAGTTTGAAGGTTCCTCACTCATGTCAGATCTAGATGCTTCTTCTTATTTACAATCCTTCAAAGAACCTAGACAAAGCTTTTAGAGAGTTTCTACAACTTGCCTCCCTCTAGATTAGTGTGGAGACCAACACACTCTACCGCTCTCAAAGTTTGGTGTGTGGAGTGATCGGAGATGTTAGGGAGGAGGGGAAGGTTAGTTCGATTAATTTTACTTGAGGAAGGTGTTGGAATGTCCAAAAGTCCTCAATTTGGCTTCTCTCTTCCTCTATATACATGGCCATGAGCTTACCCATTTGGGGCAATAAGAGGTGGCTAGCCATTGGAATTGGGACCTAATGTTGATGCTGAAGGTGGTGAGGAGGTCAAATCACATGTTTGAAATGGTTTATGTGAAGAAAAAAACATGAATTGGTCTTGGATGGGTTATATGGCTCAAATTGGGCTTCCCATGGCTCCATCTCATTCGTGGCACCTCCACCTCACCCTTTAAGTTTATTGGCACCATTTCAGCTAGCCATGGGCTACTGATTAACTCCCCAAGTCAAGCTAAGGTGGGTTTGAGTTGGGTTCAAGCTTAACTAAATTGATTTTAAAATGAATATTTCAATTTGTGTTTCTTTGAGTTAGGTTGAGTTAAGTCATCTAATTTGTTTAAATGGACTTAGATTTAGGTTTAAATTATTATGGATTGTCCATTATGGCATTTATAAATCAATTTGTTTAAGTTATATATAGGTTTGACTTGGTTTGGGTTCTTTTTAATCAACTTAATGTAAATAGGTCAAGTTGGGTCTTCTAGCCTATTTAATTTCAAATTTGGTTTTAATTCTGAGTTTAATTATTATGATTTGTTATTTAATTTTGATTTTAAATTTAACATTTGTTTTAATTTGTTCTTTTATTTTGACTTATTCACATAGTCGCTAAGTATATCATCCTAAGTTCCTAATTAGGAAACTTTTAATCTAAGATTAGAGGTCTTAATTGTTAAAATTATGGATGATGTCAACCTCATCCAAAAATTAAATCAATAAATGAACCGCTAATATGTGTGGTAGATTAGCTAGTATCCAACACATATTGGCATTGACCAAACTAATCAAGAGATCTTATAAAAATGATAAGCAAGAGCTTGTAAGGGTGGATTGAAATTTGAGATTTAAATTTAGTTTTGATTTTAATTTAAATTTTATTTTGATTGTGAAAGATAAGCATGAACTGTCTTAGGTTGTTTTAGTTTAAAAAATTATTCTTAGAAATAATTTAGATTCACTTTTGTTTAAGAATAATTAGGAAAAGACTTAAAAAGAAATCTAATCCTAACATAGTCATGACAACCAAAAATTTCCTTCTAGGAACTTATTCTTATCTTGACTACAATAAAGGATGCCACTATAGACATTTACTTCTAACTAGTTAGTCTAGCTATTAGCAAGGGACTTGATGGCTTTATCCTAAACTCAAATGGTCGATGAGAAAAGTGAGCTTTATGACTTAAATTATAATCCTTAAATTTTGACTACTAGAAAGGGGTCTTGGTTACTTAATCCTATCCTTATTTTCTAGAAAGGATGCCTAATAAATGACTTATTTCTATCTAGCCAGCTATTAAGAAACAATTATGATAGAGTAAGTATGGTGAGCTAAAGTAAGATAACAAGGGTCGGCCAAGTATGATAGAGTTGGAGGGAAAATTTCTTTAGAAAAGGATTTGATTTAGATTTCATAATTTCAATCAAATAATCAAAATTATCCCTAAGAATTTTGGCCATGAGAGAAAGAAAAGGAAAGCTTGATTAAGTGTCTAATTGAATTTTGAATCCATTGAAATAAAGAAAAAGTTTGGATCAGCCAAAGGCATGAGAGGGAAATCCAACGAGAGTATTCCAAATTTGAATGGAAGATTTCAATCCAATCTTGAGAGATCTCTAAGAAAATTTTGGCCAATAACAATAAGGAGAGAGAGAGAGAGAGAGAGAGAGAGAGAGAAATTAGTCATACCAATCAAATTGAAATCTAATTAAAGCCATGAAGATTTCAGCCAAAATGATAATGAGAGGGAAAATACTTTTGGAAAGAATTTGAACTTTGAAGCATTCAACACATGATTAAAAATTTTAATTCAACTTGAAATTTAAACATAATGGTCAGCTAAATCAAAAGAGGAATTAATGATAATTACAAATTTAATTTACCTTAACATGGCAATTAATTTGAAACTTTGATTTTCAAATGATATAATTGTTGACCTCATTTTTGGATTAAGGTTAACTTCATCTCTAAACTAATAATTAAGACATCTAATCCTAGATTAGAAACTTCCTAATTAGGTACTTAAGTCACTACATCCAATGATCTAGTGCATCATTCTAGGATTTGACCTAACCCAATAGGATTAGATGGACCTAAACCAGACTCAGATATTAATAAATGATTGAATCAAATACATTCAAATTGAAACCTAAATCCAATTAAGCTTAGACTAAGATAATTTGGGAGATTAACCAAATTATCCTATTTAAGCTAAAAATTAATCAAATCAAAAAAATTCAAATAAAATTAAAATTAACTCAAATCAAATCAAATAAAGGTATAAAATCATTACATAAACATGAATGTTAAATCCAAATGAAAGTCAACCATTGACATATGGTTGACTTATGTGGTCCCAAACAAATCAAAGGTAAACCCACCAAAATTTGACAAAATTAAATCATAAAGGCTCAAAATAATTAAATAAACATGGCTAAACATGAATCAAATGAATCTAAAACTAATAAGGCCTTAAATGGGCAAATTAGATCATTTGATCTAGATAGACCTAAATGGACCTTATTGGATTCAAACTCTAATTAAATTGGAATTAATTTAAATTACTTTTCAAAATCATTTAGATCATCTTTAAAAGTAATTTTACCAATTATAAGATTTAATTGAATCATTTGACCCAATTAAACCCATTGTGACCTATTAAACCCAATTTGGCAAAAGTAGGTTTGAGTAAAATTTAACTTCAAATAAAATAAAAATGATTAACCCAAGCCATCTCAAATTATTGAATAAGCATAATTAACGCCTAAACCTAGATCCAATCCATCAAATGGAACAAACCAAGCTAAAATAAAGGTGACAAATTCTTAAGTGAGTTAACATAAGATATTTGTCCCTAAACCCAATTGAAATGATTTTGTTTGAATCATGAATCATCTTAAATATGATTTGAACAATTAATAATTCAAATCAATGAATAATAAACATTGATCATACTTAGCATAATCCAAATTAAGTTAAACTTAAATGGATTACATGAAAGTGTGAGCTTAAACTAATACTAATTACATTTGAATTCATCTAAACTCATCCTAAAATGAGTTTAGAGTAATTGGCAACTAAGGTTAAGCAAATTAAAAAGGTCCAAGTCTATCCAAAAAGGGGAAAATTCCATGGAGAAAGAGAATGAAGCATGAGGAAAACCCTTTCCCCAATCTATTTCTCCTCCTTCATCCCTCATATTAGTTGCCTTGGATGACCCCAATCAACTAACCACCACTTAGAGCTAGCATCCAAGGGTGGAAATCATCTTGGCCATGGTGGACTTTCCTTCCCATATAGCTCTGGCCATTCATTGCAAAAGTCCAGAGAGATTTTCTCAAGCATTTCTAAGTATTCCATCACCTTCCTCAAGAAAAATGAATGAGAGCGCACCCTTCCACCGATCCCCACACCATCGACGAGCTAGAGTTCAACCAAGCATACTAGAAAATAAGTGGAACATGGCCTATAGAGCAACTTGTGAGGAGGAAATTTGATTCCTTACACCTAGAGGCTTCACATCCCTATGAAGTTATTTGAATTGTTGCCACCACTAGATTACCACCAACAGGTATGGATTCAAACTAACCACTTTAGCATTCTTGTTCTTTTTGAAATAAATTTGATCTCAAGTGAGATCAAGCTATATAGATGCATTCCAAATGAAGTCAAAATGGATTTGTAAACAAAATTGAGTGATTTCATCGACTAGATAGTTGGAAAACACTTTAATTCAATGGATGGCGCTCGGTGCTCACCATCGAAAGGAGAGATCTAATCTCACCATCCATTCCTTTTGTTAGGGATGGACGATCAAGATCTAGTTGGATCTTTGATTTAAATCTTATAGAAAATCTTGGGATGAATCTGAGCCATCCGATTGAAGATCCGATGACCTAGATCAAATAGCATCCTACCGCCAAACCAACATGGAATCCATGTGGATCCTATGTGACCGAATCACGGGCCTCCACATTAGTGTCACGTGGCATCGACGTGGATAAGTTGGAAAATTCAGGTCTTCTAGATTCAAAAATTGCAAAAAAAAAAACAAAACTTCAAAAAATCATTGAAAATAAAATACTCAACTAAAAATATATAAATGAGGGCTATGGATTCATCTTAGTAAAGAGAATCCATTAAACTCAAAATATTCAATTTATATTTAGTGTTTTTAGGATAATTTGTGTTTAAATAAAAATAATAAATCTTAAATTAAACTCAAACCATTAATCCTATTAATTTGAAACTTTAGGGAATTGAAATTAAGGTTAAAACCTACCTTAGATAACTATTTCATAATTTATTAGAAAGCAAATTCATGGATATGTAAATTTCAACGCTAAACTATTAATTTAATAAAATAAATTAATAGCAAATTAAGAAAATCATGGAAAATTATAAAATTAATTTAAATCATCATAATATACCTTAATGAACCTAAATACATCATTAGAACTCTCTAGAATATAATAAACCCTCAAATGACCTCATTTTATAATTTATTTAATTAATTAATTTGAATTTCAAAAAATCATAATAAATCAACCAAATTTCCAAAAATTCTAAATAAATCCTTCATGGATTCATCTTCCAAAAGAGAATTTAAGAAAATTAAAACCCTAACTAAATTTTTTAAATTTAATCCTAATTTATATTTTATTGAAATAATTAAAAACTTATTAATCTTAAGTTATATATCTTATTAGGATGAAACTTTAGGGAACTTAAACTAGCAACGAACCCCACTTTCCATAAAACTTTCAAGGTCAAATGACTTCTGGATTTGTTTAATTTCTAATCTCTTGGTCAATATAATTAAAGTAATAAATCAAAAAAATTAAAATATTATAAAATTCATAAAATTGACATATAACATTTTCATCAACATCAGAATATTTGAGAAAATTTTCCTAGAACTCTAGAGTTAAAGAATTTGAATAATAATGCACTTGGTTTTTAGGGTTTAATGAAATAATTAAAGATATAGAATTTAATATCAAATTATATATCATTAAATTTATAATAATTTAATTAATCAATTGAGATTCAACATTAATCAATCTCTGAAATTCGTTGATATAAAAGTCCTTAAACCCATGAATAACATAATTCTAAATATAAATGAAAATGAAATAATTAATTGAATTAATTAAATGGTCTAAATAACTAAATTGGCTTAGATTTAGAAGCCCAAAGTATTTCATTTCTTAGGCTTCCTAGGTTATGATTAGTAAATAAAACTCTATCTTCATAAATTAGATCAAGTAATGAAACTTTAATATATAATGTTATATTAAGCTTAATTTGAATAAGAAATTAGAAATCATAAGATAATCAATTCCTTAAATGATAAAAGCAAGACTTCTTAAAAGATTGATTGAATCTAATTGAATTAGCTTATCTAAATTCATATATATAAACATTAATGAAAAGAATGAATGAAATCATCACTTGAAATTAATTAACTTATATAAATTCACAAACATAACATTAATGAAAAGAATAAATGAAATTAATTAAAATGAAATAAACCCAAATTATAAATTAAAAATACATAAATGAATAAATCATGAAATTCAAACATAATAGATCATTTAAATGATAAAATCAAAGCCAAGTTTGAATTAAGATATCGACTTAAGTAAGTTTGTTCATTCAAGCTAATAAACATTAATAAATATAAACATAAACATGATTGAAATAAATAAATTAAATCAATCCAAATCAAATATGCAAATAATTAAAAAAAATAAGATTAAATAAACATTTAGTCAGAAGAAAAGGAAACATAAGATCAAATATGAAGCTAAGTTATAGAAAAACAATATAAACTAAATAACATCAAATATAAATGAATCAAATCAAACTTAAAATAAAAACCAAAATAAAACTAAATCATGATAACATGGACTTTAAATTATGATTTAAAGATAATTTTTGAATCTTAACTAAAGATCATAAATCAAACCTATGAAACATTAATTAAAGCAAAAGAAGTGAAACAGAAATGAAATCCCCAAATCTCATTATGATAAAACTCTAAACTTAAGAGAAAATGTAAAACATAAACCAAATTTAACTTAAAATGAATCAATCAAATGAATTGAAAAAAGAGATTAATTAAGATACTTAAGAGCTTACTTTGGCCCTTAGAATGAATTCTTATCTTTGAATGAAAATCACATTCTATTAGGATCTAGGATGTTGAATAGAATGGGTTCCACCAAAAGTGGAATTTATTTTATTCTTCATTCTTGAAAACTTAAATTTCACTTTAACATAAAATGGAATTAAAATTAAAATAAACTTGTAAATTAAATAAATCACCTAAATTAAATCCACCCAATGATAAATTAAATAAACCTTGAAATCTAAAAACTCAAACCTAAAAAGCCTAGTGCAGTCATACCACACAAACCTTTCCTTCACATACTAGATTATTAAGTCATTGATCTTAGACTTAGGTTAGGTCAATCTGTAATATTATGTTATGTGATGTGAAATATTTTTCTTAGTTTTGTGGTGTAATATTTTAGACTGGATGGCTGAGATTATTTGCATACTAGTCTGGATGGTAGGACGTTCTTTTTAGTCTAACATTATTTTCTGCAGGGACTGTGTAAAAGGGACTGCTGTAATAAAAAAAAAATTTAACTATCGTTTGTTGGCAAGTATGCTTAAGTCTGCAAAACATAGTCCAATAGGACAGGTGGGCTTAGCAAGAAACTAATGTTAAGCCTATATGTTTGCAAATATAATTTTTATAGTGTTATTTGTATTTTCTAACATCTATTTGTAAGGTTTCAACATTTATTTTAGAAATTATAAATGTAATTTGAGCATAGAATTATGTTAGGATCTATAAAATCTTGGAATATCAAGAGCTGACCCTACCAAGTCATGGTCTTAGTGGACCCTGTGAATCCCATGGAGGTCCTTGATGAAGGTGACAATCCTAGAAGAATGGCCCCTATAAATAAAACTTTTAGTTCTAGGTTGGGTTGTATATGGGCAAAGCTCAACAACCTATTGTGTTTTAATTAAATTGGTTTGATTTATTTTGGGTGCACAATAGAAATAACCTATTTTTTCTAGGTTTCTTTCATGATTGTATTTTTGTGATGAAATGCTTAGAACATTAAACACCTAGGAATTAAATTCTTACCCAACCTAAATCTAAACAACTTAAACATAAAAATAAATACACTCAAAATCCTATTTTAATTAAAGCTCTAGGTATAACATAAAAAAAACTAGAAATAATTAACTTTTTTGAAACATGATAGCATATTGTTCATACTCTTTTATTTGGGCACTTCACCCATTGCACATAAAGGGCATCTGACCTTCAAAGATGACTACCCTTCTTCGAGAAGTATGTCTTCTCTTTCTGATTTGTCCCATGACCACTTCTAACTGCATATCATTATAAGCATAAATTACATACCCATGGACTTAAATGAATTATGAGTCAAAACACAAAAAAAAAACTTATTCTATTAGTTAGTTGCATATAATACCTAACATAATCTTGAAGATAAGGTGTGAGTTTAAGCTCTTAGTCTCTTTCCTAAATACAATAGCTTAAACATCTTCCATAGCATGAAGACTGAACTCATAGATTTAAAATTGCCTAGTGGTGTTAGTTGGTAGCCCTTTTAGGAGGGTGATAAGTCCAAAAGAGTTAAGGATAAGATTTGTTTTCTCAAGTGAGAGAAAGAGCCAAAAATTCTAAAAAAGTTGAACAAGGTTGAGCTTTTGATTTGTGTTAGAAGCACTTGTAGACTTAGGTTATAAAGCATTTTTTTAGGAATAAGTCTTCAACTTTAGACATTTCTATAGTCTTTTGCTAGATTCTAAGTTTTAGGTTTCTAATAAAATGTTAATTCAAACTCTACTAAATTCAATCTTAAAAATATAATGCTTAATGGTAGGTTAGTTGACATGACTACTAGGCATCCCAATATCTATACATTTCCTACTTAATCCCAATTGGTCTCCAAAAGAAAAAAGTGTTCCCTATTGAATTTTTATGTTATCATCCTTTTAAGACAAGCTTTGAAATTTATAGAAATAAAAATCTATTTCTTCAATCGAGAGTATTCTTAGAAAAAGATCCTTCATTCTGAGATGTAATTAACTATAGGGCAGGGAAATGTAAACCTTATAACAAAATAATCCTTGTTCTACTTTTCTATGTAGTTCAAGGGAAAATCACTGGTATATCGAATACCCATAAGTCTCAAGAGTCTTTATTAATTAATCAAATCCATTAGAGTAATGTGTTTATCTTTTGAGATAATATATTTATCCCTTAATGATCTATTTGATTATCCAAATAAGTACTCCCAAGATATGCATGGTGTTAAAATAAAAATTCTAATAGATTTTTCTAGTGACTCTACTAGGGATTAGTTCCTCTTCCAACTTTAGAAATAGATTTTTATTTATATATTGACAATATACTTGTGTTTTCACAAGCCAAGGTTGTCTATTTTCATTGGGCATCTCTCTTTTATTCTTGGTAGAGTATACTCAACATCCACTAAATGGAGCATCAAGCTTCCTTATTTGTTAAACTCAAATAAAGGAGTTCTATAACTTCTACATTTTCAAAAATAAAAACTTTTCTTTGAAAAGAAAACTTTAAACATGATAAAAATGACCAAATTTTCTTAATGAGTCAAAAGTTTTTCTTTTAAATACATTATATCAATTAAAGCTAGTTATAATTCATTAAATTTTCTTGTTTGAAAATTGAAAATAGTTGGGCAATTCATTACCTACCACATCTAGGATTTGCTTCTCTATTGACAATAGCAGATTAGTTGATGGTTCTGTCATCAAGTTTGGAGCTGGATTTGAAAATTTGAACATTATAGCTAATGGAGTAACTCTTGCTCTTGTGAATGAAGTAGTTGTTAAAGATAAACAACCCATTCTGGAGTTCTTTAGTGTACTCTACAGTACCCTTGTCATTGGAAGAAAGTTACTGCTGAGGTCACTGAAAGGGTACAGATGAGCCCTGTGCTAAAGAAGATCAAACTACCTATTATATAGACATTACT
This sequence comes from Cymbidium sinense, assembly GCA_021442155.1. Lineage (NCBI taxonomy): Eukaryota > Viridiplantae > Streptophyta > Magnoliopsida > Asparagales > Orchidaceae > Cymbidium > Cymbidium sinense. The sequence continues at coordinate 32,256,847 of CM038229.1, forward strand.
TGCTTCTTTCTTTCTTAGCACCTTTGAGATAGGGTCCACTTTTGAGCCTCCCTAAATGACTAAAAGTCAATAAAAATAAGAGAGGGAGGAGACTTAGAAGACATTCCCTGAAAGATAGAAAACAAAAAGAAATGATAGAAATAGAACTAGCTAGGGCAAGGGATGAAAATACCCTTCTAAGTACTTCTCCTCTCTTAGGAGGTAGCAGATTCCACCTTCTTTCTATAGCCGAATGAGAGGAGGATGTGTCCTAGATTATGAGTTATCCACTTTTTCATCACTTATGAAAGCAACAAAAACTTTAGACTAGTGAATAGGGAAACACATGGAAGATTACAACAGATTCTTCATAAAACTCCTTAGTCCTCCTCTAACACTAAAGAGGAGTTATAAAGGGTCATGAAGGATCAAGCATCTAGAAGCCTTAAAAAATAATTCTTAGGGAGACCTACCACATTATAAAATAAGGGGAAGTGAAATGTGGTCTTCCTTAATTAAAGAAGATCTTATCAACCCATGCCCATTAGGCTAGATTGATAACATTATCCGGGAAGGTCACTAATGGCATAGGGAGCAACTTGCTAGCTTAGGGAGAGATAGAAATTTCCAAAGAAAAGAAAGTAAAAGAAGTTTATGTCAGAAAAGTTACATTGGCCCATGATTCAAACATTCTTTCACCACCACCACTTGAGATAGTACCTGTTACCTAACCTTTTAAAGAAAGGCCTTCATTATCTTTACTTAAGCCCCAAATCTTCTTCATCTTATACCTCTATAAAAGAGATATAATATCTTCATTTATCTCTTTATAATAGGAAGATTTTAGATGAAGGATTCCTTGGTCTGGGATCCAATCTAGTTGTAGAGGAAGTCCCCACTGTTTATGAAAGTCATGAAAAAGAAGCATTTGATGTGAAACCCATGGACATAAAAGAAGAGCCTAAAATCATCCTTGATATTAATGGTGTTTCACTCTAGGAGATGAAGACTATTATGAGAGAAGATGAGGAAAATGAAAATAAATAAAATTAACGAATAATTTGACTTAAAATAGAATGATCAGTTGGAAGATGAATCAAGACTACCTATAGCACAAATTTTCATGCTAAATGCGAGGGCATCAAAGAAAAAATAAGATTAGTCACAAGAGAGTCTTGTATTTGATCCCACTCAGCAACTGATTCTTCAATTGCTTAAGAAAGATGATCAGATCTTGAGGATGGAGAAGAAGATGGAGAAGATGATTGCCACCATGTAATCACTCCAAAGTTTGATTCCTAGTTCTTCGTAATCTAATTCTTCAGAGCATTTAGAATAACCTCATCCCACGTATGAGAAGAGGTTCAATTTAGAAGAATGTCATCAAGAACAACATAAAATAACAAATGATGTAACTTCTAAAACTGATCTAAAATCTCATGGGATAACAAGTAAAGGAGGCATTGGTGTAGTCTCGAGGTGCAATTATAATTCCAAAGGGTAGACCCTACCTTGAGGAATATGATTGTGCCTAACCCAAAAGGATTTTGCCCTTCATTCAAAATTTTTGATGGGATGTGTAACCCCAAATAATATTTGACATTTCGGGCAAGTTGTTGCAACCCTAGAGGAAGTGATCCTTCATTATTTAGGCAATTTGTTAATCATTTAATTGGGGTTGCCTTTGACTGGTATGTGGAGATACAAAATGGTTTAGTACACACTTACTAAACTAGAAATCTGTTTGTGAAATGATTCACTAGCATACAACAATATGTCACTGTGGGTGATTTAGTTGTTGAAAAGCATAAGCCAAGGGAATCTTTAGTTGATTATATCTTCAGATGGAGGATTCTTAGTCTTAAGTGTGAGCCTTAATTACAAAAGCAAAGACACTATTGAAATACTCTTTAAAACATTCATGACCCTATTGACTTTCTGTTAAAGGGTTTTACTATTAAGACTTCTGAGAAATTACTGAATAAAGCCTCTAGCCTGCAAGAAGAAGCTCCTACGATGTCATTCTTATGGGATCAATATTCTGTAAAACCATCAAAACCTAGGAAAGTGTTAGAAAAAAGGCATGCAATGTATTTGTAGTAGATGATGGAAAGGCCTCAATTCAAGTGCAAAGAAGTGTGACCTCCATCTTTTAGGCCATCATAATAGTAGTTATCATCCCTACTAAGAATACTCCCACTAACTCTTTCAGTGAGAGTATGAGCTAGACTATTTCTTTCAAGAGAGTGGTAGTGAGGAAAAATTTTAAAAATTTAAAAGAAGCCAGAGTTTAACTTACTTGAACCAAAAGCCAAAAGAAGTCAGTAAAGTGAATGACCCAAATTTCTATCCAAATCATCAGATGTTGGGTCACACTATTTAGATAGCTTCACTTTCAAGGACTGTCTTGAAAGAAATTTGAAGAGAGGGTTGGTGATAATTCCCAAAGAATCTTGGTGGACCCTAGACAAGAATCCATTAAGGTAATCAAAAATAAATCTTACACTTCTTCTTCTTCTCGTTCAAATAAATGGGATATTAATTTATCTCATCATCTAAAAAATATTTAATGAAATTTTTTAAAAATTCTATCTGGATCAGATGAAGATCTAGAAGAAGATTATTTAGATTGATCCATTGGCATGATAAGATATAGTCCCACCTCTTCTCCATTCAGCATCATCGGATGTTCAGATGATTGTAGAACATGGTAAGAGAGAAATATATATATTGTATCTTAGAGACTTTTGTATAATAAGGTTGGAAAGGCTAGGCCCTTAAATTCCTTATCTTTATATACTCATTTCAATAATATGAATAAAAACCTATCTCTAAAGGCATTTTCTAATGTGGCATTTTAATTTGGAGTTGTAGAGACACCATGCAGATCTTAAGTGGTACTTATTGAAATGATCATGACATTAATATACGATGTACTATCTTGAAAGATAGAAACATCTACAATGGACCTGATCACCTAAGATGTATTCTTAAGGCTGATGGGTCTACGTATATACCAGAGATCTTTTCCTTACTTTACATAGATAAGGAAAGTAGGGTTTATTTTATGTCAGGTTCTTTTGTTCCCTATGGAAGTAAGCTTTCATAGTTGATTACATCCTAAGAAATAGAAATTTTCTAAGAAAACTCTCAATTAAAGTAATCAATAAAATTTTAGATCATTTTAAATCAATTTTATTGATTACTTTAATTGAGAGTAGAGAAACTTAATTCATTTTAAATCGCTAAATTAATTATGCCTACTTAAACTCTTAATTATGCCTACAAAATATACACATTTATTTTGGAGCAAGACTTAGGATAATTATGCCTACATGCATGATTAAATTAAGTTGTCAGCTAAATCAGCGGAAGGAGGTGTTCTCCACTACAATGGAATGCTCTCAAAGGTCAAGCATGTCCCCTATCATGCAAGAGTGGGATCCACTCTATTCAAGAGTGAAATAATATGATATGCATGGTGTTATATCATACAACATTCAACTAAAGGACTAAATCTTTTATTTATCTTGATTATGAACCAAGGCTTTAAGATGATGTTATGAGTTAATTTGGCTTTAGTTATGAGTTATTAATGAGATAAAGAAATAATTTTATCCTAGAGAGCTTACTGCATCTAGGCCATACTTCAAACATACACACTTTAAGAAACTTATGAAAAGCATGTCATTTGTATTATGCAATCTAACACAACAATCACACATTTGAACTTTGTGAAATAATAAAAGGTCGATGTAGTCGGTACCACAGTACACCTCAAAAAAGAAAAAGAAATTGGGTAGCCTAGCTTTACCCTTATACAACTTCATTATAATTAAATATTATAATTGAAATAAATGCCATAGGGGTCTTCAATTCTTATTTTTTTCTTTCCATCTTTGGATTAGTTTGCTCTAGGCTTCATAGGGCCTCCCAAGTATTTGCATTTTAGCCACTACTCACCCTAAACCTATAACACTAATCCTAATTCTATTATAAGAATTACATCTTCATGAAAAAAACTGTTTAACTACACTTGCAAAATAGATGTTAGCTAAATAAACATTCAAGCCAATCAATTATACTTCATTTATTTGGACTTAGCACATTACACTTAGGTAACCAAGCCCACCTATCCTAATTAGATCATGCTTAAAGGGTATAAATAGCACCTACAAGCAAGAATATTTATATTCATTTATTATTACAGAGGCCCCTCAAGCACAATCCCTTGCATATAATATTGTTAGGCTAATAAAAACCTAACATCCAGTTTATGGAAAAATAATCCTAACATCCTGTCTAAAAAATATTACATGACAAAATAGAACATATCACCACAACATATACCAGCCTAACTTAATACTAAGGTTGGTGACTTAGTATTCTAATGTGTGTTGTTAAGCTTAGTGTGGTATGTCTTTGATGGGCTTTAGAATTAGGATTTTCTAAAGTTTTAAGATTATTTAAATTACCCATTAAGGATGTTTTACTTTAAGTCTTTTAGTAGCTTGATTGGGTTTTAACTTATGTGTTTTACTTTATTCACTACTTAAGATCAAATCATTATGAAGAGAAGAAAGAGACTTAACACTTTCAACCTAAGTTAATTTCTAATGATAGATTATTATGGATTTAATTCTCTTAATAAACCACTTATAAATTTTATTTAGCCTAAGTTTAGATTAGCTTTAATGAATCTTATTCAAATATGAAAGGCATCTCAAGATTAATGAAATTAAGTCACCATTATATGAGTAATACTCCACCACTTCCTTTTATTATCAATAATATCCACAATTCTTCCTTTTAGTTTCTTTAATATTTGATTTAGTATATATATATACATATAATGTACCCATGTTTCTACACACTTAATGGATGTTGATGCATGAATTTGATAGAAAAGGGGAATTCATCACATATTTAAGCATATGCAAATATGTATAAGAAATTTAAGCAAGTATATGTCATTGTTAAACCAAGGAAGTGAGATTGTCTAAGACCTCCTTGGGGCTACTTAAAGCCTCATATTTCTGGGATGTCCAAACTATATACTTTTCCATTCAAATACACATAAGCATATACTTAAGTATATGAACAAAATCATAAAAAGTTTGTGTATACATATCCTTTATTTATGTAAAGCTTAATGGCATAAAGAAAGGGGTTTTACTTTATATTCTAACATATGCACACACACATAGATGAAATTAAGTACATGCCATTGTTAAACCAAGTGAGATTATCTAAGATCTCCTTGGGGCTACTTAAAGCCTCATGTTCTCGTAATGTCTAGAGTATATACTTGTTAGTTCAAATACATGAATACATAAGTATAAACATAGAAATAAAACCATCAATTGCTATCTTTTAATTATAAATAAATAAATATTTCATCTTCATATAATTAATTATTTATAATAAGCATTGATTTAAGCTTCAAATCACTTGATTCATAATTAACATATAGTTTCAAAATAGTTTAAGAATTACTAGTGATAATAGCCACACCATATAATCATATTTATCCAACTCATGCCATTTGAATGCAATCATATTATTTTGATTTTAAAACATGAATACATGAAGCACATGACATACACATTTATGATAATTGAAAGAAAGTAATTGAATATCACCACACAAAAACTTGATTTCATTAGTGTCTAAGGACAATCAAGTTAAATAAACATCCATTAAGCCTAATCAAAGTTTCTTTAAGGTTTAATTTTAATGTTCAAGTTACTAAAACCTAAAGAGGAGGAATGATACTTAGATTTCACTTCATCCCATATTGGTTATTTAATATGTTGAAGGAAATAAATTAAATATAATTTATTAATTAATTAGGTTCAATCCATTAATTATATCAATTTGATTATCCTTCCCAAGCTTCTTTAATTTAATTAATCACTTAAACATGAGCCTTCAATGATATGCTTTGGAAAAATGAAATTGGCAATGCACCTAAAAAGATCTAATGTAATTAGGCTCATGCTTAAGAGTTAATTAAAATAAGGAAAGAAAAGATTCAAGCTAAATACTCTTATGATTTCTCCACACTAATGGGAGAAACATAATTTCGTTAATAATTTTATATTATTAAACACATAAAGAGATTAATGGGTTGACACTCGAGTTATTTAAATTAATTTTATTTGCATTTTATTATTAATTTTTCTTAGTTTATCTTTAATTACTAAACATATTAATTAACCCATTAAAGAATACATTTGGAAACAATTAGAAGAAGAGATCTTAATTAATTCCTATGTTATCCCCACTCTTTTTATTAATTAATTATTCCTAATTACTCAATTTTACTATTCAATAATTTTAATAATTAGTAAATCACTTAAAAGGAGTAATTAGGTTTAAAATTTAGAATTTCCCAAACCACTTGGCAAATAATTCCAAGAAAAATATGGGAGGCTGAAGAGATCCCACAAATCAACATGCAAGATTTGGAATTAATTAGCCAAGTAATTTGGCCTTAATTAAGGTGATTATCCTAAGCTTCAAACCTTAGTTAAGCATTGTTCATTAGGCATTAATTGGGGTTAAATTTTATTGAATTCTCATCTATCTAAGCTTTCTAAAATAGGTTGTTTGCATTTTTTAGATTTTTTTTACAATTAGTTATCCTTTTCTGAAACTATGGATATTTAATTACATTTTTAAATCATAATTAATCATTTTAAACTATTGATGCCATATGGACACTATGACGACATTGCTTTGTACATTGTGCCATGGTATTGGTTATTTAAAACATCTTACCGACTGTTGACTCGTAGGCGACAGATACGGTTTTATCCCGGCCATTCAATCTTGGATCGACTTGAGATTAATCCTGTGATTATTGAAGGGATTATTTCAAGATTTTTAGCTTGATTATGATCAGCCATTCTAATAAGGTAGAATAGATAGCCAGTGATCCATTGTCCCTCGAGCATCAGAAGATTGACATCATCTACCTTTCGTTGCTTGATCCAAGTTCACTAGAGCTCATCTAATGGAAACATAAACTCCAAAATGATCAGGGAAGAAATTTGAGGGGATCCTATAGTGGAAATCACATGTAAATATAATTTGTTTTGAAAATTACCAACCCTAGGGGCAAAACTATAGTTTCTAGATTTTTTCCTTCATTGGAGCTAAAGACTGGTGGTTCATCGATAAACATAGTTTCATCTTAAAGAGATGAAGCCCTATTGAGAAGATCTCGAGCTGCCTCCCCTTCGATCAGTCTACAAACCAAATTCCACGACAAAGTTCACCAAATATAAAGATTGTTTTGCGTGGAATTATGAATGAGATGTTAGGTTTATCTCTGATGTTATAGTTCACAAACTAGAGATTTAAACTTGATGTAATTCTAATAAAGCAATATTATAAGCCTATGTGCCTTGAAATTGAATAAATGATCACTAAAGTAAAAGAAGTAATTGAGGTTGGGTTTATACTAGAAGAACAATACCATTCTTAGCTAGCAAGAATTGTCCTGATAAGAAAAAAAGGATAGTTAAATATGCATTTATGTGGACTTTAGAGACTTGAATAAGGCTTGTCCCAAAGATGAGTTCCCATTAGTGATACCAAAACTTATGGTGGACATAGCCACTTCACATGAAGTCTTTTCATTCATGGATGAATCATCTAAGTATAACCAAATAAAGATGGCTCCAAAGGATGAAATGCATATGGCATTCCTAACTCCTAATGAGATATTTTGTTACATGGTCATGCCATTCGGTCTCAAAAATGCCACTTATCAAAGAGCAATGATTAGAATATTATATGATTTAATTCATAATCAAGTTGAATGCTACATTGATGATCTAGTCATTAAGAGTAAAGAAAAGGAAAATCATTTGTATGACTTATGGATTATCTTCGAATGATTGCATCATAATATCCTAAAATAAACTCTTTGAAGTGTGCTTTTGGAGTAACTTTAGGAAAGTTCTTAGAATTTGTAGTGAGGCATTGTAGGATTAAAATTGATCTTGAAAGAATAATGCTATTATGGAAATGTCGCCACCTAGGAGTATTACATAATTAAGATCATTCTAGGAAAGGCTAGCATATTTAAAAAAATTTATATCAAACTTATCTAAAAGATGTCAACCATTTATGCTAACAAAGAAATATTCTAAATTTATCTAGATGAGAAATGCTAGAGCATATTTGAAAGCTTAAAATAATAATTGATTAATCCTTCTATTTTGGCTACTTTGATTTTAAGGAAGCCATTAATCTTGTACACTACAACATTAAATGAATCACTTGGAGCTTTATTTTCTCAAGATAATGAAGAAGGAAAGAAAACACCCTTTATTACCTAAGCCATAGACTCATCCCGGTAGAAATAAGTTATCCGCTTATTAAAAGCATTGTCTAGCTTAGTTTTTATCACTTGGAAATTAAGGCATTACATGCTTTCTCATAAAGTAAATTTGATTTCCAGGGTGAATCCTTTGCAATATCTAATGATCAACCCAACATTGTCTGAAGATCAAGTACATTGGTCTATGATCTTATTACAATTTGAGATCACATTTATCAATCTCTGTGCTATGAAGGATCAAGTTGTAGATGACTTCTTAATAGCACATCCACTACTCGAGGGTTCTTAAATGATGATCTTCTAGATGATCATATCATTATTTTAGAGGAAGAACTTAATACCACTTTGGAATTATATTTTGATGGTACAAAATCATAAAAAAATAATAAGAAATTAATTCTTTTATCCCAAGGAAGGTAGGGATTGGCTTGATTTTTATAACTCTAAACAAATGAATGATGTGATATTCCTACCATTTTTCTGAGCTTTGTATGAATAAAAAGCTAAATATTAGGCTTTATAACTAGACTAGAGTTAGCAATCCTTATGGATATGAAGAATATAAAAATGTTTGGGGATTTTCAACTAGCTATTAATCAAGTGAGAAGAATATATATGGTTTTGCATCCTATCCTTTTCAATTATTATCAACACAATGAAATTTCTTGAAAAGATCCATTTTGTAACTCTACATAGAATATCACACAAAGATAATTCTATAACAGATGCTTTGGCTATGCTTGTCAAAGAAATCATACGTCCAAAAAGAGAATCTATATCTATAGAAGTTCATAATCAACAAATTCTATCTGATATAGATTTAGATTACATGAATAGAAAAATAGAAATGCAAAGGGTAGCCACACTTGCTAATGTCAAGAAGAATGTGATTAGAGACAACTATTCATTGACTATTTAAGTGAGGGGTGGCTTTCTGAAGACAAGTCATTAGCAAGTCAAATGAAGAAACGTGTTTTGTCTTATGCATTAATGAGTAATGTATTGTATCATCAATCATTTGATCAAATGTGGCTACGATGTTTGGATAAACAACAAGCCCATAATATTATGACCGATATACATTCTAGATTGTGTGGCGCTCCTCAGTTTGGATATAAAATGAAATTGAAAATTAAAAGACTTGATATTATTGGCCTTCAATGTTAAATGATTGCATGGAAATTACATGTCATTATCATCAATGCCAAATACATGGTGAGGTACTACTTCAACCTCTAATGTACTACACCCAACTATTGCTTCTCTGCCCTTTGAGAGTTGGGGTACCGACACATAGGGCCTATTGATCCTCCTTCATCAAAGGGGAAACATTTTATATTAACTACAATTGATTATTTTTCTAAGTGGGATGAACTAGTTCCATTAAAAGAATTGAAAGCATACCATGTGCTTAAATTATTTTAGGAAAATATAGTATATCGATTTGGCATTACTCGTTGAATCATATCGATAATGGTCTTATTTAAGTCTAGTAAATTGAATCACTTTGTGGCTAGACATAAAATTGATTCAAGATATTTTACCATCTATTACTCTAGGGTAAATGGAATGTCCATAGTATTTAATAAAACTCTTGTATAAATTTTGAAAAAGAAACTTGATGATAATAAGTGTTAATGGAATGAAAAGTTAGTTGAAGCCTTATGAGCCTATCGGACCACATAATGGACCAACTCAATCTACACCATATGCTTTGGTTTATGGAACTAAAGCTATTCTTCCATTGGAAGTACAACTACCTTAATTGAGAATAGTAGTTAATAATAATAATATAATAGATCAGATTCACAAACTTTGACTAGAAGAACTTGAAAGCCTTAAAGGAAAATGTTTAAAAGCTCAACAAGTCCTTGAACATTACCAATCTTATATGGTTCAAGCATATGATAAGTTGGTCTATCCTAGATCTTTTCGGTAGGAGACTTGGTCTTGGTTCTTAAATGGCAAATTTTAGTTCATCATAGGATAGATAACAAATTTGAGCCAACCTGGGAAGGACCAATCGTGGTGGAAAAAGTTCTATGAAGGAGGCTCTTATCAATTAAAATTTGTAATGATGAATGTCTAATGCCACCTATAAATGGACATTACTTGAATAAATATTATATATAAAATGTACTTTAATTTCAAAAGTGATGATCAATAAAATTATGTTCATCTTTGTAGCTTTTGCAATTTATTCTGATCCAAGTATCATCTCTTTTAAATTTTATGTAATGACTTGTAAACTTTTACAAATTTTCTTAAGTCTTTTTGATGAATAATCTTTACATTCTTATAAGATGGGAGCAAGCTCATTTGTGGCACCCTTATTATAAATCTATTGAGTTTAGAGTAAGCCTTTATGCACCATTCCCATTGGTTTGGAGTGAGCCCTGCATGGCATCACTCCTACTTTTCACAGGATAGTATTAAGTCATTGAGACCCCTTTCATATCAAGATAATTCAGGTTAGGAGTAAGTCACTAAGAACCCTTTTGTATTACTCAAAAAAAAATTTGAGGTTTAGGATTAAGTCACCAAAACCCCTTTCCTCAACCTTAGCTATCTAAGTTGGATTCAGATGGCTAACCAAATAGGAGTAAGTCCCTTGGTAGGCATCCTTTCAAATGATAAGGATAGGATTAAGTCATTAAAACCCTATTGATGTCAAATGAACTACATTGTTAGGATTAAGTCATCAAGACCCCTTTCCTACTAGCTAAAATTTTGAGGCTTAGGATCAAGTCATTAACAACCATTTTTTTCGTTATACCTATTCAAGAAGGAATTAAGCCATTGAAAGCCCCTTCTTTATAGCTAATTAGATAGGAGTAAGTCCCTTAGTAGGCATCCTTGTAAGAAAATTAGGATAAGATTAAGTCATTATGACCACTTTTCTTTTTCAAACTATTCAGGTTGGAACTAAGCCATTGAAGTCCCTTTTTTATTAGTTGAATTTTACTAGATTAGGATTTAAGTCCTTGTAACCCATTTTCTAGCTCAAAATAAAAGAAATTTAATAGTGAAAATGTCTTTGAAGGCCCCATTCTATAGACTATTCAGGTTAGGGATTAAGTCCATGTGACTCCTACCGATTAGTCAAAATCTTTAGGATTAGGAATTAAGCTGTTGAAAGCCCCTCTCCTCAACTTAGATATTCAGGTCAAAATATTTAAAATGTTTCTTAAAGACCATAGTGATATCTTAGAGACTCCTAGTTCTTAGAAACCCCTTCCTAATAGCTAAATAAATAGAATAAATCCCCTAGTGGTATCTTTCTTTGGTTATAATTCATATAGTTTGGTTATAAGTAAGTATCCATGTTGGCATCCTCTTTAACTATTATCTCTAGATAGGAGTAAGTATCCATAGTGGAATCTTTGCTAGAAAAAGAAAACTTTAGGGTCTTTTTATAGACCTTTTCTTTGGAATTGGTTAGTCATTTAGACTACCTCCAAGCTAATCTTACTTAGAAAGATATGAGTCATAGTGCTTTCTTTCTTAGTTAACCACTAAAATCTGTTGTGGTCAGCTTGAGAATAATTCCATTGATGGAATGTCCTCTGACTATGTTAGTATTAGATTCCTCATTGAGTCTTTTCGTAACAACATCCCTACCCTTCTTGGAATTTAGTGGATCTAAGTTTCTAAGAATATATAATTCTAAATTGAAATAAATTCAAGCATAATTTTCTCTATCTTTCATAATTAAATTCAAATTAAAATTTTAAATCAAAACTAAAATAAAATTTAAATTTTAAACTTTAAAAACTAAATTCAAACTTTTCTAAGCTTATTCTTGTGATTTTGTTGACTAGTTCGGTCAACGCAAATATGTGCGGTGTACTCTAATTAGTCCACCACACATATTGTGGGGAGGGGGGTGGTCCATTTATTTACATCATTTTTGTATGAGGATAACATCATCTCTAAACTAGAACTTAGGACATCTAATTCTATATTAGAAGCCTCCTAATTAAACACTTAAGACACTACATCCAATGGTCTAATGCATCCATCAAAGATTTGATCTAACCCAATAATATTAGGTGGACCCAAACTAAACACAAATATGAACACATGATGGAATCAAATACATTATCATTAAAACCTAAATCTAATTGAGCTTAGACTAAGGTAATTTGGGTGATTAACCTAATTATCCTATTTAAACTCAAAATTAATCAAATCCAATGAAAGTCAAATAAAATAAAAACAAATTGAAATCAAATCTAATAAAAGGTATAAAATCATTACACAAAATGAATGGAGTTAAATCCAATTGAAAGTCAAATGAAAGTCAACCATTAAACATAAGGTTGACTTATGTGGGTCCCACCAAGTCATAGGTCAACCCACCATAATTTAACTAAATTAAATCATTTCAAAGGCTCAAAATCATTAAATTAGCATGTTTAAACATGAATCAAATGAATCTAAAACTAATAAGGCCTTAAATGCTAATTAGATCATTTGATCTAAATAGGCCTAAATGGACCATATTAGATTCAAACTAAAATTAAATTGGATTTAATTTAAATTAATCATTCAAAATCATATGAAAATCATCTTTAAACAAAATTTAACTAATTATAAGATTTAATTTGATCATTTGACTCAATTAAACCCATGGTAACCTATTAAACCCTTTTTGACCAAAGTAGGTTTGAATTCAAATTTAACTTCAAATGATGTAAATTTGATTAACCCAAATCATCTTAAATGCTTGAATAAACATAATTAAAGCCTAAATATTAATCCAATCCATTAAATGGAACAAACCAAGCTAAACCAAAGAGAAGAAATACTTAAGTAAATCAACATAAGGTATTTGCCCCTAAACCCAATTAAAATGAGTTTGCTGACTCATGAATCATCTTAAATATGATTTGAAGAATTAATTGCTAATTCAAATCAATGAGTAATAAATATTAATCATACTTAGTATATTCCAAATCAAATTAAACTCAAATGGTTTAAATGTGAAAGTGTGAGCTTAAACATATACTAATGATATTCCAACGCATCTAACCGCAACCTTAAATGAGTTTAGAGTAATTGGAAACTAAAGTTAAGCAAATTAAGAAGGTCCAAGTCCATCAAATAAGGGGAATATGCCATGGAGAAAGAGAATGAAGCATGAAGACAAACCCTTTCCCCATTCCATTTATCCTCCTCCATTCCTCATCTTAATTGCCTTGGATTGACTCCAATCAACTGCCCACCCCTTAGAGCTAGCCTCCCACGGTAGCAATCACCTTGGACGGCCATGGTGGATTTTCCTCCCCATATAGATCTTGGCCTCTCATGGAAAACATCCTGAGAGTTTTCCTTAAGTGGTTCTAAGTATTCCATCAACTTCCTCAAGTGAAACAAAGGATAGCGTACCCTTACCCCAATCTCCACACCGTCGACAAGCCGTAGTTCGACTAGACCCATTGAAAACTGAGCGAAGCTTAGCTTAAAGAGAAATCCATGTGGTAATTTGATTCCTTACACCCAAAGGCTTATCACATCACTACGTAGCTGTTCGAATTATTTTCACCACTAGAGATCACCACTGATGAGTTATGGATTCACACTGACCACTTTAGCATTCGGTGTTGGTCCTTTTTGAAATAAACTTGATCTCAACTGAGATCAAATCTTGATGGATTTGTAAATAAAATTGAGTGATTTCATTGGCTAGATTGCTAGGAATCACTTTGATTCAACAACAACTGCTTAATTCTCTCTGTCAATAAGAGGGATGTAATCTCCACTGTACGTTCCTTTTATTAGGAATGGATTGAGATCTAGTTGGATCTTTGATTTAAATCTCACAAGAAATCTTAGGATGAATTCGAGCCATTCGATCGAAGATAAGACAACCCAAATCTTCAAAAGCGGAGCCACATGAAAAGTTTGAAAAGCAGTGCCGTGTGTAAAGTGTGTAAAGTAGTGTCGCGACAACCCCACATGCCACCGACATTGATAAGTAGGAAAATCTGGGTTTTCTGGATTTAAAAATTGTAAAATAATCATAGAAAATTCAAAAAAAAAAATCATAGAAAATAAAATACTCAACCAAAAAAATATAAATAAAGGCTTTATGGATTCATCACAATGAGGAGAATCCATTAAACATATAATTCTATTTTTTATTAGGTAGTTTTGGGTTAATTTGAGTATAAATGAAAATAATCGAACTCAAACTAAACTCAAATCATTAATCCAATTAATTTGATACTTTCGAGAATTGAAATTAAGGCTAAAACCTACCTTACATAAATTTTTTAGGATTTATTGAAAGAAAATCAATATTTATGTAAATTTCAAACCTAAACTATTAATTTAATGAAATAAATTAGTAGTAAATTAAGAAAATCTTGAATAATTATAAAACTGAATTTAATCATCATAATAAACCTTAATGATCCTAAACACATCATTACAACTCTCTAGAATCTAATACCCTTAAATGACTTAATTTGATAATTAATTGCATTAATTAATTTAATTAATTAATCTAAAGATAAAAAAATCATAATAAATTAACCAAATTTCCAAAAATTTTACATAAACCCTCTATGGATTCATCTTCTAAAAGATAATTTTAGCAAAATTATAACCTATTATTAATTCCTTTTAATTTAAGCCTAATTACAATTTTATTAAATAATTAAAACTTTAATTAGTCCTAAATTATACCTCTGATTAGGATGAAACTTCAAGGAACTTAAATTGGCAAGGAACCTTACTTTTCATAAAAATTTCATGATCAAATGACCTCTGATTTGAAGTTGTTGAATTTCTAATCTCTAGGTCAATATAATTGAAATAAAAAATTATAAAATTACAAAATTATAAAATTTATAAAATTAACTTAAAACATTTTAATTAACATGAGAATACTTAAGAATAATTTCTTAATCCTCTAGAGTCAAAGAATTTGAATAATGATGCTCATAGGGTTTAGGGTTTAATGAAATAATTAAAAGATATGTAATTTAATCTCAAATCTTATATCATTAAATTTATAATAATTCAATTAATCAATTGAGTTTCAACATAAATTAATCTCTAGAATTCATTTATATGAAAGTCCTTAAACCCATGAATAACATAATTTTAAATATAAATGAAAATGAAATAATTAATTAAATTAATTAAATGGTCTAAAGAACTAAAATAGCTTAGATTTAAATTGGAAGCCCAAAGTAGTTCATTTCTTAAGCTTCTAATGTTTTTATTAGTAAACAAAACTCTATCTTAATAAATTAAACCAAGTAATGAAACTTTAACATATAATGCTATATTAAGCTTAATCTGAATAAGAAATTAGAAAGCGTAAGATAATGAATTCCTTAAATGATAAAATCAAGACTTCCTAAAGATTGATTGAAACTAGTTGAATTAACTTATCAATATCTATATATATATATATATATATATATATATAAATTAATGAAATAAATGAACGAAATCATCACTTGAAATTAATTAAGTTAACTTATCCAACATCACTAACATAACATTAATGAAATGAATAAATGAAATTAATTAAAATCAAATAAACCTAAGTGATAAATTAAGAATACATAAATAAATAAAACATGAAATTGAAACATAATAGATAATTTAAATGGTGAAATTAAAACCTAGTTTGAATTAAGATATCAACTTAAGTAAGTTAGTTTATTCAAGATAATAAACATCAATAAATATAAACATAAACATTAATGAAATATATTAATAAATTCAATCCAAATCAAATAAACAAATAATATTAAATGAACATTTAATCAAATCAAAACAAACATAAGATCAAATATGAAGTTAAGTTATAAAAACAATATAAACTAAATAACATTAAATATAAATGAATCAAATCAAACTTAAAAAAAGCTAAATATTATAAATCATGGTAACATGGACTTTAAATTAAGATTTAAAGAAGCATTTTGAATCTTAACTAAAGATTATAAAAAAACCAAAGAAACATTAATTAATGCAAAAAAAGTGAAATAGAAATGAAATCCCCAAATCTCATTAATATAAAACTCCAACCTTAAGAGAAAAAGTAAAACATAAACCAAACTCAATTTAAAATGAATCACTCAAATGAATCTAAAAGAGGCTAACTAAGATTCTTAGAATCTTAATTTGGTCCTTAGAATGAATTCTTACCTTCAGATGAAAGTCTCATTTTATTAGGATTTAAGATATTGAATAGAATGGGTTCCACCCAAGTGGAATTTATTTTATTCTTCATTCTCAAAACTTAAATATCACTTTAACATAAAATGGAATTAAAAATGCAAATAAACTTATAAATCAATTAAAGAACTTAAATTGAAACCACACAATGGTAAATGAAATAAACCTTGAAACATGAAAACTCAAACCTAAAATGCCAAGTGCAATTATACCACACAAACCCTTCCTTCACATATACGATTATTAGGTCACTGATCCTAGACTTAGGTTAGATCGATCTATAATGTTGTGTTATGTGATGTGAAATATTTTCTTAGTTTTGTAGTGTATTATTTTAGACTGGATGGCTAGGATCATTTGCAAGCTAGTTCGAAGGTAGTATGTTCTTTTAGTCTAACACTATTTTCTATATGGGTTGTGCTAAAAGGGGTGGCTATAATAAAAAATATATAAATGTTATTTGCTTCAAGAATGTTTAAGTCCTTAAGCATAGCTAAATGGAACAAGTGGGCTTGGTAAGCAACTAATGCTAAGCTCGTATGTTTGCAAATATAACTACTAGAGTGTTGTTTGTATTTCCTAAAGTCTATTTTTTAGGGTTTAGGAATTTATTTTTGAAATTTTAAATGTAATTTGAGCCTTTATAATTTATGGGGTCTAGGAATAGCAAGAGATGACCCTACCCATGCATGGATGAATTGTCCCTTATGAAGCCCATGGAGGTCCCTAAAGATGGTGACAATCCTAGAAGAAGACCCCCATAGATCAAACTTTTATTTCTAGGTCACAGTATAAGGGTAGAGCTAAATTGCCCATTTTTTCTCTTTCTTCCAAGGTGTGCAGTCATACCTAACTGCATTGGCATGTTCTATTTTAATTAGATTTATTTATTCTATTTTGGGTGTGCATGATAAATAACTTGTTTATCTAGGTTTCTTATTATGATTATATTTCTGTGATGAAATGCTTAGAATGTTGAACACCTATAAAATTAAATTTTTTACCCAACCTAAATCTAAACAACTTAAACACAAAAAATAAACTAAAAATCTGATGTTAATTTAAGCCTTATGTACAACTTAAAAGCAACTAGAAATAATTGATTTTATGAAACAAGTTATCATATTATTTGTACTCCTTTAATTTGGTGCTTCACCCATTGCACATAAGAAGGCATCTAACCTTTGAGGATGACTACCCTTCTTGGGTAAGTGTGCCTTCACTTTCTGATTTAGCCCATGGCCACTTCTAGCTGCATATCATTGTAGGAATAAATTGAATACCCATGTCTTAAATGAATTGTGAGTCAAAACATAAAAAATAAATTTTGTTGCATCAGTTAGGTGCATGTCATACCTAACATGATCTTAAGGATAAGGAGTGAGTTTAGGCTCTTAGTCTCTTTCCTAAATATAGTATCTCAACCATCTTGTAACATGAAGACTGAACTTATGGATTTAAAAGTGTTTAGGTGATGTTAGTCGGCATCCCTTCCAAGCGGTAATAAATCCATAAGTCTTAGGGATAGGTTTGTTTCTCAAGTGAGACAAAGAGCCTATAATTTCAGAATTTGAACTAGGTCAAGCTGATATGTCAGAAGCACTTGTAAACTCAAGTTTTGAAGCATCGACATTTCTATTGTCTTGTTTTGCTAGATTCTAAGTCCAAGATTTTTAATAAAATGCCAATTTAAACTCTACTAAATTCAATCTCAAAATTATAAAGCTCAATGGTAGATTAGTTGAAATGCCCATTAGCATCCCAATATTTATAGGCAC
Source organism: Cymbidium sinense (assembly GCA_021442155.1). Lineage (NCBI taxonomy): Eukaryota > Viridiplantae > Streptophyta > Magnoliopsida > Asparagales > Orchidaceae > Cymbidium > Cymbidium sinense. The sequence continues at coordinate 32,275,159 of CM038229.1, forward strand.
TTCCTACTTAATCCCAATTGGTCTCCAAAAGAACTCTTTCTTCTTTGAAGTGTTCCTTATTAAAATTTTAAGTTATTATCTTTTTAAGACAAGCTTTAAAATCTATAGAAATAAAAATCTATTTCTTCAATCGAGAATATTCTTAGGAAGAGATCTTTCATTCCTAAGATGTAATTAACTATATGGGCTTGCCCTTATAGGGAATTACAAACTTAACAAAATAAACCCTATTCTACTTTTCCATAGTTTAGGAGAAAAATCTCTGGTATATTAAAGAACCATCAACCTTCGGAGTCCTTATTAAGTAATCGAATCTATTATAGGGTACTATGTTTATCGTTCGAGATAATATATTTATCCCTAATGACATATTTAATTATCCAAATAAGTATCACTAAGATTTTTGTGGTGTTAAAATAAAAATTCAATAATGGTTTTCTAATAGTATATTCTAAGTAAGAATTCAGTGCATAATATGATGAATCTATAATTAGTTTATTAGAGCGAGATTTGTTAACGAAAATAGCATGTATTAATTTGAATAAAATCAAATATGAAAAAAAAAATCCATAGGATTTTCAACCAACAACTTATTCATAAATTAGAATGATCTCAAATCAATGCATTTAATTAATTCAAATCCATGATGATTAGTTAGTTTTTTAAGTAATAAATTATTTAAAATAATTTTATTATATTTAATAGGAGCTGACCATGTGCTTTCATAAAATAGATTTAATAAAAAAGAAAGGATATTAAATCGAAGTATATTTGAATTCAAATTTAAATTAACTTCAAGTAGTTTAGTTAAACTTCAATTAGTTAAAATAAATCATGCTAGGGTCTGCCAAATCATTTCATAAATGATTAGAATCAATATTTCTTATTGATTTTGCAATATATATTCAAAATAAATTCAAATGAATGAATTTTTAAAATTTGAAAAATAAAGAAATTTTTTATGGGAATATTTTAAATAAATTTCATATGAATTATTAATCAAAAGTTTATGAAAAATTTGGCCAAAATAGTTTTGGGATGATAGGAGAGAGAAAATGATAATTTAAATAGTTCTAGAATAATTTATTATCATGCAAGAAATAAATGGATAAGCAATATGATTTAGCATGAAAATGATTTAATAAAATATGAACTTAATTTATCTTGCTTGAAAACACATTAAATGACTCATGCATTTAATTCATGTTATCTAAAATGAATAATTTAAGGAATTATTAAAGTGTAATGCAATTTTAATATGTAGAAAATATGAGTCAAATTAAGTAAAATATTTTGAAATAAATAAATCATTTATTTTATTTTATTGAGATATTTATTTTTTTAATATTGTAATTCTTAGAAAATTTCCAACTAGTTCGAATTCAATAACTCTAGCTTTCTGAATTGATTGAAGAATCAAGATTTGAAGAATTTTTCTACATCACTTGAGTTTAAACCAATTAATAGTATCTAAAGATATGTTTATTATTATCAAAGCTATATCAAATGAGATGGGGCTCATGAAGTCAATAATATTTCTAAGTAGAATTAGCCAAGAGATAGTCTAAATGACTAGTCAATCCTAAAGGAGGATTTATATGTAGACCCTAAAGTATTTTTCTTAGAAAAGATGCCATTATGGATACTCACTTGTATAGAGGTGATAGTTGGAGAGGATGCCACTATGGATACTCAATCCTAACCAAACTACATAAATTTTAACTAGAAAAAGATGCCACTAGGGACTTACCCCTATCAGGTTAACTATTATGATGGGGTCTTTAATGACTTAATTCTAACCTAAATAGCTAGACTAAGGAAAGGGTCCTTGAATGGCTTAGTTTCTAATCCTTAAGATTTTGACTAATAGGTAGGGTCACATGGACTTAGTTCCTAACATAAATAGTCTATAGGAATGGGGCCTAAGAGTGGCTTATTTCTATTTCTAAATTTCTTTTATTTTAAACTAAAATGGGGTTGGAAGGACTTAAATCCTTATCTAGTAAGATTTAGCTAATAGGAAATCCTTATTTAGTAAGATTTAGCTAATAGGAAGGGAATTCAATAGCTTAATTCCAACTGAATAATTTGAAAAAGGAAAGGGGTCATAATGACTTAATCCTATCCTTATTTTCTCGGAAGGATGCCTACTGAGGGATTTATTTCTATCTTTTAGCTATAAAGAATGGGTTTTAGTGACTTAATTCCAATTTAAATAGCTAAAGTGAGGGAAGGGATTATTGATATGATTTTTAAATGAGGTTGACATTATCCCTAATCCTAATAATTTTGACCCCTAATCTTAGTTTAGAGTTTATTAATTAGGTACTTAGGGCACTACACTTAATGACTAGGTGAACAAACCAAAATAAAATAACAAATCTAAGAAATACTAAATTTAAAACCAAAATGAAATTTGAAATTAAATTAAACTCAATACTCTAAACTAAAAGCCTAGATCATCCTAGTAGACCCTTCTAGGGCATGACCAAACCCAATTGGATTAGGTGAACCCAAATTAAACCCAATTGAATAAAATTCAAATTAATTATAAATCAAACATATTTAAAATGAAATATAAATTCAATTGAGCCTGAATTGAGATAATTGAGTTTGATTAAATCAATTAACCAATTTAAGCTCAAAATCACTTAAGTCCAAGAAAATTTAATAAAATTAAAACAAATCAAACCCAACTCAAACCAAAAGTACCAAACTAATGCACTAATATAAATGAACCCAAAAATAAATCTATATGAGGTTCACGGTTGTCAACTGGGTCATTCGACCTATAGTTGACCCATGTGGGCCTCACCAAGTAAAAAGTCAACCAGCCAAAATTTGGTTAAATTGAGTCATTTCAATGACTCAAAATCATCACATGAATAGTTTAAATATAAATCTAAGCAAATTTAAATCCAATACGATCTCAAATGAGTTAATTGGGTCATTTGATCCAAATAAATTCAAATTAGTCATATTTAACCTAAATTTAAACTAAATTGGAAATAATTTTATTCAAACATCCAAAACCATTTGAAATATAAATTAACATAATTTAACAAATCCTTGGATTTAATTTGATATATTAGAATATTTGACCTATGTGAACCCAACCTAACCCATTCAAGCTAAATTTGGTCAACATAGATCAAATTTGAAATTTTGCTCAAATTAATTGAAATTTATCAATTCAAATAATTTCAAATGCTTCATAAAACACAACTAAAACTTAAATAAATTCCAAGATGGTTAATTAAGCTATTTAACTTAATTTAACTCATTTTGGTCAAAGTAAGTCAAGTTGAGTTTAAATCAAATTAATTTCAAACTAAAGCAATTTAAATGATCCTAAAGACTTTGAATGATAAAATTAAGCTTAATTGAACTTTAACTTAAATAAGCCAATGGAATTTGATTCACTCAAACCAAATCTAATTTGAGTCAAATTGATCCAACCCAAGGTTCAACCCAAAATTGACCCAAATTAAGTCATGCCCAAAGACTCCCCAAATCTTGATCAACGATGATAAAACTTTAGTTTAAATGAGAAAAGAGAAAGGACTAAAGGTCAACAAAAGAGGAAAATACAAAGGAAAATATCAAATAAATGCTAAGGGCCATGATCTTCATCTTCTTCTCCATACCCCATTTGTTTGACATAGGAACACACTTAATTAATGGCTTACCTAATGCAGCAAGTGGAGACCTCCATTTTCCTCATGGCCAACACCTCCACATGGTGATGAATAGTGATTTTTGACCAACATTAAAGGGGAAGAAAAGAGCACCCAATTTGCTCTCTTTTGGCATTTACTATCCTCCAAAAGCTCCAGACAAAACCAATCCATTTCTCTCACTTTTTTGGCATAAAATCATAGAATCTGACAAACTTCTGGTGAGAGGCAATGGCCATTGATAGAAAAGACAACCCAAATGGAGTCAATGGAGGAGAACCTTAATAAGGACTCACTTCAACTCAAGGAAGCTTTTTGGTATAAATAAATCCATCAAATATGAGCTTCTGTAAGGTAATTATTTCAAAACTTAGAAAATCCATAGGACTTTTTATTTATGATAATACTCGCTTGATTCTAAAAAGGATTCCCTTAGATTACCCTTTATTTTACTTTCTCCCACTCCCCTGAAATGAGACATTTTTTGATGAACTCACTAGAAAGTCGAATGGGCTATTTGGGTGGAACCAACTACCCAAGCTGTCGAGTTCACCGTCTTTAAGGGTGAAAGCACAATAGTCCATCTCCCTCTTTAATGGGATGGATGGTTGTGATTAAAAGCCCCTTTAGGATAATTTAGACCCCTTTAGATCGACAAGTTTAATTTAGATCGTTTGATACGATCGAGAACAACCCATTTCCTACATTTCTTTGTGAGCATCCAAATAGACTAATTAGTAGATGACACTAAAATAGATCTAGTTGGCCCTCATTGGTTTAAGTTGAAAATTTAAAACAAAATAGATTTCAAAATTACTTTAAAAGACTCAAAATTTAAAAAATTATAAAAAATACACAATAAAAAATTAGTAATCATTCATTGGATTCATCTTTTTAGGAATCCAATGAACCTAAAACCCCCAATATTTATTGAGTATTTTGGAATTAATTTATGTTTGAATGAAATTCAATTTTTTTTAATAAATCCTAAAATAATAATCCAATTAATATTAAATTTTTAGGTAATAAAATTGAGGCTAAGATCTACCTACCATAAGAATTTCAAGAAAAAATGACAAGTGCATTGTGAGAGATTAAATTTTGAAGCTCAAATGGCCTATTTTAAAAAATAAGTAATTAAAAATTATGAAAATCATAAAAATAGCTAAAACACCTTAATTAATATCATAGAGCTTTAAAGATATTAGAACCTTTGAAACTTGATAATCTTAAAAATCACTCAATTATAATTTAATGAATCATCAAGATCATCATTAATTAGATTTATTAAAGTTAAATTTAAATAAATTAAATATCTGATCAAAATTATATTAAAACGAATACTTAAACCCACATGAAACCAACCCTAAATTGAATCAAGCAAATATCACATAATGCTTAACTTAAACCAAGTTAAACCTAAACCTAATCAAACATAAAGTTAAACTTAATTAAATTAACTATATGAAAGCCAATTAAGTATTAATTAAATCTCAAATTAAGCTTAATCAAATGAACCTAAATCATAAAATCATTAAGTATACTATTGATCTAATCATATAAAATCAAATTAAAAGCTTTAATACCTAATTAACTTAAATTAAATCAAATCTTAAATAACTTGGTGGAAAGACTATAATCAAACCATGATTAAACCTTGACTAAGCTAATCATGAATAAATTAATTAATCTTTAGTAAAACCACTAAAGCAATCTTCAATTAAGCTTGTCATTTTTGTCCACATAAATTTAATCATTTAAATAAGTTAATTAATTAATTAGAAACCAAACTTTATTGATTAGTAATCAAATCTCAATTAAATTAATAACTTAAAATATTATTTAATCATATCAATTGAACATCAACTAACCTATAATTCAATCAACTACTTATCCAAGATAATAATTTTAGGTTAATAATACTAAAACTAAATAATCAATTAATCAAGATTGAATCAATTGATCATTAAAGTAAAGTAAGTCTCTTTACTAAATTATTAATATGCCTTCAGAGTGACTTTAAAGAAATTCTAAGGAAAAATAGTGAGGCATAGAGGGATTGAAATTGATCCAGAAAAAAATTTAAGTCATCCTTGAGATGCTGCCTCTATGAGTATCACTCAATTTAGGTCTTTTAGGGAAGCTAACTTATCTTAGAAGATTTATTTCAAACTTATCGAGAAGGTGTCAACCATTCACTATTTAAATAAAAAAGATACCAATTTTTATTGGGTTGAGAAATATCATAATGCTTATGAAAACTTAAAATAATATCCGATGAATCAACTTATTCTAGCAGCTCCCATCCCTGAAGAACCATTAATCCTATGCATTGTAGCCTTGGAGGACTCTTTTGGTGCCTTGTTTGCTCAAGTCAATTAGGAAGGCAAGGAGAATGCCTTGTACTATCTGAACCACATGCTTAGACCCATAGAGGTGAACTATCCATCAATCAAAAAGTATTGTTTGGCTAAGGCATTACATGCTTTTTCATAAAATAAACTTAATCTCATGAATCAATCAATTGTAATATCTTATAACATCCTACATTATCTGGATGTCTAGCATTGTGGTCTTTAATTTTGTTACAATTTAAAATAATATTCATTTTGTTATGTGATGTGAAAGGTTAGCCCATTGCTGATTTTTTAGCATCACATCCACTTATTGAAAGTTCTCCCCTGAATGGATAATCTTCTTGATAAACAAGTCATGAGTTTAAAGGGTCAAAATAATGCCACTTGGGAGCTTTAGTTTGATGGAGTAGCATCCTCAAAAATGGCCAAGGAGATGAACTCCACCATCCTAAGGAAGACTGGAATAGCCTAGTATTCATGATGTGATATTCTTACCATTTATCTGAGCTTTATACAAACAATGAACAAGCTCTAATAAATCAATTCTAATGGAGATAAAGGAAATAAAAATTTGCAGGGATTCTCAACTAATGATCAATCAAGTGGGAGGAATCTACAAGGTTTTAAATTTGAAACTCCATAAATATCATAAATAGGCTATGAAGTTACTTAAACAAATTCCTTATTGTGACTTAATATAGGGTCCCATGTATGGATAATTCCACCACAAACATTCTTACAAAGCTCGCAAAAAAGATTTCTTGTCTAGAAGAAGAATATATTCCAATAGAAGTCCAGAATCATTAGGTTTTATCTCTTATAGATTTAGATTACACTAATAGAACTCAAATTAAAGGGTTGGTCACCCATGCTAAAAATGAAGAGGGTAGGTAAAGGTAGCCATTCATGGAACATTTACATGAAGGAAGACTTCCATCAGACAAATCTAGATGCAAATCAAATAAAGAAATGATCATTACCATATGCGTTATTCAACAACCTATTATATCAAAAGTCATTTGATCATATGTGGTTATGTTGCTCAGATAAAGATGAAGCTTAGAAGATTATGGCTAAGATAGATGTTGAATTGTGTGGTGCCCATTAGTCTAACCCTAAAAAAATGAAAATTAAAATATTTGGATATTATTATCCATCGATGATCATGATTATATGGATGTTGTACATTGTTGTCATCATTATAAAGTAGATGGCGTCACCTACATCAAGCACATAATGTGTTACATCTGATGGTTGCTTCTTGGCCCTTTGAGTGTTGGGGCACATACATCATAGGGCCCATTAATCTTCCATCTGCTAAGGGCACTGTTTCATATTAGTTGTGACTAACTACTTCTCAAAGTGAGCCGAAGCAGTCCTACTGTGGGAAGTGAAGGCACACAATGCACTTCACTTCTTTAAGGAACATGTCGTATATCGATTTGGTGTACCTCGCCAAATCATATATGATAATGGTTCACTAATTTGGTCAACTAAAATAAATAAATTCCCTGACAAACATAATATTGATTGGTGGTATTTTACCATTTATTACCCTCGAGCAAATGGTTTATTGATTCCTTCAATAAAACACTTATTTGGATTCCAAAGAAAATTCTTAATGAAAATAAATGTTAGTGGCATGAATTGTTGGTTTAAGCTTTATGGGCCTATCAAACCACTTATAGGACACCAACTTAGTCTACACCTTTTGCATTAGTTTATGGGTTGAGACTACTCTTCCCCTAGAAGTGTAATTGCCTTTGATAATCACCATTAATAATCAAATCACATTAGAGCAAAATGCCTAACTTCGATTGGACAAGCTTGAGGTCTTGAAGAGAATTTCTTACAGGCTCAAAAATATTTCAAGCTCTACCAGTCAAAAATGGTTCAAGCCCATAATAAATTGGTCCATCTTAGAACTTTCAAAGTATGCAACTTGGTCTAAGTTCTTTGAAGGCCTAATTTAGTCCATCGAAGGGTGGGCAACAAATTTGAACCAACATGGGAAGGGTCATTTATTTTAGAAAGGGTTTATGAAGGGTGTTCATAATATTTAATTGAATGTAATGGTGAATGCCCAATGCTTCCCATTAATGGACATTATTTGATGAAGTATTCCACCTGAATGTACTTTGAAATGAGTTTTGAGCAATAAACTTTTATTTTCATGATGCACTTGTGTTACTCTCTCATCTGAATTGAACTAAAAATGTCGGGAATAGAACACCATTCTATGATGTATTCCTCTTTAAGAGACTTAACTTCTCTTTAACAAAATTAATCAAAATCAAGAAGTCCTAATTAGCTACTGTTTCATGCTAGACCAGGACTAAGTCCATCACAGGCATCATTCTCTACCTGAAATTAGTGTAGTTCAGTGAGAAGTATCTGTAGTAGTGTCCTCTCTGACTACAATTCTAGACAGGAGTGAGTACCCATATTGACATCCTATATAAGAATGATAAAAAAAATCCATTAGTATTATCAAGGTAGGAGTAAGTATCCATAGTGGTGTCCTATCTCTCCAATATGGCTAGATTAGGTCTATGTATCCTAAGAAGCAACCTTCTCTGGTTGAAAGTAGTGTAGTTCAATATGGAGTTATTGACCTTACGTTTAGAGTGAGGATTCAATCTTCACATCTTAGATCTAAGAGTCTTCTAAACACTAGATTCTTCTTAGTCATAGGGAAGTTCTAATGACTAAGCAAACACTTAACCCAAACATAAGGACTTTGGAGGATTCACCATAAGATTAGGCTATGACTTAGAACTAAGGAAACCTACCTACCCTATGGTCTGACCCATGACTTATGTCTAACTTTAAGTCCAAAACCAACTTTAAATTAATGTGAAACCAAACCTAAAATCAAACCAATACCAATTGAATCCAATCTCATATCAAAACTCCAAGCCAAAATCAAACCCATCTAACCCTATGATTTAATCCTATTGATTTGGCCCCAAACCTCCCTCAATCAAACTAAACTCAATTGATTTTCTCAAACCATTTAAATAATCATCTCAAACTCTTCCAAAATCTACAATAAACTATTGATCAAAATCAATTCAACCAACCTTTCAGCTGGTAGAGTACCCTTTTGGACTGGTAAATCTAAGATAGGCCCATGCTTAGATAGCCCCTTCTTAGTGCGGTCTATTGTAAACCGACGGGGTCTAAATCAAACTCAAATTCAAACTTACTTCCCCAGTGGAGTTAAATCAATCAAATCAAATTAAATCAAATCAACCTCCCTAGTCGAGTCAAATCAATATATAAATCAAATTAATCAAATCAAATCAAAATAAATCTAATCTTGATCACCATCAGATTCAAGCTTGTATCCCCATCCATAAATCAAATCAAATCAAACAAAATAAATAAATTCAACCAAATATATATCCCCAGTGGATTTCTCCTAACCTAAATCAATCAATCCAATTCATGTGTGATTCCCTAGTAGATCCTTCTTCATGTCCTTGACATGAGATCAATCAATTCAAACCAAACCTTCTTGGCTCTCTCATGCCCTTGGCATGAGGTGAATTGCAGTGCACTAAGATCGTGATTCTATCTACCTCTCGGTTTAGGTATAGATCATCTTTGTTAGCACTTGCAATCTTTTTTGATGTTGTTGATCATCTTGGTCAATGTCAATACGTGTGGTGTGCCTTGTTAGTTACACCACAACTATTGGAGGTCCTTTTGTTGACCTCACTTTTGGAGCGAGGATTCAATCTTCTCATTTTATATATAAGAGTCTTCAAGACACTAGATTCTCTTTAGTCATAGAGAACTTCTAGTGACTAACTAAACACTTAACCCAAACTTAGGGACTTAGGAGGATTCACCATAGGATTAGGCTATTACTTAGGAGTAAGGAAACCTACCTATCCTATGGCCTAATGCATGACTTATGCCTAACCTTAAGTACAAAACTAACTTTAAATCAAAGAAAAATCAAACCTCAAATAACACCAATATCAATTGAATCCAATCTCATATCCAAACTCCTAGCCAAAATCAAACCCATCCAAACCCTATGATTCAATCTTATGGATTTCACCCAAAACCTCCCTCAATCAAACTAATATCATTTGATTTTCTTAAATCATTCAAATCATCATCTCAAACTCTTCCAAAAGCTTCAATCAAGCCTGTTGATCAAAAATTAATTCAACCAACCCAAGCTAGCCCATTTGAACCCAAAACGTCCAAATGGGCCTAAATCCAATTAAATCCAAATCAATTGTACTCAAAAGCTACAATCAATCCTAAATTTATTATCAAACTTAATTCAACCCAAAACCAACTCAATTGACCCATTAGTCTCACTTGACCCAAAGAGACCTAAATGATCCATTTGAACCAAACCAATCCAACCAAAATTGGATTGAACTAAACCATCCAAAACCTCTAATAATGATTATTGATCACCGTTGATTATCCAATTACAATCAATTGGGTCAAACCAAGTCAATTTTTTCACTTGATCAAGTTGACCCAATTAGCTACATGAGCCAAATGAACCAAACTTTCATTCTAAGCCCAATCAATTGAAACCAATGATTCTAACCAACTTCAAATTAATCCTTGAACATGACTTAACCATCAATTGAGCCAAACCAAACCCAATTGGCCACTTGACCCAAGTTGACCTAATTTGACCTAAAGAGACATATTGGGCCAAATAAATTTCTAATCCAAATTGATTGCAATCAATGATTCAAATCCATTACAAACTGATTATTGAACATGATCAAAACTACATTGAATCCAATTTGATCAATTGAACCCTATTGATCTATTTAGCCCAAATTGACCTAAAGGGTCAAATTGGTCTAAATCATTTTAAATATAAATTGATTGAAATCAATGCCTATAATCATCTTCAAATGATCAAGTGAACCTAACCCAAGCCAATTTGGACAAACTGACCAAATTGGTCAACTTAACCCATTTCAACTATATGAACCCATATGAGTCAAATTCAAATCTACTCAAAACCAAATCAAACCAATTGAACCCAAACATCCTAAATCATCATTTGAACTTGACCCAAGCCTTGGTTTGACCTAATTTGGCCAATTTTTCAACCTAACCTAACCTAGCCTAATTTGACCTACATAACCTAACCAAATCAACTCCAAACTCTTTCAAACTTGGCATGACCCATCCTTGGGTCACCATGGGTTAGCCCAAATTCAACCCAACCTAAGTCCAACCCAATTTGACCCATTACCCACTGGGTAAAACTTTTAAAATGGGACAAAATAAATTCTTAGATAGTCAAACCCACTCTCCTACCTTTGGCAACCACCCTATGCTCCAAATGGACAAGAAGACCATTGGCTCACTTGACCCAAAGCTAATTGAGTCAGGCATCAGCTAAGTGGAGGTGAGCTAACCCATTTCCTCCCATTGCCACACATAGGTAACCAAGGATAGCCACCTTATCCTTGGCAGCCCACTCTCCTTCACTCCTCCACTCAAACCAAGCCACCTCAACGATTTCATGGCACCTAAGGCCGGCTGCACCGGTCGAATACTTGTACATTTTATAATCAATCCAAACCATTGGTTTGGATGGGGAGGAGAGTTTACTCCTCCCCATTCAATTCAAACACATCATTTAGAGTTTCCTAGAGCACAAAAGAGAGATGAACTCCCTGAGTGCAATCCTAAGTTCCCAGAGCCACACCATCATCAAAAATGCTAAACTCAAAATAATATAGAGCTAATCTCCCTCCAACCTCCTCTAAACTCCACCATTTTCAAATTAACCTTACCCACACCTTCACCAAGCTTCAATGAGGAGAACCAAATTGATTCCCAATCGATTCAAGCAACAGAGACCATCCCAAGCCTAAGTCCAGTGAATATTTTGGCAGCGTTAGATCCATAGAGCCACCGACGATGAGGCAAGTCACGAGCTTCTCAGCAGGGCTTTGGCTCTTCAAGATGAGGCTACCTCATTGATTAAATGCTAATCTTGAGCTCTGTGAGGTATATTCTCACAAACCATCAAAATCTCAATTTTTTTAGCCTTTATGAAGGAAAGTTTGATTTCTTGCGAATCCCACCGTAGGATCTCTTTAGATCTCCTCCGCATACATTTTGGGGTTGATTCCAATGCCTTGCGAGCTCTGGTGAGCTTGAATCGAGCAAGGGATGGTGAGCGGTGTTCGTCTTCCATCATTCGGGGGATAAAGGATCATCTGTTGTCTATTCTATGTGATTGGAATGGATGGTCATGATTAATCCACCAGATTTAACTGGATTCATTCCTATAAGAATTGCAAGATTAATCTCCACCATTTGATCTTAGATCGGATGGTGGGGATGAAAGTATGTCCTCCACCGCTCCGTCAGCACCACGTCAAACCATTTAAGTGGCCAATCCCATTGCGCCATGTGGAAAGCGCTTCCACGACATCGGTCGGCATGGCGCTGACAGGATTAAGGATTAAATAGTGTTTAAAAATGCAATTAATTGGCTGAAACTTTCCAAAATCATAAGTAATTATAGATAAATCCAAAAAATACAAATAAATACATTTTTGAAAGGTTAAACAGTGGAGAATTTAATAAAAATAAATTCATTTGATTTTAAATAGTGATTAAGTCTTAATTAAGGTTTGAATGTTTTCTTAATTATCTTAATTAAGCCCTAATTATTTGGCTAATTAATCCCAAACTTGGAATGTTGATTAAGTCTTAATTAAGGTTTGAATGTAATTAAGGAAAATTGAAATTCAAACCTTAATTACTATATTAATTAATTTTATAATTAATTAAAATTCTAAATAGTAAAAATTAATTAATTAAACTTCACTAATCACTAATTAATAATGAGATGATGAGGGAGAGTGATTTGGACCGCTTTCCTAATTACTTTTCTAAACTCATTTCATTAAAAGAAAGCTAATTAATACATGGATTAATTAAGGAATTAATTAATTAATTGCTAAATCAAATCAAATTAAATCAATAATTTCCTTAGATAATTAACAATTAGATTAAGAATTCCTCTTTATGTGTTCAATAGCATAAAGATCCTTAAGAAAATCATGATTAACCCATAATTATGGGAAAATGATAAAAGTACTTAATTAGATTCTTTAACTTAATTAACTTCTAATCATGAGCCAATTGCATTAGGTCCATTAGGAGCATTGCACTTTTATTTTCCTCAAGTTCATGTCATTTGTGGCTCATGATTAGAGGGTTAATTAAAGTAAAGAAGCATAGAAAAGGGTAATTAAGTGGATTGTTTAATGATTCAACATAATTAAATCATAAAAGTCAATTAATTATCTTTCTTAAACAAATTAAAATATCAACATGGGAATGGGATGGAAAAGCAATAAATGATCTATTCTCTTTAACTTCAATCAAAATCCAAAAAAAATCAAATTAATAAGAAACTTTGGTTTTCTTTAAGTAATTTTATTTAATGTGATTGTCCTTAGGAATAACTATAGTTGAATGAATCATATAGTTATGTTTAGCTATTGCTTTTCAATCACTCTAAATGTGTATGTCATATAATCTCATGTATTCATGTTTACAAATTCAAATGAATTAAATAAAATTTACTAATGTAAAATTACATGTGTTGGCTTAATTTTATCATATGTGTGGCTATTATCACTAATAAATTCAAATTTAATTTTCAAAAGCTATAAGTTGAGAACAACATTCGAAGTGATAGTAGTTATGAATACACATAGGATTTGCATGTTTTTATAGCTTAAGCATGTTGAATTTTGGCATGTACTTATTTGATTTCGGTCCTATGTATATTTGTATTAAAATTTAGATAGAGCTTTAATTCATATGCATAAATAACTTAATCAAATGAAATATAATCTTTTGCAATTTTTTCATTCTTCTAATCATGTATACATTCATATATATAAGATAGTGTCTAGATATGAATATGAGGCTTTAAGTAGCCCCAAGGAGATCATCTGATTGCCTGACTTTTTGGTTTAACAATGACATGTATTTATTGGATTTCATTCCTATGTATATTTGTATTAGAATTTGAATAGAGCTTTAATTCATATGCATAAATATTCAATCAAATAAAATACAATCTTTTGCATAATTTTTATTATTCTAATCATGTATACATTCATATGCATTTAACATAGCAAGAATATTGTTTGGACATCCTAAGAATATGAGGCTTTAAGTAGCCCCAAGGAGGTCATTTGATTACCTCACTTCCCTAGTTTAACAATGGCACATACTTGCTTAAAACTTTCATACATGTTTATGTGTATTTAGTTAGAGAATGAAAATCGCTTTTATATTAAAAACACATGCATCCATAATCATTTAATCATATCAAATGTATTGTATGTAAAGATAGTGCTTTCTTTCCTATGTTCATATACTGATTTACATTGGTTTGAATGATAATAAGTATATAGTCTAAACATCTCAGGAATATGAGGCTTTAAGTAGCCCCAAGGAGGTCATTTGATTTTCTCTCTTCCCTAATTTAATAATGACATGTACTTATTTAATTTCATTCTTATGTACATTTGTGTTAGAATTTGGATAGAACTTTAATTTACATGTATAAATAATTCAATCAAGTAAAAATATAATTTCCAAATGTATGCATCCATGATCATTCAATTGTGCCAAAATATGTTGTATGTATAGATATACTAAGTGTTACATTATATGCATGTTATGGGTGATGAAAAGGAATGGTTCATATGTGATGGTAATTCAACCATATTAATCTTAAGATGTCAGAATAATAAATATTTAATAAATCATTCACTAAATAAAATAAATCATAATAATATGCTTTAGAAACAACTTAAGGTAGGGATGAAGGAGTTCAATCCTCCCTCCTCTCTTTATATCACTTAGATGCTAACTATAAATCAATTGAAATAAAATAAAAATACAAATTAAAATTTAAAACCTCTAAAAAACTTAAAGCCAAACCATCAATCAGTTAAATTAAACTTTTCATAACTTAGAAAATTATAATATAAAAGCCTAGTTAAGACATACCACACTAAGCTTAAACACACACATTATGATGCTAAGTCACCACTTCTAGCTTTAGATTAGGACTGTATGTATGATGATGTATTTTATTTCATGATGTAATATTTAGATTGGATGTTAGGCCATTGTTAGCCTAATGTTATCTTTTGCAGGGGGATGTGCTTATGGGGCCATTGTAAAAATGAATATAAATGTGTTGTTTGTAGGTTGCTTATGCCCCTAAGCATAATCTACATTAGAACAGGTGGGATTGGTTACCTATGTGCAAGGTGCTAAGTCAAATTATGAAAGATAACTACTTGGGATTGTATGCATGTTTAGCTAATATTTATTTTGCAAGTGTAGTTAGATTTACTTTTTCATAAAAATATAATTTTGCAATAGGATTAGGATTAATGTTATAGAGTTTAGGATGAGCAGTGGCTAGAAGGCTAAGTCTTGGGGTGCCCTATGATGCCTTGGAGAAAATCAAACCAAAGAAGAAAGAAGAAAGAAAGAAATGAAAAATGAATACCCCATAACATGTATTCAATTTCAATTGTAATTATTATTTTATAATTCGGGATTGTATAAGAATAGAGCTACCCATCTTTTCTTCCAGGGTGTATGGCAGTACCCGACCATACCTTTTATTCTTTTATAGAATATATTCATGTTTGATTGATGTTATGTTTAGATTGTGCAATAGAATTACATCTTCTTCATAGTTTCTAAAACTTGAAGTTTAAATGTGTGGCCTGGATGTGAGGCTCTTAGGATCAAATTAATTTTTTACCAAACTAACAACTCATAATTAAACTATAAACAACTTTTAACCTCATTTTAAAGCCAAGGTTGTAATCAAGATAACTAAAAGTTTTAGAAACCCTTTAACTAAATGTTGTATGTCTCACATCATGCATGGCATCTTCCATCACTCTTGCAAAATGAGGGCCTACATTCTTGCACTTTAGGGATCACTTGACCTATGAGAGCAACCCCTTATGATGGAGCTTCAACTTCTTTCTATCTTGATTTGGCCAATAACAAAATTTCATCATGCATTTAGGCATGACAAATCCCAAACCTTGGTCCAAATGAATGTGTCAAAATAATATAAAATTTGAAAAGATTCTAGCATTTTTAGACTAAGTCATATGCTCATGTCAAACATGATCTAGTCTCTTAGGGAGTGAGTTTAGGACTAGTTTCTTTCAAAATCAAATAACATCTTAAACCATCTTACAATTAAATAAGACCGGCTTACATGGATTTAAATCATAGGAGGTGTTAGCAGCCACTCCAGGCGATTATAAGTCTAGAAGAGTCAGACGTGTTTATTCTCTCTCATGGAAGTAAACCATTATGTCCCAATTCTGCATAGATTTAGGTCATACTTTTAAATTATGTTGAAGCTCCCTAGATTTAGGATCCAAGGTTTATCATTTCCTTCAGGCTACGAGCATAAATTCTCATGTCTTTGGCATTTTCACAATCTTGTGTTGATGGATTATAAGCCCTAGCTATCTAATAAAATTTTAACTCAAATAAATAAATTCTCTCACTTTCAAAATTATAAAGCCTCACCATAGGATAGGTTGGAATGCTCACTAAGCTTCCAAGTATCATGTGCATTTCCTACTTATTTTCATTTGGATTCCAAAATAAGTCTTCCAATTGAATAATCCCACTTGATTTTCCAAAATAACCAATTCATTGATAGTCTTAACATTGAAATCTTTGGAGATAATATTTGACTACTTCAATCAAGAGTTTTCTTAGAAAATCCCATTTCCTAGGATGTAATTAACTATGGAGGCTTGCCCCATAAGGAACTAAAGAACCTGGCATAAAATAAAGCCGCTTTACCTTTCTATGTAAAGTAAGGGAAGAATCTCTAGAACATATGAAGACTCATCATGCCTTAAGAGTCATTATTAGGTGATCAGGTCCATTGCAGGGTGATGTATCCATCTTTCAAGATAGTACATTATATCTTAATGTCATACTCGATCATTTCAGTAAGTACCCCCTATGATCTGCGTGGTGTCCACACAAACATCTAAAAGTAAACACCACAGATTTTTCTGGTGACTCCGCTGGCGAGTGTTCCTCTCTCCATCTCTAGTAGACAATTATAATCTTTGAGCATTGAAAGTGGACTTATATTTTATGTGAGCCCAAGACTATCTTTCTTTTCATTAACACTCTGCCTATTTCATCCTTAAGCAATGGTGGCCAACTTCATTTAGGTTTTAAGACCTCACTCTAAGTAGGACTTAAATCCCCTATTGGGTCCCCCAATGGGTAAAAATAAATTAAGCAATTAAAAAAGAAAATAACCAAACATAAATTAAACAAGCTTAAGAACCTCTTACCACTAGTTTGGTGAAGTAAGGTTCATACAAACCTCAACAAATTTAAATAAAATCCAAACTAAAAATAAAGAAAATTCTTTTCCAAAATTCAAAACATTTCAAACAAAATTAATGAACCCCCTATTTAACATAATCAAATTTGTTAAATTAAGGTTCTCATTCAAAATCAAAATCAATCAAAGCAACAACAACAACAAAAACCAAAATCCCTTCTTCCAAAATCTTAAAATATTTTCAAAACAAAATTAACAAATCCCATTTAACATAATCAAATTTGTTAAATAAGTGTTTCCAAATTGAATTAAATCCAAACATCAATAGCAACTTCAAAATAAATTTCTTCTTCAAAAATTGAAAACCACTTTTCAAACAAATTAATCAACTCCATTTAACATAACCAAATTGTTAAATGAGAGTTCCCCTTTTCAAAATTAAATCAAAACAAAATACCAACAACAATAACAAAAAACCACAAAATAAAAGCTTCTTCCTCAAAATTCTCAAATCTCTCCACATAATTGAACCCCATCCAACATAACCAAATTTGTTTGAATGTGGATTCCAACACAACATCAAAATAAATCCAACAACAATACAGTCCAAAGCAAAGAATCTCTCCTTCAAAGGCCTCCAAATCTCGCCAACATGCAGTTGAACCCCATTCAACATAATCAAATTTGATGGATGTGGGTTCCAATTCAAAATCAAAATCAACAATTCAAATCAACAACATCAAAGAAATGTCTAATTTGGTTCTCTTTTCCAACAATGCAACTGAGATACCAGTCTGTCTTCTTCTTTCCTTCTTTCAGTCAGTCCTTAGCCATGTCTTTCGACAAGCTGATCTTCTCCTTTTCTTCTAGTGTGGATTTGGCTTTGGATCAGGCCATACTCACCAATGCCCCCATCAAAGTTCGGACTTGGCTTTGAGCATTTTAAAGTCACTTATGAGGGACCAGGCATCACCATTATTAGTAGAGAGGTGGCGGAAGGCAAAATCCACTCTTATAGTTTGACCTACAGTCTAATTCTGAGTTCCCCTCTTTGAATATGAAAGATGTTGAGGTTCCCCTACTAGTGTTGCTAGTTTCGTCAGTTCTTCTAGTGCAGTCAGTTACCCTTATTGCAGTTTTAGCATGGGCTAGTATCGCCTCCGTGGTTCCCCCTGCTCTGAAGGGGAAGGCTATCTTTGCTTTTGAGAGAGTGTCCCCCACCTTCGAGATCATTTCTAGTTCCTGCCCGACCCCACTCACCAAGACCCAATGCCGGAACAAGATTCATAAGATCAAGAGGAAGCTTGAGCATACGGTGAAGGAGGTAGATGAAGCCTCCCAATGTTGCTGAGAAGGGTTCCCTTTGTGAGACCTCTCCACTCTTAGGTGGCAGTAGGTTTTACCCCATTTCAGCTTCAGAAGCCGAGGATGACTACTTTAGGATTATTGTATTACCCCCACCGCCTGTAGAGTACAAGACACTAGCTAGGGAGAGGAGGAAGCCCTATGTTGGTCTATGGTATGTACTTCATAGAGTTGGGAGAGCCTATGGATGCTCACAGTCCGACACATTGCATGATCTGAAGATACTGATCCCTAAGAGTGTTATGGATTTGATTCACCGAGAGAGGGCCACTAAGGCCAAGGTGACTGCCCAAGTTGGTAAGAGAGAGAGAGGAGGAGGTTCGTCAGGTAATCGATGACCTCTTCTTTGATGGATTTTCCTGATCAATGAGTTAACAGAGCTGATCATTCTGATAACATAGTACTTATTGGTACCACTAATCATAAGAGAAGTTCTTTAGTGGAGAGGTAGCTAGTATCACCCATATTACAGCACTCCACTCTTCATCCACCTTCACCAGTCTAGGTTCCATCATCTTCAGTCCCCACAAAGTTCCACAAGCCCCCCATCTAGAGAGAGAGAGAGAGAGAGAGCTTCTCTTTGGTGATTTGACTATGGCCCAAGAAACCCACTCCATCTACTCCACCCATTGAGGTGAGACTAAACTCCCTTGCTTGACCTCCTATTCCAACAATGGTGAAAAAGGAGTGGCGACCTAAGGGTGTCATGGTCACTCCACTATAGTTGGAGGAGGAGAAGGGAGGGGATATCGAGGTAGCCCCAATGATTATTGAGACAATCATGGAGAGTACTCCACCAGTGAAAGTATTCAATGCATAGATTCCATGTAACTCAGTCTAGTAGTCATCAGCCAACCTATGTTCCAATGGAGCTAGGTCGAGTAGATGACCATTCTTTGGATGGCATTCTAGAGGACTATCATGCCATGGTGCGAGATAGTCAGGGATGATCAATCTGATCAGAATGAGGGTATGGTAGAGTTTGATGTTGATGAGGATGACATGCTATATGATCTAGCAGAAGTCCACATGATACACCAGGATCCCTACTTAGGAAGCAGCCTAGCCAGGAAGGTGTGTAGTTGAGGAAGGTGAGGTATCAAAATTAACTCAATGCTTCCTCCAACAAATCAAGTAGAAGGATGATCAAATTGACAGGATGGAGAGAAGGGTAGAGGAGTTGATGGCAGTGGTCCTAGCCTTGTAGAACCAATCTCCAATTTCATAACCTTCCCCCATGGAAGCCAATCAACCTGAGCTAGTTCATACCCTAGATCATCCTAAGTGCACTCTCCCATGGAAGTTGATGTCGGTAGCTAGCATAGGAAGGTCACCAATAACACCTCCATGCATGAAAATGACATAAAGAGAATGGTAGAGAAGCAAGTAAAGGAAGCATTGGCGCAAGCCCAAGGGAGCTCATCCATTCCAAAGGGTAGACCTACTCAAAGGAATTTGATGTAGTTCAATACCCCAAGGGTTTTGTGCCACCATCCTTCAAGATCTTTGATGGCAGCAGGAACTCAAGGCAGCATATAGCACACATCAGAGCTAATTGCTGGTGATGCACTTCCTTTCTGGTTGTTAATCGATCGCCTTTAAAGGGGTAGCATTAGATTGGTACGTCAAACTGCCCAACATTTCGGTGAAGTCCTTTGCAGAGTTAGAGAATCTCTTCATCAATAGATTTATAAGAGCTCAGTAAAAGGTACTATATGTGACCTCATTGTAGAGAAACAAAAATCCAATGAGTCCTTATTGATTTTATTCTTAAAAGATGCAACCTAAGTATAAAATGTAAACCACAACTGTAAGAGTAACATGCCATACAGATTCTAGTCAAGAATATCCATGGTCTGATCCACTTCATGCGTAAGGGCTTCACCATTAAGACATTTGAGAGGCTAATTAATAAGGCGGCTAACTTACAAGAGGAAGCCAAACAGTTACCCTTTTTAGATGAGTCATCCATGCCAAAGCCTCAGAAGGTCTTTGAAAAAATGTCAAGGATTGTAGTGGAAGTTGATAAGGGGAAGCAGCCAGCTAGAACATTATTCAAGAGGCCCATATTTCAGTAGCCTTCACTATCACCTCTTCTTCCACTACTTCGGTCGCCATAATGGCCACAACACCACCAAGCCTACTGTGATACCCATATCCACCGCCAGGTAGCTATTTTCACCTACTCTTGCTGAAAAATCAACAAACCATATTCTTTCAAGAGGGAGGTAGTCAGGAAGATCTTCAAGAATCTCTTGAAGAAGCCTAATTTTTAGCTACTTGAGCCTAAGAAGCCGGAGGAAGTGGGCAGGAGTGATGATCCTAACTACTGCCCTTATCACTACATGTTAGGCCACATCTTAAAGGATTGCATTGCCTTCAAAGATTGGCTTGAGCATAGATACAAGTTAGGAGATACAGTTATCCCTAAGGAATACTTAGTAGAACAAACATCTAGTTCAATTAGAGTAATCCTTGGGGATACCTCTGATCCTCTCTAGATAAAAGAATGTTGGAATATTTCTTTATCCCATACCTCTAAGAAAATCATTTATAAAATTAAGAAACTTTCTCTATAGATGCCTAAATAAGCTCAAACCTCCAAACACAATAAAGGTTTTCTGCTTGTGAGGGACAACTTCGGGAGTGGAAGAAGCAGCAATATACACTTGCGGATAGATTTGCAACCACCATCCAGTCAACACTCCTTCCATAGTTATAGCTACTGCCACCTCCACTAGCTCCTCCACCTCTAGCAGGAGCATTGTATGAGCGGATGAGATCATCAAACCCATCATCCTTCTTACTTTACTTGATTTATACTATTTACCTCCCCTAAAATTAAAGCAATTGATGAAGAAATCTGATTCCACTTATAATGTTCTGTTGATTTATTGAAAGCTCTTCAAGTCAAAATAGTAATTCAAATAATTCTAATCAATCCCAATATGATTCAAAAATGGACTTTCCTTTTCTAAATCATTAGGGTTCACCTCATGAGGTTGACTTAGAGTCATATGGCTCTGATGATCCTTTAGAAGAAGCTGTAGGAATATCCGATGAGCAAGTAGAACTTACCACAAACCCCTCATTCCAAGAAGTCAGAAGTCAACCTCAGAAGTGGCAAAGTTCGATCTTCTATGGTAGCACCTCAGGATAAGGGTAAACAGGTATATGGTTCCAGTGAGTAGATAGCCCCACCACAAGATGCTCCACCTATGGATATGCTTGTGGAGGATCAGTCCAAAGTTGATTACAATATCCTCGTTCATCTTAGAAAGTTGCCAGTTAAGCTAAGCAAATATGATGCCCTTGTCTTATCTAAAGAGATGAGGGAATCTCTAATCAAAGCCTTACTTGATCTAGAGATATGTGTAGCGTAGCTGATCAATACTGAAGAGGAAGCATGCTACTCAAAGAAGATTCTAGGAGTTACACTCATAGATGAAGATCTACTTCTAGGAATGATCGAGCATAACCATCCCCTCTACATTATAGTGGATGTTGGCAGATTTAGGATATCCAGAGTTTTGGTAGACTCGGGTGCATCAATCAATATTATAAGTTTAAAAACCCTTGCCTACTTGAGGATTAACATCTTTAAACTCCATACGGAGGATGATGTTGAAAGGATTTAATGAATAAGGAGAGAGGGCCTTAGGCTCTATAGTGTTTCCCTTAGAGATAGATGATTGAAAGACTGAAGCCAAGTTTCACATAAATGACTCTGATACATCTTTCAATGCTTTGCTTGGGAGACTGTGGATACATGAGAACAACATCATTCCATCCTCTTTACATTAGTGCATTAAGTTCATAAGAGGTGGAATCAAGTATTGTGCCAAAGAAGATCTTAAGCCCTTTGTAGTTCATGAGGTCGGGATATATAAGGATGTCGCCTACTACCTCCATGAGAAATAAAAATCTATTATCATGAATTTAGTCAAAATCTTGATGTAAGAGAAAAAAACAAGGAAAGGGAAAAAGAAAGAAAATAAAAAGAAAAAGAAAATGAAAATGAAAAGGAAAAGGAAAAGAAAAGGGAGCGAGAAATAGACATTAGGGAGGATATGGAGCTTGAGATTAGATTCCACCAAAAATTTGTTACTCCATTCAAACAAGTGGGGAGGATGACCTGACCTCCACTACGATGAGGATGAGTCAAGTCTAGAGGGAGTCCTAGGGGTGGAAGGCCTCTATACTTACCACTCAATAGGAGATTCATCCCAGCTTCTAGGAGTACACCTGCTATCCTCATAGACTAAGAATCTAGTTCATATGATGAGTCTTATGTGGTTAGCACACTGGCTAGCTCTTCTCGATAATAGATCTTATTGAAGGTGACATTCGAGCTAGACAATGATGAAGACTGGATTCCCAAGCAAAGCATAAGAGTATCCAAGTCCTCTTTATGTGAAATTGTTAGGCATCAGTTGGGAACCTTAACTCTAACCCTACTTTTCTCAAAAAAAGTTGAGGGTTGGTAGTTAAGGAGGCCCCTAAATCATTTACAACTACATAAATTTAGAAGTTTTATCTTAGAGCATCATCCTTAAGTCAAGAAGATGATGTAGAACTTTGAGGATGATTCATATAAAGAATAAATTGAATTGCATTTTGGCTGGTACTCACCGTGTGTTTATAACTTAGCAAAGAAAGGTTTAACTCTGCATATGTGGTCTAAGCACAAGTCAGATTACTTGAAAGGCTTTGGAATAACAAATGTAGAAGATTTCAATCAAGACCCAGACTAGGCTTTGGTTATAGGCTAGTCGATGACGATGATTGTTGTTTATTCATCACCAATCATTTAGAATCTTATAGGTTCTTTTCAAATCACATTAACTCATATGAGGTGTGCTTAGAAACTTCAGATGACTCAGATGATTTCATGTCAAAGTCGCACCTCTAAAATTTTAAGAAGAAATCAAATCAACCATTGACGAACTCAAAGAAATCAACTTGGAAACTAAAGATAATCTATGCCAGATGTACATTAGTTTCTTATTGAAAAACTAAAACCAATGACTTAGTTAGGCTACTCACTGAGTTTAAGGACTACTTTTCATGGAGTTATGAAGAAATGCTGATTGGCTCCTGACATAGCGGTCCATAAGCTAGTGATACAACATGATGCTAACCATATCAAGCAAGCTCCTAGATGCATGCAATTACACATTGAACAATAGGTCATTTCTGAAGTCAAGAAACTAATCAAAGTTGGTTTTATCTAGGAGGAAAAATATCCCATCTGGTTGGCTATTGTCATCCTAATGAAAAGAATGGCCAAATTCATATATGCGTTGATTTTAGGGATCTTAATAAGGCATGTCCAAAAGATGAATTTCTACTACCTATACTAGAATTGATGGTGGACATTACCTCATCTCATGTAGTCTTCTCTTTCATGGATGGTTCATTTGGATATAACCAAATAAAGATGGCACCTAAAGATGAAAGAAATAATGCCTTTAGAACCCCGATCAAAATTTATTGCTACAAGGTCATTCCTTTCAGCCTTAAAAATGTCAGTGCCACATACCAACAAGCCATGACTCGAATCTTCAATGAACTCATTCATTACAAAGTTGAATGCTACATCGATGATCTTATGGTCAAAAGCAAAGAAACGAAAGACCATCTCTTTAACTTTAGAGTAGTTTTTGAGGGAGAAAATAATATAACCTCAAAATGAATCCTTTGAAGTGTGCATTAAGAGTAGCTTTAGAGAAGTTTCTTGGGTTCATTGTTCGACATCAGAAAATAAAAATTAACCTAGAGAAGATTAAAGTAATACTAGAAATGTTGCCCCCTAAAAGTCTAACTCAACTCAGATCATTCCAAGGGTGGTTGGCCTATCTAAGACACTTTATATCCAACTTATCAAGATGCCAACCATTTTCAGCATTGGTCAAGAAGGATGCCAAGTTCAAGTGGGATGACCAGTGCCAACATACGAGAGCATCAAGTTGTATGTGATAACATCACCAGTTCTAGCCACTATCCTAGGCAAGATGCTTATACTCTACATTGCATTAGATGATTCCCTTGGCACTTTGTTGGTCCAAGCCAAAGATGAAGGGAAAGAGAATGCCATTTACTATCTCAGCCATCATCTAATCCTGAAGTGAACTATCCACACATTGAGAAGCATTGCCTGGCTTTAATCTTTGCATCCCAAAATCTATGACATTATATGCTTTCTCATAAAGTAAACTTGATTTCTAGAATCAATCCACTGCAATATCTGATGACATAGCCGATGCTATCCATACATTTGGCATGATGGTCCATGATTTTGTCATAGTTTGATATCACTTTCATACCCCTCCATGCGGTGAAAGGATAAGCACTCACGATTTCTTAGCAGCACACTCACTTCCTGTGACTCTTCACTTAGTGTTGATCTCCCTGATGAATAAATCATGAACTTAGAGGATACTTGCATTCTCCATTGAGAGAATTACTTTGATGGTGTGACTTCCTCTCAAAAAGTAGAAGAATCATAATCTACTCTTCCAGGAAAGGTAGGGGTAGGGAATAGTTTTCCTAACTCCAAACTGCGATATGATGAGATTCTCATATCATCTATTTGATCCTTGCACCAACAATGATGCTGAATATGAGCTCTAATTGTCGGTCTGGAGTTAGCCATCTCACTAAACATCCAAAACATCACCATCTTTAGGGATTACCAACTAGTGGTCAACCAAATCTTTGGGTCCTATAAGGTGGTCAAGCCTAGACTACATCATTACCACAAGTATACCATGGAGTTATTGGCCCAAATCCCAGAGGGTACCATCTACAAGATCCCTTGAGGATAAAATGCCATAGTAAAAGCTTAGCCAAGCTTATTATGGAGTTGACATGTTTAGAAGATGAGTCTATACCAATAGAGGTCCAAAATAAGTTTGCCTCTTATGGATACTAAATTTATCAAAAATACTTTCTTGAAGGGGAGGTTGCCATTTCTGAAAGGACAAAGAACTTGACTAGAGGAAACCCTTCATCGATTACCTAAATAAAGGTAAACTACCTCAAGAAAAGTCTCAAGCACATCAAGTGAAGCAAAGGGCACTTTCTTATGCCCTCGTGGATGGTGCATTATATCAATGGTCCTTCGATCATATGTGGTTACATTATTTAGATAAGTACGAAGCTTGTAAGATCATGATAGAGGTCCATTTAAGATTATGCGAAGTTCACCAATTCGATCCCAAGATGAAAGCAAAGATTAAAAGACTTGGATGTTATTGGTCGATGATCACCTATTGCATGGACGTAGCTAAGCGATGCCACCAATGCCAAGTACATGGTGTGGTCCTACACCAACCACCCAACATTCTACATCCAACTTTGGCCTCATGGCCATTTGAGTGTTAGGATACTGACATAGTGGATCTGATTGATCCTCTTTCTTCCAAGGGTCACCAATTTATCCTTCCTACTATGGACTATTTTTCTAAGTGGGCTGAGGTGATTCTACTCAGGGAGATCAAAGCTCAGCATGTGTTCCAAATTTGTAGGAACCATATCGTATATAGAATTAAGGTACCCCACCAAATTATATCTGACAATGGTACTACATTCAAGAGCATCAAAATCAATAGCTTTGCTCATAGATACAACATAGATTGGAGATACTCTACCATCTATTACCCATGGTCGAACAATTTAGCAGAAGCCTTCAATAAAACTCTCATCCAAATACTTAAGAAGATGCTCGACAACAATACGATAGTGGCATGAATAATTAGTTGAAGCTTTGTGGACCTACTGCACCACCTACAAAACTCCAACTCAATCTACCCTATTCTCCTTAGTGTATGGGTCTGAAGCCATCCAACCATTAGAAGTCTAACTCCCATCACTAAGGATAGCTATGGGTAGCAAGATTACAACTAAGCAAATTGCCATGTTATAGTTAGAAGAACTCAAAGGTTTGGAGGAGAAGCGCTTACGCGCATGTTAGAACCTCAAGTAATTAAATTAAAAAATGATTCAAGCTCACAATAAGTTGGTCTGTCCTAGAGCTTTTCAGGTAGGAGAGCTTATTTTAGCTCTAAGGAGACCAATTGTTGTCAGTCATAAGATGGGAGGTAAGTTTGAACTTACTTTGGAAGGCCCTTTCATCATAGAAAAAGCCTACGAAAGAGGATCATATCTACTCATCAAGCATAAAGGAGAGCACCTGATGCTTCCAATCAACAGGCTCTATGTTAAGAAATATTACCCATAAAATAAATATTTAAAAATAAATTTCATCAATAAATCTTTCATTTCAAATTAAAATCTCATCAAACTGAAAGCATTTTCCTTTTGCGGATCTTTGTGGAGTGTTTAGGGTAGGTGTAAGAGAACCCGAGTGGCATCCTATCCCTTATTAGAATAACAAAACATAAAACTACACACAAAAACAAATAAAATAAACACAAATCCATCACTTTGGGCTACTTTGAGTTGAGATAATGCTCCCAGTAGCCCTCACTCAGTAGCTGCTCTAGGTCGGGTTTGATTCACTACCTAGTAGTGTGACTCCCTAGTGGTTTCTTGCTCAGGAGGATGTGAGTCCCTATGCTTTCTTCTTGATTTAACCACTGCATAATGATGAGCACCCTGTCAGTATGGTTTGTCTTATTACATGACCAATGAGCTACCTATTGTTGACTCTATTTAAGAAGATGTAAAGTCCGCATGCTTTCTTCTCGAACTATCCACTATACACTGACTGGGTTGAATTTATCTTTGAGGATTAGGGTAAGACCAATGGTGGCTCCTTTCCTCCTAAGTACTTCAAGTTTGAGTCAAGTCCTTCTTTGTGACTTCCCACTTAGTAGTCGCCCTAGGTCGGATAGTAGCTATCTAGCGAATGACAAACTATCCCGATGATCAGTTCCATTGGTGAAGATGTAAGTATCCTATGCTTTCTTCCTAGATTGATTATCATACAAAGAAGGGCACCTTAGGTTGGTTGGTGTTCGCTATGCTAAAAGTGACCCACCTAGTGGATAACATCACTCAGTAGATGTAAATCCTTGTGCATTCTCCTTGAGCTAGCCACTGTATGCCTATAGGATTCATTTTTCAAAGATTAGGATAATGCCCCCAGAGGCACCTCCCCTGTGGGCATTCTATTTGGATCATGTCTTTTGCAACACCATTTAGACACTACCCGAGTTACTCTTGGATTGGACAATTCCCCTTTACTAGTAACCACCCCTGTGATTGGCAGTTTTGTATTGTAGATAAGCAAACTCTCTCTTGGGATAGTAAATTTGAGATAGGCCAAAGCCCCTATGGCTCCTTCTTAGTGTGGCCCTCGCACACCAACAAGGTTCACACTTAACAAATGAACTAACAAAATGAAACAAAGTCTCTTGTGGATTAGGATAACACTCCCGGTGGCACCTTTTCCCAAACAAACATCCTATCTTTAAGGTAGTGTTAGCAAAACTCCCTATAGGAATCACCTTGACTACTCTTGAGTTGAGATAAGATCCCCAGCATCCCTCAGTTAGTAGTCGCCCGAGTGGCTGATCTCGCTTTATGAAGATGTAAGTCCCCACGCTTTCTTCCTAGCACAGCCAATTGCACAACGAAAGGCAACCCCTAGGTTGGATAGTCCTACCCTTCAGCCGATAGACTACCCTTTGGACTGGTAAATCTAAGTTAAGCCCTGGCTTACATAGCCCCTTCTTAGTGCGGTCCATCATAAATTGCTGAGGTCCAAATCAAACTCAAATTCAAACTTACTTCCCTGGTGGAGTTAAATTAATTAAATTAAATTTAATCAAATCAACCAAATCAACCAAATCAACCTCCCCAGTGGATCCAAATCAAAAAAATCAAATAAAAATAATCCAATCTTGATCCCCAACAGATCCCCCTTCCATAAATCAATCTAAATCAAATAAAAAAACAAATTCAACCAAATATATATCCCCAGTGGATCCCTCATAACCTAAATCATTCAAATCCAATTCATGTGTGATTCCCCTGTGGATCCCTCTTCATGCCCTTGACATGAGATCAATCAATTCAAACCAAACCTTCTTGACTCTCTCATGCTCTTGGCATGAGATGAGTTGCATTATACTAAGATTGTGATTCTATCTACCTCTTGATTTAGGTATATATCATCTTTCTTAGTGCTTATAATCCTTTTGGATGATGTTGATCATCTCAGTCAACACCAATATGTGTGATGTGCCTTGTCAATTACAACACACCTATTTGGGTCTTTTTTGACCTCACTTTTGGAGTGAGGATTCAATCTTCTCATCTTAAATCTAAGAGTCTTTAAACATTAAATTCTCCTTAGTCATAGGGAACTTCTAGTGACTAACTAAACACTTAATCCAAACCTAGGGACTTAGGAGGATTCGCCATAGGATTAAGCTTTGACTTAGGACTAAGGAAACCTACCCTATGGCCTAACCCATGACTTATGCTAACCTTAAGTCCAAAACCAACTTTAAATCAATGCAAAACTAAACCTCAAATCAAAATAATGCCAATTAAATCCAATCTCATATCCAAACTCCAAGCCAAAATCAAACCCATCATAACCCTACGATTCAATCCTATGGATTTGGCCCCAAACCTCCCTTAATCAAACTAAACTCAATTGATTTTCTCAAACCATTGTGGTGTTTATTTTTGATTTGTGTATATGGGGGATACCACATAGATCTAATGGTGTACTTATTGAGATGATGATCGGTGATATCAAGGAATGCACTATCACGAAGAAAAAATCACTACCCTACAATAGACCTAATCACCTAATAAGGATGCCTAAGGCATGATGAGTCTTTGAATATACCAGAGATTGTTCCCCTACTTTATGTGGATGAATAAAGCAAGGTTTATTTAAACTGGGTTCTAAAGTTCCCTATGGGGGTAAGCCCCCATAGTTAATTACATCCTAAGGAAGATGAGTTCCTTAGAATTCTCTCGATTAAGTAGGCAAGCTGTTGTTGAAGATTTAAAGATAGGACTATCAATAAATTGGCTATGTTTGGAAAATCAAGTGGGATAGATCAAAAGGAGAGACTTATTATCAAAGCCAAAGGGAGATGAGTAGGGAATACTCATGATAGTAGGCAACCTAGTGAGCATTCCAATCTATCATATGATTGGGCTTTATGTGTTTGAAATTGAAGAGGTTGATTTTATTAAAGTTGATATTTTATTAGAAAACTAGGACTTATAATCCATAACACAAGATTGTGGAAATACCTAAGAGTGAGGATTTATGCTATTATCCTAAAGGAAATATCTACTTTGGATCCTAAATCTAGGGAGCTTTAGTAAGAACCAAAGCATGACCTAAATCTAAGTGAAGATGTGTATAAGGTTTACCTTTACAAGAGAGAGTAAACCACCTGAATGCTGGACTTACAACTACTTGGAGTGACAGCCAACTAACTCCTCCTATGCTATAAATCCAGGTGGCCAAGTCATATGAATTGCAAGATAGTTAGGTTATTATTATTTAAAAAGAGACTAAAGTCCTTAAACCCACTCCCAAAGAGCTAGAGCATGAGTGATATGTGTAATGACCTAGTCTAATTCAAATCTTTTCAAATTTTATTTGTATTTCACACTTCATTTTGACAAAGGTTTATGGGATTTTATGTGTCTAAATGGATGTTGAAATAAATTATGGACCAAATCAAGAAAGAAGAGGGTGAACTCCCGTTAGTAGGAGTTGTTCTCATAGGTCAAGAATTTCCCATATGCACAAGAATGAGGGCCCTCATTTTATAAGAATGGTAGAAGATGCATGTATGATATTAGACATACAATATTCAGCTAAGAAGTTCCTAAATCTTTTAATTATCTTGATTATGTATAAGATTTTATGTAAGGTAATGAGTGATTTAGGAATTTAATTATGAGTTATCATTGGATAGAAAATTTATTTTTCTTAAAAGCCTAATCGCATTTAAGCCATACAACAAACACCAATCATAAAGAAACTATGAAAAGGCATGACATTTCTAATGCACAAGCTAAACAAAATATCAAACAATTTTATAGCTAACACAAAAGAATAAAAGGTCGGTGCAGTCGGGTACCACCATACAACCTGGAAAAAAAATGGCTAGCCGAGCTCTACCCTTATACAACCTGGATTACAAAAGAATAATTATGATTAAGAATGAATACATTTTATGGGGGTCTTTATCTTCTTCAAATCTTCATGTCTTCTTTCCTCCTCTTTGCTTATTTGATTTGGCTCACTTCAAGGCATCACGTGGCACACAAGACATAGTCTTTCTAGCCAATGCTCATCCTAATTCTCCCATAGCACTAATCTTAATTCCTAATTATAGAATTACATTGAAATGGAAAGATAAATCTAACTATACCTACAAAACAAAGGTTAGCTAAACATACATTCCACCTAAGCAATCATATTTATAATTTGGGTTTTGTACCCCACACATGAGTAACCAAGCCCACCTATCCTAACTTGGATTATGCTTAAGGCTTAAGCAACCTACAAAGAGAGCATTTATAGTTATTTTTTAGCAGCCCCTTAAGCATAATCCATTACAAAAAATATGTTACGTTAATAACAACCTAACATCTAGTCTACAAAATATACACCTAACATCTAGTCTAAAACATTACATCTCAAAACAAAATATACATCAAACCATGCACCACCCTAACATAAAGCTAGAAGGGGTGACTTAATTCTAATGTGTGTGCATTAAATCTTGTGTGGTATGTCCTAACTAGGCTTTAGAGTTATAGTTTAAAAACTGTAGAAAGATTCAATTTAAAGTGTGATTTCACTTTAAGTTGTTTAGTTAATTTGCAAGCTTTTACTTAATATTTTTCTTTTGTTTCATTTGACCTACACAAAATAACTAAGTATTATAAAGTGAGAAAATAGAGGATCACTCACTTTCATCCCTACCTTAAATCACATCTAAAGCTAATTACCTAAACAATTCTCTTTAGAAAATGACTTATTAAATCTTTTAATTAGTCCTAGGTTTAGGTTCATTTTAAATAAAACCATTCAATAAGAAAGGCATCTCAAAATTAATTGAAATGAACTATCATCACATGACACATGCTTGTTTATTTCTTTCCATCATATATAGCATGCATATGGTTAAGTCCTAAACATACCTATACATGCAATTTATATTTTAGCATACTTGAATGATGAATGTAAGCAAATGTATTTGGAATTGATATTCCATCTGGTTGGATTATTTTGTCATATTAATTTAAATCTCTATCTAAATTCTTATACAAAAGCATAAGAAAAGAGCTCTAAATCATATGACTAATCAATCCAACCACTTGAACGAAATATGAATGCATGGCTTTTTAATAAAAAAGGAGGGTTTTCATTCATTATCTAAATACACATTCAAATGTATAAAAATTTAAGCAAGTATGTCATCATTGTTCTGCACTAGGGGAATGAGGTAAGAACCTACTTGGGCCTACTTAAAGTCATGCGTCTCTGGAATGTACAGACTAATATACCCACTATTCTTAAATACATATAGATGTATACATAATTATAAGAATAGAAAACTATGAAAAAATAGAGTTTGATTTGATTAAATTATAGTTTTCATCCATTAGTTATGTCACACACACACATACACACATATATATATATATATATATATATATATATATAAAAGAATTTTAAGTAGGTACGAAGCCATTATTTAATACCAAGGGAGTGAGGTAGGAACCTCCTTAGGGCTACTTAAAGCCATGCATCCTTGGGATATCCAAACTAATATACCTAATATTCTTAAATATATATATGAATGTGCAAGAAACTATAGAAATGAAAACTATACAAAAGTTGGATTTAATTTAATTGGTTTTATTTATGTAAGTGAATTAAAGCTTCATTTAAATTCTAATGTCAAAGATGCATGAGAAGGAAATCAAGCAAATACATCACCATTGTTCTATGGGGTGGGAGTGAGGAAACCTCCTTAGGGCTACTTAAAGTCGTGCGTCCTTGGGATGTCCAAACTAATATACCCGCTAATATTCTTACTTATGCAAATCAACACATGAAAATAAAAAAGAAACTTCACTTCATACACTAAGTTTATATTCATGTGCACTTCCTATATACATATGTAACTAAAGTCATAACAAATATTCTTATTCATTAAGAAGCTTTTGGAAATATGTTTGAGATTTAGTAGTGATTAATAGCCACACATATCTTTAATTAAGTCAACATATGCAAATTGACATAAAGGAAATCATTTTTTTTATTTGGTCAATTTTAAAAGAGATGAATGCTTGAATCAAATGACATACAACACTTTAATATGATTGGAAAGAAATAAAGAAACATAAGCATACTATTTCATTCAATCTAATTCTTAAGGACAATCACATTAAATATGTTTCTTTAAAATAAACCAAAGTTTGTTAAAGCCACTTTTGATTTCATGTTTGATTTGATTTATAAAATGTGGAAGAGGTTTGCTGGTCCAAATCCCATTCCCATGTGTGTATGTTAATATGATTTAATAAAAATCAATTAGGTTGATTTTATGAATTGGTTAAGTTAAGTATGGATTAAATCAATTAATTAGCCCTTACCTATATCACTTTAAGGTAATTAATTAAACAATTATGAGCTAATATGATATGCCACCACATAGAAAAATAAATAGAAATGCTCCTATGAAATGAAATGGGATTAATGCAACTAGTTCATAATTTTTAATTAATTAAGCTTAAGGAGCTCACTTAAGTACTCTTATGGTTTTCTTACACATGTGAGCTAACCATAATTTCATTAGCTCTCTCTATGGCTTATTGAACACCCAAAGAGCTACCCAAGAGTTAATTAGAGTAGATTAGTCAAATTAAGTTAAGTTATCTAATTAAATCTTAAATATCCTTAATAAATAATATGAAATAAACTTAGGGAAAGAGGCAAAGAAGGGATCCTAAGTCTCAATCCAAAAATCCTTTCAATTACTTAATTAAAGTTTAGGTATGATTTGGATTTTTGATTAATTAATTAAGGGTTTTTAATTAATTATTTAAGAGGAATGGAGAAGACTTAAAGAAAAGATTGGAAGAGGGAGTCCCAATCCATTTCCTAAACTTCATCACCATTAATAGAGGTTAATAAGCTTAATTGATTTATTAACTAGTATTCATTCTTAATTATCATCAATTAAGAGATGAGAGTAATTAAGGCTTAATCCATTAGTTTCTCAAATTAATTATCCAATAAATCCCAAGAAAAATAGGGGAGGTAGAGGTCATCCCCCTAAACATCTCTAGAAATTTTGAAATTAATTATAATTAATCAAAAAGTAATTAAACTAATTAAATTTTTAATTAAACTTTAATTATGCAAAAATTACTATTTAAAATTAATTAATTATAATTTTAATGAATTCCCCTTTAAAATACCTTTAAAATGAACCCTCATTTGTATTTTTGGATTTTTCTACAATTAGTTATGAACTTTTAAAGTTTCAGCATTAAAAATAGATTAATTAACCTAATTAACCCCCTAATCCCATCAACGCCACATGGATACTGATACAACACACTTTCCACATGGTGTGACATGATTAGTTATTTAAGTTGCCATTGAAAGGCTGGCCTGGTGGAATGCGCTTTGTCTGATCTAAAATCAGATGACCACAATTAAACACATGATTCCAAAGGGGAAAAGATGAGTTCTATGCATGATCAGATTAGGACCGTCCATTTCGTTCACGTAGAATGGATGGTCCGTAATCTGTCTCCTCCCGAGCGATGAGATACATATATCGTCCATTGATTGTCGATCTAAGTTCACCCAAGCTTTGATGGAGATCAAATTGATCCCACATCTTCAGGGAAGCATAAAACACACATCTAACAATGGAAATTGCTTGAGATGTAAGTTTCCTTCACAAAGGACCAACCTATTTTGAACTAATGATCAATTTTAATGGCATACCTCACTGGAGCTTGTGACCAGCAGTTCTAATGATTGAGGAAGCTTTGTTTGGTAGAAAAGCCCTGATGAGCTGCACGAGCTTTGATTTTGTGTAGTTTTCTCAGGACCAACACATGGCATGTAAGCAATCAGTCTTGATCAAACACCACCCTTCGGCTGTCGAGAGGCTTAGGAAATGATTCTTTTCAGGTCGTCTAGGTCCAAGGATGGTGTGTGAAAATTAATTGCATTTGGTTGTGAAATTGGGAAATGGGAATCACTAGTTTGCTCCCCTTTTTTGGTTTCATATAAAATCGAGAATGGGTATTTTGTGGAGGTTGGGAAATGCAAGGGGAGGCTCTAGGACCTCTTTCCTTGGTTGCTAAGGTAGAATTGAGTGTGAGTGTGTGTGTTTGAGTGAGAATGAGGGGGGTATACCCTCACCTTCCTTGGCTTTGATGGTGGTGATGGTTTTAGCTTGTTCGATCAATGGCTGAGATGGGGAGCTCAATTTGGGCAGAGAATCACTCCACTTGGCCTCACATGAGTGGAGGAAGGGTGGGAGGTGGCTTCCATGGGAGTAGTGGGTGTCCTTGGTGGTTTGAAATTCAATGGGAATGGGAGATTTTTCACCTCCCATGAGTCATGGTCCCAACCACCTTTGGGTTAGGTCATTCATGGTCTTTGGTGCCTAAGTGGACCTATAAATGGGTGGTAAGGGGAGGAAATAACCAAATATGCATGTGTCTTATCTCATGGGATGCCCTAGACCTAAAGGCATAGTGGTCATTTGGCTATGGGTTTGATTTGGGCAGATTTGAAATGGGTTAAAAGTGGGTTAGCCCAAATTTTAAGTGGTTTGGAGTTTTTTTGATTTATTTGGCTTGATTTGACCTATTTAGGTCAAATTGGGTTTGACAATTGGTCAAATTAGGTCAAACCAAGGGTTGGGTCAAGTTCACATGACTATTTGGAGTATTTGGGTATATTGGTTTGATTTGGTTCAATTTGCTTTGATTATGGCTCATTTGGGTTCATATAGGTCAAATGGGTCAAGTTGAAATTTGACCAATTTGATTAAATTGGGTCATGTTAGGTGTTGAGTCAAGTTCAATTGGCTAATTGAAAATGATTGTAGGCTTTAGTTTGGTTTAATTTGGAATTAATTTTTATTTTGGCTAATTTGACCCTTTATGTCAATTTGGGCTAGGTTAGGTTAGGTTGACCAATTTGTCAAATTGGGCTAAATAATGGTTTTGGTCAAGTTCAATAATCAATTTGGAATGAACTTGAGCCATTAGTTGTAATCAATTTGGGTTGGATTGGGATTTGACCTATTTTAGCTTTTTAGACCAATTTGGGTCAACTTGGATCAAATGGACAATTGGACTTGGTTTGGCTCAATTGAGGGTCTGTTCATGTTCAATCATTGATTATGATTAGTTTGAATCAAAGGTTTTAGTCAATTTGGCATATGGTGTGTTTTGGAGTTTAGGTTTCATTTAGGCTAAAGTTGACTTGGTCAATGGGCTAGTTGACTTTGAACCTAATTCAAAATAAACCTAGGATGATTGTTGATTATGATATGAGGTTCAGTTCAATCCAATTTGGGTTGGATTAGAACTTTCAAGAAGGACTTTTAGGTCACTTTCAAGTGGACCTAAAGGGTTAATTAGCTTGATCATGGTTTGATTCAAGTTTAGTTGTATTGATAAATGGGTTTGAGATGGAAATATAAATCCAATTGCAAATTGTTTGGAGCCATATGAATCTTGGTTCATATGATAATTTCAAGTCAAAAGGGCTAACTTGAGGTTGATTTGGGTTAGCTTGGATTTGGTTTGATAATTGTTGTTTATGTTTATATTTGGAATAATGATTGAATGATTGAATCATGAAGAAATCCATGGGTTTTGATTTGATTTGGACAGGATTTGACCAAGTTCAAGGAATTAGCTTAAAGGGTATAAATTAGATTTTAGTTTGATTTTGGATTTAGTTTTGGCTATTTGAATTTATATTTCATTTATATTTGGGAATGTAAATGAAGATATAAATGATTCATGAGAAAATAACTTGAGTTTGGAGTGGTTTGGAAGCAAATTTAACCAAGCTCATTAGGGAATTGATTTAGCTTGATTTGAATTGGCTCATTTGGATTTGGATTTTATTTATATTTGTGAATATGAATGAAGGAATGATTGATTTATAAAGAAATCAATCAATTTTGATTTATTTTAAAGGGGATTTTGACTAAGTATGTGAAGGTGGCTCATATGACTTAAGAAGGGATTTTGGAATTTGAATTTGATTATGGGATTCAATCAATTGATTCATGATTTGAATTTGATTTGATATTTGAATTTGAGGTTTGGTTTGAAAAGGAAGCATGGATCGGTTTGGGCCATAGGGTAGGTAAGTTTTCTAAGTCCCTAAGGGATAACCTATTCCTATGGTTAAACCTTCTAAATCTCTAGGCTTAGGTTAAGTATTCATCTAATCACTAGAAGTATCTTAAGACTAAGGAGATCTAAGTGCCCATAAGAGTCCTAGATCTATGATGAGGAAGAACTCACTCCAAAAGTGAGATCAACAACCATTCAAATCATCATCTCAAACTCTTACAAAAGCTACAATCAAGCCCACTGATCAAAATCAATTCAACCAACCCAAGCTAGCCCATTTGAACCCAAAATATCCAAATGAGACAAAATCCAATTAAATCCAAATCAATTGCAATCAAAACCAACAATCAAATCAATTATCAAAGTCAATTCAACTAAACTCAATTGAACCATTAATTGACCCAAAGTGACCTAAGGACCCATTTGAACCAAACTCCAATCCAACTCAAATTGGATTGAACCAAACCATCCAAAACCTCCTACAATGATTGTTAATTTTCCTTGATTTTCCAATCACAATCAATTGGGTCAAACCAAGTCAATTTGGTCACTTGATCAAGTTGACCTAATTAGCCTACATAAGCTAAATTAACCAAACTTTATTCTAAACCCAATAAATTAAAATAAATTATTCTAACAAACTTCATATTGATCCTTGCACATGACTTAACCATCAATTAAGACAAACCAAACCCAATTGACCTATTTAGCCCAAATTGACCTAAAGGTCAAATTGGTCTAAATCATTCCTAAATCCAAATTGATTGAAATCAAGCCTACAATCATCTTCAAATGATCAAGTAACCTAACACCTAACTAATTGGCCAAATTGGCCAAATTGGTCAACTTAGCCCATTTGAACTATGAACCCATATGGGTCAAATTCAAATCTACTCAAAACCAAATCAAACCAATTGAATCCAAGCATCCCAAATCATCATTTAAACTTTACCCAAAGCCTTGGTTTGACCCAATTTGACCAATTGATCAACCTAATCCAACCTAGTCAAATATGACCTATATAGGTCAAATTTAGCCAAACCCAACTAAATCAACTCCGAACCCTTTCAAACTTGGCATAACCCATCCTTGGGTCACCATGGGTCATTCCAAACTCAACCCAGCCTAAGTTAAACTCAATTTGACCGATTACCCATTGGTTAAAGCTTTCTAAATGGGACAAAACCAATTCTTCAATGGTCAAACCAACTCTCCTACCTTTGATAGCCACCCTAAGCTTCAAATGGACATGAGGACCACTAGCTCACCTAACCAAAAGATGATTGAGTCAACCATGAGCCAAGTGGAGGTGAGCTAACCCATTTCCTCCCATTAGTACACATAGAAAATCAAGGATAGCCACCTCAGCCTTGGCAGCCCATTCCCCTTCACTCCCCACTCAAATTAAGCCACCTTGACGATTGCCTCCCACCCACGGCCACCTACAATTTTTATAATCAATCCAAACCATTGAATTTGGATGGGGAAGAGATTATAATCCTTCCCATTCAATTCAAATGCATCATTTAGAGTTCCCTAATGCATGAGAGATCCGAGATGAACTCCCTGAGTGCATTAGTTCTAGAGCCTCCCCATCCCCAAAAATGCTAAACCTAAAATAAGAAAGAACCAATCTCCATCCAACCTCCTCCAAACTCCATCATTTTCAAATTAACCTTACTCACACCTACACCAAGCTTTGGTGAGGAGAAATGAATCCATTTTTGATCGATTCATTTACCGGAGAGCACTCCAAGCCTAACATTGATAAGTATTTTGGCATTTGATCCACAGAGCCACCGACGAGTAGGCAAGGCATGAGATTCTCAGCAAGGTTTTATCTCTTCAAGATGAAGCTACCTCGGTCAGTTAACTATTGATCCTAAGCTCTAGCAAGGTATATTCTGGCAAACCATCAAAATCTCAAATTTATTTTAGCCTTTATGAAGGAAAGTTTGATTTCATGTGAATCCCACCATAAGATCTTTCTAGATCTCCTTCGTGAACATTTTCAAATCAATTCCAATGCCTCATGAGCTTCAAAGAGCTCAGATTGAGTGGGGGAGAGCGGACGATATTTTCTTCCATCGCTTAGGGGATGAAGGATCATCTACCGTACATTTTGTGTGATTGGAATGGATGGCCATGATTAATCTGCTAGATTTAACTCGATTTAATTCTATAGGAATTGCCTGATTAATCTCCACCATCTGATCTTAGATCAAATGGTGGGGATGAAAGCTTGTCCATTGCCAACCCGTCAGTGCCACGTCGAACCATTTAAATGTCCAATCCCATGGTGCCATGTGGAAAATGCTACCATGTCAGCCACTCGCATGGTGCCAACAGGATTAGGGATTAATTGGTGCCTAAAAATACAATTACTTGGTAGAAACTTCCTAAAATCATAACTAAATTTAGAAAAATCCAAAAAAATCAAAATAAATATATTTTGGAAAGGTTAAATAGTGGAAAAATTAACAAAAAATAAATTTATTTTATTTTGAACAATGAGTAAGGCTTAATTAGGGTTTGAATGTTTTTTAATTATCTTGATTAAACCCTAATTACTTGGGAAATTAATCCCAAACTTGGCATGTTAATTTAGCAAGATGACCTCCTATGATTTTCTTGGGACTTATTGGCTATGTAATTAGGAAAATTTGAAATTCAAACCTTAATTACTCTCTTAATTAATTTAATAATTAATTAAAGTTCTAAATAGTAAAAAATATTTAATTAAGCTTTATTAATCTCTTATTAATAGTGAGATGATGAGGGAGAGTGATTAGGATATCTTTCTAATTAGTTTTCCAAACACATTCCATTAAAAGAAAGATAATCAATACATGGCTTAATTAAAGAATTAATTAATTAATTAAAGGCCAATTTAAATCAAATTAAATTGCTAATCACTTCAGATAATTAACAATTAGATTATAAATTCCTCTTTATGTGTTCAATAGGACAAAGATCCTTAAGGAAATCATGATTAACCCATAAGTGTGAAAAATCATAAAAGTACTTAATTAGATTCTTTAACTTAATTAACCTCTAATCATGAGCCAATTGCATTAGATCCTTTAGAAGCATTGCACTTTTATTTTTCTCCTATTCATGTCATTTGTGGCTCTTGATTAGAGGGTTAAATTTAAGTAAAGAAGCATAGGAAAGGGTAAGTTGATTGTTGAATGATTCAACTTAATTAAATCATAAAATTCAATTAATTATCTTTTCTTAAATAAATTAAGATTACCAATAAAGTAATGGGATGGAAAACAATAAATGATCTCTTCTATTTAAGTTAAATAAAATCCCAAAAATAATCAAATTAATAAGAAGCTTTGGTTTTCTTTAAGTAACTTTATTTAATGTAATTGTCCTTAGGAATTAATGTAGTTGAATGAATCATTTGGTTATGTTTAGATATTTCTTTTCAATCACTCTAAATGTTGTATGTCATGTGATCTCATGTATTCATGTTTTCAAATTCAAATGAGTTAAATGAACTTTACATATGTAAAATTGCATGTGTTGTCTTAATTTTATCATATATGTGGCTATTATCACTAATAAATCCAAATTTATTTTTCAAATAACAATATTTGGAGTGATAATAGTTATGAATACACATAGAATTTTCATGGGTTTATAGCTTACACATGTTGAATGTTGGCTATCTTTCTTAAGTTCATATATAGATTTACTTAGGTTTGAATGATCATAAGTATATAATCTGTACATCCTGGGAATATGAGGCTTTAAGTAGCCCTAAGGAGGTTATTTGATTACCTTACTTCCTTGGTTTAACAATGGCATGTACTTATTTGATTTCATTCCTATGTATATTTGTATTAGAATTTGGATAGAGCTTTAATTCATATGCATAAATAATTTAATCAAATGAAATACAATCTTTTGTATGATTTTCATTCTTCTAATCATGTATACATTCATATATATAAGATAGTGATAGTGAGCATAAAGTCTGGAAATCTAGGGAATACGAGGCTTTAAGTATCCCCAAGGAGGTCATTTGATTACCTCATTTCTTTGGTTTAACAATGTCACATACTTGTTTGATTTTATTCTTATATATTTGTATTCGAATTTAGATAGAGCTTTAATTCATATGCATAAATAATTCAATCAAATGAAATACAATCTTTTGCATGATTTTCATTCTTCTAATCATGTATACATTCATATGTATTTAAGATAACGAGTATATAGTCTGGACATCCTAGGAATATGAGGCTTTAAGTAGCCCCAAGGAGGTCATTTGATTACCTTACTTCCCTGGTTTAACAACAACATATAATTGCTTAAAACTTTCATATGTGTGTATGTGTATTTAGTTAGAGAATGAAAATCCCTTTTTGTATTAAAAACACATGCATCCATAATCATTTAAGCATATCTGTAAAGGTCTATGTTCATATATGGATTTACATATATTTGAATGATAATAAGTATATAGTCTGGGCATCCCAAAAATATGAGGCTTCAAGTAGCACCAAGGAGTTCATTTGATTACCTCACTTCCATGGTTTAACAATGATACATACTTATTTAATTTCATTCTTATGTATATTTGTATTTTAATTTGTATATAACTTTAATTTACATGTATTAAATAATTCAATTAAGTAAAAATATAATTTCCAAATGTATGCATTCAAGATCATTCAAGTGTGCCAAAATATGTTGTATGTATAGGTATACTAAGTGTTACATCATATGCATGTTATGGGTGATGAAAACATGTTTCATGCGATGGTAATTCAACCATATTAAGCTTAAGATGCCATCCATGTTGAATTTAATTCTTTAAGGTTAACCTAAACTTAGATATAATAAAATATTTAATAAATCATTCACTAAAAGAAACTAAATCATAATGATATGCTTTAGAAACAACTTAAGGTAGGGATCAAGGAGGTTAAGCCTCCCTCCTCTCTTTATAAAGCTTGGATGCTAAGTGTAAATTAATTGAAAACAAAAATACAAATTAAAATTTTCAAACCTTTAAACAATTAATGTCAAACC
This sequence comes from Cymbidium sinense, assembly GCA_021442155.1. Classification (NCBI taxonomy): domain Eukaryota; kingdom Viridiplantae; phylum Streptophyta; class Magnoliopsida; order Asparagales; family Orchidaceae; genus Cymbidium; species Cymbidium sinense. The sequence goes on from CM038229.1 coordinate 32,317,368, forward strand.
ATCAATCATGTTAAATTAAACTTTTCATAACTTAGAAAATTATATTTCAAAATCCTAGCTAAGACATACCACACTAAGCCAAAACACATACATTAGAATGCCAAGTCACCACTTCTAGCTTTAGGTTAGGATGGTGTATGTATTATGATGTGTTTTGTTTTATTATGTAATGTTTTAGACCTAATTTTAAGAATGTGGATCATAGACTGGATGATAGGCCATTGTTAGCTTAATGTTGTCTTATGCAGTGGGATGTGCTTATTGGACTGCTATAAAAATAAATATAAATGTGTTGTTTGTAGTTGGCTAATGCCCCTAAGCATAATCCACATTACTACAAGTGAGCTTGGTTACCAATGTGTAGGGTGCTAAGTCCAAATTATGAAAGATAACTGCTTGGGATTGTATGCATGTTTAGCTAATATCTATTTTGTAGGTGTAGTTAAATTTACTTTTCCATAAAACATAATTTTGCAATAGGAATTAGGATTAGTTCTATGGGGTTTAGGATGAGCAATAGCTGGAAGGCTTTGTCCTGGGGTTCCTTGTGATGCTTTGGAGCAAATCAAACCAAAGAAGAAAGAAGAAAGAAGAAAATGAAGAATGAAGTCCCCATAACATGTATTCAATTTCAATTGTAATTATTATTTTGTAATTCTGGGTTGTATAAGGAGTAAAATTTGGCTACCCATATTTTCTCTTTTTCGAGGTGTACAGCGGCACCTGGCTGCACTAGCCTTTTATTCTTTTACAAAATCTATTCATGTTTGATTGATGTTATGTTTAGATTATGCAATAGAATTGTATCTTCTTCATAGTTTCTTAAACTTGATGTTTGAATGTGTGGCCAAGATGTAGTAGGCTCTTTGGATCAAATTAATTTTTCTACCCAACTAACAATCCATAATTAAACTTTAAATAACTTTCAACCTCATTTAAAAGCTTAGGTTGTAATCATGATAAATAAAATATTTAGTAACCCCTTAGCTAAATGTTGTATGTCTCACATCTTGAATGGCATCTTCTATCACTCTTGCAAAATAAGGGCCTCCATTCTTGTACTTTAGAGACCGCTTGACCTATGAGAGCAACCCCTTATGATGAAACTTCACCCTCTTTTTCCCTTGATTTGGCCAATAACCAAATTTCATCATGCATTTAAGCATAACAAATTCCAAAGCCTTGATCCAAATGAATGTGTTAAAATTATATAAAATTTAAAAACATTCTTTCATTTTAAACTAAGTCATATGCTCATGTCCAAACATGATTTAGTCTCTTAAGGAGTGAGTTTAGTACTCTAATTTCTTTCAAAATTAAATAATAGCTTAAACCATCTTGCAATTACATACGATCATCCTACATAGTCTTAAATTATATAAGATGTTAGCTGGCAGCCACTCCAAGTAGTTATAAGCCCAGAAGAGTCGACGGGTTTATTCTCTCTTATGGAAGTAAACCATTATGTCCCATTTCTACTTAGATTTAGGTCATGCTTTTAACTTGTGATAAAGCTCCCTAGATTTAAGATTCAAGGTTACTTATTTTCTTTGGGATATAAGCATAAATCCTTACCTCTTATGAATTTTATAATCTTGTGTTGATGGATAATAAGCCCTAACCAGCTAAAAAAATTTCAACTCAAAAAAAATAAATCCTCACACTTTCAAAAATATAAAGCCTCACCATAGGATAGGCTAGAATGCTCACTAGGCTTCATATTATCATGAGCATTCCTACTTATTTTCCTTTGGATTTTAATATATGTCTTCCAATTGAACAATCCCACTTGATTTTCCAAAATAACCAATTCATTGATAGTGTTAACCTTGAAATCTTTGGAGACAATAATTGATTACTTTAATCAAGAGTTTTCTTAACAAATCCCATTTCCTATGATATAATTAACTATGGAGGCTTGCCTTCATAGAAAACTAAAGAACTTGGCATAAAATAAACCCTACTTTTCTTTTCATATGTAAAGGGAAGAATCTCTTGTACATATGAAAACCCATCATGCTTTAGGAGTCCTTATTAGGTGATCAGGTCCATTGTAGGGTAATGTATCCATCTTTCAAGATAGTACATTATATCTTAGTATCATACCCGATCACTTCAATAAGTACACCCTATGATTTTTGTGGTGTCCCCATGAGCATCCAAAAATAAACACCATAAGAGTAAGTATCCACATTGGTGTCCTCTCCAACTACCATCCAAGATAGAAGTAAGTATCCATAGTAACATCCTTTCTAGGAATTAAAAAAAAAATCCTTCAATACTATGTGGGTAAAGTAAGTATCCATATGGCATCCTATCTCTCTATTATAGCTAGATTAGCTATATGTATCCCAAGAGGCATCTTTCTTTAGTTAAAATTAATGTAGTTCGGTGAGGAGTAAGTATCCACAATGCATCCTCTCTAACCACCATTCTAGACAAGAGAAAGTATCCATAGTGGCATCTTTCAGCACTATGAAGGTAGGAGTAAGTATCCACAGTGGCATCCTACTTCTTTAGTATGGCTAGATTATGTGTAAATATTTTAAGAAGTATCCTTCTCTTGTTGAAATCATTGTATTTGGTGAGGAGTAAGTATCCATAGCGGCATCATCTCCAACTACCATCCTAGACAGAAGTAAGCATCCATAGTGGCATATTTTTTAGGAATCAATAAATCAAACCTTTAGTACCACAAAAATAGGAGTAAGTATTCATAATGGTGTCATCTCTCTACAGATTAGGTGTAAGTATCCCAAGAGGCATCCTTCTCTCATTGAATTAGTGTAGTTTGGTTTGGAGTAAGTATCTATAGTGACATCCTCTCCAACTACCGCCTCTAGACAAGAGTAAGTATCCATAATGACAACCTTTTTAGAAAACAAAACATAGTATCTAGTTTATCCTAGTGTAGGCATCTATAGATCCTTCCCTTAGGTTGGTTAATCATTATGGCTATCCCCTTGACTAGTTCCACCTAGGAAGATGTGAGTCTTGTGTTTTTTTTCCTAGATTAGTCATTAAAATTTGATGAGAACCCCATAAGTTGGTTGGTCATTAGGAAAATCCCCTTGGCAAGTTCCACCTATAAAGATGTGAGTTCCCACTACTTTCTTCTTATGTTAGCCATTGAAAATTGATGAGAAAGAAAACAAAAACATAGATCTAGTCTATCATAGTATTAACATCTATAGATACTCTCTTTAGGTTGGTTAGTCATTTAGAATACTCCCTTAAGTAGTCTCACTTAAAACATGTAAGTCCATGATTTCTTTCTAGGTTAGCCATTCAAAATTGATAGAAATCAAACTCTGTTGTAGTCAGGATAACGATAAGTCCCTCAGGCATCTTTTCTATCACGATTATGTTAGGATTAGATTCTTTAATGAATATTTTTCTAATAATATCTTTATTCTTCTTAGAAACTAGTGAATTTAGATTTTTCTAATGATGAATCTTCTTAAACCAAAATAGCCTTTCATGCATATCTTTCACAATCAAATTCAAAATAAAATTTCAAATCAAAACTAAAGTTAAAATCAAAATTTAAATTTCAAACCAAAATTTAAACAAACATTCCTAAGCATTATTACATGTAACAAGTATAGGATATGTTGATTAGTTCAGTTAACATCAATATGTGTGGTGTACTCTATTTAGCCCACCACACATATTGGTGGCCCATTTGTTTGCCTCATTTTTGGATGAGATTGACATTATCCCTAATCCTAGTAATTAACACCTAATCTTAGATTAAGAGTTTTCTAATTAGGCACTTAGAGCACTACACTTAGTAGCTAGGTGAACTAACCAAATTCAAATAAAAAATCAAATCAAACATTGAATTTAAAACCAAAACAAAATTTGAAGTCAAATTAAATGCAATACTCTAAAGTGATAACCTAGATCATTCTAGTGGACCCTTCAAGGGCCTGACCTAACCCAATTGGATTAGGTGAACCCAAATCATAGCCAAATCTAATAAAACTCAACAAAAATCTAAATTAAACATATTTGAATTGGAATTTAAATTCAATTGAGTCTGAATTAAGGTAATTGGGTTTGATTTACTCAATTAACCCATTTAAGCTCAAAATCACTTAACTCCAAATTAAATTAAATTAAATCAAACCAAAAGTACATAACCAATGCACTAACATAAATGAATCCAAATATAAATCTATATGAGGTTTAGGTTGTCAATGGTCATTTGACTTTAAGTTGACCCATGTGGGCCTCATTAAGTTAAAAGTCAACCAACCAAAATTTGGTCAAAATGAGTCATTCCAAGACTAAAAATCATCCATATGAACATGTTTAAACATATATATAAGCAAATCTAGATCTAATATAGTCTCAAATGGGTTTATTGGGTCATTTGATCCAAATAAATTCAAATTGATCTTATTGAACCTAAATTCAAAATAAATTAAAAATAATTCAATTTGTACATCCAAAACCATTTGAAAATATAAATGAACATTATTCAACAAATCTCTAGGTTTAATTTGATCGATTAGATCATTTGACCTAAGTGAACTCAACCTAACCCATTCATGCTAAATTAGGTCAACATAGGTCAAATTCATAATTAAGCTCAAATTAATTAAAATTTATCATTATCCAAATCATTTCAAATGCTTCATGAAACAGAACTAAGGCATAAATAAATCACAAGAGGGTTAATTGGCCTATTTAACTTAATTTGACTCATTTTGGTTAAAGTGAGTCAAATTGAGTTTAAATCAAATTAAATTCACGCTAAACTAATTTAAATAATCTTAAAGACTTTGAATGATCAAATTAAGCTTAATTGGAGCACAACTTTAACTCAAATAAGCCAACAAAATTAAATTGGCTAAAACATATTCTAATTTGAGGCAAATTGATCCAACCCAAGGTTCAACCCAAAATTGACCCAAATGAAACCATGCTAACCTAAAGACTCCATAAATCTTGATCAAAGATAATAAAATTTTAGTTTAAATGAGAATGGATAATGGACTAAAGGTCAACAAAAGTGGAAAATAAAAAGGAAAAAAATCAAAGAAAAGTCCATGAGACATGATCTTCCTTATCTCCTCCATAATCCCACTTGTTTGACTTTAGAACACACTCAACTAATGGCTTACCTAATTCAACAAGCCATGAATATTGATTTTTTTCCATATGGCAAACACCTCCAGGCCATGAATATTGATTTTTCATCACCATTAAAAGGGAAGAAAAGAGCATCCAATTCCTCACTTCTAGCATTTGCTATCTTCTAAAAGCTCCATTGAACAAAACAAATCAATTTCCCACACTTTTCTATAAAATAATAAAATTCAATGAAATTTTATTAAGAGGTGGTGGCCATTGGTGGAAAAGATGATCCCAGGGAAGGCAAGAGAGGAGAACATTAATGGGGCTCACTTCAGCTCAATAAAGCTCTTCGGCACAAAAAAAATCCATCAAACGTGGACTTCGATGAGGTAATTTCTTCAAAACTTAGAAAAACTGTAAGTCTTTTTGTTTATGAGAATACTCACTCAATTCTAAGAAAAATCATTTTGATTACCCTTGATTTTACTTTCTCCAAGCCCTTTAGTGGGATATGGGATTTTCCGAGTTGCCAAAAATCACCCTCGCAGGTTTTTGGGTGACACGAGCTGCTCAGTTTGTAGCCATAAGGCATACGACATTGCAACCTTCGATCCCTCCTTAATGGGCTAAATGGTTGCAATTAAAACCCACTTTAGGGCCCTTTAGATCGGCGGGTTCAATGTGGACCCGTCGGATATGGAGTCCAGATCACAATTCCCACCACATTACCGTTAGCATTCAAATAGACCAATCAACGGATGACACACATAAAATAGGGCCAGTCAATGCTCACTTGTTTAAGTAGAAAAATATAATATTTTTGAATTTTAAAATTGCTTTAAAATGGATAAAACTTTAAAATTTGTAGAAAATAAAAACTCAATAAAAAATTACAAATAAAGCTCATTAGATTTGTCTTTTTGAGAGGAATCCAATAAACTCAAAACACTAATTTTTATTGAATATTTTGGGCTTAATTTAGATTTGAATAAAAATCAAATATTATTATTTAATTCTAAAATAATAATCCAAATAATCTAAAATTTTTAGGAAATACAATTGAAGATATGATCTACCTACCATAAACATTTGAAGGAAAAAAATGAGTGGATTGAGAGATATTAAATTTTGAAGCTCAAATGGCCTACTTTAAAAAACAAATAATTAAAAATTATGGAAAATCATAAAAATAGCTTAAAATACCTTAATTCATATCACAGAGCTTTAAAAAATATTAGAACTTTTGAAACTTGATAATCTTAAAAATCACTTAATTATAATTTAATGAATCATTCAAGATCATCATTAATTGGACTTATTAAAGTTAAATTTTAATAAAGTTAAATATCCAATCAAAATTATAAATAAACGAATACTTAAGTCCTCATGAAACCAACCATTAATAGAATAAAGAAATATCACATAGTCTTTAACTTAAACCAAATTAAACCTAAATCTAATCAAAGCATAAACTTAAAATTAATTAAATTAACTATATGAAACCCAATTAAGTATTAGTTAAATCTCAAATTAAACATAAACAAGTGAACCAAAATCATCAAATCATTAACTATAATGTTAATCTAATCATATAAAATCAAATTAAAAGCTTCACTAACTAATTAACTTAATTATATAAAATCTTAAATAATTTGGTAGAAAGACTATAATCAATGATGATTAAACCTTGACTAAGCTAATCATGAACGAATTAATTAATCTTTAATCAAACCACTCAAGTAATCTTCAATTAAGCTTAGAATTCATTGTTCAACTAAATTTAATCTTTTAATTAATTTAATCATCTAATTAGAAACCAAACTTAATTGATTGTTAATTCAATCTCAATTAAATTAATGACTTAATATATTGATTAATCATATCAATTGAACATCAACTATCCTATAATTCAATCAACTACTTAGTCGAGATAATCATTTTAGGCTAATAATATTGAAACTAAACAATCAGTTAAGCAGGGTTGAATCAATTGATCATTAATGTAAATTAAGTATCCAAATTAAATTATTAATCAAATTAATCATTTAATAAAGTAAAGGATCAAATAAGAATTAATCTAATAATCAAATTAATTAAACACAAATCAATTCAACAAACTTAGAATTAGAAAATCCATTAATCCAAATTAAGTTAACTTATCATTTAATTAAACTAAATTAGATTTTAGAAAGGGGTTATAATAATAAAATCCTTAAGTCAGGCTTAATCAAACACTTAATTAAATTTAATATCAGATTTAATCAAAATAATCATGGTTTATTAAATCATTAATTAATTTATAATTAGTTTAGTCAAATCTTTAGTCAAACTAAGCACTTAAACTAAGTAATATTCAACCTAAATGATTCTTAATTTAACCAAATATTTAACAAAGTTAAATCCAATTTGAATAAATTAATCTAATTAAAATGAAATAAGATAATCATTAATCAAATTTCAATTATCTAAATCAATTAAACAAGACAATTGTGAGCATCTAATTAATCATTCATCATATCTTAGTCAAATTAGCCATAATAAATTTAAATTATAATACACTGAACCCAAATCAATCAGTCATATAAAATAATTAACCAAGTTCTAAACAAATTAAGAATTCAAAAGGATGTTTAATAATCATTTACCAAATCTAAATATATAGCCAAGTTAATTCAATTAAGTGTTGATCAATCATTAAATCTAAGTTAAATTAACCATTTAAATTAAATGAATAATAAACTAAATAGATTTTGAATCTTAATCAAACAAATCACTTAATCAAATAAGAAAAGATTAAACTAAATCATAAATCAATTCAATTATACATATAACTAAGTCAAATTATTTTTTAAAATGAATTAAATTAATAATTGACAAATTTTGAGTATATAAGTTCATTAATTAAATTGAACATTTAATTGTTAATTAAAAAAATGCTAATCAAAGTTTAATTAGCATAATAAAAAATTTATTTTGGTTAAACATTAATCAATTAAACATTATCAAATTTAATTGAATATTAATCAAAGAAAATATTAGATGAGTCATTTGATTGATCAATGATCAACATCTAATTAAGTCATTCAAATAAACTTTAATTCAACTGAACTAATCAACAAAACTTGGCAATTATTTGGATTAATTAAACCAAATTTTTCTAATTAAACTTCAATCATTTAAAACTTTTAATTGAATTTCAAATAAATCATTCAATTATTCAATTGAATTAAGAAGAAGACATACAAAAAGATAATCCTTAATCAAACTATGTGAACCAAACAATCAAACCAAATCAAATTATAGAACCACTAAAGTCAACTAATTATAAATTTAAGTTAATCAATATAAATTACATAAGTTAATGAAACATGGTGGAATTATATCAATTGAACCTTAAATTGAAATAGAATTAGTTAAATTAGCATATAATTATCAACCAAAAAAATAAATAAATAAATTATAAAGTTAAAAAGTAATAATGAAAGGAAATATTAATTATTCTTAATACACCCCTAAAACAATTTAGAATCACCTATGTTATACTTAGTATCTTAAGTCATTCACCTTTAGAGAAATCTATAAGGCAAATAAAAAAATGAATAAAGAATCAAATTATAAAAAATATCATTCATAATCATAATAATTAAGGAACAAAATTACTCTAATCTTTTAATTCAAACAATAATTAAAACTAAACAATATAAACTATATGAAAGAATAAAATTAAAATTAACTAAATTGAATAAAACTTTAAATGGTAGTTAAATAAAAGATCAAATTGAAATCAAAATTTAATAAAAAAAGAAATACATTTGATTATATATCAACATATAAAATTCAAATAGTAATCAAACCAAGTTAATCAAAATAAACCATATAAAATTCAATAAGATGAAATATAAAGGAAAATAATTAATCTTAATCCAAAGAAAAAGATTAAACACCAAAATAAATTATAAAAATTAAATTAAATCAAACTAAAACCCAATAAATCTAAAATTAATATTAATAATCAAAACATATGTAGTTAAAATAAATTCAAACTAAATCAAATAAATATTAATGAAATCAAATCAAATTTAATTAAAATAATCAGATAAATTTTTTAAAAAAGGTTAATCAAGATACATAGGTTCTTAGCTTGACTCTTAGAATGAATTTTCACTTTAGGGTGAAGATTTAATTCTACTAAGACTAGAATGTTGAATAGAATGTGTTTTTAGCCTTAAGTAGAATTTATTTTATTCTTCATTCTTTAAAACCTAAATTCAACTTTGACATAAAAATGAACTTAAAATTGGAATAAAATTCAAAATCATTTAAATTGAAACCATTCAGTGGTAAAATTGAACAAACTGTGAATTAAAACTAAACTTAAAGAAATCTTAGCAACCATACCATATAAGCCCCCTTTCCACACACTAGAATATTAGGTCATCAACCTTAGAATTAGGTTAGGCTGATGTGTTAATTGTGTTGTGATAGTTTTCTTGCTTTATGGTGGCTCTTTTTAGGCTAATGATATTTTCGACAGGGGGTTGTGCTTAAAGAAACTACTATCATAAAATATAATAAATATTATTTGCTTGCAGGTGCTGCTTCAGTCCCTAAGCATAGTCCAATGAGACCAGTAGGCTTAGCAATCACTATTGTTAAGCTTATTTGTTTGAAATATAAATTGTGTGCTTGATTCTTTTTCTGATGTCTTTTGTAGGGTTTTGGACTTTATTTTAAAAGTTTTAAATATAATTTGAGCCTAAAATGAGGTTGGGATTTATGGGATTCAAGATTAATAAGAGTTGATTGTACCTATTTGATGGTCTACGGTGGAGCCTAAGGAGGTCTCAAAAAGAAGGTGATGATCCTGAAGTACACAATTTAGGTTTAATGGAAATTTTCAATTTCCTAATCTAAATAATGCAAAAAATATCAAAAACTTTAAAAATTTATAAATAAAATAAATATCTATCCAAAAAAAATGAAAATAAGGGTTCTATAAATTCATCTTAGTGAGAGAAATCCATTAAAACTACAATCCCCAATTTTGTAAGATAATTTTAGGTTAAATTAGGTTTAGTTAAAATTAATTAAACTTTAATTAAGCTTAGATCATCAATCAAATTAACCTAAGATTGTTGAATTGAGATCAAAACACACTTTAGATAAATTTTCTAGGATATATTGTGATCAAATTATGATATATAATAATTTTCAATCTTCAAAACTTAATTTAAAAAATAAATTAATTATAAATTAAATAAATTTATAAAACTTTTCGGAAATAATTTAAAATATCATAATACACATTAATGAACCCAAGAAAATAATTAAACCTTACTAGAACCTATTAATCCTTAAAATAACCTAATTTTTTAATTAAATGAATAAATAAATTTGATTTGATCTTTAAAAGTACTATAACAAATCAACCAAGAATCTAAAAATTTTAATTAGATCCTTTAGATTTATCTTTTAGAGAGGACTTAAAGAAAATCAAAACCACTAAATAATTCTTAATGATTTAAGTTTAATTTACATTTTATTAAAATTATTTAAACATTAATTAGTCATAAAGTATATATATATGAATAAGATGAAATGTTGGGAAAATAAAATTGGCAAGGAATTTCGTTTGCCATAAAAACTTGAAAGCCAAATTACTTCTATATTAGAAGTTATGAAATTTTGAAGTCCTATGATAATTTAAATTAAATCATAAATTAGAAAAATTATGGAAATTATGGAAATTAATGGAATCAACTCATAACATTTTAAACAACATTCAAAGGACCTTAAAAAGATTTCTAAGCCCTTTTCAATTGAAATTTAGTTAATATTATATTTAAGGTTAATGAAATTAATTAAGAAATAAATTAATTAAATTAAAGATTATTAAATTAATGAAATTTGGAATAAAATAAACATTAGTTGAAAATTAGAATTGATTAATTCTAAATTCCATGTTTAGATAAGATTCATTAACATTGAAGCCGTCTTAAATTAACTTAACATCAAATAAGAGATATTAATTATAAATAAATTAATAATTAATTCAATCATTTAACTTAAATAACTTAAAAATTAGGATGGCCTATATTAGGTTTGGGACTAAAGTAGTTCATTCCTTAGGTTTCTTAGGTTATAATTAATAATTAAATATTAATAAATAAAACTTCATCATTAGGAATTTAATTAAATAATTTACCTTTAAACATAATATCTTTTAAAATTAACCTAAATAATAAATTAAATTAATCAATAAAGATATTTAGTCATGAAGTATAAATGAAATTTGAATAATGAAAGTAATGCCTTTAAAGTAAGTTTAAAAAAACTAATTTAAATCAATCAAGTTAAAATAACTTAGATCATTTGAGTAAATAAACATTAACATTTGTAAATAAGGTAAATCAAAATCAAATGAATTAAATCTATAATATATGAAATTAAATAATTATTTTTATCTTAAACCTTAATTAAAGGAAAGACATATAAAATTCAATATAAACCTAGATTATGAAATTACATCCAACCAATATGAAATTTAAACAAATTAAATTACTTGAAACCAAATTAAAAGATCAAATTGAAATATACAATTATTAAACTAAAATCAATAAACCAAATGATCAAACATTTAATTAAAATTATATTAATTAAATTAAATGAAATTTAAATGGAAGAAGAATAAAATCTTTCAAATTCAATTAACATTTAAAATTAATTGGATAACATAAACTTTAATGTTAAAGAAGGGATTAGACATTAATCAAATTAAATGCAACTTAAATAAACATTCAAATAAATTCACAAAAGATGGGTTAATTAAAATTACTTAGGTACTTAGTTTGATCCCTAAATGGATTTTGTTTCCTTTAAGATGAAAATTCCATTGTACTAGGATTAGGATGTTGAATGAAATTGGTTGTACCTAAAGCATAATTTATTTCATTCTTCATTCATTAAAACTTAAATTTAATCTTAACATAAAAATAAATCCCAAATAAAATCAATTAAATCATTTGAATTAAAGCCATCTAATGGTAAAATTGAGAAAACCTTAAACTCTAATTAAAATTGAAACTTAAACTGACCTAGTACAATTATACCACACAAAGCCTTTCTTTCACATACTAGATTGTTAGGTCACCAACCTTAGAATTAGGTTAGGCCAATGATCTATGGTGTGAAATTATTTTCTTCTTATTTTATGGCATAATATTTTAGACAGGATGGCTATGATTTGTTTGCTCACAAGTCTACATGTTAGGGAAATCTTTTTAGACTAATATTATTATTTACAGGAGGTTATGCTTAAAGGAATTATCATAATGAATATAAAATAAATATTATTTGCATGCAAGTGTTGTTTAAATCCTTAAACATAGCTTAATAAGATAGGTGGGCTTAGCAAACCAGTGCTTGCTTCAGATATTTGAAATATAAACTACTAATTATTCTCATGTATTTCTTGACATTTTGTTGTAGGGATTAGTAATTTAAGCATAGAATTGTGTTAATATCTATGAGGTCTGCAAATAGCAGGAGTTGACTTTAACATCCAGTGGTCCCCTATGAAGCCCATGGAGGTCCTCAAAGAAGGTGACAATCATGGATGAAGACCCCCATAGATTGAGACTTTTAGTTCTAAACTGGGTTGTATAAAGGAAGACCTCAATTTCCCATTGTTCATCTAATTCCTTAAAGAATTTTATCTTGAAATATTGGATAATCCAAATGATTACTTAATTCAAAATACACCCCAAAACTTGAAAATGATATCAAGGCCACTATTGATGAATTGATAGAAATCAACTTAAGAACTGAGGAAGACTTACAACCAACTTTTATATGTTCACTGAGTCTAAGAGATTCTTATGAGTTAATTAAATTACTCATTGAATATAAAGATTTCTTTGCTTAGAATTATTATGAAATGCTAGGTTTATCTCAATACATTATAGTCATAAGTTATAGATTAAACTAGATGCAATTCTAGTAAAATAAACCCCGAGACACTTGTATTTAAATATTTAACAATTAGTAATTACTGATGTAAAGAGTTAATTGAAGCCATTTTCATATGAGAAGAAAAGTACCCTTCTTATTTGTCAAGTATTATCCTGGTAAAAAAAGAATGGATAAATACACATATGCGTAGATTTTAGAGACTTAAATAAGGTAAGTCCCAAAGATGAGTTTCCATTACCAATATCAAAACTTAAGGTAGATTTAGCATCATTGCATGAAATTTTCTCATTTATGGATTAGTCATTTGGATATAATTAGATAAAAAATGGATCCTGAAGATGAGAAACATATGACATTCAAAACCCCAATTGGGAAATTCTATTACACTATCATGCCATTTGGTCTCAAAAATGCCAGGGATACTTATCAAAGGGTCATGACTAGAATATTTGATGATTTGATTCATAACCAAGTTGAATGTTACATTGATAATCTAGTTACTAAAAGGAAAAGAAAGAAAATCATCTATATGATCTATAGAATATTTTTGAACAGTTGCACCATTATAACTTAACAAATTAATTTTTTTTAACTACATCTTTGGCGTAACTAAAAAATATAGAGTTTGTAGTAAGTTGCATAAATAGATTTCTTTTGTGACTATATAAGATATCACACAAAGATAATTCCATAGCTGATGCTCTAGAAAAGCTTGAAAAAGTAATCATATGTCTAGAAAAAGAATATATGATTATAGAAGTTTAGAGTCAACAAATTCTATCGCCAACAAATTTAAATTATATGAAGAAAAAAATAGAAATGCAAAGTATAGCAACCCTTACTAAAGGTCAAGAAGAATGTGGTTGGAGGTAGCTATTCATTTATTATTTAAGTTATGGGAGGCTCCTAGAAGATAAGTCATTATCAAATCAAATTAAAAATGTGCCTTGCATATTCATTATTCAGTAATCTGTTATACCATCGATCATTTGATCAAATGTTGTTATGTTGTATAAATAAACAAGAAGCCCATAAAATTATGATATAAGTACACTAGATTGTGTGGTTGCTCACCAATCTAAGCCAAAAATGTAATTAAAGATTAAAAGACTTGGGTATTATTGGCATTTGATATTAGATGACTATATGGAAATTGCACATTATTGCCACAAATACTAAGTACAATGGTGTGGTGTTACATCATCACCTAATGTATTACACCCAATGATTACTTCTTGGCCTTTTTAGAAATTGGGTACTAATATCATAGGGTCTATTGATCCTCCTTCATTAAAGGGGAATCATTTTATACTTCCTGCAACTGACTACTTTTTTAAATTGTTGAGGTATTCCCACTATAGAAAGTTAAGTTCTTTTAGGAAAATATTGTATATCGATTTAGCATCCCTCACCGAATCATATCCTAATGACCCATCATTTAATCCACTAAAATAAATCACTTCATGGCCAAACATAACATTAATTGAAGGTATTCGACTATCTATTACATAGGGTAAATGGATTATTTGAGGCTTTTAATAAAACACTTGTTCAAATTTTAAAGAAAGTCTTAAAGAAAATAAACATTAGTGGCATGAAGTTGGTTGAAGCTTTATGGGCCTATCCGACTACATATAAGTCACCAACTCAATCTACACCTTTGGTTTATGGAGCTGAAGCTATTCTTCCATTTGAAGTTTAATTACCTTCTCTGAGGATCACAATTAACAATAATATTACAACATATCATAATCATAAACTTTAATTGGAAGAACTTGAAGGTCTTGAAGGAAGATGCCTGAAAAGCTTAACAAGACCTTAACTTTACCAATCGCCTATGGTTCAAGTTCATGATAAATTATTCCATCCTTGCACTTTCCAAGTAGGATAAGTAGTAAATTTGAGCCAACATGAGAAAGATCATTCATTGTGGAGAAATTCTATGAAGAAGGTTCATATTGATTGATAACTACAATGGTGAATATCTAATGCCACCTATTAATGGATGTCTCTTAAAAATGATTTATGTATGAACTGTACTCCAAATTAAAAAATGATAAATAAAGTTATATTTATTAAATTTTTTATTTTGTAATTATTTTGGTTTAAGAAATTGATCTTTTATAAAAATAAATAGATTTATTTCAAGTTAAATTTTATTTATAATATTATTTTACGTAATAATTAACTTAAAATTGATTCCTTCAATAATATCCTTCAAATCTCTTAGAAATGGATTCAAGAAATTAAGCCCCATTTCAAATAGACTATTTAGGTTAGGATTAAGTCACCAAGAACCCATTCCTTATAGTCAAAATTTGAGGATTAGGATTAAGTCATCAAGACCCCTTTCCTCACTTTATCAATCTAAGTTGGAATAAAGACATTAAAGGCCCTTCTTTATAACTAACTAAATAAAAGTAAGTCCCTTATTAGATATCCATTATAAAAGATAAGGATAGGATTAAGTCACTAAGACCCCTTCTTGTCAAATAGACTACTTAGGTTATTATTAAGTCACCAAGATCTTTTTTGCTACAAGTCAAAATTTTGGATTACTATTAAGTCATTAATACCCCTATGAGGATTTTATTTGTAACACCACATAGATCTTGTGGGTACTTATTTAAGTAATCAAATACATCATTAAATGATAAATATTTTATCTTGAAAGATAAATATATTATCCTAAATGGATTCAATTACTTAATAAAGACTTCTAAGGTTGATGGGTCTCCGATATACTAGAGATTTTTCCCCTAAACTACATGGAGAAGTAGAACAGTTTATTATAATGAAGGATTTCCTATAAGTGTAAGCCCCTATAGTTAACTACATCTTAGAACAAAGGGAATTTGTCCTAAGAATACTCTAGATTAAAGAAATTGATTTTCATCTCTATGGATTTCATAGCTTGTCTTAAAAAATGAATAATTTAGGAATTCAAAAGAAAATGCTTCAAAGGGGAAGATTTCTTTTCAGAAGTTAATAAGGAATAAGTAGTAAATACTTTTAGATACTAGGAATCCCAATAAGCATTTCAACTATCCTACTATTGGGTATTTACATTTTTAAAATTGGAGTTATTGATATTTTGAGATAACATTTAATTAAAAATCTAAGACTTAGATTCAGATAGCATAAGACTACAAAATGTCTAGGAGTTGAAGACTTATTATAATATGATGCTTCAGAACCAAATCCTAAAACACTTTTAACATAAGTTAGAGGTTCAACCTAGGCTAATTATATAAAATTGGGAATTATAGTTCTTCTTCTCAATAGAAAATAAACCTATACCTGACTCTTCTAGATTTACTTTCCACTTAGAAGGGTTGTCAGCTAACACCACCTAATTGACTTATATATGCAAGATGGCGACCTATTGTATTTAGAAAAGAGGCTAAGAACTTAAACTCACTCCCAATGCAATAATTTTCTTCTTTTATGTATTTTTCCTCACATTTTTATTTTAAGGCTTTAGGTATACAATTTCATGCCTTCAATGAGTTGTAGTTAGAAAATGGTTATGGGCCAAATCAATAAGAAGACACACTTCCCCAAGAAGGGTGATCATCCTCATAGATTAGATGCCCTTATTTGCTTAATGGGTGAAGGACCTAGTTCAAGAAGTACAAACTTTGTGCTCGCATGGTTCATAAAGTCTAATTGATTCTAGTTTATTTTAGGTTATGTCTAGGGCTCTATTAATGATGAAGTTATGAGTTTCTATTTTATATTTGCAGTTGTTTAAATTTAATAGGGTAGAAAGTCCAGCTTTCCTAAGGCCTTAATTATCCAAGATTCATCACAAAACATAATAATCACAAAAAAAAAAACCTATGAAAGCATGCAATTCTATTATGCACCCCAAAATAAATCAAACGATGCGATCAGGTACCAGTGTACACCCCGATGAAAAGAAAAATGGGAAACCGAGCTCAACCCTTATACAACCCGACCTAGAACTAAAAGTTTGATCGATGGGGTCTTTTCTTGGATCATCTCCTTCTTCATGGACCTCCATGGGCTTCATAGGAGACCACCAGTTGGTAAAGTCAGCTTCTGCTATTCCTATACCACATAGATCCTAACTTAATTTGATGCTCCCATTGCATTTTAAAAGTTTAAAATAAATTTCTAATCCCAAAGTAAATGTCAAGAAATGCACTCAGCACAACCAATAGTTTATATTTCAAACATACGGGCTTAACATTAGTTACTTTCTAAGCCCACCTTTTCTATTAGGCTATGCTTAAGGACTTAAATAGCACCTGCAAGCAAACAACATTTATTTATATTTTTATTATGGGGATCCCTTTTAGCATAGCTCTTTGGAGAAAATAGTATTAGTCTAAAAAGAACCTCTTACAATCTAGACTAGCATGCAAATAATCTTAGCCATCTAGTCTAAAATAATACAAAAAAAAATTCACATCACAAAATATTAGAAATCATTCACCTAACCTAAGTCTAGGGTTTGTGACCTAATAATCTAATGTGTGAAAGAGGGGCTTATGTGGTATGATTACTTTAGGTTTTATTTTTATTTTAATTTAAATTTAAATTCAAAGTTTTTAAATTTACCATTTGGTGATTTGAATTTAAATGATTTGATTGATTTAAGATTTTTTCCATTTATAACTTCATTTTATGTTAAAGTAGAATTTAATTTTTCAAGAGTGAAGAATAAAATAAATTCCACTATAGGTGGAACCCATTCTATCCAACATCCAAATTCCCAATAGAATGAGATTTTTCATCCACTCTAAAGGGTTAAACTAAGATCATAAGTATCTTTATTATACTTTGTTCATTTGAATGGTTTATCATAAGTTGGTTTTGATTAATATTTTAATTTTATTTTAAAATTAAAGTTTCATTTTTTGTTTAATCTCTTAAGGTGAAATTTTGTTTATCAATCATAATCTAGGCCATTTCAAATTTCTAGATTATTTAATTTAATTATTTTGATTAATCATTTTTATTTATATATGTAATTATGTTATCCATTAATTTAAATGGATTTAAGGAATTTCTATATTAATGAATTCCATATTTGGGAATGAAATTCAGAAGTTTATTATTTTTGAATTATAATTGATTAATTGATTTATTATGAATTTATCAAATTAATAACTTACTATTTGATTAAATTTTATATTCTTAATCATTTCATTAAATTCTAAGTGCATAATTAATTAAATTCCTTAACTACAAAGGGTTTGGAATTTTTTAAATGTTATGATATTAAAGAAAATGGTTTAAGTTGATTTTATAATTTTTTTGTAATTTTTGTAATTTTTAATTTATTATTACATTTAAATTGACCTAGGTTTAGAAATTTAAACAAATTCTACTTGAGAAGTCATTTGACTTTAAAGTTTTTATGACATGTGGGGTTTCTTTCCAATTTAATCTCTCTAAAATGTTATCTTATTCAAATGTGTATTTTAGAACTAGTTAAGATTTTCATTATTTTAATTAAACTTAAATTAAGCTTTAATCATTAGGAATTAATTATGTATTTTAATTTTCTATAATTACTCTTTAGAAGATGAATCCATAGAGAGTTCATTTAGATTTCTAAAGTTTTGGTCGATTTATTATGATTTTTTAATTTCAAATTAATTAATTTATTTATTTAATCCTTAATTACAATCACTTTGGGGATTATGAAGTTTCAGTGAGTTTTAATGATGCTTTAAGATTCATTGGTGTTCATTATGATAATTTAGGTTAATTCCATAATATTTCATAATATTATTAATTTAATATTAATTTATTTTATTAAATTAAGGCTTAGAGCTTGAAAATTTTATATTTTTGGATTTACTTATCAATAAAAATAATAAATTTATCTAAGGTGTATTCTAGCCTTAATTATAATTTCCCAAAGTTTTAAAATGATTGAATTATTAGTTTGATTTTAATTTGGTTTTAATTTTTTTAATCAAACCAAATTAACCCAAAATTATCCAATAAAAATTGGGGATTTGGGTTTAATAAATTCCTCTTATTGAGATGAATCCATAGAACCTTTATTTGCAATTTTGGGTTGAATATTTTACTTTTTATGAATTTTGAAAGTTCTAGATATTTTTTGAATTTTTAAATTAATAAAAATTGGTTTTTTACTTAATCCAATCAGTGCCACGCGGCGTTGATAGGGCATTCTTTTACATGTGGTGCAGCGACTAGACCATGTGGGATCCACGTGAATTCCACTTTAAAAGATGGTAGAGATGTGGGATTGGTTATACATTGAACAATCAGATTTGATTTCCATTTCCAGTTCAAATCAAATGGTCCAAATAAATTATATCTAGTCATTCAAAATAAAAGGAGTAGATGACGATGATTTTGTCCTTGATCTCTTTTTGAAAGCTGAGATCAGTCAACCCTTAGATGGTAATTTTTTGTGATCTAGTCTACAGTTTCTTATGATTTTGATTATGAAAGGATCGGTGGTTGATTTCCTATGAATCTATATGACTTGATCTAGATAGAAATCAAATTTCCTTCATAAAAGAACAAATCATGGACTGGTCTTCTTTGTCGTCGGCCAAGGCCAATCTCTGGCTTGTCGATGGCTAAGGATATAAGGGCTCAATTTTCTCTCTATTCAACTTAAGAACATGTGAGGATGACTATCTTGAGGAGATGTACTCTCCTTCCTCTCCCTTTTTCTTTTGATTGTGAGCTTCTTCTTAGAGAAAGCAAATTGGATTTGCCATGGTGATTGCCACCCTCAGAGACTGTAAAGGGTGGTCAACTGATTGGAGAAAATCCAAATTAGTCATGGTGAAGAGGTAGATGTTGTATGGAGGAGAGAAAATGGAATTTGATCTCTTTGCATGGAATTTTGGTTTCTTCCTTCCCATGGCTATGGCTCATCTTTCAAGGCATCTCTTGACTTTTGGAACCACCATTACACCCTTTAGATTAGTGATTGATTGGCCAAGTCAAACCAAGATGAATCATGGATCAAACTTAATTCCATTTTAGTTGGATTTGATGATTGAGCTTAATTCAATGTCATTTGGATTTAAATTGATTAAAGTGATTTGATTTTTTTTCTTAATTGATTTTAGATTTAAGTTTCAATCATTGTTAATTATTTAATAAATAAGTTGGAGTTTAATTACTCCATGCCATGTGAGGTTTAATTTAGTTTTATATTAATTTGACCCATTTAACTCAATTAAGGTATTCTTAGTCATGTTTAATCACATATGTGGAATGAATTAGAGTGATTAAAATTATTTGGTTTAAAGTTGATTTCAATTTTAACATTATTTGACCCAAATTTGGCTGAAGGGGTTATGTTGGATTCTTTTGGATCAAATGACAAAATTGGACAAATTAAACCCAATTATTGGTTGGATTATATCTAATTATGATTTTCAAATAATTTTGGATAATTAATTTGAATTATTTTGAATTTAATTTGGGTTTAGGTTCAGACATGTCCATTTACGCCCATTTAAATCAAATGATCTAATCATCCTAATTAAGACTATATTGAATTTAGATTTATTAAAATTATCTCAAAGGTATATTTTAGGAGTCCGCTTGTACTGATACGATCATTTTCTAGTTATAATAAATTATCTTATCTTTCTCTCTTTTTGTTTTGGCAAGATGTTTAGTATAACACTTCACTTGATTAAGAGTGAGGCTATCAAAATCCTTGATCATGGCCCTTTGGTAAATTATCCCAATATTTTGAGATAAAATAATATGACCATGTAATAGAATATCCTGTAGGGATTTTAACACCATATGCTTCTTTGTCTTTAAGAATTGTCATTACTTGATTATATTCATGTAAATCATCCCTAGATGGTGATAATTTTATGTATAGAAGTGTTTTTATATAAAGTAAATTAATTAATTAATATATTAATTATAAAATAATACAATAATAAAAATAAATAATAATTTAGAAAAGTGCTAGCTATGGCATCGCGACACTATGATTTTAGTGCTGAGGTGCTGCACCAACTGTTGAAAGGGAATGGTTATAGGAAACACTACTATAAATAGGGGTGTCCAGTCCACTCATAGACATCCTCTCTTTCCCCCCAGGATTTCTCTCTTCCTACTAGCTTTCATTCTCAACTTAAAAGCCATCATTAGAGGATTTCTTCCTCCAAGTAAAAGAAATGTTGCGAACTCCTGAAATCAAAAACCTGAAGACCATCCACCTTCGAATTTAGTCAACCATGAAAAGAAAAACCATCCCCTCCATCGATCTTAGATGCAGAATAAGGGAGAAGAGTGCTTTGCACTAAATTAATAAAAATATAGCACTGCTAAAGTGTCATTCAACCATTTTTTAAAATCACAAAAATATTCAAGATTTTGGTTCAATACATGTAATTCTATCTTGCAGTGCCGAGGCGCTAGGGGATCTGCCCCACAATAATGAGGTGTCATGGCACCTACTCCGAGACGCCAGGGATTTGCTCCTATAGTGCCAAGGCACCAAGCTCTCAGCAATGAAATATTTGGGCATCTACCCCACAGTGCCTAAGAGCCAGGGAATCTGCCACCATAGCACCGAGGCACTAGAACCTGAGGTACCAGTATCTAATGCTAAGGCACCAGGCTCTTAGAAATGAAATATTTGGGCATCTTCCCCACAGCGCTAAGACTCCATGGAATGAGCACTGAGGGGCTAGGGGATCTACCTCAATAGTGTCCAAGCACCAGAATCCAGCACCGAGGTGCCAAGCTCTCAAAAATGAAATATTTGGGCATCTACCCCATAACATCGAGGTGCCAAGGATTTTCCCCTATAGCACTGAGGCACTAGAACCCAAGGTCGAGGTGCCAAGCTCTAAGGTTTCATTCTCCTAACATAGCACCTAGGTTCTATACTTCGAGCACTGAGGCACCATGCAATAGGTCAAACTGACTAATAATTAAAATGATGTGCACTACCCATGTGGCACAAAATCATTATGCTTTATAATGCTATACATATACAACCTATCAAAATGCCACCAGACTACTAAGGTGCCATTATGATATCATTGAGGCACTACCTTTTTAGCACCGAAGTGTTGATCCTTCATACCTTTAAACTAAATTTATTGCTTCATTTGACATGTGAACATCTCATAATTCATTCTCCATGATAATATAAATATATCTGTTCTCTATATGAAAAAATCCATATAGTTTGGCACTAGTGCCGAGGCACGATGGGATCTACCCCATAGCACTGAGGCGTTAAGCTCTAGGAAATGAAATATTTAGGCATCTTCCCCACAGAGTTGAGGCACCATGGCACCAGCACCAAGGCACTAGGAGATCAGTCTCCATAGGGCCGAGGCACTAGAATCTAGCATCGAGACATTAAACTCTCTAAAATGAAATATTCAGGCATTTATCTCATAGCATTGAGGCATCATGGTACACTACTAAGGTGCCAAGGGATCTACCCTCATAACGCCAAGGCAGCAAAGCCTTGTGTTGAGGTGCCAAGCACTCAGGTTTCATTCTTTGAACATAGCACCTAGGTGCTATACCTCCAACACCGAGGTGCCATTCAACAGATTAAACTGACCAATAATTAAAATGTTGCAACACTGCCCAAGTAAAATTGAGGCATTGTGCTTTACAATATATACATATACATCCTATCAAAATGCCTCCTCAGTAGTGCTAAGGTGCCTTTATGATATCACCGAAGTGCTACCTTTTTGCATCGAAGCATTGATTATTCATACCTTTAAACTAAATTTATTGCTTCATTCACCATGTGAACATATCATAATTCATTCACCATGCGAATAGCAATATATTCATCCATTATGTGAACAAATCCATATAGTTTGGCATTTTATAGGGTTGTAAGCCCTGTCTTTTATCCATTCATCATGTGAACATCTCATAATTCATTCACCACATAAACAACAATGTATTCATAGACCATGTGGACAAATCCATATAATTTGGAATTTCAAAGGGATATAAGACCAATCTTCTATATGTTCTCCATGTGAACAACCCCTATATATTCACCATGTGAACATCTACATAGTTTTGGCATTCCACACTGAGGTAAGCCCAATCTTCTATCTATTCATCATGCAAACAACCCCTATATGTTCACCATGTGAACATCTACATAATTTTGGCATTCCAAAGAGATATAAGACCATTCTATATTTTTCATCATTCAAAGACCCTTACATTTGTTCACTATGTGAGCACTTTATATTATTTTGTGAACGCCCTCCTCGATTGGGTCTAATGACTAGGTTCGGGTTACAAAATCTAATTTTACTCCAGTGGGTCTATGTTGCTTGAATATTACAACCGAAGATGATATCTTAAATGAAATGATGTATATTATTTAGATTTATTTAAAGAAAATAATTATCTACCCCATCCATCATTATTTGTCAAGGATGATAAGTTAAGAAAACTCTAGCTCACAAAAGAGCTAATGCCAAATTAAATATATAGCTATATTTATACTAAAATAATCTTATGCCAGTAAGGATGTGGCATGTGTCTTTTATCTGTGTGACTTTGTCATTAAATGGAACTACGTAAAATGTTGATATGACCAATACCCTCTGATTGGGTGGTTTAGCTCCCCTAATAGCTCTACTATATTATGATCATGGTAGTAGCCTATATATTCTTGAATGGCTTTATTCCTTGAGTTATGAATTATATAATATATTTGATAGGCATATAGCCTTATTGTATTTAGGGTTGACTTAAAATTTATCTCTTTAGACAAACTCCACCTTAGGTCTACAAGAACACCTAAAATGATGCAACCCATGGCTCCTGATATGGTGGAGCGCATCCCTGAAGGCATTTTTGTTCGATCAAGAAGCTTTATTGATTTTGAGGTCAAGTATGGATAATAAGAACCCATCTTCAAGATAAAGCCTTGTTCAAATCTCAAGATTTGACATATGGGAGTTTGACCCTTTTGTTTTTTTTTTATTGTTTATATATTTTTGTTTGCTGCAACGATGTTAGCCAACCAAGAAGAATATTTTCTTGTCATGTAAGGCCATCATTGATCAGTTTTCAATTTTGCAACATCTTTTTTTGAAGTCTGACCGCATATGTCAAGAGACTTAGTGTATTGAAATGACATCAAGCTTGAGCTTATAAACTACTACATCTAGAGGTAAAGTGAATACTTAAGTTTAATTCAAGATAAAGTAGTCTTTAAAGTCTAAGAATAGCTTGATTAAGTCATCAATATCGACTTGCTAAAGAATGAGTGTATTGATATCAATTATAGATTAATTTTATTACTAACTTATTTTTATTAACTTTTCAATTGTGGATTTAAGTTTCTCTTCAAATTCTAAGGGTGCATCTTGAAATAGAAGGTTATTTTGGTCTTCCAACGCAACAATATTTGTTTAATATGTTAGAGTGCCTTTAAATATAAAAGTCAGAATCTTGATGATTAAGCAATTCTCATCTTACAATGGCTCTATAATACTGAACTTAAAGCCAACTTTTGGTTTAAATTTCTTTAGCACTTCATAGCTTTTCATGTTTTTGGCTCATATTAGTAGGCCACTTACAAGAGATCAAATTCTACTCAATTGAATTTTTGATACACAAAGGATACTTCAAAAGGCAAACCCATTACCTCTTTGATATTTTTATCTTCGAGCATTACACCTTCTATTAAATTTAAAGATGTAGGTGCAAAATTGATTTGTTTTAATTTCTCACCATTCAGTTAAAGGCCACTTTGACTTCTAACCCTATATCATCATTTTTATATATAATGGAGTTAGAGTTAAAATGCCCACATACTCATCATTTTTAGTTTTGAAATATCAGACTTCACCTTTTAGCTCTTATATCCAGTCCTTCCATCATTTCTATTTTCTTTCTTTTTTTTCTTTCTTTTCTTTCAAAATTTTAATAACATTTCAACTCTTTGTAAGACATTATGTTTGATATGTTTCCTAGATAAAATATTTGCTAAGACACTAGACACATTTGACTCTTTGTTTGAATATAACATTTGGTACAACACTTTATATACTCAAATTTTTTTTATTTTGATTGATCACATTATTTAGTAAGACACTTCTTGATTCTTTGATGAATATAAGATTTGGTAATCAAACTTGCTTTCTCTTTTTCTCTTCTTTATTTTATTTTATTTTTTAGTACCTTAATTTTATAAGACTAACAAAAGAAAATGACATTCTTGAGGACTCTAATCTCATGAATACTGAATGAATGTGAATATCCTTTTATAATGATGACTATTTATTAGTTTTTTGTTTGGGCTGGATAGGAACATCCAACAAAATTAAAGATGTTCCTAAATTTCTCAGATTTTACTTCAATGTTTGAATTATCATCCTTAATCAATAATGTAATTGAGATTAAGTTTCTCTTAGGATGAATTTCCATTAAATTTTCATTGAGTTTAAAACTCTTTTTTGCTTGTCGATTGAATCCACACAACACCATCTCATCAGAATTAAATTAGAATTGGGCTTATGTATACTCACTTTCAAATAACTTTACAATTGATGTTGACTCATGCACCCGAATCAATAAGTATTCTAGAGATTTCTTAGGATTTTCTACATTGACCATTATATGAGAATATATGCAGAAATTCCTAGTAGTAGATCTTCATTACAAAAGATAACCATAAAACTTTTTTATCATAGAATTCCACATTAAAACATTGCTAATAATTAAGGAAGGTAAGTTATGGTATTTTGTAATGCCTTAATTAGTGATTCATTTCATTTTCATTCATTTCATTTTTTTTATTTTTCTTTCTTTTTGTCTTCTTTTGTTATAGAACATTAGAATGCTCAATTTTACAAGCAACTTCTCTATGATGGGCCAAAAATACTATAATCAAAATTTTAAAATAAATAACTTTTTGTTGTTTTCTTTTGTTTATAAATTAAGAAGATAATTTTCTTTATTAAAACTCAACGTTTCAATTTTTATTGATGACTTATTTGTCATTTCTTTTCAATGCTATTTGAGGTGGCAAGATTACCATTTCATTAATTCCCCCTAATACAAAAGGAGGGAGGGTAGGTCCAACTTTGTCCTCAATGGATATTTGTACTTTTCTATTGACCTATCAGAGATAAAACTTTAATTTAATGTTCTATATTTTCACTATGAAAGATAGAAGCATCACTATTAAATCCCAATCTATGCAATTATCTTGAGGTCATGAGGCTTGAGAGTTATTTTAGAAGGATCAAAGTCTTCATTGATTTTGTTTTTAGAATTTATTCTTAAAATTAATTAAGACTATCTATGAAATATCAATCATTCAATAGGAGAGGATTCTCATTAAAAAAATCAATTTAAATTTATAAGATTAAATTTCATTTATTTTAATCTTATCAAAAGAATTAGAATATTCCTTTATTGCCCTCTCTTTTTTTTAAATTGATTAGGAGCAAACATGAAATTTTGTTATGTCATCTTTGTTTACAAATATATCATCATCTCCTCCTTTTGACTATCTTCTAAACTCCTAATAATTCAAGATTTTGGAGGGTCTAAAAGGGGTTATCTCCAAGTCACTCTCTAAAATTAGCTAATCAACCCAAACAACTGATTTCCAAGTTTTTGGTGAATGTATAGAGATAATTCGAATAAAACTAAAGCTGAATTGTATGTATAAAATTGTCTTTTATGAAGGTATAGGGCTCATATTTGATTTTCTTGATCGACCTTTTCCCAGGGTCAACAAGGCATTCTTCTGGGATCATGCTTATCCCTCTTTTTTAATTTTTTTAAAGTTAATTATTTTATAATTCAACTCTAGCTTCAATCATAGTGGTAAGGGGAAATAGGCAAGACTATACCCACTTTCTTTAATTTTATGAGTTTTATTTTTATTCATTTAAAGTTTATTTGGAAAAATTTGAAAGAACTCCTTCATTTCAATATAAATTCTCAGGTGCTTGTGATTGAATGTATTAGAACAAAGGAGTACCAATTTAAGAACCCTATCATGACTCTCTTGGCTTTTGTAGAAAGCTATGGTAAATTCAAGATCAGAGAAAAACTTTGTGACTTTTCTTCAAAATTTGAAATTTCATTTCTATATAGTCTCCAAAACTTTTGAAGTTTATATTTCTTTTTCATTATAGAATAATATCAACCTTATTTTTGACTAGAATTAAGTTTAATAGAAATAAGCTTGCTTTAA
Organism: Cymbidium sinense; assembly: GCA_021442155.1. Taxonomy (NCBI): domain Eukaryota; kingdom Viridiplantae; phylum Streptophyta; class Magnoliopsida; order Asparagales; family Orchidaceae; genus Cymbidium; species Cymbidium sinense. Next base: position 32,344,633 of record CM038229.1, read on the forward strand.
TTTATATGAATCTCATTGAAAGTTTTAAGGGGGTGGTTTTAGGACCCAATTGTTTAACTATGATAAATGACGAGTTTCATAACCTAAGTTAAGGATGTTGTATAAGCTCCATAGATTTTTCTTGCAAATCTACCAAGGATGAAATGGAGAGGCATCCAACAAAAAGAAAGGCTGTCTAAAACTCTATGTCAAATGGTTGACATCTTTGACGTTCATTTGGATTTAGTTTTAGGTTGATTTTTATTCATGCATTGAGTTTATGCTTTATTTTTTTATTTGATTTGATTTCAATTTATTTTGATTTTTTTTTTTTTGAATTTCTTTGGGTTTAAGAGGTTTTGATCTTTGGTAGGTTAATTGGGATAACTACCTCAATTACCTTAGTCTAAGCTCAGTTGGGTTTTGGTTACAACTAAAATGTGTTTGATTCAATCATTTGTTGAGATTTGAGTTAGGCTTAGATCCACCTAGTCTTATTAGGTTGGGCAAAACACTAGAAGGATTCACTAGGTCACCAAGTATAGTGTTTAAAGTGCTTAATCAATAGGCTCCTAATTTAGGATTAGGCCTCCTAATTATTGCTTTAGAGATGATGTTAACCCCATCGAAAAAATGAGGTCAACAATCTTGCATATAATTTTTAAGGTTTTTCATCAAATACTCCATTCCATTCATCTGAAATAGAAATATTTTTTATGGTTTAGGGTGTCTTAACTGTCAATTCATTTATAAGGAAAAAATTAATTCCATAAAATGGAGAGAGGAACCATCTCCAATAGAGTTGCTAGAAAAATCTATGGAGAAAATTTATGACACTACATAGATTTTAAGAATTTCTCATTTAGGTAATCAAATACGCCATTGAAGGATAATATATCATCTCAAGAGATGAAAATATCACCTTATATTGGGCTTGATTATTTAATAAAACTCCTAAATAAATAAATCATCAATCTTTCAAAGATTCTTCTTCTAAACAATATGGTAAAATAGAACAAGGTTTATGTTAAGGGTAAGCCCTTAAAATTAATTACATATTAAGAAAGAAATACTTTCTTAAGAAAACACTCAATTAAAAGAATTTATTTTTGCTTCTACATGAATTTCAAAATTTGTAGTAAAAAGATGGTTAATTTAGAAATTCAAAGGGAATGCCTTAAGGAGGAAGAGTTTTTTTGAGGCCAATCGAGAATAAGTAGAAAATACTTTTAAATACAAGGAAGCCTAGTAAGAATTTCAACTATTCTATTATTGGGCTTTACATTTTATTTATTAAGGTTCTAAGTTGACATTTTATTATAAATTTAAGACTTACATTCTAGTATAAGACTATAGAAATGCCTAGTAGTTTAAGATTTATTGTAATATAATGTTTCATAACCTACTTCTAAAGGCACTTCTAACATAAGTGAGAGGCTCGACCTAATTTAATTTTTAGGAATTATTGATTCTCTTCCTCACTTGGGAAAATGAAATTATCCCTGACTCTTCTGAACTTATTTCCAACTAGAAGGGTTACTAGGTAACACCACTTATATAATTTTAAATCCATGAGTTCAATCTTATAAATGCAAGAAAGGGCTATTGTACTTAGGAAAATAAACTAAGAGCCTAGACTCACTCCCTAATCCTAAGATCCTAACTGAATGGAGTCCAATCCAATTGAAAGTCAAATGAAAAATGTTGACCTATGTGGGTCCCATCAAGTCAAAAGTCAACCCACCATAATTTGACCAAATTGAATCATTCCAAAAGATTAAAATTATTAAATAAATATATTTAAACATGAATTAAATTAATTTAAATCAAATAATGCCTTAAATGGGTAATTAGATCATTTGATCTAAATAGGCCTAAATAGGCCTTATTAGATTCAAACTCAAATTAAAATGAAATTAATTCAAATTAATTATTCAAAATCATTTGAAAATTATCATGAATGATAATGTGACCAAGAACAGGAATTAATTTGATTTATTTTGTCATTTGATCCCATTAAACCAATGTAAAACCCAATGATATGTTAGTTGAATTGTCTACTACATCCCAATATCTATAGGCATTTTCTACTTTAACCTAATTTGGCTCCAAAAGAACTCTTTCCCTTTGAGAGTATTCCCTCTTGAATTTTTGAATTATCATCCTTATAAAATAGCTTTAAAATCCATAGAAATAAAAATCAATTTCTTTAATTGAGTATTCTTAAGAAGGGATCTTTCTTTCCTATGATGTAATTAACTATTAGGGCTTACCCTTATAAGGAATTGTGAACCCTGTAATTAAATAAACCCTATTCTATTTCTTCATGTAGTTCAGGGGAAAAATCTCTAGTGCACCAAAGGCCCATCAACTTTAGGAATCCTTATTAAGTAATCAATCTATTATGTGGAAATATATTTATCTTTTGAGATAATATATTTATTCCTTAATGACATATTTGATTACCCAAATAAGTACCCCCAAGATCTGCGTGGTGTTCCAAACATAAAAAAAATTTCAACAGATTTTCTAGTGACTTCATTGGGGAATAGTTCCTCTCTCCTTTTTTAGAAATAGATTACTATTTTATATATTAGCAATGTACTTGTGTTTTCATGAGTCAAGATTGTCTCTCTTTCTATTAGATATCTCTCCATGTTATTCTTGGTAGAGTGTATTCAACATCCCCTAAATGGAGTATACTACTTCACTATTTGCTAAATTCAAATAAGGGAGTTCTATAACATCTACATTTTCAAAAATAAAAAATCTACTTTTTAAAATTCCAGTCATGATAAAAATGGCTAAATTGTCCTAATGGGTTAAAAGTTTTCCATCTTTTAACTACATTATATCAATTAAAGTCATTTGTAATTTATTTGATTTTTTTTGTTTGAAAATAGAAAATGGTCATGCAATTTATTTTGTTGCAACATCTAGTATTAGCTTTATTGTTGGCAGTAGCAGATTAGTTGATGGTTCTATCATCAAGTTTGGAGCTGAATTTGAAAATCATTACAACTAATGGAGTAACTCTTGCTCTTATGAGTGAAGTAGATGTTAAAGAAAAATAACCCATTTTGGAGTTCTTTAGTGTCCCTACAGTACCCATGCCTTCAGAAGGGAAGTTACTACTGAGGTCAATGAAAGAGTGTAGATGGGCCCTATGCCAAAGAAGATCAAACTGCCTGTTATAAAAATTTTACCTACTTCCTTCTTTCATAGCACTTTATAGATAGGGTCCACTTATGAGCATCCCAAATGACTAAAAGATAGAAAAAAAATAGGGAAGAGACTTCAAAGGCAAGCCATAAAAGATAAGAAATAAAAAGAAATGATAGAAATAGAGCTAGTTAGGGCAAGGGATGGATATACCCTTTTAGATTCTTCTCCTCTCTTATGAGGTAGTGGATTCCACCCTCTTTTGTCTAGGAGAGGAGGATGTCCCAGATTGTGATCTCTCCACCTCACCCTTTCACTTATAAAATCAAGAAAAACTTTAGATTAGTGAATAGGAAAACACGTGGTATATTATAATAGATTTTTAATAAAACTCTTGGGTCCTCCTTTGACTCTAAAGAGAAATTACTTAGGGTCATGAAGGATTAAGTATCAAAATTCTTGAGTGAGAAATCCTATGGAGATCTACCACTTCCAAAAATAAAGGAAGAGAAACTTGGTCCTCCCTAATAAAAGAAGATCTTATATACCCATGCCTGTTAGGTCAAATTGATATCACTATTTAGGAAGGTCACCAACCTATCATAACAAGCAACCTACTAGCTTAGTGAGAGATAGACCTTTCCCTAGAAAAGAAAGTAAAAAATTTTATGTGATAAAAGTTCCATTGCCCCCCAAACATTCCTTCATCACCACCACCTGAAAGAGTACTTATTACTTGACCTATTTAAGAAAGGCCATCATCATCTATGTTTAGGCCTTAAATTGATGGGACATCCTCATTTCATGCTTCAAGTAGAGACATAAAGTCACTTTATCTATCTTCTTACAAAAGAAATGTTAAATGAGGGACACCTTGGTTTGGGTGCCACTCGTTGCTATAGAAAAAGTTCCACCATCCATGGAACTCATGAAAAGGAAATATCTAAAATGAAACTCATGGATGTAAAGGAAGAATCAAAAGCTATCCTTGGTAGCAATGGTGTTCCACTTCACCTTATGAAAGAAGTAGAGATGACTAGAAAGGCTGAAGAAAAAGAAAACATAAGTAGGGTCCAAGATCACTTTGATTTAGATCAGGGAAATTTATTAGATTATGATTTGAGACTACTTGTAGTACACATTTTTATGCTAAACATGATCATCCAAAATAAATAATAAGAAACATAAGAGAGTCATGTGATCTTATTTAGCAAAAGATTCTTCAATTGCAAAAGAAAGATGAATTAGGTCTTAAGGATGGAGAAGAAAATGGAGGAGATGGTTACCACCATTCAATCACTCCAAACTTTAATTCCTAGTTCTTCCCAACCTCATTCTTTAAAGAATTTAGAAGAATACCATCCCATGAATGAGAAGAGGTTTGATTTAGAAGAACAACATCAAGAATAACATAAAACAATAGATGATGTAACTTGAAACTTACCTAAAATCTCTCATGGAATAATAAGTAAATGGAGGCATTGGAATAGTCTCAGGTGTAATTTTAATTCTAAAGGATAGACCCTAGCCTAAGGAATATGATTCTATGCCTTACCCAAAGGATTTTTTCCCCCTTCATTCAAGGTATTTTGATGGGACGAGTAACCCAAAACAACATTTGGCACATTTTTGGGCATGTTGTTTCAATGCCAGAGGAAATGATGCCTTGTTGTTTAGGTAATTTGTTAGTAGTTTAGCTGGGGTTGCCTTTGATTAGTATATGAAGTTACCAAATGGTTCAGTGCAAACTTCGTTTGAATTGTAAAACATATTTATGAAACCATTCACTGGCACACAACAACATGTCACTATAAGTGGTTTAGTTGTTGAAATGCAAAAGCCGAAGGAATCTTTAAATGATTATATCTTATGATGGAGGATTCTCAATCTTAGGTGTGAACCTTAATTACAGGAGTAGCATATTGTTGAAATAGTCCTTTGAAACATTCATGGCCTATCGCCATCCTATTAAAGGACTTTACCATTAAGACTTTCAAAAATAACTTAATAAAGTCTCTAGCTTGCAGGAAGAAGCCCTAGGATGTCTTTCTTAAGAGATCAATCTTTTGTAGAATGATCAAAACCTAGAAAGTGCTAAAAAATAAGGCAGGCAATGTCTCTTCAGTAGACAAGGGAAAGATCCCAATTCAAATTCAAGCTAAGTGGCCTCCACCTTACAGGCCATCATAGCAGCAGTTATCATGACCTCCTAAGAAGACTCATGTTAACCCTTTTTAGTGAAAAAATAAGCCAAACTTATTCTTCAAGAGAGAGACAGTAATAAGAATTTTTAAAACATAAAAAAGAAGCCAAATTTCATGTTACTTGGTTTGAAAAGACTAGAAGAAGTCGACAAAGTAAATGACCCGAACTACTGCCTATACCATCAGATGTTGGGTCACACTATTGAAGATTGCTTCACTTTTAAGGACTAGCTTGAAAGAAACTTTAGATTAAGGTAATCACAGGAGAATCTTCCACTTCTTCTTCTTCTCCTATCCTATTCTTCTAAGAAATATTTAATAAAAAAATTTTAAAAATTCCATGCAAGATCATATGAAGGCTGGGAAGAAGATCATCCAGATTAATCCACCAACATCAAAAAGCATAGTCCCACCTCTACCTATTCAGCCTCATCAAATGTTGAAATAACTAGAGAGAGTGGTAAGAGAGAAATATCTATTGTATCTGAGAGAATTTTGTATGAAAAGGATGGAAAGTCTAGACCTTACATTCATTTATCTTTAACTACTCATTTCAATGATATGAATAAAAAATCCACCTCTAAAGGCATCCCTTACATTTTTATCTTTTTTTGATGATGTTTAAAATAAAGAAAAATAAGAAATGAAAAAGAAATTTCTCATGTTGATTGTAATGTGTTTTGTGAATCAGGGTTAGATAATGAAAGTCCTATGGATGATTTTGCAAGGCAACCCTTTTAACATAGAGATAGAACTACTAGATTCTAAGCAATCTTTGGAAAAGGATACTAGTGATGAAGGATAGGATAACACGACCCCTAAAAATATCATTGAGATTAATCTTCATAGTGGGAAAGATTTTCCACCTCACCTACCTCCTCGTCCCAAAGATAAAGGTAAAATAATTATTGATCAAAATCCAGAACCTTTGCAAAAAGATTCAGTAGTCGAGCCAATACTTTTATAGGTCAACTACAACATTTTATCCCATCTTAGAAAACTTCACTAGATTAAGCATTTATGACACCCTTATTCTATCTAAAGAAGTGAGGGAGTCATTATTTCATGCATCACTCGATCCAGGATATGTTTGATCTAGTTAGCAACAACTTTCTCAGATGAGGCTTGCTATTTCAAAGAGATTTTTGGGGTTACCTTCTATTGAAGATTTACTTATGGAAACCATAGATCACAATCAGCCCCTTTACATTTTCATCAAAGTAGATAATATCAAATTATCAAGTCATTGTTGATCCTAGTACCTGTAAATATTATGAACTTTAAAATATTTTTTTTAAGGATTGATATATGGAGGCTTAGTTTTGATAAGATAATATTGATAGAGTTTAATAAAATTGGTGAAAAAGTTTTAGGTTCAATCACTTTATTGTTAGAAATAGAAGGATTAAAAATTGAAGCAAAATTTCATATCACTAACTCAGAGATACCCTTTAATGCTCTCTTTGGCAGGCCACAGATATGTGAATATAGAGTGATACCTTCATCACTCCATTAGTGTATTAAGTACACAAGAGATGGAGTAAAGTATACTATAAAAAGTGACATACAATCTTTCTCTATTCACAAGATTTAACTTTATGAAGATGTTGCTATTATATCCCAAAAGCAAGTGTTTAATTTTTTAAAATCAAGTATTATTATGACATCTAAGAAAATAAAAGAAGAAATTCAACAAATCAAAAAGAAGAAAGAAAGAAAAGGAGGAAAAGAAGAAGAAAATAGAAATAAAAAGAACTTCCAATAATACATATTTATTTGGAATCTAGTTATGATGAAAATTTTAATCAAAAGGATGTCTTAATAAAATTTGAAATTTCATTAGAGTCAGATAGTGATGAAAAACAAATACAAGCATTAAAGAATGAACCTGAGCTATCCACTTATGAAAAATTGAAAAGGTATTAATATACTTTTACTCATATTTCTCACAAAATCTCATAATTGAAAGTCAAAGTAGCCTCCAAGCTTTCAAATGAAGTTAGAAAGCAATTGAAGCTTTTTTTATACTTGGGTCCTCAGTTCAGAAAGAAATGTAAAGCTTAAAGATCAAATTTGCAATAAAATAACAAAATCCCTTTCGGCTGGTATCCTGATTATGTTAAAAATGCTATAAAATAAGGTTTAATTCCTCATACTTCAACCGAAGATATGGCACAACATATAGAAAGCATATGGAATACTAAAACTAAAAACATAAAATCAAAAGCTTTGCTTGGTTTGGTATCATTGAACCCTTGGATGATAATGAACACTACTTAATGATAAGAAATCATTTGGAATCTGATTAACTCTTTTGAATCTCATATAATCCTTTAGAAGGATCCTATCTTGAAACATGGGTGAGAATTTGAAGAAGAAATAATATCCAATATTTATGAATTAAGGGAAATCAACTTAGGAAGGGAAGAAGACCCAGGGCAAACTTTCATCAGTTCATTATTGGGACCAAAAGATTCCAAGGAGTTAATTAACTTACTTTTTGAATATAAAGATTTTTTTGCATGGAATTATAATAAGATGTCAGGTTTATCTCCGGATGTTGTAGTTCCTAAACTAGAAATTAAACTTGATATAATTCTAGTAAAGCAAGCACCTAAACACATGCGTGTTGAATTTGAACAACAATTCATTACTGAAGTCAAGAAATTAATTGAGGTTGGCTTTATATAATAAGAGTAGTACCCTTCTTGGTTAGTGACCATCATCCCAGTAAACAAAATGCATGGTCAAATATGCATTTGTGTGGACTTTAGGAACTTGAATAAGGCTTGTCCCAAAGATGTTCTCATTGCCGATACCAGAACATATGGTGAACATAGCCTCTTCGCATGAAGGCTTTTCATCTAGGTATAACCAAGTAAAGATGTCCCTAGAAGATGAAAAGTATATGATGTTTAGAACTCTTATCATGATATTCTATTACACGATCATGTCATTCAGTCTCAAAAATGCTAGGGCCCCTTATCAAAGAGCAATGACTAGAATATTCAATGATTTTATTCATAATCAAGAAATGCTACATTGATGATCTAGTCATTAAGAGTAAAGAAAATGAAAATCATTTGTATGATTTATGGCTTGTCTTTGAATGGTTGTGTGTTATATCCTAAAATGAACCCCTTGAAGTGTGCTTTTGGAGTAATTTTAGGAAAGTTTTAAGGATTTGTAGTGAGGTACCATGAGATCAAAATTGATCTTGCAAAACCTTAAAGCTATTATGAAAATGCTACAACCTAGGAGTCTTATGCAGTTTAGGTCATTCTAGGGAAGGCTAGTATATTTAAGAAGATTCATACCAAACTTATCAAAAAGATGCTAGCCTTTTGCTGCATTAAGTAAAAAAGATTCTAAATTTATTTGGGATGAGAAATTCTAAAGTTAATTTGAAAGTTTAAGAAAATATTTGATGAATCCTTTTATTTTGGCTGTCTAATTCTAAGGAAGCCATTAATCTTGTATATTGTAGCTTTAGATGGATCACTTAGAGTTTTATTGGCTTAAGTTAATGAAGAAGGGAAATAGAATGCCTTTTATTATCTAAGCGATAGACTCATCCTAATAAGAATGATATATACACCTATTGAAAGACATTGTCTAGCTTTAGTTTTCATAGCTCAGAAACTAAGGGATTATATGCTTTCTCATAAAGTAAATCTTATTTCCATAGTGAATCTTTTAAAATATCTAATGGCCTAATTGATATTGTCTGGATGTCTAGCATGTTGGTCTATGATCTTATTGAAATTTAAGAACATGTTTATCCCTCTCTGTCTTGTGAAGGGTGAAGTTCTAGCTAACTTTTAGTATCACATCTTCTACAGTGTTCTTCTTTAAATGATGATCTTCTAGATGAACAGATCATGATTTTAGTGGAAGAACCTAATGCCCTTTAAAATTATTTTTAATGGTCCAACATCACTAAAAAAAGTAAGGAATTAAATTCTATTCTAGCGAAGCCAAGAATTGGATTGATTTTTATAACCCTAGACAAAGAAATGATGAAATATTCTTATCATTTGTGTGAGCCTTGTATAAATAATGAAGTTAAATATGAGGCTCTTATAACTAGCTAGAGTTAGCAATCTATATGGATATTAAGATTACAAAGATCTTTAGGGATTCCTAGCTAATTATTAATCAAGTTAGTAGAATCTTTATAGTTTTGCACCTTAAGCTTTTCAGTTATTATCAAAACACAATGAAATTTCCTAAAAATATCTCTTTTATAACTCTATATTTAATATCACGCAAAGATAATTCTATAGTAGATGCTTTGGCTAAGCTTGCTAAGAAATCATATGTCTAAAAAATGATTTATATCTATAGATGTTCAAAATCAACAAGTTCTATCCCCTATAGATTAAATTACATAATTTAAAAAAATAGAAATGCAAGGTAGCCACTCTTGCCAAAGGTCAAGAGGAATGTGATTGGACAATCATTCATTAACAATTTAAGTGAGGGGCACCTCCATGAAGATAATTCATTAGCAAATCAAATTAAGAAACGTGTCTTGTCTTATGAATTAATCAATAATGTATTGTATCATAAGTCATTTGATCAAATATGGCTATGAAGTTTGGATAAACAAGAAGCCCATAAGATTGTGACTGATATACATTCTGGATTATGTGGTGCTCATCAATCATAACCTAAAATAAAATTAAAATTAAAAGACCTAGATATTATTGGCCTTCAATGTTAAATGACTGCATAAAAATTCACATCAACGTCATCAATATCAAATATATGGTGTGGTACTACATCAACCTTCTAATGTACTACACCAAACTATTGCCTCTTGGCCCTTTGAGAGCAAGGGTACTGACATAAAAGTTCTATTGATCCTCCTTCATCAAAGGGGCACCATTTTATATTAGCTACAACTAATTATTTTGTTAAGTGGGCTGAAGCAGTTCCATTGAAAGAAGTGAAAGCATACAATGTGCTTCAATTTTTTTCAAGAAAATATCATATATTGATTTGGCATTCCTCTAATAATATACTATAATGGTGATTCATTTAACTCCACTAAATTGAATCATTTTGTGGCTAAACATAAAATTGATTCAAGATATTCGACCATCTATTACCCTAGGGTAAATGGATTGGCTTAAGTATTTCATAAAACTCTTGTACAAATTTTAAAGAAGACACTTGATGAAAATAAGTTTCAATGGGATGAAAAATTGGTTGAAGCCTTATGGGCCTATCAGATCACATATAAGACACCAACTCAATCTACACCATATGCTTTCATTTATGGAACTAAAGCTATTCTTCCATTGAAAGTGCAACTATCTTCATTGGGATAACTGTTAATAATAACATTACAACATATCAGAATCATAAACTTTGATTGGAAGAACTTAAAAGCCTTGAAGGAAAGTTTGAAAGCTCAGCAAGACCTTGAACTTTACCAATCTAGTATGGTTCAAGCACATAATAAGTTGGTCTATCCTAGAACTTTCAAAGTAGGAGACTTGGTCTTGGTTCTTAAATGGCCAATTTTAGCTTATCATAGGATAAGTAGCAAATTTGAGCCAACCTAGGAAGGACCATTCGTGGTAGAAAATTTTTATGAAGGAGGCTCTTATCAATTAATTATTTGTAATGATGAATGTCCAATGCCACCTATAAATTGAAATTAATTAAACAAATATTATTTATAAATTGTACTTCAATTTTGAAAGTGATCATCAATAAAATTACATTCATCTTTATATCTTTTGCAAATTATCTAGATCCAAACATGTCTCTTTTAAATTATGTGTTATGACTTATAAACTTTTACAAATTTTCTTAAATATTTTTTATGCACAATCTCAATATTCTTATAGGTTAGGAGCAAGCCCTTCATGGCACCATTCAATGCGTATCATGAGTTAGGAATAAGCCCTCTATGGCACCCTTCTCTTATCTTTCTTGGATTTGGAGTAAGCCTTTGTGCACTATTCACATAGGTTTGGAGCAAGCCTTTCATAGTACCATTCTACTATTCATTGGGATGTGATTAAGTCATCAAGACCCCTTTCCTATGAATTAGACTATTTAGGTTAAGATTAAGTCATCAAGACCCATTTCATATTAGTCAAAATTGAGGTTAGGAATAAGTCATCAAGACCCCTTTCCTCCCTCTAAACTATATAAGTTAGATTAAGTCATTTATGACCCCATATTAATAATTAATCATAAAAGAGTAATTCCCTTAGTAGGCATCCTTCAAATGACAAGGATTAGGAATTAAGTCACTAAGACCACTTTTCCTACAAGTCAAAAAAAATTTGAAGTTTAGGATTAAGTCATGAAGACCCCTCTCCTCACCATAAGCTATTTAAGTTTGATTAAGTCATTAAAGGTCCATTCTTAATAGCTAACTAAAGAAAGTAAATCTCTCAATAAGCATTCTTTCTAAAACACAATGATGTGATTAAGTCACTAAGACCCCTTCTTATCAAATTGACTATATGGTTTAGAATTAAGTCATCAAGTACCCCTTTGTACTAGTCAAAATTTAAGGTTTAGGATTAAGTCATTAAGGACTCTTTTCCACATCATAGATATTCAAGAAGGAATAAAGTCATTGAAGACCTCTTATTAATAGCTGATCTTATATGAATAAGTCTTTTAGTAGGCATCCTTCTAAGAAAATTAGGATAGGATTAAGTCATTATGACCCATTTTATTTTCAAGCTATTTAAGTTGGAATTAAGCCATTGAAGGCCCTTTTCTATTAGCTAATTTTACTAGATTAGGATTCATGTCTTTGTGACCCCATTTATAGCTCAAACAAAAGTAATTAAGGAGTGTAAATAAGTCATTAAAGGCCCCATTCCTATAGACTACTCATGTTAGGAATTAAGTCCATGTGACCCCTACCAATTAGTCAAAATCTTGATGATTAGGAATTTAGCTATTGAAAGCATCTCTTCCTTAGGAGTAAGTATCCATGTTGGCATCCTCTCCAACTATTACCACTAGATAGAGTAAGTATCCATAGTGGCATCATTTCTAGGAAAATCTTTTTTATTGTGTCTGTGTAAGAATTAAATTCTTCATTGAGTCTTTTCATAATGATATTTTATTCTTCTTAAAAATTAGTGAGTCTAAGTCTTTAAGAATGAATCATTCTAAATTAAAATAAATTTAGACATGTTTTTGCCTATATTTCATAATAAACTAAAAATAAAATCTAAAATTAAAACCAAACTCAAATTCTTTCAAGCTTATACTTATTATTTTGTTAACTAATTCGATTAACTCCAATATGTGCTTTGTACACTAGTTAGTCCATAAATATTAGGAGTAAATTTATTAACCTCATTTTTGGATGAGATTAACATCATCTCTAAATTAGTAATTAGGACATCTAATCTTAGATGAGAAGCCTCTTAATTAAGCACTTAGGACATAATATCTAGTGATCTAGTGCATCCTTCTAAAATTTGACCTAACCTAACATGATTAGGTGGGCCTAACCAAACTCAAATATAAATAAATGATTGAATCAAATACATTAAAATTGAAAACAAAAACTAAATCTAATTAAACTTTGATTAAGGTAATTTGGGTAAAAAACCCAATTATCCTATTTAAGCTCAAAGTCATTCAAATCCAAAGAAATCCAAATGAAATCAAATCAAATAAAAAGCATAAAATTCATTACATGAATATGAATGGAGATAAATTCAAATGAATGCCAAATGAAAAGCAACCATTGAACATAGGGTTGACTTATGTGGGTCCCATAAAGTCAAAGGTCAACCCACCATAATTTGACCAAATTGAATCATTTTAAAATTTTAAATAAACATGTTTAAATATTAATTAAATGAATTTAAATTTAATAAAGCCTTAAATGGGCTAATTAGATCATGTGATCTAAATTGGCATAAATGAACCTTATTGAATTCAAACTCAAATTAAACTGGAATTAATTCAAATTAATTATCCAATATCATTTGGAAATCATCTTGAAACACAATGTGACCAATAATAAAGATTAATTTGATCAGTTTTGTCATTTGACCCAATTGAACCAATGTAAAACCTAATGATATGTTTGTTGAAATGCCTATTGGACATCTCAATATTTGTAGGCATTTCCTATTTTATCCCAATAGGTCTCCAAAAGAACTCTTTCCCCTTTAAGAGAATTTCTTATTGAATTTTAAATTTCATCCTTTTAAAATAAAGCTTTGAAATCCATAGAAATAAAAATCTATTTCTTTAATCGAGTGTTTTCTTAGGAAGAGATCCTTCATTCCTAAGATGTAATTAACTATAGGGGCTTGCCCTTATAGGGAAATGCAAACCCTTAAACAAAATAAACCTTATTTTATTTCTCCATGTAGTTCAATGAAAAGAATCTTTGGTATATCAAAAACTCATCAGCCTTAGGAGTCCTTATTAAGTAATTGAATCCATTATATGGAAATATATTTACTTTTGAGATTTTATATTTATCCCTTAATAATGTTTTTGATTACCTAAATAAGTACCCCCAAGATCTACATGCTATTCCAAACATAAATAAAATACAATATCATTATTTATGATATTTATTAAGTGCAACACCCCATAAAATCTCATCCAGGACTCCTCTTTCCTTTAAAACCAATGGGGAATAATTACTAAGCTTAATTTGAAATCTTTTAATGGTAGATCTAAAATTGAAGATCTTCAAAGATTACCCAATTTTGGGACCACTCCATGTACTTTCTTTAGCTTGGCTAAACTTTATCACTTATGGAAATAGTATATTTTATAATATTTTATTTTTTTCTTCACTTTATGTTAAGCTAAGTCATCAATACTTGTAAGAATTCCTTATTACCTCCCATTATTTATTGAGCATGGTTAGGCTTACAAAAATGCCAATTAATAGTAACTTATTACATATTTTAAAATATACTAAATAATGCTTTAACTTTTCATATGAAAAGTTTTGTATAAAAAGACTTTGTGGTTGATTATACCCTTTGGAGAAGTTTGATGGTTGATCTCTTTAGGCTTTGGTGAGTGCTTAGTGTTTTTTTCCCTTTTCTACCTTTTTCTCCCAACATAATCACCATCTTCTTCCAAGATCAAAGTGCCCTTCAATCACAACCCTTGTAATTTTTCAAAGCCCTGACAATTTTTTAACTCTAACCTAACCATATACCAAATATAAGTAGATAATTTCTTGTTGAGAATAACATCATTTAAAAATTCTCAAGTCTTTGTCCACTTATCCAAAACCAATAAAATGACTCCATTTATTTTATAATATCTTATACCTTTTATCACAAGTTCTTTATAATTTTCTTTTAAAACACTTATTTTTAAAAATATAAGTTTTACCATGGAATTTATTTAAAACACTAAATATCATTTTGCCTACTACCTACATAATCCTCTTCCACCATAACCTAATAGAGACATCATCAAAGTTGATTCCTTCACCTTAATATTTTAAAGGTCCTACATCATGATGTTATAGAAGGTCCTCTACCAAGTTAATTTTTCTAGGTTATCAACAAATCAATTAGGTTTGATGACCTTTGGCAAAGGTTTGTTATATTGGTTAAGGGAAGGTCCTATTTAATGGTGGTAATCAAGTAAGAATTTGTGCTATCAATGGTTGGATATACATAAGGTATGGATTAGTCAAACTAGGTTGATTGTATATGCCCTTTATAGATCCTTTACATGTCCTCTTGGTCTAACGATTCATTATTGTTATTATAAGTTATATTGGTGAATGTTATAACTAACTGCACAAACCTGATGAAAATTACCATTTGAGCTATGGGATGGTCTAAATAATTTCTAAAGTCATTTGTAGGCTACTTGTTCTTTCAAGTATAAGATCTAATAGCATCTACGGTCACAAAGATGAAGAGACAATTCAGATTGAATTTAACCTATGAGACTCAATCAATCAATATATATAATGAGGTAAATTGATAGCTATGTTAGCTTTTTCAATAACTATTAGCATATGAAAATAGTTCATTGATTGATTTTAGAGGTGAGTTGATTAAAGTGAATAGAAATATAATGAGGTAAATTGACCTAGCCTCCATTCTAAGTGATCAAAAAATTAAATTAGCTTTGCACTCCATATATGATAATTAAAATGTAGGGCCTAGCTCTCAGCCTTCTCTTATAAGCATGATGGGGGCATCATCAAGGGGGATGTCATTATTGTGATTCAAGACCCATATGCCTAACAATTGTTACTAGTAAAGAAATTAGAAAAATAATTTTCACATACAACAACCAATCATTTTTGACATCTTCTCAGAAAACCAAAAGTTCATTTATTAAGGGGAGACTAATAACAGATATCATGATGTTAGCCAAAGAGCTTCTAATGGGTCTTGATAAAAAGGGTAGGGGAGGCAACATAATAATGAGATTGGATTACAGCATATGATAAAATTAGCTAGGATTTCATCTTCTCTATGATGAAAGCAAGGGGATTCAATACCAGCTCTTGTATTATTATCAGAAGATTGTTTAAGAGGAACTACTATTCAATCATCATAAATGAAAATAAATTAAATCTTAAGATAGGATCCACTTTCTCTTCCATTTTTATCATTGCATTGGAATACCTATTAAAAATTTTCAAAAACATCAAGAGAACAATTTACATACTCAGTTTTTGCTAGAGATAAAATTTCTATAACTCATATGGCGTTTGTAGATAATGTGCTGATTTTTGGAAATGCAATCAATGACTTTATTAGAAGGTTTATGCACACCATTCAATATTTTTAAAATGGTTTTGGTATGAAGTTAGACAAAGATAAATGTTAATTTATAATTGGAAAGGGTTGTAACTTGGATAGAGCAAGGTGGATCATGAATTTCTTATATTTTGCCAAAATTGAGTTGTCCATCAAATATTTGGCTATCAAACATTTCAAAATAAAGATTAAATTCAGTCTATTTGATGAAATCATCGCCAAAGTTCAAAATCATATCAACTCATTGGAGAATACCTTTTCATCATTTGGTGGAAGAATCACCTTGGTTCATAGTGTGCTGAAGTCATTGCCTTTATATTCAATTTGGGATCTAAACATGCCAAAAAAAGGTTCATGACAAACTAGCAAAAATTTTAATAAATTTATATGAAGTAAAACTAGTAAAACAACCATTGGGATATATGGAATAGACTTTGCAAACCAATGAAGGAAGGAGGGTTGGGCTTTAGATCATTAGCAAAATATATCAAATTCAACCATCTTAAATTGTAGATATGATTTTGGGCTAACAACTAATCATGGGATAATTACATGCACAATAAATATGTATCAAGAATTCATCCCATTCAAGCTAGCTTACATGGTGGAGAATCGGCTACATGGAAAGCAATGTTGAGACAAAAGGAGAAGGCTAAGGATTTAATTATCTAGAACCTGAGATTACTAATTTTATGGGGAATCAATGTATGGTTGATTTAACAACCATTGTTAACCAAATATGTTAGTTTTTTTTTTAATTTCTAGACAAATGAACAATGAAGCTTTGAAAATCTACAACAATTTATTCCACATAGCATTGACAAGTCAATTACCTCAGAAATAATTATTAAATGGAGTAGTATTATTTGGAATAGTATGCTTAAAGCATAAATGTCATTTTTCATATGGATATTATTCCATAAACTATGACCCACTGATGACATACTAAAGCTCAAGAATTATGCCTACAATTTAAGTTTTTCTATGTGGTATGGAGGAGGAAAATTGCAACAATTTATTTTTCAAATGCATATTTAGTAAACATGTTTGAAGAAGAATGGGAAGCATATTTAACATACAAATTCCTACTTCTGGGAATGAATCACTTATGGAATGTCTAATGGATTGTAAACTTCCTCATATGCTAAAACTACATATTCTTTTCAGAATAGTCATCTCTATGACTATATGTTGGTGTACTTGGATGATCAAGAATAATACAAAACATGAGAGTATCATTATGCAACTAGAAAGGGTATTCCTACTAGTCAAATCTTTTTTACAAAAGACAAATAAATTGAGCAACATTAAAGCATCAATGGTTAAAGGAGATTAAAAATAAGTTGATGTTTTGGGTTTTACAACATATGGGCACTTCTGTACACACTAGACTTTAGTTTATTGGATAAAACTAGATAGTACTTGGATTAAGATAAATATAGGTCACAGTTATAATACTAAGAACTACTAATCAAGTGTACGAGGTGTGTTTATAAATGACAAGGGTCACTACCTTTTATTCTTCTCGCCTTGTGCTTAGATGATTCTTCATTACATGTTGAAGCTTTAGCTCTCCTTATTGCTGTCAAGATGGCTAATAAATGTAAAATTGATATAATTTGGCTAGAATCTATCATCAATGCTCATCAATCTATTGAACAACATAAATCACACTCCATGGTATTAAATCAATATATTTAAATAAATAATTAGGTTCGAAAACAAATCTATCAAATTGAGCCACATCCATATGGAGGGAAACCAACCAACTAATCTTTTTGTTAAATGATGAGCCCAATTTAAAGTAATTTGGATATCCACAAAGGCATATATCAACCTCCTCAAGCTGCTATGTAGTGATACAACAAATTGTTTTTACATCAAAGGTGATATTTTGTAATTTTTGATCACTTTCACTTCTAAAATTTTTTATATTACAATTTTACAGTTGGATGTACTAAACTTTGCAAGGAAAGAAAAGTCATGATGACTGGAGTCAAGTTCATATGCTTTAAGCCCTTAATATCTTGAGATTCTTCTAATTGGCATTACGTCAATTGATCTAGTATATAAGGAGATATAAGCTTTAGTTTGATGATTCTTTTAGGATTCTGGAGAAAGAAGATGAAATCGGGTCCTTTGATCTAACATCAATGGTCCTAATCAAGCTAAACCCTGGTGTAGTCCAAACCACCACTTTCTTAATAAATTTTATTTTTATTTTTATTGAGGAATATTTAATAACCTAAAATAAATTGACATTTTAAACAAAAGTATGATTAAAAAGGTGATTTAAGAAAAAATTGATTTTCCGATAATTTATGATTTTTTGTTTATAAATAATTATATTTTGATTGCTTTAATTGTTTAATAATTTAAATGAATTTGAAAAATTACAAAATCATTGGGAAGGTTTAAAAACATTTTATGGTTTTCATCAAAATTCTAAGTCTATCTAAATCTTTATAAGTAATTTATGATTTTTTAAAATAATATTCATAGCATTTAAAATTTTTAATAATTAAGATAAAAATTACAAGAAAGTTAGTGGGTGTTCCTAACACATTTTTATGCTTATCTAAATTTTATGAATAATTTAAAAAATTATTTAAAATTTTGATAAATTGAAAATGTAGAAAGTTGTGATCTTTTAACTTTTAAAGATTAGGTAAGAATTCACGAAATTTATAGTTAATATATGAGAGATTTCTAAAGTTAGAGACAACAATCTAATTTTTCCAAGATTCAATCAAATAATTGGCATACTATTTATAAATTTTAAGTGAAATGCCTTATTTTATAAAATTACCATTATCCACCTTATAAGCATAATGACATCATATATACCCCAAAGGTGTGTTGTGTTGATTAAGGCTTAACCTAATTTCTTAGGGTCTATTTGATGCTTTTGTTAATTTTAATGTTTTAAATAATCTTATAACTCTAAAATATATGAAGCAAGTTATTTTTTGCATATAGAAACCTCTAAAGTAAAATAATTAATTATCTTTAATATAAATTTAAAATATAAATATAATTATAATAATATTATATTTAACATTTAATAAATTATCTTAAATATGTATTTGGAAACTTTAAAGTTTAAACATCAAGAGATCATTCTATTAAATAAGGATTGGAAATATTTCCAAAAAAATTTTATTAAAACATAATAGCACTATGCTTGCATCCATTGATTATATTTATATATGCATTAAATTATGAACATATAGTATGTTTCATCACCTTGGCAATTATTAACTTGATTTATTTAATTTTGACCTTTTACTATATAAAGTCAAATATATCAATTAATCCTATTTACATAATATCTATGCATAAAAGGTTGAATTCCTAAAGAGGTGAGTTAACTTAATGATGAGCACACGCGTTTGAGGATTAGGTTATAAAGCACCTTGGTGTATGCTTTTTGCTAATGACATTCTTCTTGTTGATAAGACTAGAGAGGGAGTCCAAGCAAAACTTGAATTATGGAGGTTAACCTTAGAGTCTAAAGGTTTTCATTTAAGTAGATCTAAAGTTGAATATATTGAGTGTAATTTAGTTATAGAAGTTCTAGTGGTAGTGTTTTGACATTGGGTGAACAAGACATTAAAAAGAGTGAGCAATTCAGATATCTAGGCTCTATTGTTCAAAATGATGGTGAAATAGATGAAGATGTTATTTGTAGAATTCAAGTTGGATGCTTGAAGTGGAGGAATGCATCTGGCCTATTATGCGATAGAAAAGTAGTGCTTAAATTTAAGAAAAAATTTTATAAGATGGTGGCAAGACTTGCAATGATTTATGGAGCAAAATGTTAGCCAATAAAAGAGAAAGCTTTAGACTTAATTAAATGTTTTAGAGATGAGGATCCTCAGGTGAATGAGTGGCTTTACTCTTAGAGATAAAATGTGAAATGAGTATGTTCGGGAAAAAGTTGGAGTAGCTCCAGTGGCAAATAAGATTAGAAAAAGTCACCTTAGATGATTTGGACATATAAAGCGCTAGCCGTCCGATGACCAAGTTAGAAGAGTAGATGCATTAGATTTGTCTTATGTTAAGGAAGGTAGAGGTATACCTATAAAGACTTTGGTTAAGATGTATAAAAAATGACCTTAGTATACTTGAATCAAATGTAAATTTGACACAATAGGGCACATTGGAGATGAAGGATTCATGTAGCCAGCCCCACTTAGTGGGATTAAGCCTTATTGTTGTTGTATTGTTCCATTTATTTGGGTTAATTTGATAAGTTAGTATTACATTCTTTTTTAGGTGTTAAACACTTAGTAAATTACCTTAACTATTTGTACTCTATTATGTTGGTCCATTTTTTTCTACTCAACACCTTTCTCTTATCTCATCAATCATACCCTCCTAACTAAGAAAATATCATAGGCCAGTCATACTTATATGACTTAGTATATTCAATTGTAGTTACATTCATGTGATTCTATTGATACCCTTTTTATGAACATGACTACCATTTAGATCAAGTTCAATTCAAATTTGGCCAAATACCATATTTGGTCAAATTCTTACTTAACTAGTCATACTATTTTGACAATGTCATTTTGTAGTTCAATCAAACCATGTGAATGATCATGTTTGGATCCAAGTGTACACTTATACTTAATTACATCCCTTATTTTAAGAATAAATTGTTTATATTCATTGTCCCACTTTGCACTCTTGATATTTATAATTTTTTTATACTCAATCATTCATGCTTAGTTTGAACACTTAATTTTGTACTTAAGTTTATAATTTTAATAATATTTATCATGTTGATTTATTTGTAAGAAAATAAAGTGATGTTAGAACTTAAGGTTATGATGTCTCATTAGAGCCAATACTTAACTTTGATTTTAATTAATTAATAATATTATTATTATTATATGATAGTTTGTTTGATAATGAATATATTTTAATCATAATCATACCACATATAATGATCTAATGAGTTTAACTAGACTAAGCCCTATAACTTGAAATCTTTTAAATGACATAGCATAGTAAATCATCAAAGACATATGAGTTAAGTCTATGATGTTATTTTTTTTGGTATGGTTTCATGGATTAAGTTTATGTTATTATTTATGATGTTATATAGTTATTTAGTGCTTTCATCATAAAAAAAAACTTAGTAATTAATGTTGCAATAATATTTGAGTCATGTATTATAGCTACATGCATTTTGGTATTATCCTCTCACTTGGCCACTTGTAATAATCAGTGTCAATTCTTTTTACCAAATTATCTGCATCCTCCTACATCTTATTCATAATTATGCCACTAAATGCAACTTTGTTTAGCATCTAGTGGGCCATGTAAGCCTATTTTTAAAATCTTACACCTATGTCCACTAAAGGAGACCATTTGATGGTGATGGGAGACTTTGTTTTGGTGGATTAACAATTTAAAATAGTCATAGGGCCTTAAGATAGTATATTAAGTAGTGCTTGGAATTTATAGTGGAAAATGAAGAGTTTATATGAATTTGATTGAAAGAATGCTTAGACAAATTTTGGCTAATTTTGAAGATCACTTATGAAAATGGCTTTTTAGTGGTATAAAAAACTAAAATTTATTTTAAATGAATAACTTAGTTTCTTAACTTACAATCTAAAGTGGATGGTTGCATGGTAATACTTATATGGTTTTAGTGGAATGAAACCTATATTAGTCTAGATTGAGCTAGTTTGAACTGATCTAAAATATCTTTTTTAAGAATGAGAATTACATGTTCTAAATAAGGTGAAATGATTGTGATAGGCTATACTATTGTGAATTTCTAATCTAGAATAATTAGTGAAAAGTTTAGATGTTGTTTGGAAATGATTTAAAGAGTGTAGAAAGAAAAAAAAAAGGTTACTTTAGGTGTCAGAGTTAAGAGAAGGAAAGGAATATTGGAGAATTAACACACTTGCCAATAATTGTGAAGATTCAGTCACTAAAGTCTCAACCCATAAGAATTAATTAAAATATTTTATAATTATGAAAATATGATTATTCTAATAATTTTTGTAAAGAGATCCTTATAACTAATGAAATCATTCTTTAAATGAAAAAAATCAAAATACTATAAGAAAGGTTGGTGGAAAAATTATTGAAGCAAAAAAAGT
This sequence comes from Cymbidium sinense, assembly GCA_021442155.1. NCBI lineage: Eukaryota > Viridiplantae > Streptophyta > Magnoliopsida > Asparagales > Orchidaceae > Cymbidium > Cymbidium sinense. Next base: position 32,366,863 of record CM038229.1, read on the forward strand.
TACCTTGCTATTTTATGACATTATACTTTATGAAAAATAAACCATTTACATGTCATATATAAATACTTTAAATTCAAATTTTAAAGTTCCAAAACTTAGGGTTTCCTTAAAAAATTTTATAAACTATATGAATGAAAATAAAACCATAAAATGAGCATTAGTGGGCTAGTAGGCCAAGAATTTTGTTTCTTGACTTAAATGAACTTTCATATGTTATCTAAAAAATGGTCTTTATGGATCCTTTTATTACTATTTTAATCAAGTCTAATATTTTCTTAGGTGACTTTAAAATAGGGCTCATATAAATCTTTATGATGTGCTACATCAACAAGATGTGGGCATTTCTTTAAGTGATCTTTAAACCTCTTCCATGTATCATAGAGTGTCTTCCTCTCTATCTAATCAAAGTTAAAGATCTAAATCTTCATTATTACTATTTCAATAGGAGGAAAGTATTGGATAGAAACTTTTAAGTCGAATCATTCTTGCTTATGGTTGAGTTGCTAGGTAAAATGTCAAACCAAATCATTGTTTGATCTCTAAAAGAGGAAAAATAATCTAACTTTAATAGCATCATTTAAAACTATATCATATCAAGCCATTATTAAATTTATGCTTAGCTCATTTTAGGGTAATTGAGCCATTATTGAGCAGTCATTTATCAAAATAAAATGAGCCTCCTCAAATAATTAATGAGTAGTATTATCATGCTATTTGTTTTCTAACAAATGACTTTTATTAAGGAGATTAAAATGGTATTTTTGAGCTATTTATTTTTTAAACAAATAAACTTTATTGAGTAAATTAATGAGTAATATTGTTGAGCTATTTAGTTTCTAACCAAATGAGTATTACAATTTTAATGACTTTAGTTTAAAAATAATTATAAAATTTATTTTAATTAATTAATATTATTAATAAATAAAGTAAAATTAATATATATTATAAATTAGTTTTAAGAATTTTTTATCTATATTATATAAATTTCAATGAGCTTCGTTTGAGGCTTATTCTTGAGCTTATTCGTTAACTTAAATGATAGTATATATCGTGCTTCTTTATCAAATTATTCATAAGTTTACCTACAAAATTTAAATGATATTGAGCTTCTTAATGAGCTTTGTCATAAGTTTTAAATGAAATTGCTCATGATCAAAAATAAATTATGCTAATAGTTCTTCATGCTTTTCATTTATTTATCAAGTATTTATAAATGTGTTCAAGTTTATTTGATTAATTAATTAACCAATCATGAATTAGCTCTAATGTAGTTGAGATGCTAGTAGCTTGTTGAATGCTCAATTCCTCCACAACCCTTACTTCCCTTCAATCCTACCATCCATATTAACCCCATCTTCAACAACCATGTTAGTCAAAATTTTACTCTCCACATATTCATCACAACTCTATGGATGTCCTCACTAGGCTAAGAGATAATTTTATTGGCTTGAATCTTAATTTTGATATGTAATAGTTATTTTATGAATTTATCACTTTATGATCTTCCCTTGATACTTGATAATCATATACAATATACTTGAAACCTTGACATGTGACCTAATCATATTACACCACATGGTGGGAATAGCCACTCTATAAGTTTATTGAGTAAATAAAAAATTAGAGTATAGAAACAATATCAACATAATACATGCTTTATATAAAATAGTTCATATAAGAAGATAAATAGATGGATCAAAATAAATTCATCATTCCTCTTCTAAACCTTTGAAAAGTACTTATTTAAGGATATATCATCGAGTTGATAAAAAATTAGGGAACATGAGTTACTTCATCTTCTAGTGTGATTGGGCTCTCTTTTGTTAATAACACTTGAGTATATTTCCAAGTGAAACTCTTAATAGTGAAAACATTACTTTATTTTGATTTTATTTTACTTATTTTACTAAAGTGGTTTCATGATTCATTGATGATCATTATAACAAATTTCTATATATATATATATATATATATATATATATATATATATATATATATATATATATATATATATATATATATATATATATATATATATATATATATATATATATATATATATATATATATATATATATATATATATATATTCATAGAAGTGAAGTTGTTATTGATTACTCAAAGATACAGTAATCCAAAAGATATAAAGGAAAATTACAAAAAATTTGATCTAATGTAAGGAAGTCCCAAATTTTCACTATGCACTAGTAGGCCTGGCTCTTTGTCAAGAGACTCAAAGAAAGAAAGAAAATGGAGATTGGAATCACATTTGGCCAAAAAAATATATAGGTCAGTTTCCTTTGCTCAATATGTGTGTGCAAGATGTATTAAGGCCCTTCAACAAACATCAAATAGATTTGAGAGTGCTGTTGATATACCATGGTGGGAGTTGAGAGTGCTCTTCCTTTAAAAGTCGAACAAGAGTGATTGAATTAGATTCAATCCAGTAGTTTAAGTGTGGATGTCTTACAGCAAATAAGAAAGAATAATGTAAAGCAATCACCTCAGCATGGAGAGCTAAATGAGCAACAAGAGGTATTGAAATAAAGAAAGTGCAATTCCCCAACTAGTTTTGAAAGATGCCACCAATACCAGCCCTATTAGACTTAGAATCATATCTGCCATCAATGTTGATTTTGATGGTATCATGGGGAGGTTTTTATTAGTGAGTGTGGTTCTCAATTTTCCCCTTGCTACAGTTAACTCTATGATTCTCACTTCTGTCCATTATCTACAAATGGGATCTGATTTTGAGTGATGTTGATTCTAGAGTGATATTGGATTCATTATGTTTAATATCATTCCTTGCTATCCAAAGATGATGAATAGGGTGTTCAAGTCCTTGGTAGTCATGTTGCAAACTTAGTTGGATGTTTTTAAAGAGTTGAAGGACTAGAATGGTCATTGCATTATCCTTCCAATGAATATGATCAGCCCAAATATTTCTACTGAAATTACATTGAATGAAGATATGTATAATCTCTTCCTCCTCCTCTTTGCATAATGGACACCTAGAGAGTAATCTCAATCCCTTGAGCTCAAGGATATCATCAATAAAAAGGTAATGGTGGAAGAGTCTTTAATAGAAAAAGGATATTGATGGTTTTGTTTTAGAATTCTAGATTACTCTACCTTAGTGGTCGGATTGAAAATTTTCCATCTAGTAAGGGAGATTTCCTAGAGAATGGAATAGTTGGTGGCTCTCCCTTTAATCATAAGCTTATCCTTTCTATCAATCTCAATTGGTAAACTACCAATTTTCTTGCAAATGTATGGAGAGAGGATAGTTTTTAACTTGTCATTGTACCATTTGGCATTAGTTCAAAAATCCTTGATAAAGATTGAGTGCAAGCAATATTATGAGCAAACTCCACATAAAGGGGTTTATTTCCCATCCAATGATCATTCCAAATATCAATCAGCCCATTGCCAAGATTGTAGAAAATCAAATTGTCACCTTCCTCCCTATGCAATAGTAATTGTCTCCATAATGTAGAATCAGAAGGCCTCTTTTCCACAATCATTACATGTTCATTAGTGTAGTATTTGGATAGAATAGATTCAGACCAAAGTAAATTATTCTCCAAATTAATTTTAGACCATAGTTTGATGGTGTTACATTTAATAGTCTCTTCAATTTTCTTGAAGCCCAAGCCACCCCTACTGATTAGTTTGCACATTTTCCTCTAGTTAGCCCAATGGATAGATTTATGTTTGTGACTCCAAATGAATCATTTTAACATTCTTTCAATTTTATATTGAATAGTTTTGGAATGTATTGGACTTGAGTGGTGTATAGATGAATTGAGTTGATAATTCTTTTTACTAAGGTGATTCTCCCTCCAAAAGAGAGGAAAGAGTCTTCCCAGGTGCTGATTTTTCATTGTATTTTGTCAATTAGATCAAAGAATAGAGAAGATGTAAGTTTGCATTTATAGAGTTTGATTCCAAGATAATTGAGCGGTAATTTAGAATGAGTTAATCTAGTCTTCTCAATAATCCATTTATTTTTTATTTTGTTTATCTGTTTATGATAAAAACATACTTATTAGTATTTAAAGACATGCTAGAGATATTCATGAAGTCCTTAATAATTATCCAATAGATGTTGATAGCTTTCTGGTTTCCATTATTGAATAATAGGAGATCATTAACAAAGGCCAAGTGTATGATGTTAATTCTCCTAGTGGTGTGGAAGTTAATGTTGCCTTTTAAATGGCTACTATTTAGTAGAGAATTTGTTTATTGAAGAGATGCAGTTTTAGTCCAGGTAATTTGATCCAAATGAGAGCAATACGAGGTTCAATGTTGTAATCAAAGGAGGGAGTCCACTTTATGAATTTGATAGATACATTCTCAATGTGGTAGAGCTTTTTAGAGAAAAGTCTAGCATAGTCCTCTTCTTTAGAGAGTTTGATCATGATAGCCTTCCATCCAAAAGGCCAACCCTCCATTCTCCAACTAGTTTTAGCTCATTGAAATGGTCCCTTATGGTGTCCATCTTTAGATGGTTATAAGTAAACTTTCCAACAAGGTAAACCTAAAGGACTCAACCAAGCTCCAAGTTTCAAATTCAAAAAATAGTATGGCAGGTTTTCCACTCTTCTTAGTAGCCTTTCTAAGAAGGGAGGAGCTAGAGCCTTCAGCAAAAGCTTCATGATATGATTGAGGGAAAAGGAGGATATTGGTGTCGAAGGGGATACCATCAGCCAAAGAACTTCAAGCAACCACATGAGCATAGGAAGGAGGTTCCATGGGCAGAGGGGAGGAGGCGGCTCATAAGAAGAAATAGATGGAGATGCTAGGATTCTAAAGGAACATATACTGGATGGAGAGACATTCCCATGTCGAGCCTTCCAAAAGATTTTTAGCTTATAATTATATATATATATATATATATATATATATATATATATATATATATATATATATATATATTGGGTGTTAATCTATGGGTAGAGGATGAATCATTGTAACAAATCTATATGATAATTTACTATATAAAATGCTTATGTGATAATAATTACTAAATCACTAAAGATTTAATAAAGAGTATGATGGGCTTAAGGTGTTAAGTGGGTAAGGGAAAGAAGTTAAGAGAAAAATAGAAATAATCTTAGATGACAACACAAGTTGCGAAAGTCTCCTATGAGTTATCATTTTATTTTACCTAGGTTCTTTATTTCAACTTTGTAGTTACTATTCCATTAATTTTGTGAGCCCTTATTTGGGGTTTATTCTTCTATCCTTATGGACAACATGTCATATGTTGGTGTGCTTATTAACAACAACTTTATCATTAAAAATATAGTAAATATTATAAACAACCTTATCTTTCCCCAACTTTACCATGATAAGTTCAAAGAAGGTGTGGACAATGGCTTTACTAAATAAGCAAAGAACAAAAACTTTAAACTAGCTCTATTTTTTTCTAAAGATTTTTCAACTCTTAGAACCATTAAGATTTACATTAATTAGCAAGTTTAAATTCAAACATCTAGAGAGACATTATAAAGAAACATTTTGATGAGCTCAATTAATGGTGGTTGGAGTCTGGTCTCCTAGATTGAAGAAATATTATCATTAAATGCTAAATAATTTTATTGGGATTTTCTCAAAGAAATTGGTATCACATTGATTATGTCTTAATAAAATTCTCTAGTGGACTCCATCATTTGATTATATTGCTAAGCAAATAATCACCCCTATTTGGATTAAGTTCCCAAACTTAAAACTACACAAAAACAAACAAGTACTTTACTCCCTTACAACCACTTTTTGGTAAATCTTTAAATTGAACTAGCCACCTCTAACTTCTCGAAACCCAAAGTTGCTAAGGTTCTTATTGAAATGGATATTACTTCTCAATATGTTGAATAGGTATGGATAGGGTATCCCTCCAATGGACAATGGCAGTTAGTTGTCATAGAATGAAAACCTTTATACTGTAATAAGTGTAGGATGTTTTGTCATAGTTTGGATAACTGTTTTGTTGAGGCTGAGACATAATAAAAAAGAATTGAAGAAAAGGAACTTTGGGAACATTGAATGAAATAATCGCAATGATCTAAATAACACAGTTGTTGCTAACAAATTGCACTAGATCAAGATCTTTCTATAGTTAAAGAAAAATAAGGCACATAACCTACAAACTATAAATGGAACAAGTTTTCAAGAAGGGTACAAGAATGAATTGGTAGTGGAAAACTAGGTTGATGATGTTTTTGTGAATGTAACAATAAGGAAGATGAAGAGTTGAGAAAAAAAGAGAGGATGCCCAAACTGATAGCAATGCTACTAACCATATTACCAGCAATGTTGAGATAATCAATAATACAATTAAAGAGATTAAGGAAGAATGGCTAGTTCCAAAGTAAAAGAAAAAAGCATATGCTGAAAGAAATTATGGAATTAAAATATGTACCATTAGCTATTGAAAATATTTAGACCTCATCATCTACTACATACTAGCTTCATATGATGTTAGACCTCCCCCTAGGATCACTAAGGTAAATAGTCTTCAATTTTATGAGTAAAATTATGATATGAAATATTAAGGGCATTGTTAAAAAAATGTATTTAATTACCTTAGGAATCTAATTAAAAGTCATAATTTGAAACTACTTAGAGTTTTGAAACTAATGGTTTAGGAAAATAAGGCTTATAAAATTGTAAGAAGATTTGTTAACCTTAGGTGGGTGGTTAATAGTAGTGGCTAAATATCTTTTTTTTTTATAAAACTTTCATGTTGATGTTTAATTAATGATGACAAATCCATTCTCTTACTTATTAATTGCTTTAATTTTTCATTCAAGCTATGGTAATGTATGTTATTTGCTCCAAAGATGATCTAAAGATCCTAGAAGAGATTTGTGGAACAAAATTTATTTTGTTAGCCTCAATTGCCATGTTGGCTAGTTGGTAGGGGTGGTTTTAACATGATCTAATGTGCAATAAAAATAGGGCTAAGAAGCCAAATCAAACATTATAAATAAGGATGCAATCCATAATGCAAATCTTTTAGAAGATAAATTTATGGTTTATTTCCTTAGTCTAGAGGGAGGAATTTTGTAAGGCTGGACAAGATTCTAATTAACAAAGCCAAGAAGGTTAATCATTCAGGACACTGCATTCAAACACTTGAGCAAAATGGATCTGATCACACCCCATTCTTTTGTTAGCAATATCATAGCAGGCCTTTATGGTATTGTTTTATATTTTTAAACATTTGGTCTTAACAATATGATTTTTTTTGGATTATGTTAAAGGAGCATGGCAGTTTGATGAAAATATTGATCCATGTACCAAATTGTGGAGACTACATAAAAACTTTACTATCAAATTAATAGCTTGAAATTGGGACATATTTGGTAACATAACAAAGCTTGTTGCATGAGTTGAAGAGAAGATTTAGAGGATGGAGGTGGAAATCTTTTCTGAATCTAAAACAAATTCTAAAGGTATATTATAGTAAGGCCAAGCTAGATTGGGCATAAGTAAATCAACATGGAAGAGTTTAATTTAAGATAAAAGGATTCAATCACTAATTTTATTGAAGGGAATAAAAATTCTATGTATTTTCATGCAGGTAAAGAAGAAGATATGTTAAAGCCATTCTAAAAATTCATGATGACAAGTTGGGATGGACTAATAATTGCCTAGATTATTTGTAGAGGATATTATGTCTTTCACTAATTTTTGAAGAGATCTTTGGTAGAAAATAAAGCATATGTCATCAATTTAGATTTGATATATGTCCCAAATGAATAAGAGATTAAAGAAAACCTAGATTCTATCAATAATAACAACAAAATAGTAGGCCTTGATGGATTCTCAGTTGAATTTTACAAAAGCTCTTGGTCTACAATAAAAGATGATGTGATAGTTGTTGTCTAGAGTTTTTTTAAGAGTGATGATGTGCACTGATATTTCAAAACATCTTCTATCTCTTTGATTTTTAAGTCAAATGAAAACACAAATGGGTGAAGTTTAAGCCAATCAATCTTACCATAGTTTTAAGAAAATTAATTAGCCAAATTAATTTCAATAGATTGAAACTACACCACTCCAATCATATTTTTTCAAAATTAGACTACATTTATCAAGGGAAGATACATAATAAATAATATTTTGTTGTCCCAAGAATTATACTTAGGTATTGATAAAAATTAATGGTGGCAATCTTTTAAGAAATTAAAATTAGAGTGATAGCATAAATTAAAAATTTATACTAGAAATTTTGAAAGCCAAATATTTCATACCATATTTCTACAATATCATGAAAAAGTACTTACAACTTCTACTTAATACTAATCAATGGAGAATCACATGGCTCTTCCAATCTTACAAAGGTATTAAATAAGGAGACCCTCTCAGCTACACTCTTCATTATAACTATGGATTACCTATCCACACTAATCATCAACCTACAAATCACTCACTTATATGTATATTTCTAAGTTGGGGGAAGATTGTTTATTTTCCACTTGGAATTCGTGGATGATGTACTTATTTTCTATAATGCTAGTAAGATTTCAATCCAAAAAATTATGAATGTAATTTAGCATTTCTAGTTAATTTTAGGTATGAAACTTAGAATCAACTCATCCTATAATGAAGATATCGATGTATTTTCATGGTGTGTTGTTGAGATATTAAGCAAATACAATAATGTTGCTTAATATATGATCAACATCAAAAATGATGCCCAACCAATCAAATAGATGATGAGGAATATGGTAGCTTTACACATTGAGAATCTTAAAGAAGTCACCAAACTATTGGAAGCTAACTTCATTACAGAGGTCTAGTACTAAGAGTGGATCTCTAATATGTTTATGGTATAGAAGTCTAAAGGAAAGTGATGAATATTCATATACTTCACCAATTTGTAATTGACTTATCTTAAGGATGGTATCCACTCTCGTGCATAGATACACACATGAACTTGACAGTGGGATAATAATGATATTTTGGATGGCTTCTCTAATTATCACCAATTAAAGTACAACTAGAAAACTCAAAGAAGACAACCTTTATTATAGGTGAAGGCTTTACTACTACAAATTGATGTCTTTTGGTCTGAAGCGCACTAGAACCACCTTCAACAAGATGATGAATTGTGTTTAAGGAACAAAAAGGAAAATATGTGGAGGTCTATGTGGATGACTTGTTGGTCAAAACAATGTTGCCCAAGAAGCATATTATTGACATGAAAGAGACCTTTTTCACATTGAAGAAATACAACATGCTCATCAATCCTCTTAAGTTAACCTTTTTGTACTAAGTCAAGCAAGTTCCTAAGATTCTTAATCATCCTCAAAACTTTTAAAAATTAACTCAAATAAGGTTAAGGAAACACTCAACATTTCTTTGCTAAGAATGATCAAGCATGTACAATGACTCATTATATGAGTGATCATATTGAATAAGTTCATCTCCAAAATTAGTGGGTACTTCTCACCATTCTTCAAGATATTAAGAAGTGAAAAAAAGTTTAAATGGAACTAGAAGTGAAAATTGGCTTTTAATGATCCAAAGGCTTTACTCACTTCACCATACTTATTATAAATTCTTAAAAATGGTGAAACATTATACTTATCTTAGAAGATGTGATGAGTTTTGTTCTAGTCAGTGAAGAAGGGGTAAAGCAATGGCTAGTTTATTATGTAAATAAGTTATTAAGGGCATGCATTATATTATTATGAAGAAACTCACACTTACCATCTTTATATCATCTTAATGACTTCAAATTTATTTCCATGCTCACTCGATTCAATTACTAACCAACCATCCACTCAAGTCAATATAAATAAAGCTAGACTATCCAAAATAATTTTTAATAATGCTTTTAGAGTTAAGTCTGATATCATATACTTAGCTCCAATAAAGATCAAAGAACAATCACTCATTGACTTCCTTATAGATTTCAGTAACTCACAGGATTTCCCAATTAGCTTAAAGCCATCATGATAGTTGTATGTAGATGGCTCTTCAAGAGAGTAAGAAATGGGAGCTATATTGTATTAAGAAGCTTGACAAAGATCATGATCACTCAAGTAATAAATTTAAAGTTTCAAGTGACTAGCAATCAATCAGAGAATGATGCACTACTTGTTGGGCTCTAATTCACACAAGGACTTGCGTGAAACCCTTTATATTTTCTTTAGATTCATAGCTTATGTGAATCAAATCAATAGAGATTATGAAGTGAGGGATGGCACTTTGCAAAAATATCTACATAATATAAAGGAAGTGATTAAAAAATTTGAATATGTTAAGATAAGACAAGTTCAAAGCGATGAAAACCATCTCACCAACATACTATCAAGAACAAGAAAACTTGGGGAGCAACCTATACTTAAACTTGCCAAACATAATATATATACATGAGTCCATGCAGTTACCTAGTTGGGTTTACCCCATCAAAATGTATTTCTAGATTGGGAAGCTAGATGAATACATCAAGGATCAAAGAAGGTTTAAAATCAAAGACACCCATGTCCTTATTAATGGAAAGTAGTTTTAGAGATTGATCATCTCATTAAATTTTTGGTGTGTTGAAGAAGGTGATCAAGAAAAAGTACTCAATAAGGTTCATTCAAGAGAATATAGAAGCTAGTTCGAAGGAAGGACACTCACCCATTGTATCCTACAATAAGAATATTTTTGGTCAAATGAAGGATGCTAAAGACTTTTCTAAGATGTGTGACCAATCCTAGATGTTTGCATCTATGTAGCTTCAATCACTACAACCTCTATAAATCATTACTTTCCTTTGGCTTTTTATAATATGGGAGATGGACTTGATTGATGCCCTGCTAGTCAAAAAGAATTCATATTCATCATCATCAACTTCTTTAGCAAGTGGGTTGAAGCAAATCCAATCACCAAGATAACCACCAGGTTGTTTAAAATTTTATTTAGATTAATATTATCTGTAGGTATGGGGTACCTATGATAATCATCATGGAAAATGACCCATAATTTTTAGAGAATCTAGTAAAAGAGATGTACCTAGTCCTAAAGGATTAGTGCATAACCCAGACCAATGACAAGATTGAAGTGGTGAATAAGAAGATCTTCAACCTACTAAAAAAAATAGTTGAAGTTGCTAAAGCAAACTAGGTTGATTCACTACCGCCATACTTTGGGCTCTCAAGATGACTCCTCATCGGGAATAAAAAAAAACCCATTTTCTTATCAAACAATGTTAAAGTAGTATTACCAATTATATGGAAGTTGCATAGCCAAGGGCCATGGCAACAGTCAAGCTTGGTCAATTCACTACAAGTGGGAGAAATTGAATACACAATCCATGGAGACTATACTGACTTATTGAAGAAATTATGCATTAAAGCATCACTTTTTACATTGTATATTAACCTTGATATGCTCTTTTTTCTTTAAAAGTGGGAGGGGAATCTCAAGATGACTCCCTCATCAGGAATAAAAAACCCATTTTTCTTATCAAACAATGTCGAAGTACTATTACCAATTATGTGTGAGTTCCATAGCCAAAGGTCATGGCAACTGTCGAGCTTGGTCAAGTCCCTACAAGTGGGAGAAATTGAATACACAATCCATGGAGACTATACTCGACTTATTAAAGAAATTATGCATTAAAGCATCACTTTTTGCATAGTATATTAATCTTGATATGCTCTTTTTTTCTTTAACAAGAGGGAGGGAATGGTGGTGATGGGGGAGAAGAGGGGAGGGGGGGATGTAAAATGAAAAGTAATCCAAAAACAAAAATGAAAGAGGTATGAACAAGTGAAGATAGTTATATAAAATTGCATCTAAGGCATTCAGAAATACAGATACATCTTTTAGTATGGTCATGAAAAACTCCTCCAATGCCAAATTGGTTTGTGATATAATTGAAACTACCATTATTATTGATTTTTATAAAGGGACTATATGGTTTGGTTCATAATATAGTACTACAACTAATTGTTCTTTGAGATAGGGGTAGACTAAAACTAATAAGTAGGCCGTGGTCTCCCTTTATTCATTTATTATTAAGGCACCTCTTTCAAACAGCTTTGAATATATAACATTTGATCATTGTGATTACTTCATCAAGTTTGTACTCACTAGCACCATTCTTGTTGTTATTTCTTGTAAACCAAATGAATTAGAGAGCATTCATAAAGAGGATGGATCTAATGTGCATCTTATGTGTTATTGTTTAGTTTTTAATACTCTTAAATGTTTGTAATTATTTGGATGTGAATTTTGTTATCTTCAATTCTAAAAAAAACCCTATAATCTATCATAGATTTTATTTGAGTAACTATATGTGATGAAAATGTGTTGTATGCTTTCTTCTTCTGAGTGGCAGAGGGGACCTATGGAGGCCATTCTTAATCCTTTCAAGTTTAAGATATCATCGATCTAGAGGAGATTATGCATTAGCCTCTTCATGATGAAGAACATGGAAGGCTTAAGGATGTTATTTCAAATGAGTTTTTCCCACTATAAAGGATGATCAACAAAACATATTCTTTGATAGATGACTTTTATAATGGAGGTAAGTCTTTCTTTACCTTTAATAACAAGTCTATCCTCATTGTTAGTTTATTGGATTATCTTGGTCTATTGACAAGTAGTTGCAGCAAGAATTTCAGATAGTTTATGGCATTCCCATATATTATTATGTCAAAAACTATTTACCATCATATATAGTTAGATGGGCATAAGGAAAAGTTAGAGAGCATGGAGTCACCTTGATAGTGCTCATTATAGAAACTAATGTTACATGCACCTATATTGTAAAATAATTTTTTAGCTTTAGTTTTATGAGTGAGCATTTCCTTCCATATAATGGAATCTATAGAATGAGCTTCAACCTTTGTAGGATGTATGTCCTTATAATATTTTTGATGAAGCTTGTTTTTCAAAGGGATATGTAGTCTCTGAATCTAATACATAGCTTTATTGTATTGTGTTTGGTATATTTAGCCCATGTTTTAAATACCAAACAACCTTTTTACTTATTTTGCAAAGCTTTTTCCAACTTGTATACTGAATGGCTTCGTTATGGCTCCATGAAAATTTATTGAACATTCTTTCAATTCTTAGCTAAACTAAAATAGAAATTTTTTAACATGGAACATGAAAGAGTGATGGGATTTAATATGTTCTTAACAAGAGTAATCCACCCACCAAAGGACAGAAATGTGCTCTCCCAAGAGGTGAGTTTCCATTGTATGTTACTAATTAAGTTGCTAACTATAATTTTCCTTGCCTCAATTTGCTGATTCCTTACTACTGTTAGATTCCCTTGCGTAGTAGGCATTGACAAGACTATCCACCCGTGAATATGGGAAAGGAAATTTAGTAGTTTTGAGTTGAGTATGATCTTTTACCAACTCTTTCTTTGTCTACAGATATGTTTGCCTAGTAATAAAATGCATTTGTTGTTATTAAGTTCCATTCCTGAGAGCTCCTCAAAAACCTTGATGATGTTGATGACTTTCTTAATATCTATTTTGTTATCATTCCAAAAAAGAAGGACATCATCAATGAACCTCAAATAAGATAATGGTTTTTTTCTTTACTTGAAAATGGAAAAAGTTAAATCTAACTAAAAACTAAATAACTAACTAATAATAACTAAACTAAACCTAAAATAATTAAATAATAACTAAATAACTAAACTAATAATAAAACTAATAACTAATAAAACTAATAACTAAATAAAAATAGAAAAATTAAAAACTAAAGCTAATAACTAATAAAATATAATAATAAACTTAAAACTAATAATAACTAACTAACTAATAACTAACTAATAAATAAAACCTATAAACTAAAAACCTAACAAGACTAATAACTAATAAAACAAACTAAATAAACTTAATAACTTAACCTAATAACTAATAAAAACTAATAACTAATAATAATTAATAATATCTTTATGTTTAGAGAAGTAGTACAGGGATAATATAAAAAGTGTCGTTGATAGTGAATGTCCCTACTTAACGCCACATTTGTCCTTGACATAACCATTAGCAGTACTATTAACGATGATGGAATAATAGGTATCCTCAAATTATCTTTTGATGATGGTATAGAATTGTTGGTTGAAACCCTTAGCACTTAAAATATTGATTATGAAATTTCATTTGATGGTATCTAATGCCTTTCTAATATCAAGTTTCAAGATGAGGCTTCCTCCTCTATATTTTCTATCCAAGTCCTTAATCAACTCTTAAGCCAATAGAATGTTATCTATAATTTTCCTGCCTTTCACAAATGCTACCTAGTTTTTGGATATGATTGAGGAGAGGATGTGTTAAAATTGAGAATTGATTATTTTACTTATGATCTTGAGAATTATAGAGGTTAGGCCAATGTGTCTGAACCTGTCCCAAGTGAGAGGATTGTATTCTTTTAGGATGAGAACTATGGTGGCTTAATGAAAACTTGTGAGTCCTTCCACCTCTAAAGAAATTATGTATGGAATCAATCACATCATTCTTTATGACACTCTATGTGTTTTGGTAGAAGAAGGTAATGACACCTTCAGGTTCAGTAGCTTTATTGCCATCCATTATGTCAACTTAATTTCATGTTCATCAAGTATTTTAGTGCGATTACCCACTAGAACTCTATATCTTTCATTATTAAAGAGGGTTCCATCTACGTTCACATAGATTGCTTGTTGTTCTTCAACTTGATATATTTGTTCAAAGTATTCTAGAGAGCTTTCAACAATTTCCCAATTTTCTTGAATCCAACCACTTAAATTATCCTTTGTCTTAGTGACTATTTTGGCCTCGCTTTTTTTTTTCTTTACACAAGCATAGAAAAATTTTGTTTTTATATCCGCCTTAAGTAAAGAGGAAATATCATATTTTTTCCTCCATAAATCCTTCTACCCATATGCATACCCATGTGGTTTATATAATTCTATGAGTAGCTAGGAGTCAAGTTCAAATGTGTTCTCATGTAGCCTTTTTTTCTAAGCCTTTTTTTCTAAGTCATTTATCTTATCTTTAGTTTTTGTAATTAAAGTGTTTAAGTTACCAAACTCTCTAAAATCCATTTTTACATATTGGTAGCAAGCTTCTTGTGTAGTTCCTGGAGTCTAACCACAAGTTTGAATGATGTTCATCACCATTCTTAGGAAAAATTAGACTCAGATGCATTGACCACATGTTGAGAGATTTAAAAAATGAGTTATTTGGATTTGGAATGATGATAGTTAAAAAGAGAAGAGGTGAGTGGTCTAGAGCAATTCATGGGAGGTGTTGGATGTTGCTGTGTTGAAAGAAGATAAACAATTTTAATTAATGATTATCTTATCCAATTGCTCAAATTTTTCCCCTATTTCAAGTAAATGGGCATCCAATAAAACCCTGGTTATTGGGGCCTACCTCAATGATGGCTTTAGCAAATTTTGACATGATTGACAAGTAAGGCTTCCTTGCTCCCCTTTTTGAGCTAAATTTGCAATCATGTTGAAATATCCTCTTGTAAACCAAAGAGCAATTATATATTTTTCTTATCAAGATGATCTTTTGTCATAATGCACGCTTATATTCTAAAAATAGGTAGCATATACTTTAGTCACTTGAAAGTTTAAATTTGTAGTATTGGGAAGAGATGTAAGAATTAGGGATCATCAATAAGAAGGTTTCCTTAAATATTGCCTTTCCACATCAACCATATTTTGTTGTTGCAATTTGATAAATGTTTTAATATATTTAATTTCCTTTTAGTTAAATAGAAAGAGACCAAGAGGATATTGACTAAATACTACAATAACATCATCAAGTAAAAGTATTTTATGTCTATTGATTTAGTGTTGAAAAATGTAGATGCAACTGCTTGATGAAACATACTTGGAAAAGTTGCTCACATTTTGTATGGGCCTTTCATTATCAAGAAGAAGGATAAACTAAGAGCCTACCAATGATAAATGCATTTAGGACAAGATGTAACCTGGACTTGAAGTAAGATGGATTTGAAGAAGTTCTATTGTTAAGGGTAATCATACTTTCATATTTATTTTTTTTCAAAAACTTATTATTATTATTTCTTAATTCTTTATTCAAGTGAATGCTAAAGTAATTAAAACATAAAATAATTTTTTACTTGCCAAATCATTCTTCTTATAATCAACTAAATATGTATGAAATCATGTTCTTGTTACTTACAAATTATGTTTACACCCACATTAAGTAATGCTAGAATAAATCAACAACAACATAGAAAAATTCTTGGATCATTTAAGGTGACATAAGTTCAAAAAAGTAACAAAGCTACACTTAATGAGTTATATATTGGCCCTAGTGTAGAAACTTACTTGGAAAGCTACATTGGTCTAAGTAATCGGGCTAGCAATACTAGCCCAAAAGGCTTGTTGAGTCACACTTTCCTGAGTAACTTGGCAAGCTACATTGGCCCAAGTCACTCATGTAGCTACTTTTCTCTTAAGTCACTTGATAAGCTACACTAGCCCAAGTTATTAGATAAGCTACTTTTATTCTAGGTTTCTAGGTTTAACAACACTAAAAGAGCTATATGTTGAGTCAAGTCACTCTATGAGTTATATTTAGCCCAAGTAAGATAGTTTCATTTGATAAGCCACCCTTGGATTGACCATAAAGCCTAACTTGATGAGTTTGCACAAGCACATGGCCTAACTCAATGAGCTACACTTCACCAGAATAAAAAATTTAAGCTTGGTGAGCAACATTTGGCTTGAGTGGACTAAAGTTAATGTAGTAAAATATGAAGTGAAGAGTGGTAAGACTACTCATGAGAGCTACAAGCCTTAGAGGAAAGTCATTACTTATTAACACTCTAGCCTACTTGTATTAAACTAAATAATGAACACTTGCTAATGTGTTGAGGCGACTAAAAAAACACCATAAAGTGCCAATGATGCATGAAATAGATAAAAATATGTTAGCATTTATAGAAACTTTCACTCTTAAGAAAACTATAAACCAACACTTGGTGTAGTTAGAAATTATTAAAGACCAACATACCACTTGATTAGCGACTTAATATTTTTTTAAAAGTAATCCAATGAATTAATGGAGGTAACTACTCTAAGAATTTAACTAAACATTTCATCAATAAGTGAACACAATTTTACAAATAAAGCAAGTACATTTTGCATAAAGTAAAATAATAAGTAAGGTAAGTACATTAGCAAAGTAAATAATCATAATTTATAACTATCCAATGTCGAGACAAGTAAAAGAAATTTTTATTTCAATAAAAGTATTGTTGGTTTAAAATTTCTATAGATTCACCTTTCAAAATCTATGGGTGAGAAAAAAGAGGCAAGACTATAAAAATTCATCTTTTTAGGATGCCACGCAGGTCCGTAGATGTGCTTATTCAGGTGATCAAGTACATCATCAAGGAATAGTGTACTATCTCAGGAGATAGAAGTCACTACCTTTTAATGGACCTAATCACCTCAGTAAGGAGTCCTAAGGATGATGGGTCTGCATATGTACTAGAGATTCTTCCCCTACTTTACATGGAAAAGTAAAATATAGTTTATTTTAAACCAAGTTCATTAAGTTCCCTATAGGGGTAAGCCCCCATAGTTAATTACATCCTAAGGAATGGGGATTCCATAGGAAAACTCTTGATTAAGATAAATGATCATTGTCTTCAAAGATTTCAATAGGAAAGGACTATCAATCGATTAGTTAATTTTTGAAGATCAAATAGGATTGATCAAATAGAGGGAGTATTATTGAAGCCAAAATAGAAGATAAGTAAGAGATGCCCATGATGTTAGGAAACCTAGCGAGTATCTCAAACTATCCTATAGTTGGGCTTTACATTTTTAAAATTGATTTAATATGTTTGAGTTAAATTTTCATTAGAAATTTAGGACTTATGATTCCTTAACACAAGATTAAGGAAATTCCTAAGAGGTGAGAAACTATGCTTATGGCCCACAAAAGGGAGAAGCAACTTCAGAACCTAAATCTATGGAACTTTAGCAAGGGCTGAAAGCATAACCTAAATCTAAGACAAAGATGGGTATTTGGTTTGCCTCCACAAGAGAGGACAAACCACCCGACTGCTTGGACTTATAATCGCCTGGGGGTGGCCATCAACTAACTCCTCCTATGACTTTAAATACATATAGGCAAGTCTTTATGCTTATGCAAGATAGCTAGATTGTTATTCTTTTAGAAAGAGAGTCTTTCAACTCACTCCCTAGAGAGATTAGATCATGTAAAGGCATGCTTCAAATGACCTAAATCTAATGCAATTCAAATTTCATTTTTTTTTTTTTTTTGCACAATTATTTTGACTTGGGCTAATAGGATTCATATGACTAATGCGTGAGAAAAAAAGTTATTGGCCAAAATCAAGGAGAAGGGAGGAGGTCTATTTCCACCATGGCTCTCAAAGGTCAAGATAAGTTTCTCTGGCAAAGGTGGTAGCCCTCCAATCAAGAGTGAAATAAGATGTTGTGTGCATGATATTGTAAAAGAAATACTCATCTAGCTAAGGGGTTGCTAAGTCTTTTATTGAGGTTAGGAGTTCTTTATTTTTAATTTGAGTTGTTAAGTATGGTAAAAGATTTATTTTTCCTAAGAGCCTAATTCACATCCAGGCCATACATAAAGCAAGGAAGAAACTAGGAAAAGATGCCACTTAATGCAAAAGCTAAACAAATCATCAATCAATTTATAAAGCTAATCGCAAAAAGATTAAATGGTTGTTGTGGTCAGGCACCACACAAACCCAAAAAAAGAAAATGTGGGTAGCTGAGCTCTACTCTTATACAACCTAGATTACAAACGAATTAAATTACAATTAAGCAAGGAATTCATTATTATGGGGGTCTTCAAGCTTCATTCTTCATTCTTCTTTTCTTTTTTTTTTCTTCTTTTCTTCTTTCTTCTTTGGTTCCATCTTTTGGATGGTTGAAAGGTGGATGCTCCAAGGCTTCAAATTGTGCATAAGATAAGATCTTATGACCAATATTCATCCTAATCCCCATAACAATCATTCCAAAATCCTAATTGCATAAATTTACATGAAAAAGTAAAGAATGGAAATCTAACCAACACCTGCAAAACAAAGATTAACTAAAACAAATCACACAAATCCCAATATTGGACTTTTCACCCCGCATGGGTGACTAAGTCCACTGCATATTTTGGATTATAAGCATGCAAAAGTATTTATATTTTAATTTGTGATAGCACCCCTTAAGCATAATCCCCTGCATAAAATAATGGTTAGACTAAGATCGCCCTACCATTCATTCTACGTGCATACACCCTAACATCCAGTTTAAAACATATGTTACAAAACAAAACAAACATCAAACCATGCACCAACCTAACATAAAGCAAGAAGTAGTGACTTAGGCTAATGTGAGTGCTAAAAAAGTTTTAAGTTAGATTTTAAGTAAAAATATGTTCAACTTAGAGGAGGGTTTCATTTAAGTTGTTTAATTATTTTTTTGATTTGATTTTATTCATGTTTTGATTAGGTTCAAGTGAATCCTACAATTAATTACTAAGTTATGAAGAGAAAACTTTAATTCCCTAACCTAAGTAATTTCTAAAGTTTCAAAAAGGCTTTATTTAGTGAATGTTTTGGTTAAGTATTTTAATTAATCCTAATTTTAGATGAACTCTAAATGAACCTATTCAAAAAGAAAGGCAATTTAAGATTAAATAAAATGAACCATTTAAATAAAATGAGCCAAATTCACAAAACACACATTACTTCATTTCTTTCCCAACATGTATAACATGCATATGAATGAATCCTAAGCATATATATACATACAAAATGAGAATATTTAACACACTTTATGATTCATGCTAAGAAATTCACTTAAGGAAATTTGAAAGTTTAGGATGCATGATTTTCATTAAGTAGAGAAGGGTTTCTTATCCAATTTTCACATGCACACATGAAAGAAAGAAAGACATAAGTGAGTATAGCATCATTGTTAACCAAAAGTGTAAGGTATAAGACCTACTTAATGCTACTTAAAGCCTCGCAACCTCAGGGTTTTCCAGACTAACATACCACTTTCCTTAAATACGAACATGTGTACAACAAAAATGAAATGGAAAAGAAGAAATATAAAAGTTGTATTAGTTGATTCATTTTGTTTATGCAATTTATTTGTGAAAGTATAGGTTTCCTTCTTAAGTGATAGCATATGAATGAATAGGATATGGAATTAGGTAAATGTTAGATTCTTTTCAAATGAATCAAGCATCTTACCAACTTCTATTCAAAATTATACTAACATAAAAGAGAAGGGAAACAAATGCTAAGCACATCATTATGTTTTTTTCACATGCAAAATTATAATTAAAATATACGTAGCACACTTTTAGATTTGATAATTGATTTATATATTTTGAAAATAATTTGAATTTAGTAGCGATAATAGTCATTCATATTTCTCCAACACATGCAAATTTGACATAAAGCCATTTTTAAATTTGAATTTGAAAAATATGGATGCTTGAAACCACATGTTGGGGGAAAGAATCAAAGAAATGAAAGCAATGAAAGCATGTAAACACATTCATTTTAATTTTAAAGACATTCTTATGGAATAAGAAGGCTTAAAATAAATCAAAGTGTATTCAATATGATTTTTGTTTAGTTTTAAGTTTGATTTAATTTTGAAAATATGAGTTAAGTTTGCTGTTCCTAACCCATTCCCACATATGTTTGATATTTTTTTAATTGTTAGATGATTAGATTCATGTTTATATATTAATTAGCTTAAGGTATGAATTAATCAAGTTAATTAAGCCTTACCTACACCACCTTAACATAGTTAACCAAGTAATTATGAGCCAATGAGATGACATAAAAACTCATAAGGAATTTAAACTTGCAATTCACCTAGGTAGAAAAGGGCCTAATGTAATTCTCATGATTAATGGTTAATTAAGCTAAGGGATTTAGCTTATGTAATTTCATAACACTCGTTCACACATATGAATTGGGTTTTGATTTCTTTGATTGAACTTAGGTTATTCAACACCTAAGCATCTACCCAAAGTAGATTAATTAATTTCTAGAAGATTTTAGAATTCTTAGAAATTATTTAAGGAAATAATTAATTAATTAACCCCTAATTAAGAGAGGATTAAAGAAAAAAAGAGGGTTTACGGAATAGCTTAGGGGAATGCCCCAAAATTATCTCCTAAATCTCCTATTCACTGGATCTAACCTTAATCAACCTTAATAATAGATCAAAACACTAATCCAAACCTTAATTATCCTTAATTAAGCTAAGGGAGTAATTAAGAAACATATTTGCAATTCCCCCAATAATCCTTAAATAAATCCCAAGAAAATTAGGGGAGGTAGAGGTCATCCCCTAAAACATACCCAAGAAATTTGGGATTAATCAGAGGACTAATTAAGGGATAATTAGAAAAGTAACATTTTCCATAAAACCCAAAATTAGTGAAAAGGATAATTCAAAAACTATTGAAATTATTTTTAAAATATTCAAGGTTGAATTATCTTTCCATAGGATTTACCTCATATTTTTCTAAATTTTATTGAAGGAGATATAAATTTTTTAAGATCAGGAGATTAATTATAATAAATAAATTCCCTAATTAATCCCTCAGCTCACAGCACGACACGTGGCATTGGGGGCCAGCACGCTTTACACACATCGTATGGTGAGCCTATTACTTAAACATCAAATCCAAATGGTGGCGCGACGGAGGGATGCGCTTTGATCCATGCCGTTCGATCAAGGATCGAATGGCCAAGGATCATCTCACAATTTCTAAAGGGATAATTTATTTTCTAAACGTGGGAATAATCTTAGCTATCCATCCAAAATGCATGGATGGATGGCCAGGATCTCCCCAGTTCTTCCTTTAGGATTAACAGAGTGGATCTTCCTATGGGCCAACACCACTTCACTTCCTTTGCGACTTTCATCCAATTGAGGCTCTTCTTACTTTGGGAACTCAAATGAGAGCTTGAGTGTAGTCAGATTGATCCTCTGAGGGAGTGTACAAAAGGAATTGGGATGGATTTGAGTGTAGAGGAAGTTGAAGGTTCAAGTGGGCTCCCTATTTTCAATCAGAGAACCTATAGTAAGTATTTCAAATCCTTCTTAGAAAGCTTAGATGGCTCTTTGATATTTCCTAACACCTCTCAAATCAAATAAGGGAATGATGATTTTAAATTGAATTAGGGAGTATATCTCCCCATGGAAATCGGACTCCGACACCTCCCTTGCCATAATCAACCATATGTTAGCTCTTTTCATGCATGGTCCTGCTTGAGGTCTTCTGGATTGCCAACCTCCCATGTGCATCAAATTGGGTGGAGGAAGGATTTTGAATTAGCCAATCCAATGGGGTCGAAGTTTAGCCTTGGGTCCGCTCATGACCCAAACCCATTGTCAGTGCACCACTCTTCATTAGGTTCACTTGAGCTATTGAAGGCAGGGATATGAAGAGGGTGACAAAATTACCCATGGATTAGTCTGTAATTTGTTCTATGGCATAAGGGTAGAATGGTCATTTGGCTTATTTTTCAATTTATATATGTTGGGTATGTGGAGAAACTAGGTTTGGCCAAGTTTCATGAGATTTGGAATTCATTTGATAAGGTTTGACTCATGTTGACCCATTTAGGTCAAAATGGGTCAACTTGGGTCAAGTTGACCATTTGGTCAAATTGGGTCAAACTAAGATTTGGGTCAAGTTCATATGACCATTTGAAATGTTTTGGTGGCTTGGGTTTGATTTAATTTGGTTTAGTTTTGAATTTGGCTCATATGATTCATTTAGGTCAAATGGGTCATGTTGACCTATTTTGACCCATTTGACCTATTTGCTAGGGTCAAGGGTAGGTTTAGGTTTAGTTTGTCATATGGAGTGATTGGTCCAAATCAATTTGGTTATGTTCAATTTTGGCTCAACATGACCCTTTGGTCAAGTCAAGTTGGGTTCAAGGTTAATGGGCTAGGTTAGGTCTAGTTGTCCAATTGAGGCTTTGGTCAAGTTCAACAAGTGATTTGGAAATGAACTTGACCAATCAATCATAGATCAAGTTTTGACACATTTTGACTTTTTAGGTTAAGTTGGGTCAACTTCGGTCAAGTGGCCAATTAGGCTAGGTTAGGCTAAAATGTTGACTTGGTCAAGTTCAAACATAGGTCATGAATGAACTTGGATCAATGGTTTCAATGAATTTGTCCTATGATGGATTTTGGCTATGTTAGGTTTCATTTTGGGCTAAGTATTGACTTGGTCAACCCTTAGGTTTGACTTGGTTTAACCCAATTTGATTGATTGATCATCCCATGATGATTGTTGATCATGATGAGAGGCATAGGTGAGTTTGGTTCAATCCAATTTGGTTAGGATTAGAATTTGGCTCATAAGGGTACTTTTAGGTCACTTTGGGTCAAGTGAGCCTCAAATGGCTTGGTCAAAGCATGATTTGAGTTTGATTGAACTGTATATGGACTTATTATAGTAAATATAAATCCATTTGCAAGTGGTTTGAAGTCAAATGGGTTTTGAATCATTTGACAAAGAAGAATATGAATGGATTTTGGCTTTTGAATTGATTTTGATTTGGTGATTGAAGTTTGTGTTTATATATGAATTCATGATTGTAGGGTTGATTGAATCATGAAGGAAAATCAAGAGTTTTCCTTGAATTGAAATTGATTTGGCTAAGTTCAAAATTTTGGCTTGAAAGGTTTAGGTTGGATTTTGAGTAGATTTGATTTAAGCTTTGATTGTTTGAATTTATATTTCATTTATATATGTGAAATGAGAAATGAGAATGATAAATGGATCAAGCAAGTTTTGAAGTGATTTGATCATGATTTAAAGCTAAGTCCATTAATGGAAAATTAAGGACTTAGGAAATTTTTGGAGTTTGAATTTTGAATTTTGAGTTTATATTTGATTGATTTATATTTCATTTATATATGTGAATATAAAAGAATATGAGAATGAGTTATCAAAATTGAGTTTGATTTGTTTTTTGATCATGATTTCCAAGTCCATTAAGGAAAAAGAGAACTTAAGAGAATTTTAGATTTTGAATTTGATTTGAGGGTTTGATTTGATTGATTTGTATTTATATTTCATTTATATGTGTGAATATAAATGAGAATATAAATGAGTTATGAGAAAATCTCAAGGATTTGAATTTATTTGATCATGATTTAAGCTAAGTCCATTAAAGGGAATTAAGGACTTAAGAAGGATTTTCATGAATTGATTTTGAATTTTTAATTTAGTTTGATTAGTTTGAATTTATATTTCATTTATATATGTGAATATAAATGAGGATATAAATGAATTATGAGAAAATCTCATGAGTTTGAATTGGTTTAGATCATGATTTAGGCTAAGTCCTTAAAGAAAAGATTAAATATTTAGGAAAGATTTGGACTAAGGAATTTGAATTTTTGAATTTTGTTCATGGGTTTCAATTATGAATTTCAATCACATGGAGTTGATTTGAGTTTAGAGAAAATCAAATAAGATTTATTTGGAGTTTGACTTGAAGGGAGGAAGGTGAAGAATGGTTCAAGCTAAGGGTAAATTTTTTCTAACACCCCTAATGACCCATGGCTAAACTTCTAAGTCTCTAGGGCTAGGCTGAGTGTCCACCTAATCACTAGATGTCCTAAGACTAAGATCAAAGAATAAGAGAAAAGAGAAACTTATGCCAAAGATGAAGGGGTTGGGAGCTTATCCTAAAAAATGAGGTCAACAAAGTGCGTCAATAGGTGTGTGTGGACAAAAAAAACACCAAGACGTATTGGTGTCGTAATTCAAATGATCAACAACACCGAAAAGGTCACAAGCACTAATAGAAACAATATATCCCTAACCGAAGGTGTAGAAAGAATCTAAAACTTACTGCAATGTGGCTCTACTTATGTCCAAGACATATGAGAGAAGGGGGAATCCACTAAGGGATAGAGTGTGAACCTTCCACTGGGGAAGCAGGTTCAAATCATCCACAAAGGGATGAGAGGTTTGATTTGAGTTGAGTCTCACTGAGGAGAAAAATATTTGCTTAAGTTTTACTAGGGATGAGGGTTGAATTTATTTTAATTTTTGTTAGGTTTGAATTTTTGAGATGAACCATGTTGGTTTGTAATAGACTACACTAAGTAGGAGCCATGGAGGCGAAGACCTAACTCAAATTTACCAATCCAAAGGGATAGTTTACTATACACACAGTAGGACTAGCCAACCAAAGGGATAGTCTACTATACACACAGTAGGACTAGCCAACCAAAGGGATGCCTTTTGGTATGCAACAGCTGCACTAGGAAGAAAGCCTAATAGACTTATATCCTCCAAAGTAGAGACCAATTGCTGGGGTAATCTATTGGAAAGACAATAGATTGAGCCCAACCTAGCACTGGCTATTGAGTGAATGCTGCTGGGAAACTTAGATTAATTCAAAGATAGTCAAGATTAATTTCATTTTTTAGATTTGTTTATTTTGATGGATTGCATCAATTTGCGATAGATCACACTGAGAAGGAGCTCATATCAACCTAGACCTAACTGATTTACAATCCAAAGGAGTAGTCTACCAACCACAAGGTAGACTATCCAACACCAAAGGATGCCTTTGATAATGATCAATTAAGAAGAAAGCGGGACTCACATCTTCTACAAAGACCACTGGGTGATTGGTTGCGCAACAAATCACCCGACCTAGGGTGACTATTGAGTGAATGCTAGGGGGACTTAAATCAGCTCAAAGATAGTCAAAGATTAATTTCATTTTTAATTTGTTTTTTTTGATGGATTGGTTTGTGATGGATCAAACTGAGAAGGAGCTTATATTAGCCTAGACCTATCTCAGATTTACTGAACCAAAGGGAGTAGCTTCTTAGCCCATGGGAGAACTATCCAACCAAAGGAGTGCCTTTTGGTTTGCAATGATCAATTCAAGGGAAGAAAGCTCAGGGACTCACATCTTCCACTAGAAAAGACCACTGGGTGATCTATTGCTTTGCAACAAATCAACCCGACCTAGGTCGCCCATTTGCGACAATCATGCTAGAAAGAATGCATAGTCTTACATCTTTCAAAGTGAAATGACTCGGGTAACCTGCCAAGGAAAAAGATTGAACTAACCTAAGGGACTACTGAGTGAGTACCCAACTTTATCTCAACTCGTAGTCAATTCCTATAGGAGTTTTACGACACTATCCTAGATAGATGCCTTGGGAAAATTTTGGGGCTTGAATTCTAATCCACAAGTGATAATTTGTTTGTTTTGTTTAGTTTATATCATGGACCTATTAGTTTGGAGGGATCAAACCGAGAAGGAGCTTATATCAACCCTAGACCTATCTCGATTTACAACCAAGGAGAATTGTGCATCCGCTGAACAAATTTTCCAACCATAGGGGTGGCTACTAGAAAGGGGAACTAAAAAAAAGTAACCCGGTAGTGTCTAAATGGGGTCACAAAGGATGTGATCCAAATAGAGTGCCCACAGGGGATGGGGCCGCTAAAGGCTTAATCCAACACTCTGGAGAAGATGACATGGCTAGTCATATATCCAATAGGTATTTGATGTCTAACTCAAGGAGAAAGCACGGGGACTCATATCTGCCAATAGTGGTGTACTCATCGGGTGAGCCTTTATCAGCATAGTGAACATCAACCAACCTAAGGTGCCCATTATTTGCACACCGAAGAAAGCTCGGGACTCACATCCTCCTATAATTGATTGGGATAGTATGTCTTCGCGATGTGCTATCTAACCTAGGTGGCTACTGAGTGAATGCCACTGGGGGACTTATATCGACTCAAGAGTAGTCAATAGAAAAGAAGCCTCTAGGGGACTTATCTTAAACCTAAAATATACTCGACCTAGTTAGAGCATGATGGCTAGTTTAAGAAGAAAGCATGGGGACCCACATCTTCTTAAACAAAGTCAACATGAGCTAGCTTAGTGATTGTACAGTGAAGACTATCATACTAACAAGGTGTTCATTGGTTTGCAATAGTTAAGTTAGGAAGAAAGTGCAGGGACTCACATCTTCTAACAAATGACCATTGGGATGACATACTAGCGAGGTAGCATGAAGACCCAACTTAGAGCAGCTAATGAGTGAGTGCCACAGGGGCTTACTTCCATATCAAAGTAGCTCAAGACAAAAGATTTGTGTTTGTTGTTGTGCATGTGATAAAAGGAATAGATTCCTCTGGGGGACTCTTACACCTACCTTAAACACACTACGGGTTTGGATGAAATAGCGCCATGGATGGCAACAAGGATTCCTACTAAGAAAGGATGTCGGGTTCTCTACACCTAACTCAGTTAATGCTAATCAAATATGCCTCTCTTCTTACACTATTCTAATAGCATCGGAGATTTTATTTGTGGAAAGAGGATGATGCCACCGGGGACTCTTACACCTACCCTAAACACATCACGGATTCGCAAGATAAGCAAACAACGCTTCGAAAGAAGAGAAGATTTGATGAATGGAATAAGATTTTATTCTTTTATTAATGATTATTTTCAAACATGATTTATTTCATGGGTAATATTTCTTTAGATAGATCCCATTAATTGGAAGCATCGTGTTCCCTTTACAATCAATAAGTCGATAAGATCCTCCTTAGCCTCTCTATGACATAGGGCCTTCCCAAGTGGGTTCAAACTTGCCTCCCATCTTTCGATGAGCAATAATTGGTCTCCTTAAGACTAACACAAGTTCTCCTACTCAGAAAGACCTAGGGTGGACCAGCTTGTTGTGAGCTTGAATCATTTTGGCCTTGTACAACTCGAGGTTCTGCACCATAGCTTCCTCCAAAACCTTGAGCTCTTCTAACCGCAAATTTTGCATTCGCTTTGTAGTGATCTTGTTACCCAATGCTATCCTTAGTGATGGGAGTTGAACTTCTAAAGGAAGAAGCTTGACCCATACACGGAAAATGGGGTAGATTGAGTTGAGTTGGTATGTGTGTGGTAGGCCCACAAGCTTCAACCAATGCTCATTCCACTATTGTTGTTATCATCAAGAGTATTTTTTCAAGATGGATGAGAGTTTTGTTGAATGCTTCGCTAAGCCATTTTAGGGTAGTAGATGGTGGAGTATCTCCAATCTATACCATGTCTTCGCCAAGCTATTGATCTATACTTTGAATGCGATCATTATCAAATATAATTCGAGGCACCCAACCTATATATATGGTTCTAAAAAATTGAAGCACATGTGAGCTATGACCTCTGAGGATGGCTACCCACTGGAAAAGTAGTCTGGCGCCTAAGATGAACCGATGCCCTTGGAAGAAGGAGGATCGATACCCACAATTGGTACCAACACTCAAATGGCCATGAGGCCAATGTAGGGTGTAGAATGTTGGGTGGTTGGTGGAGGACCACACCGTGCACTTGACACTGATGGCATCTCCTAGCTACATCCATACAGTCTGTAATCATTGAAAGTTAGTAGTATCCTAATCTCTTGATCTTCATCTTCATCTTCAGACTAGATTGATGTGCTCCACATAGACCTAAATGTACCTCGATTAAAATGCCATGGGCTTCATGTTTGTCTAAACAGTGTAACCACATTTGGTCAAAGGACCATAGTGGTGCCATCAACAAGAGCATAGAGAGAGCTCTCTGTTTCACCTGATGGGCTTGTGACTTTTCTTGAGGTAGTTTATCGATGTTCAAGTAATCTATGAACGGTTGCCTCCAATCCAGCTCCTTGTCCATTTTGGCAATGGCAACCTCCCCTTCAAGAGAAAGTCTCTCGATGAGTTCAACATCAATAAGGGATAGACTTGTCTATTTTGGACCCTTATTGAAATGGACTCATCTTGACATGCCAACTCTTGCAAGTTTGGCCAAAGGCATCTACTATCTTCTCACTGGGAACCTTGTAGATGGTGACTTGAATTTGGGCCAACAGCTTCATGGTATACTCGTAGTAATGACAAAGCTTGGGTTTGAGGACCCAGGACCGACTGTTGATGACCAACTGAGAATCCCCAAAGATGTTGATGCTCTTGACATAGTGATGGCTAACTAGAGATAATCAAAGCCTCATATTGGTTGGTTGATAGTATGAGAATCTCATCACATCATTTGGAGTTAGAAGAACTATTCCTACCCCTGCCTTTCTTGAGAGAATAGATTGTGGTGCTTCACCTTTAAGAAAAGAAGCAGCACCATCAAAATACATCTCCCATTGGTGGTTGTTGGCCTCCCTAAGTTCATGATTTGATCATCGGGGAGGTCATCACTAAGCGGAGAATCAATAGAAGTTTGCTAAGAAATCTCTAGTGTATCCTTTACCGCACGGAGGTACAAATGTGATATCAAATCAGAGAATCATGGACCAAGATGCCAAACATCAGATAGCTTGTCATGAGATACAAAGGATTGGTTCTAGAGATTGAGTTCACCTTTTGAGAAAGCATATAGTATCATAGCTTCAAAGATGCAAAGATCAAAGATAGGTAATGTTTCTCATTAGGTGGATAGTTTGGTTTAGCTGGAATCAAAAGACAGCTGAGGAAGTATAGAGTGCTCTCCTTCCCTTTGTCATTAGGTTGGGCCAACAGAGCACCGAGAGAGTCATCCAATGCAATAGTGTAGAGGATGAGTGGCCTACCTGGGATAGGAGCTACTAGAATGGCTTCACCAAATACGCTTTGATGTCTTCAATGGGCACTTATCATCCCACTTGAACTTGGCATCCTTTTGATAACATGTAAAAAATGGCTTGCATCTCCCTCGATAGGTTGGAGATAAAGCATCTTAGATATGCCACCATCCTTGAAAGGATCTGAGTTGAGTTAAACTCTTAGGAGGTGGAATTTCTAAGATAGCTTTGATCTTTTTAGGATTTATTTCTATTCCAACCAACCCAAGGAATTTCCCTAAAGCTACTCCAAATGCACACTTCAAGGGTTCATTTTGAGATTATATTATTTTAACCATTCGAAAACTACTCTCAAGTCAAAGAGGTGGTCTTCTTTTTTCTCTGCTCTTGACTACTAGATCATCAACGAACCACTCAACCTAATGATGGATGAGCTTCTTGAAGATCTGAGTCATGGCCCGTTGGTATGTAGCACCAATATTTTAAGGTCGAAAGGCATGACCCTATAATAGTAGAATCGTGGTTCAAAAGCAAGGTTTCTTTCATCTTTGAGACATCTTGATTTGGTTATGATGACCCATCCATGAAAGAGAAGATTGCATGAGATGAGGCATGTCCACCATTAATTCTGTATAGGAAGAAAACTCATCCTTAGGACATGCCTTGTTTAAGTCCCTAAAATTGATGCAAAATGTGAATTTGCCCATTCTTCTTCTTAACTGGATGACACTAGCTAACCGTGTAGGATATTTTTCTTCCCCAATGAAACCAAAGATCATCGCTTTGACTTCAAAATGTTGTTCAATTTCTAATTGTATGCATCTAGGAGCTTGCTTAATAGGGGTAGCATTAGGGTCTATTGGTAGCTTGTCAATTGCTACCTTAGGAGATAATCTAGGCATTTTTTTCATAACTCCATGCGCCTTTAAACTAAATCAATAGCCTAACTAAGTCATTTTTTCTTCTTCATTCAACAATGAACAAATGATGTATGCATGGATTTTCTTCTCCCGAGGTTGATTTCTTTAAGCTTGTCTATTATTGAATGAATCTTCTTCAAATTTTGGTGCCTTTGACTTGGAGATCATCTAGATCATCCGAGTTTCTAAACACACATTCTCATAAGAGTTGGGGTGTGAGAAGAACTATCACTCCAAATGATTGGTAACAACTAGCAAAATCTTCTCATCGACCGACCCACAATCCTAGTCCTACTCTTGATTGTGCTACCTATTGTTCTATATTTCTCAAGTACTTAACTGTGCTTGCATGTGTGTGTGAGGAACTAAACCTTTCTGTATAAGATTTTGAACACAAGGTAAAGTAAAAAAGGTAATTCCATTAGTTCTTTAAAAGTATCCTCCTCAAGTCCTACATTAACTTCAGGACTTGAGGATGATGATCCCAAGAAGAACTTCTTCTACTTCATGTCACTAAAAGACTTAGGGACTTTCTTAACTATCAAACCTTTAACTTTTTGATATGTAAATGAGGTAAGAGGTAAGCTGCCTAAAAGTTTCCCCAAATTTGAATACTTGTTTCTTAATACATAAACCATTCAATACTTTGCTTTATTTGGAGGCCCTTCATCTCGCCTAGATCAAAGTCACCTCCAATGGAACCTGAGAGGGGTTGTATACTAATCACATTAGACTCATCCTCCAGATGGATTCCAAGTCTATGTGAATAGTAGGGTACTCTATGAACTGGAACATGACCTCTTGGTCAAGGCCAACGTCCCACCTCGAACCTCTGCTTTCTTCCCTCTACCCCACCGGTGGAGGTTGACCCATCCTACCCACATGTCCATATGATGGAATGAATTATGGGTGGAATGTGATATGCAATCTATTTCTTCTTCAATTTTCTTGTTCACTTGGACTTTATTTTTCTTTCATTTTATTATCTTTTATTTTCTTCATTTTCTTTTCTTTTATTTTTGCATTTGAATTTTATCCAAGTTCATGAAAAGGGTGTTTTGAGGAAGATAGTAGGTCGCATCCTCATAAATCTCAACCTCTAACTAAAATGGCTTTTCATCTCCTGACATATACTCAATTCCATCTTTTGAACTTGATGCATGATGGGAGGATGGAATGATCTTGTTCTAATGTATCCAAGGCCTACCAAGTAAAGCAAGTAAGTATTCAATCAATGATGTAGAACTTGGCTTCCTTCATCTATCCAAATAACACTATATAACCTAAAGCCCGCCATCTTGTTCATTTGAATCCTCTCAACATCATCCCATCTCCTTGGAGTGTAGATGTGTCGATCCTAAAAATAGGCAAGGGTCTTTAGACTCATAATGTTCACCATGCACTAATCCATGAGAACTGCAAGTCCAACATCCATGTCAACTGATGTAGGGGACGTTGTGCTCAAGTCCCCTGTAAGAAGGTCTTTATCTGTTAAGGTGATCCCTTGGGCTTCTATTGCATAATGTGCCTCCTCACTTATAGCGATCAGTTAAGCTAAGCATATTTCAAGATCAAGGAGAGCCTTGATTAGTGATTCTCTCATCTCTTTGGATAAGACAAGGGCATAATATATGTTTAGCTTAGATGGAAACTTTCTTAGATGAGAAATAATATTGTAGTCCACCTTCGGTCTTCCCACAAGCATATCCAAGGTGGAGCATCTGGAAGGGCTTCTTGATCTTCGGCATCAATGACTTGTTTCCCTCTATCTTGAGGTGATATCCCTGAGGTAGAACCTTGCCACTACGAGGGAGGTTGACTGGTGATCTCTTGTGGTGGTTGGAAGGTTCTACCTGCACATCAAGCTCACATATAGCTTCTCCTATGGGAGAATCAGATGATTCCAAATCTATCTCAAGTGGTGCACCCATAGTATTCAGAGTTGGAAATTCCAACTCTAAATCAAAAAGAGGAAGATCAAAAATATTATAATTATTTTGACTTGAAGAGTTATCATTAGGAATAGAAGAAGACAATCCATCAGAAGTGATACAGATGTAATTCAAACTAGCTTTATTCTTCAATTTCTGAATTGTTTGGAGGTACAAAGTAGAAATCAAAAGTGAGTAAGGGATTTGATGCCCTTATCCGCGATACAAGAGTTCTACTAGTAGAAGAAATAGAAGAGCTAGCTAAATGGAAGAAGTCGTGGTGTAAAAAAGGCTAGAGGTTGGACATGCTGGTGTGCTGGCTATCCCTGAACACACATGTTGCCGCTACTAAGCTCCCCTTTCCTAGAGTTGGCACTAGCAACTTGCAAACCTTCCTTGATGTGTTGGAGGTTTGAGTGACTGCACACAAGGAAAGCTTCTTGATCTTTGGATGATCTCTTAGAGGTTTTGGATAAAGAAATATCCCAACCTTCTTTGTAGATCACATGTATCCCCAAGGATTACCCTAATGGAACTAGAAGGTTGTTCCACAAGGTATTCCTTTGGGATAACTACAACACGTCTTGAAACTATTCAAGCCGCCTTGAATGTGAAGCAATCCTCCAAAACATCCTAGCATAGTGGTAAAAAAGTTTGATCATGAATTTTTGCCTACTTCCTTGATCTAGGCTCGTAGCTAAAATAGTTTCTTTAAGAGATTCTTAAAGATCTTTCGATTACCTCTTAAAAGAATAAGGTTTGTTTAACTTATCTAAAAGAGTAGGTGGACCATACCGGTGGTGGTATGCCACCGCCGCTAGTGGTGGTGTGAGGTGGTCGGGTCGTGGAGTCGGTGGAGGCAGAGGGCTGCCTCGATGGTGGCAAAGGAGGTGGAGGCTGCTGAGGTCGTGGTCTATCAGACTAATCTTAGATGGCTGCTTCCCCTTATCTACTACTATTACTACCCTTGGCTTCTTCTCATAGACCTTTTGTGGCTTCTGCTTAGGAAACTAATCTTCAAAAGGCAACTGTTTGGCCTCTCCTTGTAGACTAGCCGCCTTGTTGATTAGCTTCTCAAATGTCTTGATAGTGAAGCCCTTAATCATGAAGGACGCCATGGATATTCTTCAAGAATCTCAATGGCATGTTGACAAATTGGTAGTTGCACTCATACTTATGCCATCGAGAATATAATCAATGAGGGACTCACCATGGAGCTATTATGCTACAACGAGATCACCTATAGTAACCCTTTACTGAGCTCCAACAAACCTCTTGATGAAAAGTTTCTCTAACTCAGCAAATATCTTTCTCCATTGGTTCAAAGATACCAATCAAAACAATACCGCAGGCTACTAAATGAAAGTCGAAAAGTAAAAGCACCGCCACTAGCTTGCAACAACTGGCCCTAAAATACTATGTTCTGCCTTGGTTCTTGTCATTAATCAAAGCATTTGAAGGAAGGTGCACAAAACCCTTGGGATATTATAGCATCAATTCCTTCTAGGGTCTACCCTTTGGAATTGATGATGCCTCCTTGAACCATCACCTTCCATGGCTTGTTGTTCCAGAAGAGATCCTAGTGTCAACCATGGACTCTGAAGTCTCCCAACAAGTCATTTTGTTGGGATCGTAACTTTCTTTCTCATTAACCAATCATACCCCAAGATCCTTTCTTCATGAAATAATGTGCCACTATCTCATCTAAAGAATGATCCATCAAAGGTACAAATAATCTAGGTTAACCGGTGTGATCACTATCATGCACTAAGAGGCACCATACCTCTCCTGTCGCTGGAGAGTCAGTCCTATGTAGACTATACTCACTGAATGAATGACACTCCTAACTATTACTAGCTATGAGAGGGGTAACAATCCTAGGATGTTCCACTATCACTGGTGCAGCTTAACTATCATCTATAATATCTGAAATAACTATCACCATCTCCACATCCTGTTGTATTGGCAGAGTTGGTGAAGGGACAACCACGATGCTTTAGGGTTGCCACTCCTTTCGCACCACTACTAGGGTAAAAGATTGAGCAGGAGAGCTCAGCCTTGCCATAATGGGTGGTGTAGAAAGGGTAGGATCCCTTGGCCATAGTCTGGTCACCAACGGGGTGCGTTTCTCCCTATATGGCCTTCATGGCATTAGATGGAATTGGAGACATCATGACCTGGACTTATGATGGTGGACGAGGGGTAGAGCAATGGGGTGAAGACACCACCGACTCTCTATGCACATGAGTTTTCCTCCTATGATGATTAGTCCCAGTAAGAAGAATGTTGTTAGTATGGTCATTGTGGGTAGTGCGCCGAGCTGGAAAATCAATAAATGCGGAGGTTGCCGACTGGCGACTGAACCTCCGTCTCTCCCAACTAGTGATGTGAGCTGTATGGGCCTCTTGAGCCCTCTCCTGGTGGATATGCTTCCCCACACTATGGGGATGATGGATCGGAGATCAAACCGAAGTTGCATTGATAAGCTCACACCTAGCATAAGACGATCAAAAGCGAGATGACCTCCTACCGGTAACCTGACTAATGATACCACCAGTGGAGGTGATGAGTGAATCCTCCTAACATACTCTCTATTTAACCCAGAGAGAGGATGGAACTAGTATGCTGTAACCAGTGGTGAAGTGATAACGGGAAACTCATCAATAGCTGAATGGGTTGTTGCCTCCATCTCCCTAGCGATCCTAGTGTGGTACTGCTTGATCATGTGGTTCTTATTCCTATGCTGTGTCTTGGTAGGATAGGAGGAGTGAGAGCTAGACCCAAACTCAAAGGTAGGGGAGGCAAGCCTTAAGACTAGGGGAGCCTTACTCTTAAAGGGTATAGATGAGATGGTACTAGCCCTCACTGGGGCAGTCAAAGAAACCCTAGGGCATAGTGAAATTAGAGGTAACACTGCTACTACTATTGGTATTGCTACAACTGAAGCATGTGGGACTACCACCGCTTTTCTTAGAGTGAGACATCAGTGAGGGTAAATCAAACTTGATGACGGCCGCCACAGTGGTCCTACCGACTAATAAGGGAGTGCCTCGGAGGGAAGTTGGCTTGGTCCAAAGCCAAATCCATACCATGGGGAAAGGTAAAAAAGAACTTCTGTGAATTGATCATTTTAGAACAACTTGTAAAAGACTAAACATTGAACTATCACTAATTATAAGAATCTATAATGAGAAATGAGTTTGTATCAGATTTCTCTCTTTATAGATTTTTGAATTTGAATTGAAAATTTGAACCCACATCCAACAACTTGGAAGTGTTAAGTGGGGTTCAAATGGATTTAAGAAGATTTGATTGAAAGAAGAATTTTGAATATGAATCCAACTTCAACAAATTCAGGTATGTTGAAAGATGGATTCAAATATTTAGATAAGGTTGCTTCCATAGGTTCAGGTTTGTTTGAATTTGGATTTTTGATTTGGGGACCCTTTCCTTTAACAAATTTGGGTATGTTAAAGTAAGGGTCAATTGATTTTGTTTTTGTTTGATGATCTTGGAATTTTACTTAGCAAATTTAGGTATGCATAGTGAAGTGTTTGAAAAAGTAATTATTTCTTTTTTGTGAATTTTTGTTTTGATTTTGAAAAATTTGGAATTCTCACTTAGCAAATTTAGGTATGCTACGTGGAGAACCCAAGTGTGTTTTGTTTGATTTTTGAAACATAGGATTCTTAGTAAATTCAGGTATGCTAAGAACATCTTAAGTGTTTCATTTTTTTTGTTTTGATTTGTTTGAAAGGTTAGGATCCTTAGCAAATTTGGTATGCTAAGGAAATACTAAGTGTTTCATTTTTTTATTTGTTTGAAAGGGTAGGACCCGTAGCAAATTTGGTATGCTAAGGAAATCCTAAGGAGTTTTATTTTTTATTTTGATTTGTTTGAAAGGGGAGGCTTTACTTTAGCAAATTTGGTATGCTAAGGATGAAGTCCCACTTAGTTTTATGAAATGGAAATTTCACTTAGCAAATTTGAGTATGCTAAATGAAATTCCAAAAGATGTATTCAAAATTTTGTTTTAGTTTGGTTTTGAAAATGGAAACTTCTCCTTAGCAAATTTGAGTATGCTAAATGAAGTTCCAAAATGTGTTTGGAAAATTTTGATTTTGAGTTTGGAGACTTCACTTAACAAATTTGGGTATGTTCAATGAAGTCTCAAATGTGTTTGAAATTTTTTTTTGATTTCAAACTTGGAGACTTCACTTAATAAATTTGGGTATGTTAAATGAAGTTCCAAAATGTGTTTTGAAAAATTTTGATTTTGAATTTAGAGACTTTACCTAACAAATTTGGGTATGTTAAATGAAGTTCCAAATGTGTTTTGAAAAATTTTGGATTTTGAATTTGGAGACTTCACTTAACAAATTTGGGTAT
The DNA here is from genome assembly GCA_021442155.1 of Cymbidium sinense. Lineage (NCBI taxonomy): Eukaryota > Viridiplantae > Streptophyta > Magnoliopsida > Asparagales > Orchidaceae > Cymbidium > Cymbidium sinense. Next base: position 32,403,738 of record CM038229.1, read on the forward strand.
GTTAAATAAAGTTCCAAATGTATTTGAATTTTAAAAATATGATTGTTAAGTTTTAGATTTTTGAAAAGAGGACATCCATTCAACAAATTTGGGTATGTAGGAATGGGAATCAATCTTTTTTTTTAAATGTGAAAATTTTGTTTTGTGCGTGATTATTTGCTTTTTGAAAGAAGGAATTCCAACTTAATCATATGTGGGATATTTTTAAGTGGAATTTCCAAATATTATTTTTAGTTTGGAATAAAATCTTCATTTAATAAATTTGAGTATATTAAATGAAGATGTTCATATGTGCTCTTGAAAATTTTAATTTTATTTGAAAATGAAACTTCCATTCAATATGTATGAGTGTATTGAATGAAAAGGTTCATGTTTTTTGAAAATTTATTTATTTTTATTTTGATTTTGATTTTTTTGGAAAGGTAATTGTTCATTTTATTTTGAAAATGAAATCTTCATCAAAGTGAATTTAAAGAAGATGTTCATTTGTGCTTTTGGAATATTTAAATTTATGTGAAATGAAACTTCCACCTAATAGGTGTGAATATATTGAATGAAAAGGTTCATGTGTGCTTTTGAAAACTATAATTTTTTTTTATTTTGATTTTTTTTTGGAAAAATGATTGTTCATTTTATTTTGAAAATGAAATCTTCATCAAAGTGAATTGAAGGAAGATGTTCATTTGTGCTTTTGGAACATTTTAATTTATGTGAAAATGAAACTTGCACTCAATATGTGTGAATATATTGAATGAAAAGGTTCATCTGTGCTTTTGAAAACTTTATTTTTTTTTATTTTGATTTTGATTTTTTTTTTTTTTTTGGAAAGATGAATGTTCATTTTATTTTGAAAATGAAATCTTCATCAAAGTGAATTGAAAGAAGATGTTCCTTTGCGCTTTTGGAATATTTAAATTTATGTGAAAATGAAACTTCCACTCAATAGGTGTGAATATACTGAATGAAAAGGTTCATGTGTGCTTTTGAAAACTTAATTTTTTTTATTTTCATTCTGAATTTTTTTTTTTGGAAAGATAACTATTTATTTTATTTTGAAAATGAAATCTTCATCAAAGTGAATTGAAAGAAGATGTTCATTTCTGCTTTTGGAACATTTAAATTTATGTGAAAATGAAACTTCCACTCAATAGGTGTGAATATATTGAATGAAAAGGTTCATGTGTGCTTTTGAAAACTTTATTTTTTTATTTTGATTTTGATTTTTTTTTTGGAAAGATGATTGTTCATTTTATTTTGAAAATGAAATCTTCATCAAAATGAATTGAAGGAAGATGTTCATTTGTGCTTTTGGAAAAGATTGTTAATTTTATTTTTAAAAATTCCTACATGTAACGATCTTGAGAATTATTAAATGAGGGTGATAAACTTTTTGTGGCAAATATTTTATTAAGTGCATTTTTGAAAGAGTGCTTTTGAAAAGCAAAGTTCTTATGGAAAATTTATTTTGTTTTTATTATTTTAGAATGAACCTTTCCTTATCATAAAAAATGATGAGGAATTCTTTAAATGTTTTCTTTTTATTTAGAACTTTTTACCTTTTACCCATTGGAGAACCTAAGGATGTTGGCTAACTCAACTTAAGAATGAAATAAGCTAAGTGCCAATGGAAAGAAAGATAGTCTCGAATTTATACCAAAATACAAATCCACTATCGATACTCGAAGACAACTATCATTTACCAAAGATGGAGAGAGGAACCATCCCCAGCGGAGTCGCCAGAAAACATTGTTGGTTTAAAATTTCTATAGAGTCATCTTTTAAAATCTATGGGTGAGAAAAGAGAGGCAACAATATAAAAATTCATCTTTTAGGATGCCACACAAATCCGTAGATGTGCTTATTCAGGTAATCAAGTACGTCATCAAGGAATAGTGCACTATCTCGGGAGATAGAAGTCACTACCTTTTAATGGACCTAATCACCTCAATAAGGACTCCAAAGGATGATGGGTTTGCATACGTACTAGAGATTCTTCTCTTACTTTACATGGAAAAGTAAAGCATGATTTATTTTAAATCAGGTTCATTAAGTTCTCTACAAGGGCAAGCGCCCATAGTTAATTACATCCTAAGGAATGGGAATTCCTTAGGAAACCTCTTGATTAAGGTAAATGATAGTTGTCTTCAAAGATTTCAATAGGAAAGGACTATCAATCGATTAGTTCATTTTTGAAGATCAAATGAGATTGATTAAAGAGAGAGTTATTATCGAAGCCAAAATGGAAGATAAGTAGGAGAGGCCCATGATGCTAGTAAACTTAGCGAGTATCTCAAACTATCCTATAGTTGGACTTTACATTTTTGAAATTCATTTAATATGTTTGAGTTGAATTTTTCTTTAGAAATTTAGGACTTATGATTCCGTAACACAAGATTAAGGAAATGCCTAAGAGGTGAGGGATTATGCTTATTGCCCATAAAGGGGAGAAGCAACCTCAGAACCTAAATCTAGGGAGCGTGAGGGAAAAGCACAACCTAAATCTAAGGCAAAGATGGGTATTTGGTTTGCCTCCATAAGAGACAAACCACCGACCGCTTGACTTACAAATACAGGGTGCCAACTAACTCCTCCTATAATTTTAAATACATGTAGGCAAGTCTTTATGCATATGCAAGATAGTTAGGCTGTATTCATTTAGAAAGAGAGACTAAGTCCTTAAACTCACTCCCTAAACAGACTAGATCATGTAATGGCATGCTTCAAATGACCTAAATCTAATGCAATTCAAATTTCATTTTATTTTGACTCATGCTAATAGGATTCATATGACTAATGCATAAGAAATAAAGTTATTGGCCAAAATCAGCAAGAAGGGAGGAGGTGTGTTTCCACCATGGATCTCAAAGGTCAAGCCAAGTTTCTTTGGAAAAGGTGAAAGCCCTCCAATCAAGAGTGAAATAAGATGCTATTGTGCATGATATTGTAAAAGAAATACTCATCCAGGTAAGGGGTTGCTAATTCTTTTATCTTGATTTTAAACCTAAGCTTTAGGTGAGGTTATGAGTTCTTTATTTTTAATTTGAGTTGTTAAGTATGGTAAAAGATTTATTTTTCCCTAAGAGTCTAATTCACATCCAGGACATACATAAAGCAAGGAAGAAATTAGGAAAAGATGCCACTTAAGGCAAAAGCTAAACAAATCACCAATCAATTTATAAAGCTAATCATAAAAAGAATAAAGAGTCGTTGTGGTCGGGCACCACCGCACAAACCCAAAAATAGCAAATGTGGGTAGCCGAGCTCTACACTTATACAATCAGGATTACAAATGATTTAAATTACATTTAAGCATGGAATTCATTATTATGGGGGTCTTCAAGCTTCATTCTTTATTCTTCTTTTCTTCATCCTTCTTTGGTTCCTTCTTTTGGATGATTGGAAGGTGGATGCTCCACGGCTTCACATGGTGCATAAGATAGGATCTTATGACCAATGTTCATCCTAATCTCCATAACAATCATTCCAAAATCCTAATTGTACAAATTTACATGAAAAGGAAAAGAATGGAAATCTAACCAACACCTGCAAAACAGAGATTAGCTAAAACAAACAACACAAATCCAAAGCATGTATCTTGAACTTATCACCCCACATATGGGTGACAAAGTCCACCGAGCCTATTGGATTGTGCTTAGGGGTATAAGCTCCTGCAAGCAAAGCATTTATATTTTTATTTATGATAGGGCCCCTTAAGCACAATCCCCTACAGAAAATAATGGTTAGACTAAGATCGCCCTACCATTCATTCTACGAGCATACACCCTAACATTCAATCTAAAACATATGTCACAAAACAAAACAAACATTAAACCATGCACCTACCTAACCTAAAGCTAGAAGTGGTGACTTAGGCTAATGTGTGTGCTTTGAAGGTTTGTGTGGTATGCTTTGCTATGGGTTTAAGTAATAATTTTCTAATTGTGAAAACATGTTCAACTTAGAGAAGGGTTTCATTTAAGTAGTTAAATTATTTTAGGTTGATTTTATTTCATGTTTTGAATAGGTTCAAGTGAATCCTATTATTAATTACTAAGTTATGAAGAGAGGGAAAGAGAAGAAAACTTCTCTTCCCTTCCCTAACCTAAGTAATTTCTAAAGTAGATTCACATTTTAGGTTTTGTTTAGTTTATATTTTGATTAAGTGTTTTAATTAATCCTAAGTTTAGATGAACTCTAAACAAACCTATTTAAAAAAGAAAGGAATTTTATGATTAAATAAAATGAACTAAATTCACAAAACACACATTATTTCATTTCTTTCCCAACATGTATAACATGCATATGAATGAATCCTAAGCATATAAATACATACAAAATGAGAATGTTTAACACACTTTATGATACATGCTAAGAAATTCACTTAAGGAAATTTGAAAGTTTAGGATGCATGATTTTCATTAAGTAGAAAAGGGTTTCTTATCCAATTTTCACATGCACACATGAAAGTAAGAAAGGCATAAGTGAGTACAGCACCACTGTTAACCAGAGGTGTAAGGTACAAGACCACCTTAGGGCTACTTAAAGCATTGCAATCTCGGGGTTGTCCAGACTAATATACCACTTTCCTTAAATACAAACATGTGTACAAAAGAAATGAAATGGAAAATAAGAAATGTAAAAGTTGTATTAGTTGATTCATTTTGTTTATGCAATTTATATGTGCAAGTATAGGTTTCCTTCTTAAGTGATAGCATAGGAATGAATATGATATGGAATTAGGTAAATGTTAGGTTCCTTTCAAATGAACCATGCATCTTACCAACTTCTATTCAAAACTATACTAACATAAAAGAGAAGAGAAACATATGCTAAGCACAACATCCTTATGTTTTCTTCACATGCAACTTATAATTAAAATATAAGTAGCACACTTTCATATTTGATAATTGATTTATATATTTTGAAAATAATTTGAATTTAGTAGTGATAATAGCCATTCATATTTCTACTTTAGCCAACACATGCAAATTTGACATAAAGTAAATAATTTCATTTTTAAATTTGAATTTAAAAAATATGGATGCATGAAACCACATGACATATAAATTTAACTATTTGGGGAAAGAACCAAAGCAATGAAAGCATGTAAACATGTTCACTTTAATTATATCCTAAAGACATCCTTATGGAATAATATAGTTTAAATAAATCAAAGTGTATTCAATGTGATTTTTGTTTAGTTTTAAGTTTAATTTAATTTTGAAAATGTGAGTTAAGTTTGCAGTTCCTAACCTATTCCCACATATGTTTGATATTTTTGTTTAGTTTTTAGATGATTATATTCATTTTTTATATTTTAATTAGGTTAAGGTATGTATTAAGCAAGTTAATTAACCCTTACCTACACCACCTTAACATAGTTAACCAAGTAATTATGAGCCAATGAGATGACATAAAAACTCATAAGGAATTTAAACTTGCAATGCACCTAAGATGAAAAAGGCCTAATGCAATTTGGCTCATGATTAATGGTTAATTAAGCTAAGGGGTTTAGCTTAACTAATTTCAAAGCACCCCCTTCACACATATGAATTGAGTTTTGATTTTCTTCATTGAACTTAGGCTATTAAACACCTTAGCATCTACCCAAACTAGATTAATTAAGTTTTTGAAGATTTTAAAATTTTTTAAATTAATTAAGGGGATAATTATTGAATTAACCCCTAATTAAGAGAGGATTAAGGAAAGAAAAGGGAGTTTAGGGAATAGCTTAGGGGAAATGCCCCAAAATTATTCTCTAAATCTCCTATCCATTAGATCTAACCTTAATCAACCTTAATAATGGATCAAAACACTAATTGAAACCCTAATTATCTTTAATTAAGCTAAAGGATTAATTAGGAAACATATTTTCAATTCTCCCAATTAAACCTTAAATAAATCCCAAGAAAATTAGGGCAGGTAGAGGTCATCCCTTAAACAAACCCAAGAAATTGGGATTAATCAGAGGACTAATTAAGGGATAATTAGCAAAATAAAGTTTCCAATAAAACTAAAAATTAGAGAAAAGGATAATTCAAAATCCATTGAAATAATTTTAAAAATATTCTAGGTTGAATTATCTTTCCATAGGATTTTACCTCATATTTTTCTAAATTTTATTGAAGGAGATATGAGTTTTTGAAGATCAGGAGATTAATTATAATTAATTAAATTCCCTAACTAATCCCTCAGCTCATAGCGGGACACGCGATGGCGGCAATTAGCATGCTTTACACACATCGTGTGATGAGCCTATTACTTAAACATCAAATCCAAATGGCAGCGAGGCGGCAGGATGTGCTTTGATCCCTGCCGTTCGATCAAGGATCGAACGGCCAGGGATCATCCCACGATTTTTAAAGGGATAATTTATTTTCTAAATGTGGGAATTATCTTGTCCGTCCTTCTAAAATGCGTAGATGGACGGCCAGGATCTCCCCAGTTCTTCCTTTATTTTTTATTTTTTATTATTTTTTATTTTTTTATTTTGGAAACCCCATATAGGGGAATTTTATTGCAACAAAAAAGGGGTTACAAGGTCCTTAAAAGGAGATAAACTCAGAAACTACTGCTCAAAGAGCTACAATCAGCCTAGAGAGTAAATCTCCTATCTAAATACATCCAAAATAAGAGAAGGAAAAGACAAAAAGGAAAAACAGGTAAAGGAACAAAAAAAAACACAAGAATGAGAGCCTTAGGTCAGTCCTCAGCAAAAACTTGTAAAAATATGAGCAACATATGCCATATCTAGATAAGGAACCTACAAAGAAAACCTGCAAAGCAAATACAAAACCTACAAACATCTAAAAAGGGGTTAGTACAACTAAAGAGGTGCAAGTAAAGTAAACTAAGAAGGCTTGGAAAAGGAATAGATATTTAGATAATAGGGTGAAGGAAAGGTTTAGGCTTAGTCACCCATGAAAGGGGAAACCACAAACATGAGCATCCAAACCTCCAAAGAAGGGTTGCATCACAATTGCTACTACCAGCTAATTTATGAGTGAAATCATCCTAGCCATCATAGCCTACAAACATGGGAGGGGAGGGGGGGGGGTTGGCACTTATTGTAAAGCAAATAATTTGTAGCACCTGCATTCCATGCATAAGCTTGATGTGGAGCTGCCAACCAAATACACCCTTCAACATAGCTTGATAAGAAATAGCCAAAAAAATATAGGCACATAGGGAGATCAACAGGGAGATCAACAAGGCAGTATACCAAAACCAAAGATTAGAGCCTAACAGGAACAAAATTCAGGAGAAATATCCACTTATTAAAATCTAGATCAGTGTAGTAATTATACACCATTTGATCCAAAAATGACCTCAACCCATAGTGAAAACATATAGCCCACACAGGAGGCTAACCAAGCAAAGAACAACATAACAACCATACAAAACTAATAGAAAGAATCAGCCTGCATAACAAAATAATCCATTAATCCATTCAGCCGATAAGCAATACCATAGCATAGAAAATGGAGCCAATCGAGGTGATAGTAAACAACTCCAAAGCAGAAAATAACCATAAAAAGATTCCATGAAAAAAACCACCGAAGACAACCTTGCAAGACAGCCGCAATAATCACATCAATAAAAGGAGAAAAAGCAATAGTAGTCATATTTAGCAAAGCACCTAAAAACTCTTGCAGGTTGAGTAGGAACAAAACCCAACAGATCTAGTGAGATAGGTAACTGGTCAAACAGATAGGGCTATCAGCAGTGAAAATAAAACCTAGTAAAAAGCAGGGCAAAGAAAAGGTAGCTGGTAACCAGTAGATGAGGAATAGGGACCAAATACCAACAAAATAGGATAACTAGCAAATGCAACAAAAAATGAGAAGGAAATATAACATATCAAAAGAAACATAAAGCAGAAAATACAGCAAACAGTAAACACCATCATATACAAATTAATTTCTTAGATAAGGTAATCTGGAGTTATCCAGATTAATCAATCCCCATAATTGTTTATGAAGATTGAAATGATAAAAAAGGGTGAGCTCATCTATTCTAGCTCCAAGATTGGCTAAATAACCCAGCTGTCTTAGAGAAACAAGCAAAGCCACAGAATGGTCAACTTGAAAATGGGAAGCATCAATAAAATGATTGCAGAAAGATCCAGCTGGAAAAGGACTCACCCAAGATTGGACAAGCAGGTCCTAGCAGCTGCCATCTACAATAGCCACCTCTACTAGCATAGTAGAGAATGCAAAACAGAAAGTAGAAGGGATAACAATGGAAAACATCATAGAAATGAAGACTAGCCCAAACCAACCGAGGATGAAAATGATAACTAATAGATCCCAAAGCTAAGGAAAAAACCATATCACCACAAGAAAAAGAATCATAAAAAGCTTAAAAATTTCTAACATAAGACAATCCAATTTTATTCATAAGCCCCCTTAAAAGAGAAGGAATATCATCATTAGAGAACATATTCAAAGAGGAGGACTTGACTCCCCAATTAGCAAGAAAATCGACAAGAATTATCTTCAAATATGAGAAATTTAATAATCTAGGTTGGCAAGAAGCCTCCTAGTCCAGTTAAGTAAATAATACACTTTAGCATTTCCATGAGCTCCCAAATTTAATAATTCAAGAAGAAGAAGAGCATCAACTTTGAACCAAATCTTCTGAAATCCTTTCTATAATTAGATTAAAAACTCATAGTGCAGACTTTTAAGCTCAGCAAATAATACAGAATAGGGTTCTAGAGGAGCAACAAAAGTAGAGATAACTTGACCACTATAATCTCTCAAAATCCCCCCACAACCATAAAAGTCATTAGAAATCGAGCCATCAGGTGTACTGATAATAAGGATCTTAGGGAAGAACTTGACCTATAATGATATCTGGTGTACTGATAACAAAAAGCTTACTGATTCTAGCATTTCTTTCTTTACTGAGCTACTTAATAAAAATGTGACTTATGATGTGATTTCCATGCTTGATGAAGATAACAATATGCTTATTTCATTACCCTCTAAATTCAAAATTGCTAATATTTTGTAAAATATGAATACAGATTCTGTGGCTAGTCCTGATGAATTTACCACCTTATTTTTTCAAAAATGCTGGTATATCATTACAGAAGATTTGGTTAATTTTGTTTCTGATTTTTTCAAGGGAAGTATCCTCCCCAAATATTTTGCTAGCACTTTCATTGTCTTAATCCCTAAAATAGAAAATCCTGAACTTTGGAGTCATTTTAGGCCAATTAGCCTCTATTTCTTTTTTTTTAATAAACTCATCTCTAAAATTCTAAAAGATTAAGTATTCTACTAAAATTATCTCCCCAACCAAAGGCTTTATTAAAGTGTTCTAGATAATTTTTTAGCTTAAGAGATGATCCATGATTTAAATGCCAAAGTTCAGTAGTGGTAACATTTTAAGTTTGGACATTTTCAAAGCTTATGATAACATTGATTGGGTTTTCCTATATAAAATTTTTACTTTATTTGAATTTTCAAGTCAATTTATTAATTTAATTAAGAATGGTATTGAGAATTCTTGGTTTTCTTTACTTATTAATGGTGAAGTTCATGGATTTTTCTCTTCCTCTCATGGGCTAAGGCAAGGGGATCCTCTTTCTCCTGCTCTTTTCATTATTGCTATGGAATATCTCTCTAGAAGTCTTGAGCATATGTTTTGTAAAATGCCTAACATGTATTACAAAACTAGGGGTGGCTTTCCCATTTCCCACCTCAGCTTTGGTGATGATTTCATTATATTTTGCAATGGTTCTATTCTCTACATTAAAAAGTTATGTAAGTTCCTTAGTCTATTTGGTAGGGAAAGTGGTTTGAAGATTAATCCACATAAAAGTTGTTTTATCTCTAACTCTTCTATTTCTTTATCTAGGATTAATATTATACACATGTTTGCACATCAAACCTCATTTATCAAGTATCTAAATTGTGTAATTGAGCAACTGAAGCCATGTGTGTATTGATAACTGGAAAGAATTTAAATCCCTCACAAAAGGGTTATATGGTCTAGTTGGCTAACTGAGGCTTTGGTCAAGTTCAACAAGTGATTTGGAATGAACTTGACCCATTGGTTTCAATCAATTTGGCTTAGATTAAGTTTTAACTAACACATTTTGACTTTTTAGGTCAAGTTGGGTCAACTTGGGTCAAGTGGCCAATTGGGCTAGGTTAGGCTCAAATGTTGACTTGGTCAAGTTCAAACATAGGTCATGAATGAACTTGAATCAATGGTTTCAATCAATTTGGCCTATGGTAGATTTTGGCTATGTTAGGTTTCATTTTGGGCTAAGTGTTGACTTGGTCAACCCTTAAGTTTGACTTGGTTTGACCCAATTTGATTGATTGATCATCCATGATGATTGTTGATCATGATGAGAGGCATAGGTGAGTTTGGTTCAATCCAATTTGGTTAGGATTAGAATTTGGCTCATAAGGGTACTTTAGGTCACTTTGGGTAAAGTGAGCCTAAGTGGGTCAAATGGCTTGGTTAAAGCTTGATTTTAGTTTGATTAAACTTGTATATGGACTTATGATTGAAATATAAATCCATTTGTAAGTGGATGGAAGTCAAATGGGTTTTGATTCTTTTGACAATTTCGTATTCAAAGGAAGAATATGAATGGATTTTGGCTTTGACTTTTTCAATTGATTTTTGATTTTGTGATCGAAGTTTGTGTTTATATATGAATTCATGATTGCATGTTTGATTGAATCATGAGGAAAATCAAGAGTTTGGCTTGATTTGAAATTGATTTGGCTAAGTTCAAAATTTGGTCTTGAAAGGCTTAGGTTAGATTTTGAGTAGATTTGAGTTTCATTTTTGGAATTGGCTTTGATTGTTTGAATTTATATTTCATTTATATATGTGAATATAAATGAGAATAAAAATGTATCATTAAAAAATTTTAAGGTTTTGAAGTGATTTGATCATGATTTAGGCTAGGTCCATTAATGGAAAATTAAGGACTTGGGAAATTTTTGGAGTCTGAAGTTTGAATTTTGAGTTTAGATTTGATTGATTATATTTCTATTTTATTTATATATGTGAATATAAATGAGAATATAAATGAGTTATTAGAAAATCCCATGAGTTTGATTTGGTTTGATCACGATTTTGGCCAAGTCCATGAAGGAGAACTTAAAGGACTTAGGAATTTTAGATTTGGAATTTGATTTGAGGGTTTGATTTGATTGATTTGTATTTATATTTTATTTATATGTGTGAATATAAATGAGAATATATATGAGTTATGAGGAAATCTTAAGGATTTTAATTGATTTGATCATGATTTAAGCTAAGTCCATTAAAGGGAATTAAGGACTTAAGAAGGATTTTCATGAATTGATTTTGAATTTTGAATTTAGTTTGATTGGTTTGAATTTATATTTCAATTATATATGTTAATATAATTGAGGATATAAATGATTTATGAGAAAATCTCATGAGTTTGAATTGGTTTAGATCATGATTTTGGCTACGTCCTTAAGAAAAGATTAAGGATTTAGGAAAGATTTGGACTAAGGAATTTGAATTTTTGAATTTTGTTCATGGGTTTCAATTATGAATTTCAATCACATGGAGTTGATTTAAGTTTGTATAAAATCAAATAATATTGATTTGGAGTTTGACTTGAAGGAAGGAAGGTGAAGAATGGTTCAAGCTAAGGGTAGGCAAATTTTCCTAACACCCATAAGGCATGACCTATTCCAATGGCTAACTCCTCTAAGTCTCTAGGGTTAGGTTGAGTGTCCACCTAATCACTAGATGTGTCCTAAGCTAAGGAACTCTTAAAGTCTAAGAGAAATTCTATGCCTAGATGGAGAGGTTGAGAGCTTATCCTAAAAATGAGGTCAACAAGTATTAAGTATAAAATGTGAGTGATGAGCACAAAAAAATAAATGTACAATTACTCTTCTTCTCACTTGCATGTATAAGTAAGAAAGTTAACAAGAAATAAAATTTAGCTCGTGCTTCCCTCCTCATCACTTTCCATGGACTTTGATTCTGAGGGTGAGTACATTCATTATCAAAATCAAGATATTTGGGCTCTAATTAACCATGCTTTACCAACTTCTAGATTACAAGATCAATGTCTTTCCTCAACTTCTTCTTCAATTTGTCTATAAACTCATCAGTGTTAAGAAAATTGATAAACTCAATTTCCCTCTTTTGATAGTTCTCGGTATAGTGAGAGAGTTTAGCCTCTAGCTAATTATTTAGCTAAATAAGGAAAGTTTGTTCTAACAATGCTTGATCATTCTCTTCCTCATGGAATAGGGCCTCCTCAAACTTTGACCTCAAACTTGGTAGCCCAAGCTAAATTTTGCTTTTTTGAATAGCTCCTTCATTAAGTCCCACTACACCCTAGCATCAATGAGTGCCTTAAACTTAGAAGTATATTCTTTATAAGCTCTTAGGTCAACTGTCACACCATTACCTGAGTAGTCAAAATAGTGTAAGTAGTCATCTTTGGAAGCTACTCAAGAATAATATCCAATTCAGCTAAGTAAATGATGTGACTAAGTCTAGCATTGGGTCATCAAATTTGAGGCATTGAGGGTGTAATTATCCTCAATATAGAGATATTGAAGATCTCTCATGCTAGCTATTATCTATTTTGGTTCTCCTCCTTGATGAGGCATTAGGAGCTTGAGGAGTCACTACACTCATTGGCATTTTCTTGGATTACTTTAAAGTTGAAATACTCAGCTTTGCTGCACTTGCTCTTCAGTCAACCTCTTTGACATGGCCTTATCAAATGCAAACTCACCACCACCTGAGATCAATCAAGAGGGGATTGTGACATCATGCCTTATAAGAATGAAGTAAAATTACCATAGAAAATGAACATTTATAAGTTTAAAATGGGTGAGTACTAGAGTTGATTTGCTCATTAATTTTGTTGAATTTGAGGAAAAATGTAATGTTGATTGACTTCCCTACCAACTATTTACTGTCTTCTCTTTGGTGGGGGAGGCCAAGAGAACCACAACCATGTTGATAATAAAGGGAGTGGGTGTAGTCAACATTGCCCAGCTAATGAAGCACTTGATAAAATAAAGCTTAGAATGCAAATTCTTGACCATATTCATCAAGTTAACTATTTGCAAGTGGCCTACTAAGAATTGCACAGTCCCTTCCTTGTACCTCTTGATAGAGAAGATCTAGTAGAAGAAAGTCAAAGTCCATAATAGCCTCTCTTACAACAAGTAGAGAACAAAGGTCATCAAACTCGCTATAGAATTTAACAGTATTTAAATGAGCACCACTTTAGAAAATTTCAACACTTCCTTCAACTTAGCACCAAGGGAAATGTAATGAACACTAGAAATGATTGAATGAGATGCATAGCTCATCATCCATCATAGTTATTACTCACTTATCATTTGAACAACTCACACTAGGTCGTTAGAGTTGTCATGTTAGAACCAAAAGAAAATGAAGTTTTCTACCTTTGGGTGAGGATAAATGACTTAGTCACTTGTTAAGAGATTGATGGAAGTCATATTTAGCATAGCCATTAACATACTAAAAGAGATAACTTGCAAAAAATAGCTCATGAAAAAGGAGATGAAAGAACTCACACTCAAGAACTACTAACCTAAATCAAAGAATCATTGTGATAAAAGCTCATCTAACTACAAACAATAATATTTATAGGCAACAATAAAAATTTTCAAAAATGTAAGTGTCATGCCAAGCATTCAATGTAAAAAATTTAGGAAAACCAAAATTGAATCCTACAAAGAACTCAAGCGACATGCATAATGACAAAATAACATGCTTACTAGCAACCAAGCTAGAAATTTCATTAAACTCATCTTAAAGGAAAAAAACCATTTGAATTATAAAATAAATACAACAAGCATGTAAAGTTAAAACATTTCTCTTATTCAAGAAATAAAAATTTATTACTTTAATGGAATTACACACACACTCAACCCTACATTTTACATAATTCTTTGAATTGTCTAACTTTGGATTTGCATCCCACTTGGCAGCATGTGCTTTCTTGCTTATTAAATGGTCAAACATGAAGTTTCCCTCATGATGAAATGAGATGACCCACTCAGCTCATCGCATTGGAGAAAAGATCAACTTAGCCTCCATGATTGCATAGCCTTTCTTGTAACTTGGCCACCACTTCTAATGATGTTTTATACCCCTTCAAAAAGAGTGATTATCCTCTACAAAAGGGTGAATTTGGAAAAAAAATAGGTTGATGGCTAAGGGCCCTCCATCTTATCTCTTCTACCTATAAGAAATGACTTATTCTTCTTTGACTCATCCCTCTCATGATATATCAAAGAATAAAAACCCACCAGCATCTCATAAAATTTCTTTCAAACTAAAACTGGTCACTTTGCAGTACAGAGAGTTGACACCATTGAGTCCTTTTCCCATAAGGGGAGGTCTGCTCTTAATAAAGAACGTAGAATTATTGGGTCACCACCTAGGGGATCCACCTAAGGATCTGATAGCATGCTTTCCAATAAACTCACCCATGTTTTATGATAAACATCTTGAATTACAAGTGAGGGAACATCTATAAGGTATCTATTCGAAGGTGCCATCCTCAAGAAAGGAAGTCATTGATAAAGCAAATGAACTACCTCTTCACATAGATGATGCCCCAATAATTCACCTACAATAAGATAAAAGTTCAACTTAATCCTTCTCTTATGTTCAAGAAAAAAACTTTTATGAGCTGGCAACTTTCCATCCTTTCTCTTAATAGATTTATAAAGACTCATCATGCTAAGTGAAGTGATTAAATGTACGAACCATGTCTTGGAGATTCTTATTTAAGTGATTGAACACAACATCATGGTGTAATATATCACTCTAAAATGTAGAAAATTCACCTTACTATAAATACAATCACTTAAAAAGTACTCATAAGGCTAATGGATCCATGTATACAAACATAAATAAAGTAAGGTAGAATTTATTTTAAACTAAGTTGCAAGTTCCTTATAAGGGCAGGCCCTTGTAGTTAAATGTAGCTTAGAAGATGTGGTTTCCTAAAAAAATATTGATTAAAGTAATTGGCTAGTGTCTTTATAGATTTAAAATTTTGAGTTAAGATTACTAATTTTAAAATCCAAATGAGAAAGATCAAGTTGGATGGTTCTTTTCATATTTAAAATGGGAAAAAGTAAGAAGTACTTTAATAATTAGAAGATTTATTCAATTTATTCTATTGTTGGAGTTTATATTCTTAAAAATGAGATTTATTTTTACTTTGAGTTAATATTTTATTAAAATGTTAGAACTTATATTTTAATATCCCATGACTATTGAAAAGCCTATGAAGTGAAGACTTATTCTCAAAGCAAGGTGATGCAAGGTGCCTAGACTCTATCATGACTAAAAGTACTCTCTTAAAAGCTTGACCTAGTCTAATGAGAAAAAAAGTTAGATTTATTGGTTCACTCCTACCAAAGAGTGTGAACCTATCCTGACTCTTCTAAACTTACAACTTGCTTGGATGGGTTGCCTACTAACACATCATACACATTAAACCCATTTGGTATGTCTTATAAAATGCATGATAGTTAGGCTATTATTAATTACCAAGGAAATCTAAGAGCCTAAAACACTCCTTAAATCTTGGATCATGATTATTATGTAATGATTATAATTATTGCAATAAATTATAAATTTTATGTATTTTATTAGACACTATATTCATTTAGAAGGCTTAGGTATGAAATTAACATAATTATGCCTATGCATCTAACATATAAGCAATGGTTAGAAGGCTTAATTAAATTTATAAGGGCATCTTCCTCAAGAAGGGTGGTCATCATTAGATGAATACCCCATTATGTTCAATGAGTGAAGAGCCCATACAAGAAAGTAGAGCAATATGCATATGGTTTTTCAACCTAACGTTTTAGTCAATTTTATTGATTATTTTACTTGGTTTTTTATGTGATTGGATATAAATTATTTCATTTAATTTATGAGTTTATTAAATTTAGTTGGGTAGAAAATTTAATTTTTTAAGAGCCTAATAAAAATCTAAGTTTTGCATACATCTAACATCATATAACAAAAATAAACTTATAATAAATATGTAATTCTACTATGCATCCGAATGTAAACACAACATCATATAATGACTTAAATTAATATAGTAAAATTTATATGGCTAGGTTCTACTATAAACCATATAAGACAAAAATGGGCAAATGAGTTATTATCTTATGCAGCCCTGCCTAGAGCTAAAAAAAAAGAAAACTTATGGGGGTCTACATGTCTTCTTCTTCATGGTGTAGGTACTCCATGAATCATAAGGCTTTCCAAGTTCATTCCTTTTAGGCATAACTCATCTTAAACCCCTATGGCTCGACTTGGTTCTAGTTATAAATTATATTTAAAAATTTTAAAATAAAATCCTAGCTAAACTTGTAAATTAAAAGTCAACCTAAATAAGCATACATACATATAAATAATTCATACATTATACTTGCCACCAGCGAGTGCCAAGGTCCCTGTCTTAAGTAACCATGTTTAAGGGCTTACATAAAAAGCACATCATATGAAAGATATTAGTTTTTAAATCATTACAACAACTCACTTCTAATCATGGCACCTTGTAGAAAGATAAGTTGGTTTAATAATTAATGTCCTAACATTTAGTCTATCGACAAATAAGAACTAACATCTAGTCTAAAATATTACATCACAAAAAAAGTTAATACATTGAAACCAAACACCACCCCAGCCTAACCTAAGATTGATGACTTAATAATCTAGCATGTGTAAGCTTGTGTGGTGAGTTAGTTTTAGTCCTTAATTCTTAAGTATAAGGATCAGGTGCAATTTATTACTATATGGTGGTTTTGATTTATGTGACTATTGATTTGGAAATAAATTTTAAATTATGATTTAATTTGATTTTAAGTTTGATTTCATATTTTAAAGAGTGTGAGGAGTAGTGGGCCTTACTTGGGGTAGCATCCACTCTTCCTTACACTTTTACCTAATAAGATGAACACCACACCAAGGAATGAGGGATCACCCAAAGACTTTAAATAAGATATTTTTTATTTTTTTAAAGAATTTAATTAATGAGGCATTATTTTAATATTACTTATGTTATAAATTTTAATATCAATTTATATCAAATGTCTACATAATTTTATGGGATATGTCCTATGGTTAGAAGGACATTTTAGAAAATATTTCATGATATTCTAATTAATTTTTAAAATTATTTAAATTATAATATAATTAATTATTTAATTAAATAAAGGAATTCCAAATTAACACTAAAGTATGTCCAAAAATTTTGAGAATATTCTCAAGAGTTGGGGAACACTAGAGAAATATCCCAAAATATTTTAGAATTAATTTGAATATTTTAATAATTTATTATTATTATATATGCTAAAATTATTTTAATTGATATATATTCTATAAAATCATAAAACATAACAAGAATGTCGTAAATGATGTCCCAACACTCCCATAAAAATTTCATGTTATTGAGGATTCATTCTAATTCTTGAAAATTAAATTTATTTATTTAAATATTTTAGTTATAGAAAATATTTAATGTTCAAAATAAGTTGATTATGTTTTATTTTCTAAGTTTTTATACTATTCTTATAGATTTTAAAAAAAATTATGGTGATTTTATAATCTTATTCTATTTATCATGAATTTTTTAAGTTAAAAGGGAAACCAAATCAATCCCTAATTTTAGCAAACCTAATTAAATGAAATTTTAAATATTAAATCATAAGGTATTCATTTGAAATTAATTTTAATAAACCTAATCAATCCAAAATTTTGTGAATTATTTCATAAGGTTAAGAGCCTCATGAGTATTCTACAAAGTTTTGGATAATTTTAAAATTATTTATGATTAATATATTTTATTTATTATTAGTCAAAGAAAATACCAATAAAATAAAATAATTTAATAAATACCCAAAATGTGTTATTTTTTGACTTTGGAAGGTGAGGAAAAAATCTTAGATAATTTATAAAATTATTTTTATAATTTCCATAGTAATTTCTAAATACTATTTAAATTATTCTTTAACTATCATTTTAACATATAAACTATATTAACTCCAAAATTCTATGAAAATTTTTCAAGAGTGTTTACTAACCTTTAGAACTAGTCATGAAATTTTTAAGTTTTTAACTCAAATTAAATTATTTGTGAAATTTCCTAATATATGTAAATTAATTAATTAATTACCTTAATTAAACCTAATTTTAGTGATTAATAAATATAATATTAAAGAGAGTTTAGCAATTTTTTAATGACCCTTACTTTTTGTTAGGTCATCATGAAGAAGTAATTTTTATAGTTCTTTTAGATTTAAATTAATTAATTAAGCATGTTTTTCATTCCAACCTTAAGATTTGATAACTCATAAAATGTACATCCAAAAATTTTGAAAGAAATCACTGAGCTAGATGATTCAAAACAATTTGATTTATATTTTATGACTAATTACAAAAGTAGGATATTTAGTTTTGTTCAAATCATTCCCAAAATACAAACACCAATTGATATTTTCAATTTTATTGGATTCCTCTCTATAATAAACATAGAGAAGGTTCATTGTTTTTATTATTATGTCTTTTATTATGATTTTTTAATGCTCAAACTAATTCAATGGATTAATTAAGGCTTAATTAAGCTCAAATTGGAGATTTCTATGGTTTAACCAAAATTAGAAGTGTTACTCATTTTTCCTAAGTCCCTCTATGTTAATGAAGTGTGGTTAACCCATAAAATAAATTTTTCTTAATTTTTAAAACTTAATTATTAAGTTATTTTGCTAATTTAAGGCTAAAAAGTTAATATCTTAGTATATACCCATCCAAACGCCATGAAAATTTCACTATAGGTTGGAGAGGAATCCACAAAGTTCTCATAAATATTTAAACCAATTGGATATATAATTTTGTTTAAATTTCAAAATATAAAATCAAATTAAACTCTAATTAATTTATAAATACCAAACAAAATTTAAGGCTTTTGAGACCATTAGATTTCCATTTATACTTAAATTATAGAGAAGGACCATTTATATTTTTTGCTTTATATTTTATTTTATAAGTTTTTAAACTTTTAAGCATTTTTATGTAATTTTTAACTCTTATTATCCATTTTGAATACAATCAACTGCACTTTACATGTGACCTGAGCTCACTAGGTTATACTTTTCCTAACATGTAAAAGTTCCAATGTAGTTTGATCCTTAATTAACAAACAAAGATTGAACAATTAGGATTCAACCCATATTCTAAGGAGAGGAAAGAAAGTTTAAGATCTAGTTAGATTAGAATCACTCATTTTAATTTGATGAAATATTATTCTTCCTCATGAGAATAAGATACATCAGCTGTCTAACCTATCTCACTTGATCTGAGTGATAGAAGCTCATTTCAAAATCTCTCCCACTAGAAAAGATCAATAGAAGGAATATAAGGGTGATTTATAGTTTAATCCTCATGAAGTGTGAACCCACTTCAAACACCATGAGAGTCCTACAAGTTTCTTATGTGTTGAGAAATGTACCTCTATAGAGCCTTATCAAGTCAAAGCAAGGTGATAGAGAGTTTCTTCGAGTTGAATCAAACCTCCCACACACGAATCACTAGTTACCTCCTCATGGATTACCCAAAGTTGTGAAGCATTGCCACTTTCCATCAGATCTTATTGATTATGGGCTTCTAAACTCAAAATTTATAGGGGGGGACATTTGGTTATGAAGCTTAGGATGTAAGGAGTGTTTTGGCTAAGAGAATTTCTTCTCTCAAAATGATGAGGATTTAGGTTAAAGAGTGGGGTGATTAGCTTCAATGGAGGTTGATGGTTATAAAGCTACGAGTAAGTTATAGGCTTTAAAAATATGTAAGGACTACTTTTGTGATTATTGTGAGCATTTTGAGTGCTTAAAGACCACTTAATTTGAATTTCTTAAAAATTCATATGTAAACCAACATTTGGGCTTAGTTTAGCCATTGGGAAGTGGTGGCCCAGCCCCTTGAGCTGGAAATTGTTTGGACTAACCATTTCGAGATCTTTTATAGGCTCACCAACCATAGGGAAGTGATTTGGAAAAGGAAAACCATGGGGGGATTATTTTGTTATGAAGCTTGGGATGTGAGGAGTGTTTTGGCTAAGAGAATTTCTTTTCTCATAATGATGAGGATTTAGGTTAAAGAGTGGTGTGATCAGCTTCAATGGAGGTTCATGGTTATGAAGCTATGAGTAAGTTGGGGCTTTAAAAATACTTGAGGAATATTTTTTGAAATTATTGTGAGCATTTTGAGTGCTTAAAGTCCACTTAATTTGAATTTCTTAAAATTCATATGTAACCAACATTTGGGCTTAGTTTAGCCATTGGAAGTGATGGCCCAGCCCCTTGAGCTGGAAATTGTTTGGACTAACCATTCGGAGATCTTTTATAGGCTCACCAACCATGGGGAAGTGATTTGAAAAAGGAAAACCATGGATAGTGAACCTAGGTTTTTCCCTTAATGGTTTTGGCTTCATTTGGGTCAAAGGTTATTTTGACCAACAATAGGAAATTTGGGATAGTTAGTTCGAGCTCAAAGAACTTTTAAGTGATTGCCCAAACCAAAGTGCTAATCTCATGATCCTTTACTTAATATTTTGAATTTTTATTATCACAAATATTTCTAGTTGAACAAATTATTATTTTTCCATTGATTAGTTGTGTATGTTGGTTATGTTAAAATTGCAATACAGAAACCAAAATTGAATAATAAAATCATGTAATAGGGGGGCGTGTCGGGGTCAAAGGGATCATTTGGTTATGAAGCTTAGGATGTAAGGAGTGTTTTGGCTAAGAGAATTTATTCTCTCAAAATGATGAGGATTTAGGTTAAAGAGTGGGGTGATCAACTTCAATGGAGGTTGATGGTTGTGAAGCTACGAGTAAGTTGGGGCTTTAAAAATACTTGAGGACTATTTTTTGGATTATTGTGAACATTTTGAGTTCTTAAAGTCCACTTAATTTGAATTTTTTAAAATCCATATGTGAACCAACATTTGGGCTTAGTTTAGCCATTGGGAAGTGGTGGCCCAGCCCCTTGAGCTAGAAATTGTTTGGACTAACCATTTGAAGATCTTTTATAGGCTCACCAACCATGGGAATTGATTTGAAAAAGGAAAACCATGGATAGTGAACCTAGGTTTGTCCCTTGATGGTTTTGGCTTCATTTGGGTCAAAGGTTATTTTGACCAACAATAGGCAATTTGGGATAGTTAGTTTGAGCTCAAAGAATTTTTAAGTGATTGCAAACCAAAGTGCTAGTCTCATGAGCCTTCACTTAATATTCTGAATTTTGATTATCACAAATATTTATAGTTGAACAAAATATTGTTTTTTCATTGATTAGTTGTGTATGCTGGTTATGGTAAAATTATAATATAGAAACCAAAATTAAGCAATAAAATCAAGATTCACTATAAGAGCATGAGCTAAAGCTAATTGTCAAAATGCTTGATCAAGGATTCATGAAGATAACAAATAATGAATGATTATTGGCAAAAGATTCAAATTAAGTTCAACATTTGTATTGCCATGTCTGGTATTTATATTTTATATTTTATATTTTCTAGCAAGTGAATGATAAATGATAACCAAACACACAAACTTGAGAGAACATAAATAAAATAATTTTTTAAAATTAATTTTATTAAGAAAATCATATTATATGATTTGTATCATACTATATGATGATCTTACTTGCTATGTTGGCTAAATTTAAAAAAATGCCAAATTTGTACTGATCTATAGGATGATTTGAATCATAATGCATGATTATCCATTTTTTAAATTTCTAGCCAACTCAATCAATTCGATTATGATCAAAATTTGCTAATTTGAGTTTATCATGTAGGATCATTCAGTTTATATTGTATGATACATTTATGTTAAATATCACACCCACTAAGATTAATTTAAATAATTACAAATCATACTTTAATTGACTAATCATATATTATGATCCTCATTTGTTAATTACCTAATTGTAATCTTGAGTTTAAAGTATTTTATTTTTTTAGAAATTTTCTTAAATTAATTCATATTGTATGATTGGATCATACAAAATGAACAAATAGAGAGCTAATTTTTATTTATACTATACATTCCAAAATTATATAGTATGAGTAGTTTGGTTGTTTGGGGAAACCTAATTGTCAAAGGCTCTAACCCTAGCAAATTGAATTGATCATATTGTACAATTGTAAATTCTACCATACAATTGTACTGCTTTTAAGAAAAAAATTTAATATTTTTTTATTTAACCTCTTCTATAAATACCCACTTTGGGGGGACTTAACTCAAGAATTATGAATAAGAAAAATTTTAAAGAGGCATAGGGAAGAGTGCTTAGGAGAAGGGTGGGGAGATCACTCTTCTCTTTTTTCTAAGGAATTAATGTCAGTACGGTTACACTTGGCTATTTATTTTTTGTTTACCTAGATTTGAGTCTTGGGTTTTAACTTGTGATTGTGTTCTTTAATGTGAGAACTAGTGTGAGTTTTTTTTTTTTTTTTTTAGAGAGATTTTACTTTGTAGCTCTTGTTAAGGAGTGACATCCTTCTTGCTTTGAAAGAGAAGGGGAGTGAGTGTAGGATTTCTTCATCACCCAAGAAGGAGAGTGGCTTCTCCACCATGGCAAGTTTTGCCAAAGGAGAGATAGTGGATTGTGGAGAAAGATCTCGAGTGGATGTAGGTTAGTTGATTGAACCACTATAAATCTTCTTCCCACTTTTCTTTTCTTTTCTTTTTTATTTACTACTCTTTCTCTTTGATTAGATTGAAGTATTTTTCCTTTATGTTTAAGTTTTAATCTTCTTTTATTTTAAGAATTTTAAATAAGCACACTATTTCACTCTCCCTCTCGGATGTGTCAATGCTTACAAGTGGTATCAGAGCGGGTTGCTTCTTTAACAGTTTAGCAACTACAAGCAGATACGTCAATGCCATATCTAGGAATTAGAAACGCCATGGAAGGGTACTCTATTACCCAACCACCTCTTTTTGATGATATTCTTTTAACTTTTGAAAGATTTTCATATCTACTTTTATTCCATCAATTGACTTTCATATGTTGAATGTGATTGAAGTGGGACATTCACCTCCTCATAAGATTATCAATGGAAAACAAATTGAAACTCCTTTCAACTCATGGTCATTATAAGAGAGACACTTATCCCATTTAAATTTCAAATATTTATTTGTGCTTTAAAATTTTAAGACTATATGTGTGTTACTACTTACAAAATTGGCAAGGAAATTTATGAAATTTTATGTGTCCCTCATGAAGGAAACATGATTATGAGTTGTTTCATATGTTACCTCATCAGCAAATTTTTGATATTTATACACACTTTACCAAAATAATTACTTCATTACATGCTTTGGGAAGAGAATTTACTAATGCTAAAAAAGTTAATAAAATCTTGCATTGATTGCCAGAATCTTGGGTTGTCAAGGTTATTGCTCTCTTTAAATCTAAAGATTTATTAGTTTACTTGATTGATCACTTGCTTGAATCACTTAATGCTTATGAACAAAAAATCTTGTTTAAGGAAATATTTGATGCAGGTGGTAGATAAAAAAAGAAAATCATTGCACTTAAAGCTAATACTTCTGATTATAGAAAAGAAGATAATAGTACTAAGAAGGATGACATCATGCTTATGACTGGAAAGTTCACAAACTTCCTTGAGGATAAGAAGAAGAGATTTGATTAAAAGAGAGGCAAAGATAAAATCAAGAACTCCTCTAAAGTTGTTGACCATATTTATTATTAATGTAAAAAACTTGGTCACATCAAATGGGAGTGTCTTTCAGTTAAGAACAATAATCATGAGGACAAATAGAAGGAAAAAGTGAATACAAAGAAAGGAAAATAAAGAACATAGCAAGCTTTCTAGATCAACTCTAATTCAGACTTTTTGAAAGAAGCCACTAACCTCATCTTAATGGTTAAGGATGACTCTTGCAATACTGATGATGAACATGTGAGTAATACTACTTATGATGATCTTTTAATTTTTTTTATGATGAATTGTAAATAACTTTCAAATCCTTTGAAAGAAAATATTTATCTTTAAAAAAATCATCTTCGGAAAAGACTCATAGAACATTTTTGGATGAACATAAAAAGTTGAAAATTGATTACGAAGAATTAGAAATTCAAAAGAATAAAATGGAACATGATTTATTTGAAAAAGTATACCATTCTTGCATGTGCTAATGAAACGTTAAAGAAAGAACTCAAGGTCAATAGAAAGAATACATCCATTTAAAAGAAAATTTAAAGTTAATAAGTTCATGCATTCTTTCTCTGGCATTCATTATTTCTCTTGTGATAGTTTTGGACATGTTGTTAATCTATGTATGCATCATTTACATTTAAATTCAACATATGCATGAATTCCAAAAACTCACTCTAAATAAATGGGAACCCAAGCAAGTTTAGGTTCCCAAAATTCTAACCTAAATTTATTTTGTAGACGTGCCTTCACTTAGGGACCAATAAATGCTATTTGAACTTGGAATAGACTACAGGTGCTTGAAGCATAATCATTGAAGCTCAACAATGGAGAAATGGTCTATTTACAAATAAAACCCTCCTAACTGATAAAGCACTTAGATCAGGTACCAATAATATAAAATTTCATTTTCGAAAAGTCCTTCATCTGAACCTCATGTTGCATGCTATTCGATTTCTTATTCTTAAAAGAAATTATTTTTAGAAAGTTTGAATTACAAAGAATATGGGAATTTGCATTCACTACTTTCTTATGATGATATATGGGTTTGGAAGTATATGAGAATATCATGGAGAAACTCTTTCAAGGTTTTTCTAGTAATATTATCCAAAATTGCTTTAGAAAATACTTTAGAAATAACCTTGATGTTCATTTGAATTTGAAAATTAATTCAATGATTTGTAATCTCAAGGTGATTAGAAGTTTCAAAAATTAAATATGATGATTAAGAATTTATATGGATTGTGATTATAGATTAAATAGAAATTTTTTATTTTTATCTGTTATTTGGAAATCATTACTTATAGTTCCTTATTTTAATTGTTGCTATTTGGATGTCATAGAATAGAAACCTAGATTTGAAAGATCATTATACATTAATTCTTAATAAATCTATATTGATCTAATAATTTGATTGTTGAATAAAGAATCTCTTGACTAATAAGCAAGAAATTGGAAGATAAGAATTAGGGGTGTGCACTTAAAAGAGGTTATTGACCATGATGGTTGGATGTACAATCATTGTCACCCCTATGAGCCTTTGTGTTTGGCTAAGTAAGAATTCTACTGGTTAACTTTGATTTGGCCTTGGAGCTTAGGACCTTCTTATTCTTTTGTATATCTCTTTGTGCTTTTTTATTCTTACATTCTTATTTTATACTATGTTTTAATGTTTATAATCCATGCATGCATCCTTATTTTTTCAAAATTATTTTTCTTTTTTTCATTATTTTTTTGCATTGTTCTTTCACTTTTGCATATTTTTATTTTATTTATTTCATCCAAAGAAAAAAAGGTGGAGAGGAAAATTGCTAAAATTATAATGTACAATATCAATCATACTATATGATTAACTTGATCTCATCATCAAAATAAGCTGGACAATTGATTGGATGATCCATTATCAAATAGGTCATACTAGATAATATATGATTGTACTATATGATATGTTTGTAACTAGATAATTGACCTAGTTAAAATAGCCATTGATCTGAATGTTGGGAAGGTTAATTTTGCTTAATGTTATTTAATGATTTATTAATTGTACGAGATGATTGACTTAGTCAACATAGCCATGTTGGACAACTATTTGGATGATCCAAATCATACTGGAGATTCTATAATTGTACTGTATGATTGACTCTATCAAATCTAGCCATTTATTTGATTGTTAGACCAATCCCAATATTTTTGTATGAACCATGGTTTGTATTATATGATCATCCTGAGACTCTACACACACACACACACACAGATATATATATATATAAATATATATATATATATATATACACACACACACACACTTCATCTCTCATTTTATTCTCACAAACCTTCTTTCCTCTTCACTCCAGCTCTTGAGTTTATGTGTGGGTAAAATGCTAGTCAAAATGGAAATGAAGAGAGCTCACAATACTAGAAGAGAAAATTAGTTTCGATAGAAGGAAGAGGAAGTTGTGTCTAGGAAAAATAAATAATGTGGGATCACATATTCAAAGCCACTCGCACAAGATAAGTTATCCTACCCCATTTTTGATTTGTTTGCAAACACCTCCCTCTTATTTCACATCTCTCTAGCTTATTCCTTTCATTTTGAGTTTTTTTTTATTTTTGAATTCTTTGCCAACCTAGCCATAAACTTCAAAAAAAAAGTCCTTCAATATTGATTTTGTAGTAGAGAAATATATATCATAGATATTGACTTTCATGTGTCAAACACTAATCCATCTGCCCATAATATAGCAAATGGCCTAACTTATAATTGGACCACTGTCAATGAGGTCATTATAAACTCACCTCTTCGCTAACATCAACCCAGTTTGTGGCCTTGTGCTTAATGCTTGTGTTATCCAACACATGCTAAGGCATAATGTCATTCTTAAAGCCAATGATTGCATTAACATGACACCACTCCACTCTATTGTCACCTACTTTTGCATGACCTACACTTAATTCAATGTGGCGAACCTTTTGATTTCATTAAAATTTTCCCATCATTAAGATCTCAAAATACAAGTGAAAATATAATGATGCCTTATGACACATGGATTTCATATCTACTTGAGGTAAAATCAATATTTCCAATCTCGAGCTAGACCATATTCTTTATCACTTTTGATATCACTCATTTCAACTATTTATAGTGAGAAGCAGTAGCTAGCTCAGGCCACATCAGGGAGAAGCACCTAGATAGAGGAGTCTTCAACTCATTATCACTACTCCTAGGATGCATGAACTGAGCATTTTGCACTGCTAAAGTTGAATAATGACAAGCATATTGAGAAGTAGGGAGCTCATTAGATGAGTACCATCAATAGCATGCAGAGGATCGAACTTGGTTTCAAAGCTCAATTTAATACTTTATATGCCATTTTTCATCCACCATTACCTCATGATGGTCCTTCTAGTTTTCAAGTTTTTCTTCTTCTTTTATTATGTACTATAACTTGTGTTAGTTTTTTTTTTTTTAGCATCAAATGTAATGTGTTATGTACCTCATGATTAGTTAGTATTTAATCCATTGTATTTATTTATTATTATTATTATTATTATTTTGCATTTACCTATGGTCTGTAAATTTATAATTATTGTGATATTTTCTTTAAAATTTTACATATTTTTTATAATCAAGTACTATTTAGAATCCATGCAGTGAAAGTATGCATCATTAACTTAACCTAAACATCCAAATTTTTTATAATGATGCATATATCTACTTATAATATGAATTACTTGGGTAAACCACATCCATTTTCTTTACTCTATTTTCTTTACATTTTGTAACAAAGTATTCTATGCTTAAATAATTTTGTAAATATTTGAGATATTGTTAATTATAGAATGAATTGAGCAAAAAATAATTGTGAGGCTGAGATGATCAAATTAGAAAAGCTTAATAAAAAAGTCCCTAATGGAGTGAGGTATCAAAAAAACATCTCCAAAGCATGGAAGTATAGAAACAATTCACACTTCCCTAGTTTGACATTAAATTACCCATCATAATGGTTGTTTGTCTGCTTGAATCATGTAATAGCACCTCTATTCATCAAAATGACATTTAAGCAACATTTTATTTTTGTTACATGAATATTTTGAAATTCAATAAATTAAATGATATTGTTTACATAAGTTATGAAGATGAATAAATGAACATATCGGATATAACTAAAAAAATTTGAAAGGATAGTTAAGAAAATAGTTAGTAACGATATCATTTCATCATTAAGCATTCTAAATTTACTTATTTTATAAGAAAATGGGTTGAAAATATTTCAAGAAAATTTACGTTATTCAAATTTACAAATCCCCACTAGTATTGCACGATGATCCTACTTTGCTAATTTAACTAAAAAAAATTATCAAAATTGTACTGATCATAATAGATGATTTGAGTCATACAACATGCTTATCTATTTTTTAAAATTTCTAGTTATTTGCATCTAAAATAAATAATGATGAAATTAATAAAAAAAAAATAAAAATGATGAAAATTACAGATCCTGCCCTGGGGCATCGTGGTCTTCAATCGTATCATCTATGCACTATTTCTGCCTTAAAGAATCTATAAGCTCAAACCACCTCCAAGGTTGCCCGATTAAATAGCATAGATGGCATTGTGATATTAATGCTAAGGCATTATCAGAAATCCTTAGTTTTTTAAGAAAATCAAGAAAGCTGCTATCCTGGCCCTAGCAACAATCACTGTCTAGGGGAAATTGCATATAAAAAATGGAGATCATCCCCACTAACTTCTTCTCTCCCTCTCACTCAATCTCTATAATCTTCTTGCCTCGTTCTTTCTTTTAAAGCATTTGTACCCTCTACATGTGCACGCTCTACCTTTGCAATGGCAATCTCCTATCTACTCTATGTAAGAAATTTCTAGAAATATTCTTTTACATAAATTTTAATTTTAAAATGTAAAGTTAAAAAGTTTCCATTGTCAAACTTGGGTCGAGTGAGAACATAAGCATGTCCCAATCAATCTTGGACTTGGAGTAAAAATAACACTCCTTTAGACTAAAATTTCCAGAATCTTCAATGTTGGAAACCTTTGTCGATGAACTTAGTATTGACATGAGAAGAATATTCTCCCTCCATTTATCTTGGATCTAGAACAAGGAGAAGAGTGCCTTCACACTAAAAATGCAAAAATCTAGCATTACTAAAGCGTTATGTGACCAAACTTTCATAAAAAAAGCCACTAAATTCCCCAAGAATTGTGCTCAAAATGGGATTCCTATCTTGTAGCACTATAATGTTGAGGTATAGTGTTCAGAAAGCTATCATTCTTGGGAATGAAATCTTGAATGCTCTATTATAATGCATCGAGGCACCAAAAACCTAGGCTCGTGACAAGCTCTTGGGTCCTTATATTATCTTTATTGCACCGCAATGTTTTATTTAAGTGCCATAATGCTAAACCTAGTTTTGATATCTTTGAAATAATACCACAACACTTTTCACACAGAGCTGAGGTACCTTTTCTTAAAATTCTCATTTTCATCATTAAAATTTGTTCTAGTGTGTAATAATAACCTCCCTCCATCAATCTTGGATCAATTAACAAAAGGCGTTATGCCAAAAAAATTTTAAACTTTTTCAAAAATTATTGAATCTTAGACATCAATAAAACAACACTACGGTACTATAGGTCTAGCACCAAGGTGCTACATCCTCAAAATTAAGCTTAGGCAAACATCTCACGTAGCCATGGCATTGGTATCCTAACACTAAGGTGGTGTGTTCCCAGAATTGAAACCTAAATGATAATATTAATGCATTTATATCATAATTCAAATTATATCAACAACACTATGGTGCTACAAATAAAGCACCAAGGTGTGGAGACCTCTAAGAAATTAGGTTTAGGTGGGCATCTCATTGCACCAAGGCACTATGTTTTCACACTGAATTGATAATATTAAGACATTCACATCATGATCCAAATTATTTCCACAATGTTGTGGTGTTTTAAATATAGCACTAAGGCCTAGGCTCTTGAGTTTTAAATCAGTCATTTTGGCTTAATAACACCGAGGCGCTGAGCCTGATGATGAGCAGAAAATTTTTATTCCTAAAAAAATTTTAAATCTTGGAGTATTAAATAACGACAAACACAAGGGAATAGAAATAAAGAAAACACATCTTTATTAAATGAAAAATCTATTATAAAAAGTTATTACAAAAAAGAGAAAATATAAAATAAAATAAAAAAGAGGGGGAAACTAGTAGTCATAATCATCTGTCTTGTCTTATGTTTCTAGCTCCAATGAGGTAGCTATATATGGGTGATATTAAGGCACCGCAAAAAAAGATTCTTGAGTTGGATCCCCAAAACCATAATTTTTAAACATATGGACCAATGTTGTATTGAACTGAGCCATAGAAGAAAATTACTTTTGTTGATGATCCATGTGATAATTATACTTTTTCTAAAGACTGCTTCTGGCTACTTTCACCCGCCTCTCTCCTTAAATTTGACATTTGCTCATTTAGGAGTTTAGAGGATTGGGGTCAAGTTTGTGGGGCACGTGAGCTCTCCCCCACTTCATACTTCAAACTAAACCCCTTAATAAGTCTTTTTGTTTGAGAATCCTTTTAAATAAGGACTTATTCATAAGGCTCCCCTAACTCACCTATCGTAGTGCACAAATCATAGATAAGAGATAGATGACTATATCCTGCAGTAGTATTTCCCCTAAGAATATTACAAATAAAATTATAAATAATATTTTCAGTATCAATTGTAAAGCCCTTTTGAATTACAAAATTCAAAATGGTTCTATCCTTGGTCACCTCACTGATATTACCAGTGGACATTAGCTTAGTAGAAATGAAATAGTGCTAAGTCTTAGATTCTGCCATTTGGCTACGGTAGGAAAGTGAATAATATTTTTCTTCTATCATTTCCACTGGACATTGGCATTTCTACCACTGAAAAAACTAAGAATTTTATCAAAATTTGGGTGCTTTTTATATTAGGAAAGATATTGATCGTATGACACATTTAGTAATTCATAATATGCATTGATGGCAGTGCTATCAAAACTTATTAGTTTTCCATGAACAAAGAATTTATTATCATGGTACTCATTCTGATGACAAAAAAACTCTTGTACCACAAGGATGACATAAGAGCTACATTCATAGGCCAGCTTCACCCAGTCATGTTCATTGATCATCCCTTCTATCTCTAACCCAGGTTGTAAAAGCTACTTTATAAGATGAGATGCTTGTGGGCAAGGGTGTGTAATACCTCTCTTCAACTTCCATACTAACAAATCTATTAGCCTCACTCAAAGTTTCCCTTCTCTTGCTAATGAGCTTCTTGAGCAGCATGGTTTCTTTGACTTAAGAGAAAATTAAAAGAGAAAGAGAGCTAAAAGATTTTAAAGGAAAGAATTACAAAATGAAATTTTTTAAAACCCTAGGTATCTATTTATAGACCATGCATAGCATTACATTGCCATATTTGGGCACTGAGGCATTAGGGTCCTGGGTTCTGAAAAAAAGAACCAGCACTGTGGTGCTCACATGCAATGTTAAGGCATTAGCTAGCTGGTGAAGTTGGTTATGGTGCCATCAAAAAGAGTATTCATTCATTAAATTTGTAACTAAAAAATAAGTCAGGCATTAACATAGCACTTTGGTGCTCTGACTTAACATCAGAGCATCGATCAAAATGTTTTCCTTTCCATTTAAAGCGCATGTCCATCTACCAACTTTTCTAAACCAACTCTTGACTAGTGTTGCGATGCCATGTGATCAACACTTGACTATGCTCTTGGTCCATCGATCCTTCTCTACTAATGAAGTAGAAGGATGAATAATGATTCGGGCCTTAGGTCATCCGTGTGAGAAAAATAATGATGACCCTCAAGGTATTATCTAATCATAATGTGAAAGGTCTTCCCTTATTTAGAATACTTTTAGTACTTTTGAGGAATGTTTAATGATAGAAGATGAATGGGAGAAGGTGACTTGCAAGAACGTGTAATGTCTACATCGATTGCGACCCTAGAGGCACCAACCTCAACTGACTAGTCATGGTGAGAGGTATTTTCTCATCCTCTCTTCTATGACTACGCAATAAGGAAGAACCAAGTCTATCCATCTATGCAGAGGCTGCCAACAATCTTGTGAACCTCCTCCTCTCTATAAAGGCTACTTATGCAACAACCTTGTCATCTACAATCTCTTCATGTAAAATCTTAGATTTAATCTTCTTAGAGATAAAATCCCTTAAACTCCGACAATGTCTACCCAGTATCTCCATCTCTATCTCTCTCTCTCTCTCTCTCTCTCTCTCTCTCTCTTCTCTCTCTCTCTCTCTCTCTCTCATAACCTTCTAAAAATAAACCTTAAATTAGCATAAGGAGCACCTCTCTTCTCTTTAATTAGTGTCTATCATTTGAAGGGGTGTGGTGGTGAAGAAGTAATGTGGTGCCTTTCTATAAGTGAAAGAGAGGGGGTAAAGCCTAGTACCCCCAAGGAGGGGAGAGATATCTAGTAGAAAACCATTCTTAGCCTAGGGTGATGCAACCTTCACCTCCCTGAACATCCTCTCATTCTACTTCTTAAACTTTTTTTTCTCTATCTCATAGTGAGAGGAGCAATCTTGGAGGATGAACTAATCTCAAAGGTGGATGAGGCAACTAGTGGTTCAAACTTGTTCTCTCCTTCAAAGCCAGGTCAATTATCATTGTTCTCTTAACTTTACTAATTCTAGGTGTAGTAGTGGTATAGGCAACATATCTAACTATAAGAACCACTATAACTTTCCTCTTCAAAGTTAGAAACTGCACCTTAGATTTTAGATCAATTTATAAAATGGGTTTATTGCTTGCTACTACCTCGCAATCCACCATAGTTTTAAGATGCTAAAAACCCATGCTAAACTTAATTATTGGGATGTTGAGCTAATTAACTTGATTGACAACTAAATTTAGTCTAGTGTTAAAGTAGAAAATGAGCTTTGCAAAATACATCTTTCTATATATGATTAATAAGCATGGTATTATAACTTTAATTTGTCATTCATGTTGAGATTTGTATAATTTGGACCCACACTCATTTGATTGTGATAAATGGGGCTTCAAACAATCAAAGATTATTTTGAAGATATTTTGTAGAATATTTTTGTTGGAACCATACTATCCAAATGACATCAAGTCCAAAGGTTTCTTACTGATTTTAAAAATTTTATAACCTAACATGTCAAATTTGGTCATGATGGTAGGTTAAAAAATTATAAGATTTTAAATGATTCACTGGATTTGATTAAGAGATTTAGATTTAATAAAGTGAATTTGAGAATAAAATTGAGATTGCTTAGTTATGAAATGATATGATTGATTTTAAGTTTTTAAGTAAATATTAGAATATTGCCTATGCTAGGAAATGGGGCCCATTGGGGAGTTTAATGAGAGGTTATAGATCTTATTCCTTAATTAGTGATAAATAAATGGTTTTAAAATAAAATTTTAGAATGTTGGCAACACTTGCTCAAGGATGAAATTGATATGATATCTTATGAAATGAATGATATTCTAAGCTTATGAGTGACATAAACTTACTATTAATGCATAGAGATAAAAAAGTAACCTCAAAAGATAAAGAGAGAACTTGTCTCAACCAATGTCACTAAAAAAATTATTATGATTAAATGTGGGAACAACTCAAATCTTGGTTCTTGTTTAGTTGATCAAACAAGGCATCAAAGAGTAATATACCACAAAAATAGAAATATCATTTTATGGTGGATTTAATCACTTCATAAGAACTCTTAAGTCCAATGTGTATACATATATTAGAGATTTTTTTCTCTTTCCTCACATTGGAAGTAAGATCAGGTGTATTCTAAATTACAAGTTCCTTTAAAGGCATGCCCCTATTGTTAGTAACATCATTGGTGTGATCTCCTAAGAAAATTCTCGATTAAAGTAATTGACTACTATCTTTATAAAATTTAAGTATGAGTTAAGATTGCAAATTTAAAGTCAAATGGAGTAAAATAAGTAGAACTTTATTTTTATTATAATTTTAAAAAGTAGGAAACACTTTGATACAAGGATGCCCAACAAGTACTTCAACCTATAATATGATTGGGCTTTATATATTTGAAAGTGAGATTTACTTTTTCTTTAAATTAATATTTTATGAAAATGTTAGGACATATACTTTAACAGTACATTACTATAAAAGTCTAAGAGTCTGTTGTAATGAGAAATAACATGCATCCAACCATATGACTAAAAGTGCTTCCAGCATAGTCAAAAGCTTAACCTAGTCTAATGAGGAGAATGAGGATTTATTAGTTCACTCCCACCATGGAGTTTGAAGCTATTTTAACTCTATAAACTAAAAACTTGCTTGTATGGGTTATCAGCAAACACCTCATATGCTTCAAAACTATATAGCCAGTCTTATGAAATGCAAGATAGTTTCATTATTATTAATTATGAAAGAAATCTAAGAACCTAAACTCACTCCTTAAAAATAGGATGATGATGTATAATGCTTCTAATTAATGTAATAATTTATGCATTTTATATATTATATTAGACATTAAATTAATTTATAAGGGTTTAGTATGCAATTATAACTACATGCATGTAATATTTATGATAGAAAAAAAAGCCAAATCATATTTAGAAGATAGTCTTCTAAGAAGAATGGTTATCCTCACTAGACAGATGTCTAGTTATGTGCAATGGGTCAGGAGCTATATAAACATGAAGTAATATGCATATGGATCTCCAACCTACTATTTGATTTTATTTATTATTACCTAAGGCTTTAAATGTGAATGGTTATGGATTATTTCATTTAAGTTATGACTTTATTAAATTTAGATGGGTAGAAAAATTAATTTTTAAGAGGCTAATCAAAATCCAGGACATACAACAAACATCACATCACTGAAGAAACCCTAGAAAAAGTATGTAATTCTAATATGCATCATAATAAGTATTCATAAACATAATTTTAGCTAACCTAATCAAGCTCAAAGTTCATGAAATTATTTCCTAAGGTCAAGAGAGACTTAAGAATATTACATAATGTTTGGTAAATTTTTAATTTATTTATTATTTAAATTGTTCCATTTAATTTTTTAAAGAAAATAAAAAATAATATTTACAATAATTAAATAAATGACATAAAATGTATTCTTTAACTTAGGATAGTAAAAAAACATCTTGAATAACTTAAAACATTTTTTTCATAATTTTGATAATTTATAATTTTTAAATACTATTTAAATTATTATTTAATTATAATTTTAAAATATAAATTAAATTAACTAAAAATTAAATAAAAACTTTTTAAAGAGTGTTTACTAATCTTTAGAACTATCCATGAAATTCTTAAGTCATTTGAACTCAATTTGAATTAATTATAAAATTTCTAAGTTATAAGTTAATTAATTAAATAATTAATGGTTTAATTAAGCATAATTTGAATTATTAATGGATTTAAGAAATATATGATGGTGTTTGGAATTTTTTATATGACTCTCTATTTATTAAGTAATTTAGACCATTATAAAGAAATTTTTATAGTTTTAAATTAATTAATTAATCCATTTTTTATTTAACCTTATAAATTTGATACCTAATTAAATACAAGTCAAAACACTTTGAGAAAAAACATAGAGATAGATGATAACATGGATAACATACTCCAAAAATAATAATTGGACTTATATTTTATAACTAATAACAAGAGCAAGATTTTTAATTATGTTCAAATTATGCCCAAAATACCCAACACAAATTTTGGCATTTGCTTTCATTTTTGTCTTTAAACAAAACATAGAAAGGAGAAATTTGCATTGTTCCAATTATAATGTGATTTATTATAAGTTTTTAAAGTTCTATCTAATTTAATTGATTAATTAATGATAGAAGTGGGCATTCTTTCTTTTGGTGAGATTGAGAGAACTTGGGTATTGGAGGTGAAGAAAGAACATATGTTGGATAACTAGCATTCCTACTAAAGATTGCCATGGTTTGGCCACCAAGTTCTCAAACCATAAAAATAACTCAAATAATTTGTAATTGAAGATCTCCTTTTATTGCAATAAAGAGGTTATTTTTAGCCATTACAAACATCTTTCAAAGAAAAGAATTCAAATATGGAGAGAAATATGGGTGACCACATTAATGTGAGGCATTAAGTTGCCTTATTATTTTATGCCATCCACCCATTTCACATGCTATTATTTTATGTGAATTTAACCACCTCACATGTCATGCTTTGAATTTTTTAAATTCAAAATTTTAGACTTGGAGTTTCTAGAAGAAAATTAAAAATTATATAAATAGAAAAAGTTGAAATCATAAAATGGGCCTTAGCAGGCTAATGGGCTAGGCCTTCTTCTTTCTTTAATTTTTTTGGGCTTTAGCTTGAGATCTTGTAAATGGACCTTGAGCTCTAATATCTGAACAACATTATGTTCTACATCAACTCTCTTGGGCTCAATTGAAGTCTACTTCATAGAGTTGAAATCTAAGAAGTCTTCTACTAATTGTGGGGCTGAGTCTCCAAATCAATACAAGTCAACCATATGTCTTTAGTTGCTGGCTTATTCTTCCAATGAAATGTTTGAAAATAAGTCCACCACTTGAGATGCTCCCTTTGTTGAAGCAAACTTTTGATTGAATTTACTTCTTCCATGCTTCACTCTGATACCAAATTTGATAGAGGTGGGCATTCTTTCTTTTGGTGAGATTGAGAGAACTTCAACATTGGAGGTGAAGAAAGATGATTTGTTGGATAACTAGCATTCCCACTAAGGATTGCAAAGGTTTGGCCACCCAGCTCTCAAACAACAAAAATAACTCAAATAATTTGTAATTGCCAAAAGATCTCATTTCATTATATCAAGGGGGCTATTTATAGCCATTACAAACATCTTTCAAAAGAAACAAATCCAAAACATGGAGGGAAAGGTGGGTGGCCACATTAATGTGAAGCATTAAGTTTTTTTTTATGTCATCCATCCATTTCACATGCTATTAGTTTATGTGGATTCAACCACCTCACATGTCATGCTTTGAATTTTTTTAAATTCAAATTTTCAAAATTGGAGTTTCAAGAAGAAAATTAAAATTACATAAATTAAAAAAGATGAAATCATAAAATGGGCCTTAGCATGCTAATGGGCTAAGCCTTCTTCTTTCTTGAATTTTCTTGTGCTTTAGTGTGAGATCTTGTAATTGGACCTTGAGCTCTAATTTCTAGATCTACATGATGTTCTACCTCAATTAAGGTTTGATTAAATCTAAATTCAATGTTTTTGCAGTTGAGTAAAAATCAATGGGGTTATTTTTTTTTTTTAAGTCCCTCTATGTCAATGAAGTGTGTTTACCCCTTAAAATTACTTTTAAGTCATTTCTATAATTTTAAAATTGATTATAAAATACTTTTTTCTATTTAGGTTTCAAAACTATTAACTCATTATATACTCATCTAACTGCCATGAAAATTACACTAGAGTTAGGGAACAACATGAGAACATCCTTTAGAAATTTTCAATAAATATAATTTATAATTTGGGATTAATTTCAAATATATATATTTTAAATTAAATCCTAATTAATCTCAAAATACAAAATAAAATTTAGAGCATTTGGCCTATTAAATTCCTCTCTATATGTTAATTCTAGAGAAGGGTCATTTATATTTTTGGCTTTATATTTCATTTCTTATGAGTTTTCTAAGTTTATGATAGCTTTTAGGCAATTTATAAAATTTTAGATATTTTGGATACTAATTCCCTTATGGATGTTAAGCCCTATCAACTACACTTTACATGTGATAAGTGTTCACTAAGCTGCACTTTATCTAATATGTAATGGTACAAATGTATCTTAAGCCATCTAATCAAACATCAGATAGTCAAGATCCATCCTACTTTTTTGAAGAGAGGAAAGAAGATTTAAAATTTTACTAGAACAAATGGCTCATTATTTCTCTTCCTTGTAGGAATGAGATTCATTTGCCAATGGCCCTATCTTGTTTGATCATAGGGATAGAAGCTCATTTTATCAAATCTTTCTCGCTATAAAGGATTAATAATAGTAAGGATAGCATGTAGAGCTTAGGGGTTACTTATTTGGGGATCGAATATGTCAAACGAGTAATATACTATATTGAAAGATAGAAATATTATTATACAATGGATTTAATTACTTAATAAAAACTATTTATATTGATGGATCTATGTATATTAAAGATTTCATTTGTCTTACATGGGTAAAATAAGATAGGGTTTACTTTAATCTAGGATATAAGTTTCTTACAAGGGAAAGTTTCTTATAGTTAATTATATCCTAACAAAATCAATTCTTTAAGAAAACTCTTGATTAAAGTAATAAGCTATTGCCTTTAAAGATTTCAATGTTTGGATCAAGGATTGCTCATATGGAAGTTAAATGGGAGAGATCAAATATGAATAGCTCTCTTTGGATTTCAAATGAAGATAAGTAAAATGTGCTTTAATATTAGGAAGCTTAATAATCACTCTAACCTAATTTATGTTTTAGCTTTATATTTTTGAAATTGAGAATTATATCTAGTTTTGAGTTGACATATTATTAGAGTGCTTGGACTTATATCTTAATAACACAATACTATAAGAATTCTTAAAATATGAGGACTTATACCCATATGAAAGGAGAAATAAGCAACCTTTAAAATTAAAGGTTCTTCTAACACAAGCTAGAATCTTAAATTAATCTAATGATAAAAATTAGAATGTATTAGTTCACTTTCACTAAAGAGTATAAACCTACCCCAACTCTTTTGGACATAACCCCACTAAATGGGCTAACCACTCTTATACTTTAAAATCATGTGGCTAGCCTTATACAATGCAAGATAGCTTTCATGTTATTAATTATTGAAGAAATCTAAAACCAAAATCCACTCTCTAAATTTTAAGATCATGACTAGTATGAAAATGTTCATAACTAATGCAATAAATTTAAGTTTTTATATATGTTTTAGACACCAAATTTATTTTACATGGCTTGTGTATGTAATTATTCCTCTATGTATGTAATTAGAAAGTAGTTGTTAGATAAATTAGAATATAAGGTAGACTTTCCCAAGAAGATGGATATCCTAACTAGATAAATGCCCTTTATATATAATAAGTGAAGGGCTTAATTCAAGGAAAAGAAACAAATCCATTATGATTAAAAAATTATAGTTTATAATTTCTTATATTATTTAAACTTTGGCTTTAATTATTGAGATTTTTTTCATTTATATTTAATTTGAGTTAATTAACTTTCTTTCAGTAGAAAATTCAATTCATATGAACTTGCCAAAATTCTAGCTAACAAGTAAATAATTACATCATCATAGAAAAAACTTATAAAAGCATGTCATTTTTAGTGTGTAATACAATATGAAACTAATCAATTAAAAATATAATAAAAGGATGGTACAGTGAGGTTCCACTATACACTCTAGAAGAAAGAATGAATGTGCTACCGAGCTCTATCCTTATACAGCTCAACCTAGAACTAAGTAAATGTTAGTCTATTAGATGTTCTTCTCTTTATCTACATGGAGTGAATGCTTCAAGCTTTGTAGGGCTTCACAAGTCTATGTATACTAATCATTGCTTATCTCAAACCTCATGGTTATAACCTAGTTCTAATACAAATAAAACCCTAACTAATTCCTACAAAATAATGGTTAGCTAAAATACACATACAGGAATTATTGTTTTATAGTGGTAGCCTTTCTCTACCTTTGATATGTTAAAGGATTTTAAATAAATAACACTTATAAGCAAACTCGATAGTTTTAACTCTTAGAAGCAAATAACACTTACAATCTTAACATCCAATACAAAATAATACATCACCACAAAGTAGTAACTTAACCTAAGTCTAGAATTGGTGATCTAACAATCTAATATGTATTCCAAGATTAGTATGGTGGGATAATGCTAGACCTTAATATTTAAGTTTTGATTTGAGATTGAAGTCCAATTTTTTCTCTAATACATCACCACTAAGTGTTCTCAATTTAATTGATTAATATTTTAAAGATAGATTTTAAGTTGTAATTTGATTTAGATTTTGAGTTGATTTTAATATTTTAAAGAGTGTGAGAAATAATGGGCCCTACTTAGGGTCCATTCTTTCTAGCACTCTAGTCATAGTAGTGAACACCCCACCGAAGGATGATGGTTCACTATAAGGATCTAAGTAAAATGGTTTTTAATGAATTTTGATTCATGTAATTAGTGATGTTGTGTTTTAATCAATCTTTATGGTATAAATTTTTTAAGCTCAAATGATTTCATAATCTTATAAGGTATATCTTAGAATTAGGGAAATACCTTAAGGAGCATTTTAAGTGATTTTGATTAATTTGAAGTATTATTAGGTTTGACATTCTCTATTAATTAAGTGAGAAAGAAAATATCAAATCAATGTGAAAATACCTCCTAAAATTTTGCAAATGTTCTCTAGAATTGAGAGACTTCAATGAAACATCTCATAAAAATTTGGGAGTAATTTAAATTAAATAATTTTTTTAATTATTATATTATTATATTATCTAGAAAATATATAAATTAAAATAAATTTATAAATTTTGAAACTTTAAAATGGTGTTATAAATGATGTCCTACACTCTTATAAAAATTATAGGCTTAATTAAATGTTTTATGATTTATTTAATTTATTAAATTATAAAAACTATTTTAATATTTAAAATGGTTAGATTTTAATTTTGTTTGTTTTTTCTATTAATATAAACCTACAATAAAAGTTTGAAAATTTTTCTATTTTTTTATTTATTATAATTTTTTAAATCTAATGAAAATTTATGTAATTTTAAAATTAAGGTAAATTCATATTCATTTGAAATTGAATTTAATTGACTTAATCAACTCCAAATCTCATTGGATTATCTCTTAAGGCTAAAGAGAACCTCAAGAACATTCCATAAGAATTTAAGGAATTTTTGGAATA
Organism: Cymbidium sinense; assembly: GCA_021442155.1. Lineage (NCBI taxonomy): Eukaryota > Viridiplantae > Streptophyta > Magnoliopsida > Asparagales > Orchidaceae > Cymbidium > Cymbidium sinense. The sequence goes on from CM038229.1 coordinate 32,444,532, forward strand.
TTTAATATTTAATAATTAATTAATATAACTATTTTTTAGTTTATAAAAATATAAATAATATTTAAATGATTAAAAGAATATGCAAAATTGTTTTCTCCAATTAAAGACATCAATTAAAATATTTAAAATGACTCAGAAGTTAATTAATATTATTTATATAATTTTATTAACTTTTTAATGTCTATTTAATCAACATTTCATAAATATAATTTCAAAATATAATTTCAAAATATATTACTATTTATATATCAAAATGTCAAGAAGATTCCCTTAAGTATTTTCACTAGCCCTAAGATTAAACATATAATTATCAAATCATTTAAACTTAGATTAGGTCATTTATGAAACTCCTAATTTTAAGGGTTGATTAGTTAATTACTAAAAATTCATAATTGGGCCTAATTAAAATGATTAGTGTAATTGAAGAGGATTAAATATGTTTGACATTTTTCTTATGGTTATCTTTATTCATTATGTCATTCAAAATCTTATGATGTGATGTTATAATTTTTTCATTTTTAAATTAAATTGATTAGGTTATCACTTTAATTAACTCTAATAATCTAGTAAATCATAAAACTTAACCCAAAATTTTGGGAAAAAAGGCATTGAGCTAAATTATCAAATTCAAAACCTTAAAAATTTAAAAGTACTTGGTTTTATATTTTATGACTAATTATATTATGTAAGGTTTTATTAGTATCTGATTCACCATAATGCATGTCTCATGTGGTGCTTATGTTGATCGATGGCAACAATCGTGATTTTGATCCTCTCCCTTCAATCAAAGATTAAATAGCTTAAATAAATCCTGATTTTTAATGGGAGAAATCAAGATCTGGAATGCAACAAAAACATGATCGTCAATTGTAATAAAAAAGAATGGATGATACATGATTCATCTCTTACCTATACTAAGAGATGAAGATCATCTCTCATTCACCACTTAATCCATTGCATCTAAGTGAGGATTTCCATGTCTAACAATTCCAAAAAAATATTAATGAATGAAATGCAATGGGTTTCTTTGATTGGATCCTCAACAATTTTGCATTCACTATAAAAAGAATGGAGATCTTATTAGTTTTTGATGGTGTCAAACTAATTTCTAAATGAGGTTTAACATCATTTTAATTTTTTAATTAGGATACTTAATCTTAGATTAAGGATTTTCTATCTAAGCATTTAGAACACTATTCTTAGTGACCTAGTGAAACCTCCTAGGCTTTAGCCTAACCTAATAGGATTAGGAAAATCCAAACCAAACTAAAATTTAAACAAATGACTGAATAAACACATTCTAATTTGAATCTAAACTCAACTGAGTTTAGGAAATTGAGATGGTTAACCCAATTAACCTACCTAAACTCAAAATCTCTTAAATATAAGGAAATTCAAATAAAATCAAAATAAATGAAAATTAAATAAAATGAAAAGCATAAATTCATTACATAAACATAAATGGATTTAAAACTAAATCTGAATGAAGGTCAAAGTTGGTCAACCATTTGACATAGAGTTAACTTATGTGGATCCCACCAAGTCAAAGGTCAACACACTAAAATTTGAGCAAATTAAATTATTCCAAAGACTCAAAATCATCAAATGAACTTGTTTAAGCACAAATTTATGGAAATTTAAATCCCAAAAGGCTTTAATTAGGTTAATTAAATTATTTAATCTAAATAGGCTTAAATGGACCTTATTAGATCTAAATGGAAATTAAACTTAAATCAACCAAAATTAAATGTCTAAAATCATTTGGAAATCATCTTGAAACATAATTTAACAAATTATAAGGTTTAATTTGAGCAATTTGATCATTTGACCCAATCAAACCCATTTGACCCATTAAACCCAATATGGGTCAAAGTGGGTTTAAATTCAAAATTCACTCCAAATGAAATAAATTTATTAATTCAAATCATCTAAAATACTTGAATAAACATAATTATAGCATAAACATAGATCCAATCCATAAAAGGAACAAACCAAGTTAAACCAAAGGGAACAAATGCTTAAGTGAACTAACCTAAGGTATTTGTCCCTAAACCTAACTGAAATGAGTTTGTTTGACTCATGAATCATCTTAAATATGATTTGAACAATTAATTGTCAATTTAAATTATTAAATAATAAACATTGATCATACTTAGCTTAATCTAAATTAAGTCAAACTCAGATAGATTAGATGTGATAATGTGAACTTAAACCTACACTAATCACATGCAAACTCACCTAAACCCATTCTAGGATGAGTCTAAAAGAGTTGGAAGCCAAATTTGGGAGAATTTATGATGTAAAACATCATGTGGATTAAGAAATCAGAGCTCAAGGTCTATTTACAAGATCTCAAGTTAAACCTCAAGAAAATTCAAGAAGAAGAAGGTTAGCACATTAACCTACTAAGGCCCATTTTATAATTTCAACTTATTTTTAGTTATGTAATTTTTAATTTTCCTCTAAAAACTCTAGGTTTGAAACTATAAATTTAAAGATTTAAAATTTGACATGTGAGGTGGTTGAATCCACATAAAATAATAGCATGTGAAATGGATGGATGACATAAAATAATAAAATAACTTAATGCTTCTCATTAATGTAGCCACCCACTTTTCCCTCCATGTTTTGAATTCTTTTCTTTTGAAAGATGATTATAATGGGTATAAATAGACCCCTTGCTAGAATAAAAGGAGATCTTTTGAAAATTACAAATTATTTCAATTGTTCTTGTGGTTTCAGTGCTTGGTGGCCAAACCTTAGCAATTTTTGGTGGGAGCCCTAGTTATCTAATATAAATTTCTTTCCTCACCTCCAATACCCAAGATAATTTATTTTAATCCTTTCCATACTTCTTAACATCATCTCTAACCATACACTAAGTCTTCTACTCTCCTCCATAAACTTAACCTTCCTTCCACTCAATAATTCCTATACTTCATTGGTTACAACCTAGTCCTAGTCCTTACACAATAATAATTACTTAAACCCTATAATTCCCAATAAACTACTCTAGATCATAAATACATATCCTAACCTAAACCTTAACTAGTATTTTTAGCCGTTTACCTTACTTAAATCTCATTCCTTATAGCTACATTTTAAATCAGCCTAATTTAATCTCAATTAAACTTATTTAGGTCATCCCATTATCATATTATCTTACGCCCTTCATTATACCACTAAAATTTAAAGTATATCTTAAGATATTAATCTAAAGATACATGGCTAATTAATTCTCTCAATCTAACCAAAAGAAAGAACACCCACCTCCATAAATTTAAAGCTCTCAATTCAATCCAAAAAAGAGGAATATGCCATGAGAGAGAGTAAGATAGACCATGAAGAAAAACTCTTCCCAATCCAAATCACTCCCTCCATTCCTCCTCCACTCCTCATCCTCACTGATTTGGAATGTTTCCAATCAATTGACCACCCCTTGGAGCTAGCCTCCGAGGGTGGAAATCACCCTAGAAAACCAAAGTGAAACTCTTCCCCATATGGGCTCTAAACCAGTCATGGAAAAAGAAAGAAAATAGTTTTTCAAGTTGATTTGAGCACTCACACACCTTCCCCAAGTGAAATGAAGAAGAATCCACCCTTTCCATGGTTCCCACGCCACTGATAAGCTGGATTTTGATCAAAATCGTCGGTGAAGAGGAAGAGTTTGGCCTATAGAGCAATTGGTGGGGAGGAAACCAAATACATTGCACTAGAGGCTCACCATAACCCCACAAAGCTATTCAAAATATTCCCACCAATATGGAACAACACTAAGGTATTCCACAAACCCAACCTCCTATTGAATTTGGTTTTGTCCTTTGTAAAAGAAATTTAAAACTCTAATTAGACTAAACTATACATCTAATTAAGAGGAAACTTTAGAGAATATAAATTAGCAAAGAACTCCACTTGCCATAAAAACCTGAAGGTCAATTGACCTCTCGATTAGATGTTATTGAATTTCTAATCCTTAGGTCAATTTAAATGAAATAATAAATCAAAAAATTATAAAAATTATAAAAATTTATAAAATTAGGTCAAAACATTTTTATTAACATCACACTTAAAAGAAATCTCTTAATCCTTTGAAGTTCAAAATCTAATTTATTATGCATTTATGGTTTAATGAAATGAATGAATATAAAATTTAATCAAATCTTAAGTTATTAATTTGATAAATTTCTAATAAATCAATTAATTAATTGAAATTCAAAACTAATCAACCTATGAATTTTATATGCAAATATAGAATTTATTAAATCCATTTAAATTAATAATATATTTCCAAATTTCAAATAAAAATATTAAATCTAAATAACATAAAAGTTAAAATGACCTAGAAAAGGTTTGATGCCCAATGTTGCCTAAGTTTGTTAGGTTGTCATTGATAAATAAAATATAATCTTAAGGGAATTAAACAAAATAATGAAAATTTAACATATAATATTTCATTAAACATAATCTAAATGATGAAATGAAAATATATATGTTAATAAGTCAAAAAAATTTAGGTATAATGAATCACTAAAATGATAAAATCATAACTTATAAATCAAGTTTAAATTAAAAGTCAATTTAAATTACCTAAGTCAATTCATTTAAATTAGCAAACATTTAATATTGATAAAATTAATAAGTGAAAGTGATTCAATTAAATACTTCAAACACATAAGATTAAATAAACATTTAGTCAAAAGAAACATAAAGTTAGGTTATAAAAGAAAATATAATAACATAAAATGAATTAAAAAACTTGAAAGTAAACTAAACTAAAATAAAATAAAATCAAACTTAATTATTTAATCATGATAATATGAAATCTAATTAAGATTCAAAGAAACATTAATCAAAATAAAAGATCAAAAAATAATAATGAAGTCCTCAAAATCTTAAAAAAATTAGATTACATAGACTTTAAAACTTAAAATTAAATCATTAAACACACCAAACTTAATATAAAATAAACCATTTAAATCAATATAAAAGAGACTAATTAAGATACTTATGATCTTAGTTTGACCCTTAGAATGAATGAAATTTCATTTTATTAAAATTAAAGATGATTGAGTAGAATTGGTTATGCCCAAAGAAGAAATTAGTTTATCCTTCATTCTTTAAAATATAAACTTCAACTTTAACATAAAAGCAAACCTAAAATGGAGGTAAACTCATAAATCAATTAAATCACTTAAATTGAAACTACTAATGAAAATTAAACAAATTCTAAGAATAAAATAAAAAAATTCATAATTACAAATCATATTAGTTTGACACCCAAGGTCATAGGGATATTAATTATAAAAAGGTCTTGATACCTTAAACTTTTGGTTTAATACACTTACCTATGAAACAAAATTACAAAAAGGTGAAAGGTTAAATCTTAAACCAGATTAAACAAACTTTCAATATAAAAAGGCCTAGTAAAGTCATACCACACAAGCCCATTTTTTCACACACTAGATTGTTAGGTTAGCAACCTTAGATTTAGGTTAGGCCGATGATCTATGATATTTTATTATGTGAATTATTTTTTTAATTTTTTTGGTGTAATTTTTTAGACTAGTTGGCTAAGATTATTTGCCCACTAGTCTCGATGATAGATGTTCTTTTTAGGCTAATATTTTTTTTTACAGGAGACTATGCTTTAAGGGGTTATTATAATAAAATAAAATATATGTTGTTTGCTTGTAGATATGCTTAAGTCCCTAAGCATAGCTCAATAGGGCAGGTGGGCTTGGTAAGCAACTAGTACTAAGCCCATATGTTTGAAATATAAATTATTTGTGTGATGTGTGTATTTCTTGACATTTATTTTGTAGGGATTAGGAATTTATTTTAAAATTTTAAAATATAATTAATCTTAGAATTTGGTTAGGATTTATAGAGTTTAGGAATAGCAAGTGCTGACTCTACCATATTAGTGGTCCCCTATGAACCCCGTGGAGGTCCATAAAGAAGGTGACGATCCTAGAAGAAGACTCCCATAAATCAAACTCTTAGTTCTAGGCTAGGTTGTATAAGCACAAAGCTCAGTTTCCATTTTCTCTTTCTTCAAGGTGTACAGTTGTACCTGCCTACATTGGCCAATTTTGTTAGATAATTTGGCTTGTTTTATTTTAGATGACAATAAAAATTATCTGCTTTTCTAGGTTTCTTTTATGGTATATTTCTGATGAAATGCCTGGAACGTTAGGGTCCTAAAAAATTGCTTAAAGTTTCTACCCATTGCACTTAAACAACTCAAATATAAAGTAAAGAAATTCAAAACCTTACATTCATTAAAGCCCTAGGTACAACTTAAAAGTAACTAGAGATAATTACCTTTTTCAAAACATGATAAAATATTATTTACTCTTCTTAAATTGGGCACTTCACCCATTGCACATAAGGAGGCACCTTATCTATGAAGATGACCACCCTTTTTAGAGGAAGTGTGCCTTCTCCTTTGATTTGGTCGATAATCATTTGTAACTACATATCAATGTAGGCATGAATTACATACCCAAGATCTTAAAATTAATTGTGAATCGATACATAAAAGAAGAAATTTGTTGTATTAGTTAGGTGCATGACATGCCAAACATTATCTTAGGGATTGAGAGTGGGTTAAGCTCTTACCTTGCTTTGTAAATACAATAGCTTAGCCATCTTGTATGCATAAGATTGGGCTCATAATTTTTAAAATCTTTTAGGTGGTGGTAGCTGACAACCCTTCCAAGCAGGTTATAAGTCCAAAAGAGTTAGTGATATGTTCATTTTGCCCTAGTAGGGAAAGAACCGATAATTCCCAGAAAATTCACATTATGTTGAGCTTTTGATTTTTGTCAGGAATATTTTTAGACTTAGATTTTGAACCATTCTTTAGAGTAATCTTCAACTACTAATTATTTCTACAATTTTTTACTACTAACATCTAAGTCCTAGATTTCTAATAAAAAAGTCAATTTGAATCTTAATAATTTTAGACTCAAAATTATAAAGCCCAATGGTAGGTTAGTTGAAGTGATTACTAGGCATCCCAGTATATAAAACATTTCCTAATTATTCCTTATTAGTCTCAAAAAGAACTTTTCCACCTTGGAGTGCTTTCCTTTTGAATTTCTAAATTATCATCCTTCCAAGACAAGCTTTGAAATTCATAAAAATAAAAATATATTTCTTTAATTGAGAGTATTCTTATGAAGAGATCCTTCATTCCTAAGATGTAATTAACTATAGGGGCTTGCCCACATAGGGAACTATGAATCCAATAATAAAGTACAATCGGCCTTAGGAGTACTTATTTAAAAATTAAATTTAGGGGAAAAATATTTAGTGCATCGAAGATCCATCAGTCTTAGGAGTCCTTATTAAGTAATTAATTCATTATAGAGTAATATGTTTATCTTTTGAGATAATATATTTATCCTTTAATGATGTATTTGATTACCTAAATAAGTACCCCCAAGATCAATGTGGTGTTCCAAATAAAAATTCCCACAGATGGCTTTAAGGATTTACCTCACTAGAGATAACATCTAGTGGGTTTTATTGTGAGATGACTTCACTTTAAAGATATGAAGCCCTACAATGGAGAGTGTCGATTTCGTCCACATCAATTGTTCATGAGACCAATGCTTCATTATAAGTCTCTAAATCTTGTGTTTTTATGTATTCATAAGCTTGAATCATGAAGGTAATGATTCATTTGAGTTCGCAAGGTTAAAGAAGGTATGGGATGTGCTAATTTGAGGAATGGGGAGGTTTGAGATGTTCAACTTTAAGGCTTTTGATGGTGGTTGGGGTTTTGGTGTAGATAGGAGCTTGGGAGCTTTGGGGACTATCTTTGGGTAGGAGGTGTATCTTCTTAGTGGTCAAAGCTCCTTTGATTTAAATTATGTGGGGCTTCCTATGTGAACAACTATTTTGGCTTGGTTCAGCTATAGGAGGTGGTGACTCAACAAGTAGAGATCAAAATGATTGGGACCTGAGATGGAGGTGCTCTAATTGTTTATGAAGTTTGGGGTAATGAGCTGATAGGTTAGCCCATGGTGAGTGAACCAAGGTTTGTCACCTTATGGCCATGTTTTATTTGGGTCAATGGCTAGGCAAACTAGTTTTGAGTAGGTTGGGTTAGCTAGGCTCGAGCTTAAGGGATGATTTGGTAACTACCCAATCTAAAGAGAGGGATTGGATGATACTATTTTAAAATTTTATTCTTATTTACTTTGGTTCACTTGGGTGGGATGAATTTGTTTAATTAGGGTTTTTTATGGCTTTTGGCATGATCAACTTTAAATTGCTTATATTAATTTGAATTTGGCCTATTAAGGCCAAACTAGATTAACTTGAATTAAGTGAGCCAATTAATCAAATTAAGTTTCATTAGGATTCACTTTAGTGTGGTTAGTGATTTAGATGTCCTTGGCTTGATTGGTATAAAATTAACTTGGCTTTAGTTTATGTTTAGATCAAAGTGACCTAAATGGGGAAAATGGGTTAAACATGGTTAATTGATCTAATTAGCCCATTTGAGACCAATTATGCTAAGTTCATGTTCAAGGGAATCGGATCTAAGGTTTAGATTCATTTGGTTTAGCCTAGGGGTGCCTAGGTTAATTTGGGCAATAAGGGCTAAGTGGAGTTCAGTAGCCTAGTAGGACTAACCCTAGGTTTAATCCTAATAGTCTTGGGTTTAAGTTTGGTGTCCCCTTAATTATTAGGTGTATCTTGAAGCTTCATGTGAGGATATCTTATTGCTAAGATAAGATTCTTAAAGCTAAAGAAGATGTGTATGTTAACTTTACTAAATGTGAGGCCAATATAATCATCTATAATTTGATCCTAACAAAGTCTGACTCCACTTCATACACTGATGGACCTGAGTTTTTTATGTGTTGAGAAATGTACCTCATCAGAGCCTTTTCAAGTGGAACTGATGAGTTAGAGAGTTTCTATGAATCAAATCAAGCTTTCTATCTACAAATCTCCAATTTCTACCCCACTGATCATTCTAGCCACCAAATTTTGTTGCCAATCACAAGAACTCATCAAGTTTGGGCTTCTTGAACTCAAAATTAGAGGGCAATCATTTTATTGTGAAGCTTAGGTTATGAGGAATTCTTGGGTGAAAGAATTTCTCACTTAATGGATGAGGGTTTAAATTTAAGAGTGGTTGGCTTTAATTATTGTTAATTATACTCAAGTTATTGGAAATTTGGGGCACCAAGAACACTTGGGAACTATTTTGGGATTATGATGAATGTTTTAGGCACTTCAAGTCCCATTAACACAAGTGTGAACCAAGATTTGGGGTTGGTTCAGCTTTAAGGAGGTGGTGACTTACTTCCTTGAGATGTAAGAGGTCTAGACTAACCATTTGGAGGTCTTCCAAGATGGATAAGTTTGGGTCAGTGATTTAAAAGGGTTAAACCATTAACACTTGAATTGAGGTTTGTCCTCTCATGGTTTTAGCTTCATTTAGGTCAAAGGCACACTTGACCAACTTTGGGCAAGTGGGGTCAATTGGTTTGAGCTCAAAGGATGTTTAGGTGATTGCTTAAGCCAAAGGGGAGGAGTGAACCTTGGTTTTGGAATTTTGTCTTCATTTGGAAGTTTGGTTCACATGGGTTCAACCCAAATAGTGTTCACCTTGGGTCAAGCTCACTGGGGTAAATCCTTTATGACCCAATGAAGAGTCTTGTCAAGTTTGGTTATGTGTGGACTATGGTATATATGGTTTAACTCATGGTGGCCTATTTAGGTCAATTTGGCAATTTGGATTTAATTAGGCTATGTGGCCAATTTGGCCAAATTGGACTTGAAGGAGCATTCAATTAAGTTCATTTATCATTTTAAAATGATTTAGAATAATTGGTTCGATCCAATTTGAGTTTAATTTTAATTCGCTCAATGTGATTCAATTATTTTATTATAGATCAAGTGACCTAGTTGACCAAATTAGACCTCAATTAAGTTTATGTAATAATTCTAAGGCATTGAAATTACTCAATTTAGTTTAGATTAATTTTAATTTGAGTTAGTTTTAATAGGATTCAATTGGCTTAACCTAAACTAAGTGGGCCAATTAACTAAATTGAGTCTTAATTGTCCTACAAATGTATTTGATTAAAGTTTCTAAGGCTTTAGAACTGACCAATTTAAATTTATTTGGGTTTAATTTGGATTTAGCCTATTAATGCTCAATTGGGTTAAGTTGGTTTAAGTAGTCTAGTTAACCTAATAAAGATCAATTGGGCTAGATCCAAGTTTAGATAGATTCAATTTAGTCTTAGAATTCATTTGCTTCAAATTAGTTTTGTATTTGAGGTGTTTAAGCCTCATTTCAGCTATAATGAACTACATGGAGACCACTAGCCTAATGTGGCTAAACTCTAAGATTTAGTATCATTTAGTTTGGTTTGGTTTTGACTTTGGAGTGATTTAGTTTGGTATCCACTTAGTCACTAAGAGTGTTTTATGACTCTAAGTGAAGAAGTCTTATTATTAAGATTGAATCCTAAGAGCTAAGGAGGAGAGTGCCTATCAACCTAACTTAAAGTGAGATCAAAACTAAGCTATAAAAATAAAAGAACTCAATTAAATTTTTTTTATTAAAAGGTCGAAATTTGCAGAATCAAGAGTGTAGACATATACCATGCCCTCTACTAACCTTTCTTGACATGGATTCCTTGTTAGTCTCATTACTAGATCCTACTACCATAGAATAAGAGAAGAGCACTCCTCCTCTATCTTCTTATGAATGATCATAATCTTTAGAGCCTCTCTTTCCATAAGAGACAAGATGACATATTCTTTTTTACCCAACCCAAGCAACATTAAAGATACTCACCTCAATTGGTGATCTTGGCCACTCCACTTCATAACCATGGCATCTATCACCATTATCAGTATGACCGAGACAAACAAACTTGTATCAACATGAGACACTATCGAGCACCTTCTTGACTCTCTTTTTGTTCTTCTTCTTCTTCTTCTTCTTCTTCTTCTTCTTCTTCTTCTTCTTCTAGAAGCCTGATCAGAGCTAGACAATGTTAATGTCACTATGAGATCTATTGGATATAATGGTGAACACTCAATTAATTACCAAATAGAGTTGGCATGTAATTAAAAAAAGGACACTCAATAAGAGCAAAATAGAGCCAAAATATCCAACTCTAGAGTGCATATGGCTTTTGATGGAGGTGGGTGTTCTTTCTTTTGATGAGATTGAGAGAATGTGGGTATTGGAGGTGAAGGAAGAAGATATGTTGGATAACTAGCGCTCCCACCAAGGATTGCCAAGGTTTGGCCACCAAGCTCTCAAACCACAAGAATAACTCAATAATTTGTAATTGCCAAAAGATCTCCTTCATTCTAATAAGAGAGGCTATTTATAGCCATTACAAGCATCTTTCAAAAGAAAAGAATTTAAAACATGGAGGGAAAGGTGGGTGGCCACATTAATGTGAAGCAATAAATTGCCTCATTATTTTATATCATCCACCCATTTCACATGCTATTATTTTATGTGGATTCAACCACCTCACATGTCATGCTTTGAATTTTTAAATGAAAAAATTCAAACATGGAGTTTCTAGAAGAAAATTAAAAATTATATAAATAAAAAAAAGATGAAATCATAAAATGGGCCTTAGCAGGCTAATGGGCTAAGTCTTCTTCTTTCTTGAATTTTCTTGGGCTTTAGCTTGAGATCTTGTAAATGAGCCTTGGGCTCTAATTTGTTGATCCTCATGATTAGCTTAAGATCTTTTAAATGGGCCTTGGGCTCTAATTTGTTGATCCTCATGATGTTCTACATCAACTCCCTGGCTCAATTGAACTAGAGTTGAAATCTAAGAAGTCTTCTACTAATTGTGGGGCTAAAGTCTCCAAATCACTACGGGTCAACCATGTGTCACCGGTGGCTTATTCTTCCAACAACTAAAAAATGATGTTTAGAAGTCGGATTAATGGGTGCTTCATCTATGATAATATAGTCAACTTCAAAGGAAGAGGGCTTCGCAAGTGTGCTATATCTCGCTAAAGAGTTAGACAACAAGTGGAGGTTTGCTAATTCCTTCATATGATAGAATATCTTCAATATTAATAACTGGATGAATGAACATATCAGTAAATCAAGGTGATAAGCATTAGTTCCAATTTTCTTGAGAATTTTAAATGGACCACATGCGTGCATGTAATTTCTTATATTTATATAACGCCGCCAAATGCAATCAATACATAATCACCTTCTTTATATTCTTTCATTGAGCGATTATGATTTGCCTTAGAAGCATCATTACTTATAGTAATTTGCTTTCTTATATCTTCATGGAGGCTTTGAAAATCTTTAGCAAATGAGAATGTTGCATCGTAAAATACATGAGATGGTAGGTTTGCTACATCTATTGGTTGTCGTGGTTTTGACCATAGACTATCTCAAATGGTGATTTTTTTGTAGTTCTAGATATAGTACTTATTATAAAATTCGAAGGTTGGTAAATGTAAATCCCAATTTCTAAACTTTACCTACCAAACATCTAAGCAAATTTCTAAGGTACATTAACTACTTAGTTTGTCCATCAGGGTGAAAGGCGAAAATTTTAATTTGGTACCTAATAATTTCATAATATTTTCCAAAAATATGAGACAAACTTAACATCTCTATGTCAGAAATAATGGTTAAAGGGAGACCATGGAGTCACACTATTTTCTTAAAAAATAATTTGGCTATATAAGAAGCATCATTTGTTTTTGAACAAGGTAAGAAATGAGCCATTTTTGAGAACCTATCCACTACAACAAAAATACTATCATGTCCTCATGCTGTCCTAGGTAATCCTAGAATAAAATCCATTGAGTCTTCCCAAAGCCTATAAGGAATAAAAGGCGTGTATTGCCAGACCTTTGTTTGATAGTTTTAGCTTTACAAATTAAACATTGAGCCACTAATTTTTGAACATCTCATTTTAATGAAGGCCAATAAAATCTATTTTCTAATAAACATATGGTCTTATCCTTTCCAAAATGACCAACTACACCCCCAAAGATGTAGCTCGGATAAGGAATTCTCTAAGAGAAGATCGAGGAATGCATAATTGTTTTCCTTTATATAAATATCCATTTGTTATCAAGAATGTCCTTGTAAAGTTATTGGTTTATCTAGGTGTTCAAGATAAGTTAGGTGAAAGTCGTACACAATATAATCATCTTTAATTCTATCAAATCTGGATTCTCAATTCTAAAGAGGAAATCATTAGGTTTACCGGATAAAGCATCAGTTTATTCTCAATTCGTGCTTATGCTTTAGAACAAAAGAGTAGTCTTGTAAAAATTCAACCCATTTTGCATGCCTATGACTTAATTTTGTTGAGTATTAATGAATTTTAAGGCATGGTGATCATAAGTATAAAATTCTCTATGTAAGAGATAATGTCGCCAATGCCTTAAGGATTGAATTACAAAGATAAAACTCTATCATAAGTGGAATATCGTTGTTTAGCTTCATTTAACTTTTCACTAAAGAATGCTATAGGATGATTCTCTTGACTTAAAATTCCACCTATCCCAATTCTCAAGCATCACATGTCACTTCAAAGGCTTTAGAAAAATCAAGAAGCCTAAGGATTGGTGCGTATGATAAGAACTTTAATTTTCTCTAAGGCCTTTTGCATTAGAGTCCAACAAATTTATCTAATTTTAGTATATCATTGGAGCAACAATGGTACTAAAATTCTTAATAAATCTCGATAAAAGTGGCTAAACCAAGCTTCTAACTTCAAGAAACTTTTAGGTGGTGGCCAATCTAAGATTGCTTTCACTTTAGAAGGATCGTTTAAGCCCAAGTAGGATATAATAAAGCCTAAAAAGATTACCTCGACTTGCAAAAGAAACACTTTTAAATTAATGTATAATTTCTCTTGTCTAAGTAGTTCAAAGACTTTTGTAGGTGTTGTAGATGTTCATTTTCACTTGGACTAAAAATCAATATCATCAAAATACACCACCAAAAATTTACCTATATATGATTTAAGAACAATAGTATTCATTAATCTCATAAATGTGCTAGAGCATTTGAAAGTCCAAAGGGCATGCCATTCATAAAGTCCATCGGGGTCTTAAAAGTCATCTTCCACTCATCTCGATCTAATCAATTTGATGATATCCACTTTTTAGATCAATCTTTGAAAAAAAATTTGCTCGAGATTAAATCTAACATATCATCTAATCGGGAATAGAAACCTATATTTGATAGTAATTTTATTTATTGCCGACTATCAACACACATTCGCCATGTTCCATCTTTCTTTGGAGTTAATAATGTTGGACGCACAAGGGCTAAGACTCTCTGAATAAAACCCTTTCTTAATAATTCCTCAACTTGTCTTTTAATCTCAACATGCTCGGTAGGGTTCATCCTATAATGTGAAGATTAGGAAGTTGAGAACCGGGTAAGAACTCAATAGCATGTTGAATGTCTCTTAGGAGGTAGCTCATCAGGAAGCTCATCAGGTGCAATATCGTTAAAATCAAAAAGAAGAGAAGAGACCACGGCAGGTATGTGAGTCTCATTAGAGTCCGGTATGACTTCTTTTACATGTAATATGTGAAAAAGAAATGGATCAAAAAATTCTTTTCGCAAGCTCCAAAACCTATTATTTCTGTCTTTGGCGTCAAAGGAGAAAGAGTGTTTTAAAGTAAGATAAATGATAGTATAGCCTAATAGGATTTTCTATGATAATTAATAAAGTTTGGCATTTTCTTCAATGAGGCTTAGGTTGCAAGTTAGAAGTTATTTTATGTGGTGTTATGGAGGGTGTTTTTTCTATTAGCTTTATTGGTAGGAGTTTAATAGTCTTATTATTATGTTTAAAAATATAAGTAGTTTCCCTACCATAGTGAATAACATTCATATCATATAGCCAAGGTCGCCCTAAGAGAATATGAGCAATGTCCATAGGAGAACATCACACCAAATTTGATCCTCATAGCTTCCTATTTTAATAGGAACTAAACACGAGTGATGGAAGAGATGTATGATTTACCCAACTAACATGAAATGGTTCAAGGTGAGGTTGATTTTAAGTTGGCTCGAGTTAAGGTGTGTGTTGAAATGACATTCATAGCACTCCTCCATCTATAACTAACCTACATCTCTTTTCATTACACAAAACATACATGCTAAAATGTTCTTTCTCCTCCAATCTTCTGCCTCATTTTTATTACAAGAAGACATCTCATCACATTAACATGAGGGTCATGTTAATTCCAATTCTTCATCGATAATGTCATCATAAACTTCTTCTAGATTATCATCTATTGATTTTCAACTTCTTCTAAAAATAAGATTTGAGCTTTACATTGATTTTGCATATGACCTTTTTATGACATTTAAAACATATTACTTCCTAATGTTCTTAGAGCTCCCTTCAATTGAAGTTTTAGGCAAGGGCCATTTGGATGAATGGGTCTAACAGTAGATCTATTGGATGAAATGGAAGGTACTTGACTTTTAATTTTAGAGAGGGAGGCGGATTTCTTTTGTTGTTCAACCAATAATGCATAATGAAATGCTTCCTCTAAAGATTGTGGGTCAAATAATTCAACTTCATTTCTAATTTCAGCCCTAAGTCCAATAACAAATTTATTGGCTAATTTCCAATCATTATCAGCACAATCAGTTCTAGAAACTAGATCTTCAAAAGTGTTCAAGTATTCATAAGATAATTACCTTGTCTCAAAGTTAATAACTATGTAGCTTCTTATCATGATGCCTAGGACAAGATTTTGCTCTTAACATTTCTTTCATTTCTATCCAAGTGAGGTTTGTCCTTCAATCTTTGTTCTTTAGCTAAAGTATTTGTCCAATAAATTTTAGCATGCCCTATCAATTTCATTTTAGCAAAAGTAACCCTTTGGTAATCATCCATTTTATACCAATCAAAGAAGTCATCCATTTGAACTAACCAATCGAGAAATTTATTTGGGTCATGTATACCATCATAAGTTGGGGCTTCTACTTTAACTCTTTGAGATGGATCATTAGAGTCTTCTGTAGTCTTAAAATAATTTCTCCCCTTCCACCATTTCTAGCAATTGATGGTCTTCTAAGTGGTTGATTTTTTTCTATGGTTTGGATATGAATCTTCTTCATCTATCCCTATTGGCACAATCTGAGTAGGTATTGGAGGAGGAGTTGGTACTCTATTATTTTGTAGATGCACTATAAGAGTTTGCATTTGTTGTTTAAGTTCTTGCATTTGATTCTTACTTTCTTCTAATATTTGTTGAGTTTTTAATTCATTGCCTTGGATCCTAAGATCTAAGGCATCAACTAATCTAGTCAAATTTTCAACTTGATCTTGAGAGATAGATTTTGGTGCCATGATTTTTTTTAAGGAAGAAAAAAAAAGATATATGAAAAGGGACCAATGAAAAAAAATGAAAAAAATAAATAAGTATAATATAATTGCAATCAAAGTGAAATTTTAAGCTAAGAGAACTTGGTGAGATACAAGACCACTTAAATCCCAAGCTCCCTAGACAGTTTAGGTCTTTTGACAAAGTTCTATTTAGCTTCCAAAATCACTATGTTTAACACTATATTATAACACATATATAT
This sequence comes from Cymbidium sinense, assembly GCA_021442155.1. Lineage (NCBI taxonomy): Eukaryota > Viridiplantae > Streptophyta > Magnoliopsida > Asparagales > Orchidaceae > Cymbidium > Cymbidium sinense. The sequence continues at coordinate 32,461,138 of CM038229.1, forward strand.
ATATATATATATATATATATATATATATATATATTTTTTAATGCAATGAAATAAAAATGCTCAAATTTATCAAGCCTTTTTTTCTTTTTTAAGAAAGCAAGTTATCATAAGTTAATCAAAGAAACTTCTAAAATTAAACCATAAACAATAACAAAGATAATAAAGCAAGTAATTAGATTTTGATTTGCACTAATGGCTAGGTTGTTTTAGATGAACTACCTCACCAAGGTACTCTATTAATTTTTTTCTTTTTTTGAGGGAGGGGAGGGTGCACATTCACACAATTGAAAATGGCTAAAATATATAATGGAGCTTACTAATTGAAATTTTATGCTATCACCATAAACTTGCAAGCAATATATATCTTTCCAAGCTACTAATATGCTTTTAAACTATCACATAAAAGAAAATTAATTAACCTCACAAGTCCAAGAAAACTCACAAGTTTGAAGACAAGTCCAACACTTGAGTTGCTCCCTTTGTTGAAGCAACTTTTGACCAAATTTGCTCTTCCAGCTTCACCGATACCAAATTTGATGGAGGTGGCATTCTTTCTTTGATGAGATTGAGAGAATGTGGTATTGGAGGTGAAGGAAGAAGATATATAGATAACTAGCTCCCACCAAGGATTGCCAAGGTTTGGCCACCAAGCTCTCAAACCACAAGAATAACTCAAAATTTGTAATAAAAGATCTCCTTCATTCTAATAAGAGGGGCTATTTATAGCCATTACAAGCATCTTTCAAAAGAAAAGAATTCAAAACATGGAGGGAAAGGTGGGTGGCCACATTAATATGAAGCAAATTATCTTATTATTTTATGTCATCCACCCATTTCATGATATTATTTTATGTGGATTCAACCACCTCACATGTCATGCTTTGAATTTTTAAATGCAAAATTTCAAACATGGAGTTTCTAGAAGAAAACTAAAAAATTACATAAATAAAAAAAAGATGAAATCATAAAATGGGCCTTAAAAGCAGGGCTAAGTCTTCTTTCTTGAATTTTCTTGGGCTTTAGCTTGAGATCTTGTAAATGTTGGCTCTAATTGATCCTCATGATTAGCTTGAGATCTTATAAATGGGCCTTGGGCTCTAATTTGTTGATCCTCATGATGTTCTACATCACTTTTTATATAACCACAAAGCACAAATAAACCAAAATGGGAGGTGAAATTACATATGATGTGACATAAATATAAAATATTCTATTGAACCTTTTAATAATGACATTAATAATTATTATTTTTATATTTTCTATCATTTTTGTTAGTCACCTCAACAAGAAATAAGAAATCGAGTGAAATGTATCCCCAAAAAGAACATGTGAACCTAGTAAAAGGAATAGTAGAAAGGACATCAAGTGGGGAGTACCTAAGCTTTGGGAAGAACTCTAGCACTAGTCAATTGGGGGAATTTATCTCCATGTGAGTAAGCATGTGAATGAAGTCACCTCAACCAAGTAGCTAATGCCAAGCTTCCTAGCACGCATGAGAGGCCATGACAAGGAACTGTTGCTTGACATATAAGACTCACCCAACCACCATAAGCATGAATGAGTCTCTTAGTATTATAGTAGGCATTCAACATTCACCCATTAACAAGATGCATGGACAATCTCCTCATATTGTAACTGATATATAACTTCTAAAAATTGACATGTAGTTTATTTTTGTGTCACTAGATCTTTTACAAAGTGAGGATTTTGTGGGGTGGATGACCTTTTTTACTTTATTTTGACTTTTTTATTGTTCTTGAGAGGAAGAGAATTTATTATTAAATTCTTATTCCCTACATATACTCATATTATAATATAATAAAATTTCTTACATTTTACATTCTTTCTATTAAGTCTTGTCTGATCTAGCTTTGCATCTCACATGCTTAAATAATGTCCATCATTACTCCACATACAAATTTGATATATACATATACACAAAGATTGACAGATAGATATATAACATCTATTTTAAATGTATGTGGTTCGTTAGAATTAAATAGGAGAAGCTATTTTACAAGAATAATTTGAGTAAAGGAATTATGTGAGTTAGTGGTTTAATGCGTATTAAAACACAGAAATATGTTGGGACTTATCCAAAGCATGGGTAAGATTCCTACTGCGTTGATTGCGATTAAATTTTGGAAATTTATAGAAAGAATATTAAGTACATATTGCCGCCATATTAAGTAGGATAATGGATGTTTAATTGAATTCGTCGAATGAGCACCCGATGTCAAAACGTAGATACTGTAGCTATTACCCATGCCTCTTGCTGATAGCGAAGCGAACCTCCTGACCGTTTGAATCTCCGCGCTGGCGCTATATCTGGGGAAAGAAGTGGAGATCCGTCATGGATAATATGTGATAAATAATAATTAGTCATAATATTCCACCCATAAGATGGGAGGTGATAAATTCAAAAAAAAAAAAAAAGATACTGTAGCTATACTGTCCCATTTGGTGCCATACCTAATCAGCAAGCTTATCAAAATAATGACAACAATGATTATTAATTAATGTTTTGCATCTATTATACATCTTAATTTAGTGGACCCAAAGATAAAAAAATAATAGTAGTTTGATGATAAGATCGATCATATAATAAAATATTCAATTTTAATTTAGTGAATTATGACAAAATTAAGATTCAGCTTGGTAATGAATAATTATTTCTATTCAATATACTTGTCAAATATTTTTTTCTTATTTTTAAAAATAGTAGTTTTTGTACGAAAAATACATTAAAATTTTTTTATTTTTTTTATAGGACTTCATTTGTAATGGAAAGTTTCCTAAAGAAACTTTTTTTAGACAGATTAAAATACACTTAGCGGCATAGATATTAAAATTTATGATAAGTCGTTCTCTAAAATAACCAATTAAATTCATTATGGACTAAAGAAGTCGTGAAATTTCGTTAAAGTTATTTTCCTTATTTAATACTCCGATTTATCTTCAGACTTTCGTTACGAGTCGCATTTCCAGAGCGACAATATTTTGAATTTAGCACACGTAACTGAACGAAGTACACATTTAGGACATCTGAGCGAATTTAATCTTAAATTTATACACATATATGTCTGGCTTGACAAAATTTTTTGGTTGAAAATCAAAAAACTTAGTAATAAAATTAGATTTATTTGGTGTGCTTTTAAAAAATAAATTATAAAGCTGCTATGGAGAAATTAATTTTTTAAAAAAATTATTGTGTTTATTATAAATATTTTTTAAAAAAAAAAACTTAAAAAAGTAGCTTTCTGACAATCATCATGCTCTCAGAGTTCTGATTCTTAAAATAATTTTTTCATCATAATTTTTTGAAAAAATAGTCAAAAAAAATTAGTAGCTAAATAAATCTGTTTTATTTTCTGATTATTTTCTAAAAAATTAAATAACTAAAAAATTATCTCAAATTAACACTAAGATGCACAATACTTATAAATTCTCTTTTTTTTTTTTTTAGCAGCCGGTTAGTAAACGAACACGGCTCCGTCACCGTCGTGCCCGAAATACAGTTCCAACGAGCTACCGTCAAAGCCGACAGTGACGAGGCTGACATCATTTGGCGTTCTCGTCTTTATTTTTTTAAATAATTTTACTTATTCGACTGTATTTTGGATTAAGTGTTTCTTTAATTTATTAAAACATAAATTAACGAATTTGTTCTATTCGATTGGATATAGTTTAAATCAATTATAGAGAATGGATGACTAAATGATGGAGATGATGCAGAAGATTGAGATGCAGCCGTCGGATCACCATCATGTAACGGTAGATTCGATAGATAGTATATATATATATATACTTATATATATATATATATATATATATATTATATATATATATATATATATATATATATATATATATATATATATATATATATATATATATATATATATATATTATTTTTTCTATTTAATATTTTTATAAATATTCAATGTGTGTCTCCTCACATACTAATTTTAACTTATGGCCAACGATCATCCGATGGGCATTGTAGAGTGATTATCAACTAGATAAGAGGTGAGAATGTTGGGAGAATATTAAAGGAGCATTGCATTTCAAATTCACATGATTCATATGTATTCTAAATTCATAAAAATGAATTTTGTAAGTGGGTGTCAATTAATTTAGTTGGTAAAAGCTTTGAAAGTTGTTGTCAAGATTTAGGATTTAAATCCTACTTACAATATAGTAAAGTCTAACCTGGTAGACATGGGTAGGAAAATAAATAAAGATTTTATAAGCCATTCTAAATTCACTATGAAAATATTTTATTTTTTTTTTATTTTAAGTTAAAAAAAATATAAATTAAAACTCATGTAGTTTTTCTTACACATTCAATACACAAAACATCCCCTAAAAATTAGTTCTTTATTTCTATATTTATATCATCAAAATCAAGATGTTGAACCTTGAAACTCATAGGGCTAATCATCTCCACTGCTAAAAAGAAAAGATTAAGTTTGAAGATCATAATAATGGTTTTAAATATTGCTATTTATACATGACTTGTCAGTGGTTAAACCCACAACAATAACTATCCCCCTTTTACAAAACACTACCTCAAACCTCTTCTCACTCTCGAAAACCCTATCTCCTACCCGAGCTACTTCACAATTGGTACTTTTCCATTTATTTATATTTTTCCTTGAGCTCCTATATTGGTATAAATTCTTTGATTTTTCTCCTCCCTCCAACCCTAGGTGTCACATCATCCCTCTTATGCAAGCTTATCTTTCAGCCTGTTCACAAATACGTTTTCTAATCATATTCTTAGTATTCCAATTTTCAGCATCATTTATTGCTAGATATAGGCTTGTTACTCAATTTTTATGGCTAATTTTGAGTTTGATCAAGTATTTCTCCCTTGTTATCATTTTATTCCTCAAATTCAACATTTATTTCATTAATGATTCTTTATTATGTTAGTTACTATTATCAACATAAAGATTATCCTAGACAATTTTAAAATGTCTCAAACTCTTATTTCAATTAAAAATACATATGTAGCTTGCTAGGTATCCCTCACAATCTCTTTCATGAGAATATGATCTTAAGTATGAAAAGTTTTGCAAGAGATTGAATTAGTGCCTTTACTTATTGATGATTTGTTAGGTGACAATATCCACCTTAATCCATCTCTGCTTTCACCTACTTTAAATATTGAAACTATTGATTTCTCAAGGGCCATGCGTAAGTCAAATATACATAAGCTTATTGAAGGGCCTGTAAATGCTCATGATATTTCTTCATCTCATGATATAATGCCTGTTCTCAAATACTACACTTAGTTATTATGAAGTGGAGGTTGTGAATAATAAAAGCTTAGAGTAGCTTCGAGAATTTATTAAAAGTTTTTCTATTTTTGTGGGTAAAATATTTTATTTGGTATTTTCTCATAGAACCAATAATTGAAAAAATCTTTCTCCATTATCTTCGATTTACTAAATTTCAATATAGCTATAATAGCTCTCGTGATGATTTCATCATTTTGTAACTAACAAGTGTAATAACTCCTCTAATGATTTTGGTATTTTATAATTAGTATGTAAGTTTGAGACATTTTGATAGATCATTTATAATCTTTATGTTGATAACAATACCTACTATAATTTGCCAATAAGATTTTATTATGTTTTATTAATTTAGTTAATATTTATATTGTTTTATGTTATAGTTCCATTCAATAATCAATTATTAGAATTTTCATTATTTTCATAAAATTCTATACTATAAAATTTGAAGTTATATATCTATGCTTACATATTCTTATAAATAAATTATTTTCTCTAATGAAATGATGCTTTATTTGAACTTAGGATAAGTTAGTGGGATACATTCCTTTAGAATTTTATAATTATTAAAATAGTAATGATGTCATTATATGTACATGGAGCATGATCATGGGATTTAATATTTATGAAAAATGGCAAACTTAAGATTGCATGCAAAATATTTAATTATCTTTCTTAAGGCTATAACATGATTGGATTGATTTGAAATTCATGAGGAATCTAGGAATTTTGGAGCATATGAGAAGTACTTAACTTCATTTTAGTTGATTTTGTATTTTATCTTATTTATAATTATTTTATTAAGAAGGGTATAATGATGAGAACTCCATTGTACTCCAAGTTCTCATGCCATTATTTTGAGTCAACTATTTGTATGTCTTGGGAGTTTTGATAAACATATGAGTGAGTTAATGTCATTTTAATTAGCTTATATCATATGTATAGAAAATGATGTAGAGCTAGATCGATAAAGATTATTGCATTTCCCACTAAGAGCTATTTTTAAATATTTTCCTTTATATATTTCCTTCATTGTTCATACTTATTTTCTTCTTTATTAGGGCTAATCTTGAAAATCTTCAAATCTCAATTCTACACAAAAACTTTAAAATTGTAGTTTTAATTAGAAATGGATAAGAGTTGTTTGACTAAATCGAAATGGAGATGAGGGTTCATTAAAAGAGATTGTTCTTAAGGGAGCCGATGTAGTGCATTGATGTCAATTAGTCACCAAGTGGTTTCAATCAGAATACTAGGTTAGTATGACAAGTTATGTGCTTCTTTTTAGTTATACTCTAAAATTTTAAATGATATATTATAAGAGATGATTACCAAAAATACTAAATTGCTAAGAAACAAACATGCCCACACATCGTAGGTCACGTGAGCTTTGCTAAAAAAAAAAAATTGTAATGAAATATTATATACACTTTATTTTTTGGTATCAGCTAAGTGATTAAATTTATTTTGTATATGGTGTATCCATGATAAATTAAACTATTGATGATCATTATAATACATAAAGATGGTCCAGGGTATTTTGAGAATGTCAGATTAAGATGGGTGATACTATGTTAAGCTGTCTATGGTGGATATGTAATCATTTGGTTAAATTCTAACTATGTTGTTAACAAAATTTACATACACATCTCACAATTCTTGTACATTTATGTATCTAACACTTATAGTTTGATAGTAATAAATATAACAATTTTCCTATGCATGAAAAGGTGTGTCGCACTTTAATAAATTAATAATGGTGTTATTTTTTATGCAAAATCATAGTGAACAAAATAAAAGTACATCATACAAACTCTAGTGGTTTTTATTTAGGTGACTGAACAAGATATCAAGGAATAATATTTTATCTTGAAAGTTAAAAATATCACCCTATAATGGATTTAATCACTTAATAGAACTCTTAAGGTTAATAAGTCTATGTGTATTATAGATGTTTCCCTCACCATACATAGGTAAAGTAAGATAAATTTATTTTACCTGGTTATAAATTTCATATAGAGGCAACCTCTTGCAGTTAATTACAGATATGATTTCCTATGTAAACACTCAATTAAAGTAGCTAGATATTTTCTCTATAGATTTCAATGTTTGAGCCAAGACTGCCAAATATGAAAGTTAAATGAGATAGATCAAATAGAACATCTCTTTTTAGGTTACAAATAAGAAGAACTAATAAGCCAGGTAAGCACTATAATCAATTTTATTGTTAGTTTATATTTTTGAAATTAAGATTTATTATTATTTTGAGGTGACATCTTTTAGAATACTAGGACTTATATTCAATAGCACAATGCACCATAAGAAATCACACTATCATTATTGGAAACGTTTGTCAAAAATTAGGGCATTTCTATTAGAAGTGCATTCTCACCAAAAAAATAATAATAAAATCCAATGAAGAACATCTTTTGATTTATTTTTTGATGGATTTTCCACTAATAATTTCTGTTAAATTGACAAAAAGCCATGGGAATAATTTTCAAAAATAAAAAATTTAATCAAATTTTTGATAGAATTTCTAGAAATTGTTTTACTAAAATTTCCACCATATATTTTTGTAAAATTCAAATGAAAAAATTTTTTTTTAGTCATATTAATACAACTGTATCAATTTATCTAATGAAAATTTTGTTAGAAATCCACTAAACTCTGCATAGAAATGGAAAAAGAAAAGTATACTTCTTATATTTTCTTAATTTTTGCATCTCTAATCAAACATAGAACATTGATAATTCCCATAAATGCAAATTATCTATCTACAAGCCACAATTAAATGCACTAATAAAAATCAAATAATTTATACATGAAAAAAGAAACTTTCAATCATATATAACATGTAATTATAATAAAATTTTTATAACATTACATACAATTATTTAATAATCCTAGTAGTACATTAAAACAATTGATACAAATACAAACTAGTCCTTATCAATCTCTTTTTCTTCCTCTTCCTCCTGCCCCTCCACCACTAGCTTTTTTCCTCTGTTTATCTCAGTACATCTTTTTCATTCTAACTTTTATAGCAGTCATTCAAGCTTCTATTTGAGCAGTCACTCAAGCCTCAATCTATTAGACCAATATAGTTACACTTCTTATATATACATTGTCATTCAAATTAGTGCTTGGTTCAGATAATGAATGATGTTCATCATATGTCAAATCTTGAGAACCTAAACTATATGATATTTTTTTTCTTTCTTCCTCCAATAGCTTCTCTCTATATATCAAACTCTGACTACTTTTATTGCCTAGTTGAAGTTCCTACACCTACCATCATCATCTTCAAGTTCATGCACTTATCTATAAAACATTATGATGTAATTAAAACATAATACAATAGTAACTATAATGTGATTTTAAAATAAATATTTTGCTTGTATAAGCTCTTTGTGACTAGATGTTAACCCACTGTTGGTTGACTTCGTATTGATATGTTCTACTATGTAGCATTACATGTGTTGGTTCTCTTCCAAGCACCTATTTTTGTAAACATATTTATGAAGTTAGTAAATGGTGGTTATAAATTTTTCTCTTAGCATACATCACTTAAGTATTACTAATATTCTCTTATACTCAATATGAGGAAATAAGCCTTTATTATGTAGGGAGTTACCCATGTTCTCACAATTAGTTGCTCGATTTTATTTTGCTTACTACCTTCTTTGAAAATTGTCAGAAAAAGCTTAAGATCTACATAGATCATCACACTTCCTATCCAATCCAGAGAGACCTCTACACAAACTTATAAATCTTTGTAAACATATTGAGTAAATGAGTAGTGCCTCTAATTTCAAAGTTCTTGTTGATATCTTTATTGTGCTCTGGCAGCAAACAAAATTTTTTTTTTGGTATTATAAAACATATTAATGAGAATAATTAGAGTATGAACATCATGCATAATATAAGTATAGAGAGCATACTTAATACCTCAAATTCTCTTAATCACATGTTAAAAACTACTATTAGTATTATCTTCCATGATACATATAGATCATCATATTTGCTTCTTATTTTATTTACTTATATAGATGGATTGAATCTACAATAGAAACTTTGATTTGCACTACATAAAATAAAAATTAAAAATAAAGCATACAAACTTACATATCTCCATCAGACTCAACATAGGTGTATGTAGTGGTTGCTTTTAACTCTAGCATGCTCAGCAGTAGTAGATGGACTAGCTTGATGTGTTGGTGGTGGTAGTAGTGGTGGATGTAGATAGCTAGGTTCCTTATAATTGTGTGTTTGAAAATGGTAAAATAGAGTGGTGTCAATAGGTTCTATGGATTAATAGGCTGGTGCAAGTGTAGGTGGAGTGGTATGGGGTTGGTGAGATTAGTAGTGGTTAAGACAAGAAATGATCTCCTTCTTTATTCTGAAAGTACTCGAGATCGATGGGGAGTCATCACCATCTATAATACCATTTGAATTAGAATCTATCATCCAAAGAGCAAACACATTGATGTCTGATTCCATTCAATTAGAGAACATGTAAATAAAAAATATGTGAAACTAATACATATGAGGATTAATAATCAAGTTATTGATATCTTACTAAAACTTGAATTGAAGTATTCAACAAATTACAAGATCAACTCAAAGTCATATCAAAATATGAATTAAGTTTAAAAGAAGATGATGAAAAATAAATTTAATTTGTTTGTCATTTAAACTTCCTATTTCATTTATTATGCTTTTATTATGCTCTGAGTATTTAAAATTGGAATTTTTTGTAATTAAAATTTTAATAAAAAAAGTCTAGAAGAATCTTTTGCGTTTATAAATAATAGTGTATTTATAATAAAGTAGAAAAGAAAAATATGAGAGGGAAAAAGAATTTTGTAGGAAAATTTGACTAATTATCATTTATATTGAGAATAGTAAGAAAATTTCTCTTATTAAATTTTTGGTGAATTTTTAATAGAAGTGTTTTCCCTAATCGCAGTGGCTTCGCTCACCACACTTCCAAAAATAGAAATAAGATGATATTTTAAAAAAAAAATGAGCAAAATATAACACTTTATATTGTGCCTTCTTGATAAAGAGTGTAATTACCAAGTGGAAAAATCAAACGGTCATAACGAATAAAATAATATTGGTTTGAATGGTAAGACAAGAAATGATATGCTTCTTTATTCTGAAAGTACTCGAGACTGAAAGATGAGGGGAGTCATCACCACCTCTTAATACCATTTGAATTAAAGAAAAATTTAATAATTAGAGCAATAAAAAATTATCATAAAGTTTAAACTTAAAAAAGATAATGCATAATTAAAGTATCTGAAGAAGTAAAAAAAATTATTCTAAGTATTAAACTTTAAAAAGTAACAATTATAGTTTCTAAAATAAGTAAATAAATTATTCTAAGTACTAAACTTTTAAAAAATAGTGCATAATTACAATATCTAAAAGAAGTTAAATAAATTATTCTAAATATTAAGCTATTAAAAATAGTGTTAAATTACATTATCTAGAAGAAGTACAAAAAAGCAAATTCTAAATAAAAAACCTAAACAAATGGCAGTGCATAATTATAGTATCGACAAGAAGTAAGAAAATACATATTAGTTATAAAAATATATATATAATTATTGTATCTAAATGAAGTAAAATAAATCATGGCTTTCATTTAAAATATCTTTTTTGCCTTCAAGTCAATGCATCTACTCATATTTGATGCATACCTAGTTGTCAGCTTTAGTGATTATATGCACTTACAAACTATTATTTATTGATCTAATGTGAGGAAGTATTTGGCTATAGGCTTCAAAACATTACCTTTAACTTCTTCTTTGACAATCACGTTATCTTTACTTTTCTCTTTGACATCCATCATAATGTTGAATATATTATAGAAAAAAAATTTATATATTCATAACAACAAGATTATGTCTAATCAAATTAATCTTTCAGTATAGTAAATCTTAGAATATACTTATTTTTGTACAAAAGGAAAACAATCAATTTGACTTAAGTTGGGTGAGAAAGTATGCCTATTTACATGATGAAATTAAGTTATTGGCTAAATTAGCAAGAAGGGTCAAGGGGCTACTGTTAATTGTCCTACACTCCCATTATCGTGTAATGAGTGAAGATCCTCTATATTCAAGGATGGAGAGTAATATGTATGCATGGTGTTATCCACATTCATCATAAACATAGGGTTTCTAAATATTCTGGTTGATTAATTTCTAGGCTTTAAGATGAGTTTATGAGTTATTAATTTTTTATTCAAGTTGATTTTAACTTGGAGTAAGAAATTTAAGTCCTAAAACCCTACCAAAATACAGGTCATAAACAACAATCATCTAACTTAAAAAAAACTTCTAAAAAGCAAGTGATTTTTATTGCACGAACAAAATAAACATGCCAAATAATCAATCCAAATAGAAGAATAATGAAAGACCGGTGCAGTTGGGCCCTAGAAAAGAAAAAGAGTTAGTTGCTGAGCTCAACTCTTATACAGCCCATATTACAATTACATGAAATGAAATCAAACTCAAGTCACGGTAGTCTTCAAAACTTCTCTTGATTTTCTAAATCTTAGGTCCTCCAACATCAGAAGGCCTCCTAGGTCTATGCTACCTCTACTCAACTTGATTCACATGGCTCTAACTATATTCTATTATAAAATCATATTTAAAATTTCAAAAAAGAAACCCTCATTAAATATTCAAAATAAATGTTAGATATAACACACATACACACCAAAAAGTGATATATCACATAATTAGACTTAGCACCAATCGATGCCAAGCTTACCATCCTAATGGGCTATGTTAAAGGGACAAACAACACCTACTAGCAAAAACATACGACTTATTTTTAATTATTATAGCTGACCCTTATTTAGGCACAAACCACTATAGAAGACATGGTTAGTCTAATAAAAATTCCCTACCACCTAAAAAAAGTTTGTGTATAGTAGGAGAAAAATCTTTGGTACACGTTGATCTATTAGTCATAAGATTTCTTATTAAGTGATTGAATTCATCATAGGATGGTATTTCTACTTTGAGATGGTATATTATTCTTTAATGTCATGTTTGATCACTCAAATAAGAATTCCTAATATCTCCATGGTTTTCCACTTTAAATCACCACAAGGGATTGGTTCAGAATCACTCTAATCCAATAATTTCCTCAGAGCACTCAAAGTATGGAAAAGCATAGCAAAAGCAATAATTTTGGTAGAGTCATAAAGATGAAAGATGAATCACTAAGATTTAGGATGAGGGAGATGAGTTCATTAAGACCTGATATCAAAAAATTTAAGCAATAATACTAAGTGCATCATTTACTACCAAAAAGCTCACACATGGTATGGAAAACCATAAACCCTAACATTTAGATTTATTGATTGTAATTTTATTTATGAATAATTTATTTGTTCCTAAATGGGTTGCACTGATTATTATTTTGATGATTGACATGCTAATAGAAAAAAATTGAAAGAAGAAGATGAGAGGAAAGGGAGTTAGAGTGTTAAAGCTTTTTTTTAAACATTATTGAATAAAATGTTTTCATCTCTTTTGTTTTTTTTTATTTATACAATGTGTATTGTGATTGTAATGTTCAGCATTTATGTTGCTAAATGAGTTGGTGTACTTAACATTATCATTGTCTGATAGGTTGTTTGCTTAATTTCAATTTCATATATCTTCATATATGAATATGTGACGTAGTTACTTGAAATTGTTGTCTCCAAATACTATATGTGCAATTAGTTTCAAAATTGCTTCAATATTTTTTTTTCAATGGTTTAACGACTGCAATAAGTTTTATTAACCACCATAAAAGATGTTTTTTTTAATATTACTCTCTCTTTTTGATGATAACAAATTTATGTTGGCACTCGCTATTGAAGAGATTATAAATGGCAAAAATTTTAAATTAAGCATCATTACTGATTTAATTAGGTAATTAAGAAGGATATAAAAAATTAACAAAATAGGCCTAGTCACCTCAGCGGGTGGTCTGACGGATGCCATCGGGATGCGCTCAGCGGCGACTATGGATTTTTTTAAAAAAATAATAATTGATCCCCATTTTTGAACATATCGGGTTCATTCGTGTCAATTTCACGCATTACTTAGTGTCGTTGGAAAGATAATAAAATTCTACAACTTTTATGTTGTGGCGGCTTTCGGAATTTAGCGATTGAGCAATTTTGCAAATGTGTGAGATGTGAAGTTGCAAAAAAACAATATTGATGCCTCATTTTTTGGCCATATCGGACTCATCGGTTTTTGGCGTGTTTAGCATCGTTGGAAAGATAATAATAAATTCTACAACTTTTATGTTTATAACTTTTGACGAACCTCGCCCGATTTTTGCAAATGTATTTTTTTTTTTTAAAAAAAAGGAAGAGTCTAAATATTTGGAAATGTAAAAAATTTGACTTTGAAAAAATTAAAAATATTACAACAACACTCGTTTGTGTGATCTTAACACAATGCTTGTTGAATACATATATTTTTTTGATAATATTAAACATTCTAAGTGTATTAATTTTTTTGGTATGAGTCTAAATAGTTGTGAGTTAACCAAATAAAACTAAATTGATAACAAACAAAAGTATGTACAATTGAATCAATAAGTGGACATAACAAATAAAAAAATAGATATGACTACATGACATAAACTGGTAAAAAAAAAATACAACTATTCGATGTCGCGTGGAATGATCGCTACCGTGAGTGTAATGAGATGGTGGTGACGGCGTGGCCGATCCGCAAATGATCGCGATCCTCCTCCTCATCCACACTTTCCGGGTTGTTGCATCCCAAGTCCGTAACATGTGGTATCTCGGAAGTCTAAGATGCAGTGCAGACTACCATATGGCGGTGTCATGTGGAATGATGGTGGAGCATATGTAGGCGGGATCAGTGCATGCCATGGTTTCATCTGAGACCACATTGCATCCTGATATGAATCGGGGTATGTGTGAATGGATGATCGTCCCACCACTAGCATATCGATGGACCACATCCATCGGCCGTGCATCTGCGCGATCACGAAGTTCTAATAATCATATCCTTGTATCTCGATATATGCATGTTCCGCTCCAGCATATCATGTCGTCGATGGATTTTTGAAATTCTATGTCACCATCTCTATCGAAATAGCGTTGAAATATATCTTCAGTATTCAGGATGTGCTCGCAAAGAAAGTAAATTTATATCAGGGTTTCATTGTAACAAGGGAAAGCAAATTGTAATTTCACATAGACTTACCATCAAACGATCTCCAGGCGCACGAGGGTAGTATGTGTCAGGTGAAACTGTCAGTACCTTTAGCATATAAAGTGAAGCTCAAGATTGGTACCACCTCATGTAACGGTTGATCGCTGGCTCCGATCATCCTGTGCTGAATCCATAGACAACCAACTCACGTTGCCGCTCCCACTGTGCAATGTATGAGTGGTTGTACATGCTCCAATCAACGTCGGCCTTTCCTCGTCCATCAACACGAACAAATGATGGATCTATCGGGTCAACATCAATCATGGGAGGCATGTCGAACTGTCTGATCACACGATCAGGCAGGTGCCACTCTACCCTCTTCCAACAAATCAGCGGTACTCTGGCTAGCCATATCTCCTCTCCCACAAACATATATGCGCGATGCATGCGGTCGATGTCCATATGGCTCCCAGATGACCTGCACATGTACCATAAGTTACTCTGAAAATTGAAATTCCATGACGAGTAAACAAGTAAAAATGATAGTTATTTAGCGTACCTGACTCTGCAGAAGTCCATCCAACTCATCCCTGTATACTCTGATGTTGGATGCTGGCATTTCTCGAACAAATCCTTCATTCCAGCGACATCCAATGCTAAGACCATCAATGTCTACAGGATAGGGAACACGTAAGGTAGGTCTGCCAACATGAATGTGCTCCTAGGCCCATACCTACAGTAAATGAATACACCATGCTATGTTGCTGTGCTTCAGCTTGGTTTCCTTATGCAACTCTCTATAAAGATACGCAAGCACAGCTGAGCCCACTGAGAAACCCCTAAAAGAATGAATATCCTCTAGTAATGGTAGATCGCAGTGGACCTCACGGGCACGAAGTGTAGAAGAAGAAAAGACCATACAAGCGTATGTATGCTTTGATATGTATAATAAACTGGAGCTCTAGTAGATCTAAGTATGAATCTCTGTAAAAAATCCACCTCAGCCATCATAACAGTAAGCATGTGCGTGCATGCGCCTGACCCATATGAAACTCTGAGGTGATATGTGGATGGATCGGATCGATACCGGTTTGGCTGGATGCGCTCAATCAACTCATCACGTGATGCGGTCACGTAGCACCGTCTCCCTCCACTGACAACACGCCAATAAGAGGAGGGCCATCTATACGCAAGATCATCGCACATCACGTAATGTGGTGTCATCTCATCACTAGCAAAGTGGAATGTGTTCGTCTGCGGGCACCAGCGCTCCACTAATGACGTTAGTAAGTGATGATCCAGCTTAATGTACTGCATCTATGAGACACTATCAAAGTCGACATCTCGCAATGCACCCATGAATCGAGGGCAATTAACGGCCATTCTTGAACATCGCAAATGCGGCGACCTCAAAAAGAACCATCAAAATGGAGCATGCATAGACTACGTTAGTATAACAAGCATGTACATTGGCGCAGAAATAACTTCAAAAAATAATGTACCGAATCAATGTCTACGTGTAACATAGCTATCTAGGTGCACCTGCCGGTGGTGGACCGTAGTCCTCAGTAGTGTCCTCTGGTCGTCGCCTCCTCCTGCGTGGGGGGCGGGGGGCTTCACCGGCAGACATCTTAACCTGGTATCATTGAGGCAAACAACATAGTTAGCATTTCAAAAAGTATTACATTGCATTGTAATTCAGAGTACTCGTAGGTCAAAGGACTAAAATAAATCCTAGCTGTAGAAAGACATACATAAAAATAGGAAGGCATAAAAAAATTTTAAAAATAGATGCTATTAATTGAGAGATTTTAGATTTAAATTTTAAATTGACAATTTGATTTTCCACATTGTGTAATCTAAACACTAAGCAAAGAAATATACACTTTCGAACAAGTTCAACAGATAAAAACTAATCAAAAGATGCACTGCTTGAAAGTAGACAATATGACATTAAACATAGGACTATAGTAGACAATATGACATAAATCACTAGTCAAAATAGATGAGAGACAAGTACACAGTAGGACTAATACAACAATAGCATAAACACACAATATGACATCAAACAACTAACTTAGAAAACATCACACTCTACGTGCATGGCCGGACACGTTGACCTATTATGCCCAATAGTCTTACAAAGCGACTGCATCGGAACTTTTAGGAATGTTCTCATCCATGGTATTTTAAATCTGCTTGCCCTTGGCCTTCTAGACTTTCGCTTAATATTAGGTGGGTTATAAGTTTCATAACTGCCTTCTGTGATGTGATCTGCCCACTCCTCCCGATCAGGTATCACATGAAACTCTCCCTAGTAGGTGCTAATATAATTCTGCAAGCTGTAGTACACAGAGACATATTGCACGTGGTTTAGGTGGCGATGGCTCAAAACTGCAATCACGTGTGGACAAGGTAGGTGATAAGGCGTGGTTGTCTACGTGCATTGATCATAGTTCTCAAAACTTCAACTTTGTAGGTTCGATTGCTGACATCAAACACTTGATACTCAGACATGCTAATCCTAACAGGTTTAGATAATCTTTGTGCCTCGCATTCATTAGCAGTAAGTGTAGCTTTAATGCGAGGGAAAAATAAGTTTTCTTGTTGCCTTTCTAGAGCGGCAGCCTTTTCAAGATGTTTCATGAAAAAAGAAACTATATTATAGTACACTGCCGTAATCAGAGCTTGAATAGGTAAACCACGTGCACGTTTAAGCACGCATTGAAGCACTCTACTACATTTGTCATCATAGTCGTCGTGCTATCATGAGTTTGAGTCCACCGTTGAACATCCCTTAGCCCAGCGTGTATGCCTCCCGCTAATATTCTTAATGTCGACATGTGCCTTTTAAAAATTCGAATATCATCTGTGTTTCCTGCAACATATATTTTCTAACACATGAATTCTACATCAGCTATGCCAAGTTGACGTACTGCTCTCTTGAAGTTCTCCCTCAAATGGCGCAGACAGAAATGATGTGCAGCCCATGGGAAGATTTCTCGACAGCCACAGACAAGACCTGCATGTCTATCTGAGATAAAGCATAGATCACCCCTCATAGACACTAATGGGATAAAGTCCTGAAGAGTTTGCAAAACCAAATCCAAGACTCGATGCATTCTGATTCAACCACTGTGAAGGCCAGTGGGAATAACTCATTATTTGCGTCGATCCCAACGATAAGTAGAGTGCCTGCACTTACCGAGAAAAGTCCCATCGAGACCAGCGGGCGACAATATGACCTATTGGCGGCTCAACAGATCGTTGATCTATTTGATTACGTGGAATGTGCAGATATATTGAGCGGGCATGGATGTGCAAGCATCATAAATTTTCCTAATGATCACGTAAGATTCCTCCCAACTACCAAAATAGCCTTAGCGCTTTTATTATGCATCGCTTTCATATAAGACTGCATATTGAACCCGACTATCATATAATCTCCCGGGCTTGAGATCCAAGCGGCTTTTGCAGGTGGATGAAATAACTTAAATTATGTTGTGCATTGCATGTCGCATTAAGAATTGAGTGGCTATAGTATGAGGAGAGTCAAGCAGACCAATTCTCCAGTTCCATCCAACCTCTTGGCGAAGGCATGTAAGCGGAACATGTCTCATCGGTGAGAATGGTGGGTGCACGTAAATCTTGATTTGCTTGAGGCATATATGACATATTCAACATTGTTTATAATCGATCACCCACCAATAGCAAATTGCAACTGCTTCTTATCATGAAAGCACATACCTTCCACTAATTCATGCGGATGCAATTCTTCTTGAAGGTTGAATCATTTGATGGGCCATCAATGCAAGGTCTTCATCCCATTCTCAGTGGTTTGACTCGCGTATCATTATTGTATCAAATGCTCCTCATATGACTCGTTCTCCTTGAGTAATCGGCGAGCATTTGATACTATAATCAATTATCGGATTTGATTGTCGATTACTGAGAAGCGAATCATCGAGGGCATTTGATACATAATAATGATTATATGTGCAAACCCAAAAGAATGGATGAAGACTACCTGATAACCCATCATTGACAATGTACATCCTGAAATAGTGTTTATATGATAAGCGATTACAATTTCTTATGGTCGATGTCTTGAGCATATGCTCAAGCAATCAAGATTTATCTCCACCCATTCAGACCATGTTTGCATACATGCGCTAGAGGCGAAACTTGGAACTGTAACCTTTCGCTTATCTTTGGTGCAAGTATTTAAGTTACACCTGCGTCGGCGGGTTGGATCTCAAGCCCGAGATATAGAAGTAAGATATATCTCAGTGTCTTATATGAAGGCTTGGGATGCAATGAAAAGTAAGGCTATTTTGGCGATTGAGGAATCTTACAGATTAAAAAAAATTGTTTGCATCATCTGCGGTTTATCTATGCGGTCCATAATCGAATAGATTCCAACGGCATTCATTGAGTCTGAGGTTGGCGATATCGCCGATTCTGATGTTTTTTCAAGTCATTGTTTGATGTCATGTTGTGTGTTTATGCTTTATTGTATTGTATCTGCTCTCTATATCTATTTTGAGTGATTTATGTCATATTTACTCTGTGAGTCCATGTTTAATGTCATATTGTCTACTTTCAAGCATCTTTTGATTAGTTTTATCTTGAACTTGTTGAAAGTGTATATTTCTTTTTTAGTGTTAGATAACACATGGTGGAAAATAAAATTGTCAATTTAAAATTTAAATCTAAAATCTCTCAATTAATAGCATATTTTAAAATTTTTTATGCCTTCCTATTTTTATGTATGTCTTTCTACGGATTTATTTTAGTCCTTTGACTACTCTACGAACAATGCAATGTAATACTTTTAAAATCGACTATGTTGTTTGCCTCAACGACCGTTAAGATGTCTGGAGGCGCCCACATTGACTACGGTCCGCAAGAACCCCACCGTATGTTATGTTATGTGGTAAGCGTCGATTACATTATTTTTTGAAGTTATTTATGCGCCATATACTAACGTGTCTGCATGCTCTATCGACAGGGTTTGATGGCGACACTTGCCAAGGAATGGCCTGTATCGATTCATGAGTGCATTGCAAGATGTCGCGAGGTCTCGCAGATGCATTAATT
This sequence comes from Cymbidium sinense, assembly GCA_021442155.1. Taxonomy (NCBI): domain Eukaryota; kingdom Viridiplantae; phylum Streptophyta; class Magnoliopsida; order Asparagales; family Orchidaceae; genus Cymbidium; species Cymbidium sinense. Next base: position 32,480,753 of record CM038229.1, read on the forward strand.
TGGATCATCACTTACCGACGTCATTAATGGGCGGTGCGCACATTCCACTTTGCTATTGAGATGGCGATCACACTACGATGTGCGATGATCCCGGCGTTTAGATAGATGGCTATTGGCGGTGTTTGGTGGAGAGAGATGGTGGGCTGGCGTGATCGTTGATGAGCGCATAACGCGTGTATTATGATCCGATCCATCTACATATCACCTTGGAGTTTCATATGGGTCAGGCGCATGCGCGCTCGCTACGATGGTGAGGTGAACTTTTACGAGATTACTTAGATCTACCGTGCTCCGGTTTATTTATGTCGAGCATACGCTTTGCCATTTCTTTTCTTCTTCCGCTCGAGGTCCACCGCTATCATTACTAGAGGATATTCATTCTTTTAAGGGTTTCTCGTGGCTTAGTATCGATGCTTTACAGAGAGTGGCAACAAGCCGGTAGCGATGTATTCATTTCTTAGCCAGGAGAACATCATGTTGGCGCCTACGTGTTCCCTATCGCATTGATGGTCTTAGCGTTGGATGTCACCTGAATGAAGGATGTTCAATGCCGATCCAACATCGAGTATTGTGGATGGATGGACTTAATTGGTAAATGCTAAATAACTATCATTTTTACTTGTTTACTTGTCATGCTTTGAGTAACTTATGGTACATGTGTCATCGAGAGCCATATGGACATCACATCCGCGCCGCGCATATATGTTTCTGAGGAGAGAGATATATTACACCACCGATTTGTTGGAAGAGGGTAGAGTATCGATCAATGAGGTCGGCATTCCATGATTGATGTTGACCGATAGATCCATCATTTGTTGTGTTGATGAGCGAGACGTTGATTTGACCGCACCACTACATTGCGCGATGAGTGGCGGCGTGGTTGTTTGGCGTATTGACGGATGATCGGGCCGTCATGGTACCGATCTTGGGCTTCACTTTATATGCTAAAGGAAAAGCTGCATACTACCCTGTGCACTGAGATCAAGATGGTAAGTCTATGGAATTACAATTTACTTTTCCTTTTACAATGAAACTCGATATAAATTTACTTTCATTGCGCGTGAGCACATCCGAATGAGATATATTTGCTTATTTTGGCAGAGATGGTGATACAAAATTTCAAAATACACGATTATGGCGGTTGTCGCGTGAGCGAACATGCATATATCCGATAGCAGATAGGATATAAAATTCCACGCATTCAGCCGACGCGATGCCATATGCCGCCGCTGATGATGGTCCATCTCGCCATTCATATTCACGCCCCACCGGCTGCATGCTCATAAACTCATATTTGAATACGCCATTTCCATGCCATTAAAAGGTACAATTCTTCCAGCACAGTGCGAAGAATATCGGCGATCGCTAAGACCATGTCACCACCACTCCGTAGCGATCGATTCATACATCAGCAGCGATTTTTTACCAATATATGTCATGTAATTTGTTATGTCCACTTATTCGAACCAATTATATATGTTTTTAGTTTTAGATTAACTCACAACTATTTAGATCAAAAAATTAATATGAATGTTTAATATTATCAAAAATATATGTATTCAACAAGCATTAAGATGTTAAGATCAGTCAAATGTTGTATATATTTTTAATTTTTTGCAACGTCAATTTTTTTACATTTTCAAATATTTAGACTTCTTTTTTTTAAAAAAAAATATATTTGCAAAAATCGAGATTCAAGTTATAAAAAGTTTAGAATTTGTTATTATCTTTCCGATACTGCCAAAAATCGACGATAGCTGATATGACCAAAAACGAGGCTAATTTTGTTATTTTTTGCAACTTCACATCTCACACATTTGTAAAAAATGGCCAGATCGGTCGAAAATTACATAAAAGTTGAATAATTTTTCATATCTTTCCAATGACAAGTGCAAATTCACCAATGAACGATATGTTCCGGGTATTATTTTTTTAAAAAAAAAATCCATAGCAGTCACCAGTTCTGAGCATCCGACCGCCTCGCTTAGTGACTAGGTATTTTGTTAATTTTTTTATCTATTACCTAATTAAATCAGTAATGATGTTTAATTTAAAAATTTTGTCATTATAAATTAATCTTAGATCACACTTTTGAATTATATTTATTTTTAAGATATCCTTATTAATATAATTTATAAAATTTGACATTACATTTGAAGACAAAAAAATATAAAACATAATGAATGCTACTTAAAATCATAGGAAATTTAAATTCAATTTTCTATATGGCATTTTAAGCTTTTATATTATCATCTAATTTTTAAAATTAGTAAGTAATTAATTTCATTTTAATTTATATGCCATCTTTGTGATTTACTCTAGTATGAACCATTAAGACTAATAATTATTGTATATAATAAGTTAATAAAATATAATAGTGTATTAATAAATATAAAAGTCATAGGTGCTATATTAGTAAATATAAAAATTATGCCAAAATATAATAATGTTTTTAACATATAAACTTATCTTGATTTTCTCTCGCTTATTGAATCCATTTTTCGATTTTTACCTTTTTTTTAAAAAAGACAAGAATGAAAAAGAGTAAACCAATATAAGAAAATGCTAAATAATCATATATAAATAATATTCCAAATTTTTATTTTTATTCATCATAAAAGTAAATTTAAAAGTTAAGAAATAAATTCAAGAATTTTAAATTTCAACCTTATTAAATTAATTTTAATCATGATATTCTCACCCAAATTTTTTGAATTTTAATGTTCAAATTAAATTTAAATCAAATCATCATTAGTGGTTGACTAGTTTTAACTCAAAACGAATATATTTAAATTATTGTTTAAGGATTGTAAATTATTCCAATATATTATATATTAAAAGATGGCACATGACCACTTATAATGAGAGACATAAAAGGAGATAAATCTTTTAATACAAGAGATGGTGGACAATACTCTAATGATTTTTTTTTTCAAGAAAGTAGAAACCAAATGGAAAAGTAAGGGCTTCATCTCATGACCTCCATGATAGACATAATCCAAACTCTAAATCCATATTTTGATTTAGTTTGAAATTGCTTTAAATTGGTTATATTAAATCATATGATTTAAATTTAAATTTAAATTGTTGCATGCTTGAACATTCGTAGTGGTAGAATAAGCGCTTTTTTGTCTTATGATTGCATAAAATTCTACTAACACAGAGATAAAAAAAGCTCACAAGAGTTATAAGCGAAAGCAAAAAATTGATGATGATCATTAATGTCAATTGATGGTGGATGATGGAGGTCAAATGGTTTTGATGTTAATGTTGATTAATGGAATATAATGAATATGTGAGGATGATTAGGTGATGATAAAAATAAAAGATTATTGATGTTGATCAATAGCTATCAAGTGATTTTGATCATTGATGGTGATCGTTGGCGTTAATTGTTTAACATAATTTAGGATTCTTATATTCTAGAAATTTTCAAAAACTCTATCTAATCAAATATTATTAAAAATATATAATAAATATAAAAATGCATAAAATTTTTATATTATTTCATCATTTTATTAGCTTAATCATAAAAAATCTTTCTTAAGATTAGATCATGAATAATTTTTTATAAATTTTATTTTATATAATAATACTTTTCTCATTTATTTATTTTTCATCAACTTCATTCATTCTTAAGGTGGCATCAAGTGGACCAATTTCATCAAATGAGCCACATGTATCCTTTTTTACATTATTTTAATTGAATCAAAATATATTTTATTGAAAAAACATAATATAAAATTTTGATTTCAAAATTTTATCAATAAATTTAAAATATTGGTCAATCAAATTAATTTGAGTCCACATCAAATCAAAAATTTTCTTAATTATTTAGATAAAAAATTAAATAAATAAAGGAATATGTTGTGATTAATATTTTGAAAGATGTATTTTTAATTTTTTTAAATATAAAATGATATAGAAAGAAAAAAATATTTATTTTTATATTTTAAAATAAATTTTTTTTAAAGCAAATGCGAAGTATATTTTAATCTTGATATTATATGGTCAAATAACATTTTAATGAAAAATACTTATCTCTCCCTAGCCGTTTTTTTTTTCAATAATCACGTGCTGCGAATCTACGCGTTATATATACCTACTGCCGCGTGAAGAAAAGTACATTCAGAGTGAGAGAGAGAGAGAGAGAGAGAGAGAGAGAGAGAAATCGATCGATCGAGGTCGAGGATTAATCCTTCTAGGATTTTTACTCGCAACGGTTGTGGAGACGACGAGCGGCTCGGAGATGGCAAAGAGGCAAGACAAGTCGAGCTTCTCCGTCACTTGCAGCCTCTTGAACAAGTACATCAAGGAGAAGGGCAGCCTTGCTGATCTAGGGCTTGGGTTGCCCACTTCTGTTCGTAATTCTGCTCCATTAGGTACTTTCCGCTCTCCAAATAAGCTTTGTGGTGAAATTTTCATCATTTATTTCTCTTTCTTCGTTCTTCGAATCATATAAGTGTGTCTTCTGTTGTTCTCCGTGAATTTCTAAGGCTTTGTTTGGATTGAAGGATGTTTTTCATATGATTTGGAATCCCAATTATTTATGTGTTTGTAATTTTTAATTCTTTTTTTCTCATTTTCTTTCACTCAAATTTCCGGCATCAAAGCATAGCCTGTTTGTTTCTAATATCCCTGTTTTTTAATGTTCGGTCGATCCTCATGTATCCGAGATTTCATAGTACTGGTGCATCCAGAATAGGATTGGAACTTAATTTTTTTTTTTTAAGGGAAACCCGAAGTTGATCGGCCGATGACGACCATGAGCTTTCTCCTAGCAGGAGGCGTCTCCAGCGATGACACTAAAGGCAAGCAATCCCTGGAGCTATTTCCCCAGAGTGCTGGTCTCGGCCAAGTCAAAGCAGAGGCCAAGTATGTACCGAGATCTCTTCTATGGTATTGGATTTGGTGTTAACTTTTACCATTCTACTTATCTTGGTCCAATTTCATCTGGTTTTTAGGGAGCAGCAGGAAAAGTCCCAGCTCACCATATTCTATGGTGGAGAGGTGCTGGTGTTCGATAACTTCCCTGCTGAGAAGGCGAAAGACCTGATGCTGCTCGCAAGCAAAGAGCTGCATAACTTTTCTTCTGTGACAACCTCTGTGGTTGTCTCTAGTGCTGCCACAACAGTGGTGGATGCTCAGAATTCCCCAGCGATTTCTAAGCCTCATGCAAGCTTCCAAACCCATGGTCAACCAAACTTTTCTGGTAAGCTGTTGAATTCTGCTTCTGAAAACTTGTCAAGTTGTCATACCAAGGATTCTCCTTGTTTTTAGTTTTTTTTTTTTGGGTTATTGATGTTTCTGATTGTCGTGTTAAATTGTTGTAAAACAGAACTCCCCATTGCTAGGAAGGCATCACTGCACCGTTTTCTGGAAAAGAGAAAGGACAGGTTGGTAGTTTTATTAGTCTGTGATTTTTTTATTTTTATTTGCAAGTTGGATTTATGTAAATTTTGGTTTAGTTGTAAATCCTGTAAATCTGAATCTTCTGATTCTTCTTAGCATTAACTTACCAAATTCTTTGGTTTTTATCATCTTTAGTCCGAGTTAAATATCGAAAATATTTGAATGCAAGTTTTAAAAAAGATAAATTAATTAAATTTTATATTTCACAACCTCAAATCATTCAAATTCTGAATTTTTAAAATTCAAGATTTAGGTTTATGGTTTGGATAATTTGAACAGAAGAGGAATACTATTTACCTTATAATTTCATCTTACCTGTTTAGTTTATGTGTATTTCACTGGAAATTGATTTTACTGTAGAGATTAGAACATATACTTATTTTACTCAATGAAAAACTGAAGGAAAACCATGAGTGATATTATGTTTGGTTCATTCTTCTAATTTCTTGTTATTACTTCAACCCTAAAAAAATAATAGATTGCATTTCTTTTTTTCCACTCAATTTCTAAAACAATGGTTGAAACTAAATCAAATAATTCCTTTACCATTACCATTAGGTTTTCATTTTCTTTCTTTCATTTCTGTAAAACCAAAGTCTTAAGAAAACCTAGGAAAACCATTTGAGTGGAACTAATCTAAATACTGCCTAAATCTTTACCTAAATCCAACAACCAGAGAAAATGATCAACTTTTTTTTAACAAATTTTTAACTGATGTGATCGTTCTTGAAAAACTTCAGAATTAATGCAAAGGCACCTTATCAACCCAGCAAGCGCAGTGGATCTAGGGATGCTGTGACGGTGAAAGAGGAGGAGATCAGCCAGCCGTGGCTGGGCTTGGGGCCGCATATGTTGAAACCTGTGTTGAACTCGGACCACAACAGATAAATTCATACTCTTTGTTGTTATTTGGACTGCTAAAACAAGCATAATTTCACTTGTCAATTATCAAAATGTTTTGTAATTTATTTTAATCCAAGTCTTATTTATTGTTTAGTATTTAAGGATTTTAGACCTTGGCCTAAATCCTATATCAAGCTATAACAAGTTATGTAGGTTCAATAAGTGTTAAGGATACAAAAGACTTTTAAGGGAATTTTGGAGTTTGAGCTTTCAAATTTATGCTTGAAAGAGATTTAAAACTCCATGATTTTGATTTAAAGGAAATCCTCAAGGATTTGATTTTGATTTGGTCTTAAGAATTTTAGACCCTAACTTATCAAGTTTAAGTATGATGATAAAATTTAAATTTAGAGTTTCAAATATTTAAATTGATTTGGTTTGTATTGATTTAATATTTTTTTTATTAATACTATTTTAATATGATTCATTTCAATTTATTTCATTAATTTCAATTATATGATTTTTTTGAAAGGGTTAAAACCTTATTAATTTTTCATTTAACTTGAAATTCTAATTTTAAAATACTCAAGGGATTCTATTGGAGCTCATTTTAAAGGATTTTAGAGCTTATTAAATTTGGTATAATTAGAGATTTTAAAATCCAAATGTTGACCACGCTTATCTAAGCTTATGAAAATATTACTCCACATTAGATTCAATTATAAAAAACAAGGATTTAAAAAATTATGGCAACATTTTTTTTGAGAATTTTCTCCTATTTAATTTGGATAAGATATGTTTTATTTAAGTGGTTAAGAGTTTTGATTTTCAACCAAGAGATCTTGAGTTCAAGTCCTTACACATACGTTGTATGTGTGAGTTTGCGATTAAATTTGCTCAAATTTTTCTCAAAAAAAAAAAAAAAAGTTATTGTAAGACTCGTTAAAGCTAATACTAGATCACTAACAATAATAGTTTGATATTGTATAATGTGCTTTCTTTAATGACGCATTATATAGCTCAAGGCTTTAATAAGCTTAAAGCCCATGCTTAATAAGGTTGTTCAATTTGTAGATAATAAAATTGTTCTACCGTCAAGTGCCTTTTTGCTTTTGAGAAAGTTAATAATTTATTTTAACTTTTGTTTGGCTATTCCACGTTTAAAAAATAAACACTTTCTCAAAAACTCCATTTTGCCACCATTTCTGATAGCTATTTGTGAACTTTTTTTTTGCGGTGGTCTCCATTTATGTCACATTCTATTATAAGTCCACCCCATATACATATTTATTTATAAATTAACAAATAAAATAAAATTAAATATAATAATATAGTTAAAGTATAAGAAAAATATGATTACACTCAATGTGTATATTTTATGATAAATTTTGAACTAAATTTTAATTAATTAATTAATTAATTCATCATTCTATAATATATGAGTCAAATATAGGCATCCAAAAAAAATCATAAATGAATACTTAAAATTATTTGCAAAAATAATAAAAAATTAATTTATGTTTATTAACTTTTAAAATATAGAAACATTTTAGTCTTTTTAACTAAATCAATAATAGTTACTACTTTCATGCTTCCATTATATAATAAATAAATAGTAGTAATCAGTATTCCTTTTCTGTACCTACTAGAATAAAAATCTCGTGACAGTTCATAAGAACAGCTAGCGCTTTAAACCTGTTTCAATCATACACGGAAGCTTTTCTCTAAAGATACAATATATTAATTACCCTAATTATTTATGTACAATATTTTATCCATAACATATAAATTTTAGTCATATATATGGATTTCGTATACAAGTTTGGTGAATCGCCTAGGGATATAAGTTAATCAAGTAACTTATCAGCAAGCTTAAGCTCAACTTGATAAATAGTTTGTAACTAAATTTAGGGTGCATTTGAGACAATTTTCTGACTGTTTGCTTTTTTTGAAAAATAAATCACAATTAGTTTTATCGAGTTTTTAAATTTATTTTTAAAAAATTTTGTGATAAAAAATTTGTTTTGAGAACCAAAGCTATTAGATTGTGACTACTATCAGAAAATTATTTTTTGAATTTTTCAAAAAAAAAAAAATATTTTGTAGATAACTTTTCAAAGTTTCTCCATATCGAACTTTCTCTAACTTTTCAACTACTGACTCAAATAAACTCTTAGTCACAAATTAACCCCAACTCTACTCATCAATTCAAAAGCGGGCTCAATTAATCAATATTAATATAAAATATAATTAAAATATAGTAAATTTTAATAATTTAGACGTAAAATTATTTAAACTATTTAAAATTTATATCTCATTATTTTATATCAAATAATTTATTATTATTTAATTTTTAATTTCTTAATTTTTATCATATTTATCATAATAATTATTTAAATCAGAATTATTTTATCTCTTTCTTATTAAATGAACACACTATGAACTAATTTGAACTTATAAATTAAACCTCATGTTTTAACTCAAATTTGATTAATTAATCAAATCTAAGCTCAAAATAAAGATGATTAGAGGTTAGCTTGACTTATTTATATTCTCTGATTACCTCAATAATAGTGGCAATAATAATGGGACGGTCTAAAATGATTTAAAGAACATGTTAATAACAAAAAAATTGCCCAGCTCCAATGCAAGGTAGTCGACCAAGCTACATTCCAAGTAAGAATTTAGCAAACAAAGTTTAATTCAAGAATTTCAATCAATCAAAAGAAAATTAATTTAATTTGCTTAGAAAAATAATATCTCCATGCAAGGTAGTCGACCAAGCTACATTCCAAGTAAGAATTTAATTTAATTTTATTGCATTATATAATGAATGTATGATGAATCAATTTGAGCAAGATTTTAGACATAATAAAATTAATTAATTCAAATGAAATAAATGCAGAAAAATCAATGTAATTTTCAGCTAGCATTCAACTCCATAAATAGAATGGTTTCAAATCAATTCAATTAATAAATTTAAATATAAGATAATTAATTAAGATGCATTTTTAGTAATAAATTAAATTTAAAATAATTTAAATTTATTAAATAGGGGCTGGCCAAAAAAGCTTTCCTAAAATAGATTTAATAAAAAGGAAAAGATATTAAATTAAAGTTAATTTGAATTTAATTTGAATTAACTTGAAATAATTTAATTAAACTCCAATTTCCTGAAATAAATATTCTAGGATCGGCCAAATTATTCTATAAATGATTAGAATCAATTTTGCATTGATATAGCAAGGATTATTCAATTAGAATTCAAAACAATTAACTTTAAAAAAAATACCAATGAATCAATTTTTAAAATTTGAAAAAGTGAGGGAATAATTATGGAACTTATTTGAATAAATCTTACATGATTTATTAGTCAAATATTTATGAAAAATTTGGCCAAAATATTATTGGGATGATAAAAGAGAAAAAAAAAGGAATAGGAAAGCGAAAAGAATATTTTGAATAATTCTATAATAAATTTATTCTCATGCAAGAAATAAATAGATAATATGATTAAGCATGAAAATTATTTAGTGAAGTACGAACTTAATTTATTTTTCTTGAAAGCACATTAAATGAAACTTAACTCATGATGTTATCTAAAATGGGTAATTCAAGGAATAATGCAATTTTAATATGTTGAAAATGTGGATAAATTTTAAATAAAATATTTTAAAATAAATTGATCATTTATTTTATTGTATTGAGCTCTTTATTTGCCTTAATATTATAATTCCTAGAAAATTCTCAATTAGTTTGAGTCCAACAGCTTTAGCTTTCCAACTAGTTCAAGTCCAATAGTTTTAGCTTTCCAAATTGACTAAAGAATCTGGATTTGAAGTATTTTTTTAAATCACTTGAATTTAAACTAATTAGTAGCATTTTAAACATATGTTTGTTATTATCAAAATCAATTTTAAATGAGATGGGCCTCATGAAGTCAACTTTGGAAGTCTATAATAATGATAAAGAATTTCTAACTAAAAACAAAAGTAACATTTTAAAGTTTATTCTTTTATTTCATAATTCCAAACTTTAATAGCCTAAATTCTTATTATTAACTTGTATTTTTCTTAAGTTAAAATATCCTTTGTGCATATTATCATAGTTGATTCTTATGAATATAAATTACTTGAATTTTCATAAATAGTTGTCCATATAATAGAAATAAGCATACTTTTCATTTTCTTTTCAATTGAAATTATGATTATTATTTTTCCATGATTTCATTGTATTAGTTTAGATTGCAATAATTTTAAATTCTAATCATGATGCTCACCTATGATAAATATGCTATAATCTTAACTCAATTCAATATGATATTATTTACTTAATAATTTTTCATAAGTTCTAATTAATAATAGTTTAAATTATGTTATTTTTATTATATGTATTTCTATTTATTTTAATATCAATTCATTAAGAATCTCTTAGGTGTGATTTGTGTGCTTAAGGAAACTTTTAACTTAACAAAAATTACTACATTTCTAAGTTTTTTTTTGTTATTATTAGTTTGGAAGCAATTCAATGATTAAATAAAAACTTAAATGTAAATTGCTAATTTTGAGTTAAAATTTTATTTAATTAATTATAGCTTCCAATAATTTCTAATATTTTTCTCACCAACTTCAAATTTTAAATTGCAAGTATATCAATTTTAAGTGGTATAATAATTAAAGTTTGTGGTTGCAAACTAACATTTATACAAATATCACATTTTAAGTAAAGGCATGTGACAAATGAACATTTAACATTGATTTTACTGAAATAAATATAAATACATAAATACACAAACTTTTGAACTATAACAAAATAAATAAAACTACACAAAAATAAATAAAATTACACCAAAATTCACAAAAATATAAAACTACCTTAATCATTCTCCCTGTCCTTCTTCTTCTTACTTTGGCTAGTGGCTTACATAAGGTTGATATTGTGATGTTATAGTGTCAGGCATTGATTGATGTACTGGTGCCAAGCTTTAGCCTTAGTGGTCATGTCGATGGTAGAAAATTTAATAATTTTTTATGTAATTGATGATGTATAAAATGTGTGTCAGGCATTGATTGGCCACTTAGGTGCTACGACATACCATCATGATGCTAGTCAACTTTTTCATATTTTTATGTTAAATGTGACCTTCGACATGATAGCCTATTGAGCAATCTTTTGGATAGGCACCGTAACGCTACTTTGGGAATGCCTAGGCAATGGTCAACCCGTCAACCCACATTTCTTTTTTTCATCCATTTTTTTTATTTTTTTCATTTTTGTGCTATAGTGCTTTAGCACTGCATATGCAACGCCTAGGCACTAGCCTATATATATATATATATATATATATATATATATATATATATATATATATATATATATATATATATATATATACATGCATGCATTAATTTAGGAGAAGGGAAATGTTGTAGACTTAATCATATGAGGCCATTCTAGAAAAACTCAAAAGAAATGGGGTGCCTCCCAACAAGCGCTTAGTTTAACGTCCTATGCTCAACACAAATTTTATAATTTTTAATTAAACTAATTTTATAAGTACATTATGGTAGTAAGCTTTCAATCCATAACTTTTCTAATAATTATTAAGATATTCATCCACTCTTTTTTTAATATTATCTGTATTCTTAAAATTATGATTAGTAAAGATGATGATCCACTTAAGTAAGCATACTTAAATTACTAGGTAATAATTTTAACTCTAAATTTACTGCCTTTGAGATAAATGTCTGAAGAGTACTAACAAACACATCTAAGAGCTCACATTTTTCTTTAAACTCCTAAATGACAGATATAAGAAATGGATCATCTTCATTCTCTTGCTCATCTTTTATTAAAACTTGTTCAAATGAATTTTCAATCACTAATATCTCCAAATCCTCAATTACATTTTCTTCTTTAAGCTTGTGGAATTTATTGTCTAAATATTTTTAAAGTCTTTGAGGAAAGGTGGTGGTGGTCTCTCTCTCAAATTTTTCTTATATCTTTTTCTCAATAACATCTTCTAAACTCCCAATTTTAACTTCAAGTTTATCATCATCAATCTTTACCACTCCTAAGTCTTTTCCACTTCTAAATTTAATCAAATTATCTTGCTCTTTATACATTTCCTTAGGATTAATTTCAGTATCATAAGATAGAGTATCTCAGGGCCATAGTTAGATTTCTAAACTTTTAGTAAAAGTTGTTTGACTTTGTAGTTAGATTCTCATTTTCAACAATAAATCTTCAAGTGAAGGTTTCTTTTCTTTGAGTTCAATTTGAGGACAATACTCTAATGAAACTATGAGTATATTATTTTAATTATTATTAAAATACTTGTCATTCTAATTTTTCATATTCTCAGTCTGATTAAAGTTTGAATTATTATTTTCTCATGAGAAATTAAGATAATTCCTCCAACTCAGATTATATGTATTTGAGAATGAATCATTGAATTTATTGGATAAATAATTAAGTATTTCTGTGCTTATATCACTAGACTCTTGTCTTTTCTAATTTTCTTGCAAAGTTGTTTGATTTTTAAGTTCAATGGTAATATTTCTATAATTTTGTCTCTACGCATGTAAAATTTAGAAATCACATCTTTGGTTTAAAACTAAAATAATAATACACTAAACAAATGCAATGATATTTCACACTTATTACATAACACACATACACATAACAAAGTTGTTGAAATAAAAATAGTTCAACAAGACTAATATTAACTTAATACAAATTACTATTTTACTTCTAATCCTCAGTAATAGTGCCAAAAATTTGATTGATACTTTTACCCTATACACAAGTGCACATGTGAAATCAAGTAATATAGAATGAGTAGAGTATTATTCCCATGAGTATTATTTACATCCTGTTAAAACTTGATTTTTTTTCCAATAAAATGTAAAGTGCTTAACTAAAATGATTATCTATTATTTTGCAAGATATTAAAATAACTAATTTTTTATAATTTATAAAAATTATTAGTGTTGTCCTTAAATTTAAAAGTAGTAATTTGAATTTATAGAATTTTTAGATTATATATTGTATTAAACTACGTAGTGGAATTAATTTTAAGCTTGCAGTGTCAACTAGGAGTAAAAATGCTATACCCTCTATGTCTAGACAAATATAACCAAACCGATCCCTTTATCTAGTTTTTTGCCTAATTCCAAGTAAATTTTGATTGTATGCATTACCCATAGTTCCCTTTAAATGATTGCAAATCATAAAAATAATCATATTTTCAAAGGCTATTTAGCACTTCTGAAAAATCTAACACATTAATGATTATTTAATACATTTATTTACTTTTTTTATTATTTGTTCTTCTAGAACTCCATAGATATCTCTAGATCACACTAGAATTTAACTTTGTAATTATCCATATCACAAGTAAATGAAGCATGGAAAAAAGAAAAATATCATATTCATTAAAAGCACAAATTTTTTTTCTTATTTTAATCCATTAAATATAATCTAATACAAATACTAACATCCAAAAGCTCAGATAAATTTAGAGTTCACACACTTAGCTTACCATTTTAAAAAGTAAAACACAAACACAATATATAAATAAGTGTAGAAAGTACTATAAAATTTAACAAAGAAAGAAATAGTACATTAGTAAATTCTCTCCTTTGTCATGTTTCCTTTTCCATGATCATCTGATTTTGATCTCCCTAGCACACTCCATGTGCACACACATCACACAGCATACACACACCCAGCATATAACACTTGGGAGTGTCACTCTCCAAGTGCTATCATTGCACTCTCACATACTCACCCACTTGCAAAGAAAAATAAAACAAGAAAGAAATGTCTAGAAAAGATCATTTGCCCTTAGAAATATCTCTTATATATAACGTAGACACAACTTTGGTTGATTTATTTGATGCTCCTACCATAACTGCCTCAAAAATTGCTTGAACTTATCACTGAACAATCACAAATCTATTTTTCCATGTTGTAGTTCTACGGAGCTATTGATTAAGCATTACGACACAGGGAGTGGCACTGCAACCCTACGCTTGCTGCCTTTATTTCATATTTTTCCTCTAGTACAGCGGTGTTGTGTGTGCTGCCTTTATCTAATATTTTTCCTCTTGTACAGTGCCGCGGCGCTGCTTATACAGCACCTAGGTATCGAGCTTGCTATAAAACTATCCAAAAAAGAGTATTATCTGGCTCCGCAATGTTGCTAATATAGTGCCTAGGCGTTGGTCTTGCTGTATAATTCCCCCAATTTAGACCACTACTTTTGCAACGCCTAGGTGCTAGGCCTAAATTTCTTCTTGTTATCTTTTTTGATAATTTCTCTATCACAACACAAAATATACTTAAAATAAATATATTTTAATATAAAAATATATAATAAAGTTGTTAGAATTACATAAAATTTTTATAAGTTTAATAATTATCAAATACTCTCAAACTCAAACTATTACTTATCCTCAAGTAATTTGATACATTTGCCCATATGCCACTTTGAGTTAGTTGATAATATATAATTTTAGAAGTTTAAAATAATTAAATAAGACTTTCTAACTAAAAATAGACGTTACATTTTAATGTTTATTCATTTCATCAATCCAAACTATATTATTAACTAATATTTTTCTTAAGTTGAAATTTTCTTTGTGCATATTTTCATAATTGATTCTTATGAATATAAATGACTTGAATTTTAATAAATAGTTGTCCATATAATAGAAATAAACATATTTTTTTTTCTCAATTGAAATTATAATTAGTGTTATTCCACAATTTCATTGAATTAGTTTGATTACAATTATTATAAAGTTCAATCATGATACTGCAATCCTACAAGAAAATTAATTTACATTGGCCCGACATTAAAGCTGTTGTTTTTAAACCTGTGAATGAGTGCTGAGCTTAGCCATATATGAAAACCATTGCTACTACTGACCCATATGATGATCAAATTTCTGTTGCCACAGGCTACTTTCACTAACCCTTTTTTTTTTTAAATCAGAGACTTCTCCTCTAATTTCTTAGAGTTATTCTATTAAAGATTTGGAGGACTTGGATTTGGATTAGGGAGTGCATGAGCTTTCTTCTACCTTTATTTTGATCCAAATTCTTTAATTGTTCTTTAGTAAGGGGAGCCCTTTCTATAAGAACTTATTCATCTAGCTCCCTCGCCACACTAGCCAAAAGACATAAAGCATAAATAAGCAGGAGTGACCAAAACCTACTATAGTACTACCCTTAATCATATTATAAATTGAATTATAATTTTTCTTTCTTATATCTATAGAAAAATCCTTTTAAATTGCATAATTCAAAATAACTCTATCCCTAATTACCTCATTGATATTACCAGTGAGCATCAACTTGGCATAAATAAAGTAATTCCAAGCTTTAGCCTCGGCGATCATGTTGACAACATAAAAATTAATAATCTTTACCTCCTGCCATTTCATTTAAAAATTAGCATTTCTAACAGTGAGAAAATTAAGAATTTCTTCAAATTATGGATGAATATTATAATAGAAAAGATATTCATTGTATGAATAGTTTTGTAATTTATAATATGCATTATTGGTAATATTATCGAAACTTATCCATTTTTCTCTCATGAAAATCATATTGTCCTAATGCTCCTTCACATTGGTGAAGAACTCCTGGACCATAGGGATAATGCATGCTTTGTTGTTGTAGGTGAAATGTTGTTAATATCTCTCGTTGATAACTCTTTTCACACTCCCACCTGGATTATGGAATCCCTCCTTCGGAATAAGATGTTTATGAATGAAAGGATGCTGGTACCTTTCTTCTGCCTCAATGCTAATAAAGTGATCAAAGTCTCTCATGGATGCTCTCTTTTTGTTCTTGTCAACATACTTAACTAGCATTTTGACTTTCTATATTTGGAGAATTGTTAAGAAGGAAGAGTACAAAAAAATTTGAAGGATGGGGGCTTTAGAATAAAAAATTCAGCTGCCTATGGGTCCTACATATAGACAAGAGTCAGTGTCGTGATGCTGCTTTGGTTGCCCCTAGGTGCTAGCCTCTCTATCCTAGATTGTAGGATATAGCGTCGTAGTGCTCTGCATGCAGTGGCAAGGCACTGATCAACATATCAAGGTGGTTCCAATTCCCATCAAAAAGTATATTTATAATATTAATTATATAACCGACAGTGTTCACAAGGCATGCCACACATTAATGGAGAGCCTAGGCACTATGACATAGCATCACAATGCTGGTCAACCTTTTCATCTTTTAATGTGGAATGTGTCCTTTAGGTGCATTGGTCAACTTTTTCATCTTTTTATGTTAAATGCGTCCTTCAACCTGACAGCCTATTAAACTACCTTTTAATAGGCACCACAGCACTATGGCATCGCCTAGGCATTGGTCAACCAGATAAACCTCTTTTCTCTCTCATTCATTTTTTATTTTTATTTTTTTTTTATTTTTCATTTTTTTGCTGTGACACAACATATGCGGAGGTTTATATAATATATATATATATATATATATATATATATATATATATATATATATATATATATATATATATATATATATAAGGAAAGAGCTTTGATTTTTTTAATTTTTAAATAAACCAATCTAATAGGTATATTATGTTAACAAGCTTCCAATTCACAAATTTTATAATAATTCTAAAATTTTCATCCAATCTTTTTCTTAACATCATCAAAATTTATAAAACTTTTGGTTAGTAAAGATGATGATCCACTTAAGTAAGCATACTTTAAATTACTAGGTAATAATTTAACTCCAAATTTAGTGCCTTTGAGATAAATGACTTAATAATATTAACAAGCGCATCTAAGAGCACACATTTTTCTTTAAACTCTCTAGGGGAAGATCTAAGTAATTGATCATCTTCATTCTCTTGCTCATCTTTAATTAGAACTTCTTATAATAAATTTTTAGTCACTGATATGTCCAAATCCTTAATTACACTTTCTTCTTTAAGCTTGGGGAATTTATTTTCTAAATATTTTTGGAGTCTTTGAGGGAAAGGTGGTTATGGTCTCTCTCTAAGTTTTTGAAAGGCCTCTTTCTCAACCTTTTTTTCTCACTATTTTTTTTTCATTTATATATTCATCAATAACATCTTCTAAACTCTGAATTTTAACTTCAAGTTTATCCTCATCAATATTTACCTCTCTTATGTCTTTTTCACTTCTAAATTTTATTGGATTATCTTGCTCTTTATCCATTTCCTTAGGATTAATTTCTGTATCATAAGATAGACTATCTTGGGGTCTATTTATAAGATTGTTAGTCAATTGTTCCAGTTGGATTTCTAAAGTTTTAATAGAAACAATTTCACTTTACAATTAGATTCCCATTTGCAACAATAAGTTTTCAAATGAATTCTTCTTTTCTTTAAGTTCATTTTGAGGAGGATACTCTAATGGAACTATAGGTATAAAATTTTGATTTTTATTAAAATACCTATTATTTCAATTTTTCATATTCTCACTTTGGTCAAAGTTTGAATTATTATTTTCCCATGAGAAGTTAGGATAATTCTTCCAACTTAGATTATATGTATTAGAGAATGAATCATTGAATCTATTGGTTGAATAATTAAGTATTTCTGAATAATTAAGTATTTCTACACTTGGATCACTAGACTCTTTTCTTTTATAATTTTTTGGAAAGTTGTTCAATTTCAAAATTCATTGACAATAATTCTATTGTTTTATCTCTATGCATGCAAAGTTTATAAATCATAATTTTGGTTTAAAACTTTAACAATAATACACAAAATAAGTATAAATATATTTCACAATTAATACATAACACACATATATATAACATAGAAGTTGAACTAAAATAGCTCAGCAAGGCTAAAGTTAACGTAATATAAATTATTATTTTAATTATAATCCCCAACAACAATGCCAAAAACTTGATTAATACTTTTTACCTGATACACAAGGGCTCGTGTTGAATCAAGTAATATAAAATGAATAGATTATCATTCTTATGAGGATTAGAGAAAAATTCAATATTAATTTGTATTGAGTTAAGTACTAATCTCTAAACACTTGATTTTTATCCAATAAAATGAAAAGCGCTTAATTAAAATGACTATATACTATTCAATAAGATATTAGAACTTTTTTTTATATTTTATGAAAAATATAATTATTATTCTTAAATTTAAAAATAGTACTCTGAATTTATGGAATTTTTAGATTATGTATTAGATTAAACTAAGTACTTGAATTAATTTAAGCTTATAGTGTCAATCAAGAGCAAAAATACTATAACCTATATGTCTAGACAAGTATAATCAAACCAATTCTTTTACTCAATTTTCTACCTAGTGTCAAGTAATTTTTGATTAGTTATATTATCCATATTTTCCTTTAAATGATTGCAAATTCTAAAAATTGTCGTATGTTTAATGGATACTTAGCGTTTTGAGGCTATCTAACACATTAATGATTATTTAGTACATTTGTTTGCCTTTTTCTTAATTATTCTCCCAGGACTCCATTGATATCTCTAGATCACACTAGAATTTAATTTTGCAGTGGCCAGATCATAAGTAACTTAAGTATGGAGAAAAGTAAAACATCGTATTCATTAAAAGCATAAACAATTTTTCTATCTTAATCCACAAAATATAATCTGATACAAATAAAAACATCCAAAATCACAAGTAAATTCAAAGTTCATACACTTAGTTCAATATTCTAGAAAGTAAAATGCAAACACAATTCATAAATATGTGTATAAAGTTCTTAAAAATACAAAGAAAATGGAAAGAGTGCACCGATAAATTCTCTCCTTTTGTTGTGAATCTTTCTCCTTAATCTCTTGATTTTGATCTCTCTCGTACACTCCACACACACACACACACACACACACACAACACAGCCCACACACACAACACACAACACTTGGAGTGTCACTCTCCAAGTGCTATTACAACACTTTCACATACTCACCCTCTTGCAAAGAAAAATAATACAAGAAAAGATAGTCAAGAAAAAGATCTTTTTCCCTTAGAAATGTCCCCTATATATAGCCTAGATACAGTCCTCGTAAGTTTCTGTGATGCTCCTTCCATAACTGCCTCAAAAAATGCTCAAAATCGTAGCTGAACCATTATGAATTTATTCTATTAGGCTGTAGCACTGTTGATGAAGCGATGCGACGCTACTGATCGTGCACTACAGTGGTGTGTTTGCTGCCTCTACTTACAATTTTTTTCTCTATTATAATGTCATAGCACTGCTTATGTAGCGCCTATGCACTGAACTTGATATAAAACTGTACAAAAATGAGTCTGAACTGGTGCCCTGGCTCTACTAATATAGTGCCCAGGCATTGTCCTTGTTCTGTAATTCCCCCAATTTAGGCTATTTATAGTGTTGCGGTACTTGGCCTAAATTTATTTTTTATTTTTTTAGATACTTTTCTTATTACAACACAAAATATACTTAAAATAAACATATTTTAACATAAAAATACATGATAAAGGCATTAAAATTACATGAAATTTTCATAATTTTAACACTTATCATAAAATAATTTTTGTATATTATTTAAGAATTATTTGAGAATTGTGTATTAAGCTACTTGTAACAATTTTATTAATAAAATAATAATATATTTGCCTTTTTTATCTTAAAAGTTGTCTACTTTTTTTTACTCTCTTAGGATAATATAAATATGAAAAGATTTTTATGATATACAAAGCATCGTATTTTTCCAATTTTTACTTTTCCACTTATTCAAAATTTTAAACTTTAAAATAACACCATTTAGATCCTAAGTATACTTTCACTTTCCATAATTTTTTTAAGTCCCAAGAGTTTCTCTTTTTCTTCTCATTGTCTCCTTTCTTTGAGTGAAACCCTAGATTTCTTCTTTTCCTTTTGACCATTTTTTTTTCTTTGAAATCATAAATGTCACCTTCTTTGAGAGTTCCTTCCTCAGTCCATCCAAGTTGTTCAAGATAGAACTATAAAAACTTCAGAGTAAATATGTCTTTGACAGTGACATCAAACATCTCTTGTCAAAGCTAGAAGAGAGGCTAAATACCCTTTATGATAGCAAAATGTGGGGTTATAATTCCCACTTTGTGTCAGGCTCAAGACATTCTAAATTTTTTTGGCATCATTCTTACACAAATAATGCCATACTCTTTCACCAGTATGATGATGGTTATCCTCTACAAGAGGAACAAGAAGATGCACTAATAATAAATCTCTTCCACCATCTTTCATCACCAAGGAGTATACAATAGATTAGTATTCTTCTCTACAATTGGCATTCACATCATCGAAGTAAAGAATAAAGTTTGTAAGTGGAAATTCAAGTTCTACTTCACCACTTATTGTTGACCTCACTTTTAGTGAAGTTAACATCCACTACTCCTTAGACCTAGGATTCAATCTAGGAACTAAACTTTTCTCACCTAAAGCAAGGACACTTCAAGTGACTAGGGGAACAACAACACAAAGCCTCTAAGACTCATAAGGATCAACTTTAGGCTAGACCACAACTTAGACTATGTGGAACTAAATGACCCATATTTCAAACTAAATACAATATATTAAACCCAATTGACTACATGCTACCCAAAATCCTAAAATTTTCCAAACCATACCCAAATGGTGTCCAATTTAGCCAAGTGGCCAAGTTGGCCCAATTTGACCCATTTGGGCCTAAAAGGGCTAAAATCCAAATTGATCCAAACCATTTGAAACTAACCTTGTCCAAACTATTCTCAACTTCGATCAAGCATAATTGAAGCCCAATCTAAATAAAATTGTCCAATTGACTCACTTGACTCACTTGGTCTAATTTGACTTAAGAGGGTCAAATTGAACCAAACCTTGATTCATTCCAAATTAGATTGAACCAATTATTATAGTCACTTCCAAAATGATTATCAACTATGACTTGGCAGCTAATTGACCCATTTTACTTAACTTAATCAAATTTGACCTAAAGGGCCAAATTAAACCAAAACTCAATCCACTTCAAATTGAAAGCCACCACTTGCGTTTGATCCAAGATTGATCATTGAACACTTCCCAATAATCAATTAAACCCAATTAGATCAATTTGACCTAATTGGTCTAACTCAGCCCAATTTGACTTGAGCTAAAATCTAATTAAATCCAAATTAAACTAAATCACCACCTACAATCAACCTTAAAATGATAATTGTACATAACTCAACTCCCAATTGTAACAAATATGGCCAACCAAATTGACTAACCTAACTCATCTGACCCATATAAACCAATATGAGCCAAATTAAAATCCACTTTGAATTGGATCAAATCAATTGCACTAATGCACTCTTAGTCATTTGAACATAATCCAATAACCCATTGGGCCCAATTTGTTCTAATGGTCAACCTAGCCCAACTGAACCTAAATTGATGTAAATAGATTACATTGAGCCAAACCTAGCTAAACCAAATCCAAATATAACTAAATTTGGCATGACTCTTCCTTAGGTGCCCTTGGACCTACCCAAGTGAATTGAACCCAAGATTAACTTAGTTCAGCCCAAACAAAGTGAACCAAGCCACCCACATAAGATAAAAATCCAAAATAGGAAGGTCCAACTCCTCCTTTTGACCAAGGTAGCACCTTTAACACTTTTTGAGCTCATTCTAACTAACCCAAGCTGACTCAAGGCTGATTTGCTCATTCCTTGACCATGATAAGTCATGGTCATAAAGTGACAAACCTTGGTTCACCCAGCATGGCTAGTCTATTTCATTATGATCCACCAAACTTCTCCAGCCACTAGAGGAGGAGGGCTAAGTCACCTGTCCCAAACTAAATCCAGCCCTACACACTACCTAGCTAGCTATCCAAAGCTGAACCATCCTCTTTGGTGGTTCACATGGGAAGGGAGGTATACTGCCTCCTGAGGCCCAAAATTCAAGAGACGCATTTACAAACCTTTCAGAGATAGTCCCCATACTATCCTAGAGTTTCTTGTCTTCCCCTCAAACCTGAATGCCTCCACATACTTAACTCCTCCAAACCTCACCTCCATTTCAATTAACTCTTCCCATACCTTTCTTACAATCTGGTGAACTAAAATGAAATAAGAAACATTTGATTCAATCACTAGAGCATCTAACTAGAGTGAATTTTGGTAAACTTATGGTGGTCTATGGTCTCTAGAGTAACCAAAAAGGAGACATGCGGGGACTTCAACAAGAGGGCATCATTTCTTCAAGGCAAAGCTACCTCGGTTTGAATCACCACTGGTCTTGAGCTCTTGTGAGGTAAATCCTCCAAACCATAGAAAATATCCTAAGTAGTGCTCCTTTGTTCTGTGATTTTGCATTTAGCATAGATCAAGCCATATGGAACCCTTGCATTTTTTTATTATGATCCTAATGGAGTTGATCGCACCATGATTTAAGCATTGGTTGGCTTGAATCAAGTGGTGAGAAGTGAATGGTGCTGGCTTTTATCTAAAGGAAGGAGACGAATCATGGGTCATTCATTCCGTGTGAGTAGAACGGATTAATTTATGCTAGAAATCTAATTTTATTCCTTTTAATCTATGAGATTTAATTCCATCATTTAATCTTTGATAAAATGGCATAGGACCAAATTGCGTTCACCTTTGTTGAGTTAGCAT
This sequence comes from Cymbidium sinense, assembly GCA_021442155.1. Classification (NCBI taxonomy): domain Eukaryota; kingdom Viridiplantae; phylum Streptophyta; class Magnoliopsida; order Asparagales; family Orchidaceae; genus Cymbidium; species Cymbidium sinense. The sequence continues at coordinate 32,503,656 of CM038229.1, forward strand.
GCCACGCGGGATGGTTTAAATAACTAGTCCTGTAATGCTAAGCATAAAACACTGTTGCATCAGCACTTATGTGGTGTTGACTTTGTAATTGAATTAATAAGGGCTAAAAATTTATTTAATTAATTAGAACTTAAAAAAAATCATAATTCAATGTAGAAAAATTTTTAAAAAATGCAAATAAAGGCTCATTGAAAATCTTAAAGAGAGTATAATTTAATAAAATAATCCTCAATTTTCACCCTCTATTTGAAGAGTATTAGGGTTTGAAGGTAGAGAATATTTTTAAAAATCAACCCCTAATTACACTCTTAATTAACTTAACATTTTTGGGGAATATTCTTGATGGTGTTCCCCACCTCTCAAAATTATCTCAAGTTAATTAGACTATCCAATTAAAAGATATAATTTTTCTAAGCCTAGGTCATTAATTAGATTAATTAATTAATTTTAAAAAAACTTAATCATACCTCTGATGTTCACTCATCAATGATTGACATTAAAAGCCTCTTAGAAAAATTTCTAAGCTTTTAAAAATAATTAATTTGAAACATTACATTTTAGCATTAATTAAATAAATAATTTAATTAATTGACCACATAATTTATAATTAATTATCTATAATACTAAAAATTATGAGTGAACCTCCCATGGGTTCATTTAGGTGATAATTAATGGATGAAACCAAAATCCCTAATTGGTTTTGGATATTTTGACTGTAATTGCCTAATTATCAAAATCTTGTTTAACATAATTAATCCCTTTACATAAGCCCAATGACTTATATATTTTCTTACTTATCTTTATTATTCTTATTCATGATAAAAATTTTCTTATAATTTTTTGGGGTTATCTTTAGTGATTACTTTCATTTTAGGGGTTAATTAACTTAATTATAACATTTAATAATTAATAACTAAAAAAAGGATTAGAAACTTTAATTTAAATTTTGTTAACCAATAAATAATATCATTAGAAAAACTAAATTGAAACCAAAATCTAGTTGACCTAATTAATCCATTTTAATTTACCTTATTAACCTTTTCATGAAACTTATTAAGTTATACATGCATGCCTTAAGTGTGGGTTGAACCTTGAGTAGGTATGTATCCTCTTAAGTCTAATAGACATGTGAGATAAACTTATTAGATGTGATTCCCCCTTTGCTTAAGAGACTTGAATTAGTGCATATCATCTCATGCATATAGTTATAGGTACTAATCATGTTAGGACTTATAATTTTAATCTTTAATTTTGAAGCAACATAGAAAAGTAATATTATACATATCTTCTTTCATATTATGCATTTATGTAGATCATCAATCATGTTGCATTCATATAGATTCATATGTTTGGCACAAATATAAGGTGTATAGGCTGGACACCTGAGGGGCATGGGGCTATTAAATTAGCCTAAATGGGGTCTTGCTACCTCATCCTCCTAGTTTAATTATGTCACATACTTATCATTTGTTCATAATTCACTCAAAATGTTTGTGTATTCATCTAAGAATGGCATTCATAATATTAACATATTCATAAGCATAACATATATAGGTTGAACACTCGAGGGTGCATGGCTATTAAATTAGCCTAAAGGAGTTTTACATTCTCACCCCCTGGTTTAATAAATCCATGTACCTGTGCATTGTAAAGCATCAAATGACTAGAATTCTATGACGCTTACTAATCAGTAAATATAAATTTGAATCATAACATAAATGCACTAACTTTCACTTAAGGTTTCAACATGCATACCCTTCTATGTTCAATAATTAAATAAAGAAGTGTAAGAGTGATTCACATATTAATATCCATTCCTCATGTCTAATTGGCCTTTCAAGAGATGCAAATTAAACTAGGGTGATGTTTAACTTAAGGGTTTAGTTTCTCTAGGGTAGGGCATAGTGTGTTGATTCTTATTACAATTACGCCAAGTTCTTTGCTCTCTAGCACATATAATTATGACCAAAACACTAAATGAAATTAATCTAAAACCAACATTTAAATCACTAATTATTTCAAATAAAATCACCCAATGGTAATAAATTGAATTCTTCTTTTAAATTATAATTCAACCATTAAAACGTACCCTTGCTTCACCACACTAACCTTTACACATGCATTAGATGATTAACTCACCAACCTTTGACTTAGGTTAAGATGGTGATTTGATGTGACATTTTGATTTTTCTTATTTTGTGGTGTACTATTTTTAGATTAGATGTTAGGCTTATTTGTGCTTTAGTCTAGATGGTAGAGCATTATTTATTAATCTAATGATGTTTTCTATAAGGGTTGTGCTTATTTAATGAGATCTATAATAATAATAATAATAATAATAATAATAATAATAATAATAATAATAATAAATTGAATACCTTTTTCTTGCAAGTGCTACTTTTCTTTTTAAGCACAGCCTATTAGGACAGGTGGGCTTGACATCCATGAGTGCTAAGTCCAATTATGCTATATATAACTACTTGGTGTGTATGTGTATTACAACTAATCTCAATTTTGTAGATTTAGTTAGGATTTTACTTTTAAAAAATTTAAATGTAATTTTTCTATTAATATTAGGATTAAAGCCATAGGGTTTAGGATGAGCACATTAGAAGACTTTGACCTGAGAAGCCCTATGATGCCTGGAGGTCCAACATTCTGAAGATCAAGAAAAGATGAAAACCCTCCCATGGCTTGTTTCAATTTTATTTATGTAATTATAATTTGGGTTGCATAAAGGTTGAGTTCAGTAATCTACCTATTTCTTTGCTAGGATGTATAGCCGAACTTGGCCATGCTATCCTTTTATTATTCATTTAATTTGATTGATTGATTGATATGTTTACTTTGATTGTGTAATAAAATTGCATGCATTTTTCTAGGTTTCTTAAAGTGTGATGTTTTAATGTGTGTGGCTTGGATATTATTAGGCTCTTTAGGACTTTAAATTTTTATCCAATTAAATTGATGAACTTTAACATAAAATAAGTACAACTCATATCCTCACTATGAAGTCATAGATATTAACCAATAAAATTGATTTAGATGTCATATGTTTATGACGAATATGGATAACATTCATGCATGCATCTTATTTTATATCCTTGAATATAAAAGATATTCAATCATTGCACAATAAGGGGAGTGTAGGATCATTGATAGTAACCCTTTGAGTAAAGAACACACTTCTCATAGATTAGCTTTTAACTGTATTTCATCATGCATATAGGCATACTTGTTCACCCAAGCCTGAGTAAAATTGGTGAAAAAATAATATATAATTTTTTTTGCATTAGTCTAGGACATAATTTCATACCAACCATGATTTAGGCTCTTAGGGAGTGAGTTTAATATCTTAGACTCAAACTGAATAAATAACAACCCAACTATCTTATATTCATAAGACAACCACATGATTTTAAAGCATATGAAGTGTTAGTTAATGACAACTCTAGGCGATTATACATCTAGAAGAGTCAGGATAGGTTTAATCTCTTTGGTGAAAGTAAACCAACATATCCTAATTTCTCCAAGTAGAATTAAGTAGAGTTTATATCTTATGCTAGAGCACCTTAAACATAGGTTTAGAGATAGCTCGTTTCTCTTTTACTATGGATGTAAATTCACATCTCTTAGGCATTTTTACAATTTTGTATTTTTGGAATATAAGTCTTAGCTTTCTTATAAAATATCAACTTAAATAATAATAATTCTCTACTTCAAAAATATTAACTAGGCTTTCAAGTATCATGTGCACTTCCTACTTATCCTCCTTAGGATTCTCTTAAGAACTCTTCCTATTTCAACTCTCCCACTTGATTTTTAATGATCACCAATCATTTGATATAAAACATTGAAATCCATACAGATGATAGCCAATTACTTTAATTGAGAGTTTTTTTATAGAAAACCTTATTTTCTATGATATAATTAACTATAGGGGCTTGCTATTATAAGGAACTTAGAACCCTGCCTTATCCATATAAAGCAGGGGAAATTTTTCTAGTACATGTAGGCCGATCATTCTTAAGAGTCCTTATTAGGTGATTGAGTCCATCATAGAGTGATATCTCTATCATTCATGGTAGTATGTTATTCTTTGATGTTGTACTTGATTAGTTCAATAAGTACCTCCTAAGATCTACTTAGTGTCCCTCTTCATTAATAAATTTTTAAACACCACACTTATTCTACCAAATGGCCCATTATGGTGTTTATTTTTGGGATGCGGGGCACCACGCAGATCTTAGGGGGTACTTATTGAAGTGATCGGGTATGACATTAAGGAATGATGAACAATCTTGAAAGATAGAAATCACCACCCTATAATGGACCTAATCACCTAATAAGGATTTCATAGGCAAGATGGGTCTTCGAATATACCAGAGATCTTTCCCTTACTTGATATGGAAAAGTAAAGTAGGGTTTATTTTAAGCTGGGTTCATTAAGTTCCCTATGGAGGCAAGCCCTCATAGTTAATTACATCCTAAGAAATGAGAATTCCTTAAGAATGCTGTCGATTAAAGTAAACAATTAGGGTCTCCAAAGATTTTAAGGTTAAGACTATCAAAGGATTGGCTATTTTAGAAAATCAAATGGGATAGATCAAGGAGAAGACTTATTTTGGAATCCAAAGGGAGAAAGTAAGAAATGCTCATGATACTAGGAAGCCTAGTGAGCATTCAAATCTAACATATAATTGGGCTTTATATTTTTGAAATTGAAGAGAGTTAATTATTTGAGTTGACATTTTATTATATTACTAGGGCTTATAATTCCACAACATAAGATTGTGAAAATGCATAAGAGGTGAAGATTTATGCTTGTAGCCCAAAGGAAATAGCTACCTCAGATTCCTGAACTAAGGAGCCTTAATACAAAATAATGACACGACCTAAATCTAAGGCGAAAATGGGTATATGGTTTACCTCCACAAGAGAGAATAAATCACTCTACTGCTGAACTTATTATCGCCTAACGTGACAGCCAGCTAACTCCTCCTATGGTTTAAATTCATGTAGGTAAGTCTTATACTTTGCAAGATGGCTAGGCTGATGTTCATTTAGAAAAGAGAGTAAGTCCTTAAACTCACTCCCTAAGAGACTAGAGCATGAGTGGTATGAATCTATGACTTAATCTAATGCAAATTTTATCAAACTTATTTGATTCTTTTGGACTTTTTATTTTGACACAGGTTATGGGATTTTTTATGCCTAAATGCATGAGAATTTGATTATGGGACAAATCAAGAGAGAAAGGGATGTTCTTCCACCAAAGGCTCTCACAGGTTAAGCATTGATTTTCTAGCAAAGATGAAAGTCCCCTCTTAACAAGAGTGAAATAATATGATATGCATGATATTATACATTCATCCATCCAGCTAAGGGGGTTACTAAAAATTTTATTATTTTGATTTAATTCCTAGGCTTTTATGTGAGGTTATGAGTTGTTTTAAAATTCTAGTTATGAGTTGTTAATTGGGGCAGAAAAATTAATTTTATCCTAAGAGCCTACTGCATCCAGGCCACATATTCAAGCATCAATCATAAAGAAACTATGAAAAGCATATTGTTCTAATGTACAATATAAGCACAGCATCAAATAATTTTATAGACTACCGTAAAAGAATAAAAGGCCAGTGTGGTCGGGTTCTGCTGTACACCCCAAAAAGAGAAAAAAAAGAGATGCGTAGCCAAGCTCTACCCTTATACAACCTGATTACACAAAAAAATACATGCTATGAGGGTCTTCTTTTCTTCATTTCTTTCTTCTCTTTCTTTTGATTTGATTTGCTCCAAAGGAATTACAGGGCACCCCAGGTACTAAGCCTTTTGGCCACTACTCATCCTAATCCCCCATAACACTAATCCTAATTCCTAATGCAAAATTACATCAAAAATAGGAAAAATAAATCTAGCTACACCTGCAAAACAAATGTTAGCCAAACACGCCATACAAACTAAGCAGTTATATGAATAATTTGGACTTAGCACCCCAAACATGGGTAATCCACTGTCTAGCGTGGGTTATACTTAGCTAAACAGCACAACAAAAGTATTTATATTTTTATTACAGCAGCCCCTTAAGCACAACCCCTGCAGAAAACATGATTAGTCTAATAACGACCTAATATCCAGTCTATGAAATATACACCCTAACATCCAGTCTAAAATATTACATCACAAAACAAAACACAACATCATATATACAACGCCCTAACTTAGCACTAGAAGTGCTGACTTAGTATTCTAATGTGTGTGCTTAAGGCTTGTGTAGCAAGACTTTACTAGGCTTCTTTAGTTTAAGTTTCAATTTGGAGTTTGAATTTGTTTAAATTTTACCTTTGCGTAATTTTAATTTAAATAATTTTGATGATTTATTTTTCATTTTTATTTCACATATATTTAGTTAAGATGATGTTTAGGTTTTCAAGAATGAAGAGTAGAATGAGTTTCACTTGTAGATGGAACTCACCCTATTCTACATCCTAATTCCTAAAGAATCTAACTAAGGTCCTTAAGTATCTTAATTAGACCATTTAAATTTATGTAATTTATTCAATTTGATTCATTTGACTTGATTTAGAATTCAGAATTTAAGTTTGTTTAAGTATTTGATTGATTTATTTTGGATTAGATTTTTTAGTTTAATTGCATCTTGATAATTCAATATCCTTAATATCTAATGAAGTTTAAGTTTGTTTAAGTTCATGTATTTTTGGTTGATTAATTTTAGATTAGATGTTTTGATTTAATTAAATCTTGATAATTCAATATCCTTAGTATCTAATGAAATTTAAGTTTATTTAAGTTCATGTGTTTTTTTTGGTTGATTAATTTTAGATTAGATGTTTTGATTTAATTAAATCTTGATAATTCAATATCCTTTTAAATTAATATTTAACTTTTTTCTTTGATTATGGTTATGTGACTTAACTTTAGGTTTATTTAATTTGATTGGGGTTCATTTATTTGTAGTTTGATCGTATTAGATTAATTGAGATTTTAATTGAATTTTAATTAGGTTTCATTCTTTGTAATTATGATTTTATTTTTAATCACATCCATTTGTCATGTTCATCAAAGTTTGGTTTGTATCTTGATTTCATACATTGGATAGGTGATTAGTTTATCTTATTTAAGTAGGTTGAATGAGATTTGATTTGATTGCATATTAAAGTGAAGAGAGTCTTTCTTAATTTAATTTAATTTGATTTAATTTGATTTGATTAGCTTTATTAGTCTATGGGTTTGCTTAGGTTCAATGTGATTATGTGATTAGTTTAATTAAGAAGTATATTTATGTTAATTATAAAGGTTTATTTAATTTTCATATTTATTTAAATTAGATGAATTAATGAATTAATAATTTAGGTTTAATTTAGGTTTTGATTAGTATTTAATTGCATTTATGTTTGATTAAGCTTAGGTTTAATATGATTAATATGATTAATTGGATTAACTTAATTATTTTATTTAAGAGGTATGATTAATTTTTAAATTAAATAAAGATTTGTTTAATTTTTAATTTGATTTCATATTTATTTGGGTTAATGACGTAATTAATGAGTTAATGATTTAAGTTTAAATTATGGTTTGATTAGCATTTAATTGCATTTTATGTTTGATTAAGCTTAAGTTTAATATGATTAATTTAATTGACTTAGTTTATTTAATAGGTGTGATTAACTTAATTAGTAGATTAATTAAGTGTTTGATTTGAATTAATTTTAATCTGATTTATAAAGTTAATTTGGTTTATTAAGATGATGGATTAATTTATTAAGTTTTCATTAATTAGATGTTTGATTAATTATGTTTGATTATTCATGATTAGGGTTTTACTTGATTTGATTCATTTATTATGTTTGTTTGATTTCATTAACATGTTCGATTTAGTTATTAAGTTGAAATATTTAATGTTTAATTAATTATCTTCTTCCAAATGGATATGATTTAATCATATGTTAATTAAGTTTACTTTAATTTTATTTGGTTTAATTCGATTAGTATCAAATGATTAAAGTTTCCTAAATTTGTTGGGTTTTGAGTTTGATTTAAGATTTAATTATTTAATTGAGTTTTATTAACTTAAATAGTTTTAATCATATTTAATTTAATTTTCTCTAAGAATGATATTTTTCTGATTTGAGATTTGATTAATGATTGCTTAAGTGCTATGGCATTTCTGATTTTAATTTAATATTTAAATTATTTTTATATTATATTTTAATTAACTCCTTAATTGATTAAACTCTAATCTTAAGTATTTGTTTGGGGTTCATTAAGATTCAGAAGATCACATTATTTTCTTAAGAGACATAGATGTCAATTGAAGTGATTTAAGTAATTTTTTGTAAATTTCTGAATTTTTATTTGATTTATTTTATTAAAATGGACAATCTAAACTTCAAAACTTAATTTCTACAATGCAGAAATTCTTTTTACTTGAATTTTTTATGTTATGTGTGTTTTAAATTTAGTTTCAATCACTGATAATTTCAGCTTAATCTGACTTATATTTTTGATTTAATTAATATAATATTATTTTCACTAAAATGCAAATTAAACTCACAATACTCAGTGAAATTTGGGGATTTTTGGTTTGTTGGATTTCTCTCAAAAAGATGAATCCAATGAGCCCTTATTTGCAATTTTGGTTAAGTATTTTATTTTTTCTGAAATTTTCAAGTTTTAGGTGATTTAAATTTTTTTTTTATAAAAAGCAATTATGCGATGTGACATCGCCTTTGGAGGAAGAAAATGACCAGCTCGCTGGACCGTCGATCAATCGGATGGTCCAAATTGGATCGCTCTAAGGCGATCGTGCTCTAAGGCGAGATCGCGCGGCGACGCGATCGAGTCGATCCGACGTCGCGTCGGACTTTCCATATCGCATTAGGCGATCCAAAGGTTCGGATCGCGTGATCCAAGCCGTCCGATCCTGTGTACTGTGGGATCGGACGGTGGCTATAACCCGCCGGTGATTATTAGTGTTTTAAGGTTTTTGTAAAATAAATTGAGGGTTTCTAAGCTAAAACTTGTATAAATGGACCCGTTTTCATGCCGATTCGCACTGAAAAAATTCTATTTCCTAATTGAGATGATTTAAAGTAAAAAATGCTGGATTATGTACGAGAAATTCCTAAAATCATGGGAAAATTAACACAAAATGCGTGAAATCCTAAGGTCAGCTACGATTTGGAAAAAATTACCATGCCAGGGATGGTTTCCGGTGGCGGTGAAGATTCGACCGAACTCCTAGGTATGTGAAGAAGCTTTGGAGTGATCTTTAGCCTTTGTCTCCCTTCAGAATGTCACCTTCTCTGATGTCTACCGCCATCTCATCGGAAGAGCAATTATTTGTATTTTTGTGCTCAAAAATAGTTCAAAGAGGTGGGGGATGGGTTTCTTTTTTCTTTGGGGAGCTTTTGGGGGCTGAATGGTGGTGGGAGGAAGAGATCTAAAGCCTCATCTCCCCTTCCTTTTATAATGGCCAAAAATACAATCTTTTTTTGAATTTTTTGGCTCCAAATTGATTATCATCTTACTTGGGGAGGTTGGGGTGGATGATTGATTGAAGACTTTGAATTTTTGCTCCAAAATCCTCTCTTGCTGCCATATGATCAGCCCTATTCAATGCAAACGTTGGGGAGGAGTTAAGTGCATGTGATGGGGGAGAGTTAAATGAGGTTGGGTGGAATCCTATGTGGGGGAGGATCCATGAGGGATTTAAATGGGTTGGGTTGGTTTTGGGTTGATCCCAAATGGGTTTGGGCCAGGTTTGATCAGCCTCCAATGGGTCTTGGCTTGGTTTCAAGGGATTTGGCCCAATTTGGGCATATGGGTCATATTGGGTCAAATTGACTCATTTGACCAAAATTGGCCAAATTCGCTTGGGTTATGGGTTGATTCATGTTTAATTGGCTAATTGAAGATGAATGTAGTCTTTGGTTTGAATTAATTTAGATTTAATTTGGATTTAGGCCAAATTGACCCCTTTAAGCCAATTTAGGCTAGGTTGGGTCAAGTTGACCAATTGGGCTCAATTGATCAAATTGGGTTTAATTATGGCTTTGGTCAAGTTCAATAATATATTTGGAATGAACTTGAGCCATTAGTTGCAATCAATTTGGGTTAGATCATGATTTGACCTATTTGGTCCTTTAGGCTAATATGAGTCAATTTGGATCAAATGGTCAATTGGGCTTGGTTTGTCCCAATTGATTGCAATTTATCATTCTAAGGAGATCAACAGTCATGGTGGAAGATTTTAGTGAGCTTGGTTCAATCCAATTTGGATTGGATTGGAAGTTGGCTCAAATGGGTCCTTTAAGTCACTTTAGGTCAAGTGGACCTAAGTGAGTCAATTGGTTTAGTTTTGGTTTGATCCGAGTTTAATTGAACTTATATATGAGTCCTAGATTGGAATTTAAATTCAATGATAATCAATTTGGAGTCTAAGGGATTTTGGCTCATTTGAAAATTTTAAGTCAAAAGGGCTAGGTTAGGTTTGACTTGGGTTGGTTTTGATTTGATTTGATTTGATGATTGTAGGTTTCATTTATATTTGGGTAGATAATTGAATGAATGATTGATTCAAGAGAAAATTCATTAGTTTTTTATTTGATTTGGATAGAATTTGGCTAAGTTTATGAATGTGGTTCATATTGCTTAGGAAGGATTTTAGGATTTGAATTTGATTTTGAGTTTCAATCATTTGGAGTCAAATTTTGGAATTAGATTTAGAATTTGAATTTGAATTTGAGATTTAGTTTGAGAATTGAGTCTGGGTTTGATTTGAGGAAGTATATCTAGATTGGGTTTAGGCTATGGGATAGGTAATTTCCTTAAAGCCTAAGGCATAGCCTAATCTTATGATTAACACTTCTAAGTATCTAGGCTTAGGTTAGGTGTTCACCAAATCACTAGAAGTGTCTTATGACTAAGGAGTTCTTAGTTTCTAGAGGAGTCCTAAGTCTAAGAAGAGGAGGTTAAGAGCTCATGCCAAAAGTGAGGTCAACAAACGGACCCCCAATAGGTGTGGTGTAACTAACAAGGCACACCGCACATATTAGCGTTGATCAAAATGATCAACAACATCCAGAAGATTGCAACAAACAATGGAAGTGATCTATACTTAGACCCAAAAGGTAGTTAGAATCACGATCTTAGTGCAATGCAACTCTCTTTATGCAAAGGGCATAAGAGAGCAAGAAGGATTCCGCTAGAGATTGAGTACATGCAACTTCCTCTAGGGAAATAGTTTCAAGTTATCTACTAGGGATATGGATCTGAGTTTGATTATGAATATTATTTTTTTGGGTGTTTATCTATTGGGGATTGAGAATTTGATTAGATTTCTTTGATTTATCTGATTAGACTCCACTAGGGAGGTTGGTTAAATTTTTTTTTTATGGCTCCACTAGGAGAAGAGTTTTAGATTGAGGGCATATCTGCTGGGGATGTACACTCGATTGAATTTATTTGATTTAGATCTAAACTCTACTAGGGAGGCTAACTTGCTTTGTGCCTCACCGGGGAGAAATTTGGTTTGTTCGATATGTTTAATTTGACTCCACTAGGGAGGTTGGTTTTGAATTTATTTTATTATGGACCCTGTCGGTGTGTGATGGACCACACTAAGAAGGAGCCATGGGGGCCTTGGCCTGCCTTAGATTTATAAGTCCAAAAGGGTAGTCTACTTGCCATAAGGTAGGCTCCCTTGGGTTGCTTTCTTGTGTACTAGGAAGAAAACCCTTTGCACCACATCTTCCATAGTTAGGATCGACCATTGGGTGATCATACAACCGAGTAAATGAGTTGGGTTAATTTGATTTGATATTGATTTGATTTGATTTGATTTAATTTAATTTTGTGTGTTATATTATGGACCCTATTGGCATGCGATGGACCCACTGAGAAGGAGCTATGTCGGCTTTGACCTATCTCAGATTTACAAGTACAAAGGGGTAGTCTACTAGCCACAAGGTAGGACTATCCAGCCTAAGGGTTGCCTTTCGATGTGTAATGAATGTACTAGGAAGAAAGCATAACAAACCTACATCTTCAAAAGTAAGGATCAACCGTTGGGGTGATCTGTTCATGGCAAAATAGATCAATCTCGACCTAGGGCAACTATTTGAGTGAATGCCACTGTGGACTCATATCAACTGAAGAATAATCAGAATTAATTTAATTTTAGGTGGACCCTGTCGGTGTGCGATAGATCTACTAATAAAGAGCTAATATCAGCCTAGACGTATCTTAGGTTTACAAATCCAAAGGGATAGTCTACCAGCCATTAAGTAGAGCTAACCAACCTAAGGGGTGCCTTTCAGTTTGCAATGGTCAAGTTAGAAAGAAAGCGTGCAGACTCACATCTTTCTAAACAAGGAACCACTAGGGTGATCGTTATGTAATAAATCGACCTAAGGCATCGGTTTACGGTCGTGCTGGAAAGAATGCATAATAGACTTATATCTTTCAAAGTAAAGAAGATCACTGGGGTAACTCGTTGGTGGCACAACAAGTTGAACCCGACCTAAGGGCGACTATTGAATGAGCGTCGACCCGGGGACTTATCTCAGCTTAAAGTAGTCATACGTTCTATAGGAAGTTTTATTGATACTATCCTAAAAGATAGGATGCTTACTTGGGAAAGGGGCCACTGGGGGCTTGAATTTATAATCCACAAGCGAATTAATTTTATTTGTTTATTTAGTTTATTTTAGCATGGACCCTGTTGGTTTGTGAGGGATCAAACTGAGAAGGAGCTTATATTAGCCTGGACCTATCTCAAATTTACTGAACCAAGGGAGAATCTACGCATCCACTGAAAAAATTCTCCAATGACAGGGGTGGCTACTACGAAAGGGGGACTATCTAATCCAAAAGTAATCCGGGTAGTGTCTAAATGGAGTCGCAAAGGACGTGATTCAAATAGAATGTCCGGAGGGGATGGAGCCACAAAAAGCTTAATCCAACACCCTGGAGAAGATGACATGGCTAGTCATATATCAAATATGTATTCGGTGGCCAACTCAAGGAGAAAGAACGAGGAGTCACATCTGCCAAGAGTGGTGTATCCATCGAGTGGGTCGCCATCAGCATGGCGATAACCAATCAATCTAAGGTGCCCATCAGTTTACGATAATTAGTCTAGAAAGAAGGCTTGTAGGCTTACATCTCTCTAAATTGGAACTGATCATAAGGATAGTCTATCTTCGACTCGACAGATGCCATCCGACCTAGGGTGACTACTGAGTGAATGCCACTGGGGACTTATATCAGATTAAATGTAGTCAAGAGGAAAGGAGCCTCTGGGGGACTTACCCTGAACCTTAAATATATTCGACCTAGTTAGATCATGATGATTAGTTCAAGAATAAAGTGCGGGGACTCACATCTTCTTAAACAGGATCAACCATGAGGTAGCTTATTAGAAGCGTGGCTATGAAACAAAACTGGGTTTGTAATGGTTAAATTAGGAAGAAAGTGAAGGGGACTCACATCCTCCAACAAATGACCACTGGGGTGATTAGTTGCTTTGGGCAACAAATCAAACCTGACCTATAGCAGTTAATGAGTGAGTGCCACATGGGGCTTGCTCTCACATCAAAATAGCCCAAAAGAAAGATATGTGTGTTTTTGCTTGATATGAAGGAATAAGATGCCACTAGGGGACTCTTACACCTAAACCTCAGGGAAACTCAACCTAGTCAGAGTATGGTGGCTAGTTCAAGAAGAAAGCACTAGGACTCACATCTTCTTAAACAAAGCCAACACAAGGTAGTTCACTGGCAGGGCAGTGAAGACTACCAAACTAACAAGGCACTCATAGGTGTGCAATGGTCAAGTTAGGAAGAAAGCATGGGGACTCACTTCCTTTAAACAAGAATCACTAGGGTAACATACTAGGGAGGTAGCATGTAGACCTAACATATAGCAGCTAATGAGTGAGTGCCACAGGGGGCTTGCTCTCACATCAAAATAGCCCGAGACAAAAGATATATGTTTGTTTCATATGTGGTTGTGTTGTGTTGATGAAGGAAGGAATATGATGCTGCTTGGGTTCTCTTACACCCAGATTAGTAACGCTAGAGAATTGTGTGTAGTTTGTGTTTGTGTTAATGAAGGATAGGATGTCGCTTGGGTTCTCTTACACCTATCCTAATAGCACTGGAGATAAATATTGAGTTTTTGATGTAAGTTTAAAGGAACATTTAGATTGATGAGGAATTTTGAAGGGTGATAGTAGATTGATTTTTTTTATTTTTTGAATTTAGACTCAATCAATGTAGATTTGAAAACATAACTTCATTAAGGAATTGATTTTGATTTTTGATTTTTTTTTTGAAATTTCTTTAGGTGTGTCCAAATCAAATAAGAACAACTAAGAGTAGTGTTCTTTCTGCAAAATCCTTGGGACCCAGTCAAAGTAATTGATCATCCTTAGTGAAAGAAATTCACTAATGCTTCTCAAATATTATGCTATAATTTGTATTTGAATGAAAAAAAATTTCTTATTCCAACTACTTGAATTATTCTCCAAATTTCAAATTTGATTTTGAGTGTAATGGCTTTTGAAATAGTGTTTGTTGACATAGAAATACAAGACACTCTTCTATTATAGTGGTTTAAACTACTTTCCATCCTTCGAAGTACCAAAGTAGGCCTTTTAATGATCAAAAACAAAATCTTGATTTGAAGAGTTTTGAGATAAACTAACTTTGAAAGAGTTTAAACCATCTATATTCAATGTTAATTGAGGTCTCTCTCCTTTTTTTTTTTTTACAAGACCTTCAAGCTTTTCAATCAATGCATATAGTTTTGCAATTTGATTATTGATGATAAATTTTAACAAGAAGAGTTGTACCCTAAATGGAGATAGCCTTAAACTAGTGGCCTAAGGCGAATGGAGGGGCCAATATTGGAGGTGTCATGAAATATTACCTTATGCTTTTGAATGAGTATTGAAACTTATCATCCTTCAGAACTTGATCTACTTTCTTTGTCAAAGTAGTGAATGATTGTCACCTACCAAAAAAATGAGAGATTAAGTAACTTAGACATGACAACCTTCCTTGAAATGATTTTAATTGTGTTGAGACCCTCCATATTTTTTTTTCTTTTTTTTTTCTTTTTTTTTTCTTTTTTTAAAGGTGTCATCTCTAATATCACTCTAATATCTTTTAGATCAATTTTGTTATCCCATGATGCTTTACTACAAGCCCGAGAAACTTCCCTAAAGCCATCCTAATTGTATACTTTAGGGGATTCATCTTTAGGTTGTAGTATCATAATTAATTGAAGACAACTACTCATATCGTAAAGATGGTCTTCCTTTTCTTTGCTTTAGACCATGAGATTGTCAACATAGCATTCAACTTGGTGATGAATGAGTTTGTTGAAGATTTGAGTCATGGCCCACTAGTATGTGACACCAACATTTTTAAGGCTGAAAGGCATGACCTTATAGCAGTAAATTCCTATGGAAATTATAAATGCAAACGACCTCTCATCCTTTGACCCATCTTTGAATGAGGAGACTGCATGCAAAGAGGCTATGTTTGCTATTAAGTTTGATATAGGTAATGTGAATTCATCTTCAAGACATGCCTATCTTAGATCTTCAAAATTGACATATGTGCGGATTTGAATGTTCTTCCTTTTGACTGGGAATAATGTTGGGAAATCATGGTAGTATCTTTCTTCTTCAATAAGGTTAACTTCAAACTTTGATCCTCTTATTTGTGTCAAAAGTTTTTGAAATAGGAATTGCAATAGGTTTAATTTTGAGTTTATAGACTACTACCTTCCTCTGGTGTTGATCAAAGTGGTAGGACCCTGCCACTGTAATAATTGACTTCTATGATATCTTCTGAAAGAGAGGTAGAATTGATGTCTACCTACTCTCTCTCTCTCTCTCTCTCTCTCTCTCTCTCTCTCTCTCTCTCTCTCTCTCTCTTTTCTTTCTCTTTTTTTTTTCCAAAGTTTATCCCATTAGACCTTTAAAATTGGATGATTTTAACTCTTTATCGATAGTGACACCATGAAAGCTTAGAATGGGGGCATCTCTACCTAAGTTGGAATCATTAAAGCATAAAGTCCATCGACACTGCTATTTTAGGGATTACGATCGATATTTTGAGAGTTGTCTTCTTTTGGGAATTAGGATTCAAGTCATTTGAGTCATACTTATCTGGAATAAATAAGACATACTCAAAATCCTTGTCAATTTCATTTCACATTTTGAAGGAATCTCTATGGCCTTTCTCCTTTAGGGTGAAAATCCACATCTTGGTTTTAAGTTGAATTTCATCATAAAAGTTTTTATGATCCATAACTTTGTGACCAATAATAGTGAATATTGCATTATCATAAGTCATCTTAAGGTTTTTAAGCTCTATGTCAAATTTGATTCCAACATTTTTGATAAATTTAAAGAATTTGAACCCACACTCATCAAATTTGAATATGATAAAGGGGTTCAAGTAATTAGATCTAAATTTGGAGAGATTTTGAAGAGAATTTCTTTGGAACCTCACTTGTTTAATATTGATATGACTATAGGTTCAAAGCTCTTTGACTGGGACTTAAGAAATTTTGGAACTTTACTTTTCAAATGATGGTAGGTTCAGAAACTTAGGAATTTTTTTTTTAGCATTGTTTGATTTTGATTTTGAAAGAGAACTATTATTTAACAAATTTGAGTATGTTAAATGAAATTGGTTAATTTTTTTTGAAAAAAACTAGTTTTGATATTTATTTTTGAAGAAAAGGTTCTGTTTGATTTAATTTTGATTTTTTAAAAAAATGAAGCTTCACTTAATGAATTTGTGTATGCTATGTGGGATTCAATACTTTTATTTTGAATGGTGTCTAAAATTTGTTTTTGAGAAAAGATTTTTTTTCTTTATTTAATTTTAATTTTAAAGAGAGAACCATTTAACAAATTGGATTATGTTAAATGGGGTTCATATGAATTTTATTTTGAGAAGACTTTTGAAAATTATTGTAAAAGATGTTTTTATTTTACTTTGGATTTTATTGAAATTTTGTTAAGCATGGGATGAACCTTGCTTCACCAAGATAGTGGTAAGAGGTTCAAAATTTTATGTTTGGTTATTTTCCCTTCCTTTAGTTAATTTATTTTTATCTATTGGGGGACCCAATAGGGATTTTAAGACCTATGCGGAGTGAGGTCCTAAACCTAAAGGATGTTGGTGAGCCTTGCTTAAGGGTGAAATAAGCTAAGTGTCAATGGAAAGAATGATAGTCTTGAGCCTATATAAAATATAAGTCCACTATCGATGCTTGGAGATAATAATTGTCTACTGAAGATGGAGAGAGGAACCATCCCGAGTGGAGCTGCTAGAAAAATCTATGGTGTTTATTTTTGGGATGCGAGACACCACGCAGATCTTAGGGGGTACTTATTGAAGTGATCGGGTATGACATTAAGGAATGATGCACTATTTCGAAAGATAGAAATCACCACCCTATAATGGACTGAATCACATAATAAGGACTCCTAAGGCAAGATGGGTCTTCAAATATAGCAGAAATCTTTCTCCTACTTTACATAAAAAAGTAAAGTAGGGTTTATTTTAAGCTAGGTTCATTAAGTTCCCTATGGAGGCAAGCCCCCATAGTTAATTACATCCTAAGAAATGAGAATTATTTAAGAATGCCCTTGATTAAAGTAAATAATTAGGGTCTCCAAAGATTTCAAGGTTAAGACTATCAAAGGATTAGCTGTTTTAGAAATTCAAATGGGATAGATCAAGGAGAAGAATTATTTTGGAATCCAAAAGGAGAAAGTAGAAAATGCTCATGATACTAGATAGCCTAGTGAGCATTCCAATCTACCCTATAATTGGGCTTTATATTTTTAAAATTAAAGAGAGTCAATTATTTGAGTTGACATTTTATTAGATTGCTAGGGCTTATAATTTCATAATATAAGATTGTGAAAATGCCTAAGAGGTGAAGATTTATACTTGTAACCTGAAGAAAATAGCTACCTCAAATTCCTAAACTAAGGAGCCTTGGTACAAAATAAAGGCATCACCTAAATCTAAGGCAAAATTGGGTATATGATTTACCTCCACAAGAGAGAATAAACCACCTGATTGCTGAACTTATTACCGCCTGGAGTGGCAGCCAGCTAACTCCTCTTATGCTTTAAATCCATGTAAGAAAGTCTTATACTTTGCAAGATGGCTAGGCTGTTGTTCATTTAGAAAGGAGACTAAGTCCTTAAACTCACTCCCTAAGAGACTAGAGCATGAGTGGTATGAATCCATGACTTAATCTAATGCAAATTTTATCAAATTTATTTGATTCTTTTAGACTTTTTGTTTTGATGCAGGCTATGGGATTTTGTATGCCTAAATGCATGAGAATTTGATTATGGGCCAAATCAAGAGAGAAAGGGATGTTCTTCCACCAAAGGCTCTCATAGGTTAAGCCTTGATTCTCTGGTAAAGATGGAAGTCCCCTCTTAATAAGAGTGAAATAATATGATATGCATGATATTATACATTCATCCATCCATCTAAGGGGTTATTAAAAATTTTATTATCTTGATTTAGTTCCTAGGCTTTTATGTGAGGTTATGAGTTATTTTAAAATTTTAGTTATGAGTTGTTAATTGGGGTAGAAAAATTAATTTTATCCTAAGAGCCTATCGCATCCAGGCCACACATTCAAGCATCAATCATAAAAGAAACTATGAAAAGCATGCTATTTTAATGCACAATCTAAGCATAGCATCAAATTATTTTATAGACTACCATAAAAGAATAAAAGGCCAGTGCGGTCGGGTTCCACCGTACACCCTAAAAAGAGAAAAAAAGAGATGGGGGCCTTCTTTTCTTCATTTCTTCCTTCTCTTTCTTTTGATTTGATTTTCTATAAAGGCATCACAGGGCACCCCAAGGACTAAGCCTTCTGGCCATTGCTCATCCTAATCCCCCATAACACTAATCCTAATTTCTAATGCAAAATTACATCAAAAATTAGAAAAGTAAATTTGGCTACATCTGTAAAATAAATGTTAGCTAAACATGCCATACAACCTAAGAAGTTATATGAATAATTTAGACTTAGCACCCCACACATGGGTAACCAAGCCCACCTATCCTAACATGGGTTACGCTTAGGGGCTAAGCAACTTGCATAGCAAAAGCATTTATATTTTTATTCTGTGGTCCTTAAGCACAACCCCTGCAGAAAACATAATTAGGCTAATAACGGCCTAACATCCAGTCTACTAAACATACACTTTAATATCCAGTCTAAAATATTACATCACAAAATAAAACACAACATCATACATATAATGCCCTAACTTAGCACTAAAAGTGGTGACTTAGTATTCTAATGTGTGTGCTTAAGGCTTGTGTAGCAAGACTTTACTAGGCTTCTTTAGTTTAAGTTTCAATTTGGAGTTTGAATTTGTTTAAATTTTACCTTTGGGTGATTTTAATTTAAATGATTTAATAATTTATTTTTCATTTTTATTTCACTTTTATTTGGTGAAGATGATGTTTAGGTTTTCAAGTATGAAGAGTAGAATGAGTTCCACTTGTAGATGGAACTCACCCTATTCCACATCCTAATTCCTAAAGAATCTAACTAAGGTCCTTAAGTAACTTAATTAGCCCATTTGAATTTATGTAATTTATTCGATTAGATTCATTTGACTTGATTTAGAATTCAGAATTTAAGTTTGTTTAAGTATTTGATTGATTGATTTTGGATTAGATGTTTTAGTTTAATTGCATTTTGATAATTCAATATCCTTAATATCCAATGAAGTTTAAGTTTGTTTAAGTTCATGTGTTTATGGTTGATTAATTTTAGATTAGATGTTTTGATTTAATTAGCCCATTTCTGATTTTGATTTAATATTTAAATTGTTTTTAGATTATATTTTAATTAACTCCTTAATTGATTAAACTCTAATCTTAAGTGTTTATTTGGTGTTCATTAAGATTCAGAAGATCACATTATTTTCTGAAGAGTCCTAGATGTCAATTGAAGTGATTTAAGTCATTTTGAAGATTTTTTGTAAATTTCTGAATTTTTATTTGATTTATTTTATTAAAATGGTCAATCTAAACTTCAAAATTTAATTTCTCCTAATCTAGAGTCCTTTTTACTTGAAAGTTTTATGGAAGGTGTGCTTTAGCTTTAATTTCAATCCTTGAAAATTTCAACTTAATCTGACTTATATTTTTGGTTTAATTAATGAAATATAATTTTTACAAAAACTCAAATTAAGCTCACAATGCTCAGTGAAATTTAGGGATTTTGGGTTGGATTCATCTCGGAAAGACAAACCAACAAGCCCTTGTTTGCAATTTTTGGTTAAGTATTTTATTTTTTATGAAAATTTGAAATTTCAGGTGATTTAAATTAATTATTTTTTATAAAAAGGAAATACGCGCGGCACTGACGTCAGCCTTTGGGCAGGAAGAGAAAATGACCCGCGGCTCGCTCTGGACCATCCGATCACAGATCGAATGGTCGAGATCAAATCGTATGATCAGTAAGTGATATGAGAAGTCTGATCATGCAAACCATTAGATCAGACGATCCATCTCACATCAGGCGATCCGAAGGCTCGGATCGCGCGATCCATGTCGCGTCAGATCCACTCGAGCTGGGATGGACGGTGTCGTAACCGCTTGTGATGAATAGTGTTTTTAGGCTTTTTTTTAAAATATTGAGAGTTTCTAAGCCAAAACTTGTCCAAATGGACCCATTTTCACACTGATTCAAACTGAAAAAATTCTATTTCCTAATTGGGATGATTTAAAGTAAAATTGCTAGATTATCTAGGAGAAATTCTTAAAATTGTGAGAAAATTATTAGAAAATGCGTGAAATCCTAAGGTCGGCTACAGTTTAGCAAAGTTTACCTCACCAAGGATGGTTTTCGGTGGCGGTGAAGATCCGAACAAATTCCTAGGTATGTGAAGAAGCTTTGGAGTGATCTTTAGCCTTTGCCTCCATTCGAAATGTCGCCTTCTCCGATGTCTACAGTCACCTCATCGGAAGAGAAATTATTTATGTTTTTGAGCTCAAAAATGGTTCAAAGAAGTGGGGGATGGGTTCCTTTTATCTTTGGAGAGCTTTTGGGGGTTGAATGGTGGTGGGAGGAAGCAATTTAAAGCCTCATCTCCCCCTCCTTTTATAATGGCCGAAAATACAATCTTTTTTTGAATTTTTTGGCTCCAAATTAATTATCATCTTGCTTGGGGTGGTTGGGGTGGATGATAGATTGATTGAGGACTTTAGATTTTTTTTCCAAAGTCCTCTCTTGCTGCCATATGATCAGCCCTATTCAATGCAAACTTTGGGGAGGAGTTAAGTGCATGTGATGGGGAAGAATTAAATGAGGTTGGGTGGAATTCTATGTGGGGGAGGATCCATGAGGGATTTAAATGGGTTGTCTTGGCTTTGGGCTGATCCTAAATGGGTTTGGTTTGGGTTTGATCAGCCTCCAATGGGTCTTGGCTTGGTTTTAAGAGATTTGGCCCAATTTGGGTCATATGGGTCATATTGGGTCAAATTGACCCATTTGACCAAAATTGGCCAAATTAGCTTAGGTTATGAGTTGATTCATGTTCAATTGGCTAATTGAAGATGAATGTGGTCTTTAGTTTGAATTAATTTAGATTTAATTTGGATTTAGGCCAAATTATCCCTTTAAGCCAATTTGGGCTAAGCTGGGTCAAGTTGACCAATTAGGCTTCATTGATCCAATTGGGTTTAATTATGGATTTGGTCAAGTTCAATAATCAATTTGGAATGAACTTGAGCCATTTGTTGCAATCAATTTGGGTTAGATCATGATTTCGACCCGATTTGGTCCTTTAGGCAATTTGGGCAATTTGGATCAAATGGCCAATTGGGCTTGGTTTGGCCCAATTGATTGCAATTGATCATTCTAAGGAGATCAACAATCATGGTGGAAGGTTTTGGTGAGCTTGGTTCAATCCAATTTGGGTTGGATTAAAATTTGGCTCAAATGGGTCTTTTAGGTCACTTTGGGTCAAGTGGACCTAAGTGAGTCAATTGGTTTGGTTTTGGTTTTATTAGATTTTAGTTGAACTTATATATGAGCCCTAGATTGGAATATAAATTCAACGACAATCAATTTGGAGTATAAGGGATTTTGGCTCATTTGAAATTTTTAAGTCAAAAGGGCTAGGTTAGGTTTGACTTGGGTTCATTTCAATTTGATTTGATGATTGTCGGTTTCATTTATATTTGGGTAGATAATTGAATGAATGATTAATTCAAGAGAAAATTTATTAGTTTTTGATTTGATCTCGATAGAATTTGGCTAAGTTTATGAATGTGGTTTATATGGCTTAGGAAGGGTTTTAGGATTTAAATTTGATTTTGGGTTTCAATCATTTGGAGTCAAATTTTGAAATTAGATTTAGAATTTGAATTTGAATTTGAGATTTGGTTTGAGAATTGAGTTTGGGTTTGATTTGATAAAGTGTATCTAGATTGAGTTTAGGCTATGAGATAGGTAATTTCCTTAAACCCTAAGGCATAGCCTAATCTTATGATTAACACTTCTAAGTCTCGAGGCTTAGGTTAGGTGTTCACCTAATCGCTAGAAGTGTCTTATGACTAAGGAGTTATTAGTGTCTAGAAGAGTCCCAAGTCTAAGAAGAGGAGGTTAAGAGCTCACTCCAAAAGTGAGGTCAACACCCATGCCAATTAAGCTACAATTATTCTTGAAATATAAGACAGAGCTCAAATTCTCACACCAAAATAAAAGAGTGTTTCTCATTCTTTAGTAGATTGAGGTTGAGAGTTGATGGGCTATTTGATGAAGACTTCATTAATTCCACATTATTTTGTAAGTAAACTAACTGATTAGTATCATCCTTAATTCCTTTTAACTCACTGAGTTCCTTGAGTTATAATCTTGCTTTTTTGTAGTTGTTGATGGTGCTCGGCAAGTTCTTCTTCCATTAGGCATTGATACTACAATTATTTGGAAGAGAAAACTAAAGACACTTTAGAATCCAAGTCAAATGTTTGATAGCTTGAGCCTTTAGTGGAAAGAAAATTTAACTTTAACTTATCTTGGATTAATAAATTTTGAATATTTATTTCTTGGTGTACTAATTTAGTTTATTTATCTCTCTTACATGAGAAATTATGAATAAATGTAAGCATAATGAAACTAGTTTACTATCCTACCTTCCTATTAGACAATTCGTAACCATTACAAGTCAGGGACCTACATCTTGACCCTAAATTTGAGTATGATTTGGCTGAGGATACTACAGTACTCAAGAAAGTACCTCGCTTCTCAACTTGACTAGCTCATCACTCCTCCTCTACTTCTTCGATAAGTTTTTACATTTTTCTTCAATTTGCTTAAATCTACTAAATTATCTACTTTTAGTAATTGTCCCTATCACTAAAGGTTGTAGGAGAATCATCCTCTGGTAGCACCATACAGGCCAAAGTGAGTGTACCACATTATCTTTCTATCACTTATATCACTAACATTAATATCTTTCTAGAAATAAAGAAGGGAGGAGAAATAATAAGAGTCAAGAGAATGTTATCTAGCACCATTGTATAAACTTCTTGGAAATAAGTGTATTTCTAAAGAAAAAGAGAATATATGGTGGCACTACCTTCAAAAAGGGATGAGCCACCATTCAAAAGAATAAGATTTGCCACAACTTCAGAAGAAATAATAGTTCTAGAGGTCACTAAATAGAAGAAGCTCCACCTACAACAAAAGCTTCAACTTTTAGGACAAAAAGAATTCTTTCATATATTGAAGAAAATAATGCTTGTATAGTAGATATGTTTGTAGAGTCTTCTTATCATCTTGCTTTTGACCTCAACCCAATCATCTATTTTGAGAGGTTTTTCAAAGACATTAAGATATCATAGTAGAATTATTCCCAAAGGCTGTGATGTTGAGCTAAGAAATGTATTGTAAAATGCATTCTAAATGACACTTAGTCAATAATGGTTAATGGAATAAAGGTTTCAAACTTTTAAAAAGGTGATTGAGAATCAAAAAGATAAGATGATCAAATTGTAGTACTATAAGTTGGCTAGTGATAAAATAATTAAATAGCTGAAGGATGCCTGGGCCAAGATTGTTAGTGATGAACAAACCATAAGCTACTAAAGAGAGGAATTAGAGAAGATCAAAATAAAAATTAATGACTTGAAGGTCATAAAGATAGTGGACCAAAGTGTCACTAAAATCATGAAATAGAAAGCAGTTGCCCTAGAATTTGAGAACTCATCTATGATGGAATAGATCTTAAGTCTTAAAGAAATGATGTTTAACATGTACATCCTTGATTCTATTATAGTCAACCTAAAGAACATCCCATCCAACAAGTGCATACTCACCGACAAGTATAAAGATGGTATATAATTTTGTCTGAACTAACTCATGGGTTACAAAATGTTGTCTCATGTATAGGAAGACTTTGGCACTTTCTAATAGAACATTGACGGGTCATGTGTGAACATGGCTGAAGGAAAAGATGAAGATGAAGATGATAGTTTGACCAATGTCTGAGGAAATATCTATTATACTTGTTCTTTTATTTTGTTTACATATATATCATTGTAATTCTTTTTCTTTACAAGTAGCAAAAATAATTTTTTTTTGAAACTTATGTGCTTTTACATAATATCTTGTGCTTTTAAATTATCTTTATTAGACCGATTGATCATATAAAAATTATAATATGACTACTTGTGATTCTATCTAAGAGTGCCTTCAATTATATATATAGTATAAACTTGTAAGAATTCAAGGGATCTCATAGAGATAACATACTCCTTCGATTGAAGTTTTACTCATATCATTACCCCTAGTTGGTCCTTTAGTTAGTTTGTCACTTTTAATGTGCCTTTTATGCTTGGTTATACTCTAATCTTATTGTAGTCATAGTAGATGCTAGCATTTAGAGTCACTACTCACCCTCTACTCAATGTGGATCTTATTGCAAAGAGGGGATTCCTACCTTCCCAAAAAAACATATGTTCTAGTAGGACACTATTGCAAAAAGTTAATGATTTTTTTATGCTTGAACATTGAAGAGATTTTACATGCAAGACCAAATTCAATCATGCAAATAATCCTTGTTTGAGAGTTATTTATGTAAATAATTAAAAGAAAAACTAACAAGAACAATATAATAATTTGATGAATAAATGTTTTATAATAACTTCAAATGTTTTAAAAAGTTTTAACAAGGATTAGTCTTCAAGTTGTCACCAAATTCACAAGACTAATATGCTTGTCAGTTGGTAGTTTAATGAATTATCAAACTACTGAATTATTGAGTTGATGAATAATTGAATTGACGAACTCCATAATTACTTGAATAACTATGTAAAAATAAATAATTTTGCATAGGATAAACTCGACATCTCCCATCAAATTGATAAAATTGTTGTGAATTCTCATAAATGGTTGTTATAGAATCTGAATTAAATTGTTGAATTTTCTTGGATCATGAAAATCTAAAATCTTTAATTAGACATTTTAAATATTATTTTTATGTCTATATTGTATATAACTTCTATAGTTAATTATCAAATATTTGTTCCTTCTTAAAGAAGAATATAATTTGATGAGTTTACCAATTGTTGACTGACCTTCTTCTATAAGCCTTTAGCTGTACTACAATATTTTATTCTAGGGACTCTATTGGCTACTCTTATAGAACTCTTAGGGGCTTATAACATTCCTATAAATAGTTTAATAACTTTTAAGCTTAATTCATTTAGTTCTCTTTTATCTTTGTTAATTATGAAGAAAGATATTCTTTGAAATTTGAATAAAAAACTTTATGCATTTTAGTTTTTATCATTATATTTTCATTAAATAATAATGTGAAAACTTATTTGGATGAGTTCCCCAAGCATTATAACTTCAAATAAACAAGGAAAATAAAGAATTTATGGATAAAATATCTTCATTTATCTCCACTCTACATTATTGGAACCTTGTTTTCAGTGTTAGTGAACAACATATACACTCCAACCGCAATTTGCTCCTAAATGATGTATGACATCATCCATGTTTGCTCAATTAGCTAATTGCTAAGTTACAGGCTACTAGGCCAGCTTTTATTAAAGCCATGTTGTTGACCTCATAAAGGTCAACCCACCAAAATTTGATCAAATAAATTTATTCTAAAGGCTCCAATGATAAAATAAACATATTTAAACATGATTTAAATAAATCCAAAATTATTATGGCCTCAAATGGGTTAATTAGTCCACCTAGTCCAAATGGGCCTAAATGAGCCTTATTGAATTCAAATTCAAATCAAATTAAAATCAACTCAAATTGATTTTCCAAAATTATTTAAAAATTATAATTAAACACAATCCAACTAATCAGTGGGTCTAATTTGATCATTTGACCCAAATGGATCCAACATAACCCATTAAGGCCAAGTTGGTTCAAATGGATTACAATTTAAATCAATTCTAAATCAAATGAAATTAATTACTCGAAATCATCTAACACATGCGATTAAATATGATTGGAGGCCAAACATAGCTTAATTGAGCTTAATTGGCCATTTGGCTCAATTGAACTCAACTTAACCCATTAAAAGTCTAAATGAGTCAAGTTGAAATAAAATCAAAATCAATTTAAAATCTAAGGGAATCAATTAATCTAAAACATCATATATCACCAATTAAAAAAACTTAAAGTCTAAACATAGGCTCAATCCATTAAATGAAATAAACCAAGTTGAACCACAAGGGAATAAGTTCTTAAGTGAATAAACTTAGGGCATCTAAACCCAAACCCAATTCAAATAAGTTTATTTGACACATGACTCACCTTGGGTTCGATTTGGGCTGCCAACCAATAATCTAAGGGCCATTAAGGTGGTTCGAAAAGTTAAGAGATACCCTGGAAGATGCCTTGGGAAGGAAGAAACAAACTCATGTAAAATCCTCTTATCCATTGGAGAAGTGTGCAGATCTCCAATCAATTAACCACTCCTTAGAGCTAACCTCCAAAGGTGGAAATCAAGGATCCAACCAAGGTTGACTCAACTTCAAAAATAAAAAAAAATGGTTTTTTCCTTTATGGAGGAAGCTCACAGGCAAGGTAAGGAGAGAGAGAAAGAGGCTACCTCCCCTTAAGGAATTCATCCCATTACACTCCCAAGGGCTTGAGAGACCTAATCGATGACTTGGTTGACCCTCTTGCCGCTAGTGGTTGGATTTTGGCTACCTCAAATCCCCCTCTATTACTCTTAGTCATATATGGAAAGAGAGGAAGGGAGCTTCCCATAGGCAATTTTAGCATCCTCACACACATTTTAAGTGAAGAGAAAGATAATAGAGATGTTTCCCGAGCCTCTCATCACGGTAGGCTAGAAATTGACCAATGCCAGTGGCCAAGCTTTCATCCAAAGATCAAAATGAGGGTAGATCGATTCTACCCCTAAATTAACCATTCTTACATGTTCTATAGGAAAAAAATGAACTCAATCAAGCCATTGTCGATCCCTCTCATTGTTGACGAGCCAAAAAACCATCAAACCCAATTGAGGAGTGGCAGAGCTTGGTCTCCACAATTTTTTGAATTAAATAAATATTAAAAAATACTAAAAAAATTCAAAAAATCATAGAAAATAAAATACTCATAAAAAATGTAAATATGAGCTCTATGGATTCATCTAAGTGAGCAGAATTCATTAAACCCAAATTACCAATTAATTTTTGGGTAATTTTGGGTTAAATTATATTTAAATAAAAATAATCAAACTTAAATTAAACTTAAACTACTCTTCTAATTAATTTGAAACTTTGGGGAATTGAAATTAGCTTTAAAACACACGTTAAAGAAATTTTTCATGATTTATTGCATAGTAAATCTAAAGACATGGAATTTATAACTTTAAACCCTAATTTTGAAAAAAAATAATTAATTTTAAATTAGAGAAATCATGAAAAATTATGAAAATAATTTAAATCACTATAATAAACTATAATGAACCTAAACACTTCATTAAAACTCTTTAAAATCCAATAAATCATAAAATGGCCTAATTTGATATTTAATTGAATTAATTTAATTAATTATTCTAAACTTAGGAAGATCATGATTTAGATAAATCAATTAAAACTCCAAAAATTTTAAATGAACTCTCTATTGATGCATCTTATAAAGAGGGATTTAAGAAAAATAAAATCATAATTCCTTTTAATTAAGACTTATTGTAGGTTCTATTAAAATAATTAATATCTTAATTAACCTTAAATTAGACATATGATTAGGATGAAACTTTAGAAATCTTAAATTGGTAAGGAACACTGCTTAATATAAAAAATTTAAGTCAAATGACCTTTGGATTTGAAGTTATTGAATTTCCAATCTTTAGGTCAATATAATTAAAATAATAAATCAAAAAATCATAAAAATTATGAAAATTCATAAAATCAACTTAAACCATTTTCATTAACATCAAAACACTTGAAGAAAAACATCCAAACCGTTGAATTTAAAGGATTTGATTAATCATACAGTTAGGGTTTAATGAAATAAAGAAAAAAAAGTTCAAACCAAGTTATCAACTTATTACACTCATGATAAATCAATTAATCAATTAAAACCAAAACTCATTAACCTCTAAATTTCATATTCAAATATAAAATTCATTAACATAAGAGAAACTCCTTAAGCCCATTTAAGTTAATGAATAATATAATAAAAATGAAAGTGATTAATCAAATCAAGTAAATCTAAAATAACTTAGAAATTTGAAATGACCTAGGTTAGGTTTGGTGCCCAAAATAGCCTAAGTCTCCTAAGTTATGAATTGATAAACAAACTTTTATCTAAAGGAATTGAATTAATTAATGAAATCTTAACACATAATGAAATCAAAACCTAAATTAAGAATGAATCAAATCATTTGAAGGAAGTAAACATTAAAATAATGAATGAAATTAATTCAACTAAAATTGAACAAATTAAATAATTCAAAAGATTGAAATTAAATGAACATTTAATCAAAATAAAAAGAAAACTAAACTATTGAATGAATCAAATTATTTGAAAATAAATCAAATCAAGAAATATTTAAATAAATTAAAGGAAATGAAGAATAAATTTTAATTAAATTTCAAAACAAAATTAAAATTTTAATTAAACCAAATCCAACTTAAAAGAATTTAAAAGAGGTTAATTAAGACATTTAAGATCTTAAGTTTGACCCCCCTTAGAATGAATCTTCACCTTACGGTGAGAACCTCATTCTATTAGAAATTAGGATGTTGAATAGAATGGGTTTCACACAAAATGGATCTTATTTTATTTTTCATTCTTGAAAACTTTAATTTCACTTCAACATAAAATGAACTTAAAAATGGAAATATAATCATAATTTAATTAAATTAGTTGAATTGAAACCATCCAAAGGTAAATTAAACAAACATTGAACCAAAAGTCAATTTCAAATTAAAATAGGGCCTAGTACAATCATACCACATAAACCCCTCCTTCACACACACTAAATTATTAGGTCACTGACCCTATAGTTAAGTTAGGTCGATGTTCTGTGATACTTTGTGTTGTGATGAGAAATGTTTTTCTTGATTTATGGGGTATTATTTTAGAATGGATAGCTAGGATTACTTGCTCGCTAGTCTAGATGCTAGACATTTTTTTTAGCCTACTGTTATTTTTTGTAGGGGCCTGTGCTAAAAGAGACTGCTATAATAAATCATGAATAACTGTTATTTGCTTGTAGGTGGTAAATAAGACCCATATCATAGCCCAATAAGACAGGTATGCTTGGCAAGCAACTAATACTAAGCTCGTATGTTTGCAAATATAACTACTGGAATGCTATTTGTATTTCCTAATGTTTGTTTTGTAGGGTTTAGAAATTTATTTTAAAATTTAAAATACACTTAGAATTAGGTTTGGATCTATAAGGTCTAGGAATAGCAGGAGTCGACCCTACTAGTTGGTGGTCTCTGTGAAGCCCATAGAGGTCCGAAGAAGGAGATGGTCCTAGAGAAAGAACCCTATATATCTAGACTTTTAATTCTAGGCTGGGTTGTATAAAGGCAGAGTTTGACTGCCCATTTTTATCTTTCTTCCAGTGTGTACAACAGTACCCCGTCACACTGGCATGTTCTTATTAATTAAATTAGTATGATTGCTTAGGAAAAATTAAATTTTTTGCCCAACTAAAATTTAAATAATTTAAATGAAAATAAAGAACTCAAAACTTAATACATAAGTTAAAGCTTTAAGAATAACTTAAAAGCAATTAGAGACAATTAGCTTTTGTGAACCATGCTAGCATATAATTCTAACTCATTGAATTGAGCACTTCACCCATTACACATAAGTGGCATCTAACCTTTGAGGATGACCACCTTCTTAGGGAAGTGTGCCTTCTTATTTTGATTTGGCACACGATAGCTTCTAACGATATCTCATTATAGGCATAAATTATATAACCTGAAAGCCTTAAATAAATTGTGAGTCAAGACATAAAAAAGCTAAAAAATATTACATTAGTTAAGAGCATATCACACCTAACATGATCTTAAGGATTATAGAGTGAGCTTAGGTTTGTAGATTCTTTCCTAAAATGTAACAACCCAATAATCTTGCATAGCATAAAGACAGGCATCATGGATTTAAAAATTCACTTAGGTGGTGTTAGCTGCAGCCATTCCAAGCAGGTTATAAGTTCAGAAGAGTCAAGGATAGGTTCCATTTCTCAAGTGAGAGAAAGAGCCAATAATTCTCAAAAGTCAAACTAGGTCGAGCCTTTGACTTGTGTAAGAAGCATTTGTAGACTTAAGTTCTGAAGCATCCTCTTAAGAATAAGGTTTCAACCCTAAGTATTTTTGCAGTCTTATACTGCATAGAATTTAAGCCCTAGATTTTTAATAAAATATCAATTCAAATATTAATAAATTTAATCTCAAGATATAAAACCCAAAGATATAATAGTTGAAATGCCTACTAGGAATCCCAATATCTATAAGCATTTCCTACTTTATCTTAATTGGCCTCGAAAATAACTCTTTCCCTTTTGAAGTTTTCCTTTTGAAATTCCAAATTAATCATCCTTTGGAATCAACTTTGAAATCGATACAAATAAGAGCATATTTATTTTATTGAGTGTATTCTTAAAAAGAAATCCTTCATTCCTAAGATGCGATTAACTATAAGGGCTTGCCCTTATAGGTAACTACGATCCTAGTATAAAATAAACCTTGTCCTACCTTTCTATGTAGTTCAAGGAAAGAATCTCTAGAATATGAAAGACCCATTAGCCTTAGGAGTCCTTATTTAAGTAATCAAACCCATTATATGAAAACATGTTTATCTTCTGAGAGAATATATTTATTCCTTAATGATGAATTTGATTACCTAAATAAAAAATTTCTAAAATCTATGTGGCGTCACAAATTTTTTCCACACATATCACTAGATTGAAATTGCTTCTCCTTGATAGTTATATTGTAATATCCATAACTTTTGTTGAGTTTATCTTGCCTCATGGAAGATTGATTTCACTATTCTTCAAGTTGATCAAGGGTTGTCTACATTCCTTCATAATTTACTTCCTTCCATTCTTAAATCTCAAATTATTCTAAATTTAAAGCCATGGCTACTCTTTGAGTATGTAAACAATATTCCATTGACCATATTACCTCTGTGCCTGAGATAGAGCAAAATATGTTTGACCCATTGTAGTTGATGGAGTAGTCCTCAATACTAATAATATTGATGAGAATACTTCAACCCATTTGTGGTGTGGTCATAATGTGTGAGCATGATAACGGATGGAAGAAGAAGGCATGCTCTGGATCTTCACTCACCAAAGTAGAAGAGATGCAAAAAGTCCTGCTCATCTAGTAGAACGACGATGAGAGATCATCAAATCCCTCAAATGGTTCCACCAAGCTCCAACCAAAGAGTATTCACTTAAGTTTCTCACACAAAAATATTTTAAAGTCCTCCATTCCATAGAATAAAATGTTTATATAAGTTGCAGCATCCCAAGAGATGTGTCCCTTCAAAAAATTCACAAAAATTAAAAAAAGTAGAACCTATAATTTCTTGGCACATAAGCACCACAAGCTAGCACTTAAGCACCAACTTCTCTATCTATAGACTAATACATACTACAGTATAGTGTCGTGGCTCCATATGGGTAGTGCCCAGACACTATAAAGTTGATGTACTTCTAACACTTAAATATTTAATGATCTCAACCACTTACTTACATGCAACATGTATTCATGACTAAATATATGCATAACATTGATACAACATATGAGACACAGTCAAAATATGTAAAATATAAGAAAGTCTTCACAAGCATAAGCTTTTGGTTTGGGGTCTTATGACAGGTCTTTTTCTCCTTTGATATGCTACACCAACTCCCTTAGACTCCAAGTAACTCTTCTCTAAAGAGTTTAGATTTTGAAGGTTTTTAAGAAGCTTGGGGGCAAAGCTTTGTAGCTCATCTTGGGACATCTAAGTATCCTCACTTGGTGGCTTGTCTTTCCACCGAATTAGGAATCTCTGAACGATTCTATCATCTATTAGTATTTCAGTTATGATAATGTTTTCCACTTCAATGAATATTACCTAGATATGTATCAACAAATAATTTTTATTTCCTCCTAAAAAAATATCATTCTACAAATTTGAAGATTAGATAACTCCATTAAAAGATATTATATCTTCTACATTGAAAATATGACTAATAAATATATGAGGGGAAAATTCAAGAACATAAGCGTTAACACCAAGTTTCCTAATAATTCTAAATGTAGCACTTGCTCTCATTTGTAGCATTTTATATTTGGTAGAAGAAAATATATCAAGATAGATACGAACCAAAATATAATCACCTATCTCATAATACTTGAAGATTTTATTTTTATTCTCTTATTCAGTATACTTAGCATATTGTATTTTTTAATTGATCCCTTATGTCATAATGAAATCTATTAAAATTACATGCAAATATATATATACTGAATGAAAAATAATGCATGAATAGGTGTATTAGCTAGATCAGTATGCATTTTAGGGATATATCTATAAGCAATCTCGAAAAGTAATTTAATGGTTAATCTGGAATGAAACTATTGTATACAAATTCAGATGTAGGTAGGATTAAATCCTAGTTTCATAAATTTTCCCCATCTAAACATCTTAGCAAATTTCATAATGTCCTATTGTTGACTTCTGTTTGTCTATCAGTTTGTGGAGAAATGTAAATGAGAATTTTAGTTGTGTTCTTGTTGGTTTCCATAAAATTTTTCAAAAATAAGATATAAATTCAACATCTCTATCAAAAATTATAGTGGATGAGACTCTATATAACCTAATGATTTCTTTAAATTACAACCTTACAATATGAAATGCATCATTTGATTTTGAACAAGGTAAAACATGTGCCATCTAAGAAAATCTATCTACAATGATAAATAAACTATCATGTATGCGAGTTGTCCTAGATAAACCTAATGTCAAATTTATGGATAGGTCTTCTCATAGTCTAGAAGGAAGACATAATGATGTATACTGACCTGATTTTTATTTAATAATTTTTGCTTGATGATAAGTGTAACACTGAGCTACAATACATTCAATAACATTTCAAAGAGACAGTCAATAAAACATTTGTTCAACTAATGTTTAGATCTTTAATTTATTAAAATGCCCTAATATACCTCATGAATGAAGTTCAAGGAATTTCCTAATGATGTTTTAGGAATACATAACCTCTTACCTTTATAAAGACATCCATCTATAATGATAAAGGATCTATCAAAAGTTAGGTGTTTGGATTCACATTCAAAGTAAATCATATGAAAATCAAGGAAAATTTTGTAATATTTTAAAGCCTTAAATCTAGGGATATGAAATGTTAAGGTTAAAATCATTAGAGATACTCTAAATAAAATGTCAGCTCAGTTGGATTCGTCCTATAATATGGTAATTTAGGTATTTGTGAACTAGGAATCAGGTTTATAACATATTGTATATTTCTTAAAGGTCATAGTTCATTAGGTAAGTTATTGGAGATGAAATCAACAAATTCAGATAGTAAACTTGAGACCATAGCAAGTATGTGGTGATCCTTAGTATCAATGGAGACTTCCCAAAGGTGAAAGATAAATAAAGAAGTAGGATTAGTGAACTCTCTAACTTAGCATCTAAACCTTAAGGTTATGGTTTGAATTTCAGGAGAATCACACTTTTCAAAATATATTTTAGAAGTATCTCCCTATCACCTAGATGGTGATATCACTATCAAATGGAGTTTCACATTTTTCTTCTGATTAGGTTTAGGTTATAATTCAAAATATGATTTACGTGGAGGTGTCGGTAGAATTCTTTGTGGGGGTATAATTGACCTATTTTTGCTAGGCTTAATAGAGAATAATTTAATTATTTTCTTAGTATATTTGAATACATAAGTGTTTTCACAACTATAATGGATTACATTTAAATCATAAAGCTATGGTCTTCCTAATAGGATATGAGTGATTTTTATTGGTAGAACATCACACCAAAATTGATCATTGTGGCTCCCTATCTTAATTAGAACAAGACATTTGTTTATGATAGGTAGGGATGTGTGATTTACCCAAACTAACTTAGAATTATTTTGGGTGAGATTGAGTCATAAGGTTGGATCTACTAATTGCATGAATTGATGCAACATTCATAGCACTACCTTCATATATTACTAGTTTACATTTCTTTTATTTACATATGATATATATTAAGAAAATATCCCTTTTTCTCCAGTCTTCTCCTTTTCTATAAGCAGCCATACACCTCATAACTTATATTGAATTATCTATATTGGGATTCACTTCTTCATCTGATAATGGTGTATCATCATGTATCTGTTCAGTATTCTCTTCTTCTGTTAAATCTTTCACTTCATCTAGGAACATGATTTTAGCTATACAATGATTTTGCATATAATCTTTCTTATGTCATTTTAAGCATATTATTGCTCTCACATTTATAAAAGTAGATTCAATGGGGGTCATACTAGAGAGATTGTTTGATGTTAAAGGATTAGGTCTAATAATTGACTTTTGAGGTTGGGACATGGTTGAAAATTTAGAAGATTTTTGAGTTTCTATTTTGGATGCGAATATAGCTTTATTATGTTTTTCTAAGATAATAAAAGGCATCTTCTAAGACCTGGGGATCATGAAGCATCACTTCACTTTTAATATCTCCTCGTAGACAATGACAATAACTACCACTCTTATTCAATACAATGTGTTATAGCTATTATATCTTCAAATATTTTCATATAATCCACTACTGATATATTTTTTTGTTTAATAGTAGTAAATTATTCATGGAGCCTTATATCATAATTTTTAGAATAATATTTAGCCCTTAGCATTTCCTTCATTTTACCTATGTCATGAGATTTCTACCAAATCTCTCTTCTTTAGCTAAAATGTTATTCCAATTTATTTTGCATGACTTGTTAATTTTATTTTGGCAAATGTAGTTCAATGATAATCATTCATATGATAACAATAAAAAAATTATCCATTTGGGTTAACCAGTCTAAAAATTTGTTGGGATCATGAACACCATCATACATTAGGGCTTCTATTTAACATGTTTTGTTGGCTCTTGTAATGGTTTGTTGATTCTAAGATGCTCAAGTCAATATTTATTCTTTTGTTTGACCTTCTACCAAGATAATTTTCTGTAGGAATATCAAATTTTTTTTCTCTTATTATTTTTGGGTCATCTTCACGTGGAATGGTTAGTAAGGTTTGAACCATAGAATTTAAAGTTTGAATTTGGGCGTTTAAGTTCCTAATGAGGTCTTTAATCCTAGCAAGCTTTCCCTCATTTTGCATAGTATTTTCATCTACATTTCTAGTAATATTTTCAAATTGATCTAGGCTATTAGATTTTGGTGACATGATTAATGAAAATGGAATGTAAATATGCCACTCTTAAATGAAATTTTGAGTATGCGTTATGTGAGCCAAAATTAAAACTATGAGATGCACAAATTAACTTTTGGATACTATAAAACATTAAGTAATCATATAAAGAAACAAATATAAATTCTTTAAGGACATGAGTTCAATTTTGTATGTAAGATTTGCATACTAGGTTTGGCTATTTTAGTGAACTATTCCCTTACTTAAGCTATATCTCAAGTATTATGGCTTGTAGTTAGATTTAGTAGAGAAAGGCTAGTCTTTATGAGTGGAGACAACTAGTTGGTAGTAAAATAAATTCTCTTAGGATTTCCTACCATATGAGTTTAGTATCAGTTTTCCAAGCAAAATCACTAAGTTTTATAAAGAAAATTACACAAAATCTAAATTATAGCACTAACGTTGCTTAAATTTGACATGAATTATGAGCACTTTCTCTAATACTCCAAACCTTAGGCTCTAATACCAAAATGATGGTGTGAGGCGTGCTCCTAATCTTCCACTCACCAAGGTGGAAGAGATGCAAGAAGTCCTACTCACCTAAGTAGAATTACAATGAGAGATCACCGAATCCCTCAAAAAGTCAGCTTCCAAGCTTCAACCAATGAGTCTTAACTCAAGTTCTCTACGCAAAAGTATTCTAAAGTCCTCCATCACATAGAATAGAACATTTATATAAGTTACAACAACCCAAGCGATGAGTCCATTTAGAAAAACCATTGAAAATTTGAGAAAAAAAATTAGAACCTATCATTTTAAGGAGCCTAAGCGACGGTTTCTTTGTTCATTGACCAATAAATACCACAATATAACACCATGACACCATATGGGTTGCACCTAAGCACTATAAAGATGATGTACTTTTATTACTTAAATACATAATAATCTTAACCACAACTTACATACAACACATAGTCTTGACTAAGTACATGCCTAACATTGATACAACACATGAGACACAATCGCAACACATCAAATATAAGAAAAGTCTTCAAAAGCTTAAGTTTTTGGTTTGGGACCTTGTGATAGGTCTTTTTCTCCTTTGATGTGCTACATAAATTTACTTTTCTCACCCTCTACTTATTCCTCAGGAGAGTGAGGATCAACTTGTTTATCTAATTGCACATATGTCTTTGGAGGTGGACTAATGCAAACTTTAGGTGAATTATTTAGCTTTGATGGTAGTCCTTTACCTTCTAATATGTGAACTGATTTTTATTGTTAGTAATAATAATCATTAGTATGACATACTTGTATATACTATATGATCAAATGAAGTTATGAATGACTTTAGAATTGATTTTGACTAGCACTTTGGCTTTATTTACTAGGAAAAGTAATCAATCATCTCCAAGATGTACTTTCTCTAACCATTTGAATATGGAAATAAACCAAGGAGATTCATGCCCCATAGAACAAAAAGAAATAGGCTAGAGATTAGTTGGAGCTTGTGTGATCATTGAAGCCACATCAAAGTGAATTTCTAGCATTTCTTGAAAGTTTCTTTTGAATCTTTATGGAATGTAAGCCAAAAATACTTTTATCTTTGAACCCAGTTTGTTCTGCTCTATGAATTGTTACCACATTCTCTAAAATGAACTTCTTTTTATGTTTCAATGACTTAATCTTCTTTCATGCAATGAAGATATAATGATGAAATAGATCCTTAAACCACTCACCATCAATAACTAAATACTATGATAACTTGATATTAAAATTTTGTGGGTCTGAAATACTGGAAGGTATGATGCTAGTTATAAGATATTCAATGTTATGATCTACCCAACTTGGCTTGACTTCTTGCTCTTCAATAGTTCTTCGAATTAATTTTGGATTGGCCATCCATCAATATTTCTTAACATAAATAGTAAATAAACAAATTAATTTTCTTTGTCAGGGACATGCTCAATTATAAAATATTTTATCTTCCCAATCTCTAACTTAACCTTATAAAGAGATCCTTACGTGATACCATTACAAACTTCAAACTGAACATTCACTTGATTCAACATAAACTGAGTATTAAATTTCATGAGTAGGTTCCTTACTTATACATTCTGTGTGAACCTTAGATGAGGGCTTCATTTTATGCTAGGTGGTTTGTGTCCCTAAAATAGATTTGAATTAAATGGCTCAATAACATTTTAGCTAGACTGTGTTTTACCAGCCCTATACTAACTTTTTAAGTGTCAGATGTTCCATTAATAAATGGAGTTTATAATTATTCTTTATAGATCTATTCTTTTTTATTGGTAATAGAGTAAGAAAAATCTACTAGAAAGTCAAATAGAAATTTTGCTTTCATAGTTGGTGCAGGCGTGTAAAAAATGTCAAACTCACTGAGCTCGATAAGCAATTACAACAACCTTCTAGAGTGATCAAGCTTACAAAGAGTAAACTTCAAAGGTTGGCTTGTGATGACTTGTATAGAATGCACTTGAAAAAATATGGTTGAAGCCATATTCGAAATATAATCAATGTTAAGTATGAGTTTCTCTATGATAGGATACTTTAGTTATGCCTCTCTCATTTTTACTTACATAATAAATAGGATACTATTTTATATTCCCTTCTCTTAGTAACATTTATCTTACTAGTTCATTTCTAGCTCTAAGATACTTAAACAATTTTTATCCAGGTTTAGGACTTTATAATAGAAGTGGAGTTGTCAAAAGTTTCTTCAATTGTATGAAAACATGTTCGTAATCCAGTGTCCAAGTGAATTATTTTGAGCTCATGAAGATTTTGACACGTGTATTTGTGTATAGGATAAAATAGACAGTCAAGTTTCTTGGCATCATTGCTGGGGATTAGAAAGTAAAATAGTAATTTGTATTAAGTTAATATCAGTCTTGCTGAACTATTTTTATTCAACATCTTAATTATATGAATTTGTGTTATGTATTAAGTGTGAAATATCTTTTACATATAATCCTTATATTTGTTCAATGTATTGTTATTTTAATTTTGAACTAAAGTTGTGATTTCTAAACTTTACATGTGTAGAAGCAAAGCTATAAAAATAGTGCCATTGATCTTAAAATTTGAAGGACCTTATAGGAAAACTAGAAAAGAA
The DNA here is from genome assembly GCA_021442155.1 of Cymbidium sinense. Taxonomy (NCBI): domain Eukaryota; kingdom Viridiplantae; phylum Streptophyta; class Magnoliopsida; order Asparagales; family Orchidaceae; genus Cymbidium; species Cymbidium sinense. Next base: position 32,542,776 of record CM038229.1, read on the forward strand.
AAGAGAGATCGAGTAAGAAAACTAGCAATGAACAATCAACTAATAGGAGAACCATTTAGACCTCTTAGGGATTATACCACACCAATTGTAGATGGAATACATCAAAGTATTGATAGACCAACTATTCAAGCCAATAATTTTGAACTAAAACCATTTATAATTCAAATGGTGCAAAACTCTCAGGTTAGGAGGTTCACCTATTGAAGATCCTAATATGCATATTGTCAATTTCTTAGAAATTTATGCAACCTTTAAATACAATGAGGTAAATCATAATGTTATTAGATTAAGATTATTCTCTTTCTTACATAGAGATAAAGCTAACATGTTGCTAAATTCACTACCTCAAGGATCTTAACAACTTCGAATGAGTTAGCTCAAAAATTTTTTAATAAAATATTTTCCACCATCTAAAACTACTAAGCTAAAAAATAATATTATATCATTTATACAATTTAATAATAAATCTATATATGAGGCTTGGAAGAGGTATAAAGAATCATTAAAGAAATGTTCTTATATTCAGTACTTGATTGGCTTATCATTCAATTATTTTATAATTGCTTAGTAGGATCTCTAAGAACTATCATAGATGCAGCATGCAATAGGGAGAGGTAGCCTAATGTCAAAAATTTTTGAGAATACTTATGTTTTAATAGAAGAAATGACAACTAATAAATTTCAGTGGACGTCTGTTAGATTAAATTTTAAGTAGCCAGTATTAACAATAATGATATGATTGCAATATTGCCCACTCAAATAGTTTTCCTATCTAAGAAATTGGACAATTAAGGAATTAATCAAAATGTTAATAATATGAATAAAGTGTATGAAAATGGTAAAATTAGTGTAATGAAAGAACAAACTATTCAAAGATTGGAAATGCTTAATTATATATCAAATAAACTAAATGATCCTTATTCAAATACATTCAGTCAAGGTTGGAGGAATCACCCAAACTTTTCTTGGAATAAAAATGAAAACTTCAATCAAAATGGAAATATGAGAAGTTAGAACAATAGAAATTATAACCCTCAAAACTCTAACTTTAAACCAAGTATTCCACGAGGATATCCTCCACAAAATTAGACGAAAGAAAATAAACTTACTTTAGAAGAACTAGTGAAACAAATGAGAACTTCATTATAAAGCCAAGATGCTTCAGTTATAAATTTGGAAATTCAATTAGGGTAATTGGCTAATAACCTTACAAATAGACCTCAAGGAAATTTACATAGTAACATTAAAGTAAATCCTAAAAATAAAGGTAAAGAAGAATGTAAAATAATTGAATTAAAAGGTGGAAACAAATTAAATGAAATAGGGTTTAAATGATGAAAATGAGAAAAATAAAATACTAAGTAATGAAAAAGAAAATAAAGAAGATAGATATAAAGAAATTGAAGAAAAGAAAAAGAAAGCAAAAAGAGAAGCATTTAGGAAAATGTGGGAAGGACCTTCACATCCATTTCCCCAAAGATTTCAAAAATAAAAATGTTGATAATCAGTTTTTTAAATGCTTAGAAGTATTTAAGAAATTATCCATAAAGATACCATTCGTTGAAGCTTTGGAATAAATACCTTCATATACTAAATTTATGGGATTCAATATATATAAAAGAAGAAAATTTTGAGAAAATGAAGTAGTATCCCTTATTGAAGAATGTAGTGCAATAATTCAAGAAAAAAAAAACCCTGAGAAACTTAAAGATCTAGGGAGTTTTACCATTCTTTATACTATACGGGGTAGTTTTTTTTTGAAAAGCATTATGTGATTTGAGAGCTAGCATATATTTAATGCCTTTATAAATTTTTAAGAAATTAGGACTAGGAGAAGTACAACCTATAAGTGTGACTCTACAATTATGTCATAGTTCTTTGACTTTTCTTAAGGGTATTATTGAGGATGTTTTAGTTAAGTTAGATAAATTTATATTATCTATAGATTTTATAATATTAGATATGGAGGAAAATAAAGAACACCTCTCATTTTAGGGAGACCTTTCTTAGCTACTGGAAGATCGATGATAGATTTTCAAAAAGGATAACTAACACTAAGAGTAAATGATTAGGAGGTTTAGTTTGATGTGTTCAACTCTATTAATTTTTTTAATTTTAGAAATAAAGAATATTATTGGATTAAGTTATGTGAAAGTAAAATAAGAAAAGAAATAGATTCTTATATCATAAATTATTTTATAGAACAAAAATAAAAAAAATGATGATGGAAGAATATGAAGACATTCAATTCCTTAGAGTTATGCCCAATCAGTTTAAAGAAAATTTTAAACCATTAGTAATATATGTAGAAATAAAGAATCTTAAACCATCTATAATAGAAGCCCCAGAAAGAGAGTTAAAACTATTATCAAATCATTTAAAATATGCTTACCTAAGAGAAGAATCAACATTAGCAATAATCATTTCAGCAGACTTAGAAGAATATTAAGAAGATAAATTAATTAAAGTCTTAAAGGACAAGTAAAAGCATTTGGATGGAAAATAGTAGATATTAAAAGAATTAGTCTTTCAATATGTACGCATAGAAATCTAATGGAAGAAAATAGTAAACCATTTTTAGAAAGCCAAAGGAGACTAAATCCTATCATGAAAGAACTAGTAAAAAAGGAAATCTTAAAATGGTTGATTGTAAGAATTATATATCCTATATCTGATAGTACATGATAAGTCTAATCCATTATGTGCATAAGAAAGAAGGAAGAACGGTTATTACTAATGAAAATAATGAAATTATTCCTACTAGAACAATCACAAGATGGAGGATTTGTATTGATTATAGGAAGCTAAACAAAGCGACTAGAAAAAATCATTTTACTTTACCTTTCATTGATCAAAATTTAGATAAGTTAGTGGGCCATTAATATTATTGCTTTTTAGATGGGTATTTTGGATATAACCAAATTTTTATAGCACTTGAGGATCAAGAAGAAACAACATTTACTTGTCCTTATGGTACCTTGCTTTTTGAAAAATGCCCTTTGGCTTATGTAATGTGCCTACTACTTTTCAACATTGTTTGACGTTTATGTTTCTTGATTTAATTGAAAACTACATTGACGAATTTATAGATAATTTTTCTATATTTGTTCATACATTGAAACATTGCTTAGAAAACCTAAAAATCATTCTTAAGAGATGTGCAAAGAAAAACTTAGTACATAATCTGGAGAAATGCTTTTTTATTATTAGAGAAGGAATAATACTAGGTCAAAAAAATTTAAAAAAAAGAATAGAAGTGGACATAACAAAAGTGTAAATAATAAAAAAACTTTCACCACCAACCAATCTCCAAGGAGTTAGAAGTTTTATATGACATGTTGGATTTTATAATAGATTTATCGAAGACTTTTCAAAAATATTAAAACCATTGCACAACTTATTAGAGAAATGATTGCTCCCAAAAAACACATTCGAGAATGCACTCTACCATCTTTGGATGAGATGGACAAGAGTATGTTCTTTTGTGAGGCAGATTGATATATATTCAACCAGATTTCCCCTAACATTATGTTAGGGGCTTTTCTTTTTTCTTTAAATCTAGGTTCTACTTCTTATAGATGCAAGTGTACATAGTTAATTATCCCTTTTACCATAGTAAGAGAGAACTCTCGATTAAGGTTGAAAATAGACATATCTTGGTGATATGTGATGGTGTGTTAGAGGCGTGTGTGGCATGAATGACTATTACATATAATTCACATAGAGAATAAATAGATTGGGCTTCAACCCTTTATAATGCAAAAATATAATTTAAAATATTCGTATAATGAAAAATACAAGCATTCAATGCATAATATATAGAGAATAATGAGTGAAGACATTATATAACTTAAAGCATATAATGATTGATTGTATGAGACCATTCTAAAAACTCAAAAAAAGGGAAAAAGATTTTCCCTTAATCCAATTCTTAAGCCTCCCAGTAATGCAATCTCTTTCTAATGGATCTTCAACTTCTAATAATGGATCTTCAATTCCTAATTATTTGCAACAAACACTAAGCACAATATTAATAAACATTGAACATATATATTGAGTTGCCTCCCAATAAGAACTTATTTTAACATCCTCAGCCCGATGTAGGTTTTTTAATTTTTAAATAAACCAATCTGAAATATACTTTATGTCAGCAAGCTTCTAATCCATAATTTTTCTAATAATCCTCAAGATTTTCATCCACTTTTTTTTCTTAACATAATCCAAAGTTTTAAAAATTATGGTTAGTAAAGATAATGATTCACTTAAGTAGGAGAACTTTAAATTACTAGCTAATAATTTTAACTCTATTTTTGGGTCTTCTATTATAGATGGTTCATAATTCTTTCTTTCTATAAACATTTCTAATGGTTCAATTTTTTTTCTTAAATTGATTGGATGTAACTCTAGGGAATTGAATGCCTTCATATTCTTCCATCATCATTTTCTATTTTGTTCTCTAAAATAATTTATAATATAAGAATCTAATTCATTTTCTATTTTACTTTCACTTAACCTAATTCTATAATATTTATTATTTCTATCATCAAAATGTTTAATCGAGTCAAACATATTAAATTTAACTTCCTAATCATTTACTCTCATGGTTAATTCATCTTTTTTTAGCATATATCATCATTCTTCTAGTAGCTAAGAAAGGCCTCCTTAAAATGAGAGGAATTTCCTTATCTTCCTCCTTATCTAATATTATAAAATTTGCAAGGAATATGAATTTATCTATCTTAACTTAAACATCTTCAATAATACCCTTAGGATAAGTCAAAGATTTATCTACTAATTGTAGAGTCACGCTTGTAAGTTGTACTTCTTGTAGTCCTAGTTTCTTAAAAATTGATAAGGGCATTAAATTTATGCTAGATCCTACATCATATAATGCTTTTCTAAAAAAATTATCTTCTATATTGCAAGGAATAGTAAAACACCCTAGGTATTTAAGTTTCTCAAATAATTCTTTTTTGAATTATTGCACTACATTTTTCAATGAGGGATGTTATTTCATTTTCTCTTTATATAAAATGTCTTTCACAAATTTAGCATATGAAGGCATTTATTCCAAAGCTTTAGCAAATGGTATATTTATGAATAATTTCTTAAATACTTCTAAGAATTTAGAAAATTGATTATCCACATTTTATTTTTGAAGTATTTGGGGAAGTGGAGGTGGGGTCTTCCCCTCATTTTCTTAAAGGCCTCCCTTATCCTTTTTCTTTTCTTCATTTTCTTAATTTTCATTTTCTTCCTTTCCTTTTTTCCTTTCTTAATATTTCATTTTCGTCATTTTTATTATTTAGTTCTAATTCTTTTCATTTGCTTTCATTTCTTAATTTAATTACTTTACACTATTCTTTACATTTAGTGTTAGGATTTACTTTCATGTTACTAGCTAAATTCCTTTGAGATATATTTGTAAGGTTATTAGCCAATTGCTCGAATTAAAATTTTAAATTTCAATTAATGCTATTTGGCTTTGTAATTGAGCTCTCATTTATATCATTAATTTTTCTAAAGTAAGTTTCATTTCTTTAGTTTAATTTTGTGGAAGATATCTATGTGGAATGTTAGGTCTAAAGTTAGAGTTTTGAGGGTTATAATTTCTATTGTGCCAACTTCCCATACTTCCATTTTGATTAAAGTTTGCATTATTATTCTAAAAAAAGTTTGGGTAATTTCTCCAAACTTGATTGAATGTATTTGAATAAAGATCATTTGGTTTATTTGAGATATAGTTAAGCATTTCTAATCCTTGATTAGTTTAATCTTCCATTACACTTATTTTACTATTTTCTCCCCTTGATTCATATTATTAATATTTTGATTAATTTCTAAACTATCTAATTTCATAGATAGGAAAGCTACTTGAGAGGTAAACATTGCAATCATATCATTATTATTAACAATAGCTATCTATTGAAGATTTAATCTAACAAGCAGCCATTTAAAGTTATTAGTTATGATTTCCTCTGTAAAAGCATAAACTTCCTCAAAAGTTTTTGACATCAAGCTATCTCCTACTGTTGCATCTATGATAGTTCTTATAGATCCTCCTAAGCTATTATAAAATGATTAAATGATAAGCCAATTAGGTAATTAATGATGAAGAAATTTTCTTAATAATTATTTATACCTCTCTTAATCTTCATATATAAATTCATTATCTAATTGTATAAATAATGTAATATCATTTTTTAGCTTAGTAGTTTTAGATGGTGAAAAATATTTCACTAGAAAATTTTGAGCTAATTCATTTTAAGTTGTTATAGATCCTTGGGGAAATGAATTTAACCACATTTTAGCCTTATATCTAAATGAGAAAGGGAAAAATCTTAATGCAATAACATCATCACTTACCCCATTGTATTTAAATATTGCACAAATTTCTAAAATAATTGGCAATCTGCTTATTAGGATCTTCAATAGGTGAACCTACAAACTAATAGTTTTGCACCATTTAAATTATTGAGGATTTTAGTTCAAAAATATTGGCTTGAATAGTTAGTCTAGCAATACTTTGATGTATTCCATCTACTATTGGTGTGGCATAATTTTTAAGTGGTATAGATGGTTCTTCTACTGTTTGATTGTCCATTGTTACTATTCATACTTGATTTCTCTTTTTTCTATTTCCAATTTTCCTACAAAGTCATTCAATTTCTAAGCTTAACAACACTATTTCTATAGTTTTGTCTCTATGCATGCAAAGTTTAGAAATCACAACTTTGGTTCAAAATTGAAAAAAAAAATACTCTAAATAAGTACAAAGATGCATATATATAAAAGATATTTCACACTTAATACCTAACACAAATAACAATAACATAAACATTAAATTAAAAGCAGTTCCACTAGACTAATATTAACTTAATATAATTTTTTAATTTAATTTCTAATGCCTAGGAAGGGCACCAAAAACTTGATTGGTATTTTACCTTATACGTAAATGCATGTGTCTCATCACATAATATAGAATGAGTAGAGTATCATTCTTATGAGGATTAGGGTACTATTTTATATTAAGTTAAATATTAATCTTTTAAAACTTGATTTTTATCTAATAAAATATAAAGTGCATAATTAAAATAACTATATACTATTTCACAAAGATATTAAAAAGACTAATTTTAATATTTTATAATTTTATAGAAAATATAGGTGTTGTTCTTTATTTTAAAAGTAGTACTCTAAATTCATAAAAATTTTAAATTATGTATTATATTAAACTAAGTAGTGGAATTCATTTTAAGTTTGTAGTGTCAACTAGGAGCAAAAATACTAGATCCTCTGTGTCTAAATAAGTATAACCAAACCAATCCATTTACTCAGTTTTCTACATAATACTAAGTAAAATTTGATTGGTTGCCTTATCCATATTTCTCTTTAAATGATTGTGAATCATAAAAATAATAATATGTTTAAAGGCTATTTAACACCTCAGAACTATCTAGCATGTTAATTACTATTTAGTACATATGTTTGCCTTTTTCTTAATTATTCTTCTAGGACTCCATCGACATCTATAGATCATACTATATTTTAACTTTGTAATTGGTCATATCACAAGTAAATAAAGCACAAAGAAAAGCAAAACACCATTCTCATGAAAAGCACAAATAATCTTCTTATATTAATCCATAAACATTATCTTATATAATACAAACATCCAAAAACTCACATAAATTTAAAGCACTTCATAGATTAGTGCTTCACATTTGAGAAGAAGAAAATCTCATTAAACATTGTAAAATAAGACATAAGATAACCAAAGAAAAAAGAAAATAGCACACCGCATAAGTCTTCTAAGTCCACCCTTCATAATCCTCTATTACTTCCTCATGGAAATATCCAACATCCCATACTAAAAATTCTTGTTTGTTGATCTACTTCTCCACCACACTACCCAACACTCTCATAGCACTTGGAGTGTCACTCTCCAAGTGCTACATAAAAAACTCACACACACTTACACTCACTCCACCTCTTGCCAAAATTCTAAAAAAAAAAGTCTTTTCACACAAAATACTCCTTATTTTTAGCCTAAAAATAGCCCTAATCAATTACTCCCATGCTCTTACCAAAATTTCCTCAAAAACTACTCAAAACCATCACTAAACCATCATGAATCTATTATGTTAAGTCTTAGTACTACAACACTATTGATGTAGCATTGTGTCACCAGGAGTGGTGCTATTGATCTGTTGTCAGCAGCTTGTCGATCATATTTTTTCTCGACAACACTCGGTCGAGCTTGCAATAAAATTATCCTAAAATGAGCCTGATCTATTACCATGATGCTACTAATATAGCACCTAAGCACTGGCTTTGTTGTTGGTTTGCTCCAATTTAGGCCATTATTAATGCCACAACATTTCTTTTGTAATGCCTAGGCATTTGGCCTAAATTTCTTCTTTTTTATTTTTTTGAGAATTCTTTTTGTTATGGCACAAAAAATACTTAAAATAAACACATTTTAATAAGGCAATATAATTACATGAAAGTTTCATAAATTTAACACTTATCAAGAACTTTGAAGAACGACAAGCAGCGTTCTCTAGCCTCAAAAATAAATTGACTTAGCCTTACAAATTTTCCCTTAAGTTGTTGTACTTCTTTTGCTATCTTCGATGAAGGCATCTCAACTATGGCATTCACCTTGACCAAATTAACCATTAATCCCTTAGGCGTAAAAAAATTACCTGATCTGATGCCAAAAGTGTACTTTAGAGGATTCAGATGCATGTTGTAGTTTTTTATAGTGGCAAAAGTCTCCTTGAGGTCCTAGATATGATGCATAGACAACTTGCTTTTAACTAGCAAATCATCAACGTAAACTTCAGCATTGCTTCCTTCTTACTCCCTGAACACTTAGTTCACCACTCTTTGTTAAGCCACTCCATCATTTTTTAGTCCAATAGGCATTACCTTATAACAATATAGTTTTTACCATGTGATAAAGGATGTTTCCCCTAGTTGATAAGTCAGATGCATCTGGATTTGATGATACCTAGAGAATGAATTAAGAAAGCTCATCATAAAGTACCCCATTGTTGAGTCGACAAGTGCTCTTATTCAGGAAGGGATATCCATCTTTTGGATATCTTGAGTTCTGGTTGGTGAATTTGACACACATTTGTCATTTTCCATTGGATTTTTGAACCATCACAACATTTGACACCCATTTAGGGTATTGGAATTCCCCAATGAAGTTGGATTCCATTAATTTGTTGACTTCTTCTTTGAAAAGTCTAGCAAATAGCATCACAATCCTTTTTTTTTTTTGAAGGGGACAAGAATCCTTGTTGATGTTAAGATGATGATAAGAGACATTGATGCCAATGTCTAACATCTCAACAATAGTCTAGGAGAATACATCTATATCCTCTGGGAGGGTTTGAATGAGGGCTTCTCTATGCTCAGAATTAAAAGTCAAGCTAATCTTAAGGACTCACTCATTATTAGAAAAGGTCAGTAGTTCCTCTATCTCCTTGAGTACTTCCATTCCTGTGCGGGCAATGTCCAATTGTAAGACTTCATCCTCTTTTCCCTATGCACCCACTTCTCAAAGATAATAGGTTCTAGATTGGATTATGTTGCCATTAACAATGATTTCTTCTCCAATTGAAAGAAATTTGATAGCTACATGACAAGTGGATACCAATACCCTAAATGTGTTGAGCAATGGCCGACCACAATTGGCATTGTAAGTAGCTGGTGCTTCTATTTTGAAGTCGAACATCATAATGTACTATTTCTCATTCTCTCCATAAGTTACAAAGAGAGTAATTATAACATCAATTTCTTTCCTTTCTCTACAAAATCTAAATAGTGGTCCTCCCATAGGGGTGAGTTTGAAACTTGCTAAGCCCAACATATCAAAAATAGACCTAAAGATGATATTGACTGAGCTCCCCATGTCGATCAATATACTTTCAATTTGGAAGTTCACGATTAATGTCATAATGATGACCACATCTATCCTTCTTTGAGAAAGTCACAGACACTATCGGGTTGTGTGGTGCTCACACCATGGTCTCTTAGTTGACCTCCCCAGACTGTAGTCACTTTGAACTCTCCCTTTATGAAGACTCTCCATCTCCCTTGAAAATAGCATCTACAACTTTAACAATCTGGATAGCACGTGTTGGGGTGGGTTCATTACTCATCTTGACAACCTCATTGTCTTTATTCTTAGTGAATTCTTTGAGTTTCTCAGCCTTTATAAACTCGTTGACCAAGCTTTTTAGGTGGCATCATTCCTCCATGTCATGTCCATGATCTTTGTGGTAAGCGCAGTACCTGGAGTGATCTCACACATCATTATGTCTTAATAATGGTGGAATTTTGAAGAAATCTTTGTTCTAAGTGGCCTCCACCAACTCGACCATCAATACCCTCAGTAAAGTCACTGCAGTGGGCTGCGGGTACTCATTCCCTTAGTATCGAGTTGTAGGGTTCTTGAAGTTCCTCTAAGTACGAGTATTTCTAGTTGCCTTCTATTGTCTAGTCTCCATGCTCAAAGTTTTATTCCAAGCGACCATCCCAAATACAATCTCTTTGATAACTCATTAGCACAAACATTGGAGTTAGCTAAGTGACTTTATTATATTTCTTAATATTTAAATTGTTGTTCTCCAACTTAAGTAGCTCAGTGAGTGTTTTAGGATATTGGAGCTTAAAGGCGTACCTAAATGGCTCTTCCTTTAATCATTGGGTGAGTGTTTTCTAGGCTACTACGGGTTCCAAATCCTTGACTTCAAGCATTTTTCATTGAAAGAGGGTAATAAATCTCCTCAAGGACATGCCAGACTCTTGCCATATTTGAAGAAGAGATAAGGAGCTCTTCAATGGCTTCTAGGCATTAATGAATTGTGTGTTGAATACTCTCTTCAAATCAAAGAAATAGGTGATGACCCCCTAGTGGAAGGTATAGGAACCACCTTATAGCTGAATCTTTGAAGGTAGTAAAGAAAAGATGATACTTCATTGCGTCGTCATCTCAAAATAGGTGATGTAGTCAATTGGGTCTATTCAACTCCTATAAGATTTCAAATGTGTAATTTTGAACCTATATGAGGGGAGAGCTTGAGTAATCTTCACGAAGAAGATGCTGCTAGGAGTTTCCTGCTCTTTAGAAGTGTCTTCTTCCTCATTGGAGTCATACGATTCGTCGTTCATGTTAAGAGTCCTTGATAGTTCCCTTCTTGCTCAGCGAGTTTGATGCATCGCTGATTCCAATGATCCTTCATGCTCCACCATCTTGGGTTTGTGATTACCTCTCTCCAGCTACCTATAACAAGAGAGTGATTTTGTCATCCATGTCTTTAAATCCTTCTAAATGGCAAATTGTTGTGTATTTGGCTCTATTTTTGCTGAGTAATTTTGGATTGAATTTCTTTCTTCTTTTTGTATTTGGCATTTAAATTTTGGCCTCATCCATGCTCATTGCATCTAAGATGATGTTAGATCTAAATCTATCCGTGGCTAAAGCAAAACCTTAGGAGATATCTAGGAAGCAAGGTTAAAAAAGAGAGGAACACCAAGTGATGGAAACATTAGGGAAAGATCTAGTTTTATTATTTTTAAATTATCATAGTATAAAGAAAAGGAGAGGAATTCCCTTATTTTAGATACAAAGAGAGAATAAAGCTTAAGGGGAGAGAACTAAGGTCTTTCCTGAACTAAGCCAGTCAAAATGTTCCAAACCAAAATCAGATAATTAAACTCCTTAAAATGCTCCCCTCACCCCCTTTCATAATTCTTGGGGTAATGGGTAGTACAAGAAAAGAGCACAAGAAAGAACTGGCAGAGTATCTACAAAGGACTTGCTTTGGTTAGAGGCGAGTGCTCATTAGCAAGTGATGAGCCTTATCGTGAGTATGTAGTGGCTTGATTTTATAAGCGATCACTCTTCTCTATTACTGGAGGGTATTGTGCTTGAGTCACCATGAGATGACTGTTCTTCCCTAAATGCTCGCCTTTTGAGGGTGAGTCTGTATCCGAGTGGTCGACGCCCATATTTTTAATGTGGTTGGTATCTTTAGAATTTGGGTTTCTTGCTTATTTTTAGTATACCTACTTGATATTTCTAGTGATAGCAATGTCCTCAATTTGTTCACAAATTTCATTGGGGAGAACAGATTTGAGTTTATGGTAATTCGAGAAGTCATTCAGCTAAAAGTTTCAGATTAGCTAATCATGAGAGGCAGGGTTCAATGCTAGATCATGGAGGGTAGAGTCACCATACCATTGGTCCTTCCAAAAATTTATATTCTATTTAACAACATCCTAATATATAATGTCCTCCGCTTCTATTTTGTGATGTAGCATAAACTTCTAGATGATCGAATCTATTGAGGAAGCTGAAATAGTTATTAGATGTTGGTTATTGTAATACTTCAGATGTAAAAAACTTGCCCATGGTGATTGTTTCTAAATCTAATCCATAATTTGATAATATTGCATTTGATATTATCAACCATAGTTATGAATCCCAAGTCCCCACAGACTGTGATTTTGCATAGTTTCTTCTAGTAATCCCAATCCATTAGTTTGCCTTTAGGACTTTAGACAAATTTATTGAAAATGAGTTTAATCTTCTAATGGATAGTAATTGGCAATTTTTGAACCTGAGCAACATACAAAAAATAGTATTAAGGATACTTTTATAAGTGTGATCCTGCTACCAAAGGATAGAAATATGATTTCCCAGGATACAAATTTCCTTCTGAATTTTGTAGACAATGTCATTATATAGATTGCAAGTTATTTTACTTTTATGCATATTGACTCCCATATAGGTTAAGGGAAATGTAGCTTTTTTGAATCGAGTGAAGTCCTTGATCCATTTGATTCTACTAGTAAGAATGAATTTGCTAGAAAAAAAAATTAACATTTGATGATGCGCATGATTGTTTTATGGAAAGTAGATTATCAACAAAAAATCTATGCGAGAGACTTTCATTTGTGCTTTGGTGGAGAAACATATATGATGATTATCCTAAAATAATTGATTGAGTTTTCTAAAGAGGTAATCTAAGGCTATGATAAAGAGTATTGGTGAGTAACCATGCTATTTTCCATTAAGAATAATGGTGTTATGGTTGTTCTTAAGTTGTCTTTTAATTATGTTGCAAAAAGGAGGGAACTTTTTTTATTGTTAGTATTCAGAGAATGAAATCCTAGCTTATAGTGTCAAATGCTTTCTTATATCTAGTTTCATGATAAGATTGCCACCCATGCATTTGTTGTCCAGCTCTTTGACAATTTCCTGGGTGAAGAGAATGTTGTTTGTGATTTGTCTACCATACGTAAAGTTTGATTGATTTTCAGAAAATATATATGGGAGCTTGGGTTAAAGACTAAGAACAAGAATTTTTCTTATGACCATGCTAATAATATAAGTTAAGCAGATAGGCCGAAATATGTCCCAATCAAGTGGATCATTCTCAAGATAATGGAGGAGGTAATGAAAAAATTATGAGTTGTATGACCTCTAAAAAAATCTCTTAATTGCATTTATAACTTCTTACTTTATGATATGCCATGTCTTTTCATATTAGAGAGCTAAGAATCCACCAGGCATACCAATTTAATAACCATCCAAAGAATCAAGAGCGCATTTTATTTCAGATTCACTATGAACACTAATGAGGTTAGCACTTTAATTATGATACTTTCATTTGCAAGGAATAGTGGCTTAGGGTTGAAGCTGTGAGTTTGTTGCTTGTTCTCAGTGAAGGTATGGTTGAAGTGATTCAAACAGCTAGCTATTATATCATCTTGCTTTTTTGATCCACATCTAAAATGATCCTTTATTTTGATGATTGTATTACATTCTCTTTTTAACAAAGACATGGAAGTATTTGGTGTTCCCATCACCCTCCAAAAAAGTTGATAGAGTACCTTTTTGTCTCCTTAAAGCTTCCTCATTATCTATGTATTCTTGTAGGTTATATTATTCCTATGTCAATTGATATACTGAACATCCTAAAAAAAATTCACAAATTTTTATAATATTTTTTAAAATTTTTCTTAATTTTTTTATTTTAAAAATAGTTAATTTACATTAAATTTTTATTATTAATTTTATCTTAAATGAAAATTTTATAAAATTTTTTCTATAAGTAGAGGTTGCCATCATAAATATTTTGTTAAATTTTCATTATTTTTCTCAACATATTTTATTTCTATTTTTTCCTTTATTTTTTTTTGAAAATAGTCAATTTACAATTTAATTTTATAATTAATTCATTTAAATAAAAAATATAAAAAAAATTGTAGTGAGCTTAAACGGAAATTTTAATACTCCTTGATTTTTTTAGAATGTTTAAAATCATATTTCCATTTTTTAATTTTTGAATAATGATTTGAGATATTAAAAATTATATAATTAATTCATCTTCATTTAGAAAATATATGAAAAGTTTTGAATAAATGTAAGGTGGTGTTCTAAACATTCTCATTATATATATATATATATATATATATATATATATATATATATATATATATATATATATATATATATATATAGATATATATATATTTTCATTGGATATTATGTTTTCTATGATTTTTGAAAAATGAATTTAAAATTTTTTAAATATTATACATTTTTAATTTTAATTCCATTTACTTTGAAACTTTTGTAAGATGTTTATATCAATATTTCACACCTTAGGGCTAAATTTGATGATTTTTAGAAATATATAGATGCTTTAATTAATTTGAATATTGAATACTTGAAATTTTAAAATTATATATAGATTAATTTAGGATTTGTTTTCTAAGTTTCATTTTAATAAAGTGTCTTCCTTACAAAATTTACATCGTGATACTCACTAGATTGTCTAGTGCAAAAATATAAAGAAAAATCATTAAATAATTAAATTATGGTTGATTAAATGATGAATTTAAACAACTTAAATCCAATGCCTTTACCATAATCTCCTTTGCGGCGATGGGCTAAGAACTGGAGGAAATGGGCTAGGCTTAGATCAACACAACTCAATCTCCTATCCATACGATATTATTTTTCTTTAGGGCCTCCCGAGCAAATGCTTTCACTAGGGAGATAGAGGACGAGAAAGTGATTGATTCCATGGAACAACTTAAAAAGTTGGATAAGTTAAGATTGAATACAGGGAAAGAACAAAAGCTTGAATTCTCACATTGGGCAATTAGATTGAGCTTGAAATCAATTTGGGAAGCTTCATGGGATTGAGATGAACTCACCAACAAATTTTCATACCTTCCCTCCCTATGGTTCATTGTATGGACTCAAATATAACAAGTTATGGTCGTAGCTTGGTCTCAAGATCAATTAGATGGATGAGGAGGTTGGAGACAAATTTAGCTTTATTTGTGGATTTTAAGGGATCGTGTTTAGCCCCTTCAATTGGCTAAGTTGAGGGCCTATTTAAAGACCCTAGTACACCCTGACGTAACTAATGATTGAGCTTGGTTTACTATTAATGAGTGGCTGGTTGTGGTTGGATAAGGCTGAGGGAAGTGTGAAAAGTTTTATGTAGTGGATAGGGATTCACACAAGTGGCTCTAAGGGTGGCTGTCATTGGAGGAGCTTGCTGCCTCCATTAACCACCCTAAGATTAGCTTGGTGAGTCACTAATCCCAGCAAATTTAGCATGAAATTAGTTTGAACCTATCAAGGCCAAGGTGCAATAGAGGGAATTGCTCAAATGGTTAGTTTGGGCATAGTTCTCCAAAGGAATGAGACGAGCTCATCCACAAATTAATTTTTATTAGGTTGATATTTGACTTAGGTTTGATCTAAGGTTGAATTAATGATCTATAGTCAACCTAGAATTATAATAATTTATTTCAATCATCTAAGAGAAATGTTATAAATATGAAATTAATCATTAGGATGATAGGGTTGATAGAGGAAAGGAGCTACTAATGAGTTTGAGCAAAGATTAAAGGTAGATGGTTTTCTTACTTAGCGCTAGATTATGTCTCCCAAGATATTTTGAGGTTGGGCAAGCCAAATCTCAGAATCTCATAATCAACTGCAAGTGCAATTGAGTCATAGAGATGAATTTGATTGCTCAGGTCCAACACTTATATCCTCTAGGGAAAAGTTAAACCTAAGCAACAAAAGAAGTTTACCTTAGAGTTAGCTATGGTCAAACTTAAGCTATAAGAAAGATTCCTATGACTTATTAGGGCCAAACTAATGAGATAATTAAGTTATTTGTGTTAGTTGCTTAAACAAATTTATCTATGTTGACATTTTGGATTTCAATATTGAGTTTTCTACTTAACATAATTTTTTATAGTTTGTCTAGACTTCTCTATTTTGTTTAACGAGTTTCTTATATAGTTTTTCTTAAGTTAGAAAAAAATTGTATGGGCTTGATCTTAGCATAAGAAATGATTACAGTGGCGTGTTCTCTAGCCCATGAAAAGTATATCTTATCAGGTTTGGTCCCTAAGCTTGTGAAAACGGTTGGTTCTCTCTTGTCGTAGAAAGAGGTGAAGTTATAAAAATTTATCTATCCTGATGATTACCAATGCGATTAGTACAATTTTCAAAGGAAAACTGGAAGGGTAGACTCAAATTATTAGAGAAGCCGAACCTGCAAAATATATCATTTTCCAAGTTCGGGGGTTTTTTTTTTTAATTTCTTAATTTCTATTTTTTCTATAGCATTGTGAGCTCGCTTGTTGCGAGAACATCAGTGAATCCGTTAGGTCTACCATACACACCACAACAACAATGCTACTGTTACCCCTCAGCAAACAATGATAGTGCTACCAACAAGACCCCTCCACATGCAATATCAGTGATGATAGCGCGCCCCTCTACATACGACGTCAGTGACGTCAGTGAAGACAGTGAGCAAATAGGCATGCAACACCAAGGAGACTGGCATGCATATAACATTAGTGGGATCAATTCCCAACGTTCAATACTCATTCTGATGACTTCAAGCTTTCCAAGTATATTATTATAATGTAAACTAACATTCTCATTTCCAACAGTGCACGTCAGTGAAAATGTTATATTTTGTTATATCTTTTGTTCTTGCAGAACAAATCAAGGTGTAGTATGTAAGCCAGTTGAAAACATTGTATTTCAGCAACTTTTTTGTACTTTTTTTTCACAGACATTTGAGTAAAAAAAAATTATATGCTTATCATAAAATTCTTATGTATTTACATATCTAATATTTAAACTTTATTATTTACAAATATAGCATTTTTATATATAAAAATATGTATTTCATTTTGAAAAATCAAAATTATTTTCTTTATCAAACTTTTAATGCGAGCATTGATAATGAAAAATATTGACCAATCATGATTGTACAGATTTGGCCGAACGGACAGATTAAGCAGATAGCATTAACAGCTCTAATGGATTTGAAATGGGCTAGGAATTGTTAAGCAATAGATTGTTGAAATGGCCTGAGAAACTCACAATCGAGGGATGACACTTCTATTGCTGGGAAGGCCAGTGAGCACATTTTTTGATGCGCGACTTTGCTTTATCACTCGAAATAAAGAATTTCAAATTTCACTTTTATTTTATTCTTACAAAATTGTACAAATTAGAACGTAGGATCCTTAAAAGAAAAAATTGCATATTATGGAAAAATTGTTGGGAAATACTCTAAAATGTTAATAAAAAAAAATATTGGCATATTTTCATAGAAAACATGGCAATATTTATCCAATTTGATCTAGGTCAAATTAGATATATCTTGTCAATCATAACGGATCAAGTTTAAAATAGTCAACAAATATAGAGAGATTTTTCCTAATCAAATGGAAGTTACCAGACATATTAATAAACTAACTATCGAGTTTAAGTTTTCAGGCCATCTAAAGCCATTCATAAATTACTGCAAAATAAACCAATAAGCATTTAGCCTAAAGTTCAATCAAAGTCTCAAAGCCAGTAGCCAAAGTCTCAAACCAACAAAACCAAGTTCCACGGTTTCTCATAAAATGAATTTATTATTATAAAAAAAGTTATTCTCTAAGCCCAAAGCAAAGCCTTTAAAGACTTTTTCCAGGCTCATAAATTCCATATGATGAACTTACTCTCCATTCTTAGAATTCCTCATAAGTCCTCAAACTAATTGAAACACTACCCTAGATTGTTCTTGTTGTTTGGCCAAGTTCATACTTACTATAACCAAACTCTTTTCCTATACTATCTGTTCTGGTCAGATTATTTTGGTTGAAATATTCTCCACTTTAGTCATGCACTTTTGATTAGGCTTAACCTTGATGTGGTAATGTACTTTCGACCAAGTCATTAATCAATAAGATCTTGCTTGTTTAATTTTATTATCTTTATTTAGAACCTTTCTTTAGAAATCCTTGGGGCATAATCATTGTCTATTGACTCAATTCAAGTTTTACTTGCTAATGCACTTCTAACTAAGCCTTTCTATTATTTGTCTATACTATATGATTATGCACATTTTGGTTTTAAATATTCACCTATACCAAAAATATTTTTTAGATCTCTGAGTAGATAGCCTCTAATTATACTTATTATGTACTTCGAATGTTTAGAGCTAATTTTTAATGTCTATAAGATTTATAAGTTTAAATTGTTCCTGCCACATTTATATACATGAATCCTTAACTTGATAATTGATGGCCTCAATCTCCTCGATCTTATATTATTATATTTGATGCTTGATAACATGATAAAAAAGTTATTTGACAATAATCTCTTAGTTTTGTGACTTAACCTATTCATAACATGCTTGGTGCTTGCTAGAAAATTTGTGGCATTATGTACAAATCAATTCTCATATCATTAAGAATAACCAGTACACACATACTTAAAAATATTATGAGACAATAAGATTTTTATATGAAAAATCACAAAAGGAAAAAAAAAAACCCATATGGCTTAGCCAAATTAGAATAATCTACTATATCTCCAAAGTAATAAGTTTTACTCTTCTCCCTAAATGGAGATGGGGTAATAAAATTTGAGATGCTCATCTATGTATTTCTCTTACAAAAAAGTTAGTACACAATAGACTAGAAATAAGACTAAAATAGCCATATGATGGTGGTCAAGCTGTAACATCTATTAGTGATAGTTAGCGATAACTTCCAATTATGGTTGACAATGGTTGCATGCAGGAGTCAATGATAGAAGATGGTGGTAGCTAGATTCAATTTGTTAAGCTAGTCCCTTCACCTCTCTCCTCACAATAAAAATGGGGAAAATATGTATAGAGATTTGGGATAGATCTTTTGATAAATTTAACTAAAATATTAAAATACTAAATCTAATGGCCCATGTTAATTATCTTGATCATATATCATTTTTTTAGGATTTAAGTATCATAATGATCTTGATTTTGAGTTATCTTAGGCTCATTAGATTCCTCTCTTTGAGTAGCTCTATTTGACTATAAGCATGGTAGATTTGGAGATCATTCGATTTGTACATTAAAGTTTCCAATCACACTTTAAAGGCTTAATTTAGACTTATTTGGATTTGGATCAGTTTGCTCTATTCAATATAAGTTTGGATGATATTAAAATAAATTCTAGAAATTTTAACAAATATATTACCAAAAAATTCATGGCTAATTAGGATGATATATTATTTGCTGGTATTTTCAAATGTTAAACTTAGGTCCTCTGAAAATATATTTACTTCGCATATGATTATAATGGTAGATCAACTTATAAATTGATAAACAAAATTGTGCTCCAAATTTATTAAACTCGCTCAAAATAAAAAACTGAATCTTGAATGCTAAAAAATGGTTCCAATGACATGAAAAATGTTCGAATCAAATTGTCTAGCTCCAAATATCACAACAACAATGTTTTAAAGGATTCATGTCATGATTATCTTGACAAGTTTGAAATGTATTTTTTTTTAAAATTCATTAATTTAAATGCTATACAATTGCAAAGTTTAAGGATAATTGAATTTATTGATGAAAACTACATGTAAAAGCAATACATCACATGAGCTTATTTAGGTGTGTAATTATGCCAACAAAAGAGTTTTAGATAAAGTAAGCACTGTCGCATAAACATCATTTATAAATAAGTAAATAAAAAAGTGCAAAAAAAGTAAAAATAATGGGACAAAAACACAACAAATCAAGGTTTAATGGAGATGTTCAAAGTTCAATAGTTCAACCCGGATTGAATTGAATGACTTAATAAATATTAAAATTATTAAACATTGATCTAATTAAATAATTAAATAATGTAAATATAAAACAAAAAGTAAATAAGTCAACTACATAAGTAATATTTTGAGTAATAATAACTTTTAAGATAAATATAAAGTTCAAGAAAATATAATTATATATGTATTATAATTCTAATTATCTGCATATTAAATATATTTAAATATAAAAATTTTAATATAAATTTATAAATATTAATATAATTTATAATAAGAATATCAATTATAAAAAATTCGAGTTTATAATGAAAATAGAAATTTATAATCAAAACATCATAAAATATAGCTAATATTAAAATATACTATTTAAAATATTTAAAAATATTTTTATAAATCTAGTATATGTACATTAAAAAATATGTTAAAATTAAAAATTGTGATAATCTAGAGTTTTGAATATAAACATAATTTGCAGTATAAAAATTTGATTATATTATACAAAATTATTTTAGTATATCTATAAAATGTAACACGTGAAATATTTATAAAATATTATTAGAAAATTTATATTCTTAAAATTTTTTTAATATTATAAACTATAATTTATAATAAAATAATGAAATTAAAAAATAAAATATTATTTTTATATTTCTATATTTCAATGTCAATTTGATATTACTAAAGTCCATATCATATAATAAAAAAATCTCAATCCCAATACCCAACTTAATAAGTTTAATAATATTTAATTCTTTTTGTCTCGTATTATAGAGGAGACTTAGTGTTGTGCTCTTTATAGTGAGAAGTAGAGCTCCAAAATAAGAGCTTATAACATACTTAGGTTATGCTTTAGATTTAAGTTTTTGTGTGTTTGGCATGATGCAAATGAAAATTTTAAAGTAATGTATATCATGTATTTAAAATACCTTGGAAGAGTGAATTTTGGTATATTTAAAATTCACCCAGATTTGGCTGAATTCCAAATAGACTGATGCAAAGTAAAATTTTAAAGTAATGTAATGTATTTAAAATACCTTGGAAAAGTGAATTTTGATGTATTTGAATTAACCCAGATTTGGGTGAATTACAAATACACTGCTCAGTAGAAAGTATTGCATCCGTTGCTTATTGCTAACCACTGTCAACCCCTCCATCGGCTGCCACTACTGCTACCCACAACCTCAAAAATATTTTACATTACATTTGGTCTAAAAATAATAATAATAATAAAAAAAATTGTATTTGTAGAATTTTCAACGAGATAACTTAAAGTAATTCAAATACACTACATTCATTTTTCAAGTAACAAAAGAGTCCCTTAGTAAAGATGTTATGATTAATTTAATTTAAACTCATTATAATAATAATAAAAATAATTATAAATTTATAGGTTTTTTATAAAAATATTTTAAATTTAAAATTTGTTAAGTTTAATATTTAAATATAATTATTTAATATAATTATTAATTGAACCTATCAATTTTCTAAAATTGCATCATCTGTTGTATGGACAGTTCAATCCAATCTTGGCCAATTTAATGCTAGGGCCAGCTTTTAGACAAACCATACCTAGCAAAATACCAGTTCACGGTCCAACTAGTTAAACTAGCCAATCCGTCTAATTTTCACAATACTGCAATAAATTTTTATGTAATTTTGCCAAAGCAAGAGGCCTACGTCCACAACATGCCAACACAAATACTAGGAACCCCACTACTAAAATAAAAAATTCCTTCAATGAGTGAAGAAGACCTAAACCAACACACTTGCTTTCTAGGCCAGTGCAACACAATATACTCTCCTTCACTTGGCGAGTACAACCCAATATACTCTCCTGCATCATGCAAGTATAGCCCTATACTTTATAAATAAAAAAATTATATTATAACCCAAGTTCTTTCAAACTTTAGAAGTTATAAAAAAGTCACCTTCTATTAAACTCACAATCCCAATAGATTGATGTACACAGTGATAATTTCCTCACAAACTAAATACCATTAGTAAATAATGACATTTTATGGAGTATTCTAATGATTGTGTTAAGGATTGATATTATCAATGTGATTTAAACCTCAATAAAATTTGTATAAATTTTATTTTTCAACAAAAAAATTTTGATAGATTGGAATAAAAATTTTAGGAAACTTATTTTGATAAAATATTTTTGGAAAAAAATGCATTTTAGCACATAACTATTTATAAAATAAACCTCAATTTCTTTGAATTCTTGTCAAATAGATATAAGGAATTTTGGTTTATGCAAGAAAACTTTTAGTAAATAAAAGAATATAATTTTAGTTAATAAAAACTTATGCTAATACAAAATTAGTGTTAACCAACCTTTTAAAAAAATTGATTTTAACAAGTTGCAAAATAATTTTTGTAACTAGAAAATTAATTTTAGCAACTTATAATGTAATTTCAGCAAATATTAAACCTGATTCACTAACATAAAACTCAATTTCAGCATATATAAAATTTAATTTTAGCAAGCTTAACATCTAATTTCAGCACATATGAGATTTTTCAATAAAAAATATAATATAAATTTAATTAAATATATAAAATTGAAAACATAGTGAAATTCTGATATGATATTGTAAAATATCACATGTAAAATTTAAATAATATTTGATGAATAATAATAGTTTTTGACACATTTTAGTTTGCTTAGTTTTAATTTTAATAAGTAATCTAATTTTTTATGTCCAAATGTAATGAATATGTAATTTTGCATGTGAATAATTATAAAATACTATTTGTGAGTTATTTAATCATTTTAATTTTTTTGTATTATTTTAGAGCTTCAATAATTATCATACTCAATCAACACAATATATCTAAAAGCCACCTTGAGAATTAAGATACATATCTTATAGGGTGTTTATTGAAAGATATGCCCACTTGATTATACTTCCATCTCCAACATTTATAATAATTATTATGATGATTGTTGTGAATAAGTAAACTTTTAAAAAATACTTAACTAACCATTAGTATACATGACACAAAGTTGGTTATCATCAAATCAAAGAGGTAGATACATAAAATTTGTACTTAAAAACACTTCAACAAATATAAGATTCTTATTTTGTTCATAGAGCATGCCTACTACTTAGTGATAGATTCAACACAAGAAGAATCTATTAATACTCTTTGTCTTTTAGAATAGATTACACAAGTTCTTTGTAGTTAGACCTAACATATGATCTTTCTATCATGGTATTCAAGGTTAAGAAAATCAAATAGAATTAATAATGAGAAGAAGTAGAGGTCCAAAGTTCATTGGTTCAATCATAGTTGAATTGAAAATTTGTGGTGTTTCAATTTGGAGTCGTAGGGACACCACACAGATCTTAGAGGGGGTACTTATTGAAATGATCAAGTACGACATCTAAGGGAAAATGTACTCTTGAAAGATAGAAATACCACCCTATAATGGTTTTACATATATACCAAAGATCTTTTCCCTACTTTACATGGATAAGAATAGTAGAGTTTATTTTATGTTGGGTTCCTTAATTCTCTATGGAAGCAAGTTTCCATAGTTAATTACATCCTAAGAAATGAGAATTTTCTAAGAACACTCTCGATTAAAGTAGTTATCTAATATCTCCAAAGAGTTCAAGGTAGGTATCAAAGAATTGGTCATTTTGGAAAGTAACTAGGGAGGGCTCAAATAGGAAGAATTCTTAGTAGATTTTAAAGGAGAATAAGTAGGAAGCTCACATGATACTAGGAAGCCCAATGAGTGCTACAATCTACCCTATAGTAGGGCTTTGCATTTTTGAAAGAGAGAAGATCATTTATTTGAGTTAAAATTTTATTAGAATGTTAGGACTTAGATTCCAACAATACAATATTGTGAAAATATCTAAGAGGTGATGACTTATATTCATAGCAAAAGAGAAAATAAGAAGCCTCTGAACCTATATCTAGAGTGCTCTAGAACAACTAAGAGCTTGACCTAATTCTACCTAGGGGAATGAGATATATTATTTTACTTTCACGAGGGTGAGTGGACCAATCCAGACTTTTCTAGGCTCACAACTTTCTATAGTGTAGCTAACTTCTCCTATAATGCAAAACTATACGATCAAGTCTTATGTAAGTGAAAGATGGTTAGACTATTATTAATTAGAAAAGAATCTATAGTCTTAAAGTCACTCCCTAAGAGACTAAAATATGATGGGTGTGCAAGTTATGACTTAAACTGATGCAATAAGATTTACATATTTTTATTTCAACTTTTGACTTATCATTTTAGACTTAAGCTTGGAGAGTTTATTCCTATATGCATGACAAAAAATGGTTATGGGCTAAATCAAAGAGAAAGGGTGTTCTCCACTACAAGGGACTACTCTGACAGGTCAAGCCTATCCCCTATCATGCAAGAGTGGAGATCCCCTATTTATAAGTGAAATAATATGCATGCATGCTGTTATAAGATATAACCATACAACTATTGGGCTACTAAATATTTTGTTCTCTTGATTAACTTCTTAAGCTTTAAGATGAAGTTGTGAGTTGAATAAATTTTTTCTTATAGTTAGAGTTGTTAAATTGGGTAGAAAATTTAATTTTCCTTAAAGAGCCTACTATATCTAGGCCACATAACAAACAAATCACACTTTGAGAAACCCATAAAAAATCATGCCATTTCCTATTATGTAATCAATGTAAACACAATAATCAAACATTAATCACATAAAATAATAAAAGGCGGTGTGACTGGGCATCACCGTACACCACAAAATAGAAAAGAAATTGGGTAGTTGAGCTCTAATGTTACATAGCCCAGATTACAATTTATAATGAAAATAAAGCTATGGGGATCTTCAATTCTTTTCTTTTTTATTTTCACTTCTTAGATTGGAGTACTCTAGGCTTCACAAGGTCTCACAGGTCTATACTTTCTAGTCACTGTTCATCCCACTACTCATCCTAAATCCCATAACATTGATCCTAATCTTGTTACAAAATTACATTTTTTGTAAAAGAAAAATCTAATTATACTTGTAAAATAAAAATTAGCTTAAATGCATGTAAACTAAGTAGTTATATTTTATACATTTAGAGCTAGCACCCTACCCATGAGTAACCAAGCTTGCCTGTCTTGATGGATCATGCTTAAGAACTTGAAGCAACACTTGCAAGAAAAGGGACATTTATAATTTTATTATTATAACAATCCCCTAAGCGCAATCCCTTGCAAAAAGCATCATTGGTCTAACAACTAACACCCTACCATCTAGACTAATGTACAAATAATCCAAACATTTAGTCTAAAATATTACATCATAAAACAAAACACATCAACACAACAATCATCAGCCTAACCTAATAGTAGGATTGGTGACTTAGTATTCTAATGTGTGTGCTTAGGCCAAATGTGATATGTATTAATTGGACTTTAGAGTTAGGAATTTCTAATGATTGAATATTCAAATTCCTTATCAATGGTAGTTATTCTTTAATTTGTTTACATTTTAGATAAGATTTTAAATTATATATTTTCTTATTTATTTCTTAATTATAATTAAATATTTTAAAAAAAAAGAAAAAAGTTGATTCTCAATAATCTTTACCATAGGTTGATTCTAAAGGATGAATTTTCATAACTTTTAAGTCTTTTAATAAAACATTCATGAATTTTAATTAGACTTATATGTGGGTTTGACTTAATAAGTATTATTTAAATATGGAAGATATCTTAAGATTAATGAAGCCAAATAATAATCAAAAGAGTAATGTTTTGTTATCTTAGCTTCATTATCAATATACATCACTATTTTACTTTACTTCATTTTGATTAGATACACATACATATATCCTATATATTTATATATTTCTTTTAAACACACTTGAAGTATGAATATACATGAATTTTATAGCAAAAAAAATTTTGTTTCACATTTATACACATGTATAAGGATGTAGGAAACTATACAAGTACTTGCCTTTGGTAAACCAGGGAAGTGAGGTTATATATGACCTCCTTAGGGCAGCTTAAAGCCTCATGTTCCCGGGATATCCAGGCTATATACTTATTAGCACAAATACACATATACACAAACACAAATATAAGGATGAAATTATGAAAAGTTGCAAGTTATTATTCTTTTAAGCATGAAAGACAAGTAAACTTTATTTTGCTTTATCATTTATAATAAAATTTGCAAATACAAAGCTTGGATCAAAAGTATTTGATTAACAGTTAGCATATGATTATTTATTAAAGAGAAAAAATAATTTAAAAATTTATTTGTGATAATAGCTACACCATATATTTATACCTTTCCATATCATAAAATTAAATGCAATATATATATTTTTAACTTTAAAACATGTATGCATGAGATATTTTGGAATGCAAATTTGTGATAATTGAAATAGAAATAATTACATTATCAAATAATTCATTTGGATTCATTAAAACTTATGGACAATCATATTAAATAACCACACCTTCAGCCTAATCAAAGTATTTTTTAAGATTTTAATTTTATGATTTTGAGTTATTTAATCTTGAAAAGGAGAAACAATAGTTAGTGTTCAACCCATATCCATGTTTGTTTATTAATAAATTTGAAGAGAATTTAAGTGGCTTTAATGAGTTAATTAAGTTTGGCCCATTAATAATCCATTTAATTACCCTATCAAAAATCTCTTAATTTGATTAGTTATTAAGCAAGAGCCCACAAATCATGATTATATGCTTGGAAAATAAAATTTGCAATGCCATAAGGATTCTAATGTTATTAAGCTCATGTTTAATAAATAATTAAATTAAGAAGATTAAGCTAATTATCTTTATAATTCCACACACATGTAAAATCAAAAATTTATTAAAGATCCTTATATTAACTAAGCACATAAAGAGAGTCAATTAAACATATTTTTATTTAATGAGTTAATTATGATAGTTTCATATTGAAATTTCATCTAACTATTTAATTAGATAATTAAGCACCTTAAGGGTAATCTTAAAAAATAATTAGGAAGAGGAGAACTAATTATTATTTTATTGATTATCCTTACTTTTATAATGATTAATTAATACCCTTTAATCAATTTCATAATTTTCTTAATTTAATAATTACTTCATCGCATAAGAGAGATAATTTGGGTTTAAATTTTTGATTCTTTTAATCCGCTTGAGAAATTAGCCTAAGAAAATTATGGGATGTAGAGGTCATTCCATATATTCAATATGTCAAATATCAAGTTAATTAACCAAGTGATTAGGGCTTAATTATGGTAATTAGTTAAAATTTCAAACTTTAATTAGTGTTTAGTCATTAGATGAAACATATGGATTTTATTTTACTTGGATTCTCCTCTATCTAAGCTTTCCATAAAGGGTTTATTTACATTTTTTAATTTTTCTACAATTAGTTGTGATTTTTTAGAGATCTTTGTAATTAAAGCAATTAATTAATACTTAATTAAACCCTAATTTAATTGCATTTATAATTTATATGATCCAGAAAAGTGTAATTAATTTTTATAAGATCTTTGCTATTTATTAAAGTTATTTAAATTATTTTGATGATTTTTCATAATTTTCATAATTTTTAATTAGTTAATTATTTAAAAATAGCCAATTGCCTTAAAAAGTAATAACTATTAAACTAGAAAGCTGATTAATTTTAAATTTCTATGATAGGCAGAAAAGAATATTAGGTTCCTTTTCTAAAAGTTTCAAGTTGATTAGTTTAGCATTTTAATAGTAATTAAGAAAATATATATTTACTAAAACTTAAATTACTCTTAAAATATACATCCAAATTTAGGATATTTAGGTTCATTAGATTTTTTCTAGAAATGAATCCATAGAGCTCTTATTTGCATTTTTTAGTATAACATTTTATTTTTTATATAATTTTTTAATGTTTTAGGTCATATCTAATGAAATAAATTAAAAAGGAGATCTCATCACAACCATCCAGTCTATCCAAGTAAAATGAATGGCCCAGAGGTTGTTTCTTCATGGGAGGTAGAGCCAAAGGGTTAGATGAATGTGATATACCCAAAACATCATTGGATTTCATGATCTTCGATGATCTAAGTCAAAAATTGCTATATTTCACAAATTGAAAGGAAGAAAGTGAAATGGGATCTAAAGAAAAATCTTAAATCTGTTCAAATTTTCCACCAAACAGAAACACCTATGGTTGATCTAATATTTAGAAAAGTTACTTCACCTGAAGCCCACGTTTAGTTGATACTAGAAGATCTCCTTGGATCTCCTCTTTTGCCTCCCTATAGAATGTTTCAATCAACGTACACCACCACTCGTTGCTAGAAATTTATGGCTTTTGGACTTAAGGAGCACAAGAGGTGGGAAGAGGGGTTTTATTCTAGTTAGTAGGAGGTGTGTGTGTGATTTTTAGTATGATATGATGAAAAGAAAATGGTGTGTAGAACATTCTCTTTTTTTTCTTCATGCCCACTCTTGTGAAGAAAAATATTTTTCTCCTTATGCTAACATCCCTTTTTATTTATTCCCTTGTGTTTGGCATGCCCTTTTCCTTATTAGATCTAAAATTTTGAATGAATTTGGTGTATGAGGAGGTGAGTGAACTCATTTTGGGTTATGACTTGAGTTGACTCTACTTGACACAAATTGAGTTAGGTTGAGTCAAATGAGTCTTATTTGCTCAATTGATTTAAGCTTAAGTTTAAAATATATTAAAATAATTATTTATAATACCTATGATTAATTAATTTGATTTATCTTAAGCCTAAATCAACTCAATTTAACCTAAATAAGTTAAATTGGGCAATTTGGGTTCACTTGGGTCCATGGGCCAAATTGACCAAATTAGACAAATTGGACTCAAATGAGAGTTAAATTGAGTTTAATTAAGTTTTAAAAGTAATTTAAAATCATTGATTTCAGTTAATTTTAATTTATTTTGATTTCATTTTAATGAATTTTGATTTTAGCTTAATAGGCTCATATAGGTCAATTTGGGTCAATGCATGTCAGATTGACCAATTGACCAAATTGGCTAAATTGGGTGCCATCGAGAGTTGATTCATATTCAATAATAAACTTAAAATAATATTAAGCATTGATTTGGTTTAATTTAGGTTGAGTTATGTTTTGATTTAAACCCATTTTTTATCTCAATTTGCTTAATGGGTCAAATTAGGTTCATGTGGGTTAAATGACTAATATAACCCAAAGTGAAGTATATTCAAGCTTCAATTATATTTTATTAAGTATTTTAAATAACATGGAGTAATTCATTTTAATTAATTTAGATTTTATTTTGATTTAGACTAATTTTAAGCTAATTTGGGCTTAATGGGTTAAATTAGGGTTTACTTGGGTCAAATGATCAATTTGGTCAAATAAAACCCAAGAAAAGTTTAAATTATATTAAAATATATTTTAAAAGTATTTTATAACATTTAATTTAAATTAATTTTTAGTTATTTTGAGTTTAGGTTCAATTGGGCCGGCTCATGTTCATTTAAACTAAGTGAGCCAATTAGGCCATTTAAGTCATCACTAGACTAAGAATTAATTAGTTTAATTTTTAATTATATTAACTTGATAAATATAAGTATTAATGATGACTTAAATTGATCAAATTATAATTAATTTGATTTTTGGCTTGGTGGGGCCCACATGGGTCAACTCTAGGTTACACAACCTCATTAACCACTTTGAACCCTATTTGAATTTATTTTTGGGTTTATTCATACTTATGTATTGATTCTTTAGTCTTTGGTTTGGTTTAATTTGGTTTAGTTTAATTTTATAGGATTTTCTTGAATTTAGCTGATTTTAAGCTAAGTGGTTTAATTGAGTTAATCAAACTCAATTACCTTAATCATGATTTAGTTGAACTCAGACTTTATTTTAATTTATTATTTTAATTTTTTTGCTTTAATTGAGGTTGTGCACTTAGCCACTAATCATAGTATCTTAAGTGCCTAATTAAAAAGATCCTAATCTAATATCGTAGATCCTAATTCACTAAAGTTATAGTGATTATTTACCTCACTTGAGGTTAATAGAAACTTAGTTCCTAGATTAAATCTTATGTCTAAGAGGAGGGTTTACCTCACTAAAAGTGAGATCAACAAAAGTGTTACTTACCTATAGCACCCAAGAGGGTTAGGTTGGGTTGCCGGGGGGGTGGGGCTGAATTGGGTTATAAAAATAATTTTCAGAAAATTTAATTTTGTCTTTTGTAGAAGACTTAAATATTTAATAATAATTCTTAGTGATATGACGCAACAGAAAAAGAAATAATAGAAAAGTAAAGTGGAAAAAATTAAAGGAAGAGAACATTAAGATATTTATGTGGTTTGGCCAAATCCGAAAATCGGCCTACGTCTACGCCTAACCACTTAGGAATTCACTAAACCAAAGTTGAGATTACATCAAATCTCCCATACCTTCACGGGTAAGTATAACCTAACACATACTCTCCTTAACAAGAAAGTACAACCCAACAAGAAATCAAGACAAGACAAAATGAAAGATACAAGTTTAAATCTCAATTTTAAAATATTTTTGCACTCACAACCTAATTTATACTAATATTAAGGCAATTGAATATTAATGAAAAAGAGAGCTCACTTTAACTTTAATGAAATTAAAACCAAATCTTTAATCAAATGTTTAATGTAATTAAGTATCTTAATGTTGAATGAATGAATTTTAAAAAGTTTGAAATGATTTTCTTGAATGACTTTGAAATGCAAATTAAAATGCAATCACAAAAACTTTACTTTGAATTCTTTGTCACACAAGCTAACTTTTATTTAAATGATAAATGTATGTGCAATTGGAATAATTAAACAATCATTTGAATAAAGGTTTGAATGATACCACAAGAAATCTATCACATAATATATATATAAACCAATTGAACACAATTAATAAATAAGCACAAAATAATTTATGCAATAGATGTAGTGGTTGGCCAAATAGAAAATAAAATGAAACAAGATGTTAAGCACAATTAAATTTAACCAACCTATATGAAACTTTAAGCCAAAGTGATAAATAATGTATATTCAAATAATTAAGCACTAGAAAATTAAAACCTTTGAAAGAGACTTCATCCAAACAA
Organism: Cymbidium sinense; assembly: GCA_021442155.1. Lineage (NCBI taxonomy): Eukaryota > Viridiplantae > Streptophyta > Magnoliopsida > Asparagales > Orchidaceae > Cymbidium > Cymbidium sinense. Next base: position 32,574,033 of record CM038229.1, read on the forward strand.
GAAAACAAAGGATTATCCAATGATTAAGCACAAAATAAATTGATCTCCTTATGTTAGCTTTAGGCAAAATAAGAAATCAAAGGATTATCAAGTGTAATTAAGTCTAAAACAAATTGAACTTCTTATGTTTGTTCTTGTCCAAACAAGATCTAAAGGTTACGAGGTGAATGAACACAATATAATTTAAATAACCTTGTAAACTTCAAAGACAAGAAGAAATAAAAGAAGTATAAGAACTTAACACCTTAAAAATTCAAGACCAATGCTATGATGCTTTTGACTAAGGGAGAAAACACACAAAAAATTTACTTCCCCAATCAATCTTCAAGAAAAATAAATGTCCAAGGGAAAAAAAAGAATGATGAGGAATGCTTGCACTTGAATCTCCAAAAATCTCCAAATATTTTCTTTAGCAAGGATCACCAAGGTGGAGAGGATGAGCAAGAGAGCAGAAGAGAATTTTAGCTTTTTTGGAACCTTTTTTTAAGTTGAAACAAGACTCTTAAATAGATGAGGGAGGAGTCTATGGTCAGTAAAATTGATCCAATGTGAGGGAAATTGATTTGACATCAATTTGAATTTCAAATTGAAAGGGATAAAGATTGGCCAAGGAGATCTTTAATAGGCTTCTTTATAAATTTGTTTCAACACAATATGGAAAGTTTGCTATGTGATTCAAGGATAAAGAGGAGACTGTAGGAAATTTTTCCAAGGAGATTTTAATATGAAGGATGGAGATTCGAATATAATAAATCCATGGAAATAAACTTCAATAATTTCGGCCAAAGGGGTTTCCAAAAATAAGAAATTCTCAAAATAATGTAGGAATCAATTTAAATCAATGCTAATTGTATTATATACTTATTGAATGTTTACATAATATATACATTTATTCAATTTAAAGCAAAGTGTTTGGCCCCCTAAAACTTTCCTAAAATAGATCAAATTAAAGAAGGAATTGTTTTGAAAAAGAGGGCTAATTTGAATTTAAATTTAAAATTACTTCTAATAAATTAAGTAGGCTCTTCATAATCATAATTAATCATTCTTGGGACGTTCAACATATTTTATAAAATATTCAATTTGATTTAGAAAGTATATTCCATGCATAAAGAAGTTTGAGTTAAAGAATAATTCAAAATAATTCAAATAATTAAAATAAATGAATTTTTAAAATTTGAAAAATGAGGGAATAAAATATGAAAATGTTTTGAATGAACATCACACATTTTATTACACAAAATGTATTAAAAAAAATTTGGCCAAAATAATGTTAAGATGAAAATGATAATAGGAGAGAGAAGAGAGAATCATAGGAGAGTGAATAAGAGGAAAAAAAGAAGATAATTTTAGGATAATTCAATTTTCATGCACTAAAAATATGAACAAATATGATGAATGGCACAGAAATGATTTAATAAAGTTTAAACATAATTTATATTGCTTGAACACACATTTAATGGAACTTATTTTATGCATTTAGTTCATACTATCCAAAATGATTAACTTAATGAGTAATTTTAAAATAATGAATTTAAAAAGAATGAATCATTTATTTTAGTATAGTGAGCTTTTCATTTGTCTTAATATAGTAATTCCTAGAAAAATTTCCACCCAGTCCATGCTTATTAGCTTTAGCAATTTGATATAACTAAAGAATCAGGAGTGAGAATTTTTTTTGCACACTTAAATTTAACTTGATTAGTAGCATTTGAACATATTTTTGTTATCATCAAAATTAATCTCATATGAGATGGGGTTCATGAAGTCAACAAAAAAGACCCCTAATAAGTGTGGTGTAACTAATAAGGCATACTGCACATATTGGCATTGATAGAGCTAGTCAACTAAATCTATGAGATAGCAAAAGTGGTGTTTAAACCATGCCTAAAAGGTAAGTAAAGTCAGTAGAAGCTGCTATATAGACATTCACTAAAAATTAATATTCCTAAGAATTAGAGATTTTGGAACATGCATCAAAGATGCACGGAACAAGCTATAACTTTGAGAACTCATAAGTCAAGTTCACCAAAGCTCTAGTTTGGAGAGAATAGCGAAACATCCCCTCAAGGTTAGTTGAAATTTTATTTGGATGTGTCAAGACATGAGGGAGAGGTTCCCTGAAGAATAGTTTGATTCAATTTGATTTGAAGAATTTGCGAGAAGCTTCCAAAAGATTGAATTTGATTTAATTTGATTTGAAGAACTAGAGAGAAGTTCCTTAAAGATTTATTTTATTTGGTTTGTGATGGGTTACATTAAAAAGGGGCCACGAGGTTTGATTTTCAAAAAATAAGGACTTAATTTACTCTATGCCTAACCTTATTTGAAATGATGAGGTAAATATAGGGGAAGTATATGATCTCTATCTAACAACTTTTGCAATGGTAGAAATTGATTATTCAACATATGTCTAACCTTATTCGAAATAACAAATGAAGAACAAAGCATGAATGTCTGTCTGACCCTATTTGAAACAATAAGACAAAAATAAATCAAACATCTACTTGACCTCATTCAAAATAGAAAGATAAGAATAAATTAATATTTGCCCGACCTTATTCAAAATAGTAAGATGAATGTAAAGGAAAAATCTAACCTCTACTTGAACATGTTCAAAATAATAGAGATAAATTATTCAACACATGCCCGACCTTATTCAAAATAATAAGTGAAGAATAAAGCATAAATGTTAGCCTAACCTTATTCAAAATAGCAAGACAAAGATAAATCAAACATCTGCCTGACCTCATTCAAAATAATAAGAAGAATGTAAAGGAAGAATCTAACCTCTACTTGTCCATATTTGAAACATTAGAGATAGATTGTTCAACACATGCCTGACCTTATTCAAAATAGTAAGTGAAGAATAAAGCATGAATGTCTACCTGACCTTATTTGAAATAGTAAGACGAAGATAAACCAAACATCTGCTTGACCTCACTTGAAACAACAAGATGAATGTGAAGAAAGAATCTAACCTCTACTTGACCATGTTTGAAACAGTAGAGATAAATTGTTCAACACATCCTTGACCTTATTCGAAATAGCAAGTGAAGAACAAAGCATGAATTTCTACCTGACCTTATTCAAAACAACAAGACAAAATAAACCAAACATCTGTCTGACCTCATTCAAAATAGCATGATGAATGTAAAAAAAGAGTCTAACCTCTACTTGATCATGTTCGAAATAGTAGAGATGGATTGTTCAACATGTCTGTCCTTATTCAAAATAGAAAGTGAAGAATAAAACATTAATGTCTACCTGACCTTATTTAAAATAACATGACAAAGATAAACCAAATATCTACTAGACCTCATTTGAAACAACAAGATGAATGTAAAGGAAGAATCTAACCTCTACTTGACCATGTTTGAAACAATAGAGATAGATTGTTCAACACATGCTTGACTTTATTCGAAATAGCAAGTTAAAAATAAAGCATGAATGTCTACCTGACCTTATTCAAAATAACAAGATAAAATAAACCAAACATCTATATGACCTTATTCTAAATAGCAAGATGAATGTAAAAGAAGAATCTAACCACTACTTGACCATCTTTGAAATAGTAGAGATAAATTGTTCAACACATGCCTAACTTATTGGAAATAGTAGTGAAGAACAAATCATGAATGTTTGCCTGACCCTATTCAAAATAGCAAGACAAAGATAAATCAAACATCTATCTGACCTTACTCAAAATAACAAGATGAAGGAAATATACAGTTAGTTGAGAATAATTTAAATTTAGATTTTAAGTTTGAAAGTAGTCTTGGTAGAAATTAAATAAATGAAGGTTTCTTTAAGAATATGGACCCAGTTGATATAAACACAAACTTGAGATGGAAGCCTAATCATATTGATGAAATTTATTTTCAAATACAATCATGCATAATACTTTTTTAAATAAAGCCCAATGAAGAAGCATAGGGCGCTCACCTTTTTGATTTATTAATTGATATGACCCCCTTTATAGGCATTTCTATAATGAAAGGGCCCTCCCATGTTCGTTTAAACTTACCACCCACCTTGTGATAGGCTACTATTGGTCTCCTAAGAACTAAAACAAGCTCACCAACTTGAAAGGCTCTTGGGTGGACTAACTTGTTGTGAACTTGAACCATTCATGCTTTATATAGCTCGAGGTTTTTACAAGCTTGGAGGTGTTGCTCTTAAAGAACTTCAAGCTCTTCCAATTGTAGCCTAGTATTTTGCTCGATTGTAATCTTGTTGCTTAGAATAATCCTTAGTGATGGTAACTTATCTTCTAATGAAAAATAGCTTTAGATTCATACACTAAGGAAAAAAGGAGTAGATTGTGTTGGGGTTTTGATTATACATGGGCACAAATATTCAACCAACTGCTCGTGCAACTATCACTTATTGTCATCAAGTGTTTTCTTTAATATTTGGATAAGAATTTTATTGAAGGCTTCTATTAACCCATTCACCCAAGGATAGTATAAGGTGAGTACCTCCAATCTATGTCATGTTGCCTTGCAAAGCCATTAATCCCTTAAAATGGTGCCATTATTAGATATAATCTAGCGGGATACACCAAATCTATAGAGGATGTGACCCTTGAAGAATTGAAGGGCATGATGTGCCTTGACTTCCATTAAAGGGGTCACTTCTGCCTACTTGGAAAAATAATCTATTGCTACTAAGATAAAGTGATGACCCTCAAAAGATGGAGGGTCAATTATACCCACTATATCTATACCCCACATTTAAATGGCCATGAAGCTATCGTCGGATGAAGAACATTAAGAGGTTGATGCAGGACCTCCATGCACTTGACATTGGTGATAGTGATGTGTTATATCCATGTAATCTGCAATCATTATTAAGCAGTAGTATCCAAGTATTTTAATTTTAGATTTTATCTTTAGACCAAATTGATGTGCTCCACATAGTCCTGAATGTACCCTGATCATAATTTTCTATGCTTCATTTTTTGTATAAATAATGTAAACACATGTGATGAAAGGACCGTCGGTATAAAACTCTATCAATAAGAGTATAAGATAGTTCTCTTTGTTTGATTTTATGGGCTTATGATCTCTCTTGAGGTAGTTTACCTTTGTTCAAGTAATCAATAAAGGGTTGCCTCTAATCCAATTTTCATCCTTTTCAGCAATTGCAACCTTCCCTTCAAGAGCATTTTAGTCTATGAGTTCAACATTATGGTATTTTAATTTGGAGCCGTAGAGACACCACATAGACTTTAGGGTGTACTTATTAAAGTGATCAAGTGCAACATTAAGGTAGGATGCACTATCTCAAAAATAAACATATCACTCTACAATGGACACAATCACATAATAAAGACTCCTAAGGCAGATAGGTCTACATATATGCCAGAGATCTTTCCCCTACTTTACATGGATAAGTAAAATAGGGTTTATTTTATGTCAGGTTCTTTAATTCTCCATGGAAGCAAGTTTTCATAGTTAATTACATCCTAGATTAAAATTTCCTAAGAACACTCTTGTTTAAAGTAATCAAAAATTCTCCAAAGATTTCAAGGCTAAACTATCAAAGGATTGGTTATTTTAGGAAATCAAATGGGAAGAATTATTTATAGATTTCATAGGAAGATAAGTAGGGAGCACCCAAGATACTAGGAAGCCTAGTGAATGCTCTAATCTACCCTATAATGTGACTTTATATTTTTGAAAGAGGAAATTTATTTTTTTTAAGTTGAAATTTTATTAGAATGCTAGGACTAATAGTCCAACAACACAAGATTATGGAAATGCCTAAGAGGTGAGGACTTATACTCATAGAAAAAGAGAAAAAAGCTATCTTAAAACTTAAACTTGGAGTGCTCTAGCACAAGCTAAGAGCTCAACAAAATTCTCCTCAAAGAAAATGGGATATAATGGTCCACCTTCACAAGAGAGAGTGAACATATCCTATCTCTATTGACTTACAACCACTTTGAGTGGCCGCCAGTTGACACCTCATATGCTTTTAAAATCATGTAGGTCAATTTCATGTAGATGTAAGATAGTTAGGCTATTATTTAATTAAGAAAGAAACCAGAACCCTAAACTCACTACCTAAAAGAATAGATAATGTTTGTTATGCAATCATGGCTTAGACTAATGTTAAAAAATTACAATTTTTTAAATTATTTTACCACATATAGTTTGTACCAAGGCTTAGGATAATTATGCTTACATGCATGATGAAATTAAGTTATTGGCTAAATCAGCAGGAGGAGATGTTCTCCACTATAAGGGTCTGCTCTCAAAGGTCAAGCATGTCCCCTATCATGCAAGAGTGGAGATCCTCTCTATTCAAATGAAACAATATGATATACATGGTGTGATATCATGCAACATTCAGCTAAAGGGTTGCTAAATTTTTTATTTATCTTGATTATGAACTTAGGCTTTAAGATGAGGTTATGAGTTTATTTGAAATTAGTTATGAGTTATTAATAGAGTAAAAATTATTTTGATCCTAGAGAGCCTATAGCATCTAGGCCACACATTAAACATACACACTTTAAGAAACCTATAAAAAGCATGCCATTTTTATTGCGCAATCTAAATACAACAATCAAACATTTGAATTTCATAAAAGAATAAAAGGTTGATGCGGTTGGGTACCACTGTTCACCCAAAAAAAAAAAGGAATTGGTAGTCGAGCTCTACCCTTATACAACTCGGATTATAATTAATATTATAATATAAATAAATGCCATGGGGGTATTCAATTCTTGTTTTTTCTTTTCCTCTTTGGATTAGTTTGTTCCATGCTTCATAGGGCCTCCTAGGTCTTTATCTTTTAGCCATTGCTCACCCTAAACTCCATAACATTAATCCTAATCCTATTACAAGAATTACATCTTCATGAAAAATAAAGTCTAACTACATTTGTAAAATAGATATTAGCTAAATAAATAGACAAGCCAATCAATTATACTTCACATATTTGGACTTAACACCCTGCACTTGGGTAACCAAGCTAATCTGTACTAATTAGATCATGCTTAGGGGTATAAATATCACCTGCAAGCTAGAAATTTATATTCATTTATTATTACAGTGGCCTTGTAAGCACAATCACCTACATAAAAGATCATTAGGCTAATAATGACCTAACATCCAGTCTACGTGCAAATAATTTGAACATCCAGTCTAAAAAATATTACATCATAAAATAAAACATATCACCACATACATCTAACCTAATATTAAGGTCGGTGATTTAGTATTCTATAGTGTGTGATAAAGCTTAGTATGGTATGTCTTGATTAGGCTTTAGATTTTGGATTTTCTAAAGATTTAGGATTGTTTAAATTGCCCATTAAGGATGGTTTCACTTTAAGTCTTTTAGTTACTTGATTATGTGTTTTACTTTGTTCACTACTTATTTAAGATCTAATCATTAAGAAGAGAATAAAAAGACTCAACTCTTCATCCCTAACCTATGTTGATTTCTAAAGATAGATTATTATGCCTTTAATTCTCTTAATGAACCACTTATGAGTTTTATTTAGCCTAAATTTAGATTAGTTTTAATGAACCTTATTTAAACATGAAAGATATCTCAAGATCAATAAAATTAAGTCACCTTTACATGAGAAATACTCAACCACTTCCTTTTATTATCAATAATATCCCACTCCTTTCTTTTTAGTTTCTATAATATTTGATTTAGTATATACATTTACATACAATGTAGTCATTTTTTTACACACTTAATGGATGTTGATGCATGAACTTGATAGAAAAGGGAGATTTCATCTCATATTTAAGCATATGCAAATTTGTATAAGGAACTTAAGCTAGTATGTGCTATTAGTTAAACCAGGAAAGTGAGATTATATATGACCTCCTTGGGACTACTTAAAGTCTTGTGTTCCTCTGATGTCCAGACTATATACTTGCCCATTCAAATACACATAAGCATATACAAGCATGGGAACATAATCATGAAAAGGTTGTGTATAAATATCCTTTATTTATATAAAGCTTAATGGAAAAAAGAAAGGGGTTTTACTTTATATTCTAACATATGCTATATTGAAATTAAGCAAGTGTGTGCTTTGTTAAACTAAGGAAGTGAGATTATCTAAGACATCCTTGGGGCTACTTGAAGCCTTGTATTCTCAAGATGTCTAGACTATATACTTGCTAATTCAAATATATGAATACATAAGTATGAAAATAAGAATAAAACCATATATTGTTATCTTTTAATTATCATAAATAAATATTTCATCTTCACATAATTAATTATTTATAATAAGCATTGATTTAAGCTTCAAATCACTTGATGCATAATTAACATATATTTTCAAAATAGTTTGGGATCTCTAGTGATAATAGTTGCAACATATAATAGTATTTATCCAACTCATGCAATTTGAATGCAATCATATTTTTTTTTATTTTAAAACATAAATACATGAAACACATGACATTCACATTTATGATAATTGAAAAGAAGTAAATGAATATCACCACACAACATACTTGATTTCATTAAAACCAAATAAATCAAGTTAAATAAACATCCATTAAGCCTAATCAATGCTTTTAAGGTTTAATTATAATGTTCAAGTTATTAAATCCTAAAGAGGAGAAATGATACATAGAATTCACTCCATCCCATATTGGTTATTTAATATGTTGAAAGAAAGAATTTAATTTATTTTATGAATTAATGAGGTTCAATCCATTAATTATATCATTTTGACCACACTTCCCAAGCTTCTTTAATTTAATTAATTACTTAAACATGAGCCTTCAATGATGTGATTTGGAAAAATGAAATTGGAAATGCACCTAAAGAAATTTAATGTAATTATGCTCATGTTTAAGAGTTAATTAAATTAATATAGGAAAAGATTCAAGCTAAATACTCTTATGATTTCTCCACACCAAAAGAGAACCATAATTTCTTTAATGACTTTAAGTTATTAAACACATAAAGGGATTAATGGGTTGACACTTGAGTTATTTAAATTAATTTCATTTGCATTTCATTATCAATTTTTCTTAGTTTATCTTTAATTACTAAACATATTAATTAACCCATTAACAGAATACATTTGGAAATAATTAGGAGAGGGGGTCTTATTTAATTTCCATGTTATCCCCACTATTTTTATTAATTAATTATCCCTAATTACTCAAATTTACTACTCATTGACTTTAATAATTATTAAATCACTTTAAAAGAGTAATTAGAGTTAAAAATTTTGAATTTTCTAAACCACTTGGCAAATATTTCCAAGAAAAATAGGAGAGGCAAAGGATATCCCATGGAATCAAAATGCCAAATTTGGAATTAATTATCCAAGTAAATTGGCCTTAATTAAGGTAATTAGACTAAGCTTCAACTCTTAACACCATTCATTAGGCATTAATTGGGGATTCTATTTTTATTAAATTCTTATATGTCTAAGCTTTCCGAAATGGGTTTATTTGCATTTTTTTATTTTTCTACAATTAATAATGATATTTTTTAAGTTTTAGATATTTAATTATAATTTTAAACACTAATCATTTTAAACCATCGGTGTCAGATGGATGTTGACACGATAGTGCTTTCCAAGTGGCATTGTGATATTGGTTATTTAAAATGTTCGACATAGCTACTAACTCAACGACAACGAACCTGATTTGTCCCAACCATTCAATCTTGGATGAGATGATTGTGATTAATCCTGTGATTATGAAGAGATTAAATCAAGATTTTTAGCACAATTAATCATAGTCATCCATTCTAATTACGCATAACGGATGACCAGTGATTCATCATCCCGCGAGCACTATAAAATGAACACCATCCACCTTCCACCTCTTATTCCAAGCTTGCTAGAGCTTGTTTGATGTCTAAATTGACTCCAAAATAATCAAAAAAGAGATCTAAGTAGATCCTATGGTGGAAATCACATTACTTTTTTTTTAAAAAAATGAAAAGATCAACATCATGGAGAAAACTATGGTTGTTAGATTTTTACCTTACTAGAGTAACATACTAGCGGTCAGTTGCCAGATGTAGCTTCTTCTTGAAGAAACAAAGCCATGTTAAGAAAATCTCAAGCTGCCTCCTCAGTTGGACCGTGGACCAAGCGTTGAAGTCATCGATTTGGTCTTAGAGTCGATAGTTGATCATGAATTGATTCATTTTTGGATGTTGGAGGTGGTGAAGGTGTGGAGAAAGTTAATTTTACTTTGGTGGAAGTTTGGTGAGGTTAGATAGATGAGGCTCTTGGGTTTGAGTGGAGCTTGGTCTCATAGATGATTGTGTGGAGAGCTTGAGAAAAGCTCTAAGACTGCTCAGAATGCTCCAAGGAAGCAATGTGATGAGTTTGAATGAATGGGGAAGAGTATACTTGAGAAAAGCTCTAATCTTTTGGAGTGAGTTCTCATCCCCCTCTTCTTAGACTTAGAAGTCTTCTAGATACTAAAACTTCCTTAGTCATAAGACACTTCTAGCACTTAGGTGAACACTTAACCTAATCCTAGAAACTTAGAAGGGTTAACCATAAGATTAGGCTATGCCTTATGACTTAAGGAGATCCACTTATCCTATAACCTAAACCCAATCCATGTTCACCTTCTTAAGCCATAACCAAACATAAAATTCAATTCAAATATCAAATCAAAATCCAAATCCAAATCCAAATTCCAAGCCAAATGATTGAAGCTCATAATCAAATCCAAACTCAAAACAACTTAAGCCCTATGATTTTATCTTATGGACTTAGCCCTGACCAAATTAAAATCAATCCAAACTCAATTGATTTTCTCAAATATTAATTCAACCCTTAAATCAATCTATCAAACTTATAATCAAATTCAATTCCAAGTACAAATCATGATCCAAGTTAAATCAAATCCAAACCTAAGTCCTTTGAATCAATTTCATGAATTTAGCCAAAATCCCATCCAAATTAATCCAAAATCAATTGATTTTCTCATAATCAATTTAAATCTTCAATCATCTTCCTAAATATAAATCAAATATACATTCAAATGATCAAAAATAAATCAAACTAAATCAAATTAAATCAAGATCCAAATCTAATACCCTATTACCTACCTACATTAGCTTAGCCAAATTTTAACTCAAATCAATCCAAACATAATTGCTTTTCTCATAAATCAATCATATCTTCAATCATCTTCACAAATATAAATGAAATATACATTTAAATCATCAAAACTAAATAAAAAAAATCCAAACTTAAGCCATATAAACCATTTCAATGAACTATCCAAATTCCTTCATTCCAAAACCCAAAGTCAATTGATTTTCTCATAAATAAATCATCCCTTCAATCATCTCTTCAAATATCTACAATCATCAAGCCAAACCAAAATCAACCCAAGTCAAACCTAACTTAGCCCTTTTGGCTTGAAATATCCAAATGAACCAAAACCCATCCAAATCCAAATCAATTTTAATTGGATTTATATATCAATCCCAAATCCATATATAAACTCAACTAAATCAAACTCAACCCAAAACCAAGCCAACTCAACCTAATTGGTCCACTTGACCCAAAGTGGCAATTTGACCTATTTGAGCCAAGTTCCAATCCTACCCAAATTTGGTTGAACTAAGCCTACCTAAACCTCCTACCATGATTGTTGATCACCATAGGTTGATCATTTATCATAAATTGAGTCAAAAAGTAAACTTGGTCCTTTGACCAAGTCAACTCTCTTATCCATATGAACCCAAACTAGCCAAATTACAACCTAAGTTAAATCCCTTGAAACCAATGATTCATACTAACTTAAAATCAATATTTGAATATGAATTGACCTTCAATTAAGCCAAACCAAACCCAATTGGCCCTCTTGACCCAAATTGACTAAATTGACCTAAAGGACCAAATTTGATCAAATCAAAATATAAACTAAATTGATTGCAACCAATGGCTCAAGTTCATTCTAAATTGATTATTGAACTTGACCAAAGCCATGATTGGACCCAATTGAACACAATTAGCCCACTTAGCCTAAATTGACCTAAAGGATCAAATTGGCCTAAATCAAAACCAAAACCAAATTGATTGAAACCAAAGCACAATCATCTTCAATTGGTCAACCAAACCCAAACCAACACTTAACCCAAGCTAATTTGGCCAATTTGGTCAAATTGCTCAACTTAGCCCATTTGACTCATTTAAACTCAAATGAGTCAAAATTAAATCTAAGCCAAATCAAACCAAACCAATGACACTAATATCCCAAATGATCATATGAACTTGACCCAACCCTTGGTTTGACCTAATTTAACCAATTGATCAACTTCACCCAACCTAACCCAATTTGACTTATTTGAGCCAAATTGAGCCAAACCTAACCAAATGAACTCCAAATCACTTAGAATTTGGGCTAACCCGCTTTTGACTCATTTCAAATCCACCCAAATCAAATCCAATTCCAAATCATTATTCTACTCTTGGGTCAAGGGTATCAATGAGGTAAATCATCCTTATAAGTGGTCATTTCCATTCCTTTCCCACTTGACACTCTTCCATAGGTCTACCTAGGCACCCTAGGACACTGCTCAACCTGACTAAGGGTGGTTTGGGTTGGCCATGACCCATGGGAGGTGAAATCACCTCACCCTCCCCATTGGTGCACATGGAAACCAAGGACACCCGCTATTCTCTCTTGGTTGCCACCTCCCAAGCTTTATAAACCAAACCGAGCCACCTAAGATAATTCTCTATCATTCCAACCACCAGGGTCGAACATCTACTAGAAGCCAAATCAAGCTGTGTCATCCGATCTTGGGACTGAGGGGGTATACTCCCCTCATTTCAACCAAATTCAAAGAGAGAGCCTCAATGTGAGCTAGAGAATCCTAAGAAGAGTATCCTAAAGCTTCCTAGATCTTGTCTTAAGCTCCCCAATTTCCCCATTGCTGAATTTCTTCAAGCCAAAATAGGTCACTCCTCCATTCGATCCCATTTTCTCAAACTTCCTCCAAAGTTAAATTAACTTTGCACACACCATCCCCAGAGCCCGTTGAGAAAGAATGAAACTTCTCCCGAGCTCCCCGACCATTGAGGATAGGATCAACACTGGCCTCCCAAGCTTCAAGTGTTGGTCTTCCAAGCAGCTACATGAAATCATGGCTTGTGTTGATAGGTAGGGCTAGACAAAGCTTCCTCAATTGAATTTGCCACAGGTCTTGAGCTCTCGGTGAGGTATGCCATTAAAACTGAGCTTTAGGTGAAAATAAGTTGAAGCTTTTTAAAGAAAATGTTCATCCTATGTGATCTTGACCATTGGATCCGCTCTGATCGATGTCGAAGGTGTGAGATCCTTTTGGAGTCAATCCAAGCTCGGGTAAGCTCTGATCACATGAGCAATGGTGGAGGAACTTTGTTCTCCCTCACTTGCATGTTGATAGATCACACACCATCCATTCTACATGATCAAAATAGACGATCATGATTAGATCCACTAGATTGATCTGATTTAATTCGACTAAGCAGCAGGATTAATCATAGCCTTTCGATCTTAGATCAGATGGTGAACAAGAAAGTGCATCCACCATGTAGGCACTGAGTCGGATAAGTTTTAAGTAGCCAATCCCGCTGTGCCACATGAAAAGTATGCCATGTCAGCACACCACATGGCCGGGATTAGGCTTTAATTAGGCTTAATTAATCCTTTTTAAGGGCCGAAACTTCCAAAAATTATAACAAATCATTAAAAATATAAAAATATAAATAAATACTCATTTTAAAGGTATTTTAGAGGAGAAATAATTAAAAATAATCTTAATTAATTTTGAATAAGTAATTAATACTTAATTAAAGTTTAATTATAAAATTAATTAACTTAATTACTCTTTAATCACTTGAGCAATTAATCTCAAATTTTGTGGGTTCATTTAATGGATGACCTCTGCCTCCCATGATTTTCTTGGGATTTATTGCTCACTTAGTTAAGAAAATTGACTAATTAAACCTTAGTTATCCCTTTTAAGTTAATTAATGATTAATTAATCTCATGAATAGTGAAAACTGATTAAATAAGTTTGTTAATCACTCCAATAGTGAATGGACTAATGAATTGGGGTTGGAACCTCTTTCTAATCCTCTTTCACTAAGTTCACTCCATTTTTCAAAAGAAAATTAATTAAAGCTTAATTAATCAATTAAATTGCTTGATTAATTAAATAAAATCATAATCACATCATAACTTAATTAATTAAATCTTGGGGTAAATCTTTAGGTGTTTTATAACCTAAGGGAGTTTAATGAAATTAGGTTAGTCCACATGTGTGGGAAAACCATAAGAGTAATTAATTAAGTCCCTTAATCTAACTAACTATTAATCATTAGCCAATTGCATTAGGTCCCTTTTATTTCTTAGGATCATTACAAATTTATTTTACATGCATATCATGTTGGCTCATAATTATTTGGTTAATTACTTTAAGGTGACATTAGAAAGGGTTAATTAATATATTTAATGCATACCACAACTTAATTAACTCATAAAATCAACTTAATTACATTTCATTAAACTAAATTAATTAACAAACATGGGAATGGGTTAGGATCAACAAACCTCTTTCTCACATCCTTGAATCAAATCAAAACATGAAATCAAAATTAATAAGAAGCTTTGGTTTACTTTAAATGGCTTTATTTAATATGATTGTCCTTAGGAATTAATTTGATTGAATTAAATCATATATTTATGTTAATTTATTCCTTTCTAATTATGTTAAATTTGGTATGTCATTTCAATTCATGCATCCATCTTTTCAAAATCAAGTAAAGCAAAAAATGGTATTCTTTTATGTAAACTTGCATCTATTTATTTAATTTAATATATGTGTGGCTATTATCACTATTAAATTCAAATGCATTTTTCAAAAGATTATAAATGAATAACAATATGTGTCATGATAGTAGTTATGAATACATATAGGTTTGCATGTGCTTATAACGTAGGTATGAGAAGTAATGCTTTCTTTCCTTAATTCAAGTGTGGTTTTACATGTATTTGAATGTGAATAAGCATATAGTCTGGACATCCAGAATATGAGGCTTTAACTACCCCCAAGGAGGTCATTTGATTACCTCACTTCTCCAATTAATAATGACATGTACTTGTTTAATTTCATTAACATGTATTTCTATATTATAATTTGAATGGAACTTTGTTTTTCATACATAAATGTTTTAATCAAATAGAAATATAATTTTTTCATGATTTTCTTCTTCTTATTTACATTTACATAGATGTATAGTGAGATAGCAAAGTGTATAGTTTGAACATCTCAAGAATACGTGAGTTTACTTAAGGAGGTCATTTAATTACCTTACTTTCCTAGTAAACAAAAACATATACTTGCTCATTTCTCTTTACATGTGTATGTAGGTTTGGCTAAAGGATGAAAATCCCTCTATTCTACTAACAAATGCTTGCATCCATAATCAATTAAGTGTTTGGATTAATTAGTCTTGTGATTTGGAGCATTCTTTCTTATATTCATGTATATAAACTTGTATATGTTTAAATGCAAATGGGTATATAGTTTGGACATCTCGAGAATATGAGGTTTTAGTTAGCCCCAAGGAGGTCATTTGATTACCTCACTTCCCTAGTTAATGATGGCAAGTACCTATTTAATTTCATCCCTATGTATTTTTGTATAAGAATTAGGATAGAGCTTTAAATTAACAAAATTAAATAATTCAATTAGAAATGGAAATATAAACTTCAAATACATATCTACATTCATCATATAAGTGTGTTAAAATATATTGTATGTATAGATATGCATAGGATTAAATCATATGGATGTTACATGTGATGGGAAGGTATGATTTAATATATATGTCATGTTGTAGTAATTCAATTTAATTAATCATAAGATGTCTTTCATCTTGAATAAGATTATTTAAAGTGAACCTAAACTTAGGATTAATTAAATCATTTAATAAGCCATTCACTAAATAGAACTAAATCAAATCAATGTACTTTAAAAAGTGGCTTAAGGTAGGGATGAAAGGGAATGATCCCCTTTCTTCTCTTTATAATACTTAGTTGCTAAGTGTAGGCCATATGAAATAAAAGAAAATATAAATTAAAATTCTCAAATCAATTAAATAATTTATAGTGAAACCAACTTCTCATGTTAAATTAAATCTTCTTACACTTAGAAAAATATAATAATAATGCTTAGTTAAGACATACCACACAAGCCTTAACACACACATTAGAATTAAGTCATGACTTCTAGTCCTAAGTTAGGATGGTGTATGATGTGATGTATATTTTTTTATGATGTATTATTTTAGACTAGATGTTAGGGTGTATGTTTTGTAGATTGGATGATAAGCTGATATTAGCCTAATCATATTTTTTGCAGGGGATTATGCTTAAAGGATGCTAAAAATGAATGTAAATGCTCTCTTTGTAGGTTGCTTAAACCCCTAAGCATCGTCCAGTTAGGATAGGTGGGCTTGGTTACCCATGTGTGGGGTGTTAAGTCGAAATCATACATATATTTTCTTGGGATTGTATATGTGTTTAGCTAATCTTAATTTTACAAGTGTAGTTAATTTACTTTTCCTACTTTCAATGTAATTCTACAATAGAAATTAAGATTGGTGTTATGGGGGATTAGGATGAGCAGTGGCTAGAAGGCTTAGTCTTGGGAGGCCCTGTGATACCTTTGAAGCATAAAACAAATCAAGAAAAGGAAGAATCAAATTGAGAAATGAAGGAATGAAGAATGAAGACTCCCATAGAATTTAATAAAATTTTAATTATTCTTTTATATTATGGATTGTATAAGAGTAGAGCTCAGCTACCCATCTTTTCTTTTTTGGGTTATGCGGTATGCCGTCCACCTCTTATTCTTTTATGCTAGTTTTATAAAAATTATTTGATGTTGTGTTTATTTTGCATTATAAATGGCATGATCTTCATAGTTTCTTATCATTGATGCTTTAATGTGTGACCTGGATGTGATTAGGCTCTTAGGAAAAATTAATTTCTCTACCCCAATTAATCACTCATAACTAAATTTTAAACAACTCATAACCTCACTATAAAGCTTAGGACATAACTCAAAATAATTAAAAGATTTAAGAACCCCATAGCTATATGGTTGTATGTCTCACATCATGCATATCATCTTGAATCACTCTTTTAAAATGAGGGCCTTCATCCTTAGCACGCATAGAGACTGCTTGACTTATGAGAGCAACCCCTACTGATGGAGCTTCACCATCATTCTCTTTTGATTTGACCAACAATTCCCAAATGAAGTGGTAAAAAAATAAATAAAATTTGAAAAGATTTTGCATTAGATTAAGTCATTACTCATACCACTCATGCTCTAGTCTCCTAGGGAGTGGGTTTAAGATTTTAGTCTCTTTCTAAATAAATAATAGCTCAATTATCTTGCAATTTCATATGACTGAATCACATAGATTTGAATCATAGGAGGAGTTAGTTGGTAGCCACTCTAGGCAGTTGTAAGTTTAGTAGTCGGGCAGTTTATCCTCTCTTGTGGAGGTAAACCTCATGCCCACCTTTGCTTAGATTTAGGTCGTGCTTTAGCTTATGCTAAAACTCCCTAGACTTAGGATCTGAGGTTATTTTTCCTTAAGCTACAAGCATAAATCCTCATCTCTTAGGCATTTCCACAATCTTGTGTTGATGGATTATAAGCTCTAGCAATCTAATAAAAAGTCAACTCAAATAAATAAATCTCTTCACTTTCAAATATACAAAACCTAATTATAGGATAGATTGGAATGATCACTAGGCTCCTTAGTATCATGGGCATTCCTTACTTCTTCCCTTTGGATTCTAAAAATAAGTCTTCCCCTTGAACTTTCCCAATTAATTTTTCAAACATTACCAATCCTTTGATAGTCTAACCTTAAAATAATTGGAGGCCATAATTGCCTACTTTAATTGAGAGTATTCTTAGAAAATTTCTTTTCCTAGGGTGTGATTAACTATGGAGGCTTGCCTCTATAGGGAACTTTAGAACCTGGTTTAATATAAACCTTGTTTTATTCATCCATATAAAGTAGGGGAAAATCTCTAGTATATTCAAAGGCACATCATGCCTTAGGAGTCCTTATTAGGTGATTAGGTCCATTGAAGGGTGATTCCTCTATCTTTTGAGATAGTACATCATACCTAAATTTTTCACCCGATCACTTCAATAAGTACCCCCTACAATCTGCGTGGTGTCCCCCCACATTTGAAAATAAACAACACAAATTTTTCTCGCGACTTTGATGGGGACTTGTTCCGCTATCCATCTTTAGTAGGAAATTATTGTCTCAAAGCATCGATAGTGAACTTATATTTTATATAAGCCCAAGACTATATTTCTTTCCATTGGCACTTAGCTTATTTCATCCTTAAGTAAAGCTAGCCAACATCCTTTAGGGTTTTGGACCTCACTCCATGTAGGTCTTGAAACCCCCATTGGGTCCCCCAATAGGTAAAAATAAATTAACCAATGAAAAGAGATGACTAAATTTAGAACCTCTCTACCACTAGATTGGTGAGGCAAGGTTGGTCTCATATTCAAGTAAGTTTCAATAATATTCAGACTAAACAAGTAAAGACTTTTGCAAGATTTTCCAAAAGCACTTTTTCTAAACAAAATAATTTTTGAAATGCACTTCACATAACATAGAGTTTGCAAAACATAAAAAATTTCAAATCTCTTTTTAGATAATAAAGATAATCAATCCTCATTTAACATACTTAAATTTGTTAAATGAGGATCCTTTTCAAAAATCAAAATCAAATATGCATCATCAAAATCTTTTTTATTGAATTTTCAAAAGCATATTTTTCAAGATAAAATCAATCAATCAATCAACTCCATTTAACATACCCAAATTTGTTAAATGAGAGTTCTTCAAAATATTTCAAACACATTTTTTGAAAATTAATCAACTACTCTTAACATACCTAAATTTGTTAAAATGAGTTTCATTTTTAAAATCAAAACAAAATAAAAAATCAACATATCATTGAACCTCACTTAACATATCAAAATTTGTTAAGCGAGAGTTCCATATTTTCAAAATTAACATCACACAAAAAATTAAAACATATTTGAACTCCATTTTAGATACCCAAATTTGTCAAATGAGAGTTCCATTTTTCAAAATAAAAAAAATTGATTTTATTTAACATACATATATTTGTTAAGCAAAGTTCCCCTTTTCAAAAATCATGAAAATCAAAACACATTTGAATTCCATTTGACATACCTAAATTTGCTAAATAGGAATTCCATCATCAAACACATAAAACAAATTAAGCTCTATTTAACATACGCACATTTGTTAAGTAAGAGTTTCCATTTTAAAATTAAAACAAAACAAAAAAATATCAAACACACTTGAACTCTACTTAACATACCTAAATTTGTTAAGTAAGGGTTTCATTTTTCAAATCAAAACAAAATATCAAACACATTTGGGCTTTACTTAGCATACCTAAATTTGTTAAGGATCCCATTTTCAAAATCAAATCAAACAAACCAAACATATGACAAACATCATTGCAAAAAAAAAAATGCTTTCAAAATTATTTTCAAACATATATTTGAATCTCATTTAGCATGCCTAAATTTGCTAAGTGAGGATTCCAAATCAAATTTTCAAACAAAGGGGTGAATAACAAATTCATCTCCAAAGTCTCTCCAAATGAACAAACCCCATCCAACATACCCAAATTTCTTGGATATGGGTTCCAAATTAAAATCAAATTCTATGGAAAAGTCTCACCTAAAATATCAAAATCTCTCCAATTCAATGAACCCCACTTAGATACATAAATTTATTAAGTGTGGGTTCAAATTTCAAAATCAAGAATCAATGATTGAAGGTAGCTATTAAATTAAGGGTTTGATTCAGTTCTATTTTGAACAAATGCATAGATAGTAGTTCATGTCTTTCGTTCGCTTCTTTAGTCAGTATTCCATCATGTCTTTTGGAAAGATGATATTTTCCTTCATGTATGGTGTGGATTTGGCCTTGGATCAGGCTGAACTCACCAACACCACCATGCATGTCATTCAATTTGCATGGCTTGACTTGTCACTTGCGGGCCGATACTACTGTCGGTGAGAGAGAGGTGGTAGGGAAAAGCCACTCCTTCATTTTGACATCTCATCAGATTTAGAGTTTCCTCATTGAAGATGAAGGATGTTGAAGTTCCCATGGAAGTGTTAGTATCAGTTCCATCTATTTTGGTGCCAGTTTTAGTTTCAATGCCAGTGCCTGCTAGTTGTTACAATGCCCATCATTCAGTCTATTGTCGCCCCTGTTGCAGTCCTAGCGATGGCTAGCACCTCCTCATTAGTTTTTCCCATTGTGAAGGGGAAAGCTATCTTGGCCTTTGAGATAGTCTCCCTACCTTTAAGGTAGGTTTTAGCTCCTGCTCTGCCTCACTTACCAAGATGCAACGCCATAATAAGAATTGAAATGTTAACCAACACTATGAGCACTGGGCTATGCAGGTCAACGAGGCCTCTCACATTGCCGAAGAGGGTTCTCCTCATAAGACCACTCCATTCTTGAGTGGTAGTAGGTTTCACCCTCTCTCAGCTTTGGACATAGAGGAGGACTATAAGAGGATTACTACATTACCTCCACCACCAATAGAGTTTGAGATACCAGCTAGGGAGAGGACGAAGCCCTATGCTAGTCTATGATCAGTTCTTTGCCAAGTTAGTAGAGCTATGGACACTTGAAGTTTGGTACATTATTTAATTTGAGGACTCTGATCCCTAGAAGTGTTAGGGATCAGATACTTAGAGAAGGCCTCAGAGGCTAGAGTGGTAGCCCAAGTGGGCGAAAAGGAGAGGAGGAGGTATGCCAGACAGTCAGCCATCTCCACTTTAGTAGATTTCTCATATCGGTGAGCTACCAAGGCTGATCATACTGACAACATAGTCTTTATAGGAACTACCACCATGGGATGAGCTCCAGTCGGTGTCACCATCACGACCTCCACTCATCACCTGCCATCACCTGACCAAGTCCCTCCTTCCACAGTCCCCACCAAGGTACAAAGTCTACATCTGGAGAGAGGACATTTCCATTGGTGATCCAACTATAGCCTAAAGATCTGACTCCACCTATTCCACCCATTGAGGTGAGGTCAAGCTCTCCCATTTGACCTTGCACCTCAGTTGTGGTAAAGAGAGAGTGGTGACCCAAAAGTGTCATAGTTGCTCTACCACCACAGCTAGTAGCAAAGGAAGAAGGGGATGTTAGTGAAGTTCCCATGCTAGTCGATCCCCTTAGGGAGAGTACTCCATTAGTAGTGTACATCACATAGCTTTAGATGAGCACAATGCTACAACTAGTCATCAGTAGGTTTATGTCCCAATCTAGTCAGCAGAGTAGGTGATCGTTCACTAGATGACATCCTAAATAGTTACTTTACTAAAATCAGGTAGAGGGATGGGGGTGATCATTTTGATCGGAAAGAGGGTAGAGTAGTTTCGACCTAGAATGAGGATGACCTATTTAAGGATTCAGCAGAAGTCCATATGGTCGATACTCAAGGATCCCTCCACAAAGACCATATCAAAGTTAGGAAGGTGCTCTGATCGAGGAAGGAGAAACCTCTCATTTGACCCAGTACCTCCTTTAGCAGCTCAGGTAAAAAATTGAGCAGTTCAACATGATGGAGAAGAGGGTTGAGGATTAGTTAGCAGGAGTTCTAATACTCTAGAACCAAGCTCTAATTTTGCAACCTAGTCCCATGGAGGCTGATCGATCTGAGCTCTTACATATCTTAGATCCTCCCAAGAGTGCCTTTCCCATGGATCGATAGTGGTAGTTTGCATAGGAAGGTCATAGATAGTACCTCTGTGCATAAGAAAGACATCAAGCAGATGGTGGAATAATAAGTGAGAGAAGCATTGGCACAAGCCTGAGGGAGCTCATCCAATCCAAAGGGTAGACCTTATCCAGAGAAATTTGATGTAGTATAATATCCCAAGGTGTCCACCATCCTTTAAAAGTTTTGATTGGGAACGTAAAACATACATAGCACATTTGTAATCGCATAATGTCGGCGATGCACTTCTCTTCCATCTTTTGTTAGCAGTCTGTTCGGTGTTGCATTTGATTGGTATACTAAATTGTCCAATGGTTCAATGAAAAATTTTGTTGAGTTGGAGCAACTTTTTATTAAGCGATTTGCTGGAGCACAACAGAGGGTAACTATGGATGACCTCATTATGGAGAAGCAAAAGCCTAATGAGTCCTTGATTGATTACATTCTCAAGTGGCATAACTTAAATATGAAATGCCAACCATAGTTGTTTGAATAATATGCCATTAAAATTCTTTTTAAGAATATCAATGGCCTGACCGTCTTCATCCACAAGGGCTTTACAATTAAAACATTTGAAAAATTAATCAACAAGGTGGCACAAGATGAAGCCAAAAAGTTACCCTTCCAAGACCAATCATCCAAACCCAAGTCATAGAAAGTGTTTGAGAAGAGGTTGGGGATAGTTGTGTCAGTGGATAGAGGGAAGCAGCCAGCCAGAGTTCAGTTTGAGAGACCATGAGCTCAACAGTCTTATTTTCCACCTCCTCTTCCACCACCTTGGCCATCATACCAACCACCTTAATGGCCACCACCACCTTGAGTACACTCGATTCATATCCTGCCAGTAGCTACTATCTATCTTCTCTTATGGACAAGTTAACAAGCCTTATTCATTCAAGAGGGAGGTAGTCAGGAAGATCTTTAAAAGTCTCTTAAAAAACTTGATTTTTAGCTACCAGAGCCTAAGAGGCTAGAGGAAGTGGGCAAGAGTGATGATCCTTACTTTAGCCCCACTATCACATGTTAGGCCATGTCTTGAGGATTGCATCACTTTCAAAGACTGATTTGAACATAGCTACAAGTAGGGTGTCATGGTTATCTTTAAGGAATACTTGTTAGAACAACCATCTAGTTCTATTAGAGTAATCCTTGGGGATACTTGTGATTCACCTAAAATAAAAGAAGGTTGGGATATTTCTTTATCTTAAACCTCTAAAAAGATCATTTCTAAGATCAAGAAGCTTTCCTTACAATTTCCTAAAGTAGCTCAAACCTCCAACACCAAGGAAGGTTTGTAAGTTACTAAGGATAACTCAGGGAGGGTGGGAGTGCATTAGCAGCAACAGCAGTCCATACATGCCCGGGATAGGCCAGTAATGCACCCACTATCTAAGTCCAACATTCCTTCCATCATTATGGCTACTACCACTTCATCCAACTCTTCTTCTACTAGTAAGAGCATTGTATATGTGGACAAGGGCACTAAACCCCTCACTACTTTTATACTTGATTTCTATCATGTACCACCTAAAGAAATTAATAAAGAAATCTAAATTTATTTACATCTGTGCCATGTATGATGATCTTATTGAGTATATCCCAAAGAAAGCTCTCCAAGTCTAAATAATAATAATAGCTAGTAATTTCAATCATTTCTCTTTTGATTCAAAATTGAACTTTCCTTTTCTGAATCAAATTAGGTTCACCCATTGAGATTGACTTGGAGTCATCTGATTTTGAGGGTCCCATTGGAGAAGCTATAGGTATCCCCAATGAGTAGGTAAAACTTTTCACAAGTTCATTAAGAAGTCACTGAAGTCAACCTATGTAATGGAAAAGTTCTATCTCCTAGGGTAGCCCCTCAGGATAAGGGTAAGCAAGTCATTGGTTTCAGTGAGCAGATAGCCCCTCCACAGAATATTCCACCTATGGATGTGCTTGTGGAGGACCAACCAGAGTTGATTACAACATCCTAGCTCATCTTAGAATGTTTTGCTAAGTTAAGCATATATGATGCCCTTATCTTATCCAAAGAGATGAGGGAATCTTTAATCAAGGCCTTGATCTTAAGATATTCTTAGCTCAACTGATCGCTACTGAAGATGAGGCATGCCACTCGAAGGACATCTTAAGAGTTACATTCAGCAATGAAGACTTACTTCTAGAGATGATCGAGCATAACCACCCTCTTTACATTACAGTGAATGTTGGTAGATACAGGCTATCGAGAGTGTTGGTTGACCTAGGTGCATCAATCAATATTATGAGTCTAAGAACCCTTGCCTACTTGAGGATTGACATCTTTAAACTCTAAAAATAAAGGATGATGTTGAGAGGATTCAATGAATAAGGTGAGAGGTCCTTAGGCTCCATAGTGTTGCCCCTGGAGAAAGATGATTAGAAGACTGAAGCTAAGTTTCACATTATAGACTCAGATACATCTTTCATTGCTTTGCTTGAGAGACTATTGATACATGAAAATAACATGGTTCCATCCTCTCTACATTAATGTATGAAGTTTATGAGAGGTGAGATCACTTACTGTGTCAAAGGACATCTCAAACCATTTGTAGTTCATGAGGATGGCATATACGAGGATGCGATTTACTACCTCCCTCAAAATCAACTAGTCTACTCTCATGAACTTGGCTAAAGTTCAAAAATAAAAGAAAAAAAAAGAAAAAAAAGAAATAGAAAATGAAAAATAAAAGGAAAATGAAAATAAAATGGAGCGAGAAATAGACTTGGAGGAGGAAGTGGAGCCTAACATTAGATTCCACCCACAGTTCATTACTCCATTCAAACATATGGGTTGATGACCCAACCTCCAGGTAGGAAGAGGTAGGGCAATCCTGGTGGAAAACCATCTTATTGGCCACCCAATAGAAGATATGTCCCAAAAACTAGGAGTACACCTGGTATCCATATAGACTAAGAATCTAGTTCAGAGGATGAGTTTTATATGGTTAGCACACCTACAGCTCTTTTCAGCAACAGATTCCTTTGGAGGTGACACTTGAGCTAGATAGCGATGAAGATTAGCCTTGAAAGTAAAGCATAAGTGTATCCGAGTCTATATGTGAAATATTAGGCATCATATGGGAACCTTAGCTTTAACCCCACTTTACACACAAAAAGTTAAGAGTTTGGTAGTTAAGGAAACCCCTAAATCATCCAGATGTGAAGACTCAAAGGTTCTGGGGAGCATCATCTTCAAGTCAAGAAGTCAATGTAGAACTTGAGGATGATTCATATAAAGATTTAATAGAATTACCTTTTGATTGGTACTCATCATGTACTCATAATCTAGCAAAAAAGGGTTAATCCTACATACTTTGTCATAGCACAGGTCAAACTATTTTAAAAGAATATGGAAGAACAAATGCAAAAGCTCTCAATCAAGACCAAGACTAGGATTCAATACCGTGGGTCTAGTCGATGATGATGATTACTGCCTAGTCATCACCAATCATTTGGAATCTGATAGGTTCTTTTCAAATCACACAAACTCATATGAGGAGGTGTGCTTAGAAACTTCAGATGGTCTAGATGATTTTGAAGTTAAAGATGCACTAAGTTGGGATCAAGTCAACCATCGTGAGCTTAAAAAGAAATTAACTAGGGATCAAGACAATCGTCCACATACAATTTCTTGTTGAATGAAACTGAAACCAATGACTTAGTTAGGCTATTGATCGAGTTTAAGGACTGCTTTGTATGGAGTTATGAAGAGATGCCTGATTTATCTTCTAACATAGTAGTCCACAAACTAGCAATAGAGCCTAGTGCTAACCCTATCAAGCAAGCTCTTAGACACATGCAATTATACATTAACAACAGGTCATTTATGAAGTTAAGAAATTGATCGATCCCAATTTCATCTAGGAAAAAAAATATCCTACCTATTTGGCTAGTGTCATCCTAGTTAAGAAGAAGAATGGCCAAATTTGCATATGCATCAATTTTAGGAATCTAAATAAGGTATGTCCAAAAGATGAATTTCCACTTTCGATACCACAACTGATGATGGATATTGCCTCATCTCATGCAGTCTTCTCCTTTATGGATGGCTCATCTGGATATAACCAAATAAAGATGACAGGTGAAGATGAAAAAAGACTACTTTTTGAACCCCAATCAGATTCTATTACTATAAAGTCATGCCTTTTGGCCTTAAAAATGCTGATACAATATACTAGTGGGTCAGGACCCAAGTCTTTGATGAACTCATTCATCATCAAGTTGAGTATTATATTGATGATCTCGTGATCAAAAATAAAGAAAAGGAAGACCATATCTTTGACTTGAAGTAGTTTTGAATGATTAAGATAATTTAGCCTCAAAATGAACCCCCTAAAGTCTGCATTCAGAGTAACTTCAGAGAGATTTCTTGGGTTTGTTGTCCGATGCTGTGGAATTGAAATCAATAAGGAGAAGATCAAGGCGATATTAAAATGCTACTCTCTAAAAGTTTAACTCAACTCAAATCATTTCAAGGGTAGTTAGCATCTAAGATGCTTTATATCCAACCTATCAGGAAGATGCCAACCATTCTCAGCACTTGTCAAAAAAGATGCAAGTTCAAGTGGGATGATAAGTGACAACATGCCTTTGAAGGCATCAAGCACTACCTAATGATGCTACCCATTCTAACAACCCCCTATCCCAAGAAAACTACTATTATACACTATCACATTAGATGACTCTCTTGGTGCTTTGTTGACTCAAACTAACTATGAAGGGAAGGAAAATGCGCTCTACTACCTCAGCCATCGTCTAATCCCTGCTGATGCAAACTATCCACCCATGGAGAAGCATTTCTAGCTTTAATCTTTGCATCCCAAAAGCTATGACACTACATGCTTTCTCATAAGGTGAACTTGGTCTCTAGGATCAATCCACTGCAATATCTCATAACAAGGGCGGAACTGTCCAGATGGTTGGCATGTTGGTCCAAGATTTTATTGCAGTTTGACATTACTTTCCCACCCCTCTGTGCAGTGAAAGGACAAGTACTCATTGATTTTTTTGTAGTACACCCACTTCCTACTGACTCTCCACTTAGTGATGACCTCCCTGATGAACAAATCATGAACTTAGGGGACACTAGCATTCACTGCTAAGAGATGTACTTTGATGGTATGGCTTCCTCTCTAAGAGGAGAAGAACCATAATCTACTATTCTAAGAAAGGTAGGGGTAGAATAGTTCTCCTAACTCCAAACCATAATGTGATGAGATTCTCATATCACCTGTCCAATCCTTGCACCAATGGTGAAGCTGAATATGAGGCTTTGATTGCCGATCTAGAGTTAGCTATTACTTTAAGCATCCATAACATCAATATCTATAGGGATTCTTAATTAGTCATCAATCAAATCATTAGTTCCTACAAGGTTCTAAAGCCTAAGTTCCATTACGATCACATGTTCACCATAGAGTTACTGGCCCAAATCCCAGAGGTTACCATTTACAAGATTCTTTGAGTAGAAAATGTCATAGCAGATGCTTTAACCAAACTTGCTAAGGAGTTGGCATGCCTGAAAGATGAGTCCATATTAATAAGGGTCCAAAATAGACAAGTCTTATCCTTATTGATACCAAACTTATTAAAAAGTACTCTTTTGAAGGAGAGGTTTCTGTTGCCAAAAAGGACGAGGAGTCGGATTGGAGGCAACCATTCATTGATTGCCTAAATAGAGATAAACTACCACAAGAGAAGTCCCAAGCCCAACAGATGAAGCAGAGAGCACTTTCTACCCTTTCGTAGATGGCACCTTGTTGGTCCTTCGATCATATGTGGTTACACTCTTTGGATTAACAGGAAGCCCGAATCTCATGATCAAGGTACACTCAAGATTATGTGGAGCTCATCAATCTAGTCCGAAGATGAAAGCCAAGATCAAGAGACTAGGATACTACTCCATCGATGATCACATATTGCATGGACATAGCTAGGCGATGCCACCAGTGTCAGGTACACGGTGTGGTCCTACACCAACCACCCAGTATTGCCTCATGGCCATTCGAGTGTTGGGGTACAGACATAGTGGGTCTGATTGACCCTCCTTCTTCCAAAGGTCATCGGTTCATCCTAGCTACTATTGACTACTTTTCCAAATGGGTGGAGGTATACTCAGAGAGGTTATAACTTAGCATGTGCTCCAGTTTTTCAAGAACCATAATGTATATAGGTTCGGGGTGCCTCGATGAATTATATTCGATAATGGTACTGCATTTAAGAGCACCAAGATCAACAACTTTGCTTAGAGACACAACATAGATTAGAGATATTCTATCATTTACTACCTAAGGGAAAATGGCTTGGCAGAAGCCTTCAACAAAACTCTCATCCAAATACTGAAGAAAACACTCGATGATAATAAGTGATAGTGGCATGGGCAGTTAGTTGAAGCCTTGTGGGATTACCACATGACATACAAAACTCCGACTCTACTCCCTTCTCCTTAGTGTACGGGTTTGAAGCCATTCTACCATTAAAAGTTGAACTCCCATCGTCAAGGATAGTTGTGGGTTCCAAGATCACAATGGAGTAGAATGCCAAGTTAGAATAGCTCGAAGGTTTGGAGGAGAGACGCCTACGGGCTTTCCAGAACCTCGAGTTGTATAACAAGTTGGTCCATCCTAAAGCTTTTTAAGTAGGAGAGCTTGTTTTAGTTCTAAGGAGACCAATTGTTGCCCGTTGCAAGATGGGAGGCAAGTTTGAACCCACTTGGGAAGGCCCTTTTGCCATAAAGAAGGACTACCAAGGAGGATCTTATCAATTTATTAATCATAAAGGAGAGCACGATGCTTCCAATCAACATGCTTTACCTAAAAAAATATTATCCATAAATTCATGTTAGGAAAATCTTTATCATCAATGAAAATTCAATTTCAAATTTAATCTCTTTCATATTAAAACATCTTTGTTTGTGAATCCACCATGATGTGTTTAAGATGGTATAAGAGAACCCAAGCGACATCCTATTTCCTTTAACACAGCATAAACACATAAACAAACACATATATTTTGTCTTGGGCAACTTCAAGTTTGGATAATGCCCCCAACAACACTCACTCAGTAGCTGCTCTAGGTGGGGCTGATGTGCTACTTCACTAGTGCATCACCCCAGCGGTTCCTTATTTAAGAGGATGTAAGTCTGCTATGCTTTTTTCTTGACTCGACCATTGCACACTGACGAGCGCCTTGTTAGCATGGTAGTCCTACTACTGTAAGCTACCTCATGTTGGCTTTGCTTAAGAAGATATAAGTCTGCTACGCTTTCTTCTTGAACTAGCCATCGTGCACTGACTCGGTCAAGTATATTTGAGGTTTAGGGTAAGTACCTGCTCCTTTCCCTTGACTACTTGAGTCTAAGTCCTTCTTTGACTCATAGCTCTAGTCTCTTTAAGGGTTTGATCAGTGACCAAAGGTCAATAGTGGTTCCTGCTATATGCATTCTTCCCAGCATGACCATTGCACATCGAGCATCCTTATGTTGGATAACACCTGTCGAGCTGATGATAGACTATCTTGATCAATTTTGCTTTAGGGAGATATAAGTCTACACACCTTCTTCCTAGACTGATCATCGCACTCTGATTGGCACCTTAGGTTGGCTGGTGTTTGCTATGTTGACAGCGACCCACCCGGTGGATACACCACTCATTGTAGATGTAAGTTTACTATGGTTTCTCCTTGAGTTGGCCACCATACACCTCTAAGTTTACTTCTTTATAGGGTCCACGATAACGCCCCTAGCAGCACCTCCCCTGTGGGCACTCTATTTGGATCACGTCCTTTGCCCATCTAAACCTACACCACTACAGATTAGTTCCCCTTTTCTAGTAACCACCCCTATGGTTGAAGAATCTATCCCTGATGTGTAGATTCTCCTTGGTCTAGTGAATCTTAGATAGGCGAAGGCTGACATAGCCCCTTCTCAGTGTGGTCCCTCAGACACCAAGATGGTCCATGCAAACATATGAAAACAAATAAATATATATTCACTTGTGGATTAGGAGAACTACCCTAGTGGCACCTCTTCCCAAGTAGGCATCCTATCTTTAGGGCAGAGTTAGTAAAACTCCTTATAAGAATCTCCTGACTACTTTGGAGTTGACATAAGTTCCCAATGTCATTTATTCAGTAGTCACCTTAGGTTGGATTCGACATGTTACACATCCAACAGGCCACCCTAGCAGCTATTCTTTGCTTTAGAAGATGTAAGTGTTCTATGCCTTCTTTCTAGCACAGACATTGCACACCAAAAGGCAACCCTTAGGTTGGTTAGCTCTACCCCACAACCAACAGTCTATCTCTTTGTATTTGTAAATCTGAGATAGGCCAAGGCTGACATAACCCCTTCTCAGTGGATCCATCATACACGATAAGGTCCATGAAATTAAAATGAAATTAATTTTAACTACTTTTGAGCTAACGTAAGTCCATAGTGGCACTCTCTCAATAGTCACCCTAGGTGGTTTGATTTATTGTGCTACAAAAAGGTCACCCAAGCGATTATTTCCTACTTTGGAAGATGTAAGTCTACTATGCTTCTTCTTATCACAACCATTACACACCAAAAGGGAACCCTTAGGTTGGATAGTCTCTCCCTTTAGTTAGACTATCCCTTTGGACTTGTAATATGAGATAGGCCAAGGCCGACATGGACCCTTCTCAGTGTGTCCATCGCACACCAACATGGTCCATAAATTAAATCTATTAAATTTGACAAAGTTCACATCCCCAGCAGATATGCCTTCAATTTAAAAGCATCCTTCCTAATGGAGCCATAACAAATCAAACCAACTTCCCCAGTGAAGTCTAAATTGAAACAATCCAAACCAATCAATCAAAGAAATCAAACCAAACTTTTATCCCCAGCGAATACATCCCCAAACAAATCTATGAAATCAAACTCTTATCCCCAACGGATAGCCCAAACATGCTTCCCTAGTGGAAGGTTCATATTTCCAATCCCTTGCAGATTCAAGCCCTTATCCCTAGAGGATATGGCTCTATATCAATTAAGACAAAATAAACTAAAATTTATTCCATCTTGGTCCTCGGTGGATTGTAGATTCTTATCCCCAAGATCTTCTTCCCATAAATCATATTCATAATCAAACTCAAATCCATATCCCCAGTGGATAGCTCGAACCTACTTCCCTAGTGGAAGGTCATGCACTCAATCCCCAACAGATTCCTCCTTTTATACCCTTGACATAAACCACGCACATGTCATGTCCAATACATGTGTGATCCCCTAGCTGATCTTCTTTCATGTCCTTGACATGAAATTCCAACTAGATCCTTCTAGCTCTCTTATGCCCTCAGCTTAAGTTGAGTTGCATTGCATAAAGGTCATGATTCTATACCTTTCAAGTTTAGAGATCATTTATGTTAGTACTTGCAATCTTTTGAACATTGTTGATCGTCTCGATCAACACCAATACATGTGGTGTGCCTTGTCAATTACACCATACCTATTGGGGGTTCTTTTATTAGCCTCACTTTTGGAGTGAGTTCTCATCCCCCTCTTCTTAGATGTAGGAGTCTTCTAGAAATTAAGACTTTCTTAGTCATAAGATACTTCTAGCACTTAAGGTGAACACTTAACCTAAGCCTAGAGACTTAGAAAGGGTTAACCATAGGATTAGCTATGCCTTAAGACTTAGGAAATCCACCTACCCTATAACCTAAATCCAATCCATGTTCACCTTTTTAAGCCATAACCAAACCTCAAATTCAATTCAAATATCAAATCCAAATCCAAATTCCAAGCCAAATGATTGAAGCTCATCAAATCCAAACTCAAAACCAACATAAGCCCTATGATTTTATCTTATAGACTTAGCTTTGACCAAATTCAAATCAATCTAAACTCAATTGATATCTTAAATATCAATACAACCCTTCAATCAATCTATTAAACTTACAATCAAACTCAATTCCAAGTCCAAATCAAGATCCAAGTTAAATCAAATCCAAACCTAAGTCCTTTGAATCAATTTCATGAATTTAGCCAAAATCCCATCCAAATCAATCAAAAATCAATTGATTTTCTCATAATAAATTATATCTTCAATCATCTTCCTAAATATAAATCAAATCTACATTCAAATGATCAAAATTAAATCAAATTAAATCAAGATCAATATCTAAGCCCTATGACCTACCTTCATGAGCTTAGCCAAATCTTAACTCAAATCAATCCAAACTCAGTTGATTTTCTCATAAATCAATCATATCTTCAATCATCTTCACAAATATAAATGAAATATAAATTTAAATTTGCAAAACAAAATCAAACTAAATAAAAAAATCCAAATCTAAGCCACTTAAATCATTTCCATGAACTAGCCAAATTCCTTCATTCCAAAATCAAAAGTTAATTGATTTTCTCATAAATCAATCATCCCTTCAATCATTTCTCCAAACATAAATGAAATCTATAATCATCAACCAAACCAAAATCAACCTGAGTCAAACCTAACTTAGCCCTTTTGACTTGAAATATCCAAATGAACCAAAACCTATCCAAACCCAAATCAATTCTAATTGGATTTATATATCAATCCTAAATCCACATATAAACTCAACTAAATCAAACTCAACCCAAAACCAAGCCAACTAAACCCAATTGGTCCACTTGACCCAAAGTGGCCAATTTGACCTATTTGAGCCAAGTTCCAATCCTACCCAAATTGGGTTGAACCAAGCCTACCTAAATCTCTACCATGATTGTTGATCACCCTTGGTTGATCAATTATCATAAATTAGGTCAAACCAAGTCAATTTGGTCCTTTGACCAAGTCAACTCTCTTAACCCATATGCACCTAAACTAGCCAAATTGCAACCTAAGCCAAATCCCTTATAACCAATGATTCATACCAACTCAAAATCAATATTTGAATATGACTTGACCTTCAATTGAGCTAAATCAAACCCAATTGGCCTTCTTAACCCAAATTGACCCAAATTGACCTAAAGACCAAATTTGGTCAAATCAAAATATAAACCAAATTGATTGCAAACAATAACTCAAGTTCATTCCAAAATGATTGTTGAACTTGACCAAAGCCATGATTGGACCTAATGACCCAATTGAACCCAATTGGCCCACTTTGCTCAAATTGACCTAAAGGGTCAAATTGACCTAAATCAAAACCAAACCAAAGTTGATTGAAACCAAAGCCTACAATCATTTTCAATTGGTTAAACAAACCCAAATAAACAACTAACCTAAGCCAATTTGGCCAATTTGGTCAAATTAGTCAACACATTTGACCCATTTGAACTCAAATGAGTCAAAATCAAATCTAAGCCAAATCAAACCAAACCAATGACACCAATACATCCCAAATGATCATATTAACTTGAACTAACTTGGTTTGACCCAATTTGATTAATTGGTCAACTTGACCCAACCTAACCCAATTTGACCTGTTTGAGCCAAATTGAACCAAACCTAACCAGATTAACTCCAAATCACTTGAAATTTGGGCTAACCCACTTTTGACTCATTTCAAATGTACCTGAATTAAATCTAATGCCAAATGAGCATTCTACCCTTGGGTCAAGGGTATCACATTAGAAAAATCACCAATGTAAGTGGTCATTTCCATTCCTTGGCCACTTAACACTCTTCCATTAGTCCACCTAGGAACCTAGGACACTGCCCAAATTGTCCCAAGGGTGATTGGGTTAGCCATGACCCATGGAAGGTGAAATTACCTCACCTCCATTGGTGCACATGGAAACCCAAGGACACCCACTAATCCCTCTTGGCAACCACCTCCCAAGCTTTGGCTAACCAAATTGAGCCACCTAGGATGATTCTCTACCATTCCCAGCCACCACTGGCAGTCAAACATTCACTAGAAGCCAAATCAGCCATCCATCTTGGGAAATGAAGGGGTATACCCCCCTCATTTCAATCCAAACCTAAGAGAGAGCCTTAGTGCGATCTAGAGAACCCTAAGGAGAGTATCCCAAAGCTTCTTAAAGCATTTTCCAAGCTCCTTAATCTCCCCATTACCATATTTCTTTAATTCCATTCGATCCCATTTGCTCAAACCTCCACCAAAGTCAAATTAACTTTGCACACACCATCCCTAGAGCCCATTGAGCAAGAACGAAACTTCTCATGAGCTCCCCATCCATCGTAGATAGGACTTCGATCAATGCCAGCCTTCCAAACTTCGGGTGTTGGTTTTCTGAGCAAACTACACCAAATCAAGGCTCGTGCTGATTAGCAGGGCTTTGCTCCACTAGATGAAGTTTCCTCAATCAAATTTGCCACCGATCTTGAGCTTTGGTGAGGTATGCCATTAAAATAGAGCTTTGTTGAAAATGAGTTGAAGAATTTTGAGGAAAATGTTCATCCCATGTGATCTTGATCGTTAAATCCCCATGATCGATGTCATGAAGGTGTGGGATCCTTTTGGAGTCGATCCAAGCTCGGGAAAGCTTGGATCATGCGAGCAATGGCGGACAGACTCCGTTCTCTCCCGCTCGTGTGATGATAGATCACCCACCATCCATTTAATGTGATCAAAAAGGATGATCATGATTAGATCTGCTAGATTGATCTGATTTAATCCTATTAAGCTGTAGGATTAATCATAGCTATCTGATCATAGATCGGACGGTGAACGAGAAAGTGCAACCGCTACCACCACCAGGGCATTGAGTCGAATAAGTTTTTAGTAGCCAATCCCATGATGCCACGTAGAAAGCATACTAAATTATAAAAAAATTAATACCACAAACAATAATAAATTGATTAATTAAGTTCATTAATCACTATCCAATAGTGAATGGACTAATGGAATGGGGTTAGAACCTCTTTCCAAGCCTCTTTCCCTAAGTTCACTCCATTTTTCAAAAGAAATTAATTAAAGCATAATTTATCAATTAAATTGCTTGATTAATTAAATTAAAATCATAATCACATTAAAACTTAATTAATTAAATCTTGGGGTAGATCTTTAGGTGTTTTATAACCTAAGAGAGTTTAATGAAATTATGGTTTGTCCACATGTGTGAGAAAACCATAAGAGTAATTAATTAAGTCCCATAATCTAACTAACTATTAATTATTAGCCAATTGCATTAGGTCCCTTTTATTTCTTAGGATCATTGCAAATTTATTTTCCATGCATATCATGTTGGCTCATAATTATTTGGTTAATTTCCTTAAGGTGACATAAGAAATGGTTAATTAATGTATTCAATGCATACCACAACTTAATTAAGTTATAAAATCAACTTAATTACATTGCATTAAACCAAATTCATTAACAAAAAATAGGAATGGGTTAGATTAGAAAACCTCTTTCTCACATCCTTGAATCAAATCAAAACATGAAATTAAAATAAATAAGAAGCTTTGGTTTACTTTAAATGGATTTATTTAATATGATTGTCCTTTGGAATTAATTTGATTGAATGAAATCATGTGTTTATGTTTATTTATTCCTTTCCAATTATGTTAAATTTGGTTTGTCATTTGAATTCATGCATCCATCTTTTCAAAATCAAGTAAAGAAAAAATGAATTTCCTTTATGTAAGCTTGCATGTGTTGATTTAATTTAATATATGTGTGGTTATTATCACTATTTAATACAAATACATTTTTCAAAAGCTTATAAATGAATAACAATATGTGTCATGATAGTAGTTATGAATACATATATGTTTGCATGCGCTTATAACGTAGGTATGAGAAGTAAAGCTTTTCTTTTCCTTAATTCATGTGTGGTTTTACATGTATTTTAATATTAATAAGTATATCGTCTGGACATCTTGGGAATATGAGGCTTTAGGTAGCCCAAAGGAGGTCATTTGATTACCTTACTTCCCTATTAACAACATCACAAACTTATTTGATTTCATTTACATGTATTTCTACATTAGAATTTGAATGGAACTTTGTTTCACATACATAAACGTTTTAATCAAATATAAATATAATTTTTTGCATGATTTTCTTCCTCTTATTTACATTTACATTCATGTGTAGTGAGATAGCAAAGTATATTGTCTGAACATCTCAGGAATATGAGGCTTTAGCTAGCCCCAAGGAGGTCATTTAATTACCTCACTTCTAGTTAACAAAGGCATGTACTTGCTCATTTCTCTTTACATGTGTATGTGTGTGTGGATAAAAGATGAAAATCCTCTTTTATACTATAAAATGCATGCATCCATAATTGATTAAGTGTTTGGATTAATTAGTCATGTGATTTGGAGCATTCTTTCTTATATTAATGTATATAAATTTACATATGTTTGAATGCAAATGGGTATAAAGTTTGGACATTCTGGGAACATGAGGCTTTAGTTAGCCCCAAGGAGGTCATTTGATTACCTCACTTCCGTGGTCAACAATGGCACGTACCTATTTAATTCATCCCTATGTATTTTTGAATAAGAATTTGTATAGAGCTTTAAATTAACATAATTAAATAATTCAATCAAAATGAAAATATAAACTTCAAATACATATCTACATTCATCATATAAGTATGTTAAAACATATTGTATGTTTATATATGCTTAGGAATAAATCATATACATGTTACATGTGATGGGAAGGAATCATTTAATATATGTCATGTGATAGTAATTCAATTAAATTAATCTTAAGATGCCTTTCATCTTGAATAGGATTATTTAAAATGAACCTAAACTAAGGATTAAATAAATCATTTAATAAGTAATTAACCAATGAGAACTAAATCAAATTAATGTACTTTAAAAGTGGCTTAAGGTATGGATGAAAGGGAATGATCCCTTTCTTCTATTTATAACACTTAGTTGCTAAGTGTAGGTCATATGACACAGAAGAAAATACAAATTAAAATTCTCAAATCAATTAAATAACTTGAAGTGAAGCCAACTTTTATGTTAAATTAAATCTTCTTACACTTAGAAAAAATAAAACTAATGCTTAGTTAAGACATACCACACAAGCCTTAACACACATTAGAATTAAGCCACCACTTATAGTCCTAAGTTAGGATGGTGTATGATGTGATGTATATTTTATTTTGTGATGTATTATTTTAGACTGGATGTTAGGGTGTATATTTTGTAGATTGGATGATAGGTTGATATTAGCCTAATCATGTTTTTTTTGGGGATTATGCTTAAGGGATGCTAAAAATGAATGTAAATGCTCTCTTTACAAGTTGCTTAAACCCCAAAGCATAATCCAAGTTAGGACATGTGGGCTTGATTACCCATGTGCAGGGTGCTAAGTCCAAATCATACATATAACTTCTTGGGATTGTATGTGTATTTAGCTAACCTTTGTTTTGTAGGTGTAGTTCAATTTACTTTCTCTATTTTCAATGTATTTCTATGATAGAATTAGGATTTGTGCTATGGGGGATTAGGATGAGCAGTGATTAGAAGGCTTAGTGCTGGGAGGCCCTATGATGCCTCTAAAGAATAAACTAAATCAAGAGAAGGAAGAATCAAATCAAGGAAACATGAGAATGAAGAATGAAGACCCCCATAGCATTTAATAAAATTATAATTATTCTTTCATATTCCAGGTTGTATAAGGGTTGAGCGCAGCTACTCATCTTTCCTTTTTGGATTGTGCAGCGGGACCGACTGCACCGACCTCTTATTATTTTGCGCTAGTTTTATAAAAATTGTTTGATATTGTGTTTATTTTTCACATTAGAAATGGCATGCCCTTCATAGTTTCTTATAATTGAGGCTTTAATGTGTGGCTTGGATGCAATTAGGCTCTTAGGAAAAAAATTGATTTTTCTACCCCAATTAATCACTCATAACTAAATTGTAAACAACTTGTAACTATAAAGCCTAGAACATAAATCAAGATAATTAAAGATTTAGCAAACCCCTTAATTGTATGGTTGTTTATCTCACATCATCCATATCATCTTGAATCACTCTTGCAAAATGAGGACCTCTATCCTTACAAGCATATGGACTACTTGTCCTGTGAGAGTAACCCTACTGATGGAGATTCACACTCATTCACTTTTTATTTGGTCAACAAATTTTCATCATGAATGTAGGAATCAAAATCCTAAAGCCTTTGTCCAAATAAAGTGTCAAAAAATTAAATAAAATTTGAAAAGATTTTGCATTAGATTAAGTCATTACTCATACCACTCATGCTCTAATATCTTAGGGAGTGGGTTTAGGACTTTGATCTCATTCTAAATAAATAATAACTCAATTATCTTGTAATTTTATATGATCGAACCACATGGATTTGAATCATAGGAGGAGTTAGCTGGCAACCACTCCAGGTAGTTGTAAGTCCAACAGTCGAGTGATTTATTCTCTCTTATAAACCTCATGCCCAATTTCACTTAGATTTAGGTTATGTTTTAGCTTATGCTAAAGCTCCCTAAACTTAGGATCTAAGGTTGATTATTTCTTCAGGCTATAAGCATAAATCCTCATCTTTTAGGTATTTTCACAATCTTGTGTTGATGGATTATAAGCTCTAACCATCCAATAAAAAATAAACTCAAATAAATAAATCTCTTCACTTTCAAATATACAAAACTAAATTATAGGATAGATTGGAATGCCCACTAGACCCCCTAATATCATGGGCATTCCCTACTTCCTCCCTTTGGATTCTAAAAATAAGTCTTCCCCTTGAACTTTCATAATTGATTTTTCAAATATAACAAATCCTTTGATAGTCTAACTTTGAAATCTTTGGAGACCATAATTGCCTACTTTAATTAGAGTATTCTTAGGAAATTTCATTTCTAAACCTCCATAGGGAACTTTAGAACCTAGTTTAATATAAACTCTGCTTTATTCATCCATGTAAAGCAGGAGAAAATTTTCTGGGATATTCAAAGACCCATCATGCCTTAAGAGTCCTTAATAGGTTATTAGGTTTATTAAAGGGTGATGCCTCTATCTTTCAAGATAGTACATCATACCTCAATTTCACACCCAATCTCTTCAATAAGTATCACCTATGATCTGCGTGGTGTCCCCCCACATTAGAAAATAAACACCATAATACTCTCCTCCCTACCTAAACCAATGGCTGAGATTGGCTCACCCTTTGACATTTGTCCAATCAGAGTGGATGGTCAGAGGTGACAGCAGACTACTGAGGTGGATGTGTGTGAGAAGCTGAGGGAGTATATAGGGCTTCCATGGAGTGCACAGTCCTCCTTAGGTGGACTAATGGTTACCCATGGGTGAGCTCACACTCTCTTGGCCAATTGCTAAACCTAATAGCTTTAGGTTAGGTTTGGCCACTGGCCCTGTCTAAGAAGGGCCAAAGATGGCTGCCAAGGGTGGGAGTTGGAGAACCCATACAAATGTAGATTTTATCCTATTTGGAGGGCTTGGTTAAATGGGTTTGACCCAACTTGATTCACCATGGGTTGGGCCCACTTGGGTAGGCTCATTGTGACCGAAGGATGAGTCATGCCATGTTTGGTTGGGTTTGGCTCAATTTGATTCATGTAGGACAAATGGGCTTAACTGGGCTAAGTTGACCATTTTGACCAAATTAGGTCAATGTGGTGGTTTGGTTAAGTTTAATTGGTCATTTTGGAATGAATTAGTGCAATTGGTTTGGTTCAATTTGAGTTAGATTTGGATTTGGTTCATATGGTATATTTTGGGTCAAATGGGTCATGTTGATCAATTTGACCAAATTGGGTAAATTGGCTTGAGCGTGGGTTACGTCTATGTTCAATTGGTCATTGGTGATTGATTAGAAGAGTTGATTTGAATTAATTTTAATTATGGGGTGATTTAGTTCAATTTGACCATTTAGGTCAAATTGGGCTAAGTAGGCTAATTGGTTGGGTTGACCAAATTGGATCCAATTAAAGGTTTGATCATGTTCAATATTCAATTTGTGGTTGATGAGAGTCATTGATTACAATTAATTTATATTATAACATGATTTGGCCCTTTAGGTCATTTTGGGTTAAGTGGTTTAGTCAAGTCAATTTGGACCAATTGAGGCTATAGATGGTTGGAGTATATTCAATGATGAATTTGAAATTGATAGGTGGATTTGACTATAATTGATTTGGGTTTGATTAGTTTTGATTGATTTGAACCCTTTAGGTCTAATGAGCTAACTTAGGTTACATAAGTCTAATTGATTTAGTTGGCTTGCCGCAAGTGTTGGAATAGTTTACAATGATCTATTGGATAATTAGAATAATTAAGATAATTAAATTGAGTTTGGTTTACTTGGGTTGGTTTGAATGGAGTGATAGGATTTGAAGTGGGTTAACTTATATTAAGGAGCCAAATTGGGTTGGAGCTTGGATTGTAAATAAAATTAAATCATGGTCAATTTATTAGCTTGAGGTTGAGGTTTCAATCATTTAGTTTATGTTTAATGACAATAATGGATATGATTGTCAGTTTAGGCCATAGGATAGGTGAAGCCCACTTGTCCTAACATAAGTAAACCTAAGGTTATGCCCTACAAGTCTCTAGGCCTGGGTTTAGTATTCTCTTAATCTCTATAAGTGTCTTAAAGGAAACCTAAGTGTCTAGAAGAATCCTAAACCTAGGATTGAGTGATCAATTCTCACTCAAAAGTGAGGTCAATAAACATCAATAAGGGAAAGGACTTGGCAATTACACACTTCTATCAATATGAACTCATTATTTACATGTAATCTATTTGACAAGCTTGGCTAAAGCATCGACTATGATATTTTTTCACCAAGGGACCCTATAAATGGTAAACTCTAGGATTTGGGCCAACAACTCTATAGTGTATTTATGGTAGTGATGGAGTTTAGGTTTGAGAATATTATAAGACCCAATAATTTGGTTGACCACTAATTATAAGTCCCCAAAGATATTAATATCTTTGATTTCTAGAGAAATGGATAACTCTAAACCAACAATCAGAGCTTCATATTCAGCTTCATTATTCATACAAGGCTCTGATAGATGATACAAGAATCATAACATTTCATGGTCTAGGGTTAAGAAGACTATCCTTATTCCTACTTTTCCTACGAGGATGGACTATGGTTCATCTTCTCTTCGGGAGGAAGGCTTCACCATTAAACTATAGTTCCCAATGGTGGCTACTCGCATTCTCTAAACTCATGATTTGCTCATCAGGGAGATCATCATTTAGAGTAGAATCCATGGGGAGGGGGCGCTACTAAAAAGTCTGCCAATGTTTATCCTTTCATAGCACAAAGTGGTATGAAAGTGATATCAAACTATAACAAAATCATGGACCATCGTGCCAATTGTCTAGATAGCATCAGTCATATCATGAGATATTAAAGTGGGTTTGGGCAGCAAATAAGAGGGCTAGGCAATACTTCTTGATGGGCGGGTAATTTTCTTCTACAAGAATTATGTGATGACTCAAATAATAGAGCACATTCTCTTTCCCTTCATCTTTGGCTTGAGCTAACATCAAGTGAATTGCCTAATGTAGCCATATACAAAATGAGTTGCCTACTCATGATAGGAGCAGAAAGTACTAGATGTGTCATCAAGTATTGTTTAATGCTCTTGAAAGCATGTTGGAACTTATCATCCCATCAAAACTTGGCTTCTTTCTTTATAAGTGTAGTGAATGGTTGACACCTACTAGATAAATTTGATATAAAGCACCTTAGATATGCCAATCTTTTTTGAAAGGACCTAAGTTGGGTTAGGCTTTTAGGAGGTGGTATATTTAATATTACTTTTATTTTTTTCTAGATCTATCTTTCTCCTAGGATGTTTTACTACAAACCCTAGAAACATTCCTAAGGTTACCCCAAAAGCACACTTCAGAGAATTCATTTTTAGGTTATAACATCATAACCATTCAAAGACTACTCTCAAATCATATAAGCAATCTTCCTTTTCTTCACTTTTGGCTATGAGATCATCAACATAACATTCAACCTAGTGATGGATGAGTTCATCGATGATTCTAGTTATGGCCCGCTAATACGTGGCACCGACATTCTTAAGGCCAAAAGGCATTGGTCTCATAGTAAAAGATTTTGATAAGAGTCCTAAATATGGTATTCTTCTCATTTTCATGCTCCATCTTAATTTGGTTTTAACCTGATAACCCATCCATGAATGAGAAGATCACGTGATAGGAGGCTATGTCTATCATGAGCTCTGATATGGGTAATAGAAACTCGTCTTTGAGAAATGCCTTATTTAGGTCCCTAAAATTGACACATGCGAATTTGACAATTTGTCTTCTTAATTGGGATGAAACTAGCTAACCAAGTAGGGTAAATTTCCTCTTGAATAAAACCAGCCTTGATTAACTTCTTTAATTTAGAAATGGCCTATTATTCAATATCTAATCGCATGTGTCTAGGAGCTTGCTTAATAGGAATTGCATCATGCTAAATTTCTAGTTTATGAATTACAATGTCAGAAGTTAATCTTGGCATTTCTTTGTAACTCCAAGTGAAAGAATATTTAAATTTGGACCAGGTTAATCAAGTCATTGGTTTCAGATTTGCTTAGCAAAGAACTAACAAATGTAGGATATAAATTATTTTTTGTACCCAAGTTGATTTCTTTCAACTCATCAATGGTTGACTTTATACTTCTTCTAATTCTGGGAGTGTATCCCTAACTTGGAGGTCATCTGAATTGTTTGAAGTTTCTAGATAAACTTCTTCACATGAATTGGTGTAGTTTAAAAGAACCTATCAGACTCTAAATTATTGGTGATGACTATACAATATTTATCATGATCTATAGCTAATTCTTACCTAAACCATGCATGTGGTATCAATCCTTATTTTATTAAATTTTGAACAAAAGGAGAGTACCAATCAAAAGGTAATTCTATTATTTCTTTGCAAAATTCATTCTCAAGCTCTACATCAACTCTTAAACCTGAGAATGATGCACCTAAGTGAAACTTTTGAGGCTTGTATTTAGTGATGGTGTAGCTTTAACTACTAAACCCTCAATAGTCTTTGAGGAGAGTAGGGTTAGAACTAGAGTGCTCACATACTAGTTCACCCTCTAATATAATGACAATTTAGATACATGATCATTACTATTTGGCTTTGTTGTTACCTTTAACTAGTGCATTGACATAGAACTCATCTTCTGAGCTAAATTCTAGATCTATGTAGATATTGGGAAAGTGTTGATCTGGTTGTAGAGGATCTCGAGTTGAGGGTGTGTATATCGATATTCCTCCTCTCTTGCCTCCTCTCACCCTACCTCTTCCTTGCCCATAAAATGTTGATACATCTGTGGTGAAAATTAATATTTCTGCCTTCATCTACCCCATTTTTTGGAAAAGAGGATAAATAAAAATAGAAATATAATGCCGTTGGGATACCAAACAGATCTATAGATGTTCTTATTAGGGTGATCGGGCATGACATTGAGGAAAGGTGTACTATCTCGAAAGATAGAACTCATCACCCTATAATGGACCTAATCACCTTAATAAGGAATCCTAAGGACTATGGGTCTTTGGAATGTACCAGAGATTCTTCCCATACTTTACATGGAAAAGTAAACTAGGGTTTATTTTAAATTGAGTTCGTTAAGTTCCCTATAGGGGCAAGCCTCCATAGTTAATTATATCCTAAGGAACAGGATTCCTTAGGAATACTCTTGATTAAGGTAAATGATCATTGTCTCCAAAGATTTTGAAAAGTAGGACTATCAATCAATTGGTTTATTTTTAGAAAATTAAGTGGGATCGATCAAGAGGAGAGAGTTCTTATTGAATCCAAATGAAGATAAGTAGGGGATGCTTAGGATACTAGGAGGCCTAGTAGGAATCCCAAATATCCTATGGATTTTATATTTTCAAAATTGAATTGATTTGTTTGAGTTGCATTTTCATTAGAAATCTAGGGATTACAGATTCATGATACAAGGTCATGGAAATGCCTAAGAGGTGAGGATTTATGCTCGTGACCCACAAAGGTAAGTAGTAACCTCTAAACCTAAATCTAGGGAGCTTTGGCGAGGGATAAAAGTATGACCTAAATCTAAGAAAATGGGTATTTGGTTAACCTCCATAAGAGAGGATAAACCACCTGACTATTGGACTTACAACCACCTAGGGGTGGCCACCAACGAACTCCTCCTACAAATTTAAAACATGTAGGCAAGTCAAATGCTTTTGCAAGATTGCTAAGTTATTATTTATTTAGAAAGAGATTAAGTCCTTAAACACACTCCCTAAGAGACTAGATTATGTAGGGCATGATTTAATTACTTAAATCTAATGCAAATTTTGTCATATTTTATTTTTATTTTTGGACAATCAATTTGACACAGCTTTAGAATTCATATTCCTAATGTATGAGAAATTAGATTATGGGCCAAAATCAGCAAGATAAGGAGGTGTATTTCCACCATGGCTCTCAAAGGTCAAGCCAAGTTCTCTAGCAAAGGTGGAAGCCCTCCAATCAATAGTGAAATAATATGCTTTTTTATGCATGATGTGAGAAAAGTAATACAATATCCAGCTAAGAGGTTATTAATTCTTTTATCATGATTTATAACCTGAGGTTTATGTGAGATTATGAG
Source organism: Cymbidium sinense (assembly GCA_021442155.1). Lineage (NCBI taxonomy): Eukaryota > Viridiplantae > Streptophyta > Magnoliopsida > Asparagales > Orchidaceae > Cymbidium > Cymbidium sinense. Next base: position 32,618,440 of record CM038229.1, read on the forward strand.
TTGTTTATTTATAGTTTGACTTGATTAATTGGATAGAAAATTTATTTTTCTAAGAGCCTAATCATCATCCAGGCCATACATCAAAGCAAGGAATAAACTAGGAGAAGATGTCATCTTAATGCACAAGCTAAATAAATATCAATCAATTGATAAAGCTAGTGCAAAAGAATAAGAGGCCATTTTTGGTCGGGCTCCACCTACAAACTCAAAAAATAAATTGGGTAGCCGAGCTCTACCCTTATACAACCTGGATTACAAATGAATAAATTACAATCAAGAAGGAACTCATTATTATGGGGGTCTTCATTCTTCATTTCTTCTTTCTTCTTTCTTCTTTCCTCTTTCTTCTTTCTTCTTTTGGTTGGTTGGAATGTGGTTGCTCCAAAGGCTTCACATGTTACATAAGAAATAGTCTATGACCAATGTTCATCCTAATTCCTCATAACAATCATTCTAAAATCTTAATTGTAAAATTACATGAAAATAGAAAAAAGGATATCTAATTAAAACTTGCAAAACAAAGATTAGCCAAATAAGCCATACAATCTTAAGCATGTATATATATAAATTGGACTTAACACCCCACACATGGGTAACCAAGTCCATCTAGCCTATTTTAAATTATGCTTAGGGGTATAAGCACCTGACAAAAGCAATTATATTTTTATTTCATCGGCCCTTAAGCTCAATTCCTTGTAGAAGACAATGGTTAGATTAAGATCACCCTACCATTTAGTCTGCGCACACATACCCTAACATCCAAACTAAAATATTACATCATAAAATAAAAATAGACATCAAACCATGCACCACCCTAACCTAAAGTTAGAAGTGGTGACTTAACCTAGTGGGTGTGCTATTTAAGGTTTATGTGGTATGTTTAGTTAGGTTTTAAGGTTATAGTTTTCTAAGTAAGAAAATGTTCAACTTAGAGGGTGGTTTCATTTAAGTGATTTAATTGATTTGGTTGATTTTTATTTTGTGATTTGATTAGGTTTGAATGAACCTACAATTAATTACTAAGTATTGTGAAGAGAGGAAAAGAGAAGAGAACTTCTCTTTCCTCCCTACCTTAAGTAATTTCTAAGGTAGATTCATATTTGATTATTGTTTAGTGAATGTTTTATTATGTATTTTAATTAATCCTAAGTTTAGATTTTCCTAAATAAACCTATTCAAAAAGAAAGGCATTTTAAGATTAAGTAAAGTGAAATACTATAACAAAATACTTTATTTCTTTTCCAACATGTGTAATATGCATATGGATGAATCCTAAGCATATCTATACATGCAAATGGAAATGTTTAGCACACCTTAATGATGAATGCTAAGAGAGTTACTTAAGAAAATTTGGATGCTTCATGATGCATGATTTTGTTAAGTAGAAAAAGATTGATTCTTTTATCCATTTTTCATATGCACATTTATAAGTATAAAAGACATAAGTGAGTACGGTGCCATTGTTAGCACCAGGGGTATAAGGTACAAGACCTACTTTGGGCTACTTAAAGCCTCACAACCCGGGGTTGTCCAGACTAATATACCACTTTTCTTAAATACATGTGCATATACAAAATGAAATGCATGGAAAGAGAATCATGCAAATGTTGATGTTTGTTTGGTTAATTTGTTGGTTGTTTAGTTTACATGTGTAAATGTGAGAATCCTTCTTAATTCATAACATGGAAGTGGATAGGAAAGGATATAAGAAAGTGTTATGTTCTTTTAAAAGAACTATACACTTTATAAATCCATCCAAATTCATGTTAAAAGATAAGAGAAGGAAAGCCTACGTGGGAGATAAGAGAAGGAAATCACAAATCCTACGTGGCTTGATCTTGGCCGTCCATCCAAAATGCACAGATGGATGGTCCATGATCCATCACTGAGTTTGCCTGTGGGAGAGGACATCCATCCACTCTCTAGGGAAAGATCCAAGCTCGATTGAGCTTGAACTTTTTCCACACCATCTAAGAGTAAGCACAAGTAAATCGAACGATCGATTTTGCATGAGGTGAAAATTTATTTCATAAAGGACCACAGACTCCCTATTTTAAGCTCGGGTTGAAGGCATACCTCACCAAAGGCTATCATCAATGCTCCAATCCATCGAGGTATCTTCATTTGGTAGAGACAAAGCCTGTTGAAGATTTGAGACCTTGGTATTGAGTGACTCCTTCAATTGACCAAAATGCTCCTCCTAAGCTTGCAGCCTTGATCAAAGTCCCCTGTCATATGGCTTGAGAACTTGGATGAAGGTTTGAGTGAACTTGATTGGGTTCCCTCAAAGTGCTTGCAAGAGAAATTGAGCTAGATTTGGGTATTGGATGAGTTTGAAAAATAGTGGAGCTCCCCTATTTTTGGCTTGAAGAAATCAAGAAGAAGAGAAATGGAAGTAGCTCTAGGAGGCTTGAAGGAGCTTGCAATTGTTTTCTCTGGCTTCCTTAGCTTCAATCAACTATCAGAGAGTGTAAATGAAGTGAAATTAGGGGGAGAATATCTCCCCTAGGTGAATTAGATAGTCGAGCATAGAGATGCCATTTTGATCAAATTCACCCTATGCAATGAATTTGTTAGGCCATTTAGGGTTGCATGTGATTCAGTTTTGGCCAGAGGAGGTAGTGGGGAAGTTTCCATGTGCAAAACAAGGTGGAGGAGTGACTGCCATGAGCTTGAAATGATGGGAGTGGTCATTTGTCCATTGGGTTAGGTTTGGCTAACCCAAACCCATTGGGTCATGTGCACCAACCTCATTAGTGACCATTTGGTCCACTAAAAGAATGCCAAGTGTTCATGAAAGGGAATTGACCAAACTCCAAGTGGTTTTGATTTTGGGTTACCCTATGGTCTAGGAGTAAAATGGTCATTTGGCTTGAGTTTCAGTTTGAATATGTTTGGTATGATTGAAAAATGAGTTGTCCAAAGTTTCAATGAATTTGGAATAGATTTGATGTGATTTCGCTCATGTTGAACCATTTAGGTCAAAATGGGTCAACTTGGGTCAAGTTGACCAATTGATCAAATTGGGTCAAACTAAGGGTTGGGTCAAGTTCATATGACCATTTGAAATATTTTGGCATCATTGGTTTGGTTTAATTTGATTCCTATTTGGATTTGGTTTATTTGATTTCATTTAGGTCAAATGGGTCAAGTTGACTAATTTGACCTATTTGACCTATTTGGGTTAGGTCATGGGTTGGTTTAGGTTTCATTGGTCATATGAAATGTATTGATATCTTTGTTTCCAATCAATTTTGGTTTAATTTGATTTTGGCTCAACATGATCTTTAAGGTCAAGTTGGGTTCATGGTCAATTGGACTAGGTTATGTCTAGTTTTTCAATTGAGGCTTTGGTTAAGTTTAGCAAGTGATTTGAAATGAACTAGACCCATTGGTATCAATTAATTTGGCTTAGATCAAGTTTTGACACATTTTGACTTTTTAGGTCAAGTTGGGTCAACTTGGGTCAAGTGACCAATTGGGCTAGGTTAGGCTCAAACGATGAATTGGTCAAGTTCAAACATTGATTTAGAATGAGTCTAGAATAATGGTTTCAATCAATTTGGCCTATGATGGATTTTGGCTAGTTTAGGTTTCACTTTGGCTAAGTGTTGACTTGTAGGTTTGACTTCATTTGACCCAATTTGAGTGGTTGATAATCTCATGATGATTGTTGCTCATAATGTGAGGCTTAGTTGGGCTTAGTTCATCCAATTTGGGTATGATTAGAACTTGGCTCAAAAGGGGTATTTTAGGTCACTTTGGGTCAAGTGAGCTTAAGAGGTTCAATTGACTTGATCAAGGCTTGAATCAAGTTTGGTTGAACTCACATATGGACTTATGATTGAAATATAAATCCATTTGCCAGTGATTTGGAGTCAAATGGGTTTTGATTCATTTGACTATTTCGAGTTCAAAGGGTGAACATGAGTTTAATTTAGGTTTGATTTTTGAATTTAGTTTTGGTTTGATGATTGAAGTTTATGTTTATATTTGGATTCATGATTGAAGGATTGATTGAATCATGAAGAAAAATCAAGAATTTGGCTTGATTTGAATTTTATTTGGCTAAGTTCAAGAATTTGACTTGACATGCTTAGGTTGAATTTTGGTTAAATTTGAACTTGAGTTTTGAATTAACTTTTGGATCGATGATTAAAGTTTGTATTTATATTTAGATTCATATTGAAAGATTGATTGAATCATGAAAAAAAATCAAGGGTTTGGCTTGATTTGAATTTTATTTGTCTAAGTTCTAGAATTTCACTTGACAGGCTTAGGTTGAACTTTGGTTGAATTTGGATTTGGTTTTTGAATTTAGTTTTGAATATTTAAATTTATATTTCATTTATATTTGTGAATATAAACGAGAATATAAATGGGTTATGAGAAAATTTCTTGAATTTGATTTGATTTGGATTTGATTTAGGCTAAGTCCATATGATATAATCAAAGTGACTTAGGAAAGATTTTTAGGATTTGGATTTCAATCATAAGCTTCTATAATTCAGAATTGATTTGAGTTTGAGAAAATCCATCAAGTTGGAATTAATTTGATTTTGAAGTTGATTTGATTTGGAGTTTGGAGTTAGTTTAGACTTGATTTGGAATTTTACTTGAAAGAAGGAAGTGAGGAGTTGGTTCAAGCTATAGGGTAAGTAAGTTTTCATAACACTCTAAGGCATGACCTATTCTTATGGCTAACTCTTCTTAGTCTCTAGGGCTAGGTTGAGTGTCCACCTAATCAATAGAAGTGTCTTAAGACTATGGAGACTCTTAGTGTCTAAGAGAAGTCCTATGTATAAGATGAAGGGGTTGAGAGCTCATCCTAAAAATGAGGTCAACAACATCTCACCTACTCATTGGAATGGAAAGGTAAGATGTGAATGGAAGGTGATGTCGAACTCTACTTCTTTCCCTAAGTTTTCTTCTTTTTTTCATATTCTCTTTCTTTTCTTTTTCCTTTTCTTTTGATTTTGTTTTTTGATTTTATTTTAATTTCTCTTTTTGATTGATATTTTTTTGTACATCATGAGAGTTTGCCTTTTGAGGAGGTAGTAGGCTGCATCTTCATATATCCCAACTTTGTGCACTGAGAATGGCTTCAAATCACCTTTAATGCAGTATTCTAAGTCATTGCACATGAACTTAATGCACTGATGGAGTGAGGATGGTACCATGTTGTTCTCATGTATCCAGGGTCTCCCTAGCAAAGTATTGAATGATGTATCTGAATCTATAATATGGAACTTTGCTCAGTCTTCAAGTCACCAATTTGTAATAGCATTGTGATTGAACCCCAATCCCTCTCGCCATGTTCATTGAATCCTTTCAACCTCATCTTATTAGAGCTAAACTTGGTGATGTTGATCCTTAAGTAGGCAAGATTTTTAGACTTATGATGTTAACCGATGCATCCAGGTCAACAAGTACTCTAGACAATATAAAATTATCTATGCTTATTGATATATTTAGAAGGCAGTTGTAGTCAGTAATCCTTAAAAGCAGATCCTCATTTGAGAAGGTAACTCTTGAAACCTCTTTAATGTAGCAATCCTCTTCTTCCACTATAGAAGTAGTGGTTAGTTGAGCAAAGCATATCTTAATATCTAAAATAGCTTTGATCAAAGACTCCCTCATCTCTTTGGATAATATGAGGGCATCATATATGCTTAGGCTAGCAAGCAAGTTTCTAAGATGGGCTAGAATATTGTAGCCAACTTTGGGTTGATTATCCACAAGCATATCATATACTGGAGCATCTTGTGAAAGGTTTATTTGTTCATTGAAACTAATGGCTTATTTTTTTCTTAATTGGAGGCACCATCTTAGGAGGTAGAACTCTACAACTTCGAAGGCTAATTTTCATGATCTCTTCTATGGAGGGAATCATAGTGGCATCTACCTAGTTGTTGGGGGTGCCCAAAGCTTATCTTAATGGATCTTTAGAGTTAGATAACTCCAACTCTATCTCAATAGGGGCTCCCTAAAGATTTAATATAGGGATGTCACTATTAGAGTTGAAGTTATCATATGAAAAGATTTTATTGGAATCATTTTGATTATTGAGATTTGGATAGTTATCATTCGGATTGAGATTATAAAAATCATTTTCACCATGAAGAGATAAGATATACATAGAATTATTTTTTATTACTTTATTTACCTCTGGTGGTACAAAGTAAAAGTCATACAGAGTAAGCGACATGAGTGGCTTTGGAATGCTCCGACCACTATGCACCACCACCTATTGCAAGAAATTTGTGACTTTTGGACTAAGAGAACACAAGAGGTGGGTAGAGGGGTTTTCTTCTGGTTGGGAGGAGGTGTGTGTGTGTGTGTGATTTTTGGTATGATATGATGAATAAAAAGGGTGAGTAGAAAACTCCTTTTTTTCTTCATGCCCTCCCATGTGAAAAAACTATTTTTTTCTCCTTATGCTCACATCACTCTTTCTTTATTCCCTTATGTTTGGCATGTAATTTTATTTATTAGATATAAAATTTTGAATGGATTTGGTGTATGGGGAGGTGAGTGAACTCATTTTGGGTTATGACTTGAGTTGACTCAACTTAACCCAAATTGAGTTAGGTTGAGTCAAATGAGTCTTATTTGCTCAATTTATTTAAGTTTAAGTTTAAACTATATTAAATTAATTATTTATAATAGCCATGATTAATTAATGTGATTTAACTTAAGCCTAAATTAACTCAATTTAACCAAAATAAGTCAAATTTGGCCAATTTGGGTTCACTTAGGTCCATGGGCTAAATTGGCCAAATTAGATAAATTAGACCCAATGAGAGTTAAATTTAGTTTAATTAAGTTTTAAAAGTGATTTAAAAATTTTTAATTTGATTTAATTTTAATTTATTTTAATTTCATTTTAATTTATTTTGATTTTAGCGTGTAGACTCATATTGTTCAATTTGGGTTAATTCAGGTCAGATTGACTAATTTGGTTCATATTCCCCAATTGACCAAATTGTTTAAATTTGGTGCCATTGAGAGTTGAGTCATATTCAATAATCAACTTAAGAATAATTTTAAACATTTATTTGGTTTAATTTAGGTTGAGTTAAGTTTTGATTTACCATTTTTTATCCAAATTGGGTTTAATGGATAAAATTAGGTTCATGTTGGTTAAATGACTAGTATGACCCAAATTAAAGTATTTTCAAGCTTCAATTATGTTTAATCGAGTAATTTATTTTAATTAATTTTAATTTCATTTTGATTTAGACCTATTTTGGGCTAATTTAGGCTTAATGGGTTTAATCGGGGTTTACTTAGGTCAAATGACCAATTTGATCAAATCAAACCAAGAAAAGTTTAAATTATGTTCAAATATAATTTTAAAGTATTTTTTAATATTTAATTTTAATTAATTTTAAGTTTAGGTTCAATAGGGCTTTAGTTTCATTTAGATTATGTTGCCTAATTAGGCCATTTGAATCATCACTAAATTAAGAATTAAATAGTTTAGTATTTTATTATATTAATTTAATATATATAAGAATTTAAGATGACTTAAATTGATCAAATTATAATTAATTTGATTTTTGGCTTGGTGGGCCCCACATGGGTCAACTCTAGGTCATACAATCTAGTTAACCACTTTGAACCCCATATGAATATATTTTTGGGTTCATTTATGCTTATGTATTGATTCTATGCCTTTAGTTTAGTTTAATTTGATTTAGTTTTATTTTAAAGGATTTTCTTGATTTTGACTGATTTTGAGCCTAAATGGTTTAATTGAGTTAATCAAACTCAATTACCTTAATCCAGGTTCAGTTGAACTCAAATATTATTTTAATTTTTTCTTTATTTGAGGTTATACACTTAGCCACTAATCATAGTATCCTAAGTTGCTAATTAGGAAGCTCTTAATCTAAGGTCAGAGATCCTAATTCACTGAGATTATGGTGATTATTAACCTCACTTGAGGTTAATAAGATCTTAGTGCCAAGATTAAATCCTAGGTTTAGGATGAGAGTTGTCAACCTCACTAAAAGTGAGGTCATCAATAATATAATAAATATTAAAATTATTAAATATTGATCTTATTTGATGATAAAATAATTAAAATATAATAAAAATAAATCAAACGAGTATATAAAACATATTTATAGCAATTATAAATTTAAAGATTGATTAAAATCACATTAATATATAATTATATGTGTGTTATCTAGACATGTATATTAAATATATTTAATAATTAATAAAAATCTATAATATCAGTTTATAAATATAAGTGTAGTTTATAATAAAAATATGATTTATTAAAAATTATATGTTTTAATATAAGTATAAATTTGAAAATATAAAAATATTTTAGAAACTTAAAATATACTTAACATAAAAAATATAATCTATAAATTTATCTTAATGCACTTTAAAATTCTCAAAATTAAAACACATTTTTTTCGTTCCGCATCATAAAGGGGAAATAGGTGTTGCACTCTTTATATATAGGAAAAAAAAGCTCTAAAGAATAATCTTGTAACTTAGTTGTGGTTGCTTGGTGGGCATATTATATATTAATTTAATTAAGTTTATAATAATAATAATAATAATAATAATAATAATAATAATAATAATAATGATGATGATGATGATAATAATAATAATAATAATAATAATAAGATTTTTAGAATACATAAGATTGATTCTAAAAATAATACAGCTTGAATGGTTAAAAATTATTATAAAAACTAAATATAAATTTTATTAAATTTTTTTAATTATTTGATTAAATAATTTAAAATTGATGAATAAAGTAGCATGAATTGAGATAATCTAAGTTTTTAACCATTTGATTATGAAATAATAGTGATTAAGAGGACATGTATTGAACAGGGAGGTTCCTTGATATCAGGATTGGTTCAATCGAATCCCCAGTTCTCCCCGATTTTGGCTTATTCAGTGTTCTCACTTATATGGTCAACTTAGTGTGAGATCTACCATTTAGGGTGATTTGACCATCCTTATGGTTGATTCACAGAATCCATTAAACAAAATAGTCTAATCTAGTTTTAACAACATTGATCTTATTTTACCTAAGACAAGTTTGTTATTCACCTCTAAATTTTAAATGAACCTCCTAAACTTTTTATCAATGTCAATTTAATCAATATGCAATATGGTGTAAAATAAAATATGTGATACTATGAAAATAACACTCATAAATTTTTAGTAAAAATCAAAATCATTATAAATTATATGGGAACATTCAATCCTGGAAAAGAGATTTAGTTTTTGATTAAATAAAAAATACAATAAAATATGAACATTGATATGATTATTGAAAATTTTGAAAGAAATAACTCAAAAAATTGAGGGAGAAATTATTATCTTCATCTTCTTCTTGAAGTTCTAGCTCTCTTATTCTCTTCTCCAATGGTTTCCTTTAAATGAACCTTACAAAAACTCTCAAAAAATCCATGAAGATTACCACCAAATTACTACCTTTTAACCCTAAAAAATTCTTAAATTCATCCTCAAGAAATATTTAAATAAGGCTAGAAAAATTACTCCTAATATGAAAAGTTTTAATGATAAATGCAAGTTAAATGTGATGATGGAACCCTATTGGCTCCTAAGCACCAGGTCAAGCACTTAGGCATCAAGGTGTATATCTTATGAGGCTAAATTTTTTTAGTTACTAGCAGTGTATTGAAACTAGGTGCCTAAGCACTAAGGTAAGTGTTGGCATATTACAATCTACCACTTAGGCATTAGGCACTCTATATAGTCCTATAAGTTAGCATTGGACAACTAGTGTTGGCACCTCGACATTGTATCTAACATCTAAGTGTTAGGCTATGCACCAAGTACAAAATGTCTTTTAACTCTTTCTTTTAGATCCATAATTTTCTTAGAAAGTTTCACCACTTGATTCTTTTACATTAATTATATGGATTTTGAACATAATAATGCTTAATTGAAAATTTTAAAATTAAATCATTAATGCCAAAAAAAATTTTCAAATTTACACAAAATTAATGCATAGATAAAATCAATCAATATATATATATATATATATATATATATATATATATATATATATATATATATATATATATATATATAATCCTAATGTTTAATCATTTGAATATCCATTATTTATCACTTTGGCTTAAAGTTTCATATAGGTTGGTTAAATTTGACTGTGCTTAACATCTTATTTCATTTTCTATTTGGCTGAGCACTCCACCTCTTGCACAAATTATTTTGTGCTTGTTGATTACTTATGTTCAATTTGTTTATGCATATGTTATGTGATAGCCTTCTTATGGTATCATTCAAACCTTTATTCAAGTGATTATTTAGTTATTCCAATTGCACATACATTTATCATTTGAATAAAAGTTAGCTTATGTGAGAAAGAATTCAAAGTAAAAGTTTTGTGAATGCATTTTAGTTTTCATTTTAAGCTCATTCAAGAAAAGCATTTCAAACATTTTAAAAATCATTTAAGCAGCATTAAGTTACTTAATTGTATTAATTATTTGATTACAAATCTTATTTTAATTTCATTTAAAGTTAAAGTGATGTCGCTTTTTCATTAATATTCAATTGCCTTAATATTAGTATAGATTCAATTGTGGGTGCAAAATTATTTTAAAATTGAGAGTTAGACTTGTATCTTTCTCTTTACCTTGTCTTGATTTATTGTTGGGTTATACTTGCCCATTAAAGAAAACACGTGTTGGGTTGTAGTTGTGTTAAGGAGAGTACGTGTTGGGTTGTACTTGACCATGAAGGAGAGTACTTGAGATTTATTATAATCTTAATTTTGGTTTAGTGAATTCTTAGCCTAGGTGGCTAGGTGTGGATGTAGGCAGGTTGTTGGGGTTTGGTTGAATCTTGCAAAAATCTCTATGTTCTCATCCTTTAGTTTTTTTTATTGCTTTTTTTGTTGCATCATTTCACTAAAGCATTATTATTAAATATTTAAGTCTTCTAAAAATAAAAAATTAAATTTTTTCAAATTTTTTTTCAAACCCAATTCACTTGGATATATAAAATAAAGATGTTATCTATAATTCAATATATTTTTAGTGGATTTCATGGGGTTTACTTACACTAAATGAGAACACTAACAAAACTAGCTTTTTTAGCTCTAGATTTTAACTTTCACAACTAGAATCAATTTGAAGGCCTTTAAGTGGAGGAAATTTAAAGTAATTAATTTTTTTGGATAGAAGTATACATCCAAGATAATACAAAATGGTTCTAAAAAACATCCACAAGTAAAAAAAAATTAAACAACTCACTAAAATATCCTTGTTGGTAGAATCACCAAACTCTTTCTTCTATGTTGGTGACACCAACCAAAGACTTAAAACAATTTATTCTTTGTTTCATTCAAAATAGAACTAATTTTATTACACACAAGAGTTTTATACAAGTTACATAACTTTAAAATTCATTTGGAGGGATTGGGAAGGGGGTGTGGGGTTACATAAGGGAGTAACTACTTACACCAATTGGGTCGACAAACTCCTGTAAACTCTAAGTACAATAATTAATTATAATTTAAGCCATTCATTTATTTAATAATACACCCACTAATCAACCTTACATAGAAATTATTTCTCATATGTTTTATACGAATTTTATAACATAACAAATACTTACACGGATGTGACATGAAATAATCAAGAGCTAAGTCTTCTTTAATCTTCAATGCTTCAAGCTCTAATATGCTTCCATGGTAGTCTTGTTCCTTGTAATGAGTCCATTATGTTTCGACTTCATTTTTCTTGCTTTAGTTCTTGTGATTGGACCTCCTTATACTTTTGGTACACCAAACTATGTAGTTCATTTTAAGAACCAAAGAGCCTTGACAATTTTTCTTTGCATTAAATTTATCATCAAAATGTATGTAGGTTATGCAAGAAAATAAGGACTATAGGATTTTATGAAAAAGGTAAGGATCACCTTGATTGAACTTTCATAAATTCAGCTCACCCACTAACATAGGTTAGCTCTATTCTTTAGGTTTATCTATTTATGAACTTTCATTTTATTTAGTTTGTTGGACTTTTGGTAGATTTAAATGTTAATTTAATTTTTCTCTTTAGTACATCAAGTTTAAAATACAAATAATAGTTAATTTATCTTATTTTTGATCATCTTCATGTAATCTTTAAAAGAATAATATATATATTACTTGAAGCAACCTTGAGCTCTTACATGTATGGATTATTGCCCCCATCAAATTTTTGGTATCATTGTTGGAGATTATAATGCTAATACCGATACCAAGTTAATTATTATTACATTAAACAATTTTTAAATATTTTAAATTTATTTTATTTTATATATTCTCTTTTGTAGTTTAATTATAGTGTTTGGACCATTTGAGTGGAGAGCCACTACTTCCATAGGTCCAGAAATTGAATGGACATTATTAAGCTCACCCATTAAGAGATTGTAAGACAATTAAATTTGGGTAGTAAAGATGAGCATCCCAAAACACAAATCAAGCATGTCCATGGGAACTAAGGCTTTAAAAGACTATTCACTCCTATAGTGCCTAACATCTCTTAAGCTATAATAAAGGTTATGGGAAAAATTTGTGATACCATATAGACTTTAGAAATTTTATATTTGGGTAATTAAATTTTTCATTAAGGAATAAACATATTATATTTGAAGAAAAACATGCTATTCTATAATGGATTTGATTACTTAAATAATGACTCCTAAAGTTAATGGGTCTTCTTAATGTTCCAGAGATTCTTCCCTTGAATTATATGGAAAAGTAGAATAAGGTTTATTTTATATTGGGATCAAAGTTCCCTATAAGGATAAGATCTTTTAGTTAATTACATCTTAGGAATAAAGATCTATTCCTAAGAATACTCTCAATTAAAGAAATAAGCTCTTATTTTTATGGATTTCAAAGTTGGTTCCAAAGGATGATTAAATTATAATTTCAAAAAAGAACACTTCAAAGAGGAAGAGTTCTTTTCTAATTAGGATAAAGTAGGAAATGCATATAGATACTAGGAAGCCCAATAGCCATTTGAACTATCCTACCATTAGAATTTATGTTTTTGATATTGAATTTATTAAGATTTGGATTGATAGTTTATTAAGATCTATGACTTGGATTCTAACAGTACAAGATTATAGAAATTCCTAGGGTTGAAGACTTATTCCTAGAAGGATGCTTTAGAACCTAAGTCTACAAGTGCATCTAACACAAGTTAGAAGCTCAATCTAGTTCAACTTTTGGGAATTATTAGCTCTTTCTCTTACTTGAGGAAAGGAACCTATCCTTGACTCTTCTAGACGTATTACTTGCCTGGAAGGGTTGCCAACTAATACCATCTATGTGAATTTTTAAATCCAAGATGTTGGTCATCATGTTATGCAAGATGGATTGGTTGTTACATTTTAGGAAAGAATCTAAGAACTTAAACTCACTTCCTAATCCATAGGATCATGTTAGGAATGATATGCACTTAACTAAGGCAATAATTTTCATCTTTTAAATGATTTGATTCATAATTCATTAAAAGCCTTTAGGGTATGCAATTTATGCTTATAAGAGATGTTGTTAGAAGTGGTTATGGACCAAATCAAAATAAGAAGACACACTTACCTAGGAAGGTGGTCATCCTCAAATGTCAAATGCCCCAAATATGCAACTAGTGAAATGCCCAATTCAAGGATTTCAAATAATATGCTAGCTTGGTTCACAAAAGCTAATTATTTCTAGTTGCTTTTAAGTTGTTCTTTGGGATTTGATTTATGTGTGAAGTTATAAACTTCTTTATTTTTGTTTAAGTTATTTAGATTTATGTTATGTAGAAAATTTAATTTTCCTAAGAGCCTGTATTTGAGCATTCCTCACAAGAAATACAACACAAAAAAGACTACAGAAGTAGGTTGATTCAATTGTTCACCCAAAATAAATCATACCAAGTTTAATTTAATAGAATAGGCCAGTGCGGTTGGGTATTTCTATACACCTCAGGAGAAAGAAAAGAACGATTAGTTGAGCTATGCCCTATATATAGCTCACTAGAACTAAAAGTCTAGATCTATAAGGTTCTTTTTCTAGAATCGTCTCCTTCTTTAAAGACCTCCATGGACTTCGCAAGGGTCCACCAGCTAGTAGGGTCAACTTTTGCTATTCCTAAATCCAATAGATTCTTACCTAATTTTAAGCTCAAATTACATTTCAAAATTTAAAATAAATTTGTAATCCCTGCAAAGCAGACATTAAGAAATTTAAATAGTATTCCATGGGCATAGCATTAGTTCCTTGCCAAGTCTACCTATCTTATTAGACTATGCTTAGGGACTTAAGCATACATGCAAGGAAACAACACTTATATATGCTTTATTACAATAATCCCATTTAACATAGACCCTCATAGAAAATAATATTATGCTAAAAAAATGTCCTTGCATCCAGACTAATGGGAAAGCAATCGAGTCTAATATAGTACACCATAAAATAAAAAAAAATATTTTACATCATATCACAGAATATCACAGATTGACCTAACCTAAGTCTAGGGTTAGTGACCAAATAATCTAGTGTGTGAATGAGAGGTTTGTGTGGTATGACTCTACTAGGCCTTATTTTAATTTGGATTAGATTAATGGTTGACAATTATTTAGTTTAGCTTTGGTTGGTTTCAATTTAAATGAATTAGTGATTTATGATTTCATTTCCATTTTTAAGTTAATTTTATGTTGAAGTGAAATTTTAATTTTAAAGAATGAAGAATAAAATAAATTTCTCTTTGGGTAGAACCCATTCTATTCAACATCCTGAATCTTAATAGAATGAAATGTTCACCTTAAGGTGAAGATTCATTCTAAGATCAAACTAAGATTCTAAGTATCTTGATTAGCTTTTTTTCAATTATTTTAAGTTTGATTTGTTTCGAATAAAGTTTTAATTTTAGTATAGATTTTAATTTAGATTTACTTTTCTTTTCATCACTTTTAATTTGATTAATGTTTTTTTTTTGAAAATGATTTGATTCATTTAATATTTAATTAAATGTTTATTTAATTTCTTGTGTTTGAATTATCTAATTTATTTCATCATTGTTTGTGTTTATGTTTATTATTTATAAATTTGGATAAGTTAATCTAATTGATTTCAAGTTATGATTTAATTCACTCATTTTATTAATGTTTATGTTTATTAATTTGAATGAATTGACCTAAATACATTTAGGTTGATGTTTTAATTCATTCTTAGTTTAAGTTTTAATTTCATTATTTATGTTAGGATTTTAATTAATTAAATTTCTTAAGGTGATTAATTCATAACCTAGTAAACTTAGGCCTATCCTAGGCCATTCCAAACTTTAGGTCATTTAAGTTTAATTAATTTGGTTAAATACTTTCATTTGCATTTGGAATTATGTCATTCAACAATCTAAATGAGTTTAAGAGATTACAATATTAATGAATTTTATATTTGATTGTAAAGTTCAGAGGTTAAATAATGTTTAAATTTTAATTTATTAATTGAAATATTAAACATTTAATATTCTAATGTTCAAGATTAAATTTTATATATTATTATTTTTCTTAAATCCTAGTACATTATTAATTTAGTTTTTTTAACTTTATAGTGTTAGGGAAGTTTTTAAAGTATTTTGATGTTAATGAAAGTAGGTTAAGATGATTTCATAAATTTCTATATTTTTTATAGTTTTTGATTTAAAATTTTTATTTAAAATAGCCTAAGGATTAGAAATTTAGTAAATTCCAATCCAGAGGTCATTTGCCTTTAAACGTTTTATGACAAGTGGTGTTCTTTGTCAATTTGACTTCTCTAAAATTTCACTTTTATCAGATGCATAATTTGAAACTAATTAAAATTTTAATTATTTCTCAAAAATTTAAATTAAGCCTAAACTAGGTAAAATTAGTTCGGAGTTTTAATTTTTCTATAATCCTTTCTAGAAGATGTATCCATTGAGGTTTTATTTAAATTTTTTTGATATTTGGTTGATTTATTATAAATTTTTGAAGTTCAGGTTCATTAATTTAATTAATTAATATACTTAATTACTTAATTAAGACATTTTAGGATTTATAATGTTTTAGTAGGTCTTAATGATATATCTAGGTTCATTAAGGTTTATTATGATGGTTTAACTTAATTTGATAGCTTTCTCTAATTTTCCTAATTTAATATTAATTATTTTCATTAAATCAAAGCCTATGGCTTACAAATTTTGTAATTTGAGATTTGCATGCCAATAAATCATGAGAAATTTATCTAAGGTGTATTTTATCTTTAATATTAATTCCACAAATTTTAGGTCAATTGGATTAATGGTTTGAGTTTAATTATTTTCATTTAAACCCAAATTCATCCAAAATTACCCATAATTAATTGGAGATTTTGGATTAATGGTTTCAAGTCAATTGGATTAATGATTCACTATCAATGTTTTTGTTTATGTTTATTATTTATAAATTTGGATAAGTTAATCTAATTTATTTCAAGTTATGATTTAATTCATTCATTTTATTAATGTTTATGTTTATTAATTTGAATGAATTGACCCAAATACATTTAGGTTGATGTTTTAATTCATTCTTAATTTAAGTTTTAATTTCATTATTTAGGACCAACTTTCATTAATTAATTCAATTTCTTAATGTGATTAATTCATAACCTAGTAAACTTAGGCCTATTCTAGGCCATTCCAAACTTTCAGGTTATGTAAGTTTAATTTATTTGGTTAATTACTTTCATTTGCATTTGGAATTATGTTATTCAACAATCTAAATGAGTTTAAGAGATTCCCATATTAATGAAATTTTTATTTGATTGCAAAGTTCAGAGGTTAAATAATGTTTAAATGTCAATTTATTAATTTAAATATTAAACATTTAACATTCTAAGGTTCAAGATTAAATTTCATATTTTATTATTTTATCTTAAATCTAAGTACATTATTAATTGAGTTCTTTAACTTTAAAGCGTTAGTGAATTTTTTTTAAGTATTTTGATGTTAATGAAAGTTGGTTAAAATGATTTTATAAATTTCTATAATTTTTATAATTTTTGATTTAAAATTTTTATTTAAAATAACCTAAGGATTAGAAATTTGATAAATTCTAATCCAGAGGTCATTTGCCTTTGAAATTTTCATGACAAGTGGTGTTCTTTGTTAGTTTTACTTCTCTAAAATTACACTTTTATCATATGCATAATTTAAGACTAATTAAGATTTTAACTATTTCACTAAATTCAAATTAAGCCTAAATTTTGTAAAATTAGTTAGTGGTGTTAATTTATCTATAATTCTTTCTAGAAGATGTATCCATTGAGGGTTTATTTAAATTTTTTTAGATATTTGGTTGATTTATTATAATTTTTTGAAGTTCAGGTTCACTAATTGAATTAATTAATATAATTAATCACTTATTTAAGAAATTTTAGGGTTTATAAGGTTTTAATAAAATATCTACGTTCATAAAGGTTTATTATGATGGTTTAACTTAATTTGATAGCTTTCTCTATTTTCCAAATTTAATATTTATTTATTTCATTAAATCAGAGCCTATGGCTTAAAAATCGTGTAATTTGATATTTGTTTGCCAATAAATCATGAGAAATTTATCTAAGGTTTATTTTAACCTTAATATCAATTACCCAAAGTTTGAAGTCAATTGGATCAATCATTTGAGTTTAATTATTTTCATTTAAACCCAAATTCATCCAAAATTACACAATTAATTAGGGAGTTTGGATTAATGGTTTGAAGTCAATTGGATTAACGGTTCACTATAAATGTTTTTGTTTATGTTTATTATTTATAAATTTGGATAAGTTAATCTAATTGATTTCAAGTTATGATTTAATTCATTCATTTTATAAATGTTTATGTTTATTAATTTAAATGAATTGACTTAAATACATTTAGGTTGATGTTTTAATTCATTCTTAGTTTAAGTTTTAATTTCATTATTTATGTTAGGATTTCATTAATTAATTCAACTTCTTAAGTTGATTAATTCATAACCTAGTAACCTTAGGCCTATCCTAGGGCATTCCAAACTTTTAGGTTATTTAAGTTTAATTGATTTGGTTAATTACTTTCATTTGCATTTGGAATTGTATTATTTAACATTCTAAATGAGTTTAAGAGATTTCCATATTAATGAATTTTCCATTTGATTGTAAAGTTCAGAGGTTAAATAATGTTTAAATGTCAATTTATTAATTGAAATATTAAACATTTAATATTCTAAGGTTTAAGATTAAATTTCAAATTTTATTATTTTATCTTAAATCCTAGGTACATTATTAATTGAGTTCTTTAACTTTAGAGTGTTAGGGAATTTTTTTAAGTATTTTGATGTTAATCAAAGTAGGTTAAGATGATTTCATAAATTTCTATAATTTTAATAATTTTTTGATTTAAAATTTTCATTTAAAATAACCTAATAATTAGAAATTTGATAAATTCCAATCCATAGGTCATTTGCCTCTGAACTTTTTATGATAATCGATGTTCTTTGTTAGTTTGACTTCTCTAAAGTTTAACTTTTATTAGATGCATAATTTGAGACTAATTAAGATTTTAATTATTTCAACAAAATTTAAATTAAGCCTAAATTAGATAAAATTAGTTAGGGTTTTAATTTTTCTATATTCCTTTCTAGAAGATGTATCCACTGAGGGTTTATTAAAAATATATTAGATATTTGGTTGATTTTAATTTTTTGAAGTTCAAGTTCATTAATTTGATAAATTCCAATCCATAGGTCATTTGCCTGAAATTTTTATGATAAGTGGTGTTCTTTGTTAGTTTGACTTCTCTAAAGTTTAACTTTTATTAGATGCATAATTTGAGACTAATTAAGATTTTAATTATTTCACCAAAATTTAAATTAAGCCTAAATTAGGTAAAATTAGTTAGGGTTTTAATTTTTCTATATTCCATTTTAGAAGATGTATCCATTGAGGGTTTATTTAAAATATATTAGATCTTTGTTTGATTTATTATAATTTTTTGAAGTTCAAGTTCATTAATTGAATTAATTAATACAATTAATTACTTAATTAAGAAATTTTAGGTTTATAAGGTTTAGTAGGTTTTAATGATATATATAGTTTCATTAAGGTTTATTATGAAGGTTTAACTTAATTTGATAGCTTTTTCTAGTTTTCCTAATTTAATATTAATTTATTTTATTAATCAAAGCCTATGGCTTAAAAATTTTGTAATTTGAGATTTGTTTGCCAATAAATCATGAGAAATTTATTTAAGGGCTATTTTAACCTTAATATCAATTCCCCAAAGTTTGAAGTCAATTGAATTAGTTGTTTGAGTTTAATTATTTTCATTTAAACCCAAATTCATCCAAAATTACCCACAATTAATTGGAGATTTTGGATTAATGGTTTGAAGTCAATTGGATTAATGGTTCACTATCAATGTTTTTGTTTATGTTTATTATTTATAAATTTGGATAGGTTAATATAATTGATTGCGAGTTATGAAATTTTTATAATATTCTAAGGTTCAAGATGAAATTTAATAATTTATTATTTTATCTTAAATTATAAGTACATTATTAATTGAGTTCTTTAACTTTAGAGTGTTAGGGGATTTATTTAAGTATTTTGATGTTAATGAATGTAGGTTAAGATAATTTCATAAATTTTTATAATTTTTATAATTTTATGATTTAAAATTTCCATTTAAAATAACCCAAGGATTAGAAATTTGATAAATTCCAATCCAGAGATCATTTGCCTAAAATGTTTATTACAAGTGGTGTTCTTTGTTAGTTTGACTTCTCTAAAATTTCACTTTTATTAGATGCATAATTTGAGACTAATTAAGAATTTAATTTTTCTCACTAAAATTTAAATCAAGCCTAAATTAGGTAAAATTAGTTAGGGTTTTCAATTTTCTATATTCTTTTTTGGAAGATGTATCCATTGAGGGTTTATTTAAAATTTTTTAGATATTTGGTTGACTTATTATAATTTTTTAAAATTTGGGTTCATTAATTGAATTAATTAATACAATTAATTACTTAGTTAAGACATTTTAGGGTTTATAAGGTTTTAATAGGTTTTAATGATATATCTAGGTTCATTAAGGTTTATTATGATGGTTTAACTTAATTTTATAGTTTTCTCTAATTTTTGAAATTTAATGTTAGTTTATTTCATTAAATTGAAGCCTATGGCTTAAAAATTTTGGAATTTGAGATTTGTTTGCTAATAAATCATGAGAAAGTTATCTAAGGTGTATTTTAATCTTAAGATAAATTCCCCAAATTTTGAAGTCAATTGGATTAAAGTTTTGAGTTTAATTATTTTTATTTAAACCTAATTTATCTAAAATTACCCGCAATTAATTAGGGATTTTGGGTTTAATAGATTCCTCTCACTGTGATGAATCCATAGAACCCATATTTGCATTTTTAGTAAAGTATTTTATTTTCTATGATTTTTAAAAGTTTTAGAAATTTTTTGGTAAATATAAAATTAAAAAAATCAGATTTTATCATTTTAAATGGTCGATGCCATCTAACACTGATGTGGCACTGTTTGCCATGTGGCTTAGCTCCATTAGGCCAGCAGGATCCACATAGATCCCATGTCAAAGGTGGCGGCCATGTGGGATGATCTATGTTAAATCGGATGGTTAGGATTTACCCCTTAATTCTATAGGATATAAATCAGATCATGCTACTAGCTGTCCATTCCTAATAGAAGGAATTGATAGTGGAGATTATATCCTTTAACGACTACAAAATTTGAAGGCCATCCATCAAATTGATGTAACTTTCACCAATCTAGCCAATGAAATCGCTAATTTCAATTTTAAATCCATCAAGGACTCAAATGGAATGCATTTATATGGCTTGATCTCAATTGGGATCAAGTTCATTTCAAAAAGGACCAAAATTGAATGCTTAAGAGGTCAGTTTGATTCCATACCTTATCGACGATGATCTCCACTTGTAGGAATGATTCAAAAAGCTTCATGGAACATGATGAAGCTCTGGGAAAGAATAATTGGATTGCCTCTCTATGAATCAGCCTATAAACCAAAGCTACATCTATTTTCTAGTGGCTTTGGTTGAACTCCAGCTTGCGTGTGACATGGGAAAGGGGGGAAAAGGTGCATTCTCCTTTATTTCACTTAAGAAACGTGATGGAAGGCTCAAACTTGCTTGGAAAAAGCTCTCTCTTGGTTTTTCACTCTTGGTCGAGAGGTATAAGTAATGGGTAGCCCACCATGGCCGGCTAAGGTGATTGCCACCTTTGGAGGCTAGCTTCAAGGGGTGGTCAGTTTATTGGGAATATTCCAAAGTAGGTAGGATGAGAATTGGAGGTGAGGGAATGGATTGGGTGAAGAGTTTATCTCCAAGTTTCTTTTTTTCTCCATGGAATATTCTTTTTAGGTGGACTTGAGCTCATTTTCTTTTCCTAGTCTTGGCATCCATTCACTTAAACACATTTTAGGATGAGTTTAGATGTTTTTCAAAGTGATTGGCCTAAGTTCATGTTCAAACATTTTAAATTATTCCACTATAGGCATTTTCCCTTTAACTTGGAATAACTTCTTCCATTTAATTGATTGATGCAAGATTTGAGCTTCAATTATTTTCATTTAATCATTTATAATGTCCCAATGAGTGGGCTTCATGAAATTTGGAGGTGTTTGCTTGCTTACTTCAACACTTAACCTATTAAGGATTAAATGGATTTGGGTGAATCTAATTGAGTCAAATAGTTATCTTGAATCAATTGTAATGTATTTAGATTTCAATTGTGTTAATTCTAGTATTTGGAATGATTTAATTCAATTAAATTTCATTTTATTATGGGTTTAAATCCACTTTACCCAATTTGGGCTTAATGAGTTACGATTGGTTTGATTGAGTCAAATGATCATATTAGTTAAATTAAATCCAAATATTTGGTTAATTTATATTTAATAATGATTTTTAAATGATTTTAGATAATTAATTTATGATTTTAATATAATTTGGATTTGAATTCAATAAGGCCCCTTTAAGCCCCTTTAGGTTAAATGGTCTAATTAACTTAATCAAGGCCTTATTGGATATATATTCATTTGAATTCATGTTCAAACATGTTTATTTTATTATTTGGAACCTTTTGAATGATTTAGTTTTGTCAAATTATGATGGGACTCACATAGGTCAACCCTATGTTCAATGGTTCACTATCATTTTGATTTGACACTCATATTCATATAATAAATTTTGTGCTTTTGGTTTGATATGATTTGAATTTATTTTGATTTTATGTGAATTTCTTTAGGTTCAAGTGATTTTGAGGTTAAGTAAGTTGGGTTATCCATCCCAATTACCTTAGCCAAAGTTTAATTAGAATTAATTTTCACTTTTAGTATGTTTGTTATACTTTGGGTTGGGTTTGGATCCACCTAGCCCATTAGGTTGAGTCTAGCCTAGAAGAATTCACTAAGTCACTAAGCATAGTGATTTAAGTGCTTAAATTAGGAAGCTCATAATCTAGAATTAGGTGTCCTAATTCTTGGTTTTAGGAATGATGTTATCCTCAGACAAAAATGAGGTCAATAAATGGACCCTACTATGTGTAGTGGACTAACTATAGTACAGTATATATTGGTGTTGACTAATTAGTCAACAAAATCATGAGCATAAGCCTAGAAAGGTTTGGGTTTTATTTTTTTTGATTTCAAATTTATTTTGAATTTGATTATGAAAGATAGGAAAACTATGCCTGAACTTATATTTATTTAGAATGATTTATTCTTTGAAACTCAAATCCACTAAGTTTCAAGTATGGTAAAGATGTTATTCAGAAAAGACTCAATGAGGAATCTAATCCTAACATAGTCAGAGGTAATGCCTTCAAGAGACTTATTCTCAAATAATCAATGTAACCTTTAACTAGACAAAGATACCACTAAAGGATTTGCTCTTATCTGGTTAGCTATTAGGAAGAATTCTTTTAAGGACTTGATTCCAATCTAAACAATTGAGAAGGAAGAGGGACTTTTAATAGCTTAATTCTTAATTCTTAAGATCTAACAAGGACTTAATTCCTAACCTAAATAGTTTATAGAAATTGGGCCTTCATTGACTTATTTCCACTCTTTAATTTCTATTATTTTGAATTAGAAAAAGGGCCACAAAGACTTGAATCTTATTCTAATGACATTCAACTAATAAGAAGGGGCCTTTAAAGTCTTAATTCTAACCCAGGCAGCTTGAAAAGGAAAGGGGTCATAATGACTTAATTCTATCCCAAAATTTTTTTTACTAGGATGTATACTAAGTTACTTACTTCTATTTGATTGGTTATTAAGAAGGGGCCTTCAATGACTTAATTTTTTCTTGAGTAGCTATAATGTAGAGAAGGGGATTAATGACTTTATCCTAAACCTCAAATTTTTTACTAGTAGGAAAGGAATCTTGGTGACTTAATCCTATCCTAAATAATCTCTTTGATAAGTAGGGGTCTTGGTGACTTAATCCTATCTTTGTCTCTGAAAGAATGCCTACTGAGGGGGTTACATCTTTCTAATTGGCTATTAAGATGGGGCATAATACTATCTTATGAATAATAGGAATGGTGCCATGAAAAGCTTGCTCTAAACCTAAGAAATTTATAAGTTGGATACCATTGATGGGATTACTCTGAACTTATAAAAAGAAGGAATAATGCCATAAACGGCTTGCTCCAAACTTATGAGAATAGTGCACAAGTGCTTACTCCAAACCCAAGAAATGTATATGAAGGGTGCTATAAATGGCCTTTCTTTCATCCTATAGGAATGTAAAAGTTATGCATCAAAGAGTTCAAGAAAGCTTGCAAAAAATAAAAGTCAATACATAGAATTTAAAATAGTATAATGTTTGTTTCTAGATAATTTACAAAAGATACAAAGATTTTATTGATGATCATTTTTGAAATTGAAGTACAATTTATACATAATATTCTTTAAGAAACATCCATTTATAGGTGGCATTTGATGTTCACCATTACAAGCAATTAATTGATAAGAGCCTCCTTTATAAACTTTTTCTACCATGGATAGTCCTTCCCAAGTTGGCTCAAATTTGTTGCCTATCTGGTGATGAGATAAAATTGGTTGTTTAAGAATCAAGACCAAGTCTCCTACTTGAAAATTTCTAGGATGGACCAACTTATCATGAGCTTGAACCATATGAGATTAGTACAGTTCAAGATTTTGTTGAGCTTTTAGATGCTTTCCTTCAAGGATTTCAAGTTCTTTCAATCAGAGTTTATGATTCTGATCTATCATAATGTTGCTATTAACTGCTACTCTTAAAGAAGGTAATTGCACTTCCAATGGAAGAATATATTTAGTTCCTTAAACCAATGCTTGTGGTGTAGATTGAGTTGGTACTCTATATGTGGTCAAATAGGCCCATAAGGCTTCAACCAACTTTTTGGGCTAATGATGCTTATTTTCATCAAGTGTCTTTTTAAAATTCTTATAAGAATTTTGTTGAATGCTTTGGGCCAATCCCTAAGATAATAGATGGTTGAATATCTCCAATCAATTTTGTGTTTAACAATAAAGTGATTTACTTAAGTGGACTTGAATGATGGACCATTATCAAATATAATTTGATGAGGAATGCCAAACTGATATATGATATTTTCCTGAAAGAATTTAAGAACATAATATGCCTTCACTTCTTTCAGTGGAATCGCTTCAGTCCACTTAAAAAAAATAATCAGTTGCGGCTAACATGAAATGATGCCCTTTGATAAAAGAGGATCAATTGGCCTTATGATGTCAGTATCCCGAATCTCAAAGGGCTAAGAGGCAATAGTTTGGTGAAGCATATTAGAAGGCTGATATAAAATTATACCATATATTTGGCATTGATGACAATGACGTGTAGTTTCTACACAGTCATTTAACATCAAAGGAAAAATATTCAAGTCTTTCTTATTTTCAATTTTATTTGGGTTTGGATTGGTGAGTTCCACACAATCTAGAATATACCTCATTTATGATCTTATGGGCTTCTTGTTTGTCTAATCATCATAGCCACATTTTATTAAATGACCTACAATATAATACATTATTGATTAATGCATAAGACAAGGCACATTTAATTTAATTTGCTAAAGACTTGTCTTCACAGGGCCTCCCCTCACTTAAATAATTGATGAATGGTTGCCTTTAATCACTTTCTTCTTGAACTTCAACAAGGGTGGCTACCCTTGGCATTTCTATAGATATAGATTCTTTTTCAGGACATGTAATTTCTTTAGCAAGTTTAGCCAAAGCATCTACTATAAAATTATCTCCATGAGATGTTCTATACATACTTATGAATGGAATATTTTCAAGAAATTTCATCATGAACCAATAATAACTAAAAGCTTTGGGTGCAAAACCTTATAGATATCGCACTTGATCAATAACCAAGTGGGAGTCCCCAAATATTTTAATATTTTTAATATCCGTAAGGACTGCTAACTCTAGCCCAATTATAAGAGCCTTATATTTAGCTTCATTATTTGTGCAGGGCTCAGACAAATGATAGGAATATCATATCATTTAGTTTTGAAAATCAATCTAATCCCTACCTTCCCTAAGATAGAAGAATTTAAATTTTTTATTTATTTATTTTGATGATGCTTCCCCATAAAAATATAATTCCAAAGTGGCATTAGGTTCTTCCTCTAAAGTCATGATCTATTCATCTAGAAGATCATCATTTAAAGAAGAATCCTAGGGTTGAGGATGTGCTACTAAAAAGTCAGCTACAACTTAACCCTTTACAACATAAAGAGAAATAAATGTGGTCTCAAATTGCAATAAGATCATAGACCAACGGACTAGACGTCCAAGACACATTGAGTAGGTCCTGAGATATTTCATAGGATTGACTCAAAAATCAAATTTACTTTAAGAGAAAGCATGTAATACCTTAGTTTATAAGCAGAGAAAACTAAAGCTAAACAATACTTTTTAATAGGTAGATAATTCATTTCTAGTGCGATGAGTCTGTGGCTTAGATAATAAAGAGCATTTTCTTTTCCTTCTTTATTAACTTAGACTAGTAAAGCTCCAAGTGATTCATCTAAGGTTGTAATATATAAGATTAATGGCTTTCCTAGAATTATAGCAGCCAAAATAGGAGGGTTCATCAAGTATTACTTTAGTCTTTTAAATGCACTCTATCATTTCTCATCCCAAATAAATTTAGAATATTTTTAGTTAATGCCACAAATTGTTGGCATCTTCAAGATAAGTTTGATATGAATCTTCTTAAATATACTAGCCTTCCTTAGAATGATCTTAACTATGCAAGACTTTAGGTGGCAGCATTTATGTGATGAATTTAATCTTTTTAGGATCAATTTTGATCTCATGATGCCTCATTACATTTTAAAACTTTTATGAAGTTACCCCAAAAGTACACTTTAAGGGGTTTATTTTTAGGTTGTAATGGCACAATAATTTCAAAAATGATTCTTGAGTCATATAAATGATTTTATTTTACTTTACTTTAGATGATTAAATCATCAATATAATATTTTACTTAATTATGAATTAATTCATCAAAGATTCTAGTCATCACCCTTTGGTAGGTAGCCCTGACTTTTTTGAGACCAAATGGCATGACTGTAACAAAATATCCCAATAGGGATTTTGAATGCCATATATTTTTTATCCTTTGGATACATCTTTATTTGGTTATACCCAGATGATCCATCCTTGAATGAAAAGATTTCATGCAAAGAGCCTATTTCCACCAATAAGTTTCGGTATTGGCAATGGGAACTCATCTTAGGGACAATCCTTATTCAAGTCTATAAAATCAATGCAAATGTGTATTTCACTATTATTTTTCTTTACCGACAATACTTGCTACCTAAACAGGTATAATTTTTTGACTTTAGTAATCACTTGTTGTTTAATTTCTAAGTGCATGCGCCTAGGAGCTTGGTTTATTGGGATAACATTTGGTTTAATCTCAAGTTTATGAATTGTAACATCCAGAGATAAACCTAGCATCTCATCTAATTTCATGCAAAGTAATCTTTATATTTACAAAGTAAACTAATCAACTCTTCAAAATCTTTTTGACCTAATAATGAACTAATAAAAGTTAGTCTTGGGTCTTTATCAGCTCTCATGTTGATCTCTTTTAATTCATCAATAATGGATTTTATTTCTTCTTTAAATTTAGGGGTTCCATTTTGAATTAAACAATCATCTAGATCACTATCATTTAAAGTTTCAAAATATAATTCCTCTAAAAAGTTAGAAGAAATCTTAAAAAGTTGATCGAACTCTATATGATTGTTTATCATTAAATAATGTTCCACATTATCTAGAGGTCCAATGGTACCAAATCCACTACTAGCTTTGGACTTTAAATTTTTTTATTTTTTGTATTCCATAAGCTTTCTAAGCATTGAGCTATATCTTTGGGTCAAGTATTTAAAATTAAACCACATCTTATAAAATTTCTAACATAATCAAGATGCTAATCAAATGGAAGTTCTATTATTTCATTTGATGATGAATCTTGAAGCTTTACATCTACTTCTAAGCTTGAAGGTCTAAGTACAGAATAAAACTTAGACAATCTTCCCATTTCTCTTGAAAGGTCAAGGGCCAGTTTGACTTGTAACTTAGTAAATTTTATTTTAAGAAAAATGAGTTAGAGTCAAAGTATCCACATATCTTTTCAATCTTTCACAAGTAGATAGCTCAGGTTCATCCTTTAATACCTAGATTTGTTTCTTATTGCTATCTAATTTTAAAGAAATTTTAAACTTTATTGAGTTATCCTTTTGATTGGAATCTTCAACAAAGCTAGATTCCAAATCAATTTGCATTATTGGAGGTTCTTTTTCTTTCTTTTCTTTTCTTTCTTCTTTTTCATTTGATATGACATGTTTTATTTTATTTGATGTCTCAATAAAACTAAATTTTGTATGATCAGATACTTGCCTTTTAGGCATATAATGGCCAACATCTTCATAAAGTTTAATATGATGGATAGAGAATGGTTTTATGTCACATATGGTGTATTCTACTCCATTTTTGGTGTACTTAATACACTATTGGAGTGATGAGGGAATGGAATCATGTATCTAATGTTTTCCTAAGAGGGAATTAAAGGATGTCTATGAGTCAAAAAAGTGAATTATTCTTCAATTTTCAACCCTTCTAAATCTAATAATAGATTGATTGAACCTAAAGCTTTCTCCCTAGTTTCATTAAACCCCCTTAACAACATTTTTTCTAGATAGAGTCTTCTAATGTCAATCTTCAGGAAAGATAATGTTTTGGAGTTCATAATGTTGAAAACCTAAGGTTTTCCACCTTGATGGAAATATAAAAGGGCCAATTGTGATTTAGGGTCCTCAGAAGTAGATCCTCATCAAAAAAGGTGACTCCAAGGATCCTTTTGAAGTAACAAGCCTCATCTCAATAAGTAGTTGCTAGCTGAGTTAGGCATATCTCTAAATCGATTATTACCTGTACTAATGATTTTATCATTTCTTTTATTAGAGAAAAAATATCTAAGATACTTAGCTTAGCAGGAAGTTTCCTAATATGGGCTAGAATGTTGTAGTCAACCTTGGAAAAATTGGCTCAACTACTAGATCTTGTTGTAAAGTTTTTGAATTTTGATCAACAATTTATTTTTTTTCTTTATCTTTGGTAGGAGGAAAATGAGATGGTGAAACCTTCCCACTATGGAGATTAACCTCAGTGATATCTCTAAGGGTGCTATCATCCCTCATCAAAAATATCCTTTCCCTAAAGATTAGTCAAAATCTGACAGCTTTATCTTTATGCTAATAGAGTTACCTTGCAAATCATCTATAGGACAATGATTGTCTTACCTTGATTTACAAAACATAGCAACATGAGAATTTTCTTTTTCATCTTTTTTATTTTTTTTTATTTTCAAAACATTCATCATAAATGCTGAGAATATAAAAAATGCCTTTAAAGGTAGAATTTCTATTAATATCTTTAAAGTGTGTTCATAAAAATAAAGAAATGTAAGGCCTAGTGTTTCCATCCTTGTCATACAAAACTCTATCAGAAAAAATAAATGTCCCTCCCTCACCACTCTCTCTAATCATCTGAACATCTAACGATGCTGAACAGGGTTGAGGTGGAAATCTTTTGACTCCAACGGATCAATCCGGATGATCTTCTTTCGTGTTTTCATCTGATCTTGAATTGAATTTTAAATAGAGGGGGTGGAGGGGGTAATAACTACTATTGTGATGGCCTAAAGATGAAGGTCGCTCTACCCGCACCTGCGTGGGGGCCTATCCCTTATCTACTGAGGAGAGATTTCCTGCATTCTTTTCTAATACCTTCCTAGGCTTTGATAGTTCTACAAAAGAGTGTTCTTTCAATGAAAACGTCTTAGGGACATCTTTCAAAAGCTAGAGGCTTTAATTAATAATAAGTCTTAATAGTAAAGCCCATTAATAAGAAGGTCACTATAACATGAATATTTCTTAGGAGTATTTCAATAGCATGTTACTCTTGTAATTGTGACTCACACTTTAGGCTGAGAATCCTATCTCAAGATGTAATCAAGTAAGGATTCACCTACCTTTTATTTTTCAATAGCAAAATAACCCATAGTAATGTGGTGCTGAGTGCTAGTGAACCTCTTTACAAACATGTTTTCCAATAAAAGTGCATATTGAACCATTTAGTATTTTAGCATACCAATCAAAGGTAATCCTAATTAAACTACTAACAAATTACTTCAATAATGATAAGGCACCACTTCCTCCGGCATCGCAATAACTTGCCCAAAAATGTGCAAAATGCTATTTGGGGTTTCCAGTCCCATCAAAATCTTTAAAGGAAGGTGGTATAAATCCTTTGGGATAGGGTACAAAGTCATATTCCTCAAGGTAAGGTCAAAATCTTTAACGGAAGGTGGTATAAATTCTTTGGGATATTTTACAAAGTCATATTCTTAAAATTAAGTACCCTTTTGAACTAACATTGTACCATAGGATTATGCCAATCCTTCCTTTACTTGCTGCTCCATGAGAGACTTTAGTTCAATTTTAAAAGTTACATCATCTATTATTTTATGCTCTCTTAATGATGTTCTTCCAAATCAGACCTCTTTTGATCCATGGGATGGGGTTCTTCTATATGTTCTAAAGAATGAGGTTGGGAAGGACTAGGAATCATACTTTGAAGTGATTGCATAGTGGCAATAATTTCCTCCATCTTCCTCTCCATCCTCAAAATTTTCTCATCCTTCTTCTATAATTAAAAGATCAACTACTATGTAGGATCAGGTATAGGATTCTCATGTGTTTTCTCCTATTCTTTTTTTGAAGACCTTGTGTCAACCATGAAGATATGTGCTATGGGTAGCTTTGGGTCATCATCTAGTAAATCATCCTAATCTAAGTCAAAGTGATCTTGGACCTTACTTATGTCTTCATCCTCTCTAACAATAGTCTCAACTTCTTCTTTTGTAAGATGAAATGGAACACCATTGCTATCAAGGATAGCCTCTTATTCTTCTTCTACATCCATGGGTTTTATTTTAGATATTCATTTTTCATGAGTCCCATGGATGGTTGGAACTTCCTCTAAAGTAAGTGTGACACCCAAACCTAGGTGTCCCTCATATGTAACATCTCTATTTTAAGGAGATTGATGAAGTGGCTTTATCTCTCTACTAAAAATATGAGATGAAGATGGCCCTTCAGTTTGAAGCCTAAACATAGATGATGGCCTTTTCTTAATCTCCCTTGTAATAAGTACTCTCTCAGGTAGTTATGGGAAAAAGTTTGAAACTTTTCTAACATAAACTTTTTTACTTTCTCTTCTAAGGAAAGTTTTATCTCTGCTAAGCTAATAGGTTGCTCTGTATGCTTGGATAGTGACTTTCCCAAGTAGTGATATCAATCTAGCATGGGTTGATAGAATTTTTTTTTAGTACGGAGAACCATCTTTCTCTTCCCATTATTCTGGGAATTAGCAGGTCTACCTAGAATATCTCTCTCAAGGCTTCAAGACACTTGATCCCTCATGACCATAAGTATCTCCTCAATAGTATAAGAGGAAGACCTACGAGTCTTATGAAGAATCTAGTTAAACCTACCACATGTCTCCTTATTCACCATTCTAAAGTTTTTCTTGCTTCCATAAGCAAAAAGGAGATGTGGAGAACTTGAAACCCAAGACACATCCTCCTCTTCCTAGGCTATTGAAAGAGGGTGGAATTTGCTACCTCCCAAGAGAGGGAAGTGTGAGGAAGGGTATGTCCATCCCTTGCCCTAGCCAACTCTATTTTTACCATCTCATTTTACTTTCTTTCTTTCAAGGCTTACCTCAATAGAGAAATTGATCTTAGAGGTGGAAGAAAAATAAGTTGCCTAACAATTTTCTATAAATAATAGAATTAAATGAACTATAATTGGCATTTAATTAAATGTAAAATAATCAAAAGTAAAGATTTTGACCATTAGAAAAACTTAGCCATTTCATTATGGCTAGAATTTTGAAAAGATTTTTTTATTTCTTTGAAAGTGTAAAATTATAGAATCATCTCATTTGATTTTAAGAAAGTTTTATAACATATTTGAGTATGCTCTACCAATGATGAAATGAATATATACTCAATGGAAAGAAAGGCTATCTTGACCCATGAAAACGCTAGTACATTGCTGATATATAGAAATAAAAGCCTATTTTTAAAGATGGAGCGAGGAACTATCCCCAGAGTCGCCAAAAAATATCTTGGTGGGGAAAATTTGTGACACCACGTAGACTTTAGAAATTTTTTATTTGGGTAATCAAATTCATCATGAAAGCATAAACATATTATCTTGAAAGATGAACATGTTATCTTATAATGGATTTGATTACTTAAACAAGGACTTTGAAAGTTAATGGGTCTTCTTAATATTCCAAAGATTCTTCCCTTGAACTACATGAAAAAGTAGAACAAGATTTATTTTATACTAAGGACATAGTTCCCTATAAGGGCAAGCCCTTATAGTTCTTATATTAATTACCAAAAAAAATGAAATAAAGAGCAGTTATGAACCCAAAGGATCTCTTCTTAAGAATACTCTTAATTAAAAAATAGGCACTTATTTATATGGATTTCAAAGTTGATTCCAAATATGATTAAATTGAATTTCAAAAGAGAACACTTCAAAGGGGAAGAGTTCTTTCAATGTCAATTAGGATAAAGTAGGAAATATCTATAGATACTAAGATGCTTAGTACACATTTCAACGAACTATTATTATGCTTTATATTTTTAATACTAAATTAGATTTGGATTGATAATTTATTAGGAATCTAGGACTTAGGTTCTAACAATATAATACTACATAAATGCCTTGGGTTAAAGACTTAATCATAGAATAATTCTTCAGTACCTAAGTCTACAAGTGCTTCTAACACAAGTCAGAGGCTCGACCAAGTTTGACTTTTGAGAATTATTGGCTCTTTCTCTCATTTAAGGAAAGGAACCTATCCCTAACACTTTTGGACTTATCATCTACCTAGAAGAGTTGTCAGCTAAACCACCTAAGTGAATATTTTAAATCCATGATGTTGGTCATGTTATGCAAGATGCTATGTTGTTACATTTTAGGAAAGAATTTAGAAACCTAAACTCACTCTCTAATCCTTGAGATCATGTTAGGTATTATATGCACTTAACTAATGCAATATTTTTTAGCTTTTAAATTTTTTGCTCATAATTCATTTAAGGCCTTTAGAGTATACAATTTATGCCTGCAATGAGATATAGTTAGAAGTCTAGTGGTCCAAATCAAAATAAGAAGGAACACTTCCCCAAGAAGGTGCTCATCCTCAAAGGTCAGATGCCCCTTAGGTGCAATGGGCGAAGCACCCAACTTAAAGATTTTGATCAATATTCTAGTATGGTTTGCAAAAGCTAATTACAATTAATATTCTAGGGTTCAAGATTAAATTCCATATTTTATTATTTTATCTTAAATCATAACTACATTATTAATTGATTTCTATAACTTCATAGACTTAAATTATTTTTCTTAAGTATTTTGATGTTAATGAAAGTAGGTTAAGATGATTTCATAAATTTCTATAATTTTTATAATTTTTTATTTTAAATTTTCAATTAAAATAACATAAGGATTAAAGATTTGATAACTTCCAGTTTAGAGATCATTTATCTTGGAAATTCTTATGATAAGTGGGGTTCTGTTTCAATTTGACTTCTCTAAAATTTCACTTTAATTAGATGCATAATTTGGGACTTATTAAGGTTTTAATTATTTTACTAAAATTCTAATTAAGCTAAATTAAGAAAAATTAGTTAGGGGTTTTAATTTTCTTATATTTCTCTCTAGAAGATGTATCCATTGAGGGTTTATTTGAAATTTTAGATATTTGGTTGATTTATTATAAGTTTTTAGTTTCAAGTTTATTAATTGAATTAATTAATTCAATTAATTGCTTAATTAAGTCATTTTAGGGTTTATAAGGTTTTAGTGGGTTTTAATGATATATTTAGGTTTATTAAGGTTTATTATGATTATTTTACTTAAATTGATACCTTTCCCTAATTTTCCAAATTTAATATTAATTTATTTCATTAAATCAAATTATATGGCTTGAAAATTTTGTAATTTGAAATTTATTTGCAAATAAATCATGAAAAATTTATCTAAGGTGTATTTTAAACTTAATTTCAATTTTCCAAAGTTTGAAGTCAATTGGATTAATTGTTTTAGTTTAATTTGAGTTTGATTATTTTCATTTTAGCCCAAATTAATCTAAAAATACCCACAATTAATTGGGAATTTTGGATTTAATCAATTCCTCTCACTGAGATAATTAGAGCACTTATTTGCATTTTTTTTGGTTGAGTATTTTATTTTTTTTATGATTTTTTAAAACTTTGGTAATTTTAAATTAAAAAAAAAATCAAATTTTATCATTTTGAATAGTCAACACCACATGGCGACGCATCACCATTTTCCATGTGGTGCGGTGCCATTAGGTTTATGGGATCCATGAGGATCCTATGTCAAAAGTGAAGACCACACGAGATGATCTATGACCTCCCTATCTTTGATCGGATGGTCAAGATTTACCATAATTCCTATATGATATAATTCAAATTATGCAACTAAATCAAAATTGTCCATTCCTAATAAAAGGAACAGACAGTGAAGATTATATCTTCTTTAATGATGGTGAAAGCCAAAGTCCATCCATCAGACGAGGTAATTTTTGATGATCTAGCTAATGAAATTGGTCTATCTCAATTGTAAATCCATTAAAGACTCAAATAAAATGCATCTATATGGCTTGATCTCACTTGAAATCAAGTTTATTTTGAAAAGGATCAAAAATCAAATGCTTAAGAGGTCAGTTTGATTCCATACCTCATCAACAGTGATCTCTGATAGTGGGGATGTTTCCCAAAGATTTATGGGAACTTGGAAAAGCTCTGGGAAAGAGGAATTGGATTGCATCCATGTGAATCAACATATGGACCATACTACATCCATTTTCTGGCAACTTTGTTGAATTTTATCTTGTGATGTGGGGAAGGGAGAAAGGGCGAGTTCTCCTTCATTTTACTTGAGGAATGTCAAACTTGCATGGTAAAAGCTCTCTCTTGGTTTTCCACTCTTGACCGAATGGTATAAGTAATGGCTAGCCCACCATGGCCAGCCAAGGTGATTTCCACCCTTGGAGGGTAGCTCCATCAGGTGGTTAGTTGATTGGGAACAATCCAAGGTAGATAGGATGAGGAGTGGAGTTTAGGGAATGGAATGGGTGAGGAGTTTGTCTCCAAGTTTCTTTTTTTTCCATGGAATATTCTTTTGCTTGGGTGGACTTGAGCTCATTTTCTTTGCCTAGTCTTGGCTACCATTCACTTAAGCACATTTTAGGATGAGTTTAGATGTGTTTCAAAGTGATTAGCCTAGGTTCACGTTTAAACATTTTGAATTATGCCACTTGAGGTATTTTCCCTCTTGACTTGGAATAGCTTCTTCCATTTGATGGATTGATGCCATATTTAAGCTTCAATTATGTTCATTTAAAACTTTATGATGTCCCCAAATGAGTGGGCTTCATGAAATTTGGAGGTGTTTGCTTGTTTGCTTCAACACTTAACCTATTAGGGATTAAATGGATTTGCTTGAATCCAATTGAGTCAAATGACCTTCTTGACTAAATTGTAATGTATTTAGCTTTTAATTGTGTTAATCCAAGTATTTGAAATGATTTAATTAAAATGAATTTCATTTTGTTTGGGTTCAGAACCTATTTTGACCTAATTTCAGCTTAATGGGTTAAGATTGGTTGAATTGGGTTAAATAAACATATTAGTAAAAATTAATTAAATAATTAGTTAATTTATGTTTAATAATTAAGTTTAAATGATTAGAGATAATCAATTTGGATTGATTTTGATTTAATTTAGATTTGAATTCAATAAGGTCCATTTAGGCCCCTTTAGGTCAAACATTCTAATTAACCTAATTAAGGCCTTATTAGATTTTGATTAATTTGATTCATGTTCAAACATGTTTATTTTATTATTTGGAACCTTTAGAAAGATTTAGTTTGATCAAATGATGGTAGGACCCACTATGTTCAATGGTTGACTTTAATTAACTTTCATTCAGATTTGATCCCATTCATATGCATGAAATGAATTTTGTGCTTTTGGTTTGATATGATTTGAATTTATTTTGACATTTTTTTTTGGTTCAAGTGATTTTCAGCTTAAGTAGGATAGTTGGGTTAACCATCCCAATTACCTTAGCCTAAGTTCAATTAAATTTAATTTTCACTTGGAGTATATTTGTTTAACTTTGGGTTAGGTTTGGATCTATCTAATCCCATTTGGTTGAGTCAAGCCATAGGAGAATTTACTAGGTCACTAAGCATAGTGATTCTAAGTGCTAAAATCAGAAGCTCCTAATCTAGGATTAAGTGTCCCAATTCTTGGTTTTAGGAATGATGTTAACCTTATTAAAAAATGAGGTCAACAAAGGTAGGTGTTCAAGCCAATAATATGTTGTTAGGGTTATTGTAGAAATTGATGTTACAAAGATATATCTTAATTTGGCATGGATCAAAAAATGTATGTATCTACAAAAAATAAAATTTGAGAATTTTCTATTTTCTTGTACCACAGAAAAATACATGGCCAATCAAATGTCTACTATTTCATTTTGCATTCTAATCTTAGAAAAGAATATTCCAAATTTTAGATTATTAAAGATAAAACAAATTCCTTTCCATAGGTTCAAAATGATGGGAATGATAAAAGCTTACTTTATTCTAATGTTGAAGTGTGTCAAGTTGATTTTAATCCCAATTATAATTCTAAGAAAAAAAAATATTAAGACTCTAAGAATGTTCTTAATTATAAAGAGGGTCATCTCTTTAACCTAGTTTAAATAATGAATTATCTAATCAATTATACTACCAAAATATTCTTCTCTCAAATCAAGAAGGGTTGCAAAACATTTCCCCAATTTTGCCAAATAATGCCCCAAAGCCTTGAGAATGTACATCCCTCCTCTTGCAATCTTCTTTCCTTTAGGATAGTTGTTGAATCAATAAACCAACTTACAAGCAATTTTGAATTAATTTATGTTAATTATGATAATAATTGCTTAGAAGAATGTAAGTCTCATAGAGTGGATTCCAACCCTTACTCTTTCTCTATTCCAATATCCCTTTCAGATGGTGATCAAATGGATTTGAAGAAGGTTTTCTAACTATCATTAAAAAGAAGGAAATCTTCAAGTAATTATTCTTTTAAATAGCTAAGACCACTAGGTCTAATATAATCATCACTTCTTCTTAATGGTTAATATTCTAGTGTGAAATGTTAGAGGAATCACTTAGCCTTGATGCGAGCTAGAGTTAAAAATCACTATAGAATTCATAATGTTAAATTGTTAGCCATATTAATACCTCTAATTAGTTCTAATAATCTATTATTTAATGCTTGACTTTTAGGTTTTAGTAAATGCTATACAAATTGCAGTAAAAAATTCAAGTTATTCACTTATTGTTAGGGATTTTAATACTAGAATTTTGATATTACTATTGTTAAGGATTTTTCTCGAGTTATTTACTTTCAATTGTGTTTTTAGAATAAAATTTGTTTAGATCCATTATTTATATTATTTGTAATGGCTATAGTATATAGACTTTATGGGATCATGTAAAAGTTTTTGCTTCTTTTATTTAAAGTCCTCGGTTAGTGGAGGGAATTTTAATATTATTGTTACTCACTCTGACAGAATGGGGATAATCCTCTTAGCTTGAATACAATGAAAGACCTGACATGATTAGGATTATAACTTGACTAATATTTGTTTCATTATCTCTCATTATACTTGGAATAAATCTAGATTATGGTAGATGCTAGATTTAATTTTATTTAAAAATATTTGGATAGCCAACTTCCTGACCACTTTGGATGAGCACCATAGTAGGTTAGTTTTAGATCATGAATCTTCCTTTTAATATTAGATCTCGAAATGATATGTTCCCATTTTTAATTTGTTTTCAAAACATGTGGATGAAAGAAGATACCTTGTTTTATTTTTTTAAGGAAAATTAAAATGCTTCATTCGCTATGGATGATAGTGTGGCTGGTATGAAAATATTATGGTTTACACTTAAATAATTAAGCAAACCATCAACTTGTGGAACAAACATTACTTTAAAAAATTACTAATTTAAAGAAAGCTGACAATAGAGTATACCATTTGGAAATCTATCCTTGGGACAATCGATTGACAATAATGATATGTCCCAAAGAAGAACCAAAGTATATCTTATTCATTTACTAAAGTATAAAGGAATTTATTAGAAACAAAGATTGGCTTCTAAACAAAAATTAGCTTATAAACACATTATGGAGGGTGATAGGAAAAAAGAATTCTTTCATTCATTAGTTAATTAAAAAATGTTAATCACATATAAAATTAAATTAGATAATGGGGTTTGGTGTGAAGATGGTAATGATTTATATACTTCCATGATTTTTCCCTTTTCCAATATGCTTAACAAGAAATTTACTCTTACCTTATTTCTAATCATTCCCTTATCACACCTTCAATTTCTACTGAAGAGAATAATTATCTTGTGAGTGCAACTAGTCAGGAGATTTATGAGATGGTTACTAGCATGAATATTGATATAGTAGCAAGCTCAAATAGTTTCACCACATAAGTCTTTTAAAAGGCTTGTTTATTCAATAGGATGATGTTATTGAATTGGTTTATAATTTATTTAAGGAAAATATTTTAGATGAATATTTCACTAGCACATCTATTTCTCTTATCCTAAAGAAGAATAACCATGAAACATGATATATTTTAGTTGTATCACCCTTTGTACATTTTTTAGTAAATTAATATAAAAAATAATAGCTAACATATGTTGACTACACTTTAGTGAGGATAATACATACTTTCCTCTTTAGCTCTTGGGATCTTATCTTAGCAATAAGATTCCTCACTTAGAGTCTTAAGACACTTTTAGTGGTTAAGGAGACATCAAGACAAACCAAATTATGCATACATAGGGTTAGTCACATTAAGCTAAGTAGACCCCACCTAAACTCTTATATCTTAAACAAGCATATGGATCCCTAAACTAAAACCAAATTAAACCAAGTGAATCTTAGCATTAAAAATAACTTATTGAACTACAACCTAATCCAATTATTCTTAAATGGGTTAATTGGACCAAATAACCCAATTTATCCCATTTAGCTTATTTAGCCCATCTTGGACCAAGCTCAAACTCAATTCAAATTGAGTCAAACTAATCAACTATAAAGAATCTAAAACACCAACCACGATCAATAGAAACCTAATAGAAGTCCAATTTGATTAATTAGCTCACTTAGCTTAACATAACCCAACTAGGCCATATTGGGCCAAATTCAAACTAAACTCAAATCAATTGAAATTGATCACCCCTATTAATCAAACACACTTGAAGCCTAAATAAGATTCAATTGTCTAATTGACCAACATAGTTGAAGTTGAACTAATAAACCTTATTGAACCAAAATCAAATTAAAATTAATTCAAGTCAAGTTAAGCCAATTCAAAGCTTTAGATTCATTGCTTAAACTTAACTGAACATAATTCACTCCCAATTTAAGCTTGATTTGGCCAATTGAGTCACTTGACTTCTAATTGAAAACATCGACCCAAATAGATCCAAATTGACCTAATGGGTCACCATGAGCTAAACCCAACCAAATTAAATCTAAATCCAACCAAACTTTGATTGAGTCCTCCTTGTGTCATGAAGGGTCAACCCGAGTGAGCTTGACCCAACTTGGACATCTTTCAACACAACCTAGTCTAAACTAAGGGTCCAAATCATTAACTTATTGAGCCTTTACATAATATTCTAAGTTTTGATGTCCACAAGTATTTCTAGTTAAATAATTATTTTAATGATCAATTATGTATGCAAGCTAAGATAAACTTTCAATATAGAATCTACAACTAAGCAATCTCATGAAGATTCACTGTGAGAGAATTAACAATGTATGATTTTAAAAAGCTCGATTAAGAAGAGCTCATGAAGACTACAAACAAAGAATGTTTGATGCCAAAAGTCCCAAATCAAGTTCAAATGTTATGTTCTCATGTTTAGTATTTATATTTTATTTTTCATGTATTCTCCATGTGATGATAAAAAATAACTAAGCACACACACATTTGAGAGAATATAAAATAATTATTTTTATAAAAATCATACTATATAATTTATGTCATATTAGATGATTATCCATGTTTATTAAATAATCATATCAAATGATTGTGATCATACTATATGATTATCTATTTTGTTACATATTTTAGCCACTAGGTGATCGCTCAGAAAAAACACCTTTAGGGATGCTCTCCACTATCTTTATTGAGATAGGTAGGAGTATATTTTCTCATGTGGCAGATTGATATATATATTCAACTAAATTTCCTAACATTATGTTAGGGTTTACTTAGATCTGGGTTCTACTTCTTATGAATGCAAGCCTTCATAGTTAATTACCCCTCTTACTACTATAAGAGAGCACTCTTGATTATGATTACAAACAAAGATATCTCTCTAATATAAATCAGTGTCTAATTATGTGTGGTATGGCATAAATGACTATCTAAGAGAAATAAAGGAATAGTCTCAATCAAGATACCATGGTTTCAACATCCTAAGGCAATATTATTCAAGTCTACCAACATCAGAGGGCTAGTCGTAATGTGTAGGGAGTCAGATTAGCAATCATGGGTTATCTTATCTCAGATATCTCGAGTAAACCAAAGGTTTAGAGTAGGGGTGTTCGCATGGCAAACGTATGTGTTGGACTTACATTCTTTGGAATGCCAAAATTATATAGATGTTGACATGGTGAATGAATATAGGATGTTCACATAGCGAACATATAGAAGACTAGGTTTACATCTCTTTAGAATGTCATAGTTATATAGATGTTCACATGATGAACAAATTATAAGATGTTTGCATAGTGAACATATTAAAGTATAGGCTTACTTCTTTTGGAATGCCAAAATTATATATATGTTCATATGGTGGATGAATTATAGGATGTTTGCATGGCAAACATATAAAAGAGTGGGCTTACATCCATTTAGAATGCCAACAGGAGTGTTATGCTTGCATTACAAGTATGGATCAAACTTATATCAACTAGAAAGCTAGTAGATTAGACTTATAGCCCTTTGGAATGCTAGAATTATATAGATGTTCACATGGTGAATAAATTATAAAATGTTCGCATGGTGAGCGTATGACTTACATCCCCTTGGATTGCTAGAATTATATAGATGTTCACATAGTGAATGAATTATATGATGTTCTCATGATGAATATATGGGTTGCTTTTGAAGGATGATGCCTTGGTGCTAGAAGTATGGTTCCTAAGCACTATGAATGGGAGTGCCTTGGCACTATAGATTATGATGCTTGTGCATTATTAGGGTGGTGCCTTGGGGCTGAAACATCAGCTCCATCGCGCTATAGGTAACATAAAAGATGTTTGAAAGTTGATTGGAAGATTGACTAGTGCCTTGGCACTAACTATGTAGCTCCTTGGTGCCAGTCAAAAAACCATTCAAATGGACTAACATGTTGGTAGGTGTATTTATCAAATAAGACAAACTTTTTGACTAGCATTGCAACATTGCAATAGAGTGTCATAGTGCAACGTCAATTTTTGACATGGTTTTTAGTTCTGATTGGTTACCAAATTAATGGTTATAAATGATAATAAGTGCTATTTTTGATTGGCATAGTTACCTTTTTAACCAGTGACTAGTGCCTAGGCACTGCATGTGAGCGCTACGGTGTTGGTTCCTTATTTTAGAACCTGAGAGGTTTGTGCTTCAGTGATACTATTATAGCTCTGCAACATGAATTCTTTGTTCAAGAACCCAAGAAGATAGCATTGCAATGTTATGCCTAGTTTATAAATAAACCTTCTTTGGCTTACAGAATTTTCATTCTCCTATTTCCTTACTATAAGAATTCTTATAGTTTACTTTCCCTTAGCTTATCTCACACTATGAAGATAATCATGCCACTCAAGAAACTTGTTAGCAAGAGAAAGCCCACTTCAAGTGACTCTAATAGGTTTGTTAGTGTAGAGGCAGATGAGAGTTATCAGCATGCCCTCATCTATAAACATCTCATTTCGAGAGGAGTTTCTACAATTATGGTGGGAGCGTGGAGAAGATCAACATCGAGTGAGGGTTGGGAGAAGCTAGATTACAAATGTAGACCTTGTGTCATTCCCATGGACCAACACGAAGGAGCACTAAGACAATATAGTTTTTGTTCATAGGAAACTGTTGAATTTTAATAGTACTCCTAATAATGAATATTACAATTTGTAAAATATAGTGCACGATCACTATCTTTCTTATTATTACAATAATTTTGATTTTGATGAAGTCCTTGGTTCTCTCACTAGAAAAAATGCTAATATTCAGTGGAAATTATGGGAGAAAAGGAATATCAACTTTTTGACCTAACTACAGAGTCTAAGGCTTGACACTATTTTATTTCTATCAAGCTGATGCACACTAGTAATATCAGTGAGGTGACTACGGATATGGACATTTTGAATTTTACTATTCAAAAGGGCTTTAAAATTAATATAGGAAGATTATTTATAATTCTATTTATCATATGCTTAGGGACAGTACAACTGTAGGATACATCATCCCTCTCTTATTTATGATTTATGTACTATGGTGGGTGTGTTATGGGCGCCTGATGAAGAAGTTTTTATTCAAAAGGCTCCTCTAACGAAGTGGATAATTGGGGGATTTTGTTTGAGGATGAAGTGGTGGAAAACTCAAGTGTTCCACATGCTTCACAACCTCGCTCCCAATCTTCCAAAACCTTAAACAACCAACTCACAAAAATTGGAGAAGAAGTCTCGATTTGGGGAAACAAATTGGTGAGAGTAGTCATAGGCAAAAACCCTTAGTAAGGAAATTTGATTATCATATCAATCAGGAGCAGAAACAATTTTCTTATTTGGCTCAATTTAATTCATTCTTAGTTCATATGTTTGAAAATTATGGCTTTGCAGGACCAAGTCAGGCCTATTTTCCTATGATACCTCAATATCTACCTTACATAAGCACCACCCCACTGACATTATAAGAAGAAGAAGAGGAGTAGGAGGGTGATGAATGTGATTATTAGTTTCCTCCTTTTCTTTATTTTTCTATATTCTTTTATTATGTAATTTATGTAATAATTTTTTTTATTTTCAATAAATATATTTTTATTTCACTTTTTGTGTGTTTCTATGTATATGTCTTTTTATTTGTCATTTGAAAGCTTCAAGATTTAAAATAATAATTATTTTTAACTTAAAATGATATTGCACTAGTAGCACCTCAATGCTGAGAATGTATTGACTAGGTGTTGCTAGCCTATAAGACATAAGGTTAAAATCTGAGAGTTCAGCGCTACGGTGCTCTATATGTGGCGCAAAGATGCTCTTTAAGATAAAAATCCTTATCATACACTACCCAAGAGCCTAGTGTTGTGAGCTCAATATGCAGTGCTATGGTGCTCTTATAATAGTCATTTCTTGTTAATTTACTTGATGGTTACCACTGCGATGTGTTGACCTTGTTGT
Source organism: Cymbidium sinense (assembly GCA_021442155.1). Classification (NCBI taxonomy): domain Eukaryota; kingdom Viridiplantae; phylum Streptophyta; class Magnoliopsida; order Asparagales; family Orchidaceae; genus Cymbidium; species Cymbidium sinense. The sequence goes on from CM038229.1 coordinate 32,661,679, forward strand.
TGAATGAGGTTAACATCATTTCTGAAATTAATGTTATGATACCTAATCCTAGATTAAGAGCCTCCTAATTAAGCACTTAGAACACTACATCTAGTGACATAGTGCATCCTCCTTGGATTTGATCTAACCTAATGGGTTTAGGTAGACTTAAGCCAAATTCAAACATAAATTAAATCAAACACATTTCACTTGAAACATGAATTCATTTGAGCTTAAAGCAAGATGATTATGATGATTAACCTAATTACCCTATCTAAGCTCAAAATTAATTAAATCCAAAAGAAATTCAAATAAATTCAAAATAAATCCAAATGAACCAAAATAACTTCAAATTAAATCAAATGAATGAAATTAAAACTAAATCAAGGTGAAAAAATGGTCATCTCTTTTGCCATGGGTTTGACTCATTTGGGTCCCACCAAGTCAAGGGTCAACCCCTTAAAATTTGACCAAATAAAATCATTCCAAATGGTTTAAATGATAATATATTCATGTTTAAACATGATTTTAAAAGAATATAAATTCAATGAGGCCTTAATTAGGCTATGTAGGTCATTTGACCTACCTAGGTCTTAATGAACCCTACTGGATTCAAATTTAAATAAAATAAAAAATAACGCAAATTAATTGTATAAAATTATTTAAGAATGATTAATAAACATAAATTAGCTAATCATTAGGCTCAATTTATTCAATATGGACATTTTACCAAAATGAATCCAAACCTAACCAAAACCTCACCCATTAAGCCTAAATGGGCCAAATTGGGTTTTAAACCCCATGTAAATGGACTTGAATGATCCAATCCATTCCTAAATTCTTGGATCATCATAATTGAAAAAAAATGCATTGTAATTCAACCAAGCACATCATTTGACTCAATCAAATTTAATTTAACCCATTTAAGTCCAAATGGGTCAAGTTGACTCAAAATCTAATTAAACTCTCATGTGGCATAGGCTAATTGAATTCTTAATTATCCAATGGACAATCAATAATGATTTGAACCCAAAACTGAACAAATTAATTGAGAGAAATAAAATTATGCTTAAATCAAACCCATCTAAACTCATTCAAACCCATCTTAAAATTGGTTAAGGAAATTGATAGCAAGTTTAAGCAACTAAACCAATCCCAACTAATATATAAAATAAAAGAATAGTCCATGGAAAACCAATTGTGCATGAAGCAAAAAACCAGACTCCCCAATCCCTCATTCCCATTATCCATCCACCTTAACACCTCTAGGCAAGTGTGAAACAGCTGATCATCCTTGGAGCTAGCCTCTAAGGATAGCAATCAATCTGGTCGACCAAGAGGAAAAAGAAAACCCATAAGAGGCTCTCAACCTGTAATGAAAAACTAAGAGATATTTCATTTCATGCCCAACTAAGCATTCTATAACCTTCCATGAATGAAACAAAGTTGAGCGCACCTATACCCCGATCTCCTCACCGCCAAGAGGCTGGATAATGACCAAGCTAACCAGAATCTATTTGTGTTTTGTTCTATAAGCCAATACACAAAGATAAAATCCAAATCCTCCTTCCCACACTCTCATTGCACCATTCTATAGCTATCTGAACCAATCCCACCATCAAGATCCTGCAAATGAGGTGCACCAATAATCGACCCCTTTAATCTTTCAATTTTAGTCTTTTGTGATGGAAACTTGATCTTAAGGTGATCAAGCTACGGATGTGATCATCATGATATTTTGATGATTTTGGAAGTAAAATTGAGTGATTTCAATGGTTGGATCACCAAAACTCATCTCAAATTGATGAACGGCTCCTAACTTTCGTCGTCACTAAAGGAGGGAAATCATCATGTTTGTTCCTTCTATTAGGAACGAATAACGATATTTAGCCTAACAAATGAATTAAAACCCTTATAGAAAACATGTAGAGGCGGATCAGATGGCCAAAAATGAAACTGCGTGCACCACCATTTTAATGCAAGATCCACATGGATCCTAAGTGGACAAATGGCAGCCAATGTGGTTAAAGAGGAAAATCAGCATTTCTAATTTTAAAAATTGGAAAGAAATGGTAAAAACTTCAACAAATTATAATAAATTAAATATTAAGCCAAAACATCCAAATAAAAGATTAATGGATTCATCTTAGTGAGAGGAATCTATTAAAATTAAAATCCCCAAATTATGGTTGAATGATTTTTGATTAATTTAGGTTTAAATGAAAGATTTCAAACCTAAATAAATCCTAATCCATTATTCCTAATGACTTGAAACTTTGGGAAACTAAAATTGATGTTAAAATATACCTCAGAGAAATTTCATCATTTATTGAAAAGTACATTAAGAGATAATGAATTTTTAATGAAATAAATAAATAGTAAGTAAAGAAAATTATAAAAAATCCTAGAAATAACTCAAATAATTATAACACAACCTAATAACTTTAAATACATTATTGAAACTCTATAAAACTTAATAAAACACAAAATCACTTAATTTAATGATTAATTAAATTAATTAATTTAAATAATCAACCCGAACTTCAAAAAATCATAATAAATCAACCAAAATTTTAAAAATTATGAATAAACCCTCTATGGAAGCATCTTCTAGAGAGGATATAGGAAAAATAAAGCTTCTAAATGCTTTTCTCTAAATCAAGCTTAATTAAAGTTTTAATAAAATAAGTAATACCTTAATTAAACCCAAATTACACATCTAATCAAGGTGAAATTTTGGAAAAATCAAATTGGCATGGAACCCCACTTGTCATAAAATTTCATACCCAATTGACCTATAGAGTGGGAATTATTGAATTTACAAGTGGCTAGGTAAATATAAGTGAAATAATAAATAAATAAATTATAAAATTTTATAAAATTTATAAAATAAGTTTGAAACATTGTAAAATATATGAGAACATTTGAAGAAAACTTCCAAATAATTTAAAAGCAAAGAGGCTTAATTAAGCATAAACTTAGAGTTTAATATAATGATTATTAAAATAGAAAAATATGAAATTTAGTTAAACTTTAAAATTTTAATAATTGATCACAGACTCACTAATAACGTAAAATATAAAATTTATAAATCTTTGAACTTACAAATCTATTAAGGTCATTTAAATCAAAAGAACAAAGTGAATATGAATACAAATAAACTTACTAAGGATGAATTGATTAAATCAAAATTACATAAGCATTAAAATAAATTAGGATAGGTTAATGTATAAGAGCATCTCTTCTTATACTTCTTTGACTAAAATAATAATCACACTAAGTCAAATGATAGGAAGAACTTTTCTAAAATAATGAAGATATTACATCCATAAATGTTAATAAAATCATAGCTTGATATGAACATTTAAACTCATTAACAACTATTAGAATATTATTGAAATAAATAAATGGAAATAAAAGAAATCAAAATAAAATTTAAGCATACTAATTGAAAATAAAATAAATAAATTATAAAATTGAAGTATAATGAAATGTTGATATCAAAATTAATATTGAATATTAAGTTCATTTAAGTTAATGAACATTAATGAACATAAATATAAACTTAAGAGAAATATTAATCAACAAATCAAGTTAATCTAAAACCAAGATTAAATGGATAAAAAAGTGAAAATGAAAGCTAAATTAAAGTAAATTACATTCACATAAACACTAATATTATAAATAAACCTAATTAAGTTAAATGAATAATACAAATCAAATAAATGAAATAAATCTAATCAAATGAATTAATAAAATCAAATTATAAAACTTAAACTATAACAACAATTTAATTAAATTTAAAGTGAAAACTAACTCAAATTAAATTATAACAGCATAAATAACCTTTAATTAAACTTAATTAAAAGAAACAATCAAATTAAAATGTGATCAATCAAATAAAAGAAAGAACAAATAGATGAAGAGAAGAATTCAAAACAAAAATCAAGACATTCATTAAATTAAACTTAAATTAAATCAAATCATTTAAATAAATAAATAAAATTAAGAGGATTAATTAAGATACTCATGACTTAGTTATACCATTAGAATGAATCCTCACTTTAGGGTGAAGATTTCATTCTATTAAAACTTAGGATGCTAAATAGAATGGGTTCCACCCAAAATATAACTTATTGTATTCTTTATTCTTGAAAACTTAATTTCACCTTAACATAAAATGCTCCAAAAAGAAAATGAAATTGCAATTCATTAAATCATTTAAATTGGAACTACTCATGGTAAATTAAACCAATTTTAAAACTAAGAAAAGTTAAAAGAATAAAAATAATAATTTTCATATTTAACAATATATGGTAAGTCTGAACAGCCAAGGTCAAGGCTACTGGTCCGAAAGAGGACTTGATAACTCGAACCTCCAATATAAGAATGACACGTACATATGAAGCAAAGTTATAAAAATAATAAGGTTTAAAAATCAAATTAAATTAAAAATTAGAAATATAAATTGAAACTTGAATCTAAAAAAGCCTAGAAAAATCTTGAATCACAAATCCAATTCCTTCACACACTAGATTATAATGTCACAGACCCTAGACTTTGGTTAGGTCGATCTATGATATTCTATGATATGATGTGATATATTTTTCTTATTTTATGGTGTACTATTTTAGATTACATGTCTAAGAATGTTTTCCCATTAGATTGGTTGGTAGGATGTTCTTTTTAGAACTAATGCTATCTTCTGCATCGGGCTGTGCTAAAGGGTCTGCTGTAATAAATTATAAATTTATTTTCTTTGCAGGTGCTAAATAAATCCTTTAGCATAGCCTAATAAGATAGGTGGGCTTGGCAAGCAACTAATGATAAGCCCATATATTTATAAATATAATTATTGGTGTGTTATTTGCATTTTTCTAACATTTGTTTTGCAGGGCTTAAGATTTAGTTTTGAAATTTAAAATGTAATTTGAGCTTAGAATTTGATTAGGATCTATGGGTTTAGGAATTATAGAAGCTAACCTTATCAGCTGATAGGTGTAGAGTTCCCCTATGAAGCCCAATGGAGGTCCTTGAAGAAGGAGATGATCCTAGAAAGAAGACTCCCATAGATCTGAACTTGTAGTTCTAGGCTGGGCTATATAAGATAGAGCTCGGCTGTCCATTTTCTCTTTCTTTCGGGGTGTACAATGGTACCTGACCACATTGGCATGTTCTTTAATTTAAATTTCCTTCATTTACTTTGGGTGCAAAATAGAATCAACTTACTTTTTAAGGTTTTTTTCTATGCTATGTTTTCTATGATGGATGCTAGATGATTAGGCTCTTAGGAAAACTAATTTTTTTTACCCAACTTAACCTTAAACAACTTAAACAAAAATAAAGAAACTTGAAACTTCACATTAACTAAAGCCCTAAGAATAACTTAAAATCAACTAGAAACAACTAGCTTTTGCAAACCATGCTAGCATATTATTCTAACTCTGTGAATTAGGCACTTCACCCATTGCACATAAAGGGCTACTGACTTTTGAGGATGCCCACCTTCCTAGGAAAGTCTGCCTTCTCTTATTGATTTGGCTCATGGCTACTTCTAATTGCATGTCATTTAGGCATAAAATGCATACCCCAATACCTGAAATGAATCATGAGTCAAAAAATCTAAAAGCTAGGAAATGTGCATTAGCTAAGTGCATATCATACCCTACATGATCTTAGGGATTAGGGAGTGAATCTAGGTTTTTAGATTCTTTCCAAAAATGTAACAACCTAACCATCTTGCATACATGAGATTTAAAATCATGAATTTAAAATTCACTTAAGGTGGTGTTAGCTGGTAGCCCTTCCAGGTGAGCGATAAGCCTAGAAGAGTCAGTGATAAGGTTATTCCTTCAAATGAGAAGAATGGTCGATAATTCATAAATGTGAAATAAACTCGAGCATTTGACATGTGTCAAAAGCACTTATAGACTTAGGATGTGAAGCATCTTATTAGAGTAAATCTTCAACCCTTGGCATTTCTATAGTCTCGTGCTATAAGAATCTAAGTCCAAGGTTTCTAATAAAATATCAACTTGAAATTATATTTAAATTCTAATATTTAAAGCCCAATAATAGGATAGTTGAAATGCCCACTGAGCATCCGAGTATCAACAAGAATTTCCTACTTAATCTCTATTGGCTTCCAAAACTAAGTCTTTCCACTTTGTAGGATTCCTAATTGAAAATTCAAATTATCATTTCCTTTGAAAACCAACATAAAAATCCATAGAAATAATAATTTATTTCTTTAATCGAGATATTCTTAGGAAGAGTGTTTGCAAAAAGTTAAATTTTTTTATTACAATGTCATGATAACGTGATCTTGGTGTTGTGGTGCTATAACTATAAACTGATTTATTCAGTTGACAAGTCAATGGCCTAGTGCCATTGCACTACAATGATGATTTATAGTTTAAAGAAGCAAGAGAAATCACCCTTCCCTCCCCAAGAATGCTAAATTGCCCAAGGGAATGTGGGGAATGGTTATGGGGCATATAACTGCCCCACTAGTGGAAAGAACTCTATAAAAAGGGGGGAAAATTACTCCCCTCCCCCTTTTCTTCTTCCTTGCACTCTCCAATTCTACTTCTATTATCTAGTTTTCTGGTGGATTTTAGCTTCCGTGAACCAACATTTGCTGCAAGATCGACTCTCACCATTACAAAAGCCATCTCTCATCCACTCCAAGTATAGAATTCATTGTAATAATGTTTATTGAATTCTTTTATCCAGTCTTTTTTTTTGCACTGGTTTTACCTAAGAACCTCCTCAGTTAAACTTAGTTCCAGTGCAAGAAGAAGAAAAAACCTCTTTATTGATCTTAGATCTAGAATAAACGAGAATGACATTGAAATATGAGAACCTAGCAATGCTAAAATATCACTCTGCCAAAATTTTCATGAAAGTCACTAGATTCCTCTAAACTTTCTTCCTAAAAGATGGATTCCCAACTCGTAACACTGTGATGACAAATCCTAACATCGAGGCACCGAACCCTTGAGAAATATAGCCATGTTGCTTTACCTATTGGTGCTGCGACACCAACTGCATGGCATTGCTGCACTGACTCCTTTGGTCTTTCGCCCTTTATTCAATGCCATAGAGCATTCCTTAAGCACAGAGGCACCATGCCTTAGAACTTGCTCTGCCATTGAACTTAGTTATGATGTATAACAATACCCTCCATCCATCGATCTTAGATCCATAATAAAGAAGAAGAGTGCCCTTCACTAAACATGTAAAAAATCTAGCACTGCTAAGGTGTTATGCCACTAAAATTTTTATTTATAAGAATTAAATGAACAGTGCCTCAGCGTCGTGGAGCTAACTTCTTTTATTTTGGCCATATAAAAAATATTATTGGTGTCTCGATGTATAGTTAGTGTCGATGCTATAACATCTTAATGCTTTTTGGTACATTTTAGAAAAAAAATTTACACTTGAGTTTTGTCTATAATAATGTCGTGGCACTGAGATGTGAGCATCAAGGCACCACCCGCTTGGGTAGAACAAAATGAGTTTTTACAAAGCACCACAATGCTACCTAACGAGCACTGAGTGCCACTCGCTTAGGTAGAGTAACAAAATGAACCTCTATGGAGGGCAGTGGCACTACATAATAGGCATCGAGGCACTATATCCTCAGGTTCTAAGCCTATACCTGCTTCATGATGGCACTGAGACACTGTAATAATAGCGTTACAGTGCTACCCCTCTGATGTAATATTTTAAGTGAAGAAATTTTATTATTTTAATTCTGGAGCTTCCTAAATTGCAAGGAAACATACACACTAAAAACATATATACATAAAAGAAAAAAAATGATGTATTTATTAATATAAAAAGGAGGGGTACATGAATTATAAAAAAGGAAAGAAAGAAAGAAATACAAAAAGGAGGGGGAAAAACTAGTAGTCTTAGTCATTGAAAATAAAGTTTTCATCAAAATTTAAATTTTTAAAAGCACACCAATTACTCCCCCAGCCCCCAGTTCCTCATCTTAGATGTGCCAAATCTTATAAGTGTTATTAGAGATGGTTGCATGTTTCACAATTTAACAACTACACGTAAATCCATCAATGACACATCAAGAAATATAAACACCATGGAAAGGTACTCTATTACCCGACCACATCTCTTTAATTATATTCTATTTTATTTTTGGAAAATTCATATATCAACTTTTATTCAATTAATTGATTTTTGAAAGTGATTTAAGATTGAAAATATATATTAACCTCCAAACAATGTTGTTAATGGAAAATAAATTGAAATGTTCTTCAATTCATGGTCATTAGAAGAGAGAGAATTACCCATTTAAAGTTAAAATATTTAAATTATTTTTTCTATGCTTAAAAGTCTAAAGATTACATGCAAGTTTTCACTTGTAAATTTGCTAAAGAAATCTAAAAAAATTTATGTATTTCAAATGAAGGGATCAATGAGGTTAAATAATCTGGAATCAACATTCTTTTGCATGATTACAAAATTTTAGTATGTTACCTCATGAATCTATTTCCAACTTGCACACACATTTCAAAAAAGCATTACCTCATTACATATTTTGAGATGATAATTTAGTAATACCAAAAACTTAAAAAAATCTTTATTGCTTACCTAGATCTTGGGATGCCAAGGTTACTATGATCTCTAAATTTAAAGATTTATTCATTTATTCTATAGATCACTTGCTTGGCTCTCATATTTTTTATGAACAAAAATTCTAAAAAAGAAACACTGATGAATGTAATAGAAAAAAAGGAAAGATCATTGATCTTAAAGCTAGTACTTCTGATTATAGCAAAGAACATAGCAGTATTAAAGAGGATGACATTGCACTTATAATTAGGAAGTTCGAAAACCACCTAAAAGAATTAGAAGAAGATATTTGATCAAAGAAGAAGCAAAGATAAGACTAAGAACCTCTGAAAGGATACTAATCTAATTTACTATGAAGGTAAAACATCAGGTCACATCAAATGGGAAAATCCTCTACTTAAAAAATCCCATAAGAAAGATAGAAAAGTGGTAAAAGGTGATGTAAAGAAGGGCAAGAGGAGGACTAAGCATGCATTCTGGATCTAATATTTGGACTCTTCTGAAGAAGAAACAATAGAAGAAGCCACAAACCTTTATATGATAGCAAAAGTTTGGTTCATGATTCTAATGACGAATTGGTAAGTACTCTTAGTTATGATGAACTTTTAAAATTTCTAAGGATTTTGATGTTTCATTGAGATCTTTGAAAAAAATATATTTGATTTTAAAGAAGATCTTTTTTTCTTTAGAAAATAATCATAGCTCACTTCTACAAGAATATGAAAATTTGAAAATTGATAACAAAGAATTAGAAATTCAAAATGTCAAAAAGGAACATAACTTATTTGAAAATCTGGCTTTCTTGAATGTGCAAATGAAGAAACAAAAAAAAATTATAAATTTAAAAATACATTCACTTAGAAAATAAAATTTAAAGCTAAAAAGATCATGCGTTCATTCCCTAACATTCATTACTTTTTTTATGTTTGTTTAGACATACTACTAATATATGCATACATCATTTACATTTAAATGCAATATATGCATGGATTCAAAAATTATGTCATAGCTTTCTTATTAAAATGTAAGGACCCCAAGCAAGTTTGGGTTCCAAAAATACTAATCTGAATATGTTTTATAGATATGCCTTCATTCAGGGATCGATGGAGGTATGTGGTACTTAAATAATTAATGCTAAAGACATATGATTAGAACCAAAAGTAAATTCACATCTTTGGAACTCAATAGTGGAGTAAAGATCACTCTTGCAAACAAAATAATTTGTAAAGTAATAAGGTCTTTCTTTTTTATGGTTTGAAACATAATTTACTTAGCATTAACCAATTATGTGATAAGGGCTTCAATGTTAATTTTTTAATGATAAATGCTTGATTAATTTTAATTAATATTGATAATTTATGTTCTTCTTTGAGTGCTAGTTTAAATTCGACACTAGATGAGTCTTTGTTATACAATAAGAGATTGTTTCATGCTAGCATGTATACACTTAAGAAAATTACACAGGCTAACTTAGTTAGAGGTCTACTTAGACTAGATTTTTCTAATGATCATTAGTCATATGCTTATTTGTATGATAAGTAGACTAAATTTATATTTTAACTACATTAGGCACTAAAACTTCATGACCTTTGGAAAATTTTTATATAAATTTATTTGGATCTATCAGTGCAGCCAGTTTAGGGGAAAGTCAAGTGAATTTCTATTATTGATGATTTTACTAGATTTACTTGGAAGCCATTTCAAGATACAAAATTGAATCTTTTTTGAATTTATGATGTAGACTATTTACATTCAAAGAAAAATTGGTTATAACAAAATATCAATTCATAATGATCATGGTGTTGAATTTGAAATTGATAAATATAAAGTATTTCTATAATGAGATAGGGATAGAGCACAATTTTTTAGAATCAAGGATTCCATAATAGAATGGAATACTAGAATAAAAGAATATAACATTTATAGAAGCCTCTAGATCTATACTTTATCAATATAAGCTTTATAAATACTTATGGGCTAAGGCAATTAACACTACTTGTTATGCATTGAATCATGTAAATATTAAATCCAAGTTGAATAAAACTCCAAGTATATCTTATTTGCATATTGTTAGGTGTAATTGCTTTGTGTTAAATATTGGGAATAATAGTTTTTGAGGGTTTGAATCTAAATATAATGAGGGGATCTTTCTAGGTTACTCTTTTCTAGGAAAAGCTTAGAAAATCTTCATTAGGAGAACCTTATTGGTGGAGGGGTTAGTGCATATTATTTTAGATGAATTTATTGCTCCTTCCCCTTCCAATAAGCCTATAGATGAAGACAATTTAGTATCTAAAATTGAGAATATAGTTTTGGAAGAAAATGAGGAAGCTAAGAGGAGACTACCTAAAGAGTGGAGATATGCATCAAGTCATCCCTATGAATCGATCATAGAAGACCCATCTACAAATGTTATGACTAGGAAAATACTTTGAGAAAAGATTAGCCATGCAACCTTCATTTCCATGATTGAACCCAGTAGTGTAGAAAAAGTAATATCAGATGAAGTATGGGTTGAAGTAATGCAAGAAGAATTGAATTAATTTATGAGAAATGATGTTTATGATTAGTGCCTAGACCCTTGTCTCAGAGTGTGATTGGAACAAAGTGGATTTCTAATGATAAACTAAATAACTTGAGAATTATTGTTAAGAAAAAGTAAGTCTTTTGGCTAAATATTTTAATCAAATAAAGGGCAATGATTTTGAGAAAATAGTTTCACATGTTGCTTGTAAGAAACCAATTTGGTTGTTACATGTTTGCTTAATACTTGATTTGGGTATTTCAAAAGAAGTTACAACATAATACTTGATTTTAAACTTTGTAGAAAACTTAGTTGTGAAGAGAGATAAATAGTTTCTTATGAAAGAGCAAAGCAACAAAGCAACCAAACAACTAGACAAGAAAAATAAAAAACAAAAAAGTAAAGATAGAAGGCACAAAGATTTTTACCTTGTTCAACCAAACCTAAAAATTGACCTACGTCCATAGCTAGCCCCCGTGATTAGGAATTCGTTAAACAAAAAATGAGATCACAACTAATCTCTTGTACTTTTGTACATCGGGCAAGCACAACTCTAACTCCATACTCTTCTACAATAGGCAAGTACAACCCCAAATTAAGTTCAAGAAAATAAAAAAAGAAAAGATACAAATTTAATATTTAACTCTCAAATTTAAAAATAATTTTGCACTCAAGCCCACTAAATAATATTAAGACAAAAAAAAGAGCTTAAGATTATATTATATGTGTTATGAATTCAAAAGAATGTAATGATATGAACTTTAAATATTCTTAAAAAAAATACTCTAGAATGAAAATAAATTTTAAAGTGCTTCCACAAAATAAATGGCAAAGGTCTTGGATATGAAAATTATGGGACACAATATTTGTAAAAGCCTTAAAGAGATGATTTCAATTCAATCAAACTAAAAAGAATGTCTTTCAAATCACTTGAAAGAGAATGAAAAGATATTATAAAAGAACATTAACTATAAATCACATGAATCTTTTCATTCAAATCAAATCAATAAAATTAGTGATTCAAAAGATTAAAATGAAATAAATTCCTACCCAAGTTATTGTATGTATGAACAATGAAGTCAATGACTTGATGTGAACTTTTCAAAGATTGAAAAAGGCTTGAAAAATTTTGAAGAGGATCTCCATTTGGATGTTGTTGAAGTAGAGAAGATGGGAGATGATCTTAAGCACTAAAACTTCAAACAATCATCAAGCAAGATCTCAGCCAAGGTGGGAATGATTAAGATAAGGGGAATTTAGCACTTTGAATCCAAGAGACACTCCAAGAAATCAATTTGTAATGGTTTATCCTAGTTGGAGAGAATCAAGAGAGAATTAAGCTTAAAGCACAACTCTTTAAATAAACTCTAGGGATTGTGATTCCCATCCAAAGCAAAAGTTAAAGAAAGGGAAAAAGTAAGAGGAAAATTTCATAAGAAAGGTGTTTGAATTGAATAATTAAGCACATGTAATTAATATGAATAAATTCAAATTTAAATGCATAGTGGTTGGCCAAGCAAGAGAGAGATGAGAGGGGGAGATCATATAAGCCAATTAAGCAATCACTTGTCAAATTAATCTAAGTGGGATTCAGCTAAGGGTAATTCAAATGGAGAGAAATTAATTGATGTGGGTATTTGATTTGAATTACATCAACATTGACTTGATGTGGCTAGAAAATGAAAAAGGAGGGAAGGAGAATATAGGAATTAACATAAATGAACCATAGCTAATAAGAGAAATAATTCAAGGAATGATTTTGAAAAAATCAAAACAAATTGAATTTGAAATTCCCAAAATCATGAGATAGCTAAGGAGATTACTAAAGGGATTGAATCATGATCCATGCAAAATATATGAGATATCAATTTAACTAAATTTGGAGCAAACTCTAATTAATGCAATCAATCACATGTAAATAATGAATTGAAATTAAGAAGCTTTTTGAAATGATTGCATAATTTAAGCCATTCAAAAATAAAGAAGAGGGGGCCGAACAAGAATAAATCCATAAAAGGAAAACAAAATTTATAAAATACAAAAGATCCAATTGAATTTGAATTTGAATCAAACTAAATTAATCCAAGTAAATTTAAATATAATAAATTAAAATACAATAAGGGTCAACCACAATATGTCATAGGCAATAAAAAACACATTTAAAAACATTTCAAGGAAAATTATAATTTGAATTTTAAAATTACTCAATTTAAAATTCAAATAAATATGAATTTAAAAATTCAATAAATAAGGGGAAAAGAAAATGACAATAATTTGAATAATTCTCACAAAATTTCTTAAGTGAAGCTCAATTAAAAATTCAACCAAAATAAAAAATAAGAAATAATTATTGATTGGAGAGAGAAAATAAAGTATAGGATAGAAAAGGAATAATTTGAATAATGAGAGAATAATTTAATTCTCATGTTAAAATAAATGGATAGAAATTTATCCAAGCATTGAAATGACTTAATATAGTGTAAAATAAATCCAACTCACTTTAAGAAATAATTGATAATGCTTAAACTCATGCAAGTACTCAAATTATCCAAAAGGGATAATTTCATGATATTTAAAAATATTATTGCAATTAAAATATAAAAAATATAATTAAATGATATGGAAATATTTAATCCATTGTTTTTATATTATTGAGCTTTATTTATCTTATTATTGCAAAATCTAAGAAGATTCCCAAGCGTCATTGTCCGGGCTAATCTTGACATTCCAAATTTGACTAATTAGCACACTGAGTTTGGTGAGCTTCCTAAAACACTTACAATAAGAAATTTGTTTCATCCAATCATCTGTTTATTACTATCAAAACAATTATATAAGTAACAGGGCTCATGGAGGTAATAGATAGATATTAAAAGTGCATTTTTAAATATTATTCTAAAAGAAGATGTGTTTGTTGAAATACTACTAGATTTAAAATCTCATTATACCTTGATTATATTTATAAATTGAAAAAGGCATTGTATGGTTTGAAATAGGCACCTTGTGTTTGGTATGATAATCTTATCTCTTTTCTTTTGAAGAATTCATTTGTTAAAGGATATGTTGAAATTACTTTGTTCTTCAAAAGAACTAATTTTGATATTCTTCTTGTTCAATTTTATGTTGATAACATACTTTTGGATCGACTAACTCTCTATTCTATGAAGGTTTTATAAAATTATTGAGAAAAAAACTTAAGATGAACAAGATGGGTGAGCTTACATTTTAGAATTCAATATTAAGCAAGGACAAGAAAAGTTCTTTCTTAAGTCAATCTAAGTAGATGAAAGAGATGGTAAAAAATAGATTAAAAAGATGCAAGAACATAAACACCTGGAGAAAATTTATGACACCATATAGAATTTCAAGAATTTCTTATTTAGATGATCAAATGTGTCATTGAGTAAACATGTTATCTTGAAAGATAAACATGTTATCTTTTAATGGATTCGATCATTTAATAAAAGACTCATAAGGCTAATGGGTCTTTCGTGTACCAGAGATTTTTCTATGAACTACATGGAAGGTAGAATAGGGTTTATTTTAAATTGAGATCATGGTTCCCTATATAGTAGCCCCTATAGTTAATTACATCTTAAGATGGGTCTCTTCCTAAGAGTACTCTCGATTAAAAAATAAGTTATTATTCCTAAAGATTTCTAAGGTGGTTTTCAAAGGATTGATTTTTGGAATTTTCAATTGGGAATGGTTCAAATTGGAGAGTTAACTTGGAGGCCAAATGGGATGAAGTAGGAAATGCATATTCATACTGGGATGCCTAGTAGGCATTTCAACTATCCTGTAATTAGGCTTTAAATTTTAGAATTTAATTTAGATTTTGAGTTGACATTTTCTTAAAAGTCTAGGACTTAGATTCTAGTAGCACAAGACTACAGAAATGCCTAGGGTTGAAGACTTATTCATGAAAAAATGCTTTAAAACCTAGTCTACAGGTGTTTCTAACAAATATCATATGCTCGACCTAAATTTATTTTGGAAATTATCAACCATTCCTCTCATTTGAGGGAACTAACCTATCCCTAACTCTTCTAGACTTACAACCCACCTGGAGAGAGTTGCTAACTAACACCACCTAAGTGAATTTTAAATTCATGATCCTATGTCTTATCAATGCATGATAGTTGGGCTGTTAGATTTTTGAGAAAGGAATCTATGAACCTAGATTCACTCCCTAATCCCTAAGATAATGTGGGGTATGAAATATGCATCTAATTGATGCATAATGTTTTTTAAAAGAAATTTATAAATTTTGACTCGATAATCATTTTAGGCCACATGTATGCAATTTATGCCTACATGGTATGTAATTAGAAGAAATCCATGGGCCAAATCAATAATAGAAGCCAAGCTTCCCCAAGAAGGTAGTCATCCTCACAAGTTAGATGCCCCTTATATGCAATGGGAGAAGTTGCCTAATTCAAGGATTAGAATAATATAATTGTATGATTTTCAAGAGCTAAATGGTTTCTAATTAATTTTAAATTATTTCCTAGGGATATATTTTCATTTGGTTTTGAATTGCATTATTTTTTATGTTTGAATTGATTAAATTTAATTAGGTAGAAAATTTAGTTTTTTTTATGAGCCTACATCCATGCATTCATCATAGAAAAGTATGATACAGAAAGAAACTTAGAAAATCAAGTTGATTCTATTACATACCAAAAAAAATCAAGCCAATTTAAATTTATAAAATAGGCCAATTCAATTGGGTACTGTTGTACACTCAGAAAGAAAGAGAAATGGCCAGCCGTGCTATACCCTTATATAGTCTGGCCCAGAGCTATAAGTCTAAATATATGGGTCTTTTTCAGGATCATCTCCTTCTTCAGGGACCTCCATTGGGCATCACAGGGGACCTCTACACCATCTCCTAGTAGGGTTACTTGTTAATCCTAGACCCTATATATCCTAATGTTATTCTAAGCTTAAATTTATATTTTTAAATCTAAAAATAAATTTAAGCCCTATAAAACAAATGTCAAAAAAAATACAAACAACATACAATAGTTATATTTTTCAAACATATGGGCTTAGCATTAGTTGCTTGCCAAGCCCACCTTTCATATGTACTATGCTATGGGACTTTTGGCACCTACAAGCCAATAACAATTCTATTATTTTTATTTATGGCAACAATCCCTTTAACATAGTTCCTTGTAGAAGATAATGTCAATTCTAAAAATAACGTCCTACCATCCAGACTATCGATAATCAATCCTAGCCATCCAGTCTAAAATAGTACACCATAAAATAATAAAAATAATTCTCATCAGATAATCATAGAAATCATAGAAAATCACTGAATGTCCTAACCTAAGTCTAGGATCCATGACCTATAATTCTAGTGTATGAAGAAAAAGGTTTGTGTGGCAAGACATTACTAAGCTTTATGATTTTAGTTTTTATTTCTTAGTTTTGAATGTTGGTTTATTTACCTTTGGATGATTTCAATTTAATTTATTTAATGATTTATCTTCATTTTATCTACATTTTATTATGTTAAAATTAAATTAAGTTTTCAAGAGTGAAGAATAAAATAGGTTTCATTTTAAATGGAGCCCATTCCATTCAACACCCTAAATTCTAATAGATGATTTCTTTATTCTAAGGTAAATATTCATCCTAAGGATCTAACTACAATTCTAAGTTTTTATATTTGAATTTAAATTTAGAAGGTTTGACTTAGTTGAGTTTATTTCATTTTTTTTAATTTCTTTATTAGGAATTTTATGATTTTTATTTAAATTAAGTTATTATATTTATTATTATGATTTAATTTGATTTTTCTTTAAATTGATCCATTTATCATTATGATTTAAGATTCTTCCAATTTCTTTGATTATGATATTGATATTTATCATTTATTCCTTTGCTTTAACTTATTTTACATATTTACTTAGTTGATTATGATGACTTATATTTTGAATTAAATTCATCTTTGATTTAATATTTATGTTTGTTCATTGACTTTACTATATTTGATTCAAGGTAAAACTTAAGTGTAGGTATTTTCGTAATTAAAGTCAAGTTATTTTTATTTTCAATAATGTGAAACTTTTGGAGTTAATTTTATTTATTTATTTTCATTAATGTTCATTAACCTAAATAAAGTATATTCAATATATTATGTTTTAGGTTATTCAATTTGTTACATTCCACTTTTATAACTTATTTATATTAATGATTCTTTCATTATGGAATAGTTCTAAATTGTTGTATTTAATGATTCCAAGTTTTCACATTATGAATGGATTCCAGTTATCTTAACAACTTTAGGACAAAAAGAATGATCTTTATATCTTTTGAAAAAAACATTTATCTTAATGTAGATTTATTCTATAACTTAATTGATTAGAAGAAAAGTTATTCCTTGGTTTATTAAATATGCTTTGTTACTTTGACATTTTTAAAATTTTAATTCATTCTAGTTTATGGTTTAAGTTACAAAACCTTTTATGTTCACATTTCTTTTTCTAATGTTTACACACTTATCTTTTTATGTTCATATTTATACCATTTTATTTTCTTATGCAAATGATATTAATGTATTTACGTATTGATACTTTGTATATTTTATAAATTAATGATCTTTTATATTTCAGTTTATAAAATGAAGTCATTAAGATTTAAAGACTTATCATAATTAAATATGATTTAAGTTTCATATTTCCTTTTGTTATGATCTTTAACTTAGAGTTATTTGTATTTTATTACTTTCAGTTGACTTATATATTCTATTTAAGTGTTTTATTATTAACTATAATGTTACAAAATTTGTATTATGAATTTTATAATTTCTATAAATTTTCTAAGTTAATATTTTTTTCTAAATTGACTTAGAGGATTGGAAATTCAAATACTCCCAATCCAAAAGTCAAATGAATCTAAAATTTTTATGGAAAGTGGGGTTCCATGCCTATTTTATTTCCCTAAAGTTTAACTTTGATAAGATATGTGATTAAGGTGTAATTTAGGATTTAATTATTTTATTAAAATTTAAATTAGGCTTAATTTAATGAAAATTATTTAAGGGTTTTATTTTTCTTTGAAATCACTCTAAAATATACATCCAAAGAGGGTTCAATCATAATTTTTTTTTCTCTAGTTTATTTATTACATTATATTTAAGTTTAGGTTGATTAATTGAATTAATTAATTTAAATAATAGCCTAATTAAGCCATTTAATGAATTATTATGTTCTCACGAGTTTTAATAATTTATTTATGATCACTAGAGTATATTAAGATGTTTTAAATCATTTTACTTAATTTCCATCATTTATTTTATTTATTAATAATTAATTTCATGAAAATTAAGGTTTAGGATTTAAAATTTCCAATATTAAGTTTCATCGCTCAATAAATTATAAAAAATTTATATGAAGTGTTTCTTAACATCAATTTTAATTCCCCAAAGTTTCATTTAGATTATATTTTTAGTTAAGGTTTTAAAATTTTCATTCAAACCTAATAAAGGTCAAAATATCCAAAAATAATTTAGGGATCTTAATTTTAATGGATTCCTCTCATCAAGATGAGTACATACAGCCCAAGTTTATAATTTTTGGATTTATGTTTATTTTTCTATGAATTAAATTATAGTGATTTTTAATTAATTTTTAATTAATTAAATAGGGGATTTACCCATTTCATATTGGCAGGCCGACATGGCATCGTCGTGGCTCCATCGCCACATGGCGAGGCATTATTTGGCCACACAAATCCTATTTGGCATCCGTGTCAAAAGCAGACCACGCGGGACAATTTGACCATCTGATCTTTGATCAGACGATCTCGATTCAATACGATTCCCTTTATCAAATTTTATCAAAGATCCAGATAGATCTCGATTGTCTGTTCCTTTTAAAAGGAATGGATGGCGAATTTTATGTCTCCTACACCGATGGCGAAAGCCAAATTTCATCCATCATTTTTGAATGATTTTTAGCCATCCAACTGTTGAAATTGCATGATTTTAATTGAAATCCATTAGTGAATGCAATTGAAGGGATCTAAGTGATTTGATCTCCAAATGTCAAAAAACATCAATGTTGAAAGATTAGAGGAGGTCATTAATGGCATACCTCATTCTCGGTGATCTACGGTGGTGGGATGAACTCCAATAGTTGTGAAATGGTACGAGTTGCTTATGTGTCAAAAATAATTGGATTGCCTCCCTCTAAATTGATCCCTAGATCAGCTTCAGTTTGAATTTTGATGGTGTTGGTCATTTTCTGGCCTCCTGATAGTGAGGGAAGTTTGGAAAAGTTCATTTCAACTTTGTCTGAGGTCAAGAAGGTGATGGGAAGGTTATTTGCACTTGGGAATTGCTCTATACGTGTATTCCTCCTTGGTCATGAGGTCTTGACTTATTTCTTTCCCTCTCTTGGTCGGCTAAGCTAACCACAACCTTTGGGAGTTAGCTACCATGACTCTCAGCCATCTTACACCGGTCTAGGATGAAGAGGTGAAGAGGGAATTGGGTTATGTAAATGGAATTTGGCTTGTCATCCATTTGACTAGTCATGGAATCCATTGATTTGGATTTATGTAAAGGATGCTTAAGTGACTTGATTAAGGCTGAGAATCATCATTAATAAAGTCTAGGAATGTTTTATTAACATCCTAGGTGGCTTGGTAGAAGATGGGATTGAAAACGTTCTTGGTAATGCACTTAATTATTCTTTGCATTAGTTTAATTTAGATCATCCCAGTTAATTGATTAGCCTTGGTTCAATGCTTAATGTATGTGCATTACATCATTAATGGGACTTTGGATAAAAGGGTATCAAGGATTTTAAGATTTATAGAGTATTTGATCTAAGTTTAGTCCATTTAATGTAATTGAATTTGGATTGGTTTTAATTAAGTCAAATAGTTTAGGCTTAATCATGATGTGTTTAATTTTCAATGGGGTTAATCCAAGCAATTTGGAATGCATTTGATTAAATAATTCCAATTTTATTTCATTTTGAACCCATTTGACCCAAGTTGGGTTTAATGGGTTAAGTTTGCATTCATTTGGGTCAAATGATCAAATTGGCCAAATTGAATCCAATGATGAATTGATTTATGTTCAATAATCATATTCAATTGATTTTGAATAATTGATTTGAGTTAACTTGAGTTTGATTTGGGTTTAAACCCAATAAGACCCATTTTGGCCTATTTAGGTTAAATAATTTAATTAGTCTAATCAAGACTAGATTGAACTAATATTCTTTCAAATTCATGTTTATGTGTGCTCATATTATCATTCCAATCATTTAGAATAATTTTATTTGGACAGGTTTTGGTGGGTTGACCTTTGACTTGGCGGGACCCACATAAGTGAAACCCATGTAAACGGGTTGACCAACCTTTGACCTTTGGATTGAATTTGGATTCAATTAATTTTATGTCTTGATTTTATGTTTTTGATTTCATTTGATTTGGATTTATTTTGGGTTTAATTTAATTTCTTAAAGTTTATGTGGTAAGGTTGAAGATTTGGATGAAATCTAACTAAACACATTTAGTTAGATTAATCCAAGAAAAGTGCACTAAATCACTAAGTGTGATGACCTAGGTATTTAGTGAAAAGGCCTCTAATTTAGGATTAGGAGTCCTAATGAATGCCTTTGGAAGAAATGTTAAGCTCATCCAAATACGAGGGCAACACACCCCTATGAGCCCAAGCACTAAGTCAAATAAAGATTCTACAGGTATATCAATTGATCCTTAGAAATTGTGTGGGATGATTGGCTCTTTCTTTGTTGACTGTTAATAGACTATTATCATGTTTAGTGTCTATCTTTATGCACAATTTCAATCTAATCTGAAAGAGTTACATTTAAAAGCTATGGAAAGGATCTTTTGATATTTGATCGATATAGTTAAATTAAAAATTTAGTATCCTTGTGATTGCACTACTTTTGATCTTGTTGGATAGTCTGATTTTAAAACTTTGGGGTGACAGGATGATTGAAAAAGCACTTCTAATATGTGTTAGTATGTTATCCACTCTATAGTATCTTGGTCTAATAGGAAACAAAATTAAAATACTTTATCAACTACTTAATCTGAATATATTGCTACTTGAAGTTATTTTGCCTAAGTCTTATGGTTGAAGCAACAATTCTTGGATCTTGGTCTACAAGTATGTATTATTCTTGTTATGTGCAATAACACTAGTATTATTTATATAATTAAAAATCTCATTCACCACTCATGTAATAAACACAAAGATGTCGACATTACTTAATTAGAGATCATGTTCTAAAATGAGATGTTAATATTCAATTCATTGACATTGAAATTAATTAGTAGATATTTTCACAACACCCTGAATTTTGATAGGTTTAGGTCTCTTAGATCACATTTAGATGCAATAGATATTTATGACTACAATTATGTTTTTCTTCCTTTTATGTGTATGTTCCATTCTTACATCTTTTTACTTTTTTCAAGTTCTTTGTTTGTTTCATTTTAATCATTATATCTTTATTTTCTTTTTGATTTGATTATTTTATTTTACTATATTTTTCTCGTTGATACATCTTCATTTTTCATTCTATTTTGTTAAGTTTTTTTTATCCATGCATGTTTTCATTTTATGCATATTTTCATTATTTTTATAGCTCCCTTAATCTCATTTATTTATTTTTTATCTTGAGCCAAAAATGAAATTGTGTTAATCATATTGTATGATTCCCATTGTATTGTACAATTAGTTTACTTTAGAACATCAAAATAGACTAGGATGATTAAATGGATGATTCATCATAAAATAGATCGTACTGAATGATCCATGATTATAGTATATGATATATTTAAAATAATATGATCAACCCTACGGGAAAATTTTATGACACCACAAAGAGTTTAGGAATTTCTAATTTGGATGATCAAATGTGTCATTAAAGAATTAATAGATTATCTCAAAAGATAAACATGTTATCCTATAATGGATTCGATCATTTAATAAAAGACTCCAAAGTCTAATGGTCTTTAATGTACAAGAGAGTTTTCCCATGAACTACATGGGAAGTAGAGCATGGTTTTTTTTAAAATTGGGTTCATAGTTTTCTATAAAGGCAAACCCCTAAAGCTAATTACATCTCAATAAGAGTATCTTCCTAAGAATACTCTTGAATAAATATGTAAGTTTAGCTTGAGGGCTAATCCATTGATTTTTAGCCTTGGAACCATCCTCCAAGAGGTGGTCAAATCACTTGGATAAAATCCAAGGAATTTGGATGAAAAAAGGAGATGAATCCACCAAGCATCATTGCTTGGTCAAAAATCTCCACTCATTTCTTTTTGGTTTTATTTATGGTTTAAATCATCCTTGATTGCCCATTAGATGATTAGGAATTGACTTTACCCATGCCTCATGAGGGTTTAGTCCAATTCCAAGTCAACATTTTTCCTTAAATGAGTTAAGTTGGATTTGGTTGAGTCAAATGACCAAATTTAACTCAATTATGTTCATACTCCAATTATGTTTAATCATATGAGTGAGATGATTTGGAGTGATTAATTTCATTTAATTTCAAGTTCAATTCAATTTGAACCCATTTGATGCAATAATGGGCTTATTGGGTTAAGCTTAGATTTTATTTAGGTCAAATGACCAATTTGACCAAATTAGACCTAATGATGGGTTGGATTGTGTTTTATTATCATTTCAAATGATTTTGAGCAATCAAATTGAACTGGTTTCAATTTCATTTGCGTTTGAACCCAATAGGACCCATTTAGGTTCATTTAGACCAAGTGGTCTAATTAACATAGGTAAAGCCTAAATACTTTTATATTTCTTTACATTGATGATTAAACATGTTTTTTTTATCATTTTAGAACATTTGGAATGATTTTATTTAGTCAATTTTTGGTGGGTTAACCTTTGACTTGGTGGGACCCACCTAAGTCAAACATATTGCAAATGAGTTGACTAGATTTAACTTTAATTTGACTTCAATAAAGCCTTTTTGAATTACATAATTTAAAATGATACTATGCTTAATCACCTCACTAATGTTTCCACTGGACATCAACTTGGCAGAAATAAGAAAATGCCAAGCCTTTGCTTTAATGGTCATTCCAATTTTAAAAAAATTTATGATCTTTTCCCACCCTTTTGACTAAAAGTTAGCTTTTCTAGTGATGAGTAACTTAGAAATTTCATCAAAATAAGTATGATTATCATAATAGGCAAGATATTAAATTTAATCATAATTTCTCAACTATTATAGTCTCTAGGGCCAATATTAGAGATTTTAATTTGTTGTGGAAAATGGAAAAAGATAGGATGAGGCTCCCTTCCATTGCTAAGGTACATATCTTTTCCCTCTAGGTTACTTTTCCACTGTAATTTATTTCATGGGGGGACCTTCCTATGCTAATGCACTCTCCTCCAATCTCCCCTCGATTGAGGCTATTGACCATTCCATAAAACTCATTTTCCCTCAGCCTATCATGATAGTTTTTTACTCTGGTAATGATTTGGGCTTTTTGAAGAAAACTAGTAGAAAGAATGGCAAGACTGCTTTGTTTATCTCTGATTCTTAAACTACATTTCTTAATGAACCCATCAAGTTCACTTCAGTTGGAAAATTTACTTATAAACACCCCATGATGGACATCATTATGAGCACTTTGATGATCTAAAGCTGTTGGGTGAATAGAATGTTGGGTACGGACAACAGACATATTGTAATCACCCCATGATGGACTTCTTATTGAAACCCTCAAGTTCACTTCAGTTGGCAAATTTAAATATAAACACCCCATGTTGGACATCATTATGAAGCACTTTGATGATCTAAAGCTGTTGGGTGAATGGAATTTTGGGTTACTGGACAACAGACATATTGAAATCAAACTAAGAAAGGCAGAAGACTATGCTCAACTATTTTTCAAAAACTTTTGCATGTAGAAAACATCCCAATAAAAATATTGAAATGGACTCCTTCATTTGATTATAGTGTTGAGCCACATATTGTTCCCATTCAGTTAAAGTTTCCAAATTTGAAATTGTAATTAACAAACAAGTGTTATATTCTCTTGCTTCCCATTTGGGAAGCCGATCAAATTGGATTTGCCCACCTTCAACCTCTCTAGAAATCAGTTGCAAGAGTCCTTATCAAAATAGACATTACAACACCTCATTCTAAAGAAATATGGATTGGAACACCTACAAATGGCTACTAGCAGCGAGTGATCGTTGAACAAAATCCCTGTTATGGCCCCAAATGCATTTTTGGCCATAATTTGGATGCTTGCTATGTGGCTAATCCTAAACTAAGAACTAAAATGCCTAAAACTACTGGAGAATATAAGCCCAACACAAATAATGCCTCATAACTAGCCATTGTTACATCTACACTAGCCCCCTAACTAAAATAGGATATCCTAATCTAAATGACAAACCTGATGAAATATTCTCTCCCAAAAATGTTGATTCTAATGCACAATGAATCAGTGCTTTTATATCTCCCCTCCTGCTATAATTTAGATGCCAAATATTTCATATAGGGAGAACTTTGTAAACCATTTAGAGGATGCAAGTGAATAGAACATTCCTGAAATTGAATATGAAATTAAACATTCAAAAGACACTCAACCTGAGAAGTCTTTTTATTACAAGCCCAACTAGCATATAGACATTCAAGAGCAGCTCGCTAGCACCATTTATGATCTTAAGGATGAGTGGTTGATTCAAAAATTAAAGAGGAACAAGCACAAGGGCATAAGAGAGCTGAAATATATAAACCCAAGTGTTGCCATTAATATTGCATGTTCTTCAACAACTAGAATTCTTGCCAATTGGAATGATTGGATTGATAGGATGACTACAAGAGCCTCTAGGAGTTCTAAGTTTTCTAAACATGACTAGATTCCTCATCTGGAATATTAGAGATATTACTGATAAAGCATTCTCTAAAGAGGCTTCATTACATCATTAAAACCACAAACTCAATCTATTTGCTACTCTTGAACCACTTTACTAGCTTTGAAAAACAATAAAGAAAATTTAGAAGATTTTAGATTTTACAAAACTGTAGCAATAAGACCCATCTATTTTTGAAGCATCCCTTTTAGGTTGATCTTATTTTGGATAACCCCTAATTCTTACATACTAGAATCACTTGTAGTAATTATTCCATTCTAGCTGCCATAGTCTATGTTGCTTGCACAATGGACTCTAGAAGATTGCTTTGGACAAATATTCATAACATCAGCAGAACATGTTCTATTAATATGCTTGTTGATGGGGTTTTCAATATGATCTCTTATGCCAATGAAAAGAAAGGAGGTCAAAAACCAAATGTTATTATAAATGAATATGTTGAATACACTGAGGATGCTCAACTCTTTGATGTTGGTTTTGATGGATCTCCTTTTACTTGGAATAGGGAGAGTTTTGAAATATTGGATAAAAACCTTCTTAACACTCATTGGTATAACATCTTTCACAACACTATTGTTTAGAACCTTAGATGTTGCTCTGACCATGCTCCTCTCATCCTTACTATCCACCAACTTCCAAAACTAAAAATCAGCTTTTCAAATCTTGGAACATGTGGACCAAGCATGAACTATTTTCTCATTGCCTTCAGGGTGCTTGGAAAATTGATATTACTGACCCTTGGATAAGACTTTGTATGTATTCTCCACAAAAACCTAATTAAAGCACTAAAACATTGGAATTGGAATGTGTTTGGTGACATTTACCAATTAGTGAGCAACCAAGACCTGAAAGTAGATGAGCTAGAATTGAGGCACATTGACAACTCTTCACCCCTTGTTGAAAAGGATCTCTAAGAATCCCAAATTAAGTTAAATATTTTAATTGTAATGAAGGAGGATTTGCTAGCTCAAAATGCTGCTACTTTAAATCTAAAGGAAGGAGATAGAAATGCATGGTACTACCATGCTTGCATTAAATATAAAAGAGAAATCAAGGCTATAACCAAAATCAAATCTAATCAAAATTGGTTTATTAGGAAGGATGACATAGTTAGAATGGTATAAACTATTTTAAAACACTCTTTAAAGCACATCAAGTGAATCTTGATTCCTTCAAAGGGGACCTCTTAAAGTCTCATGGTGTGGGGGGTGAAATTGCTTAATCCTACTCAGCTTCCTCTAGAAAGTGAAATTTGTGATTTCCATGACTCTTTAAATGGGACTAAAGTAGCAGACCTTGATGTTTTAAACACACTTTTAACAATTCTCTTGGAACTAGATCAAGGATGATATAATAACAGCTATTCAAGCTTTCTTCAATGGCAAGGACATCCATAAAATTTTCAACTCTATTAATCTCACCCTCATTCCCAAGGATATTAACAAATTTGATTGGGATGTCTTTAGGCCTATTAGCCTATAAAGTATTATCAACAAGATCATCATTAAAATACTTACCATCAAAATTCTTCTCATCCTTCCATTGCTCATCCTTCCAAATCAAATTGCTTTTGTGAAAGGGAGAAATGTTGCTGAAAATATCATGTTGGCCCATGAACTACTCCACCACATTGATAAAAAAATGCGGGCAATCTAATCATCATACTTGACATCAGGAAGGATTTTAACACTATAAATTGAAACTTTATCTTGGCTAATCTTAAAGCAAGAGGATTCTCTGATGGTTTCTGTTCTCTCATCCAAAGAGTACAATCCAAAGACCATTATTCTCTTCTCATTAATGGTGATTCACATGGATACTTTCAAGCATCTAGAGGGATCAAATGAGGGGATCCTCTATCACCTTCTCTATTCATCTTTGCCATTGACTACCTTTTTAGAATGATTAAAGATGCACACTCTAAAAGGAAAGGCTTAAGATACCACACAAAAGAAAGTTAATGTAAGCCACCTTGCTTTTGCTGATGATTTAATTCTTTTTTGTAATGGATCTAAAACATCCATCAAATACACTAAGAGGCTACTGGATAAATTTGAATCCATCTCTGACCTAACCTTCAAAAATGATAAATGCCTTTTTATTAAAGAAAAATCTTGTTGCATTGAACAAATTTGATCTAAGAAGTTACAAGTTTCACTTTATCTCAACTTCCTCTGCACTACCTTAGAGTCCATATCTTCAAAGGTAAATCAAGGCTTGCTATTTTGATGGGATGATCAACAAAATTCAAGCAGGTCTCATTCTAATGATGTATTCTACAATGCACCTATACCTTGGGTTCAATGTTATAGGGTATACCTCTGTTAGTAACACAATCCATAAAGTTTGGTCCCAAGCTCTAATATGGTAAATTATAGAAAGATGATCTATGAATAATCTGAAAGTGAATCATGCATGCTGGCACAAACATACATATTTGTATTTGATCTCTATTTAAATTACCTATCACCTTGCCCAGCTGCATAATTAGTAAAAAATACTATCCTCTGATTAAAGAGGTGTTTAGGATAGCTAAAGGCTTTAGAAATATATGTGTGAATCCATCCATGTACGTAATGTTAAGAAGCCTCCATGTCATAGCAACATGAGTCATACATGAAGCTCACTCTGCCAAATCCATAATATAGGTAGGATTATGCTATAGTTGTTAGTGTAATCCTTCCACCATAAGCAAATAAACTAGTTGTCAAGAGAGTAAAAGGGTGGAAGAATCTACTATGACTCAAGAATACGAAGTACCATAGCCATGTGACATTGAAGTCCACTAAGGTCAACTCCTCATTGATGCCTCATGCTAAATATGTCAAGAACTAGCTCTCCCTTTAGGCTCAAATCTAGTGCTGAAGGACTCCTTTGATGATTGAAAGCCAATATCAAATGGATCATCCAATGGTGTAGAATAAGGAAAGCATACTGTTGGACAAAGGAAACTCCCAAGCCATACATTAAGAGTAATAGTACACATCATCTATAGCTTATTCTCTACTCTCTAAATAATGTTTGGAAGTGAGCTAGAGCATGATGAAGGCTGGAAGAATATACATGACCACCGCTTCGCTGACCAACTGACTAATTGTAAAAGAGCTCATGATCTAAAGGGACACACTCATCATATAAAATACCTAAAATAGGGAAGCCTGTTATATCCTATATATTTACTAAAGTAATCATCATCTTGTGTTGACAAATCTAGAAAGTATTGGTGGTCCTATCCTAATGCTTTGCTAAGTCACAAATCAAGGTGAAAGGAAGATGGCTATAGTGAAAGAGTGATGCATAATTGCATGATATATGCCAGCTCTCCTGAGAATATCTCCATGCATCTATAAATGATGGAAAACCCAATATATGTAGCCATTAATTGCTGATAGATGTGTGCAAAACATTAACTTTAGGTCCCAATCCTCTACATCTTGATGTAGTATATGGTAGCCCAAAAGTTGAATCATACTTGTAGAAGGAATGCTATCTGTAATTGATTGAATTAAATCCTAATCCCCAAAGCTAAAGTGATCTATGACTCACCCTAGAGGGACATCCTTGTTATGTCTCAGCTTTAAATTAATCACCCAATTAGAAAGGATCATACCCTGATGGGAGCTATGAATTAAAAAGTGGAATGCATGATGATCGAGCAAATGAATTGTCATAAATGTCTCTGCCTATCAACATATCTTGATGCCTTGATAAATGATCATGTAGTCTGGCTAAATAATGTAGATCATAAGCTTTAATAGTGACCCATATTTACTCCTTAGTGAGCTCAGTAGGAGGCATACAATCTAGTCTTTTTTGAACAAACATTGTAGCAAATTTTATAAATAGAACCATATAAAGTTTGTAGGCATCATAAAAAGGCAATAATATCTAAATCTATCAATTAGTTATGCTTGTGGGCTTTCATTTAGTCTTTTAGACTTATATAACATCATCAATGTACATTTATTTTGTAGTTCTTTTTAGACTTACTAAATTTAGATTTGTATTTAGATTCACTTCATTTTGAACATGTTAAATCTGGATTTATATTTAAACACAACCCTTTTGGGAATGTTGGATGTATTTAAACTTAGATCTGGTCTTTTTGAATAAGTTAGATTTATGTTCAAATTTAGATCTGGTTCTTTTGGACATGATAGATTTAAGTTTATATTTTGATTCGATTCTTTTGGACATGATAAATTTAATTTTAAGTTTAGATATGATCATTTTGGACATGATAGATCTAATTTTAGATTAGATTTGATCCCTTTGACATGATAGATCTAACTTTAGGTTTAGATCTGGTCTCTTTGGACATGATAGATCTAACTTTAGGTTTAGATCTGGTCCCTTTAGACATGAAAAATCTAAATTTGGGTTTAGATCTGGTGCTTTTAGATATGATATATCTAACTTTAAGTTTAGATTCAACCCCTTTGGGCATAATAGATCTAAATTTAGATTTAGATCCATCCTCTTTAGACATGATAAATCTAAATTTAGGTTTAGATCCAGTCATTTTTAACATGATAGATCTAACTTTAGGTTTAGATCCAGCCCCTTTGGACATAATAGATCTAAATTTAGGTTTAGATCTGGTCTCTTTAGACATGATAGATCTAACTTTAAAATTAAATCTAGTCTCTTTAGGAATAATAGATCTAACTTTAGGTTTAAACATGATCCCTTTAGACATGATAGATTTAAAGTCCCTTTGAATTCATGTGGTTTCTCTTTGATGGAGAATTTTTTTATTTTGCAAGAAATATAAAATTGCCTCTTGTTGACAAGAAAATTTCCCTTTAGGGTGAAAATAATCTTCTCGAACTCAAATGTTGATAATATTTTATCATTTAAGTCAATCGATTTAGAGTTGATTTTGACTCTTGTGTTTATAAGGCATAACATCTTGAATAGTTATACATTATATCTTCTAAGATATTATCCATTTTTAAGGGGCATAGGCATGCCTTTTGCATCAATTAGTTGATAAGCTTGCCCTTCATTACATTTTCAATAATGTAAGTTCATTCCTATTTTGGGTAGAAATTTCAACCAATCCAATGATGGGGAATGATAGGACTTCTACACACCAGCATTAGTTCAACTATTTTGAAGCTTCTTGGGTGAACCATATGATCATGAGCTCAGGTCATCCTTGCTCTGAATGTTTCTAGATTTTGTTGGTTTTGTAGTCAAACTTCGTCAAAGATCCAAGCTCTTTAAGTAGTATTCAAACATTTTCCTCCATTATAAGTCTATTTTAGAATACAATATGATGTGAAGGAAATTCTACTTTAAGAGGAAGTATGGCTTCTAACCCGAAGGGCAATGAGTATGGTGTTGCCTGGGTAGCCATTTTATATATGGTGTGATATACCCACAAGGCCTCTATTAACTTATCACACCATTCTCTTTTTTTTTTAGAAAGAATTTTCTTGAGGAGTTAGACCAATGTTTTATTGAATGCCTCTCCAAGATCATTGGCTCTTAGGTTATATATCGCTAATCTATATTATATTTCTCAATGAACTAATAGATTTTGACAATCTTAAAGGCAGTGCCATTGTCAGATATAATTCATTGAAGGTACTTCAAATCAATAAATGATGTGGTCTCAAAATAATTTCATTATAGTGTTTACTTTAACCTTTATTAAGGGAATTACTGCCCATTTTAAGAAGTAATCAATGGCAACCTTAAACCCTAAACTCTTTACTTAAAAAAAATTCCTTTTTATCTACTGGTGGTAGAATTTCATTGCTCCAAAGAATTCTTAGCTCTATTCCACTTTTCATTTTACAAACCATGAGCATTCCAACCATAGTGAAAATTGAAAGTATTTTCAACAAGTTTCTTTGGTGTGGTCATAAAAGGTCGGTCCATTAGTTTAGCTGGAAGAAAATCTCTAAGCCAAAATCTAGAAGTTTGAGGTTTAGATCCATTATTGAAACATTCACTATAAACCAAGTAAAGCTATGGATTAAGCTTAAAAAAATGCTTCATTTTGGGATAATTACCTTCTTAGCAAATACTATAAAAATAGTTATCCATCCATGGTTGCACCAAAGCAGTCGGACTCCAATCATTGGAAACTCTCATTGAAGTATAAAGATGTTGATGAAGACCAAATTTTCTAAAATTTAAGAGCAGGGAATATTAGCTTCGCTTATGACCAATGGCTTCCCTTTGGTCTTTTATCTAAATTTTTCTCTTTCCACATCTCCCACTCCATTACCATTTCAAATTTTTAGGAGGAACACAAGTGGAACTTATCTAAACTAAAGAGCCACCTCAATGATGATATTATCAAAGAAATTACCAAGTTCCAAATCTACCCAAATGGACTTGATGTGCTCATGATAAAATGCCATAAGTGGAACTTCCTCCATATCTAAAAATCTATATGCCTGCATCAGCCCACCCCAAATAGATTCAACAAAATTGCTTATATTTTGGAGTCCAACCATAAATCCAAGAATTTCTTTCCTTTGATAAGGAGCATGAAAGTCCCTCCTCCCTACAAATGATATCCTAAATCTTAAAGTTTTAAGAGTTGCATCCATCTGCCACTATGCAAAACTGGAGAAGAAAGCATTCAGCATTTGTTCATTACCTCCACAACCAGCTCTTCTATATGGTTGGATCTCCAAAACACATATAAGATTGTACCTCCTTATTATTATGCACTAAAGGACTATCTAAAACCTTGGGATAAACTTCTAGAAGCATAAATCTAATTTAAATTATGTCTTTCCTTTCAATGTTTTATTCTTTTTTTGGATGGCAAAGAAACACAATTAAACATGAAGGTGAGGAGCTCAACTCAAAGCAAATTTTATCTCACATTGAAAGCCATATATCCAAGTTGTTTATAGCTCAACTCCTCTACAATTCTCCCATCAAGTAATTTAAGGTTACTCTTATACACTGATAAAAGCATGAGCAAGGATCCATCAAGATAAACATTGATGGAGTTTCACATCTCCAATGGTGGCTAGCATTTGCAATTTTCAGGGACTGTTAAGGAAATTGCATCTATAACTTTTCTTCTCCAACAATAGTTGATAATGTAATCTGTGCTGAAACCTAGGTTTGCCTCACTACACTCAAAATTGTTACAGCCTTGCAACTTACTAATATATGGATTAAAATGGACTCATTGAATCTTTGTAAGTATGTTACTAACAAATCTCTTCCTCCTTGGTTTTCTACTTACATTATTAGGCAAATTCACCTTTTGATTTAGCTGATGAATTTACAAATCACTCATATTAAAAGAGAAGGTAACAAACCTTCAATTTGCT
The DNA here is from genome assembly GCA_021442155.1 of Cymbidium sinense. Taxonomy (NCBI): domain Eukaryota; kingdom Viridiplantae; phylum Streptophyta; class Magnoliopsida; order Asparagales; family Orchidaceae; genus Cymbidium; species Cymbidium sinense. The sequence continues at coordinate 32,694,011 of CM038229.1, forward strand.
TAGCTAAATTGGGGGCTTCCCTGGATGAGCCTCTCTTCTCATCAACTCAAATCAGCATCATTGTAAATGTTATTCATGGAGACCTCCTTGATTTGCCTTACATTAGAAGTTTGTAATTTTTTCCCCCTTTTGGACTTGTAACTCTTATCATATAGTGGAAATTTTTTTCTTTTAAATAAAAATAATCATAATTTCTCAATTTATAAATTATATTAATGGTAACACTATCAAAACTTACTCATTTTCTTTAACAAAAGCCATATCCTCCTTATGCTCCTTAGAGTTGGTGAAGAATTCTCGAACCACTAGAACTACATTGGAAGAAACACCATATGCTAAGTGTTCCCACCATCACTCATTGATGATTCTCTCTACACTTTTCATGGAATTGTAGAGGCCTCTCTTCATAATGTGACTTTTGTGGATAAGATATGATTGATACCTCTCTTATGCCTCTACACTAATAAATATTTATGGATCATATGGCACTCTCTTCTTCTTATTTTGATGGATCTTTATAGTCATGGTTTCTAGAAATAGAGTTGTTGAGGGAGAAAGTTGTCAAGGATCTTAGGAGAACTCTTTAAACTTCAAGGGAAACAAATTCTATTTATAATGAGTTTGCAGTGTCATGATACTGACATTATAGCACTTCAACACTGGCCTTACTGCTTATGAAATTAGGGGGAAGCACCAAAGCCACTAATGAAGCACTTTGGCACTGGTCAACATTTAGCCATCCCCAACTTAAGTCAAAAAATCAATATATAAGAACAACTTCTGAACTGATAGCCATTAATATTGCACTAATTTTCTTGCCAAAATTTAATGAAATTTTATGGAGTGCTGTAACGCTAGTCTTTGGCATCGTATTGTTCTAAAAATTTTATGTATTTTCTTCTCCTTTCCTCTTTATGTCTGGCAGTGCCTTTTTTTTTACTTGATCAGAACTAGTACTGTAGTGTTGTTCAAGCAAGCACCATGGCATTACGGCACAGTTAACAAGTTTTAAGTACAAGTGCTCTGCTATAGTAATCAGGCATAATGATGTGGCTCTACGATTACAATGCCTAGTGCTCCAACACTATACACCATAGATATTCAAGCACAACATTGTAGTGTTTTAAATGCAATGCCTAAGCACTATGCCTAAATTTTTTTCCATTTTTTCAATTAGCTACAAAATAACAACATAAGTAACTCCTTTCCCTCAAACTAAACCTTTGTAGTTAGACACATACACATACTCGGTTGTCTTCCAAAAGTACTTAATTTATAATCCTCAGCCTCACTAAGTCAATGGTCCATTTCAATCATTTAAAAATTTCATCGAAATTTTAGCTAATTCACTTCTTCCCTTAAATAATGCTTAAGTCTATGCCCATTCATTTTAAAATTATTCTGAGTTTTTATATTCTAAATGTCTACTAGACCATCAAGATAACATCTAAATTTATTAAAGCTAAATACAACAACAAGCAACTCTTTTTAGTAGTAGAATAATTCAATTAATTTTCATTTTGGGTTTTACTTATATAATAAATAACATGAAAGACTTTTTTCTTTTCTATGTCATAAAACTACATCTATTGTATAATCATTAGCATCACACATAAGTCCAAATAGAAGGTTCCCATTTGGTGTAATAATAATAGTTGCATAAATTGTTTAGATTTTAGCAATTCAAATGCTTTAAGACAATTATGAGTGAAAATGGTGTATCCTTTTCTAATAATTTACATAAGGATTTTGAAATTTTTGAAAAGTCTTTTATAATCCCATAATAGCCTTCCTATCCTAAGAAACTCCTTATTTCTTTAATATTCATAAAAGGTAGAAGTTTTCCAAGATTTAGATTTTGGCCCTATCCACCTAATTCCTTTTTGAGATATTTGGTGACCAAGAATTATCTCTTCTTCCACCATAAAATGACATTTTCCATGATAAAGCTCTAGGTTTTTCTTCTTACACCTCCTTAATATGATTTCTAAATTTTTGCACAATTTCAAATGTTGATCCAAAAATAGGGAAATGAACCATAAACATTTATATGCATTTTTCAATCAAATCAGAGAATATAGCCATTATGCAATGTTGAAAAGTAACAAGCGCATTATATAAACTAAAAGTCATTCTTTTAAATGTAAATGTACCATAAGGACAAGTAAAAATAGTTTTCTCTTGGTCCTTAGGTGCTATAATTATTGGGTTATAACCCAAATATACATCTAGAAACAAGAAAGTGCATTCCTAGCTAGCTTATCTAACATCTATCTATGAAAGGTAATGGGAAGTGGTCTTTCCTTGTGGTCTTATTTAACCTCTTATTTTCAATACAAATTCTTCAATCGGTGACTATCCTAATGGGTATGATTTCATTATTTTCATTAATTACAATAGTCATCCCACCCTTTTAGGCACACAATGAACTAGACTGGCCCAAGTAATTAGATATAGAGTAAATGATTCCTACAATTAACCATTTCAATATTTCCTTCTTCACTACTTCTTTCTTAATAAAATTAAGTCTACTTTAATTATCTACAAAATATTTATAATTCTTCTCTATCAAAATTCAGCACATATATATAGATGGGTTGATTACCCTGATATCTACTATAGTCCACCCAAAAGCACTCTTGTGTTCTCTAAGTGCACATATCAGCTTATCCTCTTGCTCTTCATCCAAATTAGTAAAAAATGTTAATGGGTATAGTTGATGAATCCCATAAGTATCTATATTTCAAATGATTAAGTAATGGCTTCAATTCTAAGTCTGGGACATTCACTACGGATGCCTATAGACTATGAGTGGCTATGGATATTTTTAAAGGTTCAAAGTTTTCCTTAAATTTATTAGGCGTGGACCTAAGAAATAGGTCTCTTTACATTCCTCATCATCCTCCACCCAGTTTACTCTAATACTTCTTTAATCATATAGGTATCCAACTTTTTCTTTATCCTATCCTCACTTAGTCCATTCCTATAACACTCTTTATTTTTATCATCATGGAATTTGATAGATTTAAATACATTAAATGTAATTTCTTAATTCTAAACTCCCATGATAAATTCTCTTTTGAAGATCTATCATGGTTCTTCTTGTAGCTAGGAAAGATTTTTCTAGGATAAGAGGTATCTCCTTATCTTCTTTCATATCCATGACAATAAAATCTAAAAGAAATATGAACTTATCCACCTTAACTAATACATCTTTAATAATACACTTTCAGTAAGTCAAAGATCTATCGACCAATTGTAAGGTCACACTACTGGGTTGCACTTCTATTAAGTTTATCTTCTTAAAGATGGACAAAGGCATTAAATAAATACATGATCCTAAATCACATAGTGCCTTCCAAAAAAACTTGTCCCCTATAGTGCAAGAAATCATGGCAATACCTGATTCCTTATGTTTTTAGGTAATTATTTTTGAATAATGGAACTACAGTCTTTCGTTATGGCTACAATTTTATTTTTTACTTACTTTTTTTTGTATAAGATATCTTTCATGAATTTTCATATAAAGGCATTTGCTCTAAGGCTTTATCAAATGAAATATTGATGAATTTTCATAATGACATTTAAGAACTTAGATAATTGATTGTCTATCTTTTGTTTTTGAAGTGTTTAAGAAAAAGGTGGTGTTGGTCTCTCTCTCTCTCTCAATTTTCCAAAGGGTTCTCTCTCAGCTTCATTTTTTCTTCAATTCAATCTCTATTTTTTTAATCTTCTAAATCCTTACAATTATTCTTTCTCATTCTCAAATTTTTTTTCAATCATATCTTGCTTCTTTCCACTTCTCAATTATATGGCTTTACATTATTCCTTACCCTTTTCCTTAGGATTAATTTTATGTTACTAGGTAAACTACCCTGAAGTGTGTTTGCAAGGTTGTTGGTCAATTGCCTTAACTAGATTTCTATGTTCTTAGTGGAGGTTTTTGGCTTTGTAATTGAGTTCTGTTTGTAGCACTAGTCATCTAAAGTGGGCTTTTAATCATTAAGTTAATTTTGAGGAGGATATGCTGATGGAATCATAGTTCTAAAGTTTTAGTTTTGAGTGTTATAATTCTTATTATTCTAATTTTTCATATTTCCATTTTGGTATAATTAGCATTATTATTTAATGAAAATTTTTGGTGATTTCTACAACTCGATTAAATAAATTTGAGAAAGGATCATTAGGTCTATTGGCTATGTAGTTAAACATTTCTATTCCCTGATTGTTTTGATCTTCAAATACATATGCTTCACTACTATCTCTCGAATAACTCATCCCTAAATTATCTAATTTCTTAGATAGGGCTGCTACATGGAAAGCCAACATTGCAATTGTATAATTATTATGCACACTCACCACTTTCCTAGGGTTAAGTCTATCTGATGTTATTTGAAAATTATTTGTAGTGATTTCTTCAATTAACACATAGACTTCATCAAATAGTTTGCACATAAGGATACCCTAGTTGTGGCATCTATGATTATTCTAAGTGATCCTAATAAGCCATTGTAAAAGTTGGATGATTAACTAATCAAGTAGAGAGTGATGTGGGCATTTTCTTAACAAATATTTATATCTCTCCAAGGTCTCATAGATTGATTGATTATCCATTTGTATAAATAAATTGATGTCATTCCTAAGCTTAGTATTCTTAGATCATGGAAATTACTTAGCTAGAAACTTTTGAGCTAGTTCATTCCATGTAGTGATGGATCCCTAAGTGAAAAAAGGAATAACCTAAGTCTTATGGCATCATCACTCACTCCATTGTACTTAAAAATTGCATAGATATCTAAGAAATTTATAATATGCATATTAAGATCTTCTACAAGTGAACCACCAAACTATGAGTTTGTACCATTTGGATTGCAGAGGGTTTCAACTCAAAATTATAGACTTGGATTGTAGGTCTAGCTATTTTTTGGTGAACTCCATCTATTAAAGGTGTAGCTTAATCCCTAAGAGGTCTAGGGTGCTCTACTTCTCCTAATTGATTAGTTATTTTTAAATTTCTATGCTGGTTTCTTCTTTCTTTCCTAAGTTTCTTGCAAAATATTTTAACTCAAGGGCAAGATTTCTACAATTTTATCACTATACATGTATGGTGTTTTAATTTAGGGTTGTAGAGACACCACACAAATCTTAGGGGTATTTATTGAAGTGTGATTAGTGTGACCATATTGAGAGATGGCACATCACCCTACAATGGACCTAATCACCTAATAAGGACTCTAAAGGCAGATTGGTCTACATATATACTAGAGATGTTTCCCCTACTTTACATGGAGAAGTAAAACAAGGTTTATTTTATGTTGGGTTCTTTAGTTCCCAATGGAAGAAAGCTTACATAGTTAATTACATCTTAGAAAATGGAAATATTTTAAGAATACTCTTGATTAAAGTAGTAAATAAGTATCTCTAAAGATTTGAAAGATATATTATCAAAGGAGTGGGTATTTTTGGAAATCAAGTGGGAAGGTTCAAATAGGAAGACTTATTTATTAATTCCAAAGGAGAATGAGTAGGAAGCACTCATGATATTATGAAGTATAGTAAGTGCTTCAATATACCCTATAATGAGGCTTTACATTTTTTAAAGAGAAAATTTTCTTTTATTTAAATTAATTTTATTAGAATGCTTAAGGCTTATAGTCCAACAATAGAAGATTGTAGAAATGCCTTAGAGGTGAGGACTTATGCCATAGCCTGAAGGAAATAAGTAGCCTTAGAACCTAAATCTCCAATTCCTTAGCACATGCTAGAAGCATGATCTAAGTCTAATCGAGAATATGGGACATAATGGTTTACCTCCACAAGAGAGAATAAACACATCCCGGCTCTTCTGAACTTACAACCGCTTGGAGTGGCTGCCAGCTAACACCTCATATGCTTTAAAACCATGTAGGCCGATCTTATGTAGATGCAAGATAGCTAGGTTATTGTTTAATTATGAAGGAAGCTAGAATCCTAAACTCACTCCCTAAGAGACTAGATCATGATTGGTATAAAGACATGGCTTAGACTAATGCAAAATTTATAACTTTTTAAATCACTTTGACACATTCATTTTTAGACCATAGGGTTTGGGACAATTATGCCTACATCAATGATGAAGTAGAGTTATGGGCCAAATTAGAAAGAAGTGGTGTTCTCCACCATAAGAGATAGCCCTCAAAGGTCAAGAATATGCCCTATCATGCAAGAGTGGAGATCCTCCTAATTCAAGAGCAAATAATATGACATGCATTGTGTGATAACATACAACATTTAGCTAAGGTGTTTTAAATCTTTTATTTGTCTTGATTAAGTCCCTAGGCTATAAAATGAGGTTACAAGTTGTACTAAAATTTTGTTATGAATTTTTATTGAGGATAGAAAATTTAATTTTACCCTAAAGAGCTTACCGCATCCAAGCCACACATCAAATCATCATATTTTAAGAAGTCTATAAAATCAAACCATTTCTATTACGCAATCTAAACATAACAATCAAATATTTAGATTCTTATAAAAGAATAAAAGGCTGATGCGGCCAAATACACACCAAAAAAGAGAAAAAATTGGGTAGCCGAGCTCTACCCTTATACAACCCAGATTATAATTAATTTTTTATAGATGAAATGAATGTTATGGGGGTCTTAAATCTTTGTTCTTCTTTCTTTTCCTTGGATTAGTTTGCTCTAAGCTTCACAGGGCCTCCTAAGACTTTTCCTTTTAGCCACTACTCATCCTAAACTCCATAGCACTAATCTTAATCTTATTACAAAAACTACATATTTATGAAAAATGAAATCTTACTACAACTGTGAAATAGATATTAGCTAAACAAACATATAAGACAAGCATATTATTTCATATTTGGACTTAGCACCTTATACTTAAGTAGCCAAGCCCACCTATCCTAATTGGATTATACTTAGGGGCATAAGCAACACCTGCAAGCAAGAATATTTATATTTACTTATTATTATGGTGGACCTTTTAGCACAATCGCCTGCAGAAGACATCATTAGGCTATTAGAGACCTAACATCTAGTATATGCACAAATAATCCTAACTTTCAGTCTAAAATATTATATCATAAAACAAAACACAACACCATAACATTTATTGGCCTAACCTAAGACTAGAATTGGTGACTTAGCATTCTAATGTGTGTGCTAATGTTTAATGTGGTGTGTCTTGACTAAGCTTTAAAAGTGTAATTATCTAAAGTTATGAATTATTTAAGCTAAACAATATTGGAGATTTCACTTCAAATTTTGGAATAAATTGATTAATATTAATTTTTATTTTCTTATTTCATTTAATGTCTACTCAACATCTAATTATTATGAAGAGAAGAAAGGGGGTTGACCCCCTTCATCCTTACCCTAAGTTGTTTTCTAAAGGGCATATTATTATGACTTTGGTTTCTTTAGTGAACCATTTATAAACATTTTTTTTTATTAAGCCTATATTTGAGTTAGTCTTAAGGAGTCTTATTAAAACATAAAAGGCATCTTAAGATTAATAAAATTGAATCACCATTAGATGAATAACATTCCACTACTTCTTTCCATCATCAATAGCATACACACTTCTTCATTTTCATTGTTCATGATATTTGATTATATATATTTGTACATCCAATATATTTTTTTATTTTTGCACACTTGATGATAATTAATGCATGAATTTGATAGAAAAAATATTTTATTTCATAAGCATATGTAGGCATGTATTAGAGATTTAAGCAAGTACATGCCATTATTAAACTAGGGAAGTGAGATTATCTAAGACCTCTTGAGGCAACTTAAAGCCTCATATTCCTGAGATGTCTAAATAATATACTTGCTAACTTAAATATGTGTAAACATATACACAAACATAGAAAAGAAAATCATGCAAAGAGTATATAAAAGCAAATCTTTTATTCAAGTAAAGCAAAGTTCTATCTCAAATTAAGCAAGTACGTGTCATTGTTAACTCAGGGAAGTGAGATTGTCTAAGACCTTCTTGGGGATACTTAAAGCCTCATGTTCCCTGGATGTCCAGACTATATACCCGCTAACTCCAAACATATGTAAACATACACATGAAAACAAACAATCCATTGCCATCTTTAAATTATAAATGTAAACTTTATTGAAGATTTATAGCCACCGTTAACTTAAATTTTATATTATTAGCTTATAATTTTGAATGTAATTTGGGATTTACAAGTGATAATAGCCACACCATATAATATTTATCCAACACATGCAACTTAAATGCAACCATATTTTTTTTGATTCTCTTTTTTTTAAAAAAATATATGAACATGTAAAATAAAATACATGCACATTTATAATGAATGAAAATAACTAATTAAATATTGTCACATAACATTCAATTACATTAGATCCTAAGGACAATCAAGCCAAATAAATATTTCTTACGATTAACTAAAGTTCTTATAAGATTTTATTTTGATATTTAAGTTGCTAAAACCTAAAGAGGAGAGATGATACTTAGTATTTACCCCATCCAAGGTTGGTGATTTGATATATTTAAAGAAAATAATTAAATGGGTTTTATGGATTGATTAGGTTCAAGTCATTAAGCATATCAACTTAATTACCCTTCCCTAAACTTTTTTAATTTAATTAACTACTTGATCATGAGCCCTCAATTATAAGCTTTTGGGAAAGTAAAATTTGCAATGCACCTAAGAGAATCTAATGAAATTATGCTCATGCTTAAGAGTTAATTAGATTAAAGAAGGAAAGTATTTAAGTTAAATACTCTTATGATTTTCCCATACCAATGGGTTAATCGTAATTTCTTTAATGACTTTATTCTATTAAACACATAAAGAAAATTATTAAATTATGCTTGAATTATCTAAACCAATCATTAATTTTGTTTGATTTCTATTTTATCATTAATTTTTTTCTAATTATTCCCTAATTATTGCACATGTTAATTAACCCTCTTACGAAATACCTTTGAAAATAATAATTAGGAAAGGGGTCCCAATTACCTCTCCTCACTATTCCCACTATTCATAATGATTAATTATCATTAATTATTTAATTTTTACTATTTATCAATTTTAATAATTATTTAATTAATTAATGAGGGTAATTAGCTTGAAATTCCAAATTCTTTAAATTGCATGGCAAATAATTCCAAGAAAATTATGGGCGGTAGGGGACATCCCATAAAATCATCTCACCAAATTTGGAATTAAATAGCCAAGTAATATGGTCTTAATTACAGTAAGTAGCCTAAACTTTAAATCTTAATTAAGCATTCTTCACTAAACATAAATTAGGTATTTAATTTTTATTCAATTCTCTTTTACCTAACCTTTCCATAATGCATTTATTTGCATTTTTAGGATTTCCTTACAATTAGTTATGATTTTTTAAAGTTTCTTCCATTTAATTACATTTATAAAACCTAATTAACCTTTTAAACTATTGGTGCGACGCGGACGCTGACACGGCAGCACTTTCTATGTGGCATCATGGTATTAGTTAATTAAATTGTCTGATGCGACAGCTGACGTAGTAGTGGCAAATGTGGTTTCATCTTGGTCATCTGATCTTAGATCGGACGGTCAAGATTAATCCCCTAATTTTAAAGGTGTTAAATCAAAATTTCTAACACCATTAATCATGACCGCTATTCAAATCATGTAGGGTGGATGGTAAGTGATCCGTCATCTCATGAGTACAAGAAGATAGACACCGTCCACCTTCTACTGTAAGATCTGAGGTCATTGAAGCTCATTCGATGGCAAGATCGAATCCAAAATGATCAGGGATTGAATCTAGAAAGATCCACGATGGAGATTGCACAAAAACATGATTTGCTTCAAAAAAGGCCAACAATTAGGGGCCAGCTACTGTTACCAAATTTTTACCTCATCGTAGCTATATACTAGCAATCCACTAATAGAAGTAGCTTTGTCTTGAAGAATCCATATTGAGAAGATCATGAGTTACCTCATTGCTAATAGCTCTATGGACTAAACATCATCATAAAGCTCACTGGATTTAATCTTGAGATGCCTTCCGGTGGTTGAATCGCTTGGAAAATGATTCATTTAGGTTCACCAAAGTAAGGTGAAGGTGTGGGGAGAGTTCTTTCTGGTTTGGTGGAGGTTTATAAAACTTGAATAGATGGAGCTCTCTAGTTCGATCGGGAGTTGGTCTCGTTAGCGGTGGTGTACACAAGGAGCTCAGGAGAAGGTATGGACTGTGTAGAATGCTCTAGGGAAGGTGTGTGCTCAATTTGAATCCATGTAGGAATATACTCTCCTTCCCAGCTGAACCAAGGGCTAGGATTTACTCAGCATTTGGCATTCATCCGATCGAGGTTGGTTGTCAGAGATGGCAGGGAATTGTTGAGGTGGCTGAGGGTGAGAGGCTAAGTGAGTGTATTGGGTTGGCATGAGGTGTACACTCCCCCTTAGGTAGACCAATGGGTTGTCATGGGTGAACTCACCATCTCTTGGCCAAAATGAGCCTACCAACTTTGGGTTAAGTTGGGTCATTGGTCCTCTTGAAGGTGGCTACCATGGAATAAAGGGGTGCAGAACCCCTCCAAATGGGGATTTTGTCCCATTTGGGTGGCTTGGTTCAATGGGTTTGACCCAAACTAGATTCACCATGGGCATCCTGGGCAAGCCCATGGTGACCTAAAGATGAGTCATGCCAAATTTGGTTGGGTTTGGTTCAATTTGACACGTGGGTCAAATGGGCTCAATTGGGCTAAGTTGACCAATTTGACTAAATTGGGTCAAAATGATGATTTGGATGAGTTTAATTGGTCCATTTGGAGTGAATGAGTGCAATTGATTTAATTTAATTTGGGTTAGATAATTTGGCTCACATGGTTTAATATGGGTCAAATGGGTCAAGTTGATCAATTTTACCAAATAAGTCAAATTAGCTTGAGCATGGGTTAGGTCTATGTTTAACTAATCTTTGGGGATTGAGTGGCATAGATTATTTGAATTAATTTGGATTGTGAAGTGAATTAGTTTAATGTGACCCTTTAGGTCAAATTGGGTTAAGTTGACCAAGTTGGATCTAGTTCAAGGTTGGATTATGTTTAATATTGAATTAGTGTTTGAAAGCATTAGTTTTAATCAATTTGATTTAGGATTTGATTTGGTTCAATTTGACCCTTCAAGCCAAATTGGGTCAACTTGGAAAGGGTCCAATTGGCTTGATTAAGATCAATTGATTGCAGTGGAGTGCTCAATAATGACTTACAATCATCAATGAAGGGATTGGGTGGCTTGATTTGATCTAATGGGAGTTTAATTAGAGTTTGGTTCAATTACCCCTTCTATGTTTCTTTTGGTCAAGTGAATTTGTCAAGCCAACTTGGACCACTTAGGGTTAGGGATGGTTGGGGTGTGTTCAATGGTAAATTTGAAGTTCATTGGTGGCTTTGATTGCAATTGATTTAGGCTAAATTAGATTTTAGCTCATTTGAGCCTTTTAAGTCAAATGGGCTAACTTGGGTTGGTCACCTTCCTTTGGTTTAATTGGTTTGATTACAAGTGTTGAAGTGGCTTGAAATGATCTAATGAATAATTGGAGTGATTGAGAAAATAAAATTGGATTTAGTTTGCTTGAATGGGTTTGAATTGAGTTATAGGATCATGGTGGAGTTAACTTGGATTAAGGTCCAAGTTAGTTTATCTTGGAGCTTGGATTAGAAAATCAAATTCAATTAAGATTAATTGAATAGGTTTTAGGTTGGTTTATCTCCATCTACATGAGCTTAAATTTAGATGAGTGAATTGGTATGAGCCTTGGTTTAGGGCATAGGATAAGTGGAACCTACTTATCCCAAGGTGGACTTTGAGCTTAGGTTATGCCTTCTAAGTCTCTAAGCTTAAGTTTTAGTGTCCTCTTAATCACTAGAAGTGTCCTAGCACTAAAGAAATCCAAGTGTCTATAAGGTTCCTAGATCTAAGATAGGGAAGATTAATCCTCACTCAAAAAATGAGCTCAATAGAAGGACCCCCCAATAGGTGTGGTGTAACTGACAAGGCAGCTCGCACATACTGGCATTGACAGAGATGATCTAAAGCATCTATGAAGGTCATGAACATTAATGAAGGTTGTTCATGCCTAAATGAAAAGGTAAGAGGAACTAGGATCCTAATGTGATTCAATTCATTTTATTTCATGCCAGAGGCATGGGAGAGTAATTATCTGCATTTGATTTAATTTATTTTCGATTTGGTTTTGCATCAAGGACACAAAGGATGATCATTCTGAGGTATGAATGTAGATTTATTAAGCATGATGATTTGGAATTTGTCTTTTGGGTCAAATACACAAAGATGGGTTTGTTGAGGATTGAATCATGCCAAGGGCATGAGTGAGGGCCTTATTAAAGCTGAGTGAGATTTGGATTAAAATTGGTTTGGTTTTATTGATATAGCTTGGTTAATTGGTTTATTGATGAATTTATGTTTAACTTTGATAATTCATGTTGATTTTGACTTATCTTTGATTATTGAGTTAATATAGACCTTGGTTTTCGATGAGTCATACTAAGCAAGGGATAAAAGCATGGACTTACCTTAAACATATTGACTCAAAAGGGTAGTCTACCAGCTGCATAGTATAGCCAATCCAACATATGGGTTTCCCATCAGTTTATGATGGCTAAACTAGAAAGAAAGCTTAAGGACACATCTTCCAAAGCAGAATCAACCATCGAGGTGACCTATTGATTGTATAGCAAGTTAAACTTGACCTAGGGAGACTACCAAGTGAGGGCCTAGGGGTCTTATCTCAGCTTGATAGTCAAGGTGATCCATATATGGAGTTTGCTGACACTACCTAGAAAGATAGGATGCCTGTTTGGGAAAAGTTATCTCTATGGGTCTTATTATAATCCACAAGAGATGTTATTTTGCTTATTTTTCTTTATTTAGTGTGGACCCTATTGGTTTGTGATGGACCACACTAAGAAGGAGGCATAGGGGCTTTGGCATATCCTAGATTTACTAGCCCAAGGGATAATCTATACATCCATAGTATGGAGCTTCTAACCAAAGGGGTGGCTACTAAAAAGAAGGAACAATCTAACCTGATAGTAACTTGGGTCATGTTTAGATGGGGTCATGAAGACATAATCCAAATATAATGCCCACAGGGAAAGTACCTCTAAGGCTCTATCCTAATCTCTAAAATATAAAGCCTCTAGGTATATAGTGGTCAACTCAGAGAGAAAGCATGGGATCTCACATCTTTCTAAGTGGTGTTATCCACCAAGTGGGTTGCCATCAGCAAGAGAACACCAGCCAACCTAAGGTACCCATCAATTTATGATGATTAATCTAGGAAGAAAGCACTAGGGACTCACATCTTCCTAAGTGGAACTGATCATCGAGATAGTCTATCATCATCTAGGCAACTACTATCTAACCTAAGGTGACTACCAAGTGGGAGTCATTAAGGAGGACTGAACCCAAGCTTGAAGTAGTCAAGAGAAAGAGTAGCCACTGGGGGTCTTATCCTAATCCTCAACTATATATATTCAGACCCAGCATATGATAGCCAGCTCAAGGAGAAAGCTCATGAACTCATATCTCCATGAACATGATTAGCTATCAAGATGACTTATTAGTTGCGTAGTGAAGTACATCAAGCTCACAAAGGGCGTTATTGGTTTGAAATGATCAAGCCAGAAAGAAAGCACGAGGACTCACATCTTTTTTGGTAGGGATAACCATCGAGTGATTCACTAGCCAAGCGGTGAATCAAACCCGACCTAGAGCAACTACTACGTGAGGATCGCTATGGGTCTTATCTCAACTCAAGGTAGTTCGAGGTGATAAATTTTTTTATTTAAATTTTTTGTGTTTGTATTATGCTAACATAGGCTAGGATGCTACTCAAGTCTCTCTTACACCTACCCTAAATACAAAGAGTTTGATAATTAAAAATACTTTAACTTGGAGAATAATTAGATCAAAACATAATTTTTTATTAATGAAAAATTATTTGGGACATTGCTTATGCATAATATTTCTTTAGGTAAAGCCAATTGATCGAGAGCATTGGGCGTATGCCTTTATGATTGATGAGTTGATAGGAGCGACCTGATAGACCTTTTCTATGGTGAAAGGGCCTTCCCCAAGTAGGTTCAAACTTCCCTCCCATCTTGCAACTAGCTATAATTGGTCTCCTCATAACTAAGATAAGCTCTCTGACTCAAAAAGCTCTAGGATAGACCAACTTATTATGAGCATGACCCATTTTTACTTTATAAAACTTGAGGTTTTGACATGATCATAAGCATCTCTCCTCTAAACCTTCGAGTTTTTCCAACCATAGCTTAATGTTCTACTCAGTCATGATTATACCACCCACAACTATATGTAGTGATGGGAGCTGAACCTCTAAGGGTAGAATGGCTTTGGACCCATACACTATGGATAATGTGGTAGATTACATTAGAGTTTTGGAAGTAGTACGGTAAGCCCATAAATCTTCAACAAACTACTCATGCCACTGTTGTTTGTTATCGCCAAGCATTTTCTTGAGTATTTGGATGAGAGTTTTATTGAAAGCTTTCTAAATCATTCACCCATGGGTTGTAGATGGTAGAGTACCTCAAATCTATGTTGTGTCTTCAAGCAAAGTAATTGATCTTGGTTCTCTTGAAAGTGGTACCATTATCGGATATGATTCAATGGGACACTCCAAATCTATGCATGATATGGTTCTTGAAAAATTAGAGCAAGTGTTGATCTTTGACTTCCCTAAGTTGAATCACCTATACCCACTTAGAGAAGTACTCCATGGCTACTAGAATGAACCAATGGCCCTTGGATAAAAGAGGATCAATCGGACCCACTATATCGGTACCCCAACACTTAATTGGCCATGAGGCTAAAGTTGGATGTAGAATGTTGGGTGGGTGTAGAACAACTCCTTGTACTTGAAATTGGTGGTAGTGCTTTGCTACATCCATGCAATTTTGTGATCATCATCAGCCAGTAATACCCAAGTCTCTGATTTTGGCTTTAATCTTGGGACCAGATTGATGAGCTCCACATAATCTAAGAGCACCTCATCATGATCTTACGGGCATCACATTGTCTAAATAGGGTAACCACATACAATTGAAAGATTGTATGTATAAGACACCATCCATGAGGGCATAGAGTAGTCTTTACTTGATGGGCTTGAGGTTTCTCTTGGGTAGTTTTCCTTTATTTAATAATTAATAAAGGGTTGCCTCCCATCCAACTCTTCATCCTTTCTGGCAACAACAACCTTCCCTTTAAGAGTGTATTTATTGATGAGTTCAACATCAATGAGAGGCAAGATTTATCTATTGAACCTCTATTGATATGGACTCATCTTCCATGACATACCAACTATTTGGTGAGTTTAGCTAAAGCACCTGCTATGACATTTTCTCCTTGAAGGATTTTATAAATTATGACCTCCAGAATCTAGGCTAGTAACTCCATGGTGTACTTATAGTAGTGATGGAGTTTGAGCTTCATAACTTTATGAGACCTAGTGATCTAGTTGACAACTAGCTATGAATATCTAAAGATGCTGATAGTTTGATGCCTAATGAGATGGCTAACTCTAGATGGTGATCAGAGTTTTATATTCAGCTTCATTGTTGATGTTAGGATCAGGTAGATGGTATGAGAATCTCATCATATCACAGTCTGGTGTGAGGAGAACTATCTCTACCCCTACCTTACCTAGGAGAGTGGATTGTGGTTCTTCTCCTCTTTGAGAGGAAGCTGCACCATCAAATACATCTCCCAATGGTGAATGTTTGCATCCCTTAAGTTTATGATTTGTTCGTCAAGGAGATCATCATTGAGTGGGGAATTTGTAGGGAAGTGGATGTGCTACTAGGAAGTCCATGAGTGCTTATCCTTTCACTACATAGAGGGTATGAATGTGTCATCAAACTATGATAAAATCATGGACCATCATGTCAACCATCCAGATAGCATCAACCGTGTCATGAGATATTAATGGGTTGACTCTAGAAATTAAGTTCATTTTGTTGGAGAGCATATAATGTCATAGCTTTTGGGCTACGAAGATCAAAGCTAAGCAATGCTTCTCAATGGGTGGATAGTTCTCCTCAGCAAGTATCAGATGATGGCTGAGATAGTAGAGTACATTTTCTTTCCCCTCATTTGCTTGGGCCAACAAAATACTAAAGGAATTGTCTAACGTAGTAGTATAAAGTATGAGGATTTACTGGATAGGGGTGGCTAGGATTGGCGATGTCATAAGGTATTACTTGATACTTTCAAATGCATGTTGGTTTTTTCATCCCACTTGAACTTGGCATCTTTCTTGACTAGTGCTGAGAATAGTTGACATCTATCGGATAAGCTAGATATAAAGCATCTTAGATATGAAAACTTTCCTTGGAATGATCAAAGTTGAGTTAGACTTTTAGGGATGGCATTTCCAATATTACTTTGATCTTCTCTGGGTCGATCTCAATCCCGCTATATTGGATAATGAACCTTAAAAACTTTCCTAAAGTTACTCCGAATGCACACTTTAGAGGATTCATTATAAGGTTATATTGTCTTAACTACTCGAAAACTACTCTTAAGTCTTCCTTTTCTTTACTTTTGACCACAAGATCGATAGCATTCGACTTGATGGTGAATAAGTTCATCAAAAATTTAAATTTTTGAAGCGAAAAGGCATGACCTTATAACAATAGATTCTGATCGACATTTTGAAAGTATTGCTTCTTTCATCTTCAAGTGCCATCTTTATTTGGTTATATCTAGATGAACCATCCATGAAAGAGAAGACTACATGAGATGAGGTGATATTCACCATCAATTTCAATATTGTTAGTCAAAATTCATGTTTTGGACATGCCTTATTAAGATCCCTAAAGTCAACGCATCGCAAATTTGGCCATTTTTCTTCTTAACTGGGATGAATCTAGCCAACTAGGTGGGGTATTTTTTTCTCTTGAATAAAACTAGTATCAATCAATTTCTTGACTTCAAAAATGATATATTATTCAATGTCCATTTACATACCTCTAGGAGCTTGCTTGATGGGGTTAGCATCAGGCTATATCGCTAGCTTATGAACCACTACTTAAAAGCTAATCCATGCATTTCTTCATAACTTCATGCAAAGTAATCCTTAAACTCAGTGAGTAGCCTAACTAAGTCATTAGTTTCAGATTCATTCAACAAGGAGCTGACATATGTTGGGTGTGGATTGTCTTAGTCCCCAAGTTGATTTCGTTACACTTGTTGATGGTTGATTTGATTTTCTCTTCAAATTCTTGGGGTGCATCCTTTACTTGGAGATCATTTAAATCATCTGAAGTTTCTAAACACACCTCATCATATGAGTTAATATGGTTTGGAAGAACCTATCAGATTCCAAATGATTAGTGTTGACCAGATAGTAATCATCATCATCATTGGACCTACTGTACCAAAACTTAGTATGGATATTGATTGAGAGTTCTTGTACTTGTTGTCCCATAGTTTCTTGAAGTACTCTGACTTTTTCTTAGACCATGCATGTGAATTAAACCTTTCTTTGCTAAATTAAGAACGTAAGGCTAGCACCAAATGATAGTTCTATTAATTCTTTCAATGATTATTCCTCAAGGTCTACATCAACTTCCCGGCTTGAGGATGTTTCTCCTGGATAAAACCTTTGAGATTTAGCATTGAATATATCTTGGGAGGTTTCTTAACAACCAAACCCTCAACTTTCTATGAGAAAAGTGGGGATAGAGCTAAAGAACCCATATGTTGTTTAATAGTTTCACATAAAAAAGATTCAAATACACTTATGCTTTGCTTGGGGACCTAGGCTTCGTCAATATCAAGCTTTAGTGCCACCTCGAATGGAATATGTTGATGTAGAGAGGTAGCTAGTATGATCACTACATATGACTCATGTCCTGAACTAGACTCTAAGTTTATGTAAATGGTAGGTGTACTTCTGGCTGCTTGAATGAATCTCCTAGTAGGTGGTAAGTATGGAGGTCAAACACCCCTAAGACATCCTCTAGATTTTCCTCTTCATCATGGTAGGTATGGAAGTCGGGTCATCATCTTCACTTGTTCTAATGGAGTAACAAACTGTGAGTAGAATCTAATCCCGAGCTCTATCTCTTCCCTAATGTCTTCTTCTACTTTTCTTTTCTTTTTCATTCTCTTCTTCTTTTTTTCTTTTTTTTCTTCCTTTTCTCTTTATTTTTCTTTTTTATTTTGATTAAGTTCATGAGAGAAGACATTTTTATTCTTATGAAGGTAATAAGCTACATCCTCATAAATCTTGACCTCAAGTACTACAAATGGTTTGAGATCTCCATTGACATAATATTCGATCCCATCCATGATGAACTTGATGCACTGATGTAAAGAGGATGGAACCATCTTGTTCTCATAAATCCAAGTTCACCCTAGCAAAGCATTGAATAATGTTTCAAAATCTATTATGTGAAACTTGGCTTCAGTCTTCCAATCATCTATCTCCAAAGGCAACACTATGGAGCCTAAGGCCCTCTTGCCTTGTTCATTGAATCCTTTCAACATCATCTTCTTAGATTAGAGTTTGGAGATGTTGATCCTCAAATAGGCAAGGGTTCTTAGGCTCATAATGTTCACTGATGCCCCCGAATCAACCAATACTATGTATAGCCTAAACTTGCCAACATCAATTGAGATGTAGAGGGGTGATTGTGCTCTATTGTCCCCAATAGTAGATGTTCATCTGAGAATGTGTCTCCTAGGACTTCTTTTGAAAAACATGTCTCCTCTCTTACTGGATTAGTAGCAATCAACTGAGATAAGCATATTTCAGGGTCAAGCAATGCTTTAATAAGTCACTCCCTCATTTCTTGAATAAAATAAAGGCATATATGCTTAACTTAGCTGACAACTTTCTAAGATGCACCAAGACATTGTAGTTGACTTTAGTTTGGTACTCCACAAGTAGATCCAAGGGTGGAGCATCTTGTGGAGGGGATATCTATTCACTAGAACTAATAACCTATTTACCCGTATCTTGAGGTGCTACCCGAGGACATAGAACTTTACAATTATGAAGGTTAATATCAATAACTTCTTGTGATGAGGAGCTTATGGAAAGTTCTACCTTCTCATCAGGTATACCTACAGCTTCTTCAAAAGGATCATTAGAGTTAGATGACTCCAAATCTATCTCGAGTGGTGAACCCTGAAGATTCAAAAAAGGGCAATCTATTTTTGATTCAGAATGGAATTGATCAGAATTATTTAAATTATTATTATTATGACTTGGAGAGCTATCAATGGGAATAAAATCACTGAGATCTTCAAAAGTAGACAAGATGTAAGTGAAATTATTCTTCTTCATTAATTTCTTCAATTTTGGTGGTACATGATAAAGGTCAAGTAAAATAAGCGGTATGAGTGGCTTGGTTCCCTCATCCATAGATACAACACTCCTGTTGATGGTGGAAGAGCTAGTAGATGTGGTAGCTACAGCAATGGGAGGAAGAATGCTGGACTTGGATGATGGTGGTGCTATGGAGCTATACCAGGCACATGGTGGCTACTGCTAGGCTTCCACCCTCCCTGAGTTATCCCTCACAACTGACAAACCTTCCTTAATGTTGGAGGTCAAATCATAGTCAGGCACTTGTAGAGAAAGTTTCTTCACTTTAGAGATATCTTTTTTAGAGGGACGGGATAGAGAGATGTCTCGACCTTCTTTTATCTTAAGAGGATCAGATGTTTCCCCAAAGACTACTTTAATGGAACCAAAATGTTGTTCAACTAAGTATTCTTTGGGGATCATTATGGCTCTTGACTTGTAGTTATGCTCAAGTCAATCCTTGAATGTAAAATAATCCTCTAAGATATGGCCTAGCATGTAGTAGTAGGAGTAGTAATTAGGATCATCACTCCTACCCACTTCTTCCAGATTTTTATGCTCGGGTAGCTAGAAATCTAGCTTCTTAAGTAGGTTCTTAAAGATTTTCTAACTACCTCCCTCTTGAATGAATATGGCATAATGAGTTTATTGGCAAGAGTAGGTGGATAATAGCTACCTGGTGATAGGTACTTGTATCATTGTTGTATAGGCTACTATGGTGGCTTTTGTTTTGGCCGAGGTAGTGGAAGAGGAGGTGGGAGTGAAGGCTACTGAGTTCTAAGCCTCTCAAACTATGCTCTCATTGCTACTTCCCCTTATCCACTACTACTATTATACATAACATCTTCTTAAACACTTTTTGAGGCTTAGGCTTGGATGATTGGTCTAAGAAAGGTAATTATTTAGCTTCCTCTTATAGATTATCCATCTTGCTAATTAATTTCTCAAATGTCTTAATAGTAAGACTCTTAAGCATAAGGTGATCAGGCCATGAATATTCTTGATAAGAATTTCAATGGCATGCTGCTCTTACAGATGTGGTTCACATTTTATACTTAGGTTTCTCCACCTAAGAATATAATTAACAAGATATTCATTGGGTTTTTATTTCTCTACAATAAGGTCCCCTATAATCACTCTCTACTGAGCTTATATGAATCTCTTGATAAAAATTGCTCTAACTTCAGAAAAGACTTTACCAAAATGTTAGCAGTTAGGCGTACCAATCAAAGGCCACTCTAGAAAGACTACTACAAATTGTTAGAAGAGTAGGGCATCATTACCACTAGCATTGCAATAACTGGACCTAAAGTGTGCAATATGCTGCCTAGGGTTCCCATTGCCATTGAATACCTTAAAGGATGGTGGAACAAACCCTTAGGGTATTGAACCACATCGAACTCCTCTCAGTAGGGTCTACCCTTTGGAACAGATGACCTCCGATTTGACCTATGCCAATGCCTCCTTCACTTGCTATTCTACCATCTACTTGATGCTTTTTCATGCATAGAGGTACTATCATTGTCTTCCTATGCAAGCTACCAGAATCCTTATCCATTGGAGTAGTGCTCTTAAGATGATTTAGGATATGTACCAACTCAGGTCTATCAGCCTCCACAGAAGTGGTTTGAGGGACAGGTGCTTGATTTTGCATTTCTAATACCACTACCATCAACTCCTCTACTCTCCTCTCTACCCTATCAATCTAATCATCCTTAAGCTTGATTTGTTGGAGAAGGTGTTGAGTTGAGTCTGATGCCTCACCTTCTTGAACTACAATGCCATGAGCTTTTTATTTGGATTGTTCCCTATGCAAGGATCCTCGGGTATAAACCATGTGAACGTTAGTGGTATCATCCAAAAGGTCATCCTCATCAGCATTGAAGTTTATCATACCCTCCTCTGGGTTAGAATGATCATTTCCAACTATCTTCCTTAACCGCAGCACAATAGTCCTCTAATATCTCCTTTAATGATTAATCATCCACTCTACCTAGAACCCCTAGGACATATGTCGGGGGGTGACTCACTACTGGACTGTGTCTTGAAGAGGTGATGCACTATATATTTTGGATAGGCAAGGTGTTATCTCTGACCAGTTCGACAATCATAAGAGTTAACTCGACATTTCCTTCTCGCTTCTCCTCTAGTTGTAGTGGTGGAGTGACTACGACACTCTTGGGCTGCCACTCCTTCTCTACCATTGGGGTGGGAGATCGATCAAGAGAGGTTAACCTCGCTTCAACTGGTAGAGTGGATGGAGCGTATTTGGGATGTAATCATATCACTAAAGGGGATGCCTTTTTCTCAAGTTGTTGACTTATGGTATTTGGCAGGCACTTCAGATAGCGGGACATGGACTGTGATGGTGGTTAGCGAGTGGAGTGGTGTGGTGGTGGTAGCACCGATTTCCTCTCTACCAAAGGTCTCTTCTTGTAGATGGAACCAGTAAGAACTATCCTGTTTGAGTTATTGACTCTATCAGCTCATCGATCATGATGGTCAATCAGTGTTGAGGTCGTCGATTGTTTGGAGAACCTCCTCTATTTACTTGCAACAACATTGGCCTCTATGGCCATTTCTCTATAGATCTGATCTCTTACACTTTTAGGGATCACCCATCTCAAGTCATGAATGGTGGTGGACTTAGATCATCCATGGACTCTCCCTACTCTCTTGAGCATGAACCTCAAACCAGCATAGCGTTTCCTCTCTCTCTATCAGATGTCTCATACTTTGTGAGTCATGGCGGTGATGCTATCCTCCTCACATCCTTCTCTTCCTCTATGACTGAGAGAGGGTGAAACCTATTACCACTGAGAAGGGGATAGGTCTCACGAATGAACCCTCTTTAGCTACATGGGAGGCTTCTTCAACCTCCTTGGCCATGCACTCATAGTACCTCTTAATCTTCTTATTCTTATTATGATGCTAAGTCTTGGTCAAGGGCGCATGATAGGAGTTAGTACTACCTCAACGGTGGGAGAAATAATCTCAAATGCAAGGACTAACTTCCTCTAAAAATTGGGGCTACGATAGAGGTGGTATTAGTTCTAACAAAAACTATGGCAGACACATGTGATACTCATGGCATTGGAACCTCTAAGGCTTTCTTCTTTAGGAATGGGAACTTGGTATCTGACTAGAGGTTGAATATAAAGTGGTTTCTTGTCAGCTACCTCCTCCCTACTCACTACACTGAGGGTAGGACCATCACAAGTGACCTTAAAATGCTTAAACCCAAGGCTAAACTTGATGACCAAGGATGAGGTGAGAATGGCCTGATCCATGGCCAAATCCACACTCAAGGCGAATGAGAAGATGAGCTTTCTAGATGACATGGTGCTTGAAAGAAATGAAGATTGGAGTTTTCCTCTTCGTTGCTGGAAAAAGAAAGGCATAGGATTAGACTTTGCTTTGGTTCTTGCTCTTTTAACTTGACTTTAGATTGAAACCCTCATTTAACAAATTTGGTTATGTTAGATGGGGTTCATATATTCATTGGAGAGATTTGTAATTTCAAGAAGGAATGTCTTTTGAACTTCATGGGAAGTGATCTTAAATGAATTTTGGAGATGTTAGATGAACCTAAGACTAGAATTGGTGACTTAGCATTCTAATGTGTATGCTAAGGTTTAGTGTGGTGTGTCTTGACTAAGCTTCAAAATTATAATTATCTAACTTTAAGAATTATTTAAGTTAAACATTATGGGAGATTTTACTTCAAATCTTGGAATAAATTGATTAATTTTAATTTACACTTTCTTGTTTCATTTAATGTATACTCAACATCTAATTATTATAAAGAGAAGAAGAAGGTATATTTTCTTATTACATTTAATGTATACCCCTTTCATCCCTACCCAAAGTTATTTTCTAAAGGGCATATTATTATGACTTTGGTTTCTTTATTGAACCATTTATAAATAGTTTTTTTGTTAAGCATAAGTTTGAGTTAGTCTTATGGAGTCTTATTCAAACATAAAAGGCTTCTTAGGATTAATAAAATTGAATCACTATTACATGAATAACATTAGACTATGTCTTTCCATCATCAATAGCATACACACTTCTTAATACTCATTATTCATAATATTAGATTTAATATATATATATATATATATAGATGATCACTAATGCATGAATTTGATAGAAAAAAAAGATTCCATTTCATAGTTAAGCATATGTAGGCACGTATTAGAGATTTAAGCAAGGACGTGCTATTATTAAGCTAGGAAAATGAGAATATCTAAGACCTCCTTGGGGATACTTAAAGCCTCGTATTCATAGGATGTCTAAACTATATACTTGCTAACTTAAGTACATGTAAATATAGGCATAAACATAAAAATGAAAATCATGCAAAGGTTATATAAAAGCAAATCTATTATTCATGTTAAGCAAAGTTCTATCCCAAATTCTAGCATGCGCATACACATGAATGATATTAAGCAAGCACGTGCCGTTATTAACCCAGTGAAGTGAGATTATCTAAGAGCTCCTTGGGGCTACTTAAAGCCTAATGTTCCTGAGATGTTCTGACTATATACTTGTAACTCCAAACATTTGTAAACATACACATGAATCATGAAAACAAAATAATCCTTTACAATCTTTAAATTATAACTAAATGCAAACTTAATTGAAGATTTATAGCTATCATTAGCTTAAATTTTACATTATTAGCTTATAGTTTTGAAAGTAATTTGGGATTTACTACTGATAATAGCCACACCTATAATATTTATCCAACACATGCAACTTATGCGCAACCATATTCTTTTGATTCTCATTTTTTAGAAAAATATGAACATGTGAAATTAAATACATGCACGTTTATAATGATTGAGAAGTAATTAAACATTTCCACATAACACATTCAATTACATTAAGTCTTAAGGACAATCAAGCCAAATAAATATTTCTTAAGGCTAACCAAAGTTCTTATAAGGTTTTATTTTGATATTTAAGTTGTTAAAATATAAAGAGGAGAGATGATACTTAGTATTCACCCCATCCCATGTTGATGGTTTGATATACTTAAATAAAATAATTAAATGGGTTTTATGGACTGATTAGGTTCAAGTCATTAAGCACATCAACTTAATTACCCTTCCCTAAACATCTTTAATTTAATTAATTACTTGATCATGAGCCCTCATTGATATGCTTTTGGGAGGGAAAAATTTGCAATGCACCTAAGGGAATCTAATGCAATTAGGCTCATAATTATGTTAAGGAAGGAAAGAATCTAAGTTAAGTACTCTTACAATTTTCCCATACCAATAGGTTATTCATAATTTCTTTAATGAGTTTATGCTATTAAACATATAAAAGAAATTAATGGATTATGTTTGAATTATCTGAACTAGTCATTAATTTTGTTTAATTTTTATTTTATCATGAATTTTTTTTCTAATTAATCCTTAATTATCACACATGTTAATTAACCCTCTTGAGGAAATACATTTCAAAAAACTAGGAAAGGGGTCCTAATTTCTTCTCTTCACTATTTCCATTATTCATAATGATTAATTATCATTAATTATTTAATTTTCACTATTTATCAATTTTAAAATTATTTAATTAATTAATGAGAGTAATTAGGCTTGAAATTCTAGATTCTTTAAATTACATCCCATGGACTCCTCCCACTAAATTTATAATTAATTAGTCAAGTAATTTAACCTTAATTGAAGTAATTAACCTAAGCTTCAAACCATAATTAAGAACTATTCACTAGACATAAATTAGGGGTTTCATTTTTCTTAAATTCTCTTATGTCAAACCTTTCCAAAACGGGTTTATTTTCATTTTTTGGATTTTTCCACAATTAGTTATGGATTTTTTGAAGTTCTAGAAATTTAATTACATTTTTAAAGCCTAATTAACCTTTTAAACCAGTGCCATGCAGACGCTAAGGCGATAGCCCTTTCCATGTGGCATTGTGGTATTGGTTACTTAAATCATCCTACGCAGCAAATGACTCAGCTGTGGCACACGCAATTTCTTCTCAACCGTTCGACCTCAGAATGGATGGTTGAGAATAATCCCATGATTTCAAAGAGCTTAAATCAAAATTTTTAACATGATTAATCATGACCATCCATTCTAACCATATGGCACGGACGACCAATGATCCATCGTCTAACAAGCGCCAGAAGATAGACAATGTCCACTTTTTGCCACTTGATCTAAGCTCACTAGAGCTCATCGATGATGAAATTGACTCCAAAATAATCAAAGAATGAATCTAGGAAGATCCTACGATGGAGATCATATGAACATGATTCACTTTAAAAGGCCAACAATTAAGGGTCAAAGCTACAGTTGCCAGGTTTTTGCATCAAAGCTATAGATCGGTGGTCTGCTGATAGAGGTTGCTTCATTAGCATAGCCCTATATGATAGGTGGGTTTAAGAAAGTAGCTATTGCAAAGCCCATATCTTTATAAAATATAACTGATGTGTGCTATTTGGATTTTTTGGACATCTATTTTGCAAGGCTTAAGAATTATTTTAGACTTTGAAATATAAATTTGAGTTTAAAATTAAGTTAGGATCTATGAGATCTAGGATTAGCAGGAGCTAAACCCTATCAGTAGATGGGTATAGAGGTCTCTTGTGAATCCCAATAGAAGTCCCTTAAGAAAATCATAGATTTTATCTTTAGTTTTAGGCTGGATTGTATAAGGGCAGAGCTCGGCTACCCATTTTCTCTTTCTTTCGAGTGTATAGTGTTACCTAGCCACATTGGCCTTTTCTAATTTAAAATTGGCTTGATTTATTTTGGGTGCACAATAGAATCAATGTGCTTTTTTAGGTTTTTTTCTATGCTATATTTTCACTGATGGATTCTTGGATGATTAGGCTCTTAGGGAAACTAAATTTTCTACCCAACCTAAATCTAATCAACTTAAATAAAAAAAGAAACTCAAAACTTCACATTAATTAAAGCCCTAAAAAGACTTAAAATCAACTAAAAATAATTAGGTTTTGCAAACCATGCTACATATTCTTCTAACTTCATGAATTTGGTACTTCACTCATTGCACATAAGGGGCATCTGACTTGTGAGGATGACTGCCTTCTTGAGAAATTATGCCTTCTCTTCTTCATTTGGACCATAACAAATTCTAATTGCATGTCATTTAGGCATAAAATGCATACCCCAAGACCTTAAATGAATCATGAGTCAAAATATTTAAAAGTTGAAAATGTATATTAGTTAAGTGCATTTCATACTCTACATGATCTTAGGGATTAGGGAGTGAGTCTAGGTTGTCAGATTCTTTTCTAAAATGCAACAGCCCTGCCATCTTACATACATGAGACTTGGCATCATGGATTTAAAATACGCTTAGGTAGTGTTAGCTGGTTGCCCTTCCAGCTGATTTATAAGTCAAGAAGAGTCAAGGATATGTTTATTTCCTCAAATGAGAGCAATGACCAATAATTCCTAAAAGTGAAACTAGGTTAAGTATCTGACTTCTATTAGAAGCACTATTAGACTTAGGTTTTGAAGCATCCTATTAGAATAAGTCTTTGACCCTAAGCATTTTTATAATCTTGTGTTGTTAGAATCTAAGTCTTATATTTTTAATAAAATGTCAACTTGAAATTTATATTAAATTCTAAAATTTAAACCGTAATGGCAAGATAGTTAAAATGTCTACTAAGCATCCTAGTATTAATATGCATTTCCTACTTCATCTCAATTGGCTCCCAAAAGAACTCTTTCCACTTTGGATTATTCCTAATTGAAATTCCAAAATATCATTTTCTTTGGAAACCAGTGTAGAAATCCAAAAAAATAATAGCTTATTTCTTTAATCGAGAGTATTCTTAGGAAGAGATCTTTCATTTCTAAGATGTAATTAAAAATAAGAGCTTGCCCTTATAGGGAATCATGAACTTAGTTTAAAATAAACCCTACTCTACTTCCCATGTAGTTCATGGGAAAACTCTTTAGCACATTAAAGACCCATTAGCCTTAGTAGTCTTCTATTAAATGATCGAATCTATTATAGGATAACATGTTTATCTTCTAAGATATGTTTACTCCTTAATGATGTATTTGATCATCCAAATAAGAAATTCCTAAAATCTATGTGGTTTCTAAATTTTCCTATTGTGATATTTTCTAGCGACTATGCTGGGATTAGTTTCTCTCTCCATCTTTAGAAGTAAGCTATTTTTAATATATTGGCAGTATACTTGTGTCACTCACAGTTTAGGATAGCCTTTTCTCCATTGGATTCCTCTCATTTCATTCTTGGTTGAGCACATCCAACATCTTGAATTGAGTTTCTAGAACTCATCATTTGTCTCAATTAAATGACTGGGTCCTAGAACCAACTCCCTTTAAAATAAAATAAATTAAAAAAATTCATTTTTGTTAGACTTGAGTCTGGTCAAGATGGATTTGATATCATTCATTTATGGAAAAGAAATATTATATTCAAAAATTTTGAAAATCATTTGAAATTTTAAAAAAAATGTAAATCTCCAAGTTAAATTTGTCCTTGATTTTTACTTTTCCTTTGTACTAAAGGTAAAGAGTCTCAAGACAACGTCCTTAAATTGATACCTTTTGTTGAATACATTTAAAGGTAGTAAAAACCTAAGGATGTATATTGAAATGAAGGAGTTCTTTCAAACTTTAAGAAAATCCAAGAAATCAAAGGAAATGGGCATAGTCTTGCTTATTGCCCTTTACCACCTTGATTGAAGCTTGAATTGCATTCCTAAATAAAGAATTAACTCAAAAGAAAATTATAAAAGAATGCTTTATTGACTTTAGGTAAGGTTGATTAAGGAATTAAATGTGAGCCTTCTACTTTTATAAAAGGAAATTTTCTTAAATGCAATTCAGCTTTAATCTTAATCATTTTACAATTCATCTCCATATGTCCACTAGAATTTTGAAAAATTAGTCATCTAAGATGGCCAAATCTAAGGAGTGACTTGGAGGTAACCCTCTTTTAGACCCTCTGGAAAGCTTGAATCATTAAGATTTTAGGAGAGTCCAAAGATGAAGATGACATGATAAAATCTCACTTTTGCTCCTAATCAATAAAAGAAAAGATATTGCAGTGAAAGAGAATTCTGATTTTTTTGATAAAGTTGAAATGAATAGAATTTAAACATAATAAATTTAGATCAACTTCCTTAATGGGAGTCTTCTACCATTGCATGATTAATATTTCATAGAAGTCCTTAATTAATTTTAAGAAAAATCCTAAAAATAGCATTTAATGAAAATTTTAATCCATCTAAAAAAATCATGACTTTAAAATTAGGTTCTAATGGTGATATTTCTATCTCTCAAAGTAAAAAATATGAAAATTCTAGCTATGGTAGATTGATAGATAAATCACTTGGGGCTTTATTAGCCCAAATTCATGAAAAAGCCTTAATTTTCATCGTTCAAAAACTAAGGCACTACATGCTTTAATACAAAGTAAATCTGATTTCAAGGATGAACCCATGGCAATATCTTATGACCCGTATAACATTATCTGGATGTTTAGCATGTTGGTCAATGATTTTATTACAATTTGAGATTCCCTTTATTCCCCTTCATGCTGTAAAAGGTCAAGTTGCAACCGACTTCTTAGCTGCACATTCTTTACCAAGGGTTCTCCTTTAAATGATGATCTTCTAAATGAACAGATCATGATATAAGAAGGTGAACCTAAAGCCACTTGGGAATTACATTTTGATGATACAACATCATCAAAGAAAATTAAAGAAATGAATTCATCTATCCAAGGGAAGGTAGGGATTGGATTCACTTCAAAAGAATGATAAGGTACTCTTACCATTTGTCTTAGCCTTTATCTCTCAACTTTTGAGAGTTGGGGTACTGACATCATGCATATTGAGGATAGAGTTGGACCTACCTTACCTTCATATCAAAAGGAAAATAATTGAAATAAAGAGTCACACCACCTCAAATAACATTAAAAAAATAATGAATAAATCATTTTAAAAGAAAATAAAAGAAAGTAATAAAAATGTATTCACTTTAAAATATGGTGTTTTTGCCCATCTTAGAAAAGTTGCTTGCAAAATCGAGCATCATAATGCTCTATAAAATAAGGAAAATG
The DNA here is from genome assembly GCA_021442155.1 of Cymbidium sinense. Lineage (NCBI taxonomy): Eukaryota > Viridiplantae > Streptophyta > Magnoliopsida > Asparagales > Orchidaceae > Cymbidium > Cymbidium sinense. The sequence continues at coordinate 32,723,528 of CM038229.1, forward strand.
AAATTATCATTAACTAGGTCATTACATAATTTTGTAATTTGTCTTCTCTAATTATAAGCAACCTCGATATGGCATTCCACTAGAATGGAGTTCTAGGGTTATCTTTTATGATGAAGATTTACTACTAAGAACTTATCAACATCTTAGTAGATGTGGAAAACTCAAAAAGAAAATCTCTTGAATGCTTGTTGATCCGGTGCATCAATCAACATCAATTGTAAACAATTATGAAAGTGAATATACATAGGCCCAATTCTAATATAATCTTGATAAGATGGTTCCATATGGATTCAATCAAGTAAAGAAAGGAGTTTTCAATTCAATGAAAATTTAATTTTCAAAACTCGATTTAAAATAAGAACTTAATCTCGATCACTTTATTGGTTGAAGATGAAAAATCAAATATTGGAATAGATTCTTAAGAATTTAGGAACATTTTTAATGCTCTTAGATGGTCTTATCCAGCCCAAATAAAATGATGAAGAATGAAATGAAATGAAAGAAAAAGAGGAAAAGAAATAATTATTGTGAAAGGATGTGTATATCCATTATGTATTCATGAGCTTAGAGTCTTTAGGAATGTCATTTTGTCAATCCTAAATGACCTCACTGAGTATGATATTGAATCAAAGAATTAGAAAGTGTCATATCATGCAATATGACCAATCAACCAAAATAAAGAATTAAGTCACAATAAATGTTGTATTCAGACAAATAGTTAAATGCATCCAATATCCTAGTAAATATTGTATCTAGGAAAAATATCAAATGTAATATTTTACAAGGAGTTGAAATGTTATTGAAATTTTAACAAAAGAAAGAAAGAAAAAAAAAAAAGGGATGGAAGGACTATATTCAAAATCAAAAGGATGAAGTTTGAAATTTCTGAGTATGTGGGCATTTTAACTTTAAACTTCTCTACATCAAAATAAAGTGGTAGGGTTATAAGTCAAAACTTTCCCCTAGCTTAAAAAAAAAAGATGTCTGATACTTTGTCATCATGGCTTTTTCCATGTTGGGTGCACTCACATGGTAGGTCAAAGAGATAATAGATCATTTTTCCAAGAATCCTGATCTTTTGTATGTCAAATATTTAATTAAGTATAATTTGATTCCATTACAAGGAATCTATAGATAATAGCCATAAGAAAGAAAAGCTATGTATCATTCAATAAATTGGAACCCATAAGTTGGTTTGAAATTCAGTACTATAGAGCCATTGAAAGATGAGAATTATTAAATAGTCAGGGTCCTGAATTGATTTAGCAAAGCTACCTAGATGGTCAGGGAAAATAATTTGAAGGGTTGGTGAGTGCCCCTCACCATCTTTTACTGATGTTTGAACACTAGTCATGCTTAGCTATAATCAAAAAAGAAATTTAAAAACATGAATAGAGAAACTCATATTGTAAAATAAAAGGTAAGTTTCACCTCAACAAGGCATTTCATTATAATCACTTCTGTGATAGTAAATCTAGCCATCCAACTCACTAATGCCTTCCTATGCCAAATCATGGGTTCATCTTATCTTTTCTCATCCTTCCCATGGACACTCGTTGGTCACATGGGATGAGGACTCACCATATAAGTGCTCTTTAGCAAAGTTTGTGCTCAATCCTTCTAGTAGATCCTTGGAGGTATTTGGAGATAAAATCATTCTAGTGGAAGTTAGCATGCTTTCCTCAGCAACAGGAATGGAAATGACCTCTTCTAAATTCTTTGCTTTGTTGGCTTTCTTCCAAAGGCCTACCCATAAGTGCTTACGATCAATATCACCGTAAGGACTCTTAGCATCTATAGTAGTTATGTTTTCCTAGTTCACAGACCTAACCCTTAAAGTTTAAAAATCTATTTGAGCAAGTAGTTGAAGAAAATGTTGGATGCACAAAAGGATAGAAGGATCCATTTATAGTTTCTAGTGCATTGGAAAAATAGATTTAGTCAAAAGGTGATGTGACCTCTCATAATTGCATAAATCTTATATGGTATAGTTCATTAAATGTTTACAGTTAGTCATTTTTCAATTTTCTATTCTTTTACAAGATACCTCTATAAGCACAAAAAAATCAGAGAGTTAAATGTATACCCAAGTAGTGGACAGATCTAAGCTACCTGAAGGGTCTAATAACTAAGACAAACATACTCTCTATTTGAAAGTGTTAGAATAAAATAACGACTAAGAGAATATGTCATGAATCAACTCACTGAAAATAAGAGAATACTCAAAGGGATAAGAAAGCTATACCACTCAGCTCTGTCTTCACTCATGTACCCACACAATGATGAGCTACTTTTCTCTACTGACCGCTAGGTCTATACCGGCTCACAAGTATACCCATCATCAGCCTAGGTGGGCATCCACTTATACTCGATTTACCTTATATGTACTTTCTATGTATAGTCATCCCTTGGTATTATAAAAAAGGAATCCCTCTCTTATGAAGGGATCTTTTGTTTATTTTCTCTAGGCCCTTAGTCTTTGTACTCTAATTTTCAAACTTCTCTACTTTCCTATTTTCCTATTTGCAATATTTCTATCTAACCCTATTTTCCAAGTATCTCAGAAGGTTTCTCCTCCCTACATAGAGAAATTTAGGTTCAACAATATGGTAATTTAAACTGCCACTAAAAATTCAAAATTATGGCTATTTATATAACCACAATTTTGATTTTTTAATTTTATTTTAGGTCAATATAGTTCAACTATTTCAATAAAGTCAAAAGCAACTAAGCAACCATAGGAATCAGGCTTCAATATTTTGAATTATAACATCTAAATTTTTTAAACTCATTTATAAGAACATAAAAAACATACACCATTTATAACAATAGATTATTTTTTTAAAAAAAATGTTATTAGAATATATGCTTTATTACATCACAAAATAGTCACCCATTATTAGATTATAAATAAAAAATAGTTCACACTATCACACTTAAAAAAAGAAAGACGTTAGAATAAGAGCTTTCAAGCTAAAAATATTGAAAGCTTTTTACTTTTTCATTTATAAATGTATACTCCATGGAATAATCACTAAGAAAATGCATAAAGCGTCTACCTCAATATAATATGTCAAAAGTTGGATTTGCTTTAATGCATGCAATTGGCACATCATTTCTTTGTAAGCTAGCTACACCACCAGTTGACTCACATAAGCTAGTTTAGTTCTTGACTCTAAGGTGATGCCCAACTAAGAAAATTTGATGTCGACTCCAATGTGCTACCTAGCCAAGCTATTTTAGTGTCATCTCCCTTTTATATAGAATTCTCCTTACAATCAAATTCAACTAAAGATCTATACAATATAAACTAGGTAGCATAAAACATTCAAGCAAAACAAAATTTTACCACTTTTAATCTATCTAGTTTGATAACTCAAGCAAAGATTTCATCAAAATTAGATCATACTTGCTTAAAAAGATGCTAGTGAAGAAGAGTAGCAATAACCATATTAAAGATCACACATAGATAAGATAGAAAAGTTAAGCAAAAATTTCATGATAATCGCATCATTGTTGTATATCAAGTATTTCACAATAATATTAGTCAACACAAAAAAGGAACAAGCATGTTATGATAAGAATTATATAATGAATGCTAATTATACATAATATTATTTGTAGTTTAGGAAGAGATCACTCATGAATAATAAATATTAACTATTGAAGATGCCCATCTCATTCTCCCAATGCATCATTCTTCAAAAGAATGGTTAGTGCCTCATTATTATTAATAATGAAAATGAATAATTAATAACATCATGATGAGTGTAATTAAAATAAAAATCATTGATGAATACTTTACATACCACATGTAAACCTTTTGGGTTGGATAAGGCATCGACATTCTCCATAAACTATATGATCTTTGATTTTAATGAATGCATCTTATCATTGAGTTTGGTAACTTGTGAAATGCTACTACAACTATTGCTTTCACATTTATTGATGATTTAAGAAAAGTATCAAGTTGGAGTGACTCTAAATCCATGTGTTCATACTTTTCCTAGTTGTTCAGGATCCATGACCATATTAAATACCTTTTCATTTTCCTTTTGGTTTTAATCCCTAGGTGTTACACCACTCATACTATGAATTTCACTAAATTATATCTAGATTTAAAAAAAAATTTAAAGTGACTAATGTGATGCATCATTAGGAATATGCTAATTTAATTTTGTTCTCCTCAATATTCGCACATATATTTAGAGGTAACTTTTGAATGATAGGTTGTGCACCCTTTATGCCTCACAAGGCACCATGATCATTTGAAAAAGAAAAGATTTAAAATGAGTTTATAGATTAGTAACATTTGATAATTATAGTAAATAAATGAGTTTACAAACCTATAGGCCAAATCCAATCATCTATTTCTCTTCTCATGATCTATAAAATTTCTAAAGGTGATAAAATATTATCATGATGATTGAGTATGGAAGCTTACACTAGTGATTTATCACCTAATACATATGAAATTACTTTGCATATGGATTCCTTGTAGTTAAGAACTTATAATATAATCTCTCTTCATTTTATAGACATTCCATATTGACTCATGTAGCAAATTAGATCCTTATAAATATTTAGAACATAAATATAATTCTATCTAAGAAATTATATTCTTTTATAATCGACCCCTTAACATGTGCCTTATTATCAACAAAGACTTTTAATACTAAAATAATTATTCATTTTAATAGTTTATATAACTACATAGTCATCTAATAATTATAAATATTATAGTAGATTACCTATAAATGGTAACATCTATCTAAAATTTACAAGACCACAATAACTGAACCATGATAGCAAAGAATGATGGGAGAAAATATTTTTTTCATTAGACAAAGTCATCATAATATTATGATGCAACTTGTCTAACTCATTTGGATTAATAATAATGGCACATTGGCTTTAGAAATAAGGATATCTACACAACATTGCTTATAACTCCCTCTCATAGAGCAATGGAACTAGATGCAATGTAAGATATCATTAATAAAGATATGGTAGTCATAACTTTTTGTACCCATAATTTTACAATCATTCATATAAAAATCAAAAAATATTTGATGCATGCCCTTTAAGCATATTCATATTCTTAAGTTGTTCAAAACATCAACTTTGCTTATTTGACATTATGAGGCTAGCTAGTGGTAAAATATAACGACTTGGATGAATAATATGAGGATGCAACCTAGTTTTCACAATAATATCAAAGTACCAATAAAGCTATCACTTTTTTCTATATGCATGGCATCCAAATTATATGGTAACATGTTATACTACATAAAAATGTAAGTAAAAAAATATATTATTTTTTATATGGTTGAATCACTCAATTATATTTTCAATGATCTAGCAAATTTCTTTTTTAAATTTTTTTAGCTAAGTTTAGAGGGAAAGTTCATTTAATAGGTACAATACTCTAAGTGAGTTTCTAGTGTAGTGAAGCTCTAAAAGGCTAATGTCAACTTCATAAACCTAAACTTAGTGTACCTAAGTGATGAATACATCTTGTTTAGGATCAATGTATTAGTCTAATAGATATTTGGTTTTCTTATAATGAGTGTCCTCAATGCCTTCTATTGTACCATTAAATAAAGACACACCTAGTTAACTTTAAGAAGATGGCTTTTATAATAGAAGTTCTCTATTATTACAAGGTGATTCTATTTGGCTTAATGAATATAAACATCATAAATCAGTGGATTATGGATTGTGTCTTGAAGACTCGAAGGGGATGAACAAAAAATTATATGTGGATGACCTGCTAGTGAGGAGAAAATCCATTATGTAGCATATTAAAGATTAAAAAGATGCATTTGCTTATTTAAAGAGGTGGAATATGTGATTTGCTAGTGTACTTGATGTGTGATGTGGTGCAAGCACATGGTCACATCAAGTAATAAAGTGAATAAAGTATCATTCCCTTAAAAATTGAACATTAATTCTCCAAATAGGTTGACTATTTGATTATTAAGATAATTAATAATGGGATGCAAGAATGGAGACTAACACTAATCTTAAATATACTAACAAAACTAATGATAATGAAATTTTATGGAAGAGAACTCAAAACATTTAATTGTAGGGGTTGGATTCTCTAATGTTTGTGTAAATAAAATTTTAGTAAAGATGGAGTCCATTGATGTTCGAACAAAGTAGCCACTATATTTCACTCAAAATGTAAGGGAATTTATTTTTCAAGAATAACCTACCTATCAGTGGTTCAAAATAGCCAAATAATTCACCTTTATGACTTTGTATTGTAATTAACCCAATAATAAATTTAATGTAATAAAATTTGTGAAAGCTTTTTAGATCTTTAAAAAGACAACACATCATTTTCATAATTATCTCTAACTTGCAACTCATCATAGTATTTTGTACTCAAATCCACTTGAATCCTCTCTATTCTAAAGGAATCTCCTAATCTATTGAACATGATGGTTAGTTAATCTAATAGTCGATAAAACATAGTATAAAATATGCAATCATTAACAAATAAAACTTTAAGCTTCATTAAAAATAAAAATATGCATAAATCAAACTTAGCTACATCCAATGCTTAGAAAAGGGGATTTAGTTCATAATGAAAAAAAATACAAATGTTTATTTAATTAACATGATTATAATGATGAAAAGATAGATGAGATTAGAAAAAACTGATAAGATGCTCATTTAGATGCCTCCCTCATCAATGTTCCACTTTGCTTAAGAAATATTCTTGAAAACCTCTCTAAAGTTTGTTTAAATCTTTAGCAAAAGCCCCCTTTTGAATCCTAAAATTTTTTTTACAGATATTGGAATAGATTCTAGGAAAGTTTCTTTGGTCATCTTAACGATTTGCTTAAATACAATAGTATAAAATCTCTGTAAAAAAGGATCATTTTAATTGGCACTAGCACAAGGTTCCTTAAATCAAGAAGGGAGAGGAAGGCTACTCATGGAGGTTCTACCACTTGGAGAAAGAAAGCATCAAGAGGACTTTGAGCTTGAAGGATGCATGAATACCATGTGGAAGGCATAAGTTTATTCAGACTTTGTCATGTTGTGTAGTATTTTATTAATTATCATGCAAATGTGCATTGTCTCATATAATTGGTCAAATTATATAGTATCATGTAATATTTATTATGAATTTGAGTTAAATATGTTTATGGTTAATTTAATTAGCCATATTTAATTAACTAAACAGGAGGGTCCAGTGACAACAATGAGTGAGAATGGTTAAATGGGTCGACTCCTCTTCTATCACCTATTCCATCCAAATTTAAAATTTGAAGGTATCTTTTGTATTAAAACATTATTTACCTATTAATGAAGACATTATACTATGTTTTGAGTAAAAATTTAGTGAAATATTTTTGTAGTTGGCGCTCGATGGTTGCCTAAGGGAGAGGGTTTGATGATCCTACTTCCAACACCATTTTGGAGATTAGTGCTTTTACTTTACTCGCTTTAATTTTATGTGTTTTATTTTCCTTGAAATTCTATATTTTGGGTTGCTTTAAAATTTTTTTACTTTATAAAAAATTAAAATCCTAATTTTTCTTTCTAAAATCTAATTTAATTATTATTGGAATTGGTTGGCTTGTTTTAAGGTTTTTTCAAACTAGTCTTTGAGTTACTTACCTTTAGCTAGCTAAATCTCAACTAAAAATTATCAAAATATGTAGATCCGTAGTTGAAATCACCCTCTATAATCTTAATGTGTTGATTAGAGGATGTTCATTATAAATTATTTGAGTTTATTAAACCCAAAGTCCAAATCTAGAAAAGCCATTTAGCTATTTTCTATGTGACCAGTCCTGGGAGAAATTCTAAAAAAAAATATCAAGATCTTTCTAAGATTTATGAAACATTCTTGATCATAATTATAATATTCATCTTAAAATTTACCTTTTATGTTAATGTGATTTAGATCCCTAGATGAAAATTTCTAATTATTAGCACTTGTTGCTAACAAATGCTTGGTGAACTTCGTTACTCTTCTAAAATATAATTCCACTTAAATTTAAACACCACCACATATACCCTTACTCTCCTCAGAATCTTAGAAAGCCCACGTATTACCAACTTGATTACTCAGTGATCTTTTTATGCCACCACATCATCTGATGTCAGAGCATGGTTAATTGGTGGATAGTATAGTGGTGGGCACCAAAAAAGTAGGAATCTTGGAGAGGCATTACCATAGTGTTGAATTGACTTCCCAAAATATGTAATCTCTTAAATTTTAACTTTATTTACTACCTTAAATTATAAATTTCTTTCCATTGTAAAATCTTGTGGTAGATTAGATGTTTGATGCATTTCTATTAATTATTGTAAGGTTGACAATTAATTGGCTCCACCTTACATTGACCTTGGAATTAACCTTAAGCCTATCCTACTTAAATTTACTTGAATAAATCTTAATTAGTGAGTGTGTGATATACAAAGATAATTAAAACTTTTCTTGATTTCTATTAACATAAAAAAACCTACCTTGAATAATTTATGATTTTTTATCTACATCTAGTTTAATTATTTTATATTAGTTTACTACTAATTATAATTTACATTTTATTAAAGCTTTCACTCATTATTTTGAGTAATTTATTTTCTTTAGATTAGAAAACATCATTACATATTTAAAATTTTATAAAAGATTAAGTGTCTTATTGCATCTATAATTATTGCATCATGCCACTTAAATTTGTTAATCAGGATCATATATATAACATGATTGGGAGGCAAAAGAAAAATTCAATAGGCTTCACGGCATAATGATGAACCTAGCTATCCAAGTTTAAAACATGAATGTTAAGGCACCAATCTGACTTGTGGTCCAAAACATGTAGAAGATGATCATTTAGAAGAAGAACTTATAGAGAATTATATAAAGCACATTCATCTTAGAAGACAACCTATTTGAAATCATTACAGTGTTATCCGCCATAGGAATTATGAAGTTATTAATAAATCCATTAATAAAGTCAAAGTAGCTGCCCTTACATATTATGGAGTTCATGATCCCAATAGGTTCTTAGATTGGCTTACATCAGATGATCACTAATGAACCTTTGTTAAAATAAAATTGACATGTTATGCAAAATTCTATTTGAAAAATGTTTGATGAGAGTACTTAGGGAAGGAAGAAACAAACTTACTTTGGTAGATTTGAAAGAAATTCTTAGTGATAAGTATTGCTCGAGAAACCATGAGAAGAAATTGCATGAATAATTAATGACTCTTAGACCAAAAATATATATGCAAGTCATAGAATATATGAATATGTTTGAGTATTTAGTAGCCAAAACCATCTACATAGATAAGAAGTGGCTATTAGCCAATAAATTTGTTATTGTTCTTAGAAGTGAAATTAGATATGAGGCTGAGTTATAAGGCCCTCAAGAAGATGCTTTCATTATGATTTGCTCTTACAGAAGAGCATAAGAAAACAACTATTCTTTTATAGTAATAGGTATAAATTCAACTTTACAATCATCCTCTTATTCAACTCAAAAGCTTATTACCAAACTTGCACAATTATATTCTAATGTGCAACAAAATAAGACTAGCCTTGAGTCATCTTCTAAAACTAGGCATATTATTTTCCAAGTGTCATAAAAAGGGCCACATACAACGCATCAATGTAAGGACAACATCATATTTCTAGATGGGGCTAATGAAAATATAAAAGATGGGGCTAAGAATGGAGTTGAAGAAATCAATTATGCACACCTTTATCAGATGAGAAATTAGATCATATGAGATCCTCTAAGTGTTATGAGATAAATTATTATATATAGGGAAGAGGAGATTAGAAAATGAGAAATATTTTCTCCATAAAGGTTTTATCAATGAAGAAGAGATGTAAAATGGTGATTGATGGAGTTAGTGTAATGAATGCCAATTTTCACCCATGTCATTATTATGTTAAACCTAAAGATTAAACCCCCACCTTTAGTTATTCCATGTGAGTTGGGTGAATCATAAATCTTTTCCTATTACATTTAGATGCATTGCCTCTATCATGGTTTGAAGCTATGTTTGCTATATTTAGTATGATGTCTTTCCAATGAAAATCACACATAACTTTTTAGAAAGGCCTCATCTTTATTATTTGAATTTCATTCATCATGGTTAAGTGAACACTTATGTGTTAAATATAATGATAAGATCATATAATTATTTTCTATAATATTAATTTAAATAGGCATATTACTCCTTCATATATAGTTTTCCTTACAAATTCTCATAAACTCAGTCATGATTTACAACCAAAGCCTAGTCAAAAGATGAATGTCAAATTTTTGTTGATAGTATATTCATCCCTTACAGCTAAGAAGATTACTAGTGACATAGATTCAGTAAGTCCTATATCGTTATACTTACCTATGGAAATTCCAGTGGTAACATATTATTCAACACCTTACTTAAGAATTTTTTTATCTTCCATTCTGATATCTCTTTAAATTAAAAGAAATTGTAAACAAACCACCTAAAATTATATTCTTCATATTACAACTCCACTATTTTCTGAGTTTAAGAATTTGTATTCAAATGACCTACTTGATGGTTTATAACTTATGAGGGATAAATAACATGCTATTCACTTTGTTATGGGTTAACAACTCCAAAATTAACTTCATTTTAAAATAACTCTATTAAACATTTAGAGATGAAAAGATAAGTTGATGAACTGCTTGGTAATAATTCATCCAAGAGAGTTTATGTTTATGTGCAGCTCAATCATTATTATCCCCTAAGAAGATGATATGCAAAGAATATATATTGATAGTATAGCTATCAACAAGATTACTATAAGTATAAATTTTTAATTCATAGGTTGGATGAGATGTTATATCTTGTTTAGAATGCAACAAATTTCTCCAAAATATATATGAAAAGTGGATATCATCATTTCAGAATTCAAATAAGGGATGAATGAGAAACTACTTTCAAAATCCCTGATGAACAGTGTGAATGACTAGTCATGCCTATTGGACTATCTAATGCTACTAACATATTCATGAAATTGATGAATACAATGTTAAAATCTTTTTTTGGGAATTATTGATTCTTTTTCATACTTGAAGAAAAATGAAACTATCCCTAACTTTCTATACTTACTACTCACATGGAATGGTTGCCAACTAACACCACCTAATCAATTTTGAATCTATGAGTTCAATCTTATGTATGCAAGATAGTTGAGTTATTGTATTAGAAAATAGGATTGATCAAATCCTATTGAGTCTGACTCATAGTGACCATTTAACAAAGAATGACTTTGGTTATCAAATGATTGAACAACCGGGATCAATTTCCTTATGATACTTAGTTGACATTCATCAAAAGGATCTAATGAATTATGAGTTCAATAGATCTTGTTTAGCAGAAAGACGGATATTTCTTGCTCATTATCAGAGAATCACTTATTCAAAAACCTCATGTGGGGCTGATAGTTTTCATTCCCCTTCCCCATCTCCTCATGGAAAACCCTTGTCACTCCGCTATCCCCTTCTAGAGGTATTTTAGTGATAGGTTCTATAGAACTGGACGATCTGTTTGGTCAAATACCTAGAAAAACTCCTATGTTCCTTTCATTATGGTATTTCAACAAGTTCTGGATGACAAGCCTAAAGGTTATCTTCTTGATGATATCGATATTGATGATAGTGATGATATTGATGATAGTGACGATGACCTTGATATTGATACGAGTCGCTAACTATAATGAATGTGCTAACTATGTATATGACGCTAAAAATAGACCGATTTGATATAACCCTTCAATTTAAATTAGCAAAATCAATGTCTCCTTGCATAATATGGATTCCAAACATTCATGATCTGCATGTGAATGAGTTGAATTACTTATCCTTCGGTCTATTAGAGAACTATCTCTGGGATTGTGAAAGATGTTCCACTGGAAAGATTCTTGTTATTACCGACTCATATTCCCCAAAAGTGGATCCCACTCTAATAGCTCCGAATAAATTCAATACATGCATTAAGATACGAAAGGCTTCTTCTTCCACAACAATGAAAGCACTTTTCATTCTTTCATATACTGGGATTTCACTTGGAAAGAAGATGTTCCATACTAACGGATTTGGGTCCATAACCATGGGTTCCAGCGTGAAATCTTGTAGCACTTATCATTGAGGCCCTATCAATTAGTATTACAGAAGAAATCCATTATAGAAACAAATACAATTAGATCAGCTCTTCATAGAAAAACTTGGGATTTTTGATCCCAGATAAGATCCGTTCAGGATCATGGGATCCTTTTCTATCGATAGGAAAGACATTACAAAATTTACTTCTAAGTAATTGCCCCATAGATCCTATATCTATCTATATGAAGAAGAAATCATGTAAGGTAGGGGATTTTTATTTGTACAAATGGTACATCAAACTTGGAATGAGCATGAAGAAATTCACGATACTTCTTTATCTTTTGAGTTGTTCGGCCGGATCGGTCGCTCAAGATCTTTGGTCTTCATCCAGACACGATGAAAAAAATTGGATCACTTCTTATGGATTCGTTGAGAATGATTCTGATCTAGTTCATGGACTATTACTATTATTACTATTAGAAGTAGAAGGTGCTCTGGCTCTGGAGGGATCCTCACAGATAGAAAAATATTGCAGTCAGTTTGATAATAATCAAGTGACATTACTTCTTCGGTCCGAACCAAGGAATCAGTTAGATATGATGCAAAATGGATCTTGTTCTATCATTGATTAGGGATTTCTATATGAAAAATATGAATCAGAGTTTGAAGAAGGGGAATGGGCTCTCGATCTGCAACAGAAAGAGGAGGATTTATTCAATCACATAGTTTGGGCTCCGAGAATATGGCGCCTTTGTGGCAATCTATTTGATTGTATCAAAAGGCCCACTGAATTGGGATTTCCCTATTAGACTGGGTCATTTCAGGGTAAATGGATCATTTATCATAAAGAGGATGAGCTTCAAGAGAATATTTTAGAGTTCTTGCAGGTGGAACTATGCAGCACTGCAACACGAGATAGATCTTCCAAAGAACAAGGCTTTTTTTGACCAAGATTCATTTGGGACCCTGGATCCATTCTTTTCCCTATTCAAAGATCAGCCCTCTGTCTCTATGTTTTCACGTCAAGAATTCTTTGTAGATAAAGAGATGTCAAAGGGGCTTATTGCTTCCCAAACAAATCCTCCTACATCTATATATAAATGTTGGTTCATCAAGAATACGCAAGAAAAGTACTTCGAATTGTTGATTCATCGCCAGAGATGGTTTAGAACCAATAGTTCATTATCTAATGGATCTTTCCATTCTAATACTCTATCCAAGAGTTATCAGTATTTATCAAATCTATTCCTATCTAACGGAATGCTATTGGATCAAATGACAAAGACATTGTTGAGAAATAGATGGATTTTCCCGGATGAAATTAAACATTTGATTCATGTAACAGGAGAAAGATTCCCCATCCCTTAGCCATAAAGATATGTGCCCATGAAAAGGAGATTAAGTGGAACAGAATTGGTCGGATGGTAGAGTCGTGGAAACACTTATTTCTTCCACCTTTTTGGCCTTAGCTCCATGGAAGAACTGAAATCTTAGATCACTATGTGTGGATGATATGAACTGACTAAACAAGGATTCTTGAACTGCAAAAGAGCCTATTACTTGCTACATCAAACAATTTCTACAAATGAAACCATGTAAATACATCAGAAAATATGCATGTCCGCTGAAATGGTTGTTTTATCTGCTCCAATAATGAATCATTGGTTTCATTGAATAACTAAAGAAGATAGATAGACCTTTCTCTTCATCTCATGTCGATGGATCTCCTCAATTGGAAGATCTCTCATATGGATAATACACATTCCAGTTGACCGAGCCTAATTCTAATTGCTTTGTTCCAAAGCAAAGATATCCACGGGGTGGGTTCATCCTATTCAGATATTCACGACCAAGAGGTACAATCCTCTTTCGGATAGGCCCTGAAAGGAGAAGGAAGGCTGGAATGCAACAGACATCTGTCTATTCTCTAATTAACCTGACCTATAGTACCCATTTTGAGAACGTCCAGTGCCAAAGTCACTGAATGGGTAAGTCACCAATCCCTAATGTAATGTACTTTATTTGCTGGGTTACGGGTACTGGTGGATATTTTATCATAGGTTTCTATCAATCTACCTTGTACAATTCTTATTGAATCCTATACTCAGGGGGTGCGCGCAGGGAGGATGATTTCCAAACGACTCTATAAAGAAGATCGCCAAGATTTCGTGATCATGCCGATTCAACCGGACTCGGATCGTGAGGATCGCCAGAATACTTCATATCAACAGATAAGATACTCATCAATATTGATTAGATCTAAAATCTATTATGGAATTTCTCATTAAATGAGCATTTTCAATTTTATGCCTTGAAGAGGACTCGAACCACCACGCTCTTTAGCACGAGATTTTGAGTCTCACGTGTCTACCATTTCACCATCAAGGCATCTTGAAAGTGAATCGTATTCCATGAATATGATATCTATCTAGTGTGATATATGGAATATATGACAAAGGTGGAGTGTTGGAGTATTTCTATCGATTGGTCATGTCATATAGGCCGAGTCGGTCAGATTGCTTGATTGGAATTATCCGGGGATACCTTCTATATATCAAAAATATGTAAAATCAAACCTCTTTCTAGATTCAAGAGAAGCCCAAAGAAGTGAATAGGGTACCCAAATAATGATAGATATGTCAAAAGCGGGTCCGATTACGCCTATTTCTAATCCTAAATAGAATGTAATGATGTAGGGATCCATATGTAAATAGAGTATCTATTTACATATGCTCGAATGACCCCTTATCATAATAAGAATGTACATAACCCTATTCTGGCCTGGTCTGGTCTGAAATGAACTTATAATCTGATGATTGAGTCGATTCCATGATTATAAGTTCATAACTCCAGCCCATTCCCATTTTGGGCGAAAAAGAATTCTTTTATTCCAATTAGTAAAAGGGATCTTGAACTAAAAAATAGACCTAGAAGCTAAAAGAGGGTATCCTGAGCAATTGTAAGAATTGGGTTCATTGATATTCCTGGTATAGTAGATGCTATCAAATATACAGTCATACTCAATTTGATGGAATTGTTTGATCTTAAGGGAGATCTTCTATAATTTCGCACGTGAGGGGTTATTTCTTGGTTTCGCCCAGTCATTAATAACTTGATTATTTTTATATAATAGTAGATAGAAACAATGCTCATAAGGAGTCCTATCGAAACCAAGAAATATAGGCCTGCTGCCATCCACACCAGAATAGATAGAGTTTTCAAAAAACCTGCCAGGGAGGAAGACCCCTAGGGATAAGAGACATAGGGCTGAAGAGAGAGCCAAAAAGGATCTTTCATGTATAATCTGCATAATCTCGAATGTTATCGTTACATAGACCAAATGATACAATGCAAGCAAAAGTTTCTAGATTCATGGAGATATAGAACAACATATAAGTTATCATGCATGCATATCCATCATTTGAGTCTCTGACAATTATTCCAATAATTACATATCTGATTTGACTGATGGATGAATATGCAAGCATATGTTTCATACTTGTTTGAGTAAGAATAATGAGATTCCCCAATATCATGCTAAGAATAGCTAGTATTTCTAAAAGAAGATGCCATTTGGTTGATGAGAAATAAAAAGGAATATCAAAAATTTGTGTGGCTGAAGGAAGCCTACTTTCAAAGTAACAGAAGAAAATCAACGACTGGAGTGGGAGAGTCGAGTCGAAAGAGGATTCCTCACTTCTTTCTCTCATTCAAAACCGCATGAGGCTTTCACCGCACGGCTCGAGTGATAAAAGAAAGAAGAGTAGCTCTTCTTTCTTTTTTGATTACCTTCCTCGCGTATGTGTAAGACCAAATCCATTTGATTTCTAAAAAAGATTACTAATCCTTAACTTTTTGAGGAATCCTTCATCAGTGGTTGTGAATGACTGACTTTTTCAATCCTTTCAACCTTGGTTCCATAGGAGCAAGTCAGAAAAATTGAAAAATAGAACCATCTGATTTGATTCGTTCTCCATAGCCATTAGATGATCATCTTAGGGTGATCCTTTTGTCAATGGATGTTCCTATTACACTCGTAGTCTTTGAAGGATGAGAACCAACTATGTAGCATCTACATCGATAATTCAAGTATTGTATACGTCATTAGTCCGATCCTTTGTAGAACTACTCGTAATAACAAACTTACAAAAGGGATCTGTTTATCATAAAGAGATTCGTTGTTCCTGACCCTGCTTCACCTTAATTGTTATTTGAATTAAAGGGTCACAATAAACTTTTGGTCAAAGTGATGTCTTGGTCCAAATAGGGATAGCATTTCTCTACTG
Organism: Cymbidium sinense; assembly: GCA_021442155.1. Classification (NCBI taxonomy): domain Eukaryota; kingdom Viridiplantae; phylum Streptophyta; class Magnoliopsida; order Asparagales; family Orchidaceae; genus Cymbidium; species Cymbidium sinense. The sequence continues at coordinate 32,739,930 of CM038229.1, forward strand.
CATGTCTATGGAGTTTTGAAAAATCCAAACATATCAGAGATAGATATAGAGGTAGGAATTTGTCGAACGAACCGCACTCCTTCGTATACATGAGTCCATTGATGAAAGGGGCGGGGAAAGTTTGAAACCAATTTCTACAATGATGGATATAAGCGCAATTGATATTCCGGGAGTTATACATTTGTGTATTGATAAGACCATTCACTATTTCTTGAAGCTCGATCTCCCCATAAACCATATAGCCAAGATAAACCATGAACCAGAATAGAAAAGCTTGCCCCACCCATGAGTAAATATTTTGTAGTAGCCTCATTAGATCGTACATCTCTCTTGGTATATCCAGATAATAGGTAGGAGCATAAACTGAGACATTCTAGAGCTACAAAGATAATTATTAAATTGTTAGCACCACATAAAAATATTCCTTCTAGAGTAGCTGTTAATATGAATAACAAAAACTCTGTTATAGCCATTTCTGTACATTCAATGTACTCTATGGATAGAGAAATACATAGAGTTGAACATAGTAAAATAAGAAATTGAAAGATTTCGTTGAAATTGTTCATTTGGAAATTTCCTGAAAAGCTAATTATAGGTTCTTCTCTCCATCGAAAAAATAGGGCCGTTATGCTCATTACTAAACTTGTTGAAGAGATGAAATAGAACCAAGGTCTATCTTCTTGATCAGAGGTTGAATCGATCATCAGAAGAAGAATTAGGCCAAATATTAGGATACATTCTGGGAAAATGAAGCTTCCATGGAAGAGAAGTAAATGAAACTCTTTCATAAAAATTCTCGTATAATCCAAGAATGAAGTTTTCATTCTATACATGCCATATCATGAATTAGTAACTACATCCAATCTACGAAAAAGTCCCAATTATTTTAAACTTTCTATTTTTGGAATGGGATATTTACAGAATCCCCATGAATAGGATCAAACCTTATTCCATGATATTTCTATAAGATTCCTCTTTCTTATTCTTAAGAAAGCCCCCGAGAAGGCTTAGTTGATCCATGATTTATGTTTCATCTTTCTTTTCCTTTTTGTTTGTTTCGAGAAAGATGTCAATCAATTCCGATTCTTTCTTTTTCTATTGATTCTTTTTCGATCAAGATGTATGGATCCATGGATCTATGTGTCTATATATATCCTGTTCATGGATTAACGAAAATGCACAAAAGCTCTATTTGCCTCTACAATTCTATGAGTCTCTTCCTTTTTGCATATGGAATCGCCACTGCCTTTGGCAGCATCTACTAATTCAGAACTTAATCGAAAAGCCATATTTCGACCCGGACACTTTCGGGATTCCCCTAATAACTAACGAATGGCAAGCACTTTTCCTTCTGTAGATCCTATTTCAATAGGAACTTGATGAGTCGATCTGCCTATAGGTCTTGCTTTTACTATTATATTGGGAGTTACTCCATGTATTGCTTGATGTAAAATAGATAGTGGATTTGTTTCTATCTTTTATTGAATCTTTTTCACGGCTCGATAGATAATTTGATAAGCCAATGATTTTTTTCTGTGTTTCAGAATATGGTTAACCAACATGTTAACTAATCGATTATGATAAATTGGATTGGATTTTGCAATTTTTTTCTTCTACAGTACCTCGATGAGACATGAGCGTGAAAGAGGTTCAAGAATCAGTTTTATTTTGATAAGGGCTAAAAATGAATCGCTTATTTTGGCTTTTTGACCCCATATTGTAGGGTGGATTTCAAAAGATATGAAAGATCTCCCTCCAAGCCGTACATACGACTTTCATCGAATACGGCTTTCCGCAGAATTCTATATGTATCTATGAGATCGAGTATGGAATTTTGTTTACTCACTTTCACTTTAAATTGAGTATAGAATTCTATATTTACCTAAACTCACTCTCTAAACCCTATGATCATGATTAGCATGTTATGCACTTAACCAATGCAACAATTTTCATTTTTTTATGTATTTTGACTCACAATTTTATTCTAAGGCTTTAGGTATGCAATTTTATGCCTACAATAAGATGTAGTTAGAAAATGGTCATAGGCCAAATCAGTATGAGAAAGAAAACTTTCTTAGGAAGGGTAGTCATACTCACAAGGCAGATGCTCTCTTATGTGTAATGGGTGAAGCAATTAATTTAAGAATGATGAATAATATGCTCACATGCTTCTCAAAATCTAATTATTTCTAGTTACTTTTATGTTATGCCTATAACTTTATTTATGGTGAGGTTATGAGTTTTTATTTTATATTTGATTTGTTTAATTTTAGTGGGTAAAAATTTTACTTTTCTAAGAGTCCAACATTTCCAAGCTTCATTGTAGCATATCAATCACAGAAAGAAATCTATAAAAAGCATGCAGTTTTATTGAGTGCCATAAATTAAATGAAGCCAAATTAAATTAATAAAATAGGCTAGTGTGGATGGGGACCATTGTAATCCTAAATGAAAAGAAAAATGGGTAGCTGAGCTTTACCCTTATATAGCCTAGCTTAGAACTAAAAGTCTCAATTTATGGGGATTTTCATCTAAGACTATCACCTTTTTTAGGGATCTCTTTGGATCCATAATGGACCACCAATAGGTAAAGTCAGCTCTTGCCATTCTTAGACTCCATAGATCTTAACTTAATTCTAGGATAAAATTATAATTTAAAATTTTAAAATAAAATCCTAAGCCCTATAAAATAAATGTCGGAAATACATACAACATAACATCAAGTCTAAAATTTTACACCGCAAAATAAGAAAAATATTAATTTACAACATAATAGCATCACAGATCATTTTCCTATCCTTAGTTTTGGGTCAGCGACCTAACAATCTAGTGTGTAAAAGAAAGGGCTTGTGTGGTATGACATGCATTAGTTTAGGGTCAGCAACCTAACAATCTAGTGTGTAAAAGAAAGGGCTTGTGTGGTATGACATGCATTAAGCCTTTTTAAGTTCAAGTTTTAATTTGACTTCAAGATTTATTTAATTTACCTTTGCATGGTTTTAATTTAAATGATTTATGATTTTGTTTTAATTTGAGATTTTTTTTATGTTAAAGTTGGATTTGGGTTTTAAAGAATGAAGAATATAATAAATCCAACTTTGGGAAGAATCTATTCTATTTAACATCCTAGTCCTAGTAAATTGAAATTTTTATTCTATGGTGGAGATCCATTCTATGAGTCAAACTAAGAACCTAAGTATCTTAACTAACCATTTTAAACTTCTTTGAAGGATTTAATTTGATTATTGTTTGATTGATTAAGTTAATGTTTTAAAGATTAAGTTCATTAAGCTTATTTAAATTCATGTATATTGATTGTTGATTTTAGATTTATTGGTTTTTAGCTTAGTTTAATTTAATAAATGTGTAATCCTTTAGGTTTTATTTGATAAGCTTTTATCAAATATGGTTTATGTGATTAAATAATTTTAAATGTTATTTGGATTTAAAGATTTTATCTTTCTCATTTAAATTGAAGTTGATTAATGTTTCTTGATTTAAAATAATTTTTGCACTTAGGTTTTAACTATGAGCTTAATCACTTGATTTTAGTTGTTTAATTGATTTTAATTATTTAATATAATATCATGATTTAGGTTTATATTCAATTTTATAATTTTTTAATTTAATTAACATTTAAAGTAAAAGTGATTGTTTAATTTCACATATTTTAATTTAGTTCATTTGATTTTGGCTTGATTGACCTAATTTATTTACTTGTAATTCACTTTTTATTTAATTAATTAATTAACTTAGTTAATGAATGCTGAAAATTTAATTTTAATGTAAGCGTGATTGATAATACTCATAATTTTATTATGTAAACATCTTCTTTTTCCTTTTAGTCTTTTAATTATTTATTATTAATTTAGTTATCCAATTCATTATTTAATGTCTTATGATTAAATGATTACCGTTTAATTAAGCTTCCTATGGTGAAAGTTTATTTCTTAATACTTAATTATTGACCTTAGCCTAAGAGGACTAAAGAAATATAGTATTTAAGGTCCCAAGTCTAATTTAGGCCACCTTTAGCTTTTAAGTTATCTAAATAAAGTGATTTGATTAATTATTTATATTAAATGGTAATCAACATCTTTCACAAGCCATTAAATTGATTTAAGATGATTTCAGTGTTAATGAATTTCTTATCTAAACATGGAATTCAGAGATTGATTAATTTTTATTCTCAATTGATTATTTGATTTATTATGAATTTATTAATTTAATAATCGTGGATTGGATTAATTTATTATTCTTAATTATTATATATACCTTAAATATATGATTAATTTAATTCCTAAACTTTAGAACATTAGAAAATTTCCTTAAGGTTCTCGATGTTATTGAAAATGTTTTGTGTTAATTCTATTAAATTTTATAATTTGTGCAATTTTTTATTTATTATTTGATTTAAATAAACCTAAAATTTGGAAATTTCATAACATGTGATCCAAAAGTTATTTTGTTTTGAAACTTTTATGAAAATGGGGTTCCTTGTTAATTTCATTTTCCCTAAGTTTTAGCTTAATCGAGATGTATTTTAAAACTAATTAAAGTTTTAATAATTTTAATATAACCTAATTTAAGCCTAAATCAACGAAAATTACCTAGGGATTTTAATTTGCCTTTATTCCTTTCTAGAAGATGAATTTAAAGAGGGTTTATTTAAAATTTTTAGATTTTTTATTGATTTATTATAATTTTTTTAAAGATTAGACAATTTAAATGAATTAATTAATTCATTTAATCACCTAATTATGTCATTTTGAGGATTAATGCGTTTCAGTGAGCTTTCATATTTTTCTTAGGTTCACTGATGTTTATTATTATGTTTTAGGTTAATTTCATATATTTTGCTTAATTTTGTTGAATTATTATTAATTTATTTTATTAAATTATGATTTGTAAATTGAAAATTCCATATAATTTAATTTAATCATCATTAAATCTTAAAAAATTTATTTAAGGTGTCTTTTAGCCTCAATTTTAACTCTCCAAAGTTTTAGGTTGATTGGATTGTATTTATACTTAATTAAAGTTTAAATAATTTCAATTAAATTCAAATTAACCTAAATTTGCCCAACAAAAATTAGGGATTTTAGGTTTAATGGATTGCTCTCACTAAGATGACTCCATAGAGCTCTTATTTGTATTTTTTTGGTTAGATATTTTATTTTTTATAAATTTTTTAAGTCTCTAATAGTTTTCTATAATATTAAAATATGGAAAAACTAGAAATTTCCACTTAACCTAGTCAACCCTCGTGGTGTTGCAGCGATGCCATGTGATTAGGCAACCCGAGATCCACCTAGATCCCACGTCAAAAGGTAGTGAGGTTGAAAGATCAATTTGTGCCGTCTATCTGTCCGATCATAGATCGGGCAGCCCAGATTCAATCCCATTTTTCTTTAAAGGTTTAAATCAATTTTGGTTGGCTAGATCACATCCATCCATTCCAAATAAAAAGAATGGATGGCTATGACTATGTCTCCTCCATTTGTGATGGTGACCAATCACCCACAAATTTTTGGGGATAATCATTGACAATCTACATGGTGAAATCATGGGATTTCAATTATAAAATGATCAAGATGTGATTTCAAAGGGATCTACATGGCTTGATCTTACCCATAACCAAGTTTTCTTCACAAATGACCAATGTGAAATCAAAGAAGGGTCAATTTTGGCCATACCTCACTGGTGTTGGATCTCAGTGGTGCATTGGATTTTAAAAACACTTGAAGAGGTTGGACTAAGCTTTAGAGAAAGAAAAGCATCTTGCCTCCCTCTAAATTAATGTAGAGGTGAACGTTCACCTCCGCTCACTGGAGCTTGGTTTGGGAGTGATCGGAGAGGCTTGGGGAGGGGAAAGTTCAGTTTTGCTTGATGTCACATAGGGAAGCTTTTGGAATGAGAACCCTCAATGTGACTTCCTTTGCTTTCTTTATAGGCATCCATGAGCTTTGCCTTTTTGGAAATGGTAGGTGGCCGACCATTGGAATTGTGATCCAATGATAGTAGAGAAAGTAATGGGAAGGTCAGAGCATGTATTTGAATTATTATAGCAGTGAGGAAGCAAGTATTGGTGAGGCTTGGAGGGATAAGGTGGGTCAGCCATGCTTGGCTTACATGGGCTCCTCTTTGCTCCTCCCATCGCCACCTCATCACCCTATGGACATTTGATTATGCTACCTCTCACCCAAGTCAAATGTCAAATGACTCATAGGTTGATCCAAATGAGTTATGGGATAGGGAGGAGACAGAACTGTTTGCACTCATGTGGATGGGTTTTCAAATCTCTTCTCCCACGATTTTACTTCATCTCTTATGAACCCACTTTACATGGACTTCTTCAAATGGATAATTGATTGTCAGCCATCTAAAGCGGATTCATGGTTGGGTTAAGTCTATTCAAATTGGATTTGGTTTAAGTGTCTTACTTCATGGCATTTTGGTTTACCTTTGATTAAATTGATTTGATTAATTTGATTGCTTGATTGACTTTAATCTTGGGTTACAATTATTATCATTTGTTCATTAAATAATTTATGGATCAATTGATCCATATCACATGGAGGTTTGATGTGATTTAGGCTAGTTTAGCCCATTTGACCTAAATTGGTCATATTAGGTCTCCTAGCCCATTAGGCCATTTTAAGTTTTTAATTTAAATTCAATTATTCTCACTTGATCATTCATGATGATTTTGAACAATTAGTTTTATTTAATTTTAAGTTAGATTTTAATTTTAACCCAAATTAGCCCATTTGGATTTAAGTGGGTTTAATTAGGATTCCTTTAAGTAAAATAGATAATTTGACTTAATCAAAGTGTATTTAGACTCCATATTTTATTAAGTGGTTAAGATGGTTTGGAGTAATTAATTTTAATTTATTTAAAGTTGATTTTGATTTTGACCTAATTGACCTTAATTGAGCTTAATAGTTCAAGATAAACTCACTTGGGTCAACTGATCAAATTGGTCAAATTAAACTCAATATTTGGTTGAATTATGCTTAATTATGATTTTGAAAATTATTTTGGGTATTTTATTTGAATTAATTTTAATTTAATTTGGATTTAGGTTCAATGAGGTATATTTGAGTTTAATTGGGTCAAGTGATCTAATTGACCCATTTAAGACCATATTGGATTTATATTTTTTTAAGATTTATATTTTAATATATTTATTTGATTATTTAAGTCTCTGAAATGACCTAATTTGATTGAATTTGGTGGGTTGACATTTTGACCTCATTGGACCCACATAGGTCAATTCTAGGTCAAATAACCTATTTGAACATTTTGACATCTAAATTTATGTTTAGTTTTATTTATGATTATGCATTGATTTTATTATTATTTTTATTTAGTTTTAATTTATTTTAATTTTATTTAAAATTCTTTGGACTTAGGTGATTTTGGGCCTAATTGGATTAATTAGGTCAACCACCTCAATTACCTTCATCTAAGCTCAATTAAATTTAGATTTTAATTTAAATATTTATATTTTAGATTCTTACTAAATTTTGAGGTCTCATTGGGTTTACGTAATCTAATTGGGTGGTCATATTAAGTCCTAGAGGTGCGTTAACTAAGATGGCTTAAAGCCTTCACATTAGAGTGTTTGGCTTTGAATTTACTTTTGATTCAAGATTTATGATTGAATTAATTTGTTATTATATTTTGATTTATTTTGCACACCTGGCCACTAAGTGTAGTGTCCTAAGTTCTTACTTAGAAATATTCTAATTTAAGATTAATGATCCTAATCACTAGGATTGGGAATAATGTCAACTTAATCCAAAAATTAGGTCAACATTAGTCATATGTGATGCCAATGGTGTAGGTATAGGTAGAGTTCTTAGTTGAGAAAAATATTTTGTAACCTTCTATAGTAAGAAGTTGAATGGTGCTAAGCAAAGATACTTATGATAGAGAATTATATGTTATTATTTAAACTTTAAAGCATTAAAGACATTACCTAATGCATAAGTAATTCATTCTTAATATTGACCATCATTCTCTAAAATTTATAAATATGCAGAGAAAGTAAAGTTGTAGACATGCAAAAATGGGTATAGTACCTTCAAGACTTTACTTTTATTCTAAAGCATATGCCTAAAGTAGAAAATAAACCCATAGATGCACTTTCTAGGATTACCATGGTTATGTCAACTTTAGAATTTCAAATTCTTGTATTTGAGAGCATAAAAATGTGATTATCAAATCTATCTCAATTTTCATTTAATTTATCTAGAGCATGCTAATAAAGATAAAACATTTTATTAATTTAAGTAATGAACATTTTATTATCAATGAACATCTTTATGAAGAAAAGAAACTATGAATCTATAGGAGTTTAATGAGAACATTTCTCATCATAGTGCTACATTGAAGAGCAATAGCAAGTCAGTTTAAGAAGATGAAGACTATAAATATACAATAATCTATATTTACCTACCATCATTAAAAAGAGGTGTGAAAAAGGTAGTGACCTAATGTTATACATTTTAGAAAGCCAAAAATACAAGCAAAAAAAGTTTGAATTATTGTGCTTTGGCTATTCAATTTAGACCTTGGAAAGATATTTCCATGTATTTTATATTATGTTTTCCTAGAATTTTAAGACCTCATAAAAATATTCTTGTAGTAATCAACCAATCCTCCAAAATAGATTATTTATTATCTTATTTCAAGTTTAATGATGCAAATCATATAACAAAGTTATTCTTCAAGGTGATAATTAGATTATTATCTTTTTTCCATAATTATTTCAAACAGACATGTTAAATTTGTATCATACTTATGAAGAACATGATGGAAATTGATGAGTGCCATACTGAAGTTTTCTTCAACCTTTCACCTCCAAACTGAGATTTTCATTAGCCTTTTAGGAAATCTTCTGAGAATTTGTCGGGGAAAAAACTTTGGTAATTGGGATCTTCACCTTCTTACAACTAAATTTGACAATAATATTTAGTTTCAAGGGCTACTAACAAAACACCGCTTGAAAAAGTCTATGGTTATAACTCTAATAAACCAGTTGGTCTTAGCACCCACCACATTCTTTTTTCTGATTTATAATTTAAATTTACACGTGTGATTTCTAGAGCCTTCATGAAAATGTAAGGAAATAATTGAAAGTCACTAATGAAAATATACTAAAACTAAAAGTAAAAATAAAACTTTTAAAGAGTTTAAAATAAGGGATCAAGTGTTACTAATAATCAATCCTAAGAGGTATCATTCCACATCATTTAAAAAATTACAAGCTAGGGCATGTGAGCCATTTAAGTTTATTTAAAAAAATTGGCACAAATGCACATGTTAATAGGCATGTTCATTAGCTTAATTTTTAATATGAAAGATCTTGTATTGTATAAAAGAGTTAGTCAACCTTAAAATGTATATGATGATTCTTTTGTAGGATCAAAAAATCACCCTTTATAAGGCCAAACCAACATCATTCTTCAAGGTGGACCACATCATATAAGATTAAGAAGATCATATTGGAGACCACCAATTCTTTGTGAGATGAGGATAAGCCACCCAAGATACTTGGCTCACTAGAGAGGATTTGGAGATGCCAGCACGAGATCTTGTAGTTGACTACTTGGACTTTAACTTTTTAGAGAAGAGTTCTTTAGGGTTAGAAGGAAATGATGTGGCACTAGGACAAGGTCCCTTGACTAGAGCTATGATAAGAGAGATGAAAGCTACTCAAAGAGGTACCATCACTAAAAATAAGAGCATTATGAGGACTTTGAGCTTGAAGGATGCATGAAGGCCATGTGGCAGACATAGCTTTATTTCATGTTGTGTAGTATTTTATTGTATGTAATGCAAGTGTGCTTTGTCTCATGTGATTAGTCTAATTATCTAGAATTGTGTAATATTTAGTGTGAATTAGATTTAAATATAATTATGGATAACTTAATTAGCCATATTAATTACTTAAGTAAGAGGGACTGATGACAAAATCAATAGGAGTGGTGATGGTGGTTAGGCTACCCCCCACTCTAACCTAGTTCCTCCAAGTTCAAAATTTGAAGGGATATCTTGTATTAAAATCTTATTCTCCTATTAGTGAAGACTTTATGTTATGTTTTGAATAAAAAATTGAGTAATAAACTTATGTGTTTGGAGCTTAGTGGTTGACCAAGTGAGAGGCAGTGGTGATCTTATTTCCAACACTACTTTGTTGAGTAGTATGTTTACTTTACTTACTTTAATTTTATGTGTTTTATTTTTATTGAATTTATATATTTTGGGTTGTTTTTTTTATTGTGTTATATTATATAAAAATACATATCCAAAATTCCTATCCATAATTCATTAAAATTTTCATTTAAGCGGTCAACCTTGTTTAATGTTTTCCTAGACTATTTTCTATGCTTCTTGCATTTGGCTAACCAAATCTCCACTAAAAAATTGCCAAAATCTCTAAATAGATAGTTAGCATCATTTGTTACAATCTTCATCTATTGATTAGGGTATGTTGTTCACAAATTCTCTGAGTTTCTTAAACCTTAAGTTCAAATTTAGAGATCTTAACTAATTATTGTTTGTTTGACCAATACTAAATGAAATTCTAAAAACAAATATTGAAATCTCTCAATTTAATGAAACTTTTTAGATCACAATGAGACTCATCACCCACATTTTTATTTTGATTAATGTGATTTGGATCTCCATAAGCAAGTTCTAATTATTAGATGTTGTGGCTCTAGGTCTGAAACTGTTTGTTGTCAAGAGCTTGATTGACCACTTTATCCTTCTAAACCCTAGTTCTACTTGATTATAAACAACATCTCGTATAGATTTACTCCCATAAGCATCTTAGGAGATCTCCTAATCCATCAAGTTGTTCACATTAGTGATCTAACCCAACCACCATATCGCACTTTTTATGCAAGTTTAAATAAGTTTATGTGATTTCTCCTCACTCCTAAGAGGATTAATAAAGTCAAGAACATTCTAGAGATTCCATTATCAATGATGATTAAGTAGATAGAATGACTCATCAAGTGAGTTGTAAGGATAAACAAGTATATTTTAATGTTTGGGAAAGATGCTCATCCTTGTTTAAGATCCTTTGAAGCACAAAACATTTTGAGTGGAGCATGGATAGTGAAATTGCCTCCCAATAGCTAAAGGATATTGTCTTCTTACTATGATTACAAAAAATTTTACATCCTAGAGAGGACCAATTGTTAAACCTATGAGTTGGTGAGGACATCATGATCTTAATACTAGTCAAAAAGGAAGGAAGAAAGTAATGGCTTGTATACAACATTGGTAAAACAATCTTATGTGTCAAGTTGAGCTACTCTACCATGTAAAAGTTGGCACTATAACTCATCACCATAGCTTATCATATTTTCCCTTATAAGTACATCTAATTCAAACTATTGTAGATCTCTTATTCAAAGTTGTAGTGACCAAGTTGAAGCACAAAGAAATATTATTGAAATGAATCTTGGAATTGAGCTAAATTGATGTTCCCTATACCCTAAAATTGATTATCAAATGACAAGCACTCATTGATTTTTCTCATTAATTATATTTTTCTAGGCATATATGCATAAACGAAAGTGTAGAATACTAGTTATGGATGTTATATGTCCAGAGAGCATCAAGAGGACAAGGAATGGGAGTAAACATTATCTTAAGAAGTATAGTAAATATCACACTAATATAAGATGTGAAGATAAAATTTCAAGTCAACAAAAATCTTATCAAGTGTGAAGCCTTGATTATGAGACTGGGACTTATAGTGGGAGTAGGTGCTTAGCACATATTTACATGCTTAGACTCACAATTAATAGTGAGTTAAGTAAATGATGAACATGAAATAAAAGAAGAAATTTTATAAAATATTTCTTTATAGTAAAAGTCAAGGTTAGCACATAAGAAAGGTGCTCCCCAAATATAATAAATCTAAAAAATTCAAGATTAAAGCCATCCAATATAAGGCATGGATATCCTTGGAGCTCTTTCACCCTTTAGTGGGTAGAGAAAGTTCATCCTGATGATGGTGAAGTACTTTTCCAAGCAGATTTACCCAAAAGCTCTATTATAAATGATTGTCCAAGTCATATATATCATTCTCAAGATTGACGTCATATATAAGTATAAGTTGCCATTAGCCATTATCACTAATAATGAGCATCAATTTATTCATAAAAAAGATAAAAAAAAACTTATACTAGTTGTAAGAAATTTATCTCAAATTTTCTTTTGTTTATCATCCATAGACTAACAGATAAGTAGAGGTTGCTAACAAGAAAATCTTTAACTTGCTGAAAAAATAATCAAGGAGTTAAAATAAGTGGGTAAAGGCATTTTCCTTAGTCCTATGGGCTTTAAGAATTACAATATCCTTTATGATTGGTAAAATCCCATTCTCTAAAATATAAATATTTCATAGAGATAATAGCAAATTAGCAAATGGCCTAGTTCTAAGAGTCAATTTCTATATCTATAATAAGATCCATAATGAATATCACAAAAATTTTTTATAGCCAATACATATACACAAAATAGTAGATATACCTAAGAGACCCGATGGGTCTGGTTACCAAGACAAATGTACTCACCATAAAAAGTACCCAAAAATAAAGGCTACTAGAATAAGTGTACTCCTGGAAAGAAAGTCCAACAATGAAGGATAGATCTATGCCAACGAGTTGAGAACTTAGAATAAAACAATGACCTAGAGAATAAGTCTTGAATCAACTCATCGATAGCCGACAAATACTTAAAGGGATAAGATGGATATAGCTCAATCCCTATTAATGGACTCACATGATGATGGGCTACTCATCTCTGCTCATCGCAGGTCTATACCCGCTTACATGTATACCACCACTAGCCTAGGCGGGCATCCACTTATACTCAATTTATGTTATACATACTTTATATATATAGTCACCCCTTGGTATTATAAAGGGGAACTCCTCTCTAATGAGTGGCCTTATTTTATTTTCTTTAAGTTCCTAGTCTTTATACTTTGATTCTGAGTGTTAGAATTTTATTTGGAACACCACGTAGATCTTGGGGGTACTTATTTAGGTAATCAAATACATCATTAAGTGATAAATATAATATCTTGAAAGACAAACATATTACCCTATAATGGATTCAATTATTTTATAAGGACTCTGAAGGAAAATGGGTCTTTGATGTACCAAAAAAATTTTCTCTAAACTACAAGGAGAAGTAGAACATGGTTTATTTTATTATTGAGTTGTAGTTCCCTATTAGGGCAAGCCCTTATAGTTAATTATATCTTAGGAATGAAGGATCTCTTCTTAAGAATACTCTTAATTAAAGAAACAAACTTTTATTTCTAAGGATTTCAAAGTGTCTTAAAAGAATGGTTACTTTGGAAATTCAACAAGGAATGCTTTAAAGGGAAAAAAGTTCTTTTCAGAAGCCAATTAAGAATAAGTAGAAAATTCTTTCAGATATTGGAAAGCCTAATAAGCATTTCAACTATATTATGATTGGGCTTTACAAATTTGTGATTAAATTTATTATGATTTGAATTAATATTTTATTAGAAATCTAGTACTTAGATTCTAGTAACACAATACTATACAAATGCATGGTGATTGAAGACTTATTCTAGTAAGATTCTTTAGACCCTAAATCTACAAATACTTCTAACATAAGTCAAAGGCTCAACCTAATATAATTTTTTTTAGAATTATCAGTTCTTTTCCTACAAAGGAAAAAATGAATCAATCTTTGATTCTTCTAGACTTACAACTTGCCTGGAATGGTTGACAGCTAACACCATCTGAACAATTTTGAAAACCATGAATCTAGTCTTATATAAGAAAAATGGTTACACTATTGTATTTAAGAAGGAAGCTAAGAGCCTAACTCACTCCCTCACCCTAAGATAATGTTTGGCATGTTATGTGCCTAACTAATGCAACAAATTTCTAATTTTATGTACTTTGACTCATGATTCATTTTGAGGCTTGGGGTATGTATTTCATGCCTTCAATGATATGTAGTTATAAGTAGTTATGGGCTGATTCGAAAAGAGAAGACACACTTCCCCCAAGAAGAGTGGTCATCCTCATAAATCAGATGCCTACTTATGTGCAATGGGTGAAGCACCCAATTTAAGAGGAACGACCAATGCTATCATGGTTCATAAAACCTAATTATTTCTAATTAATTTTAAGTTGTACTTAATGCTTTTAAGTAATGTGAGGTTTTTTGAGTTCCTTTATTTTATGTTTGAGTTGTTTAAGTTTAAAGGGGTAGAAAATTTAACGTTTCTTAGGAGCTTACCATTCTAGGCATTTCATCAAAGAAACACACCATAAAAGAAACCTAAAAAAAAGCAGTGAATTTATATTTTGACCCCAAAATAAATCAAGCTAAATAAATTAATAGAATAGGCCAATGTGGCAGAGTACTACTTGTGCATCCTAAAAAAAAGAAAAATAGGCAGTCAAGTTCAATCCTTATACAACCTATCCTATAACTAGATGTTTGATCTATGAAGGTCTTCTTCCAAGATCGTCACCTTCTTTAGGGACCTTCACGAGCTTTAAAGGGGACCACCAATTGGTAAAGTTAGCTCTTGCTATTTCTAGACTCCATAGATCCTAATCTTATTCTAGGCATAAGTTACATTTTGAAATTTTAAAATAAATTATTAATCCGTGCAAAATAAATTTTAGAAAATACATAAATCACAATAATAGTTTATATTTCAAATATACAAGCTTAGCATTAGTTGATTTCCAAGCCCACCTATCCTTATATTATGATTAGGGATTTAAACATACCTACAAGCAAATAATATTTATTCATATATTTATTACAGTGGTCCCATTTAGCATAACCCTCTATAGAAAATAATATTAGTCTAAAAAAGATTCCCTAACATATAGACTAGCAGGAAAATAATCCTAGCCAACCACTCTAAAATATTACACCATAAAATAAGAAAACCATCACATCAAAAAGCATAACAAATCATCAACCTAGTATAAGTCTAAGTCCGTGACCTAACAATCTAGTGTGAGCGAAAGGGGTTTGTGTGGTATGACTTTACTAGGCCTTTTAAGTACAAGTCTTGGTTTAATTTAAAATTTAATCTTTTACTTTTCATAATTTTTCTTCATAGGTACGTGTCATTGTTAAACTAGAAGTTTGAGGTATCAAAATCTCCTTTAGACCAATAGCTCTATGACCTCAGGTGTCCAAACTGTAGACCATATGATCACTATTTATGAAAAGTATTGTTTTCATTTATTTAATTTCTTTTATTTTATATTGGGTGGTTTCAATTTAAGTGATTCAATTGATTGATGAGTTTCTTTCTATGTTTAAGTTTACTCTTATGTTAAAGTTGAAATTTAGGTTTTAAATAATGAAGAATAAAATAAATTCTAGGTAGAACCCAATTTTATTCAATCATCCTAAATCCTATGAGAATGAAGTTTTTATCCATTCTAAGGGTCAAACTAAGATTCTAAATATCTTAATTAACCTCTTTTGAATTCACTTGAATAATGTATTTTAATTTGGGTTTATGTAAATCTAGATTAATGTTTATGTAATTTGATTAGGATTTAAAATGTTTAGTTTTTATCTCATGTTTATGAAAACTTGTTTAAAGATTCTTTATTCTTTTCATTTGAGTTTTATTGATTAATGCATCTTGATTTAACTAATTATAAACTTATTATTTGATTTCTTGATTGGCTTAATTTTTCTTTTAAGGTTTAGAGATTATGTAATCTAATTGAGATTTGAAGATTTCCTTCTTATTTTCTTTCCTTTACTTTAATTAATATTTCTTCAGTTTGATTTATTGAAATTTAGAATATTTATTTAAATCTTAATTCATAATTTATAAAGTGATTTTTATTTTAGTATGATTTCCTTTCAAATGATTTGATTCATTTGTATTTTATATTATTTAATGTTTTATATTTCTTTAAGTTATATTTAATCTCATGTTTCTTTTGGTTTGATAAAGTGTTCATTTGATCTTATGTACTTTAATTACTTGGTTTATTTGGTTTGAATTGATCTCATTTATTTTTATGATTGATGTTTATGTTCATGATTTTGGGATGATTTAACTTATTTAATTTATCTTTAAAATTTTTTGATTTCATTATTTGATTGATTCATCATATTTCAATTTCATAATTTAAGAGAATTTATTAACTTATACATTTATAATTCATTATTTTAGGTTAATTATAATGGAATTTTACATGTTAAACCTATTAAGATGAAGTTTGGCTTATCAATCATGACCTAACAAACTTAAGAAATGAACCACTTTAGGCACCATACCTAGTTTAGGCCATTCCAAACATTTAAGTTATTTAGATTTAATTGATTTGATTAATAATTCATATCCTTGTTTTACTAGAATTATGTTATTCATTAACTTAAATGTGTTTAAAGAATTTTCATATTAATGAATTCCATATTTAGATATGAATTTTAGATATTGATTAGTTCTGAATTTTAATTGATTAATTGATTTATTTTGAATTTATTCAATTGATAGCTTAAGATTTCATTAAAATTTTTATTTTTAATCATTTCATTAAACCCTAAGTGAATAATTAATTAAATTCTTTAACATTAGATGGTTAGAAAGTTTTTATTAAGTGTTATGATATTAATGGAATTACTTTAGATTGATTTTATCAATTTTTATAATTTTTGATATTTTTGATTTATTATTTCATCTAAATTGATCGAGTGCTTAGAAATTCAACAACTTATGACCCTGAGTTCATTTGATGTTGAAAGTTTTATAGTAAATGGGTTCCTTGCCAATTTAAGTTTCCTAAATTTTCATCTTAATCAAATATTTAATTAAGCATTAATTAATGTTTTAATCATTTCAATAAAACCAAAATTAAGCCTAAATTAGATAAAATTAGTTAGGGGTTTTAATTTTATTAAATTCCTATCTTGAAGATGAATCCATACTATTCATTTAAATTTTATAAAAATTTTGAAGTTCAAATCAATTAATTGAATTAATTAATTCAATTAATTACTTAATTTAGTCATTTTAGAGTTTATTAATTTTAGAGAGTTAAAATGGTGTTTTAGGTTCTTTAAGGTTCATTATAATAATTTAAGTTGATTTAATATTTTTTTCATAATTTTTCTAATTAATTTTTAATTTATTTAATTAAATTAAAGGCTTATGATTGAAGATTTTATATATATGGATTTAATTTCTAATAAATCATGAGAAATTTATTTAAAGTGTATTTTAACCTTAATTTGAATTTCCCAAAGGTTGAAATTAATTAAATTAATGGTTTGAGTTTAGTTTGGGTTTGATTATTTTTAATTAAACCCAAAAATACCTAATAAAAATTAGTGATTTTAAGTTAAATGGATTCTTCTCACTAAGATGAATCCATAGAGCCTTTATTTACGATATATATATATATATATATATATATATATATATATATATATATATATATATATATATATATATATATATATATATATATATATATATATATATATATATATATATATATATATATATATATATATATATATATATATATATATTTGTTAAGTATTTTACTTTTTATAATTTTTTTTAAAAGTTTTTAGGTTTTCTATATTTTTTAAATTTTAAAAAATTAGAATTACCATTTTAAACAATCAACGCCATGTGAAGCTAACATGACGTTATTTTACATATGGCAGCACATAATTCATCCACACGGGATCCACGTGGATCCCACATTATTAAATTGGTCATGCGGGATTCATTTCGACTACCTGATCTTCGATCCGACTGTCATGATTTCACTTGTGGTTCCTATATAGATTTTAATCAATATGTCAAACTAGATCTCTGCCATCCATTCTTAATAGAAGGAACAGATGATGGAGAATCATCTCCTCAATCAATTATGGAGGCAAAGCACCGTTGAATCAACTCTATTTTCGGTGATCTAGTTAGCATAATCGTTCAATTTTTACTATATTGGGTTTATAGTTCCCTATAAGGACAAGCCCTTATAGTTAATTACATCTTAGGAAGAAAGGAATTCTTC
This sequence comes from Cymbidium sinense, assembly GCA_021442155.1. Lineage (NCBI taxonomy): Eukaryota > Viridiplantae > Streptophyta > Magnoliopsida > Asparagales > Orchidaceae > Cymbidium > Cymbidium sinense. The sequence goes on from CM038229.1 coordinate 32,758,025, forward strand.
TTAAGAACACTCTTGATTGAAGAAATAGGCTTTATTTCTATGAATTTTAAAGTTTGTCTTAAAATAATGGTTAATTTAGAAATTCAATAATGAACACTTCAAAGAGGGAAGATTTCTTTTCAGAGGCCAATCAAGATTAAATAAGAAATGCTTTTAGATACTAAGAAGCTTAATAAGCATTTTTACTATCCTACCATTAGGCTTTACATTTTAAGATTAAATTTATTATGATTTGAATTGGAATTTTATTAGAAATCTAGGACTTAAGATTTTTCATAGCATAAGATCAGATGCCTAGTGGTTGAAGACTTATTATGGTAGAATGCTTCAGATCCTAAGTTTATAAACACTTCTAACATAAGTCAGAGGCTTGACCTAATGTAAATTTTTTGTGAATTATCAGTTCTTTTCCTACTAGAGGAAAATGAACCTATCCATGACTCTTTTGGACTTATAACCCACTTGGGAGGGTTGCCAGCTAACACCACCTATGCAATATTAGAAACCATGAGTCCAGTCTTATATATGCAAGATGGCTAGGTTGTTGCATTTAGAAAGGAATCTAAGAGACTAACACACTCCCAAACCCTAAGATAATGTTTAGCATGTTATGCACCTAACTAATACAACAAATTTCAATTTTTAAATGTTTTAACTCATGATTCATTTAAAGGCTTGGGGTATGCAGATCATTCCCACAATGATATACAGTTAGAAGTGGTTGTGGGTTAAATCCAAATAATAAAGCACACTTCCCCAAAAAAGGTGGTCATCCTTAAAGGTCAGATGCCCCTTTATGTGCAATCATTGAGATGCCCAATTCAAAAAGAACAAATAATATATTCTTATGGCTAACAAAAGCTAATTATTTCTAGTTTCTTTTAAGTTATTCCTAAAGCTTTAATTAATGTGAAGTTTTGAATTTTTATTTTTATGTTCAAGTTGTTTAAATTTAAATGGGGTAACAAAAATTTAATTTTTCTAAGAGCCTACATTCCAAGCATTTCATCACATATCACACCACCGAAAGAAACCTAAAAAGAGCATGCAATTTTTATTGCACACCCCAAAATAAATCAAACTAATTTGAACTAATAAAATAAGCTAGTGTGACTAGTATCGTTATACACCTCAAAAGAAAGAGAAAATGGGTAGATGAGCTCTGCCTTTATACAGCCCAGCCTAAAACTAAAAGTTTTGATCTATGGGGGCCTTCCTCCATGATTATCACCTTCTTTAGGGATCCCCATGAGTTTCACAAGGGATGACCAACTGGTAAAGTTAGCTCATACTATTCCTGGATCTTATAGATCCTAAACTAATTCTAGGCTCAAATAATATTTTTGAATTTCAAAATAAATTACTAATTCTTGTAAAATAAACATAAAAAATACACAACACACTAGCAATTTATATTTCAAATGTATGGGCTTAGTATTGCTTACCAAGCCCACCTATCCTATTATGCTATGCTTAGGGACTTAAGCAACTCCACCAAGAAAATAACATTTTTCTATTTTTATAATAGTGGTCCCCTTTAGCAAAGCCCCTTGTAGAAAATAGTCTTAGTCTAAAAAGAATGCCCTAACATCGAGACTAGTTGACAAATAATCCTAGCTATCTAGTCTAAAATATTACACCATGAAATAAGAAAAAAGCATCACATTATTTCATATCACAAAACATCACAGATCATCGGCCTAACCTAACTCTAGATTTAGTGACCTAGTAATTTAGTGTGTGAGAAAGGGGCTTGTATGGTATGTCTATACTAGGCTTTTTTTTTTAATTTAAGTTAAATTTTAATTTAATTTCAAATTTAATCTTTACTTTTCATAATCTTATTTCATAGGTATGTGCCATTGTTAAACCAGAGATTTGAGATATTGGACCTCCTTCGGACTAATAGCCCTAAGACCTTAGGTGTCTAGACTATATGTTATATGATAACTAGCTATGGAAAGTTCTATCTTCATTTGGTTTATTTTATTTTATTATTATTTAGGATTTATTCAATTTTTAATTTGAATGGTTTTAATTTAAGTAATTTTATTGATTTATGAGTTTATTTTCATTTTTAGGTTTATTTTATGTTAAAGTGAAATTTAAATTTTACAGAATGAAGAATAAACTAAATTCTACTTCGGATGGAACCCATTCTGTTCAACATCCTAAATCTTAGTAGAATGAGATTTCCATCATAAGATAAGAATCCATTCCAAGAGTCAAACTAAGATCCTAAGTATCTTAATTAGCCTCTTTTAAATTTATTTAAATGATTTATTTTAAGTTGGGTTTGATTTTATTAATGTTTTAATTTTCATTTTAAGGTTTAGAGTTTCCATAATCTAATTGTATTAAGATTTGAAGAATTCATTCTTATTTCATTTCTTTTACTTTGATTAATATTTCTTTAGTTTGTTTTATTATATTTAATTAAAATTTACAATGTTTCTTTAAATCCTAATTAAAAGTCTATGTTATCATGATTAAGTTTAATGTAATATTTATTTTAGTTTTATTTCCTTTCAAATGATTTGATTCATTTACATTATATGTTACTTAGAATTTTATAATTTATAACTTAGCTTTATATTTAATCTTATATTTCTTTTTATTTGATTAAGTGTTCATTTGATCTTATGTGTTTTAATTATTTGTTTATTTGATTTGAATTGATGTCATTTATTCATTTCATTAATGTTTATATGTATGAATTTTAATGAGTTAATTTCATTAGTTAAATTAAGCCTTAAGAAGTTTTGATTTCATCACTTAAGGAATCCATTATATCTTAATTTCATAATTTAAAGAAATTTATTAACTTATGCATTTTTTAATTCTTAATTTAAATTAATTTTAATAGAACATTATATGTTAAAGTTTCATTATTTAGTTTAACCTATTAAGATGAAGTTTGGCTTATCAATCATAACCTAGGAAACCAAAGAAATGAGCTACTTTGGGTATCCAACCTAAATCTATGCCATTTTAATTTTCTAGGTCATTTAAATTAAGTAATTTGATTATTCATTTTTATTTTCATAATTATTCATTAACATTAAAATGGACTTAAAGTAATTTTAATATTAACGAGTTTCTTAATTTAGGTATAAATTTCAAAGGTTGATTAATTTTAATATTGATGAATTTCTTATTTTAGGTATAAAGTTCAAAGGTTAATATTCACTTTCTTAATTTCATTAACCCTAAGTATATAATTAATTAAAGTCTTTAACTTCAGAGGGTTAAAAATTTTTTCTTAACTATGATGATATTAATAAAAATATTTTTAAGTGTATTTTATAAATTTTTATAATTTTTGTAATTTTTATTTTTAATTTCATTTAAGTTGACCTAGGGATTAAAATTATACAACTTATGATCTAGAGGTTATTTGGCCTTAAAATGTTCATAGCAAGTGAGGTTCCTTGCTAATTTAAGTTTTCTATAATTTCATCTAACTAGATGTATATTTTAGGACTAATTAAGAATTCAATTATTTTAATAAAATTAAAATTAGGCCTTAATCATTAGAAATTAGTTAGTGGTTTTAATTTTCCTTGATTCCCCTCTAGAAGATGAATCCTAGATTTTAGAATTCTGATTGATTTATTATGATTTTTCAAAGTTCATGCCAATTAATTAAATTAATTAATTCAATTAATTATCTAATTAGATTATTTTGAGGATTTTGTGGTTTCAATGAGGTTTTATATTTTCCTAAGGAAATTTATATGGATTATGATGTTTCAAACTAATTTAAGAATTTTCTTAGTTTTCCTAATTTATTATTAATTTATTTCATTAAATAAAGAGGTTTATGGTTGAAAATTTCAGATCATTGGGTTTACTTACCAATAAATCCCAAGAAATTTATCTAAGATGTGTTTTAACCTTAATTTCATTTCCCATAACTTTAAATTGTTTAGATTAATGGTTTGTGTTTAATTTGGGTTTGATTATTTTTAATTAAACCAACAACATCTAAAAATTTTGGAGATTTAGGGTTTAATAGATTCCTCTAACTAATATGAATCCATGAAGCCCTTATTTGCATTTTTGGTTGAGTATTTTATTTTTTTATGAATTTTTAAGATTATGTATATTTTTTTTGTAATTTTAAATGAGAAAAAGGCTAATTTTTCCATTTTATACAATTAGGTCTTATGCGGCACTAACATGGCACTATTTGCCATGTGGCTGGCACCATTAGACCAACTGGATCTACACGGATCCAGCTAAAAAATGATGAGGACCATGGGTTTATTTATGACCATTCAATCAAAGATCAAATGGTAAGGTTAACCCGTCATTACTTAAGGGATTTAAATCAGATTATGCAGCTATATTAGAGCCGTCCATTCCAAATAGAAAGAATGGATGGTTGAGATTTCTTCCTTTCCTCTTCAGATAATCGAGATCCATTGGATCTCCAAATTGATTTTTAGTGATCTAAGTAGCAGGAATGCATGATTTGGATTGCAAAATAATCATGGCTCAATTTGCAATCGACCTATACAATTTGATCTAACTTGAGATAAAATTCATTTCTTAGTATCAAATTGAAATTAAAGGTGGTCGGAATTGGATAATACCTCATCGACGTTGATCTTCAGCGATGAAGATGCTTTGTGTATCATCTCTTCAACACAATGAAGCTCTAGAAGATGATTTTATGGAATGCCTCCCTCTGGACCAAAGTGAAGATCAAGCTCGCACATCCTTGCCAATGAGTTTGGTTGAACTCTAGTATGTCTGTGGCATGGGAATCAGGAAGGGGTTGGTTCTCCTTCATTTTCACCTCAAGAATGTGTGTGAATGCTTAGATTGGAAATAGCTCCTCTCTTGCTCACTTTCCTTGTATGGCCAAAAGCCTCCCGTAGAGAATTCAAAATGTATTTTTCCTATGGTGATTGTCATCCTATAGGCTAGCTTAAAGAGGTGGTTAACTAATTAGGATTAGCCTTTATTAGCTTAGAATGAAGAGGTGGCTAAGGCATGGAGAAGAGAAATGGGATTTTGCAACTTATGCTTTGATTTTTTTTATTTGTTTTCTTTCTACCATTACTTTACCTATAACCCTGTGTTTAGATTTATATTTTTTTATTGGATTTAAATTTGCTTAGATTTATGCTAGCCAAGTTCATTTGATGATTTTGAATGGAATGATTTAATTTGATCAAACTTTGATGGGTTTACCTTTGACTTGGTTGGACTCACATAAGTCAACTCTATATCAAATGGTTGACCATTTTTTATCTTTATTTGGATTTAGTTTTAAATTCATCTAAGTTCATGTAGTGACTTCATGCTTTTTATTAAATTCGATTTTCATTTAATTTGATTTTTTTTTTGAATTTCTTTGAATTTAGATGGTTTGAGCTTATGTAGGTTAATTAGGTTAACCACCTTAATTATCTTGGTCTATTCTCAACTTAATTTATATTTCAATTAAGATGTATTTAATTTATTCATTTGTTTAAATTCAAGTTTGATTTGTGTTCATTTTAATTCAATTAGGTTAGGACAAATCCTAGAGAGATTCACTAGGATAGCCTAAGCCTAACGGTATTGAGATTTGCTTTTAATTTTGGTTATGATTTATTTATACACTTGGTCACCAAGTGTAATGTCATATGTGCTAATAGGAATCCCTATTTTAAGATTAGATATTCTAATCAATAGTATTGAAGATGATGTTAAACCTTATCAAAAAATGAGGTCAACAAGGGCTACCTTGGATGAGTCTACAACTATCCATTGCTTTTTCTCTATATCATTAGCCAACGAGTAAACTCTCTTTGTGGACTCACCATTATCTCTATGAGAAAGAGAAGGAAAATTGAACATCATCTCGATGTGGGATGAGGTGAAGCTGGTCACTATGGTGGGAGCTTTGAAGGCTACTCCTTACTGGTATGAACTCTTCACCAAGGCCACATACAGCATTTCCATGTCAACTTATGGCAAAATTGGAGCCATTTGTCAGCTAGAAATAAATTCTTTAAATACTGAAAAAGGAATTTTGATAAGGGGACTTATTATATGTTCAACCTTTGGGAATGGAAGCCATCTTTCAAGTAAGTGGATTTCTTCATTACTCAAATTATGGCTTAGCAAATCACTTAGAGAAAGGTGAAGTTATTTAGCAAGGCTACTTGGATTATTGGACAAAAAAAGTTAAAGGGTTAGTGAGTGATCCTCACCATCTTCCGCTAATGCTTGAACACTATTCACTCTTAACTATGATTTAATGGGAAATTCAAAAGTGTGGACAAATGAACTTGTAATGTAAAATAAAAGGAGAATCTCACCTCAATAAGGCATTCTTCTGTAACTACTTTTGTAGTAGTAGATTCAACCATTTAGTTCACCAATGCTTATGCACATCAGATCACAGGTTCATCCTCTTTTTGCTCATCCTCACCATGGACACTTGCATGTTGGAAAAGATGAGGACTCACCCTAATAACCCTCCTTTTAGAGGGTGAGTTCTTGATCCTTCTTATGGATCTCTAGAGGTATTCAGAGCTAAAGTCATGCATGTGAGAGGAGTTGGCATGCCCATCTCAACCAAATGAATGTCAACAGAGTCACAGGATCAATGTCACCACGAGGCCTTTTGATCTTCATAGCAATTATGTTTTTCTAGTTTCATAGACTCGACCCCTAAAGTTGAAACTCTATTCAAGCAAAGAAAATGTTGAATGTGCTAAAGAAGGATAGAAGGATCCAATTATAGTCTCCCATGCATTGGAAAAATAAATTCGATCAAAAGGTGATGTGACCTCACATAATTGTATAAATTTTTTATTTAAATAGTTTGTTAAATATTTAGAGTTAATCATTACTTTCATTCTTCTATTTTTTGTGAGATACCTTTAGAAAGAGTAGAAGGATTGTGGATCTAAATATACACTCAAAGTACCGAATAAGCCTAAGTGATTTGATGGGTCTAGTTACCAAGACAAATATACTCACTGTAAAGGGTACTCTACAACAAAGAATGTTAGAATAAATATACATTGAGAGGTTGTGTCCGATAATGAAGGATCGACCTGAAACTATAAATTGAGGACTTAGAATAAAATAATGACCTGAGAGTAAGTCATGAATCAACTCACCAACAATGGGTGAATACTCAAAGAGATAAGATGGCTATACCTCTTAGCTCAGTCCTTACTCACGTACTGACACGACGATGGGCTACTCATCTCTACTGTGTTAGGTTTATACTTGCTCATATATAAACTTGCCGCCAAACTAGCGGGCATCTACTTGTACTCCATTTACCTTATATGTACTTTCTATTATAGTCATCCCTTGATATTATAAAATGGAAACTCCTCTCTTATGAGGAAACCTTTTTTATTTTCTCTAGGCCTTTAGTCTTTGTACTCCAATTTATTTGCAATATTTCTATCTAACCTTGTTTCCAATTGGTTTTGGACATTCAAAAATCTAGACCACATTGGCCATATAAAATGTATGGCCAAGCATATCAAATAATAAATTAGTTTGATTATTTTAGTTTGGCTTTGGATAAAGCCAAAGTAAAGTATATTTGAAATTTTATTTGTGCAATTTATAATGAAGGTGGAATAATAAGGCAAAGTAAATATGAAAATAAAAAATTAATTAAGAATCTTAAGCAAATTTATTAATAGACTATTATAGGAAAACAAAAGACATTGAATCTTCAAGATTAAATTTGAATGATGAAGCTAAAGTGAAACCAAAATGTTAATTATAATAATCTATTAGTCATTAATCAATTCTTTATTTTCACCAAAAACATTTATTTGCTAACTAATCCAAAATTTTAAAATTAAATATTTTACCACTTAAAGCTAATATTCTTACTCTTAATTTCAAAATCAAACCAAAGTGTCCAAAAAAAATGCTTTAGTTTGATTTTTCAATTATAACCGAATAATGCATACTCATAACATGTATTAAAATTAGTAGCCTTAGGAATGTACTCCCCCTTTGCAATAAAATTTATAATGAGTATCAAGTGAGTTGTTCTAATCAAGGAGTCTATATTTCCATCTTAATGAAAGTATGAATCATTCAAAAAGACTTTACAAGTTCAAGGAGTAGTGTCTTAATTATGATTAGTTACATTATGAAGATGTTTAGAGTCTCATCTAGCATTCAACAAGTAATGTAAAATGAATGATGAGAAATGCAACTAATAAAATATTTTCAATTCACTATCAAAATATTATGAAAATAGTCTGACTACTGAAAAAACTAATGAATGAAATACAAGTAAAAAAAAGTGCCACCATCATTTGATAGTGCTCATCTCCTTGTTATCATCTTCAAAAAATTATAACAATAGATCAAAAAAGAAATTCATTATTCATTAATCTACCATCAAGCTTGTAGTTAGAAACAAGCTTCTATTCTTACATTTTATTTGGCCTTGAGTAAATCTTAATGTGACTATAGGTCTAGAAATCTAGGCCCCTTGCTTTTCTTCCTTCAGAAGTCCTTTACTCATCATGTGTGCTCTGCAACATCATTCTTTAGTTTTTCTTATTTCCTCCTTGAGATCCTTATGTAGGTGTTTGTCTCTTTTTTGGCCTCTTCTTGATAAGAAAACTCTTCATAAAGGGCTTCTACACTTCAAATTTCCTCATCGAGTTGGTAATTTCTTCTAATTTCCCTTCTAAAGTCAATGCTAACATGTATGTAGCTCTTAGAACACACATTCATCATTATGATTATGGAAATTGAACAGAGGTCACAACTAATGGAGGTTAAGTATGGTTCACCCTCTAGTGGTGTAGATATATTACATATGGTGGACAAATTTGAAATTGTACAAGCAAGTAGAGACTAGAGTCTCAAGGGAATATGCCTTCTTCTTTTACTACTTTCTCGGCATGGGCTTTGTGACTCACTTCGTTTTGCCTAGAGATGTCTTGAGTGGAGACCATTGACTTAACCCTCTTCTTTTCCCTTTCCATTAGTGATAGCTCTCTTTAGCTACCTTAGGAGCTCCACTTCATGGAGGAGTTCTCAGCTCGTTGACTTCATGATGAGTTAATGACTCCTAATAAGAGATCACCTTAAAAAGTGATCAAACTCATAGGAACTATAGTGATCATTTATAACTAGGTGAGCCTAATAAAGTGACACCTAGAAACTCTAGCATTTTAAAGGTTTACTAGAAAAGAATGATAGTTGATTCCACCTACCAAAATAAAACATGTGTAAGTCATGAAAAGTAAGAAGTTTAGTAGATTTTTATAGAGATAAGTCATATATGGTATGGGTTCTCATACACTATAGTCATTGTAGTTTGCATGAGAATGAGTAAGGCCTTTCCCTTTAGTTTTTAAAGATAGTAGCCTCTTACTCATTTGATTCATGGATGGCATCACATTACTTATTAAATGGGATAGGGTTAGTCGGCATTAGTCACTCAATAGATGACTATATAAAAAAATAACTTTTTTTAGTTCCTTACCTTATTTGCTAGACCCAACATTTGCATTTTGTCATTAGAAAATTAATTGCTTCCATCTTTGAAGACCTTTATTGAAAATATATTATGGAATAATGTAATAACCTTGTTGACCTCAATTTTTTGAATGAGGTAAAATAAAAAAAATATTATGTCTTCTTACTAAACCTATCATTGAACAAATTGATTAGAATTTCAAAATTACTAACATGTCCCTCAAACTCAAAATGCTCCAAAATTAAAACCAAACACATAATTAGCCTTTCCATTTGCCTAGCTATAAAGATAAATTCATCTCAAAATCAAAATCAACCATTAAATATACTTCCAAATGATCTAGGACTATCTCTTAGATCATTTTGGAGTCATTTGATGAGAATTTGAGCAGGGATGACCATGCTAATTGCATTTGAGGTAAATTGAATTAATCATATATTATCTCAGTAACTCTAAATTATCCATCCCATACATAAGCTAAGGTCAATTAAATTTAAATTGATCTTAAACCTTTATTAACTTAGTCACACTTTATTAGAGATCATGAATATCTAAAATCTTCAACAATCATAGTTGATTAAAGTGTAAGCTTGATAAATAATTTCTAAAAGCTTTAATGAAGCATTTAAACATTTAATTTAAATTTAACTAAAATCAAATCAAATTGAACAATTCATCAATCTAATATTAATTCTTTAAAATTTTATTGGATTAAACAAACCTATGAATATTGAAGTTATCCAAGCAATTCTTAAATTGATTTGGTAAATCATTTTAAGTGTTAGTCAAATATTGTCAGACTTAATAAAGTATTAATAAACTTGTTATTTTTAATTGAAGTATATATAACCCAAGCTTAATGCTAATTAAATTTAATTAGACCACTTAAATTAATCAACCAAGTTAAGGTAAATAAATATTATCACTCAAATCAAGTATTCAAAATAAATTAACTCAATTCAACCTAAGTGATAGTTAATTAAATAATAACCCATTTAAGTAAGGTTGCAAATGAACCAACCATTTAACAAGCTACTCATGGCTCACCTTGATTAGAGCTTGTTCATGCCTATTTGATTAACTAATTTAATGAGGTTGAACACTTCTATAAATTCTCAATTTCTAAATGAACAAGCTTAAATAGCTTGTTGTTCGCTCATTTATGTTCATAAATAATATTATTTAAAGCCCATGAATAACCTTGTTAAAGAGCTAGATTATGACTCGATTAAGACTTATTTGTGAATAATATTACATAATGTTTAATATTTTTAGGTTTAATAAGCATAATTGATATAGCTCATGTATATTTCTTAACAAGCTATTAGTGAACAAGCTCGATTAAGGCTTGATTAAGGCTCATTTATTCCTAAATGAGCAAGTTGTTAAAAAGCTCCATGATCTAATTTATACCAAACTCATGAACAAACTTGATAAACATAAATAAGCTCAAGCTTAAAAACCATCCTAAAAAGCTTGAATCAAGCTTTAGCTCGATAATGATAAACATGCTTTAACTCAAACATGCATATGTTCAACTTGGCTCAATCATTTGTAGCCCTACATTTAAGGGTTATTACCTAATTAACTTAAATCTAAGCCTAATAATTTGTTAAGTACTTGGTTGAATTTTTATCCAAACTAATCTAAATTAGCAAAACTAAACTACATTCACATAGTTAATCTTTATTAGGAAAACCCCATTAAACCTTGATTTATATATATTGATTCAATGGCCAACTAGAGCTGATCTGTTAAGCTCTGTTAATAAATCCAGCCAAAGTTTGCTTAAATTAACTATTGCATCAAGCTTTATTGGTCTCCATAATCCTATCCTCATCTGTAGTTATGAAACTCATAATTAAATATGCTCAAAATTATTAGATTTCCCTTAATAATTATCTTGTATTGGCTTAAGCTCATGAATTCAAGAGCTCTAGATGGTTTTTTTAACAATAGAGACTTATCTTTCAACCTTTGTGAGATAGTGCATAACTCTTCTTTCCTTTCTAGATCTTCCCAATCATCAATTTGATCAACTTTATTAGTCTAGTCCTGGCAGAACATCCAATGAATTTAGAGCTAGTCTATTTCCCAACCATCAAGAAGTTTGTTCTCTTATTATAGATAATGTCAAGGAGCATTTCAATTCAAATTCAAAGATCCTAGTTTTGAGGTATCCATTCTGAACCCTAAGACTCTCTATATGTTCATACTTTATAAACAAACTAGAGTGTGGCAAGGATCACATTGAAGGATATTAACCTTGAGTAATCTTGATGGTTTTTAGTACAAAAGAAAACAAAATTTTGGTTTGATTTCTCAAATCCATACACCTCTTTTTGATGGCTCTTGTTAATAGCTAAAGGAAGAAGACAAAATCTTATTTGTCCATTTCTTTTATTTGATTTACATGAATAAAATTTTGTTAGATAATTAAAATTGAAATCCCTTATATAATTATGGATCAAATTTGAGCATGCAATTCATAATCAAACGGTCCATATTTTTCTTGCATAGTTTTAGTTTCTCTTGATTAATGAGTCATCCAATCATGTTCCATGTGTGTGTAAGCTAACTGGTTACTTAGTGGATAAATCAAATTTAGGGTTTAGAAGCTAAAGAAAGATTCAAAAACTTAAGAAAATCACTATAAATTCAAATAAACTCCAAAAGTCTAAATAAACTTTCAATGGGTTCAACAAAGAATAGTATTCATGAAAAAATAAATGTCTATTTTATTTAATGAGATTTAAGAATAATTAAAAATAAAATTTATTTTAATTATTCAAATTAAAAGTTCCTTGACCTATTTTCTACCTCTAAGTATTTTCTTGAAGAAAATTAAATAAACCTATTGATAGAAATCAAAGATTTAATATAAAACAAAGAAATCATAAAATTTAAAATTTAAAAAATATAATTTTTAAAAAATTATCAAGATGGTTCCAATACACTCTATAATCAATAAAGATTCATAAAAAATTGCCTTCCTTTGATCTTGATTAAAGAAAAGTATATATTAAAATACTTATTTTGATCAAGAAAATCATAATAAATGAAATATAATGAATAATCTAGGACCTTTAAAACATTTGTAGTTAATTCGAAATGTATTTTAAAAATATATAACAAATTCAATGAACAAGAAATTAGTATTTAAAATATATAAAATAAAAATTAAAAAATTAATATATTATTTTTATGATTAAATTATTTAAGCTATCCAAATAGGTTTAAAATAAAATCCAAACTAACTCAAATCAGTTTCAAACTTTTATGGATGATTGTAGATGTCAATAGGAACCACTAAAAAAATTTCATATTATTTTAAATTAATTTAATATAAAATAAATTGAAAATTTACTAATTAGTGATAATTAAATTATAAAAATATTATATAATAATAGAATATTTTCTAAAATTTTATTTTAGTTATTCTTATTGTCCCAAGTTAAAGGAAGTCTTCTCATTATTTGAAAAAAAATTTTTGGTATTTTTATTAAAATTTCTAACTTAAAATAATTAAACATATATAAAAATTATAAATTAATTTAAAATAATTTTATAATTTTATGAGATTTATTTTTCAATATTCCATGATTATATTAAAGTTCGCATAAAATTTTAATTTTATTTTGGCTAACATTTGTAAATTCACTTGAAAGGGTAATAATAAATCATAAATAAAAACAAATTAAATAATATAAAATTTATAAAAATCCATCTATGATAGGTTTGCAAACACTATGAACTACATTCTGATCTTTCTTCTATGGGATGCCTAGGTGTTGGGATTCACCTATCGATTGACCTCTTTTGCCTTTGTGCATTCTTGAATAGCCCCCTAAAATAACTATAACCTAAATCTATTAGGTAAAATTCATGTAAATTCATTTTAAGGCACAAGTCACTTAAATTGAAACCAACCTACTTAAACTATACATTCCTTTAAATTTAGATAATTAAAGCATAGATTGAAACATAATAGGCAAAGACCCTCATGTCTTAGCAGACACTAGATTGCTTGTAAGAGACACATCCCTTGGACCTTTTGTTTAGGGATGACTTGTTCTAATTATTATAATATTATGATGTGATGTGATGTTTTCTTTTGATCAAGAATATAATGCTAAGTTAAAATAATTTTGTTTAATGACTTTTATCTATGACTAATGTAATGATGTTTTCTATATGTGGTCAGGCTTATAAAATAAGTGGCTTGGCACTTAACAATGTTATACATGCCCACATATTGTTATAGAATTTGTGAATGTTTTTAGTTTGTATACAATTATTGGGCTAAAATCTATTTGGTAGAAGAAAGGTTGTAATTTTTAGAATCTTATGAAGTGTTAATATTAACCCATGGAATTCTAGAAAGTTGAATAAAAGATATAAGTATGAGCTCCAAAAAGGTTAATGTTTTATGCCTTATAGTACTAGGAGATTCAAAAGAAGGAGGAGAAAAAGAGACAAAGATGAACCCTAAAAGGATGAATTTTTGTGACCTTTTAGACCCGAAAGATCAATGAGAACTAAATGAAGAAGAAAATGCTAGAGGACCCATACGTGAAGCCTATCTGTTAGTGAGTCCAAATTGGCTTTATAAGGGAGAGCTTAGCTCCACTGTATTTTTCTATTTCTAGGATTGGACTTAGTTACATCAACCTTATTTATTATTTAATAATTATTTAAGATTATTTATTTTCAATGTTTGTTTGATGCTTATTTATTTTTCTTACATTCTAGATGAATGAAATGAAATGTTTAATTTACTTGTTGTTTTCATGACTTGATTATTAGTAGGTGCCAAATGAGTTATGTAAGGATTTGAAATAATTTTTTTGCTAGAACTAAATTAATTAATTAACATAGAATTAAAAAAAAGTGGAAGCTCCTAGGTTATTTTATCATATTAGGATTTATTTTGCTTGTTCAGCCTTATTAGAGCCCTCTATCTTCATTGCACGATTAGGGGCCACTTACCTTTTAGGGTGCACATTAGGTAGGACCAAACTAGAACATGCATTACATTGCATATTAAAGTTGAGTCCTAGCCAACAACCAAAAATAAATCTTTAATGGATCTAGTCTATTAGCATTGCATACCTACATATTCTAGATTTAATGGCTAAGTCTAAAATAAGATCTTCCTAATAAATAAGCCTTACCTATCTTGCATATGAATATGACCATAACTCATGGGTTTAAGGTGATTAGGTGTGTTAGATTCCAACCCTTCAAAGTTGGATTATAATTCCAAAATAATTAGACGTACTCTATCTTCAAGTGAAGTTAAAATCTATAAGACTTATTACATATTGATAGACTAACAACAACTTGATAATACTTCACAACTTATTTTAAGTTTTAAGGCTGATTGTTTGCTTAGAACTATATTATATGTCATCATCTTATGGCATATTCATAGTCATATGCTAGTAAATTATAAATCCCAACTTTCTAATAAATGCATAAGCTCAAAAGTAAATAATTTAAATTTTGAAAATATATTGTCCAACAAGAGGATTGTTTGGAGTGCTACTGAGCTTTTTAGTATTTAGTGCTCCCTAATTTTCTTATATTGATTTCAAAACATGATTATTCCAAATTGAATCTATTCTTTTAAATGTTAAAATTATCACTACTTGAATGTTAACTTGGAATAAATTATAAAATTGTTTACCACTAGTTTAATTGAGTGTGTTTTTAAGTGTTCATGCTCTTAAAGTAACTAATTTAACAGTTTGTTGGTCTTCCTCTATCCTTTCCAAATTAAATTTTTTAACAAATAACTCAAAGCAAATCCTTTCTTACATAGGCGTAAGATGAGTACCACTATACTCACCATTGAGTTTGTGAGTAGCTAGTTGGACCAAGTTTATATAAGTACAACACTTCCTCATCTTGAAATGTGCATAAGAAACACAACTTATGTTCATATAGTTAGTTTAAGCATTCATTTTCATGTGCAACTCATATAGAGATGTTCTTGTCTATGAAGCAAAAACTTATTAAAACCATATCAATTAATAATAAAGCATAACTAAGGCCTCATGGTTCTCAAAGTTGATGAAGGCTTGATTATAGATCCTCAAGATTGTTGCCTCAAAGAGTAAGCATTCGAAATGATAAGGAAAGAAGTAAAGAGAAAGAAAATAAAATACTTATATTAGATGAGAAAAGTTTATTAAATTTTGATGTAGCATTACATTGATCGTATATCATTGCACTCATTATTATATAATGATTCACTCACTTAAAACATGCACGACCCACAAAGTATAATGGTGGTAGCAATACAAATCACAGGTAAAAATAATTGCATGGAATAAGGACACAAACCATATATGAAATGAACTAAGAAAAAAATTATTAGAAAATTTATAACTATTTAAATTATGCATAATAGAGTTTACATTAATCACCACTAAGACAAAAATCATAAAAATAAAAATAATAATACATTTAAAGAGATTATTCCTTTCTAGCTAGTTAGCATAGAATCAACTCACCCATAACAAAGAATTGGCCAAAACATAAAGACTTTAGAGGCATGTGATTAGCTATCATATTTACCTTTAGTTATGCTACCTATCAACATAATGAATCTACATACTCACTTGTAGTAGAATAATTCACCTTGTTCTCTAATGTTATGATCCTTCTATTATTGGTCTCAACCTTTGCTTGGAGTAGGAGAGCAAACTCTTAATCCAAAAAAATATGTGGTAAAGTCAAACATCCTTATTGATACATTCAACAATCTTAATGAACAGCTAGTTATCCCTTGAAATGTGCTAACACTTCAACTTTACTTGAACTAAACCAAGAATATGCCCAAGTAAGTGAATTCTAGGTTCATTCAATAATACTAAAACTAACTCCTAATATAATGATTATGGAAAAAAATTTGTGACACCACATAGATTTTTGAAATTTCTTATTTGGCTGATTAGATGCATCATTAAGGAATAAACATATTGAAAGATAAACATGGTATCCTTTAATGAATTTGATCACTTAATAAAAGACTCCTAAGGATAATGGGTCTTTAATATACTAGAAGTCTCCCCTAAAGTACATGAAGTATAATAGGATTTATTTTAAACTAAGCTCATCGTTCCCTATAAAGGCAAGCCCTTATAGTTAATTACATCTTAGAAATGAAGGATCTCTTTCTAAGAAAACTCTCAATTAAAAAAATAAGCTATTATTTCTAAGTTGGTTTCCAAAGAAAATGTTATATGGAAAATTCAATTGGGGAACACTCCAAAGTGGAAAGAGTTAATTTGGAAGTCAATTAGGATTAAGTAAGAAATGTCTATTTATATTGGGATGCTCAATATGAATTTCAACTATCCTATTATTGGGCTTTAAATTTTAGAATTTAAATTAAATTTTGAGTTAAAATTTTATTAGAAATCTTGGACTTATATTCTAATAGCACAAGATTATAAAAATTCATAAAATTGAAGACTTACTCCGAGGAGGATGCTTCAGAATCTAAGTCTATAAGTGATTCTAACATAAGTTAGATGATTGACCTAATGTAATGTTTGGGAATTATGAGCTCTTTTTCTTATTAGAGGAAATGAACATATCCTTGACTCTTTTAGATTAATAACTTGTCTGGAAGGGCTGTCAGGTAATACCAAAAAGAAAATTTTAAATCCATGATGTCAAGTGTTATGAATGCAAGATGGCTAGGTTGTTGTATTTTAGGAAAGAATCTAAGACTCACTCCCTAATTCCAAGAATCATGTAGGGTATGATATGCTCCTAACTAATGCACATTTCTAACTTTTTGATGTTTTGACTCATGATTCATTTAAGGTTTTGGAGTATGCATTTTATGCCTAAATGGCATGCAATTAGAAGTGTTCATGGGCCAAATTAAGAAGAGAAGGCAGACTTTTCCAGAAAGATGGTCATCTTCAAAGTCAGATCTCCTTATGTGCAATAGGTGAAGTCCCCAATTCATGGAGTTAAATAATATGCTAGCATGGTTCATAAAAGTGAGTTATTTTGAGTTGAATTTAAGTTATTCCTAATGCTTTAATTCATGTGCAAAGTTTTAAATTTTTTTAAATTGATTAAGTTTAAGTTAGGTGTAAATTTTAATTTTTTAAAGAACTTAATCATCCACATTCATCATAGAAAGCACATCTCCAAAGGAAACCTAAAAAGCAGGTTGATTCTATTAAGCACTCAAAATAAATCAAACTAATTAAAGTTAAAGAACAAGCCAATGCGACCAGGTACCACTCTACACCTTAGAAGAAAGAAAAAATGAGCATCCAAGCTTTGCACTTATATAGTCCGGCATAGAACTACAAGTTTAGATTTAAAGGGGCATTCTTTATAGGATTGTCTTATTCTTCAGGGACCTCCATTGGGCTAAATGAAGTCAGACCTTTGCATCTATCTATTGGTTGGGTCAACTCCTACTATTCCTACACCCCATAGATCCTAACCTAATTATATGCTCAAATTATATTTAAAATTTCAAACTAAATCCCAAGCCCACAAAACAAACATTAAAAAAAAGAAAACAACACACCAACAGTTATATTCGCAAACATACGGGCTTAACATTAGTTTCTTATAAGCCCACCTATCATATTGGGCTATGCTAAGAGATTTATTCAGCACTTGCAAATGACAATTTCATAATTTATTATAGTTAACCATTTAGCATAGCCCCCTGTAGGATACAATATTAATTTTAAAAATATGTCCAACCATCTATTCTAATAAGCAAATAATCCTAGACATCTAGTATAAAATAGTACACCACAAAATAAGAAAAATATCACATCATAGAATATCATAGAATGACCTAACCTAAGTCTAGGATCTATGACCTACTAATCTAGCGTGTGAAGGAAATGGATTTATGTGGCAAGACATTGCTAGGCCTTTTTAGATTCAAGTTTCAATTCAAGTTTAAGGTTTGTTTGATTTACCTTTCCATGGTTACAATTCAAACAATTTAATTATTTGTGATTCTTCTTTTTATTTTTAAGTTCATTTTTATGTTCAAATGAATCCAGAATTTTCAAGAATAAAAAATGTATATATTCTACTTTGGGTGAAACACATTCTATTCAATATGTTGAATCCTAATAGAATGAAGCCTTCACCCTAAGATGAAGGTTCATTCCAAAGGCCTAACTAAGATATTAATTATCTTAATTAACTTTTTTGGATTCATTTAAATGATTTGGTTTCATTTTAATTTAGATAAATTTTTTAACTTTATCTTTGGAATTTAATTCTTCATTTATTTTCCTAAGATTTGATTATATGTTTTTGAGTTTGGATTATTTTCAATTTGACTTGACTTATTTGATTTGAATTGATCTTATTATTTCCTTTATTAACCAGTATTTTGATTCATTTATAGTTTAAGTTTTGGCTTCATTATGTGTTAAGATTTTGTTAATCAATTCATAACCTAGGAGACTTAAGCTAATTTGGGCACCTAACTTATGCAATTTGTTTGGTTTGGTTAATTACTTTTAGTTACATTTGAAATTATGTTATTCATTAATCCAAATAGATTTAAGGAATTTCCATACAAATAAATTTCACTTTTAGATATGAATTTCATAGGAGACTTAACCTAGGAGACTTAAGCTAGTTTGGGCACCTAACTTAGGCAATTTATTTGATTTGGTTAATTACCTTTATTTACATTTGAAATTATCTTATTCATTAATCCAAATAGATTTTAAGGAATTTCCATACAAAAAATTTCACTTTTAGATATGAATTTCATAGGCTGATTGGTTTTGATTTTCATTGATGAATTAATTTACTATGAATTTATTAAGTTGATTATTTAAAGTTTGATTGAATTTTATATTCTTAATCATTTCATCAAATCCTAAGTATGTTATTACATAAATTCTTTAACTCAATGGGTTAGGAAATTTTTTTTAGGTGCGATGTTAATGAAAATGTTTTAAGTTGATTTTATAAAATTTTTATAATTTCAAGGAATCTTAATTTATTATTTCATTTAAATTAGCCTCAAGACATGGAAATGCTATAACTTTCAATCCATCTATTAATTAGATTTGAAATTTTTATACCAAGTGGTGTAGCTTGCCAATTTAAGTTCCCAAAATTTCATTTTGATTAGATACATAATTTAAGATTAATTAAAGTTTTATTATTTCACTAAAATTAAAATTAAGCCTAAATTAAATAAATTTAGTTAGGGATTTTAATTTTTCTATATTCTTCACTAAAAGATGCATCCATTGAGAGTTTATTTGGAATTGTTGGAGTTTTGGTTGATTATTGTGATTTTTCTAAGTTCAGAATAACTAATTGAATTAATTAATTCAATTATGTTAAATTAAGTCATTTTTATGATTTATTAGATTTCAGTGTGTTTAATGGTGTGTTTAGGTACATTAAAGTTTATTATGATGATTTAAGGTGATTTCATAATTTCTCATGATTTCTTTAATTTAATATTACTTTATTTCATTAAAATTAAAGTTTGAGATTGGAAATTCAATATCTTTTGATTTACTTTGCAATAATCATAAATGTTTTCATAATGTGTATTTTAACCCTAATTTTAGTCCCTCAAAGTTTCATATTGATTGGACTACTGGTTTGTAATTAATTTGAGTTTGATTATTTTCATTCAAACCCAAATTAACCCAACATTACCCAAAAATTAATTTAGTATTTTGGGTTTAATGAATTCTTCTAAGATGAATCCATTGAGCCATATTTGCATTTTCTAGATGTGTATTTTTTTTTATAATTTTTTAAATTTTTGATTTTTTAATATTTATTTAATTCAAATAAATTGGATTTTTTATTTTAAATGTGTGGTGCCATGTGGCATCGCATTACACATGGCAGCCCCTGATTATAGTTGGATCCCCACATATCTAGCTCGAATTGTGGTGGGGGAAGCGATTCATCCTGATTTCCAAATCTATAATTAAACAATTTGGTTTTCATGTGTGAATCCTTAAGGGAATTTAATCAAGTGGTGCTTCTAAAATTTGGTCGTCTATTCTAAATAGAAGGAACGGACAGTGGAGATTATATCCCCCTCCTCCATACGCCAGACAACCATGTATCGTTGTTCATCAGTGAGGATGATTTCCAATGATCGAAGAACAAAATTGAGTGATTTTGATTGCAAATTCGATCAAGGATTGATTTACAACCCATCAAAGCTAGTTGATCTCACTTGAGATCAACTTGGCTTCACAAAAGACCAAACCAAAATGCTATAGGGGTCAATTTTGAAGCATACCTCAGTAGCGTTGATCCTTAGAGGCAGGGATAGTTCAT
Organism: Cymbidium sinense; assembly: GCA_021442155.1. Classification (NCBI taxonomy): domain Eukaryota; kingdom Viridiplantae; phylum Streptophyta; class Magnoliopsida; order Asparagales; family Orchidaceae; genus Cymbidium; species Cymbidium sinense. The sequence continues at coordinate 32,778,837 of CM038229.1, forward strand.
ACATCTTTGTGGGGATGTAGTGAGGCTATGGGAGAAGTTTCATGTGTTGCTTCCCGTGGATCACCATGGAGGGTAACGCTTGCCACCTTGCCATCGTGTTTGATAGTTTCTTGGCTCATCGATGGTGACAGACCTCATGAAAGTTTTGTTCAAGTTCACCTCTATCCCTAGAACGTCTAGGGACATCCAATTAAGGGGGAGGAATCATGTTTCTCCATTTGGACCTTTGGCTAAGAGCTTGGCCACCAGCTTTGGCCAATTTCAGGCCAATTGGTAGCGAGGTCTAAGGAATGCTTCGTTTCTCCTTCTTTTCACCTTAGGAGTGTGTAGGAGTGATTTGTTTTGAGGGGAAGCACCTTTCTCCTCTTTCTATAAATGGCAAAAGCAATATGAAGAGGGCTATAGGTGGCTAGAATCGGGTCACCGGTCGTGAGAGGCTCAGCCAAAGGGGTGGTTTGGTCCCTCTTGACCTTGAGAGTGCAATTGGATGATTATCTTGAGGGGAGGAAACCTCCTCCTCTCTTTTCTCACCTTGGCTATGAGCCATCTTCCATGGAATGCTCTTTTCCTTGCTTGTCATGGATAATAGCCATTATATTCTCCTTAGAAGTTTCCTCTAAGAGGCAGTTAATTAATTGGAAAGAATCCAATTTTATTTTGTTGAGGTCAAAAGTGGATAGATGAGATATAGAGGAAGAGAAGTAGGATTTGATTTCCTTTGGAATTTTAATTTATCTTTTCTTTGCATGTCTCACATTAACTTCTCCCATGGACTTTATAGTTTGCTAGTTGGTTGTTGACCCAAGTCAAACCATTTAGTATGGATTAAGTGTTGGGTTAATCCCAAGTCCATTTGAGTTGGATTTGGGAATTTATCTTAATTTGATATCACTTGGATTTAAATTATTTAAAAATGTTTTAAATATATTATTTTGATTAATTGGATTTAGATTTAAGTTCCAATCCATGCTGATTATCTAATAGATGATTTGGAGTTTAATTACCCCATGCCATGTGAAGGTTTGATGTCATTTAGGCTAGTTTGACACCATTTCATTAAGGATGAGTTGAATTGGATTTTTAAGCTCAATTGGTCATCTTGGGATTTAAATTAGACTTTAATTGTGTTTGATTGATGACTTAAGATATTTTAGATTGATTAGTTTCCTTGAATTTCAAATTGATTATGTCAACTTGACCCATTTAGATTTAAATGAGTTAAACTTTACTCATTTGAGTCAAATAACCAATTTTACTCAATTAAATTATGTTTATACTCCAATCATGCTTAATCATATGTCTAAGATGACTTAGAGTGATTAATTTCATTTGATTTAAAATGGATTTCAATTTTGACTATTTGACCCAAATTTTAATTGGTTAAGTTGGATTCATTTGGGTCAAATGGCCAAATTTGTCAAGTTGGACCCAATAATTGATTTAACTATGTTTAATGATTATTTCCAAAATATTTTGGATAATCAAATTGAGTTGGTTTCAATCTGATTTGGGTTTGAACCCAATAAGGCTCATTTAGCCCTTTTAGATCAAATGTAGCCTAAATAAGGCATACATAATTTTAAAATTCTTTTGATTCATGTTTATAAATGTTTATTCTATCGTTTAGACTATTTAAAATGATTTCATTTGGTCAAATTTTGGTGAGTTAACCTTTGACTTAGTGGGACTCACATAAGTCAAACCTATGTCAAAGGGTTGACCATTTTTTACCTTGATTTGAATTTGATTTTCTTTTATTTGATATGATTTGAATTTGTTTTGATTTTTTTTAATTTTATTTAAATTTATTTTGGATTTAATTAATTTTGAGGCTAAATAGGGTAATTAGGTTAATCACCTTGATCACGTTGGTTTAAACCTAAATGAACTCAAGTTTCAAGTAAACTATTTGATTTAATTTATGTTTAAGATTTGGGTTGAGTCTTCTTAAACCCATTAGGTTAGATCAAACCCAAGGAGGATGCACTAAGTCACCATGTGTAATTTCTAAGTTCTTAATTAGAAGGCTCCTAATCTAGGATTAGGTGTCGTAATTATTAATTTCAAAAATGATGTTAACCTCATCCAAAAATGAGGTGAATAAATGGACCCCCAATATGTGTAGTGGATCAGCAAGAGTACACTGCACAAATTGGTGTTTATCGAACTAGTCAACACTATAAGCATAGACTTGAAGGAGTTCAAATTCAAAATGATAAACCCCTCAGGGAGCTTCAATCACAATAATAGTCCAAAACATAATAGCTTTGGCACCAACCCTCACACAAGCTTTTGAAGCTAAAGAAAGCCAAGAAATCTTTATAATAATAGTATACAAAGATTGGTGAGACCCATTCATCACTTATCTTAGGAGGTAGATTTCCAAAGGATAAATTGAAAGCTCATCAAATTTCACAAAGATCATTATGATATGCTCTTATAAATGCTATATTATATCAACACTCATTTGACTAAATATGGTTAAGATGCTTTGGACCATGAAACTAAAATAGTAATGGATGAAGTTCATAAAGGATTATGCAGTGCACACCAATCTAGGCTTAAAATAAAAATCAAAATTAAATGAATGGAATATTACTAGCCTAGCATGGTTCAAGTATGCATTGAGCGTGCTAAACCTAATGCTTTACACCTAACAGTAGCATCCTGATCATTCAAAAGTTGGGGAACTGATATAATTAGCTCGATAGATCCTCCATTATCTAGAGGACATTGCTTCATTCTGACTAGTACTGATTACTTCTCAAAATGGGTAGAAGCAATCTCATTAAGAGAAGTAAAAGTTGACAATGTAGTAAAATTTTTTTGGGTTAACATCATCTACTTATTCAGGATACCTTGAAGAATTATATCAAATAATGGCATATCCTTCAAGGATGCTAAAATCTATCACTTCATTTAAAAATATAAGATAGATTAGCAATATTTCTCAATATGCAATCCAAAAGCTAATGGTCTTGTAGAAGCATTCAATAAAACATTGGTTAAACTTCTCAAGAAAATCCTCTCTAAAAATTAAAATAAGTGGCACAATAAATTGATGGAAGTTTTATGGGGCATACCATACCACATACAAAACTGCTACACAAGAAATTCCATACTCTTTAGTTTTCAGAGCAGAAGCAACACCGACTCTTGAAGTGGAGTTCAATTCACTGCATAGTAGCTCAAAATGACCTTACAATGGAAAAAAAATCCAAATATGACTCAAAGAACTTGAAATTCTAAATGAAGTGTGACTACAGGCCCAACAAAGTCTAGAAACATATAGAGCAAGAATGACCCAAGTTCATTACCATATGGTTCTCCCAAGAAGGTTCAAAGTAGGTGAACCAGTACTGGTACGAAGAAGGTCCATCATTTTACATCAATGAGTTGGTGTAAAATTTGATGAAAATTGGGAGGGACCTTATATTATCAAAAAATTATATGAATGTGGAACTTATTAGTGTATCAATGCAAAAGGCATCAGACCTATGCCCCTATAAATGAACAATATTTCAAAAGATATTATGCATAAGTACGAAATAAATATTCTCATTTCAATGAAAAATCTCTTATTAACTCGGGATAATTTTATATATCTTACAAACCAAAATATCCCATCAAAAGGAAATGATGTCTAATCAAGAAAATTTAAATAAAGTTTCATCATGCTCAAAGGGGATGAATCAGTTCCATCATGTCCAAAAGGATTGGATCTAAATTTAAATCAACATCCATCATGCCATAAAAAATGGGCTGCATCTAAATCCAAACCTTAGATTTCATCATGTTAAAATAAGCATTAAATTCAAATATAAGTGTAAACTCTTTGAAATCAGAGAAGATTAAATCAAAGCACACAAGCATAGCTCATTTAAAATTTTAGATATTACTACTTTTTCATAATTTCTATGAAATTTACATGCTTCTCATGTCTATATTAGCTATAGATTGGCTAAGATGTTTACATGGCAATGGATAGATGATATGCCACCTATAGAGCCCAATAAGGAGCAAATATGGGCCATTATCGATGCCCATGACACACTTAATAGTCAAAATGCTAGAGCAACTCTCATGGCATCACAATATGTTGATGGGCTGAGATATTTTTAGGATTTGTTTACTCGATCATTCTACATTCTACTAGTTGATTCAGAGTTCCCATTAGATCATGATTTAATTGATTGGGTGATCAATCTGAAATTGAGACATAGCCATTATGTTCCTCTAGAGCAAGTCACAGACCGTATTAGTTTCAGAGATCAGGATTTACTTCAGCCAACTGATGATATAGCTCTCTCTACAGGCACATTCGATTATTAGGTTACCACATATTGCATCATAAAGCATAATAATGGGACACAAAATTAGTATTTGGTACACCTTTGATAGCAGTCAATGGCTATGTATACTGAGCATGTCATCACTTATAAATGCATGGTGATATTTTCAAAAAAGTTGGCATATATCATGTAGTTTATGCTTCACTCTTTCATTACAATCATCTACCCTTAACCTTAACTTGAATCCAGTATCACAAAACATTGGGATTGGGCCACTAATACTTGTTGGATTGATCCACATGAGATGATAGTCACTATTATGCAAAACTACAAAGAAAATATTCTCATTTCAATGAAAAACTCCCCTATTAATAAGAGCCATTTATATATCTTTCAAAGCAAGATCCCCCATCAAAAATATATTGTCCGATCTAGCAAATTTAAATCAAGATCCATCATACCCAAAGGGGTCAGATTAGATCGATCATGTCCAAAGAGACCAAATCTAAATTTAAATTAATATCCATCATGCCCAAATGGGTCAAATTATATTCCATCATGTCTAAAAGGAGACAAATCAATCCATCATGCCCAAAAGGGTCAGATCATATCCATCAAGTCCAAAGAGACTAGATCAGATCCATCATGCCCAAAGAGGCCAGATCAGATTCATCATGCCCAAAGGGGTCAGATTAGATTCCATCATGTCTAAATGGATCAAATCCATTATGCCCAAAGGGGCTAGATTAAATCCATCATACCTAAAGGGATCGTATCAGGTCCATCATTCTCAAAGAGCTAAATCTAAATTTAAATTAAGACCCATCATGCCAAAAAAGGGCTTGATCTAAATCCAAACCTTAAATACTACCATACCTAAAAAGGGAAAGATCAAAATATAAGTAGAAGAAAGAAGGCAATGACTGCATCATGCCCAATAGACATGATACATTCATTGGGGGGTAATTTGCTTACAAAATTAAAAAGAAATATAAACCATTTTGGCTGAGAGCTCCATTGCATTGAAATCATGGCTCCTAGGCATTATCGCTGCCTTACGAATCTAGAAACCCAAATCATCCCTAACGGTTGTCTACTTAAATGATGTAGCATCATGACTCTATGATGACAGGGTTGTGGCACTATGATGACAAACCAAGGTGCTATCATGATGACCTTCAATTTTAAAAGTAAGAAAAAAATCACCATTCTTACCCCAACAACAATAACTACCCAGATGGGAGCGAGAATAGTTATGGAGTAGAAAAAAATCCCATTAGTGGAGTATCTTCTATAAAAAGGTGAGAACTTCCCTATGTGAAATATTTATGATACCACATAGGTTTTAAGAATTCATTATTTGGATGATCAAATGTGTCATTAAGGATTAAACATATTATCTTGGAAAATAAATATTTTATCCTATAATGGATTTGATCATTTAATAAATGACTCATTAGGCTAATGGATCTTTCATGTACCAGAGAGTTTTCCCCTGAACTATATGGGAAGTAGAGCAAGGTTTATTTTAAACTAGGTTCATGGTTCCCTATAAAAGCAAGCCCTTATAGTTAATTACATATTAGGAATGGAAGGCCTCTTCCTTAAACTCTCGATTAAAGAAATAGGCTATTATTTCTATGGATTTCTAAGCTAGTTTCCAAAGGAATGATATTTTGGAATTTTAATTGGGAATGATCCAAAATGGAAAGACTTATTTTTAGAAGACAATCAAGAGGAAGTAGGAAATGTCTATTGATATTAGAATGCCCGGTAGACATTTCAACTATCTTATCATCAGGATTTGAATTTTAGAATTTAATTTAGATTTTCAATTATTATTTTCTTAGAAATCTAGAGCTTAGATTCTAATAGTATAAGATTGTAGAAATGCCTAGGGTTGAAGACTTATTCCAATAGATGCTTTAGATTCTAAGCCTATAAATGCTTTTGAGAAAAGTCAGATTGTCGACCTAGTTCCATTTTTTGTGAATTATCAGCCATTCCTCTCATTTAAGGGAATAAACCTATCCCTAACTCTTTTAGACTTATAACCCACTTGGAAGGGCTTCCAACTAATACCACCTAAGTGCATTTTAAATCTATTATGCCAAGTCTCATGAATATAAGATGGCTAAGGTTGTTGTATTTTTAGGATAGAAATTTAAGAACCTAGACTCACTCTCTAATCCTTAGGATCCAGTAGGGTATTAAATGGACTAACTAAAGCACATTTTTTAGCTTTTAAATGTTTTGACTCATGATTCATTTAAAGTCTTGGGTATGCATTTTTTTGCCTAGATTCCATACAATTAGAAGTGGTTATGGGCCAAGTCAATAAAAAAAGGAAACTTCCCCAAGAAGGCAGTCATCCTCATAGTTTAAATGGCCTTTATGTGCAATGGGTGAAGCACGCAATTCAAGCTTTTAGAATAATATGATAGCATGATTCACAAAAGCTAATTATTTATAGTTGATTTTAAGTTTTCCCTAGGGCTTTAATTTATGTGACATTTCAAGTTTTTTATTTTTGTTTCACTTGATTAGATTTAAGTTGGGTAGAAAATTTTTCTTTCTTAAAAGCCTAATCATCCTGGCATCCATCACAAAAAACATGGCACATGAAGAAATCTAGAAAAGAAGGTTGATTCTATTACGCAACAAAAATATATCAAGCCAATTTTAAATTAAAGAGCAAGCCAACGTGGCTGGGTATAGCTGTACACCATGGAAGAAAGAGAAAATAGGCAGTCGAGCTCTGCCTTTATACTGCCTAGCCTATGACTAAAGTTTAAATCTATGAGTCTTTTTTCTTGGATCATCTCCCTCTTTAAGGACCTCCATTGGACTTCATAGGAGACCTCTACACACATCTGTTGGTAGGGTCAACTCCTGCGAATTTTCGAATCCATAGATCCTAACCTAATTCTAAGCTCAAATTTACATTTCAAATTAAAAAATAAATCTTAAGCCCTACAAAATATATGTCGGGAAAATACAAATAGAACAGAATAGTTATATTTTACAAACATACGGGCTTAACATTAGCGGATTTCCAAGCCCACATATTCTATTGGACTATGCTTAAGGACTTAAGCATATCTATAAGAAAATAATATTTATAATTTATTTATGATAGCAATCCTTTTTAACATAGTCCTCCTCTAGAAGACAACATTAGCTTTAAAAAGAACATCCTGTCATCCAATCTAACGGGCAAATAATCCTAGACATGTAATCTAAAAAGTACACCACAAAGACATACATCAGATCATAATATACAATATCACATAATATTACAAATAAATTTAACTTAAGCCTAGGGTCCATGACCTAATGATCTAGTGGGTGAGGAAATAAGCTTGTGTGGCAAGACTTTATTAGGCCTTTTTAGTTCAAGTTTCAATTTACATTTTAAAGTTTAATATTATCTTTGGATGGTTTCAATTCCAATGATTTAATGATTTAGATTCTTGTTTTTATTTTTAAATTTTTTTTTATGTTAAGGTGAATTTTAGGTTTACAAGAATGAAGAATAAAATAGATTTCACTTTGGGTGGAACCCATTCTATTCAACATCATGAACCTTAATAAGATGAAATTTTCATCCTAAGATGAAGATTCATCCTAAATATCTAACTAAGATTGTAGTATCTTAATTAGCTCTTTTTAGATTTATTTAGATGATTTAATTTGAATTAAGTTTGTAATTTTAATTATTTTAAAATTTGATTCTTCTTTTAATTTCTTTTGATTTGATTATGTGTTTCTTAATTTAATTTATTATTAATTTAATTTAGATTGGTTTAACATTTACTTCATTAATGTTCATGTCCATTTAATTTATGTTTAATTAGTTTTAATTATTTTAACCTAATACATTTAGGTTAATGTTTTAATTCAATTCGTCACTTGCATTGGTTCTATGTTAATATTTCATTAATTAATTGATTATGAATTTAATAGAACATTTATTTTGAGGCTTAATTAGATTTTATATTTTTAATGATTTCCTTTAAACCTTGAGTTTGTAATTAACCATATTCTTTGACATTAAAATATTGAAAAATAATCCTTAAGTGTTGGTGTTGATGAAGGTGCTTCAAACTAATTTTATGAATTTTATGATTTGTGATTTTTTTAGTTAATTTATATTGACTCAAGGACTGGAAATTCAATAATTCCTTATCCAAAAGTCAATTAGGTTTGAAATTTTTAGGCAAGTGGGGCTTATTGCCAAATTGATATTTCCAAAGTTTCATTTTAATCAGATGCATGATTAAGGTATAATTAAGATCTTAATTATTTCATTAAAACTTAAATTAAGTTTAATTTAAAAAATATTAATTAGATTTTTTTTCTTAGATGCCTCTCTAAAAATGCATCCATTGAGGGTTCAATTCGAATTTTTGGAGTTTTGATTGATTTATTATGATTTTGCTAAGTTCACGTTAATTAATTTAATTAATTAATTCAATTAATTACCAAATTAGACCATTTTCAAATTTATTAAGTTTTAGTGGGTTTCATTGATGTGTTTTAGTTCATTATGGTTTATTATAGTGATTTAAAGTGATTTGATCAATTCCACATGGATCCCACATCAAAAGCAGCAGCCACACAGGATTGATCCCGACCATCCAATCAAATGCTCATGATTTTACCCGCGATTTCCTATGGGATTTAATCACACCATCTGTCTAGATCTCGATCGTCCATTCCAAATAGAAGGAACTAATGGCGGGGATCATTCCATGCTCTCTCCGGGGACATAGACGGATGTCATTGAATCTGATGGATTTCTTATGATCTATGATGAATTTTAATGTGATTTCAATTACAAAAAAGATCAAGGATTGATTTGCAATCAATCTATATGGTTTTATCCCCTTAGAAATCAAATTTTCTTTACAAAGGACCAAAAAATTTAGCACTATAAGCATCGGTTGTGAGGTATACCTCAACGGTGGTGATCCCTAGTGGTTTCCATGCTCTAAGCACCTTCACCTCATTGGAACAAATCCATGGACGTGATTTGGTGGCTTTCCTCCCTGCCAAATGCTATGGAGACCACCTTGTGGCCATTTTCCATTAGTTTTGGTCATTATCTGGCTCGTTGATGGCGAAAGCTTCGGGGGAAGATTCGTTTGAGGTCTTTGACCTCTAGAACATGTTGGGAAGGCCAATTGGGCATAAAATGGACTCCATCTTATTTTTTCATTAGAGGCCGAGAGCTTTGCTACTAGTTTTGGATGAATGCCAGCTTACCAGTGGAAATAGCCCCGGGGGAGACTTTGAATTACCTTCTCTTCATCTTGTGGATATTTTGGAATGAGAATATGGAGAGGAAAGGGCCTCTCTCCTCTCTTTCCATACATGGACGAGAACCATGTATGTAACCTGTTAGGTGGTTAGAATCTGACCACTAGTGACAAGGGATTTGGCTGAGAGCCATGTATGTAACCTGTTTGAGGGGAGGAAGCCTTTTCTTCCCCTTTCCTTCCTTGGTTGAGAGAATCCTTCATGGATTATCTCTTGCTTTCTCCTTGCTATCCCTCATGGAAGAATCCAACTCTTCCTTTGCTAATAGGCTCACCACTTGATTCCAACCATTTGAATAATCTTCCAAGAGGTGGTTAAATAATTGGATAAAATCCAAATCCATTAGGATGAGGGTAGGAAAAATCACAAAGGCATCCTGGCTTGGAAAAAGTTTTTTTTTTGCATACCTCCTCTCCCTTTGACTTTCATTTATGGCTTTTGGCATCACAACCATAACCCTAAGTCTAGTGTTTGGCTACCCAAATCAAACCCCATGTGAGTATGAGGTTAAATTCAAATCCATTTGAGTTGGATTGGAGGTTTGAACCTAACCATGACATTTGGATTCAAAGTGTTTTAAATTTATTTATTTTGATTTAATTCATTTAATTTTTGGTTTAATTATCTCAAATTGATGATTTATGAAGTTTTGATTTGATTAGTTTGTTTAGGTTTAGAGTTGATTTTGAATTTCATTCTACTTTAACCAATTTAGGCTTAAATGGGTTAACCTTGATTTCAATTGGGTTTAAAAGACCAATTTGACTTGATTTAATTTTTTAGGACTCCAATCATGTTTTATTACATATATGGGGTGATTTAGAATGATTGATTTTAACTAGTTTGAGGTTAATTTCAATTTTCACCCATTTGACCCAAATTGGGTTTAATGGGTTAAGCTTCAATAGGGTCAAATTACCTTTTTATAAAATTAGACCTAATGATTGGTTGAATTATGTTTCATAGTCATTTTCAAATGATTTTGAGCAATCAAATTTAATTAATTTCAATTTGATTTGGATTTGAACCCAATAAGACTCATTTAGGCCCATTTAGACCAAGTGGTCTAATTAACCTAATTAAGGCCTAAATGAATTTAAATTTCTTTAGATTCATGATTAAACATGTTTACTTTATCATTTGAAATGATATCATTTGGTCAAATTATGGTTGGGTTGACCTTTGACCTGATGGGACACACTTAGTGAAACCCATGTCAAAAAGGTTGACTAGATTTGACTTTAATTTTAATTTGAATTCATTCATTTGATTTAATTTGAATTTATTTTGGCTTATTTTGATTTTTTGATTTAATTCATGTTAGAATTTAGGTTGAGTCTACCTAAACCCATTAGGTTAGATCAAACCCAAGGAGGATGCACTAGTCCCTAGGTATAGTGTCGTAAGTGTCTAATTAGGAGTCTCCTAATCTAGGATTAGGTATCATAATTACTAATTTTAAAAATGATATTAACCTCATCCAAATATGAGGTCAACATGCCCCACCATCAGCTTCATTTTTTCTTTGACTCTCTATGATAGGTTGGGCAAATTTTTCACTCTTTCCACTTGCTTCTCGCATAATATGATTAAAGTAAAGGGGAGAGAATCATTGCAAACATAGTCAATTTCAAATTTGAAGGTCCCCACCATTGAACTTGGTTCTGACAAGAGAAGAACACTCTCCCTCCATCGATCTTGGATTCAGAACAAGGGAGAAGAGTGCTTTGTACTAAAATATGTAAAAAAATATAGCACTATTAAGGTGTTATGCCATCAAATTTTCATAAAAAATCATTAAGATAATCAAGAATTCAATTCAATACATGCATTTTCATCTTGAAGCAATGTGGAACCAAGGCTCAGTGCTGAGGTGCTAAGCTCTTGATATGAAATCTTGAATACTTTGTCCAAAGCATTGACATGCTAGAAATTGGGCTCTATGGTGTTAAGTTCTCGAGTGTAGATGTAATATTCTAGCATAGAGGAATTGTCTTACCACACCACAACACTAACCTTTTGGGTCCACTATCTCTTATACAACACTATACATTCAGCATCGAGGCACCATAGCTTCCATCATTGAAGTTAGTTCTAATGTGAGACAAAACCCTCCCTCTGTCGATCTTAGATTTAGAAGAATGGAGAAGAGTGTTTTGCAATAAAATATGTAAAAAATCTAGCATTGATATGGTGATATGTCGTCAAAATTTTTTTTTTTTAAGTTGTTAAATTTTAGTCACCAATGAAATAGTGTCAGCCAAGGCACTGTGTTTCAGTGTCGAGGTATCGTGCTATCAAGTTATTTGGAAAGTCATCTCGTAGCACCACAACACTGTCCCTCAAGCTCCGAGGCACTAGAATAATGTCATGATTTTTGAACACCTAAACACTAAAAAAATCCAAGTTTGAGTCTTATCCATAACCGCACTACAACGCCACATTTTAAGCACCAAGGTGCTAAAGTCTCAGGCAGAATGATAGAAATAATGGTCTTAAGCACATTGTAGAACTACATATTAAGCACTAAGGCACTGATCGCTCTGATAAAAGAGATGAAATGGCTATTATAACAGAGCCATGGTGCCATATGATTAACACTGAGGTGCTGGTCAACATGTCAACTTGAATAAATTAGAGTAAATAAAGTCTAATCATAAATATTATGGCATTGTATGTATAGAGCCGAGGTGCTAACCTATGCTCTTAAGATACAAATTCCTACCTTAGGATGCTATAGTGATACCCATGATAGCATGGTGAAATATGTCCAGATCTGTGTGTTATCCTAAAAAATAAAATAAATTTGAATTTTCTACATGGTCCAGAAGAATAACAATTTCTTAAGTCTACTACCTAAGGATGCTTCGTTGGTTGATTCCTAATAGGGTCTTATGATTGAGTTTGGGTTAACAAAACCTACTCATTCCCCAATGATGTTGATTGTAAAATTTATTTAGAATTGGATGAAATTCATTAATTTAAAGTAAATAATTATCCACTCATCTATCATTATTTATCAAAGATGATAAATTAAGAATCTCTGCTCACAAATAGCCAATACCATAATAAATATATAATTATGTTCATACTCAAATAATCTCGTGCCAATAAGGACGTGGCATATGCTCTCTATCTATGTAATTTTGTTGTCAAATGACACCACATGAAATTAGATATGACTAGAACCCTCTGATCAAGTGGCTTGGCCTTTATATGGCACCATATATTTCAATCATGGAAATAGCCTGTATGTTCCATAATAGCTTTACTCTTTGAGCCATAAATTATAGAATATATTTATTAGAAAAAAATCCTTATGTTAGCTAAGGTTGAAATAAATTTATCACCTTAGATAAACATCACAGTCTATAAGGATGACAACCATGACAATGGATAAGAATTCTTAGAGAATTAGTTCTCCTTGTTAAGTAGATTAAGGACCATGATAGCCTAGGATGATGGAACCATGGGATCTTGATCGAGCATGTCATCATCCCCCTAATATGTGCTTTAAGTTTGATGATAGTCATTTATGAAATATTACGCATCACTAGACACCAATGCATATCAAAAAATATGATTTTTTTTAATTGATATGTTCTCATAAAGATCTATTCCATAAGAAGTAGAAAATATATATATCAACCAACCTCATTAGAAAATATATGTTTTTTTCTAAACGATCAATTATGAGCATGTTCGTTAGGATGTGTTGAGCCTCTAGGAAGAAGGAATTGATTTGCCTCTTCACCAATCATTGTATAGGCCGAACTCCACTCATTCACTAGCTAGTTTGGTCAACCTCTGACTTCCTGGTGGTGTGGGAATTGGGGATGGTGTTAGCTCACCATCATTTCACCTCAAGAATGTGTGTGAGTGCTTAGATTGCCCAAAGAAATCCTCTCATTTCTTTTCCATGTATGGTGTAAGCAATATCCATAGAGAATTTAAAATGGATTTGTACATGGTGGCCACTCTTGGAGGCTAGCTCCAAGTGGTGTTTAACTGATTGGGATGAGCTCATATTAGTTTTGAGTGAAGAGGTGGATGGGGAATGGAGGAAGGGAAATGAGATTTGAATTCCTTGCATGAGTTTTTGTTTCTTTTCTTCCATGGCTATAACTCATCCTCCATGGCATCTTACATGGTTGCCCCACCTCACATGCTTCCTTTGGACTACTAGTTGACTACCCAAACCAAGCCCAATAATGAGTTATGAGTGAAACTCAAGCTTATTTGAGTTGAGTTTAGATTTAAGTGCTTTGAAATGATCCACTTTATGCTCTTTTAATTTTGCTTAATTTAGGTTAATTCACTTGATAATTAGATTTATATTTATATCTCAATTATTATCAATTGATCATTGAATGTTTTATAGATCAATTTTTGGTTTAGTCAAAGTTTGGCTTCCTTTTGGACTAAGTGGATCAAATTAAGTCTCCTAACCACTTTTGTTATCTTAGAATTTATATTTGGATTTAATTATGTTTAATTTAGCATTTGTAATGAATATTATCAATCAATTTATTTTCACTTGAATTAAATTAGATTTTTACTTTAACCCAAATCAACCTATTTTGATCCAAATGAGTTCACATGGGTTTAATTGAGTCAAATGATCAAATTAATCAAATTAGACCCAATAATTAGTTGAATTATGTTTAAGGATGATTTTTAAATAATTTTTGACATTTAATTTAAATTTATTTTGATTTAATTTAAGTTTAAGTTCCATAAAGTTCATTTAGGTTCATTTAGCCTACTTTATCCCAATTGGCTTCCAAAAGAAGTCCTTCTACTTTGTAGTGTTTCCTTTTGAAATTCCAAATTATGATTTTTCTTTAGAATAAGCTTAAAAATTTGTATAAATAAATGTCTATTTTTTTCAATCAAGGGTATTCTTAAGAAGAGATCCTTATTTCTAAGATGTAATTAACTATAAGGGCTTTCCCTTATAAAGAACTATGATCCCAGTATAAAATAAACCTTGTTCTACTTTTCTATGTAGTTCAGGGGAAGAATCTCTAAAATATTAATAAGACCCATTAACTTAAGATTCTTTATTTAAGTGATTAAATCCATTGTAGGATAACATGTTTATCTTCGGATGCCTCTCTATTTCATTCTTGGTAAAGCTTATCCAACATCTATAACTAAAATTCTAGAACTCTTCATTTATCACAGTTAAACGACAAGGTCCTAGAATCAATCACTTTTAAAAATTATCAATAAGATTTAAACAAATGAAAATAAAGTCATTACTATTAGACCTGATTTTGATCAAAATGGACTTTGATATCATTCCATTATAGAAAAGAAATATTATATTAAAATTTTTGAAAATTAACTCAAATTTTGAAAAATATATCTCAAAATTATGTTTTCCCTTGATTTTACTTTGGTTTTATACAAAAGCTAAGGAGAATCAGGATAAGGTCCTTAAATCCATACCCCCTTGTTCTATACTTTCAAAGATAATAAACATCAAAGAGTGTATATTGAAATGAAGGAGTTTTTTTCAAATCTTAAGAAACTTAATGAATTTGAAGGAAGTGGTCATAATTTTAACTATTGCCCCTTACCACCATAATTGAAGCTCAAGTTGCATTTAAAAAAAGAATCAAAAAGAAAATTATAAAAATGGGATAAATATAAAAAATGATCCCAAAAGAAAGCCTTATTGACTTTAGGTAGAGGTCAATTGAAGAAATTAAATGTGAGCCTTCTACCCTTATAGAAGGCAATTTTCACATATATAAATGCAATTCATCTTTAATCTTAATTATTTTATGATTTATCTATATCTACCAGAATTTTGGAAAATCAGTTGTCTAGGTTGATTAACTAATTATTGGGAATGACTTAGAGATAACCCCCTTTTAGACCCTCTAGAAACCCTGAATCATTAGAAGTTTTAGAGTCAAACAATGAAGATGAAATGATATTGTAAATAAAGATGACATAATAAAATTCACTTCCGCTCCTAATCAATGGAAGGAAAATAATTCTAATTCTCCTAATAAGGTTGACATGAATGAAATTTAATTTTACAAATTTAAATCAATTTCTTTAATGGGAATTCTCTCTCATTGAATCATTTATATTTCATAGATAGCCTTAATTAATTTTAAGGACAAATTCTAAAGACAAAATCAATGAAGACTTCAATCCTTCTAAAATAATTCTTAAATATGTCATGACCTTAAGATTAGATCCTACAGGTGATGCTTCTTTCTTTCAAAATGAAAATATAAAATTTTATCTCTAATAGATCGATTGAAGAACATAAAGGCCCATTGAGGATAGAGTTGACCCTACCCTCCCTCCCTTCATATTAAAAGAGAATTATTGAAATTAAATTCAAAATGGTAGAGTCAAATAGCCTCAAATAACATTGAAAAGAAAAGGCAAAAACTCATTTTGAAACATTAGGAAATTACCTTCTTACTTCAGAAACAGAAGGAAATAATAAAATTTTGTTCATTTTTTTAAAAATAATTTTGATTATGGTGTTTTTTCTCATCATAAAAAATTGCAAAATTGAGCATCATCATGCTCTAAAAAGAGGGAGAGAAATAAAAAAAGACAAAATAAAATGAATGAAATGAAAATGATCATTAATCAAGGCATTATGCAATTCCATAATTATTAGCAACTTTTGGATATGGCATTCGACTAAAAAAAGCATAGAAGGTTCTAGGTTTATCTTCTATGATGAAGATATACTACTAAGAAATAATGAATATAATCAACATCTTAGTCAATGTGAAAAATTTTAAAGAAAAGACTTTAGAGTTTTGTTAATTCGGGTGCATCGGTCAACATCAATTGCAAACAAATATGAAAGTGAGTATACATGAGCCCAATTACTATAATTCTGATAACATGGTGTCTGTGCATTTAATCAAAAAAAAGTGAGATTTCAATGAAAATTTAATCTTGGAAACTTATCTTGGAAAACTTAATTCTCAATCACTTTGTTGATTGAAGATGATAATTCAAACATTGAAATAAAAATCTTTGGAATTAACAAACATCTTTAATGCTCTTGGATAGTCTTATCCAACCCAAATAAAAAAGATAAAGAAAGGAAAGAGGAATACAATAATTATTGTGAAAGGATGTTTATATCCATTTTATACTCATGAGTTTAGAGTCCTATCCATTTTATATTCATGAGTTTAGAGTACTTAAGAATGTAATTTTCTTTTGTCAGTCCTAAATGAGAATTATTAACTCTATAAAATTGAGGCACAAAAAAAGAGAGAAAGTTTGTTTAGTGCCTCATGAAGTCCTATATTCAACCAAAGAAATAGGTAGTCTTCTACCATGTAATATGATCAATCAATCAAAATAAAGAATTAAGTATGTAAATTGTCACATTAAATATTGTATTCAAACAAAGAGTCAAATGTGTCCAATATTTAGCAAATATTGTATCTAGGAAAAACATTAAATGTAACATCTTACAAAGAGTCAAAATGTTATTTAAATTTTCAAAAAAGAAAAAGAAAGAAAAGAAAAGAAGAAAAAAAAAAGAAAATTAAATAAAAGAAATGAAAAGGAAAGAAAGAATGAATGAAAGAAAGAAGATAAAAGGATAGTAAGACCAAATATAAGAGCTAAAAGGTGAAATCTAAAATTTCTAAGTCTATGGGTACTTTAACTCTAAACTCTTCTATATCAAAATAAGATGGTATACTTAGAAGTCAAAAGTTTCCCTAGCTTAAAGTAAAATAATAATAATAATAATAAAATAAATCAATTTTACACCTTCATTTTAAAATAAATGTAAACTTTAAAAATAGAAATTGTCAAAGAGAAAATGGATTTTTTTTCAAGAATTCTTATTCTTTGTCTATCAAAAATTCAATTGAGTATAATTACACCTCATTGTAAGTGGCCTATAGATAAGAGCCATAAGCAAGAAAATCTATGAAGCATTAAGGAAATTAAAATCAAAAGTTGGTTTGAGATTCAGTTCTATAGAGCCATTGTAAGATGATAATTGTTAAATAGTCAGGTTCCTGACTTTCTCTTCAAAGGCACTCTAACATATTAAATGAATATTGTTTAGATGTGTCTGAAGACCTATATAGTCTTCAAGTTTAGGATGCACCCATAAAATTTGAAGAGGAAATTAATTTCATAGTTGACAAACTAAAAGAAATAAGTCTACAAATAGAAGTTGATCTACAACTGATATTAATAATCCAACTCTTTAATGAGTCAGATACTAATGAATTAATTGAGATATTCTTAGAATTTAATGACTACTTTATCAAGAAATAAAATGAAATATTCTCTAGATGTATTTGCTTATAAGCTCGGCTTGATGTCATTTTAATAAACTAAGTCCCTTAACATATGTAGTTAAACTTCAAAAGAAAAACAAGATGTTGCTAGACTAAAAACTAGTCAATGATGGTCTTACATGAGAAGAAAAAATTCTTCTTGGTTAGCTAACATCAGCACAACAACAAAAATGAGAGAAAAAGAGAAAGAAAAAAGATCAAATCCACATGTGTCAAATCTTGGAACTAGGACAAATATTTATTTTGAAGATGGGTTCCTATTACCCATACTTTATTTCAAAATTTATAAAGATTTTATGTATAAGATTATCCTCATTAAGGATGACTTATTAAAATATTTTCAAATCAAGATGATTCTCAAAAAGAAAGTTAAAAGAATATGATACAACATGTAGAATCCTTACACAGATTTTCTATTACATAGTCGCATCACGGTCTCAAAATATTAGAACAATTTACCAAAAAGTCATGATCAAAATTTCTAATAACCTCTCTTTTGATTAAGTGAAGTGTTATATTAAAAATCTTGCTGAAAAATGATAAATGATGAAAAGAAGAAAAGAAAATAAAGTTTATTATCATTTGAAAATGATCATATCACTACATGTAGATTCCTAAAATATATGTTTGAAGTAATTTCATGGAACTTGTAGTGGAACTTAAAAGGTTCAAAAGTAAACAAATAAGAATTAATTAAAGCCATCTATGAAATATAATTCGATAAAACCTTTAAAGAATAATAATTCAACTTAAGAATATTTATTTTAAAATTATAAGAGAATCTTAATTTCTCAAACAATTTAACCCTTTCAATTCCTTTATTGATTAGGGGTAAAAGAATAAAAAATATATATCTTTAGGAGAATCTAAGAGTTTGCTTACCATGATTCTCATTCATTTTTGAAAACTATATCAATTCTAGATTTAAAGGAATCTCTTAATCTTTATTAAATCTAAAGAAGGTTCTATAAGTTATAGATTTATGTCAATAATAAAAAATGAAATACATATCAATTGTAGCTTGATTGAATTAAGTCAATAAAGAAAATCAAGAACGTGTCATAAAAGCTACATATTCATACCAATAAAAAAATTTCATTTGAGAAGCATTGTTTGACTTTGGTTTTTGTTAGAGAAGAACTAGAAAGTCAAGTACATGCTCAAAAGGTAAAATTCGCATGTTAATACCATATGATGTCTTGCCTAAAGTGGATTATACATATAACATGGCCATATGCAATTCTAAGATTAAAAAAAATTTGATGAAATTTTATGCATATGGCATTGGCATATTAAATATTTGGTCTAGAATGTGCCCAAATCCTTCTTAAGAGAATATGCTTTAACTCTTTGAAACTTTCCTCACCAAACATCTTTATGTGTAAGAAGCATTAGTGAAATGAAGAAATGAAAGGTAATCTTTCCAACACCTCTCACTAGTTAGGCTAATCAAGTTAGATTAAGTTTATGTCACTCCTTATTAATTAAAAGACATGAGGATTAGAAATTAAGTCATTAAATTCCCCTTTTCCTCACTCATATTATCTATAAGTTAGGAGTAAACCCCTCATGCCATTTTCGTATACATATTTTTAGTTGTGAGTAAGCCCTCCGTGGCACCTCTCTTATAACTTCCCATAGATTTTGTGCAAGCGTTTCATGGTACCATTCTTGTTATTCACAGGATAGGATTTAGTCACTAAGACCCTTTTCCTATCATATAGATTACATGGTTAGGATTAAATCACTAAGACTCCTTCCATATTAGTCAAAATTTGAGGTTAGGATCAAGTTGTCAAAACCCCTCATCCTTTTAACTAATTAAGTAGGATTAATCTATTGAAGGCTCCATCTTAATAGTTAATCAAGTAGGAGTAAGTCCCTTAGTAGGCATCCTTTCAAATGACATGGATTGGATTAAGTCACTAAGATCTTTTTCCTATCAAATAGATTGCATTGTTAGGATTCAATCACCAAGACCTCTTTCCTATTAGTCAAAATGTTAGGTTTAGGATCAAGTCATCAAAGACCCCTTTCCTCAACCTAAGCTATTAGGTTGGATTAAGCCATTGAAGCCCTTTCCCAATAGCTAGTTATAAAGAAGTAAGCCCTTTAATAGGTATTCTTTCTAAAAGATAAGTATAGGATTAACTCACTAGGACCCCTACTTGTGAAATAGACTATATATGTTAGGATTAAGTCACCAAGACTCCTTTCTTATTAGTCAAAAATTTGAGGTTTAGGATCAGGTCATCAAAGACCCCTTTTCTCATTGTGGCTACTCAAGAAAGAATTAAGACATTGAAGGCCTTCTTTAATAGTCAATCAGATAAGAATAAGTCCCATAGTAAGCATCCTTGTATAGAAATTTTGGGATAAGATTAAGTCATTATGACCCCTTTTCTTTTCAAGCTACCCGGGTTGGAATTAAGCCATTGAAGGCCCCTTCTACTAGTTGAACTTCATTAGAATAGGATTCAAGTTCTTGTGACTCCTTTTTTAGTGCAAAATAAAAGAAATTAAAGAGTGAAAATAAACCATTGAAGGCACCAATCTTATGGACTATTTAGACAAGGAATTATGTCCATGTGACCCATGCCTAATAGTCAAAATCTTAAGGTTTAAATTAAGCTATTAAAACCCCTTCTCCCCAACTTTATTTAGGCTAGAATCAAGTCTTCAAATACCCTTGCCTAATAGCTAACTAGATAAGAGTAAGTCTCCTAGTGTTGGACTTTCTTAGGTTAAAATTCATATAGTTTTGGAAAGAGTAAATATCCATGTTGGCATCCTCTCCAACTATTATCAGTAATGACATCTTTTGGAAATAAGATCTTAAAATAGACCCTTTCTCTAAAATTAGATAGTCATTCAGATTACCTTCTAGCTAATATCACTCAAAGAGATATGAGTCCCAGTACTTTCTTTCTAAAAGATAGCCATCAAATATATATTGTAGTTAGGGTAAGAATAAGTCCCTTAAAGGCATCTTCTTTTACTATCATGACTATGTTAAGATTAGAATTTTCATTGAGTCTACTCCTAATGACATCTCTATTCTTAGAACCTAGCTCTTAAGAATAAATCATTATAAATAAAAGTAAATTTAGTTGTGCTTGTGCCTATCTTTCACAATCGAACTTAAAATAAAACCTGAAATCAAAACCAAAAATTGAATTCTAAATTCTAAAACTAAACTTAGATTCCTTCAAGCTTATGCATGTAATGTTGACTAATTCAGTCAACACCAATAAGTGCAATGTACTCTAGTTAGTCCACCATACATACTGGGGGTCCATTTGTTGACCTTATTTTTGAATGAGGTTAAAATTATTTCTAAAGTTAGTAATTAGGATATTAATCCTAGATTAAGAGCCTCTAATTAGACACTTAGGACACTACACCTAGTGACCTAGTGCTTCCTTCTATGGTTTGGTTTAACTTAATGGGCTCAAGTGGACCCAACCCAAATCTCAAACACAAACAAAGAATTAAACCAAACACATTCCACTTGAAATTTAAATCCACTCGAGATTAAATTAAGGTAATTTGGGCGGTTAACCTAATAATCCTAATTAAGCTCAAAATTAATTAAAACCAAATAAAATTCAAACTAAATAAAACCCCCCAAATCAAAATCAAGGAAACCATGAAATCAAATCCAAATCAAAGTCAAATATGGTCAACCATTTTGGCATAAGTTTGACTTATGTGGGTCCAACTAAGTCAAAAGTCAACCCACCAAAATTTGACCAAATAAAATCATTTCAAATGGTCCAAATGATAATATATATATATATTTAATATGAATTTAAAGAAAAATAAATTAATTATAAACTTAATTAAGCTAATTAGATCATTTGATCTAAATGGATTTAAATGAGCCTTTTGAATTCAAATCCAAATCAAATTGAAATCAACCAAAACTAATTGTTTGAAATTATTTGGAAATAATTAGTAAATATAATTCAACCAATCATTAGGCTTAATTTGACCATTTTTTTCATTTGACCCAAATGAATCCAACTTAACCCATTAAGCCCAATTTGGGTCAAATGGGTCAAAATTGAAATCAATTCCAAATCAAATAAAATTAATCACTCCAAAAATTTTCACACATGTGATTAAACATGACTGGAGTCCAAATATAACTTAATTGAGCTAAATTGGTCATTCAACTCAATTAAACTCAACTTAACCCATTTAAGCCTAAATGGGTCTAGTTGAAATCAAATCGAAACCAATTTAAAATCTAAAGGATTCAACAAATCTAAAACAACATAAATGACCAATTAAACATAATTAAGTCTAAACCAAAATCCTAAAATGGGTTAATAGGTCCATTCAATTCAAATGGATCAAACTAGTCTAAATTAAATAAACCTTCATATGGTATGGATCAATTGATTCATAAATCATTTGTTGGATAATCAAAAATGATTGGAATCCAAGACTAAAACCAATCAAATAACTAAACAAAAATAAATAAATTTAGTTGAAATAAAACCCAAATATCTTGAAATGAAACATTCGAACTAAACCCAATCCCAAAATGGATTTAACCCAACACTTAATCCTTACTAAATTGTTTGACTTGAATAAACAACCAACCAACAAACTATGAGATAATGTGGTGGCCTTGGGAGAGTTAGTTGTGATGTGCAAACCATGTGAAGGAAAGAGGAATTAAAATTCCAAAGGAAATCAAATCTTACTTCCCCTCTTCCATCCACCTCTTTGCCTCAATTTTTTTGGATTCCTTCTAATTAGTTGATGCCCTCTTGGAGAGAACTTCCATGAGGATCAAAAAAGGAGAATGGTTATCACCATGGAAAATAAGGAGAACATCTCTCATTGATGATGGCTCTAGCCAAACCTACAGATGAAGGAGGAGACTTCCTCTCCTCAAGAAGTTCATTCCAATCCACTCACAGGGGAAGAGAGACCAAGTCCAACCCTTTGGTTAGAGCCCTTATCATGGATGGCTGGAATTTGGTCATCCCAAACTTTCTATATATGGCTCTTAACAATGTATGGAAATAAAAGAAAATGAACTTCCCCTCCTGAAACCAACCACCCCTACATATACTCCTCAAGTGAAGAGAAGAAGATTCAAAGCCTTCCCTAACTCTTTCACTAGCAACAGGTTGGATAAAGTCTGCGGTAAGAAGCAAAGAGGCTCTAAGCCTCTCATGTTAGAGAGAGAGGGAGAGAGAGAGCTATCATCCACCCAAATTGGACTTCCCTACACGTTCTAAGAATGGAGATGAACTTAAACAAACCTTGACCCAATTCTTACATCTCTTGCAAGTCAAAAAATGGTTGAACCAAATGAATATAAGACCATGGTTGGTCTCCACAGTGATCCATGTAGAGACAAGGTGTGAAATGTCTCAGAGGCTTGACATGTACTCATGAAGGTGTACATTGTCCCCGACATTGTGGATCAATGTTGGTGAGGTATGCTTCAAAACTAATTCCTATAGCATTTTAGATTGGCCTTCTATAAAGCAAACTTGATCTCAAGTGATATCAAGCTACTATATCAAGCTACTTAAATAGCTTGCAAATCAATCCTTGATCAATTTACAATTAAAATGATGCAATTTCATCTCTTTGATCATCGAAGATCACTTGTGAAAGATGGGCCTTGGTTTTCCCTCAGAAGGAGGGGGAGATAATCCCCCCAGTCATTCCTTCTATTTGGAATGGATGGCTAAGAATTAGAAGCACTGCTTCATTTAATCTCTTAAGGAACTTAGGATCAAATATGGGTTATCTGATCCATGATCGGATGGCTCCAAAGAACACTGTGTCTAAGCCTCTTTTGACGTGAGATCCGCATGGATCCCACATGGCCAAATCGAGCCGCCATGTGTAATGTCGTGCCACATAGGTGCCACATGCACTGACCATTTAAAATGGTAAAATTTAGATTTTCAAGATTTAATAATTATCAAGAAATACCAAAAATTTTAAAACTCATAAAAATTAAAATACACAACCAAAAATGCAAATAAATGCTCTATGGATTCAACTCGATGAGCTGGGTAACTTTGGAGTAATTTGAGTTTAAATAAAAATAATCAAATTTAAATTAACCTCAAACCACTCTTCCATTTAATTTGATACTTTGGAGAAATGAAATTATGGTTAAGATATACATTAGGTGAATTTTTTAGAATTTATTTCAAAGTAAATAAAATAATATGAAATTTCCAATCTTAAACCCTAAGTTTAATAACAAATTAATTTTCAATCATAAAATTATGAAAATTTATGAGAACTATTCAAATCATCATAATGAATTTTAATGAACCTAAACACATCATTGAAACTCTCTGAAATCCAATAAACTATAAAATGGCCTTATTTGGGAATTAATTGAATTAATTAATCCAATTAATTAACCTAAATTTAGGAAAATCATAATAAATCAACCAAAACTCCAAAAATTTTAAATAAACCCTTTATGGATGAATCATTTAACAAGGAATATAGGAAAATTAAACCCCAAATATAAGAATATAAGAAACTTTAGGCCTAATTTAAGTTTTAATGAAATAATTAAACCTTAATTAGTCTTAAAATACACATCTGATCAAAATGAAATTTTAGGAAAATCAAATTGGCAAAAGAACTCCTCTTGCCCTAAGTTGCAAAGCAAATTGATCTCTAAGTAAGAGGTTATTAAATTTCCAATCTCTAGCCAATTTACATTAAATATAAAATCAAAAAATTATGCAAAATTTGGAAAATTCATAAAAGCAACATAAAACATTTTCACTAATGTTAGAACAATTGAAGAAAATCTTCCAACCCTCTAAAGTTAAGGAATTTGAATAATCATATACTTAGGGTTTAATGAAATAAAAAAAATATAAATTAAACCTTAAGTTAATCACTTATAAAATCTATAATAAATTAACTAATCAATTGAAAATCAAAACTAATTAACCTCTCAATTTCATATTCAAATGTGAAAATTTATTAATATGGAATTTCCTTAAATCCATTTAAGTTAATGAATAACATAACTCCTAATGCAAATGAAAGTAATTAACCAAATTAACTAAACAACTTAGAAATTTAAAATGGCCTAAGTTAGGTTTGATGCCCAAACTAGCTTAAGTCTCCTAAATTATGAATTAATTCAACTAAAATCAAACAAATTAAATAAAATAAACATAATCAAATGAATAATGAACAAAATCAAAAGATCAAATATGAAGATTAAGCTATAAAATATAAACATTAATAAACATAACATCAATAAAATGAACGAATGACATTATAACTTCAAATTGATTAAGTTAATTTTTCCAAACTTATTAACATAACATTAAATTATTGAATAAATGAAATCAATTTAAATCAAAAAATTAAATAATTAAAACACAAAAATAAATAAACATTTAATCAAAACTAAAATTAAAACTAAAGCAATGAATAAACCAAATCATTTCAACATTAATCAAACTAAGAAACATTAATCAAATTAAAAGAAATAAAAAAGGATGAATCTTAATTCAAATCCAACCCAAAATTAAAACTTTAATCAAACCAAATCTAACTTAAAATAATTTAATAAGAGGTTAATCAAGATATTTGGGATCTTAGTTTGACCCTTAGAATGAATCTTCACCTTAGGGTAAAGACTTCATTCTATTAAGATTTAGGATGTTAAATAGAATGGGTTTCACCTGAAGTGTTAGCTGGCTACGCTTCCAGGTGGGTTATAAGTCCAAAAAAGTTAGGGATAGGTTTCTTTTCTCAAATGAGAGAAAGTGCCAAAAATTCTAAAAGTGGAACTAGGTTGAGCCTCTGACTTGTGTTAGAAGTAATTATAAACTTAGGATATGAAGCATCCTGTTCGAGTGAGTCTTCAACTCTAAGTATTTCTACAGTCTTGTGCTACTAAAATATACGCCCTAGACCTCTAATAAAATTTTAACTCAAAATTTAATTTAAATTCTAAAATTTAATGCCCAATAGTAGGATAGTTAAAATGGCCATTAGATATCATAGTATCTATGAATATTTACTTTATCCCAATTAGCTTCCAGAAGAACTTATTCTACTTTGCAGTGTCCCCTTTTGAAATTCCAAATTATGATTTTTCTTTAGAACCAACTAAGAAATCTATAGAAATAAATGTTTATTTCTTCAATCAAGAGTATTCTTAAGAAGAGATCCTTATTCCTAAAATGTAATTAACAATAAGAGATTGCCCTTATAGGGAACTATAATCCCAGTATAGAATAAAATTTCTTACATTTTTTCGTAGTTTAAAGGAAGAATCTCTAGAATATTAAATAAGATAGATTAGCCTTAGAAATCCTTATTTAAGTGATTAAATCTATTATAGTATAACATGTTTATCTTTTGAGATAATATGGATATTCCTAATGATGAATTTGATTACCTAAATAAGAAATTCTTAAAATCTATTGGTGTCATAATTTTTTTTCTACAATGTTTATGACAAAGCACTAATTCAAACTTAATTATCTGAAGGCCCCTATTATTTATGAGATTATGAGTTAAGAGTCTCTATAAACATGAAGTTTCTGGATTTCTATATTAACTACTAGTTCTAAGCCCATAATTAGTGCTTTATATTCAACCTCATTGTTGGTTTGAGGTTGAGTTAGACTATATGAATCAAGAAGTATACCACCTTATCATATCATAAATATTAAATTAATTTTTATCTATACTACAGGTAATCCTGGTGATTTATTTAGTTTCATTTATGAAGCTCCATCAAAGTAAAGCTCTCATTCTAATGATTCTTGGGCTTTTTTTATTAAGTAGAGAATTTTCCTATAAAGGATGGGTAGCTAGAAAGTTAGCTTGAGCTTATCCTTTTATTGCCTTTTTGATGCATATATTATGTTAAATTGGTGTAATAAGGATGCCCATTTTGTTAAGTGACCTGTTAAAATAGCCCTAGTCATTAGGAATTTGAAAGGATTGACTTTGGATATCAAAGTTATCTTATGTGATGGCATGTAGTGACACAATCTATAAGTAGCAAATATCAATGCTAAACATTACTTCTTAATATGAGGTATCTTATTTTAGCTCCTATTAAACATCAACTTATATAATAGAGGGTATTTTCCTTCTCATTATTATTTTGAGCTAATAAAGCTCCAAGAAATTCCTTTATAACTATTGTATATAATATCAAAGATTTTCCTATTATTGGTGCTTCCAAAATTGGGGGATGCACTAAATATTATTTTAGAATTGTCGAATGCTTCTTGACAAGCATCATCCCATATAAAAGGTGAAATTATTTTTCATTAATTGAGCAGAAGGTTGACATCTTTTGAGAGATTAGAAATGACCCTCCTGATATAAGCCAACTTACCTTATAGTGAATGTAGTTATTTCAAGGTCTTAGGCGATGGCATCTTTATTATTACTTTAATTTTATAGGTTCAATTCAATTCTCTTTGTTGCATGATAAATCATAGAAATTTTGTAGAAGTCACGCCTAAAGTACATTTTAAAGGATTCATCTTTAATTTGAAACTTTATTTTCTATCGAATACAACCCTTAAATCACTTATGTGCTCATCTTGGGCTCTACGTTTAACAACCAAATCATCAATGTATCATTCTACATTCTTATGTATCATATTATTAAAGATGTGAGTCATTGCCCTTTAGTATGTAACATCGACATTTGTCAAACCAAATGGCATCCCTTTGTAGCAATAAATGTCAATCAATATATGGAAGGATGTATGTTTTTTATCCTCTAGAGCCATTTTAATTGTTGTTGCCTGATAAACCATCCATGAAGGAGAACATTTCATAGTTTGATGTATTATCTACCATGAGTTCTACATTAGGTAAGTGGAAGTCATCTTTGGCATGCTTTATTTAAATCTCTAAAGTCAATACAAACATAGATTTGACCACTTTTTTATCTTTATTGGGATGATATTAGTGATCCAATCATCATACTTTTCTTCACGGATGAATCCTAGTTCAATTAACTTTATAGTTTCAATGATTACTTACACTTTGATTTCCAATCGCATTCACCTTAATCATTATTTTAGGTGACACATCAGGCTTAATGGAAAGTTTATGTACAGGGACATCTAGAGACAAACCCAGCATTTCACTATAATTTATATGAAATAGTCTTTGTATTCATAGAGTAATTTTTTAATTCCTTTAATTTTTTTGATGTGAGGTTGGCACTAAGAAAGGTTAGCCTAGGTTCTTCTTCAATGCCCAAGTTAATTTCGTAAAGTTCATTAATAGTAGCTCAATTTGCTTCTTCAAATTTCTTCAAAGCCTCTTTCAGATTAATTATCAATTCATCTTCAAGTGTGTTCTCATTTTCATACAAAATAACCTTTTGTTCATTTATAGCTTCAAATGAAATTTCTTCTTTTCCAAAATGACATATCTTGAGCTTGTTGAAGGAGATGACAAACAATTTATCCTAATCCCCGTGTGGTGAATTTCTTATATCTTATGGAATTTTGAAATTATCTCCTTACCAAAGCCTCTTAAATAATTGAACTTAAGATTGGATTCTATAGGCTAAATGTTATCTTAACTAGCTTCTTTATATCTGATAAGAAATATTGAGGAATCATTATTGAAATATCTTCTTCCTCAAAATCATCCTCTTCAAACAACTTTTGTGTGTAATTTGTAGGTCACTCTTCTGCCTTATAGAAAAGAAACCCACTTTCATTATAGCCTCTTCTAGGAGGGACATAGAAAGGTTTCAACTATTCTATTTCCTCATTTCTTGAATTTGTTAAGGCTTTTATATGTGCCTTTGTCATTGTAGTTATTTTCATAGCCTTGTAGGAGATTTGATATTCGGATACTAGTATTAGAAAAATATGGGTTTTCTTTAATTATTTTATTATATCACTAGTACTAGCTCTTCTTTCCTTTAGGTGATTAAGGCTTTCTTAGGTTGGGGAAATAGCAATTCTTCTTTGTCATCTTCAATATCACCAATGTGAGGAATTACTCTAGGTTGTTTTGATTTGTTAGCACTTTTACATTTTGAATTATCCCCTTTCAGCATTATCTTAATAGGTGGAACTTCTTGCTTTTGGGTATTGACTTCCCCTACTTTCTTAGGCATAAAGTACTTAGCATCATCATATGTCTTGGTTTTATGTATCAAGAATGGATTCATTTCATCACCAATTTGACACTCTTCACCATTTTGAATGTATTTCATACATTGATGGATGGTTGAAGGCACTATGCCATATTCATGAATTCACAACCTACCCAAGAGTGCTTTGTAGAAGACACTAGCTTCAATCATGTGGAATTTAGCTTCTACGTATAGTTTTCTAAAGCATATATGTAGAACATAAGACCCTAAGGTTTCTTATCCTTGTTCATTGAATCCTTGTAGGAATACTATACTTTATCTAGATAATGAGCATCCAAAGCTAATGTTCAAAGCATTTTAGCTGTTAAGAGATTGATTGAAGCACCTAAATCAATTGATATTCTTTTTATACAAGCAAAATTACTTTCAACTATTACATAAAGGGGCCGCTTATGCTTGGTCATCCCTAACAATAAGTCATCATCACTAAACATTATGTTTGCTGAGTTTTGAATGGTTAAATCCTCTTTCATCCTCTCTTCAGCAAAGAAAACTTCATATTATTCTGGATTTTGTAAGGCTTTAATTATTGTCTCATCCCTTGGGATAATACAAAAGCATCATAGATACTTAATAAATATGATAGTTTGCATAAATGGGCTAGAACATTATAGTCTACTCCCATTTTGGTGGTCTTTTGAGGTTTAGCTTGTGGTTGTGGTAAAGCATCCTCATTAAATTGAATTTCTTTGCCTTTGTCCCTAGCTTTCCTCTATGGTGTGGAGACATTTATTTTTCACTCCTTAATTGAATTTGAGTTACTTCTCTTATGAACTCTTCCATATCATATCAAGTTTTTAAACTCTGTACTTGTTTAGAATTTTCAGGGCTTTCAGAACTCTCAGAACTACAAAACTATTTCCTAGTTTAGGACACAGCTTCTTTCAGCTTGATTTAACCTTCCTTTTGAGAAGCTTATCTTTGGAAAATCATAGCTCTTCCTCAAAGTCCATTTCTGTTGCACTCATATAACATGCCTCTCTTTGGGTTTGAAAATTAGAATTTTTCCATATGCTTATGACCCAACATTTTTTTTAACTATCTTTTCTAGGATTTTTTGTGTCAAGTTATAAGTGGGCCATGTACTCCTTCAACTTAATAAGTTTTTATAGAGATTGTTCATATTCCTCCAAAGAGTCAATCATTTTTTTGTGTTTAGAACTTTAGCTTTAAGGATTCCTCCCTTTTCTTGATTTATGAGATTTCAATGAAGTAGCCTAGTCGATTTCATTTGTTTCTTTGCATTATATTAAAATTTCCCCCTATTATGCAAGAATATTCTTTGATCTATTTTAAATTCCATGAAGTTCTTCCATCGAATACCTTCTATTACTAGAAGGATGTTAATCATTTGTTTAGTCTTCTTTGAGATGAAGGTCTCCCAACCACCTTCTTCTTCTACCAATATGACTTTGCCTATTATTATACATATTCTACATTTCAACTAGCTTAACCTCTTTATTTTTTTATATTTTGATTCGGGAGTAATGTAATAACATTCACCTTCTCCATTTTTGGGATGTACTAATACAATATCAGATAGGATGTGCTCCCCATTTCAATAACTCATTTCTCTTTGAAGATAAAATAATCTTTGATTGGGTGACTTATAAGTCTATGGAATGAACAATAGTTGAGATCGTTGACTTTGTTTACTTGGTCAAGTTGACATGATTCTAGAAATTATAATCTTAACTTAAAGTTATGTTTGAATATTTTAGCAGTACATTCTCTTTAAATGAATACTGCTTGGTCATCTTTTCTTGTTGGGTGAGACTTTTCTTATCCTCCATAGGTTTTGTCATTTATCGCAAGTTCATTGCACCTCCATTTCCTTTCTTATCAATTGTAAATGTGAATGTTGAATTCTCATCTTTTTTGTTCAAATCATAGGACTTAGGGTACTTTTCTTTCTCATAGAAATTATTATTATTATTATTAAGGCCATTTTGCTTGAGAAGCATCTTAAACTTGGCTACATGATTGGAATGAATTTATATGGTCATGGCTAAGTATGGAGCCATTTAATCATCAATGTTTCCTATTAGAAGTTCTACTGCATGCATTTTTGTGATTTGTTGATCACATTTTATGCTTAGATTCCTTCATCTTGTAATACACTTTGTGACACTCTCATCCTTTCTTCTCTTTTCTAAGGTGAGATCTGCGATTGTCTCCTTCTTAGTCACTCTTGTAGATCTCTTGACAATGTGTATTTTCAACTTAGTGAATATTTTTACTTAGTCATTGGGCAACTCAACATATCATTCAAAAGCTGAGTTGATGAGACTGTTGATGAATTGTCAAAATAATATGGCATCATTCCCTTCAGTGTTCTCACAAGTAGCTTTAAACTGGGCTAGATGTTTTGTGGACTTTTCATGCTTGAAAGATGTTGAATTTTGGCATAATATGACCTTTGAAATATTGTACTTGATCATATTCAGGAAGATATGGTCGCCTTTTCCAACTAATTGTTTAGTAGTCTCTGAAGTAATGACTACTTTGACCTTTTGGCTGATAAGATCCTCTACTTGGGAATTTTTTGATGATATCAACTCTTGGTGAGCATTTAGTATAACATCTCCTAGAGGTTCTTCCCTTTACATTAAAGCTATTGACAAATTGGGTGAAGCATTTTACATACCCCCAGTTTCATTAGTTGGGTTGATCAACTAGAGGATTCCTCAAAAGTAATTACTACGTTGTAGTTGCTATTGACTTAAGCTAACTTAGTAACTCATTCATTAGCCCATTGATCTCATTGAAATAATTGTTAAGTTGGTTGATTTCTTAATCTCTTCTTTGGAGTTGAGAACCCATATGTTGTATCTTTGTTATAACATCAGTTTGTTCTTCAATTTCTTCAATCTCAATTCAAGTTCACCTTTGGAAGCTTGGTTACTTGGGCCCTCCTGATCTTGATAATTGTTTGGATATTCGGGTATCACATTTCTATGTCATAAATGTGTATCAACCACATGAACAACCTCAACTTCTATGCAATCATTATTTAGGGAATCAGGAGCTTATTGTTCTTGGTCAATTAAGAAGTCATCCTCTTAGCAAAAGGGTTGATTATCTGCATCATCAGCCATTGGTTGACTATTTTTAGACCAACTCTTCCAATTGATGATGGATGATTCAACATTTTAATTATTTGGATGAGCTTGGATTATTTCATTCTTGATGGCATGGGGTTCTTTACCTACCCAGATTGAACAGGACCTCCCAATGATGGATTAGGATGAGATGATTGATATTTTCTTTCTTATGAATGGATTAGGACGAGATGATTGCTATTTTCTTTCTTATGAATGTTGTTGAGACCTTCCAATAATTGGTCACGTAGTGCTTCTGTACTTAAGGGCTCATTATCAATGTTCACTGAACATTAAACCCCAAGGTTTTAAGTTCTTCTCAAAGCAGACACAATATTTTTCAATATTCTATCTCTTTAAAAGTAGAAATTTGTTAGGTTGGCAACCTATCTCACCAACTTCTTAATTCTTCTTTGAAGGTTTATGTTTTTAATAGCCTCAAAATTTTGTAGATTTTGGAAGAGACAATTTTCTCTTTCCATGGTCGATCTTGTGAAATGGGTTTATCCTAGAAAGACTCTTATAGATCTATTCCTCTTAACCCATTAGAGTTGCTCAAAATTATTATTGGTGGGTATGTTTGTTTCCCCCAGTGGTTCTTACTACTATTTAGTTTGTACATGTAATCTCTACAAAGGCAATACCTTGTGGGATTATAGGCTCCTTCGATGGATTATTGAGTGGATCAACAATGATAAATTTTTTGTTTAGGCTAAGTAGCCATTTTCTCTTAAGCAGGTACTGTCAGAGCTACCTTTGATAGATTGAAAACATAACTCTTCTTAAAAGCTGAGTTCTTTCCTTGATTAAGTGAAGCCTTAGCACTTAGTTGCTAGGCTTGTTTGGGATGATTACATTCAGTCTCTTTCCATTATATGATAGCTTCTTAAATTCCTTTGGCATTTCAATGCCCTTAGTGATGGCTCAGTAATAGACCCAGCAGGTGAAAACTAGAGGACTTCAAAAATTATTCCAAACAAGAGAGTGGCTCCAACTAAACTAAAATTAATTTTGGCCTGGGGTAATCTAATAGTAGAGTATCCCTCTCCCAACTTGACATTTATTAGATTTATTAGGTTTTCCATCAAAACTTGTGCACCTGATCAGATTAGAAGTTAGATTCTAGGTCTCAAGAACCTAAACTTTTAAAGAAAAATATAACCTAATATTTAAATCTACAATGACACCATATATTTTAATTTTTTTGACTAAAATAGAGAGAAAAGTAATCCCTAGTAAAGTCACAAAAAATCTAATCGCTTAGAAAAATTACCTTTGCAATTTTTCATGTGCCATCTTTTTAGGATATTTAGGGAGTTCATTCTTCAAGAGGTGGATTGATGTATATTCAACTAGATTTCCCTTAACATTATGTTTGGGTTTATTTAGATCTGAGTTTTACTTCCTATGATCACAAGCATTAATAGTTAATTACCCCTCTTACGTAGTAAGAGAGCACTCTCGATTAAGGTTATCTCTTTAATATAAATTGGTGTCTAGAGGTGTGATGTGAATGATTTAAGGGATATAGGAGTAGTCCCAATCAAGATCTCATGGTTTGTCATCCCAAGATTGTTATTATTCTAATCTACCAACACTAGAGGGCTATTAGTCATAATATCCAGCGAGTCTGCTTAGCAACCATAGGTTGCCTCAGCTAAAATATCCTGAGTAAAGTAGAGATATTGTGTAGGTGTTTATTAAATTAAAGGTAAACTTAACTTATAAGTTTATCCAATAATTCAAATAAAACTACTTTGTTGACATATGTAGGGCTTACATCCACTAGAATGTTGTTAGGATGTTCGCATAGTGAACAAATGGATTGGACGTACATCCCGTTGGAAGGTCTTGACCTCACTTTTGGAGTGAGCTCAACTTCTTCATCTTAGACATAGGACTCCTCTTAGACATTAAGAGTTCCTTAGTCTAAAGACACTTCTAGTGATTAGGTGAACACTTAACCTAACCCTAGAGACTTAGAAGAATTAGCTATAGGAATAGGCCATGCCTTAGGGGTGTTAGGAAAACTTGCCTACCCTATAGCTTGAACCAAATGCTTACATCCTTCTTTCAAATCAAACTTCAAATTCAAATCAACTTCAAATCCAAAACCTCTCTAAGCCATTTTGATTTCATCTTATGGACTTAGCTCAAATCAATTCCATCAAATCTTAAACCAATTCTAACCCAGTGGATTTTCTCAAATCATGAATCAATTCCAAATGATTGAAACCCATTATTGAATTCCAAATCCAAAATCTTTCTTAAGCCCCTTTGATTTAATCTTATGGACATAGCTCAAATCAAATTCAAATCACTTCAAATTCAAAAGATTTTCATAACCCATTTATATTCTCATTTATATTCACAAATATAAATGAAATATAAATTCAAACAACCAAAACCAAATCTAACCTAAAACTAACCTATACCCTTTCAAGTTAAATTCTTGAAATTAACGAAATCAAACTCAAATCAATCCAAACGTTGGATTATCTCTTCATGATTCAATCAATCCTTCAATCATGAATCCAAATATAAACATAAACTTCAATCATAAACCAAAACTAAATTCAAAACTCAAACCAAAATCAAACCCATGTTCAACCTTTGAAATTGAAATTGTCAAATAAATCAAAACCCATCTGACTCCAAATCACTTGCAAATGGATTTATATTTCAATCATAAGTACATATATGAGTTCAAGAAAACTTAAATCAAGCCTTGATCAAGTCAATTGACCCACTTAGGCCCACTTGACCCAAAGTGACCTAAAAGTACTTTTTTGAGCTAAATTCTAATCCTACATAAATTGGATTGAATTAAGTCCATCTAAGCCTCACATTGTAAGCAACAATCATCATAAGTTGATCAATCACTTAAATTGGGTCAAACCAAGTCATACTTAATCATTGACCAAGTCAACACTTAACCCAAATAAAACTCAAACTAGCTAAAATCCACCATAGGCCAAATTGATTGAAACCATTGATCAAAACCAATTCATGATAAATGGTTGGACTTGACCAAGTCATCATTTGTGTCAAACCTAGCCCAATTGGCCACTTGACCTAAGTTGACCTAAAATGTCAAAATGTGTCAAATCTTGATTTAAGCCAAATTATTGCAACCAATGGGTCAAATTCATTCAAAATCACTTGTTGAACTTGTCCAAAGCCTCACAGCTAGCCCAATTAACCATGAACTTGACTTGACCTAAAAGGTCAAATCAAGAAAAATCAAACCAAACCAAAATTGATTGAAATCAAAGCTTGCAATACATTTCAAATGACCAACCAAACCAAAGCCAACCCATGACCTAACCTAATTAGGTCAAATTAGTCAACTTGACCCATTTGATCTAAGTGAACTCAAATGAACCAAAACCAAATATAAATCAAATTGAACCAAACCAATGATACCAAAAAATTTCAAATGGTCATATGAACTTAACCTAACCCATGGTTTGACCCAATTTGACCAATTAGTCAACTTGACCCAAGTTGACCAATTTTAACCTAAATGGGTCAACATGAGCCAAATGATATCAAATCAATACCAAATTCATTAAAATTGGCACAACCCATTTTTCAATTATTTTAAATCTGCTTAAATCAAAATCAAAGTCAAATGACCATTTTACCCCTAGGTCAGAGGGTAACCTTTGATCAAATTCACTTGGAATTTGATCATATTCAAACTCAAGACCACTTGGCACTCTCTTAGTGGTCCATTTGGACAATGAGGGATGTGGTGCACATGACCCAATGGGTTTGGGTCAGTTAAACCCAATCCAAATCCAAAAATGACCTACCCAATGGAAATTCTCCACATGAAATCCCTCACATCCTCATTTAACACATGTGTAACTCCACACCACTCCCCTATCAAAATTGAATCACATGGAGCTTGTAACAACCAATACAACTCATTCCATGAGATCAATTTGATCAAAGTGGCAGGTGGCTCATACCCACCCGATCCAAGTAGGAGATATACTCCCCCTCATTTCAATTCATTTGACAAGCCTTGCATTTGATTGAACTCTAGGAACCCAAACAGAACTTCCCCAAGCTTCTCCAAAGTTTTTAAAGCTCATTCAAACTTCTCCTTCTCAATTTCATTAAGCCAAAAAATAGGGAAGTGTGAGGATATTCTACTTTGCTCAACACTTCACCAAAGTCCAATTCCTCTTGCAAGCACCATCAAGGGACCTTATCACTCAAATCATTTTCCAAATCATCCAAGCCATGAGAAGGAGTTCGACCAAAGTCACAAACCATTGAAGGGGAGCTTGGCCATTTGGAAGATCCACTTCATCTCAAACCTTCAACCTTCAACAGGGCTTCATCTCCACTATAAGAAGCTACCTAAATGGTTGGAAGCGCTGGTGATAGCCTCCGGTGAGGTATGCCTCAAAACTGAGCTTAAGTTCAAAATTCTTTGGTCCTTTGGTGAAGGGAAATGTAATCCCAATTGAATTCCACCATTGGATCTTCTTCTTATTACTCTTAAATGGTGTGGGTTGAATCCTAGCTTATTTCGAGCTCAAGTGAGCTCAGATCAAGCCATGGAGGACGGATGGTCTCCGTCTCCCGCAGGTGAGGACAGGGATGAATCATGGACCGTCCATCCCACATGTTTTGGATGGATTCTCTTGATTAAAACATATTAGATCCCATGATTTTAGCCTTTGAAATGCGGGTTTAATCTTGACCATCTGATCTTTGATCGGATGATCCAAGGAGAAAATGCATAGCGCCGCCCGTTGACACGGCATATGATTTGATAACTTAAATAACCAATCCCATCATGCCACATGGAAAGTGCATGCCGCGTCAGTACCCCATGTGGTGCCGATGGGATTACTTATATAATTAGGGTATTTAATTATCCCTTAATCACAAAAACTTCAAAATGCATAATTAAATATAGAAAAATCATAATAATGCAAACGCAACTTCATTTTAAAGATAATTCAGAGGGGAATCCAATAAAATTACTTCCAGCTAATTTTGAATATTATATTTTCCTTAAGATTTAATTAAAAATCTAATAACCCTAACTATTCCCTAATCATTTCATTAATTAATTCCAAACTTCTCAGATATATTTAGGGAAATGACTTCTACCTCCCATAATTTTCTTGGAATTTATTAATGGGTTAATTAGAGAGATCAATTAATGAATCCCTATCACCCTCTTAATATAATTAAGGGTAATTAAGCTTGTGAATAGTGAATTAATCCCTTAACTAAAATAATTAAACATTTTTTAATGGAATAGGAGGTTTATGGAATGATTTTGGGATATTTTTCCAAGTCATTCCCTAAACCACCTTTCTTCCTTAATCCAAATATAATTAAGGACTAATTCACTAATGACCTACTTAATTAGCTTAATCAAATTTTTAAACTCAATCTGAACTTAATCAATCTCTTACTGGGTAGATCCTTAGGGGTTCAAAAGCCTAAGGTTAATTTAAGGAAATCATTTCCAACTCACATGTGTGGGAAGGTTATGAAAGTACTTAATTAAACCCTTTAGCTTAATTAATCATTAATTAATCAATTGGATTAGCCCATTTCTTTCTTAAGAGCATTCCTGATTTAAATTCCATGTGGTTGCATATCATATGTTAGCTCACAATTGTTTGAATAATTATGTTAAGGAGGTGTAGGTAAGGGGTAATTAATAGATTTAATTTACACCTTAACCTAAACAAAACATAAAATAAACTTAAAGGTTCTAAAAATTAAACTAAAATAATACACACATGAGGGAAATGGGTTAGAACCAGCAAACTCTTCTCACATTTCCTAAATCAAATCAAATACAAAATTAAAACAAAAATCTCTTTAAAATAATTTTGATTCACATTTAATAACTTTATTTCATAGGATTGTCTTTAGAAATTAATTAGGGTGATTGAAATTACATGCTTACATCACTTTATCTCTTTCTAAGTATGTTAAATGTTATTATCCATGTGAACCCATGCATTCATACCTTTTGAAAAATCAAATTAGAATGAAATGTTTTCTTTATGTCAAATTTCATGCATTGACTAAAGTAAGAATATGAATGGCTATAATCACTACAAAATCAAAATTTATTTTCAAAATCTATAAATCAAAGATCATAAATCAAAGTATGCTACTTATAAATATTTATAAGTTTGCATGTGGTTATGATATAGAAAGGTGTTTTATGTGGTTTTCTTATCTTTTCTTAACATGGGTTTGTATAACATTTGCAAAGTGTATAGTTCATTTCAAAAGAACATAACACTTGCTTAAGTTTATTCCTATGCACTCCCATGTCATGAATTAAGAAGGATCTTCATATTACATATATATAAACCAAACTAAATAAACAAACAAAAATCTTTTACATGATTCTTCATCCTTTAATTTGCTTTTGTACATGCACATGTATTTAAGAAAAGTGTTATATTAGTCTGGACATCCTGGGGTTCCGAGGCTTTAAGTAGCCCCAAGTAGGTCATGTACCTTACACCCCTGGTGTAGAAAATAATGGCGTTGTACTCACTTATATCTTTCATACATGTAAATGTGCATTTGATTAATGGATAAAAAAATCTCTCTCTTTTCTACTTAACAAAACCATGCATTCATTAAATATCCAAATTTTATTCAACAACATCTCTTTGCATTTGCCATTAAGGTGTGCTAAGACTTTGCATTTATATGTATAGCTATGCTTAGGATACATTCATATGCATGATACACATGTTGAAAAGAAATAAATGGTTGTGTGTTTTGTGATAGCAACTCACCTTAATTAATCTTAAAATGCCTTTCTTATTTGAATGGGTTTATTTAGAGCAAATCTAAACTTAGGATTAATTAAAATGCATAATAAAACATTCACTAAAGAAAAATCACTAATGAATCTACCTTAGAAATTACTTAAGGTAGGGATGAAAGAGAACTTCTCTTCTCTTTTCTTCTCTTTACAACATTTAGCAATTAAGTGTAGGTTCATTCAAACCAAATCAAATCATAAAAAGAAAATTAACAAATCAACTAAACTACTTAAAGTGAAACCACCCTCTAAGTTGAAACTTCTCACACTTAGAAAACTTCAACCTTAAAACCTAGCTAAGACATACCACATAAAACTTAAATGGCAAACACATTAGTCTAAGCCACCATTTCTAGCTCTATGCTAAGGCGGTGCATGGTTTGATGCTGATTTTATTTTGTGATGTAATGTTTTAATCTAGATGTTAGGTCGTATGTACGAAGACCAGATGATAGGACAATCTTAGCTTAATCATTATCTTCTAATTGTGCTTAATAAAAATATAAATGCTTTTGCTATGCAAGTTGCTTATACCCTAAGCATAATCCAAAATAGGTCAAGTGGACTTGTTTGCATGTAAAGTCCAATTTATACACATGCTTGGGATGTGTGGTGTGTTTAGTTAACCTTTATTTTATAGGTTTTAGTTTGATTTACTTTTCCTAGTTTCATGTAATTTTTGTAATTAGGATTTGGAATGAATGTTATGGGGAATTAGGACAAACATTGGTCATAAGATGATGTCTTATGCACCATGTGAAGCCTTTGGAGCAACCACATTCCAACCAAGCCAAAAGGAAGAAAAAAGAAGAAGCAAAGCAAAACATGAAGAAAAGAAGAAAAGAAGAATGAAGAATGAAGATCCCCATAACATGAATTCCTTTTTATTGTAATTAATTCATTTGTAATTCTGGTTGTATAAGGGTACATCTCAGCTACCCATATTTCTTTTTTAGGTTTGTGAGGGTGGAGCCTAACCACAAAGGCCTTTTATTCTTCTACGCTAGCTTTATAAATTATTTTATGTTTGTTTAGCTTGTGCATTAAGATGGCATGATTTTTCTAGTTTCTTCCTTGATTTGATGAATGGCCTGAATGCGACTAGGCTCTTAGGGAAAAATAAATTTTCTATTCAATTAATCAACTCAAAATTAAAATTAATAATTCATAACCTTACCTAAAGCCAAAGTTATAAATCAAGATAAAAGATTTAGCAACCCCTTAGCTGGATGTTGTATGTTTTCACTTCATGCATAAAAAGCATCTTACTTCACTCTTGCTTATGGAGGACTTCCACCTTTCTCAAGGAACTTGGCTTGACCTTTGAGATCCATGGTGGAAATACACTCCTTCTTGCTAATTTTGGCCCATAACCAATTTCTCATGCATTAGACATATGAATCCATAGCCCGGGTCAAATAAATTGTCCAAAATTGAAAAAATTAAAACTTAACAAAATTTGCATTAGATCATGTCATTTATTCAAGCCCTACATGATCTAGTCTCTTAAAGAGTAAGTTTAAGGACTTAGTCTTCTTTCTAAATAAACAACAACCTTGCTATCTTGCAAATGCATATGACTTGCCTACATGTATTTAAATCGTAGGAGGAGTTAGTTGGAGGCCACCCCCAAGCGGTTATAAGTCCAACAGTCGGGTGGTTTATCCTCCCTTTTGAGATAAACCATATGCCCATTTTCGCCTTAGATTTAGGTCATCCTTTAGCCCTCACCAAAGCTCCCTAGATTTAGGTTCTGAGGTTCTTATCCCTTTACAGGTTACAAGCATAAATCCTCACCTCTTACGTATTTTCATGATCTTGTATCATGGAATTGTAAGTCTTATATTTCTAATAAAAATTCAACTCAAACAAATAATTCTCTTTGAATTCAAAAATATAAAGCTCAACTATAAGATAGTTTGGGATGCTC
The DNA here is from genome assembly GCA_021442155.1 of Cymbidium sinense. Classification (NCBI taxonomy): domain Eukaryota; kingdom Viridiplantae; phylum Streptophyta; class Magnoliopsida; order Asparagales; family Orchidaceae; genus Cymbidium; species Cymbidium sinense. The sequence goes on from CM038229.1 coordinate 32,819,805, forward strand.
AGCTTCTCCTAGCATCGTGAGCATCCCCTACTTTGGTTTCAATAATAACTCCTCTTGATCAATCCCACTTGATCTTTATCTTTGAAATTGATAGTCATATCTTTGAAATGAGACAACGATCATTTACCTTTAGAGAATTCTTAAAATCTCATTTCCTTCATGTAAGTAACTAGAAACTTTCGCTATATCCTTGAAGAATCTTGTAGGTATTGGAGTCCATTAGGGGTAACTTTTCGCTCAAGATAATACATCATTCCTCAATGTCATACCCGATCACATTAATAAGAACATCTATGGATCTACGTGGTGTCCTACCAAAAGTATTTTTATTTTAGTCTTCATTTTAAATTCATTTAGATATGAAGATGAAAATAAAACACCATAAATTTTTCTGGTGACTCCGCTGGGGATGGTTCCTCTCTCTATCTTTGGTAAATGATTGTTTCCTCCAAGTATCGATAGTAGGTTTGTATTTTATATGAACCCAAAATATCTTTCTTTTCCATTGGTTGGCACATTCCATTCTTAAGCTAAGCTAACCAACATCCTTTAGGTTTTAGGACCTCACTCCATGTAGGTCTTATAACCCCTATTGGGTTCCCCAATAGGTGAAAATAAAATTTTAATAAAAAGAAATAACTAAAGACTTCTTTCTTACCATTTCTATGGTAAGGTAATGCATTCAAAAAATAAAGAAAAATAAATCCTTTATAAAACATCAATTTCCAAAAATCACTTTTTCAAAATGTACATAATAAAATGTTTGCACAAAAATATTTATAAATCAACCTCATCTAACAATCTTCATGATTGTTATATGTAGCATCTTTTCAAAAATAAAATCCAAAGTCATATTTTACAAAAGCACAAATGAACATCCTCATTCAATTTATTGAATGAAGATTTCATTTTCAAAACAAAATCAACAATCATCTTTTCAAAACAAAATCAACAATCATCTTTCAAAATAAAATCAACAATCAACTTTTCAAAAGTAAAATCAAAATCATATTTTTGAAATGCACAAATGAACATCCTCATTTAATTTATTGAATGAAGATTTTACTTTCAAAAATCAAAATTAACAATCATATTTCAAAAAGCATAAATGAACATCCTCATTCAATTTATTGAATGAAGATTTCTTTTTTTTAAATAAAATCAACAATCAACTTTTTTTCCAAAAGCATAAATGAACATCCTTATTCAATTTATTGAATAAAGATTTCATTTTCAAATAAAAATTCAACAATCATCTTTTCAAAATAAAATCAACAATCATCTTTTCAAAATAAAATCAACAATCATCTTTTCAAAAAAAAATCAATAATCATCTTTTCAAAAATAAAACACCTTTGGATCTTTCATTTAGCATACCCAAATTTGCTAAAGTGAGAATCCTCTTTTCAAAAATCTAAACATCATAATAACAAAAAAAAACAAAAAAATGCATTTGAACCTTATTTAGCATTGACAAATTTGCTAAATAAAGTTCTCATTTTCAAAAGTTCAAAATCAAAGCACACATGGATCCTTTATTTAGCATACCTAAATTTGTTAAGTAAAGAATCATCTTTTCAAAATCAAAAATCAAAGCACACATGGACCCTTTATTTAGCATACCTAAATTTGCTAAGTAAATAATCCTCTTTCAAAAAATCAAAATAAAATACATTTGGATTCCATTTATTTAGCATACCTAAATTTGCTAAGTAAAGAAACCTCTTTTCAAAAAAAATCAAAACAAAACACATTTGTATTTCTTTTATTTAGCATACCTAAATTTGCTAAGTAAAGAATCTTCTTTTCAAAAAAATCAAAACAAAACACATTAGGATTCTTTATTTAGCATACCTAAATTTTCTAAGTAAAGATCCTCTTTTTAAAATCTTTTTTAAAAATAACAAAACATTTGGATTCTTCATTTAACATACCCAAATTTGCTAAGTAAAAATTCCATTTTCAAATTCACAAATAATTCACAAATAAGCAAACCAAAGAAGAAAATTATTTTCAAACACCTCACCTAGCATTCCCAAATTTGTTAAGTGAGTAAATTTCAAAATCACAAATCAAAACAAAATCAATTGACCCTTTACTTTAACATACTCAAATTTGTTAAATGATGAGTCCTCAAACATAAAAATCAAATTCAAATATGAACCAATGGAAGCATCAATCTCTTCAAAATATTTGAACCCATTTTCAACATACACAAATTTGTTGAAAATAGATCCAAAATTCAAAAAATCTCTCCTTCAATGCTAAACTCAAAATCTCTCTCTTAATCCAATGCCCCACTTAACATAATCAAATTATTGAGTGTGGGTTCAAAATTCTAAAATCAAAATTCAAATAGTTAGCAAAAGTAATCTGATTCAAGTTTGTTTTCCAAATTGTAGAAGTTCAACCTAGTTTCAGTCAGTTTCTTTCAGTTTAATTTAGTTCTGTCTAAATGGTAGTCCAGAAGTATGTGTTTACTTTTCCTTTTGGGATGGATCTGGCCCTGGATCGGGCCAGCCTCCCACAATCTGACTTCACCCACCTCATTCATTTTGGCCAAGGTTTCACGGAGGCTAGATCACTTATGAGGGGACCACCCTCACAACCATCAGTAGGAGTGTAGTGATTGTGTTGGTCATTCACGTAGAGATGTCATCAAACTAGAGTTTCCCTCCTGAATAGGAAGGTTATGGAAGTTCTTGTAGCAGAAGTAGTTATAGCACCGGTGCATCAAGTAGTTTCCCTTTTTGCCCCAATATGGGCTAGCACCCACTTGTTGGCTTCCTCCAAGGGGAAGGCTCCCCTGATCCTAGAGATAGTCTCCCCCACCTAGGTAGGGTCTAGTTCTCGTGCCCCTTCTAGTAGGACCCAACATCAGTCAAGATGCAAGATCAAGCATCATGATCGCGCAATAGGAGCTGGCGGTTTCTCATAGCAAGGGAGTTTCCCAGGATAGTCTCTCCTCTTATCACAGAGAATAAGTTTCACCCTTCTTTGGATCTGATGGAGAGGAAGATATTAGGAGGATCTCAATTTTTCCTCTACTTGTAGTTCACTTTGAGGCTTGTTCTAGAGACAAGATGAGGTTGTATGCTAGCCTTAGATTAGTTCTGCAGTGTAGGTAGAGATTATGGATGGTCAGAGTCTGAGGCCCAGTTTGATTTACATTCATTCATTCCTCATAGGGTGGGTAGACATATCAGACAAGGGCCGGGAGGCGGTATATTCTAGTCAGAGAGAGGAGGTATAGTGTAGTCAATAGCCTCACCCTCGTGGACCTTCCCATGGTGTGCTACCCACATTATATCTAAATATTGTATTACGTACTACCCACCAAAGAGGAGCTCTATATGGAGAGTCGATGGTGCCTCCACCACCACTCACACTCCACCACTTCCACTCCATATCCACCATCTCCAGTACAAGTTCCATCATCCACTATTCCACCAAAGGCCATGAAGGTAGCATCTAGGGAAAAGAGAGCCCCACTGGTGATCCGGCTATGGCCAAGAGATCCCATTCCATCTACCCCACCGACTGAGGTGACGCCAAGCTCTGTTATTTGACCTCCTACTCTAGTTGTGGTGAAGAGGGAATGGTGACCTTGAAGCATTGCAGTTGTTCCATCACCACCAAGTATGGAGATAGTAGCGATGAGGGAGGAGATAGTACCACTATTCCCATAGTCATAGATCTCCCCAGTACTCCACCCATCGGTGACAAGGAGCATCTTTCTTTTAGTGAGCATAGCCCTCATAGGGTTAGCTCTCTAGTAGCAGTAGAGGTTAGATGTTTTTCTATTCATGACAGTGATCCCACCACCGGTCAATCGTGATTATTTGTGCCTGCGTAGTTGGATCATTTCCTCGATGATATTGTAGCATAGTATATAGTAGAGAAGAAGGAGATCCTAGGATATGACTGGTCTAACTTAATGGACGAGAAGGTCAGTTTTGATCCTAATGAAGATGATCTGTTAGAGAATTCAGCAGGAGTACATATGGTTGATACCAGGGGTTCTCTCCTCTGTGATCAACAGAATTTGGAAGGTGATGTGGACAAGCAGGATGATACAGCATACTTGACCCAACACCTCCAATAGCAACTAAAGCAAAAGGATGAACAAATTGATAGGATGGGGAAGAGGCTTGAAGACTTGCTAGTAGCAATTTTGGCACTTCATAACCAAGCCCCAACAGTGCATCCTACTATGTAGAAACTGGTCAGCCCAAGTTGTTGCATGTCTTGGACCAAGCCAAGACTTCACCTCTAGTGGAGCAGGATATCACCAGCTTGTATAGGAAGGTAGTGGATAGTACCTCCATATAATAAAAGGACATTAAAATCATGGTTGAGTGAGATAAGCATTGGCGCAAGCTAGAGGAGGATCATCAGTTCCAAAGGGTAGACCCTACCCAGAGGAATTCGATGTCATCCAATCCTAAGGGTTTTGTGCCACCTTCTTTCAAGAGCTTTGATGGCAGTGGGAAACCATGACAGCACATAGCGCACTTTAGGGCCAAATGTTATAATGTTGGTGGTAGCAATGCATTACTATTCCATCTTTTTGACAACAACTTAACAAGCATAGCCTTCAATTGGTATGTTGAACTCCCAATAGTTCAGTGAAGACTTTTACTGAGTTGGAGCAACTCTTCATTAAGAGGTTTGCTATAGCTCAGTAAAGGGTGACTGTAGGCAATCTCGTTGTGGCTCAACAACACCCTAGTGAGTCTCTCATTGATTATATTCTAAGATTGCACAATTTGAGTATGAAATATGAACCACAGCTATCTGAACAACATGTCATTGAAATTCTACTAAAGAATATTCATGCTTCATGCTCAAAGGTTTTACCATCAAGATATTTGAGAAGCTAATCAATAAGGTGGCTAGCTTACAAGGAGAAGCCAAATAGTTGCCTTTTTTTTTATCAATCAACAAAGCCTAAGCCACAGAAAGCTTATGAGAAGAAACCAAGGGCAATGAGAGTAGTAGATAAGGGGAAGTAGCTAGCTAGAGAGCAGTATGAGAGACCTCGAGCTCCATAGCCATCACTTCCACCTCCTCTACCACTGCCTAGGCCATCCTACCACCTGCTAGAGTATCCTCCATGGCCTTCTCTGACTCCTCCTCATTCACGTGATACACATACCGTCGAAGGTAGACCATCCACCTACTCTTTTTAAACTAAACAAACCTTATTCATTTTAAGAGGTAGTTAGGAAAATCTTTAAGAATCTCTTAAAGAAACTTAACTTTTAGCTACCAGAGCCTAGAAGGCCGAAGAAAGTGGGCAAGAGCAATGATCCTAACTTTTGCCCCTACCACTGCATGCTAGTCCATGTTTTGGAAGATTGCTTTACATTCAAGGACTGGCTTGAGCATAAGTAAAGAGGCACCATAGTTATCCAAAAGGAATACTTAGTGGAATAACCATCCAGTTCCGTCAGGGTAGTCCTTGGGGATACATGTGATCCTCTCAAAACTAAAGAAGGTTGGGATATCTCCTTATCTCAAACCTCTAAAAAGATTATATCAAAAATCAAGAAACTTTTCTTGCGAGGTAGCTTGAACCTCCAACATCAAGGAAGGTTTGCAAGTTTCCAAAGACAACTTAGGGAAAGGGGAAGCTCAGGAGTAGCAGCAGCCCACACTAGCCCGAGATAGCCAAGTAGTGCAACCACTGACCAAGCCCAGCCTCCAGTCCACCATTACAGCTACTACCTCAGTCGACACCTCTACTTCAGCTATCTTTGCCTCTAGTAGACATCTTGTATCGGTGGATGAGGGCATCAAATCCCTCACCCCACTTACTTTACTAGATTTCTACTATGTACCTCCTTCAAAATCTAAGAAATCAAGGAATAAAGCTAGTTTGAACTGCATCTATGTCACTTTTGATGGGTTATCTAACTCTACTCTTTTAGAAAGCTATCCAAGTCTAAATAATAATTATAACAACTCTGATCTTTCTCTTTCTTATTCAGAGTTGGACTTTCCTTCTCTGAATAATACGGGTCCACCTCTTCAGATAGACTTGGAATCATCTCTTGGTCTAGGGTCCTATAGGTGAGAAGCTGAGCAGTAGAACTTCTACTAACACATAAGAGATCACCAAAGTCAACCTCATAGTGGCAAGGTTCTCTGGGGCACCTCAAGATAAGGGAAACAAGTCATTGGTTTGATGATCAGCCCTCCACAAGATACTCCACCCTTGGATATTCTTGTGGAGGATCAGCCCAAAGTGGATTATAATGTCCTCTCTCACCTAAGAAAGCTTTCATCTAAGTTAAGCATATATGATTCCCTTATCTTATCCAAAGAGATAAGGGAATCATTAATCAAGGCTCTTCTTGATCCTAAAATATGCTTAGCTCAGTTGACCGCTGTTGGGGAGGAGGCACATTTTTCAAGAGAAGCCCAAGGAGTCACTTTCATAGATGAAGACCTTCTTCTCGGTGACATGGAGAATAACCATCCCCTCTACATTATAGTGGATATGGCCAGATTCAGACTCTAGGGTTCTTGTTGATCCAGGTGCATCGGTGAACATTATGAGTCTAAAGACCCTTGCCTACTTGAGGATTGATATCTCTACACTCTGAGGAGATCGAATGATGTTGAGAGGGTTCAATGAACAAGGCGAGAGGGCTTTAGGTTCCATAGTGTTGCCTTTGAAAATAGGTGACTGGAAGACTGAAGCTAAGTTCTATATCATTGATTTGAATACTTCGTTCACTTCTTTGCTTAGTAGGCCTTGGGTACATCAGAACAAGATGATTACATTCTCCCTTCATCAGTGCATCAAGTTCAAAAGGCATGGAATTGAATACTGTGTCAAAGGAGATGAAAATTATCAGAGAGATTGAGATATATGAAGATGCGACCTACTATCTGCCTCAAAATGCCTTTTCTCATGAACTTGGTCAAAATTCAAATGCAAAAGAAAAAAATAATAAGAAAAAAAAAGAAAAAGAAAAGAAAAATAAAAGTTCAAGTGAATAAGAAAATGACATCAAGGAAGAAGTAGAGCCGCGTGTCACATTCCACCCATAGTTCATTCCATCATATGGACATATGGGTAGGACGACCTCCCACGTGAGGCGGAGAAATAGAGGTAGTTCAGTGGAAGACCCCTTGGTTGCCACCATAGGTTATGTTCCAATTCATAGAGTACCCTACTATTCACATAGACTTGGAATCTAGAGGATGAGTCTCATGTGATTAGCATACCAACCTCTCGGTGGGTTTCATTGGAGGTGACACTGGAGATAGTGATGAAGACCAGCCTCAGCAAAGTATGAAAGTATTTGAATAGAGCTTATGTGAAACTATCAGGCAGCAGTTAGGAACCTTAGCTCTAACCTCACTTTCCTCTCAAAAAAGTTAAAGGTTTAGTAGTTAAGGAAGCCCCTCAGTCTTCCATGTATGTCAAGCTAAAGAGATTCATATTGGGATCATCATCCTCAAGTCCAGAAGCTAATGTAAAACCTGAGGATAATTCATATAAAGAATTAATGGAATTACCTTTTGATTAGTACTCACCTTGTGTTCTTAATCTTGTAAAAAAGGGTTTGATTCCTTATACATGGTCTAAGCACAGTTAGAGTACTTCAAAAAGCTATGGAACAATAGAGGCATGGATTCACAATCAAGGTCAGCACTAGGATTCGGTATAGTGGGTCTAGTCGATGATGATGATTACTACTTAGTTGTTACCAATTATCTAGAATCTGATAGGTTCTTCTCAAACCACAATAGCTCTTATGAGAATGTGTGTTTAGAAATTTTAGATGATCCAGATGATCTCCAAATCAAAGATGCACAGCCAAAATTCGAAGAAGAAATACATTCAATAATCGACAAGCTTAAAAAAATCAACCTCAGGATAGAAGAAAATCCACACCTAACATACATCATTTCATTATTGAATGAATAAGAAACCAATGACTTAGTTAGGCTATTGATTGAGTTTAAAGACTGCTTTACATGGAGCTATGAAAAAATGCTCGGATTATCTCCTCACATAGCAGTCTACAAACAAGCATTAGACCCTGATGATAACCCTATCAAGCAAGCTCCTAGATGCATGGGATTAGAAATCTATAGGTCATTTCAAGTCAAGAAATTGATCGATGTTGGTTTCATCAGAAGAAAAATACCCTACAGTTGCTTGGTGTCATCAGTTAAGAAGAATGGCCAAATTCACATATCGTCAATTTGGGGACTTAAATAAGGTATGTCCTAAAGATGAGTTTCCTCTTCCTATACTATAATTAATGGTGGAAATCACCCCATCTCATGCAGTATTCTCCTTCATGGATGGGTCATCTAGCTACAACTAAATCAAGATGGCCCCCGATGATGAAAGAAATAATGCTTTTCAAACCCCGATCAGAATCTATTATTATAAGGTCATGCCTTTCGACCTTAAAAATGCTGGTGGTACATACCAACGCCATGACTCAGATATTCAACAAACTCATTCATCATCAAGTTGAATGAAATGTTAATGATGTAGTAGTTAAAAGCAGAGAAAAGGAAGATCATATATTTGACTTGAGAGTAGTTTTCAAATGGTTAAGATAATATAACCTCAAAATGAATCCCCTGAAGTGTGCATTCAGAGTAGCTTCAAGGAAGTTCCTTGGGTTTATTGTCTAACATTGGGGAATAGAGATAGATCCAGAAAAAATCAAATCTATCTTAGAAATGCAACCACCTAAAAGTTTAACTCAACTCAGATCTTTCTAAGGGCAGTTGGCATATCTAAGGCACTTTATCTCCAACCTATCAAATATGCAAACCATTTTCAACACTTGTCAAAAAGGATGGCAAGTTTAAGTGGGATGATAAGTGTTAGCATGCTTTGAAGACACCAAGCAGTATTTGGTGAAGCGCTAGCCAGTGTGCTCATCCTCACATCATCTCATTTGCCATTAAAGACTCCTTTATCTTTGTTGGCTCAAGCCAATGATGAAGAAATATGCTTTCATACCGCCATCATTAATCTGTAGAACTACCGCTATTGAAGAGAGATTGCCTATTTTACCTTTATATCCAAAGTGCATTATATGTTTTCTTTTAATTTGAGAACTTGTATCAAGGAGACTCAGAAAGATGGGAGGCATGTTTGAACTCACTTGGGAATCTATCATAGAGAAGGGGAACTTAATTAATGCTCTATTTGAAGAAATATTTAAAATATGTTTAAAATAATTATCATCAAAAGATTCAACATCAAAATCTCCTCTTCAAGTGTATTTCTCTTGTCTGCATGATGGGGTTAGGTGTTAGAGAACCCATGAGGCATCCTATCCCTCTTTCATAACATAAATACAATTAAACATAATTCCCTTCTATTAGAATAGGTGTGATAACCCAAGAGGCATCCTAGTTCGACTAGCACAACTAAGTTAGGTGTAAGAGAACCCAAGCAGCATCCTTTCTTGATGGGATCATAATTTTCATTCATGGCACCATTTCATCAAATTCCCCAATGTACTTAAGGTAGGTGTAGGAGAACCCAAGTGGCATCCTATTCCCTTTAACACAAGCACAAAAACAAACACAAATCTTTTATTTTAGGCTATTCTAATGTGAGAGCAAGCCCCCTGTGACACTCACTCATTAGCTTCTCTAGGTCGGGCTGATATGCTATCTTGCTAGTGCATCACTCCAGTGGTCACTTGTTCAGAGGATGTAAGTCTCCGTGCTTTCTTCTTGACTTGATCATTTCAAACAAATGAGCACCTTGTTAGTTTGGTAGGCTTCATTGCCTAGCCAGTAAGCTAACTCATGTTAATTTTATTTAAGAAGATGTGAGTCCCTGCATTTTCTTTTTAAACTAATCACCACACACTGACTAGGTTGAGTATATTTGAGGCTTAGGATAAGTCCCCCAGAGGCTCCTTTCCTCTTAACTATTTTTTAGTTGATCTAAGTCCCCTAGTGGCATTCACTCTATAGTCGCCCTAGGTCAAATAACACCTCGAGCTAAGATACTATCCCATGAGTTCGATAGGAGGATGTGAGTCTTCGATGCTTTCTTCCTAGGTTGATTATTGCAAACCGATGGGCACCTTAGGTTGGTTGATGTTTGCTATGCTGATAGTGACTCACCCGGTGGATACACCACTCTTAGATGATGTGAGTCCCTGCACTTTCTCCTTGAGTTGGTCACTGAATAACTATAGACATTATCTTCTCTAGGGTTTTAGATAAAGCCCTTAGCGGCCCCTCTCTCTGCGGGTACTCTATTTAGATCACGTCCTTTGTGACCCCATTTAGATGCTACATGGGTTACTTTTGCATTGGTAGTCCCTCTTTCCTAGTAGTCACCCCTATGGTTGGAGAATTCATTTAGGGGATGCATAGATTCCCCCTTGGTTCAGTAATCTAAGATATGTCTAGGCTGATATAATCTTCTTTTTAGTATGATCCCTCACAAACTAACAGGGTCCATGATAAACAAACAAAATAAATAAACAAATTAATTTGCTTACAGATTAGGAATTCAAGCCCCTAGTGGCCCCTTTCCCAAGCAGGCATCCTATATTTAGAGCAGTGTCAACAAAACTCCCTATAGGAATTGCCTAACTACGCCTAAGTTAATATAAGTCCCTGGGTTGGAACTCTTTTTGTAGTCGCCCTTAGGTCAGGTTCAATCTATTTTTCCAAGCGGGTTACCCCGGCAGTCATTTTGCTTTGGAAGATATAAGTTTACTGCCCATTCTTTTTAGCATTCCTGTCACAAATCGATAGGCAGCCCTAGGTCGGTCAACATGTTACCTCGTTAATGTGTCTCTCAGCATTCTTTTATTCAGGAAAGATGTAAGTCTCCATGCTTTCTTCCCTTAATTAACCATTGCAAACTGAAAGGCACCTCTTTGGTTGGATAGTTCTCCCCTCAGTCGGGAAGCTACTCCCTTTGGATTGGTAAATCTGAGTTAGATCAAGGCTAACACTGCCCCTACTCGGTCCAAAACCAATTGGATCCATCAAAAATAATTAAAAATAAAATTAATCTTGACTATCTTAGACGATTTAAGTCCCCGGGGCATTCACTCATAGGTCGGGTTTAATTTGTTGCACAGGCAACCGATTTCCCTAGTGATTCCTTATTTTAAAAGATGTGAGTCCTCATGCTTTCTTCTTAACTTGACCATTGCAAACCAAAAGGCAACTCCTTTGTTTGGTTAATCCTACTATGTGGCTGGTAGACTACCCTTTGGATTGGTAAATATGTGTTAGGCCTAGCAACATGGCCCCTACACACTGCAATCCATCACAAATCAATGGGATCCATTGAAAATAATTAAAAATAAAATTAATCTTTACAATCTTTGAGCTAATATAAGTCCCCAATGGCATTCACTCAATAGTCAGCCCTAGGTTATGTTTAATTCATTGTGTCACCAAACATCACCCCAGCAACTGATCTTACTTTGGAAGATGTAAGTCTACTATACTTTCTTCCTAGTATAGTTGCTGCACACTAAAAGGCAACTTATTTGGTTGGATAGTCCTACTATGTGGTTGGTAGACTACCCCTTTGGGTTGGTAAATCTGAGCCAGATCAAGGCCAACATGGCCCCTACTCAGTACTATCCATCACAAACCAATAAAATCCATCTCAAAATTCAAAATTCAAAATCTAAAATAAATTCAACACTCCTCCCTCGATGGAGTCAAACTAAATAAACAAAACACAATCCAATCAACATCCCTAGTTAAAATCTGAAACAAAATCCACCTTCCTCCCCAATGGGGTTAAGCTAAACAAATAAATCAAATTTAACCTCCCTAGTTGAGTCAAACCAATCAAATCAATCTATTTCTTCTTAGTGAGATGCAAGTCTTTCTGGTTCCCCAATAGATCCCAAATTCTAATCCCTCGAATTTCACAACCACTTTTCCTTAGTGGATGATTTAACTTGCTCCCCTAGGGGAGAGTTCACATTTTCATCCCAAATGGAACACCAAATTATAAATCAACAAATCAAATCAAATTTCTCCCTAGAGAGACACAAATCAAATCAAACCTATCATCCTAGTGGATGACTTGAACCTCTTTCCCTAGTTAAAGGTTCACATACTTGATCCCTAGTGGATTCCTTTTTCACTCTCTTATGTTGTTGACATGAGTAGAGTCATATTGCACTAAGCACTTGATTCCTTCTACACCTTGGGTTGTGAGTAGATCATTTCTGTCAGTGCTTGTGATCATTCATTGTTGATCATCTCAGTCAACACTAATACATACGGTATGCCTTGTCAATCACACCACCCTTATTGGGTGCCCTTTGTTGACCTCACTTTTGGAGTGAGCTTTCAACTTCTTCATCGTAGACATAGGACTCCACTTAGACATTAAAAGTTCCTTAGTCTAAGACAATTCTAGTGATTATGTGAATACTTAACCTAACACTAGAGACTTAAAAGAGTTAGCCATAGGAATAGGCCATGTCTTAGGGGTGTTAGGAAAACTTGCCTACCCTATAACTTGAACCAAATCCTTACTTTCTTCTTTCAAATCAAACTTCAAATTCAAATCAACTTCAAATCCAAAATCTCTCTAAGCCATTTTGATTTCATCTTATGGAGTTAGCTCAAATCAATTCCATCAAATCTTAAACCAATTCTAACCCAATGGATTTTCTCAAATCATGAATCAATTCTAAATGATTGAAACCCATAATTGAATTCCAAAGCCAAAATATTACCTAAGCCCCTTTGATTTCATCTTATGGACTTAGCTCAAATCAAATTCAAATCACTTCAAATTCAAAAGATTTTCTTATAACCCATTTATATTCTCATTTATATTCACAAATATAAATTAAATATAAATTCAAACAACCAAAACTAAATTCAAAACTCAAACCCAAATCTAACCTAGATGGTGTGGGTTGAATCCTAGCTCAATCTGAGCTCAAGTGAGCTCAGATCAAGCCATGGAGGAACGATGATCTTCATCTCCCGTAGGCGAGGGCAGGGATGAATCATGGACCGTCCATCCCATATATTTTGGATGGATGGTCCTAATTAAAATAGGTTAGATCCATTGATTTTATCCTCAAAATTGTAGGTTTAATCCTGACCGTCCAATTTTTGATCGGACAGTCCAAGGAGAAAATGTGTAGTGCCACCGACTGACGTGGCATATAATTTGACAACTTAAATAACCAATTTCATCATGCCACGTGGAAAGTGCATGCCGCATTAGCAGCCCACGTGGCACCAACGAGATTAGTTATATAATTAGGTATTTATTTATCCCTTAAATAGAGAAACTTCAAAAATACATAATTAAATATAGAAAATCAAAAAAAATACAAACTCAACTTCATTTTAAAGATAATTTAGAGGGAAACCAATAAAATTGCTTCCAATGGATTTTGGATAATGGATTTTCCTTAATTAAGGTTTAATTGAAAACTTATTAACCCTAATTACTCCCTAATCATTTCATTAATTAATTCCAAACTTCTCAGACATATTTAGGGGGATGACTTCTACCTCTCCTAATTTCTTGGAATTTATTAATGAGTTAATTAGTGAGATCAATTAATGAATCACTAATCACCCTCTTAAAGTAATTAAGGGTAATTAAGCATGTGAATAGTAAATTAATCCCTTAATTAAAATAATTAAACATTGTTTAAGGGAATAGGAGGTTTATGGAATGATTTTGTGATATTTTCCCAAGTCATTCCCTAAATCTCCCTTTCTTCCTTAATCTAAAAATAATTAAGGACTAATTCACTAATGACCTATTTAATTAGCTTTATCAAAATTTTAAAATCAATCTGAACTTAATCAATCTCTTGTTGGGTAGATCTTTAGGTGTTCAAAAGCCTAAGGTTAATTTAAGGAAATCATTTCTAGGTCACATGTGTGGGAAGGTTATGAAAGCACTTAATTAAACCCTTTTAGCTTAATTAATCATTAATTGTGAGCCAATTGCATTAGGCCCATTTCTTTCTTAGGAATATTGCTGATTAAATTCCATGTGGTTTAATACCATATGTTGGCTCACAATTATTTGAATAATTATGTTAAGGAGGTGTAAGTAAGGGGAAATTAATGGATTTAATTTACACCTTAACCTAAATAAAACATAAAATCAACTTAATGGTTCTAAAAATTAAACTAAAATAATACACACATGAGGGAAATGGGTTAGGACCAACAAACTCTTCTCACATTTCCTAAATCAAATCAAATCCAAAATTAAAATAAAAATCTCTTTAAAATAATTTTGATTCACTTTAAATAACCTTATTTCATAGGATTGTCTTTAAGAATTAATTAGGGTGAATGAAATTACATGCTTACATCACTTTATCGCTTTCCAAGTATGTTAAATGTTGTTTTCCATGTGAACTCATGCATTCATACCTTTTGAAAAGTCAAATTAGAATGAAATGTTTTCTTTATGTCAAATTTCATGCTTTGACTAAAGTAAGAATATGAATGGCTATTATCACTACTAAATCAAAATTTATTTTCAAAATCTATAAATCAAAGATCATAAATGAAAGTATGCTACTTATAAATATTTATAAGCTTGCATGTGGTTATAATATAGAAATATGTTTTATGTGGTTTTCTTCTCTTTTCTTAACATGATTTTGTATAGCATTTGCAAAGTGTATAGTTCATTTCAAAAGAACATAACACTTGCTTAAGTTCATTCCTATGCACTACCATGTCATGAATTAAGAAGGATCTTCATATTATATATATATAAACCAAACCAAATAAACAAATAAAAATCTTTGCAAGATTCTTCATCCACTCATTTGCTTTTGTACATGGACATGTATTTAAGAAAAGTGGTAAATATAGTCTAGACATCTCGGGGATGTGAGGCTTTAAGTAGTCCCAAGTAGGTTTTGTACCTTACACCCCTGGTGTAAAAAATAATGGTGTCATACTCACTTATGTCTTTCATACATGTAAATGTGCATTTGATTAATGGATAAAAGAATCCCTCTATTTTTTACTTAGCAAAATCACACATTCATGAAATATCCAAATTTTCTTAAACAATAACTCTTAGCATTCACCATTAAGGTGTGCTAAGACTTTACATTTGTATGTATAGCTACGCTTAGGATACATTCATATGCATGATACACATGTTGAAAATAAATAAATGGTTGTGTGTTTTGTAATAGTAACTCACCTTAATTAATCTTAAAATGCCTTTCTTATTTGAATGGGTTTATTTATAGCAAATCTAAGCTTAGATTAATTAAAACATATAATAGAACATTCACTAATGAAAAATCACTAATGAATCTACCTTAGAAATTACTTAAGGTAGGAATGAAAGAGAAGTTCTCTTTCTTTTCTTCTCTTTACAACATTTAGTAATTAAGTGTAGGTTCATTCAAACCAAATCAAATCATCAAATAAAATTAATAAATAAACTAAACTACTTAAAGTGAAACCACCCTCTAAGTTGAAACTTCAACCTTAAAGCCTAGCTAAGACATACCACACAAACCTTAAATGGCACACACATTAGGCTAAGTCATCATTTCTAGCTCTATGTTTGGGAGATGCATGGTTTGATGCTTGATTTTATTTTGTGATGTAATGTTTTAGTCTGGATGTTAGGGTACATGTGTAAACTGGATGATAGGATAATCTTAGTCTAATCATTTTCTTCTTAGGGATTGTGCTTAAGGGGCTCTATAATAAAAATATAAATGTTTTTTTATTGTGCAGGTTGCTTATACCCCTAAGCTTAATCCAAAATAGGCCAGGTGGACTTGGTTACCCATGTGTGAGGTGCTAAGCCCAATTTATTCATACACATGCTTAGGATGTGTGGTGTGTTTAGCCAACCTCTATTTTGTAGGTTTAGTTAGATTTACTTTTCCCATTTTCATGTAGCTTTTGTAATTAGGATTTGGAATGAATGTTATGGGATTAGGATGAACATTGGTAATAAGACTATGTCTTATGCACTATGTGAAGCCTTTAGAGAAACCACATTCCAACCAAGCCAAAAGGAAGAAAAGAAAATTGCAAAGCAAAACATGAAGAAAAGAAGAATGAAGAATGAAGGGCCCCATAACACGAATTCCTTTTTGATTATAATTAATTCATTTGTAATCCAGGTTGTATAAGGGTAGAGCTCGGCTACCAACATTTCTTTTTGGGTTTGTACAGTGGAGCCCAACCACTAAGGTCTTTTTTTCTTTTGAGCTAGCTTTATAAATTGTTTGATGTATGTTTAGATTGTGCATTAAGATTTTCTTAGTTTCTTTCTTGCTTTGATGAATGGCCTGATGCAATTAGGATCTTAGGAAAAAAAATAAATTTTCTATCCAATTAATCAACTCCAAATTAAAAATTAATAACTCATAACCTCACCTAAAGCTTAGGTTATAAATCAAGATAAAAGATTTAGCAACCCCTTAGCTAGATGTTGTATGTTTTCAAATCATGCATAAAAAGCATCTTACTTCACTCTTGCTTATGGAGGGCTTCCACCTTTGCCAGAGAACTTAGCTTGACCTTTAAGATCATTGTGGAAATACACCTCCTTCTTGTTGATTTTGGCCCATAACCAATTTTTCATGCATTAGGCATATAAATCCAATAGCCTGTGTCAAATAAAATCCAAAAATAAAAAAATTAAAACTTAACAAAATTTGCATTAGATCAAGTCATTTACTCATGCCCTACATGATCTAGTCTCTTAGGGAGTGAGTTTAATGACTTAATCTTCTTTCTAAATAAATAACAACCTTGTTGCAAATGCATATGACTTGCTTACATATATTTAAAATCATAAGAGTTAGTTAAGCATTATAAGTACAGTGGGTGGTTTATCCTCCCTTATGGAGTTAAACCATATGCCCATTTCTTCCTTAGATTTAGGTCATGCTTTGCCCTTCACCAAAGCTCCCTAGATTTAGGTTCTGAGGTTTTTGTTTTCCTTTGCGGGCTACATGCATAAATCCTCACTGATCATGGAATTGTAAGTCCTAGATTCCTAATAAAAATTCAACTCAAATGAATAATTCTCTTCAAACTAAAAAATATAATGCTCAACTATAAGATAGTGTGGGATGCTCGCTAGGTCTCCTAGCATAGTGAGCATCCCCTACTTATTCCCCTTTGGTTTCAATAAAAACTCCCTCCTCTTGATCAATCCCACTTGATCTTCCAAAAATAAATAATTTGTTGATAGTCCTATCTTTGAAATCTTTGGAGATCATGATCATTTACCTTAATCGAGAGTATTCTTAAGATATCTCATTCCTTAAGATGTAATTAACTATGGGATTGCCTCCATAGGGAACTTAAAGAACCATATTAAAAGAAATCCTGATTTACTTTTCCATGTAAAGTATGGGAAGAATCTCTGGTACATTCGAAGACCCATTATTCTTAGGAGTCCTTACTAAGTGATTAGGTCCATTGTAGAATGATGACTTCTATCTCTTAAGATAGTACGTCATTCCTCAATGTTATACCTGAAAACTTTAATAAGAATATCTGCAGATCTACGTGATTTCCTACCAAAAGTATTTTTATTTTTGTCTTCATTTTAAATTCATTTAGATATGAAGATGAAAATAAAACACCACAGAAAGCCATTAGGGTGTTGGCATGAAAACACATGGGATGGACTTACATCCTTTTGGAATGCCATAAGGGTGTTCACATGTCAAACATATGGATTAGACTTACATCCCTTTGGAATGCAATTAAGGTTTTAGAATTTTGCATGGTAAAATATATGGATTGGACTTACATCTTTTGGAAGGCCAGCCAAATTTTATAGGGGTGTTCACATGGCAAACAGAAAGGTGTTTGATTTTATTTTTTTTATTTTTTTTATTTTTTTACTTTTAGGGTACATCACCTCGGCACTATATAAATAACATTGTGGCACTAAGGTTTTAGCACCATAGTGCCGAGAAGTTGGCAATTTGGAGCCTAAAGTGCAGCACCCTTGTGTGAGCAAGACTGCCCCTCAATGCCATTAGGTAGAACATAAGTCTCATGCCCAAAGAGAAGAACTTCAATGTTGTAAACCCAACGCCATAAAGAGTAGCATAAAATAGATTGACTATTTGACCGAGTCACGGTGCTATGAAAGTGGTGCCACTGCACCTGTCAAAAAATTGTTTAAATGTTGACAAACAAGCATGCATATTTAACAAGAAAAAACCTAACTTTGACCAATGTCATGGTGTTCCATCATTGTCTAATGCATCTTTTAGATTTGATTGGTTACAAAATTAATGGTAATAATTATTAATAATTGCCTTTTTTATCGGCATAATAACCATCTTGACTAGATTACTGGGGCTTAGGCTCCACATGTAGAGTGCTGCAATGCTAGTCCTAAATCTCAAAAATTGGGAGGCTAATGTCGCAGTGCTATCAAAAGTAGCGCCATGGCACTAGGTCCAGTCTATAAATATGACCCCTAGGCTATAAAAATTTCATTCTAAAGCCTTGGTTATTTTAGATATTTTTTCCATTTTTCACTTCTTAGATTTTCTTTTATTTTTGGGCAATAAATATGATCAAGTTGAGAAAGGTAAGAAGAAAGTATCTTCGAAAGTGACGAAAGATTCATCAAGATGTAAGAGGAGAGGTATCCATCTCTCATCCACAAGCATCTTATTTTGGAGAGGAGTTTCCATAATAAGATTTGATTGGTTACAAAATTAATGGTAATAATTATTAATAATTGCCTTTTTTATCGGCACAATAACCATCTTGACTAGATTATTGGGGCCTAGGCTCCACATGTAGAGTGCTGCAATGCCAGTGCTAAATCTCAAAAATTGGGAGGCTAATGTCGCAGTGCTATCAAAAGCAGCGCCATGGCACTAGGTCCAGTCTATAAATATGACCCCTAGGCTATAAAAATTTCATTCTAAAGCCTTGGTTCTTTTAGATATTTTTTCCATTTTTCACTTCTTAGATTTTCTTTTATTTTTGGGCAATAAATATGCCGATCAAGTTCGAGAAAGGTAAGAAGAAAGTATCTTCGAGTGACGATAGTCGATTCATCAGCATAGAAGCAGAGGAGAGGTATCAGAATGCTCTCATCCACAAGCATCTTATTTTGGAGAGGAGTTTCCATAATCTAGGTGGGAGTGTAGAGAGAATCATCAACGAGAGAGGGTGGGAGAAGCTAGCATATGGCAACGTATCTTGCATCATCCTTGTGATACAAGAGTTCTTTGCTAATGCAAAGGAGCACTAGAATAATAGAGTTTTTGTGCAGAGGAAACTTGTGAGTTTTGATAGCACTACGATTAATGCACATTATAATTTTCAAAATGTTGTATATGATCAATATCTTTTCTACTATAATAATCATTCTATTTTGATAAATTCCTTAATTTTCTCACTGTTAAAATGCAAATGTCTAGTAGAAACTACAGGAGGAAAAGATTATCAACTTTTCTATCATTGATTTGGCTATCAAGGCTAAACATGGTATTATTTTATTTCCATCAAGTTGATTCCCACTAGCAATATCAGTAAGGTAATTATGGATAGGGTCATTTTGAATTTTATAATTCAAAAGGGCTTTACTATAAATGTAGGAAAGATTTTTTATAATTCAATTTGTAATATGTTTAAGAGTAGTACTACTACAAGATTTGATCACCCTTCCCTCATTTATGCCTTATGTGTTATAGTGAATTGGGGAGCTTGGAAAAAAAGTATTTATATAAGTTCTTCTCTAACTAAAAGTATGATTGAAGGATTTAGATCAAAATAAAAGTAGGAGAAAGCTCGTGCACTTCTTAGTCTAGATCAATAACTTCAAAGACGTTAACTTAGAAACTCCAAGATATTGGAGAAGTCTCAGAATTAAAAAAAAAAAAGGGCAAAAGTAACTGGCCACAATAGAAATTGAAAAAAAAATTTGATTATCATATGGGTCAACAACAGCAGCAATTTTCTTCTATGATCAAGTTCAACTCACCACTCATTCAAACATTTGAAAATTATAACTTTAATGATGGCTAAACTAGAGTTCCTTTTCTTGTAGTGCCTCACTACCACCCCTATGTTAGCACCACGCTAATGCTAAAAGAAGAAGAAGATGAGCAGAATGACTACCTTTTTAGGCTAACTTCTCATTTAATCTTTTATCTATATTTTATTCCTTCTTCTTTTTTTAATTTCATTTGTAAAATTTTGTAATAAATTATTTTCTTTTCATATTTTATATTTTGTCATTGCAATTATTATTTGGCTGCTCTAAGATTTAAAGTTAAAATTTAATTGAATAATAATTTTTAACCCAAAATTGATGACTTTGAGAGATCAATGCCTCAACACTATGGTGCTGTAAATAGAACTCGGCCTTAAAATCAAAGAGATCAATGCCTCGGCGTTGCCTGGATAGCATTGTGCACTATGGTGTTAACCCTAAAAGGCAGTGTTGTGGTATTTAGATTATAGCACCATGATGTCAAATGATCAACGCTTTAGCGCTAAGTGATATGACTTAAGCTTAAAAAATTGTATGAGGTAGTGCTTAAATGCTGTAAACTAAACACAGTGCCTTGTCACTTTACGGGCAGTGTCGTGGCACTATAAGTGGAAATTTTGATTCTACAACCCAAGAAGGTGATGTTGTGGAACCAAGATTAAGCATCGCAATGCTTATCATAGTGCCTCACCATCATTCAATAGTACTGTGAACTAGAGCACCAAGGTTCAAAATCCTAAGAGCTCTATGATATAGCTATGTATCAGCACTGTGGCACTATGAGTCAGAATACTCCATTCTAAGGCAATTTTCTTATGTGATTTAATTATTTATAGGAATTTTGGTAGCATAATGACTTAGCAATGCTAGTTTTCAAAATGTGTTAGTATAAAATGCACTCTTCTCCCTTATTATAGATCCAAGATTGACGGAGAAAAAAAAATTTCATCTCACACTAGAACCAAATTCAACACGGAGGTCTTAAACTTTTAAATTTGTATTTTAGTGAGTTAAAGTTTAATTTAATCTTTATTTCTTCAACAATTCATCTTGGAAGTGACTAAAATTTCATACTTAACATGACCACATTCTTCTCCTTATTCCAGATCCAAGAATGATGGAGGGAGGATCTTTATTTTGCACTGGATTGAATATCAACAATGAAATTCATCATGATTTCCTATAGAGCGAGGAATCATAGAAAAGAGACTTTTTGTTTAGAGTTTTTCCTAAAATCTTGCCTTATGCAAGGAGGAAATTGTGCAATGGAGAGGAACTTCCAAATGTATAAGAGAAAGAGTAAAGAGAGTGCGAGAAAAAAATGAAAGAAGAAGAAGGATTAGTCCTTCCCTTAATTTAAGTGTTGGTCTTCAACCACTCCCACTCCCCTATCAATCACTCTTGCCCTCCAAACTATTCCCACTCTCTTCTCGGGTAGTTATCACTGAGGGTGATGGTTGTTAGTGGGAGTGGTTGGTGTTTTTGGGACTCTTTAAACTTAGGAGCAATAGATCCAATACTTAGGTGTCGAGTTTATAGTATCACAGAGCTAGATTATGGATGTTTATTTTTTTCATTTTTTTCTTGGTTACAAACATCAGTAGAGATTCTAAGAAAGTAATATATTATCTAAATAATTTAGCTTTTAGTGATTTATACAATAGATTAGATACCAAAGAAGGTGAAAGATGTGTGTATAAGTTAGCCAACCAAAGTGATAGGAGAAGTAAAGATCTAGTTCAACTAAGGTGTATTAAGGATGAAAATCATAAAGTGCTTTTCTTAGAAAAGAATTTTGAAAGTAGGTGGATGAGGTATTTTGATAAATTTTTTAATGAAGGATTTGAAAATATGATTGATTTTAGCAACCTTAATTCCTTAAACAAAAATAGAGAATTTTATTTTTATCATCATATTAGTAAATTTGAAGTTAGAGAAGCTTTAAAGAAAATGAAATGTGAAAAAATAGTATGACCTGATGATATTCCAATAGAAGTGTGAAAATGTTTAGGAGATCAAAGAATTTCTTGGCTTACAAATCATTTTAATGTTATTTTAAAGACTAAAAAGTTGTCACATGAGTGGAGAAAAAGTTTGTGGTTCTTATAATTAAGAATAAATGTGATGCACAAGAGTGTGCAAAATATAGAGAAATTAAGTTAATGTGTCATACATTAATATTATGGGAGAGAGTAATTGAGCATCGGCTATGATGTGATACAAAAGTTTCTCACAATCAGTTTGGTTTCATGCCAAGTAGATGTATTATGGATTCTATACAATTGTTAAGAGGTTTGATGGAAAAGTATAGAGAAAGTAAGGAGGATCTACATATGATATTTGTTGATTTAGAGGAAGCTTATGATAAAGTTTCAAGAGATGTTCTTTGCAGAGTTCTAGAAAAGAAAAGAGTTGATATTGGTTATATTCAAGTCACTAAGGATATGTTTACTAGAGCTATTACTTGTGTCCAAACACAAGGAGGATTTACAAAATATTTCCTATTTCATTTGGATTACATTAAGGATCAGCTTTAAGCTCTTAACTTTTCTTTCTTTAGTTATGCATGTTCTTACAAGGCATTTATAGGAAGATGTACCTTAGTGTATGCTTTTTGCTGATGAAATTCTTCTTATTGATAAGACTAAAGAGGGAGTCCAAGAGAAACTTGAATTATGGAGGTCAACCTTAAAGTCTAAAGGTTTTCATTTAAGTAGATCTAAAATTTATTATATGGAGTGTAATTTTAGTTATAGAAGTTCTAGTGGTAGTGTTGTGAGATTAGGTGAACAAGTCATTAAAAAGAGTGAGCAATTTAGATATCTAGGCTCTATTGTTCAAAATGATGGTGAAATAGATGGAGATGTTATTAGCAGAATTCAAGTTGGATGGTTGAATTGGAGGAATGCTTCTAGTCTATTGTATACTAGAAAAGTACCACTTAAACTTAAGAGAAAATTTTATAAGATGGTTGTAAGACCTATAATGATTTATGGTGCAAAAGTTGGCCAATAAAAGAGAAGCATAAGACTAAGTTTTGTGTTGTAGAGATAATGATGCTCAGGTGGATGAGTGGCTTTACTCTTAGAGATAAAATGCGAAATGAGTATGTTCGGGAAAAAGTTAGAGTAGCTCCAGTGGAAGATAATATTAGGGAGAGTTTCCTTAGATGGTTTGACCACATAAAGCATTGACCGTCCAATGACCCAGTTAGGAGAGTAGATGCATTAGATTTTCCTTATGTTAATAAAGGTAGAGGTTGACCTAAAAATACTTGGTTAAGATGTATAAAAAATGACCTTAGTATACTTAAATTAAATGAGAATTTGACACATAATATGACACATTTAAAAAGAAGGATTCATGTAGCTGACCCCACATAGTGGGATAAAGGCTTGTTGTTGTTGTTGTTGTTGTTGTTGGTTACAAACAATAGTAGAGATGAGTATCCCATCATTATTTGAGTACTTGAGTAAAGGCTAAGCTAAGAGGTATAGCTATCTTATTCCTTTTGAGTATTCGCTCATTGTTGCAAGTTGATTCATAACTTATTCTCTCAATCATTATTCTATTCTTAAGCCATTGACTCATTGGTTCAAGTTGATTCTTCATTGTCAGACACCCTTTACACTGAGTATATGTATTTTGATAGCCTTTGTTGGTCAACACTCTTTATAGCGAGTATGTTTGACTTCATAACCAAACTTGTTAGGTTGCTTAAGCATGTCTACTATTTGGTATACACACATTTCTAGAATTATTATGGTGAATCACTGTAACCAAGTGAGATAATTGTCCAAAATATATATGATAATTAATGTTAAACCACCAAATACTCAATCAAGAGAATGACAGAATTAAAGGGTTTATGGGTAAAGAGAGAATCTAAATCACGTGAATCCATCATACCAAGTAGTCAAGCTATAATCACTTAGCTTGGGAATGTAGTTGACCTAACCTAGCTAAAAAATGTTCTATCAATAACCACAAGTTGTAATGCCTAGAGTTATTTTGATAACCAAGACTACATAAACAAAAATTAAGGAATCTCAAATGGAGGCTTCCAAAGAAAAAGGTATCTAGTTTCAAGAATAAATGCACTCATCAATTCAGTGGTGGGTTATCAGTGATGAGTTTTATGGATGACTTCTCAAGATACCATCAAATACAAAAGCATCCCACCAACTCCAAAAAAAATCCTTCATCACTAGAGAAGGATTATAATGCTACAAAGTAATACCCTTTAAACTTAAACAATGAAGATTCTACTTACTAAAGGATGAAATACTGAGTATTCAAAAATAAAAGGAAGAAATGCAGTTTACATGGATGACTTACTAGCTAAAAGAAAGTCACTCGAGTAGCATATCAAAGATTTAAAGAAAATCTTTGCTACTTAAAAAAAGTATAATATGTGCCTCAACCCCCTAAAATACAAATTTATTGTTAGCTTAAGCAAGTTCTTAGGAATTTTGATCACACATGAAGGCATAAAAGTGAATCTAGATAAGGTTAAGGCTATACTCAACATATCTTCATCAAGAAAGACCAAAGAGGTATGACTCACCAAACAAGTTGCCAAATAGATTAATATTTAAAGCAAGAGAATGCTACTCACCATTTTTCAAAGTTTTGAAGAGGGCAAAGAAGTTCAAGTGGACATTAGAATGTGAGAAAGCTTTCATTGAACTCTATTGTCTGCTTGCCTCACCACCCTTAATGCAAAGTCCAATGGAAGGAAAGATACTATTTTTATATGTAAAAGTAGAAGATTCAATAAGTTTAATCTTGATTAGAGATAAAAGAAAAAATAATGTCTAGTTTACTATGTGAGCAAGTCACCGAGGGGTTTCAAGTTGGATTATCCAATCATTAAAAAACTTACACTTGTGCTTATCAATTCTATTCAATGAGTTTGAATGTATTTTCAAGCCCATTCAAGTTATCTCTAACAACCACTCAAGTTAGTAATCGCCAATTTAAATCATTCAATGAGGTTACTAAAATAGTTAGTGGAATTTAGCAAATTTGACATATCATTCTCTCCCTAAACAATGATCAAGGCACAGACAATCACTGATTTTCTTAACGATTTCAATGGCTTGCATAATTTTTCTATTAACCCAAAACCTTCATGGCATCTGTAAATGGATGGATTTTCAAAAGAACAAGGAATAAGAGTGAGCATCATGCTGAAGATCCTAATAGGAATCACTATGAATTAATCAGTGAAGTTCAAATTTCAATGATTAGTAATCAATCTGACTAAAGAGCATTACTCACATGGTTACAATTCACTCAAGCTAGGTGCCATGCAATCATATCTCACTAAGACTCATAACTTAAGGTGAATCAAATTAATGTAGAGTATGAAATAAGGGAAGAGTTGCAATAAAAATACCTACTTAAAGTTTAAGTGAAATTTAGAAGATTGGTGTACTTCAAGGTCGAGCTAGTCCTTAGAGATGAGAATCAACTCACTGACCTACTATTGAAAGTAGATTGACTTGAGGAATAGTCTATCCTTTAGCTTGGTCATCCAAGCATAGAAAAAAAAGAGAGTCCATGTAGTTTGATAGCAAAAACTTGCTTAACTGGATAGACCCCATCAAAACGTACTGCAGACTATGGAGCTTTGATAATAAATAGAAGGCCTAAGAAGATTTCAAATTAAAGCCACCTAGAATCTACTAATTGATGGTGAGTTATTCTGGAGATTGACTACTTCATTAAATTTAAGGTCTATAAAAGAAAATAAACAAAAGTAAGGTAATCTGTGAAGCACATTCGAGTAAGTGTGAAAGTCATTTCGGAGGAAGAACACTTGCACATTGAATTCTATGATAGGGAAATTTCTAGCAAACATTAAGAAAAAAATGCTTAAGACTTTACTACGAGATGCTAGCAATGTCAGAAGTTTTCTTCTTTATAGTAGCACTTGTCGCAATATCTATAACCCACCATAAGTCTTAGCCCTTCACAATATGGGGGATGGACTTGATAGGCCCTTTACCAGTTGCCAATAGACAAGGAGATTGATACTCATCACGATCAACTATTTTAGCAAGTGAATTGAAGATATGCCAGTTGCCAAAATAATTAGCTAAGTAATTCAAAATTTTATCTATATTGACATTATCTACAGGTATGTACTACCCATGTCAGTCATCATAGACAATAGTCCATAATTCATTGATAGGAGACTAAGAAAATTTTTCTTTTCTTAAGGAATTTACCTCAAATATGGTTTAGTACATCACCCTCAGACTAATGGCCAAGTGGAAATAATGAAATAAAATATCATCAACTTACTGAAGAAGAAAGCTGAAGGGGTCAGAACCAAATGGGTGGATGTCCTATTCTTCATACTTTGGGCCTTATGATGACCCCATCATCAGCTACTAGATAAACATTGTTTGCTTTATCGCATGGGACATAGGTTGTACTACAGGTCGAGTATGTGTTGCACAATAAGAGGGCTATGATGACTACTGAGTTATAATAAGAAAAAGTTAAATAGAAAAGGTTAAATGCAAAAGCTATGGAAATTGCACTCGGCCTACTTGAAAAACTATAGATTAAACCCACTCAAGTAGAAAAAACTAAGAGGCGAATGGCCAAGCACTACAGTCATAATATCAAGAAAAAAATATTTGAAGGCTAGAGACTTGGTGATGAAGGAAGTCAATAGTACAACTAAAAGGATGGCAAGTCTCAGGTATTTGACTAAACTTCTCTCCTATTATTATTCTATTAGATTTTAGTGATTTCTCATAGTTTTTTTTGTCTTCTCACTCTTTTGTGCCTTCCTCAGCTAGTCTACAAGTTCATTCCTTATGGACAAGTCTTCTTTTGCCATTACTATCTCAAGTAATTTGAGTTGTTTGAAGAACACAGCCAATGCCTCTAACATGTTGTTATTCCCCCCAATGTTATCACGATAACTTCCATGATAACTTTGGTTAATCAAGATTTCTCAAGAAAGCAAACCGTGAGGAGGAAAACTCACTCTTCTTCATTCTACATCTACAACTTGGTTATTGGCTAAACATTTTAGGTTTACATTGATTGGAAAGTTTACTTACAAACACCCTAAAATGGACCATTCAAGAAAGCACTTTAATGAACTAAATCTTCGGGGGGACAAAAATTGGGTTTGTTAGATGGTAAACACGTTATGATTAAGTTAAGTAAAGAAGAATACTATGTTAGACTCTTTTCTAAAAATTTATATCACTTTGAGAATGTTCCTATTAAATTTCTGAATCTCCTTTGACTATAGCATTAATCCTCCCATTATTCTCATTTGGATTAAACTTCCAAGTCTAAAATTACATTTTATTTTAAAGCAAATCTTTTACTCTTTTACAACAATCTTTAGCAGACCACTCAAGTGTGATTTACTAACATTTAACCTTACTAGACCATTTGCAGCAAGAATTCAAGTGGAAATGGATATTACAGTCCCATATGAGGATGAAATTTGGATTGGAACTTCTTCTGATAGCTATTGGAAGAAAATAGAAATTGAAGAAACCATATTATTACAACAAATGTAGAATGTTTGGTCACACATTAAAGGGATGCTATGCGGCACATCCTGAACTAAGGGACAATAAAATAGTGAAATAGCCTATAACTACATTGGAAGCATAACAACAAACTACTACTAAAGGATTTAGTAGGTTTGGTTTACTCCAAACTAAAAATCATAATTATACAAGCACATTGGACATGAATTGTAATAACAATAATGCTAGAACCTTCATTGGAAATGAGGTAGAGAGAAGGCCTAACAGTAGCAATACATTGAAGAACCTAGAATATGAACAACATATACCATATTTTTGGCTTCAAATCTGTAGAATGTTGAAGTGTAAAACTATCATCCTGTGGATTTTCACCCCCAATCAATTATAAAACATTCATTGAGTCATATTTATATTAGCAATGATTCAGATTAGGAAATATTTCCTACTATTAGATAAGTGGATGATAAAAAAATGACCATAGTTTTAGACAACATGAGTGCAAATTTTCTAAACTAGTTTCAGGCATTCTACAAGCATTCAACAAAGATAAGACAAATGTGGAGCTGATGCTAATAGAGATGAAGGGGGAGATAAAAATTTTGGTTGCTAACATAAGAGAAGAACCTAAAACAATGGCACATGATGTTCTGAATGGTCATGATCATTCAATTTTGCAAGTCACTCAAGTTGAAGACCTGTAGCTCACTAAAGCTGGAAAGCAATATAATGATATTCTTAATGAAGCTATGGAAGAATGGAAAAAAAATAAAGAAGTAGGAAATAGAAAAATTAAGGAATAAGAAAACTAAAATACCTAATGGCAGATGCGGGGAAAATTTGTGACACTGCTTAAATTTTATAAATCTCTTATTTAGCTAGTCAAATTCATCATTAAGAGATAAGAATATTATCTCGAAAGATAAACACGTTATTCTATAATGGATTTGATCACTTAAATAAGAACTCTTGAGGCTAATGGGTCTTACTAATATTCCAGAGATTCTTTCTTTGAACTACATGAAAAAGTATAACATGATCTATTTTATATTGGGATTATAGTTCTCTATAAGGGCAAGTCCATATAGCTAATTACATCTTATGAATAAGGATCTCTTCTGAAGAATACTCTTGATTGAAGAAATAGGCATTTATTTTTATATTTCTAAGCCAATTTTAAAAGAAAATTATAGTTTAGAATTTCAAAATGAAACATTGCAAAGTGGAAGGAGTTCTTTTGGAAGCCAATTAGGATAAAGTAGAAAATGTCCATAAATACTAGGATACCATGTAGACATTTCAACTATCCTACCATTGGGCTTTAAATTTTGAAATTTAAATTAAATTTTGAGTTAGAAGTTTATTAGAGTTATACGGCTTATATTCTAGCATCACATGACTATAGAAATGCCTGGGGGGTGAAGACTTACTCCAGTAGATTGATTCAAATCCTAAGTCTATAATTGTTTCTAACACAAGTCGAGACCTAGTATGACTTTTGAGAATTATTGGCTCTTTTTCTTATTTGAGAAAAGAAACCTATCCCTAACTCTTATGGACTTATAACCCTCCTAGAAGGGCTGACAACTAACACCACCTAAGCAAATTTTAAATCCATGATGTCAAGTCTCATGAATGCAAGATGGTTATGCTATTAAATTTTTAGAAAAAAATCTAACAACTTAGACTCACCCTAATTTCTAAGGTCACATTGGGTATGATATGTACCTAACTGATACAACAAATTTCAACTTTTATATATTGAGCTATAATTTATTTAAAGGTTTGGGTATGCAATTTATGCCTACAATGAGATGCAATTAGAAGTGGTCATGGGCTAAATCAAGATAAGAAGGTAGACTTTCCCAGGAAAGTACTTATCCTCAAAGGTCAGATGCCCGTTATGTGCAATGGGTGAGGCACCCAATTTAAGGAGTTAGATTAATATGCTTCATGGTTTGCAAAACCTAATTATTTTTAGTTGCTTTTAGGTTATTCCTAAGACTTTATTTAATATGAGGTTTTAATTTGTATTATATATTTAAGTTATTTAGATTTAAATTGAGTAGGAAATTTACATTTTTCTAGGAGCCTAACATTCCATGCATTCATCATAGAAAGTGCAACACATAAAGAAATCTAGGAAAGTAGGTTGATTTTATTATGCACACAAAATAAATCACAACAAATTTAATTAAAAGAATAGGGCAATGCGGGCGAGTACCATTGTATATCTTGGAAGAAACAACCAAGCTCTGCCCTTATACAGCCCGGCCTAGAACTACAAGTTTAGATCAATGGGTCTTCTTCTATGATCATCTCCTTCTTCAAGGACCTTCTTTAAGCTTTAAAGGAAACCACCGGGATGGTACAATCAACTCCTACTATTTCTAGAATTTATAGATCCTAACCTAATTCTAAGCCCAAATTACATTAAAAATTAAAAAAAAAAGATTCTACACCCTGCAAAATAAATGTTAAGGAATGCAAACAGCACACCAAAAGTTATATTTGCAAACATATAGGCTTAGCATTAGTTTCTTGCTAAGCCCACCTATCCTATTGGGCTATGCTTAAGAACTTAAGCATACTTGCAAGAAAATAGAATTGATTTATTTTTATTATAGTAGTCTTATTTAGCATATCCCCTGCAAAAAATAGTGTTAGGCTAAAAAAAATGTCCTGCCTTCGAGACTAGCAGGCAAACAATCCTAGTCATCCTGTCTAATATAGTACACCATAAAATAACAAAAACTTCATATCACATCATAAAATATCACAGATCGACTTAACTTAAATCTTGGGTCAGTGACCTCAAAGAAATCTAGTGTGTGAAGGAGGGGTTTATGTCGCATGACTATACTAGGCCTTTAACTTCAAGTTTTGGTTTGGATTTGAAAGTTTGTTTATTTACCATTGGTTGGTTTCCACTCAAATAATTTGATTTCTTTGTAATTTTATTTTTATTTTTAAATTCATTTTTATGTTGAAGTGAAGTTTATGTTTTAAAGAATGAAGAATAAAATAAATTCCACTTTAGGTGGAACCCATTCTATTCAACATCTTTAATATTTAAGTATATTTATTAACATCTTAAATTCTATTAAGTTGGATTTAGCTTGATTAAATTTTTAATTTTGATTTGGATTTTAATTAAGATTCATTCTTCTTTTATTTCTTTCAATTTTATTAATGTTCCTTAGTTTGATTAATGTTTAAATGATTTGATTTATTTATTGTTGTAGTTTTCATTTTATTTTGATTAAATGTTTATTTATTTTCATGTGTTTTAATTTGTTAATTTGTTTGATTTAAATTCATTTTATTTATTCATTTCATTAATATTATGTTCATTTAATTTATTTGAATTTAATTTAATTTATATAAATTGGTATTTTGATTCATTCTTTGTTTAAGTTTTGGTTTCATTACATGTTAAGATTTTGTTAACTAAATGAAACCCTTTAAATGAAATTTTGTTTATCAATTCATAACTTAGGAGACTTAGGCTATTTTGAGTACCAAACCTATCCTAATCCATTTCAAATTTCTATGTTGTTTAAGTTTAATTAATTCGGTTAATCACTTTTATTTGCATTTAAGATTATGTTATTCATTAGCCCAAATGGATTTAAGGAATTTCCATAATAATGAATTTTCACATTTGAAAATGAAATTTATAGGTTAATTAGTTTTGATTTCCAATTGAATAGTTGATTTATCATGGATTTGATAAGCGATTAACTTAGGGCTTAATTTTTATTTTCTTTTATTTCATTAAACCGTAAGTATATGATTAATCAAATTTCTTAAATTTAGAGGGTTGGAAGATTTTCTTCAAGTGTTCTAATGTCAATGAAAATGATTTAAATTGATTTTATGATTTTTTTATATATATAATTTCTATGATTTTTTTGATTTATTACTCCATTTATATTGACAAAAAGAATTGTAAATTCAATAACTTTCATTCTAGAGGTCAATTAGATTTGAAATTTTTATGGCAAGTGTGGTTTCTTGACAATTTGAGTTCTCTAAAGTTTCACTTTAATTCTATATGTAATTTAGGATTAATTAAGATTTTAATTATTTTAATAAAACCTAAATTATGCTTACATTAAGCAAAATTAATTAAGGGTTTCAATTTTTAAATGACACATCCGTAGAGGGTATACTTGAAATTTTGAAAATTAGGTTGATTTATCATAATTTTTCTAAGTTCAAATTGATTAATTGAATTAATTGATTCAATTAATTATTAGCTTAGGTTTTTTAGTTTATTCAATTTCGAAGAGTTTTAGTGAAGTGGTTAGGTATTATGGTTTATGATGATGATTTGAATTGTTTTCAAAAGAATTTCATGATTTTTTTGATTTAAAATTTATTTATTTTATTAAAATTAGGTTTTAAGGTTAGAAATTCCATACCTTTTTATTTACTTTGCAATAAATTATGAAAAATTCACCTAATGTGTGTCTTAACCCTAATTTCATTTCCTCAAAGTTTGAAATCAATTGAATGAATAGTTTGAGATTAATTTAAGTTTGATTATTTTTATTTAAACCCAAATTAACCTAAAATTATCAAAAATTAATTGGGGATTTTGGGTTCCAATCGCTCACATGAATCCATAGAGTCTTTATTTGCATTTTTATGTGTATTTTATTTTTTATGATTTTTCAAGTTTTTATATTTTTAATATTTATTTGAATCAAAATTTTTAGAATTTCCCATTTTAAAGGGTAGCGCCATGCGATGCCAATGTGGCATTTATTGCCACATAGCCTAGCACCTTTATGCCACATGGCTTGTTCCATTTTTGACACATGGGATCCACATGGATCCCACGTCAAAAAAGAAAGGCTCAGGGAAGACTTCAACTTAACCTCTCTTCATCTCGTGAGTCTGTTGGGATGAAAATATTGGGTAGAGAATCCTCTTTCCCTTCTTTCCATATATTGTTGAGAGATATATAAGGGAAGTTCAAGGTGGTGTAATCCGGCCACTGGCAGTGTAGACCCTAGCCAAAGGTCGGTTTGGTCTGACCTTAGGGACATAAGGAGATAGGTTTCTTTAGGAGAAGAGGTCTCCTTCCTCTCCTCTTTGTTATAGTAATTGCTAAGGTTATTTTATTCTTGGATTCTTTTTTTAAAGAGGAATTTTTTGGTGAAGAGGTGGATGGATGAGAGGAAATAGATCCATAAGTTTGATTCCTTCTCCCTTCACATGGTTTCCACATCATCCTTTATGATCCTCCTCATAGCTTTCTTCAAATGGTTAATTTCTTACCCAAGTCAAGTCATCTAAAGTGGACCAAGCATTGGGTTATTCATTTAGATTGGATTTTAATTTAGGAGTTTGATTTCATGACATTTTGGTTTTACTTTGATCAAATTGATTTGAATTAATTTATTTATTTGAATAGTTTTAGTCTTAGATTCCAAACATGATTGATTATCCAATAAAGGATTTATGAATCAATTGATCCATACCATATGAAGATGTGGAGTTTATTTTCGAATGCTGGGTGAACACCATGCAGATCTTAGGGGGGATACTTATTGAAGTGATCAGTTGAGATTAAGGTATGATGTATTATCTTGAAAGATAGAAGCATTATCCCAAAATGGACCTAATCACCTAATAAGGACTCCTAATGCATGATGGGTCTTCAAATATACCAGAGATCCTTCCCCTACTTTACATGGAAAAGTAAAGCAGGGTTTATTTTAAGCCAGGTTCTTAAGTTTCCTATAGAGGCAAGCCTCCATAGTTAATTACATCCTAGAGAATAAGATTCTTAAGAATACTCTCAATTAAAGTAGTTAATTATCATCTCCAAAGATTTCAAGGTTAAGACTATCAATAAACTGGCTATTTTGACAAATCAAGTGGGATTGTTCAATGGGAAGACTTATTTTGGAATCTAAAGTAAAATAAGTAAGAAGTGCTCATAATACTAAGAAGCTTAGTGAGCACTCCAAACTATCCTATGGTGAGGCTTTATATGTTTAAATGAGAGGGGGTATTTTGTTTGAGTTGAAATTTTATTAAATTTCTAGGGCTTATAGTCCATCAACACAAGATTGTATAAATGCTTAAGAGGTGCAGATTTATGCTCAATGCCTAAAGGAAATGAATAACCTCAAATCCTAAATCTAGGGAGCTTTATCACAAGCTAAAAGCATGACCTAAATATAAGCAGAAAGGGGATGTAATAGTTTACTTCCATAAGAGAGATTAAACTGTCTACTCTCCTACATACAACCATCTGGAGTAGCCGCCAGCTAACACCTCCTATGATTAAAAACCATGTAGGTTGGTCTTATGTAATTACAAGATGGTTTAAGCTATTATTTAATTAGAAAGAAACTAAACTCCTAAACCCACCCCTAAGAGACTAGAGCATGAGTGGCATGAGCATATGACTTATTCTATAATGCAAATTTTATAAATTTTATTTTATTTTTGACACATTCATTTGGACAAAGGATTTGGGATTTCTTATGCCTAAATGCATGATGATATTTGATTGTTGGCCAAATCAAAAGAAAAAGAGGGTGAAGCTCCATCATATGGGGTTGCTCTCATAGGCCAAGCAGTCCCTAAAGTGCTGGAATGGAGGCCCTCAATTTGCAAAAGTGATTCAATATGATATGCATGGTGTGAGACATACGACTTACACCTGAGGGGTTGCTAAATTGTTTAGTTATCTTATTTATATCCTAGGCTTTATGGTGAAGTTGTGAATTATCTAAAATTTAATTATGAGTTACTAGTTGGGGTAGAAAAATTAATTTTGGAATGAATTAGAGGGATTAATATAAAGATACCTCTTAAAGAAAAGTATTTATTGGAGGAGATTTAAATGGACATGTTGGTAGAGTAGTAGAAGATTTTAAAAGTATTCATGGTGGTTATGGATTTGGAGTTACTAATGAAGAAGGTAGGACCATATTAGATTTTGCTTTAGCTTATGATTTTGTAGTTGCTAATACTTTTTTTTAAGAAAAGAGATGAACATATTATTACTTATAAAATGGATCTAGTAAAACAGATTGATTATTTTACGGTAAGAAAAATAGATCGCTTTAAATTGTAAAGATTGTGAGGTCATACCAAGTGAAATTTTAAGTACCCAACATCGACTATTAGTTTTAGATTTTAAGATGAAAGGTTGTAAGTAAAAAAATAAACTAAATTATTGTCCTAGGATTAGATGGGGACACTTAAAGAACACAAATAAAAATATTTTTAAGAGCAAGCTACAAGATATTAGTATTTGGGGTGTTCATAAAGATGCTAACGTTATGTGGCAAAAAATATCAAGTGAAATTAAGCAAATTGCTAAAGATGTGCTTGGAGAATCAAAAGGAAAAGCTTCTTTTAATAAGAATAGTTGGTGGAGTCGAGTGCAAGAAAAGATAAAAAAAATAAGAAGCATTGTTATAAAACTTGGTTTAGATGTAAAAATTCGGAGAATTGGGAAAGATATAAAGTGGCCTGTAGAGATTCTAAGAAAGCAATATATGTTGCAAAAATTTAGCTTTTAGTGATTTATACAATAGATTAGATACCAAAGAAGGTGAAAGATGTATGTATAAGTTAGCCAAGCAAAGAGATAGGAGAAGTAAAGACATAGTTCAAGTGCGGGGTATTAAGGATGAAAATAATAAAGTGCTTTTCTTAGAAAAAGATATTGAAAATAAGTGGATAAGATATTTTGATAAACTTTTCAATGAAGGATCTGAAAGTACGATTGATTTTAGCAACCTTAATACCCTAAACAATAATAGAGAATTTCATTTCTATCATCGTATTAATAAATTTGAAGTTAGTGAAGCTTTAAAGAAAATGAAATGTGGAAAAGCTGTAGGACCGGATAATATTCCAATAGATGTGTGGAAATGTTTAGGAGATCAAGGAATTTCTTGGCTTACAAATCTTTTTAATGTTATTTTAAAGACTAAAAAGATGTCAGATGAGTGGAGAAAGAGTCTATTGGTTCCTATATTTAAGAATAAAGGTGATGCACAAGAGTGTGCAAATTATAGAGGAATTAAGTTAATGTGCCATACATTAAAATTATGGGAGAGAGTAAATGAGCATAGGTTACGATGTGATACAGAAGTTTCTGACAATAAGTTTGGTTTCATGCCAGGTAGATCTACTATGGATGTTATACATTTGTTAAGAGGGTTGATAGAGAAGCATAGAGAAAGTAAGAAGGATCTACATATGATATTTATTGATTTAGAGAAAGCTTATGATAAAGTCTCAAGAGATGTTCTTTGAAGAGTTCTAGAACAGAAAAGAGTTAATATTGGTTATATTCAAGTTATTAAGGATATGTATACTAGAGCTATTACTTATGTCCAAACATAAGGAGGATTGACAAAATATTTTCCTATTTCAGTTGGATTACATCAAGGATCAACATTAAGCCCTTATCTTTTTTTACTTTATTTATGGATGTTCTTAGAGGCATTTACAAGAAGATGTACCTTGGTGTATGCTTTTTTTCGATGACATTCTTCTTGTTGATAAGACTAGAGAGGGAGTCCAACGAAACTTGAATTATGGAGGTCAACTTTAGAGTCTAAAGGTTTTAGTTTAAGTAGATCTAAAACTGAATATATGGAGTGTAATTTTAGTTGTAGAAGTTTTAGTGATAGTGTTGTGACTTTAGGTGATCAAGTCATTAATAAGAGTGGCGAGATATTTAGGCTCTATTGTCCAAAATGATGGTGAAATAGATGGAGATGTTATTAGTAGAATTCAAGTTGGATGGTTGAAGTGGAGGAATGCATCGGCCTATTATGTGATAGAAAAGTTCCACTTAAACTTAAGGGAAAATTTTATAAGATGGTGGTAAGACACGCAATGACTTATGAATGTTGGCCAATAAAAGAGAAGCATAAGACTAAGTTAAGTGTTACAGATGAGAGGATGCTTAGGTGGATGAGTGGCTTTACTCTTAGAGATAGAATGCAAAATGAGTATGTTCGGGAAAAAGTTGGAGTAGCTGGTGGTAGATAGATTAGGAGAGTCGCTTAGATGGTTTGGCCACATAAAGCGTCGGCCGTCCTATGACCCGATTAGGAGAGTAGATGCACTAGATTTGTCTTATGTTAAGAAAGGTAGAGGTAGACCTAAAAAGACTTGGTTAAGATGTATAAATAATGATCTTAGTATACTTGAATTAGATGAGAATTTGACACATAATAGGACACAATGGAGACGAAGGATTCATGTAGCTGACCCCACCTAGTGGGATTAAGGCTTGTTATTGTTGTTAAGAGCCTAACGCATCAAGGCCACACATTAAAACACCAATCATAAAGAAACTATGAAAAGATGCAATCCTGATGCGCAAGCTAAACGTAACAACAATCATTTTTTTATAAACTACCATAAAAAAAATAAGAGGGTGGTATTGTCGGGTACCATCGTACACCCTGAAAAGAGAAAAGATGGGTAGCTGAGCTCTACTCTTATACAACCTAGAATCACAAAATAATATTATAATTAGAATTGAATACATGTTATGGGATCTTCATTCTTCATTTCATCTTTCTTCCTTCTTACTTTTTTTGATTGGATTATTCTCCAAAGACATCACAGGGCACCTCGGGACTAAGCCTTCTGGCCATAGCTCAACCTAATCGCCATAGCACTAATCATAATTCCTATTGTAGAATTACATTTAATAAAAAGTAAATCTAACAACACCTGTAAAACATATGTTAGTTAAACATACATACAAACTCAAGCAGTTATATTTTGTAATTTAGACTTAGTAGCCTACACATAGGTAACCAAGCCCACCTGTCTAAATATGGATTATGCTTAGGTACTTAAGAAACCTATAAAGAGAACATTTATAATTATTTTGAGTGGCCCCTTAAGCATAATCTCCTATAGAAAATAATATTAAGCTAATAATGTCCTAACATCCAGTCTAAGAGTCAAACACTCTAACATCCAACCTAAAATATTACATCACAAAACAAAACATAGCATAACACATACATCATCCTAACTTAGAACTAGAAGTGGTGGCTTAGTTCTAATGTGTGCTCTTTGGCTTTGTGTGGTATGTCTTAGCTAAGCATTAAAGTTATGGTTTTCTAAATTTGGAGCTATTCAATTTAGCATGAGGATTGATTTCATTTCAAATAGTTTAGATGGTTTGCAAGCTTTAATTTATATTTTTGTTTTATTTCATTTGATTTACACTTAGCATCTAAATGGTATAAAGAGAAGAACGAGGCTTAACCTCTTTAATCCCTATATTAAGCCACTTTCTAAAGCACATTATTATGATTTAGTTTGGTTTAGTGAATAGCTTATTAAATATTTTTGTTAATCCTAAGTTTAGGTTTGCCGTAAATAACCCTATTCAATATGAAATGTATCTTAACATCAATTTGGTTGGATTACTATCACATAGAATATGTTTAGACATTCCTTTCCATCACTTATAACATGCATACAACTTGACACTTAGCATACCTATACATACAACATATTTTTCCATACTTAAATGACAATGAATGCAAACATACTTAGTGGAAAAAGGGGATTTTCAATCTCTAATCACATACACATACATATGTATAAAAGATGTAAGTAAGTATGTGCTATTATTAACCAGGGAAGTGAGATAATCAAATGACCTCCTTATGGCTACTTAAAGCCTCGTATTCCCGGATGTCCAGACTATACACTTGTTATCTTAATTATATATAAATGTATATACAATTGTAAAGATGAATCTTAATTATATATAAATGTATATACAATTATAAAGATGAAAATCATGCAAGAGATTGTATTTTAATTGAGTTATTTATATATATGCAAATTAAAGCTCTATCAAAATTCTAATACAAATATATATAGGAATGAAATTAAATAAGTACATATTTTTATTAACAAGGGAAGTGAGATAATCAAACGACCTCCTTGGGCCTCCTTAAAGTCTCATATTCTCGAGATGTCTAGACTATTAGCATTCAAACACTTGTAGAATTGTATACATGAACATATGAAAGAAAGCCCTATATCCACATATTATATATTTTGGTGGCTAAAGTAATTATGGATGCATGAATTTTTAATAGAAAATAGGATTTTTATTCTTTAATCACATACACATACACATGTATGAAAGATGTATGCAAATATGTATCATTGTTAACCATGAAAGTGAGATAATCAAATGACATCCTTGGGCCTGCTTAAAGCATCGTATTCTCGGGATGTACATACTATATACTTGCTATCTTATATACATATAAATGTGCACAAAACTATATGAATGAAAACCATGCAAAGATTGTATTTTTTTAGTAGAATTATTTATGCATATGAATTAAAGCTTATCCAAATTCTAATATAAATACATAAGAATGAAATTAAATAAGTATGTGCCTTTGTTAACCAGAGAAGTGACATAATCAAATGATCACCTTGGGGCAACTTAAAGCCTCATATTCTCTAGTTGTCCAAACTATATACTTATTAGCATTCAAACCTATGTAAATCTATATAAGAACTTAAGAAAGAGAGCTTCACATTCATATTATTAAGCTATAAGCACATGCAAATCTTATATGTATTCATAATTATTATCATTCCAAACATTATTATCAGTTTATAAATTTATAAAATAAATTTGGATTTATTAGAGATAATAGCCACACATATAATTAAATTAAGCCAACACATGCAAGCTTACATAAATAAATTCCATTTGATTTATTTAGATTTAAAAAAGATGAATGTATTAGATCACATGACATACAACATTTAAAGTGATTAGAAAGGAAAAGCCAAACATCTTGTGATTCATTCAACTACACTAATTCCTAAGGACAATCACATTAAGTAAAATTGTTTAAAGAAAACTAAAGCTTCTTATTAATTTAATATTTTTGGTTTGGATTAGACTTAAAAAGGAGAGAATTCATTTGCTATTTTAATCTCATTCCCATGTTGGCAATCATAATTTGTTTAAGGATAGATGATTAGATGGATTTTATGAATTAATTAAGTTGGATCATTAATTAAATCACTTAATTTCCCTTTCCTATGCTTTTTTAATTTAATTAATCATTTAACCATGAACCCAAAATGATATGAACTTGGATGAAAATAAAATTGCAATGCCCTAAAGGACTTAATGCAATTGGCACATGATTAAAGATTAATTAAGCTAAAGAATCGAATTAAGTACTTTTATGATTTTCCCACACTTATGATTAATCATAATTTTCTTAGGGTTTTTATGTTATTAAACACATAAAGAGGAGCCCTTAGTTGGATTGTTAAT
This sequence comes from Cymbidium sinense, assembly GCA_021442155.1. NCBI lineage: Eukaryota > Viridiplantae > Streptophyta > Magnoliopsida > Asparagales > Orchidaceae > Cymbidium > Cymbidium sinense. The sequence goes on from CM038229.1 coordinate 32,859,673, forward strand.
TATCTAAAGTGATTAACATTTCAATTTGATTTGATTTTATTATTTAATTATTTAATTAAATCCTTAATCAAGTTATATTTTAATTAACTCTCTTTAATGAAATGGATTTGGAAAACTAATTAGGAAAGAGGTCCTACCACTCTCTCTCATCACCTCACTGTTAATCAGTGATTAATGGAGTTAAATTAATTAATTTTATGCTATTTAGAATCTTAATTAATCATTGATTTGATTAAAGGGGTAATTAAGGTTTAAATTTTCAATTCCCCTAATTACTTAGGAAATAAACTAAAAAAATTATGGGAGGGAAAGGCCATCCCATTAAATCAACACCGAGCTTGGAGTTAATTTCCCAAGTAATTAGAGCTTAATTAAGCTAATTAAGAAAATATTCAAAACCTAATTAAGCCTTAATTACTATTCAAAATCAAATAGACATATTTTAAAAAACTTCTCTATTTTACTTTCTAAATGAGTATTTACTTGTACTTTTTAGATTTTTCTATATTTAGTTATGAATTTATGAAATTTTAGCCATTAAAATGAATTATTAAGCCTAATTAACCCCTAATCCTATCGGTGCCACACGAACTGCTGATGTGGCAATGCTTTCCATGCAGCGCTGATATGATGACTTCAGACACTCTTTCATCCTCATCTTTTGATCTAAGATCGAACGTTGGAGATTAATCCCATGGTTCTTATAAGATTAAAATCAAATTAATCTAGCATATTAATCATGGTCCATTCCAATCATGTGAAACTGATAGAAGATGATCCATCATCCCCTGAGTGATAGAAGATGGACACCGTCACCTTCCTTCATAAAATGTTCACAAATGGGATCTAGAGGAATCCTACATGGGATTCGCATGCAATCATAATTTTCTTCTCAAAGGCCTAAAGAAAATTGAGAAAATATCGATTTGCTAGAATTTACCTCGTTGGAGCTCGGGATCGATGGCTAACCGATCGAGGTAACTTTGTCTTAAAGAGACAAAGCCCTATTAAGAAGCTTGTGCCTTGCCTCCTCATCGATGGCTCTATGGATCAATCGTCACCAAAAAAACTCATCGGAGTTAGGCTTGGAGTGGTCTCTGGTGCTTGAATTTCTCAAGAGAAGATTCATTTTGCCTCATCGAAGGTTGGTGAACGTGTGGGTAAAGTTAATTTAAGATTGGTTGAGGTTTGGTGGAGGAAGATGGAACTAGTGCTTTGTTCAAATCGATTTCATTGTCCCTCATAATGCGAAGGCGAAGGAAGCTCAAGAAATGCTATGGGAGACTCATCTCTAGGTGTCAAAGCTCTTAGAGTACCTAATGAGTAGAATGAGATAGATTGAGGGGGAGTATACGCCCTCCTCCCCAAAATTGGATGGCTTGGAATCTCTCTGCCATTTGCAGCCATCCGGCCGCAAGTGGATGTGGGTGGTAGGAGAAAGCTAAGGTGGCATAGTTTGAGTGGGTGAGGGGTACTGAAGTGGCTGCCATACCTTGTCCCTTTCTCCCCTTAGTGAACCAATGAAGGGAGGAGGGTTAGCTCACCTCCCTTGATTCATGGCTGACCCAACCAACTTTGGGTTAAGTCAGCTAGTGGTCAAGGGTCCATTTTCAACTTAGGGTGGCTGCCAAGTGTAAAATAGTGGTGTTGACCACCTATAAATGGATTTTGACTCATGTGGGAGCCTTTACCAATTGGGTAATGGGTCAATTCAGGTTCAATTTTGGTTGGGTTGGATTTGGGCTAACCCAAGGTGACTAAAGGATGGGTCATGCCAAGTTTCAATGGGTTTGGGCTTGATCTAAATGGGTTTGGCTCAATTTGACCCATGTAGGTCTAATTTGGCTAGGTTGGGTCAAGTTGACCAATTGGTTAAATTGGGTCAAACCAATGCTTGGGTCAAGTTCAAATGAGTATTTAGAATATTTTATTTTAATTAATTTGGTTTATTTTGGCTTGGATTTAATTTGACTCATTTGGATTCATATGGGTCAAATGGGTCAAGTTGACCAATTTGGCCAAATGGCTTGGGTTAGGTACTGTTTTATTTTCAATTGATCATTTGAAGATGATTGTAGGCTTTGATTCTAATCAATTTGGAATTATGAAGGATTTAGACCAATTTGGCCCTTTAGGTCAATTTGGGCTAAATGGATCAATCAATCAAGGCTTTGATCATGTTCAAAAATCAATTTGGAATGGATTTTAGTCAATGTTTGCAATCAATTTGGATTAGATTTTGATTTTTTGACCCTTTAGGTCAAATTGAGTCAACTTGAGTCAAAGGGCCAATTAGATTTGGTTTGGCTCAATTGATGGTCAAGTCATGTCAAGGATTGATTTTAAGTTAGTATGAATTATTGGTTTCACTTGGTTTGGTTTAGGATGAGATTTGGTTCAACTAGATCATGTAGATTAATTGGGTTAATTTGGTCAAATGATCAAATTGACTTAGTTTGACACAATTGATTGCAATTGATCAATCAAGAATGATCAATAATCACTACAGGAGATTTTAGATTGTTTGTTTCAATCCAATTTGGGTTAGATTGGAGTTTGGTTCAAAAGGGTCCTTTAGGTCACTTTGGGTCAAGTGAACCTAATGGGTCAACTGAAATGATTTTAAGAATTGAGTTAAGTTGAGTTTGATATTTGGTTTGGGATTGATTGATAGCTTTGATTGTAATTGATTTGGGTTTAATTAATTTTGGCTCATTTAGACCCATTAGGTCAAATGAGTTAGGTTAGGTTCATTGAATTGATTTTGGGTTTGATTGGTTTGATTATAGTTTTGGTAGAGTGTGGAATAATGATTGAAGGGTTCATTGACTCATGAGAAAATCAATTGAGTTAGGATTGATTGCAAAAAATTTTGGTTAAATCCATAAGATTGAATTATGGGCTTATGTATGTTTTAGATCATGATGGATTTGATTTTAGTTTGGGGTATGGATATGAATTTGGATTCACTTCATATTGGATGGATTTGAGGTCAAATTATGACTAAGGAGATAGGCATGGGTTTGGTTAGGCTATAGGCTAGGTGGGCTTCCCTAGGTCCTAAGGCATAATATAATCTAAGACTAATTCTTCTAAAATCTCTAGGCTTAGGCTAAGTGTTCACTTAATCACTAGAAGTGTCTTATGACTAAGGAGATCTTAGTATCTAGAAGACTCATAGATCTATGATGAGAAGGTTAGATCCTCATTCCAAAAGTGAGGTCAACAAAAGGACCCCCAATAGATGTGGTATAACTGACAAGGCACACCGCACGTATTGGTGTTGGCCAAGGTGATCAACAACGTCTAGAAGGATTGCAAGCTACGAAGATAATCTATGACTAAACCAGGATATAGATAGAATCACGATAGTAGTACAATGCAACTCATCTTATGCCAAGGGCATAAGATAGCCAAAAGGGATTTAGTGTGAATATGGATGAAAATTAATTCCATGTCAAGGACATGAAGGTAGATCCACTGGAAAATCACACATTAATTAGATTTGATTGATTTAAATTTAGGGGAGAGGGATCTGCGATACATATTTAGTTGTGTTTTGTTTTAATTTGGTTTATTTTGATTTATGGAAGGGAGATCCACTAGGGATACAGGTTTGAATTTGTTTAATTTGATTTATTGACTTAATTTGGAGGCATGCCCACTAGGGATACAAACTTGAATCTGTTGGGGATCAAGATTAGATTTGTTCAATTTAATTGGATTAATTTGAGTTGTTTTGATTTATTTGATTTGTCCACTAGGGAGAAGAGTTTTATTTGTTTGATTTGATTTATTGACTTAACACCACTTGGGAGGTAAGTTTGGATTTGTATTTGTTTGTTGATGTATTGAATTGACTTAGTTTGATTTAATTTATAAATCCCATTGGTGTGCAATGGACTGCACTAAGAAGGGGTCATAGGGGCCTTAGCCTATCTTAGATTTACAAATCCAAAGGGAGTGCCTACCAACTGAGGAGTAAGACCATCCAACCTGAGGCTTATCTTTTGGTGTGCAATGATGCTAGGAATAAAGTGTAGGGACTTACATCTTTGAAAGCGGGAACAGCCGCTAGGATGACTTGTTGGTAGCAAAACAAATCAAACTCAACCTAGGGTGACCACTACGTGAGTGCCACTGGGGATCTTATCTCATCAAAAAGTAGTCAAGGTTAATTTGATTATATTTAATTTGAATTTAATATAGACCCTATTAGTGTGCGATGGACCATACTAAGAAGGGGTTTATATAAGCCTAGGCCTATCTTAGATTTTACCAGTCCAAAAGGGTAGTTTACTAGCTGAAGGGTAGGACTATCCAACCTGAGAGTTGCCTTTCGGTGTGTAACGACTGTGCTAGGAAGAAAGTACAGAGACTTACATCTTCCAAAGCGGGGACGGCCACTGGGTTGACTTGTTGGTAGAACAATAATTCGAACCTGACCTAGGGTGACTACTAAGTGAGTGTCACTGGGGTTCTTATCTTAACTCAAAAGTAGTTAAGAAGATTCTTATAATGAATTCTACTGACACTGCCTAAAAGATAGGATGTCTACTTGGGCTTAGAAAAAGTTACCTCTGGGGGCATTATCCTAATCCACAAGAGATTTTGCTTTGTTTATTTATTTGGCATAGACCCTGTTAGTTTATGAGGGACCACACTAAGAAGGAGCTACGGGGGCTTTGAACTGTCTCAAATTTACTAGCCCAAGGGAGATTACGTACCTCCATAGTACAGAACTACTGACCATAGGGGTGGTTACTAGGAAAGGGGGATTGTCCAATCCAAGTATAATCCATGTAGCGTCTAGATGGGTTGCAAAGGATGTGATCCAAATAGAGGGCCCATAGGGGAGATGTCGGTAGGGGCATTATCCTAATTTCTAAAAAATAAATCCTATAGGTATATGGTGGCCAACTTAAGGAGAAAGTGCAGTGACTTACATCTGCTTGAGTGGTGTTATCCATCAGGTGGGTCACCGTCAGCATAGCGAACACCAACCAACCTAAGGTGCCCGTTGGTGTATGGTAATCAATCTTGGAAGAAAGCATAGGAGAGTTACATCTTCCTAAATGGAACTAATCATCGGATAGTCTATTATCAACTAGCTAGGTACTATCCACCTAGGGTGACTACTAAGTAAGGAGTTACAAAGAAGGATTGAACCCAAACTCAAAGTAGTTATGAGGAAAGGAACCACTAGGGACTTACCCTAAACCTTAAAGATAAACTCAGACCCAATCAGTGCACAATGGCTATAAGAAGAAAGCACGGGACTTATATCTTATTAAACAAAGTGAACATGAAGGTAGCTCATTGACCATGCAATAAGACATACCATACTGATAGGGCACTCATTGGTGTGTAGTGGTTATGCCAAGAAAAAATCTCAGGGACTTACATCCTCCTGAGCAAGAGAACACTAGGGAGACACACTAGTAGGATGGACTGAGAGCATCTTGAGTGGGGCCATTGGGACATTATCTCAACTCAAAGTAACTTAAAATAAAGGATTTGTGTTACATTTACTTATTTTGTGTGTAATTTTATATTTGTATTATGCTGATGAGGGATAGGATGCCACTCAAGTTCTCCTACACCTACCTAAACATGCCATAAAGATCTATAAAGGAAAAATGCTTTAATTGAAGAGGTTTGATTTGAAATGGAGATCTATTGATGAAATTTGTTTTAAACATCATTTTATGGATAGTATTTCTTTAGGTAGAGCCTGTTGATTGGAAGCATCAGGTGCTCTCCTTTATTATTGATGAGTTGATATAATCCTCCTTGGTATGTCCTCTCTATGACAAAAGGGCCTTCCCAAGTGGGTTCAAACTTGACTCTCATCTTGCGACGGGAAACAATTGGTCTCCTTAGAACTAAAATAAGCTTTCCTACTTGAGAAGCTCTAGGGCATAACTTATTATGAGCTTGAATCATTTTGGCTTTGTATAACTTGAGGTTCTGGCATGCTCACAAGCGCTTCTCCTCCAAACCTTTGAGTTCTTCTAATCGAAACTTGGCATTTTGTTCCTTTGAAATTTTGCTACCCACAGTTATCCTTAGTGATGGGAGTTGGACTTCTAATGGTAGAATGGCTTCAGACTCATACACTAAAGAGAATGGGGTAGATTGAGTTAGAGTTCTATAGGTAGTACGATAAGCTCACAAAGCTTAGTAATTTCTCATGCCACTATCAGGTGTTATGGTCGAGTATCTTTTTGAGTATTTGGATGAGAGTTTGGTTGAAGGCTTCTGCCAAATCATTCGCCATGGCTAGTAGATGGTAGAATGTCTCCAATCTATGTTGTGTCTCAGAAGCTATTAACTTTGGTGCTCTTGAATGCAGTGCTATTATCGGATATAATTCAATGAGGTACCCTAAATCTATACATAATATGGTTCCTAAAAAATTAGAAAACAAGCTGAGCTTTGACCTCCATGAGCAGAATCATTCTGCCCATTTAGAAAAGTAATCGATAGCAGCTAAGATGAATTGGTGACCCTTGGAAGAAGGAGGATCAATCGAACTCACTATGTTAGTACCCCAACACTTGAATGGTCATGAGGCCAAAGTTAGATGTAGAATATTGGTTGATTGGTTGGGAAACATCGTGTACTTAGTATTGGTGGCATCGCTTAGCTACATCCATACAATATATGATCATCAATGGCCAATAGTACCCAAGTCTTTTGATTTTGGCTTTCATCTTGGAACCGAGGTCCATACAATCAGTGATCATCAATGACCAATAGTACCTAAGCTTGAATGTACATTGGTCATGATCTTACAGGCTTCATGTTTGTCTAAACATCATAGCCACATATGATCAAAGGAAAGTGCCCTTTGTTTCACTTAATGTGCTTGGGACTTCTCTTGAGATAGTTTGCCTTTGTTTTGGCAATCAATGAAGGGTTGCCTCCAGTCCAGTTCTTCATCCATTTTGGCAATGAAAACCTCCCCTTTAAGAGAGTACTTTTTGATGAATTTAGTATCAATAAGAAGCAAGACTAACCTATTTTGGACCTCTATTGATATGAACTCATCTTCCGGACATGCTAACTCCTTGGAAAGCTTGGAATAATATGAGTTAAGTTAGACTTTAGGTGGTGGAATTTCTAATATTGCCTTAATCTTCTCTAGGTCAATTTCAATTTCGGTGTCAGACAATGAACCCAAGAAACTTCCCTAAAGCTACTTCGAATGCACACTTCAGAGGGTTCATTTTGAGATTATATTGTCTTAATCACTCAAAACTACTCTAAATCAAAGAGATGGTCTTTCTTTTCTTTGCTTTTGACCATGAGATCATCGACATAGTATTCGACTTGGTGATGAATGAGTTTGTCGAAGATTCGAGTTATGGCCTGCTAGTATTGGGCACTAGCATTTTTGAGGCTGAAAGGCATGACCTTATAACAATAAATTTTGATCAGGGTTTTAAAGGCATTGTTTCTTTTATCTTCAAGTTCCATCTTTATTTGGTTATATCTAGATGAACCATCCATGAAAGAGAAGACTATGAGATGAGGTAATGTCCACCATTAGTTTTGGTATCATTAAAATTCATCTTTTTGACATGCTTTATTTAGATCCCTAAAATTGATGCATATGAGAGTTTGGCCATTCTCTTTTTTTAATTGGGATGACACTAGCCAACATGGTGAGATATTTCTCCCAGATGAAACCAACATCGATCAGTTTCTTGACTTCAAAAATGACCTATTATTCAATGTCTAATTGTATGCATCTAGGAGCTTGCTTGATCGGGTTAGCATCAGGCAATTTTGCCAGCTTATGGACCGCTATATCAGGAGCCAATCCAAGCCTTTCTTTATAACTTCATGCAAAGTAGTCCTTAAACTTAGAGAGTAGCCTAACAAAGTCATTGGTTTTAGTTTTGTTCAATAAGGAACTGATGTATGTCAGGCATGGATTGTCTTCAATTCCCAAGTTGATTTCTTTGAGTTCATTGATGGTTGACTTTATTTCTTCTTCAAACTCTATAGGTGCATCCTTGACTTGGAAATCATCTAGATCATCTAAAGTTTTAAACACACCTCCTCATATGAGTTAATGTGATTTAAAAAGAACATGTGCTTACACCATGTAGTGGAATTAAGCCATTCCTTGCTAAGTTATGAACACAAGATGAGTGCCAATCAAAAGGAATTTCAATTAATTATTTATATGAATCATCCTCAAGTTCTACATCAACTTCTTAACTTGAGGATGATGCTCCAGGATTGAACCACTGGATCTTCATAGTCGCACATTATTTAGGTGCCTCCTTAACTACCAAACCCTCAACTTTTAGTGAGGAAAGTGGGGTTAGAGCTAAGGTTCCCAACTGATGCCTAACAGTTTCACAAAATGAGGACTTGGATACACTTATACTTTGCTTTAGAATCTGATCTTCATCTTTGTCTGGCTCGAGTGTCACCTCTAATGGGATCTACTATCAAGAAGAGCTGGCCAGTGTGCTAACTACATAAGACTTATCCTCTGAACTAGATTCTAAGTCTATGAGGATAGTAGGTGTACTTCTAGAAACTGGGATAAATCTCTTGGTGGGTGGTAAGTATGGAGGCCTTCCACCTCGAGGACTCCCTATGGACTTGCCTCTTCCTCTTCTTGGTGGAGGTCATCCTCCCCACTTATTTCAATGTAGTAATGAACTGTGGGTGGAATCTAATCTCAGGCTCCACTTCCTGCCTAAGGTCTATTTTGCATTCCCTTTTATTTTCTTTTTCTTTCCCTTTTTCTTTTTTCCTTTCTCTTTTTCTTTTTCTTTTTCTTTTTTATCACATTGGGATTTTGACTAAATTTATGAAAATAGACTTTTTATTTCTTAGAAAGGTAGTAGGTCGCATCCTTATATATCCCAACCTCATGAACTACAAAGAGCTTGAGATCTCCTTTGACACAATTCTCGATTACACGTCCCATGAACTTGATGCACTGATGTAAAGAGGATGGAACTATGTTATTCCTATGTATCCATGATCTCTCAAGCAACACATTAAAAGATGTGTCTGAGTCAATTATGTGAAACTTAGCTTCAGTCTTTCCAATCATCTATCTCTAAGGGCAACACTATGGAGCATAAGGCCTCTCACCTTATTCATTGAATCTTTCCAACATCATCTTCTTTGTATGGAGTTTAGATATGTCAATCCTCAAGTAAGCAAAGGTTCTTAAACTCATAATGTTGACTGCACTGGGTCAACCAAAACTCTAATTAGCTTAAATCTATCAACATCCACTGTAATGTAGAGAGGACGGTTGTGCTCGATCATTCCTAGAAGTAGGTCTTCATCGCTGAATGTAACTCTTAGGATCTCTTTTGAATGGCATGCTTCCTTTCCAGTAGATGAGCTAAGCATATCTCTAGATCAAGTAAGGCTTTGATTTGAGATTCCCTCATCTCTTTGGATAAGCAAGGACATCGTATATGCTTAGCTTAGCTGACAACTTTCTAAGATAAGCAAGAATGTTATAATGAACTTTGGACTAATCCTCCATAAGCATATTTGTAGGTGGAGCATCTTATGGAGGGGATATCTGCTCAGTGGAACCAATGGCATGTTTTCCCTTATCTTGAGGTGTTACCCTAAGAGGTAGAACTTTGCCACTATAGAGGTTGACTTGAAACTTATTGGAATGATGAGTTTGTAGAAAGTTCCACCTACTCATCGGGTATACCTATAGCTTCTCCGAAAGGATTCTCAGAGTTGAATGACTCCAAATCAATCTTAAGAGGTGAACCCAATTGATTCAGAAAAAGAAAGTCCATATTTGAATCATATTGGGATTGATCAGAAATATTTGAATTATTATGACTTGGAGAGCTTTCAATTGGAATATAGTCAACAAGAACATGAGAAGTAGAAAAGATGTAAGTGAAACTGATTTCTTCATTGAATTCTTTAATTTTGGAGGAGGTATGTAATAGAAATCAAGTAAAGTAAATGGTATGAGGGGTTTGGTGCCCTAATCCGCTAATATGATGCTCCTGCTAGAAATGGATGAGCTAGTGGAAGTGGTAATAGCCGGTGGAAGGAGTGCTGGACTCGGACGGTGGTTGCGATGGGGATTAATCTCACGATTCCTTTAGAATTAATTTAGCAGATTAATCACGATCGTCCATTCCAATCATGCGAAATGAATGTCCGATGATCCATCATCCCCAAGCAATGGAAGACAGACACCATTCTTCTTCCTCCGCTCAATCTAAGCAGGCGCTCGTGAGATGTCAGAATTAATCCCAAAATGTTCACGGAGGGGATCTAGAGGAATCCTATGGTGGGATTCACACGCAATCATAATTTCCATCACAAAGGCCTAAAAACTTTGAGAAAATATCAGTTTGCTTGAATTTATCTCACCGAAGCTCAAGATTAGCTAATCGACTAAGGTAGCTTTATCTTGAATAGACAAAACCCGTTGAGAAGCCCACACCATGCATCCTCATAGGTGGCTCTCTAGATTAGCCATTGCTAGAAAAATCATAAGAGTTAGGAGTGGTCTCTGGTGCTCGAATTGCTCAGGAGAAGATTTGTTTCACCTCTTCAAAGCTTGGTGAACGTGTGGGTGAAGTTAATTTGAGATTGGTTGAGGTTTGGTGGAGGACGACGGAACTAGTGCCCTGTTCATCTCGATTTCATCATTGTTGCCAATGGGGAGGCCTAGGAAGCTCGAGAAATGCTCTAGGATACTATGTGCTAAAGTTCTCAGAGTGCCCAATATGTGGAATGAGATGGATTGAGTGGGAGTATACCCCGTCCTCCCCAAAATTGGATGGCTTGGAATCTCTCTATTGTTTGCAGTTGTCCGGCCACTGTAAGTGGCCACGGGTGGCAGGAGGAAGCTTAGGTGGCTCAGTTTGAGTGGATGAGGGGTTTGAAGTGGTCATACATTGTCCCTTTCTCCTTTTGGTGAACCAATGAAGGGAGTTGGGTTAGCTCACCTCCCATGACCCATGGTTGACCCAACTAGCTTTAGGTTAGGTCAGCCAGTGATCAATGGTCCATTTTGAGCTTAGGGTGGTTGTCATGTGCAAAGAGAGGTGTTGACCACCTAGAAATGAATTTTACCTCATATGGGAGCCTTTACCCAGTAGGTATGGGTCGGGTTCAATTTTTGATTGGGTTGATTTGAGCTACCCAAGGTGACTCAAGGATAGGTCATGCCAAGTTTCAATGGGTTTGGGCTTGATCTGAATGGGTTTGGCTCAATTTAACCATGTAAATCAATTAAGTTGGGTCAAGTTGACCAATTGATCAAATTGGGTCAAACCAATACTTGGGTCAAGTTCAAATGAGTATTTGGAATGTTTTGGTTTAATTGGTTTGATTTAATTTGGCTTGGATTTAAATTTGACTCATTTGGATTCATATGGGTCAAATGGGTCAACTTGACCAATTTGGTCAAATGGCTTGGGTTAGGAATTGGTTTATGTTCAATTGATCATTTGAAGATAATTGTAGGCTTTGATTTCAATCAATTTAGATTTAGGAATTATTTAGACCAATTTGGCCCTTTAGGTCAATTTGGGCTAAATGGGTCAATTTGGTTCAATTGATCAAATTGGGTTCAATCAAGGCGTTGATCATGTTCAATAATCAATTTGGAATGGCTTTGAATCATTGGTTGCAATCAATTTGGATTAAATATTGATTTGACCCAATTTGGCCCTTTAAGTCAAATTAAATTGGGTCAAATCAAAGGCCAATTAGGTTTGGCTCAATGGTTAAGTCATGTTCAAGGATTAATTTTGAGTTAGTATGGATCATTGGTTTCACTTAGTTTGGTTTAGGATGAGATTTGGTTCATTTGGCTCATGTAGGTTAATTGGGTTAATCTTGTCAAATGACCAAATTGACTTGGTTTGACTAATTGATTATAATTAATCAATCAAGGATGATCAATAATCACTATAGGAGGTTTTGGATGGTTTGTTTCAATCCAATTTGGGTTGTATTAGAGTTTGGTTCAAAAGGGTCCTTTAAGTCACTTTGGGTCAAGTGAGCCTAATGGATCAATTGAATTGATTTTAGGTCGAATTGAGTTTAGTTGAGTTTGATATTTTATTTAAGATTGATTGATAGCTTTGATTGTAATTGAATTTAGTATTTATACCCATTAAGTCAAATGAATTGATTGGTTTGGTAGGTAATTTTGGTGATTGAATTTGATTGATTTTAGAAATGAGAGAATGGTAGAAATTGAGATTTTAGATCATAGATTAATTAGGAGTAAAGATGATATTGGTTGGTGAGGTCAAATTTTGACTAGATAAGCATGGGTTTGGGAGTGGGTTTCCCTAGATCCTAAGGCATAACATAACCTAAGATTAATACTCCTAAAATCTCTAGGCTTATGTTAAGTGTTCACTTAGTCACTAGAAGTATCTTATGACTAAGAGATCTTAGTGTCTAGAACACTCCTAAATCTATGATGAGAAGGTTGGATCCTCACTCCAAAAGTGAGATTAACAGAAGATTTGATGTAATTTAGGCTAGTTTGACCCAGTTTGACTTGAATGGATTAAATTTAATTTTCTAACCTATTAAGCCATTTTAGGATTTTGGTTTAAACTTAACAGTGTTTAGGTGGTCATTTATGATGTTTTAGATTTATTAATTCCTTTGGATTTTAAATTGATTTTGATTTAATTTCAACTTGACCCATTTAGACTTAACTTGGTTAAGTTGAGTTCAATTGAGTCAAATGACTAATTTATCCTAATTAAGTTATATTTAGACTCCAATCATGATTAATCACATGTGTGAAATTATTTAGAGTGATTAATTTCATATAATTTGAGGTTGATTTCAATTTTGATCCATTTGACCCAAATTGGGCTTAATGGGTTAAGTTGGATTCATTTAGGTATAACAACAAATTTGGTCAAATTAGACCCAATGATTGGTTGGATTGTGTTTAATTATGATTTTCAAATGATTTCAGACAATCAATTTGAGATGATTTTAATTTGATTTTGGTTTGAATCCAAAAGGGTTCACTTATACCATTTAGATCAAATGATCTAATTAGCCTTATTGGGTTTATATTTCTTTAATTCATATTTAAACATGTTTATTTTATCATTTGGACCATTTAAAATGATCTCATTTGATCAATTTTGGTGGGTTGACCTTTGACTTGGTGGGACCCACATAAGTCAAACATATGTCAAAAGGGTTGAACAAATTTGACCTTATTTGGATTTAATTTCATGCTTTTCATTTGATTTTTATTTAAATTTGTTTTAATTTATTTAGGTTTCTTTGAATTTAATTAATTTTGAGCTTAAATAGGATAATTAGTTAACCACTTTAATCGCCTTGCTTTAAACTCAAGTGGATTCAAATTCCAAAGGGAATGTGTTTGGTTTAATTCTTTGTTTATGTTTGAGATTTGGGTTCAGTCCACTTAATCTTATTAGTAGATCAAACTCCAAGAAGGATGAACTAGTCAGTAGGTGTAGTGTCTTGAGTGTCTAATTATGAAGCTTCTAATCTAGGATTATATGTCATAATTACTAGTTTAAGGATGATGTTAACCTAATCCAAAAATGAGGTCAACGAATGGACCCTTAATATGTATAGTGCATTGACTAAAGTCAATGCACATATAGGCGTTGACCGAATTAGTCAACAGTACTACAAGCATAAGCTTGAAAGAGTTTGAATTTGGTTTTGAAGTTTGAAATTTGATTTTTATTTTGATTTCAAATTTTAAAGCCTTATTGGGTTTATTTTTTTAATTCATAATTAAACATATTTAATTTTATCATTTGGATCATTTGAAATGATCTCATTTGGTCAAATTTTGATGGGTTGACCTTTGACTTGGTGGGACCCACATAAGTTAAACATATTTCAAAAGGTTTTACCAGAGTTGACCTTGATTTGGATTTGATTTCATGCTTTCCATTTGATTTTGATTTAAATTTTTTTAATTTATTTAGGTTTCTTTGAATTTAATTAATTTTGAGCTTAAATATGGTAATTAAGTTAACCACCTTAATCACCTTGCTTTAACCTCAAATGGATTCAAATTCCAAGTGGAGTGTGTTAGGTTTAATTCTTTGTTTGTATGTAAGATTTGGGTTGAGCCCACCGATTCTTATTAAGTCAGATCAGATGCACTGGTCATTAGGTTTAGTGTTCTGAGTGTCTAATTAGGAGACTTCTAATCTAAGATTAGATGTCTTAATTACTAGTTTAGGGATGAAGATACAATAATTAATGACAACATATCCAAGAAGTTTGATCTCCAATCAAAAGGGGATGGGGAAACACCCATTCCTTATGATCAATATAATGAATTGGAACATTAGAGGCATTAACAAGGCAAATGCTTCTAATAGACTCAAGAGCCTTGTTAGACACCACAACCTGGAAATATTTGCAATCTCAGAGGCTATGGTTTGTATAGAGAACCTAGAAGATTCCTTAAATTTAATATAATAACAAAATCTAGTTATTTTTGAAGCAGCAATTTCAAATATAAGTATTTATTAATGATATACAATATATTTATATCCATATTAAAAATGTAAATATTGATATCTATGCAACAATAGTTTTTGTAGCTTGTAGTTGCAAACAAAGAAAAACTTTTGGAGCAACATTTATCAAATTGGCTGGACTTTTTTATTCTAGATACACTGGTTCTCCATTCACATGGAAAAGAAGGAAACTTTTTGAAAGACTTGATCGGATCCTTATAAACACCTGTTGGAACTCTCATTTTAGCTCTACTGAAGTTTAGCAACTCGCTATAATTGCTTCTGCCCATTCTCTGCTCCTTACATCCATAAAAACTTGATCCCTAAACCAGCAACACTCTCTTAGATTTCTAAATATGTGAGCAATACACCCGGATTTCTTCAAATGTATCTCTGAGGTGTGGAAGGTTGATCCAAGTTTCAATCTTTAGAACAAACTTTAGATGCTACACAAGGCTACTACTAATTCTTTGAAGAAATGGAATGTGGAAGTGTTTGGCAACATTTACTCTCTAATCAGGAATGCTAAAACATAGATTACTTCCATTGAAAAAGAACTTCTTGAAACTAATTCATAATGTTTGGAAACACAATTAGAACATGAACAACTAAACCTTCAACACTATATTGATAGGCAGGAAGCATTCTAAAGGGAAAAAGTGACTGCTTGCAACTTCACCTATGGGGATAGAAATTTGAGGTATTTCCATGCATGTATCAAAATGAAAAGAGAAGGGAAATTAGTTACCAAGATAAAATACAATCAAGTGTGAAGGATATATAACCAAGATTACATTGTTGGGAGATGTATTAACTACTTTCATGAATTATTCAACTATTCCTCTATGAATCCTAATAACTCTAATCATTTAGAGGGCCTTTTTGAGAAGGACAAGGAATTCATCTAGAATTCTAAGTTAACTTCAATTTTAGGTGAGGAGGAATTAGTATTTTCCTTGAACTCAATGGATGGCTATAAAACCATTGGACCTGATGGATTTCTACACACTTCTATCAAAAATCATGGGGAACCTCAGACTAGAGCTCATTAAGGCAATCCAAAGATTTTTCAAAGGACATAAAATAAATAAATATTTTCTACCTTGTCTATTATCCTAATCCCCCAAAAAAAGATAAAAAAACATGGGACAAGTTTTAGACCAATCTGCCTTATACTAGTAGTGAGAAAATTATTAGCAATATCATAACCAATAGACTCCAAAGTCTACTTGCCAAGATCATTTCAAAAAACCAAGCTATATTTGTAAAGGGCAAAAATATCACTGATAATATTCTACTTGTCCAAGAACTTATTAAAGACATTGGTAGAAAGGCTGAAGACCGACTGTCATTACGAAATTGGGCATCAAAAAAACATTTGATATGATCAACTAGAATATCATAATGAATTAATTGTCCAATTGAATCTCTAATCCTTGGACTAAGTTTTCAATAGATGCCACTTGAGATTGTAGTAAACAAAAACCTCTTTAATTCCATTTCATTAAATCTTTTTAATGCCATTTTATGCAATTTCCATAATTTAAGCCACTTATTCCCCAATTGGTTTAGTTTCCAAATGCTTTTGATGAACTCCAAAAAAATATCATGTTTAGACTACATATTGAGGTACCTAAAGTTGGAGATGGTTGATTTTGGGATGGCCTTAATGGAAATAAGTAGAGGGCATGGTCGAATAAGAACCTAGATATGTGTTGGATTGAGGTATTATGAAGTTGCATCTTAAATTAAAGATTAAAATGAATTTGATCAAGCCTTTCATAGATCTTTCCTCTCCGCCATGTGAAGTTACAACTAGAGAAACTAGCATCACAAAGCCCAACTTTCAAAATGGATTTAACAAACTTAGATCTAAATGGACTCCCTCTTTCTTCTCATCCACACAAATTATCATATTGAAGTCTCCCAATATAAGTCATTGAACACTTAAATTCATGCCAATATGAATAAGAGAAGCCCACAATTTTGATTTGCCAAAAAAAAATGGAGCAAGCAGCATACACAATTGTAGTAGAGACAATCACTGCTAATAGAAACCTTAACATGAAAAAATTGTGGGTGATCAACTATAATGTCAATCAAGAAGCTATCTTTTCAAAACAAATAGCCATTTCTTGGTTCTACGGTTTGAAAATGGAATTGCATTCTAAAAAATTTAGTAAGTCTACCAAATTTATTGCAATTAAGTAGAGGTTCTAGAATGTCAAAACACCAAGATGTTTAATTTTAGATTTAGAATGAGGTTTAACAATCCTCCTAACATTCTAAATCAAGAATTTAATCATTATTGTGGGAGGTTGTTTTGCATTCTATCTTGAACAGACAGATTGTCATAGTTGTTGGATCTTTTCATTACATTAGGTTGGTCCTTTTGTAGGCTTTTCAACTCTCTTAGGCCTTTCCTTTTGACTTGCCTAGTCTTCATTTGATTCATTTATATTCACCATCAATTTAGATGTTATTGTTTAAAACTGGAAAATAATTATCATGATCTTTTTGACTCTCTCCACTACAATATGCTTTCACATGTTCCTAGCATGGGATATCATGAACTATAGAGAAACAACAAACACAAAGGCCTCTCCTCATCAAGCTACACCTTTCGATGAGTGAGTGAATGTATCTCATTGATGGTTGTATCACTATAGGATGTGTCATCCTAGAGATTATCAAAGGTTTGGGAAAGATTTGTTTATTTACATAAATCCAAATTGATGGCTAGAAGTTCAATAGATGAATGGGTACTAACAATAATAGCAGCACCCCCAAGAAGGAGTTGAGTTTCATCCTAATGATTAAGTTGAGGATGAAGCATCAAACATTGATTAATGATATGGTTGAAACATTTGTAATGATTACATTATTTTGGGTTACACTCTAACACCATTCTTTGTCAACATCTAGACCTGATAGTGCTAATCTATATTACTTCATTAAAATTTGTAATGACATCAATCTCCACTAGCACACAAGTAATGGAAGGCCTACAAAGTGTGGCAGTAGGAACATTTAACCATAAGGATATACCTTTATCCAATTGAACCCATAAAGGCACCACAAGAGACTCAATTCCTAGGGTGAAGTCAATAATCTATTTAAGTATTCTTATAAGATAGTCAGTAATGTAAAAGAGTTTTTTAGCAGACACTCTAACATAATCATCTTCATTCTCTATTCTGATAAAATAATGTCTAGCGTAGATGAAGCCAACCAGCCACTTACCAAGGAGGTTGAGCCTCCAAAGTCTTTTCTAATATCAATAAGATAAATATGCTTGGCAACACATTTACCAATAAGTAAATAGGTGAAGGGTATAATAAGGTTAGAAATCTCTCCTTTGTTTAAGATAATACATGCTTTCTAGCTTCTTAACATGTCATTTAAAGGAGGAGATTTGCATCCTCAATTTGGTTTTGTAGGGAAATAAAGAAGGAAAGAGGAAATGTTGTGGATGTATCACTTTTGAACAACTAAGGGGGGAACTACATTATGTATGTGTGTGTGTGTGTGTGTGTCTATGAGGCAATTTATTAAAAAACCATGCATATATATATATATATATATATATATATATATATATATATATATATATATACACACACACACACACACATTACTATGATGAAAGTGTGAATTTTACTTGATCTGTCTGATCCTCTTTCCTATAAAGACCAAAGTTGATAGGATGAATGCCTTCTATCAATGCCTAAAATGATAAACAAAGAATAAAATAAAAATTAATTTAAGTTTATTTTTCTTCAATTCAATTTCATCAATTCTACTCCCTCATTAGTATGTGCTTAACAATAATCTTAATAAAGATATTTCATATTCAGAGATACAAAAACTCAACTTCAATTTCATAAAGTACAATTACATGTTTCAATCTATAGATCTGATCCTTCTCTTACTTAAGTAGAGTTAATAAGATTACAAAGAGTTTAAGGAAAACTAATCATGTGTAATTAATAGAATGTTCTTCTATGTTTAAAGTAGAATTGAAAGGTTTAAAGTAAATAATTTTAATTAATATGTTGTAATCAATAAACTCTCAAATGATGGTTGTGTTGAATGAAGATCTCAACCATAGAAGATGTTTTTATATAATTATTTGAAAGCTTAAGATGAGTCATCTAAAGTTTAAACTCTGATAAAATATAAAGAAGTAATAATCATTAAATTCTTAAAAAAATTTAAAGCTAAATCTATTCAATCCATCTTCCATAGTTATTTATTAAGGGTGACATATTCATTGTTAACCTAAGCTCTCAAAGAGCTAATGTCATATTAACTATACTACTATATTCACACTCAAAATAGAAATGCTAGTAAGGATGTGGCATATGTCTTCTATCCATGTTGTTTGGCCAGTATACTTTACATATAAAGCGATTATGACCAAAGCCCTCTAACCAAGTGGTTTGGCCAGTAGGCTCCATTATATTACAATCATGGTTATAGCCCGTATGTCATATAATAATTTTCTATCTTTGAGTTGTGAATTATAATATATACTTAATAGGACAAAAAATCCTCTACTAGCTAAGGTGGACTCAAAATTATCACCTTAGATAAATATCAACCCAAGTCCATTTGATCTCCTTAGACAAAATAACTCATGGCTGGTGACAGAGATCCATCGATCAGGTTGAGTTGACCACCTCATCTAACTAAGTTAACCAGAGACCACGATAGTGTGGGACAACAAAACCATGGGATCTCAATCGATTGTCTTATCATTTCCCCAATCATATGCTTTAAATTAAAAATATTGAATTTTATAAATCTAAAATTCAATTAATTTTAAATCCAATTTACTACTAATATACACTAAATAATTAGTAATCTAACGATTAGTCTTAATCAAAAGTTCTCTTTAATCATCATTTTGGAGAGATAATTATCTATTAGTATTTGCACCTATAGGAAACCTAGAACTATATCTAAAGTTCTCACCAAATGAGGGTGAAATCTCTAGTAGTGCCTTATTCAGCAACAAACAAAAATCATTTGCCTTATAAAAATTTTATCAGTATAAATCTAATATCTCTTTCAAGTAGAGATCGAGTGCAATTTTTTGGAGCTTACACAACACAAGAGCAACTCCAATCTCATGTGCATAAGATACTTAGAGAGAAATTAAATATCTAAGTTAATAATCACATTATATTATTATAAACACAATCATTTAAGCCTTATATTTATAAAATTTGGTGCCATAGAAAAGTATCATTCATCTTGAATGTTTTAGCATAAGAAATTTAATTTGATTATATAATTAATTAATCTATAAATTTTTAAATATGTCTTTACTTGTTTATAGTCCTTTGGCTCAATTCAAGTTTATAGTTATTGATACAAAAATTATACAATAATTACCATGCAAAATAAATTTAGCAAAAAAATTCTGTACTTTTAAATTTTTTTTTATAAATTTGAATAATAATCTTTTTGTAATTATTATGTTTTAAGTTATTTAACATTAGTAAGTTTAAGGTCTCACTAACATCATGAAGCATGCTAATTGAAGGGCAGTAGTTACTCTTATAATTACCTAACTATTAAGCAATATTTATTGTATTATACATAAATGAAAATGCCAATATTGAAGGTGTTTTCACTTACAACCATGTCATAAACCACGCCACTAGGCACATCAACAATTAGAAGCCAAGTTGGGACTAAAAATGCCTTTAGCATAAGCATTTTCATACCTTTTAAAATTATTTATTTTAACTATGCCTTCTCTTAATTTCGAGTAATAATAACCTCCATTCTAAAATCTCACCCTGGATAAGCTCAACGAAGCCTGATTTCAAAGAATTCAATTTGAAATAGGCCAATTCTCCATTTAAGATTTAATTCATAATAGAGGTTATGATGGTCCGATTGAAATCTTAAGTGACATATAGGTATTAATGGATCAAAGTCATTCACATGACCTTTAGGACTTATGCCAATGAATAATTAAGACAATCAAAATATAAAAAAATGCATGAGAGATTAAGAGAAATACTTAGACTTAATTTGAGTTAATTAATTCAATATTTAAAGCCATTTCGGTGTTATTAATTCAATAAGGTCAAATTGGGACAAAAGGATTAATTGGGTTAAGTTGATGGAATTTAACTCATCAATAAACCCCTAAAGTACCCACCTATATACAAATGAGCTTATGGGATGTCGTACATGCCATTACAAATATTTAAAGTCAACTTATTCTTGATTGAAATTTGACTTAGGTTTGGCTTTCTGATTGTGGTCAACTTGGGTGTATGATCATCTATTTTAATCATTTAAGAGAAATATTTTGGGATTGAAATTGATCATTAAGATTTATAAGATGGATAAAGGAAGGAACCAACTTATGTGTATGGGAATTGGGTGAAGGTAGATGAATTCCTTTGGTAAATCCACTAAAATTTTTATTGTTAGCTAAGCCAAACCTTAGAATATCATGATCAATTGCATGAGAAATTAAATCAATGAGATTGATTTGATTGCTTTGATTCAACACTTATATCCACCAAGGAATGATTGAACCTAAGCAGTGAAAAAAGTCTATCCTAGGGATAGCTAAAGTGAGACCTTAGTGTAAAAAAGATTCAACAAGAGACTCTCTTATATAAGGTCCTCCTAAGGCTTTTAGGCTAATTTAATGTGATATTTAGGTTTGATGTATTCGTTGTTTTGGAAGGATCTCAAATTTTGCTCTATAGACATTTCTTATGACAACACCCAAATCCTAGAATTGTGTAGCCTCATGGAGACTCTATCATATCTAAATCTTCAATATCACATCATATTTCACTTGAACATAATTTTTTAACGTAAAATCAACTTTTAATATATAAAAAGTTACTATATATGTAAAAAAAACTTAAACTTTAGCTATTATATATAAAAATGTAAAAGAATTATGTGATATGCATATAAATCTTCCTTCAATATTTTTCCTAAATTTTTGAAAAAAAAAGAATTTGTGAAATTGTAATACTGAGAGTTACGCAAGACCTAGCAACCATGAAATATAGATTATATCATCATAGGAATGTGACTGATGTTGAACTTAAAAATTATTTATGCTACTGAAAAAATATATCAATATACTTCTTCTTTTATTATTTGAATATATTGATCAAAAGTTCTCAAAAAAAAGCCATTATTACTATGTATTGCTTAGGAAAACAAATTCATATGTTGATTATATTTAGCATGTTATTGAACATAGTAAAGATTCCCATCATCTAAATGTATTTTTTAAAATATTATACAATAAAGCAACATTATATAGCAATGCACCAAAAAATGACTTGTATGAGTTATTCTTATTTTAATATGGATGTCATAAAAAATTATAGAATTCTATGCATTTACACATCTCATACCTAAAGTTTGATATTTATAAATATAGCACAATTCTTATGCTTCAAAAAGTGAATTTTACTTTAAAAAAATTTTAAAAGTGCTATTTTTGCTGTAATAATAAAGATTTAGGTTCTACGTACGTAAATATTTATATTTAGGTGTTAGATATATAAATATATAAAAATTATGTGCTATGTATTTAAATGCCCCAATCATAAACCATGAACATCGCAAGAGACTTTTACCTATTTCGGAAGCAACAATACTTCATCAAACAATTTAAAAAAACATAATGTTTACAATATTAATTGGACGATATTAAATCAACAAATTGTAATATCATTGTAGCCCAAAAGAATTACAAAACATATATTAAATATAATATTTGGGATAATATACTACATTGTAACAATTTGTTTAGTAGATATATTAGAATCTGGAACAAGTCTAACGTAAAGTTTTATGATTAATCAGAAAGAGATATACATGAGCACCCTATTTAATGAAATAAATAAGCTTTAATTAAATTTTAATCAAGCTTATTAGCGAGCAGCTTATTGAGAAATATACATGAGCTGTATCAATTAAAGCATCTTAAGCTAAAGAAAATAAAAATTTTAAAAATAAGTTTTAATCGAACCATAATTAAGCTCCCTAATTAGCTTGTTCATGAACTTTAAATGATATTATTCATGAAACATAAATAAACTGAACAACAAGTTATTAAAGCTCGTTCTTTTAGCAATCGAATATTTACAAAAGTGTTCAAGCTTACTTAATTAGTTAATCGAAAGACCATGAACGAGCTCTAATCAGGCGAATCACAAGTAGCATGTAAAATGCTTTGTTCATTTGCATCCCTAGTCACTTCTAGTTTAATTTAGGACTGTATCTAAAATCAATTTTGCACAGAACGAATACTAATCGGTGATTAAACTAGCAAACTAGTGAACTAGACATATTTTTTTAAAAACTAGTTGGTTCAAATATTGATCAAATTTTGATATTTTTGACTTTCATTAATGACTAAAAATAAAATATTTAAATTAAAATTAGATAAAATAATTTAATATGATTTCCTAAAAATTTGATTTAAAATAATACTTATAATATTTTATAGGGAAGTATCTAAATTAAAATATTATATATTAAATTAATAAAAATATTATTATATTATTATTACATCATTTAAATAATATCCAAGCTCAATTGAACAATTAAATCTTAATCTTTTCTTCTTCCTATTTAATCTTCAAACCCTTGCAAAATGATCAACGACAAATATTAAAGTACTTCGATAGAAAATTTTATAAATAGTAATCTAATAATCAACAATGAAATAATGTCAATTTGAATCATATAATTTTTTTATACATAAAGATCATTATTATCTTAATTTATGTATACAAAACTCATGTGTATAGTATCCGGCGGTGATGTTTGACACATGATAAGCCACAATGTGATTTAAACTCATGATCTTAAAGAAATAACCCTTTTGTTACAATTAGACCGCATATCCTCTCACATTGACATAATTTTAATTTTAATTTTAAATTTTTCAAAAACTATAAAACAATATATCATTATTTTTAAATTCCAATATGATACATGAAAAAAGTTTAATTTTAATGTTTTGAATATAAATTCAAATAAAATTTAACAAAAAATCACACTTGTAATCTTTACTTTTAAATTTAAATGCAAATGACTAATTACAAATCATTTTATTATTATTATTATTATTATTATATATATAGTTAAAAAAAAATCTAAACATTAATTTTGTAAAAAGCGTTTGATGTTATGTACATAAATATTTTATAATTTTTTTTCTTCGATTATAATCACGAATAATAAGATACGTACGGATCACGCAAGTAAACGCCAGTTACCATGTGTGATTCTCCATCATTTGTCCGTCACGCAGAATTCGTCATAAAAAATACGGTAGTTTAAATATCGCAAACTTGCATGCCTTGTTGGATCAGCTGGATGAGGGGAAAGTACATAAGAGAGAATGCTTGGGCTTCATATTGGATTTATATGGATCGTTCATCCTGAATTGTTCAACGAGAGCATCTTTTGGCATCGGTCAAAGTGATCATAGATTTGGTTTTATTTAATAAAAGGTATTTTTTTAAGAAATATATATCATTTAAATATTAATTAATAGTTTAAATATGTTTATATGAACAAGTTGCTTGTTAAACGAGGGACTTACTTAGGGCATAAAATTGCCCAACCGGTTCCATATCGAGACTCCTTTTTTCCCCTCTTGTCGTGACACGTCAGCACGATCCCGCAAGCCGACATCCTCGGCCCTGCAAGTTGCATCGCCAACCCCGCCAGTGGAATCCATGAGCCGACATCCCTTCCCCGCTTTGCCCTCTCATCCACAAGCCGACACACCAGCTCCAAAAGAAGTCGGTCCATTCTCCGGCCAACCCCACCTTCTCTTTTCCAAGCTTCTCATTCTCCGTTCGACTATAAGGTATGTTTGCAGTAAGTTTTTTCAACTCCTTTGTAAACATATGTGTGAAGTATAGAAAATTTTGAAAAGTTAATCTTAAATCTTGAGATGTAAGAGGAGTATCAATATTTTTGGATAATTATTCTATTTGTGTATGACTTTAGGAACATATGTGATGATTACTTAATTACATATAGTTTAGTTTTCATATATGTTTAAG
Source organism: Cymbidium sinense (assembly GCA_021442155.1). Taxonomy (NCBI): domain Eukaryota; kingdom Viridiplantae; phylum Streptophyta; class Magnoliopsida; order Asparagales; family Orchidaceae; genus Cymbidium; species Cymbidium sinense. Next base: position 32,884,280 of record CM038229.1, read on the forward strand.
ATTCTTATGATTTGCTTAGTGATGCTTATTGTAAAAATGTTGTGAATATGGAGAAGTTGCATATAATTATGTTTGTGCATTGTTGAGCTTCAAATACTTATTGTTAAAGGTATTTAGATTTTAGATTCAATTTTACGCATAATGATCTATGCTTTAAGTATGTACATTTTGTCATCCAATATTGTTCAATAATTGATAATAGTATTTCAAAATGAGTCAAGAGTTCGTCTCCTTAATCCTATTCTATGATAAGCAATTGTACATTGATGATCATTTTATTTCAAATTATATCGGTGGAAGAAATCATCCTATAAAAGTTTTATAACACACGAACTTAGATGATTTAAAACAAAAAAATTTGAGGTCACTACACTATGATACAAAAAATTTCATATTTAATCTAACATGTAGTTTCTGATGATGAAGTCTATGATAATATATTAGATAAAACTTCTCGTCAGATATTAGTGCTTTATGTAGAAGTCAAATCTTGCTATAATGCTTCATCTATAGTCGACACTATTACCATGCAGCATAATATTTTATTAGATTATGTGCATGACTTCAATTTCCCATCAGCAACTGTGATATAGCAAAGCTATGAGGAATTGAAACCATGGTCATTCGTTCTTTTATAAAAAAATTTCCTTGTCAATAACGTTATTATTTTTCTAAAGTATTAAGTACAATAAAGGTTATTGTACATAACCACAATGACTGCTAATGTACATTCATATGAGCAACCCACTGTACTATCTTTGCATCTGATGATGAATATGAAATAATAAATAGTGAATCAAATACTGCATCTGAGGATAGTAATGGAGAGGATGATCTTTCAATTATATAGCGTAGTTTAAGTGACAATATTACATGTCATGATCTTATTAAAAATTATTCATTGAGAAGTTCTGGACATGAAGAAAACATTGTTTATTCTACCATAAGATATTGGGATGCGGATGTTATTTTTTATGGCCCATCTGTTAGCAATATTTTCTCAAATGATATTGAAATTCCAAATGAACTTTCTGAAGGCATGAGTTTTTCAAATAAAAAGGAGCTTTAGTTTGCATTCACTAGTTGGTCAATATGCAATAACGTTCAGTTCCTAACAATATTTCAAATCAAAAGAACTTCATAATTATATGTGCACAACACAATAATCTCACTAGATCATATCAGTGGCACATGCATTGTAGCCAGATAAAGTGATTGGGAGGTGCTTGGAGAATATCAACCTTCGGTGCAGCTGACACATGCATTAACACTATCATGAGTTATGGACATCGTCAGTACACATCTATGTTTATTAGTTATTCTATATTACCTGTAATGAGAAGTCAAATATATTTAAAACTAAGCGGGATTATTAGGTGACTAGAAGCAAAATTTAACATTAGAGTTTCTTATATGAAGGCATTGGATGCAATGTGTAAAAGTATTATAGAAATTTTTGTTAATTGAGAGGACTCTTATCGCTCTCTAAGTCTATTCATGGAAGTGATTTGTTCTGTACTACCAAGATCTATTTATAGGATACAGTAAACAACCACACACCAATTTAAGAGATTATTTTGAGCTTTTGGGCCATCAATTTTAGGATGAGAATTCTATCATCTAGTTTTAAGCATGGATGGTGCATTTCTGCTTGGAAAGTACCGTGGTACTTTGTTCATAGTTATTGGAATTGATGCTAATAATGGATTATTCTCACTAGATTTCTCTATTGTAAAGTTAGAAATTAATGAGTCATGGCTTTAGTTTATAATCTGTATTCATAAAATGCTTCCAATTATTTCTTCAAGGAGTAATCTATGTATCATTTTAGACAAACATGCAGGCCTAGTACGTAATTGCAGAGGCATATTCTCTTGGGCTACTTATCGTCATTTCTTAAGGCTCCTAAAAGAATATTTCAAAAAAGTTTTTAAAAGAATGGGTATTGTAGATGTTGAATTTTTATGTCAGAAGATGTACATGACCAATAGTATGAATAACATAAGTATCTTCAATTGATACATGAGTGACATAAAAAATGTGAAGGTCGAGACATATTAGTGGTTAATAGATCATGATATTTCTAAATGGTCATTAGTGCATGACAATGGTAAGAAATACGGTATTATGACAACAAATTTCTTAGAGTGTTTCAATGGGGTTTTAAAATGTGTAAGGGGTTTACCAATTCAAACCCTAATCATTGCCATTTATTACAACATTCTCACTTTATTTCGCAATAGATCTAAAACTATGAGTCAAAAAGAACAATCAAATGAAACCACTTTTACTTGAAGAACATAAAATGTGTTAAATAAATAATGCCAAAGCAAGCCAATATGGCTAGTTGGTTGCATTTGTTGAAGATTTAGTCTTGGGAGCATATCCATGTTGGAAGACCAACACTGTATATATATCCTCAAGAGCTTGATGATCTGAGCATTGGTTTTAGGTAAGAATCATAAAGTTGATTTCAAAAGTTAATGTATACTGATGATTTTAAAGTTTGATTTACTATAATATACTAAATTATCAAATGGAATGAATGATATGTGCGCCAGATGCTAGTTGGCAACATCAAGCTATACAGGGATGAGCTTGATGGGTTATTATAGAGTCAAGTACAAAAAATGAATTGTAAAATCATTATTGCAAATGTTAATTCCAATGTTGACTTTTAACTTCTCTTATGTGCAAGTTATATGGGAGCCATATGATGATTTGATTAGATCTCACCTATTAGATATTTTCCTGGTGGGTGAGGAGATTTGGCTAACATGTGTCCCTCTCATTAGCTAGAAGAGCGTAGAGTGACACCTTCCTGATAGAGTTTTTCATCAGTTTAGACACTTGCCGCATATAGATGTAGTGCTAGTGGATCCCAATTTTAAGAGGGTTGATGGGCATGGGAAAGCTGATATGGGTTGGGTTCAGTACCTTCAAGCACACATAGCTATTTGGGAGAATAGATAAAATCACATTATCCAGATCGATGATGATGATGATGATGATGATAGACAACTAATAGTAAATCGATATATGTCATGGTTTAGATCACGAGCTTCGCTTTACTTATTAAAGGCCCTAACTGACCTGCCTACGACATACTTTCCTAAAGCACCTAGAGAGCAACAATATGTAAGTTAATATTAGCAAATGCAAACTTTGTTTAGTTATTATGTATAAATAGTTGAGCATCTACTCTTTTGGTTAATGTAGCTAAACTGTTTCTTAGCAACTAAGGAGATTTTCCAACATTTCTTTGATGTGCATGGGACTCTGACTTATAGGTGGTCATAAATAGGTATTAGAAGCTTGCAGTGATATAAGATTATGTATGCACATTGCTGACGATCACTTTCGGCCCATGGCAGCAGAGCATATGTCTCAAGATGAGGCTTTAAATCGAACGTCACAAGTATCAAACATGGGTGTGGGGTCATCTACCTACGTTGATCCAAAACCTTCAACTTATTAGAAGAGCTCTCAATCTCAGCCCTGCACACAAGTTACCCTTTCATTATATGTCATTTCACTTTGGATGCCACTAATAGAATCACAGTATTATACTAGTCAGACTATTGGAGTGACTACTTATACACAGCAGGCTGCACCTTCTCTATCATATCCACAACTAGCACAGGGTGTCGATATTGAAGGATAGGTTGAGAGAACAAATGGATTGAAAGACCAACATCATTTGCATGATCATCCATTACGTGCACCTACTTACTACAGTCCTAGTAGGGGTGTTATTTCACATAAACACTGTCATCGGCGATAATTTCTAGATATAGGCTTATTCTGGTATTTCTTTATGTTAAACTGTCTCTTTGTATTTTACTATATTTGAAACCTTTATTTTGCTTACATTATCTAATATTTGATTGTTCGACCTACTATGTTATTTATCTATAACCCTGCTTAATTAAAGTTTGGATGCATATGAAGAATATTTTTTCAGCCTTTAAACTCTTATGATGTATTATTGCTGAATTTTATTTATCATCTTTGCAAATCAATCTATATAAAGCTAAAATTATGATTTCTTGAGTTTGAGACATTTTTCTTTTAGTGTTGTTTATCTTATTCTTTTTGTTTGGGTTTATAATTTATTAAATAGTTTTTGGGGAGGCTTTCTCTTGGTCTAAAGACATACTATCTTAAATTTACAATTCTGATGTTGTAGTTTTTTAAAAAAAAAAAATTTGAAAGCCGGTTCGTGTGACTTAAATACAAAGTCGAATCACCTGTTAAACGGGTGACTTGTGCCATGTAAGTATTGAGCTATCTAGCAAGTAGCCCATTTAACGGATGACTATACATATTTTAAAAAAAATTAAAACATATTTAAATTGTTAATTATTATTTAAATGATACTTATTTTTAAAAAGTTGCTCTAATAAAATTTATAAAATATATGTGATGTTGCTTTTAACATCCACATTTGCTAACTAGTATAGGATCTCAACTTTTTCATTCTAGCCTCATTACATTCCCATAGAAAGATTTAATAGGATTCATTAAGGACATTTATTGATACATTAACTATGCACTAAATAAGGGGGGTAATTTAATCAAATTAACTCATGAGTTGATTTGGATTTGACTTCATAAATGGCTTATATAACGAATTCAATGGAATAGCAAGTCAAATTTAAGCCAATCTTATCTGAACTTATCAACTCATGAACTATCTTATGAAAATAAGTGAGTCGAATGGGTTCATAAGCCGGCTCCATAATGAGCTAGATATGTCAAGTTTATCAAGCCACAAGCTCAAGCTTAACTTGACTCGATTCATCAAACTATATATATATATATATATATATATATATATATATATATATATATATATATATATATATATATATATATATATATCATGCTTTTGATGTGCAAAAGAGTAAAATCTACTAGTTTTTCAATTAAAAAAATTATCCATCCTTAAAGCTACCATCTTCCTTTTCTATTAAATGCTTAGTAAATTTATTATCTAGTATCATTTTATTTTTCTTCTTCTCAACTCATTCCTCTCACTAACTTCTTTCATTGGAGGAAATCTAGCATCTTTTGTCATGTTAAGGTCTTGAGCTACATAATAAGTGGATGAGCTGAGTTCAACCCACATTTTTGGTTGGCATGTTGAGCCTGAGTTCACTACAATTCAAGCTCGACTCAACTAGTTAAATTGCTAATTTAAAAAATAATAATATAACTTATATTTAAAATATATTAAAATTTAAGAATTTTAGTAGAAATTTAAATTATTTAAACATATATCTCTTTCTTATTATACACAGTGATAAATGTATCATTTAATTAAAATAAAGTACTAGAACAAATATCACATGTTCCTTTCATGACAAAGTTTACCCCTTCAGCTTCAAAACTTTTTACTCATATCAATAGATTATTATGGCTAATCATCATAATTCTCATGAAGGCTATCTCTTCACTATTATTTAACATGAGGAATTTACTTGAATGCAACCATGTAAAAAAGAAACATGAATTTACTTGAAGAACTAAACTGATTTTTTGAATACTTACCAACTTCGTACTCATTTATTTAATTTATTTTATCATCATGTATGTAAAAAGGAACACAAATTATTAAAAAGATCAATGTATCATTTAACAAGACTAGGATACGATGGGAATGGGAACAAATGACATATTTCCTCCATATCTTCAAGCTTTTTGCTTAGATTAGTAGACTTTTGTGGTTGAATACCATACTTATCTTAAAGATCATTTATTTTCTATTATTTAATTAGAGGGATTACTTTAGATGCAACCTATAATTACTTAAAGAAATTTATAAACTTTCTAGAACTCTTATCAAAAAAAAAAATTAAAACTTTCAGTTGTGTTCAAGAAGGAGACCCATGTATCCAATGTATTTTGTTATTGCTTATATGATTAAAAATATAAAATAATAAAAAGATGAAGGTCATACTATGTGAATAAATATCACATGTTTATGTCATACACTAAGTTCCCCTCTATAGCATTATTCACTTCTTTTTTGTGCATCTGTCGTAATTATTTTAAATCTCTCAAATAGCCTCTTCACCAAGATTATCGCATCGCCCCAAGATGTATTTCTAGAACTAGTAGACATTACCTAGTCAAGATTTCATCAATCCATCATCCTAAGTTATAGACCTTAATTCTATTTAACCATGAAGGTTGTTAACCCAATGTAGATAGGAATCCCATGTTAGCTACTAAAACGTACATTTTATTTGTACTCATTTTATTTGTACTCATTTAATTAATTTCAAGTATCATGTATCTTCTTATTTTCAATAATGAAGTTTTATATATTTTGCTCCTTAAAAAAATTAACTGGTAGGATAATGATTGTTTTCAAAGGATCCTACTCAAATGCTGAAATGAGATTTACACTCAGGGAATTGCGTGATTTCTCATGATACTTGGTGTGCCATTTTTGGCCCAAGGAAAAGTCCTGCTCGATGAGTGGTGAAAACTCGAGTAGAAGATCTGAATACTTGGTGTGCTACTATTAGTTCGAGAAAAGCTGATGTCGAGCTAAGCAAACCCTTAATATTTGGAGAGCTGTGTGATGACTCAAGATACTCGGTGTGCCATTTTTATCCCAAGGAAATGTCCTACTTAGCAAGCAACAAAAACTCAAGTAGGAGACCCAAATACTTAGCATGTCATTCTTAGCCCAAAAAGACTAGTCTAACAATCTATCCTCAAGACTTAGTATAAGACTGAAACCCTATGAGGTCAACAACTAAACTAAAAATGACAAACACTCCTTACGGTTGATGACTATAGTACAAAATCGACATCCCATGAGGTCGGCAACTAAACTCAAAAGACTAACTTTCCTAGTTGGCAATTAAAAAATACCAACACTTTATGCGATTGACAACTATTGTGTAAGACCAATACCCTATAAGGTTGGTAACTAAACTCAAAAGACCAATTCTTCTAATTGGCAATTTAAAAAGACCTACACTTTGTGTGGTTGGCGATAATCATGTAAGACTGACCCCATGTGAGGTCAGCAACTAAGAAAAGACCAATTATCCTAATTAGCAAGTCAAAGATAACCCTTAAAAAAGGAAGACTAACGTGGTATTGATGAGAGAGTTGTGCATGAGTCAATTCATAAATGGGTAATGATATGATGAGTATACATAAACTCATGATACTCAAGTGATCATTCAGGGAAGTGCTTTATATTGGTTAATAACTCAAAATATTCCAAGTAATGGGTCGATTAATTCAAATAAGATATCATCATTCTAACAAATATATACATATTAGCCATGATTCTCTTAAATGGTTAGCATCATAATCAAAGTTGCTCACGTATTGATGAGTGAGTATCAATCAAGTGAGTATACACAAACTTGCTATACTAAAGTGACTACCTAGAGATGTTTTTTTATAAATCAATGATCCAACTATTCTAAGTTATAAACAAATTCATTCACACATCGACCAGCAAGTATCAGATCAATAACATGGCATTCAATCAGAAATACTTAGTAAAGAAGTAAATCCAGTGGCTATTCCAATAAGTATACTAGATTAGAAATTTACTAGTAATCTTTATTTCATATAATATATTTTTTAGTTAAGCAAGTATGATACAGACATCATGCTCTCTTAGAAAAATCTTTGTTATAAATAAATGAAAGAGGAAAGGATTTATCAGCACAAATTACTCTCTTCATCTTCATCTGACTCTAAAAGTGTGAGTACATTTAAGAAGTCCAAGAGCTTGGCGTCAAGATGACCATACTTCACCAACTTGATGATAACAAAGTTGGAGCCATCCTTGAACGTCTACTACAATATCTCTTGGTACTCATCAACTGATGGAAAAATTTCCCCTCCAATTCTCTCTTTGCCTTTACAAGATGAGTAAGCTCCATGATTGCCCTTGTTTTCTCTCCTTCATGGTAAGGCACCTTAGCCTGAAGGTTTTTATGCTTGGCTTTGAGACTTATCAATTTTTTCTTTGCTCTTGTCAATTGAAACTTACTCACAAAGGCCTCTTTCCTCTTTCCAAAAAACTTATGGCATACCTCCCAAGTCGATTGCCACATTATCACCTGAGCAATCATGACAGCATGTGATAGGAGAGCATTCAAAGGTCGCACAAAAGCTTGCCAAGATCCTATGAAAAGATGGAGGAGCCCAACTCATAGGCTTTACGGGTGAGCTCATGCAAGTTTGGAGGGAAGTTTTCTTTCAAGCCTTCCTCATCAGCAGACTCACTGCTCTGCTAGTGATATGAGGAGTCAAGCTCACTGCTCATTATTTGGACTTCTTGTGAGCTATACTCGGCCCTACCTTATCAGAGGTTGTTGACCTCACTTTTGAAGTGAGGATTGGTCACTCCCATCCTAGGTCTAGGATTCTTCTAGGCACTTAAATTTCTTTAGTACGAGGACATTTCTAGTAGTTAAGGGAACACCAAACCCAAGCTAAAAGACTTGTAGGGCATGACCCTGGGTTTAGAGCTTATCTTAGGACAAGTGAGCTTCACCAACCCAAATCGACATTCAATCTCATCAATTAATTTAAGCCTAAACCAAATGATTGAAACTTCAACCCCAAGCCAATCAATTGACCTTGATTGAATTTGATTTCCAATCCAAGCTCCAAGCCAAATTAATTTGAATCTTAACCCAAATTAACCCACTCCAATCCTATAACTCTATTCAAACTAATTCAAGCAAGCCAAACTCAATTCAATTCTCTCAATCATTTTAATTATCCAATAGATCATTTTATACTATTCCAACACTTGCAACCAAGCCAAACAGATCAATTAGACTTAATTAGCCCAAGTTAGCCCATTTGACCTAAAAGGTTCAAATGAGCCAAAACCTAATCAAACCCAAATCAATTATAATCAAAGCCACCAATCAACTTCAAATTTATCATTGAATATATTCTAACCATCTATAGTCTCAATTAGTCCAAATGACTTGACTAAACCACTTAACCCAAAGTGACCTAAAAGATATAATTAAACCAAACTTCATTCAAACTCCCATTGGATCAAATCAAACTATCCAATCTCTTCATTGATGATTGTAGGTCTATTGAACACTTCACTATAATCAATTGAACCTAACCAAGCAAATTTAGCCCCTTAACCCAAGTTGACCCAAAGTGACCTAAAGGGGCAATTGGACCAAATCATGTTCTAAGCCAAATTAATTACAACCAATGATTCTCATCAATCACAAATTGAATATTGAACATGACTCAACAATCAATTGAAGCCAATTAAACTTAACTAAGCCAATTTGACCTCTTGACCCAAGTTGACCCAGTTTGACCTAAAAGGCTAAATTGGGCCAAATCAATTCCTAAACTAAATTGGTTGAAACCAAAGCTTCTAATCAATCACCAATTGAATGTTGGACATGATCCAACCTTTGATTGGACCTAATTTGGTCAACCCAACCCAATTGACCTACTTAATCCAATTTGACCTAAAAGGTCAAATTGAATCAAATCACTCCCTAATCCAATTCAATTCAAATCAACTCTTCCAATCAATCACTAAGGATCAATTAAACATAGACCTAACCCATGTTCAAGCTAATTTACCCAATTTGGTCAAATTGGTCAACACGGCCCATTTGATCCAAATTGAATCATATGAACCAAATCCAAATTAACCCAAATTAAACTAAACTAATTGCACTAACTCATTCCAAATGACCAAATTAAACATAACCAAACTCCCACTTTGACCCAATTTGGTCAATATGGTCAACTTAGCACAATTGAATCCATTTGAACTACATGAATCAAATTGATCCAAACCCAACAAAATCAAGTATAAATCCAACCAAACTTAGCATGAATCATCCTTGGGTCACCATTGACCTGCCCAAGTGGGCCCAATCCATGGTAAACCTTGGTTGGGTCAAACCCATTGAACTAAGCCCTCCAAATGGGATAAAATCCCCATTTGGAAGGGATCTCCACCTCTCCACTCCTTGGCAACTTTGGCCCTTCTTGGATAGAGGACCACTGGCCCAACTTAACCCAAGGCTATTGGGTTCATCCTTTGGCCAAAAGAGGATGAGTTCACCCATGAGTAATAATTAGTCCACCTAAGGAGGAGTAGGCACTCAATGGTAGGCCATTACACTCCCTCGGCCTCTCACACATAGCCACCTCAATAGTCCCTTACCACCTCTAACCACTTACTCTGATTAGGCCTGTCAAAGGTTAAGCCAATCTTAGCCCTTGGTTTAATTATGGAGGATAGTATACTTCTCTCCATTCATTCAAACTCACTAGAGACATTCTCCAGAACATTTTGAGCAATCCACAAGCTTTCCTTAAGCTCTCCATGCACCCCATCATTGTGAGACCAAGCTCCACCTACACCCGAGAAATCTATATGTTCAACCTCACCAAATCTCTGCCAAAACTAAATTAACTTTTCCCACACCTTCACCACACTCCAGCAAACAAAAATGAATCGATTCAACCACCGGAAGGCATCTCTTAACCAACTCCAATGACTTCCATGGCAGTGCTTGGTCCATAGACCGATCGACAGGGAAGCAGTTCAAGATCTTCTCAATAGATATCCGTCTCTTCAAGATAAAGCTACCACTATCAATGGACCACCGATCTCTATCTTAGACGAGGTAAAAATTTGGCAACCATAGATTTGGCCATTAAGTGTTAGTCATTTTCAAAAGAAAATGTGATTTTATGCGACTTTAATCATAGAATCTCCTTAGGTCTCTTCCCTAATCATTTTGGAGTCAATTTTGTTGTCAAATGAGCTTCGACAAGCTCAGATCGAGCAGTGGAAGGCGGGTGGTGTTCACTTCCATCGCTCATGGGACAATGGATCACTGGCCATTTATTTCATGTGATTAGAATGGATGAACATGATTAATCATGCTAGAAATCTCAATTTAATCCCTTCATAATCACGGGATTAATTTCGACCGTCTGATCCAAGATCGGATGATTAAGATGAAACCATGTCCAATGTCGCTAAGTAACAGCCACGTTAGATGTTTTAAATAACCAATACCATGGTGCCACATGGAAAGCGTTGTTGCATCAGCATCGACATGGCACCAACGGGTTAAAATGACTTAATTAAATTCAAAAATGTAATTAAATAGCCAAAACTTCAAAAAAAAAAAATCATAACTAGTTAGAGAAAAATTCAAATATACCCATTTTGGAAAGTTTAGATATAGAAGAATTAAATAAGAAAACCCCTAATAAATATTTAATGAATAGTGTTTAATTAAGGTTTAAAGCTAAGGGTAATTATCTTAATTAAGGCTAAATTATTTGGCTAATTAATTCCAAATTTGGCATGTTGATTTATAGGTTGTCCTTTGCATCCCATATTTTTCTTGGAATTATTAGTCATATGGTTTAGAAAATTCCAAATTTTCAATCCTATATATCCTCTTTAAATGATTTAACAATTATTAGAATTAATGAACACTAAGATTAAGTAATTAAGGTTGATTAATTAATATACATTGTAGGGATAACTTATGGATTCGTTAGGACACCATCTCCTAATGGTTTCAAAATGTATTCTCCTAAAGGGTTTAATTAAAATGTTTAATGATTATGGGTAAATTGAAAAAAATAAATAATGAAATGTGAATGAAATCAATTAAGTAACTCAAGTGCAACCCATTAATCTTTTTTGTGTTTAATAACATAAAGTTGTTAAGTAAATTATGATCTTCCTATAGGTATGGAAAAATCATAAGAGTATTTATCTTAAATCTTTTCTTTCCTAATTTAATTAATTCTTAAACATGAGCCTAATTAAGTTAGATCTCTTTAGTTGCATTGCAAATTTTATTTATTTTCAAAGTATATCATTAAGGCTCATGTTTAGGTAGTTAATAAAATTAAGGAAACTTGAAAGTGTGATCAATTGATCTAATTAATATTTAATTTAATTAATTCATAAAATACATCTAATTTCCTCCCATTAATGTATTAAATAACCAACATGGGAAGGAGTGAACTCTAAGTATTGATTTGTCCTCTTTAAGTTTCAACAATTTGAATATTAAAGTCAAACATTAAAGAAACTTTGATTAGACTTAAGAGATGCTTGTCTAACTCGATTATCCTTAGGTTCTAATGAAATCAAGTATATTGTCTGGTGGTATTCGATTACTTTTTTCATATTATCATAAATGTGCTTGCCATGTGCTTCATATTTTCATGTTTTAAAATTAAAAGCATATGACTGCATTTAAATTGCATGAGTTGGACAAATATTATCATATGGTGTGGCTATTATCATTAGTCAATTCAAACTATTTTGAATCTATATGTTAGTTATGAATTTAATAATGTGAAGCTTAAATTAATCCTTATTATAGATAATTAACTATGTGAAAATGAAATGTTCATTTACTTGTGATCAAAAGATGGCAATTGATGGTTTTACTCTTACATTCATACTTATGTATTCATATATTTGAATTACAAAGTATATAGTCTAGACATCCCAAGAATACAAGGCTTTAAGTAGCCCCAAGGAGGTCTTAGAAAATCTCACTTCCCTAGTTTTACAATTGTACGTACTTGCCTAATTTCATTTATGTGTATGCATATATTAGAACATAAAGTAAAACCCTTTTCTTTTTATCGTTAAGCTTTACATAAGTAAAAGATATTCATACACAACCTTTTCATGAATTTATTTTTATGTTTATGTATATGCTTATATGTGTTTGAATTGGCTAGCATATAGTCTAGACATCCCAAGAACACTAGGCTTTAAGTAGTCCTAAAAGGTCTTAGATAATCTCACTTCTCTAGTTTAACTACATCACATACTTGCTTAAATTCCTTATACATGTTTCGATATGCTTAAAAATGAAATAAAATCTCCATTTATATCAAATCCATGCATCAACATTCATTAAGTGTGCAAAAATATGAGTACATTGCAAGTATTTATATATACATTCTAAATCAAATACAGAAGAAGCTCAAAAAAGGGGAAAGAATTTGGACATTATTGATGATGAAAAAAAGTAGTCAAGTATTATTCATGTGATGGTGATTCAATTTCATTGGTATTAAGATATCTTTCATGTTTGGATAAGATTCCTTAAAGTTAATCTAAACTTTAGCTAAAAATAAAACTCATGAATGATCTCTTAAGGAAGTTCAAGCAATAATAATCTATCTTTGAAAACCAACTTAGTTTAGGGATGAAAGAGCTAAGTCTCTTTCTTCTCTTCATAATGATTAGATCTTAAGTAAGAAGTGAAAAAAATAAAATAAAAAATGCATAAGTTAAAACTCATTCAAGCTAATAAAAGACTTAAAGTGAAACCACATTCAATGGGTAATTTAAACAATCCTAAACCTTCAAAAATCCTAATTTTAAAGCTCAATCAAGACATACCACACTAAGACTTAGCACACACATTAGAGTGCTAAGTCACCGATCCTAGTATTAAGTTAGGTCGGTGTATATTATAGTGATATATTTTATTTTTTGATGTAATATTTTAGACTGGATGTTTGGATTGTCTATGTACAGACTGGATGCTAGGTCGTTATTAGCCTAACAATGATTTATGCTAGGGATTATGCTTGAGGGGTTGCTATAATAATAAATGAATTTAAATGCTCTTACTTGTAGGTGATGATTATATCCCTTAGCATAATCCAATTAGGACAGGTGGGCTTGGTTACTTAAGTGTAGGGTGTTAAGCCCAAATATGTGAAATATAATTGCTTGGTTTATATATTTGTTTTAGCTAACATCAGTTTTGTAGGTGTAGTTAGATTTTATTTTTCATAAAGATGTAATTTTTATAATAGGATTAGGATTAATATTATGGGGTTTAGGATGAGTAGTGGATAGAAAGAAAAGACTTGAGAGGCCCTGTGAAGCTTGGAGTAAGGTAATCTAAAGAAGGAAAGGAGAACAAGAATTGAAGACCACCATAGCATTTATTTCATTTATAAGATTTAATTGTAATCTGAGTTGTATATTGGTAGAGCTCGACTTCCTAATTTATTTTCTTTTTAGGGTGTACGGTGGTACTCGACGCACCAGCCTTCTATTCTCTTATGAAAATCTAAATGTTTGATTGTAATGTATAGATTGTGCAATAGAAATGAAATGCTTTTCATAGGTTTTTTAAAGTGTGTATATTTGATGTGTGGCTTGGATGCGGTAGGCTCTTTAAGATAAAATTAAATTTTCTACTCTCACTAAATTACACATGACTAAATTCTAATACAACTTATAACCTCACTCTAAAGGTTTGGTATATAAATAAGATAATAAAAGATTTAGAAACCTTTTAGCTTATATGCTATAACAACATGCATATCATATTATTTCACTCTTGAAAAATGAGGATCTCCACTTTTGCATGATAGGGGACAAGCTTAGCCTTTGAGAGCAGTCCATTATAGTGGAGAACACCTCTTATAGAAAATTTAGCCCATAACTAAACTTCATCATACATGTAGGCATAATTATCTTAAGCCTCCAAAATAAATATGTCAAAATTATCCAAAAACATATAAATTTTTAACATTAATCTAAGTCATGTTAACATAGCAAACATTATCTAGTCTCTTAAGGAGTGGGTTTAGGATCCTAGCTTCCTTCCTAATTAAATAATAGCCTAACTATCTTGCATCTACATAAGACCGACCTACATGATTTTAGAGCATAGGATGTGTTAGTTGGAAGCCACTTCAGGCAGTTGTAAGTCCAAAAGAGTCGGGTTGTGTTCATTCTCTCTTATAGAATGAGTAGGAAATGCTCAAATACTAGGAAGCCTAGTGAGCACTCCATCCTATCTTTTGGTGAGGCTTTATATATTTAAATGAGAGAGGATTTATTTTATTTGAGTTAAAATTTCATTAGAATGCTAAGGTTTATAATTCATCAACACAAGATTATGGAAATGCCAAAGAGGTGAGAATTTATGCTCGTAGCCCAAAGGAAGCAAGCAACCTCATATCCTAAATCTAGGGAGATTTAACATAAGCTAGAGCATGACCTAAATCTAAGTAGAAAGGAGGTGTAAAGTTTTACCTCCATAAGATATAATAAACTATCTGACTCTTCTTAAGTTACAACCACCTGGAGTGGCCGACAGTTAACACCTCATATGCTTTAAATCCATGTAGCTGGTCTTATATAATTGCAAGATGGTTTAAGCTATTCTTTAATTTTAAAAGAGACTAGAATCTAAACTCACTCCCCAAGATACTAGATCATGTTTGGCATGAGCATATGACTTAGAATAAATGCAAAATCTTTTCAAATTTTATATTATTTTTCACACAACATTTTGGACAAAGGCTTGGGATATTTTATGCCTAAATGCATGATAAAATTTGATTGTTGGCCAAATCAAACGAGAAAGAGTGTGAATCTCCATCATAAAGGGTTGCTCCCATAGGTCAAGTGATCCCTAAAGTGCAAGAATGGAAGATTTCATTTTACAAGGGTGGTATAATATGACATGTATAATATTAGACATACAACATACAACTAAGAGGTTGCTAAATCTTTTAGTTATCTTGATTACAGCCTAAGTTTTAAAATGAGGTTAAAATTTGTTTAAAAGTTAGTTATGAGCTGTTAATCGAGTAAAAAAATTATTTTTTTCCTAAGAGCCTACTGCATCCATGCTACACATTCAATCATCAGTCATTAAGAAACTATGAAAATCATGCTTATTTTAGTGCACAAACTAAACACAACAACAATCATTTTATAGACTATCATGAAAGAATAAAAGGCTGGTGCAGCTGGGTACCAGCGTACATCCCAGAGAAGAGAAAAGGTTGGGTAGCCGAGCTCTGCTCTTATACAACTCAAAATTACAAAATAATATTATAATTTAGAATTGAATACATGCTATGGGAGGTCTTCATTTTTCATTTCTTCTTTCTTCTTTCTTCCTTCTCTTGATTTGATTTGCTCCAAAGCATCACAGGGCCTCCCGGGACTAAGCCTTCTAGCCACTGCTCATCCTAATCCCCATAGCACTAATCCGAATTCCTATTGTAAAATTATATTTTATGGAAATGTTAATCTAACTATACAACTACAAAATATATATTAGCTACACATAAATACAAACCCAAGTAGTTATATTTCATAATTTGGACTTAGCACCCTACACATGGGTTACCAAGCCCACCTATGCTTACATGGATTATGCTTAGGGGCATAAGAAACTTGCAAATATAACATTAATATTTATTTTTGAGCGACCCCTTAAGCATAATCCCCTATAAAAAATAATATTAGGAAACCAATGGCCTAATATCTAGTCTACAATCCACATTCTTAACATTCAGTCTAAAATATTACATTATAAATAAAACACTTCATCATTATAGACACCATCCTAACCTAAAGCTAGAAGTGGTGACTTAATATTCTAATGTGTGCGCTTGGGCTTCATATGGTATGTCTTAGCTAGGCTTTTGAATTATAATTTTCTAAGTTTTAAAATTGTTTAAGTTAACATGAGGGATGGTTTCATTTTAAGTTGTTTAAAGAATTGCAATTTTTAATTGAATTTTATTTTGTTTCATTTGATTTACACTTAGCATCTAAGTGTAGAGAAGAAAGAGGCTTAACCTCCTTCATCCCTACCCTATGTTATTTCCTAAAAGCACATTTTTATGATTTAGTTTTTTTTAGTGAATGATTTATTAAATATTTAATTAATCTTAAGTTTAGGTTAACCTCAAATAATTATATTCAGCTTGAAAGACATCTTAAGATTAATGTGATTGAATTACCATCACATGGAAAATGTTAAACCATTCATTTTCATCACCCATAACATGCATATGATTTAACACTTAGTAGACCTATACATGCAACATATTTTGGCATACTTAAATGATTATGAATACATACATTTGGTAGAAAAAAAAGGATTCTCATTTTTTTAATCAAATACACACACACGTGTATAAAAAATGTAAGCAAGTACGTGCCATTATTTAAATTAGAAAAGTGAGATAATCAAATGATCTCATTGGGGCTACTTAAAGCCTCGTATTCCCGGGATGTCCAGACTATGTACTTGCTATCTTAAATACATCTCAATGTATATACAACTATAGAAATAGAAATCACTCAAAAGATTATATTTTGGGTTGAATTATTTATACATGTAAAGTAAAGCTCAATCTAAATTCTAATATAAATATACATATGAATGAAATAAAATAAACATGTGCCTTTGCTATCCAGAGAAGTGAGATAATCAAATGTCCTCCTTGGGGCTACTTAAAGCCTCGTATTCTTGGGATGTCCAGACTATATACTTGCTATCTTAAATACATATGAATGTATATACAACTATATAAATGAAAATCACACAAAAAATTATATTTTTTGTTGAATTGTTTATACATGTAAAGTAAAGCTCAATCCAAATTCTAATACAAATATACATAGGAATGAAATTAAACAAGCATGTGCCTTTATTAACTAGGGAAGTGAGATAATCAAATGACCTCCTTAGGGCTACTTAAAGCCTCATATTCCTAGGATGTCAAGACTATATACTTATTATCATTTAAACATATGTAAATCCATACATGAATATAGGAAAGAAAGCACTGCATTCACATGTTTAAGCTATAAACATATGCAAATCATATGCATATATTCATAACTACTATCACTCCAAATGTTATTATCAAATTGTAACTTTTGGAAAATAATTTTAAATTTATTAGTGATAATAGCCACACATATAATAAGATTAAGCTAATACATGTAATTTTGCATAAGTAAACTTCATTTAATTTTGAAAATATGAATGCATGATATCACATGCCATACAGTATTTATAATGATTAAAAATAAATATCCAAACATCTCCACATAATTCATTTAACTACACTAATTCCTAAGGACAATCACATTAAATAAAACAACTTAAGGAAAACCAAAGCTTCTTATTAATTTTGATTTTTTTTTTACTTTTAATTGAGCTTAAAGAGGAAAGATCATTTGTTAATTTCCATCTCATTCTCATGTTGATAATTTTAATTTGCTTAAGGAAAGATAATTAAGTGATTTTTATAATTTAATTTAGTTGAACCATTAAATAATCCATTTAATTACCCTTTCCTATGCTTCTTTAATTTTAATTAACCATTTAATCTTGAGCCGCAAATGACATGCACATGAGATAAATAAAATTGCAATGCTCCTAAAGACCTAATGCAATTGGCTCATAATTAGAGATTAATTAGATTAAAGAATCTAATTAAGTACTTTCATGATTTTCCCACACTTATGGGCCAATCATAATTTTTTAAGGGTCTTTATGTTATTAAACACATAAAGAGGAACCCTTAATTTAAATGTTAATCATCTGAAGTGATTATCAATTTAATTTAATTTGATTTCATTACTAATTGATTAATTAATCTCTTATTTAAACATTTCATTAATTAACTCTCTTTAATAAATGAATTTGAAAAGTAATTAGAAAGAGATCCTAATCACTCTCCCTCGTCACCTCCCTATTATCAGTGATTAATGAAGTTAAATTAATTAATCTTTACTGTTTGGGACTTTAGATAATTACTTTGAATTTCAAATTCCCTATTTACATAACTAATAAATCCCAAGAAAATCATGGGAGGCAGAGGTCATCCCATTAAATCAACATGTCAAGTTTGGAATTAATTGCCCAAGTAATTAGAGCTTAATTAAGTTAATTAAGGAGACATTCAAACCTTAATTAAGTCTTAATCACTATTCAAAAATCAAATGAATTTATTTTTATTAAATTATCCTCTATTTAACTTTTCCAAAATGGGTTTAGTTATATTTTTTGGATTTTCCTATAATTAGTCATGATTTTAGGAAGTTTTAGAGCAATAAATCATATTTTAAACCCTAGTTAATGTCTAGTCCCGTCGGCGCCATGCGGGAGGTTGACATGGCAGCACTTTCCATGTGGCGTCATGGGGTGTGCCACTTAAAACGTCTGACGCGGTACACTGACTCAGCGATGGTGGACGCTCTTTCATCCCCGCCGTCTGATCCAAAATTAGACAATGGCGATTAATCTCATGGTCCCTAAGGATTAAACCAAATAAATCTAATTGAATTAATCATGGTCATCCATTCCAATCATGTGGAATGGACAGTGTATATCCTTCATCAATCAAGCGATAAAAGACAGACACTGTCTGCCCTCCTCCACTCGATCTGAGCTAGCCAGAGCTCATAAGGCCTCGAGATCGAATCCAAAAACTTCAAGGAAGAAATATAGAGGGATCTAATGGTGGAAATCTCATGAGAACATGATTTCTTTCACAAAAGACCAACTCCTAAGGCTTTTTCTATGGTTTGTTAGAGTTTACCTCGCTGAAGCTCAGGACCGGTAGTCTATCGACTAAGGAAGCTTCATCTTGAAGAGATGAAGCCCTGTTGAGAAGGCATCTTTCCTCCTTACCGGTGGCTCTATGGACCAAATGCCACCAAAATTCTTGCCTAAGTTTTTCTTGGATGGGTCTCCGGTGCTTGAATCAATCATGAATCGATTCGTTCTTGATCATCGGAGCTAGGGGAAGGTGTGGGTGAAGTTAATTTAAACATGGTTGAGGTTAAGTGAGGTTGGAAGAAGATAGGCTTCAATTTGGCTCGGGTTTGATGTCGTCAGCAATGGTGAGGCCAATGGAGCATGGGGAAGTGCTCGGGAAGCTAGTCTCCTGACTCTCAAGCTCTTTGGCTACTTTGATTGTGTGTGTGAATGAAATAGGGAGGAGTATACTCTCTTTCCCCTCAAATTTGATGGCTTGGATTAGGTTCTACCTTGGCCAGATGTCTGCCAGCGTAGGTGGCCGAGGACATCAGAGAGATGCTGATATAGCTTGGTTTGAGTGGGTGAGGGTCTGAGGTGGGATACCATGGCTTGTTCTTATTTCCCATGGTGAGCTTAGCTCACCTATTTTGACCAATGGTTGACCCAACCAGCTTGAGGTTAGGTTAGTCATAGGGTCAAGGGTCCAAACTAAGCTAAGGGTGGCTGCCAAGTACAAAGGAGGGGGTTGACCACCCAAAAGTGCATTTTATCCTACGTGGAGTGCTTTACCCAATTGGTAATTATTAATCACATTTTTAGAATGAGCTCTCAACCCCTCCATCTTAAATATAGGACTTCCTTTAGAATTTAAGAGTTCCTTAGTCTTAAGACACATATAGTGATTAGGTGTACACTTAACCTAGCCCTAAAGACTTAGAAGACTTAGCCAGAGGAATAAGTTATGCCTTAGGGGTGTTAGGAAAATTTGCCTACCCTATAGCTTGAAACATTCCTCACTTCCTTCCATCAAGTCAAACTCCAAATCAAATCAACATCAAAGCTTAAACCAATTTCAACTTAATTGATTTCCTCCAAACCCAAATCAATTCCACATGATTGAAACCCATGATTGAAACCAATGATTGAAGCTCATGATTGAAATTCCAAGTTCAAAATATTTCCATAAGTCATTTGATTCCCTCTCATGGACTTAGCCTAAATTAAATATAAATCAACTCAAATTCAATGAATTTTCTCACAATCTACTTATATTCTCATTTATATTCACATATATAAATGAAATATAAATTCAAATCAATCAAACTAAACCCAAATAAAAAATTAAATCCAAATTTTAAAAAAAATCATTCTTAAGTCCATTGATTCCCTCTTATGGACTTAGCTCAAATCAAGTTGAAATCACTTCAAATTCATGAAATTTTTACATAACCCATTTATATTTTCATTTATATTCACAAATACAAATGAAATATAAATTCAAAAAAAATCAAAAATCAATTCAAAAATCAAGTCCAAATTCAATCAAAATCAAACCTAAGCCTTTCAAGTCAATTCTTGAACTTAGACAAATCAATTTCAAATCAAGCCAAACCCTTGATTTTTCTTCATGATTCAATCAATCCTTCAATCATGAATCCAAATATAAACACAAACTTCAATCATCAAACTAAAACTAAATTCAAAAATCAAACCCAAGTCAAACTCATGTTCACCATTTGAACTTGAAATTGTCAAGTGGATTAAAACCCATTTGACTTCAAATCACTTGCAAATGGATTTATATTTCAATCATAAATTCATATGTGAGTTCAATCAAACTCAAATTATGCCTTGATCAAGTCATTTGACCTACTTAGGCTCACTTGACCCAAAGTGACCTAAAGTACCCTTATGAGCCAAATTCTAATCCTAACCAAATTGGATTGAACTAATCCCACCTAAGCCTCACATTGTGAGTAACAATCATCATAAGATGATCAATCACTCAAATTGGGTCAAACCAAGTCAACCCTAAGGATTGACCAAGTCAACCCTAAGGATTGACCAAGTCAACACTTAGCCAAAATGAAATCTAAACTAGCCAAAATCCACCATAGGTCAAATTCATTGAAACCCTTGATCAAAACTCATTCATGATCAATGTTTGAACTTGACCAAGTCATCATTTGAGCCTAACCTAGCCCAATTGGCCACTGGACCCAAGTTGACCCAACTTGACCTAAAAAGTCAAATTATGTCAAAACTTGATCTAAGCCAAACTGATTGAAACCAATGGGTCAAGTTCATTCCAAAATGATTGTTGAACTTGACCAAAGCCTCAATTAGTCAGCTAGACCCAACCTAGCCCAATTGACCATGAACCCAACTTGACCTGAAAGGTTAAATTGAGCCAAACCCAAATATAAACCAAATTGATTGGAAACAAAGATATCAATCCATTTCAAATGACCAACAAAACATAAATCAACCGATGATCTAACCCAAATAAGTCAAATGGGTCAAATTGGTCAACTTGATCCATTTGACCTAAATGAAATCAAATGAACCAAATTCAAATATAAATCAAATTGAAATAAACCAATGATGCCAATATATTTCAAATGGTCATATGAACTTGACTTAACCCTTGGTGTGACCCAATTTGACCAATTGGTCAAGTTGACCCATTTTGACCTAAATGGGTCAACATGAGCCAAATTATATCAAATCAACTCTAAATTCATTGAAACTTGGCCCAACCCATTTTTCAATCATACCAAACATATTCAAATTAAAATCCAAGCCAAATGACCATTTTACCCCTAGGTCAAAGGGTAAATTTTGG
Organism: Cymbidium sinense; assembly: GCA_021442155.1. Lineage (NCBI taxonomy): Eukaryota > Viridiplantae > Streptophyta > Magnoliopsida > Asparagales > Orchidaceae > Cymbidium > Cymbidium sinense. The sequence continues at coordinate 32,906,486 of CM038229.1, forward strand.
CCAAATTCTCTTGGAATTTGGTCAAATCCTCTCCATGGCCACTTGGCACCCTCTTAGTGGACCAAGTGGACACTAGCGAGTGTGGTGCACCTAACCCATTGGGTTTGGGTCAACCAAACCCAACCCAAGGTCAAATGACCACCCCCATGGAAATAAGCACATGGGGATCATTCCTCCTCTCATTTTCCACATGTGCAACTTCTCCACTGCCCTTTTATGGCCAAACCAACCCATGTGCAAACCCTAAACGGCCTAACAACCCATTGCATGAGGTCAATTGATCAAAAATAGAATCTCTAAGCTTGGTAGTCTGATTGCTCTAGGGGGGATATACTACCCCTAATTTTATTTCAATTCAATAGTCTCTAATTTGGTTGAGCTTAGGGAAGCAAGAGGAACCATTTTCAAGTCTCCCCAAGCCTCCTAGAGTTAGTTCAAATTTCCCATTTCTCGATTTTCTTAGACTAAAAATAGGGGAGCTCCCTCACTAATCCAACTCACTCAATACTCTAAACCAATCCAATTGACTTTGCAAGCTTCATCAAGGAACTCAATCGAGTTCACCCAAGCCTTCACACAAGTTCTCCAAGCAAAGGTGGATTACTCTTGACAAAGGCTGAGTCCACTTGAAGGTGAACTTGGTCCATAGGGAAATCCATCCAATTTCAACACCTCAAAACTTCAACAAGGCTTCATCTCCACTAGACGAAGCTACTTCAAGGAATTGAGCACTAGTGATAGCCTCTGGGTGAGGTATGCCATTAAATTGAGCTTAAATTAGCCATGGTGTGGTCCTTTGTGAAGTGAAGTCTCATCCCATGAGGATCTAGCCATTATATGTGTTCCTCTTTACTCTTAGATGGTGTGGGTTGAATTTTGTTTCAATCTGAGCTCAATTGAGCTCGGATCTTCCCCTAGAAGATGGACGGTGGTCATCTCCCATTGGAAGATCAGGATGGATCATGGCCCATTCATCCATGCATTTTAGATGAACGGCCATGATCAAGACACGTAGATACGTCATTTTAACCCTTAATAATCGAGGGCTTGATCTCAGTCGTCTGATCCTTGATCGGACGGATGGGGAGAAAGCGCATAGCACTACCGCTAATGCAGTGCTATGATGTGACAACTTAACTGGCCTCTCCCATCTTGCCACATGGAAAGTGCAGCTGCGTCAGCCTCCACGTCATGGTGATGAGATTAATCACTTAATTAGGCTACTTAATTAAAGAAAAATCATAGAAACTTCAAATATTCATATTTAATTGTAGAAAAATCAAAAAAATATGAAATAAATTGCATATAAAGGATAATTAAATGTATAATATAATAAAATTGATTTTGATAGATTTTGAGTAGTGTTATTTTCTAAATTTGGGTTTTATTGAGAATATAATTAGGCTGATTACCCTCTCATTTTTCCATTAATCTCAAACTTCTCATGTGTGTTTAGTGGGATGACTTCTGCCTCCCCTAATTTTCTTGGGATTTATTAATGGTTTAATTAGGGTAATTTTTGGATTCATTCCTAATTACTCTCCTAACATAATTAAGCCTAATTAAGTGTGTAATCAGTGGTTTAATCCCTTGATTGAGTTAATTAAGGTTTGTTTAAATGAATAGGAGATTTAAGGAATAATTTTGGGATATTTTCCTTAAGCTATTCCTTAAACCCCTTCTTTCTTCCTTAATCTAAATTTAATTAAGGATTAATACCTACCTAATTAATTTGATTAAATTTTAAAATCTTCCAGAACTTAACTAAGTCATCTTAGGTAGGTGCTTTGGTGTTCAATAACCTAAGTGCATTAAGGAAATCAAAATCTAACTCACATGTGTGGGAAGGGTAATGAAATTACTTAATTTAAACCCTTTAGCTTAATTAATCATTAATCATGAGCCAAATTGCATTAGGCCATTTTCTTCTTAGGAGCATTGCCGATTTAAATTCCATGTGTTGTTTTATTTCATATCATTGGCTTATAATTATTTGGTTAAATATGCTAAGGTGGTATAGGTAAGGGGTAATTAATACATTTAATGTACACTTTAACCTAATTAAAACATAAAAGTGACCTAATCACCTAAAAATTAAATAAAAATAATATACCTATAGGGGAATGGGTTAGGACCAACAAACCCTCTTCACATTTCTCAAATTGAAATCAAACTCAAAATCAAACAAAAATTTCTTTAAAACCAAAATTGATTTGCTTTAAATAATTCTATTCCATAGGATTGTCTTTAGGAATTAATTAGGGTGAATGAATTTACATTGCTTTCATCACTTTATTTCTTTCTAGCATGCTAAATATGTATGCCATATAAAAATCATGCATTCATTCCTTTTAAAAATCAAAAATAAAATAAAATATTTTATTTATGTCAAATTGAATGGTTTGGCTAAAGTAAAAAAATATGAATGGATATTATCACTATTAAATTCAAAATTATTTTTAAAACTTATAAATCAAATATCAAAAATGAAAGGTATGCTACTTATACTTTATTTATAAGCTTGCATATGAATATAAAAAATGTGTCTTATGTTTGCTTCCTTTCGTTCCTCATAACATGGATTTGAATAAGATTTTCAAAGTGTATAGTTCTTTTAAAAAAATATAACACTTGCTTAAAATCTACTCTTATCATCTTCCATGTTATAACTTAAGAAGGATCTTTACATTTACACACATAAATTGCATAAATAAACCAAAAATTAAATAAACATAAACTTTACATCTTTCTTTTTCCATTTATCTCTTCTAAACATGCATATGTATTTAAGGAAAGTGGTATATTAGTCTGAAAAATCTCGGGATTGCAAGGCTTTAAGTAGCCCTAAGTAGTTCTTGTACCTTACACCCCTGGTGCTAAAAATGGCATTGAACTCACTTATGTCTTTCATACATACACATGTGCATATGAATAAAGGATAAAAGAATAACCTTTTTCTACTTAATGAAAATCATGCATCATAAAGCATTCCAATTTTCTTAAGTAACATTTCTTAGCATTCATCATACTTAGGATTCATTCATATGTATGTTATATATGTTGGGAAATAAATGAAGTGATGTGTGTTTTGTGATATCAATTCACATTACTTAATCTTAAAATGCCTTTCTTTTTGAATAGCTTTTTTAGGGGAAATCTAAACTTAGGATTTATTAAAACACATAATAATACATTCACAAAATAAAATCAAATATGAATCCACTTTAGAAATTACTTAGGGTAGGGAAAGAAAGAGAAGTTCTCTTCTCTTTTCCCTCTCTTTACAACTTAGTAATTAATTATTGTATTCACCTAAACCAAATTAAAAATACAAAATATAATTAACCCCAAAATAACTAAACAACTTAAATTAAAACCATCTTCTAAGTTAAACATTTTCATACTTAATAAATCTAAACCTTAAATCCATAGCTAAGCATACCACACAAACCTTTTAAAGCACACACATTAGGCTAAATCACCACTTCTAGCTTTAGGTTAGGGTGGTGCATGGTTTGATGTTTGCTTTTATTTTGTAATGGTTTGTTTTAGTCTGGATGTTAGGGTGTATGTGCGTAGACTGAATGGTAGGATGATTTAGTCTAATCATTATCTTTTGCAGGGGATTGTGCTTAAGGGGTGCTGTAATAAATAAAAATATAAATGCTTTTTCCATGTAGGTGCTTATACCTCTAAGAATAATCTAATAGGCCACATGGACTTGGTTACCCATGTGTGGGGTGCTAAGTCTAATATATATGCTTGGGATTTGTATGGTTTGTTTAGCCAATCTATTTTGCAGGTGTTAGTTAGATTTATTTTTTTTCTTTTCATGTACTTTTATAATTAAGATTTTGGAATAATTATTATGGGGGATTAGGATGAACATTGGTCATAAGATCTCATCTTATATATCATGTGAAACTTTTGGAGCAATCACCTTCCAACCATCATGCTTGGTTACCTAATTTATTTTTGAGTTTGTGCGGTGGAGCCCGACCACAAATGGCATTTTATTCTTTTGCATTAGCTTTACAAAATGTTTGATATTTTTTTAGCTTGTGCATTAGAAATGGTATATTTTTCTAGTTTCTTCCTTGCTTGATGTATGGCCTGGATGACGATTAGGCTTTTAGGGAAAAATAAATTTTCTACCAAATTAAACAACTCATAACCTCACCTAATGCTTAGGCTAAAAATCAAGATAAAAGAATTAGCATCCCCTTAGTTGGATGTGTACTTTCTTTTCTAACATCATGCATAAAAGCATATTCTTTCACTCTTGATTGGAGGGCTTCCATCTTTGCTAGAGAACTTGGCTTGACCTGTGAGAGCCATGGTGGAAACACACCTCTTTATCTTGCTGATTTTTGGCCCATAATCTTACTTCTCATGCATTAGGCTTATGAATCCTATAGCCTGAGTCAAATGATTGTCCTAAATGAAAATAAAATATATAAAAATTTGCATTATATTTAAGTCATTATTCATGCCCTTACATGATCTAGTCTCTTTAGGGAGTATGTTTAAGGACTTAGTCTCTTTCTAAATAAATAACAACCTTACTATCTTGCATAAACATAAGACTTGCTACATGAATTTAAAATCATAGGAGGAGTTAGTTGGTGGCCACCCCTAAGTGGTTGTACGTTCAACAGTCGGGTGGTTTATCCTCTCTTGTGGAGGTAAACCGAATACCCATTTTTGCCTTAGATTTAGGTCATGCTTTTGGCCCTTTCCAAAGCTCCCTTGATTTAGGTTTAGAGATTATTACTTCCCTTTGTGGGTTATGAGCATAAATCCTCACCTCTTAGGCAATTCTATGATCTTGTGTCATGGAATCATAAGCCCTATAATTCTAATGAAAATTCAACTCAAACACATTAATTCAATTTCAAAAATGAAAGCCCAACCATAGGGTAGTATGGGGTGCTTACTAAGCTTCCTAGTATCTTAAGCATCCCATACTTATTTTCATTTGGCTTCGATAAGAACTCCCTCTTCTTGATCGATCACACATGGTTTTCCAAAAATAAATCAATCGCTTGATAGTCCTACATTTTCAAAATCTTTGGAGACAATGATCATTTACCTTAATCGAGAGTATTCCTAAGGAATCATGTTCCTTAGGATGTAATTAATTATGGAGGCTTGCCCCTATAGGGAACTTAACGAACCTGGTATTAACATAAAATCTACTTTATTTTTCCATATAAAGTAGGGGAAGAATCTCTGGTATATTTTGAAGACCCATAGTCCTTAGGATTCTTTATTGATGTGATTAGGTCCATTATAGGGTGATGACTTCTGTCTGTCGAGATAGTACACCTCTCCTCAATATCGTATCTAACCCTAATAAGAATATCTATGAATCTGTATGGTATTCCAACAAGTTGTATTTTATTTCTTTTTTTTTTCATTTATCCTTCTTTTCTGAAAAGGAAGGGGATAGATGAAGGTAGGAAGAATATAGAAATTTCACCATAAATTTTCTACTATGGTTTCTCTCCATCTTTGGTAAATGATCATTATTTCCAAATGATAGTGGGTTTGTACTTTGTATGAATCAAGACTATCTTTTTTTTCCATTGGCACTTAGCTTATTTCATCCTTAAGTTAAGCTAAAACATCTTTAGGTTTTAGGACCTCACCATGTTGGTCTTAAAACTCCGTTTTTCAATGGGTGAAAATAAAAATCTAATAAAAAATGATTAAAGACTTCCTCTTTACCATTTTTATGATAAGGAAAGGTTCATTCTAAAAATAAAGATAAAATAAATCTTTCATGAAAGTCTTGCTTTTCAAAAGCACTTTTCAAAATACATAATAAAATATCACATTTACATCTAATTTTTTCATATTATACTAAAAACATTTAAAAAATAAAACCAACACATATTTTCTAAAAGCACAAATGAACTTCTTTACTCAATTCATTTTATGAAGACTTCATTTTCAAAATAAAATTCAACAATCATGAAAAAAAAAAAGCAAAATTTGAAGATGGGCCTTTCCATTCAATACATCCAAATGTGTTGGATGGATGTTATCTTCAAGCAAAATCATAACTTTGAAATTCCACTCAACACATTCCACATGTGTTAATTAAATTTTCACCTTTCAAAAGCACATATGAAACCTCTCCATTCAATATACACATTTATTGAATGGAGGTTTCATTTCAAAATCAAAATAAACTTCAAAAGCACATATGAAATCTCCATTCAATATACCACATTTATTAAACTAAGCACATATAGAACCTCTCCATTCAATATACATTTATTGAATGGAGCTCATTTCAAATCAAAAATAAACTTTCAAAAGCATATGAACCTCTCCATTCAATATACCCACATTTATTGAATGGAGTTTCATTTCAAATTAAAATCAAAAAATAAACTTTCAAACATTGAACATCTCCATTCAATATACCCAAATTTATTGAATGAAAATTTTATCTCAAATAAAATGACATTATTTTGAAAATACCACATATTCCATATATGAAGTTGGAATTTCCTCTTTTTAAAAGCAAAATCACACATGAAAATACACATTTGAAAAATGACATTGATTTCCATCTTAAAACCCAAATTTCTAAAGGATCTCTTTTTTAAAATCAACAAACAAAAATTTTAAAACAAATTTTTGGAATTTCATTTAGCATACCAAATTTTCAAATGAAATCTCTATTTCACAAAATTTCAAAACACATTGGAACTTCATTCTAGCACCATATTTGCTAAGTGAAGTCTCCATTTTCAAAATAAAATCTAAAACAAAAACACTTTTGGAACTTCATTCTTAGCATACCATATTTTCTAAAGTGAAGTTTTCATTTTCAAAACAAAATCAAAAAACACAAAAATTTGAAACACATTTTTGGAATTTCATTTAGCCTACTCAAATTTACTAAGTGAAATCTCCATGTCACAAAATTTTAAAACACATTAGAACTTCATTTTAGCATACCACATTTACTAAAGTGAAGTCTCCATTTTTTTCAAAACAAAAATCCAAAACAAAAAAAAAATTTTGGAACTTCATTCTTTAGCATACCATATTTTCAAAAGTGAAGTTTTCATTTTCAAAACAAAATCAAAAACTTAAAAAATTGAAACACATTTTTGGAATTTCATTTAGCATACTCAAATTTGCTAAGTGAAGTGTCCATTTCATAAAATTTCAAAACACTTTGGAACTTCATTTTAGCATACCACATTTACTAAAGTGAAGTCTCCATTTTTCAAAACAAAAATCCAAACAAAAGAAACACTTTTGGAACATCATTTTAGCATACCACATTTTCTAAAGTGAAGTCTCCATTTTTCAAAAGAAAATCCAAAATAAAAAGAAACACATTTGGAACTTCATTCTTTAGCATGCCATAATTGCTAAAGTGAAGTTTCCATTTTCAAAACAAAATCAAAAACACAAAACTTTGAAACACATTTTTGGAATTTCATTTAGCATACTCAAATTTTCTAAGTATGGTGTCCACTTCACAAAATCCAAAACACATTGGAACTTCATTTTAGCATACCACATTTGCCAAGGTGAAGTCTCCATTTTCAAAACAAAATCTAAAACAAAAGAAACACATTAGGATTTCCTTAGCATACCCAAATTTTCTAAGGATCCTATTTTTCAAAATCAAAATCTCTAAAACAAAAAAAGAAACACATTAGGATTTTTCTAACATCATTTTCTAAGAATCTATTTTCAAAATTTTCAAAAACAAACACACTTGGATTCATAGCATAACTAAATGAAATTCCATTTTCAAATCACAAATGATTCACAAAATAAGAAAATAAAGAAAAGAAGAAATTGTTTTCAAACACTCATAGCATACCCAAATTTGCTAAGTGAGTATTCATCTCAAATCAAAAATCATTGACCATTTACTTTAACATACCCTAATTTGTTAAATAGGGCACTCAAAATCATTAAAATTCAAATATGAACCTATGGAGCATCTCTTCAAAAATATTTGAACCCATTTTCAACATATCAAATTTGTTGAAAGTAGATTCTACATCAAAATTCTCTTTCCAATCAAATCTCAAATATATTCTAAATCATTTGAGAGTTAACACTTTCAGATGTTGAGTATGGGTTCAAATAAATTCAAATTCAAATTCAACAAAGCAAGAGAATGATTCAAGTTTGTTTCACATTGTAGTTGTCAATTTTCTTGATCTCAATTGTACAATTTGATTCAATGGCGAAGTATGTGTTCATTTCCCATGGGATGGATCTTGCGAGGCGCCTTCCCTCGACTATGCCCACCTCATCCACTTTGGATGAGGTTGAGGGCGAATCACATGAGGGGACCTCCTCCCGATATTAGTAGGAGCATGGTGGTCAGGAGGTCATTGGTTGACATGCCATCAAGATTTTCTTTGAAGAGGAAGGTATGGATTCTCCCATGGCGGCGGTGTGATTACCAGGATGCACATTGTTCCCATGCTATCTATTGGGGCTAGCACCCACTTGTAGCACCTTCAGGGGAAGGCTCCCATTGTCTCCCCCCTTTTGAGGTTGGGTCTGTTCTTACTCTCACCTACCGGTGAAAGAGAATAGGCGCATGATAAAGTGGTACCAGACTGATTGCTATGGAGATGGTGGACCTGGTCTTTGTTGAAAGTTTCACGTTGGTTTCCCATTATAACAAATGTTCCATCCTCTCTTTGGGTGAGAGAGGATGTCAGGATCTACTTCACCTCCCTTGGTCAATTAGCCACTAGTGATGAGAAGGAGGTCATATGCCGACCTCCATTAAGTTCTATGCCAGGTTGGCAGAGCCTACGGACGATTTGATTTCAGGGCTCAATTTGATTTAAGATCCATTATCCCTCACAGCATGGAGAAGCATATTTGACAAGAGAGGGCCAAGGAGTCCCGTACTTCAATTCATATCACCAGTCGGGAGAGACAGAGGTTCAACAAGCAGTCAGTGGCCTCTACACTTATTGATTTTCTTGATCGACGTGCTCATGGATCGATCATCTTACAATATTTTTGCTCGAAGGCCACATCATAGGAGAGCATCTCTATCTAGAGAGTCGGTGCCTCCACCCTACATTCACATCTCTGTCCATGTTCCGGCATCTCTTCGCCAAAGGCCATGAAGGCATCCGGGAGAAGGACCGTTGTGATCGGTATGGCAGAGATCCCATCCATCTACACCACCTCGTGGTGAGGCAGCTCTTTCTTGACCTTGCCCCTAGTGGTGAAAGGAATACCTTGAAGCATCATGGTCATCCCACCACCTCCATAGACATAAGATGGTTACAATAGTTCGGGGAGAAGGTGGCATTGATTACTATGATGATAGAAGCCTCCAGTGTCACCATGAGGGGATAGTCGTGAGCATATTTCTTCCGTATAGCCTCAGGTTGACTCTCCCAAGGGAGGTAGGTGCCTCACAATGATAGTGATCCCCGTCGGCAAGTCATTTGTGCTTCAGATGGATCATTCTCTAGATGATATAGTAGCCATTATTTCATGGGAAGAAAGAGATCTGATATGATTGATCGAAAGAAGGTCGCTTTGATCCCAATGAAGATGATTTATTGGAGATCTAGGGGTTTGCATGGTGGATCAAGGGATCCCTCCAGAGTAGCAAACTATGGAAGGTGTTGAGGCCAGCGAAGACATAACCCACTTGACAACACCTCCTTTAGTAGATAAGAAGGATGAAAAATAGATAGATGGAGAAGAATCAAGATCTTGGTATTGTTAGCACTTCAAAACCAAGGTTGTCCATCCTACTATATGAGACTAATCGACGAGTTGGTGCATGTCTTGGATCCAAGACTTTACCTCCAGAGCAAGTAGCAACATGTATAGAAGGTAGTGGATAGTACCTCCATATAAAAAAAGATCAAGCATGGTTGAACTAGCGTGAGAAGCATTGGCTCAAGCGAGGAGGATCATCAATTCAAAGTGGACCTTACCAGAGGAATTTGATGCAATCAATATCCTGGGGTTTTGTGCCACCTTCTTTCAAGAGTTTTGATGGCGGTGAGAACCAGGTATATTGCATTTTGAGTCATTATTGCAACATTGGTGGCAGTGATGCTTTAATCTTCCATCTCTTTGTCAGTAGCGTAGCGGGTATAGCATTTGATTGGAATGCTGAACTTCCCAATAGTTCAATGAAGACTTTTATTGAGTTGGAGCAACTCTTTATCAAGAGGTTTGCTGGAGCTCAGCAAAGGGTCACTATTGGCAATCTCATGGCTCAAAAATCAGTGAGTCCTCATTGATTACATTCTCGGATGCATAATTTGAGTATGAAATCAACCACGCATCTAAATAGCATGCCATCAGATTCTTAAGAATATCCATGGCGTCCTTCATGCTCAAAGGTTTCACCATCAAAACTTTGAGAAATTAATCAATAAGGCGCTAGCTTGCAAGGAGAAATAGCATTCCTTGATCTACCAACAAAGCCAAAGCTAGAAGGTATGAGAAAAGCAAGGGTGATAGCAGATAAGGGAAATGGCAGAGCTTTGAGAAACTGCTCCACGGCTCACTTCCTCCCTCTACCACTCCAGCCTCATGCTCCCGCCATGGCTACACTACCTCTCCTCCACATCATCAGTAGCAACGGTACACATACCCATCGCCAGGTAGCTACAGTCCACCTACTTTTTATATAAACATAACAAGCCTTATTCATTTAAGAGGGAAATGAAGATCTTTAAGAATCTCTTAAAAAGCGATTTCTAACTACAGAACCTAGAGAGAAGGAAGTGGGCAAAAGCATGATCTAACTTTTCCCCTACCACTATATGCTAGGTCATATTTTGGAATATTTCTTCACATTTAAGGACTAGCTTGAACATAGCTTCAAGATCGGTGCTACAATCTTCTCGAAAGAATACCTTGTGGAACATCCATCCAGTTCCATTAAGGTAATCCTTGGGGATAGTTGCAATCCTTCTAAAACCAAATAAGGTTGGGATATTTCCTTATCCAAAGTCTTTTAGAAAATTATATCGAAGATCAAGAAACTTTCCTTGTAGGTTCTTGAGTCAGCTCAAACCTCCAACATCAAGGAAGGTTTGGAAGTTACCAGAGCTAACTCAGAGAAAGGGGGAGCTCAATAGCGGCGGCAAGATGTGTGCCGGGCAAGAGCACAACCGAGTCCAACCTCAGTCCACCATGTACTACCATCAATGACTACCACTATTTATTTAGCTCTACTTCTTGTAGTAGACATCTTGTATCGGCGGATGAGGGCATCAAATCTCTCATGCCTCTTACTTTACATAATTTCTACTTTATACATCCTATCAAATCCAAGAAATTGAAGAATAAAGCTAGCTTGAATTATATCTATGTCACTTTAGATGGGTTGTCTAATCTAATCCTAATGATAACTCTTCAAGTCTGAACAATAACGATAATAATTTTGATCTTCCTCTTTCTGATTCAGAGTTGAATTTTTTTACTCTGAATACTACAGGTTTGCCTCTTGAGATAGACTTGGAATCATTTGATTCTGAGGGTCCCATAGGAGAAGGCTGTAGGTGAGCTGATGCAGTAGAATCTTCCATTACCACCAGAGATCAGTCAACCTCATAGTGGCAGGTTCTACCTCCTAGCACCTCAAGATAGAGGAAACAAGTCATTGGTTGGGATCAGAAGCCCCTCCAGGATGCTCCACCCTTGGATATACTTGTGGAGGATCAGCCCAAGGTGGACCATAATGTACTCTCTCACCTAAGAAAGTTGCCATCTAAGCTAAGCATTACAATGCCTTGATCTTATCCAAAGAGATGAGGGAATCATTAATCAAGGCTCTCTGTGATCCTGAGATATGCTTAGCTATTTGGTGAGGAGGCACATTATTCTAGAAGCTCAGGGATCACTTTCAAGATGAAGACCTTCGGGGACATGGAGCACAACCATCCCTCTACATTATAGTTGACATGGGCGATTCAAACTTGCCAAGTTCTCGATCAAGTGCATTGATGAACATTATGAGTCTAAGACCCTTGCCTATTTGAGGATCGACATCTCCACACTCGAGGAGAATGATGTTGAGAGGATTCAATGAACAAGGCGAGAGGGCTTTAGGTTCCATAGTGTTACCTTTGGAGATAGGTGATTGGAAGATTAAAGCCAAGTTTTATATCATTGATTTGAATACTTCATTCACTTTGCTTTGCTTGTAGGCCTTGGATACATCGAATAAGATGATTCCATTCTCCCTTCATCAATGCATCAAGTTCAGGAAGGATGGGATTGAGTACTATGTCAAAGGAGATGAAAAGCCATTTTTAGTTAGTGAGGTTGAGATATATGAGAATGTGACCTACTATCTTCTTCAAAACACCCTTTCTCATGAACTTAGACAAAATTCAAATTCAAAAGAAAAAGAAAAAGCAAAAGAAAAGAAAAATGAAAGTCCAAGTGAACAAGAAAAGGAAATTGAAGAAGAAATAGAACCGCATATCACATTCCACCCATAGTTCATTCCATCATATGGACATGTGGGTAGGATGACTCGACCTCCACCAGCGAGGCAAAGAGTAGAAATAGGCGATTCTAGAGGTGGAAGACCCACGGTTGGCCATTAGCAATGGGTTATGTTAGTTCATAGGAGTACCCTACTATTCACATAGACTTGGAATCCACCGGATGAGTCTAATGTGATTAGCATACCTAACCCCTCTGGGTTTCATTGGAGGTGACACTTGACAATGATGATGACCAGGCCTAGAGACAAAGCAAAGTATTGAATCAAATGTATGTGAAACTATTAGGCAGTAGTTGAGAACCTTAGCCCTAACCTAACTTTCATCCAAAAAAGTTGAAGGTTTAGTAGTTAAGGAAGCTCCTCAGTCTTCCAAAGATATGAGGCCAAAGAGATTCTTTTTGGGATCATCCTCCTCAAGTCCTAAAATTGATGTAGAACTAGAGGAAAATTCATATAAAGAATTAAAAAAATTACATTTTAATTAGTACTCGCCTTGTGTTATTAATCTTGCAAAGAAGGGTTTGATTCCTTATTCATGGTCTAAGCACAGGTCAGAGTACTTTGAAAAGCTATGGAACAACATAGATAGGGATGCATGATCAAGATCAGGACTAGGATTCGGTACAATGGGTCCAGTCGATGATGATGATTACAGCTTAGTTGTCACCAACCATCTAGAGTCTGATAGGTTCTTTTCACACCAAACTAAATCTTTTGAGGATGTGTGTCTAGAAATCTCAGATGATCTGATGATCTCCAAATCAAAGATGCACTGCCAGAATTTGAAGAGGAGATTCATTCAATAATTGACAAGCTTAAGGAAATCAAACTCGGGATAAGAAAATCCGACATACATTTCATTGTTGAATGAAGAAACCAATGACTTAGTTAGGCTATTGAGTTTAAGGGGCTTTGCATGGAGTTATGAAGAGATGCCCAGATTATCTCTTGACGTAGCAGTCCACAAACTAGCAATAGATCTAGCACTAACCTATCAAGCAAGCTTAGCATGCGATTAGAAATTGAACAACGGTCATTTAAAGTCAAGAAACTAATCGATGGTTTCATCGAGGAAGAAAAAATACCTACGGTTAGCCGGTGTCATCCCAATTAAGAAGAAGAATGGCCAAATTGCATATGCATCAATTTCAGGACTTAAATAAGGCATGTCCTAAGGATGAGTTTCCTCTTCTATAGAATTAATGGTGGACATCGCCTCATCTCATGCAATTTTTCCTTTATGGATGGGTCATCGGCTAACCAAATCAAGATATCCCGAGGATGAAAGAAACACTACTTTTAAACCCCAATCAAAATCTATTATATAGGTCATGCCTTTTCGGCCTTAAAATCTTTGGTGCTACATACAATGGGCCATGACTCGGATCTTCAATGAACTCATCCATCATCAAGTTGAGTCTATGTTGATGATCTAGTAGTCAAGAGAAAGAAGACCATCTCTTTGACTTGAGTAGTTTTTGAATTAAGATAATATAACCTCAAAATGAATCCTTGGGTGTGCATTGAGTAGCTTGGGAAATTCCTTGGGTTTGTTATCGACAGGAATAGAAATAGATAGAAAATATCAAAACTATCTTAGAAATGCCACCTCCCAAGAGTTTAACTCAACTCGGATCTTTCAAGGATGGTTGGTGTATCTAAGATGCTTTATTTCCTATCTGGAGATGCAAGCCATTCTCACACTTGTCAAAAGGATGCCAAGTTCAAGTGGGATGATAAGTGTTACATGCCTTTGAAGATATCAAGCATTGGTGAAAGCAATTCTAGCGCCCTATCCGCATGCCACTCATCCTCCCCTTTGTTGGATGACTCTCTTGGTGCTTTGTTGGCAACCAAGCGATGAAGGAAGGAGAGTGCTCTTTACTACCTCAACCATCATCTGATTTCTGCTGAAATGAACTATCCACTTATTGAGAAATATTGCCTAGCTTTGATCTTTGCATCTCAGAAGCTATGACAATATATGCTTTCTCATAAAGTGAACTTGATTTCGAACCAATCCATAGTATCTCATGACAACACTATCCAAATGTTTGGCACGATGGTCCATGATCCTCTCTAGTTTGATATCACATTGTACATTGATAAAAGGACAAGCACTAGATTTCTTAGGACACCCACTTCTGTTGATTCTCTGCTTAGTGATGATCTCCATGATGAACAAATCATGAACTTAGGGGAGGTTGACACCACCGATGGGAGATGTATTTTGATGGTGCAACTTCTTTTCATAAAGCACCATGATCTACTCTTCCAAGAAAGGCGGTAGGAATAGTTCTCTTAACTCAGAACGATGTGATGAGATTCTCATACTATCTTTCCAACCCTACACCAACAACAAAGTATGAGGCTTTGATTGTCGGCAGAGTTAGCTATCACAGTATGTGTCAAGAGCATCAATATCTTTGGGGATTCTCAGTTGGTCAACAACTATATTGTCGGGTCCTACAAGGTTCTCAAACCCAAGCATCGTCATTACTTTGAGTATACCATGAAGTTGTTGACCCAAATCCCTGAAGTTACCATCTACAAGGTTCCTCGAGTAGAGAATGTAGTAGTAGATGCTTTGGCCAAACTTGCCAAAGAATTAGCATGTCCAGAAGATGAGTCCATTCCAATAAGGGTACCAAAATAGACAAGTCCACATCCCTTATTGATGTTGAACTCATCGAGACTTTCTCTTGAAGGGGAGGCTATCATTGTCTATAAGGATAAGAGTTGGATTGGAGGCAACAATTCATATACTATTTGAACAGCAAACTACCTCAAGAAAAGTCACAAGCACATGTGAAATAGAGCTCTCTTTGCTCTCATTGATGGCACCCTATCGGCATCCTTTGATCAAATGTGGTTACGTTATTTAGATAAACACAGCATGGCATTATAATTGAGGTACATTAGGTCTGGAGCACATCAATCGGTCAGATGAAGATGAAGATCAAGAGACTAGGATACTACTTGATGATTACATCGCATGGATGTAGCTAGGAGATGCCATCGTTTCAGTACACTGTGGTCTACATCAACACCCAACATTACACCTACATTGGCCTCATGGCCAGTGTTGATGGACATTGTGGGTATCGATCCTCCTTCTTCAAGGGTCATCGGTTCATCTTAGTTACCACCAACTACTTTTTTAGTGGGTGGAGGCAATCCCACTTTTCGCTTAGCCTTTTTTTGAACCATATCATATATAGGTTGGGGTGCCTCAATGAATTATATCTGATAATGGTACTACATTCAAAAGCACTAAAATCAATAGCTTCGCCAGAAGACACGATATAGATTGGAGATACTCCACCATCTACTACCCCAGAGAAAATGGCTTAATAGAACATTCAATAAAACTCTCATCTAGATACTAAAGAAGACTCTTGATGACAATAAGGGATAGTGGAATGAGTAGTTGGTTAAAGCCTTATGGGCCTACCACACCACATACCGAACTCCAACTCAATATACCCTATTTTCCTTAGTGTATGGGTCTGAAGCCATTCTACCTTTAGAAGTTCAACTCCCATCACTAAGGATAGCATTGGGTAGAAAGATCACTACTGAGCAGAATGCAAAGTTGTGGTTAGAAGAGCTCGAAGGTTTGGAGGTCACTTCTGAGGCATGCAAAACCTCGAGTTGTACAAGGCCAAAATGATTCAAGCTCACAACAAGCTGGTCACCTAGGTCTTTCCAAGTAAGAACTTGTGTTAGTCTAAGGAGACCAATTATTTCCCATCAAAGATGGGAGGCAAGTTTGAACCCACTTGGAAGGCCCATGTCATAGAAGGCCTACCAAGGAGGATCTTATCATCTTATTGATTGTAAGGAACACCCGATGCTTCCAATTAATGGGCTCTATTTGAAGAAATATTACCCATAAAACATGTTTGAAAATAATTATCAATAAAGAACAAAATTTGATTCCATTTCATCAAAATCTTCTCTTCTTTGAAGCATTATTTTCTTATCTTGTAATCATCATGGCGTGTTTGGATAGGTGTAAGAGTCCCCATGGCATCTATCCTCTTTCACAACACAAACATAATCAAACACAATCTCTCTATTAGAATAGGTGTGAGAGAACAAGAGGCATCTATTTTAATTAGCAGTTAGGTGTATTAAAGAGAACATCCTTTCTTAGTGGGAATCATAGTTTCCATTCATGGCATCATTTCATCAAATTCCCCAGCATGTTTAGGATAGGTGTGAGAGAACCCAAGAGGCGTCCTATCCTTTTTAACACAAGCACAAAAATAAACACATCTTTTTTCTCAAGTTTTTCTACTTTGATGTGGGAGCAAACCCCCTATGGCACTCACTCATTAACTGCTTTAGGTCAGGTCCACATGCTACCTCACTAGTATGTCACCCCAGTGGTCATTGGTTGGAAGATGTGAGTCATGCTTTCTTCTAACTTGACCATTTACAAACCAATAGCGCCTTTTAGTTTATACTTCATTGCTGCAGTAGCTACCTCATGTTATTGACTTTGTTTAAGAAGATGTGAGTCCCCAATCTTTCTTCTTGAACTAATCATCATGATCCTAGGTTGAGTATATTTGAGGTTTAGGATAAGTCCCAGAGGCTCCTTTCCTCTTGACTACATTTGAGTCTATATAAGTCCTGGATTCACTTAGTAGTCATCCCAGGTGGATGCTTTTGTCGAGAAGACAAACTATCCACAATCGGTTTATATGAGGATGTGAGTCCCGAGCTTTCTTCTAGGCTATTGAAAACGGGCACCTTAGGTTGGTTGATGTTATCTTTGTGACTCACCCGTGGATACACCACTCTTGGCGATGTGAGTCCACTTTCTCCTTGAGTTGGCCACAAATACCTATTTGATATGACTAGCCATGTCATCTTCTCGGGGTTTTGGATCAAGCCTTTAGGCCCTCTCCTACGGGCATTCTATTTGGATCACATGTCCCCCCATTTAGACACTACGGGTTACTCTTGGATTGAGTCCCCTTTCTAGCCACCCTATGGTTGTTCGGATCTGCAATTCTCTCTTGGTTGTAAATCGAGATAGGTCTAGGTTGATATAAGCTCCTTCTTAGTTTGATCCCTCAAACCAACAGGGTCCATTAAAATAAACTAAACAAATAAATATTTATGGATTAGAATTCAAGCCCCAAAGCCTTCCCAGGCATCTATCTTTAGAGGCGGTGTCGAACTCCCTATAGGAATTGCCGACTACACGAGTTGAGATAAATCCCTGTGGTACTCACTCATTAGCCTTAGGTCGGGTTCAATCTATTTTTCCAAGCGAGGTTACCCGGTCATTTACTTTGGAAGATGTAAGACTATGACGCATTCTTTCTAGCATGGCATAATACGAGCGACCCTAGTCGGTTGATTTATTGCCCAAAGCAACCGATCACCCAGTGGTCTTTTGTAGTGGAAGATGTGAGTCCCTGAGCTTTCTTCCTTGAATTGATCATTGCAAACGAAAGGCACTCCTTTGGTCGGATAGTTCTCCCATCGGTCGGGCAAATACTCCCTTTGGTTCAGTAAATCTAAGATAGGTCTAGGCAGATATAAGCTCCTTCTCGGTGTGATCCATCAAAATGGAATCCATCAAAATAAATTAAAAAAATTAATCTTTGACTATCTTTGAGGATTTAAGTCCCCAGCGACATTCACTCAATAGTCAACCCAGGTCGGGTTGATTTTGCCTTGCCAATAGATCACCCCAGCTTTCTTCCTGTGACATTTGTACAAAAGGCATCCCTTTGGTTGGCTAGTCCTACTATGTGTTTAGTAGACTACCCCATTGGATTGGTAAACCTAAGTTAGGTTTAGGCCTCCATGGCTTCTACTTAGTATGATCCATTGCAAACCAACAAGATCCCTCTCAAGATCAAAAATCTAAAAATCTAAAATAAATTCAACCCTCCTCCCTCAATGGAGTGAAACAAAGAAAACAAAACAATCAATCAATCCAAATTAAAATCTTTTACTTCTCCTCAGTGAGATGCAAGTCTTTCTAGTTCTCCAGCAGATCTCAAATTCTAAAACCCCATTGATTTCTCTCCCTTTGGATGACTTGAACTTCTCAGTGGAGAGTCCACTTCTCTATCCCCAGTGGAGTCAAAATAAGCACAATTAAATAAACAACAAATTAAATCAAATTAATTTCTCTCCCTAGTGAGACTGAGAATTAAATCAAACCTCTCATCCCTTTGAGGATGGTTTAAACTTGTTTCCCTAATGGAAGGTTCACATACTCTATCCCTAGTGGATTCCTCCTTCTCTCTTATGTTTTTGGCATAAGTAGAGTCACATTCCACTAAGCTCTGGATTCCTTTTAGACCTTGGATTAGGAGTAGATCATCTCTATTAGTGCTTGTGATCATTCGGCGTTGTTGATCATTTGTCCACATACGTCTTGTGTTCCTTGTCAGTCACACCACACCTATTGGGCCCCCTTTGTTGACCTCATTTTTAGAATGAGCTCTCAACCCCTCCATCTTAGACATAGGACTTCTCTTAGAATTTAAGAGTTCCTTAGTCTTAAGACACATCTAGTGATTAGGTGGACACTCAACCTAGCCCCAGACTTAGAAGAATTAGCCATAGGAATAGGTTATGCCTTAGGGGTGTTAGGAAAATTTGCCTACCCACAACTTGAAACATTCCTCACTTCCCTTCAAGTCAAACTCCAAATCAAATCAACATCAAAGCTTAAATCAATTCCAACTTAATTGATTTCCTCCAAACCCAAATCAATTATGCATGATTGAAACTCATGATTGAAACTCATGATTGAAATTTTAACTTTAAATTATTTTCTAAGTCCTTTGATTCCCTCTCACGGACTTAGCCTAAACCAAATCTAAATCATTTCAAATTCAAGGAATTTTTTCACAATCCACTTATATTCTCATTTATATTCACATATATAAATGAAATATAAATTCAAATCAATCAAACTAAACTTTAAAAAAATCAAATCCAAATTTTAAAAAAAATCTTTCCTAACTCCTTTGATTCCCTCTTATGGACTTAGCTCAAATCAAGTTCAAATCACTTCAAATTCATGAAATTTTCTCATAACCCATTTATATTTTTATTTATATTCACAAATATAAATGAAATATAAATTCAAAAAAATCAAAAAATCAATTCAAAAATCAAATCCAAATTCAATCAAAATCCATCCTAAGCCTTTCAAGTCAATTCTTGAACTTAGCCAAATCAATTTCAAATCAAGCCAAACCCTTGATTTTTATTCATGATTCAATCAATCCTTCAATCATGAATCCAAATATAAACACAAACTTCAATTATCAAACCAAAACTAAATTCAAAATTCAAACCCAAGTCAAACTCATGTTCACCCTTTGAACTTTAAATTATCAAGTGGATCAAAACCCATTTGACTTCAAATCACTTGCAAATTGATTTATATTTCAATCATAAGTTCATTTGTGAGTTCAATCAAACTCAAATCAAGCCTTGATCAAGTCATTTGACCTACTTAGGCTCACTTGACCCAAAGTGACCTAAAAGTACCCTTATGAGCCAAATTCTAATAACCAAATTGGATTGAACTAAGCTCACCTAAGCCTCACATTGTGAGCAACAATCATCATAAGATGATCAATCACTCAAATTGGGTCAAACCAAGTCAAACTAAGGGTTGACCAAGTCAACACTTAAAATGAAATCAAACTAGCCAAAATCCACCATAGGCCAAATTGATTGAAACCATTGATCAAAACTCATTCATGATCAATGTTTGAACTTGACCAAGTCATCATTTGAGCCTAACCTAGCCATTGGCCACTTGACCCAAGTTGACCCAACTTGACCTAAAAGTCAAAATGTGTCAAAACTTGATCTAAGCCAAATTGATTGAAACCAATGGGTCAAGTTCATTCCAAATGATTGTTGAACTTGACCAAGCATTGGCAACTAGACCCAACCTAGCCCAATTGATGAACAACTTGACCTAAAAGATCAAATTGAGCCAAACCCAAATATAAACTAAATTGATTGGAAACAAAGATACCAATCCATTTCAAATGACCAATCAAATATAAGTCAACCCATGACCTAACCCAAATAGGTCAAATGAGTCAATTTGGTCAACTTGATCCATTTGACCTAAATGAAATCAAATGAACCAAATTCAAATATAAATCAAATTGAACCAAACCAATGATGCCAACATATTTCAAATGGTCATATGAACTTGACCAACCCTTGGTTTGACCCAATTTAACCAATTGGTCAACTTGACCCAAGTTGACCCATTTTGACCTAAATAGGTCAACATGAGCCAAATCATATCAAATCAACTCCAAATTCATTGAAACTTGGCTATTTTACCCATACAAATATATTCAAATTGAAATCCAAGCCAAATGACCATTTTACCCTAGGTCATAGGGTAAATTTTGGCCAAATTCACTTGGAATTTGGTCAAATCCTCTCATGACCACTTGGCACCCTCTTAGTGGACGTGGACACTAGTGAGTGTGGTGCACCTAACCCATGGGTTTGGGTCAGCCAACCCAACCCAAGGTCAAATTGACCACCCCATGAAATTAAGCACATGAGGATCATTCCTCCTCTCATTTTCCACATGTAACTCTCCACTACCCTTGCCAAATGCCCATGCAAACCCTAAATGGCCTAACAACCCATTGCATGAGGTCAATTGATCAAAAATGGCATTCTAAGCTCGATCGTCTGATTGCTCTAGGGGGAGATATACTCCCCCTAATTTCATTTCAATTCAGCAGTCACCAATTCGATTGAGCTTAGGGAAGCTAGAGAAACCATTTCCAAGTCTCTCCAAGCCTCCTAGAGTGAGTTCAATTCCCATTTCTAGATTTTCTTATACTGAAAATAGGGGAGCTCCCTCATTAATCCATCTCACTCAATACTCCAAACTAATCCAATTCACTTTGCAAGCTTCATCAAAGTAGATCAGGGATGGATCATGGGTCATCCATCCATGCATTTTGGATGGACGACCATGATCAAGACATGTATATCCATCATTTTAACCTTAGAACCTTGGGCTTGATCAGGTGATTCCTTGATGGGCGGGGAGAAAGTGAATCACCTCCTGATCTGCGGCCTTACGATGTGATAACTTAAGTGACATCTCCCATTGTGCCACATGGAAAGCGTGTGCTGCATCAACCTCCACATCGCGCCGATGGGATTAACCACTTAATTATGCTATTTAATTAAAGAAAAATCATGGAAACTTCAAATATTCATATTTAAGTGTAGAAAAATATGAAATAAATTGCATATGAAAGATAATTAAATGTAGATTATTATAAAATTGATTTTGATAGATTTTGAATAGTGTTATTTTCTGAATTTGGGTTTATTCATAATATAATTAGGCTAATTACCCTCTGATTATTCCATTAATTAATCTCAAACTTCATGTGTGTTTAGTGGGATGACTTCTTCTCCCTTATTTATTAATGGTTTAATTAGGGGTAATTATTGGATTCATTCTAATTACTCTCTAATAATTAAGCCTAATTAAGTGTGTAATAAGTGGTTTAATCCCTTGATTGAGTTAATTAAGGTTTGTTTAAATAAATAGGATATTTAAGGAATAATTTTGGGATATTTTCCTTAAGCTATTCCTTAAACCCCTTCTTTCTTCCTTAATCTAAATTTAAGATTAATCCACTAATTACCTAATTAATTTGATAAATTTTAAAACCTTCAGAACTTAACTAATTCATCTTGGGTAGGTGCTTTGGTGTTCAATAACCTAAGTACATTAAAATCAAAATCAACTCACATGTGTGGGAAGGTTATGAAATTACTTAAATTAAACCCCTTTAATTAATCATTAATCATGAGCCAAATTGCATTAGCCCTTTCTTAGGTGCATTCGATTTAAATTCCTTGTGTTATTTTATGTCATCCATTGGCTCATAATTATTTGGTTAAATATGCTAAGGTGGTATAGGTAAGGGTAATTAACACACTTAATTACACCTTAACCTAATTAAAAATAAAATCACTAATCACCTAAGAATTAAACTAAATAACTCATACATATGGGGAAATGGGTTAGGACCAACAAACATTCTTTCACATTTCTAATTATCAAACTCAAAATCAAAATAAAAAATCAAAAAATTGATTTGCTTTAAAACTTTATTTCTTTTTTCTTATTCATAGGATTGTCTTTAAGAATTAATTAGGGTGAATGAATTTACATTATTTTCATCACTTTATTTCTTTCTAGCATGCTAAATGTGTATGTCATATGAAAATCATGCATTCATTCCTTTTAAAATCAAAATTAAAATGAACTGTTTCCTTTATGTCAAATTACATGTTTTGGCTAAAGTAAAAAAATATGAATGGCTATTATCACTATTAAATTCAAAATTATTTTCAAAACTTATAAATCAAATATCAAAATTGAAAGGTATGCTACTTATACTTTATTTATAAGCTTGCATGTGAATATAAAAATGTGTCTTATGTTTGCTTCCTTTCTTTCCTCTTAACATGGATTTGAATAAGATTTGCAAAGTGTATAGTTCTTTTAAAGAATATAACACTTTCTTAAAATCTCTTATCCTCTTCCATGTTATATAACAGAAGGATCTTTACATTTACACATAAATTGCATAAACAAACCAAAAATTAAAAAACATAAACTTTACATCTTTCTTTTTCCATTTATCTCTTATGTACATATGTATTTAAGGAAAGTGGTATATTAGTCTGACAACCCTATTGAGGCTTTTAGCCCTAAGTAGGTCTTGTATCTTACACCTGTGCTAACAATGTAATTTCACTTATATCTTTCATATACTCATGTGCATATGAATAAAGGATAAAGAATAACCCTTTTCTACTTAATGAAAATCATGCATCATACATTCAATTTCCTTAAGTAGCATTTCTTAGCATTCATCATAAAGTGTGATAAATATTTATTTTTATAGATATACTTAGATTCATTTGTATGTATATATACATGTTGGGAAAGAAATGTGTGTTTTTTGTGATATTAATTCACTTTGTTATCTTTCCTTTTTTTTGAATAGTTTAAAAATCTAAACTTATGATTAATTAAAACATATAATCATTCATTAAAAAATCAAATATGAATCTACTTTAGAAATTATAGAGGAAAGAGTTTCTCTTTCTTTTACAACTTAGTAATTAATTGTAGGATTCTTAAACCAAATTAAAAATACAAAAATAAAATTAACCCCAAAAACAACTTAAATTAACTCTGTTGAACATTTTCATACTTAGAAATCCAAACCATAGTAGCATTCACTTTAAACCTTAGTACACATTAAAGTCACCACTTCTAGCTTTAGATTATGCATGGTTTGATGTTTTGCCTTGTTTTATGATATTTTATTTTGTCAATGTTAATCATAAATGTTAAATATAAATGTAATGTGCTTATACTAAGCATAATCTACTATTATTTACACCATGTGGGTGCTAATATACATACTAGATTTGTATGGTTTATTTTTAAGTTAGTTAGATTTATTTTTCTTTTCATGTACTTTTATAATTGATTTTGGAATGATTATTATGGGATTAACATTGGTCATAAGATCTTATGTACCATGAAACTTTAAAAACATCCAACCATCCAAAAGAAGGAATCAAGAAGAAAGAAGAATAGTAAAGAAAGAAATGAAGAACCCATAACATGAATTTTCTTGCTTAATATAATTAATTCAATGAGATAAGTAGAGCTCTACTATTTTGAGTTTGTGTAGTGGCCACCATCTTTATTCTTTTTGTTAAAATATTTGATGTTTTATTTAGCTTATTAGAAATGGCATTTTTCTGGCTTTCTTTGATGTATATGACGATTAGTTCTTAGGAAAATAAATCTTCTACCAAATTAAATCTCAAAATTAAAATAAACAACTCATAACCTCATCTAAAGTTAAAATCAAGATAAAGAATTAAACCTTATGGATGTAGTACATCATGCATAAAAGCATATTCTTGATTGAGGACTTCACCTCTTGAGAACTTGGCTTGATGAGTACCTTGGTGAAACACACCTCTTTATCATCATTGGCCATAATCTTATTTCTCATGCATTAGGCATATGAATATGAAGTCAAATGATTGTCTAAATGAAAATAAAACATGAAAATTTGCATTAGATTTAAGTCATTATTCATGCCCTCATACATGATTTGGTCTCTTTAGAGTGTTTACTTAATCTCTCTAAATAAATAACAAATTCATAAACATAAGACTGCACATGAATTTATATAGAGGAGAACCACCCATTGTCCAAGTCAGGTTTATCCTCTCTAGAAAATAATTCATTTCACTTTAGATTTAGTGCTTTTGGCCCTTAAAAAGTTTAGATTAGGTTCATGGTCTACTTCATGCCATGAAAAAATCAAAATATGATCTTGTGTCATGAATCATGCACAATTCTATAAAAAATTCAACACATTAATTTTTTTAAAATGTAAAGCCCAACCATTTGCTTGTTAGCTTCCTAGTATCTTAAGCATCATCATTTATTTTATTTGGCATAAGAACTCTCTCTTTTGAATCCCAGGCTTTCTAAGATTGATAGTTTTCCTTTTGAAATCTTTGGAGACAATAAATATTTAATCAAATTTTTAATTATATCTTAGATGTACTATTATGCAAGGGAACTTAATGAATCAAAAATAATCTTTCCATGTAAAGTGAAGAATCTATATTCAAGACTCATAGTCCTTGGATTTTATTGATAATTATATTGTAGGGTGGTGTTCTATCTTTGAGAGAGTACACCTCCCAATGTCATACACACAATAAGAATTTTGTGAATGCATGGCATCCCAACAAGACTGTGGTGAAATTTTCTATAAGGGAGTCCCCTTTCAAATCTATGGGGAGAAAAGAAAGAGGAACCCTTTCAAAAATTCATCTTGGTAAGACACCACATAGATCCGCAGATGTAATTATTCAGGTGATTGAATACGTCATCAAGGTATAGTGTACTATCTCGAAAGACAGAAGTCACTACCCTTTAATGGAACCAATCACCTCAATAAGGACTCCTAATGATGATGGGTCTACATATACACCAGAGATTCTTCCCTACTTTACATGAAAAAGTAAAGCAGTTTATTTTAAAGTTCATTAAGTTCCTACGGGCAAGCCCCATAGTTAATTACATCTAAGGATGATCCCTTAGAAAACTCAAGGTAAATGATCATTGTCTCTAAAGATTTCAATGGGGACTATCAATCATTGGTTTATATTTGAAGATCAAATGGGATTGATCAAAAGAGGGAGTTATTAAGCCAAAATGGAAATAAGTAGAGATGCTCATGCTGTGGAAACCTAACGAAAACTATCCAAAATTGGGCTTTACATTTTGGAAATTGAATTAATTTATTTAAGTTGTATTTTTTATTAAAATTTTAGGACTTAAGATTCCTTAACACAAGATTAAGGAAATTCCTAGAGGTGAGAATTATGCTATGACCCAAAAAGGGGAGAAGCAACCTTAGAACCTAAATCTAGGGAGCTTGATGAGGCCGAAGCACCTAAATCTAAGGCAAAAAGGGTAATTGGTTGCCTCCACAAGAGAGGACAAACCACCCAACTTGACTTACAACCACCTGGGGTGGCCACCACTAACTCCTCCTATGATTTTAAATACATGGCAAGTCTTTATGCTTATGCAAGATAGCTAGGTTATTTTATTTAGAAAGAGACTAAGTCCTTAAACTCACTCCCTAAAGAGACTAGATCATGTAAAGAATCATGCTTCAAATGACCTAAATCTAATGCATTTCAAATTTCATTTTATTTTTACTTTTTGACAATCAATTTTGACTCGGACTAATAAAATTTTATGACTAATGCATGAGAAATAGATTATTGGCCAAAATCGTGAGAAGGTAAGGTGAGTTTCCACCATGCCCTCAAAGGTCAAGCGTTCTCGGAAAAGGTGGAAGCCTCCAATCAAGAGTGAAATAAGATGCATTTATGCATGATATTATAAAGAAATGCTCATCCATCTAAGGGGTTGATAATTCTTTTATCTTGATTTTAATTCTAAAATTTAAGTTAGGTTATGAGTTATTTAATTTTAATTTGAATTGTTAAGTTGGGTAAAAGATTTATTTTTCTCTAGAGAGCCTAATCCACATACAGGTCATACATAAAGAAAGGAAAAAACTAGAAAAATCATGCCACTTAATGCTAAAGCTAACCAAATCATCAAATAATTTATAAAGCTAATTGAAAAAAGAATAAATGACGTGGTGCACCACGCACAAACTCAAAATATCAAATGTGTAAAAGCTCTACCCTTATACAACCCTGATTACAAATGAATTAAATTACAATTTAAGCAAAGGAATTCATTATTATGGGGTCTTCGCTTTATTCTTCTTTCATCTTCTTCTTCTTTCTTTTCTTCTTTCTTCTTTGGTTCCTCCTTTGATGGTTGGATGATGCTCCAAGGCTTCACATGGTGCATAAGATAGATCTTATGACCAATGCTCATCCTAATCCTCCAAATCATTCAAAATCCTAAATATACACATTTTTACATTAAATGGAAAAGTATAAATCTAACTAACACCTGCAAAATAAAGGTTAGTCAAATCACACCACACAAATCCCAAGCATGTATATTAGACTTATCACCCCACACATGGGTGACTAAGTCCACTTGTCCTATGGATTATGCTAAGGGGTATAAGCACCTGCAAGCAAGAAGCATTTATATTTTTATTTATGATAGCGCCCCTTTAGCACAATCCTCTGAAGAAAAGAATAGTTAGACTAAGCACATCCTACCATTCATTCTATGAGCATACACCCTATCATCCAATCTAAAATATTCATCACAAAAGAAAACATTACATCAAACCATACACTGACCTAACCTAAAGCTATAAGTGGTGACTTAGGCTAATGTGTGTGCTTTGAAGGTTTATGTAGTATGCTTAGCTTAAGACTTTAGGTTCAAGTTTTCTAAGTGTGAAGAACATGTTCAACTTAGAGGAGGGTTTCATTTAAGTTCTTTAAGTGTTTTGGGTTGATTTTATTTCATGTTTTAATTTGGTTTAAATGAAACCTATAATTAATTACTAAGTTATAAAGAGAGGGAAAGAAAAGAGAACTTCTCTTTCCTTCCCTAATCCTTAAGTAATTTATAAAGTAAGTTCACATTTTATTTTCATTTAGGTGAATGTTTTGATTACATCTTTTAATCAATCCTAAGTTTAGATAAACCCTAAACAAACCTATTCAAAAAGAAAGGCATTTTAAGATTAAATAAAATGAATCAAAATCTACATAACACACATTACTTCATTTCTTTCCCAACATGTATAACATGCATATGGATGGACCCTAAGCATATCTATGCATGAAAATTGGAATAGTTAACACACTTTATGATGCATGATATGTAATCCATTTAAGAAAATTTAGAAGTTGAATATGCATGATTTTTCTTAAGTAGAAAAGATATTCTTATCCAAAATTTCACATATAAGCATGAAAGTAAGAAAGGAATAAGTGAGTACAGTGCCATTGTTAACTAGTGGTGTAAGATACAAGACCTACTTAGGGCTAATTAAAACCTCGCAACCTCAAGGTTGTCCAGACTAATATACCACTTTCCTTAAGTACTAACATGCATATAAAAGAAATGAAATGGAGAAGGAATATGCAAAAGTTGTTTAATAGTTTCATTTTTGTTTATGCAATTTATTCATGCAAGTATAGGAAACCCTTCTTAAGTGAGAGCATAGGAATGAATAGGGTTTGGAATTAAGTGTTGGGTTCTTTTCAAATGAAGCCTACATCTTACCAACTCCTATTCAAAACTATGCTAACATAAGAAAGAAAGGAAAGGCTACACCAAACATGCTTTTATAATCCATCACATGCAAGTTTATAATTAAGATATAAATAGCACACTTTCAGATTTGATGTTTCATTTATAAGTTTTGGAAATATTTTAGATTTAGTAGTGATAATAGCCACTCATATTTTACTTTAGCCAACACATGTACATTTGACATAAAGTAAATAATTTTATTTTAAGATTTTGAAACATGAAATTATGAGTGCATGAATCACATGGCATATAACTTAATATGTTGGGAAAGATCTAAAGCAATGAAAGTATGTAAACAAACTCACTTTACTTAAATCCTAAAGACATTCTTAAAGAATAAGAAAATTTAGAATAAATCAAAGTGAATTTCAAAATGATTTTTATTTAGTTTGAAGTTTGATTTAATTTTGAAAAGGTGAGATGAGTTTGTTGTTCCTAACCCATTTCCATTGTATTTTTTTTGAATTTTTAGATAATTAAATCCACTTTTAAGCATTGATTAGGTTAAGGTATGAATTAAGTGGCTTAATTAACCTTTACCTACACTACCTTAGAAAAATTAACTAAGTAATTATGAGTCAATGAGATGACATAAAACCCACAAGGTATTTAAATTTGCAATGCACCTAATAATGAAAAGGCCTAATGCAATTTCGCTCATAATTAAAAGTTAATTAAGCTAAGGGGTTTAGCTTAAGTACTTTTAAAACACCCTTTCATACTTATGAAAGGGCTTTTAATTTCTTTAATTAGACTTTGGCTATTAAATACCTAAGCATCAACCCAAGGTAGATTAATTAAGTTATGGATTTTTTTTAGAATTTTTGAAAATTGTTTAAAGGGATAATTAATGAATTAGCCCTTAATTAAGAGAGGATTAAGGGGAGAAAAGGGGGGTTTAGGGAATAGCTTAAGGGAAATATCCAAAAATAATTCCATAAAATCCCTACTCATTGGATCTTACCTAAATCAAACTCAATCATAGGGTAAGTCCACTAATCATATCTTAATTACCCTTAATTACATGAAAGGGGTAATTAGGGAATGAAATAGCAATTTTCCTAACTAAGGCCTCAATAAATCTCAAGAAAATTAGGAGAGGCAGAGGTCATCCCCTAAAATGAACCTAAAAAAATTTAAGATCAATTGGTGACTTAATTAGAGAATAATTAGCTAATTAAAATTCCTAAAGAAATCCAAATTTAGAGAAAAGGAGAACTCAAAATCTATTGAAAACATTTTTAAAATATTCTAGTTGAAATTATCTATCCATAGCATTTTTACTTTTATTTCTCAAATTTTTCTATGAAGAGTTATGAATTTTTGAAGTTCTCTAAGTGAATTAGGAATTAATTAAGCATTTTATTAATCCTTAGCTAATCCTTGGCTCACGGAGAGACACATGGCGGCAACGGTCAAGGGTATATTTTCGTCATCGATCAAAAGATGATGACCGAGAATTCCATAATTTATAAAATGGATAACAAATATATAAACATGGGAATAATCTCTATTGTCCATCCAAACAGTGAGGATGGATGGCCAGAGATTCATCCCTGCCAAAGCTCAAGAAGAATGAGATCCGTCCACCTTCTAGGCTTTGATCCGAGCTTGATTGAGCTCAGATTAGGCTAAAATTTAGCCCACACCTTCATTATGCAATTACCAACACATCCAACGGCTAAGATCCTATGAAATTAAAGTTCACTTCACAAAGGACCAACACCTATGAGAATTAACCTTGAAAAATCACTAACCTCACCGGAGGTGATCACCGGTGCTCGATTCCCTTGGAGGAGCTTCATCTGGTTGAGACGAAGCTTTGTTGAAGTTTTGAGCACTTGAGGTTGAGTGTAGAGCTCTATGGACCAACTCCTCCTCAATCCCTTTATGGCTTTGATCAGGTCTTCTCTTACCTTTAGAACTTCAGAGAAAGCTTAGACAAACTCGACTTGACCCCCTGATGGAGTGTGCAAGAGCAATTGGATTAATTTGGAGTGGGGAAGAAATTAGCTCTTTAATGGACCTCCCCTATTTTCAAGTGCAAAAAACCAAGAAGATGAGAATTGAATTCCACTCTAAAAAGCTTAGGATCACTTGCAAATGGCTCCTCTGACTCCCTAGTGCTCAATCGAGTGTGAGTGAAGTGAATTAGGGGAAGTATATCCCCATGGCAATCGGTCGAATGTCCATGCCATTTTGATCCAATTTTGGAGTGAGCCATTTTGGTTGTTTGAGTGCACATGGGTGGTTTGAGAGTGGAATGCCAATTCCCCATGTACTTGAATTGAGCTTAAGAGGGAATTTGAAATTTCAATTTCATGGCTAAGGGTCGGGTTTGGTCCATGGGTCAAATGGGCTGACCCAAACCCATTGGGTTGGGTGCACCACTCATCACTAAGTTCCCTTGAGCTTTTAGGAAAACCTCAAGTGATGGTGATGAGGGTATGACCAAAATACCCATGGGCTATGCCAAAATTTGTTCTATGGACTAGGGGTAAAATGGTAATTTTGCTATTTTTTCACTTTGGGTATGTTTGGTATGTTGAGAAAATAAGTTTGGCCAAGTTTCATTGGATTTGGAATCCATTTGATAGGGTTTGGCTCATGTTGACCCATTTAAGTCAAAAAGGGTAAACTTGGGTCAAGTTGACCAATAGGTCAAATTGGGTCAAACCAAGGTTTGGGTCAAGTTCATATGACCATTTGAAATGTTTTGGTGCTTTTGGTTTGGTCCAATTTGGATTGGGGATTGGTTTTGGCTCATATGACTTCATTTAGGTCAAATGGGTCAAGTTGACCTATTTGACCCATTTGTATTTGGGTTAGGTCAAGGGTAGGTTTAGGTTTTTTAGTCATATGGAGTGGATTGGTATCTTTGTTTCCAATCAATTTGGGTTAAGTTCAATTTTGGCTCAACATGACCCTTTAGGTCATGTTGGGTCTAAGGTCAATTAGGCTAGGTTGGGTCTAGTTGGGAATTAGGCTTTGGTCAAGTTCCATAAGTGATTTGGGATGGACTTGACCCATTGGTTTCAATCAATTTGGCTTAGATCAAGTTTTGACACATTTTGGTCTTTAGGTCAAAATGGGTCAACTTTCAAAGTCCAATTGGGCTGGGTTAGGCTCAAATGTTGGCTTAAGAAGTTCAAACATAGGTCATGAACTTAGATCAATGGTTTCAATCAATTTGACCTATGGTGGATTTTGGCTATGTTAGGTTTCATTTTAGGTTAAGTGTTGACTTGGTCAACCCTTAGGTTTGACTTAGTTTGACCCAGTTTGATTGATTGATCATCCCATGATGATTGTTGATCATGATGAGAGGGATATATGAGTTTGGTTCAATCCAATTTGGTTAGGATCAAAACTTGGCTCATAGGGTACTTTAGGTCACTTTGGGTCAAGTGAGCCTAAGTGGGTCAAATGGCTTAGTCAAAGCTTGATTTGAAGTTGGTTGATCTTGTATATGGACTTATGATTGAAATATAAATCCATTTATAAGTGGTTCGAAGTCAAATGGATTTTGATCCATTTGAAAATTTCATATTCAAAGGAAGAATATGAAAGGGTCTTGGGTTTGATTTTTGATTTGGTTTTTGATTGAGTGATTGACGTTTGGGTTTATATATGAGCTCATGATTGTAGGATTGATTGAACCATGAGAGAAAATCAAGAGTTTGGCTTGATTTGGAATTGATTTGGCTAAGTTCAAGATTTTGGCTTGAAAGGCTTAGATTGATTTTAGTGATTTGAGTTTGATTTTGGAGTTGGTTTTGATTGTTTGAATTTATATTTCATTTATATATGTGAATATAAATGAGAATATAAATTGATCATGAGAAAATTTCAAGAATTTGAAGAGTTTAATCATGATTTAGGTTAAATCCATTAAAGAATTTAAAGGATTTAGAATTTTGAAATTTAATTTTTGAATTAGATTTGATTGATGTATATTTATATTTCATTTATATATGAGAATATAAATGAGTTTTGAAAAAATCCCATGAGTTAGAAATGGTTTGATCAAAGTTTAGGTTAAATCCATTAATGGAAAATTAAAGGATTTAAGGGAATTTCAAGCATTTTAAAATTTGGAATTTAATTTGAGTGTTTGATTGGATTGAGTTATATTTATATTTTATTTATATATGAGAATATAAATGAGTATATAAATAAGTTTTGAGAAAATTCCAAGGATTTGAATAGGTTTGATCAAGGTTTATAGTGGATTTTGGCTAAGTCCTTTAATGAAAATTAAAGGACTTAAAAATTTCATGATTTGATATTTGATTTGTTGATTTGAATTTATATTTCATATATATGAATATAAATGAGAATATAAATGATTATGAGAAAATCTCAAAGATTTGAATAGGTTTTTATGATTTTGGCTAAGTCCTTAAGAAAGGATTAAGGACTTAGGAAATTTGAACTTAGGAATTTTTGATGAATTTTGATCATGGCTTTCAATCATAGATTTCAATTATGGATCTCAATCATGAAATTGAATCATGGAATTGATTTGAGTTTGATAAAATCAAATAGAATTGATTTGGGGTTTGACTTGAAAGAAGAAAAGTGAGGAATGGTTTAAGCTAAAGGGTAGGAGGTTTTCTTAACACCCCTCAAGCATGACCAATTCCTATGGCTAACTCTTCTAAGTCTTCTAGGGCTAGGTGAGAGTGTCCACCTAATCACTAGATGTGTCTTAAGACTAAGGAACTCTTAAAGTCTAAGAGAAGTCCTAAGCCTTAGATGGAGGTGTTGAGAGCTCATTCTAAAAATGAGGTCAACAAAGGGCACCCAATAGGTATGGTGTGACTGACCAGGAACACCGCAGGTATTGATATTGACCGAAATGATTAACAACACTAAAATATCACAAGCACTAACAGAAACTATCTATTCCTGACCCAAGGAAAAGAGAGAATCTAAAACTTAGTGCAATGTGGTTCTACTTATGTCTAAGACATAAGAGAGAGGGAAGAAATCCACTAAGGGATAGAGTGTGAATCCTTCCACTAGGGAAGCAGGTTCAAGTCATCTACAAGGAGATGAAAGATTTGATTTGATTCTCACTGAGGAGAGAAAGGATTTGATTTGTTTTAAATTTTTGTTGGGTTTGAATTTTTAGAAACCCTATTGGTTTGCAATGAGCTGTAGTGAATAGGAGCCATGGAGGCTAAGACCTAATTCAGATTTACCACTCCAAAGGGGAAGTCTACTAAGTGCATAGTAGGGAGCAAAGGATGACTTTGGTATACAAGTATTCTAGGAAGAAAGTATAGTAGACTTACATCCTCTAGGAAGGACCAATTCTTTGGGGTAATCTATTGGCAAGCAGATTGAAACCCAACCTAGATGACTGAGTGAATGCCACTAGGGGACTCAGATCAGCTCAAAGATAGTCAAGATTGATTTCATTTTTAGTTTGTTTGTTTTGATGGATTTCATTAGTTCGCGATGGATCACACTGAGAAGGAGCTTATAGAAGCCTAAACCTATCTCAAATTTACTGAATCAAAGGGAGTAGCTTCCCGGCTGATGGGAGAACTATCTGACCAAATGAGTGACTTTTTTGTAATGATCAATTTAAGGTAAGAAAGCTTGGGGACTCACAGCTTCCACTAAAAAAGATCACTGGGGTGATCGGTTGCTTTGGGCAACAAATCAAACCCGACCTAGGGCTGCCCATTGGTTTGCAATAATCATGCTAGAAAAATGTGTCATGGTCTTATATATTTAAAAGCGGATGATTGCCGAGGTAACCTGCTTGTGGAAAAATAGATTGAACCCGACCTATGGGTGACTACAGAGTGAGTACCGACTCGGGGATTTATCTCAACTCATGTAGTCGAAATTCTATGGGAGTTCACTACAAAATATGGGATACGCTTGGGAGAAGGGGCCCTTTGGGGGCTTAAATCCTAATCCACAAGCAAAATTTTTATTTATTTGTTTTGGTTGTTTTTTTTATCGTGGACCCTGTTAATTTGTGAGGGATCAAACTGAGAAGGAGCTTATATCATCCTAGACCTATCTCAAATTTACTGAACCAAGGAAAAATATGCGCATCCGCTGAACAAACTTTCCAACCACAGGGGTGGCTACTAGGAAAGGGAAGTTGTCTAATCCAAAAGTAACCCGGGTAGTGTCTAAATGGGGTTGCAAAGGACTTGATCCAAATAGAGTGCCGACAGGGGATGGGGCTGATAAGGGCTTAATCCAACATCCTGGAGAAAATTACATGGCTAGTCATAAATTCAATAGGTATTCGGTGTCCAACTCAAGGAGAAAGCATAGGGACTCATATCGCAGAATGGTGTATCATGGTGAGTTGTGTCGACATAGGAACATCAACCAACCTAAGGTGCCTCGGTTTGTACAATCATAGGAAGAAAGCTGGGACTCACATCCTCTTATAGCAGAACTGGGATATATCTTGGCCTGCCATTCGACCTAGGGACTCTTGAGTGAAAACCAGACTTAGATCAACTCAAAAGTAGTCAAGAGAAAGGAGCCTCAGGGACTTATCTAAACTCAAATATACTCAACCTAGTTAAAGCATGATGGCTAGTTCAAGAAGAAAAGCATGGACTCACATCTTCTTAAGCAAAGTCAACAGATTCTTGGGTTGGCGGTAAAGACTATCATACTAACAGGCTCTTTGGTTTACAATGATCAAATTAGGAAAGCATGGGGACTCACATCCTCAACAAATGACCCGGGTGACATACTAGAGGTAGCATGTAGACGACCTAGAGCGACTAATGAGTGAGTGTTCCACAGGGGCTTGCTCCACATCAAAATAGCTCGAGATAAAAGATTTATGTTTTTGTTGTGCATGTGTTAAAGGAATAGGATACCTCAGGGGACTCTTACACCTTAAAATATGTTGGGAATTATGAAATGATTCCAGGGATGAATTCCCTAAGAAAGGATGTGCTTGGGTTCTCTCACACCTAACTTAGTTATGCTAATCAAAAGGATGCCTCTCGGGTTCTCTTACACCTTTCTATAATCAGAGATTGTGTTTGTGTTGTGAAAGAGGGATAGGATGCCGGGACTCTTACACCTACCCTAAACACGTCACATGGATTGCAAGGCAAGCAAACAACACTTCTTGAAGAAGAGAAGATTTGATGAATGGAATCTAATTTTGTTCTTTTTTAATGAATTATTTTCAAATGAGTTTATTTCATGGGTAATATTTCTTTAGATAGAGCCCATTAATTGGAAGCATCGGTGTTCCTCCACAATCAATAAGCGATAAGATCCTCCTTGGTAGGCCTTCTCTGACATAGGGGCCTTCCCAAGTGGGTTCAAACTTGCCTCCCATCTTTGATGGGCATCAATTGGTCTCCTTGGGACTAACACAAGTTCTCCACTGAAAAGACCTAGGGGACCAGCTTGTTGTGAGCTTGAATCATTTTGTCCTTGTACAACTTCGAGGTTGGCATGCATGACTTTCCTCCAAACCTTTGATCTCTTCTAACTTTGCATTCGCTCATGATCTTGTTACCCAATGCATCCTTACTGGGAGTTGAACTTCTAAAGGAAGAATGGCTTGAGACCCATACACAGAAAATGGGGTAGGCCGAGTTGGAGTTGGTATATGGTGTGGTAGGCCCCTGAGGCTTCAACCAACTGTTCATTCTTATCATTTGTTATCATCAGAGTCTTCTTTATCTAGATGAGAGTTTTGTTGAATGCTTCTGCTAAAGCCATTAGCTCTGGGGTAGTAGATGGTGGAGTATCTCCAATCTATCATGTCTTCTATGTTGATCTTCATGCTTTTGAATGCGTACCATTATCGGATATAATTCATCGAGGCACCACGAACTATATATGGTTCCTAAAAATTGAACACATGGTGAGTTGTGACCTCTAAGTGGGATGGCTTTGCCCACTTGGAAAAGTAGTCGGTAGCATAAGATGAATCGATATCCCTTGAAGAAGGAGGATGAATGTCGGTACCCCAACACTCAAATGGCCATGAAGCCAATGTAGGGTGTAGAATGTTGGGTGGTTGGTGAAGGACCACACCGTGCACCTGACAATGATGGCATCTTCTAACTAAGTCCACGCAATTTTTGATCATAGAAGGCCAGTAGTATCCAAGTCTTTTGATCTTTGACTTCATCTTTGGACTGGACTGACGAACTCCACATAGATCTGAGTGTACCTCATTTATAATGTCATAGGCTTCATGTTTGTCTAAACAACGTAACCACATCTGATCAAAGGGACCGTAGTACGGTGCCATCGAGCATAGGAAAGAGCTCTATTTCACGATGGGCTTGAGATTTCTCTTGAGGTAGTTTTGGTGTTCAAGTAATCTATG
This sequence comes from Cymbidium sinense, assembly GCA_021442155.1. Taxonomy (NCBI): domain Eukaryota; kingdom Viridiplantae; phylum Streptophyta; class Magnoliopsida; order Asparagales; family Orchidaceae; genus Cymbidium; species Cymbidium sinense. The sequence goes on from CM038229.1 coordinate 32,943,206, forward strand.
AATGGTTGCCTCCAATCCCTCCTTGTCCATTTTGGCAACAACCTCCCCTTCAAGAGAAAGTCTCGATGAGTTCTAAATCAATAAGGATATAACTTGTCTATTTTGGACCCTTATTGAAATGACTCATCTTCCGGACATGCCAATTCTTTGGCAAGTTTGTCAAGGCATTCTATGTTCTCTATCGAGGAACCTTGTAGATAGTGACAATCAACATCTTCATGGTATACTCGTAGTAATGATGAAGCTTGGGTTTGAGGACTGTAGGACCGGCAATCTAATGACCAACGAGAATCCCCAAAGATGTTGATGCTCTTGACATGTTGATAGTGATGGCTAACTCAAGCGGCAATCAAAGCCTCATCGACTTTTGTTGTTGGTGTAGGGTTGGAAAGATAGTATGAGAATCTCATCACATCATGATTTGAGTTAGAAGAACTATTCTACCCCACCTTTCTTGGGAGAATAGATGGTGCTTCACCTTTAAGAAAAGAACCATCAAAATACATCTCCCATCGGTGGTTCGGCCTCCCTAAGTTCATGATTTGTTCATCGGAGATTGTCACTAAGCGAGAATCGGAAGTGGGTGATGCTAAGAAATCCACAGGTCTTTTACCGCATGGAGGGTACAAATGTGATATCAAGGAGTATCATGGACCAATGAGCCAAACATCAAAAGTGTTGGTGTCATGAGGTCTGCTGGATTGGTTCTTGAGATCAAGTTCACCTTATGAGAAAGCATGTAGTGTCGTAGCTTTTGAGATGCAAAGATCAAAGCTAGGCAATGTTTCTCAATAGGTGGATAGTTTGCTTCAGCAGGAATCAGATGACGGCTGAGGTAGTAGAGTGCTTTCCTTCCACTCATCATTGGCTTGGGCCAACAGAGCGGAGAGTCATCATTAAGCGGTGTAAAGGATCAGCACTTGCAGATAAGGTTGCAGAACGGCTTCACCATGTATTCTTTGATATCTTGAATCATGTTGGCACTTTCATCCCACTTGAACTTGGCATCCTTTTGACAAGTGCGAGAATGCATCTCCTTGATAGGTTTGAGATAAAGCATCTTAGATATACCATCCTTGAAAGGATCGAGTTGAGTTAAACTCTTAGGAATAGCTTTGATCTTTTGATCTATTTCTATTCCCCGATGTCGAAAACCCAAGGAATTTCCGATGCACACTTTGAGGATTCATTTTGAGGTTATATTGTCTTAATCGTTTACTCAATTCAAAATGGTCTTCCTTTTCTAAACTTTTGACTACTAGATCATCAATGTAGCACTCAACGATGATGGATGAGTTTGAAGATCGAGTCATGGCCCATTGGTATATAGCAGCATTTTAAGGCCAAAGGCATGACCCTATAACAAAGATTCGTCGGTTGAAAGTAGTGTTTCTTTCATCTTGAGGAGACATCTTGATTTGGTTATATAGATGACCCATCCATGAAAGAAACATGAGATGAGGCTGTGTCCACCATTAACTCTGGTATAGGAAGAGAAAACTCATCCTTAGGGCATGCCTTATTTAAGTTCCTAAAATTGATGCAAATGCAAATTTGACCATTATTCTTCTTAGTTGGGATGACACTAGCTAACCAGGTAGGATATTTTTCTTCCCTGATAAAACTAGCATCGATTAATTTCTTGACTTCATAAATGACCTGTTGTTCAATATCTAATCGCATGTGTCTAGGAGCTTGCTTAATAGGGATAACGTTTGAGTCTATTGCTAGCTTATGGACTACAACATTAGGAGATAATCAGGGCATTTCTTCAAAACTCCATGCGAAGCAGTCTATAAACTTAGTCAATAGCCTAACTAAGTCATTGGTTTCTTCTTCATTCAGCAACAAACTGATGTATGTTGGGCGAGGATTTTCTTCTATCCTGAAGTTGATTTCTTTGAGCTTGTATATTGTTGAATGGATTTCTTCTTCAAAATGTGGCGGTGCCTCTTTGACTTGGAGATCATCTGAAGTTTCTAAACATACATTCTCATGAGAGTTGGGGATGTGTGAGAAGAACCTATCAGATTCCAAATGGTTCGTAACAACTAGGCAATAATCTTCATCATCAATTGGACCTTGTCGAATCCTAGTCCTACTCTTGATTGTGCTTCCCACGTATTATTTCCATAACTTTTCAAAATATTTTGACACTTGCTTGGACCATGTAAGGAACTAAACCTTTTACGTATAAGATTTTGAACACAAGGTGAGTAAAAGTCAAAAGGTAATTCCATTAATTCTTTAAAGTATCTTCCTCAAGTCCTACATTGAAGAGGATGATGAACTAAAAGAACTCTTCTACTTCATGTCCTTTGGAAGACTTAGGGACTTCTTAACTACTAAACCTTCAACTTTCTGAGATGTAAGTGAGGTAGAGCTAAGGTTTCCCAACTCTTGTGTTTCACATAAACCAGATTGAATACTTTGCTTTGCTTGAGGCGGTCTTCATCTCTAGTTGGATCAAAAGTCACCTCCAATGGAACCGAGAGGGGTTGGCCGGTATACTAATCACATTAGACTCATCCCTTGAGCTGGATTCCAAGTCTATGTGAATAGTAGGGTACTCCTATGAACTGGAACGACCTCTATTGGCTTAAGGCCAAGGGGTCTCCCTCCCAGAGCGCCTCATTTCTACCTCTACCTCTACCTGGTGGAGGTTGAGCCATCCTACCCACATATCCATATGATGGAATGAATTATGGGTGGAATGTGATATGCAGATCCACTTCTTCTTCAATTTCCTTTTCTTGCTCACTTGAACTTTCTTTTTCTTTTCTTTTTCTTTTATTTTTTCTTTTACTTCATTTTCTTTTGCTTTTGCATTTGCATTTGAATTTTATCCAAGTTCAGGAGAAAGGGTGTTTTAAGGAAGATAGTAGGTCGCATCCTCATAGATCTCAACCTCTCTAACTGAGAATGGCTTTTCGTCCCCATTGACACGGTACTCAATTCCATCTTTTCTGAACTTGATGCACTAATGAAGGGAGGATGGAATGATCTTATTTTGATGTATCCAAGGCCTACCAAGCAAAGCAATGAACAAAGTATTTGAATCAATGATGTAGAACTTAGCTTCAATCTTCCAGTCATTGATCTCCAACGGTAACACTATGGAACCTAAAGCCTGCTCACCTTGATCATTGAATCCTCTCAACATCATCCTATCTCCTTGGAGAGTAGAGATGTCAATCATCAAATAGGCAAGGGTCTTTAGACTCATAATGTTTATTGATGCACCTAAATCCATGAGAACTGGCGGTCGAACTGTCCATGTGTCGTTGTAATGTAGGAGGTCTTCATCATGAAGGTGATCCTTGGGCTTCTTTTGCATAATGTGCTTCCTCACCTATAGCGGTCAGCTAAGTTAAGCATATTTTAGGATCAAGGAGGGCCTTGATTAGTGATTCCCTCATCTCTTTGGATAAGACAAGGGCATCATATATGCTTAGCTTAGATGGAAACTTTCTTAGATGAGAAAGGACATTATAGTCCACCTTCGGCTGATCTTCCACAAGCATATCTAAGGGTCGAGCATTCTGTGTAAGGGCTTCTCGGTCTTTACTACTAATGACTTGTTTCCCTCTATCTAGAGGTGCTACCCTAGGAGGTAGAACCTTGCCACTATGAAGGTTGACTTTGGTAATCTCTGGAGGCAAGGTGGTGGCAAGTTATACCTGCACTTCAAGCTCACCTACAGCTTCTCCTATGCGACACTTGGAATTGGATGATTCCAAGTCTATCTCAAGAGGTGAACCTGTAGTATTCAGAGTTGGAAAATCTAACTTTGAATCTGAAAGAGGAAGATCAAAATTGTTATAGTTAATTAGACTTGAAGAGTTATCGTTAGGAATAGAAGAAGACAACTCATTAGAAGAGATGCAGATGTAATTCAAATCAACTTTATTCTTCAATTTCTTGGAAGTATTTCAGGGTACAAAGTTGAAGTCAAGTAGAGTGAGTGGAGTAAGGGATTTGATGCCCTTATCCACGATACGAGAGTTCTACTAGTAGAAGAAATAGAAGAGCTATGAAATGGAAGAAGTCATCGATGTGGAAGGAACAAGGTGGAGTGGACATGGTCGTGGTTGTGCAAAGGGGCTATCCCACACATCTTTGCTACTATTGCTCTATTGAGCTCCACTTTCTAGAGTTGGCACTAGCAACTTGCAAACCTTCCTTGGTGTTGGAGGTTTGAGTGACTCGAACACAGGAAAGCTTCTTGATCTTTTGATTTTCTTAGAGGTTTTAGATGAAATATCCCAACCTTCTTTGGTTTTGGTAGGATCACTTGTATCCCCAAGAATTATCCTGATGGAACTGGAAGGTTGTTCCACAAGGTATTCCTTTCAGATAACTACAACACTGGTCTTGAAATTGTGTTCAAGCCAGTCCTTTAATGTGAATCAATCCTCCAAAATGTGGCCAAGCATACGGTGGTAAGGGAAAAAGTTTGGATCATGACTTTTATACTTCCTCTCCTCTAGGCTCGGGTAGAAAATCGAGTTTCTTTAAGAGATTCTTAAAGATCTTCGATTACCTCCCTCTTAAAGACAAGATTTATTTAACTTATCTAATAGTAGATGGACCATAGTACACAGCGGATATGCATTCTTTGGCTGGTGGTATGTTTGGGAGTGGTCATTTGTCTGCCATGGAGGTTGGAGGCGATATATTTCAGTGGTGGTAAAAGGGAGGTGGAGGATTCTTGTTATGGTCAGGATTGAACTCTTGGGCTTCCACCCCATCACCTTCTTCTTCTAGGTTTTTTTTTTGGGATTTCTACTTTGGCGATGGAAAAGGCAACTATATGGCCTCTCCTTGTAGACTAGCCGCCTTGTTGATTAGCTTCTCAAATGTCTTTATGGTGAAGCCCTTAAGCATGAAGGTGACTAGGTCATGGATAATCTTCAAGAGAATCTCAATGGCATGTTGTTCAGACAGTTGTGGTCCACACTTCATACTCAGTTGCGCCATCAGAGAATATAATCAACAAGTGACTCACCAGAGTGCTATTGGGCTACAACGAGATCACCTACAGTAACCCTTTGTTGGGCTCTAGCAAATCTCTTAATGAAGAGTTTCTCTAACAAATATCTTTCTTGAACCATTGGGCAGTTCATACCAATCAAAAGCAATAGCTAGGCTTAAAAGAGTCTAAAGACAAGCATCGCCACTGTGCACAAATTAATATGATGTCTTAGATTCCTACTACCATCAAAGCTTTAGAAGGAAGGAGGCACGAAACCCTTTGAATACTAGATAGCATCAAATTCCTCTAAGTAGGGTCTACCCTTTGGAACTAATGATCCTCCTCGGGCTTGAGCCAAAGCTTCCTTCTTTCAACCATGGATTTGGATCTTTTTTTCATGTATGGAGGTACTATCCACTACCTTCCTATACATACTAGTGCTACCTTGCTCAATGGGAGGTAGAGTCTTAACTGGATCTAAGACATGCACTAGTTCAGGCTGACTAACATCGATTGTACTAGGATGGACTAGAGGGGCTTGCTTCTGAAGCACTGACACTGCTGCTAACAAGTCCTACAACTATTATGCCATCCAATCAATCTGTTTGTCTTTCTACCTTAACTAAAGTGGTAGGTGATGGGTTGATTCTGTGGTGTCTCCTTGATCAACCTCATCTCCTTCCAATGGCCTGCTGCTCCCTAAGAAGAGAACCTCTAGTATCGACCATGCATACACCAGCTGAATCCCCATCAAGTCATCTTCATTGGGATCAAAGCTAACTCTTTTTTTATCAGACCATGCGTACCCTAAGATCTCCTTTTTCTCCATAAAATAGTGTGCAATTACCTCATCTAAGGACCAATCTAACTCAGCAGGTACAAACATCTTGGTCTGACCGATGTGATCATTATCATGCACTGAGAGGTACCAGACCTCACTAGGCGGGAGTCAATCCTGTGTACCTAGAAGAATAATCCTAACGATACTAGTAAGGGGGTAACAATCATGGGATGATCCTCTACCACTGTTGCCACTGAACTATCATTTGGAATATCCATGATAGTCATCACCATCTATGCATCCGACTGAATGGGTGGAGTTGGTGAAGGAATGACCACGATGCTCCGAGGTCGCCACTCCTTCCGCACTACCACTAGGGGAAGGTCGACTAAGAGAGCTCGGCCCTACCACAATGGGTGGTGTAGGAATAGGATTCCTTGGCCATAGTGAGATCACCTATGGGGTACATTTTTCCTCGGATGCAGCCTTCATGGTCATAGATGGAATGGCTGATGCTGAAACATGCACTGGTGATGATGGACGTGGGGCATAATGGTGGGGTGGAGACACCACTGATTCTATGTGTACAGGAGCTACCCTCCTATGATGGTCCCGAGGAGAATATTTGGTTGGCGGGTAGCCGAGAAGAAAGTCAAGCAAGCTGACTAATGGTGAACCTCGTCTCGGTAATGATGTATGGACCTCATGGGCCCTCTCCTGATGGATCTGCCTCCCTATGCTATGGGGGATAATAGATTGTAAATCAACAGTCTCTCAGGATGTATTCTCGCCTACATGGCATAGAATAGGCGAAATGACCTCCTCTAGAAACTATGGTTGTACATGCACCACGAGGAGGAGGATGAGCAATCCTCTAGCATCCTCTCTATCGATCTTGAGAGGATAACGGTTTCCATAACCGGTGGTGGATCATGTGAGACTCATCCATGGTGACACGGCTTGCCTCAGCTCTCTAGCTAGTATGGAAATGTTTGATATGGTTCTTGTTCTGGGAAGATGAGAGGAGTGAGCTAGAACCATACTCAAATGTGGAGAGGCTCCAGGGAGCCTTACCTTGGAGGAATAGAGGTCTTGCACAGGGCAAGATGTGCAACTTAGATGGACTGGAATTGCTTAAACTCTGCTGAATCTACTAAGTTGGTACTACCACAACTTTTCTTAGTGAGGAGATATCTAAATCGAGGTAAGTCTACCACGATGATGACTACGTCACCACTTTCTTCTGGCGGTGAGGGGAATTCCCTCTGATCCGCCCCTCAAATCCATGGCAAAATGGATCAAATGGGTATGATCCAAATGAGGGAAGTCGACTGATCCAAGCTAGATCCATGCCATGAGGAAAGTGAAGACAAATTTCGAGGGCATTCAGTAAATTGAAATTGCGCTACTCGAAAAGGATCTGCAATGAGAAATGAACTTGCATCAATTTTCTATCTCCGTAGATTTTGAATTTTGAATTTTGAAAATTTGAACCCACATCCAACAACTTGGAAGTGTTAAGTGAGTTTCAAATGAATTTGGAAAAATTGATTGAAAGAGGAATTTCAGTATGAATCCAAACTTCAACAAATTTAGGTATGTTGAAATATGGATTCAAAATTTTGATAGGATGCTTCCATAGGTTCATTTTGTTTTGATTTTGAATTTTTGTGATTTTGAGGACCCTTTCTTTTAACAAATTTAGGTATGTTAAAGTAGGGTCAAATGATTTTGTTTTGTTTGAATGTTCTTGAACTTTCACTTACTTAGCAAATTTAGGTATGCTAAGTAAAGTAAAAGTGATTGTTTCTTTTGAAAATTTTTGTTTTGTTTTTATTTTGGAAAATTTTGGAATTCTTACTTAACAAATTTAGGTATGCTAAATGAAGAACCCAAGTGTATTTTGTTTGACTTTGAAAAATAGGATTCTTATCAAATTTAGGTGTGCTAAGAAAATCTTAAGTGTTTCATTTGTTTGGAAAATTTTGATTTTTTAAAAGGGTAGGATCCTTTAGAAAATTTGGTATGCTAAGGGGATCAAAATGTGCTTCATTTTTGTTTTTGAAATTATTAAAAGTGGAGATTCAACTTTAGCAAATTTGGTATGCTAAACATGAAATCCCACTTGGTTTTATGAAATGAAAATTTCACTTAGCAAATTTGAGTATTCTAAATGAAATTCCAAATTGTGTGTTTAAAATTTTGATTTCTTTTGATTTATGAAAAATGGAAACTTATCTTTAGCAAATTTGGTATGCTAAGGAAAGAAGCTCCAAAGGGTGTTCGAGAAATTTTTGTTTTGATTTTGGAAACTTCACTTACCAAATTTGAGTATGCTAGGTGAAATTCCAAAATATGTTTTAAATTTTTTTTTTTTGAATTTTGGATTTGGAAACTTTACTTAAAAAATTTGGGGTTATGTTAAATGAAGTTCCAAAGGTGTTTGAGAAATTTTGAATTTTTGGATTTGAAGACTTCACTCAACAAATTTGGGCATGTTAAGTAAGGTTCCAAATGTGTTTAAAAATTTTTTGGATTTTGAATTTGGAGACTTCACTTAACAAATTTGGGTATGTTAAATGAGGTTCCAAATGTGTTTAGAAAATTTTGAAATATGATTATTGATTTTGATTTTGGATTTGGAAACTTTACTTATCAAATTTAATTATGCTAAATGAAATTCCAAATGTGTGTTTGAAAAGTTTTATTGAATTTTAGATTTGGAGACTTCACTTAACAAATTTGGGTATGTTAAGGGTGGTTCCAAATGTGTTTGAAAATTTTGAAATATGATTGTTGATTTTGATTTTGGATTTGGAAACTTCACTTAGCAAATTTGAGTATGCTAAGTCAAATTCCAAATGTATTTTGAAAAATTTTTGAAATATGATTGCTGATTTTGAATTTTTGAATTTGGAAACTTCACTTAGAAAATTTGATTATGCTAAATGAAATTTCAAATGTGTTTTGGAAAATTTTTGAAATATGATTGTTGATTTTGATTTTGGATTTGGAAACTTTACTTAGAAAATTTTATAATGCTAAATGAAGTTCCAAATGTGTGTTTGAAAAATTTTGGAAATATGATTGTTGATTTTGATGTTTTGAAAAGAGGACCTCCATTCAACAAATTTAAGTATGTAGAATGGAGATCCATTTTATTTTGAAATATGATATTTTTATTTTGTGTGTGATTCTTTGCTTTTGAAAGGGAGGAATTCCAACTTAAAAACATATGTGGGATATGCTTAAGTAGGATTTCCTAAATGATATTTTATTTTTTTAGTTGGGGATGAAATCTTCATTTAATAAACCTAAGTATATTAAATGAAGATGTTCACATGTGTTTTTTGAAAATTTTAATTTTGTTTACAAATGAAAATTCCATTCAATCAGTGTGAATATATTGAATAGAAAAATTCATATGTACTTTTGAAAACTTTATGATTGTGATTGTGATTTTTGAAAAAGATGATTGTTTACTTTATTTTGAAAATGAAATCTTCCTCAAAGTGAATTGAAAGAAGATGTTCATTTGTGCTTTTGGAAAATGTTATTAGTTTTATTTTGAAAATCCCTACATGTAACAATTATATGAATTATTAAATGAAGGTGAAGAAATTTTGTGGAAAATATTTTATCAAGTGCATTTTTGAAAAAGGTGCTTTTGAAAAAGCAAAGTTCTTTATAGAAGATTTATTAATTTTAAGATGAACCTTTTCTTATCATGAAAATGATAAGGATGAAGTCTTTTAGAGATGTTTCTTTTTATTTTAGATCATTTTTCATTTTACCCATTGGAGAACCCAACGGGGGTTTTAAGAACAACAAGGAATGTGGTCCTAAGACCTAAAGATGTTGGCAAACTTAACTCAAGAATGAAATGAGCTAAGTGCAAACAGAAAAAAGCATAGTCTTGGATTCATACCAAAGTACAAACCCACTATCGATACTCAAAGACAACAATCATTTACCAATGATGGAGAGAGTAACCATCCCCACGGAGTCTCCAGAAAAATTTGTGGTGAAAAATTTCTATATAGGGAGTTATCTTTCAATCTAGGGGGAGAAAAGAAAGAGGAAACCTTACAAAAATTAATCTTGGTAAGACACCACGCAAACCCATAGATGTACTTATTCAGGTGATCGGATATGTCATCAAGGTATAGTGTACTATCTCAAAAGACAGAAGTCACTACCCTTTAATGCAACCAATCACCTCAATAAGGGCTCCTAAACATGATGGGTCTGCATATGCACCAGAGATTCTTTCCCTACTTTACATAAAAAAGTAAAGAAGGGTTTATTTTAAATAGGGTTCATTAAGTTCCCTATAGGGGTAAGCCCCCATAGTTAATTACATCCTAAGGGACAGGATCCCTTAGAAAAACTCTTGATTAAGGTAAATGATCGTTGTCTCTGAAGATTTCAATAGGGAAAGACTATCAATAAATTGGTTTGTATTTGAAGATCAAATGGGATTAATCAAAAGAGGGAGTTATTATGGAAACCAAAAATGGGAAATAAGTAGGAGATGCTCATGATGCTAGGAAACTAGCGAGCAACTCACACTATCCTAAAATTGGGCTTTACATTTTAGAAATTGATTTAATTTATTCGAGTTGTATTTTTCAGTAGAATTTTAGGACTTAAGATTCCTTAACACAAGATTAAGAAATGCCTAGGAGGTGAGGAATTATGCTTATGGCCCAAAGGGAGAAGCAATCTAACCTAAATTTAGGGAGCCGTAGCAAAACCCTAAATCTAAGGCAAGAAATGGGTAATTAGTTTGCCTCCATAAGAGAGAAAAAACCACCCGATTGCTTGGACTTACAACCACTTGGGGGCGACCGCCAACTAACTCATCCTATGATTTTAGATACATGTAGGCAAGTCTTTATGCTTATGTAAGATAGCTAGGCTATTTTTATTTAGAAAGATACTAAGTCATTAAACTCACTCCCTAAAGTGACTAGATCATGTAAAGGGACATGCTTCAAATGACCTAAATCTAATGCATTTCAAATTTTTTTTATTTCTATTTTTGGACAATCATTTTGACTCTGAATAATAGGATTTTTATGACTAATGCATGAGAAATTAGATTATTGGCCAAAATCAGCGAGAAGGAGGTGAGTTTCCATGCCAAAGGTCAAGCCAGTTTCTAGCAACCCTCCAGTTAAGAGTAAAATAAGATGCATTTGTGCATGATATTATAAAGAAATGCTCATTTAGCTAAGGGGTTGCTAATTCTTTTATCTTGATTTTAATTCTAAGCTTTAGGTTAGGTAATGAGTTATTTACTTTTAATTTGAATTCTTAAGTTAGGTAAATAATTTATTTTCCTAAAGTGCCTAATCCACATCCAGGCCATACAAAAAGCAAGGAAGAAACTAGAAAAATCATGCCACTTAATGCAAAAGCTAAATAAATTATCAAACAATTTATAAAACTAATCACAAAAAGAATAAATGGTCATTTGTGGTCGGGCACCACAGTACAAACCCAAATATATCAACTGTGGGTAGCAGAGCTCTACCCTTATACAACCTGGATTACAAATGAATTAAATTATAATTTAAGCAAAGGAATTCATTGTTATGGGGGGTCTTCAAGCTTTATTCTTCTTTCATCTTTCTTCTTTCTTTCTTCTTTTCTTCTTTTCTTCTTTGGTTCCTCCTTTGGATGGTTGGAAGGTGGATGCTCCAAGGCTTCACATGGTGCATAAGATAGGATCTTATGAATAATGCTCATCTTAATCCTCCATAACAAATCATTCCAAAATCCTAAATATACAAATTTTTACATTAAATGGAAAAGTATAAATCTAACTAACACTTGCAGAATAAAGGTTAGTCAAATCACATCACCAAATCCCAAGAATGTATATTGGACTTATCACCACACACATGGGTGACTAAGTCCACTTGGCCTATGGATTATGCTTAGGGTATAAGCACACAAGCAAACATTTATATTTTTATTTATGATAGCCCCTTAGCACAATCCCCTAGAAAAAGAATAGTTAAACTAAGCCGTCCACCATTCATTCTATAGCATACACCTAACATCCAGTCTAAAATATTCATCACAAAACAAAACATAATATCAAACCATGCACCGACCTAACCTAAAGCTAGAAGTGGTGACTTAGGCTAATGTGAGTGCTTTGAATGTTTGTGTGGTATGCTTAGCTTAGGACTTTAGGTTCAAGTTTTATATGTGTGAAGAACATGTTTAACTTAGAGGAGGGTTTCAGTTAAGTTGTTTAAGTATTTTTAGTTGATTTTATTTCATGTTTTAATTTGGTTTAAATGAAACCTACAATTAATTACTAAGTTATGAAGAGAGGGAAAGAGAAGAGAACTTCTCTTTCCTTCCCTAATCCTTAAGTGATTTCTAAGGTAAGTTCACATTTTAATTTCATTTAGGTGAATGTTTTGATTACATCTTTTAATCAATCCTAAGTTTAGATAAACTCTAAACAAACCTATTCAAAAGAAAGGCATTTTAAGATTAAATAAATTGAATCAAAATTCACATAACACACATTACTTCATTTCTTTCCCAACATATATAACATGCATATGGATGGACTAAGAATATCTATACTTGCAAATAAGAATAGTTAACATACTTTATGATGCATGCTAAGTAATCCATTTAAGAATATTCAGAAGTTGAATATGCATGATTTTTCTTAAGTAGAAAAGATTTTTCTTATCCAAAATTTCACATACATGCATGAAAGTAAGAAAGGTATAAGTGAGTACAGTGCCATTGTTAACTAGAGTGTAAGATACAAGACCTACTTAGGGCTACTTAAAGCCTCACAATCTCAGGGTTGTCCAGACTAATATACCACTTTCCTTAAGTACTAACATGCATATAAAAGAAATGAAATGGAGAAGGAATATGCAAAAGTTATTTAATAGTTTCATTTTGGTTTATGCAATTTATTCATGCAAGTATAGGCAACTCTTCTTAAGTGAGAGCATAGGGATGAATAGGGCTTGGAATTAAGTAAGTGTTGGGTTCTTTTCAAATGAACCTACATCTTAACTCTATTCAAAACTATCTAACATAAGAAAGAAAGAAAGGCGAAACTATATAATCCATCACATGCAAGTTTATAATTAAGATATAAATAGCACACTTTCAGATTTGATATTTCATTTATAAGTTTTGGAAATATTTTGAATTTAGCAGTGATAATAGGGGCTCATATTTTACTTTAGCCAACACATGCACATTTGACATAAAGTAAACAATTTCATTTTAAAATTTTGAAACATGAAATTATGAATGGATGAATCACATGACATACAACTTAACATGTTGGGAAAGATCTAAAGCAATGAAATCATGTAAAAAAAACTCACTTTACTAAAATCCTAAAGACATTCTTAAAGAATAAGAAAAGTTAGAATAAATTAAGGTGAATTTCAAATTGATTTTGTTTAGTTTGAAGTTTGATTTAATTTTGAAAAGGTGAATGAGTTTGTTGTTTCTAACCCATTCCCACATATTTTTTGTATTTTCGTTTAATTTTAGATAATTAAATCCATTTTTAAGCATTGATTAGGTTGAGGTATCAATTAAGTGGCTTAATTAACCCTTACCTACACCACCTTAGAAAAATTAACTAAGTAATTATGAGCCAATGAGATGACATAAAACCCACAATGTATTTAAATTTACAATGCACCTAATAATGAAAAGGCCTAATGCAATTTGGCTCATAATTAAAAGTTAATTAAGCTAAGGGGTTTAGCTTAAGTACTTTTAAAACACCCTTTCATACTTATGAAAGGGGTTTTAATTTCCTTAATTAGACTTAGGCTATTAAACACCTAAGCATATACCCAAGGTAGATTAATTAAGTTTTAGAATTTTTTTAGAATTTTTTAAAATTGTTTAAAGGGATAATTAATAAATTATCCATAATTAAGTGAGGATTAAGGAGAGAAAAGGGAGTTTAGGGAATAGCTTAAAGGAAATACCCCAAAATTATTCCATAAAATCCCTACTCACTGGATCTGACCTTAATCAAACTCAATCATAGGGTAAGTCCACTAATCATACCTTAATTACACTTAATTACATGAAAGGTATAATTAGGGAATGAAATAGCAATTTTCCCAATTAAGGCCTCAAGAAATCTCAAGAAAATTAGGGTAGGTAGAGGTCATCCCTTAAAATGAACCCTAAAAATTTAAGATCAATTGGTGACTTAATTAGAGAATAATTAGCTAATTAAAATTTCCAAAGAAACCTAAATTCAGAGAAAAGGGAAATTCAAAATCCATTAAAAAAAATTTTAGAATATTCTAGACAAAATTATCTATCCATAGCATTTTTTCCTTTTATTTTTTTGATTTTTCTATGAAGAGTTCTAAATTTTTGAGGCTCTCTAAGTGAATTAGGAATTAATTAAGCATTTTATTAATCCTTAACTAATCCTTGGCTCATGCGATGTGGCGGTGGCGGCCACTTATATTCACCGTCGTCAGATCAAAATCAAGCGGTGAAATTCCCGTGGTTTATAAAATGGATAGACATATAAATGTGAATAATCTACGTCCATCCCTGTGGATGGATGGCGAGATCCCACCAAAGCTCAAGAAGAATGAGATCCATCCACTTTCTAGGCTTTGATTTGAGCTCGATTGAGCTCAGATTAGGCTAAAATTTAGCCCACACCTTCATCATGCAATTACCAACACATCCAACAGCTAAGATCCTATGAAATTAAAGTTCACTTCACAAAGGACCAACATCTATGAGAATTAATCTAAAATCATACCTCGTGGAGATGATCACCACGCCGATTCCCTTGGAGGAGCTTGTGCAGTTGAGGCAAGCTTCTTGGTTGTGCACTTGAGGTTGAGTCTAGAGCTCTATGGACCAACTCCTCCTCAATCCTTTTGCAGCTTTGATCAAGCTAGGTCTCCCCTTGCCTTTAGAACTTCAGAGAAATCTTAGACAAACTTGACTTGACCCCATGATGGAGTGTGAAAGAGCAATTGGATTAATTTGGAGTGAGGAAGAAATTGGCTCTTCAATGGACCCCATTTTCAAGTGGAGAAAATCAAGAAGATGAGAATTGAATTTCCCTTTATGAAACATAGGATCACTTGCAAATGGCTCCTCTAACTCCATAGTGCTCAATCGAGTGTGAGTGTATGAAAATAAAAGTGATTTAGGGGAAGTATATCTCCCCATATGGCAATCGGATGGCTGGCAATGTCCATGCCATTTTGATCCAATTGAGCCTATGGAGTGAGCCATTTTGGTTGTTTTGAGTGTGCACATGGTCAATTTGGCCAGAGGAGTGGAATGCCAACTCCCCATGTGCTTGAATTGAGCTTAAGAGGGAATTTGAAATTTTAATTTCAAGGCTAAGGGTTGGGTTTGGTCCATGGGTTAAAATGACCCAAACCCATTGGGTGCATCACTCATCAGTCCCTTGAGCTTTTAGGAAAGCCTCAAGTCAGTCTGAGGGTATGACCAAATTACCCATGGGCTAGCCAAAATTTGTTCTATGGCCTAGGGTAAAATGATCATTTTCTATTTTTCACTTTGGGTATGTTTGGTATGTTGAAAATAGGTTTGGCCAAGTTTCATTGGATTTGGAATCCATTTGATAGGGTTTGGCTCATGTTGACCCTTTAGGTCAAAATGGGTCAACTTGGGTCAAGTTGACCAATCGGTCAAATTGGGTCAAACTGAGGGTTAGGTCAAGTTCATATGACCATTTGAAATATTTTTGTGTCTTTATTTTGGTTCATTTTGGATTAGATTTTGTTTTGGCTCGTATGACTTCATTTAGGTCAAATGGGTAGGTTTAGGTTTGGTTAGTCATATGGAGTGGATTGGTATCTTTATTTCCAATCAATTTGGGTTAAGTTCAATTTTGGCTCAACATGACCCTTTAGGTCATGTTGGGGGTCAGTCAATTAGGTTGGGTCTAGTTGGCCAATTGAGGCCTTTGTCAAGTTTCACAAGTGATTTGGGATGGACTTGACCCATTGGTTTCAATCAATTTTGCTTAGATCAAGTTTTGACACATTTTGGTCTTTTAGGTCAAAATGGGTCAACTTGGGTCAAGTGGGCCAATTGGGCTAGGTTAGGCTCAAATGTTGGCTTGGTCAAGTTCAAACATAGGTCATGAGTGAATTTAAATCAATGGTTTCAATTAATTTGTTCTATGGTAGATTTTGGCTATGTTAGGTTTCATTTTAGGTTAAGTGTTTACTTGGTCAACCCTTAGGTTTGACTTTGTTTGACCCAATTTGATTGATTGATCATCCCATGATGATTGTTGATCATGATGAGAGGGATATATGAGTTTGGTTCAATCCAATTTAGTTAGGGTCAAAATTTGGCTCATAAGGGTACTTTAGTCACTTTGGGTCAAGTGAGCCTAAGTGTGTATGGCTTGGTCAAAGCTTGATTTAAAGTTGGTTTTGATTGTTTGAATTTATATTTCATTTATATATGTGAATACAAATTAGAATATAAATTGATCATGAGAAAATTTTAAGAATTTGGAAGAGTTTAATCATGATTTAGGTTAAATCCATTAAAGGAATTTTGGATTTAAAGAATAATTTGAAATTTAATTTTTGAATTGAATTTGATTGATGTATATTTATATTTCATTTATATATGAGAATATAAATGAGTTTTCAAAAAAATCCCATGAGTTTCAAATGGTTTGATCAAAGTTTAGGTTAAATCCATTAATGGAAAATTAAAGAATTTAAGGGAATTTAAAGCATTCTAAAATTTGGAATTTAATTTGAGGGTTTGATTGGATTGAGTTATATTAATATTTCATTTACATATTAGAATATAAATGAGGATATAAATAAGTTTTGAGAAAATCCTAAGGATTTGAATAGGTTTGATCAAGGTTTAGAATTGATTTTGGCTAAGTCCTTTAATGGAAAATTAAAGGGACTTAAAAAAAATTTCATGAATTTGATTTGGGATTTTGAATTTGATTTGATGGATTTGAATTTATATTTCATTTATATATGAGAATATAAATGATAATATAAATGGATTATGAGAAAATCTTAAAGATTTGAATAGGTTTTGATCACAATTTTGGTTAAGTCCTTAAGAAAGGTTAAAGACTTAGGAAATTTAAACTTAAGAATTTTTGGTGAATTTTGATCATGACTTTCAATCATAGATTTCAATCATGGATCTCAATCATGGAATTGATTTGAGTTTGAGAAAATCAAATAGAATTGATTTGGGGGTTGACTTGAAAGAAGGAAAGTGAGGAATGGTTTAAGCTAAAGGGTAGGAGATTTTCCTAACACCCTTAAGGCATGACCTATTCCTATGGCTAACTCTTCTAAGCCTTCTAGGGCTAGGTGAGAGTGTCCACCTAATCACTAGATGTGTCTTAAGACTAAGGAACTCTTAAAGTCTAAGAGAAGTCATAAGCCTAAGATGGAGGTGTTGAGAGATCATTCTAAAAATGAGGTCTATAAAGATGTATTTTATATATTTTTGTTTTCATTTATCCTTCTTTTTCGAACGGGAAGGGGATAGATGAAGGCAAGAAGAATATAAAAATTTTACCACAGTAATGGATCAATTTGGGTTTGGTTTGTATTGGGTTTGATTTGGGCTGACCCATGGTGACCCAAGGATGGGTCATGCCAAATTTGAGTGGATTTGGAGTTTCTTTGGTTGGGTTTGGCTGAATTGACCCATGTAGGTCAAATTAGGCTAGATTGAGTTAAGTTGATCAATTGATCAAATTGGGTCAAAACATGGCGAGATAAGTTCAAATGATTATTTTTGATGTTTTGATTTAATTAGTTTGATTCGATTTAGATTGGATTTGAATTTAACTCATATGGGTTCATATGGGTCAAATGGGACTAAGTTGACTAATTTGGTGAAATTGATCAAATTGGCTTGGGTTAGGTGTTAGTTTAGGTTCCATTAATCATTTGAAGATGATTGTAGGTTTTGATTTCAATTAATTTAGATTTAGGAATGATTTAGATTAATTTGACCTTTTAGGTCAATTTGGGCTAAATAGGGTTGACTTGGTCAAATTGGCTTCAACCAAGGGTTTGATCATGTTGAAAAATTAATTTATTATGAGTTTGAGTCATTGGTTGTGATCAATTCGGATTAGATTTATTTGGCCTAATTTAGCCTTTTAGGTCAAATTGGGTCAACTTGGGTCAAGAGGCCAATTAGACTTGGTTTGGATTGATTGATGGTCAAGTCATGTTCAAGGATCAATTTTAGGTTGATAGGGATCATTGGTGGTTTGAATTGGAATGGGATTTGGTTCATATAGACTAATTGGGTCAACTTGGGTCAAGTGATAAAATTAGCTTGGTTTGGTCCAATTGATTATAATTGATCAATCAAGGATGATCAACAATCATTGTAAGAAGTTTTGCATGAGTTGGCCCAATCTAATTTGAGTTAGATTAGAGTTTAGTTCAAATGGATCCTTTAGGTCACTTTGGCTCAAGTGAACTTAATCGGCTAATTGAATTGGTTTGGGTTGAATTAGGTTAAAATGAGTTTATAATTGAATTGGGATTGATTGATGCCTTTGATTGTAATTGATTTGGATTTAATTGGAATTGTCTCATTTAAAAATTTTGAGTTCAAATGGGCCAGCTTGGGTTAATTGAATTGATTTTGGTCAATTGGATTAATTGTATCTTTTGGTAGAGTTCGAAATGAAGGTTTAAATTATTGGAGTGCTTTTGTGAAAATTAATTGAATTAGGTTTAATTGAAGGAATTTTGGCTAAGTCCATAGGATTGGGTTTTGATTGGATTAATTTGAAATTGGATTTAGCTAAGGGGATAGGCATGAGTCTTGGTTTAGGACTTAGGATGGGTAGGTTACCTTTAGATCCTAAGGAATAACCTAAACTGATTACAAGTCCTCCTAAGTCTCTAGGTTTGGGTTAAGTGTTCACTTAGTCACTAGAAGTGTCTTAGTCAAGTGTCTTATGACTAAGAAGATCCTAGCAACTAGAAGACTTCTGGGCCTAAGATGGGAATATTGAATCCTCACTCCAAAAGTGAGGTCCTTGATCATCTAGACCTAAAGCATTTTAGACTTAAGTTTTGAGTAAACATTTCTCTTTTTGCTTTCAGTATAAGTCATTACTTCTTAGACTTCTCCACAATCTTGTGTTATTTGATAAGTTTCCTAGTATCTTAGATGCTCCCCACTTGTCTTCCTGTGGAATCCATAAATAATTCTTCCATTTCAAACTTTTTTTCATTTGATTTCTAATAATAACCAATTCTTTGGAGATATTTATTGGCTACTTTAATCGAGAGTTTTCTTAGAAAATTTTTATTTCCTAAGATGTAATTATCTATAGGGGCTTACTTCCATAGGAAAATAAAGAACTCGATATAAAAAAAACCTGACTTTACTTTATCCCTGTAAAGTGAGAGAAAGATCTCTTGTATATATGAAGGCCCATCTGCCTTAAAAGTATTTATTAGGTGATTGAGTTCATTATAGGGTGATGTCTCTATCTTCCAAGGTAGTACATTATACCTTAATATCGCACTCAATTACTTTAATAAGTACCCTCTAAGATCTGCGTAGTATCCCTATGGCTCTAAATTAAAACACCACAGTGGCCTTGGTGGGAGCCAAACTCCGCACCCCTCCTCTTCTGTCTCATCAACCTTAAAGCAGGTTGATTCCTCACCACCATCCTTGTGCTCGTCTTCCTTGAGAAATTGAGCACTTTACAGTTGAGCTTGGGGGTAGTAGAATTCGCCTCTCCTAAGAGCAAATAAGAGAAAAGAATTAGAGGAACAAGTCACTAAAGTTATAAAGGGATTAGTGAGTAGAAAGGAAAGAAAATCTATTAAGGATGATGAAAGCCCTACCAAAGTGAAGGTAAAGAGAGACATTAAGAATATAACCCCACATACTCTCCTTCGCCTCCTCCTCCTCCTGTACACTCAGCTTGTGATTTGGTGGCCTTGCTCAACTGGTAAGGAGAGGGACGGTCAACACTAGCCACTAAGTCACGCTCTTCACAAACATAAGCATCAAGCACCACTTCTACACTTTATTCTAAAGATCATGAATTTTCAATAGAGTCCTTGAAAATGGCATGATCCCATCCTACTGGTCCTTCACCATGAACAATCGACGAAAGAAGTCCATGATCCATGGGATGCCTTCTTACCCGTAAGTATAAGATGAAATCCATGATGTTTACCACTTAGTTGGGGAGGACTTGGGCAGGCGCCATACTGAAGAAGTTGAGGATGTCAATTCACTGGCGGGGAAGGGGAAGTCGGAACCCATTCCTAAAATGGGTGATTGGAATGCATAGCTTGTGCGCCCTCACCGAGTTGAGGTACTCGATCCTCTCAGCTACTCGTGCAATGAAGTTTGGATTCACACTGTAGTACTCATAAAATACAGAGGTTAAAATGGAGGGGTCTAGCTTGCACACTTTCTCGATTTTGGGCCTGGTGGAAAAATGAGATAGCCATCTTTAGCAAAGCCATATTGGTTGACGATGAAGAGGCAATCATGATCTACTCAGAAGGAAGTTCTACTCTCATGACACAAGGAGAGCAATAAAGTCCCAACTACTCTAGCCAAAGAGAATTTATAGACATGGTGACATGGACATAAAATCTAGCATTAAGTAAAGAAATGATTACTCAAATCCTATGGATATCTCAAGCAATAAAAGTTATAGGGAAATAATTAATGTGTAATCATAAAAATTTGAATAGTATTTGCAAGTAGAAAAATACAAAAATATTTATCTTTATTTATGAGTAAAAAAGTACAACACAGTTGGTATAATTGCAAATAAATTATCTTTTCAGTAATTTTATTACAGGGTTTGACTGGCAGTTCTCAGCAAGTTCATCTTTCTTGCACATATAATCAAGCAAAAATTTTAGGCTAGAAAGGAGAAGGGAAGTACTCCATGACTTGACTGAGTTCTGAAGTAATGCTTTCTCTACTTTCATGATCGCAAAGTTGCACATGTACTTCACTTCCAAAGAATGTCTCACTACATCTCTAACTCTAATTGTGCTTGTAGCTCACCCATGTCCCGTTGGGATGATTCTATGGTGTTTTAATTTGGAGTCGTAGAGACACCATGCTGCTCTTATAGGGCACTTAATGAAATGATCGAGTGTGACTATTGACCTCACTTTTAGAGTGAGGATTCATCATTCCTATCTAAGACTTAGGACTCTCCTAGACACTAGAACTTTTCTATTCATAGGACACTTCTAGTGATTAGGGGAACAATAAGCCCAAGCCTAGAGACTTAGGAAGGTGTACCATAGGTTTAGGCTATACCTTAGGACTAAGGGAACCTACCTATCATATGGCCTAAACCAAGACCTATGCCTATCAACTCATGCAAATCCAACCTCAAATCAATACAATCAAATCCGATTGAATCATATTTCAAATCCAAGCTCCAAGCCAAAATTAACTTAACCCTTAACCTAAATCAATCCTACCATCTTCTTATGGATCCAACCCAAATCCCATTCAATTGAACCAAATCCAATTGAACTTCATAAAAGCACTACAACTATTCAAATCTTTATTTCAAACCCTTCTAAGACCTATAATCAAATATAACCAAATTAATTCAACCAACCCAACTTAGCCCACTTGACCCAAAGGGTCTACATGAGCCAAAATCCAATTAAATCCAAATCAATTGCAATCAAAGCCAGCAATCATCAAACTCAACCCAACCTAATTCAACCCAATTAAACTCAATTGACCCATTTGGTTCATTTGACCTAAAGTGGCTTAATGGACCCATTTGATCCAAACTCCAATCCAACCCAATTGCATTGAACCAACCCATTCAATACCTCCTACAAAGATAGTTGGTCATCCTTGGTTGACCAACTACAATCAATTAGGCCAAACCAAGTCAATTTGATGAAGTTGGCCCAATTACCCCATGGACCAAAATGAACCAAATCTCACTCCAATTCAAATCTATTGAAATCAATGATTACCACTAACCATAAATTGATCCTTGAACAACAATCAACCATCAATTGAACCATACCAAACCAACTTGGGCTCTTAACCCAATTTGACCAAAAGGCCAAATTGGGTCAAATCAAATCCTAAATCAAATTGATTGAACCCAATGACTCAAATCCATCACAAATTTATTATTAAATATGATAAAACATTCAATTCAATTTGACCAAACCAACCCAATTGACCCATTTAGCCCAAATTAACCTAAAGGGTCAAATTGAGCTAAATCATTCTCAAATCCAAATCAACGCCTACAATCATCTTCAAATCATCATTTGAACCTAAACTAACCCCTAACTCAGGCCAATTTGGCCAATTTGATCAAAGTGGTCAACTTAGGCCATGTTGACCTCACTTTTAGGAGTGAGCTCTCAACTTTCTCATCATATATCTAGGACTCTTGTAGACACTAAGAGTTCCTTAGTCTTAAGAGACTTCTAGTGATTAGGTGAACACTTAACCTAAGCCTAGAGACTCAGAAGAGTTAACCATAGGAAGAGGTTATGCATTAAGGATTTAGGAAGACTTGCCTACCCTATAGCGTTAAACTCAATCCTTACTTCCTTGTTCAAATCAAACCTCAAATTCAAATCCAAAATCATAAATCCAATCTCAAATTAAATGATTGAAACCTATGATTAAATTCAAATTCCAAATCCTTTCCTAAGCCCTTTGATTTTATCTTATGGATTTAGCCTTAACTAAATTCAAATTAACCCCAATTCAATTGATTTTCTCAATTATCAAATCCAAACTCAAATCAAACACCAATCCAAATCAGAAATCAAATCCAACTCCAAATGATTGAAACCCATGATTGAATTCAAACTCCAAAATCCCTTCCTAAGCCATATGAACCACTTTCATATGGTTAGCCAAAACCTCCATCAAACTAAATCAAATTTGGTTTATTTCTTTATAAATCAATCATTCCTTTATTTATATTCACAAATATAAATAAAATCTAAATTTAAACCATTCAAATCAAATCAAACTAAATCAAACCAAATCATTTCTCAACTTGTCCCTTTTGACCTACATCCCTTAATTTGGGCAAAGTTTCTTCCAAATCACTCCAGAGCCAAGTGATTTTCTCATGAATCATTTATATCTTCATTTATATTCATAAATATAAATGAAATATAAATCCAAATGGCCAAAACCAAACCCAATTCAAATCAAATTCCCAATTTTAGCCATTTTAGCCAATTTCTTGAACTTGGCTAAATGATATCCATATCAACTCAAAATCTATGAATATTTTCATGATTCAATCATTGTTTCAATCATAGTTCCAAATATAAACACAAACTATAATTACCAAACCAAACCCAAGTCAAGCCCATGTTGACCCTTTTGACTTGAAATTATCATATGAACCAAAATTCATTTGACTCCAAACCACTTGCAATTGAATTTATATTTCCATCCTAAGTCCATATGTGAGTTTAATTAAACTTGAATCAAGCCATGATCAAGCCAATTGACCCATTTAGGTCCACTTGACCCAAAGTGACCTAAAAGACCTTTTTGAGCTAAGTTCTAATCCAACCCAAATTGGATTGAACTAAGCCCATCCAAACCCCATGTCATGATCAACAATCATCCTAGGTTAATTAATTATCTTGAATTGGGTCAAACCTAGCTATTTACCAAATCAACCTTTAATGCAAATGAAACTAAAGCTAGCCAAAAACCCACCGTATACCAAATTAATTGAAGCCATTTACTTAAATCCACTCATAATCAATGATTGAACATGACCAAACCCTCAATTGAGCCAAACCAAGTCTAATTGGTCATTTGACCTAAGTTGAGCCAAATTGGCCTAAAAAGCCAAAATGGGTCAAATCATGATTTGATCCAAATTGATTGCAACCAATGGCTCAAGTTCATTCCAAATCACTTATTGAACTTGACCAAAACCATGATTGAGCCCAATTTGACCAATTGTCAACTTGACCCAACCTTGCCCAAATTCACCTAAAGGGTCAAATTGGCCAAAATCCAAAATAAACTCAAATTAAACCAAACCAAAGCTTACAATCATTTTTAATTAACAAATTGAACTTGACTCAACACTTAACCCAACCAAATTTGGTCAAATTGGTCAACTTGACCCATTTGACCCCTTTGAAACCAAATGAGCCAAAATCAAACCTAAGCCAAACTAATCAAAATCAATTGAACCAAAACATCCCAAATCATCATATGAACCTGACCCAAGCCTTTGTTTGACCTAATTTGACCAATTTGTTAACCCAACCCAACCTAACCCAAATGAGCCTACTTTGACTGTATGAAGCCAAATCACCCAAAACCACTTTTTGGAACCTTGGTGGTTGACCTAACCCGACCCAAATGGACCCTAGGTCAGCTCCAAACTAGCCCAAGTCCATGTGAGACCCAACCCAAGGGGATTGACCAATGGACACCCTCTCTTTACATTGGATTCTTACCTTAAATGGCAAAGTCCACTTTGCCTCCCCCATGGCAGCCCTCCACTTGCCAAATGAGAAACTCCTAAGCTTCCTAACCCAACCTAAGCCATCCTAGCATTTGCCATGGACCAAGAGAAACAAACCAAGCTACTCCCCCTCATGGTCAATCCAATGGATGCAAAGGAAACTCAATCCCACTCAATCCTTCCATATCAAGCCTTGAGACTCCTGCCACCACTTCGTCCACTCCTAGTGAGCCACGTGGCACTGACCATGACCCCTCTGATGACTCGACGATGGCCAATCGGCTAGATTTTTGAAAGCAATCCCATCCATCCATCATGAGCAATTGAGGGGTATACCCCCTCAATTCAAGCGAGATTCGATACCAAATGCTTTATGTGAGTCCCTGAGGCCATTTTGAAATCCCTCAGATCTTCCTAAAGCATCCCAAGCCTTCCTTGATCGGCATTCCTCCTCCCTGATGAAAGCCAAAATAGGACATCACTCTTCTGATCAATACTCTCCCTCCGCTAAACTAAACTTTAATTCCTTGCACTCAAGCCATCATCGTACTCCGTCGAAGCCAATTGAAGCACTCCCAAGCCTTCCCGAGTGTCAGAAATAGGAGTTTGACCAATACTGATAACCAAATAGGAGGAGTTTGGCCTTGGGAGCAACCTACACCAAATCAAGCTCAAAACTTTTCAATAGGGCCTCGCCTCAACTAGGCGAAGCTACCTCCATCGATCCACCACCAGACATTAGCTCTGGTGAGGTAATTTTACAAATCGAGCCTTCTATAGAAAAATTGCTTGGTCCTTTATGAAGTAAATTTGAACGTCATGTATTTTTGACCGTTACATGTGTGTGCCTCCCCTCCCCAAAGCTGTGGGTTAAATTTGGAGGCAATCCAAGCTCAACTGAGCTCGGATCGAACTGGGAAAGATGGATGGCATCCATCTTTCACTGCTCACAAATGAGATAGATCATGCGCCATTCATTCTGCATGATTGGAATGAATGGCTCTGATTAGATCCTACGTTAAATCCATTGATTCTCTTCCTAAATCGTGGATCTGATCATGGTCATCTGATCTTAGATCTGACAGCCCATGAAGTTAGCATGTCCACCACCATCTAAGTCAGCCTTCGGATGTGACAACTTAAATAGTGAATCTCATCAGCCATGTGGAAAGTGCATCACATTAGCACGTTGTGTCAGCCGCCACATGGCCCGATGGAATTAAGGCTTTAATTGGCCTAATTAATTCATTTTTAAGCCCAAAACTTTCTAAATTCATAACAAATCCTAAAAAATCTTTAAAAAATACAAACTTAGGCTCATTTTAAAGATATTTCAAAGTAGAATCTTAGAAAATGATTATTAGTTGATTTTGAATATTAATTTTGGCTTAATTAAGGTTTAATTGAAAATCTATTTAGCTTAATTACTCCTTAATTAATCACCCAATTAATCTCAATTTTTTTGTGGATCTTTAGGGGGATGATCTCTGCTTCATGTATTTTTCTAGGATTTTATTAGTGGTTTAATTAGGGAAATTAATTGATTAAGCCTTATTCACTCTCTTAACTTAATTAGTGATAATTAGTTAATGAATAGTGGCTTAATTAATTATTTAAGCCTAATTACCTCTGTTGAATAGTAAGGGAGCTTAGGGAATGAGATTGAGATAATTTTCCTAATTCATTCCCTAAGTTTTCTTCACTTTTTGGAGTTTGATTAGTTAATGATTAATGAGATAATTAATTTCTTAATTAATTAATTAATCTCCAAGGTAAAATCAGAGCTTGAGTGATCAAATATGGGACTTAGGGATTAAGATTAAGGCCTCTTTCTTGATCTATTTTCTTTGGTTAATTATATTTCATTATTTAAACATGCTTAATGCTTAACCAAATGGGTTAATGAGCTTAATTAACTTAATCTAAAATCCACTTCACATCTAATTACCTTTAATCCATCTTGGGTGGCTCTTTGGGTGTTCAATAACCAAAAGTGAGAGCTAATGAAATTATGGTTTACTCATATGTGTGAGAAAATCATAAAAGTAGTTAAGTGAGATCCCTTAAGTCTAATTAACTATTAATCATGAGCCAATTGCATTAGGCCCCTTTCATTTCTTAAGAGCATTGAAAATTTACTTTTCATGTAGTTGAATATCATATTGGCTCATTATTAATTAGTTAATTAACTTAAGGTGATGTAGGTAAGGGTTAATTAATTGACTTAATTCATATCCTAACCTAATTAAGACATAAAATCACCCTAATTATACTTCATTAAACTAAATTAACTCACACATGGGGAATGGTATTATGATTAGTAAACCTCTTTCACATTTTCTTAAATCAAATCAAACATGGAAATGAAATGACATTAAAGAACTTTAGTTTGGTTTAAATAATCTCATTTAGTTTGATTGTCCTTAGGACTTAGTTGATTTGAATGAAATCACATGCTTGTGTTATTTTATTTCCTTCCAATCATGCTAAATGTTGCAGTCATATGATCCATGCATCCATCTCTTTTAAAACTAATTAAATAATGTGATTTCTTTTATGTCAAATTGCATGTGTTGGTTTAAATTAAAAATATGTGTGGCTAGTATCATTATTAAATCCCAAATATATTTTCAAAATGTTTATAAATAAATGAATATGCATATATATTTTAAATTTAGTTATATATACATATGGAATGCAAGTGAATATAAATTTAGTGTATGAAATAAAGTATCTTTCTTACATTCATATGTTGATTTGCATAAGTAAGAATGTTAGCGGTATATTAGTTTGGACATCCCAAGGACGCACAACTTTAAATAAGCCTAAGGAGGTTCCTACCTCGTTCCCTTGGTGTAGAACAATGGCGACGTACCTGCTTGATTTCATTCTTATGCATTTGGACATTAGAATTTATATAGAGCATTAACTCATTTTACATAAAATAAATCAATCAAATAAAAAATATAATTTTTGTATGGTTTTCTATTCTTATAGTTGTTTATACATCCATATGTATCTAAGAATAGTGGTATATTTGTTTAGACATTTCAAGGATGCACGACTTAAAGTAGCCCCAAGGAGGTTCCTACCTCATTCCCTTGGTGCAGAACAATGGCAACGTACTCGCTTAAAACTTTTATACATGTTGATGTGTACTTAGCTAATGAATGAAAACCCTCTTTTTCTATTAAAAAGCATGCATTAATGCTTTGTTTATTTGGTTGAGTTAATTAGTCACATGTTTTAAGGTTCCTTCCTTATTTTTTGTCATAAGAATTTAGATGGAGCTTTAAATTAATATGACAAAATTATTCAACCAAATAAAATGTTAATTCAAAATATATTCACTAACATTCATCATTTAAGTGTGCTAAGATACAAATTGCATGTATAGTTATGCTTAGGATTTAATCATATGCATGATATACATGATGGAAGGAAATGAATAGACATGTGTGGTGTGATAGTAATTCATTCCAATAAACCTTAAGATGCCTTTCTTATTGAATGAGTTTATTTAAAATGAACTTAAACTTAGTATTAATTAAAACATGAAATAATCCATTCACTAAAGGGAATTGATTAATTAATTTACTTTAGATGTGACTTATGGTATGGATAAAAGATAGTGATCTTCTCTTTCTTTCTCTTCATAACACTTAGTTGTTGTGTATGTCAAATGAAATAAAAGAAAATATTAAGTAAAATTTACAAATTAATTAAACCATTTGAAGTGAAACCACTCTTTACGATTAAATGTCTCTCATACTTAGGAAATCTTAACTCTAAAGCCTAGCTAGGACATACCACACAAGCCTTAACACATACATTATTAAGTCACACTTCTAACTTTATGTTAGAATAGTGTATGGTTTGATGTATACTTTGTTTTGTGATTTAATTTTGTATACTAGATGTTAGGGTGGATGTACGTAGACTGGATGTTAGGTCATGGTTAGCCTAATCATATTTTTTGAAAGAGATTATACTTAAGGAGTGCTAAAAAAAAATATAAATATTCTTGCTGTACAAATTGCATAACCCCTAAGCATAATATATATTAGGACAGGTGGATTTGGTTACCCATGTGCAGGGTGCTAAGTCTAAATTATTCATATAACTTCTTAGATTGTATGGTGTATTTAGCTAACACTTATTTTGCAGGTGTAGTTAGATTATTTTTCCTATTTTTAATACAATTTTGCATTAAGAATTAGGATTAGTGCTATGGGGGCTTAGAATAAATATTGGTTATAAGACCAAGTCTTATGTACCATGTGGTCCTATGGAGCTTGCCCAACCAAATGAAAGAAGAAAATGAAAGAAAGAAGGAGCTTTAAAGATTTGAAGATCCCGCATAGCTCCCATTCATTTGTTGTAATTAAATTGTAATTATTCTTTCATTATACCGGGTTGTATAAATTAGCTTACCCATTTCTTTTCGGGTTGTGTGGCGAGCAGATTACGGCCTTATATTCTTTTACGCTAGCTTTATAAAATTATTTGATATTTTGTTAGCTTGTGCAATAGAAAAAGTATATCTCTTCATAGCTTATTTATGATTGGTGATTATTGTATGGCCTGGAAGTGATTAGGCTCTTAGGATAAAAATAAATTTTTTACCCCAATAACAACTCATAACTAAACTTTTAAAATAACTCATAACCTTACATAAATCTTAGGCATTAAATCAAGATAATAAAATATTTAGCAATCTCTTAGCTAGATGTTGTATGTTTAACATCATGCATTTCATCTTGTTTCACTCTTATTAAGAGGGGCTTCCATCTTTGCTAGATAAAATGGGTTTAACCTTTAAGAGTCTATGATGGAAAAACATCTCTTTCTTATTTGATTTAGCCCATAATCAACTTCACCATGCATTTAAGCATATAAAGATCCTATAGCCTATGTCAAAATAAAGAGTCAAAAATTAGATAAAATTTGATAAGATTTGCATTAGACTAAGTCATTATTCATATCACTCATGCTCTAGTCTCTTAAGGAGTGGGTTTATGGACTTTAGTATCTTTTCTAAATAATAACAACCTAGCCATCTCACAAAATCATAAGACTTGACCATATTATTTTAAATCATAGGAAGAGTTAGCTGGCTGCCACTCTAGGTGGCTATAAGTTCAGCAGTTGCGTGGTTTACTCTTTCTTGTAGAGGTAAACAATATACCCATTTTTGCCTTAGATTTAGGTCATGCTTTGGTCATCACCAAAGCTCCTTAGATTTAAGATCTGAGCTTTTTGTTTCTCTTTGGGGCTATAAGCATAAATCCTTATCTCTTAGGCATTTCCACAACATCGTATTGTGGGATCATAAGTCCTAGATTCCTAATAAAATTTTAACTCAAATATATAATTCTCCTTAATTTCAAACATATAAATCCCAACTATTGGATAGTTTGTGATGCTCACTAGGCTTCCTAGTATCATGAGCATCCCTTACTCATCTCCTCTAACTTTGATAATAAGTTTTTCCTTTCAATCAATTCCATTTGATCTTCTACATATAGCCATGTTATTGATAGTCCTATCTTTGAATTCTTTAGAGACAACAATTGCCTACTTTAATCAAGAGAATTTCTAAGAAATTCACCTTCTTTATGATGTAATTAACTATGGGGGCTTACCCCCATAGGGAACTTTAGAAGCTGGTTTAAATAAATCCTACTTTATTCATCCATATAAAGTAGGGAAAAATATATATGGTACATTCGAAGACCCATCATGCCTTAGGAGTCCTTATTAGGTGATTAGGTCCATCATAGGAAGGTGATTTCTATCTTTCAAGATAGTGCACTATTCTTTGATGTCATACTTGATCATCTCAATAAGTACATCTTAGATCTGGAGTCCCTCCCCCCCCCCCCCATATACACATTCACATGAATCAAAATTAAACACCACTGGCCATTTGACCCATATGAACCCATATGAGTCAAAACTAAATCTATTTCAAATTAAACAAAACTAATTGAACCAAAACATCTTAAATGATTATTTTAACTAAACCAAACCACCAATTTGATCTAATTTGACCAATTGGTCAACCTAAACCATTTTGACCTACATGGATCAAATTGAGCCAAACCCATTTAAACCAAGCCCAAACCCAACCAAACATGGCATGACCTATCCTTGAGTCACCATGAGTCAACCCAAATCAAACCCAACCCATCTTGGACTTGAATTAGCCTAAAAATCATTGGGTAAACCCCTCCAAATGGGACAAAATCTCTATTTGGATGGTCAAACCCACTCTCCGACCCTTGGCAGTCACCCCAAGCTCTGGCTAACCTGAACCAAAGCTGATTGGGTCAACCATGGCTCAATTGGAGGTGAGTTAACTCAAGCCACCCCATTGGAACACTTGGAGGATGGGGTACACATATTGCTAGCCCACGCATTGCCTTCAGCCACTCAAGGTCATCCACCTC
This sequence comes from Cymbidium sinense, assembly GCA_021442155.1. NCBI lineage: Eukaryota > Viridiplantae > Streptophyta > Magnoliopsida > Asparagales > Orchidaceae > Cymbidium > Cymbidium sinense. Next base: position 32,973,958 of record CM038229.1, read on the forward strand.
AGCCAATCCCTGACATCCCCGACCGCCTACGCTAGTCGGACCTCTACCAAAAGCCAAACCCATCTAAGCCATCGGATAGATTAGGGAGGAGAGTATACTTCTTCCCATCTAATTCAAACCACACAGAGAGCTTTAGTGAGTTGAGGCAAGCATCCCCAAAGCTTTCCTGATCCCCCTTGAGTTCCCCACCACTGACGAGACCAAACTCGAGCAAAATTATGCTCCCTCTCCTTCCAATTCCACTCAAACTCCAAAAAAACAACTTCAATTAACTTTCTCACACCTTCCTCAAGCTCTGGTAAGGTGAAATGAATCGATTCCCGATCAATTCAAGCATTAGATACCACTCCTAGACCAATTTTGGTGGCAATTGAAGAGGCATTTGGTCCACAGAGCCACCGACAAGGAGGTAACTCATGAGCTTCTCAACAGGGCTTCATCTCTTCAAAATAAAGCTACCTCAATCATTGAACTGCCAGTCTTGAGCTCTAGCGAGGTATTTTTCTGGAAAACCATAGAAATCTTCTTAGGTGTTGGTCTTTTATGAAAGAATTTATGATTTCATGCATTTTTCACCATAGGATCTCCTTAGATCTCTTCCCTGAATGTTTTGGAGTCAATCTAGATACCTCATAAGCTTTAGTGAGCTCAAATCGAGTAGAGGAGGGTGGACAATGTCCGTCTTCTAGTCCTCGAGGGAGGAAGGATCATCTATCATCCATTCCACGTGATTAGAACAGATGGATGTGATTTAATTCACTAGAAATTTTGATTTTATTTTTTAATATCCATTAGATTAATCCCCACCATCTGATCTAAGATCAAATGTCGAACAAAAGTTCATCCGCCACCGCCGACTTAGCACGCTGTGTCGGATGATTTAAGTGGCCTATCTCGCGGTGCCACATGGAAAGCGCCATCACGTCACCTCCTACATGGCACTAACATGATTAGGGATTAATTAGGGATTAAAATGTGTTTAATTATTTTGCCCTAAAAATATGAGTAAACCCATTTTGGAAAGGGTAAACATAAGAGAATTTAATAAAATTAGATTTCTTAGTTTTTGAATAATGAATAATGCTTAATTAAGGTTTAAAATTTTTTCTAATTAGCTTAATTAAACCATAATTACTTGGCTAATAAGTCTCAAATTAAATATGTTGATTCTTTGGGATGTCCTCTACTTCCCATAATTTTCTTGGGATTTAATGATTAGGTAATTAGAAGAATTTTAAATTCAAACCTTAATCACCCTCATCAAGTAATTTAATAATTATTAAAATGCTAAATAGTAAAAATTAAGTAATTAATGATCATTAATCGCTGATTAATAGTGAAATGATGAGGGGGTGATTAAGACCTCTTTCCTAATTATTTTCCAAAATCCATTTCATTAAGGAGGGTAATTAATTCATGATTTAATTAAGGTTAATTAAGCAATGTAAATGGCCAAATTAAATCAAATTAAAATGATAATTGCTTTATATAATTGGATTTGAACTTGTGGGTTTCTCTTTATGTGTTCAATAGCATAAAAGAGCCTTAAGAAATTTAAGATTAACCCATGGGTGTGGGAAAATCATATAAGTAATTAATTAGATTCTTTAATTTAATTAATACTTAATTATGAGCTTCATTGCATTAGGTCCCTAAGTGCATTACAATTTTAATTTCTCATTTGCATATCATTGGAAGCTCATAATTAAATAATTAATTAAATTAAAGAAGCATAGGAAAGGGTAACTAAATAAATTTTGTAATGATTCAAACTTAATTAATTCATTAAACTCACTTAATTACTTCTCCTTAAACATATTAAATCATCAACATAGGATGGGGTTAAAACAACAAGTGCTATTTCTCCTCTTTGAGTTTAATAATTCAAATCCAAAATAAAACTTCATAAGAAGCTTTGGTTTTCCTTAAATATTTTTATTCAACTTGATTGTCCTTAGAAATTAATGTAGTTGAATGAATTTTATGGAAGTGTTTAATTATTCCATTTCAAACATTATAAATTTGTATGCTATCATGTATTCATGTTTTCAATTTAAATAATAAAATTAATTTAATCATGTGTAAGTTGCATGTGTTGGATTAATCTTACAATATGTGTGGCTATTATCACTAATAAATTTCAAAATTATTTTCAAAATTATAAATGAAGATTCAAATTGATGTTGGCTTTGAATATCCTATATGATTTACATATGCTTGTAGCTTAATCATGCTAAAGTATTATTTTATCTTTATGATTCATGTATGGGATTACATATGTCTGAATAATAATAAGTATATAGTTTGGACATCCCAGGAATACAAGGCTTTAAGTAGCCCCATGGAGGTCTTAGATTACCTCACTTCCCTGGTTAACAAAGGCACATACATATTTAAATTTCATTCCTATGTGTACTTATACTAGAATATGGATGGAACTTTACTTTACATGAATAAATGACTCTAAATCATAATCTTCCATGATTTTCATTCTCATAATTGTGTGTACATTCATATGTATTTAAGATAGCAAGTATATAGTCTAAACATCTTGGGAATACAAGGCTTTAAGTAGCCCCAAGAATGTCTTAGATTATCTCACATCCCTAGTTTAAACAACGGCACCTACTTGCTTAAAACTTTAATGCATGTGTATGTGTATTTAACTAAAGAATGAAAATCCTTCTTTTCTACCAAAAATATATGCATTCAAAATAATCTAAGTGTGCTAAAATATATTGCATGTATAGGTATTCTAAGTTCAAAATCGCATGCATATTATTAATGATGAAAAGGAATGGTGCAACATTATCTACGTAATGGTAATTCAATTACATTAATTTTAGGATGTCTTTCATGTTGAATAGGATTCTTTAAGATTAACCCAAACTTAGGATTAATAAAACACTTCATAAATCATTCACTAAAAGAAACCAAAATTATAGCAATATGCTTTAGAAAATAACTTAAGATAGGGTGAAAGAGGTTGAGCCTCCTTCTTCTCTTTACGATGCTTAAATGCTAAGTGAATATTAAATTAAACAAAAAATATAAATTAATATCCACTAATCTTCTTAACAATTTAAAGTGAAACCATCCTTCATGGTTAATTTTAAATAATTCAAAACCTTAGCCAATTGAAATTCTAAAGCTTAGCTAAGGCATACCACACTAGGCCTAAGCACACACATTAGAATGCTAAGGCACCACTTCTAGCTTTAGGTTAGGACAGTGTATGTAATGATGTTTGTTTTGTTTTGTAACATAATATTTTAGATTGAATGTTAGGATTATTGTGCGTAGACTCAATGTTAGGTCGTTATTAGTCTAATGATATTTTCTGCTGGGGATTATGCTAATGGGGCTGCTAAAATAATATAAATGTTTTTGCTTGCAAGATGCTTATACCCTCTATGCATAATAAATGATTAGGACGGTGGGTTTGATTACCCATATGCAGGGTGCTAAATCTAAATTATAAAATATAACTGCTTGGAATGTACGTATGTTTAGTTAACATCTATTTTGCAGGTGCAATTATATTTTACTTTTCCATAAATATGTAATTTTATAATAGAAGTTAAGATTAGTGTTATGGGGTTTAGGATGAGCAATGGCTAGAAGGCAAAGTCTTGGGAGGCCCTATGAAGCTTTGAAGGAAATCAAATCAAAGGAAATGAAAGAAGAATGAAGAATGAAGACCCGCATAGCATTTATTCAATTTCAATTGTAATATTCTTTTGTAATCCAGATTGTATAAGGGTAGAACTGGGCTACCCAACTTCTTCTCTTTGCTGGGGTGTACGATGGTACCCAGCCTCATTGGCCTTTTATTCTTTCATGATAATATATAAATGTGTGATTGTTGTATTTAGATTGTGTAATGAAAATTTCATAGTTTTCATAGGTTTCTTAAAAATTGATGTTTGATTGTGTAGCCTGGATGTGGTAGGCACTTTATGATAAAATTAATTTTTTACCTCAATTAATAACTCATAATCAAATTTTAAAAAACTCATAACCTCACCTTAAAGCTTAGGTCATAATCAAGATAATTAAAAGATTTAGCAATCACATAGTTGAATGATGTATGTTCCAATATCATGCATATCATCTTGTTTCTTTCTTGACTAGGGAGGGTCTCCACTCTTGCACGATAGGGGAATGCTTGACTTGTGAGGGCATTCCTTATAGTGAAGAACACCTCCTCCCTCTAATTTAGCGAACAAAGTAATTTCATCATGCATTTAGGCATAATTTTCCAAGAATTTGTCCAAATCAATGTGTCAAAATGATATGAAAATTTATAAAATTTTGCATTTAGTCTAAGTCATGAATTTATACTAGTCATGATCTAGTCTCTTAGGGAGTGATTTTAGGACTCTAGTTTTCACTTCTTAATTAAATAATAACCTAATGATCTTACAATTTCATAAGATCGGACTACATGGTTTTGAAGCGCAGGAGGTGTTAGTTGGCGGCCACTCCAGGCAGTTGTAAGTCCAGAAGAGTCGGATGAGTTTATCCTCTCTTATGGAGGTAAACTATTTCATCCCCCTTTTCGCTTAGATTTAGGTCATGCTTCTAACTTCTGCTAAAGCATTCTAGATTTAGGATCCGAGATTGTTTGTTTCCTTCGAGCTATGAGCATAAATCCACACCATTTAAGCACTTCCACAATCTTGTGTTGATGGACTATAAGCCCTAGCTTTTTAATAAAACTTTCACTCAAATAAAACAAATCTTCTCTTTCAAACATATAAAACATCACCATAGGATAGATTGGAGTGCTTACTAGGCTTCCTAGTATCATAGGTGCTTCCTACTTGTCTTCCTTTGGAATCCCAAAATAAGTCTTCCCAAATTGAACTTTCTCACTTGATTTTCCTAAATACCCAATCTATTGATGGTCTAACCTTGAAATCTTTGGAGATATGATTGACTACTTTAATTGAGAATATTCTTAAGAAATCCTCATTTTCTATGATGTAATTAACTATAGAAGATTGCTTCCATAGGGAATTAAAGAACTTGACATAAAAAAAATATTGCTTTACTTTTCCATGTAAAGCAGGGAAACGATCTCTAGTATATACAAAGACCTATCAACCTTAGGAGTCCTTATTAGGTGATTAGGTCTATTGTATGGTGATGTTTCTATCTTTCGAGATGGTATATCATACCTTGATGTCAAACCTAATCACTTCAATAATTACCCATTAAGATCTATGTAATGTCCATAATGGCTCTGAATTAAAACACCATAGTGACATTGAGGTATGATGTAGGGTTTCATTCCTCATAAGGTTTCATCCCTATCATCTGATCTCAAATTAAATGGTTGAGATTAATTTGATTACAAAATGATTGGATCTAGATGTTTAACATGATTAATCATGGCCATCCATTCTAATCGCATGGAAAGGATGACCGGTGATCTGTCGTACCGCTAGCGCTAGAAAATGGACACCGTCCATCTTTTGCCACTTGATCTGAGCTCGCCAAAGCTCATCTGACCACAAAATAAACTCCAAAATGATCATGAAAAAAATTTAAGGATATCCTATAGTGGAAATCGCATGTAAACATAATTTGTTTCCAAAAAGACTAACACCAAGGGGCCAAATCTACGATTTCCAGATTTTTACCATGCTGGAGCTAAAAATTGGTGGTCCATCGATAGAGGTAGCTTCATCTTGAAAAGATAAAGCACTATTAAGAATATCTCAAGCTACCTCCCCACCAATTAGTTTGTGGACCAAACGCCCTCGCAGAAGTCGTCGGAGTTAGTCTAGTGATGCCTTCTTGTGGTCGAATCGATGGGGAACTGATTCATTTTGGCTGGAGTATGGTAAAGGAATGGGAAAAATTAATTTGTCTTTGGTGGAAGTTTGATGAGGTTGGATGGATAAAACTCTCTAGCTTGAAGGGAACTTGGTCTCATCGATGATGGGAGGCACGGGGAGCTTAAAGAATGCTCTGGGACTACTCTGAATGCTTTGAAGAAGGTGTCTATTGAGTTTGAATGGGTGGGGAGGAGTATACTATCCTCCCCACTTGAACTAAGGGCTGAGATTGGCTCAAATTTTAGAAATCATCCAGCCAGAGTTGGTGGCCGGAGGTGGCAGGGGACTGCTAAAGTGGATGTGTGTGAGAGGCTAAGAGAGTATAGTGGGCTGCCATGGAGTGCACACTCCTCCTTAGGTGAACCAATTGTTGCCCATGGATGAGCTCACCCTCTCTTTACTAAAAGCTAAACCAAACAGCTTTAGGTTAGATTGGGTCAATGGTCATCTATCCAAGAAGGGCTAAAGGTGACTGTCATGGGGTGGGGAGTTGAAGAACCCACCCAAATAGAGATTTGTCCCATTTTGAGGGCTTGGTTTAATGGGTTTGAACCAACCTGGGTTCACCATGAGTTGGGCCCCCTTGGGTAGGCCCATGGTGACCCAAGGATGAGTCATGCTAAGTTTGGTTGGGTTTGGACTCAATTTGGTTTGTTTGGCTCAATTTGACTCATGTAGGTCAAATGGGCTCAATTGGGCTAAGTTGTCCATTTTGACCAAATTGGGTCAAAATGGGGGTTTGGTTAAGTTCAATCGGACATTTAGAATGAATTAGTGTAATTGGTTTAATTTAATTTGAGTTGGATTTGGATTTGGTTCATATGATTTAATTTGAGTCAATTGGGTCATGTTGAACAATTTGAGTCAAATGGGTCATGTTGAACAGTTTGAGCAAATTAACCAAATTAGCTTGAGCATGGGTTAGGTCTATGTTCAATTGATCATTTATAATTGATTGGAAGAGTTCATTTAGATTGATTTGAATTATGGAATGATTTAGTTCAATTTGACCATTTAGGTCAAATTGGGCTAAGTGGATCAATAAGGTTGGGTAGACCAAATTGGGTCTAATTGAAGGTTGGATCATGTCCAATATCTAATTGGTGATTGGTTAGAAGCATTGGTTTTAACCAATTTGGTTTATGATTTGATTTTGCCTAATTTGGCCCTTTAGGTTAAATTGGGTCAACGTGGATCAAAAGGCCAAATTGGCTTAGTTAGGTTCAATTGATTATAGTGAAGTGTTCAGTGGTGGACCATAATCATTAATGGAGAGATTGGATAGTTTGATTTGATACAATAAGGGCTTAATTGAGGTTTGGTCTAATTGGACCTTTTAGGTCACTTTGGATTAAGTGGCTTGGTCAAGTCAATTTAGACCAATTGAGGCTATGGATGGTTGGAATATATTCAAAGATGCATTTGAAGTTAATTGGTGGCCTTGATTGTATTGATTTAGGTTTGATTGGGTTTTGACTCATTTGACTCATTTAGGTCAAATGGGCTAACTTGGGTTACTTAAGTCTAAGTGGTTTAGTTGGCTTGATCGCAAGTGTTGGAATATTCTGAATTGATCCATTTGATGGTTAGGATAGTTGAGAGAATTGAGTTGAGCTTGGTTTGCTTTGGTTGCTTTGGATGGAGTTGTAGGATTGGAGTAGGTTAACTTGAGTTAACAAGCCAAATTGGCTGGAGCTTGGATTGGAGATCAAATTTAATTGAAGTCAATTGATTAGCTTGAGATTGAGGTTTTAATCATTTGGTTTGAGTTTAAGTGTTCCCTTAATTACTAGAAGTGTCCTAGCACTAAGGAGAACCTAAGTGACTAGAATGATCCTAGACCTAGGATTGGAATAAACAATCCTCACTCTAAAAGTGAGGTCAATAGAGTTTAAGGCCTCCCTCAAATGGGCAACCTCCCCTTGTAGAGTTTTGATCTCAGTGAAGCCCACAAATACTCACTATTCTTCCTCTTCATCGCTCCCCAATTGATGAATAGAATGTCAAAGGAAAGCCATTACAAAGGAAAGTCACCTATCAAGTAAGTGGATCTCTTCTTTACTCAATAAATGGCCTAGCAAATTGCCCATGGAAAGGAGATGCAACTTCACGAAGTAACCTGGACTGTCAAAGGAAAATATTGGAAGGCAAGTGCCTCTCATCATCCTTTGTTGAAGCTTGAATGTTGGATACTTTCAACTATGACTAAAGAAGAAAGAGAGAAGCTCAAATAAAAATGACTCATAACATGCAACAAAATTAACTCTCACCTTAGCGAGGTATTTCTCTACAGTCATTCTCGCGATGGCCAGCATAACCATTCGACTCACCATCACCTTCTTACACTGAACTAAAGGCACATCTTCTCCTCCTTCTTCTTCTTCAAGAATCATCTTAGGTCACACACTTTTCATAATAACCCACTCCTCAAAGTATATTAGATAGAGGATTTGGTGCAGTAAAAAACTAAACACAACTTATAACTATCATAAAAGCACTCCTATAGTCAGTGGCACACAATCTAGAGCAGTGAAAATTTTCAAATTTAATGATTTTAAACTTAACATTTTCATAGATTAGTTACTACAAATTTTGAGCAAAATCAAACCATGCTCACAATTATAGGCTAATAACATAATCAAATAAGCAAAACAGCTACCAATAAAAATCGATTACAAAGCCAGCAGAAGAAAAGGAAAGTTAATAAGAATGCTCAAATCTAAATGAAACTAGACAAAGTCGGCCATTATCAAACCAACCATGATAGCATAAGTGAGAAATAATATTGACAACACATCCAAATAACTATAGAAACCACCAAGAAAGTCCATTATAAAGGTAGCACAGAAAAAAAACCAAGTATATTGCTCATATCCAAACCAAAACACACAAATGTAGCCATTACACAATGAGGAAGGCATAACATTCTAGAACATCGCATATTTGCAAATCTCAACCCACTAGAAGAATAAAGAAGAAGACATTGAGAATAAAGTGTTAAGAATGTTACCTAATCTACAGAGAGGTTGAAAGAAGCTGTTCACAGGTAATCTCGGCATGACATGAGAAATGTCGATCCAGAAACTTTAGGTAGGCATAGCTAAGCGAAAGTGTGAGAAGAGAATGCAAGAAGAGAAGGTGAAAAGAGGAAATGAGATGAGGGGTTATTGAGGTGCGACATTGTGGGTTCACACTACTAAAATTTCTTTCATTGCAATCAATCAGTCACTCCCAAACAGCATAGCATCACATCTTAAGACAACATGGTTCAAATGCGTTCCTAAATGGGCCTTAAGTTTACCTCTATTTCTTCAAACATTTTTCATTTGATTAGGTAACTAGTACATTGGACAACACATTTTGTTTGAAATTTCTTTATTTATTATCTTTTAAAATAAGAAATTTTTTGAATGCAATCAAAATAGAATAATTATGGGTACCTTTATAAATTAGGTTTTAATTTATTAAATTAATTCAATTGACCAATGGAATACTTTTAGATAGCACACTCATTTAATCAATTTGTTTTGTCATCACTTATATGCAAAATAAAAATAAAATAATAAATTGTTAAAGGTATTTAGAAGAGGTCATTTCCAATTTTGTAGTTGTACCGAGTATTTCAGCTACTCTAACTACACCAATTATCATCCTGACTACTCCCTTCGACTCACGAGGAGAATCAAGCACCTGTCTATTTAAGGAGCAGGTTACTGTGAAAAGTGTGTGACCTAAGATGATTCTTGAAGAAGAAGAAGAAGAAGATGGAGGGGATGATGAGCCTTTAGTTGATTAGGAAAAACTTGAGGTGGTGAAAGATAAACACTATAAAGACTATTGATGCCCTTAATGAGTGGTGAAAAGAAAAACTTAAGGTATTATAACCTACCTTTACCTTTTTTAAAAATTTAATTATTGGAATTTTATTACCAAAATACCTCCTTGCATGTTTTTAGGTCTTCCCCCATGCAAAAAAATTAGATTTTTCATGACTGATCCAAAGTTGGAGAAGAAGTTGGATGTGAAGTTTAAGGGTGTTATCGCCACTGGTGTTAATGCTTGAAATCTTGCCTATATATCCACTGAAAGTTCAATCCAGGAGGCTCCAAATATTGAAGAGGAGGGTAGCTCTGATGACCCAACAGATGCTTCTATCACACCAAGTAGTAGTGGGAAGAAACATCATCTTCTAAGGTGGTAAAGGTGGAAAGAAGAAGAGAGTTGGGGCAGATTTTTTATGAGAACAAATCATTCATTTGGTCACCACATGCACCTCAATGAGCTCCACAACCACATATGTTAAACACCTCGCCAAATTTATGGTAGATGTAATTAAACTGCTAGGTCAAACATACCTTTCTACTTATTCGCTATAAAATTTTGGGGAAGTTATTAAGAGGGAGGTGTTCACGTTAATGTGCCCTAAAAGACAGGTTCACTACCTCCATCACTTCTTTGTATCTTCTGATGTTTATGGTGTAGGAATCCAGGGTTGAGGCTAAACACTATTCCTTATCTAACTACTTTATGCAATGAACTAGATTGTCATCCCTTAGTAACAATAACTCCAATCATTGTGTGATGGATTGTACTATTATAAACTATTTTCTCTAGTGTACTTCTAATTTGTTCATTTATTTGTACAAGTAATTATCATGGCTCAATCCTTACCAATGCTTTTGGTATGGAATAAAATGAGGAGAAGCACTAGAAGAATATGATTGTTACTTCGTTGTGCCTAATAAATAAGTACTATGAATCATACTTGTGCAAAACACATTGTATGGCATATTCATACATTGGAGATAAGTGTATATAAGAACTATTGGTGAGCCATCCTAGGAGATTTCAAAATATGTTTCTCATGTCGTAACAAATATTTATTGATCTCCTTAGTGGTTGGAAGCCATCCATAGTCTTTTAAGATAACCATTTGAGAAGTACTACGTATAACATTGTATATTTTTATCATATAATGAGTCAAGAGAGAAGTAAATGAGTGTTTCCAGCATTCAACATAAATAATTAAAGTACTTCTCTATTAGATTTGAGTCATTACTTAGATTGGTAAAAAAAATTATATAACCTCTTTATTGTGCATTTCAGTCAACGCCAATAAAAATAGCAAATAATCTTCAATATATGCCTTTTTTTCAAGATAAACCTCCTTTTATACACATATTCTCACCATGTTAAAAGTTATCTATTGAATAGTATTTTGCATTTTGTAGAATTGTGTAGGAGCAATTGATGGAATGTATGTGGATGTATGAGTACCTAAAATTGAAAATGTTGTATACATCGGTTACTATGGTTCACCAACACAGAACGTAATGGTGGCTTGCAACTTCCAATTGTGTTTTACATTTATTATAACTTGTTAGAAGGGGAGCATGCATGATAGTCAAATTTTCAAGCATGTCATTCATGGCCCAAAGCATAATTTCTCAACGCGAACAACAAGTTTGTTGCCTCGTCTTCACATAAATTTTCTTCAAACAAGAATTGTAGTAGTCAACATTCATTTCTTGACATATAAAGAAATACTATCTGGTTTATATAGGATAACCAATGCAAAAAGGCTTTATGAAATCTTTTCTTAACACTAAATACCACATCCCTAACTTTGAGATAAGCCAAACAATCCATGGCACAAAGGAACTCTTTAAGAAAAGGCACTTGTCATTATGTGGAGTGAATGAGAGAGCATTTGGTATTGCAAAAAAAAAGTGGTTATCTTGAGAGACATGCCCATATACTCTTTCAAAAAAAAAATTCATATAGCATGTGCTACTATGGCCTTGCATAATTTTATTTGTAAACATCCAAGTCGTACTGAAAGATAATTTACTATGGTTTACAAAGATCAAAATTTTGTCCCTACTGAAGCATTTGAGTTTAGGATCATGCAAGTAATGCCAAATTCTAATCATTTTGCAGATGAGTTGGAGTTTCGAGATGGTGAGGGTTCATATGAGATGAAACTTCTCCATGACTATATAGCTAATGAACTATCTTTGTAAGAGATGTGAGCATGATTCCCAAGTGATAAAAGAAAGCATGACTGTGGTCTTCCTTTATGCGTATTAATTCAATCTTTTTTAACATTTTTTTGGTTTTAAATTTTCAAGTTCTTGTTGTAAGTCTTTTTCATTGCTTCTGTACATAGTTGCTGCACATTTGTTTTATTTGATAAAAGGCCATTTACTTTTTGATTAATTAACTATTATGACAAGAATTGATGCTACAATGGGTTACGAGCGATGATGAAATATTAACAAGACACTAAATTGAGATTCAACACATCCACTATTTGTATAAGACATAGTTTGTTAATGATACATCAATGATAATAATAGATAGTACATGTTTCGTGTGCTTCGGGTGGTAGGCATAAATGTTGTTGTTGGATGGAATAAATGATGTAGATTTATAGGTTGGTTATTTCTTGAGCCCAATTTTTATTTTAAAAAAATCCTTTGCTTCACTTATTTATTATCTTTTTTTCTAAGCTACAACATTTTCTATGACTTGTTGTTTGTTGATGCTATAAACTTGTGTCCCTTTGAGTTTTTCTCAATTATTGTAGTTGTGCTTTCATTTGAATCACATGAATTATGATGAGATTATGACTCTAAATTATTAAGTATTTGAAGATATGCTAACATAAATATCTAGTATGGAAATATGAGTTTAAGAAGCTCAAGTGATGTTAGAGTAGTGTACTAAAACTGTTATTTAATATGCTATCTATTTACATCTTGATAAGAAGGCAATTATAGTAGAAGATTTTATAGATGTCGTAGGAACCAAACACCGGATGATTGCAATTTCTTTAGATGGATAGATCTATATGAAGATGTGTCTTCTAGTAGTGAGCAAATCTAGGGGGCATCAATATAGAGAGTTTTTTAAAGATTTGATCGATTGGAGAGAAAGTTCAATATAATGATTTCTTTACTTATTGTATTTATCAATTTTATTTTTGTTGTGTAGTTATTTTCTTCTAATGTTTATGTATCTTGCTCATATTGTAATTATGAGAACATATATTTTTTTGGTTATTGCAAAGTATGCACTTTCAATCAATTTTATTAATAAATACATTATTTTAAATTACATTAATTTATTTATTTTATTGTGTAATACTTTCTTTTATGGCAAAAATAACTTCATTCCATCAAAATGGCTCAGATTTTCTCTCTATAATACTATATGCTGCAAGGGGATTTTTGTCATTTGGTTTAGACATAACCACAGTATAATAGTTTCATAGCTGCATATCAAATAGCATAACAGATTCTCAAGCAGCGGGTTTCCAACAACAGCTTCTTTTGCCACAACTCACTACTGCTCTTTCACACAACTACAATTCTCCCAAACAGACCCTTAGTTATCAAAGAAATATTTGATTATATAATATTATGTTTTTATAAAATTATATATTTGTTATTTAATCATTTCAATATTAGTTTTTCATGTAGGCAATGACAAAACAAATTGAATAAATGATTTAGCTGCTTACCAAAAGGTTCATATGTTTTCTTTGAATAATATTTCAATTCAATTTGTAAAATTATTTAAATAATTATGCTAAAGTTGTTGCATCCAAGTATATTCTCTTGTTAAATAGTAAAAAATAAATGATGTTCATAGAAATGATGATGTTCAATTGAATATTTGTTGATTTAAGCTAAATGCTTAAGCGCTTATTCTTATAATACAATATTCTCATCAAATGATACATTTGTCTTGTTATTATTTTATGCTTGCTTTCCATATAAGAGATGAAGAACAAATTTAAAGTGTGTTTATTTAAACAACAAAAATTGTCAACTTATAGTTTTTTATTTGAATAAGAATTAAATCAAATCTGTAAAGTATTTGATATAATTATGCTATCCTGTTTACAACTAAGTTATTCCTCTTACTTTTGGTGTTTAAAAATATAATGAGAGACACATCATAGATCTTATGGGGTACTTATTAAAATGATAGAGTACAACAACAAGGAATGATATACTATCTCAAGAGGTAGAGATATCACCCTACAATAGACTTAATAATCTAATAAAAACTCCTAAGTCTGATGGGTCTATGTGTACTAGAGACTTTTCTCCTACTTCACATGGATAAAGTAAAGCAAGGTTTATTTGAAGCCTAGTTCTTGAGTTCCTATAGGCCTTATAGTATTGCATCTTAAAGGACATGTATCCTCTTAGAAAACTCTCAATTAAAGTGATTGACTAACATCTCTGTGGATTTCAAAGTTTGATATCAAAGGATATAGTAAATGTTAAAAATCAACTGGGAAAGCTCAAATGGATAGAGTTCTTAATTGATTCCAAAGGGAAACTTAATGAGCACTTCTATCAATCCTATAACAATGCTTTATATTTTTTTAAGAAGAAAATTATATTTGTTTGAGTTAGTGTTTAATTAAAAGACTATGAATTACATTCTGGCAACATAAGATTATAGAAATTCCTATGAGGTGATGACTTACACTTGTAGAAAAAGAGAAACAAACAGCCTTTAAACCTACATCTAAGGTGTTATAGCATAAGCAAAGAGCTTGACCTAATTTTACTTATAGAAATGAGATATATTGGTTCACTTCCACTGCATAAAGTGAATCGATCCTGACTCATCTAGACTTGCAACCTCCTAGAATGACTGTCAGCTAATACCTCCTATGATTTAAAATCATGTTGGTCAATCTTATATAAATACAAGATTGCTACACTGTTATTAATTAGGAAAGAATCTAGAGTCCTAAACTCACTCCCTAGGAGACTAGATCATGACTCGTATGAAAGTTATGGCTTAAACTAATGCAATAAAAATGTACATATTTAATTTCATTTTGACTCAGTAATTTTGGACTTATGCTTAGAAATATTTATGACTAAATTCATGATAAAATTGAGTTATGGGCTAAATCGATAAGAAGGGGTGTTCTCCACTATGAGAGATTATTCTCACAGGCCAAGCCTTATCTCTTATTGTGCAAGAGTGGAGATCACCTATTTACAAAAGTGAAATAATATGCATGCATGATATTGAAACATATAACTATTAAGCTAAGGGATTACTAAATTTTTATTTCTTTCTTAGAAATTCTAATCTTTATGGTGAGGTTATGAGTTGGTTAAAATTTTAATTAAAGTTGTTAGTTATGGTAGAAAAATTAATTTCCTTCTAAAGAGCCTACTGCATCCAAGCCACATAGCAAACAATCACATTTTAAGAAACCTATAAAAGTATACCATTTTATTGCACATTCAATGGAAACATAACAATCAAACATAAATAAAATAAAAGAATTATAGGCCGGTGAGGCCAGGTAATGCTATACAACCCCAAAAAAAAAGAAAATTTGGATAGTTGAGCTCTACCCTTATACAACCCAGATTATAATTAATTTATAATAAAAATAAAGCTATGCGGGTCTTCAATTTTCCTCTTCATCTTCACTTCATGGATTGAGCACTTCAGGGATCGCAGGGCCTCCCAAGTCTAAGCCCTCTTGCCTCTATTCATCCTGAACCCCATAGCTCTAATCATAATTCTCTTATAAAAATTACATTTTTTATGAAATGAAAATCTAACAATACCTGCAAAATAGAGACCAGAATAACATATATTCACACCAAGTAGTTATATTTCACACATTGGGGCTTAGCATCCTACCTTAGGTCATCAAGCATGCCTATCCTAATGGATTATGCCCAAGAACTTAAGCAACACCTACAAGTGAAAGCATTTATATATTTTATTATTACAGCAATCCTTTAAGCACAATCCCTTGCAAAAAAGAATCATTAGTCTAATACAAATCACCCTATCATCTAGACTAACACAAAAAGAATCTTAACATCTAGCCTAAAATATTATATCTCAAATCAAGAAAATCATTACACCATAACAAAACACCAACCTACCCTAACTTTAGGGTTGGTGGCCTAGCATTCTAATGTGTGTGCTATGGCTTAGTGTGGTATAGAAAAGTTAGGCTTTGATGTTTAAATTTAGCTAATGATGAATGTTCAAGTTTCTCATTAAATGATGATTATATTTTAAATGATTAATAATTTAAGAAGAACTTTAAACTTATTTTTTTAAATATGAATGCATGAGACATATGAAAGACAAATTTATGAATGAATGAATAAAAATAATTAAATATCATCACATGACCTATTTGGAGTTATAAATTCTTAAATTTATTCACTTGAAGACCAACACCATTAAGCTTAATCAAATTCATTATGGGTTAATTTTTGAAATTCAAATCATTTAATCCTAATAATAAGAGAAAATTATTAAAGTTACCCCTTGACCCATTTCTATTCATGAAGTGATTCAAAAGTGATTTAATTTTTTTATGAATTAATTAAAATTAATTAATTATTTAATCATTTAAGTCTAAAAGAGCCCATAAATTTAATTAAGCCATAAGTATAAACCTAAAAATTATGAGAATTTTATAGAAAATGCATAAACATGAAATAAACATGTCTTAAAATCCTAATGCAATTGGGGCTGTAATTAGAAATTAATTAAAGAAATGGGAAAAAACCCATACTCATCAATTACACTCAAAATATCCCAAACTAATTTGGTATTTTGATCTCATTGAAAACCTCTTTGTTACCCAAGTACAAAGAGGGCTTGGTCAAAATTTTTAAAGGTCTACACTAATTATTATGAATTTTCCAAGTTGTAGGATAATTAAAAATTTAATTATTTAATTAAAATCCATTTATAGTGATTTTGAGAAATAATCAAGACTAGAGGTCTTAATTAATTTTTTTGATCACCCTTATTATTTTACTAGATAATTAGACTTCCATACTTAATTTTATATATTTTTAAATTTTTTATTATTTATGAAATCCATAAAATAATTAATTTAGGTTTGAAAATTTGGATCACACAAATTACTTAGCAAATTAACTTGAAATAATTATTGGATGCAGATGTCATCCCATAAAATAATAGCACCAAATTTCAAGCTAATCTGTCTAGTGATTAAAGCTTAATTATACTAATTAAGTGAAACTTCATACTCTAATTAATCACTGTACATTAGATAAAATTTCATGCTTTTATTTTTCTTAGATTCTCCTTTGTATAAGCTTTCCATATAGGGCTTATTTAATTTTTTTTAGATTTTTCTATAATTAGTTATATTTTTAAAAAGTTTTGCATAATTAAAGTAATTAATTGATGTTTAATTAAACCCTAATTTAATTAATTTTGTATTTAGTGTAATTTGGAGGGTATAACTAATTTTTTTAAGATCTCTAATATCTATTAGAGTGATTTGAATTATTTTGATTAGTTTTCATAATTTCTATGATTCTCAATTATTTATTTATTCAAAATTATCCAATTGACGTCAAAAAATAATAACTCTTAAACCCGAAGACTATTTAACTTAAAATTTTTATGATAGGTAGGAAATAACATTAAGTTTATTTTTTTAAATGTTTAACTTAATTGGTTTAATATTTTGGGAGTAATTAAAGAAATACAATTTTATTTAAAACTCAAATTTTGCCTAAAATATATAGCTAAATTTTAGGATTTTGGGTTCATTGGATTCCTCATAAAAGATAACTCCATAGAGTTCTTATTTGCATTTTTTGGCTTAATATTTTTTTTTATAATTTTTTGAAATTTTGGGTCAGATCTAATAGAATAAATCAAAAATGAGATATAATCATGACCGTCCAATCTATTCCATGTAAGATGAATAGCCCTGAGGTTATCTCCCTCAGTAAAAGCAAATAAGATTAGATGGATGGGATCTATTCTAAACATCATTGGGTCTTGTGATTTTCTAGCGATCTTAGCTGGACGTTACTTGATTTCGCATCATGGATGGTCAAAATGAAAAGTACTATAAGGATTTAAAAAATATCCTATAATTGCATTACTTTTAAATAAACATAAAGACCTATGTCTTTCCTAAAAATTTTTTAGAGATTACCTCACTCAAGCCAATGTTGAGTGAATTTCTTATGTCGAACTTGGTCATTGTCTTAAGCCCAAGCTCCCACAACATCCTCCTCCTTTGCCTCCTCATGGATTGTCCTTACCATTGACCACCACTGTATTTTACTGGAGTATACTTAATTTTGTGTTTTTGTGAGTGAAAAAGGTATGGGATAGATTGGTCTTAATTATTGGGAGATGGAGAAGGCATTGGATGACAAAAAGATAGCTCTTTTTCCTCTGTTCTCCCCCTTCTCTCTATACGGCCAAAAATCATAATGAAAAAAGTGATATGTGGGTGACTATTGATGGGTGGAAGCTAGCAGTCATTGTGAGAATTGGTTGAGTGATTAAAAAATCACTCTAAGCCAAAAAGTGAAGTAATGAGAGGGGATGCAAAATGATTGTAAATTTTGGAGCTTTGCATCTTTTTCTCTCTTTCCCATCCCCCACTCTTGATTTTTAATTCTCTATTGACCTCACTTTTGAGTGAGGATTCAATCTTCCCTATCTTAGATCTAAGAGTCATTTTGACACTAGATTCTCATTATTCATAGGGCACTTCTAGTGACTAAGTGAACACTTAACCCAAACCTAGGGACTTAGGAGGATTTTCCATTGAATAAGGCTATGACTTGGGACCAAGGTGATCCACCCATCCTATTGCCTACCCATGGCATGTAACCTTAAGTTTAAAACCAACTTCAAATCAATGTAGACCAAATCAACAATCAAACTAAAATCAAATTGAATCCAATCTCATATCCAAATTCCAAGCCAAAATCAAACCCATCCTAATCCTAAACCTATCTTATGGGCTTAATCCAAACCTCCTCCAACCAAACCAAACTCAATTGATTTTCTCAAACCATTCAAATCATCATCTCAAACTCTTCCAAACTTTGTAATCAAACTAATAAAACCCATTGATCAAAATTAGTTCAATTAACCTAAGTTAGCCCATTTGAACCCAAAATATCTAAGTGAGATAAAATCCAATTAAACCCAAATCAATAATAATCAAACCCACCAATCAATCCTAAATCAATTATCAAACACAATCAAACTTAATTCAACCCAAAGTCAAACCAATTGACCCATTCAGCTCACTTGACCCAAAGTGACCTAAAGGACCTATTTGAGCCAAATTCTAACCCAACCCAAATTGGATTGAACCAACCTATCCAAAACCTCCTACAATGATTATTAATCACCCGTGATTGATCAATTGCAATCAATTGGATCAAGCCAAGTCAATTTTTTCATTTGATCAAGTTGACCAAATTAAACCAAATCTCATCGTACATCAAATTGATTGAAACTCAATGCCATGAAGGAGTTGTAGTTGAGGAAGGTGAGGCATCATACTCAACTCAATGCCTCCTTAAACAAATCAAGCAGAAAAATTATCAGATAGATAGGATGAAGAAGAAGGTAGAAGAGTTGATGGCAGTAGTTTTATCCTTGCAAAACCAAGCCCAATTTCACAGCCTTCCCCCATGGAGGCCGATTGGCTAAGCTAGTTCATACCCTAGATCATCTCAAGTGCACTCCCATAGAAGATGATGTCGGTAGATTGCATAGTAAGGTCACTGATAGCACCTCCATGAATGAAAAGGACAGAAAGAAAATGGTAGAGCAGTAGGTGACAGAAGCATTAGCCCAAGCCTGGGGGAGCTCATCTATTCCAAAAGGTAGGCCCTACCCAGAGAAATTTGATGTAGTTCAATACCCCAAAGGTTTTGTGCCACCATCCTTCAAGATTTTTTGGATAGTGGGAACCCAATGCAGCATAAAGCACACTTTAGGGCCAATTGTTGCAACACCGGTGGCAGTGACACACTTATTTTTCGTTTGTATGTCAATATCCTTTCAGGGGTCTCATTTGATTGGTATGATAAACTTCCCAATGGTTTGATGAAGACCTTTACACAATTAGAGCATCTCTTCATTGAGAGATTTATAGGAGCTCAGCAAAGGGTAATTATAGGTGACCTTATTGTAGAGAAGCAAAAGTCAAATGAGTCCCTTGTTGATTATATTCTTATATGGCACAACCTGAGTATGAAATGCGAACCACAATTATAAAAGCAACATGCCATTAAGATTCTACTCAAGAATATCCATAGCTTTGTTGTCTTCATGCTTAAGGGCATCATCATAAAGACATTTGAGAAGCTAATCATCAAGGTGGCTAACCTACAAGAGGACGTCAAATAATTACCCTTTTCAAACCAATCATCCAAGCCAAAGCCTCAGATGGCCTTTAAAAATAAGCTTGGGATAGTTGTGTTAGTGGATAAGGGGAAGCAGCCAGCTAGAGCATAGTTTGAGAGGCCTGGATTTAAATAGCCTCCATTACCACCTCCTCTTCCACTACCACGGCAGCCACAATGGTCGCCATCACCACCATAGTAGCCTACTCAGCAGTGGTACTAGTATCCACCACCAAGCAACTACTTTCACCTAATCTTTGTAAAAAAATAAATAATCCATACTCATTTAAGAGGGAGATAGTCAAGAAGATCTTCAAGAATCTCTTTAAAAAAACTTGATTTTATTTGCAGAACTGGGAGGAAGTGGTGAGTGATGATCTTAACTACTGCCCCTATCAGTGCATGTTAGGCCACATCTTAGAGGATTACATTACTTTTAAAGATTATCTTGAGCACAACTTTAAGTCAGGAGCTATAGTTATCACTAAGAAATATTTAGTAGAACTACCATCTAGTTCAATTAGAGTAATCCTTAGGCATACCTTCGATCCTCTCAAGATAAAAGAAGGTTGGGATATTTCTTTATTCCAAACCTCTAGAAAGATCATTTCTAAAATCAAGAAACTTTCTTTGTAGATTCCTGAATCAGTTCAAACCTCCAACACCAAGGAAGGTTTGCTAGTTGTGAGGGAAAACTCAGGGAGGGTGGAAGCCCAACAGCAGTAGCATACACTTTCTTGGGATAGATCCATAATGCAACCACCATCTGAGTCCAACACTCATTCCACCATTGCAGCTATTACCACCTCCACTAGCTCCTCCACCTCTAGCAAGAGCATTGTATCAGCGGATGAGGGAACCAAACCCCTTGTCCCACTTACTTTACTTAATTTCGATTATGTGCCTCCCCCAAAAGTAAAGAAATCAATGAAGAAATCTAATTTCACTTACAGCTTTACCTCTTCTGATTTTTCTATTAATTTTATTCCTATAGAAGCTCTTCAAGTCAAAGCAATAATAATTCGAATAATTTCGATCAATCTCGATCAGATTCAAAAATGGACTTCCATTTTTTGAATCAATCGGGCTCACCTCTTGAGATTGATTTGGAGTCACCCGACTCTGAGGATCCTTTAAGAGAAGCTATAGGAATACCTGATGAATAAGTAGAACTTTCCATAAACTCATCATTCCAAGAAGTCACTGAAGTCAACCTTTACAATGGAATAATTCTACCTCCTATGGTAGCACCTCAAGATAAGGGTAAATAGGTCATTAATTCTAGTGAGTAGATAGCCCCTCCACAAGATGCTCCACCTATGGATATGCTTATGGAAGATCAGTCCAAAGTTGATTATAATATTCTTTCACATCTTAGAAAGTTACCAGTTAAGATAAGCATGTATGATGCCCTTATTTTATCCAAAGAGATGAGAAAATCTCTAATCAAATCATTGCTTGATCCAAAGATATGTTTAGCTCAGCTGACCACTACTAAAGAGGAAGAATACTATTCAAAGAAGATCCTAAGAGTTACATTCAGCGATGAAGACCAACTTCTAGGAACGATCGAGCATAACCATACCCTCTACATTATAGTGGATGTTGGTAGATTCAGGCTATCCAGAGTTTTGGTTGACCCGGGTGCATCAGTCAACATTATGAGTCTAAGAACCCTTGCCTACTTAATGATTGACATCTCTAAACTCCATACAGAGAGGATGATGTTGAAAGGATTCAAAGAATAAGGCGAAAGGGCCTTAGGCTCTATAGTGTTGCCCTTAGAGATAGATGATTGGAAGACTAAAGCCAAGTTTTACATAATTAACTCGGATACATATTTCAATGCTTTGCTTGAGAGACCATGGATACATGGGAACAACATGGTTACATCCTCTTAACATCAATGCAACAAGTTCCTAAGAGGTGGAATCGAGTATTGTGTCAAAGGAAATCTCAAGCCCTTTGCAATTATGAGATCGGGATATATGAGGATGCAACCTACTACATCCCTGAGAAATAAAAAAGTCTATTCTTGTGAATTTAGTCAAAATCCCAATGTGATAGAAAAAGAAAAAGAAAGAAAAAAAGAAAAAAAAAAGAAAAGGAAAAGGAAGTTGAAAAAAAGAAGAAAAGGGAACGAGAAATAAACCTTACGGAGACAGTGGAGCATGAGGTTAGATTCTACCCACTGTTCGTTACTCCATTCAAATAAGTGGGGAGAATGACCCATCCTCCACCAGGATGAGGAGGCAAGTCCAGAGGGAGTCCTTGAGGTGGAAGGTCTCCATACTGACCACCCATCAAGAGATTCATCTAGGCTACCAGGAGTACACCTGTTATCCTCATAGACTTAGAATCTAGTTTAGATAATAAGTCTTATGTGATTAGCACATCGGCCAGCTCTTCTCGATAGCTGATCCCGTTGGAGGTGACACTCAAGCCAGATAGCGATGAAGACTAGATTCCCAAGCAAAGCATAAGTGTTTCCAACTCATCATTATGTGAAACTATTTGGCATCAATTGGGAATCTTAGCTCCAACCCCACTTTTCTCACAAAAAGTTGAGGATTTGGTTGTTAAGGAGGCCCCTAAATCATGTGCAACCATGAAGATCCAGAGGTTATATTTTGGGGCATCATCCTTAAGTCAAGAAGTTGATATAGAACTTAAAGATGATTCATATAAAGCCTTAATTTAATTTCCTTTTGATTGGTACTCACCGTGTGTTCTTAACTTTGCAAAGAAAGGTTTAATCTCACATACATGGTCTAAGCACAGGTTAAATTACTTCTAAAGGCTATGAAAAACAAATGTAAAAGCTCTCAATCAAGACCAGGACTAGGCTTCGGTATAGTAGGCCCAGTCGATGATGATGATTACTATTTGGTCATCACTAATCATTTGAAATCTGATATGTTCTTTTCAAATCACATTAACTCATGAGGAGGTGTGCTTAGAAACTTTAAATGATACAAATGATTTCCAAGTCAAAGATGCACTACTGAAGTTCAAAGAAGAAATCAAGTCAACCATCAAAAAGCTCAAAGAGATCAACTTAGGAACTGAAGAATATCCATGCCAAACATACATCAGTTCCCTGTTGAATGAAACTAAATCCAATGACTTAGTTAAGCTACTCACTGAGTTTAAGGATTGCTTTGCATGGAGTTATGAAGAGATGCCTGGATTGGCTCCTAATGTAGCAATCGATAAGCTCACGATACAACCTGATGTTAACCCATCAAGAAAGCGCATAGACGCAAGCGACTAGAAAATGAACAACAGATCATTTCTAAATTCAAGAAATTGATTGATGCTGGTTTCATTCAGAAGAAAAATGCCCCACTTGGTTGGCTAGTGTCAATTCAATTAAGAAGAAGAATGGCCACATTCACATATGCATTGATTTTAGGGATCTAAATAAGGCAAGTCTAAAAGATGAATTTTTGCTACTAATACCAGAACTTATGGTGGACATTGCCTCATCTCATATAGTCTTCTCTTTCATGGATGGTTCATCTGTATATAACTAAATAAAGATGGCACCTGAAGATGAATGAAACACTACCTTTAGAATCCTGATCAGAATTTATTGCTACAAGGTCATGCCTTTAGGCATTAAAAATGCTGGTGTCACATACTAGCAGGCTATAACTCAAATCATTGATGAACTCATTCATCACCAAGTCAAATGCTACATCGATAACCTCATGGTCAAAAGCATAGAAAAAGAAAACCATCTCTTTGACTTGAGAGTAGTTTTCAAGTGGCTAATATAATATAACCTCAAAATGAACCCTCTAAAGTGTGCAGTCAGAGTAGATTCAGGGAAGTTTCTTGGGTTCATTGTTTGACACCACATAATCAAAATTGACCTGGAGAAGATTAAAGCGATATTAGAAATACCACCCCCTAAAAGTTTAACTCAACTCAGATTATTCTAAGGGCGGTTGGTGTATCTAAGATGTTTTATATCCAATCTATCATGCAAATGCCAATCATTTTCAACACAGATCAAAAAGGATGCCTAGTTCAAGTGGGACGACCATTGCCAGCATGCCTTCGAGAGCATCAAGTAGTACCTGATGACACCGCCTCTTTTAACCACCCCTACCCTAGGAAAGCTGCTTATACTCTACACTGCTGCATTAGATGATAATTCCCTTGGAGCTTTGTTAGCTCAAGCCAATGAAGAAAGGAAGGAGAACGCACTTTATTATCTTAGTCATCATCTAATCCCTATTGAAGCAAACTATTCATCTATTGAAAAGCCATGACACTATATTCTTTCTCATAAAGTAAACATAATTTCTAGAATCAATCCATTACAATATCTCATGACACTGTCGATGCTATCCGAACAGTTAGCATAATGGTCAATGATTTTGTCACAATTTGATATCACTTACGTACCCCTCCGTACAGTGAAAAGATGATCACTCATGAATTTATTAGCAGCACACCCACTTCTTGCTAATTCTCCGCTTAGTGATGATCTTCCCGATGAACAAATCATGAATTTAGGGGATACTAGTATTCGCCACTAGGAGATGTACTTTGATGGTGCCGCTTCCTCTCAAAGAGGAGAAAAATCACAATCTACTCTTCCAGGAAAGGCAGGGGTAGGAATAGTTCTCCTAACTCTAAGCTGCAATATGATGAGATTCTTATATCATCAATCCAATCCTTGCACCAATAATGAAGCCAAATATGAGACTCTGATTGCTAGTCTAGAGTTAACCATATCACTAGGCATCTAGAACATCAACATCTTTAGGGATTCTCAATTAGTGATCAACCAAATTGTTGGGTCCTACAAGGTCCTAAAGCCCATACTCCATCACTACCATAAATACACCATGGAGTTGTTGGCCCAAATCTTAGAAGTGATTATCTACAAGATCCCTCGAGGAAAAAATGTTATAGCATATGCCTTAGCCAAGCTTGCCAAGGAGTTGGCATGTTCAGAAGATGAGTCCATATCAATAGAGGTCCAAAATAGGCAAGTCCTGCCACTGATTGATACTGAACTCATCAAAAAATATACTCTTGAAGGGGAGGTTATTGTTGCCAAAAAGGATGAAGAGTTAAATTAAAGGCAACCATTCATTTATTACCTAAACAAAGGTAAACTACCTCAAGAGAAATCCCAAGCACATCAAGTGAAGCATAGGGCACTTTCTTACACCATTGTGGATGGTGTCTTATACCGGCGGTCCTTCAATCATATGTGGTTACATTGTTTAGTCAAGCACAAAGCCTATAAGGTCATGACCGAGGTACATTTAGGATTTTGCAGAGCTCACAAATCTGATCCTAAGATAAAAGCTAAAATCAAGAGACAGATATTATTGGATGTCGATGATCACGATTGCATGGATGTAGCCAAGCGATGCTACCAATGCCAAGTACATCGTGTGGTCCTACACCAACCACCCAACATTCTACATCTAACTTTGGCCTCATGACCATTCGAGTGTTGGGGTACTGACATAGTGGGTATGATTGATCCTCCATGTAAGAGACACCGGTTCATCTTAGCTGCTACCAACTACTATTCCAAATGGGCAGAGGTAATTCTACTCAGGGAGGTCAAAGCTTAGCATGTGCTCCAGTTTTTCAAGAACCATATCATATATAGATTTGGGGTACCTAGCTGAATTATATCTGATAATGATACTATATTCAAGAGCACCAAAATTAACAGCTTCACCTAGAGACACAACATAGATTAGATACTCTACCATCTATTACCCGTAGGAGAATGATTTAGCAGAAGCCTTCAACAAAACTTTCATTCAAATGCTCAAGAAGATTGTTGATGACAACATGTGATAGTGGCATGAGCAGTTAGTTGAAGCTTTGTGGGCCTACCACACCACCTATAAAAATCCAACTCAATCTACTAATTTCTCTTTAGTGTATGAGTCTGAAGTCGTTCTACCATTAGAAGTCCAACTATCATCACTAAGGACAGCTATGGGTAGCAAAATCACAACGGAGTAGAATGTCAAGTTATGGTTAAAGAACTCGAAGGTTTAGAGGAGAAACAATTGCGAGCATGCCAAAACCATGAGTTACACAAATCAAAAATAATTCAAGCTCACAATAAATTAGTCCGCCCTAAAGCTTTTCAAGTAGAAGAGCTTATTTTAGTTCTAAGGAGATCAATTGTTGCCCATAGCAAGAAAGGAGACAAGTTTTAATTCACTTGGGAAGGCCTTTTGGTCATAGAGAAGGCCTACCAAGAACGATCATATCAACTTATTAACCATAAATGAGAATGCCCAATACTTCCAATTAATGGGCTTTACCTTAAGAAATATGACCCATAAAATAAATATATGAAAATAATTTTTTCAATAAAAATTCATTTCAAATCAAATTCTTCAAATCAAAAGCATTTTCCCTTTGTCGATCTTTGTGGCATGTTTAGGATAGGCATAAGATAACCTAAGCAGCATCCTATCTATCATCAACACAACACAAACAAAAAATTACACACATAAATCCTTTGTCTCGAGCTACTTTGAGTTGAAATAATGCCCCAGTGGCCCTCACTCAGTAGATGCTCTAGGTCAGGTTTGATTCACTACCTAGCTAGTGTGTCTCCTCAATGATCTCTTGCTCAGGAAGATGTAAGTCCCCGAGCTATTTTCCTAGCTTAGCCATAGCACACTGATGAGCTCCCTAGTATGGTATGTATTATTGCATAGCTGATAAGCTACCTTCTTGTTGACTTTGCTTAAGAAGATGTAAGCCCCATGCTTTCTTCTAGAACTAGCCATCGTGCACTAATTAGGTCTGATTTTAGCTTTTAGGATTAGGGTAAGACTCCAAACGGCTCCTTTCCTCCTGACTACTTCAAGTTTGGGTTCAGCCCTTCTTTACGACTTCCCACTTAGTAGTCACCCTAAGTCAGATAATAACTGTCTAGATGATGACAGACTGTCCAGATGATCAATTTCTCTTTAAAAGATGTAATTCTTCCTAGATTGATCGTTGCACACCAACGGACACCTTAGGTTGGTTGGTGTTCTCTATGCTAACAGCGACCCACCTAGTGGATAACACTGCTCAGGCAGATGTAAGTCTCTGCACTTTCTCCTTGAGCCGACCACCGTATACCTATAGGCTTTCTTTTTCAGGGATCTTGATAACGCCTCCAGTGGCACCTACCCTACGGGCACTCTATTTAGATCATGTCTTTTGCGACCCCATCTAGACATTACCTAGGTTACCACTATATTGGACAGGTCCCTTTTTCTAGTAGTTATACTATGGATGTGCTAACTCTCCCTTGGGCTAGTAAATTTGCCAATCCCCTATGGCTCCTTCTTAGTGTGGTCCCTCATAAATAAGCAGGGTCCACGCTTAACAAACAAACAAAATATATTTGCTTATGGATTAGGAGAACGCCCCTAGTGGCACCTTTTCCCAAGCAGGTATCTTATCTTTAGGGCAGTGCAGCAAAACTCCTTATAAAAATTACCTTGACTACTCTTGAGTCAGATAAGATCCCCAACGACACTCACATAGTAGTCTCCCTAGGTCAGGTTCAATTTGTTATCCCATCAATAGGCCACCCCTAGTGGCTATTTTCACTTTGGAAGATATAAGTCCTCGCACTTTCTTCCTATCATAGTCATTGCACACCAAAAGGCAACCCTTAAGTTGGATTGTCTTACCTTTCAGCTGGTAGACTATCCCTTTAGACTGATAAATCTAAGATAGGCCCCCGGGCTTACATAGCCCCTTCTTAGTGCGGTCCATCACACACTAACAGGGTTCATATTAAATTAAATTAATTTTGACTACTTTTGAATCGAGGTAAGATCCCCAACAGCACTCACTCAATAGTCACCCTAGGTCAGGCTCGATTTATTGTGCCATCAACAGGTCACCTTAGTGGTTGTTCCCACTTTAGAAGATGGAAGTCCTCATGCTTTCTTCCTAACACAGTCATTGCACACCAAAAGGTAAGCCCTAAGGTTGGATAATCCTACCTTTAGCTATTAGACTATCCCTTTAGATTGATAAATTTAAGATAGACCCAGGCTTTCATAGCCCATTCTTTGTGTGGTCCATCACACCCGATAGGGTCCATACCATAATAAATCAACAAATAAATTAAATCAAATCAAATTAAATCAAATCAAAATAAATCAAAATAAACTAAAATAAATGCAAATCCAAACTTACTTCCCCGCTAGAGTTAAGTCAACAAATTAAATCAAATCAACCAAATTAATATCCCAATGGAACCAAACCAACTAAATCAAACAAACTTGATCTTGATCCCCTGCTGATTCAAGCTTTTATCCCCAGGGGATGTGCCTACAAATTAAACCAACAAACCAAATTAAATAAATTCAAACTTATATCCCCAGCGAATCTCCCTTCCATAAATCAAATCAAATCAAATAAATTAAAATAAATCAAATCCAAATCTATATCCCTAGCAAATTCTTCTAAACTAAATCAACCAAACTTCAATCCTTAGTGGATTTCCCCTTTTTATGTCCTTTGCATAAATTAACCAACAATTAAATTCAATTCATGTGCAATTCCTCAGTTGATCTCTCTTCATGTCATCGACATGAAATCAATCAATTCAAACCAAATTTTATTGGCTCTCTCATGTCCTTAGCATGAGATGAGTTGCATTGAACTAAGATCGTGATTCTATCTACTTCTTAGTTTAGGTATAGATTGTCTTCATCAGCACTTGCAATCTTTTAGACAGTGTTGATCATCTCGGTCAATGCCAATACTTGTGGTGTGCCTTGTTAATTACACCACACCTATTGTGGCTCCTTTTGTTGACCTCACTTTTGGAGTGAGGATCCAATCTTTCCTATCTTAGATCTAGAAGACTTCTAGACACTAGATTCTCCTTAGTCATAGGGCACTTCTACTAAGTTAACACTTAACCCAAACCTAAGGACTTAGGAGGATTTGCCATAGGATAAGGCTATGACTTATAACCAAGGTGACCCACCCATCCTATGGCCTACCCATGACTTATGC
This sequence comes from Cymbidium sinense, assembly GCA_021442155.1. Taxonomy (NCBI): domain Eukaryota; kingdom Viridiplantae; phylum Streptophyta; class Magnoliopsida; order Asparagales; family Orchidaceae; genus Cymbidium; species Cymbidium sinense. Next base: position 33,003,056 of record CM038229.1, read on the forward strand.
CTAACCTTAAGTCCACAATCAACTTCAAATCAATGCAGACTAAATCTACATTCAAACCAAAATCCAATTGAATCCAATCTCATTTCCAAACTCTGAGCAAAAATCAAACCCATCCTAATCCTAAACGTATCCTATGGGATTAATCCAAACCTCCTCCAACCAAATCAAACTTAATTGATTTTCTCAAACCATTCAAATTATCATCTCAAACTCTTCCAAACTCTATAATCAAACCAATCAAACCCATTGATCAAAATTAATTCAATTAACCAAAGTTAGCTCATTTGAACCCAAAATATCTAAGTAAGCTAAAATTTAATAAAACCTAAATCAACTACAATCAAAGCCACCAATAAATCCTATAATTATCTCAATCAAACTCAGTTCAACCCAAAATCAAATAAATTGACCTATTAGGCTCACTTGACCCAAAGTGACCTATAGGACATATTTGAATCAAATTCTAATTGAACCCAAATTGGGTTGAACCAACATATCCAAAATCTCTTACAATGATTATTGATCACCCTTGATTGATCAATTGTAATCAATTAGGTCAAACCAAGTCAATTTGGTCATTTAATCAAGTTGACCCAATTAACTTACATGAGCCAAATTAAACCAAATCTCATCCTACATCAAATTGATTGAAGCCAATGATCCTTGAACATGAATTGACCATGACTTGACTATGACTAACTTCAAATCAATCCTTGAACATGACTTGACCATCAATTGAGCCAAATCATGTTCAATTGGCCCATTTGACCAAGTTGACACAATTTGACCTAAAAGATCAAATTGGGAAAAATCAAAATCTAATCCAAATTGATTGAAACAAATGACTCAAATCCATTCCAAATTGACTATTGAACATGACCAAAGCCGCCATTGAAGCCAATTGACCCATTTAGCCTAAATTAACCTAAAAGTTTAAATTGGTCTAAATCATTTCTAAATCTAAATTGATTGAAATCAAAGCCTATAATCATCTTTAAATGATAAATTGAACCTAAACCAACCCCTAACCCAAGCCAATTTGGTCAATTTAACCAAATTAGTCAACTTAGCCCATTTGACCCATATGAACCCATATGAGTCAAATTCAAATTCAATGCGAACCAAACCAAACCAATTGAACCAAAATATCCCAAATACTCATTTGAACTTGTCTCAAACCATGGCTTAACCCAATTTGACCCAACCTAGCCCAATTTGACCTACATGGGTCAATTTTAGCCAAACCCACTAAAACTAAGCCCAAACCCATTCAAACATGGCATGTCCCATCTTTGGGTCACCATGGGTCACCCCAAATCAAAATCTACCCAATTCCAACCTGAGTTGGCCCATTACCCAATGGGTAAAACCTTCTAAATGGGGCAAAACCCATATTTGGGTGGTCAAACCCACTCTCCTCCCCTTAGCAGCCACCCTAAGCTATAAGTGGACATAAAGACCACTAGCTCACCTAACCCAAAGCTATTTATGTCAACCATAAGCTAAGTGGAGGTGAGCTAACCCACTTTTTCTCATTGAAATACTTGCAAACTAAGGACAGCCATCTCCTCCCCTTGACAGCCAGTCTCCCCTCACTTGGCTACTCAAATCGAGCTACCTCATTGATTCCCTGCCACCCATGATCGCATGCACCAGCTAGCCTCATAAAATTTGCAAAACACATCCAAACCATTGATTTGGTAGGGGAGGAGGGTATACTCCTCCCCATTCGATCTTATTCCATGCATTAAGCATCCTCAGAGCAAGAGAGAGCCAAGGCAACCTCCCCGAGCATTTTCCTGAGCCTCCCTATTACCAGAAACACCAAGCCTAAAATAAAACAAGGTCAATCTCCATCCATCCTCTTCCAAACTCCACCATTTTTAAATTAACCTTACCCACACATTCACTAAGCTCTAACGAGGTGAAAAGAATCAATTCCCGATCGATTTAAGCACAAGAGACCACTCCAAGCCTAATTTCAACAAGTTTTCCAGTGACATTTGATCCACAGAGCTGCCGGTGATGAGGCAAGGTGTGAGCTTCTCAACAGAGCTTCATCTCTTCAAGATGAAGCTACCTCAATCAATTAACCACCAGTCCGGAGCTCCGATAAGGTATATTCCATCAAAATGATATTTTTCTCAAAATTTTCTAGGCCTTTAAGAAACAAAGTTTGATTTCGTGCAATCCTATCATAAGATCCCTTTAGATATCCTTCGTGAATATTTTGGGATCGATTCGGAGCCTTCACGAGCTCTAGCAAGCTCAGATCGAGCAGAGGAAGGTGAACGGTGTTTGTCTTTTGTCGCTCGAGGGATGACGGATCATCCATCGGCCATCTGCTTGATTGGAACAAATGGTCATGATTAATCTGCTAGATTTAATTAATTTTTTCCTATATAATTGATTTATGAAAGCGCATCCACTGCCGCCATGTATGTCGCATCGGACCATTTAAGTGGCCAATCCCACGGTGCCACGTGGAATGCATTGTCACGTCAGACGTCCACGTAGTGCCGACTAGATTAAGGGCTAATTAAGGCTTAAAAATTTGTTCAAAAGGGCTAAAATTTCTTAAATTCATAGCTAATTATAGAAAAATCTAAGAATGCAAATAAATACTCTTTGGAAAGGTAAAATAGAGAATAATTTAATAAAAATGATTTCATTTGATTTTGAATAATGATTAAGGCTTAATTAAGGTTTGAATATTTTCCTAATCAACTTAATTAAGCCCTAATTACTTGGCAATTAATCCCAAGTTTAGCATGATAATTTAATGGGATGACCTCTGCCTCTCATGATTTTCTTGAGATTTATTAGCTAGGTAATTAGAAAAATTTGAAATTCAAACCCTAATTACTCTTTTAATTAATTTAATGATTAATTAAGGTTCTAAACAATGAAAATTAATTAGTTCAACTTCATCAATCAGTAATCAACATTGAGATGATGAGGAGAGTGATTATGTCATTTTTCCTAATTACTTTTCCAAATTCATTTCATTAAAGAGAGTTAATTAATGTGAGGTTTAATTAAGAGATTAATTAATCAATTAATGGTGAATTCAAATCAAACTAAAATATTGATCACTTCAGATAATTAGGAATGAAATTAAGAGTTCCTCTTTATGTGTTCAATAACAAAAGATCCTTAAGAAAATTATGATTAACCCATAAGTGTGGGAAAATCATAAAGTACTTAATTAGATTCTTTAGCTTAATTAATCTCTAATCATGAGCTAATTATGTTAGGTTCTTTAGGAGCATTGTAATTTTATTTTCCCTCATGTTCATGTCATCTCATGATTAAATGATTAATCAAATTAAATAAGCATAATAAAGGGTAATTAAATTGATTGCTTAATGATTTAGCTTAATTAAATCATAAAAGTCAACTAATTATCTTTCCTTAAATAAATTAACATTACCAACATAGGAATGAGATTAAATATCAAATGATTCCTCTTCTTTAAGCTTAATCAAAATCCAAAAAAATCAAATCAATAAGAATCTTTTAGTTTTCTTTAAATAATTTTACTTGATGCGATTGTCCTTAAGAATTAGTGTAGTTGAATGAATCATATGGTTATGCTTGGATATTCCTTTTCAATCACTTTTAAATGTTATATGTCATGTGATCTCATGCATTCATATTTTCAAATTCAAATGAACCAAATTGAATTTACTTATGTAAGCTTGCATATGTTGACTTAATTTTATCATATGTGTGGCTATTATCACTAATAAATCCAAATTTATTTTTCAAAAGCTATAAGTTGATAACAATATTAGGAGTGATATTAGTTATGAATACATATAAGATTTGCATGTGTTTATAGCTTAAGCATGTGAATGTGAAGCCTTCTTTCCTATGTTTGTATATAGATTTATATAAGTTTGAATGATAATAAGTATATAGTCTAAACATCCCAGGAATACAAGCTTTAAGTTGCCCTAAAGAGGTCATTTAATTCTCACTTCCCTGGTTAACAAAGGCACATACTTATTTAATTTCATTCTTATGTATATTTGTATTAGAATTTGGATAGAACATTAAATCACATGTATAAATAATTCATACAAATAAAATACAATCTTTTGCATGATGTCGATTCTTGTAATTATTTATATATACATATGTATTTAAGATAACAAGTATATAGTCTGAACATCCCGAGAATATGAGGATTTAAGTAGCCACAAGGAGGTCATTCGATTATCTCACTTCTCTAGTTTAAACAATGGCACGTACTTGCTTACATCTTTTAATATGTGTATGTGTTTTTAATTATAGAATAAGAATCTTCCTTTCTATCAAAAATGCATGCATCCATAACCATTTAAGCATATAAAATGCATTACATGTAAATATAATACTTTCTTTCCTAAGTTCCTTACATGAATTTACATGTGTTTGAATGATAATAAGTATATAATCTGGACATCCCGGGTCACTTTCTTGGTTAACAAAGGCATGTACTTATTTAATTTCATTCCTATGTATATTTGTATTAAAATTTGGATAGAGCTTTAATTTACATTTATGAATAATTTAATCAAATAAAATTATAATTTTTAAATGTATGCATCCATTATCATTTAAGTGTGTCAAATGTGTTGTATGTATAGGTATACTAAGTGTTAAGTCATATGCATGTTATGGGTGATGAAAAGGAATGGTCCAACATATTCTATGTGATGGTAATTCAGTTACATTAATCTTAAGATGTCTTTCATGTTGAATAGGATTCCTTAAGGTTAACCTAAACTTAGAATTAATAAAACATTTAATAAATCATTTATTAAAAGAAACTAAATCATAAAAATGTACTTTTAGAAATAACTTAAGGTAGGGAGGATGAAGGTTAAGCCACTTTCTTCTCTTTACAACACTTACATGCTAAGTATAAATTAAATGAAATAAAATAAGTTACAAACTAAAATGTGCAAGTCATCTAAATAACTTAAAAAAGAAACCATCCAACATGTTAACATAAATAATTTCAAACTTTAGACAATCATAACTCTAATGCTTAGTTAAGACATACCACACAAAGCCTTAGCATAGACATTAGAACTAAGGCGCCACTTCTAGTCCTAGGTTAGAACGGTGTATGTGTGATGTAATATTTTAGACTATATATTAGGGTGTATGACTCGTAGACTGGTTGTTAGGTCGTTATTAGCCTAATACTATTTTCTACAGGGGATTATGCTTCAAGGGATGCTTAAAAATAAATATAAATATTTTTTACAAGTTGCTTATACCCCTAAGCATAATCCACATTAGGACAGGAGGGCTTGGTTACCCATGTGTAAGGTGCTAAGTATAAATTATAAAATCTAATTGCTTGGGGTTGTGTGTATAGTTAGCTAACCTTTATTTTTTAGGTGTGGTTAGATTTATTTTTCTAGAAATGTAATTTTACAATAGGAATTAAGATTAGTACTATGGGGATTTGAATGAACACTAGTTAGAATGCTTAGTCCTGGGATGCCCTATGATGCCTTGAAGCAAACCAAATCAAAAAAAGAAAGAAAGAAAAAAGAAGAAATGGAGAATGAAGACCCCCCATAGCATGTATTTAATTTCAATTATAATACTATTTTGTAATTCTGAGTTGTATAAGGGTAGAGCTCGGCTAATCATCTTTTCTCTTTTATGGGGTGTACAGCAGTACCCTGCCGCACTGGCCTCTTATTTTTTTTATGGTAGTTTATAAAATGGATGATGTTGTGTTTAGCTTGCATATTAGGATTACATCTTTTCATAGTTTCTTTATGATTGATATTTTAATGTGTGGTATGGATGCAGTAGGTTCTTAAGATAAAATTAACATTTCTACCCAAATTAACAAATCATAACTAATTTTTAAACAACTTTCAACTTCATCATAAAGCCTAGGCTATATCAAGATAATTAAAAGATTTAGCAACCCCTTAGCTATGTTTTATGTCTAACATCATGCATGGCATCTTCTATCACTCTTGCAAGATGAGGACCTCTATTCTTGCACTTTAAGGATCGCTTGACTTATTAGAGCAACCCCTTATGATGAAGCTTTACCCTTTTTCCCTTTTAATTTAGCCAATAACCAAATTTCATCATGCATTTAGGCAAAAGAAATCCTAAATCTTTTGTCCAAATGAATATGTCAAAAATAATATAAAATTTAAAAAGATTTTGCATTTTTAGACTAAATCATATGCTCATACCAAACATGAGCTAGTCTCTTAGGGAGTGAGTTTAGGACTCTAGTCTCTTTCAAAATTAAATAATAACTTAAATAATCTTGCAATCTCATAAGACCGGCCTACTTAGTTTTGAATTGTAGAGGTGTTAAGTGGCGGCCACTCCAAGTAATTGTAAGTACAGAAGAGTCAAACGCGTTTATCTTTTCATGTGGAATGGACCCTTATGTCCCTTTTAGCTTATATTTAGGTCGTGCTTTAGCTTTTGCTAAAGCTCCCTAGATTTAGATTCAAGGTTGCTATTTTTCTTGGCCTACGAGCATAAATTCTCACTTCTTAGGCATTTTCACAATCTTGTATTGATAGATTATAAACCCTAGCAATCTAATAAAATTTTAATTAAAATAAAATAAAAAACCCTCACTTTCAAATATATAAAGCTTCACTATATGGTAGATTAGAGTGCTCACTAGGCTTCATAGTATCATGAGCATTTCCTACTTAACTTTCTTTGGATTCTAAATTAAGTGTTTGTAATTGAACAATCCCACTTGATTTTCTAAAAAACTAATTATTTGATAGTCTTAACTTTGAAATCTTTGGAGAAAATAATTGACTGCTTTAATCAAGAGTGTTCTTAGGAAATCCCATTTCTTATGATGTAGTTAACTATGGAGGCTTGCCTCTATAGGAAAGTTAAGAATCGAGCTTAAAATAAACCTTACTTTACCTTTTCATATAAACTAAGAGAAAGATCTCTAATACATTCAAAGACCCATCATGTCTTAAGAGTCCTATTGGTGATTAGGCCTATTGTAGGGTAATATTTCTATCTTTTGAGATAATGGATCATACTTTAATGTCGTACCTGATCATTTCAATAAGTACCCCCTACAATTTGCATGGTGTCCACCCAACATCCAAAAATAAACACCACATATTTTTCTGGCAACTCCACTTGGGAGAGTACCTCTCTCCATCTCTAGTAGACAATTGTTATCTCCAAGTATCAATAGTGGACTTATATTTTATATAAGCCTAAGACTATTTTTCCTTCCATTGACACTTTGCTTATTTCATCATTAAGCAAAGGTGCCTAACATGCTTTAGATTTTAAGATCTCACTCCTTAAGAATTAGTGTAATTGAATGAATCATATGATTGTGTTTAGCTATTCTTTTTCAATCACTTTAAATATTGTATACCATGTGATCTCATGCATTCATTTTTTTTAAATTTAAATCAATCAAATGGAATTTATTTATGTAAGCTTGCATGTGTTGGCTTAATTTATCATATGTGTGACTATTATTACTATTAAATGCAAATGTATTCTCTAAAGTTTATAAATAGATAGCAATATTTGGATGATGATAGTTATAAATATATAGATTTGCATGTATTTATAGATTAAGTATATGAATGAAAAGCTCTCTTTCCCTATATTCATATATATATTTACATAAGTTTGAATGATAATGAGCATATAGTCTGGGCATCCCGAAAATACATGACTTTAAGTAGCCCCAAGGAGGTCATTTGATTACCTCACTTACCTGGTTTAACAACGACACATGCTTATTTAATTTCATTCTTATGTATTTTGGTATTATAATTTGGATAGAGCTTTAATTCATATGCATACATAATTCAATCAAATAAAATACAATCTTTTGCATGATTTTCATCTCTCTAACTATGTACATTTACATGTGTTTAAGATAGCAAGTATATAGTTTGGACATCTAGAGAATACAAGATTTTAAGTAGCCCAAAGGAGGTTATTTGATTACCTCACTTTCCTAGTTTAACAACGGCACATACTTGCTTATATCTTTCATACATGTGTATGTGTACTTATTTAGATGATGAAAATCCCCCTTTCCTATTAAAAATACATGTAACCATAACCACTTCAACATGCTAAAATACATTACATGTAAAGATAGTGCTCTCTTTCCTATATTTTATATATTTACATATGCTTAGATGATGATAAGTATATAGTTTGGACATCCCAGGAATATGAGGCTTTAAGTAGGCCCAAGAAGGTCATTTGATTACCTCACTTCCCTAGTTTAACAACAAGACGTACTTATTTAATTTCATTCCAATGTATGTTTATATTAGAATTTGGATAGAGCTTTAATTCATATATATGAAAAATTCAATCATGTAAAAATATAATTTCCAAAATAAATGTATGCATTCATAATCATTTAAAGTGTGCTAAAATATGTTATATGTATATGTATATTAAGTGTTAAATCATATGCATGTAATAAGTGATGAAAAATAATGTCATGGCATGTTTTATGCGATTGCAATCCAACTATATTAATCTTTAGATGTCTTTCATGTTAAATAGAATTCTTTAAGGTTAACCCAAACTTAGGATTATTAAAATATTTAATAAACCATTCACTAAAAAGAAACTAAATCATAAAAATGTGTTTTAGAAACAACTTAAGGTATGGATGAAGGAGATTAAGTTTCTTTCTTCTTCGTACAACACTTAGATGCTAATTGTAAATCCAATTAAGCAAAATATGACATAAATTAAAAATCACAAATCAACTAAACCACTTGAAATGAAACCAACCATTAATTTGACTTAAATAATTTCCAAATTTTAGAGAATTATAACTTTAATACTTAGTTAAGACATACCACACAAAGCTTTAGCACACATATTAAAATTAAGCCAAGACTTCTAGTCCTTAGTTAGGATGGTGTATGTGTGATGTTATATTTTATTTTATGATGTAATATTTTAGACTGGATGTTAAGGTGTATGTTTCGTAGATAGGATGTTAAGCCATTATTAGCCTATTCTTATTTTCTATAGGGGGTTGTGCTTAAGGGGTTGCTCAAAATAAATATAAATGTTCTCATTGTAGGTTGCTTATGCCCCTATGCATAATCCATATTATGATAGGTGGGCTTGGTTACCCATGTGTAGGGTGCTAAGTCCAAATCATGAAATATAATTGCTTGAGATTATATGTATGTTTAACTAATCTTTATTTTGTAGGTGTAGTTAGATTTACTTTTCTATAATAGTTTATTTTGTAATAGAAATTAGAATTAGTGCTATGGGGATTAGGTTGAGCAGTGGCTAGAAGGTTTAATCTTGGGGTGTCATATGATGCCTTTTAGAGTAAATCCAATCAAAGGAGGGAAGGAGGAAGACATGAAGAAATGAAGACCACATAGCATGTATTCATTTCTAATTGTAATTATTCTTTTATATTTTGGGTTGTATAAAGGTAAAGCTCAGCTACCTATATTTTCTCTTTTCTGGGGTGTACGGTGGTTCCTAGCTGCACTTACCTTTTATTCTTTCACGGTGTTTAGCTTGCACATCAAGATTGCATTTTTTAAATAGTTTCTTCATGATTGATGATTGAATGTGTGGCCTAGATGCAATAGGCTCTTAGGGAAAAATTAATTTTTCTACCCTAATTTATAACTCATAACCTCATTTGAAAGCCTAGGTTATAATCATGATAATTCAAAGATTTAGCAACCCCTTAGCTGTATGTTGTATGTCTACCATCATGCATGGCATCTTCTTTCACTCTTGCAAAATGAGGGCCTCCATTCTTACACTTTAGGGATCGCTTGACTTATGAGAGCAACCCTTTATGATGGAGCTTCACCCTCTTTCTCTTTTGATTTCTCCAAAAATCAAATTTCATTATGCATTTAGGCATAAGAAATCCTAAAGACTTTGTCCAAATGAATGTGTCGAAATGAAATAAAAATTATAAAATATTGCATTTTTAGACTAAGTCATATGCTCATACCACTCATGCTCTAGTCTCTTAGAGAATGAGTTTAAAACTTTAGTTTTTTTCAAATTAAATAATAAGCCAAGTCATCTTGCAATTTCATAAGATCAGGATACATGGTTTTGAATCATAGGAGGTGTTAGCTGGCAGCCACTCTAGGCGGTTGTAAGTCCAGAAGAGTTGGATGGGTCTATCTTCTCTTATGGAGTAGACCATTATGTCCCATTTTTGCTTAGATTTAGGTCGCACTTTTAACTTATGTTAAAGCTCCCTAGATTTAGGATCTGAGGTCGCTTATTTCCCTTGGGCTACGAGCATAAATCCTCAGTTCTTAAGCATCTCCACAATCTCGTGTTCATGGATTATAAGCCCTAGCAATCTAATAAAATTTCAACTCAAATAAAATAAATCCTCTCACTTTCAAACATATAAATCCTCATCACATGATAGGTTGGAATGCTCACTAGGCTTCCTAATGTCATGAGCATTTTCTACTCATCTTTCTTAGGATTCCAAAATAAGTCTTTCTAATTGAACAATCATATTGATTTTCCAAAATAACCAATCCTTTGATAATTTTAATCTTGAAATCTTCAGAGACAATAATTGACTACTTTAATTGAGAGTTTTCTTAGAAAATTTTATTTATATGATGTAATTAACTATAGAGGCTTGCCTCTAGGGAATTAAGGAACTCGGTATAAAATAAACCCTATTTTACTTTTCCATGTAAAGTAGGAAAAGAATCTCTGGTATATACGAAGACCCATCATGCCTTAGGAGTCCTTATTAGATGATTAGGTTCATTATAGGGTGATGTTTCTATCTTTCGAGATAGTACATCATACTTTATTGTCATACTCAATCACTTCGATAAGTACTCCCTAAGATCTGCATGGTGTTCACCTGACGCATCCAAAAATAAACACCACATTCTCCTTCACATGGGTTGAGATATCAGCTCATGTGTGATGAGATTTGTAAGCATTTAATGAGTTTAGCTTGGGTTAACTTGAATCCATCTTAATTTAGCTTAAACGGGTTAGGTTGGGTCCAATGGGTTGATTTGACCTATTTGAGTTTAAATTAGGCTTCAATCATATTTATTGAGTTATTTAAAGTGATTAAGTTTGCTTGATTGTGATTAATTTAGTTTTATTTTGGGTTCGACCCAAATTGGCCTAATTGAGTCAATTTGGGTTCACTTGGGTCTATAGGCTAAATTGACCAAACTAAAGAAATTGGACCCAAATAAGGGTTAAATTGAGTTAAATTAAGTTTTTTAAAGTAATTTTAAATTATTAAATTTATTTTATTTTAATCTCTTTTATTTTACTTTATTTTGATGTTGACTTGATAGGCTCAAATATGTCAAATTGGGTTAATTCAGGTCAAGCTAATCAATTAACCAAATTGGCTAAATTGGGTGCAATTGAGAGTTGAGTCATATTCAATAATCAAATTAATAATGACTGTAAGCATTTATTTAATTTTGGTTGAGTTGAGTCTTGATTTAAGCCCATTTTGACCCAAATTAGGCTTAATGAGTCAAATTGAGTTCACTTGGATCAAATTTTTAACCTGATTCAAATTAAAGTATATTCAAACTTAAATTATATTTGATTGAGTATTTGAAATAATTTGGAGTAATTTATTGTAATTAATTTGAATTTAGTTTTGATTTAGACCTATTTTGGCTTAAATTGGCTTAGTGGGTCAAATTAGGTTCAGTTGGGCCAAATGACCAATTTGGTCAAATCAACTCAAAAAAATCAAATTGTGTTCAAAGATGATTTTGAAGTATTTTATAACATTTAATTTGAATTAATTTTAATTTATTTTAAGTTTAGGTTAAATAGGGTTCATTCAGATTCACTTAGACTAAGTAACTCGATTAAGCTATTTGAGTCATCATTGGATTTAGATTTATTTAGCTTTGTACTCCATTATATTAATTTGATAATTTTAAAACTTTGGGAAGAATTAAATTGATCAAAATTTTGATTTGTTGGACTTTTGACTTGGCGGAGCCCACATAGCCCAACTTAAGTCAAACGACCTTGTCAGGCATTTTGTGCCCCATCTGAATTTGGTTTTATGTTTATTTATGTTTATATGTTGGTTTAGTGCTTTTGATTTGATTTAATTTAAATTTGTTTTTTTATTTTTAATTGACCTACATGGTTTTAGGACCTAAATATGGTTAATTGGGTCAACGATGTCAATTGCCTCAATCTAGGCTTAACAAATTTTAGTTTTCAATTTAGATTTTCTTGGTTGAAATTTTTATTAAATTTTGTTGAATTTGGATTTGATTGGACTCATATTGTACAATTGGGTTGAGTCATGTTCTGTAGGGTCCACTAGAGTAACCTAGGTATTCACCTCAATGTGTTGACTTCTCAATTTAATTTTGATTTCATATTTAGTTTCATTTTAATTTTTTTTCTACTTTAGTTTAGGTTATACACTTAGTTATTAATTGTAGTATCCTAAGTGCCTAATTAAGAAGCTCTTAATCTAAGGTTGGAGATCCTAATTACTAAGATTAGGGTGATTATCAACCTAACTTGAGATCAACAGAGCCTTAATGCCTAAACCAAATCCTAGGTCTAAGAAGAGAATTATCAACCTCACTAAAAATGAGGTCAGCATTACTAATAATAATGAAGTAATGATATTCAAAGAAAATATAATGTTCAACTATATAAAACTACTAATTTAAGCAAAAAAACTTAAGTCATGAAGGTGAACTAAGTTATAGAAGAAATATGACATTTATTCTGATCATAACATATTATAATGATAAACTTGTCTTTTTACTAGTTTATATTTATTTATTTTATTAATGTGAAGGTAGAACAATTGAATAAATAAGTGCGATACTAGAAATAAACCAAACCATAGTGTTAGTTTACTTTTTAAATAAAATTTCAACCCAATTTATAAAATTTTTAAAATAATTATATTGTCTTGATTGTATCCAGCTAATTCCTCTTATTAAATAACATCAAATTGATGATCCCTAAAAATAAATATGATGTTTTACTGCAATAATATATTGATCTTAACAAAAAGCTTTAAGCTAGCGAGGTGATATCAATTATGTAAGAAATATGCTACATTTATTCTCTTAGTACCATTTTTCATTCAAGATACCTTTGTCTTTTTACTACTTTATATATTTATATATATGTGATCATAAATAAACTGAACAAATGTGTGTGCTACTAGAATGCAAATAAATAAATTTTAATTTACATTTTTTTGAATAATATATAAACTTAATTTAAAAAATGTTTAAAATAATTATTCTATCTTAGTTGCATTTAATTAATTCCTCTTACTAAACAATGACTACTAAATGACTTTAAAATAATGATGTTCAACTATAGTTGGATACTGATCTCAGTGAAATGCTTGAAGCTATAGATGTGAATTTAGTTATAAAAAAGTATGTACGACATTTGTACATATAGCATTGTGTTCTTGTTAAGTGATACATTTGTCTTTTTTAATATTTTGTTTATTTTCTCTATATGTGATGATAGAATAAAGGGTAAATTTTTAAACTATGCTTAATTGAAACATTAATTGCATAATTAGGCACCAAAAATTTTAAAAATAGGTCCAGTTGAATGGGCGACTGGCATCTACGTCCACGTTAGTCGCCCGTTGAACGGGTGACTCGCATCTGCTTAATTTTTTTTAAATGTTTAGGCAAATGCAGTATTTTGGCCGTATCGAACTCATTCGATATTGAAATTGAGTGAGCTTGGTATAGTTGGAATCATAACAAAATTCTCCATGACTTTCATGTTGACTAAAAACTACGAATGCGGGCCAATACGCTACAGTTTTTGTAAATGCTCGCAAAAATTGTTGTGCCTAGTTGGAATATTGGACCAGCTATGGGATTTTGGCCGTATCAGCCTGATCTGGCATCAAAATTGAGTGATCTTAGTATCGTTGGAATCATAATAAATTTTCTCACGACTTTCATGTTGACCAAAAATTGCGAATGCGGCCATCACAGTTTTTACAAATGCTCGCAAAAACTGCGGTGCCTAGTTGGAATATCAGACTAGCCATAGTATTTTGGCCATATCGGACTCATCCAGTGTCGAGATTATGCGAGCTTGGTATTGTTGAAATCATAACAAAATTATCCATGACTTTTATGTTGACCAAAAACTGTGAATGCGGCCCGGTACGCCGTATTTTTACAAACATAAGGGTGAGTGTTGGTGAGAAACTCCTCACATGTAAGTGATGAATAAAAAGAAGGTGTCACGAGGGGACGAGTGTTGGCTGGTAGTGTAAGGGCTAACTATAAAAAGAATTAATACAAAAATTATCAATCCTATAAACCTATCAAATTAGATGAAAAAAAATAACACTCTTGAATCAAACCACAAATTCCTTCTTCCCCTTACTAAATATTTTCAAACCTTCTTTCTTGTGTATCTTCACATGTAAAACTCATTTCAAACCTGCTCCCAATAGGAATTAAATAACTACAGCTCTTTGTAAACTTCTAGTAAGGAACAATGAACTGAGTGGTTCACCCTATAGAAGTCACATAATCAACATCAACAATATCATCATAAACACTCTGATAAAAAATATGAATAACCAAAATAAGTTGTATCTGAGAAACATGTCTACAAATTCAGAAGGCTCCTTAGAATTGCCCTCCATAATTCAAATTTTTTTTGAACTATATCTCTAATCTTATGAACAAGCCAAATATCATCAATAAAAAGCATACAACAAGGTACAACCACTTGTAAATGTGTAGTAAGAACATCCATAACTAAAGCAAGAGGATATGAACTTAGAGCTGATCTTTGATGTAATCCAACCAAAATAGTAAATGATTAGATCAATCATTATTATGTGTAAATAGTAACCAACATTAGAGAATAAATAAATAATGAGCATACAACATTGAAACAAAATGAATAATCAAAATAAATGAAGTACAACTACAACTAAATGGTATCAACTGTCTGCAAAAGATAATAGCACAGACGACTATCATCGATGATGCCTACGTGGCAGAATCGTATCACTACCAGGAGTGTAATGTGCTGGTGGTCACCGTGGCCAGTCTCATAGATGATGCTCCTGATGCTTCTCCTCCTCCTCAACCTGCTCAGAGGGTTGTTGCGAGTAACCTAAGGGTGTAACACCAAGTTCATAGCC
This sequence comes from Cymbidium sinense, assembly GCA_021442155.1. NCBI lineage: Eukaryota > Viridiplantae > Streptophyta > Magnoliopsida > Asparagales > Orchidaceae > Cymbidium > Cymbidium sinense. The sequence goes on from CM038229.1 coordinate 33,018,255, forward strand.
TAAAGCCTGCGTCGGGAGCGAGTAACCAGGGTACATTCTATATGGGCATGTCATATGGAATGCTGGGGTCTCATATATGGGAGGAATTAGTGCCTGCCATTGATACATCTGAGTCCACATAGCTTACTGATATGAATACTACGGTGACTGTGTGAATGTATATGTAGAAAGTCAGACCATTGATGTAGAGGAAGGACCAGCATCCATAGTTAGTCCATCTGGATGCACTGATGATGAAGTACCTGGAATGTCGGTGTCCCTGTACCTAATATCAAAGATATGCATATTGCACCACAGCTCCCTACACAACTCGTATTGATTAATAGAATGCTAAAATTATGTGTCCTCATCCTTCTCGAAATAATGCTAGAATACATCCTCAGTGTTCAGGATATGCTCACACTACATTGAAAGCATAATTAGTTAGGATCAGATCATTATATAAAATAATAATTTTTATGTAAGAAACAAGCTTACCATTAACCGCTCTCGAGACGCTCGAGGGTAATAAGTATCTGGAGGAATTGTTGGTGCTTTCAACATGTAGAGTGAAGCCCAAGACCGATACCACCTCATGTATCGGTTGATCGTTGGCTCCCCGTATTGTTGGGATGAATCTACCACCACAATTGAATCATGTCGGCTCTTCCACTAAGCAATGTAAGTCTGGTGGTAATCGACCCAATCAGCATATGCTTTTTCTCAGCCATCAACTCGTTGAAAAGAGGGATCTACTGGTGTTGTATCAATCATAGGTGGAAGGCTGAATTGTCTGAGCAGACGATCAGGCAAGTACCACTCAACTCATTTCCAATAAATCATCGGTACTCTGGCCAACCATATCTCATCACCCTATCAACATAAATTATCGGTATGAATATATGCAAAATAATAAAAAAATTAAACTTTCCTATACCAATCTTAAGTCTCAATGAAGAAAATTAAGGATACTTTTCAAATTGTAAAATAGTGCCCCTCTAAAAAAATTTCTTGGCTCTACGAATATTAAACATCATTTGTTTATTATTATTTAATTTACAAAATTATTTAGAGAAAAGCAAAATAGTATAATTATCTAAAGAAATTTACAAATGGGGTTGACATCTTATTTGAAGATGTAAACTAGTATTTTGGCCACTTTCAAGTAGTATATCTATTTATTCAACTTATCATGCTATCACCTATATGAAATGTGAATCTAAAATAGAAAAAAAATACATAAAGGTATCATTCAATGTGAACATAGTATGAAAAAATGTTATATGTTTATTTAATCATGATTTTCTCTTTTATATTTTCAAGATTTTTACCTCGATAAGTGGATTGCTTTAGTTAAACATCATACTATTCATGAAATCCTTCAGTTTGTTGTTATTTAGCAAAAGGAATCATTTGGATATAACCAAGAGAACACAATTATTTAAGGAAAAAATTATATATTAGGTTAAAATCTCATTCCAACAAAGTAAACTAACCTTTTGCCTGTTTTAAAGCAATACACCAAACTATTCAATTTGTTATATTATTGTTTATATAAAAATAAACATAAAATAGAAGAAGAATGAATGTATTATTTGATTAGAACATAGTACTATCATAACAACTATCAACATATAGTTCTGTCACAATTGAGTTGGCTTTTATAGCTTTAAGGTTTTTGTTGTACAAAAGTTAGTCATCATACATTCTTTCAATTTCATCTATTAATTGTTATTTAAAAAGGAGAATTACTTAGATATTAATATGATAATATAATTATTTTAAAAATTTTACAAAAATGGGAAGAAATCTTTAGCAACATTTTTTCATGGTTTTGTCCCTCCTTTGAGATAGAGGCTTTACTAATAATCCCTAAGCTTAAAACTCTATCCACTACAAAATTCTATGATAATCTCCTTATTTGTAGCTCTAATATAAAATTTCATTTTTTTAAATTTTTATAATTTTTGTGCAACCCACCCACTAGGCAAATCTATGCTTGATGCTACATCTTAATCTTCCTACATAATTAAAAAAAGCACACAATAAGAAAAAAATACTCAATGAATTATATGTAACTTAACATTCATATCCATCTAGAATTTATAAGGATAAGAGGCTCACAATACAAGTCTCCAAAAAAAAAAAAGATATATATAGTACAAATTAAAAGCATATAAAAAATGTTAAACCCTAATTTCTCATCTTTGCATAACATTGCAAGCCCATGAATCACAAGCCACCATTAAATGGCATAATAGTTGGTTATAAGTTAACACCCAACTATTTCTCTTATTCTTATTTATAATAATTATTAACATCTTACCAAAGTCTAGCTAGTGCCCAAACTAAGTTTGCTTTTCTTTGGTACAAATTTATCCCATTCAATTATTTCTAACACCTTAAATTTTCATTTTAGCCAAAAAGCTTATGAACATTTGATCACAATTAATTATCATAACAATTTGCCATGTTGTATCACATGTGCATGTCAATTGCATGCATTCACATCTAATCCGACTAACTTCTGCGCGCTGCTACACATCAACATGCACATAATAGCTTGCGCACCACTCAAAATACATGCATGCTTGTCTAGCTAACTACATAAATATGCACCTTCAAACTCATACACCTGCTCACTTACATGCCTTCATACTTTGCTTGATGTGCACATCTAACAAGTCAACAATATACACACACCAACACTCATCATTTTAGCTTTGCACACCCAATTTGCTTACATCACTTGCCACCAATCCTTGCTTCCGTGCATTGAACCATCTTCATGCTCCACTTGTAGGTTTGCTTTGGCAGGTTCTTACACCATGCACAATTGATATGTAAAGCATGTCTACACACATTCATTGCTTTTCTCCCACACAAGTTAATTTTAAACATATGCACTCACCATACACACAAACACACATTTATTAGCATGCACTAACATAAATCAAGCACCATAAACAACACATATTTACTCTCTTTTGAGTCTAATAGAGAGCGCAACCACCACTCAATGCTTAAGTTCTTGCTATGATCTTTAGGGGTTTATCAATAGTGTTCAAGGAGATTTGATATAATATGACTCTAGATAAAAGGTCCATTTAGAGCACTTGTACTATTTTATAAAGATTATTATAATATTGTTGTGGAAAAATAACTTTTTAAGAAATTATTGTGGATGTTATAAATATTTTTTCTTTTAAAAATTCAAATAGTAACTTTTTGATAACCACTATATTTTAATAGTCTAATTATTTAAAATAATTTTTCAATACAAAACTTTATGAATAACAACCAAAAAATTAATATAAAAAATAGCTGTGATTATTTTTTTGAAAAATAAAATAGCCAAAAAATTGTCATAAATGCACCAAGATTTTACAAAAAAATTATCTAAGATTTACTTAAGAAGTTAATATTGACTATTTATAATATAATAATTCTTTATAAAATTTATATATGCATGATCCATTTTTGATTCTAGCTAATCTTAAGCTTCATTTTTTGCTTAAATAAATAAATAATAATAATTTAATATTTAAATCTTGAGTAACTTCTAATGATATATGAATAATTAAAATTATATTTAAAATTTTAAAAGAATATTATAAATTGATTATGATGTGATTTTTTTCATGATAAAATTTAGGAAAATTTACATACATACACGTAATTCTTATGCATTTACATATTTCACACCCAAATTGAATATTTATAAAGCGACTTTCCTATCGAGAAAAGGTCATTTCACTTGAAAAAAGTAACAAGGATGGTATTTCTGATATAATAATAAAGATTTAGGTACTATTTAAGTAAAAATTAAAATTTAGATATTAAATATATAAATGAATTTGAATTATATGATATGTATATAAATTCTTCTAAAATTTACCTTATCAATTTTATTTTATTTTTAATTTGTACCGCATCACATAGTTGACCTGTGGCCTCACGAAAAATCTCAGTAAAACACCGATTAATCACATCGCAGGAGCATCCTATAAATTCCACCGACTTACTCGGTTTCTCTTCTCACTTCAAGCATTTTTTTCTCGGTTGCTCCTTTTCTCTTTGCGCTGATCTCTCCTCATCTCTTCCCTCGATTTCGAGGGATTTTACTTTTTTTCTTCTTCTTATTCTTGTTTTTCTTTCCCTTTTTCTTGTATTTTCCAGTTCACTTCGTGAACCCTAACCCCTTTCTGCTTTTCCGATTCTATCGGATTTGGCTTATACGTGATATTTCTTCGAATCAAACCATAGACCGGGAAGAATGCAGCAACAGCGGCTCAAGCAGCAGGCTTTGATGCAGCAGGCTCTTCTCCAGCAGCAGCAGTCGCTTCTTCAGCAGCAGCAGCAGTCGCTTCTTCAGCAGCAGCAGCAGCATTCTCTTTACCATCTCCCCGGACTTTTAGCCCCCCCTCAGGTATTCCCTTTCTTTTACTCTTCTTACTTTTTTAGCTTCTGTCCACCATCTTTTATTAAGATCATGGACTTAATGTTTCATTGGGTGGTTTTATACCTTGATTGTGGTTTTTAGGTTAGTGCTGCTTTTGTTAGGGACTTGACATGTTTGAGCTTGCTTTCAGTTTTTTTTTGGATGGGCATCTTGTCCTTTGGGAATTTTTTTTGGTCTTTTACATTAGATTTTGCAGATGATTCGGGTTTTAAAGGTGCTTTTTCACGCCGTTGCAGACTTTTATATTTTCATGTTATCTGTTTTATTTCATGCTGATGTATTGAAGACCATTTCTGGTCCAGGAGGATTTAGCGCTTTCCTTATCCTTTTGTTGCGCATGGATATTTCTATTATTAGGTCATAGGCTTTTATACGTGCAGCTGTCCTTTTTTTCATATTTGATACTATATCGGATATGTTTTCTCGAGCTGTTGCATTTTGCATATGATTTGGGCATGTTTAAATTAATCACAAATTTCTATTTTTTTTTTAATTTTTAGTGGGCCCTTTTTTGCTGATGGGATGAGCTGAACTTAATTCAAACGCTCATTTGGGAACATTAATTTTCCTTCAGCTTATATTTTCTGAAGCAAATGTGTCCCATGATAGTAAACATGTGGGGCAATTAAATGGGAATTTCAGAGCTTCCACCATACCATTTTTTATATTCACGCAATATTTGGTTTTTATAGTTTTTTTTGGCAGCTTTATTACCTAATTCATTCTCTCTGTTAGTTTTTTAAGGGTGTCCTGCACATGATAATGGGTATGCTATACTACTTTAAATTATATTTTTAATGTGATGCTTGGTCATATAGTGTTATTATATGCAATGACAGGAAGTTCAAAAACCTTATTTTTCATTGAAACTAATGGCCATACGGTTTGGCAGTTCATCTTCCATTTTTTCTATATTTATCATTTTGATTCATTTCTTATGTCAGACTTGGTAGAATGATAGTGCTTTCATTTCTAGGAGAATCTTCTTGGCTTTGGGATTCTTTTTGTTGTTCTTTTACACTTTTATTTTGCAGATAGAGCCGATTCCAAGTGGAAATCTGCCTCCTGGATTTGATTCAAGTTCATGCCGCAGTGTGTGAGTGTTATAGGAGCCTTTAGCATATTTTCAAACTTTTTTCTTTGCCTTATATTTTACTTTTTTAAGGCTTCTAGTAACCATGAACTTCCTTTTTTTAACCTTAGCTATCATAGATCTCTTAGAAGGTTCTCCTCAGACCCTGTTTTTTTTTTCTATTATTTTTCTGACTTTCTGGCCTTTATGTAAAAAATTTCAGTGAAGTTCTTTTCCTTTTGATAAGCATTGTGCTAGGAACATGTATTGTATCATCACATAGTTTATGTTGCGTTATGCTTATATGTTGGTGCAGTTATGTTGGAAATATTCATATTCAAGTTACCGAAGCACTTCTTCAAGAGGTTTTTCAAAGTACTGGTCCTGTTGAGGGATGCAAGCTTATCAGGAAGGAAAAGGTTTGCCAAGTTTACAAGTTTTATTTTTTACACCCTCTTGCTTCATGATCCATAACTCTCATTAACATGTGCTTCATGTGCAAGTTCATATGAATTTTCCTTACACATGTAAGAACTATGCAAGTTTGTATTTGATATTCATCATGCCAATATTAGGAGTTTGGAATATGTGTTGCTTGAGTCTTTACCCCAATAAGGAAAGATTTAAGAGGATCATTGCTTTAAGGCATGTGAAAGTGGACTTTGTTCCATGTTAGGTAGTTGAAAAATAAGTCTAAGAATACCAAATAGTTAGTTCACATCCATCGACTTAAATTTTTGGTTGAAAATGACTAGTATGTCTAGCCCAATTTCAGCTTGATTTGGGTTATACTCCCTAACAAATATTAGAGCCAGTAGTCAACTTGGGTTTGAGTGATTTATATGTTCTATGACTCCTATAGTTTTTATACTACTTATAGCATAGTTGAGCTAGGTTCAAGAATATGTGAATCTTAGTGCAACCATGTGGTTGAGCGGCTTCTTGATGCATGATTCTTGATGATGTTGAAAACCTTCTATTTGAAAGGTATGTGGCTAATGTGAAGAGCTCTCATATTAGGAGATGTTAAGGTATGTGAAAGTGGGTTTAGTCCAACACCAATTAATTAAAAAAATTATGAATGTGGGAATACCAAGTGGTTGACACTCAGTCATAAGATTACTTTTTTAAGTTGAAGGGCTTTGATTATTAGTATATTTTGCCTTACTTTAGTTTTCTTTTAGGCCAAACTCTGTAACACTATCCTTTCCTATTTTTTGAACATGCAAGAAAACATCGTGGAAGATTGAAGTGCATATTGTCTTAGTTTTCGCTTATTTATTTTTATTTAATTTAATTTTAGTAGAAATCTTGACCATACAATATAGGATAGTAGTTATAAATGTATATCTTAAGATTATAAAGAAAATAATTGAATGATGGGAAATTAAAAAAATTATGAACCTAAGATAAGATGGTTGAATTTGAATGATGGGAAATTGTTAGCCTTTCTAGATAGGCTGCAAATAGATGCAAATTGGAATTCGGTAATTTAGTTAAACCTGATAGGGTTAAGATGATTAATTTCATTTAGAGTGCTGACCCTAAGATATAGGCAAAGGACAGTTTGTATGATTTGAGCTTAATTAAGTTAGAATTTTTGTCCATGCGAATGTTAATAGCAAACTCATCACTAAAGGGAGAAAGGTGAATAAGCTATATTTTATTATTGCTGTGAGATTTTATATTGATAAATCTCTTAAATATGACAGTAAAAATTTTTGGTATGCAGTATTTGCATGTGTAAACTATGATAATCTTACTATGATGTAATGCATGAATCTGGTTGATGGTCTAATTGGTGGTGAATGCTGGAGTTGTTTGTGTTGATTGCCAGTGTAGAAAGATGCACAAGCTTCTTTTTAGAGAGATTGAGAATAGATCTACTTGTCATTGTATTTGATTCATTTTTCTGTATCATTGAAGTTCAACACAACTTCTTTTATTGGTATGCAGTTACTTTCATTGATTTTAAAAAAAATAATATTTCTGGGTTTATTTAATGAAACATAAATTTGAAGTTATCCAATAATTTTTATTTGTTCAAAATCTATGCGAGAATTTATTCAATGTTAAAATCTCTTGTTTATGGAGATATGACTAGGAAGTTATTTATTTTTCTAACCAAGTATGGAATTCACACTTGCCTAAATACTCTAAAATAGAACAGGATGGCTAAAAATAAGAAAAGATACATTTTTGAGATAGAAGTATGCTTCTTGTGAAAAATTCTAAGCTTGAGTTTTTGGTTGAGTGTTTGGAAATTATTGTCTATGTAATTAATATAAATTCATTATGTAGTATTGATATTGTTGGTCCATATGAATAGTTATATGAACAAAAAAAGCTTATATTTCCCACATTCGATCATTTGGTGCAGTTGAGTCACATGTGTAGTTCTTGTGGCTTTTCTCATAAGCTTTATAAAAAGTTTGTCCAATGTATGCTTTTGTCCATGATGGCTCTAGAAAAGTTTGAAGGTGTATTGATCATGTTATAATGAAGGTTTACATCTCTAGGCTTGTTATGTTTAATAAGAGCACTTTTAGGTGGGCTCCTCATTGATTTTCTGTTGTAATTATACTTCTGAATCAGTGGATGTTCTATACACTCAATCTGGTCCATCTTCCTCATTGTAGTTCAAGGTTCTTTTGCATCCCCTTCTAAGAAAAATATTTTGTAGTTTGTTCTTCATGATTCTAATTCAAAGGAGAAATAAGTTATATAGTTTAAGATAGTGGATCATTTACTCAAAAATCATAAGTTAAAATTCAGGGGAGCAGGAGAAAGAAGAGACATGTTGAGAGATATACAGTGATTTGGATCATTTTGTCTATTGCTTATTTGGTTATGACCTATATATTTAATAAGTAGATGCTCACTCCCTCCCACAAGGCCAAGGATGTATGGCAAGATGTCAGGAAAATCAGACTAAGGATTTGATTTTCATTCAAAGTGACGTTTTCTTATTTCATCTTAGCAGATTGTTTCACAAAAATTTGGAAATGTTCCACCTTGATCTTTCAGGATTCGAGTTTGGTGATCTTTAAGAATTTAACAGTAAAGAGTATTGGAATTAACGCCCCCTAGGATCAAAATCTCCTTAATATCAGTTTTCTTTTATGTCTTGGCTTATGTGATATGCTTTTGATTCTTTTTTTTTTGTTCTATTTTATTTGATCAATTTTTAAGTTATTTCTTTCTCATATGTCAACTTAGAGGCCCCTATATAAAAAAAGGGCATATAATCAAGTTGTAATTTGATCAAAGACCAAAAATTTAATAAGAATGTTCCATATTTTTTTCCTGTCTTTTATTTTCTTTTTTTATTTAGCCATGCAAAGGGTAAAGAATAGTGATCTTTCATTCACTATTTTACTATGAATGGTTTTCTTATTAAGATGGTTCATATTAGTTTTAATTTCATGTTTATTATATAAAATAATTGATCATAGAACAATCTTTTTTTTTTATTTACATGGCAAGATAAGCATGGACGAATGTAGGTAGGGAATAAATTGATTCTCTAGATTAACTTCAAGTTTAGTATGGATTATCAAACTATAACGTATCAATACCCAATAAATCATAAATGCTCTGCTCCCCAATCAAGTCTAGGTTATTGCCATATATTTGATCATTTTCTAGATAGAATCAATATTTGTGTTTTGATTGCAGTAAACATTACATAGAATCTACAGCAATAAAGAGTAAAGGAAATTCTACTGAAAATTTTGCTTTGCTCATAAACATTTATTGGAAACTTTCCAACACCCAGTTTGATTGTTCTTTGTCTAGATCTGGGATGCTAAAACTAAATTGTAAAAGATAAAATCCTTGGAGAGTGTTTCTTATGTGATATGCTTTTGATTCTATTTATTTTTGTTCTATTTTATTTGATCAATTTTTAAGTTATTTCTTTCTCATATGTCAACTTAGAAGGCCCCTATATAAAAAAAGGGCATATAATCAAGTTGTAATTTGATCAAAGACCAAAAATTTAATAAGAATATTCCATATTTTTTTGTCATTTATTTTCTTTCTTTATTTAGCCATGCAAAGGTTAAAGAATAGTGATCTTTCATTCACTATTTTGCTATGAATGGTTTTCTTATTAAGATTGTTCATATTAGTTTTAATTTCATGTTTATTATATAAAATAATTGATCATAGAACAATCTTTTTTTTATTCACATGGCAAGATAAGCATGGACAAATGTAGGTGGGGAGTTTATTGATTCTCTAGCTTAACTTCAAGTTTAGTATGGATTATCAAACTATAACCTATTAATACCCAATAAATCATAAATGCTCTGCTCCCCAATCAAGTCTAGGTTATTGCCATATATTTGAATTATTTTCTAGATAGAATCAATATTTGTGTTTTGATTGCAGTAAACATTACATATAATCTACAACAATAAAGAGTAAAGGAAATTCTACTGAAAATTTTGCTTTGCTTATGAACATTTATTGGAAACTTTCCAACGCCCAGTTTGATTGTTCTTTGTTTAGATCTGGGATGCTAAAACTAAATTGTTTATATAAAAAAGATAAAATCCTTGGAGAGTGTTTCTTATTGATATATATGTTGGCATAAATATTAATTGGTCATAGACTGCCATTAAGTTCACTCATTTGATTGCCTTTGAGTTGTAAGCTGAAGTTAGTCATTTAAAAGTTATTATTCTCCCTAGTTGGAAAACCTTCTTACATCATGCACAAATTTATTGTTAGAGAAATCTAAAATAAATAAATTGGACTTAATTCTTGAGCACAATTAGACAAGTCTGGGTAACCATTTAGCCATGCAATCTATGATTAGGATTTCTTTAAAGATTACTCTGATGACTCTGAACTCTTATTGTTAAATGTTAAATTATCGTCCATTACATGTTTCTGTTTTTGTTTTGGTAGGACCATTTTTGAACTTGTAGCCTTTAAACTAAAATCCACGACTTTGTTCTTTCGGTTCTTAGTTCATTAATTTTACTAATAGCATTTGTTAACCTCAGAATTTCCCGTTATCATCCTTGTGTTCAATTTTTCCTGTTTGATATCTTCATGTCATTATACACATAATATAAAATATATGCATAACTTCTTAATTGAGTGTCCCTAGGTATACTGACATGTAATTAATCTTAAATGTTTGCTTGTACGAGAAACCTCGATCCTCTATAATAAAATATCCCCTAATTAATTTTGCCAATATACTCTTATGAAGAGGATTTTTATGCTAGTATTTAATCTTTAAAATATTGGAGATATCACTTGTTTCATAATGAAATTATCTTGAATTTTTTTATAGCAATGTATTTAAATTCATTAATTCATAAAGAAAATTGAATAATAAATATGCTAAATGACTATAATTTTGGCATGATTTCTATAAATTTCCAAGAGCCTCCTGTAGGGAGGCCTTCTTTTAGGATGTGCATGATTAAGATCTAATATTTTGATAGAACTAATCATTAAGACTAGTTTGGCTGATTCCGTTTCATCTGTGACTTCATTGTTTGCAGTAACATGAATTTCTATATATTGATCATTGAATCATCTTTTCCTTGACATTCTTTAATATTGATGATGCATAATCTCTTTTATTGTTGTCAACTGTACCAATCATGATGATCTTAAGTAATAGTGGCAATGCAAATGTTAAGTTTAAATGAATTTGCTTCCCAAATGAATTGAGAAATCCTATCATTTGTACACTTACTCTGAACTCCAAAATCTTGGATCTGCCATTGACGATAAGTTTTCTTCTGTTTTATTTGGATCTTATATTTCTCATCTTTTCGTTAGGGTAGGTAGACAAATATATACTCTTTTTTTTTTCAATTTTGTCTACCAAAGAACTTCTCAAGTACGATTACAATTTTGGGCACTCATTTGCATCAAATTATCAATGCAAAATCTGGGAGTATATGTTTGTTTTTGTTAGAATTTTGTTTCTTAGGAAGTAAATCTAATAGGGGGAGGTTGGTTTTGATGCACCAATGGTTTAATTTATTTTGAACTCGGAAGTTTAAGCCTATGGGTGAAAAAAATAACTCTGCATTTCCTTATCAACTTTTTTTAGCTGTCCATTGTAGGATTAAACTAAATACTCTTATGTTTCCTAACCATCACCCATCTCATGTGAAGCTCTTCACATCATCCATCACTTCCCAAGAAGTGGATGGTAATAGTATCATCAATAACATGCACTAAAAGCCCATTCAAATACATGGTGGCATGAGATTTGCTTGCTCTAGAATTTTGCTCAACCATGGTTGTATACCCAAAATAAGTAGCCCAAATACTAAAGACTCGTCGCATGCATGGCGAGCATAGTAAAAATATGGGCATTGACTATTTAGATATAGACTTGCCCTCGCTCATTCAGGGAAGAACGATCATCTCAAGGCTACTCAAGCATAACACCCCCCAACAGTTGGGAGAGCCGCACACGAAACCAAGCTATTGCATACTCGCGCGAGGCCCATCGCTTGCTAGTAAGCACTCGTCTCCAGTCAAGGCGAGTCCTTTGTACATACTTGATTGATTCTATTTTGTACTCATCTCCTGTACTATCTCTCACCCAAACATTATAAAAATGGGAGAGGGGCTCTTTTTTAGGAGTTTGGTGAGTTTAGTTTGGCTCATTTTGACTATCTTAGTTTAGGGTAGGCCTTAGTTCTCTCCTTCTAAGCTTTGTTTTCTCTTTCTCTGGAACAAGAGAATTCCTCTCTATCTTGTACTAAAATTATTTAAAAGACAATAAAATCAGATCTTTCCTCCATTCTCTTCATTACCTGTTATTCCTCTCTTCATTAATCATGTTTCTTAGAAATCTCTCGAGGTTCTACTTCAGTCACGAACAGATTTGTATCCAACATCCTTTTAGATACGGTGAGCGTGGATGAGGTCAATAATTAGGCGACAAATACCAAGCGAAGCAAGACATTCTATCTAGAATCTCTAAGTAGAAATGGAGACAAACACTCAATAATTTGTCACCCAACGAGACTTGAAATATATAGAGGAGAACTAATCGCAAATCATGGATGGTGGAACACTGAACTTACCGATCAAGAAGGCAACTATCTAGGACTCCCAGCATGGATGAGGAGTCCTATTATTCTAGGGAGGAAGAAGACACGCCTAGAGAGTGGGCGATCTCTACCAATTCCTTCTCTGTGAAGATTACTCTCCCCTTGCACAGGTTCAAAATTCCTCATTTGGAATCTTAGGGGTCGGATAGACTCGACAGACCACATCGCTTATTTCGAGTCCATGATGTCGCAGTTGGACCTGAACAATGCAATGAAGTGTCGCCTTTCTTTTATTACTTTCAAAGAATTGTCTTTGAGGTGGTTCTCGCGCCTCTGACTGGGGCTCATCACCTCTTTCTCTAATTTCAAGAAGATGTTCGTCACGTAATTTGTTAGCGTCTAGAAGCCATTAAGAGCTCCCAGGTTCTCCTTCAAATGAGGCAAGAGCCTGGTGAGTCCTTGAGAAGATTTATTACTTGCTTCCAGCACAAAATGCTAGAAGCCCGCGGTAGCCCAGGAAGCATTTGCCCAAGGATTGATGGAATCATACCCACCATCTTCAGGGGAGATTGTGAGTCTTCACGAAGGGCGAGTCTTAATCAACTACAATTTGAGAGGTTAACTCAGTGACCATGGCACAAGCACCACACACATTGATAGTGCCTGTGACTTTCTCGGAGATGGATAAACCCTCCATGGAAACCCTTGCAATGACGCGGTTGTTGTCATTATGTTAATTTCCAACTACCAAATTGGAAGCATATTGATCAATACGGGGAGCTCGGTCAATATCATCTTCATGTCTATTTTCGGTAAACTAGGCTTGGCGAGCTTCAAACTCACCCCTACGGGAGCAACGCTATTCGGATTCTCTAGGGAAAGGAGATAAATTGAATGAATGATCACTCTCCTTATAACTTGTGGGGAGAATGAGAAGTAGTATGCTATAGTGGTTGATTTTGTCAAAATAGAAGCACGAGATACTTACAATGCCATTTTTAGTCGGTCACTGCCCCACACCTTTAGGGCAATGGTTTCCACTTATCATGTAGCTATCAAATTCCTTGTAGGCGGAGAAGATATCATTGTTAGGGGCGACTTAACTAATCTATAACCTACTACCTCAGTGTAGTGGGTGGGTTTGGAAAGGAGGAAGAAGTCTTGCAATTGGACATTGCTCGTAGGAATCAAAGTACTTGAGAAAGCAGAGGAAGTGTCGACCACCTCCAATCGCAAGTGAGTCATTAGGATCAGCTCGACTTTCAACTCTGAATATAAAGAATCCTCATTCAGACCCTTTAAAAGGATATAGATGTATTTGCCTGGACCGCAGTCGAGATGGCAGGCATTGACATCAACATCGCTTGCTATCATCTTAACATCCACAAGGATGCTCGCCCCATCAAACAAAAAGCAAGAAAGATTATGACGTTACTCGCCTGACCTATCAAAGAAGTAGTTGTCAAATTAGTGGAAGTTGACTTCATCAAGGAAGTCCATTACCTTGTGGGTGTTGAATGCTACCATGGTGCAAAAATTCATTGGAAAGTGGCGAATGTGCGTCAACTTCACTAATCTAAATTTAATATGCCTTAAAGACGAATATCCCCTTCCTCGAATAGATGCATTTGTCGACTCGATAGCGGGGTACTTTATGATGAGCTTTTTTGACGCATTCTATCTAGATGCATTTAGTCGACTTGAAGAAAACATCCTTTATTACGAGGAATGATGATATTGTTATAGAGTAATGCCCTTCAATCTCAAAACGTTGGAATTACTTACCAAAGAATGTTGGATTGAGTGTTCAAGAAGCATAAAGAAAAGGTGAAGGCTATATCGAGATGCCTTTATCAAGAATAGCAAAAGAAGTGCAACGACTCATGGGGTGAGTCTCAGGATTAAATTGATTTATTTTCAAAGTTGGAGAATGCTGCTCGTCGTTTTTCAAAGATCTCAGAGGAGCCAAGAAGTTCGAGTGAACTTTAGAGTGCGAGAAAGCTTTCTGTGATCTTAAGACTCTACTTGCCTTGCCACCTCTATTGTAGAGCCCAAAAGAAATAGAAACCCTATTACTATATCTTGGAGTCGGAGAGGATTCGGTCAATTCAGTTTTCATTCGAGGAGGGCGGAAAGCAATGACCATTTACTATGTTAGCAAATTTTTGAGAGGATTTGAGTTAAACTACTCAATAATAGAGAAACTCGCACTCACACTCACACTCACACTCATTATTTTAGGGAGATGACTTCGACCATATTTTCAAGTGCACTCGATCTAAGTCGTCAGTGATAACACACTTAAATTGGTACTTGCCAAGCCTGATCATTTGGGAAGGTTGCTGAAATGGTCAGTGGAACTGTGCAAATTCGATATATCGTACTTGACTCGAACAACGATCAAAGCTTAGGCATTAGCTAATTTCCTCGTTGATTTCTGCAGCTTGCAAGAAGTCCCGGTCAATCAAGAGCTATTGTGGCAGCTATATGTGGATGGATTATCCGGTGAACATGGTATGGGTGCAGACATAGTACTAAAAAGCCCAACAGAATCATTATAATGCAGTTGGTTAAATTTAACTTTATGTCAACAAACAATCAATCAGAATATAAAGTCTTACTCCCAGGACTGAAATTCGTCTGAGGGCTGGGGGCATTGCACATTATGGCTTATTCAGACTTGCAACTGATTATAAGTCAAGTTAATGGAGACTACGAAGTTAGAGGTGAGCTCTTACAAAAATATTTGCTTAAGGTCAAAATAGAGATCGGGCGTTGGAATACTTTAAAATTGAGCATATTCTGAGAGATCAAAATCAACTCGTCGACCTATGATCCAGAGCGAGTGGATTCGAAGGAGACTCCTTTAGATTGAGTACTGAAGAATAAGAATTGATGCAAATAAATAGTGAGCACTCATCTAGTTGGATTAACCCTATTAGAAAATACTTATAGATTGTGGAGATAGATGAAAACACAAAAGATGCGAGGAGACTTAGAATACAGGCTGCCCAATACATATTGATTGGAGATGAGTTATTTAGAAGGTTAATGACTTCATTGAATATGAGATGTGTGCGAGAAACGGAGCAAAAGAAAGTGCTGGAAGAGATACACTCAGGTGAGTGTGTCAACCAACTCAGGAGGAAGAACACTCGTTCATAGAATCTTGAGGCAGGGGTATTTCTGTCCCATATTGAGGAAAGATGCTGAAACTTTGCTAGGAGATGTAAGTAATGCGAGAAATTTGCCTCTCTTCAACATCAACTGTCATAACCTTTGCAACTTATACAAGTCCTTACCCTTCTTCATTTAGAGGATGAACCTAGCGAACAAAGAAGATTCATCCTAGTCATAATTGACTATTTTAGCAAATGGATTGAAGCTAAGCCGCTCGCCAAAAATAATTGCCCAAGTAGTCATAAACTTTTATCTAAATTGCAGGTAAGAATTGTCTATGGCTATCATCACACTGACAATAGACCATAATTTGCCGATCGAGGGCTAAGAGACTATTGTGAATCTCAAGGGATAAAATTGAAGTTTACTTCAGTGCATCACCCATAGAGCAACAACTAGGTGAAATTAAAAAACAAGAAGATCTTTAATCTATTTAATAAGAAAGCAGAAGGCGCCAAAGTTAAATGGGTCGACACATTATCCGTCATGCTTTGGGCGCTCATAACGACTCCCACTACTGCTTTTGGACATACACCTTTTCATTCTTGCATGGGATAAAAGCTGTGATGTAGTCGAGTATGAACTCCATAGCTAGAGGGTCCCGACGATCGCAGAATTGAGGGAGAACATTGGTGAGTGGGAAAAGGCGAACTTGGAGGTCATGGAAGACACACTCGACATGCTCGAGGAGTTGAGGAATGAGGTTTCGCTAAGGCAATAAGAAATAAAGAGACGAATGACAAAATATTATAATTGTCATATAAAAGAGAAGCACCTCACAAGTAGCGACTTGGTTCTCGAGAGAAGATAGACGTAGCGATTCGGCATAATGTCTTGGGCAAGATCGCTCATACATGGGATGGT
Source organism: Cymbidium sinense (assembly GCA_021442155.1). Taxonomy (NCBI): domain Eukaryota; kingdom Viridiplantae; phylum Streptophyta; class Magnoliopsida; order Asparagales; family Orchidaceae; genus Cymbidium; species Cymbidium sinense. The sequence continues at coordinate 33,034,852 of CM038229.1, forward strand.
CACTATATTATCAAAAAGCAGGTCGATTCGAGAGATTATCAACTTCAGACCCACGAAGGGCAAGACCTACCACGTACTTGAAATGCTAAAGAACTCAAAAAAATTTATTCTTAAGGCGATCCATGTCTCGTCTATTGTAACTCGTGATCTTTATGTTCATTCCATAATCATTTAATGAGGTTAGAATTTCTCACTTGCATGATTTTTTATTTTGATACTAAAAAAAATGCTTGGTGAGTATAAAACTAAACACTCGGGGAGTTACGCGTCGACTCAGGATACTTGACGTGCCATTTTTGGCCCGAGGAAAAGATCTCACTCGGCAAGCCACAAAGACCTGAGTAGGAGATCCAAATACTTGATGCTCCAGTCTTGGCTTGAGAATACTCGATGCTCTATTCTTATAACATTTAATAAAAGATTCTCTTTTTTTTAGCATTTATTATGAGATAATTGACTTTTTATTCTTCTGTCTTTTTTTTGAGTTGTCTCTATAAAAGAGTAGAAGAATCAGAGGCTACATGTATACCCAAAATAAATAAGCAATCCAAATAATGAAGACTCGTTGCATGCATAGCGAGCATAGTAAAAACATGGGCTTTGACGATTTGGATATAGACTCACCCTTAAAAGGCGAGCATTCAGAGAAGAACAACTATCTCATGGCAACTTAAGCTCAACACCCTCCAACAGGAGAGTGGCCGCACATGAAACCAAGTCACTGCATACTCGCGGGAAGGCCCATCACTCGCCAGTAAGCACTCGTCACCAGTCCAGGTGAGCCTTTTGTACATACTCGACCAATTTTATTTTCTCGTCTCCTGTACTACTCCTCACCCTAAACATTATAAAAAGCGGGGGAGGGGCCCCTTTGTAGGGGTTCAATAATTTTGGTTCAACTCATTTTGACTGGCTTAGTTCATGAAAGATTTTAGTTCTCTTCTTCTACGCTTTGTTCTCTCTTTCTCTAGAACAAGAGAATTCCCCCTTTTATTGTACTGAGATTAATTAAAAGATAATAAAACTAGATCATTCCCTCCTCTACATTACTTGTTGTTTCTCTCTTCATTAACCCTGCTTCCCAGGAATCTCTTGAGGTTCTGTTTTAGCCTCAGATAGATTTGAATTCAACAATGGTGATAGTTTGTGGTGGCCTGTGGATGCCACACATTGCATGAATTACTCTATTCCAGTTGATTTAACCTAAAAATTTAAGCGTATGATTCACAGTCAAGCACTTATTCTATAGCAACTTATTTTTCAAAAATCCTATGTGCAATTAAACTTAATATCTCTCTTGTGCTTTAACATGTGTCTTACTGGGTTGCTTAATGGTCTGGCTGTGATTATAGTAGTTCTGTAGGTCAACTATGGTTTCCGCTATGTTGACCATTCTGTTTTGCATGGTTTTGAAGAACTGAGCAGATATTATAACTACGAAATTGAATTTTCTATTAATTCTTTGTTGAGCATGTTTTTTTAATTCTTGGTGCAGCGGTTGTACTAGGCTACTATTATACTGCATTGCTTGATGTGAAGGTTAATTTTTAATTAGGATTTACAAAGATTAATTTTTAGTTAGGATTTAATGCAAAAAGTATGAATTAAGGCTAAAATATGAAATTGGCTATTTCGTTCATTTGCACTAAACAAACTCCTCCCCAACTTGAGTGGCCCAAAGGTGTATCACTATTATATTTTCATAAATCAAGATATTCATTTGGTTGTTATATGTGACATCCTTATGGTTTTATTTTTCTCTTTGCAGTCATCTTATGGGTTTGTTGATTACTTTGATCGCAGATCAGCTGCGCTTGCCATAGTTACACTTAATGGAAGGCATCTGTACGTAAAACACTACATCTATTTTATTTTCTTAATTTTGTTAAAATGTTTCTTTAATCTTCTAAAATTTAAATTGCAGATTTGGCCAACCTATAAAAGTTAATTGGGCGTATGCCAATATGCAGAGAGAAGACACTTCAGGTTATAAATATGTATCTTAATGTTTGTTATTTAGCAAACACTGTCTGATTACATTTGGTTTTGCCCACTCAAGTCCCTAAAGTGGAGCTTATTATGGTGTAGGTGGGATTCAAATCCAAGACATTAGCAATAACTTCGAAAGTTCTTACCAACTGGAGTGGGCCTTAGAAGTTGTTGTTAAGATCTTGAGTTTGAATCCTGCCTATATCATAATGAAATTCCATCTTAAGAACTTGATCTGACAAAAAAAGGGTCATTATGTTGTCTGTCTGATTGCATTTGTTACTGACATGTACATTAATTTTTGTCCATTAAAAGGCCATTACAACATCTTTGTTGGTGACCTTAGTTCTGAGGTTACGGACGCTGCTTTGTTTGCCTGCTTCTCTGTGTATCGCAGCATCTCGTAAGTTTTGTGTGGCCATTCTCTTTGTTGTATGGTTTTGCGTTTGCTTTAACTGTTTGTATCTTTAGTTGTATCTATTGATCTAAAGCCAGCTGATATTGTTTTTGTTCTTTAAGCTTTTGCTGCAGTATTGACATGCAATTCTTTTACAGGGATGCAAGGGTTATGTGGGATCAAAAAACTGGACGCTCAAGGGGTTTTGGTTTTGTGTCTTTTCAGAATCAACAGGTGAAATGATTTTTGACCTCCTGTGAATTTGTGATGTTCAGTATTTAGGCTTGTAGCTGATAAGTCTTGATTGTTTCTTCACAGGATGCACAAAGTGCCATTAATGATTTGAGTGGTATAGTTTCACATAAACTCTAATTTTTTACCTTTTTATTTGTCTGAGATATCAGTATCCATATGGTTGCTTTTTATTTTCCTGATTTATTTGGTTTCTGCCATTGCATCACAACAAATAGAGGTATAAGCTAAAATTCTGTGTGCTTTGTATATGAAAAGTGCTGGCATCCGTTTTACATGATTTATAGATGGTTTGTTACTGTGTTTTCTTATGCGTGTCATCACTTACTGTGCAGGTAAATGGTTAGGCAACAGGCAGATTCGCTGTAACTGGGCTAGCAAGGGTGCTGGTTCTAGTGAGGATAAACAATTATCAGATTCCAAGAGTGTTGTGGAGTTAAATAATGTTTCAACAGGTTGGTCCATTTTACTGTGACATTTAATACCTAAAAGTGAAGTATTCTACGGTAGATAATATGTTATTATAGCTGTCAATTTATTTAATATTTTGATTAGTACATACAAAGGCATTCCTTGTCTCTTCATTTTGGATTTGTTTTTCAAGAAACCCTTTTTATGTTATGGGATGCTAATCACCCACTTTCCTTGCAGTACTTTTAGGAATCAATGCAAATACTTTCAATATGTTTAAGTAGAAAATTAGAAAGTTACTAATTATCATTTGTGTCAATTTATTAATATTTTGATTTTCATCATAAGCCGTGAATTATTTATCAAATTGAGTTTGTGGATTGCGAAATTTATATCTTCGCATGATTATATGCAGCTCATCCTAGATCTGCGTTAGGAAATCCTCAAACCCAAGATGTCTTGCATCATCATGAGCCTTGGCGTTTTTGTCTATGGTGTTTTATTTGGCTTTTTGAAGTGAGTTGGGGAATAATTATTTATGCACAATTTTGTCTGTAGTCTGCCATAAAGTAACTACAGTTGCTGTGAATGAAAATCTAAGCTTTTGGTTTGATATTTCCTTTTGTGCTGTTCTTATTAACCCGCAAGAATGAAATATTTTATGCTATTAGATGAGCTGCCTTATATCTTATTTTCTGTTTGCAATTGCTTTTGTGGTGATTTAAACCTATAAACTGCTTGTTGCTATTTGTCATTCATTCGGTAAAAAAACATCTGTATCATGATATTCACATCTAATTCTTTCATAAATAATATATTTTAGAAAGGTAGGAAAGCAGTGTTCTTAAGAAGTTAAATTATGAGAAAATAAATCCGACAATTTGCCATCATAAATTGGTTGTTTCTTAAATTCCCGATATCAATGCAAATAATTTTATAACTTAGAAACGCTTGACTGAATGAAGCATTCTATGTAGAATTGATCAACTTAATGCATATGAGCAGATTGTGGCATTTAGGGTCTCACTGAGAATGTTGAAGATTATATTTGTTTGTTATTTGTTAGCATCATTCTTCTGTTCTAGTATGGATTATTAATGTAATTTTAAGGTTAGGTTTAATAATTGTTTTTGTTGCTGCTCTAACCTTTATCATCTTAAACTGGTGTATTACTTTATAATGCCTTCTCTTTTTTTTATTAGTACTGATTTTTTATTATGTTTATACCACTGTGGTCCTTTTTTATTATTTATTTTATATCCTCTTCTTTCCACTCTCTATCCACATTCAATCTTTAGACTTTAGTGCATTCAGCTTTGTTTTCCAATTATTGATTTAAAAGTAATACATCAACATCTTCATCATCATTAGTGTTCTTCCAAATATGTGAGATTAGTTTTTGGAATCCTCATTTATCAATTGTTTTTGCTAAATATTGCTACTTGAAAGTAGAACATATCAATCATACTCATTACCCTCACAAGAAGGTTCTTATTATAGAGAAAACAATTGGCACAATGCTCGGCCATATTTGAGTGATTCCAACAATCAGAGCTGCTAGCCTAATGAAGAATCTACAATCGCATTCCTAAATTGCTTATAATTATACTTTTTAATTACATAGATTCTATGGCCTTAATTAGCATAATGATATATATCTAGTTGATATTTCCCCTCAAATTGATGTTAATTCTTTTAAGAAGAATCAATTTATTATAATGATACATATCTAGTTGATATTTTTCTTCAAATTGATGCTAATTTTTTAAGAAGAATCAATTTACCCATAAGAAATTGATGATATTATCATGTCGTATCCTTTATAAATGTCAAATATTTAATGTTTTGAGCCATATGAGAAAGAAAAATAATATGAGTGTTGAAAACTTTCTGATTTGAACGGCATTTTAATATAATATGCTTTGTTTGCTCATGATAAACAACATTAGCAACAATTTTAGCAATAGTGGTATTGTTAGCATGGACAGCATTGAGATTATTTTGAGAAAAGCTAAGTTCAAATAGAAGTCCATGAATCTAAATAATCTCAGAATAAAAGATAACATTGTATTCAAAGTTGGTGGATGATTTTGACATATATGGATGCATCTTTACACTCCCTTGAAATAACATGTGACCAAGAAATATACATCAGTCCAACACAAACCGTTGATTATTAGAGTACCTAGCTTAATTAGCATCACTATTTACCACAAGATGAAGATAATTAGTTGAAAATAAATCTCAGCTAGGTATCATACTAAGGATTTAAATGCTTGAACAAATGCCAGCTAAATGTAAATGACAAGGAGTTTCCATAAATTAACTTCTTGCAAAGAAGGAAATGTGAGGTCCGGTAATTGTCAAATAATTCAAATTGTCGAAATACAATAGGATCATGGAGATCACCTTTGTTATTATGATACTTTTTATTTACTTTTAATGAAGTATTTGTAGTAGAAATGATCTTAAGGCTTGCCAATGTAATCAAATCTTGTTTATGCTCATGTTAGTTCAGGAAAAAGCTATAGAGATCAGTGTGAGCTTCTCCACCTAAGAAATAAGAGCATCAAGCTTTTTCTTATGAAATGTAGCTGAATATATTGTTGTGAATGGGTAGTTTGTGTCAAATCCATACCAATAATAATAATCTCATCAACATAGATTAGGCGAAGAGCAATATCATTGGATGTATTACAAAGAAATAAGATTGAGTCTTGTTGGCTTTGTTTGAAAGAGAAACAAAGTAAGATTGATCAAAAATGATCAAACCATGCTTTTTGGGGTTTTAAAACAACAATAAAGATGATCATTTGTACTGTAGTCATTTTAATCACATGAGCACAATTTTTTTGAATATCAAACCATATTTCTATTTATTACTAATAACAAATAAACATGTATGGTGATTCAGAGTATTCTTAATGTGAAGCTTGATTGAGTAACCCCAGTTGCAGCTAATGCCTTTAACATATGGAGGACAACAAATAATATTGCATTTGTGGTTATCCTCAAAAGCTTAGTTCTACTAATAGCCTCCATTTAAAAGTCATGCTTATTGGCCTCTTTATAACATGAAGGAATGTGAATAGAAGCCAATGTAGTATGAAATCCATAATAATTTGGAGGATGAGAAAGTTTGAAAGACCATCTACGACAATTATTGAATTCTAGCTAGCTAGCTATGAGGGTGGATTAATTTGCACAATCTCAACTGATAGGCTTGGTTTGAGAAGGGGGGTATAGTTGGATGTTTTCTTTGATATAAGAATTTATATCTGAATCATTTAGGATTAGAATTTAATTAATCAAAATCATGAAAAATATATATCTTTGGCTGAGGTTCAATATGAATAAGGAAGCAAAATTGATGTTCAAAGAATATAATGTAACAAGAGATGAAATATTTTGGAGCATGTATTATAAAAAAATATTGTCTTTGTCAGAAGTATTATAGGCCATAAATACACAATGGATTGAGCAGAAAGTCTATGGTGCCTGTGAGATAGTAGATAAAGAAAATAAATACGACCAAACATATGCATATCATGGTAGTTTGGATGTGTATTAAAATACAATAATAAAAACAATCAAACATGAAGACACAAGAAGGTAATCTATTAATTAATGAGGCTATCATGCCCAATGCTTAAACTTAGAATTTTGGCTGAAAAGTAAAGAGTTTGAACATCTAATGGGTGGTGATTTTTTTATTTAATAGCACTTTTTTTGCTGATGTAAGGACTTGATCACTATAATTTAATAACCTTTTTGAGTCAAGTAATAAAATTCAGGTGAGTTGTATTCACCCCTAGAATTGGATCATAACACCTTGATGCTTGAGAAAATTTGGGTTTCATCATAGGTTAAAAATATTTAAAAGGTAATCTTTGCTTTAAATTTAAAACAAAGAAAATAATTCAGGTAAATTTTCTATAATCATTCATGAATGCCATAATATTTATAATTTTCATATGATATAACAAGATTAATATCATATACATTATTATGAATCAAGTAAAACATCTTTCAGCATTACTGTCATATAATGGAAAAGAAAGAGACTTGATTTTACAAGTTCAACATGTATAAGAAATAGAGTAAGAGAATTAATCTTTATTATTTAACTAAAGTTCATTAAATGAGATAAAATAGTAGAATGAATCATAATAACCTAAACCTTCGTGTCATAGGTTGTTATTTTGATTTATTTTAGTTGAAGATAATAAGTCAACCACAACTTAAAATGATGTAAGAGAAATATTTGTCCAACATTAGGCTCTTTCATGAGTATCTTCCTCATCACTTGATCCTGCACATTGCAACTTTTATGAGAAAATTTGATAGATAGTTATTATCAATTTTTTTATTAAGATAAGATTTGTGGGAAGTTTAAGAGATGCAAGGATATCTTTTATAGATGAATTAATGTCCTCAATAGTTATAAGTAATCAATTGTTATTGAAAATCAAAATTAAAGGATGATCCATGATATTATTGAATATTGTGAAGAACTAATCTTAAGATTGGATAACCATATTCCACAAGCCAATGTGGAGGTGTTAGAGCATTTGTACCTTGCATCATTAAGCCTGATAGAGCTTTAATAATCATTTGTTAAATCATTTCGGAAGTAAGAGTTGATTTATTCATGGCTATTAAACCAATTGCTTAATTAACAAACACCATATGCTTAGCACTTGATTGACAATTTTGGGGATGAGTATGGCTTCTGTTTATAATTTTCGCAATCATAATTTTTTTGTAAAGTTGGCAACAATGCGTCTATAGCTCTTGTAGTTAAAACATTGCATGTGTTGCATCTCTCTTCCTTTGCCTTTTCCTTGGGCTGCATAGAACTACATTCTGGGGGCTTTATGCTTGAAAGATGGTTTGTGTTCTAAGAAGTTGCTTTTTGTGATGTATTTTTTAAATCACACATCTATAGAAGGAGAAGGGTCATGATTCCTTAAATTAGAGCGAGTAACATCAAATTCAGGGCATAGTTTCTTAAAAAATTGATCTCTCATACTTTTTTTCATTAATATTTTTGAATGACAAAAAGATATTAAGTAGTTTAGCATAAATCACATCAACAAGTTCAAATGACAACTTCCAAAATCTAGAGAAATAATCTTGAGTGGAGGATCGCCTTATGCGTAACTAACAATCTCATATTCTAATTGGAAATACTTGTTGAGTTGTTTTGATTATAAATCTTTTGTAAATATTTTCATATATCTTTAGTTCTCATATATATATAACTTGATCAAACGATCCTTCAATCCATATAATGACTTTTGCATCTTTAATTTGTCATTAAACTATGTTTGGAGGCTTATTAGGGGTAGAATCAGTACCATTAATGTGTTATATTTCTTTTTCTATTATAACTAGGCAAAATTAAAATTCCCAGGTAGAATAATTTTTTCTGCCAAGTGATTTCTTAAAAAGATATTAAGAATGAGTCCTCATAGTGATAATTGCTTGAAGAGACGTCAAATGAATGAGCCTGTCGTATCTTCGAAGACAAAGGGGATGTCAAGAGGATATTTTTGGAATCACCAATGTGTAGGAAGACGATAGAATCACAAGAAAATGAAGGTGCTGTCAGGCGTTGTCAACATGGATCTACATGAATGACATTTGGAAGACACCAGAATCACATGAAGTTGCTAGTAATGTTGGAGGGTGGTTGCTTTGTCAATCCAAGGAATGTTGGATTCACATGAAGGTGATGGTGATGGCGCTGATGAAGGTGATACCGGACATTAGAAGGTAGAGACATGATGAGATTGAGTTCGAGTGATCCACATAAGCTGAGCCTTGATGGAGATCACTAGAGATGTTTAAGACAACGCCAATCCACATGAAGCTATCTAGACAAGTAGAGATTAGTTGGTGCTTGACGGAGACGCGGTCGATGAATTTTATATTGCTAAAGTGATGTCTCTGATACCATGTGATTCTCACTCCTTACCCTCACACAAAGGGTTTTCATTCTATTGAAAATAATTTATACAACATAAAGTAATATTTATGTGATTTCAACATTCAAATCTAGCCTAAAAAGAAATCTACAGGTTCAACATTTGCAAATTTTTCTGTGTACCACTTAACTATGCAGATTTTATTGCTTTAATTAACACAATTATAATTATGGTACATATCTAGCTGATAGAAGAGAACCTTGTATATTTAAATTTAATACTTTTGTCATCTGTTTCATTTGTATTTCACTTCTCATCATCTAATTGACTTGAGTTCATTATTACCCGGCAGATTTGGATGCTTAGTTTTTCAACATTTTTTCATCATGTATTTGTATGATTATTATTCAGGGGTGTAGTTTGTTTCTCTTAAATTTTAATTTGTTAACAGAAGATGTTAGGGAAGGTGCAAAAGAAGATTCCCCCGAGAACAACCTGCAATACACTTCAGTTTATGTGGGAAATCTTTCTCCAGAGGCAAGTAGTGATCCCCACAGTCTGATCCTCAAGCTATTGCTTCTAGCATGATTAATTTAACGTTTGAGTAGCCTTTGTTTCCTAGGGCATATACTTCAGATTCCATCAGATTTATTCACTATTTATTTTCTAAGCTCTAAACTGGTATGTGAAACTACACTTGCAGGTTACTCAAGTTGACCTCCATCGGCTCTTTTACAACCTTGGGGCAGGGCAGATTGAGGAAGTTCGCATTCAACGTGAAAAGGGATTTGGATTTATTAGGTACAGCAATCACTCGGAGGCTTCTCTAGCTATCCAGGTAGCAAATGGTCGGATTCTTGGTGGAAAGCAGATTAAGGTATGCTTTTAAGATTATTTGACAAATTTACACATTGTAATTGCATCTGTTAGTGATATACTTGTTAGGAATTAACATCAATATATTATGAGAGTATATATTTTGGGAAAATATTAATTCATTTTCTCCTTTGCCTTCTTATTATGCTCATCCTATATGACTATAAATAGTCATCTTTGTTTAGTGAATTAATTGATTTCTCTCCACTTAATATGACATCAAAACATGGTTGACTTAGCCTAAATGTTCCAACCATCTTTCACGTAATATCTCCATACCCTAGCTTGCTTGCTTGTGCACCTACTTATTGTTGTTGCATTTTGAGTCCACACTTTGGCCTTTGTCTAAGTCTATTCACCTTGAGCTCGTTTCGTTGTTTCGTGAAGTTCCATGCTTGCATGGCTATTTCGCACCCATGCTCTCTTGCCTTGTGTTCCACATTAGGCAGTCACACTAATGCTAGCTATGTTACATAGTGCACTCGTGCATCTATTACTCTTCCATTGTGTACATTGCTATATGCACTTGTGCTTGTTGCTCATCATTATTCGACACTCCTCACATGTACGCTACTTAGAACTTGAGTTCATTGTGTTGTGCTTGCATGTACTCGTTGCTTCTAGGACTACATGTCAGCCTTTGTCATGGATTGTTATAAGCTTTCTTATGATTAGCTACACTCCCTTAGAGCATGATATCTCTATAACTTCAATGCTTATCTTGCAACCATACCACTTGTGCTATAAATTCCATCTCTCGAGACAAAATCTTCCTTTGCACAATACGAAATTTGCAGCCATAAGTAACTTTTGGGGTATGGTTTCATTTAGTTTTCGCTCTGTTATCTCTTATGATGAATACGGTTGAATGCTTCAACATACAACCACTCTCAGCTTCTTATGTATCTCTTCCCAAGCTTTGATGTTGTTGCTTCTACTGGAGCGTTAAGTTATTTCTTTCATTGCACCTCTCCTTTGTCACCTAACATTATCATTCATGGTTCCACATGTTTGTGGAAAAAGAATTCTATACCCTTCTTGATCTCTTAATTCTTTGTATATGCTCCAAAGTTTCCACTAAATTTATGATCTATGCATTATTTCTCGACAACCACAATAGTTTTGCAAATTTATGATCTATATATTATTTTTTGACAATCACAATTGTTTTGTAATATTTTAGCCTACTCATCGTGTCTTCTAGGTTCTCAACTTGAAGAAGACTATTTGGTAGTGGTGTTAAATTCAAAGGCATCTATTACTTATTGTCTAACACTTCTTTTGCCCTTGCCTTTATTATTATTTATTTTCAATAACATTATCACTTGGATCATCCTCCTGCTTGACTTGATGAATATGACACCTCCATACTTCTAAAATTGATTGTTCTTCCTATTAATTAGGTAAATGTCATCTTGTCATTCCTATAGTTTGCTAATAATCATTGTCTCATTTATGTATGGGTTATTTCACTTTGATGTTTGAGTTCAAGTCATAACCTAACTCCCTCAGGGTTTCACTATTTTGTTAACTTTATTAATGATCATTCTTGAGTCATTTGGCTATATTTGTTAAAATGTATGTTAGATGTCCTTGATGGTTTTTTGCAAGTTTTATCAAGAAAATATAGTTCAATTTCCTGCTTCACCCATTTTATATGAATGTCCCTCTAGTTTTAGGGAGAAGCAATTCCTAGCCACTTATGATTTTATCATTTGTCTCTATAATTGCTCGCCTATTAAACTCTCTCCATCTACCTTTATTTTAACTCTATGGTTGTATATGTGTTGAATCTAAACCTGTCTGTGGATGGAGGAGGAACCTTTTGAAATACTTGAGAAATAGGGTTAAACAAAATTGTTGCAAACAGGAAGACATGAAAAGTAAAGAAGTGCAAGAGAAATAATAATATTTATTCCTCAAGATTGAAATACAAAGATTAGGGAGGCCTAGAGGGAGATAGTTAAAAGGTTCCCCCCCTCCTCTCTTTCCTTTTTATAATACCAAGAGGTGACTATACATAGAAAGTACATATAAGGTAAATGAAGTACAAGAGGGTGCCCTTAGAATGGCTGTAGGTATTCATTTGAGTGGGTATAGATCTAATGGATAGTATGGACGAGCAGGTCATCGTCGCGCAAGTACATGAGCATGTATTAGGCTGGGAAGAGTAGCCACCTTATTCTTTTGAGTATTCATCTGCTACTGGCGAGTTGATTCATGCCTTGTTTTATTGGTCATTGTTCTTTAAGACCTTGACTCGTTGTTTTAGGTTGATCTTCCCTTATCGGATACTCCTAGCTAGTATACTTATTTTGATAGCTTTTGCTGTCGAGTACCCTTTATGGTGAGTATGCTTGTCTTGATAAATAGATTTGTCAGGTCGCTTGGGCTTACTCGCCAGTTTGGGTATAGCTTCTCGATTCTTCTGCTCCTTATAGAGGTACCTTGCAAAAAGGATAAAAGAATGAATATAACGATTAGTTGTAAATATTTAATGATCTGAGAAAATTTATACAATTATGAGAGGTCACATCACCTTTTGATTGAAATTAGTTTTCCAATGCATTGGAGACTATCAATAGATCATTCTATCCTTCTTTAGTGCATCTAGCATTTCCTTTAGCTATTTACTTGGATAAATTTTCCAACTTTTAGGATCAAGTCTGCAAAATTAAGAAAACATAACTGTTATGGATGTTAAGAGGTCTCGTAGTGATATTGATCTTGCCACTCTGTGAGTAGGTCTTCAAAAGAGGCCAAGAATGCCAAGAAAGCAAAAAAGTCAGAAGAGGTCGCCACCATTCCTGTGTTCAAGGTGACCACTCTAGCGACTTTAGCTTTGGCTACCTCCATGAACACATAAGTGGATCAAGTACACTTGCCCTACTGAAGGGTGAGTTGTTACAATATTTGATGCAACCTGTGAGTGTCCATGGAGAGGAAGAGGGAGGAGAGGATGTCCCCTTATTCAAATGTGTAGGAAGGTGCTGGTGAGCCGAATGGTTGCACCGACTACCGTGAAAGTGGTTGTCAAAGCATGCCTTGCTGAGGTGAGACTAGCCTTTTATTGTATATTGTGAGTTATTTCATCTGCGTTTATGAATTTCTTCTTTGATCTTAGCTAAGCGTGATTAGTGTTCACACCTCGGCAGATGATGGTGAGGGGCACTCGCAAGCACTTCCAAGTTATTTTCTCTGATAGTTCATGCATCCTTGTAAAATTACTTCACCTTTTCATGGGTGATTTCTTAGTCCATAACCTGAGTAAAGAAGAATTTTAATTACTCGAAAGATGACTTTCATTCTCAAGGGTGGACTTATAGAAAATCCCCTCATTGAAATTTCTGTTTCAATTTCTAATGAATTTATTTCTTATTGACTAGCGGTGACTTCAGTTTTGCTGCAAACTAAGTTGGCAACACTACGTGTGGACTTGGCAGAGAATTCACATTAGCATGGAGCGACAATTGAAGCTCCCATCACAGCGATCAGCTTCACCTCAACTGATGTCAGAGAGATGATTGATTTTCCTTTTCCTGCTTGCAGAGAAGTGAGTCCACAAAGGGTGGGTTTACTCAACGATTGGGGGATGATATGGAGAAAGAGCAATGGGTATTCGTTGACTCATTTGAGTTCGCCATTCTTCTAGGGGAGTTTGTGCTCTTGAAAGAAGCCCTAAACTCATCCCAGCAAGACATGCAAGTTGCCATCATAGTTGGAGTTAGAGTCGTTGCGATGAAAGTCCTTGGAGGTGGAGTATCAACGCAATTTTGCGATCATGAGGGTTGAGATAGCATTACTTCAGAACTTAGTCAAGTCGCAGAGTAGTTCTCTTCTCTTTTGTGATGTGAATTCTTATTTGATTATGTGTGAGAAAGATGGACTCACTGAAGACTGACGCTCAGACCTTGTAATGAAATTATTGAAAAAATGATGTATAAGGATTGTTGTGAGTGTGTTGTAATTTTTTATTCATTTTGTACAAACAACAACAACAAGCCTTTATCCCACTAAGTGGGATCACATGAATCCTTCATCTCCATTATGTCCTATTATGCGTAAAATTCTCATTTAATTCAAGTATACTAAGGTCATTTTTTATACATCTTAACTAAGTCTTTTTAGGTCTACCTCTACCTTTCTTAACATAAGGCAAATCTAATGCATCTACCCTTCTAACTGGGTCATCGGATGGCCGACGCTTTATGTGGCCAAACCATCTAAGGCGACTCTCTCTAATCTTCGTCTCCATTTTTTATTCATTTTGTAAAAATAAAAATATTAAATGTTTTGTATTTTCTTTGCTCGCCAACACTATTTGATTTTTTATCACCGTTGGACATCAATTATTTTTTTGGCAGCTTCTATTGTTTGAGATATTCACGGAATTCAAGTAATCATTTCTTCACTTAATGCTTGATGTGATGTCCGTGTTATCACGCCATTCATTACCGCGCATATAATTTTTTTCTTATTGGGAGTAGTTGAGGCTTTATTGCTTCTCTGTAACAAGCGAATAAAACTCCTTAGCGAGTAGATTCTGATCTCATTTTTGTCGTAAGAAGGTTGCTTCGACCTTTCATCAAGCTCTAAGATTAAGGAGATCTTGAAATTGGATTTTTTCTTCGCGATCTCCGTTTTCTATGGCTATTGCGTTGGCAACCCAAACTTCGTTGTGCGAGTGGTCGAAAAGAGTGACACATGAGTTGTGTGTGGAGCCTAAACCAACTGTTATAAAATAACCTTTCATCTCAACACGGTCAGGATGTATGAGTTGTGCATCCAACTTGAGATCATTTTAGGAACTAGCTTAGGCTCCCTCTCCCTTGCGAGTGGGTGGACAATTTGGAATTTTTCGAAGTGGTGCCTGCTTAGATCTTTCCCATCTTGGTGGTGAGTATCACCAACTTCATCATGTTCTTGTGAGAAGAGGACATTTTGTGGAGTATAGACTTATTCCGACCATTCATGGTGAGGGGTCACTAAGATGAGATCGTGCAGTTTTTGATGACTTTGTTGAAAATTCATTATTTGCAAAATAAAGTACGAAAGTGGTGCTTTGAACTTCTTTTTGTAAAGAGGGTGTCGCAATGGCTAGTGTTAAGCATTCCTCTTCCCTATCTGACAAGACAACCAGGGTAGACAATTTGGAGTTTTTCGAAGTGGTGCCTGCTTAGATCTTTCCCATCTTGGTGGTGAGTATCACCAACTTCATAATGTTCTTGCGAGAAGAGGATATTTTGGTGGAGTATTGACTTCCTCCGACCATTTATGGTGAGGGGTCACTAAGATGGGATCGTGCAGTTTTTGGTGACTTTGTTGAAAATTCATTGTTTGCAGATAAAGTACAAAAGTGGTGCTTGTAACTTCTTTTTGTAAGAGAGTCACAATGGCTAGTGTTAACCATTCCTCTTCCCTATCTCACAAGACAACCAAGTTTAGTAAGTTGAGTGCTCAGGAGGAGGCCATGACAAGATAGCAGGGGCGCACAATGTGTCTCTTTACCTCTACTTTGGCAAGGTTACCGTTATTCTCAGTGAGTGTTTCGCTATGTAGTTGCTATTCTCTTTTTTACTTTTGTGACCACCCTCCTCCTAATTTTTGCTCTTTTTGTTTACACACAGAGAAGCCACTCCGGCACCCCTCGAGCTTAGCCTTGACATGTTCCAATTTCTCGAGGTAGGCGAGTGCAAAATAGGCGAGCTATGGGCCTGTGGTGAGGACCCAACCTCTCTCAAGGTTGTCGAGGAGGAAGAAGAGGAAGGGGAGCCGAGTGCGGCTCTCACTGAGGTTGTCGATGAAGCATGGCTGAATACAACTCCAAAAAAGTGCTGAAAGAGATTTGTGATCTTAATTCCTCATAGTCACCACAAAGTAATGAGTTTAAGGAGGAAGAGCAAGGCAAAGGCTCAGAGAGCAACTTCACTCCAAATTTGCTTGAGCCTACCCGTGAAGCCTATAAACTCGACCCCTCCATCTTCTCCAAAGAGTTGGACGATCTCTTGGATGACGTCCTCAATGCTTGCTTGTCATATATTGTTATGACCACTCAGGCAATAGCATGATAGTCGATTTGGGGAGTTTGCCAAAAGTTTTTTGAGAAGAGAAAGGAGGGCTACACTAATAAGTTCAAGCTAGCGAGTATAAAGAAAAATCTGACATCCTTTGAAATTAAGCATAAGGACCTTCAGGTTGAGGTAGCTTGTTAGGAGGAGAAAGATAAGGCCACTTTGGAGCTTATTCGCCTTATCGAGGTTAAAAGAGAGTTGGAGGAAGAACTCTCTTGTTGCATTGAGGAGTTTTAGAAGAAAGAAACCAATTCGCTGGGTTTCTTGATTCTAACGAGTGCCACAAGTCTCTATAGTAGAAGTTCAATGATGGTGCCAACTTCATTATCACTAAATTGGTGAAACATGGCCATTTGTAAACAAAGTTTTTGGATTTCTACAATTGTGCTCGCACTCCTGGGCTTTGATGACGACGATGATGAGGATAACATAAGTTGATATGTCTTTCATTCTCTCCAAATGTGAATTTTTTTTTTTGGCAAGTAGAATGCATGCATCTTACTCACTTTAATGTAATTTTTATTTATGAAATGAAGATCTTGATTGAATATAATTGTGTTTGTTTGTTTACCTGACACTCGCTTGTCAATGCATGAATAACTCATTGCTTAGGATATTTCAAGTCATCGATTGAGAGAGTCTCTCTTGGGTAGTTGTTTTAGCGTAGCGGGTTTGTGTATATGCTCGTTGTATTAGTACGCGCTTGCCAATGTATGAGTTACTTTGCTCATGATCTGGGTAGTTGCGTAAGTATAGCGAGTCTGCTTATACTCGTTGGAGTGATACCCACTTATTGATGTTTGAGTAATTCTACTCATGACTTGGAATAGTTTAAGTCATTGATTGATTGAGAGAACCTTCTCTGGGTGGTCACATTTAGTACAACAAGCAAAGTATACCCTTTTATTGGTTGTGCAATTTCATGGGATGTTGCATCATGCCTTTAATTGTTAGTTAAGATTTAATCATGACTTGTCTCGCCAACTAAGAGAGTTGATTTTTTTGAGTTTAGTTGCCGACCTCACGGGGTGTCGTTCTTGGATTATAGTCGCTAACTGTATGGAGTGTTTGTCTTTAAGTTGTCACTTAGGAGAGTTGGCCTTTTTTGAATTTGGTTGTCGACTTCACAAGGTTTCGGTTTTATACTGTAATCGCCAACCCCAAGGAGTGTTAGTAATTAAATTTCCAACTAGGTGAGTTTGGTCTTTTTGAGTTTAGTTGCCGATCTCATAGGTTGTTAGCTTTACACTATAGTCGCCAACTAACCGGAGTGTTGATCTTTTAGTTGCCAACTAGAAGAGTTGATCGTTTTTTTGTCGACCTCACGGAATGTCAGTCTTGCACTATAGTCGTCAATTGCATGAAGTGTTGGTTTTTAAGTTGCTAATTAGGAGAGTTGGTCTTTTTTGAGTTTAGTTGTTCACTTTATGGGGTGTTGATCTTACAC
This sequence comes from Cymbidium sinense, assembly GCA_021442155.1. NCBI lineage: Eukaryota > Viridiplantae > Streptophyta > Magnoliopsida > Asparagales > Orchidaceae > Cymbidium > Cymbidium sinense. The sequence goes on from CM038229.1 coordinate 33,052,225, forward strand.
TATAGTCGTCAACCGCATAGTGTGTTGATTTTTTAGTTGCCAACTAGGAGGGTTGGTCTTTTTTGAGTTTAGTTGCTTCACAGAGTGTTGGTCTTACACTGTTGATTTATAGAGTAAGTTCAACTCGAGGGTTGATTGTTCAACTTTAGTATTCTCGGGTTAAGAGTGATGCACCAAGTATTCATATTTCTACTTGGGCTTTTGCCACTCATCGAGTGGGTCCTTTCTTTGTGCCAAAAATGATGCATCAAGTATTTTTTTTGAGTCATCACACATTGTTGGCTTTGCTCGACATCACTATTCTCGAGCTAAGCGTGACATGCCAAGTATTTGAATCTCTTACTCGGGCGTTCTCCACTTATTGAGTGGGACCTTTTTTTGGGTCAAAGATAACACACCGAGTATCCTTAGTCATCACGTAGATACTCGAGTGCATATTTTATCATTTAGCATCTGAGTATGCTCCTTTGATTGATACCATTATCTTGTGATTTAACTCATTTAAAGGGAAAAATATAAAAATTATATTATAGGAAGATACATGATATTCAGAACTAGTAAAGCGAGTTACAAACTAGAGGAACTTTCCTTGAAGAATAAAACTTCTCCAAATCTTTAGAATTCCATGTTCTTGGTATGTTCTTGCCTAAATAAAATTGTAGTCTTTATACGCTAGGGTTGATTTGATCCTTGATTATGAAGGTCCATCCTAGTTGTGGTTGAGCTTGCTCAGACCATTTTATCGAGCAGCGTATACTTTCTTCAGTAGTAGGTCGTCGTTCTTGAAATACTTCTCTTTCACATAACAGTTGAAGTATTTAGCCATCTTCTTGTCTTAGTGACGCCAAGATTCTCAGTTCTTCAAGCATGTTAAGCATGTTTTCCCTCCGAGTTTGCTTTGCTCCACTTGCCATCTTTACCTCTCATTTTTTTCATTATTAGGACTCTTTGGCTCTGAATTTCATATTCGATAGGTTGGATGGTTTTTGAGCCATGCGATAACATGAATGTCGAGCATCCTGCCATACTCTAAGCGCCCAGAGTACCACGAGTAATATGTTTACCCATTTAGTCTTGGCGCCTTTGACCTTCTTCTTGAGCAAATTGAGGATCTTGTTAGCAGCCTCCACCCATCCATTAGTCTGCTGGTAATATACTAATGTGAACTTCAACTTGACTCCTTGAGACTCGCATAACTCCTTTAGGCTTCTTTCAGTGAATTGAGGGCTCATTATCAGTGATGATCGCCACTAGTAACCCATACTTATAGATAATGTTAGGCTGAATAAATTTTTTTATTAACTGATAAGTTATCTTTGTGAGTGGCTTCGCTTCGATCTACTTACTAAAATAGTAGATCATGATTAAGCTGAACTTTCTCTGCTCGTCAGCGATTGACAAGGGACTTAGCAAATCCATCCCCCAAACAACGAATGACTAAGGATTTGTGATGGGTTGTAAAGGTTATGATAGCTGTTGCTGGAGTGTTGTGAACTTTTGGCGCTGTATATATCTCGCGAATCTTCATCCTTTCTTAGCGTGCGCCAGAAATGCCTTTGCCTTAAGGATTCTATAGACGAGTGTCTTCTCTCCTGAATGGTTGTTGTATCCTAGAATGTATTTCTTCAAGGACCTTCTGTTTAGACTCTCACACATCTGAGGTTAAGCGAGGTCGTCGACCATCGAAATAGCCTACCTTCTATCAGCAGGTATTGGGTTGCTATAATTTTGAACCTCTTCAAATCCCTTGTCATTTTTTTTTTATTTCTCCAATTTGTAAATTATTCTTAATAAGGTCAACTTAGCTTGGCAAGTGTTATGCTTAACTTGCATTAGCTCTTCTTCTTCCATTCTCAGCTAAGTGAGTTGAATGATCATGTGCTCCTTGAGTCCACTAGCTCGGGATAATAGATCAACTAGTTGGTTTTCCTCTCTAAGGATTTACTTGATCTTGAAATATTTCAGTTGCCCAAAATTTGCTTCTATTTTAAGTAAATATTTTAGCAATGACTCATCTCGAACATCTTAGTCTCTATTTACTTGTCATATTACAACTTGCAAGTCTGAATAAGCTATTACATGTGCGGCTCTCAGTCTCATAATAAATCTCAGCCCAGTGAGTAAAACTTCATATTCGGTTTGATTATTCGTCACCTTGAAGCCGAAGTTGATTCCCCATTAACTTATCTCACTACAAGTTGCGAGTCTGAGTAAGTTATTACATGCGCGGCTCCCAGTCCCCTAACAAATTTCAGCTTGATGAGTAAAGCTTCTTATTCGACTTGATAATTTGTCTCTTTGAAGCCGAATTTGACTGATTGTGTTATTGTGATTTTTGTTGGACTTTTTAACATTATGTCAGTGCACATTATTGGCTTGCTGGAAAAACCATCAACGTATAGTCGCCATAAGGGTTTCAAGTTAGGCTATCTTGCGAGTTATTGAAATCAACAAGAAAATTTGCGAGTGTCTAGGCTTTTATCGCAGTTCGAGGCGAGTATGATATGTCGAACTCGCTCAACTCTATGGACCATTTCAATAATCTTTCCGAATGATCAGGCTTTGCGAGCATAAATTTGAGTGGATTATTAGTGATAACTTGTATGGTGTGTGCCTGAAAGTAAGATTGCAGTTGTCTGACCGAGCTGATTAGTGTGTGTGCGAGCTTCTTCATAAGTGGGTAGTTCGGTTCGGCACCTAGTTGAGATTTGTTGACATAAGAGATTGGTCATTGTTTTCGATCTTCATTTGTGATAAGGATTGAACTAATCGAGTCTTCTCCCACTTCCAAGTACAATAATAGGATTTCTCCCGCTTTTGGGCTTTGCAATAAAGGAGGTGATGCGAGTAGAGTCTTTAAATCATTAAATACTTTCTCACATTCCATAATTCACTCGAATTTCTTTGCTCTGAGAATCTTGAAAAATGACAAGCATTTCCCAGCCTTTGAGATAAATCTGTTCAATCTTGCTATTCGCTCAATAAGTTGTTATCTCTTTCATGTTTTTGGATGAAGGCACATCAAGTATAGCCTTCACTTTATTTGGAATTGCTTTTATGCCTTCAGGGTAAGGAAAAATCCCAAAAATTACCTTGCTCCTACACAAAAAATGCATTTTAGAGGGTTATGGCATATATTGTACATTTTAAATGTAGCGAATGTCTCTTCAAGGTCTTGGATGTGTTGTACTGGCAACATGCTTTTGACTAGCAGATTGTCCACATAGACTTTCACATTTTTTCTTTTCTGCTATTTGAATACTAGATCTACTAGCCTTTGGTAAGTTGCCACTACGTTCTTTAGTCCGAAGGGTATAACTCGGTAGCAGTATAATCTTTTAGTAATAATTAAAGTTGTTTTTCAAAATCTGCACGGTGTATTTGAATTTGATGGTATCTTGAGAATGTGTCCAGGAAACTCATTACGGAGTAACTAAGTTGAGTCAACAAGCTCGTCTATCCGTGGGAGAGGATATCCATTCTTTGGAAATGCTAAATTTAGATTAGTGAAGGCGACGCACATTCTTTATTTGCCACCCGACTTTTGCATCATTATTATGTTGGGCACCCATTATGGGTGTTAAACCTCTCTATTGAGGTTAGCTTCGAGCAGCTTGGCGACCTCCTCCATAATAGGATTGACCAGTATAGCCTCTATTTTCCACATTTTCGCTTGACGGGTTGCGTGGTCGTGTGAACGTTCAGGCGATCACAAAGTGTTGATGTTTATGCTTACAATCTTTACTGCCGTTAGGGTGAGAACGATATGATTTTGAGCCGATCCAGGATTGGCTCGAAATCGGCTCGAATCTATTTTATGATGGCTCGAATTCAGATCGTAGCTCATAGACATTGCTGGAGCCATCGAATCAATCGAGCTTGATACCACTAAAAGCACCGAAATGGCTCGCTTTTGATGGTTTAGCTTCGATTTTGGACTTTTTTGGCTCGAAATTAAAACGTGTCTCTGCTTGATTTAAGTAGCTCAAACTTAATACACAGCAGCACAAAGAAAAAAAATCACATAAATTAAAATTTGCTTGAATTTACTGGATAAAATTGAAATTTAAATCAATATAATAATTAAATTTTTAAAATCTATTAAAGATAATAATGTTGTACATTTTACTAAACATATAAATTGAAATTTTTACAATTTAATTTTCATTGTACATATTTAATTGTGTTTAGCCAATACAAAAAAAATCAAATTTACAAAAATATAAATAAAAGACAATATCAAGAGCACATATTTAAATTGATTATTGGGACTCAGAGAGAGTTATAATCATCTTCAAGTATTTGCAATCTATACAAATTTCTATGTTCCACTTGTAGACTTCAGGTTGCCGAGGTCATCCAATAGCGCCATTAAAATAAAGAAAGCCTCAAAATAGATTGGTGAGGTTGCCTGACCATCCAATGAGAGCCACCAATGATGGATCAGAATTTTTTGTTGGAAGAAATTGAAATTTCTCTTCTCATCATAGTCCAGAAACTCTCGATTCTCGAATAAGCAAATCAAATACATCTACAGCCTACAAGATAATAGAAAATCAGGATTCAGGAGACAGGAATTGGAGAACATAAAAAAAAGGAAAACTCAAATTGTAAAATAAAATAAATACCTCATTCTCCAGGCTCCAACTATTCCAACCAAACCACCTAAACCAGTAAGAACAACCCAGATAGAAGTAAGGAAGAGCCAATTATTCCAAAACCAGCAATGTGAGAACCATCCAACCACCACAGATAAACTGCACATGGCACCAGGCTAACCACCCAAAACCAGGAAGAATAACCAACCACGAGATGAAAAGAAAAACAACCCACTAATAGGAAGCAGAGCCACCATGGCTAATAACACAAGGAGATAGGCCAACAAGCCAACCAACCCACCCAAACCAAGAAGAAAACCTGTAATGTTAAAAAATAACCCAAGAATAGGAAGTGAGCCACCATGGCTAACAACACAAGAATGATGAAAATTCTTATAAAATAGAATGTAATAGAATGTGCAACATGATGCAATTTCAAGCCAACCAAACTATGGATAATAGCACACGGAGACGAACCAACAAGCCAACCAAACCACCTAAATCAGTAAGAACAACCCAGATAGAAGTAATGAAGAGTCAATTATTCCCTACAATGTGAGAACCATCCAGCCACCACAGATAAACTGTACAAGGCACCAGGCCAACCACCCAAAACTAGGAAGAACAACCAACCACGAGGTGAAAAGAAAAACAATCCACTAATAGGAAGCAGAGCCACCATGGCTAACAACACAAGGAGATAGGCCAACAAGCCAACCAATCCACCCAAACCAAGAAGAAAACCTAATGACAACCCAAGAAGAGAAGCAGAGCCACCATGGCTAATAACACAAGAATGATGAAAATTCTTATAAAACAGAATGTAATAGAATGCGCAACATGATGCAATTTCAAGCCAACCAAACTATGAATAATAACACATGGAGACAAACCAACAAGCCAACCAAACCACCTAAACCAGTAAGAACAACCCAGATAGAAGTAATGAAGAGTCAATTATTCCAAAACCTACAATGTAAGAACCATCCAGCTACCACAGATAAACTGCACAAGGCACCAGGCCAACCACCCAAAACCCGGAAGAATAACCAACCACGAGGTGAAAAGAAAAACAATCCACTAATAGGAAGCAGAGCTACCATGGCTAACAACACAAGGAGATAGGCCAACAAACCAACCAACCCACCCAAACCAAGAAGAAAACCTAGAATGTTAAAAACAACCCAAGAAGGAAGTGAGCCACCATGGCTAAAGACAAGAATGATGAAAATTCTTAAAAAATAGAATGTAATAGAATGCTCAACATGATGCAATTTCAAGCCAACCAAACCATGGATAATAGCACATGGGGCCGGACCAACAAGCCAACCAAACCACCTAAACCAGTAAGAACTACCCAGATAGAAGTAAGGAAGAGCCAATTATTCCAAAACCTACAATGTGAGAACCATCCAGCCACCACAGATAAACTGCACAAGGCACCGGGCCAACCACCCAAAATCAGGAAGAACAACCAATCACGAGGTAAAAAGAAAAACAACCCACTAATAGGAAGTAGAGCCACCATGACTAACAACACAAGGAGATAGGCCAACAAGCCAACCAACCCACCCAAACCAAGAAGAAACCTAAAATGTTAAAAAAAAATAACCCGAGTAGGAAGTGAGCCACCATGGCTACAAAGACAAGGAGACATGCCAACAAGCCAACCAAGCCAACCAAGCCACCCAAACTAGCAAGAAAAACCCATCCACATTGTTAGAAAAATAACCCAGTAGAAAGAAATTGCTTAGACTTAGATAGTAAATTATTAAAATAATTTGAAATTGCTTCCACAACATCAACTTTGAATATATTTCTAACATTTTAGAAAAAAGTAGTTGTAAAACCATTAGGGTCAGCAACTAAATCCTTATTCATACCAACTAAAATAGAATATATTTCCTCTTCCATAAGATTAATATTGAATGCCAATTTATCATAAAGATATTTGGTAACAACATTTTGCCTACAATAAATCTCCTCTAAATATTGAAGATGAAGAAGTTTTTCTTTATCTTCTTTGAGGCACACAAAGTTAACATTAGGTCCACTGCTCATTTTCAAAGAAAGTACAACAAAGATAAGTCTAAATCAGAATGGTACTATACATGAGAGAGCATAACTAAACCCCAAGAATTGATTGTATTTTTTATTTTATTTTTTTGCCCTCAAAATATTTAGATGATTGATATTTTTAGGGTGACGTAAGACATTGAAAAGCACCAACTTCAATTATATGAAAATGCAAAATGATTTCAAAAGCTCAAGAAAGTTCTTCAACTATTAAAATGTGCAAATAGTACTACAACATAGTTGAAACAAGTCTTCCAACCTTCCATTTTCATGATTGAAAAAATTATAACTAAAATGTTGAAATAACATTGTAACAAGTACAAAAATTGAGAAAGTAAGTCACAATTTTTAAAATGCCAAACTTTAAACATTGCAATTTATCATAAGCCACAAAAGCATAAAAAAAAAAGTATTTTGGCATAGAAGCTAAAAAATCGAATTTTCAAAAGTCATCTCAAGATAATTTTATCATTGGGCATCCAAAATTAAAACAAACGCTTAATTGTTAAAGTCCAATACATAAAACAAGAATTACAATTTACAACTTACAAAAGCATATCAGAAAGCTTATAAAATAATATTACTCGGAAATTCAAATTCGAATCCACACTCAAGCTTCCAGGCACATATATAGCTAAGTTTTTTTCAGCTAAGATGTCAAATTGGAAATGCAAAGAAGGCGTTTTTATTGAAAAAATTAAATAGAATGTAATTTCACTATATAAAATAGAATGATGAAAACATTACCATAGGCTTTTTCAAATTTTTGTACACTGCACGAATCCAATTTCCACTGCATATCATCCAATGTTTTAGGTGAAATAGAACTTTATAATCACTAAGACACGCACCACCGCAACGACTCAAGCAACCGTAGTTCTTGGAATTGTAAAATATCTTTTGCCATCTTTGATAGCTTGTACTTCATGGCGGATATTTTCACCAATCTAAAATATCAAATCAATCGTGACATTTAATACAAGCTTCATCTAAGTATATCTCTAAGTCGATTTTGGAACTAAAATGCCAAGAGTATATAAAATCATACAACCTACCAAATCATCGACAAAATGTGACTTCCTTCTATCAGATGTTGATTCTTTGTATAGTTGCTCAGTATTTTCTTTAGTTGTATGTTATTTATCAACAACATAGAAAGTAGAGCTCAAATAATTGCTACCGCGTCTTTTTCTCATCAACAATATCATTACCATAAATGTGGATAGTAATAATTAATGGCAAATAATTTCATTCTTGGATCTAATGCATGAATCGAGAATAAGAACAACAATCGCCCGATTTATCAAATTTTGTCTTCATATTGCCATATTAGAAATGAAAAGACTATCGATAAATATTCTCTATCTAAGGTCTTCTTAATTAATATTAGATTTGAAGAAGCTATTCATAGAGATAGTTAGATCCGTAAAAAATTTCGCTTATTCATGAAAAATGTGAAAACTCTTTAACCTTATCAAACCGGTTCCAATCTTCCTCGTGGTAACCATATGTAATTAAGATTCGCATATTAAAAAACAGTCAGTAGTAAATGCAGACTCCAACATTTTGTAAGTTCCAACGCAGAACATCAATGATAGTGACTTTGTTGAAGTTCAACTGCTCAAAGAATCTCACCAAATTTGTGTAAGAGATTGAGATCGCTTACAAATAAGATTGATTCTCTTACTTTTCAATTATATTACCAATTTCTTTCAAGTCATCTGCACCATTAGATTTAAAATAAAAAGACAACGAACATGAAAGAAATCCCCATTACCATAAATCCGCACCTTCTAAGTAAATAATGTTTTCGTGTTTCTAATGCCATAACATTTGATGACATCCAAAATTATAGTTGATTTTATTTTGAATACCCCATGCAACAAAATTTGAAATGACTTGAGATATCACAGCCTCATCGGAGGATCTAAATCACTAAAATTGATTATCCTGACCGTAATTTTCAATCGAACTAATATAATGACCGAGACACATATAACCAATTGTTTGATGTCCAACAATCACTAAGAAGTAAACTGCTTTGAATTTCATAACTTTTTAAGTTTTTCTTTTCTACTTCATACACTTTCACGCACTTTCTTTCGACACCAAATCTAAATTTTACTTAGTTTGGATTCATAGATTTCATCAAAATATTAAACCATAAATGCTCAACTATCATAAAGGGATATTCACGAACAAATAAAACTTAGAACAATATTTTTAATTATGATCATAAGAATAAACACATAAATTAGAATCAAATCGCTTTCGGTCCTCGCTTATAGGATCAAAAAACTTGTCTTTTCTCTAACACTATTTTTGTAGTGATTCATTTTGTAATGCCCGCTCAATTGAGATATACCGCTTTTGTTTAACATAAGACTTAATACAAAAATTTGCATTTCATTGTATTTTTTCCTTTTTTGAGACTGATATTTTAGTAAAATGTTGCCAAACTTTAGAACGTTTCCTTTTACCCTTTCTATCATCTATACAAGTAATTTCATTGACACAATCAATATCATTTTTTGCAGTTTCAGCATGAGGTTGAGTTGAGGAACTATTTGATTTGCTTTTATACTTCTTTCCATTATATCTATACAAAGAAATAATTGTAATTTGTATGTGAATAAATGATTTTAAGAGTTTAAAAAAAGCTTAATATAACATCAACCACATGTAATTTAAGATGCTATTTAAATAAATCAGTTAGATATATCTTATAATTGTAACTTAGAGGTACACTACTTTCATCTTCATCCATAAATATCATGTTGAAAATAAGGTTCAATGAGTAAATGATTTCCATTAAACTTTAAAAAAAAAAATTTATTTTTACAAAATTAAGAAGTCACTTATTTGATAATAACATGCAATAAAAGGGTGATAAATTAAATAAAATTTTCAAATTCGATTTTAGGCTCACCAACACAATGATTTTCCTCACCATCCTATTTAAATATCTAACTGCAAAAGGTATTTATCCAAATTTTGAATGATATCACCATAAAATATTTTGAGGGTGTTAAAACAATTAGTTTTAAAATTTATCCACATATCATGGCTAAAAGGACAATCCACACCAACTATGCCCATGTTTCAAGCTAACTTTTAACTTTTTGAAGAGCACTTGCATTGTAAAAACCCACAATAATCTCATTTTTTTAGGTAAAGAAACAAAAAAGCTCTACATTAACATCATTCCAAGTCTCATACAGGTTTATGCTAGTAAATAAGCCATTCTTCTTTACAAAAAAAAATCCATCATCATCATCTTATAAGTTATACAGATCAATAGGATTGAAAATTTTATGAAGGCAATAAAGTTTTCTTTGAAGAAATGAGAAAGAAATATATGTTGAGGGATACATTCTATAAAGTTTTAAACTTGAATTGTAGCTTAAGTATATCATCCATATGCAAGTGTAAACAAATTGTAGCTTCAAAATTTTATATTATACCAATTTTTCAGCATACCATATTGAATAACATGTCAAGAGGTGTATTTATCAGTGGAGCGGTGATACACTAGAATCATCTCTTCATAAGAGATTTTTGTCTTATTATTGATGTTCATCCATAAATGTGAGAATGAACATGAATTATGATATTGTTCTTTTTCCAGAAAGTTGAGTCAAAGAATAAACATTTCACTTATAGAGGATAACACATTGATTGTGTTGATCGGAGAGTGCCAAAGATTCAAGAGTAATCAAGATATGATCATATGAATTATGAAACTATAATATATAAAAATAAATAACTAATGTACATCTATGCCATAAACTAACCAGTAAAATGAACCAGTATTGCTACTGTCTGTGTTGTAGAAATGAGTCTTGGGCAAAGAAATAAATCGAGCGGTTGAGCCAAGTTGCAAAGTTAACAAATAACAATGACTCTATCACAGAGAAAAAACGGAGACATTGGCACTGCAGACAATGCAAGTCTGCACCGCTGCGCCTCAGAGAGGGCTAAGAAATAAAGCACGATTCATGGAATCACGAAGCGAGAAAACCTGAGGAGATCAGTGAGGACCGAAGAGGTGAAGAATAGAGAATCGTTCTCAGCCCTTTCTCATGCCCTAGCCGCAACCGCAAAGATAAGAAACCGAGAATGAGAGAAAGAACTCAAAAAAGTCACGGTCCTCACGGAGTCGGAGTTACGAAGCGTCGAAGGCTGGAATTTGAAAGAGTGAAACTGAAACTGTTGTTATGTTAGATATCAAGCGTTCACCTTTGATCTCATGGTGGACTCGGAGAGGCAGAGAAGGAGAATCATCATTCGCTCGTGATTCCGATTTTCGCAGGCCGCAGTATTCGAGCCGTTCGAAAAATCGAACGAGCCGATTTAACTACGGATCGAAATCGGCTCGAACTTAAAACCGAGCCAACAATTCAGCTCGTGGCTCGGCTCGTTTAGCTCGATTCGAGCTAAAATACGAGCCGACTTTCGAGCGATTAACGATCTTCGAGCAAATTTCTCGCCCTAACTGCCGTCAAAGAGAGTTCATATGAGAGTTTCTTTATGCTTTAGACAGAAAACCAGCTGACCTTTAATCCCCGCCCATTGCCTTGTGTGGTTGGAATTTTTTCTATCTCTTCAGGGATTACAATTCTTATTCGCATAATATCCAGTTGTAATACTTCATCTTATTTACTCAACTCGCCAATAGCTTTCAAGTAGCACGTGAGGGATTGGTTTTGGTTTTCTTTGACAATAATCTCTTCTCCAGTAGGGAATTTGACGACTACGTAATAAGTCGATACCACTGCTCAGAATGTGTTTAGTGGAGGTCAGCCAACAATAGCATTGTGAGTAGCAGGAGCCTCTACTACGATGAAGTTAGTTATGATTGTGAATTGTTTCTTGTTTTCGCCCTAGGTGATGGGGGGAGTAATTATTCTTTTAGTTTTTTTTACTCTTTTGAGAAATCATATGGTGGTCCTCTTGTGGGTGCGAGTTTGGAATTTGCTAGTCAACTTGTGGAAGGCCAATTTAAAAATAATATTGACTGAGCTCCCCGTGTCAATTAAAATGCTTTCCACTTGATAATTGACGATCAGGGCTATTACCACGATTGCGTCATTGTAAGGGTTCTTAATAGCGGGTTTATCCCTTTCTTAAAAACTCATTGGAACAACGATCGTAAATAGTACTTGCATCATGATGACTGAGTTTACTTCTCCAAATCGCAACCTTTTCATACTTGCCTTTTTGAAGGGCTTCCCATTGCCCCCATTAGATGGTAGGTACAACTCCAACGATATGAATAGTGTGTGCGGGTACGGGTTCATTGCTAGCTTCAACGATTTCTTTATCTTTCCTTCTAATGAACTCTTTTAGTTTTCCCGCCTTTATTAACTTGTCCACTAAGCTCTTTAAATGATGGCACTCCTTAGTGTTGTGGTCATGATCACAATGATTAGCTCAATATCTTAATCGGTCGCGCAGTCCATCAGCCTTTATGAGTGGCGATGTTTGAAATATTCTTTCTTTGAATCGCCTCTACTAGCTTGGCCATTGACACTCTAAGAGGAGTCACTAGAGCAAGTTGTGTATAATTGGTTTGCTCTTGGATAGTGAGTTGCTAGGTTTTTGAAGCCTCGCCTTGGTACTTCTGGTCTCCTCTTATCCATTCTTTGCTTTTGATACTCATCCCTAGGAAATTGCTCCGAAGACTTTTTTTTGTGAGTCTTTAGTTCTAGCTAGCGACATTGGTTGGACCATTTTATTATACTCTTTCGTATTTATGTGGTTGTTTGCAACTCCAATAATTGAACAACTGTCTCAGGTTGTTGGAGCCCGAAGGCGTACCTGAAGGTCCCCTCCTTCAAGCCTTGAGTGAGTGCTGTTTGGGCGACTACGAGTTCCAGGTCTTTAACTTCTAGCATTTCCCTTTGGAAGTGAGTAATGAACTTTCTAAGGACTTGTCAGTTTCCTACCTCATATGCAGGAGAGCTTGGTGGCTTCTAATCATTAGCGAATTGTGTAATGAACATTCTTTTGAAGTCAACAAATGATGTTATAACTCCCAAAGAAAGGCGTGAACCACCTAAGGATCGCTCTTTGAAAGTGGTGAAGAAAAGTCTGTACATCTTCGCGTCATCGAAGTCCGGTAGTGATGTGGTCGACTCGAAATATACTATAAAGTCAGTTGGATCTGTTCGATGTTTGTATGATTCAAGATGCATAATCCTGAACCTATTCGATCTTCATGGAGAAGGCATTGGTTGGTTGCGGCTACTTCCTTGGCATATTTTCTTCTTCACTTGTGTCATTGGATTTCATCAGAGATGGGAATCTTAGATAAGAGTTGGGGACTTTATATGAGTTTCTTCTTTCTCGGTGAGCTCGACGAGTAGCCGACCTCGTGGATCCTTCATTCTCTTTCGCTTTGGGTTCTTCATAGTGTGGTTCTCTATAGCCATCTTCACAAGGAGAGTAATTTTGCCTTTCATGGTTTGCAAATTTTATTGTGTGGCGAATGTTGGACATTCTGCGCCGTATCAGTCGAGCGATCTTGTGCTGGGTCCTACTTCACTTTATGCCTTATAGTTCTTAACATCATCCACGCTCATCATACCTAAAAGAATGTTAAATCTAAATCAATCTGTGGATGGAGGAGGAATATTTTGAGATACTAGAGGAATAGGATTAAATAAAAATGTTGCAAGCAAGAAGATAGGAAAAGCAAAGTGCAAGAGAAATAGTAATATTTATTACTCAAGATCAAAATGCGAAGATTAGGGAGTCCTAGAGGGAGAGATCCAAAAGGTCCCTCTCATAAGAAAATAGTTTTCTTTTTATAATACCAAGGGCTGACTATGCATAGAATATAGATATAAGAAAAATTTGCATCGTTGTAGTACATATAAGAAAACCCATGTAGTGGGATAAAGGCTTGTTGTTGTATTCTTGTATGCCTGTAAGTAGACATTTATGTCTGTATGATTGATCAAAATTTTATTATTTAATAATTTCAAAATTAATTTGGGAAAATTTGCATTGTGGGGCGTCATACTCGCCAATCTAGCGCTTGTCATGGTACACTTTGGGCAATGCTAGACTAATTAGGTGCATTCTGACTCACTGTTAATAAAACGCTACCCCCTTCCTTGGGACATCTTTTTACTCGGCCTACCTTTGTTATGCACCCCATGTATTCAAGAGAACTCGTGATGTAACTGAACTTAGCATCATTATGCTAATTTAAATTTATATGTGCTATGCATTTATTTTTATTTTGAATTCTACAAAATCAAACCTGGATCTTTTATATATATAAGTTTTTAGCTTTAAAAACCAACTCCTGAATTGATCAATGTTAGTGGGCCATTGTTTATTTGTTGCTTTGTTGCAGTGCTCATGGGGAAGCAAACCCACACCGCCTGGAACGATCTCGAAGCCTCTTCCGGCTCCTACTGCAGCCCCATTTCCTACACTGTCAGCTGGTGACTTACTTTCATATGAAAGGGCATTGGCACTGAGCAAGATGGGAGAGACACTAATGCCTGGCCAGACCAACCCTGCCCTCAAGCAAGCAGGCTTACCATTGGGTGCTGGAGCCAGCCAGGCCATTTATGATGGTGGGTTTCAGAATATGGCTGCTGCTCAGCAGCTCATGTATTTTTAATCATACAAAGTTTTATGACCAAATTATCAACCTATTGTCTATTTGTCTGTCTTGTATTTTCCTTGACTTAGTTGTGATCAGTAATTCCCCCCTCTGCCTTTTTACTATGTTATGGATTGATGTCTCAGATCAGTATGTAGTGGCTTGTAGCTAATTGTAAGTTAGTGGGGGAAAGCGTGTAATTTTAGTGGGCTGCTGATTATATACGGATGAAGTTTGAGAATGTTTTTTTTTATTTTAATTATCTTAATGATACTCTTATTTATATGACGATTAGAATAAATATGAACTTGTAATACGTTTATCCGAAGGTAATATTTTTTTCACAAGGGTTGATGTTCATGATTGTGAGTTGGTTAATATTACGATTGTAATTGGTAAAATATTTTTTTATAGAATCTCTATGGTTTGTATGCAAGATGAATTCTCCCTCAATGTAGCTGACCCTCAAGGCTGTTAGGTGGAAGATTTTGGCGTTAATAAATGTGCAAATACGATTTGTATTCGGCATTCGTTAAAAAAAGATAAAACAAAATGTAAAACTAAAATATCTCCGACAAAAATGTGACAATTGAAAGCAGCTTAAAGACAATTTTACAGCAATTTATAGTTAAGTTCTATGTTATCGTTTTTTTTTTTTACTTTTTTATTTCTGCCGAGAAAGGTGACGCAGTTTAATTCATCAAAATTTTAAAACTAGCGATGCAAAACATTTCGTACATCTTTTAATATCATTTGACGGATTGTTCAAGGCTTGACAAGAATGAATTTAGAATTTGAGTTGTCTGAGGGACGGCTTCAAATTTATTACATGAGCTTTTCTTGTTGGTAAATTTCTTGATTAGATTGATTTATAGTCGGGATTTATATTATTGTTGGTTATAAAATTGCTAACGGTTGAAAAATAAAAATTAAGTTTTAATATAACTGAAATATGTAATACTAACATGTTTTTATCTTACTATGTAGACCCGTTTATAAGAATCTTTTTTCTTTAATGTGTATTAAGTATTATTTTCTTATTTAATTTTAATAAATTAAGATTATTTTTTATATTTTCTTATTAAATATTTTTAAGTCTATCTCTATCTTTTTTAATATATTGGTCAAATTTAATATCTACTTTTTTAATATATTGGATAATTAAGAATTGAAACTTCAATTTCTTTAATTACCTAGGCAATAAATTTCAATAAAATCATGAGAGATAGAGATCAACTCTAATATTAATACATCAAGTTTGGAATTAATTGCTCAAGTAATTAGAGCATAATTAAGTTAATTAAGTGCATATTTAAATCTTAATTTAGCCTTAATTACTGTTCAAAACTTAAAGAAAATAAACTTAATAAACTAAATGAAAACTTAATAAATCTTAATTAAAAATTAAAAAGGTAAAATAGAGGAGATTTTATTAGGTTTATTTTCATTAAGTTTTGAACAATAATTAAGGCTTAATTAAGATTTAAATATGCACTTAATTAGCTTAATTATGCTCTAATTACATGGGCAATTAATTCCAAACTTGGTGTATTGATTTAGTGGGTTGATCTCTACCTCCCATGATTTTCTTGGAATTTATTGCCTAGGTAATTAGAGAAATTGAAGTTTCAATCCTTAATTATCCATTTTAATGATTAATTACATTCAAAATAGCAAAAATTGATTAATTAAGATATATTAATCACTGATTGATAGCGCATAGATTGGGGAGAGTGATTAGGACCTCTTTCCTAGTCTCTTCCCAAACTCATTTCATTTTAAGAGAATTAATTAATATGGGAATTAATTAAATATTTAATTAATTAACTAAATGTTCAAATCAAATCAAATTAAAATGTTAATCACACCAAATAATTAACAATGAGATTAAGGATTCTTCTTTATGTGTTTAATAACATTAAGACCCTTTAAAGAAATTATAATTAACCCATAGGTGTGGGAAAATCATGAAGGTACTTAATTAGATTCTTTAACTTAGTTAATCTTTAATTATGAGCTAATTGCATTAGGTATTTTAGGAGCCTTGCAATTTTATTTTCTCAGATGTTCATATCATCTGTGGCTCATAATTAAATGGTTAATTAAATTAAATAAGCATATGAAAGGGTAATTAAGTGATTTGATTAATGATTCAACTTAATTAATTCATAAAATATATCTAATTATCTTTTCTTAAACCAATTAAGATCACGAACGTGAGAATGGGATTAAAACAATAAATAATAATCTCTCATTTTTGAAGTCAATCCAAATCCAAAATCAAATTAATAAGAAGCTTTGGTTTTCTTTAAGTAATTTTATTTGGTGTGATTGTCCTTAAGAATTAGTGTGGTTGAATGAATCACAAGTTTATGTTTCACTACCCCTTCCTAATCACTTTAAATGTTGTATGCCATGTGACCCCATGCATTCATATTTTCAAATTCAAATGAATCAAATGAAATTTATTTATATAAGCTTGTATGTGTTGACTTAATTTATTACATGTGTGGTTATTATCACTATTAAACTCAAATGTATTTTCCAAAGTGTATAAATAGATAATAATGTTTGGAATTGTGAATACATATAGGTGAGCCAGTGGTCATTGAGCCTATTTGGAGCTTAGGATGGAAGCCAAGGGGAGGAGAGTGGGTTTGATCATCCAAAATGGGATTTTGTCTCATGCGGGAGGCTTTACCCATTAGATAATGGGTCAATTCGGGTTTATTATGGGTTGGGTTGGATTTGGACTGACCTAAGGTGAGCCTAGGATGGGTCATGCCAAGTTTCAATAGGTTTGAGCTTGGTTTGCATGGGTTTGGCTCAATTTGACTCATATAGGTCAAATTGGGCTAGGTTGATCCAAGTTGACCAATTGGTCAAATTAGATCAAACCAAGGGTTGTGTCAAGTTCAAATGAGTATTTGGGGTGTTTTGAGTCCATATTGGTCAAATAGGTCAAGTTGATCAATTTGGCCAAATTGGCCAAATTGGCTTGGGTTAGACATTAGTTCATGTTCAATTGATCATTTGAAGATGATTGTAGACTTTGATTTCAATCAATTTGGATTTAGATTTAGGCCAAATTGACCACCCTTTAGGTCAATTTGGGTTAATTGGGTCAATTAGGTTCAATTGGTCAAATTAGGTTCAATCAATGCTTTGATCATGCTCAATAATCAATTTAGAATGAATTTGAGTCATTGGTTTGAATCAATTTGAATTAGATTTTGATTTGACCCAATTTAGCCTTTTAGGTCAAATTGGATCAACTTGGGTGAAGGGGGCTAATTGGGTTTGATTTGGCTCAATTGGTGGTCAAGTTATGTTCAAGGATTGATTTTAGGTTGGTATGAATCATTGGTTTCAATTGATTTGGCTTAGGATGAGATTTGGTTCATTTGGCTCAAGTAGATTAAGTGAGTTGACTTGGTTAAATGACCAAGTTGACTTAGTTTGACCCAATTGAATATAATTGATCAATCAAGGATGATCATCAATCGTCATAGGAGGTTTTGGATGGCTTGGTTCAATCCAACCAATTTGGGTTGGATTGGAGTTTGGTTCAAATGAGACCTTTAGGTTAATTTGGGTCAAGTGAACCTAAATGGATTAATTGGCTTTAGTTTAGGTTAAATTGAATTGAGTTGAGTTTAGATATTGATTTGGGATTGATTTATGGCTTGGATTGGAATTAGTTTGGGCTTAATTGGATTTTGGCTCATTTGAATATTTTAGGTTAAATGGGTTAGGTTAGGTTGATTGAGTTGAATTTGGGTTTGATTGGTTTGATTGTAGATTTTGGTAGAGTTTGGGATGCTGATTGAAGGATTGAATTGGTCATGAGAAAGTCAATTGAGTTTGGATTGAAGGGAATTTTGGCTAAGTCCATATGATTAAATCATAGGCTTAGGTTTAGATCATGATGGATTTGGTTTTGGTTTTGGAGTTTGGATTTGAGTTGGGATTCAATTGAGGCCAAGAGACATGGTTTTGGTTAGGCTATAGGATCGGTAGGTTTTCCTAGGTCCTAAGGAATAGCCTAATCCTATGGCTAATCCTTCTAAGTCTAGGTTTAGGTTAAGTGTTCACTTAGTCACTAGAAGTGTCTTATGACTAAAGAGCTCTTAGTATCTAGAAGACATCTAGATCTGAGCTGGGAGAGTTGAATCCTCACTTTAAAAGTGATGTCAACAAAATCCCTGCACTTTCTCCTTGAGCTATCCAGCGTATACCTATGGGCTTTCTTTTTCAGGGATTAGGATAATGCCCCTAGAGGCACCTCTCTTGTGGGCATTCTATTTGGATCATGTCTTTTGCGACCCCATCTAGACACTACCCAGGTTACTACTATATTAGATAATTTTCCTTTCCTAATAGTCACCCTTATGGTTGTAAGTCCTTTATTGTGGATGTATAGACTCTCCCTTGGGCCAGTAAATTAGAGCTAGGCCCAGGCTTACATAGCCCCTTCTTAGTGTGGTCCCTTACAAACCAAGAAGATCCACGCTTAAAAAATAAACAAATAAAATAAAATCTCTTATGGATTAGGATAATGCCCCAGTGTCACCTTTTCCCAAATAGACATCCTATCTTTAGGGCAGTGTCAACAAAACTCCTTATAAGAATTGTCTTGACTACTCTCGATTTGAGATACGATTCCCTACAACACTCACTCAGTAGTCACCCTAGGTCAAGTTCGATTTATTGTGCCATCACCAAGTCACCCCAATGGCTAATTCTACTTTGGAAGATGTAAGTCCTTACGCTTTCTTCCTAACATAATTGTTGCACACCGAAAGGCAACCCTTAGGTCAGATAGTCCTACCCTTCGGCCAATAGACTATCCCTTTAGATTGATAAATCTAAGATAGGCCCAAGCTTACATAGTGCCTTCTTAGTGCAAACCATCATAAACCAACAGGGTCCACACCAAATCAAATCCAAATCAAATCAATTTAATCGTGACTACCCTTGAGTTGAGATAAGATCCCCAACAACACTCATTCAATAGTCGCCCTAGATCAGGTTCAATTTATTGTCCCATCAACAGGTCACCCCAAGAGATGTTTCTGCTTTGGAAGATGTAAGTCTCCATACTTTCTTCCTAGCACAGCCATTGCACACCGACGGGTAACCCTCAGGTCAGATAGTCCTACCCTTCGTCTGGTAGACTATCCTTTGGATTAGTAAATTTAAGATAGGCCTAGGCTTACATAGCCCCTTCTTAGTGCGGTCCATCACAAACTGACATGGTCCAAATCAAATCCAAATCAAATAAAAATAAAGGAATGAAATTAAAATAATTTCAAATTTAAACTTACTCCCCCAGTGGAACCAAGTCTGAATCCAACAAATCAAAAATCAAATTAATGTCCTCCCTAGTGGAGCCAAATCAACAAACAAACCAAATCAACCAAATCAAATCAAAAAACATAAATCTGATCTTGATCCCTAGTAGATTCAAGCATGTATCTCCACTGGATCTCCCTTCCACAAATTAAACCAAATCAAAAAATTAAAACAAATTCAATCAAATCTCTATCCCCAGTGAATTCCTCCCAAACTAAATCAGACAAATTCAATCAAACCTCAATCCCTGGTGGATTTCCCCTTTTATACCCTTGGCATAAATCAACCCTCTAATCCAATTCATGTGCAATTCCCTAGTGGATCTCTCTTCATGTCCTTAACATGAAATCAATCTTAGACCAATCCAAACCAAATCTTCTTGGCTCTCTTATTCCCTTGGCATGAGATGAGTTGCATGGCACTAAGAATATGATTCTATCTACCTCTTAGTTTAGGTATAGATGGACTTCGTTAGTACTCACAATCCTTTTGGACACTATTGATCGCCTCGGTCAATGCCAATACATGCACTTTACCTTGTCAGTTACACCACACCTATTGGGGGTCCTTTTATTGACCTCACTTTTGGAGTGAGGGTTCAATCTTCCCATCTTAGACCTAGGAGTCTTCTAAACACTAAGATTTCCTTAGCCATAGGACACTTCTAATGGTTAAGTGAACACTTAACCCAAACCTAGGGACTTAGGAGGACTTGCAATAATTTTAGGCTATGTCTTAGGACTTTAGGAAGGCTACCCATCCTATAACTAAATCCAAGCCTATGCCTACCTCCTTAGCCTAAACCAAACCTCAAATCAATTCAATAAATACCAATTGAATCCAATGTCATACCTAAATTCTAAGCCAAATTCAAACCCATCTTATCCCTATGATTCAATCCTATGGATTTGACCCCAAAACTCCTTCAATCAAACCAAACTCAATTGATTATCTCAAACCATTCAAATCATCATCTCAAACTCTTCCAAAAGCTACAATCAAGCCCATTAATCAAAATCAATTCAACCAACCCAAGCTAGCCCATTTGAACCCAAAATATCCAAATGAGCTAATATCTAATTAAAATTAAATCAATTGAAATAAAAATTAGCAATCAATCTTAAATAAATTATCAAACTCAATCAAACTCCATTCAACCCAAAACCAACTCAATTGACCCATTAAGCTCACTTGGCCCAATGTGACCTGAAGGACCCATTTAAACCAAACTTCAATCCAACCTAAATTGGGTTGAACCAAACCATCCAAAACCTTTTACATTGATTATTTATCAACCTTAATTGATCAATTGCAGTCCATTGAGTCAAGCCAAGTCAATTTGGTCATTTGATCAAGTTGACCCAATTAGCCTACAAGAGCCAAATTGAACCAAACTCTATTATATATCAAATCAATTGAAACCAACTGGTTCATATCAATTTGAAATTGATCCTTGAATATGAATTGACTATCAATTGAGTTAAACCAAACCTAATTGGCTCCTTTGACCCAAGTTGACCCAATTTGACTTAAAAGGCCAAATTCGGCCAAATCAAATTCTAATCCCAATTGATTCAAACTAAGGACTCAAATCTATTCCAAATTTATTATTGAACATGATCAAAGCCACTATTGAATGTAATTTGACCATGTCAACCCAATTTACCCATTTAGCCCAAATTGACCTAAAGGGTCAAATTGGTCTAAATCATTCATAAATCTAAATTGATTAAAATCAAAGACTACAATCATCTTCAAATGATCAATTGAACCTAAACCAACACCCAAGCCAAGTTAATTTGGCCAATTTGATCAAATTGGTCAACTTAGCCCATTTGACCCATATGAACCCATATGAGAAATTCAAATCTAATGCAAACTAAATCAAGCCAATTGCTCTTAAACATCAGAAATCATCATTTAAACTTGACCCAAGCCTTGGTTTTTCCCAATTTGACCTATATGGGGTCAAATTGAGCCAAACCCCACCAAATCAAGCCCAAACCCACTCAAACATGGCATGCCCCATCCTTGGGTGACCCTGGGTCAGTCCAAATCCAACCCAACTCAAGTCCAACCCAATTTAACCCATCACCCATTGGGTAAAGCCTTCCAAATGGGAAACCCATATTTTGGATGGTCAAACCTACTCTCCTACCCTTAGCAACCACCCTATGCTCGAAATGTACATGAGGACCACTAGCTCACCTGGCCCAAAGTTGGTTGGGTCAACCATGAGCCAAGTGGAGATGAGCTAACCCACTTCCTCCCATTGGCACACATAAGAAACCAAGGATAGCCACCTCAGCCCTTGGCAGCCCACTCCCCTCACTTGGCCACTCAAACTGAGCTACCTCACTGATTCCCTACCACCCATGACCGCTTATGTCATTCGGATGCCTGTAAATTGCAGAATTGATCCAAGCTGTCAATTTGGATAGGGACGAGATACCTCCATGACACTGATCAGAACTCACATGACTCCCCATCTCATGATAATGCCTGGAGCTCCAACCTCCTACAAACTCCACCATTTTCAAATTAACCTTATCCACACCTTCACCAAGCTCCGATGAGGATAAACAAATTGATTCCTAATCGATTCGAGCACTAGAGACCACTCTAAGCCTAAGGATTTCGATGACGTTTGATCCATAGAGCCATCAGTGAGGAGGCAAGGGATGAGCTTCTCAGCACGACTTTATCTCTTCCAGATGAAGCTACCTCAATCGGTTAACTGGCGGTCCTGAGCTCCAACCAGGTAAATTTTGGCAAATAGTGAAATTTTCATTTTATGTTGGGTCTTTGTGAAACAAATGGTGATTTCGTGCGATTTCCATTATTAAATCTCCCTAGATTTCTTCCCTAAAGCTTTTCGAGTCGACTGCGAGCCTCCATGAGTTCTAGTGAGCTTAGATTGAGTGGAGGAGGGTGGATGGTGTCTGTATTTCATCGCTTGAGGGATGAAGGATCATTTTCCATCCATTCCATGTGATTGGAATAGATGGCTGTGATTAATCCATTAGATTTAATTCAATTTAATCCTATAGGAACCATGGGATTAATCCCCATTATTCGATCTTAGATCGGGAGATAGGGATGAAAGCACATCCGTAGCCTCCATGTCAGCATTGCGTTGGACAATTTAAGTGGCCAATCCCTCGATGCCACATGGAAAGCGCTGCCACGTCAATCGTTCGCATGGCGCCGATGAGATTAGGGATTAATTAGGCTTAAAATTGCTATTAATTGGTTGAAACTTCATAAATTCATAATTAATTATGAAAAATACAAAAAATGTAAATAAATACATTTTAGAAAGGCTAAATAGAGGAGAATGTAATAAAAATAATTTCATTTGATTTTGAATAGTGATTAAGGATTAATTAAGGTTTGAATGTTCTCATAATTAGCTTAATTAAGCCCTACTTACTTGGCCAATTAATCTCAAACTTGGCATGTTGATTTAGTGGAATGACCTCTACCTCCCATAAATTTCTTGGGATTTTTTGACTATGTAATTAGGGAAATTTGAAATTCAAACATTAATTACTCTATTAATTAATTTAATGATTAATTAAAGTTATAAAAAGTAAAAATTAATTAATTAAAGTTCATTAATGATAAATTAACACTGAGATGATGAGGGAGAGTGATTAGGACCTCCTTCCTAATTACGTTTCCAAATTAATTTCATTAAAGAGAGTTAATTAATACATAGATTAATTAATTAAATAAATAATTAATTAATTAATGGCCAAATCAAATCAAGCTAAATTGCTAATCCCATCAGATAATCAACATTTAATTAAAGGTTCCTCTTTATGTGTTCAATAACATAAAGACCCTTAAGGAAATTATGATTAGCCTATAAGTGTGGGAAAACCATAAGAGTACTGAATTAGATTCTTTAATCTAGTTCATCTCTAATCCTGAGCCAATTACGTTAGGTCCTTTAGGAGCATTGCAATTTCATTTTCCTCATGTTCATATCATTTGTGGCTCATGATTAAATGATTAATTAAATTAAATAAGCATAGAGAAGGGTAATTAAATGGATTACTTAATGATCCAACTTAATTAAGTCATAAAAATCATTTAATTATCTTTCCTTAAACAAATTAAGATCACTAACATGAGAATGGAATAAAAATAGCAAATGATCTCTTCTCTTTAAGCTTAATAAAAAATAAAATCAAATTAATAAAAAGCTTTAGTTTTCTTTAAATAATTTTATTTAAAGTGATTATCCTTAGGAATTAGTGTAGTTAAATGAATTATGTGGGATTGTTTGGCTATTCCTTTCCAATCACTTTAAATGTTGTATGTTATGTGACATCATGCATTCATGTTTTCAAAATCAAATGGAATTTACTTATGCAAAGTTGCATGTGTTGGCTTAATCTTATTATATGTGTGGCTATTATCACTAATAAATTCAAATTTATTTTTCAAAAGTCATAAATTGATAATAACATTTGGAGTGATAGTAGTTATGAATACATATAGGATTTGCATGTGTTTATAGCTTGAGCATGTAAAGGTAATGTTTTCTTTCCTAAATCCCTACATAGATTTTCATATATTTGAAAGATAATAAGTATAAAGTTTGGACATCTCAAGAATACAAGACTTTAAGTAGCCCCAAGGAAGTCATTTGATTATCTCACTTCCCTAGTTAATAAAGGCACGTACTTATTCAAATTTGATTTCTATATATATTTGAGTTAGAATTTGGATAGAATTTTGATTTACATGCATAAATAATTCAATCAAATAAAATATAATCTTTTGCATGATTTGCATTCTTCTAATTATGTATGCATTCATATGTATTCAAGATAATAAGTATATAGTCTGGATATCCCAGGAATACGAGGATTTAAGTAGCCCAAGGAGGTCATTTGATTATCTCACTTCCCTGATTTAAACAATGGAACGTACGTGCTTACATCTTTTATACATGTATATGTTTATTTGATCAAAGAGTGAAAATCTTCTTTTCTGCTAAAATACATACATCAATAATCATTTAAGCATATAAAATGTATTGCATGTAAAGGTAGTGCTTTCTTTCCTATATACATATATGGATTTACATATGTTTGAATGATAATAAGTATATTGTCTGGACGTCCCGGGAAGGAGGTTATTTGATTATCTCACTTTGCTGGTTAACAAAGGCATGTACTTATTTAATTTTATTTATATGTACATTTGTATTAAAATTTAGATAGAGCTTTAATTTGCATGTATAAGCAATCCAATCAAGTAAACTACAATGTCCAAATGTATGCATCCATGATCATTCAAGTGTGCAAAAATATGTTGTATGTATAAGTATACTAAGTGTTAAATCATATGCATATATGGGTGCTAGAAAGGAATGGTTCAATATATTCTATGTGATGATAATTAAATTGTATTAATCTTACGATGTATTTCATGTTGAATAAGATTCTTTAAGATTAACCTACACTTAGGACTACTAAAATATTTAATAAATCATTCACCCAAAGAAACTAAATCATGATAATACGCTTTAAAAAATAACTTAAGGTAGGGATGAAGAGGCTAAGCCTCTTTCTTCTCTTTATAACACTTAGATACTAAGTGTAAATCAAATGAAATAAAATAAAATACAAACTAAAATTTACAAGTCACTAAACAACTTGAAATGAAACCACCCATCATATTAACTTAAATAATTTTCAAAACTTGGAAAATCATAATTTAAATGCCTAGCTAAGATACACCACATAAAGCCTATGCACATAGATTAGAAAACTAAGTCACTATTTCTAGTCTTAGGTTAGGATGGTGTATGTAATGATGATGTGTTTTATTTTATGATGTAATGTTTTAGACGTTAGGAATGCTGGTCGTAGACTGGATGTTAGGAAGTTGATACTTAATCTTATTTTTTGCAAGGGATTATGCTTAAGGGGCCACCTAAAATAAATATAAATGTTCTCTTTACAGGTTGTTTATGCATCCATTAGAGACAGTGAGCTACCTATGTGCTAACTCCAAATTATGAAATATAAATGCTTGGGATTGTATGCATGTTTAGCTAATATCTATTTTACAGGTATACTTAGATTTACTTTTTCCATAAAAATGTAATTTTGTATTAGGAATTAGGATTAATGCTATGGGGATTAAGATGAGCAGTGTATAGAAGGCTTAATCCTGGGGTGCCCTGTGATGCCTTGGAGAAAATTAAATTAAAAGAAGAAAGAAGAAAGAAGAAATGAAGAATAAAGACCTCGTAGTATGTATTCAATTTAAATTGTAATATTATTTTATAATTCTAGGTTGTAAAAGGGTAGAGCTCGACTACCCATATTTTCTCTTTCTTGGGGTGTATGACGGTACCCAGCCGCATCGACCTCTTATTCTTTCATAGTAGTTTATAAAAATGATTGATGTTGTGCTTAGCTTGTGCATTAAGATTGCATCTTTTTCATAGTTTCTTATGATTGATGTTCGAATGTGTGGCCTGGATGTGGTAGACTCATAGGACAAAATTAAATTTTCTACCCCAATTAATAACTCATAAGTAAATCTTAAAATAACTTTCAATCTCACTTTAAATCTTAGGCTATAGTCAAGATAATTAAAAGATTTAATAACCCCTTAATTGTATTTTGTATGTTTAACATTATGCACATCATATTGAATCACTCTTGTGAAATGAGGGCCTCCATTCTTGCACTTCAGGAATAGCTTGACCTATGAGAGCAACCCCTTATGATGGAGCTTCACCCTCTTTCTCTTTTGATTTAGCCAATAATCTAACTTCATCATGCATATAAGAATAAGACCTAAAGCCTTTGTCCAAATGAATGTGTCAACATAATATAAAATTTAAAAAGATTTTGCATTTTTAGACTAAGTCATATGCTCATACCAAACATGATCTAGTCTCTTAGAGAGTAAGTTTAGAACTCTAGTCTTTTCAAAATTAAATAATAGCTTAAACCATCTTACAATTTCATAAGACCGACCTACATGGTTTTGAATCGTAGGAGATGTTAGCTGGCGACCACTCCAGGTGGCTGTAAGTCTAGAAGAATCAGACGAGTCTTTCTTCTCTTGTGGAATAGACCCTTATGTCCTCTTTTGCTTAGATTTAGGTCATGCTTTAACTTGTGTTAAAGCTCCCTAGATTTAAGATCATAGGTTGCTTATTTTCTTCGGGCTACGACCATAAATCCTCACCTCTTAGACATTTTTATAATCTTGTGTTGATGGACTATAAGCCCTATCAATCTAATAAAGTTTTAACTCAAACAAAATAAATCTCTTTGCTTTCAAATATATAAAGCCTCACCATATGATAGGTTGGAGTGTTCACTAGGTTTCCTAGTATCATGAGCACTTCATACTTATTTTCTTTTGGATTCTAAAGTAAGTCTTCCAATTGAACAATCCCACTCGATTTTTTAAAATTAACCAATCCTTTGATAGTCTTAGCCTTGAAATCTTTGGAGACAATAATTGACTACTTTAATTGAGAATTTTCTTAAAAAATTCTAATTTTCTAAGATGTAATTAGCTATGGAGGCTTGCTTCCATAGGGAACTAAAAAACTCAACATAAAATAAACCCTACTTTACCTTTCCATGTAAAGTAGAGGAAGAATCTCTCATACATACGAAGGTCCATCATGCCTTAGGAGTCCTTATTAGGTGATTAGGTCCATTGTAGGGTGATGTTTATAGATTTCAAGATAGTACGTCATACATTAATGTCATACCTGATTACTTAAATAAGTGCTGCCTAAGATCTACGTGGTGTCCATGATGATGCATCCGAAAATAAACACCACACCTATGTATGTGGCTGATATCAAAAATGAGTCTACTCAAGTATTGTTTGACTATTTTATAAGTTATGATCAGATGATAGGGAATACAATCTATCTTTGAATTTCTCATTAAATTACAAAGGATTAGAGAGTGCTTCAACCCGTAAGTGTGATGTAGTGAATAATGAAGCAAATTTAATGGTTGTAAGGAGTGTAAGGACCTGCTTCAATGACTTTGCTGGTCATGCAAGGCATAAGGATGTAAAGTTAATAAGATCCTTTATAATTTTTGAATACACCACCAATTCTTGCTTGATAGTTGTTTGGGATAAACTACCATCAATGATAAGTTTCCAAGTAACTGTGTTTGTTGGTTGGAAGACTAAGGAGGAGCTTATGATCACCATGGGTGTATTTGTTATTCAATTGGCCACACTATAATGCTTTGTATATATAGCATTTGATCATGTTAATTTCTTTTGTTGCCATGTTTATGGTTATTTCTTTCTATCAAAATAAACCAAAAAGCTATCAAAGGGTTATGATGCGAGGACTTAGTATTTGAACATTGTTAGGATTTCAACGTAAAAGGAAATTGCATATTGAGTGGTAAGGCTAGTTGAGGTTAGCATGTTGAATAAATCCTTTAATTTATTTTAGATATCATTGCTATAACAATGGGAAAAGAAAAGATGTTGAATGCTCTCTTCATTAGAAGCACAAAGGAAGCAAATAGAAGGAATTCTTAATCCTTTAAGTTTGAGAATACCATCCAATGGGAGAAAACTATGGAGGAGTCTCCAATTAGAAAAGGATATAAAGAGTTTCAAAATGTTTTTCCATATGAATTTACTATAAGGTGTAGGATAGTATGTAATGTTTAGTTGATTGTAGATGACTTTGGTTGTAAAAGAAGACTTTCTTTTGCCTTTGATTATCAGTTTGTCTTCAAAATTTATGCTAATAGGTATCAAGATGACTTCCTTATCCTAGAAAAAAAAAGATTTTTTACAAATTTTCTATGATTAATCATAAGTTTCCAAATTATGGAGTCTTAAGAATGGATGTTAAACTTAGTTGGATGTTGTCACTTGTAGTACTTTTGATGATGGTAATTGGCCCAGAAAAATTTATTGTCCATGATTTCGATCCACTATTTTATGGTATTGCATTTATGTTTTCATCAAGAGTTTTGAAACCCAACCCTTCTTTATTAATTGGTTTGCAAATCTTCTACCAATTGGTCCAATTAATGGTTCTCCCTATAGGACTCAAAAAAAATTTGTTGAAGTTTCTTTCAAGCTTTGCTTCACAACTAAAGGAATTGTTTATACTTGAACAACATAGAGTGCAATAGAATTGTGCATGTTCTTTATCAATTTGATTCAGCACCAAAGGATAAGAAAGTGGTTTCCTAGGAGGAAATATTCTTTTGGACCTTGTAGATAAGCTCATCGTAAAGATTGGTAGTAATTTTGCTCTTGTACATTTTCTCACCAAGATATGTGAATGAAAAATTAGCCTTGCTAAATCCTTGTAACTTTTAATCCAATCAGAACTTATCCTTGTAATTGTTTTCAAGAAATAAATTAATATTTATTAATATTAAGACACATACTAGATAATTCTTTTAATTTTTTAATGATCTTCATGATTTCCAATAGATCTCTTGCTGCCATTTGAAAAGAGCAAGATGTCATATGAAAAAAAAGGTGGAATATAATTGCCTTCCATTTGTTTGAGTTGTGAAGGTTTAATTAAGAGGCATGAAGAAATAATCCAAAGCCAAGATGAATAAAGTAAGTGGATAAAGGGGCTCGTTGGTCTCCCTTGCTGGCTTTAAGAAATTAATTAGGTGAGCCATTAATGAGGACAATATAATGGTTTTCATCAAACAATATCATAATTATCATGCAAAATTATTGATTTAAGCCTCTAGCCTTCAGGATATTAAGAATGAAACTCCAACTGATTGCGTCAAAAGTCTTCCTTATATCAAGTCTAATGATGATGTTACCTCTCTACATTTTTTCAATCAAAATGTTCAAGAAGCTCCTAGACTAAAAGAATATTATTACTGATATTTCTTCCCTTAAAAAGACAGCTAGGTTGGAAAAGATTATAGAGGGGAGTAAAGGCTGAATCTAGGTAGTTAGGATTTAGCTAATCAGGTTATTAATAACATATGAGGGAGGGTAGTGTTGACTTCATGATCACCACCTCATATGAGATTAATTTTAATGCTAATAAACACATGTTCAAATGCTACTAATCAAGTTAAATTCAAGTGTCCAAGAAAATTCTTCAACTCCAGGTTCTCCAATTATTTTAAGATGCCAAAGCTATTGGATTTGAACTGGGTAAGAAATTTCTAAGGATTAACTATATTAAGGCAAATGAAAATCTCACTTAAATTAAATAAATTATTCATTCATTTTAAAATAACTTATTTTAGAATTATTCATAAGGTCTACATTTCATATTTTCAATTATTCTTTAAATTATTCATTTTGGATAATGTGAACTAAATGCATAAACTTTATTCCATTTATTATGCTTCCATGCAAGTTAAATTAAGTTTACATTTTATTAAATTATTTCCTTGATTAGTCATGTTTATTACCCATTTATTCAATGCATGAATCTTAATTATCCAGAAATTATTTAATATATTAATTTTCTCTCTCCTATTATGCTTATTTTCTCTCTATCTTTTTCATTTTGGATGAAGTTTTCATTATTATTTACCATAGAGCTATTCATATATTTCTAAATAAAATCATTTATTTGAATCTTTAATTTTGTTTGAATAAATAAATATTTATTGATATAATTTTAATTAATTTTTGTTTAATAATCTATTAATTAAAATAAACCACGAAATTATCTTTTTTTTCTTGTATATAAATTCTATTTTAAAAAACTTCCCATGGCCGACCATATCTTTAGTTAAAATCAAATTAATTACATGATGATTTTGATTTGAATTGTCCTAAGATCTGATTCATCATAATTTAGTTTGAATTAAGTATATCAAATAAATTTAATCTATTTTTGGAAGGTAGCTTGGCCAAATCTTAATATTTCCATTGGATTTAATTTAAAAAATATCATAGAATAATATCTTTCCTTCTTTCATTCAATCAAGATAAATAAATTGAATATTCCATGATATTGCATTGAATGCTAATTGAATCTCATCATGGAAACTCTCTTGCCCGACCCTCTATTACCCAATTTAATTAATCAAATTTTAATTATTGTCCTCTTTACTTAGATAATTAATGGTTTTATACATTATTTGCTAATAATTCAAACTCTCCCTTTCTTCTCTCTCTCTCTTGGCCATCCAACATGCTAATTAACCTTCAAATTAATTTAGAGATCTTTTCATGAGATGAATTGATTTTAATTTAACCTCTTTATAAATTTTTCCCTCCAAGTTCCCTTGGCCGAATTTCCTTCATGCAAAATCTAATTAATTTGATTGATTCAAATTGAATCTCTTATCATGTGTATCTTCCCTCCAAGTTTCCTTGGTCGAACTCCCCATCATGCAAAGTGAAATTTAATTTGCTTAATATAAATCAAATCCTCTTATCAAATAGCATTTCCTCTTCTTTGCCTTGGTCGAACACTTCATTATTCAAATTAATTATATTTTGATTGGCTTAAATTAAATTACTTCCTAAAGTATTTTCCATCCTATTTTTCCTCTTCTTGGCTGACCCCCCTTGATTCTTTTTCTTTTTTATGATGCTCTTAAGACTAGGTTATTCTCTCTTGGCCGAACCCTTGTTGAATTTATTCTTAGAGATTTCTCTTGGTGAATCAAGTGCTAACCTCTTCATCAGCTGTCCTCTTCCTTTCTACAAGTGATTACTTTGAAGCTTTCCCAAAAGAAATTAGAGAAGTGGAGCAAATTCTTTGGGCTGAGAGCTATTCAAGGTTCATCTAATTTAATTTTTGTTATTCATGTGTGTGACCTTGATCTCTTCCTTGGCTTAAGGTTTCTTATAGTTTGGTTAATTTTTTTGTGCTTAACTCATATATTCATACACTTTTTCAAGTTAGCAGAAAGTAGTGATTGTTTTGGCTAAAGTTTTGGGATTGCAAATTTTTTTCTTCTTTATTCTTTCATATCCTTAAGTGAGATTAATTTTGTGTTGATTATTCATTAAGAACTCTTGTGGGTAGCAAGTATTCTCTCCTTTAAATTGTCTCATCTTTTGCATATGTGATAGTTCTTTTAAAAGAGGCTTCAATTGAGTTTATGTGGATTAATATTGCATTTCATTTGATATTTTCAAAAGTCAAGTCTTCATATGAAAGTTGATTGGTTTAGTTTCCAAATTATTATTATGCCACACTTTATATCATTAACTAAATCATTCTGACTTCATATTCTAATAATTTTCTTCAAACATTTTAAAGATTCACTTGCATCATATACATCTTTCATGCTTAATCATTTCGTTCAATTTTAAATACAAACTAAAGTGAACTCTCTTTCTTACTCTTATTTTCACTTGCCTTAATATTGATGTAGTTTGGTTATGAGAGAAAAATACTTTTAAATTGAGAGTTAGATACTTTCTTATTTTTCTTGTTTGGTTGTACTTGCCCATTAAGGAAAGTATGTGGTTTAGTTATACTTGCCTGTGAAGGAAAGTATGGGAGATTTGTTATAATCTAAAATTTAATTTAGTGAATTCCTAGCATGGGTGGCTAGACGTGGACATAGGCTGATTTTTAGGCTTTGGTTGAACAATGTAAACCTCTATATGTCCTCTTTCTTTATTTTCTACAATTTACTTTTCTACTATTGTTGATTATTGTTTTATTTTTCTATAGCTTTATCATTAAATATTTAAGTTTTCTTAAAAAGTTTAAAATTAAGTTTTGTGAAATTATATTTTAAAATCCTAATCCAACCCCAGGCTATAGTTGAATAACGTAGGGAAGTGAATTGGGTGTTTTAAAATTTATAAGTTAAATATCAAATTTAAACTTCTAGTAAAAAATAATTATTATTTATTTAATAATAACAAACTATATTTCATAATGTATAAAAAGTAAAGTGTAGTAAGTAAAGGGAGATAACATGTACATGAATTTTACCTAGTTCTGCTAAACTACCAAACAACCTACTTCTATGCCTAGCCACCCCAGATAAAAATCTACTAAACATATAAATAGTTTAAAACCATACACTCCTATAATGAAGTGACTATAACCCCCACAATAAGCACGTACTTTCCTACAAAGGGGTAAGTATTGATAGTCGTGATAGCGCTAGATGAAATTGAGTTTTAAACCTATTAAAATTATGAATTAAATTAGGACCATTCGATCTTAGATCAGACTGTCCTATTAATCCCACAGGTCATAGCCTTTTGACCTAAGATCCACAAAGATCTCATGTGGCCCAATGGAATCAGTCCACATGTAAAGTAGTGCTTAGTAGCGTTGATAGAATTTAGAGAAAATTAGGATTTTTCTAATTTAAAAATGCAAAAAAATACTATAAACTTAAAAAATTTATTTTAAAAATAAAATACTCAACAAAAAAAATGCAAATATGAGTTCTATGGATTCATCTCAGTGAGAGGAATCTTATAAACCCAAAATCACCAAAATTTATTAGGTATTTTTATGTTAATTTGAGTTTAATTAAATATAATCAAACTTAAATTAAACTCAAACTATTAATCCAATTAATTTGAAACTTTAGGGAATTGAAATTAAGTTTGAAATATATTTAGGAACTTATTATTGATTGAATCAAAAGATATGAAATTTCTCATCTCAAAACCCCAATTTAATAAAATGAAATAATAATAATCCAAGAAAATCTAAAAATTTTATGAAATCAACTTAAAGCATCATAACAAACACCAAGAAAGTTTGACATAAAATTAAAAATCTTTGGAACTTAATAAGATTTAAAATGACTTAATTAATTAATAAATTCAATTAAATAATTCAATTAATTGATTTGAAATTTAAAAATCATAATAAATCAATCAAAACATTAAAAATTCTAACTAAACTCTCTATGGATTCATCTTTTAGATATGAATTAAAGAAAATTAAGACCCTAATTAATTTATTCTAATTAAGGCTAAATTTAAGTTATATTGAGATAATTAAAACCTTAATTAGCCTTAAAATAAACATCTAATTAAGATAAAATTTTTAAAAAATTAAATTGGCAAGGAACCTCATTTGTCTTAAATATTTCAAAGCCAAATGACCTCTGGATTAGAAACTGTAGGATTTCCAATCTATAGGTCAATTTAAATGAAATAATAAATTAGAAAATCATAAAAATTATAAGAAATTAATGGGGAAAATTTGAAACACTTTAAATAACTTTAGAGGACCTTAGAAAACTTTCTTAACCTTCTGAAATTGGAAGAGCTAATTATTTTTTTATTTAGGGGTTAGAGAATTTATTAAGAATAAAATAAACTAATTAAATACTAAATTACTAAAATTATGAATTCAAAATAAAATGAACATTTATTTGAAGATTGAAACTTATCAATCTTTGAATTTTAAAGAGTTTACCAAAATTGGAGCTAAATTATGTTTACTCAACATTGAAACGAAGATATTAATGTTGGGTATAAATGATTGAAATCAAAATCAATTAACTTAAATAATCTAAAAACTAAAGGTGGCCTAGCTTAGGTTTGGAACCTAAATAGTTCATTCTTTAATGTTCTTTGGTTATGATTGTTAACCAAAACCTTATCTTAAAAAGTTTAATGAAATAATGAATCCTTAACCTAGGATGTTCACTTAAAACTAATTAAAGCAATAAAGTTAAATGCACAAATTAATAAATATCCTATCTTATGAAATTTAAAAAGTAATGACATAATTGAATAATGAAACCAAGCTTTTAAAGTAAACTTAAACTTAAATTAACTTAAGTTAATTTAAAAATATTAAATTAGATCATTCAAATTAATGAACATTAGGATTAACTAAAAAATAAATTAAATCAACTTAATCATATTAAATGGATCGAATTAAAACATATAAAATCAGATAATTATTCCTTAATAAAATCAAAGGAATATAAGGTCAAATATAATCCTAATTTATGAAATTATGTTCACCTTAACCAAATTAAATAACATAAATCATATAAAATTTAATGCTAAAGGAAGAAAGTAAATATTAAATTAAAAAATAAGAAACTTAAAACAAATAATCAAGATAAATAAAATAAATTAAATTTAAGGAATTTAACTTTTCAAAATCTAAATAAAATCTAAATGTAATTAATCAAATAATTAAATTTCAATAAAACCTAAATTCTTAATTGGTTGAGTCAAGATGCATTAATCAATTTGAATAAAACTCAAATGAAAAGAATAAAAAATCTTTAAACAACTTTTTATAAACACAATATGAAACTTAAGAACTAAAAACTAATTAAGAATTTAAATACAAATCAAATTACCAAAATATCAAGTAAATCTAACTAAAATAAATCCATCAAATAAATTCAAAAGAGATTATTTAAGACACTTAGGTTCTTAGTGTGACTATTAGAATGAAATTTTTTTAGTTTTATCTTTGGATAAAAATATCATTCTATTAGTATTTAGGATGATGAATAGAATGGGTTCTGTCCAAAGTGGAGTTTATTTATTCTTCATTCCTTAAAAGCCTAAACTCCACCTTAACAAAAAAAATAAACCTAAAAATGGAAATAATATTTAAAATCAATTAAATCATTTAAACTAAAATTCCCTAATGGTAAATTGAATAAATTATAAAATAAAATAAAGTAAACAAAATTAAAATAAAA
This sequence comes from Cymbidium sinense, assembly GCA_021442155.1. Taxonomy (NCBI): domain Eukaryota; kingdom Viridiplantae; phylum Streptophyta; class Magnoliopsida; order Asparagales; family Orchidaceae; genus Cymbidium; species Cymbidium sinense. The sequence continues at coordinate 33,087,516 of CM038229.1, forward strand.
CACTTCATAACTACTTATCATATGGTATATAGTTTGGACACGAGATCATAGAGCTACTAGTCCGAAGGAGGTCTTGATACCTTGAATATTTGGTTTAACCATGGCATATACCTCTGAAGCAAGGCTACGAAAAGTAAATGATTAAATTTTAAACTAAACCAAAATTTCAACTTAAACAAAAGCCTAGTACATACATACCACATAAGCCCCTAGTACATACATCTCTAGTTTAACCATGACACGTTCCTCTAAGATATTATGATGTGAAATGAAGTGATGCTTTTTCTTATTTTGTGGTGTAATATTTTAGACTAGATGGATAGAATTGTTAGCCCACTTGTATGGATTTTAGGGAATTCTTCTTTGGCTAATGTTATTTTCTGCATGGGGCTATGCTTAAAGGGACCACTGTAATGAAAATAAAATAAATGATGTTTATTTGTAGGTGATATTTAAGTCTATAAGCATAATTAAATAGGATAGGTGGGTTTGGAAAGTGTCTAAATTAAAAGAAAAGAAGTGAAATAAAATAAAATAAAATTTCTTGCTATAGTGCTGTGGCGATATGTTCTTGGTGCCATGGCACAGCCTTGACCTTCTAAAAGGATAACTACCCCAGTCCAGCTGTCGAATTATGGTACAACACTGAGGCGCTGCACCGATTATTGAGAGAGAATAGTTATCAACCCATTACAAATAGGAGTGAGCAGTTCACTCTAAAGATCTTTTTTTCACTTGACTCCACTCTCTCACTGAACTGGTGATCATCCCTCACTCCAAGATCTCTCACTTCAGGTAAAGAATCTATCATTTTACTTTTGAAAAAACATATTTAATAAAAATCCCACAGTTAAAAATCTAGAGATTTGAAGACCTCTATCGTTAAATTTCATTCCGACACGAGATGAAAATCCCCTTCCCTCCGCCAATATTAGATTCAAAATAAGGGAGAAGAGTACTCCGCATTATATAATTTTGAAATCTAGCATTGCTAAGGCAAAATGATGCTGAATTTTCTAAAATTTTTTTCAAGATTCACACTTTAAATTGAAATTCTGGCTCACAACGCCCCTGGCTGAATATTGGCATTGTAGCATCAGGCTCTCAGGTAATCATATTATAAGAATGGCCTCTCCGCACACAAGAAACAATGCCGCAATGCTTTAAATAAATCTCATAGCGCCATGAAACCATAGGATTGGTATCGTAATGTCGTGTCATCCTAATACAAGTAAAATGACACCTTAGCCCCACGATGCCATAACATTCGCTCCACGCCTCCATGCTTATGTGTCACTTAAAATATGACTCAAGAACATGTTTTTGATAAAAAGAAATAAAATTCCACAACACCGTAGCACCATAGGGAAAACATAGTAGTGCTATATCACCTTCATGCATGTAAAAAAAATGACTTAGAAAATTTTTTGTTGAGGGGACATAATATCCCCACAGCGCCGTAGCGTCGTAGGTTAGTCCTGTAGCACCCATCACTCAGGTTTTTATTTCATCTCCAAGCATCAAGGCACTGGCATATTAGCGTCGCAGTGCCTACCTCTGATATGACTTTTTACATAAGCATTAAATTTTTTTTATTATCTTGGAATGATTATATATATATATATATATATATATATATATATATATATATATATAAACTTTTATTTAAATAAATAAAATTACAAGATGATTAAAAAAGAGTAAAAATACAAATGTGGGAAACTAATAGTCATATTTGTCACCACCATCCTCTTCCTCCTCTTCTTTCTCCTCAGTGCTTGATACCACCAGGGTAATCCCACAAGGCTAAATTGAGGCATCGTAGGGAAGGAGACTTAGCTTGAATGTGCAAGATTGTAATTTTGAAACGTGTTAACCAGTGCAGTATTGAACAGGGCCATGTAAGAGAACTACATCTATTGTTTACCTATATGATAGTCAAACTTTCATTCCAACATCTCATGCCTACGACTACTCCTGTCCACCCTCTTTTGCAAGTCCATGACCTACCTGTTAATCTCTTGAACTTGCTCAGCAAAGACTTGGGAGTTCAGGGCTTAGATCGGGAAGGTCATGAACTCTCTCTCCCTTTAAATCTATTCCCAAATCCCCCAATCATCATCTTCATTAGAGGGGCCTTCTAAAGGAGTACCTCCTTATCAGACCCCTGTATTGCACCCACCGTAAGACACAAATCATAAATAAGAGATGGGTGGTTGTACCCGATAGTAGTGCTCCCCTTAAATAAATTGCAAATAGAGTTATAAATGATTTTCCTAATGTCGATCAAAAACCCCTTTTGAATAGCAAAATTTAAAATAGCCCTATCTTTGGTAACCTCACTAATGTTACCAAATGGCATAAGCCTAGTGGAAATTAAATAGTGCCAAGCCTTAGAAGCGACTGCCATATCGGTGGCAGAAAAGTTGATAATCATTTTCTCCCATCGTTTCCATTACATGCTTTCATTTCCACCAAAAAGAAAATGAATGATCTCATTGAAATTAGGATGATCATTGCAGTTAGAGAGATATTTATCATATTCAATATTGGAAGATCATAATATGCATTTATAGTACTATTGTCATAACTTACTAGCTTCCCCTAGATGTATGCTTTGTTTTCTTAGCCTTTCCATGCTTTTGTAAAGAATTCACACACTACGGGGATGATGCATGAGCTATTGTCGTAGGCCAGATTGATCCACCTTTACTATATAATCATCCTCCCCTACACCTGGCTCCTTCCATAATCAAGTGCTTGTGAAGGAGAGCGTACTGATACCGCTCCTCGGCATCAGTGTTGACAAAATGATTAGCATCATTGGATGCCCTCCTCTTTCCCACCAATCTTCTAAGATGCATGATTAAAATTAAAATTTAGGAAGCAAAGAAAGCTAGGAGAGAAAAGAAATCCTTATGAGAAGAGACAGCTGAATGAAATCCTTAACGGCCCTTGACCTCCATTTATAAATCAGGCCCCAATGCTATGGTGCCCATACCTGGCGCCGAGGAGCTAACCTTTCAATTTGCAAAATGTAGCCCCAGCGCCATGGTGCCCACATGAAGTGCCAAAAGGCTGGCCAGTCCATCCCATTTGTTACTATGAGATCAAAATGATAGATTTAATCATAATAAAATTCATAACTGATACATATGAAAAAAGCACAGCACCGCAGTGCTCTGACCTGGCACCGCGATGCCATTGAGATGAGGCTGTCATTTCCCCTTAAACCTGCTGCATGCTATCAAAAATCTTGACTAGTGGCATTGTCCATGCAGCACTGTGGCACTATTCAAACATGCAAATGACCAATAATGATGGCACCACGGTGCTATTCATGTAGCACCATGGCGCTAGACTTGATTGCTCATCTATCCACCTAGGTAATGGGCTCTACCATAACAACACCCAAGCACTATTGATCAGAGTCGAGGCACTGTCCCCTGAATTTTTTTTTTAATTCCCAATAAAAAGGCAATATGCTTGATTATCACATAAATCTTCTATATATTTACCATGTGAACAATCTATATATGTTCACCATATGCTCACCATGTGGATAACCCTAATTTTTGGCATTCCAAAAGGATGTAAGCCCAACCTCTTATTCGTTCGCCATGTGAACATCTGTTTATTCACCACACAGACACCATGTAATTTGTTTGCCACACGAATAAATTTACATCCGTCCACCATGTGGACAACCCTAAATTTTGGTAGTCCAAAAGGATGTAAGCCCAACCTCATATTAGTTCACCATATGAACGTATGCCTATTTTCCTTGCGAACACTTTATAATATGTTCATCACATGAACTCTCTTACACCACTTACACTAAAAATTATAAGTCTACTCAGGATATCTAAAATGAGGCAACCCATGACTACTAATTAGATTCTCTAGACATTGTGACTACGTCCCACTGATATTGGTAGGCTAGAATAATGTAATCTTGGGATGACAAAACCATGGGATATTGATTGAGATTACACTCTTATTTCATTTTAGATGGTCATCTAAATGACACAATACCACTGAGATACCAATACATATCAGATATATATGCCTATTTCCAACCTTAATAGAGAGTGCTATTATGCTAAAGTAAGAGGGGTAATTAACTATGGAGGCATGCATCTATAGAAAGTAGAATCAAATCTAAATAAACCTTAACATAATGTTAGGAAAATTTTGGTTGAATATATACCGATCTACTTCATGAAAAAAATATACTTTTACCTATCTCATCCAAGGATGCCAGAGTGCATCCTCGAAGGTGTTCTTTTTCTAAGAGATCAGATAACAACAAGCAACTAATTCTAAGCCCGTATGCTTGAAATATAAATTGTTGGTGTGATGTATGTATTTATTGACATCTATTTTGTAGGGATTAGGAATTTATTTTAAAATTTTTAAAATATAATTTGAGCCTAAAATTGGGTTAGGATCTATGGGGTCTAGGAGTAGCAGGAGTTGACTCTACCTGCTAGTGGTCCTCTATGAAGCTCATGGAGGTCCTTAAAGAAGGTGACAATCCTAAAGGAAGGTTCCCATATATCAAAAATTTTAGTTTAAGGCTAGGCTGTATAAGAGTAGAGCTCGACTGCCCAATTTCTCTTTCTTCTGGGGTGTATAGCGGTACCCAGTTGCATTGACCTATTTTATTAATTTAATATGCCTTGATTTATTTTGGGGTGTGTAATAGAAACATATTTTTTTTAGATTTCTTTTTGTGATGTGTTTCTGTGATGAAATGCGTGACACAGTAGAGTCTCAAGAAGATTAAATTTCTACGCCATGAAAACTTAAACAACTCAAACATAAAATAAAAAATTCATAACCTCACTTTAGAAAAATCCTTCAATATACTTAAAGTAACTAGAATTAATTAGATTTTACAAATCATGAAAGCGTATTATCTATTCTTCTTGAATTGGGTGCTTCACCCATTGCACATTAGGGGGTATCTGACCTTTGAGGATGACCACCCTTCCTAGGGAAGTGTACCTTCTTATTTTGATTTGACCCACAACCATTTTCTAACTGCATCTCATTATAGACATGAATTGCATACCCAAGGCCTTTAAAATGAATTGTGAGTCAAAATATATAAAAATACAAAATTATTTGTGTGAGTTATGTACATAACATACCAAACATTATTTTAGGGAGAGGAAGTGAGTTAAATTCTTAGCTTCCTTCCTAAATGCAACAACCCAACCATCTTGCGCACATAAGACCATACTCATGCCTTCCAAAAATTGCTGAAGTGGTATTAGCCGTCAACCCTTCCAAATGGGTTAGAAGTCCAGAAGAGTTAAGGATAAGTTCATTTTTCTAATAGGAAAAGAACCAATAATTTCTATAAAATTTACATTAAGTCTAGCCTCTGACTTCTGTTAGAAGCATTTGTAGATTTAGGGTTTGAAGCATCTTATTAGAATAAGTCTTCAACTATTAGGCATTTTTGCAACCTTGTGCTGCTATAATCTAAGTCCTAGATTTTTAATAAAATTCCAATTCAAAATTTTATTATATTTGATCTTAAAAATGTAAATCCTAATAATAAGATAGTTAGAATGCTTATTGGGCACTAAAAGCATTTCCTACTTAACCCTAATTAGTCTCTGAAAATAACTCTTTCCCTTTTGAAGCATTTCATATTGAAATTCCAAATTAGCAATCCTTTGAAATAATCTTTGAAATCTATTGAAATAAAAGTCTATTTCTTTAATCGAGAGTATTTCTAAGAAGAGATTTATAATTCTTAAGATGTAATTAACTATTAGGGCTTTCCTTTATAGAAAACAATGAACCCAATATAAAATAAACCTTGTCCTACTTTTTCATGTAATTCAAGAGAAAAATCTCTCGAATATTAAAAGACCCATTAGCCTTAGGAATCCTTATTAAATATTGAATCCATTATATAATACCATGTTTATATTTTGAGATAACATGTTTATTCCTTAATGATGTATTTGATTACATAAATAAGAAATTTATAAAGTACATGTGGTGTCATAAATTTTCACCACAAAGATATTTTTTGAAGACTCCATTGGGGAATAGTTCATCTCTCTATCTTTAGAAATAAACTTTTTTTTCTATACATCGATAATGCACTTATGTTTTTATAGGTCAAGATTATCTCTTGTTCCATTGAGTACCTCTCCATTTCATCCTTGGTAGAGTATACTCAACATCCACTAAATGGATTATAGAACATCCCTATTTGTTAAAATCAAATAAGAGGGTTTTATAACTCATACATTGCCAAAAATAAAATACTTCTTTCAAAAGCTCTAGCCATAATAAAAAATAGTTAAATTTTTTTAATGGGAAAAAAACTTTTCTTTTGACTACATTATGTTAATTACAACTTGTTTTAATTTATTCAATTTTCTTGTTTCAAATACAAAAAATGGTTAGATAGCTCATTTTTTCCACTATATTCTGGATTAACTATTCCATTGATAGTAGCAGATTACTTAATGGCTTCTCCATCAAATTTGGAGTTAGCTTTGAAGATTTGAACATCACTACTAATGGAGTGACTCTTGCTACTGTTAGTGACATGGTTGTTACAAAAAAAAGCTTGCTTTGGAGATTTTTAGAGTGTCATGTAGTATTCCTACCATTAATAAGGGAGTGACTATGGAGGCCCTTAAGAAAATCCAAATAGGCCTTATGTGAAAGAAAGCAAAACTGCCTATTTAAGAGGCATCTACTCTTCTCTTTCCCAACACATTTGAGATAGGTTCCACTTTTGAGTCTTCAATATGACTAAAAGTCAAAAGAAAAATAGAGATAGAAGGTTTAAAAGGTAGGCTCTTAAGGAGAGAGAATAAAAAGAGATGCTAGAGATTGAGCAAGCTATGGTGAGGGAGAGGTATACCCTTCCAGATACTTTTCCTCTCCTAGGAGGTAGCAAATTTCATCATTTTCCTGTAGCATAGGGAGAGAAAGTTATATCTATAATTGTTAGTTCTCCACCTCACCCCTTTTCCTATGAAAGTAAAAAATAGCTTTAGATTTGTGAATAGGGAAACCCATGGTAGATTGTAGTAGATCCTTCATAGAACTCCTGGGTGCTCTTCTTACACTAAGGTGAAGTTACTTAGGGTCATGAGGGAATAGATCTATAGAGAGCTTAAGAGAGAGATCTTCGGGAGACTTATGACTACTCAAAATAAAGGAAAGGAAAAAAAATTAGTTTTCTCTAATAGAAGAAGAGCTTATTGGCCTATGGTTATTATACCATACCAATACCATCACTTAGGGAGGCCATTAACATGACATAGAGATCAACCAGCTAGCTCAAGGGGAAATAGAATTATCCCTAAGAAAAAAACTAAAAGGTTTATGTTAAAAAAGCCCCATTACCTTTGAGCTAATGACTCACTCACCATCATAGTAAAATAGAACACATGTTATCTAGATTACTAAAGAAAGGCATTCATCACCTTTATTCAGGCCTCTAATTGAAGTGTTGTCCTCATCTCACACCTCTAGTAGGGGGATACAATCTCTTATTGTATCTCTTTATAACAAAGAAATTTTAGATAGAGAGAGATACTTCAATTTAGGAGCCACTATAGTTATATAGGAAGTCCCCACCATTCAAGGAAAGCATGAGAGAGAGTGAGAGAGAGAGAGAGAGAGAGAGAGAGAGAGAGAGATCTGAAGTTAAACTTATGGATGTAGAATAAGAATCTGAATCCATCCTTGATGGCAATGGAATTCTAATTATCTAACAAAAAAATGGAAATCATTGTACGAGAGGATGAAAAGAAAGAAAAAAAAATGAGTAGGGGGTGGTGTTTTAATTTGGAGTCGATGGGACACCATGCTTATCTTAGGGGGTACTATTTAAAGTGATCGGTTATGACATTAAGGTATGATGTACCATCCTAAAAGAGGAAAACATCACCCTACAATGGACCCAATCACCTAATAAGGACTCTTAAGGCAGATGGGACTTTGTATATACCAGAGATCTTTTCCTAACTCTACATGGAAAAGTAAAGCAAGGTTTAATTTATGTCAGGTTCTTTAGTCCCTATGGAAGCAAGCTTCCATTGTTAATTACATCCTAGGAATAGGAATTTCCTAAGAAAATTTTTAATAAAAGTATTCAATTAATATCTCCAAAGATTTTAAAGCTAGACTATCAAAGGATTGAGTTTTTCATGAAAATCAAGTGGGAAAGTTCAAGTGGAAAGACCTATTCACAGATTCCAAAGGAAGATAAGTAGGGAGCCCTCATGATACTAGGAAGCCTAGTAAGTGCTCCAATCTATCCTATAGTGAGGTTCTATATATTGAAAGAGAGAGTTTATTTTTAATTGAGTTAAAATTTTATTAGAATGCTAGGGCTTATAGTCTATCAATACAAGATTGTAAAAATACCTAGGAGGTGATGACTTATACTCGTAGCCTGAAGAAAAAATAAATAGCCTCAAAACCTAAATCCAGGATGCTTTAACACAAGTTAAACACATGACTTAAGTCTAATAAAAAAAATGGGACATATTGGTTTATCTCCATAAGAGAGGATAAACCCATTCCAAGTCTTCTGGACTTACAATTGTCTGGAGTGGCCGCCAGCTAACAACTCCTACACTTTAAAATCATGTAGGATGACCTTATGTAAATGCAAGATAGTTGAGCTGTTATTTAATTAGGAAGGAAATTAGAGTCATAAACTCACTCCTTAAGAGACTAAATCATGATTGACATGAAATCATGACTTAAACTAATGCAAAAGTTATAATTTCTTATATCATTTTGACACGTTCATTTGGACTAAAGTTTGAGATAATTATGCCTAAATGCATGATGAAATAAGGTCATGGGCCAAATCAACATGACGAGGTGTTCTCCACTACAAGGGATGCCCTCAAAGGTCAAGCATACCTCTAATGTGCAAGAATGGAGACCTTCCCCATTCAAGAGCAAAATATAATGATATGCATGATTGTTAGAACATACATTATTCAGCTAAGGGGTTGCTAAATATTTTAATTATTTTGATTATAAACATATGCTTTAAAGTGAGGTTATGAGTTCTTTTAGAATTTAGTTATAGATTATTAGTGGAGATAGAAAAATTAATTTTATCCTAAAGAGCCTACTACATCCAAGCCACACATTTAATCACAAAACTTTAAGAAACTTATGAAAAGCATGCCACTTATATTGCACAAGCTAAACATGATAATCAAACATTCATAAGTTTCGTGAAAGAATGAAAGGCCAGTGTGATTGGATATCGCCGTACACTTCGGAAAAGAAAAGAAGTTGGGCAGCCAAGTTGTACCCTTATACAACCCAAATTACAACAGGATATTACAATCACAATTAAATAAATGCTATGGGGGTCTTCATTCTTCATCTTATTTTCTTCCTTTTGATTTAGTTTTAATCTTGGCTTTACAGGGCCTCCCAAGTCTTTGCTTTCTAGCCACTGCTCATACTAAGCCCCATGACACTAATCCTAATTCCTATTGCAAAATTACATGTTTATAAAAAGTAAAGTCTAACTACACCTGCAAAATAGTCGTTAGCTAAAAAAGCATTCAAACCAAGTAATTATATTTCATGAGTTTGGACTTAGCACCCTGCACATGGATTATGCTTAGGGGCATAAGCAGCATGTAAGAAAGAGCATTTATAATTATTATTCATTACTTCAGCAGCTCCTTCAGCATAATCTCCTGCATAAAATATCATTAGGCTAATAACAGCCTAACATCCAGCCTACGCATAAATAATCCTAACATCTAGTCTAAAATATTACATCACAAAATAAAACATAACATCACAAGATACACCATCCTAACTTAGAGCTAGAAGTTGTGACTTAGTATTCTAAAGTGTGTGCTAAGGTTTCGTGTGGTATGTCTTAGCTAGGCCCTAGGTTTATGATTATCTAAGGGTTTTGGGATGTTCAAATTACACATGAGGGGAGGTTTCACTTCAAGTTATTAAAAAGATTAATCAATTTTAAATTTATATATATATATACATAATTTTTACTTAACATTTACTTAACATCTAATTATTATAAAGACAAGAAAGAGGTTTGGCCCTCTTCATCCCTACCCTAAGTTATTTCTCTAAAGGCATGTTATTATGATTTTTTATTTCTTTTAGTGAATGATTTATTAAACATTTTATTAATCTTATGTTTGGGTTAATCTTAAAGAATCATATTCAAATATGAAAGGCATCTTAAGATTAATGAGATTGAATTACTATCACATGGATAATGTTACATCATCCTTTTCATCATCAACAACATACACATGCTTTCACTTTTTTACTTATACATGTAATATATTTATATTTTTGACAAACTTGACGCGTCTCAATGCATGTATTTTTGTAGGAAAGAAAGATTTAAATCCTTAGTTAAGCATATGTATACATGTATTAAAGATTAAGCAAGTATGTGCCATTGTTAAACCAGGGAAGTGAGGTAATCTAAGACCTCCTTGGGGATACTTAAAGCCTCGTATTCCCGAGATGTCTAGATTATATACTTGCTAAATTCAATACACATAAACATATACATATACATTAGAATGAAAATATTGCAAAAGATTGTATATTAGCAAATTATTTACTCATGTAAAGTAAAGCTCTATCCAAATTCTAGAACATATATGCATATGAATGAAATCAAGTAAGTACATGCCATTATTAAACCAAGGAAGTGACGTAATCTAAGTCCTCCTTGGAGCTACATAAAGCCTCATATTCTCATGATGTCCAAATGATATACTTATTAACATTCAAACACATGTAAACATACACATGAATCATGAAAATAGAACAATCATTTAACATATTTAAACTATAAGTGAGTATAAATCACATATAATATTCATAGTCAACATCACTCTAAATTTTCATAATTAGCTTATAATTTTGAAAATAATTTGAGATTTATTAGTGATAATAGCCATGCCATATAATAGGATTAATTCAACACATACAACTTATACATATATAATCATATTCAATTGATTTTTTTATTTGAAAATATGAATACATGATACACATGGCATACAAATTTATAATGATTGAAAATGAATGACTAAACATTGCCACATAATACATTCAATCACATTAATTCCTAAGGATAATCAAGTAAATAAATGTTCTTTAAGATTAACCAAAGTTGTTATGAAGTTTACTTTTTAGATTTGAATTATTAAAACTTAAAGAGGAGAAATGATGTTTTGTTATTTTGCCCCATCCCATGTTAGTAACTTAATGTATTTAAGGAAAAAATAATTAAGTAACTTTTATGGATTGATTAAGTTCAAGTCATTAAATAATTAATTTAATTTCTCCTTTCCTAAGCTTCTTTAATTTGATTAACCACTTAACCATGAGCCTCTAATGATATGCTAATGAGTAATTAAAATTTTCAATGCACTTAACAAGACCTAATGCAATGAGGCTTATACTTAAAGGTTAATTAAATTAAAGAAAGGAATAAATTAAATACTTATCTAGTTTTCTCACACCCATGGGTTAACCATAAGTTCTTTAAAGATCTTTATGTTATTGAACACATAAAGAGAAACCCATGAATTGAATTTGAATTATCTAAAACAATTATCATTTTTATTTGATTTGATTTTACCATTAATTTATTTAATTAACCTTTAATTAACATGAGCATTAATTAGCCCACCTATGAAAATGTATTTAGAAAAATAATTAGGAAAAATGCCCTAATTATTTCCCATCATCATTCCCACTATTAACAATGATTAATCATCATTAACCATTTACTTTTTACTATTTAGAATTTTAATAAATATAAAATTGATTAAGGAGGGTAATTATAATTTGAATTTAAAATTATTTGAATTACATGGCCAATAAATTCCAAGAAATTTATAGGATGCAGAGGACATCCCATAGAATTAATTCACCAAATTTGAGATCAATTGGCAAAGTAATTAAGTCTTAATTAGAGTAATTAGCCTAAATTTTAAATCATAATTAAGAACTATTTAATAACCAAACATTAGGGATTTTATTTTTATTACATTCTCCTATGATTACCCTTTCCAAAATGGGTTTACTCATATTTGTTGGATTTTCTTTTATAATTAGTTATGAATTTCCAAAGTTCTAGTCATTTAATTACAATTTTAACACTTAATTAACCTCCTAAATCATCGATGCTAGGAGGAAGCTGATGCGGTAGCGCTTTCCATATGGCATTGTGGGATAGGTTATTTAAAAAATCTGAGGTGACAGCTGACTTAGTGGTGGTCGACACGGTTTCGTCCCTGTTGTCCCATCTCTGATAAGACGGTCGGGATTAATCCAATGATTTCTAAGGAAATAAATCGGATAGTCTAGCGGAATAAATCATGGTCGTATGTTCTAATCATGCGAAACAGATGACCAATGATTTGTCATCCCCCGTCCACCGGAAGACGGATACCGTCCGTCTTCTGCCGCTTGATCCGAGCTCACCAGAGCTCGTAGAATGATGAGATCAACTCCAAAATGTGCAGGGAGGAGATCTAAGAAAATCTTATAGGGCAAATCATGTCAAAACAAAATTCATTTCATAAAATACCAACACCTAAGAAAAATCTATAGTTTTCCAGAGTGTTACCTCGCCAGAGCTAAAGACTAGCAGTCCATCAATTGAGGTAGCTTCATCTTGAAGAGACGAAGCCTAGTTGAGAAGATTTTGAGCCGCCTCATTGCCGATTCTTCTATGGACCGAGTGCCACCGTAAAGCTCACCAGAGTTGGTCTTGGAGTGCCTTCCAGTGATCAAATTGATCGAGGATCAATTCGTCTGAACTTGCCAGAGTGAGAGGAAGGTGTGGGAAGAGTTAATTTGAGTTTGGTGGAGTTTTGGTGATGTTAGATAGATAGGGCTCTCAATTTTGATCGATGGTTGGTCTCACTAGAGATGAAGAGCATTAGGGACTCGAGGAAGGGTCTAGGATTGCTCAAAATACTCTAAGGAAGCTCTATGTGATGTTTGAATGGATGGGGAGGAGTATACTCTCCTCCCCAAGTGAACCAAAGGCTGAAATTGGCTCAGCATTTGTCAGTTGTCCAGCCGAGGTAGGTGGTCGGAGGTGGCAGTGGACTACTGAGGTGGAGGTGCTTGAGAGGCTGAGATAATGACATGAGGTGTACCTCCTCCTCCAAGTGAACCAATGGAGAACCAAGGGTGAGTTTACCCTTTCATGGCTGAAGGTTGAACCCAACAACCTTGGGTTAGGTCAGGCTAATGGTCCATATGTCTAAGAATGGCCAAAGGTGGCTGCCAAGCTTGGAGATTGGGAGAACCCCTTCAAATGGGGATTTTATCCCATTTTGGTGGCTTGGTTCAAGGGTTTTAAACCAAACCGGGTTCACCATGGCTTGGGTCCACTTGGGCTAGCCCATGGTGACCCAAGGATGAGTCATGCCAAGTTTGGTTGGGTTTGGACTTGGTTTGATATGGTTTGGCTCAATTTAACTCATATGAGTCAAATGAGATTCAATTGGGCTAGGTTGACCAATTGGTCAAATTGGATCAAACCAAGGTTTGGATTTGTTCAAATGATCATTTGGAATGTATTAGTTTAATTGATTTGGTTTAATTTGAAGTGGATTTGATTTGATTCATATGGGTTCATTTAGGTCAAATGAGCTAAGTTGATCAATGTGGTCAAATTGGCAAATTTGCTTGGGTGGAGGGTTAGTTTAGGTTCAACTAATCATTTGAGAATGATTGTATGTGTTGATTTGAATCAATTTAGATTTGGAAATGATTTGTTTCAATTGGAAAAATACCCTTTAGGGCAATCTGGGCTAAAGGAGTCAATTGGGTTCAATTGAAGGTTGGATCATGTTCAATAATCAATTTATGATTGACTAAAGGCATTGGTTTCAATCAATTTTGTTTTGTATTTGATTTGACTCAATTTGGCTCTTTAGGTCAGATTGGATAAATTTGGGTCAAGTGACCAAATTGGCTTTGTTTGGTTCAATTAGTGGTTGAGTCATGTTCAATACTCAATTTATGATTGATGGGAGTCATTGATTGCAAACAATTAGAGTTGGAATGAGATTTAGTTCATTTTGGTCCATATGGGTTAATTGGGTCAACTTGGATAAAATGATCAAATTGGTTTGGTTTGACCCAATTGATTGTACTTAGGAAATCAAGGATGATCAACAATCATTATAGAAGAGATTAGATGAATTGATTCAATCTAATTTGAGTTGAATTGAAGTTTAGTCAATTTGGTCATTTATGCCACTTTGGATCAAGTGGACTATTTGGGTTGATTGAGTTGAATTGGATGTTGAGAAGGGTTCAATGATGAATTTAGGGTTGATTGGTGACCTCAATTGTAATTGATTTGGGTTTGATTTGATTTTGGTTCATTTGGACCCTTTAGGTCAAATGGGCTAACTTGGGTTAATTGGATTCATTTGAATTGATTGGTTTGATTGTAAGTATTAGAGGAGTTTGAAATGATCTATTGAATGGTTTGAGTGCTTTGTGATAATCAAAATGGATTTTATTTGCTTGAATGGGTTTTGGGTTGGATCCATAGGATCATGGTGGAATTAACTTAGGTTAGGGCTTAAACCAATTTAGCTTGGAGGTCGGTTGTGTTGGCTTGAGGTTTGTTTTGGATAAGTGGATAAGCATAGGTCTTGGTTTAGTCCATAGAATAGGTAAGACATATTTGTCCTAAGGTATATGCCTTCTTAAGTCTCTAGGCTTGCGTTTAGTGTTCTCTTAATCACTAGAAATGTCCTATAACTATGAAAATCTAAGTTCCTAGAAGGCTCCTAAGTCTAAGACTAGAAGAATGAGTCTTTACTCTAAAAGTGAGGTCAACATAGGGTTCAAGAACACATTTACTTAGATCAGGACAACTTATTAGATGATTTCCCTAAGCTACCCATGGCATATGTATTCATGGTAAATATGAGGGCATCTAACAAAGAATAAGAAGAAACCTAAGATAGTACAAAAAAAGGGTCATATATATGATCCCACATAGGAGTTGATCCTTCAGTTACAAAAAAAGAATGATTAGATTTTGAGGATGGAGAGAAGATGGAAGAGATGATTGCTACTAGCAATCACTCCAAAGTTTGACTCCTACCTCTTCTTAACCACATTCTCTAGAACAACTGGAAGAATCTGATCCCACATAAGAGAAGAAGCTTTGTTTAGGAGAGTATCACCAATAATGTAATATAATGCTGATGCATCTCTCAAAATTGACTTAAAGTCTCTAATGGAATAGCAAGTGATAAAGGTATTGGCACAATCCTATGGTACAACTCTAATTCTAAAGGGTAGACCCTACCTTGAGAAATATGATTTTGTACCATACCTAATGGGATTTGTACCTCCTCCTTTAAAAGTTTTTGATGGGATGGTCAATCCTAAACAACATTTGGCACATTTTCATGCAAGTTGTTGCAATGCCAAAGGAAGTAATGTCTTATTGTTTAGGCAATTCGATAGTAGTTTAACTAGGGTTTTCTTTGATTGGTATGTAGAGATACCAAATTGTTTAGTATACAATTTCACTGAACTAGAAAACATGTTTGTAAAGCAATTCACTAGCACACAACACCACGTTACTATAGGTGACCTAGTTGTTGAAAAGCAAAAGCTAGGTGAATCCCTTATAGATTATATCTTAAGATGGAGGATTTTCAGCATCAAGTGCGAGCCTTAATTACATAAACAACACACTATAGAAATAATCCTATAAAATATCCATGGTCCCATGACCTTCCTATTAAAAGGTTTTATTATTAAAACTTTTGAAAAATTATTAAATAAGGCTTCTAGCCTGCAAGAAAAAGCCCCTAAGATGTAATTCCTACGAGATCAATCCACTACAGAACCATCTATACCTAAGAAAGTGCTAGAAAAGAAGGCAATCAATGTCTCTATAGTGGATAAAGGCAAAGCTCCAAACCAAGTCCAGGTAGCGTGGCCTCCACCTTATAGGTCATCTCAATAATAATTATCACCACCAACTAAGAAAGCTCTCACTTTCCATTTCAGTGAAAGAATGAACTAGACTTATTATTTTAAGATAGAGGAAATGAGGAATACTATTAAAAATTTAAAAAAATAGCAAGATTTCAAGTTGTCTGGTCCAAAAAGGGCAGAAAAAGTCAGCAAGGTTAATGACCCAAATTATTGTTCATACCATTAGATGTTAGGTCATACCATTGAAGACTAGTTCACTCTCAAGAATTGGCTTGAAAGAAACTATTAGAAAGGGTTGGTGATAATTCCCAAGGAATACCTTATGGACCCTTGACAAGGGTCCATTAAGATAATCACAGTTAAATCTTCCACTTCTTCTAGTTCATCTTCTCTGAATGATTGGGATATATAGTCTTATCCCATTTTTCTAAAAAATAGTTGATAAAAAATAATTTTTTTATATATGATTAAATAAAGACCTAGAAGAAGATCATCTAGATTGATCCATCGACATCAAAAGACTTAGTTCTTCCTCAACCCCATTCAACACCATCAATTGTCTAGATGACTGGAGAGAGTGGTGAGAGAGGAATGCTTATTGTATTAGAGAAAATTTTATATGATAGGATGGAAAGGCTAGGCCTTACATCCTATTATCCTTGTATACATTTTTAAAATATGATTAAAAAGCTTGTTGCTAAAGGCATTTCTAATGTTCTAACTATTTCTGATGATCATGTTGTGAATAAAGGAAAACAAGAAAATAAAAAAGAAACTTCTCATACTGATTGTGATATGCTTTGTGAATCAGGGTCAGAGAGTGAGAGTTCTTTGACTAAATTACAAGGCAATCCTATTAATATATAAGTAAAACTTTTAGATTATGATCAGTCTATAGAAAAAAGCATCAGTAATGAGGGACAAGTTGACATGACCCATGCATCTGATTTAAGAGATATCACTAAAGTTAATCTCTATAATGGAAAAGTCTTACCACCTCACCTAGCACCTCCTAAGGACAAAAGGCAAACAAATTGTTGACCAATGTCCTGAATGTCCACAAAAAAACCAAGTAGTTGAATCAGCTATCCCCAAGGTTGACTACAATATTTTAGCCCATCTTAGAAAATTTCTTGCTAGACTAAGCATTTATGACACCCTTGTTCTATCTAAAGAAATGAACGAATCATAGTTTAGGCATTACTTGACCTAGAAATATGCCCGACACAGCTAATCGTAACTTCCTTAAATGAGGCTTGTTTTTTTAAAGAGATTCCTAGAGTAACTTTCTCCGATGAAGATTTGCTTTCGGGAACCACAATTCATAATCAACCCCTTTATAATTCTATTAAGGTGGAAAATATTAGACTATCAAGAGTTATTGTTGATCCTGGTGCTTCAGTCAACATCATGAATTCCAAAACATCATCATTTTTTAGGATTGATAAAACAAAGGCATAGTTCTAATAAAATATTATTAAGGGGGTTTAAGAGAAGGCTTTGAGTTCAATCACTTTATTATTTGATATAGATGGGTTGAAAATCGAAGAAAAATTTTATATTATTAATTTAGAGACATCCTTTAATGCTCTCTTAGACATGCCATGGATACATGAGTATAGAATGATTCCTTCATCACTCCATTAGTATATTAAGTACATAAGGGATGGAGTAGAATCTACTATAAAATGTGATATGCAACCATTCTTTATTCATGAGATTAAACTTTATGAAGATGATGCATTATTTTAAAAGGAAAAATACCTTATTCTATGAAATCTAGCATTATTGAGGCACCAAAGAAAATAAAAGAAGATATCATAACAAATAAAAAACAAGAATAGAAAGAAAAGAAGGGAAATAAAAAGAAAAAGAAATAGAACCTCCATAATTTAAATTGATTTGAAATCTAGCGCTGATGAAGGTTCCAATAAAAAAGATGTTGCAATAAAGTTTGAGATCTCATCAAAATTAGATAGTGATAAAGAACAAATACCAGCATCAAAGGATGAACCTGAATTATCTACTTATGAAGAATTGAAAAGGTATATGGGCACTTTAACTTTGACTCGTTTATCTCAAAATAAAATTTTACACTTAGAAGTTAAAGTAGCCCCTAACTTTTCAGAAGAGGTTGGGAAGTTATCAAAGTTTTATTCTATACCTAGATCTTCAGGTTTAGAAGTAGATTTAAAACTTG
This sequence comes from Cymbidium sinense, assembly GCA_021442155.1. Lineage (NCBI taxonomy): Eukaryota > Viridiplantae > Streptophyta > Magnoliopsida > Asparagales > Orchidaceae > Cymbidium > Cymbidium sinense. The sequence goes on from CM038229.1 coordinate 33,105,730, forward strand.
AAGATCCATCTTCCAATGAAATAATATAACTACCAATTGAATGGTATCTTGACTGTGTTAAGAAAGCTATAAAACATGGTTTGATTCCTTATGCTTGGCCCAAAGATATGCTCAATGCATGAAAAGTTTATATAATACTAAACATAAAAACTTAAAATCAAAAATTGGTGTTGGGTTCGACATCATTGGACCTTAGATAATGAGGAACATTGCTTAATGATAAGAAATCGTATGGAATCTGATCAAAATTTTGGAATTCTATCTATCCCTTTAGAAGAGTTTTATCTTGAAACATCAGATAGTTAAGATGATTGGTTAATTCAAAATGCACCACCATACTTTGAAGAAGAAATAAAATTCACTATTGAAAAATTAAAAGATATCAACTTAGAAACTCAGGAAGACCCAAGGCCAACTCTTATTAGTTCATTATTGGATCCAAAAGATTTTGAAGAGTTGATTAATTTGGTTTATGAATATAAAGATCGATTTGTGTGAAATTATGATGAAATAACAAATTTATCGCTAGATGTTATAGTTCACAAACTAGAAATTAAACCAGATGAAATTCCAGTAAATCAAGCTCCTAGACGCATGCATTTAGAAATTGAGCAACATGTGATTACTAAGTTAAAAAATTAATTGAGGTCAATTTTAGACAAGAAAAGTAGAACCCTTCCTGGTTAGCAAGCATTGTCCTAATAAAGAAAAGAATGGCCAAATACTCTTTTGCGTAGATTTTTAGAGACTTGAATAAGGCTTGTCTTAAAGATGAGTTCACACTATCATTACTTGAACTTATAATGGATCTAGCATCAACGCATGAAATATTTTCATTCATAGATGAATCATCTGAGTATAACCAAATAAAGATGGCCCCAAAGGATGAACATCACATGGTGTTTAGAACTCCTAATGGGATATTATGTTACATGTTCATGACATTCAGTCTCAAAAATACTGAGGATGCCTATCAAAGGGTCATGAGTAGAATATTCAATGATCTAATTCATAATCAAGTTGAGTGATATATTGATGATCTAGTCGTTAAAATTAAAGAAAGAGAAAATCATTTTGATCTATGAATTATTTTTTAACGATTATGCCATTACAACCTTAAAATTAAACCCTCTTAAGTGATCTTTTTAAGTAACTTTAGGGAAGTTTTTAGTATTTGTAATGAGGCACCATTAGATCAAAATTGATCCTGAAAAGATAAAAGCTATCATGGAAATGTAGCTACCTAGAAGTTTTACATAGTTAAGAATATGGGAGACTTGCATATTTAAGAAGATTTATATCAAACTTATCCAGAAGATTCCAACCATTTGCGAAATTAATGAAGAAGGATTCTAAATTTATTTAGGATGAAAAATGACAAAGCACATTTGGGAGTTTAAAATAATATATGATGAATCCTTCTATTTTGGATGCCCCGATCCCAAAGAAGCCATAAATTTTGTAAAAAAATTGAAGCTTTAGATGAATCACTTAGAGCTTTATTAGCTCAAGTTAATGAAGAAGTGAAGGAAAATTCCCTTTATTATCTTTGCCCCAGATGCATCCTAATAGAGATGAATTATCCACCTATTAAAAACTATTGTGTAGCTTTGGTTTTCTCCACTCAGAAACTAAAGCATAATATACTTTCACATAAAGTTAATTTAATTTCAAGACTAAATCCTTTGCAATATCTTATGACCCACTTGACATTGTCTGGACTTCTAGCATGCTGGTCAATGATTTTATTGCAATTTAAATTACATTTATTCGTCTTTGTCTTGTAAAGATCAAGTTGTAGCTGACTTTTTAGTAGCCCATCCTTTACCCGAAGGTTCTCCTTTGAATGATGATCTTCTAGATACACATATCATCAATTTAAAGAATGAAACTAATGCCACATGAGAGTTATACTTTGATTGCAGCATCATCAAAAGAAAAATAAAGAGTAGAATTCTTCTATCCTAGGAAGATAGGGATTGGAATGATTTTTATAATTCTAGACAAAGGAATGATGCAATATTCCTATCATTTGTCTAAACCCTACATCAATAATGAAGCTAAATACAAAGCTCTTATAATTGGGTTAGAGTTAACAATCCTAATGGATATTAAAAATATTAAAATTTTTGTAGATTAACAATTTGTTATTAACCAAGTGAGTGGAATCTATAAAGTTTTGCACCCAAAGCTTTTCAGTTATTACCAATATACAATAAAATTTCTTGAAAAGATTCTTTTTTTGATTTTGTATAAAATATCACAAAGATAATTTTATAAAATATCACAAAGAAATTGCATGTCCACAAAAAAGAGTCTATCTATATAGGGTCAAAATTAATAAATTCTATCACCTAATAGATTTAGATTACATGAACTGAAAAATAGAAAAGCTATGAATAACCACCCTTAGTGAAGGCTATAAAGAGCGTGACTAGAGGAAACCATTCATTGACTATTTGAGTGAGGGGAGGCCCCCTGAAAATAAGTCATTAGAAAATCAAATTAAGAAACATGCCTTATCTTATGCATTAATAAATCATGTGCTATATCATAGGTCATCTGATTAGCTATGGCTACGTTATTTGGATAAGCAAGATGCCCATAAGATTGTGATTGAGGTACATTCAAGATTGTGTGGTGCTCATCAATCTAGACTTAAAATAAAATTAAAAATTTAATGATTTGGATATGATTGGCCATTGATGTTAAATCATTGCATGGAAATTGCATATCATTTCCATTAATGCCAAATGCATGGTGTGGTACTACATCAGCTTCTTAATGTATTATACCCAATGATTTCCTCTTGGCCCTTTGAGAGTTAGGGTACTAACATCATAGGACCTATTAATCCTACTTCATCAAATGGACATCATTTTATATTAGCTACAACTGATTACTTTTCTAAGTGGGCTGAGGTGATTCCATTGAAAGAAGTGAAAGCATATCCTATACTTAAGTTCTTTTAGAAACAAATTGTATATCATTTTGGCATTCTCGCCAAATCATATATGATAATGATTCATCATTTAAGTCTATTAAGATAAATCACTTTATGGTTAAACATAACATTGATTGAAGATATTCGGCCATCTATTACCCAAGAGGAAATGGATTGGCCGAAACATTTAATAAAAATTTGGTATGATATCTAAAAAAGATAGTTGATGAAAATAAACGTTAGTGGCATGAAAAGTTGGTTGAAGCCTTATGGGACTATTAGACCACATATAACACACCAACTCAATCTACAACATATGCTTTGGCTTTAAGAACTGAAGATATCCTTCCATTGAAAATACAACTACCTTCTTTGAGTATTGTAGTTAATAAAAATATTATAGCAGATCAAAATCATAAACTTTCTTTAGTTGAACTTGGGAGCCTTGAAGGAAAACATCTGAAAGCTCAACAAGACCTTGAACTTTACCAATCACATATGGTTCGGTCTCACGATAAATTTGTCCATCCTAGAACTTTCCAAGTAAGAGACTTGGTCTTGGTTCTTAGAAGACCAATTTTAGCTCATCGCATGATAGGCAACAAATTTGAGCCAACATGGGAATGACCGTTGTGGAGAAAGTCTATAAAGGAGGTTGTTATCAATTGATAACTTGTAATGGGTGAAAGTTTGATACCACCTACTAATGGATGTAACTTAGAGAAATATTATACATAAATAGTACTTCAATTTTGAAAATGATGCTCAATAAAATTATGTTTATCTCTATTTTTGCAATTTATTCAGATCCAAATATTATCTCTTTTAAATTTGAATTTTATCTATAAATTATATGTAATGTCTTTTAGACCATTGGAAATTTCATCAAAACCCTTATGGACATAATTTTTTTGTTCATGTAAGATGGGAGTAAACCATTCGTGGTACCCTTCCTATGTATTTTTATAGGTTTGAAGTAAGCCCTTCATGGCACTCTTCCTACTTTCTATATGTTAATTGTAAACCTTTCGTGGTACCCTTCCTATGTATTTCCATAGGTTTGAAGTGAGCCCTTCATGGCATCATTCTCGCTTTCCATATCAAAAAGACTACATAGGTTTAGGATTAAGTCACTATGACCCTTTCCTAATAGTTAAAATTTGAGGATTAGGATTAAGTCATTAAGACCCCTTTCCTCATTTAAACTATTTAATCAAGAATTAAGCCATGAAAGGCCCCCTCTTAAATAGTTACTTCAATAAGAATAAGTCTCTTAGTAGGCATCTTTTCTAAAAGATAAGGATAGGACTAAGTCACCAAAGACCCCTTCCTATCAAAAGGACTATATAGGTTTAGGATTAAGTCATTAAGACCCCTTTCCTATTAGTCATAACTTGAGATTTAGGATTAAAATCACTAAGACCTCTCCTCAATTCATCTATTTAAGTAATAATTAAGTTATCAAAGGCCCCTTCTTATTAGCTAACAAAATAGAAGTAAGTCCTTTAACATGCATACTTTCAAGAAAAAGGATATGATTAAGTCATTATGACCTCTTTCCTTTTTAAGTTATTTAGGTTGGAATTAAGCCACTGAAGGCCCCTTCTTGTTAGCTAAATTTCACTATATTAAGATTTGAGACATTGTGACCCCTTTTCTAGTTTAAAATAAAAGAAATTAAAGAATGGAAATAATCCATTCTAAAACCTCATTCCTATATATTATTTAGGCTAGGAACTATGTCCATGTGACCCATGCCTATTAGACAAAATTTATAGGATTAGGAACTAAGCCATTGAAGGACCTTGTCCTCAGCCTAGCTATTTAGGTTGGAATTAAGTCATTAAAGACCCATTCTTAATAGCTAACCATATAAGATTAAGTCCCCCAATAGTATCTTTTTTTATTAAAATTGATGTAGTTTGGAGAAGAGGTATCCATATTAGCATCCTCTCTAACTATCATTTCTATATAGAAGTAAGTATCCATAGTGGCATTTTTTTATAGGAAAAGAATACTTTAAGTTCTACCTTTATCCTTTCCTTAGAATTGGCTAGTCATTTAGACTACCTCTAGGTTAATCTCACGTAGAAAGATATGAATCCTAGTGTTTTATTTCTAAGTTAGCCTATCAAAATTTTATTGTTATCAAGGTAACAATAAGTCCTTTGATGGAATTTTCTTTGACTACCATAACAATATTAAGATTAGATTCCTCATTGCGTCTTTACTTAATAACATCTCTATTTTTCTCAGAAACTAGTGAACTTAAATCTCTAAGAATGAATCATTCTAAATCAAAGCAATTTCAAGCATGATTATGCCTATCTTTCATAATCAAATTTAATATAAAATTGAAATCAAAATCAAAACTAATTTTAATTTCCAAATTTTAACACCAAATTCAAATTCCTTATGCTTGTAATCCTTATCGGATATGTTGATTGGATCGGTTAACACCAATATGTGTTGGGTACTTTAATTAGTACAACATACATATTGGGGGTCCATTTATTTACCTCATTTTGTATGAGATTGACATCATTTCCAATTCTAGTAATTAGAATACATAATCACAAATTAGAGATTTCCTAACTAGGCACTTATAACACTATACTAAGCTATCCTAGTAAACCTTTCTAGGATTTAACATAACCCAATAAGGATTAGGTAAATCCTAACCAAACTTAAAATTAAACTCAAAAATAGTAAAATTAAACACATTATAACTGGATTTTAAATCCAATTGAGCTTAGACTAAGATAATTCAGGGTAGTTAACCCAATTATCTTTTTTAAGCTCAAAATCACCTAAACCCAAAGAAATTCAAATAAAATCAAAATAAATTAAAATTAAATCAAATAAAAAGTATAAAGTCTATACATGAATATAAATTGAATTAAAAATAAATTCAAATGAGAGTTAAAATGGTCAATCATTTAACCTAAGGTTGACTTTATGTGGGACCCACCAAATCAAAGGTCAATCCATCAAAATTTGACTAAACTAAGTCATTCTAAGGACTTAAAATCATCAAATGAATATGTTTGAACATAAATATAAATGAATCTAAATTTAATAAGATGTCAAATGGGCTAATTAGATCATTTGATCCAAATGAGCCTTATTGAAATCTAAATCAAAATAAAATGAAATTAATTCAAATAAAATATCTTAAATCATTTTAAAATTATGCTTCAACCATTTATTGGGTCTAATTTAACCAATTTGATTATTTAAACCCAATTAAATCTTTGTGACCCATTAAACCCAATTTTGGTCAAAGTGGGTTTAAATTCAAAAAATAAACCATAAATGAAATGAAATTAATTGATCTAAATCATCTCAAATACTTGATTAAATACAATTAAAAGTTAAATACATTATAATTAAGTCAATTTGGTCATTTGACTCAATTGAACTCAACCTAATCCATTGAAGTCAAAAAGAGTCAAGTTGAAATAAAATTAAAATTAAGTGTTAATCTAATAAAATCAATCAATTTCAAAAATCATAAATCATCAAACAAACATAATTGTAACTTAATTTAAATCCCAAAGTATTCAATTAAGCTAGGAGATCTAATTTGATTCATCTTTAATAAAAAGAGTCAAACTAGCTTAAGTTAAATTAAAATCCCATCGATTAATTGGCCTCTAAGCTTTTCTATGGGCAATTAGACACAATTATAACTTAAATATAAATATATTTATCAAATGATTTAACCAAAATTAATCCAAAGCGAATGATAATCAAATGAGTCAAATGTAAACACTTAAGCTTAAGTCTAACACAATTTAACTTGAGTTTGACTCATGGTTCACCTTAGTTTAACCTTGCCAACCAACCATCAGTCCAAAAGGGTGTTGATGTGACACCATGAAGCCAAGTGGTCCCATGGAGGGTGAGGTGGAGTATGAGAGGAAGAAAAGTTCAAATTCTTGCCATGAAGTCAAAACCAAATACACTTTCTTCATCTCTACTCCACTCCTCATCTTAACTGATTTGGATTGTTCCTAATCAGTTAACCACCTCTTAGAGCTAGCCTCTAAAGATGGCAATCACCATGGCCAACTCATTTTTGAATTCTCCATAAGATATGCTTTTGGACATATATGGAAAGAGAGGGAGGATGCATCCTAGAGGCAATCTAAGTATTCACACACATTCCTAAGGTAAATAGGAGAAGAAACGAACTCTCCCCTTGATCTCCACCTTTGACAAGCTGGATTTTGACCAAACCTGCCATCAAACAAGTGGAGCTCAACCTCCACAGCGATTGATAAGGAGGTAGCTCAATTCCTCTCTCCTAGAGGTTTGCCACATCCCAACGAAGGTGTTTGAAGCATTTCCACTACTGAGGATCGACGTTGGTGAGGTATGTCTCAAACCTGACCGCCCCCAATTGCACCTTGGTCCTTTGTTAAGTGAATTTGCATGTGGATGAAATCAAAACTTATGGATTGGCTAAAAATTAATCCATATTCATTTTGCAATCAAAATTATGAGAAATCATAGTTCACCAGATTTTACCCCCTTTTGGGTGGACAATTATTAATTTTCACCAACGAGAACAGAGATGAAATTGTGGTTGTCCATTCCTTCTATTTGGAATGGATGGTCGTGATCGCGCTAGATGAAATTGAGTTTTAAACCCATTAAAATCATAGATTAAATGAGAAGTATCTAATGTTTTATTAGATGGGGTCCGTATTAATCTTGCATGTCATCTCCTTTTGATGCGAGATCCATGCGAATCTCGCGTGGCCCAGTGGTGTCGCCCACATATAAATTGGCACCTAATTAAAGATAAATTAAAGAAAATTAAAAGAAAATTAAAGCCCCTAATTAATTCCTTCTAATTAAGGCTTAATTTAGATTATATGGAAATAATTAACACCTTAATTAGTTTATACATATACATATATATATATATATATATATATATATATATATATATATATATATATGCGTATTGATTAAGATGAAATTTAAAAAAAATATTAAATTGGCAATGAACCCCACTTGCCATAAAAATTTTAAAGTCAAATGACCTCTCGATAAGTTGTAGAATTTCCAATCTCTAGGTCAATTTAAATGAAATTAAAAAAAATTAATTTGACCAATTTGAAACACTTTAAATAACTTCAGAGGACCTTAGAAAACTTTCTTAACCTTTTAAAGTTGGAAAAGGTAATTAATCTCTTCATTTAAGAGTTATAGAATTAATTAAGAATAAAATAAGCTAATCAAATCCTAAATTATTAAAATTATGAATTCAAAATAAAATGAACATTTATTTGATAATTAAAAATTATCTACCTCTAAATTTTAAAGAATTTATCAAAAATGGAACTAAATTAAATTTACTCAACACTGAAAGGAAGGCATTAATGTTGGGTATAAATGATTAAAATCAAAATCAATTAACTTAAATAATCTAGAAACTAAAGGTGGCTCAGATTAGGTTTGAATCCTAAAATAGTTCATTCTATGAGGTTCGTATGTTATGATTGTTAACCAAAACCTTATCTTAAAGGTTTAATGAAATAATGAATCATTAACCTAGGATGTTCACTTAAAACTAATTTATGCAATAAAGTTAAATGCATATATTAATAAATGTCCTAAGTTATGAAATTTAAAATGTAATGAAATAATTGAATAATGAGACCAAAACTTTTAAAGTAAGCATAAACTTAAATTAACTTAAGTTAATTTAAAATAATTAAATTAGATCGTTCAAACTAATAACAATTATCATTAACTAAATAAATGAATTAAATCAACTTAATCATATTAAATTGATTGAAGTAAAATATATAAAACAAGACAATTATTCCTTAATCAAATCAAAGGAACATAAGATCAAATATAATGCCAATTTATGAAATTATGTTCACCTTAACAAATTAAATAACATAAGTCATCTAAAATTTAATGAAAACCTAAAGGAAGAAAGTAAACATTAAATTAAGGTAAATTAAATTGAAACATAAAAAACTTAAAACAAACAATCAAGATAAATAAAATGAAGTAAATAAAATAAATTTAAGTTTTGAAAATCTAAATGAGAACAAAAGGCAATCAATCAAATATTTAAAATTCAATAAAACTTGATTCTTAGTTGGTTAAGTCAAGATGCATTAATTATTTTGAATAAAACTCAAATAGAAAGAATAACCAACTTTTTATAAACACAATATAAAATTTAAGAACTAAACACTAATTAAGAATTTAAATCTTAATCAAATCATATAAATATCAATTTAATCTAAATTCAAATAAATCCTTTGAATAAATTGAAAAGAGATTAATTAAGATAGGTTCTTAGTGTGACCCATAGAATAATTTTTTTTATCTTTGGATAAAAATCTCATTCTATTAGGATTTAAGATGATGAATAGAATGGGTTTCGCCCAATGTAGAGTTTATTTTATTCTTTATTCTTTAAAACCTAAACTCCATCTTAACACAAAAAATAAATCTAAAAATGGAAATAAAATTTAAAGTTAATTAATTCATTAAAATTAAAATTCTCTAATGATAAATTGAACAAAACTTTTCATAACTAGCTATCATATGGTATATAGTCTAGACACCCTAGGTCACAGAGCTACTGGTATGAAGGAGGTCTTATTACCTCGAACTTCTCACTTAAAAATGGCACATACCTATAAAGCAAGATTATGAAAAGTAAAAGATTAAATTTTAAATTAAATCAAAACATGAACTTAAAAAAAGGCATAGTATAGACATACCACACAAGTCCCTTTCTCACACATTAGATTATTAGATCATCGACCTAAACTTAGGTTAGGCCTTTCATCTATGATATTCTATTATGTGAAATGAAGTGGTGCTTTTTCTTATTTTGTGGTGTAATATTTTAGACTAGATTGATAAGATTATTTGCCTGCTAGTATGGATGTTTGGGCATTGTTTTGGGCTATTCCTATTTTCTGCAGGGGGCTATACTTAAAAGGACTACTATAATAATAATAAAATAAATGATATTTACTTGCAAGTGTTGTTTAAGTCCCTAAGCTTAGGCCAATAGAATAAGTGGGCTTGGCAAACAACTAATGCGAAGCCCATATGTTTTAAATATAAACTATTAGTGTGTTATATGTATTTCCTCATATTTGTTTTGCATGGATTAGGAATTTATTTTTGGAATTTTAAAATATAATTTAAGTCTAGAATTATGTTAGGATCTATGGGGGTCTAAGAATAGTAGGAGATGACTCTACCAGCTGGTGGTCTTTTATGAAGCCCATAGAGATCCCTATAGAAGGTGACGATCCTCAAGAATATCCCATAGATCAAAACTTTTAGTTCTAGGTTGGGTTGTATAAGGATAGAGCTCGACATACTCATTTTCTCTTTCTTTAAGGGTGTATTGTGGTACCAAGCTGCATTGGCCTATTTTATTAATTTAATATGGATTCATTTGTTTTCTGGTGCGCAATAGAAACACATGATTTTTCTAAGTTTTTTTTTCTGTGATGAAATTCTTAGCACATTAAACTCTTAGCAAATTTAAATCTTCTCCCCCACTAAAACTTATACAACTCAAACATGAAATAAAAATGTATAACCTCTCTTTAATAAAAGCCCTAAGTATTACTTAAAGGCAACTAAAAATAATTAGAATTTGCAAACCATGAGAGCATATTATCCATTCTTCTTGAATTGAGTGCTTCACCCATTGCACATAGTAAACTTGATTTCTAGAGTCAATCCACTATAATATCTCATGACATAGCCGATGCTATCCAGACGGTTGGCACGATGGTCTTGATTTTATCACAGTTTGGCATCACATTCGTACCCCTCATTGTAGTGAAAGGACAAGCACTCAGGGACTTCCTAGTAGTACATCACTTCATGTAGATTCCCCGCTCAGTGATGATCTTCCCAATGAATAAATAATGAATTTAGGGGATGCAAACATTCACCACTGTGAGATCTACTTTGATGGTGTGACTTCCTCTCAAAGGGGAGAAGAATGACAATCTACTCTCCCAGGTAAGGCAGGGGTAGGGATAATGTTCTTCACATAAGACTGCGGTATGATGAGGTTTTCATGCCATATATCTATACTTTGCACCAACAATGAAGCAAAATATGAAGCTCTGATCGCCAATCTAGAGTTAGCCATCTCATTAGGCATCTAAAGTATCAGTATGCTTAGAGACTCATAGCTAGTTGTCAACTAGATCATCAGGTCTTATATGGTTCTAAAGCCCAAACCCCATCACTACCATAAGTACACCATGGAGTTACTGGCCTAGATTCCATAGGTCACAATGTATAAGTTCCCTCGAGGAGAAAATGTTATAGCTGATGCCTTAGCCAAATTCGCCAAAGAATTGGCATGTTTGGAAGACGAATCCATATCAATAGAGGTTCACAACAGACGAGTCCTGCCTCTTATTGGCATCGAACTCATCAAAAAATATGCTCTTAAGAGGGAAGTTGTTATTGCTGAAAAGGATGAAGAGCTAGATTAGGAGAAACCCTTCACTGATTATCCAAGTAAAGACAAACTACCTCAAGAGAAATCTTAAACCCATCAAGTAAAGCAGAGGGCACTCTCCTACACCCTCATGGATGGTGTCTTATATCGATGATCTTTCGATCATATGTTGTTACACTATTTAGACAAATGAGAAGCACATTATACCGTGATCGAGTGCACTCAGGACTATACAGAGCTCATCAATTCGGTCCCAAAATAAAATTTGTAATCAAGAGACTTAGGTATTACTTGTAGATGATGATATGGACATAGCAAAGTGCTACCACCAATGCCAAGTAAATGGAGTGGTTTTGCACCAACCACTCAACATTCTACATCCAACTTTAGCCTCGTGAACATTCGAGTGTGGGGTACCAATATAGTGGGTCCAATTGATCCTCCCTCATCCAAGGGTCACTGGTTCATTTTAGCAGCTATAAACTATTTCTCAAAGTGGACAGAGGCGATTCCCTTAGGGAAGTCAAAGCTCAGCATGTGCTCCAATTTTTCAAGAACCATATCATATATAGATTTGGAGTGCCCTGTCTAATCATATTTGATAATGGTACTGCTTTCAAAAGCACCTAGATCAATAACTTCATCGAAGACACAACATAGATTGGATGGAGGTACTCTACCATCTATTACCCATGGGCAAATGGTTTAGCGGAAGCCTTCAATAAAAATCTCATTCAAATACCCAAAAAAATGCTCGATGTCAGTAAAAGATAGTGGCATGAGCAGTTAGTTGAAGCTTCACGAGCCTACTGTACTATCGATAGAACTCCAATACAATCTACCATATTCTCCTTACTATATGGGTTCAAAGCCATTACCTTCAGAAGTTCTACTCACATCATTAAGGATAGTTGTGGGTGCTAAAATCACAGCTGAGAAAAAAATACTAAACTACGGTTGGAAGAACTTGAAGTTTGGAGAAGAGACACTTGCGAGCATGTCAAAACCTTGAGTTATAAAAAGCTAAAATGGTTCAAGCTCATAACAAGTTGGTCACCCTAGAGCTTTCTGAGTTGGAGAGCTTTTCTTAGTTCTAAGAAGACCAATTTTGGCCCATCATAAGATGGGAGGCAAGTTTGAACCTACTTGGGAAGCCCGTTCATCATATAAAATGTCTACCAAGGTGGTTTATATGAACTGGTCAACCATAAAGGTGAATGTCTGATGCTTCTGATCAAAGGGCTTTACCTAAAAAAATATTATGCATAAATAATATCTCAAATAATGTTTCCATCAATAAAAATTTCATTTTGATCGAATTTTTCTCCAAGTTAAAATATTTTTAATTACCAAAATCTTGATGTTTAGGGTAGGTGTAATGGAACCCGAACAACATCTTGACCCTTACTTGCATAATACAAGTACAAAATTACACATAAATACAAACAAATCAAACATAAACTCCATCACCTCAGACTACTTTAAGTTGAGATAAGACCCCTAATGGCCCTCACTTAGTAGCTTCTCTAGGTCAGGTTCGATTCATCACCTGGCCAGTTAATCACCCCAGGGATTATCTCTACCTAGAAAAATGTGAGTCCATGTGCTTTCATTCTGGCTTGACATTGCAAACTAATGATCCCCATTTTCCAGCTTGATGTACCTTATAACATAGCTAATAAGTCATCTTGATAGCTAATCATGCTCTTAGAGATGTGAATCCCCGAGCTTTCTCTTCGAGCAAGCTATCGTATGCTGGATAGGTATGAATACATATATCTAAGGATTAGGGTAACACCCCTAGTGGCTCCTCTTCCTCTTGACTACTTCAAGCTTGGGTTTAGTCTTTTTCACGATTACCCACTTGGCAGTCACCCTAGGTTGGATAGTAGTTGTCTAGCCAATGACAGACTATCCCAACGGTCAGTTCAGCTAAGGAGATGTGAGTCCCTGATACTTTCTTCCTAGATTGATCATCATAAACCAATAGTTAGGTTGGTTAGTGTTCTCCTTGCAGGAGACAACCCACCTGGTGGATAATACCTCTCGGATAGATGTGAGTCCTTGCGCTTTCTCTCTAAGTCAGCCACTATACACCTACAAGATTTATAATTCAGGGATCAGGATAAAACCCCCAGAGGTAACTTCCCTATGGGCATTCTATTTAGATTACATCCTCACGATCCCATTTAGACATGACTCAGGTTACTATCAGATTAGACAGTTTCCCTTTCCTTGTAGCCACCCATTTGGTTGGAAGCTCTGCACTCTGGATGCACGAACTATCCCTTGGGCTAGTAAGTCAAAGCCCTGTGGCTCCTTCTTTGTGTGGTCCATCACAAACCAATTGGAGACACACTAAATAAACAAACAAAAGCAAAACAATATCTCTTGAGGATTAGGGTAAGACCCCCAATGACTCCTTTTCCTAATTAGGCATTCTATCTTTTTGGGCAGTATCAGCAAAACTCCCTATAGGAATTACCTTATCTATTTAAGTTAAAATAAGACCCCCATAGGCCCTCACTTAGTAGTCACCCTAGGTCAAGTGTGACATGCTATACAATCGACAAGCTACCCCGGTGATTGATTCCTCCTTGGACGATATGAGTCCCCGAGCTTTCTTTCTAGTTCAACCATCGCAAATTGATAGACAACCCTTATATTGCATAGTCTCCACTATACGGCCTGTAAACTATCCCTTTGTGTCAGTAAGTCTAAGGTAAGTCCATGCTTTTAAAGCCTTTCCTTAGTGTGACTCATTACAAACCAATTAGGTATATATTTAGGGTTAAGATCATGCCCTCGAGGCCTCTTTCTCAAGTGACTATTTTAGGTTTAGATCAAGTCATTACAACCCCTCTCCTAATAGTTTCCTCTTTAGACTAGGTAACATCATCCTGTGGATGAGCAGACCACTCCTTTGGGCTAGTAAATCTAAGGCAGGTCTAGGTTCTTGTAGCCCCTCCTTAGTGTGGTCCATCTCAAACCAACAGGAAAATATCCATTCAATAATTAAATATAAATCAAAATCAACATGAATTACCAAAGTCAAACAAAAATTTATCAACTAAACCAATTAACCAAACTAAATCAATCAAATTAAACTAACTCTAATCTAAATCTCATTCATCCTAAACATGTCCTCATTCATGCCCTTGGCATGATTCAATCCCCAACAATTTCTTTTTGGTGTGTTTAATATAAAGACAAACTTTAAATAATCATCCTTAGCAAATCTTCATTCATGCTAATGGAATGACTTGATCCTTGGCAGGATCCTTCCTTGTGTCCTTGACATAAAATCAAATAGCAAGTAATTCAAACCAAATGCAGATAGTTCTCCTCTCATGCCCCCGGTATAAGATGCAATGAATTGAATTACATTAAAAATCTAAGTTTCCTTTTACCCCTTCATTTAGGTATGAACAATCTTCATTGATGTTCATGACCTTCTTGGATGCTTTTAATCATCTCAGTCAACACCAATACGTGCGGTGTGCTTTTTCATGACTTTTTGGAGGTCCTTTTCTTGACTTTACTTTTGGAGTGCTAGGAACCTTCTAAGCACCTAAATTTTCTTAGTGGTAGGGCAATTCTAATGACTAAGGGAATACTAAACTTCAGCCTAGATTTTACCTTAGGACAAATAGGTTTCACCAACCCTAAGGCTTGAACCTAGACTCATATCCATTCACTCATCCAAACTCAAGCTCATGTAGATGGAGATAAACCAACCCCAACCTATTCAACCAATCTTAATTGAATTGAGTTTTCTAATCCAAGCTCCAAGCCAAATTAACTTGGACCTTAACCGAAGTTAACCCCATCACAATCCTATAACTTAATTCAAACTCATTCAAATAAACTAATTCCAATTTGGCTTTCTTAATTGTTCTGATTATACAATAGATCGTTTCAAGCCAGTCCAACACTTCCAATCAATCCAATTGGACCAAAGGAGTTTGATCAACCCAAGATAGCCCATCTGACCTAAAAAGTTCAAATGAGACAAAACCTAATTAAGCCCAAATCAATTGCAAGCAAAGCCATCAATAAATTTTGAATGTATCATTGAACACATCCCAACCATCCATAACCCTAATTGGTCCAAGTTGGCTCCACCAAGTCATTTAACCCAAAGTGACCTAAAAGGGGTAATTAAGCCAAACTGTAATTAAACTCCCATTGGATCAAATCAAGCCATCCAATCACTTCATTGATGATTGTAGGTCATTATTAAAAATTCACTATAATCAATTGAACCTAATCAGGTTAATTTGACCCTAAGACCCAATTTGACCTAATTTGACCTAAAGGGTCAAATTGAACCAAATCAAATCTTAGACCAAATTGGTTGAAACCAATAACTCTAACTAATCACCAATTCAATATTAAACATGATTCAACCTTCTGTTGAACCTAATTTAGTCAACCCAATCGAATTAGCCCACTTTTCCCAATTTGACCTAAATGGACAAATCACTCCATAATCCAAACCAATTCAAATCAACTCCACTAATCAATTACAAATGACCAATTGAACATAAACCTAACCCATGCTCAAGCTAATTTGACTAATTTGGTCACATTGGTCAACATACCCAGTTGGCCCAAAATAAACAGTATGAGCCAATCCAAATCTAACCCAAATTGAATCAAACTAAACTCATTCACTCCAAATGACCAATTGAACTTATCTAAGTCATCAATTTGACCCAATTTGATCAAAATGGTAAACTTAGCCCAACTTGACTCATTTGACCCATATGGGTCAAGTTGAGCCAAACCCATCCCAACCAAAGTTAGCATGACTCATCCTTAGGTCACCGTGGGCCTGGCCAAGCGGGACCAACCCATGGTGAACTTGGTTTGGCTCAAACCCCTTGAACCAAACCATCTAAATGGAACAAAATCCCCATTTGGGTGGGTTCTCCACCCCCTTCCCCAATGGCAGCCACCTTTGGCTCTTCTTAGATAGAGGACCATTGACTCAACCTAACCCAAAGCTGCTGGTCTTAATCTTTGGCCAAGAGAACTTCACCCATGGATAATAATAGGTCCGCCTAAGGGAGAGTGTACACCTCATGCCAACCTACTACACTCCCTCATCCTCTCATCCTCAGCCACCTCAATAGTCCTCTACCATCTCTGGCCACCTACTCTGGCTAGACGGCTGCCAAAGGCTGAACCAATCCTAACTTTTGGTTTAGGTGGGAAGGAGAGACCAACTCCTCCCCATCCATTCAAACTCAGCACAAATCTTCCCTTGAGAATTTTGCACAATCCCATACCTTCTCTTGAGCTCCTTGTGCACTTCACTATCGGTGAGACCAACTCCTGATTGAACACAAGAGCTCCATCCATCCAAACATCTTAAACCTCCACCAAACTAAAATTAATTCTTCCCACACCTTCACCTCACTCCAACAAGTAGAAATGAATCATTTCCTGAGCGATTCGACCATTGAGCATGCTTTACGATGGTGTTTGATCTACAGACCAATCAAGAAGGAGGTAGCTCGGGATCTTCTCAACAAGACTTCACCTCTTCAGGATGAAGCTATCTCTATCGATGGACAGTTGGTCTTTAGCTTCGACAAGGTAAAAATTTGGCAATCGTGGATTTGTCCCCTAGGTGTTAGTCTTTTTCAAAATGAATTGTGTTTTCATGTGATTTTTTCTATAGGATCTCCTTATATTTTTTTTCTTAATCATTTTGGAGTCAATTATATTGTCAAATGATCTCTGATGAGCTCGGATCGAATAGTGAAAGGTGGGTAGTGTTTGTCTTCCAGCACTCACGGGATGACAGATCATCGACCGTCTATTACGCATGATTAGAACAGATAACCATGATTAATCATGCTAGAAATCTCATTTAATTCTTTATTAATCACGGGATTAATCTCGACCGTTCGATCTGAGATCGGACGGTTGGGATGAAATCGCATCCGTCATTGCTAAGTCAATAGCCACGTTGGACATTTTAAATAGCCAATATTATGGTGCCACATGCAAAGCACTATTGCGTCAATGTCCATGTGGCGCCACATGCAAAGCACTACTACATCAACGTCCATGTGGCGTTGATGATTTAAAACAATTAATTAGACTTAAAAATTTCAATTTAAGTGGCCAAAACTTCAAAAAAATCATAACTAATTGTTGAAAAATCTGAAAAATATAAATAAACCCATTTTGAAAAAACTTATTAATAACCAACCGCAGACGAGCCATTCTAGTTCAAATCGTTGCAATGTGAAATTGAGCTATGATTAGAAATTTTAGGATGGTGTTCTTAGCTCGAATTCATTTAAAAAAAATTATTTTGAGCTAGTTTGTTCAGAGATTATTAGGCATTAGCTATTAAAGCTCATTTAATGAAATAAATGAGCCTTAATCCCAATTGAGCTTTTTGCCTTAATCGAAGCCATTATCGCCTTAATTGAGCCTACAATCATTTGAACAAGCCTTAATCAGCCTTAATTGAGCCTTATAGATCGTTTATGAATAAGCCTTAATCGAGATTCGAGCCTAATCGAGCCATTATCGCTTAACGAGCTTGTTAGTGAGCTTTAAATGATAATGTTCATGAGCATACGAACAATAACTTGTTTTCGGTCATTTTCAGTATTTACAAAAGTGTTCTAGCTCGTTCGATTAATTAAATGAATGATATAAATGAGCTCTAATCGAGCAGTCAGTAGCTTGTTGAACGCTTCGTTATTTTACATATGAAAATTTAATAAAAAAAGCCCCAATTAATGTTCAATGAATATTGCTTAATTAAGATTTAAAGCTTAAGATAATTACTTTAATTAAGACTAAATTACTTGGCTAATTAATTTCAAATTTCACATATTGATTCTATGGGATGTCCTCTGCCCAAAATATTTCTTGAAATTATTTATCATGTAATTTGAAAAATCCCAAATTTTAATCATAATTATCCCTTTTAAGTGATTTAATAATTATTAAGATTAATGAATAGTAAAATTGAGTAATTAGAGATAATTAATAAATGAAAATAGTAAGGATAACATGTGAACTAATTAGGACCCCCTCTCCTAATTAATTTCAAATGTATTCCTTTAATGAATTCAATTAACATGTTTTGTAATGAAGGATAAATTAAGGAAATTAATAGTTAAATTCAAATGAAATCAACTTAAATAATTTAAGTGCCAACCCATTAATTCCTTTATGTGTTTAATAATATAAAGTCACTAAAAAACTATGATTTCCCCATTGGTGTGGAGAAACCATGAGAGTATTTTGCTTTAATGTTTTTCTTTTTTAATTTAATTAACTCTTAAGCATGAGTTTAATTGCATTAGATCGCTTTAGATGCATTGCTTATTTTATTTTCCAAATAATATCATTGAATGCACATGATTAAATGGTTAATTAAATTGAAGAAGCTTGGGAAAGGTAATGGAATTGATGTACTTAATAGGTTGAACTTAATCAAATCACAAAATATGTTTAATTTCTCCCCTTAAATATATCAAATAATCAACATGGAATGGAGTGAACCTTAAGTATCTTATCTCCTCTTTAGGTTTTTCTAATAACTTGAACATTAAAATTAAATCTTAAAGAAGCTTTGATTAGTTTTAAGGAAAGCTTATTTAACTTGATTGTCCTTAAGATTTAATGAAATCAAGTATATCATGTGGTGCTATTTAATTACTTCCTTTCAATTATCATAAATGTGTATGCCATTTGTTTTATGTATACATGTTTTAAAAGAAAACTAAAAGAATATGATTGCATTCAAATTGCATGAGTTGGATAAATGTTATTATAAGGTGTGGCTATTATCATTAATAAATCTCAAATTATTTTAAAATTATAAGTTAATTATGAATTAAATAGTTTAAAATTTAAATTAGTGCTCATTGTAGACATTTAATGAAATGTCCATTTGGTTGTAAACATTCAATGTTTGATGCTTATGTTTATATGTATTTGAATTAGCAAGTATATAGCCTGGACATCCCGGGAACTCGAAGCTTTAAATAGCCCCAATGAGATCTTAGATGATCTTACTTTTTCTAGTTTAACAATTGCATATACTTGTTAAATTTCATTTATGTGTATGTATATGCTAGAATAAAAAGTTAAATCTCTTACTTATGCCATTAAAATTTACATAAATAAAGGATTCTTATACATAACTTTTGCATGCTTTTATTTCTATGCTTATGTATATGCTTATGTGTATTTATATTGGCAAGTATAATAGTTTGGACATCATCCCCAATGAGGTCTTCAATAATCTAACTTTCCTGGTTTAATAATGACACGTACTTGCTTATATTTCTAATAATCCTTGCATATGCTTAGTTATGAGATGAAATTTCTCTTTTCCATCAAATTCATGTATCGGCATTCATTAAGTGTGCAAAAATATAGGTATATTGCATGTAACTGCATGTATAAAATCAAATATTAAAGATCAAAGAGTGAATATTATTGATAATGAAAAGAAGTAGTGGTGTATTACTCATGTGATGGTGACTTAATTTCATTAATCTTAAGATGTCTTTCATGTTAAAATAAGATTCGTTAAGGTTAACCTAAACTTAGGCTTAATAAAATTCATAAGTGATTCATTCAAAAAATTAAATCCATAATAACCTACCTTTAGAAAATAACTTAGGTTAGGGATGAAAGAGTTAATCCTCTTTCTTCTCTTTATAATAATTAGATGTTAAGTAAGTATTGAACAAAACGAGAACATACAGGTTAAAATCCAATTAAACTATTAAAAGACTTAAAGTGAAACCATCTTTAACGAGTAATTTAAATAGTCCTAAGACTTTAGACAGACATAATTATAAAGCCCAACCAAGACATGTCATACTAAGCATTAGCACACACATTAGAATACTAAGTCATTGATCCTAGTATTAAGTTAGGCTAGTGTATGTTATGGTGATATATTTTATTTTATGATGTAATATTTTTAGACAAGATGTCAGGATTATTTGTCCGTAGACTAGATGTTAGGTTGTTATTAGGCTAAGGATATCTTATGTAGGGTATTGTGCTTGAAGGAAAGCTGTAATAATAAATGAATATAAATGTTCTCACTTACAAGTATTGCTTATGCCCCTAAGCATAATCTAATTAGGACAGGTGGGCTTGGCTATCCAAGCACATTGTGCTAAATCTAAATATGTGAAATATAATTGTTTGATTTGTTAGTTTGTTTAGCTAGCATCTATTTTGCAGGTATAATTAGATTTCATTTTTACAAATATGTAATTTTTATAATAGGATTAGGATTAGTGCTATGGGGTTTAGGATGAGCAGTGCCTAGAAGGCAAAGACCTAGGAGGCCCTGTGAAACCTAGAGTAAATTAATCTAAAGGAGGGAAAGAAGAATAAATATTGAAGACCCCATAAAATTCATTTTAATTGTGACATTCAATTGTAATCCAGGTTGTATAAGGGCAGTGCTCAGATAACCAACTTTTTCTCTTTTCTAGGGTGTATAGTGGTACTCGGCCACATCGATCTTTTATTCTTTTATGAAATTCAAATATTTGATTATTGTGTTTAGATTGTGCAATAAAAATGGTATGCTTTTCATATATTTTTTAAAATATGTATATTTGATGTGTGGCTTGGATGCAGTAGGCTTTTTAAAATAAAATAAAATTTTCTACCTTATTAATAACTTTAACTAAATTTTAATCAACTCATAACCTCATCTTAAAGCCTAGGTTCATAATCAAGATAAATAAAAGATTTAGGAATCCCTTAACTGAATGTTGTATGTTATCTCACCATCCATATCATATTGTTTCACTCTTGAAGATAAAGGATCTCCACTCTTGCATGATAGAGGACATGCTTAACCTATAAGAGCAATCCCTTGTAGTGGAGAACACCTCTTCTCATTGATTTAGCCCACAACTCAATTTCATCATGCATTTAGGCATAATTATCCCAAGCCTTGGTCTAAATTAATGTGTCAAAAATGATTTAAAAATTTGTAAATTTTACATTAGTCTAAGTCATATTTTCATACCAATCATTATCTAGTCTATTATGAAGTGACTTTAGGATTCTAGCTTCTTTCTTAATTGATAATAACCTAGTTATCTTGTATTTACATATGACTGGACTACATGATTTTAAATCATAGGAAGTGTTAGCAGGCATCCACTCTAGGTGGCTGTAAGTCTAGAATAGTTGAGATGTGTTTGTTTTCTCTTGTGGTGGTAAACCAATGGATCTTATTCCCCCGAGTAGAATTAGTCGAGCTCTTAGTTTGTGCCAGAGCCCTCTAGATTTAGGTTATGAGGCGCTTGTTTCTCTCTTGCTATGAGTATAAGTCCATACTTCTTAGGCATCTTCATAATCTTGTATTGTTGGATTATAAGTCCTAGTACTCTAATAAAATCTCAACTTAAACAAAATAAATCCTCCCCTTCAAAAATATAAAGCCTCATCATAAGGGATACTAGAGCATTCACTATACCTCCTAGTATCTTGGATGCTCTATACTTATCTTCATGTGGAATCTGTAAATAAATATTCCTATTTAAGCTCTTCCCATTTGATTTTCAAAAATAACCAATCCTTTGATAGTCTAATATTGAAATCTTTAGAGACATTTATTAAGTACTTTAATCGAGAGTATTCTTAGGGAATTCCCATTTTTCATGATGTAATTAACTATAAAAGCTTGCTTCCATAGGGAACTAAAGAACCCGATATAAAATAAACCATACTTTACTTATCCATATAAAGTAGGGGAAGGATCTCTAGTATATGTAGACTCATCTGCCTTAGGAGTCCTTATTAGTTGATTGAGTCCATTATAGAATATTATTTCTATCTTTCAAGATAATAAATTATACCTTAATGTCACACCCGACCACTTCAATAAGCTCCCCTAAGATTTGAGTGGTGTCCCTACGACTCCAAATTAAAACACCATAGATTTTCAAATCATCCTTATGTTTTCTAATAGTATCCATCTTAGGGTGCTTATAGTTAAACATGCCAATTAGTGTAAATTTAAGCAGTTATGAGAGCAAAGAAATTTGTCAATGAGGGAAGGGATTACCCCTTATTGATCTTTTTGGAGTCCTATCCATGGATTTTAATAGGACACCAGGATATCTTAAGGACCTAATATGATCAATAGTTGATGGGTTGATGTTTTTTAATTCTCTTATGCCCTTATGTCTATGTAGCTTGTTTTTTTTTGAGTCTCCCACTCTCCCTTAAGTTCATTAATCATCACACCTAAGTTCTATTGAACATTTTGGATATTGGATATATCTGAAACATTTATTACTTGAGTATTCTCTTTTACCAAAGTTAATGCCTTTAGTTGCCAGTCAAATTTAATTAAGAAATATAAACTAGAAATTTTTGTTGAGCATGAACCTTTGGTCGACGCCACTAACACCTCAAAAATAACAAGTAGATTCAATAATATGGCTAATTACAACAACAAATTTTGGTGGTTTTAGAAATGAAACTTCATGATTGACTTATTAATAAATGACCCTCAATTTGTGCATTTATAAATTAACAACTCAAATTTTAGTATCCAAGCTACAAAAGTTTATGTTGCCTACACATGAGAATTAAGAAGAGATTTGTGGTAAAAAAAAAATATTGCAATTAGCTTCACTATTTAAGGTCCTTAGTTTACTTGAGGAGATTTCAACATAATAACTAGTCTAATTGAGAAGAAAGTGTTGGCTCTATGAACCTCGCATTCAATCTTATTAATTTTAATGATAACAAATAAATGCTTGGATGTTATAATATGTGTTTAGTTTTTCAGATGAATTGATTCTAAAAATGTGCAAGAATATTATTCACATAATCTTTGCATCTCACATCATATGTTTGATGCAATTGCAAGCATGGAAAAATGCAAGATAAATCAAGATGGATAGTTTGGAGCTCAAGATACAATATTTCAAGTTATAACCATTTAAAAGTGTCTTAGAGGTTCGTAGAACTTTATTGGCATGATTTGATTTACTCAAAATTTAACATATTTCTTTAGCTTATTTAATTATTAATAGTGAGCTTTAATTTTATATAAATAAATCATTCTTACAAATTAACATTAAATTTTATAAAGTTAAGATATTTATATGCTTTATACATAATATTTAAATTGTCAAAATAATAAATGATAATTAATTATGATTATAAAGTGTAACTAGCTTCCACATTTGAAAGTTTATCTAATATAATAAAAACATTTAGTTTAACTTAAAATTTTTATGATAACTAACTAACATATGTGTAATTAAATCTAAATTATTTATATTTTAAAATATCATTTATTATATTTTAAAATTAATAAAAATAGCATGGAAATTAGTATTCTAGAAAAAAGTCATTTTATAATCAATGAATTCTAATCTAATTTTGACTCCAATGGATCCCTTAGATTTTTTTTCCATTAATTTGAATGGTTATATAACCAACTTTTAATTAAGATTGAATTTATAATAATTTTTTAATGTTAGTTATTTTTAATATTGAATGCAAGCTAGCCATTGCGAATATATTAAGAGGCTTTTATGATTATTTTTTACTTGCTCATGTGACTAACCATTTTATAGCTATTTTAATCTAATATTTATTTCATATAAATTAATTTTCTATTGTATATTAAATTATTATATGTTAAAATAATTTTATAATAATATATTTCTTTTAAATTAATTAAAATAATCTTCTTGCTTATAAATAGCCCTCATTTTCTCATAAAAGGACAACTCTTTAAATTCAAATTCTCCAACAAATCTAAGAGAAAATTATCTAGATTTTACATTTAAATGCACTTTAAATATTGCAAGATCAAATAATTAGTTTTATGCTTCAATATTTTAAGCAACCCTTCTCAAACAACTTGAGATTGATTTGCTCATCTTATTTTCTCTTAATTGTTCATACTACTTTCACTACCTATTTGTTCTTTCAAATTTTTACTTTTGATGAACTAGTGTTTAAGCATCATAGTTTAAGTTTTTTACATCAAATTTCTTTATTCATTTGAATCTATTCATATTTGTGAAAAACTCTTGTAATGATTTGTTTGATTTTTTTTATATTGCTGAAATTCTTATTTTTCTTATAAATATCTTTTGATTTCTTGAAATGTTTCATCATTAATGTTGTTTGAAATATCATTTATCTTTATATCTATTTTAGAAGTTTATTTTAAGCATTTGAAATTAATTTTTTGTACTGAAAATATTTTCACATTTGTTAAGTTTTTTATTTCAATAAAAAAATTGTCTAATTTATTAAATTGATTCTATACTAGTTGTATTTAAGTTTTTTTTAATCTTTTGTATTAATTTAAAAAATAATTTCGTTTGAAATAAAAATAATATTTATTGGAATTTTAGGTTATTTGATATATTTATTATATGTCAAGTTTCACTAACATAATATAGTTTATAGAAGGCTGAATTATTTTACATAGAACCATCATTTGATTCTAATTAACATAATTTGTTTATATAATATTTTTATTTTTCTAAAATTTATTCAAGTTTGTTGTTTTTATTGTTCCATAATTAATGAAAATAATCTTGTTGGCTCCATGAGCCCCATCTCATATGAGATTAATTTTGATGATAACAAACACATCTTTAAATGCTATTAATGAAGTTAAATTTAAGTGTGCAGAAAAAATTCTTCAGCTCCTAATTCTTCAGTTATATCAAATTGCTAAAGCTACTAGACATGGATTGGGTGGAAAGTTTTCTTGAAATTACTATATTAAGGCAAATGAAAAGCTCACTAAATTAAAATAATTGATTTATTCATTTTTAGATGCATCATTCTAAAATTATTTATATTTTTCTATATCATAATATTGTAATTATTCATTAATTTATCCATTTTGGATAGTATGAATTAAATAAATGACATAAATTCCATTAAATATGTGTTAAAGCAAGATAAATTATGTTAAACTTTATTAAATCATTTCTATGTCTTTCATATTTTTTAGTGCACTAAAATTTAATTAACCTAAAATTATCCTCTTTCCTCTTATTATCATTTTCATCTTAACAGTATTTTTAAATGTATTTTGTGTAATACATTGTGTAAAATTCATACAAACTATTTTCATATCATTTTCCCTAATTTTTCATATTTTAAAATTTATTTATTTCAATTTTTGAATTTGAATTACTTTGAATTATTCTTTAATTCAAACTCCTTTATGCATGGCATGTACTTGTTAAATCAAATCAATTTTTTATGGAATATGTTAAACATCGCAAGCATGATTAATTATGACTATTTAGAGCCTAATTTATTTATTTCAAGTTATTTTAAATTTAAATTTAAATCATCACTTTTTTTCAAAATAATTCCTTTCCTTTTTCCAATTTGACCTATTTTAGGAAAGTTTAAGGGAGGCCGGCCACTATGATTCAAATTTAATAAATTTATATATTATTTAAACATTAAATAAGTATATAATACAATAATCTTTGATTTAAATTATTTCATACATTATTTTATGAATTTCCTATTTTAGGAAACCTCTTTGGCCAAATTTTTGAAGATATATTTCATGGATTTATTTTATTCAAAACTCCCTCCTTCATGTATAAACTTCCTTGGCCGAATTTTCTATGGGAAGTCCTCCAACTTTAGCCTTGAATCACATGG
Source organism: Cymbidium sinense (assembly GCA_021442155.1). NCBI lineage: Eukaryota > Viridiplantae > Streptophyta > Magnoliopsida > Asparagales > Orchidaceae > Cymbidium > Cymbidium sinense. Next base: position 33,131,847 of record CM038229.1, read on the forward strand.
CATATTCCATATTGGGTTTAAACAAATTAGTAACGGAGCATATGGAAGATTTCTTTGGTCGATCCCCTCTCTTTTGAATTTGAAATTCAAATTGATGCCAAATTAATTTCCCTCTCATTGGATCAACTTTTGGCCGACCCTAGACTCCTCCCTCATCTATTTAAGAGTCTTATTTCAACTTTAAAAAAAGTTCCAAAAAGTCAAAGACTTTTTCTTGCACTCTTGCTCTCTTGCTCACCCTTGGTTGATTCTTGCTAAAGCATCTCTTGTAGATTTTTGTGAATCAAGTGCAAGAATTCCTCATTATTCTTCTCTTTCCATTGGACATTTATTTGGCTTGAAGATTGATTGTGAAATGTGAAGGTTTGGTGTGTTTCCACCCTTGACCAAAAACATCAATTCCTTGGCATTCATTTTCTAGGTGCTAAGTTCTTAAACTTCTTTTATTTCTTCTTGGCTTTGAAGTTTACAAAATTATGTAAATTTGCTTGTGTTCATTTATGACATAATCTTAGAATTTTTTTGGCTAAGAACAAACATAAGAAGATCAATTTTTGTGGACTTAACTACTTGATAATCTTTTGATCTTTTGTTTGGCCTATAGCTAACATAAGAAAATCAATTTATTTTATGCTTAATCATTAAATATGCCTTTTGTTTCTTATTTGGTTGAATTCTTTTCAAAGGTTATTAATTTATTAAGTTCTTAATCATTTAAATATCCATTATTTATCTCTTTGGCTTAAATTTAAGGTAGGTTGGTTAAATTTGATTGTGCTTAACATCTTATTTCATCTCTTTCTCCATTTGGTTGACCACATCCTCTCTTGTGCAAATTATTTTGTGTTTGTTGATTATTCGTATTCAATGAGTTTATGCATATGTTATGTGATAGCTTTCATGTGATATAACTCAAATATTTATTCAAGTGATTGTTGAGTTGTTCCCATTGGACATATAGTAATCATTTGAATAAGTTAGCTTGTGTGGCAAAGAATTCAAAGTAAAGTGTTTGGTGATTGCATTTTAGTTGGCATTTCAATGTCATTCAAGAAAATCATTGCAAACTTTTTAAAGATCATTCAAGCAACATTGAGTTACTTAATTGCATTAAATATTTGATTGAAGATCTTGTTTTAATTTCATTTAAAATTAAAGTGAGCTCTCTTTTTCATGAATATTCAATTGCTTTAATATTAGTATAGATTGGGTTGTGAGTACAAAAATATTTTAAAATTGAGAGTTAGACTTGTATCTTTCTCTTTGCCTTATCTTGATTTCTTATTGGGTTGTACTTGCCCATGAAGGAGAGTACATGAGATTTTTTGTAATCTCAACTTTTGTTTAGTGAATTCTTAGCCTAGGTAGCTAGGCGTGGACATAGGCAAATTTTTGGGGTTTGGCCGAATCATGTAAAACTCTCTATACTCTTTCTTTACTTTTCAGCACCTTACTTTTTATTATTGCTTTTTTTGTTGCTTCATTTCACTAAAGCATTAAACAATCTACACATAGACCATCTTTACTTGATAATGTTCCATTTGATTATTAGAAAAACTACATTAGTACTTTTATTTGTGGACAAGATTCTAGAATGTGGCTTATGTTGATACACCAATATCACACAACCATGGTTGATATGAATGATAAACCTTTTGATGAATGGTATGCTTCTGAAAGAGAATTGGATGAACTAAATGTAAAAGCATGTAACATTCTTTATTGTGCTTTACTTCCCGATGACTTAGCTAAAAAAGAATAAGCTAAAAGAAACAAGTCTTGGAAAAATAAAAAGCATCAAAAGAAAAAGAAAAGAACACTTTGGGAAAATTAAGATTCAGAAGAATCAAGTGATGACACTACAAAGGAAGAAGCAAATATATGTATTATGGCTGATGTGGATTCTACAAGTGAGGTATATGAAGATATTTCTTATGAAGAATTAGAAGATGCATTCAATGAATTAGCACATGAATATAAAAAGCTAAAAAAAATTCAATATGTTAGAAAACCAAAAGAAAATTTTAGAAATGCATGCTTCATCTTTAGAAAAAATATATCTTGAATTAAAGTCTAAGAATGATGTTTTATTAGATCAATCAACACTTGTGGAGAAGTTGAAAAAGAAAAAATTATTACTTCTTGCAAAATTAGATTCTAGTATTAGATTGCATTCACAAGTTTCATTCACAAGTTTCATTTGTTAGACGTAAGTCATTAGATGCATCAAGATCATTTAAATTTAGACCTTATGCAAATACAAATGTTACATGTAATTTTATAATAAAAAGGATTATGCATCTTCTGATTGTCATGCTAGAAATCTCAATCATTTTTTAATTCAAAGTTTTTTTTGGATGCCTAAAAACAAAATAGCTACACATACAACACAACATTCAATGAATATCTTTTCATTTGTATGTGGACCCAAACATGTTTGGGTTCCAAAAATTAACCCTTGATTTTATTTTGTAGGAATGCCTTCAAAGCAAAAAAAAAAAAAGGCATGGGGTACTTGGACAACGGATATTAATGGCATATGACAGGTGATAAACTAAATTTTCTAATTTAGAACCTTGTGAAGAAGGTTTTGTAGTTTATGGTGATAATGCTAAAGAAATGATAATTGGAGTTGGTTCTATTTCTAAAGATTCAATCACTTTAGATAGAGTTTATTTTGTTGAAGGTTTAAAGCATAAACTTATTTCCATTAGTCAATTATGGGATAAAGGATTTAATGTTGAATTTCATGCATCTTTCTATACTATTAGAAATAAGGAAACTATTTTGCTTGTTGGGCATACATACAAAAATTTAAATTTACATTGTTTCAAAAGTTTACTTGATGATGTTTGGTTATGGCATAAAAGGTTATGTCACAATAACATGTATTCATTAAACAAATTTGCAAAACTTGATCTTGTTGATGGTTTACCTAAAATGAAATTTCATTTTGATTATGTTTGTGATACATGTATTCATGGAAAATATTCTAAACATTCATTCAAAAATAAAAAATTTGTTTCTACATCTAGACCATTAGAATTATTTCATATGGATTTATTTGGTCCTATTAGCACTGCTAGTTTAGGTGAAAAATTCTATGGTTTTATTATTGTTGATAATTATTCAATATTTACTTGGGTTATGTTTTTATTTCATAAAAATGATTCTTTTGAACATTTTAGAAAATTTGTTAAACATATTCAACGTGATAGAAGTGTTCTTGTTAGTAAAATTCAATCTGATCATGGTGATGAATTTGAAAATAAAAATTTTTGAAAATTTTTGTGATGAATTTGGTATTAAACATAATTTTTCTACTTCTAGAATCCCGAAACAAAATGATGTTGTTGAAAAGAAAAATAAAATTTTAATTGAATTGAGTAGAGCTATGCTTGATGATTATAAGTTGCCTAAGTATTTCTAGGCAGAAGCTATTAACACTGCATGCTATGTTATAAATTGTGTTTACTTGAGACCTCTTTTAAATAAGACCCTTATGAGTTATTCTTTGGTAAGAAACCTAAGATTAGTTATTTTTATATCTTTGGTTGTAAATGCTTCATTTTGAATAATGGTAAAGATTCTTTAGAAAAGTTTGATAGTAAATCTGTTGATGCTATCTTTTTAGGATATTATTTGAATGGTAGATCTTATAGAGTTTATAATAAAAAAATGATTGTTGATGAATCAATACATGTCATATTTGATGAAAATTCTATAGAACCTATTAAATATGATGTGATTGAAAAAGAGGTAGATGATTTTAAGAAGATGAGTTTGAAAGAAAATGTAGATGATTTTTTACCTAAAGATTGGAAATTCTTTAGAAATCATCCAAAAGACATGATTATTGGAGACCCATCTCAAGGAGTTAGAACTATAAGACAATCTAAATAAATGATAAATCATTCTATGTTTTTATCTAAGACTAAATCAAAATCAATAAATAAAGCATTGGAGGATCACTATTGGATTGTAGCCATGGAAGAAGAATTAAATCAGTTTATTAGAAATGATGTGTGGGAATTAGTTCATATACCTCAAGATCAAAATGTTATAGGAACCAAATGGGTCTTTAAGAATAAGTTAGATGACTTGGGACATATTGTTAGAAATAAGGTTAGGTTGGTAGCACAAGGATATACTCAAATCAAAGGGATAGATTTTGAACAATCATTTTCCCTTATAGCTAGATTAGAAGTTATTAGATTGCTCCTTTCCTATGCCTATTATAAAGAATTTAATTATTTCAATTAGATGTAAATGGCTTTATAGATTAAGATGTCTTTGTGGAACAACCCTCTGGTTTTGAAATTGTGAAATTTTTGGATCATGTTTTTAAATTGAAGAAAGCATTGTATGTATTAAAACAACCTACTGGAGCTTGGTATGATAGATTGAATAGCTTTCTTATAGATGAATTTATATGATAATTTGATTATTGTTCAGATTTATGGGATGACATTTTATTTGGTAGTATAAATGAATCTTAATGTGTTGAGTTTTCATATTTGATGTCCAAAGAATTTAAGATGAGCATGATGAGTGAACTAAATTTTTTCTTAAGTCTTCAAGTGAAACAATAAGATAAAGACACTTTTATTTGTCAAACTAAGTACACTAATGACTTGATAGAGAGATTTTATATGAAAATAATTAAATCTAGTAACACTCCCATGAGCCCCTCTACTAAACTTGATTTAAATGAGTCAAGAAAACTAGTTGATCAAAAACTTTATAGCAGTATGAATTGTTCTCTTTTATATCTTGCTGCTAGTAGGCCTGATATTATGTTTGTTGTATGTTTATGTGCTAATTTTCAGGCTACTGTGAAAGAATCTCATTTAGCTATTGTTATGCATATCTTTCATCATTTAATAGGCACTTTTAGATTAGGTTTGTGGTATCCTAAAAATTAACTTTCATGTGACTCGATTGCTTATTATGATGCTGACTTTGCAAGATGAAAAGTAGGTGGGAAAAGCACATCAGGAATATGTCAATTTTTGGGATATCCATAGTATCTTGGTCATTTAGAAAATAGAACTTCATTGCTCTTTCAACTATTGAACCTGAGTATATAGCTATTGGAAGCTATGTTGCTCAGGTTCTTTAGTTGAAACAATAATTAGAATATTTTGGAATTATGCTATATCACATTCCTATTAAGTGTGACAATACTTGTGTGGTTGTTTTAACAAAAAATCCTATCCAACACTTTAGAATCAAACACAAAGAAGTTACACATCACTTTATCCGAGATCATGTGAGTAATGGTGATGTGAATATTGATTTTATTAGCACAGATTTACAAATTGTGAATATTTTTACTAAACCATTACCTAAAGAAGGATTTTGTACCCTAAGTTGCATGTTTGGCGAGTTAGATCCAAGCATGTACTTTTATTACTATTCATGGTTAAACCTTTTTGATGTTGTTAAAAGAGGAAGAAAATAGTATGTTGGCTTTCTTTCTCTTTATGATGCATAGTTTCACGGGGAGCCTTTTCATGTTATATACTCATGTTATATTCATGCTTTATTATGCTTAAAATTTTATTTATTTACTTGCTCTAAATTTTCTTTAATACAAATTATAATTCCAAATGTTGATGAAATATCACTTTGCACCTTCATCACTATTTAACACCAACATATGTTTATCATCATCAAAAAGGGGAAGATTGCTGACTCCATGAGCCCCATCTCATATGAGATTGATTTTGATGATAATAAACACATGTTCAAATGCTACTAATCAAGTTAAATTCAATTGTGCAAGAAATATTCTTCAGCTCCTAGTTCTTCAATTATATCAAATTACTAAAGCTACTGGATATGGACTAGGGGGGAATTTTTCTAGGAATTACTATAATTCAAATGAAAGGCTCACTAAATTAAAATAAAATATTCATTCCTTTTTAGATTCATCATTCTAAAATTATTTATATTCTTTTATATCTTAATAATGTAATTATTCATTAAGTTATCCATTTTGGATAGTATGAACTAAATGCATGATATAAATTCCATTAAATGTGTGTTCAAGAAAAATAAATTATGTTTAAACTTTATTAAATCATTTCAATGTCATTCATAATGTTTTTCATAATTTTTAGTGCATGAAAATTCAATTATCCTAAAATTATCCTTTTTCCTCTTATTCTCTATCATATTATTATTTTCATCTTAATATAGTTTTGGTCAAATTTTTTAATGCAGTTGGTGTAATGTGAAATTCATTCCAAACATTTCCATATCAGTTTTCCTCATTTTTCATACTTTAAAATTCATTTATTTGAATTTCTGAATTTGAATTATTTGTGAATTATTCTTTAAATCAAACTCCCTTATGCATGACATGTACTTGTTAAATCAAATCAATTTTTTATGAAATATGTTGAAAGTCTCAAGCATGATTAATTATGATTATTTATAGCCTAATTAATTTATTTCAAGTTATTTTAAATTTAAATTCAAATCAGCCCTCTTTTTTGAAATAATTCCTTTCCTTTTTCCAACTTGACCTATTTTAGGAAAGCTTAAGGGAGGCTGGCCACTATGCTTCAAATTTCATGAATTTATATGTTATTTAAAAATTCAATAAATATATAATACAATCAGCTTTGATTTAAATTAATTCATGCATTATTTTAAGAATTTCCTATTTTAGGATACCTCTTTGGCCGAATTTTTTAAAGCAATTTTTCATGGATTTATTTTATTCAAAACTCTCTTCTTCATGTATAAACTCCATTAGACAAATTCCCTATGGGAATTGATCCATCCTTAGCCATGAATCACATAGCATACATTTCATATTGGGTTTAACCAAATTTATAACGGAGCCTATAGAAGATCTCTTTGGTCGATCCCCTCTCTTTTCAATTTGAAATTCAAATTGATGTCAAATTAATTTCACTCACATTGGATCAGTTTTTGTCTAACACTAAGCTCCTCCCTCATCTATTTAAGAGTCTTTTTCAACTTAAAAAAGGGTTCCAAAAAGTTAAAAACTTTTTCTTGCACTCTTGCTCTTTTGCTCTCTTGCTCACCCTTGGCCGATTCTTGCTAAAGAATCTCTTGGAGATTTTTGGTGATTCAAGTGCAAGCATTCCTCATTATTCTTCTCTTTATCTTGGTTATTTCACTTAAATATTGATGAGGAAAAGTGAAGGTTTGGTGTGTTTCCACCCTTGGCTGAAAACATCAATTCCTTGGAGTTCATTTTCTAAGGTGTTAAGTTCTTAAACTTCTTTTATTTCTCCTCGGCTTTGAAGTTTAGAATATTATGTAAATTTTTTTGTGCTCATTTATGACATAATCTTTAGATTTTGTTTGGCTAAGAACAAACATAAGAAGATCAATTTGTGCGGACTTAACTACTTGATAATCTTTTGACTTCTTGTTTGACCTAAAGCTAACATAAAGAAATCAATTTATTTGGTGCTTAATCATTGAATATTTCTTCTTTTCATCTTGTTTGGTTGAAGTCTTTGTAAAGGTTATTAATTTTCTAAGTGCTTAATCATTTAAATATCCATTTTTTATATCTTTGGCTTAAAGTTTAATATAGGTTGGTTAAATTTGATTGTGCTCAACATTCATTTCATCTCTTTCTCCAATTGGTCGACTATGTTGTTTGTTTTTGGATGTATGAGGGGACACCACGAAGATCATAGATGATACTTATTGAAGTGATCATGTATGACATTGAGGTATGATGTACTATCTCAAAAGATAGAGGCATCACCCTTCAATAGACCTAATCACCTAATAAAGACTCCTAAGGCATGATGGGTCTTCGAATATACCAGAGATTTTTTTCCTGCCTTGCATACAATATATTTTTAGCACACTTAAATGATGAATGTGTGTGTATGTAAAGTTTATATCATTTTGTGTGATTGAACTATTTAATCATATTAGCATAAAGCTTTATCTAAATTCTTATACAAAAATACATAGGGATGAAGTTAAATAGGTACATGTCATTATTAACCAGGGGGTGAGGTAATCAAATGTAAGGGAGGGCATTCGATCGGTTCTGTTGAATTTTTTAAGAAAATGAACAAACTAAATAAAATAACTTCAAATAACCGAACCATCCAAATAACATATAAAATCGAACTAACCAAACTGAACTATAATTCAGTTTATTCGGTTCGGTTTTTCGCTAAGCAGAATAACATATAAAAAATTTATTTTTTAATGAACTATTTAATTAAAACAATCTAATATATTTTATACATTAAAAATTGCTTAGTTAATTAGAAACCTATAAAGCTATATAAATAATTAAGCATTTACAAACAAAATTACATATTTATATTTGACTATTTAACTAATTTTGATTTATTCAATTTATTCGATTGAACAGGTCTTTAAAAAAAATTGAACCGAAAACTGAATAAATAGACATTTATAACTAAAAATTGAACTATGAAATTTAAAATCAAACCAAACTGACCAAAAAATGTTGATTCGGTTCAATATTTTGGTTTGAACCGACTAGTGCACACCCCGAATAAAATGACATCATTGGGGCTAACTGAAGTCTCGTATTCCCTAGATGTCCAAACTATATACTCATTTGCATTCAAACATATGTAAATTTGTATGCATGAATGTAAGAAAGAAAGCTCCAAATCTCATGACCAACTAATTCAATCAGTTAGCTAATAATGGATGCATGTATCTTTGATAAAAAAAAGATGGTCTAATTCCACAGTTAAATACACACACACACATGTATAAAAGACAAACTAGTACATGCCATTATTAATGAGGGAAGTGAGGTAATCAAATAACCTACTTGGGGCTACTTAAAGCCTCGTATTCTTGGGATGTCCAGACTAAATATTTTCTTTTCTCAAATACATATAGATGTATACATAAATAAAGAAAGAAAAACCATGCAAAAGTTGTATTTTTATTTGACTAAAACATTTATGCATATAGAGTAAAGTTCTATCCAAATTCTAATGTAAGAACACATGTAAATGAAATCAAGTAAGTACGTGTAGCTATTACCAGGGAAGTGAGATAATCAAATGACCTCCTTGGGGCTAACTAAAGCCTCATGTTCCCGAGATGTCCGGACTATATACTTATTAGTATTCAAATACATGTAAAACTATATATGAATTAAGAAAAAGAGAGCTTTATTTCACATGTCTAAGCTATAAGCACATATAAACCTATGTATAGGGGTGTCAAAAATTGACCCGACTCGACAACTTGACACAAACCTAACTGAAAAAATTTGGGTTCAGGTTGACCCAAAAAAAATTTTCGGGTCGGGTTCGAGTTGAAGAAATTGACCCGTTTGTTTTTTTGGGTCTGGTTCGGGTTGACCCTCCAACCCAAAATTGACTCGATTTTGACCTGCCAACTCGAATTTGACCCGAAATTGACCCGCGAACCTGAAATTGATCCGATTTTTACACACAAACCCGAATTTGACTTTAAAATTATATATAAATAGATCATTTGGGTCGTGTTGGGTCAATCGGGTTGAAGCTGGGTCGAGTTCGGGTTGAACTTTTTGACCCAAAGGGGTCGGGTTCGGGTCAACCCTATTCGAGTCAGGTCAATCTCGAGTCAAACCCGAATCCGACACGTCGACCCAAATTGACACCTCTATCTATGTATATGTTCAAAACTACTATCACTCTACTCAATGTAATTGATTCATAAATTTTGGCAAAAATAATTTAAATTTATTAATAATAATAGCCATATATATTATAAATTAATCCAACACATGCAAGCTTGCATAAAAGAAAACCATTTGATTTAATTAACTTTGAAAAGATGAATGCATGATTTCAAGTGACATACAACATTTAACTTAATTAGAAAGGAATAAATAAACATAAACACATGATTTCATTCAATCAAATTAATTCCTAAGGACAATCACATCAAGTAAAATTGTTTAAAATAAACTAAAATTTCCTTAATGTTATCTTTAGCTTCATGTTTGATTTGAGTTAAGGGATGTAAGAAGAAATTTACTGATCATAACTCATTCCCATGTTTATAAATTAATTTTGTCTAATGAAATGTGATTAAGTTGATTTTATGGATTAATTAGGTTATGATATGTATTAAATCCATTAATTAACCCTTGCCTATGTTTCCTTAACATAGTTATCCAAATAATTGTTAGCCAATATAATATCCAAATGAATTGAAAAGTAAATTAGTAATGGTCCTAGAAAATAAAAGGACCCAATGTAATTAGCTCATAATAAATGGTTAATTAGTTTAAGGAACTTAATTAAGAACTTTTATGATTTTCCCACACATGTGGACTAACACTAATTTCCTTAATTTCCTTTAGGTTATTAAACACCTAAAGACCTACTCATGATTTAATTAGTTAAGATCTGATGTTATTGTAATTTTAAATCTGGTTAATGAAATCATTAATTAATTAATCAAACTCTTACTTAATTGCCAAATTAATTAATTATCCTTCAAATGAAATGGGCTTAGGGAAAAGATTAGGAAAGAGGTTTCAATCTAATTCCATAAGTCCATCCACTGTTAGACAATGATTAATGAGTCAAATCAATAATTAGTTTACTGTTCCCATGATTAATTAACATTTAATTAAATTAAGAAAGTAATTAAGTCTTAATTAGCTAATTTCTCCAATTAATTAACCAATAAATCTCAAGAAAATTAAGGGAGGCAGAGGTCATCCCCTTAAACAATCTCAAAAAGTTTGGGGTTAATTAATTAATTAGGGAGTAATTAGGCTAATTAATTTTTAAATTAAACCCTACTTATTATCTAATTAGTGTTCAACATTAATTAAGGATATTTTTAATAAATTTCTCTCTGAAATATATTCAAAATGAGTACTTATTTGTAATTTTTGGAGTTTTTACAATTTATTATAATTATTGCAAGTTTCAGCCATTAATTTTAATTATTTAATCCTAATTAAGCCTAATCCCGTTAGCGCCATGTGGCCATCTTATGCGACATGCTTTCCACATGGCACTGCAAGATTGGCTATTAAAGCGCATATGAGTAAGCGTTGACGTGGCTGGCGGCGAACGCGCTTTCGATCTCCGCCGTTCGATCTCGGATCGGACGGTGCAGATTGATCCCACAGTTCATAAAGGATAAGATGGGATAAATCTAATGGATCTAATCACGATGATCTGTTCTAATCACACATAACAGATAGTGCATGATCTATCACCTTGCAAGCAACAAAAGATGAACGTAGTCCGCCATTGCTCGCTCGATCTGAGCTCACCCGAGCTTAGATTCACTCTAAATGGATCCCACACCTTCCGGCGAAGGATCTAAGAGGATCCAACTGCTATGATCGGTGCAAATGCACATTCTCTTCAGAAAGGACCAACCAAAATCTACCTAAAGCTCAATTTTAATGGCATTACCTCACCGGAGCTATGACCGGTGGCTTGTGCACTTGAGGTAGCTTCCTCTAGTAGAGATGAAGCCCTGTTGAGCAAAAATTGAGTTGATTCCACTCTATTCGCTCGAGAGGCCAAGGTTCATTCTTTGGAGGCTCGGTCTTGATCAAACTCCTACTTCTGGTGGTCTTGGAGCTCGGGGGAAGATTCATTTAGCTTCGATGGGTCGAGGGGATGGTGTGTATAAAAGGAATTGGAATTAGATTAGGATTTGAGGGAGTTAGGATCGAACAATGGGTGTCCTTTTTCTTGTGTGTTCAGAATGGAGAAATTCTAATGAAGGATGCTTTGGGAACACTCGAGAGCTCGCTAGGGAGTTCGAAAATGCCTTAGGAAGCTCTCACAAATCAAATAGATGTGTTTGTCATGCGAATTGATGGGATATATCTGTCATTTCTCTATGATGGATGGATGTGATTGTCTCCCATTTTTTAGCCGGCCAACCACCGTCAGAGTGCCAGAGTGGTCACCATCACCTCCACGTGGCATGACTTGAGTGGTGGATGGGTTGGTAGGTGGCTCAAGGCAGATGTGGCTTGGTCTTTGTCCATGGGGTTCTTAGCTTATGAGGGAGGTGAGTTAACTCACCTCCCATTAGTCCATGGCAAGCCTAGACCACTTAGGGTGGGCTAGGTGGCTAGGTCAGACCCCAAAATGGGGTGTTTGATGGCTGTCAAGCGTGATAGAAGAGTAGACTTTACTAATTTGGGGAGAATTCTATGTGAGGTGGCATGTCCCATAGATATTACCTTGGGTTTAACTCCAATTAGATTTGGGCTAACTTTTGGGCTGATCCCAAGTGGGTTTGGGTCAGGTTAGGTCTACTCCCAAGGTGTCATGAGTTGGTTTCAAAGGATTTTGCTCAATTTGGGTCATATGGGTTACTTTGGGTCATGTTGGGTTAGGTTGACCAATTGGTTAATTTGGATCAAATTAAGGCTTGGGTTAGATTCAAATGATGATTTGAAGTGTTTTGGTTTAAGTGATTTCAATCAATTTATCCTAAGTTTGATTTTGGCTCATTTGAATTCATATAGGTCAAATGGGTCAAGTTGACCAATTTGACCAAATTTGGTCAAATTGGCTTGGGTTAAGTGTTGGTTCAAGTTCAATTGGTTAATCGAAAAGGATTGTAGGCTTTGGTTTGAGTTTATTTGGATTTAATTTGGTTTTAGGCCAATTGACCCTTTAGGTCAATTTGGGCTAAGTTGGTCAATTAGGTCCAATTTGTCAAACTGGGCTCAATTATAGCTTTGGTCAAGTTCAATAATCAATTTGGAAAGAACATATGTTATTTGTTGCAATCAATTTGGGTTGGATCATGATTTTACCTATTTTGGTCTTTTAGGTCAATTTAGGTCAAATGGCCAATTGAGTTTGGTTTGGCTCAATTGATGGTCAAGTCATGTTCAACCATTGATCATGGGTTGGTGTGAAACCATGGTTTCAATTAATTTGGTATAGGATATGTTTTGGCTAGTTTGGGTTCATATGGGTTAAAGGGTCTACTTGGTCAAATGACCAAGTTGACTTGGTTTGACCCAATTTAAGGCAATTGATCATCCTAAGGTGATCAATAATTATGGTGTGAGGTTTTGATGGGTTTGGTTTAATTCAATTTGGATTGTATTAGAACTTGGTTCAAATAAGTTATTTAGGTCACTTTGGGTCAAGTGAACCTAAATGGGTCAACTGGCTTGATTAAGATTTAATTGAATTTATATATGAGTTTAGGATTGAAATATAAATTCAACTACAATCTATTTGGGTTATAATAAATTTTGGTTCATTTGAAATTTTCAAGTCAAAAGAGCTAAGCTAGGCATGACTTGGGTTTATTTTGGTTTGGTTTGATGATTATAGGTTTCATTTATATTTAGATTGGTGGTTGAAGGAATGATTAGTTCAAGAGAAAATTCATTGATTTTCACTTAATTTGGATAGTATTTGGCTAAGTCCAAGGAATTGTCTTAAAGGGTTTAGATTGAGATTTGATTTAATTTTGGATTTAATTTTGATCATTTGAATGTAGATTTGTTTATATTTGAGAAGATAATTGATGGAAGAATTGATTTATAAGAAAATCAATTGAGTTTGAATTGTAGACAAATTTGGCTCAGCTTGTGAAGGTAGGTCAAAAGGAGGTAGAAGGGAATTTGATTTAGTTTGATTTAATTTTGATCACTGGAATGTAGATTTCATTTATATTTGTGAAGATGAATGAACATATAATTGATTTAGGGTTGATTTGGATTAAGATTTGGATAAGCTCATGGGATTGATTCACATGGCTTAGGAAGGGTTTTGACTTAATTTGATTTAGTTTGATTTAATTTGGATTATTTGAATGTAGATTTAATTTATATTTGGGAAGATAATTGAAGGAATGATTGATCCATGAGAGGGTCAATTGAGTTTGATTTGATTTGAATAGGATTTTGGATAAGCTGGTGAAAGTGGATCACATCGCTTAAATAGGATTTGGCATGATTGTAGGTTTTAATCATTTGGAGTTAGGATTGGATTTGAATTTGATACATTGGTTGGGGGATTTAATTGATCTTTGAGAAAATTAATTGAGTTTGGATTGATTTGAATTTGGCTAAAGCTATGTCCATAAGATAAAGTCATAGGGCATAAGCTGATTTTGAATTTGGATTTGATCATTGGCTTCAATCATTCGACGTGGAATTGGTTATAGATTTGAATTTAGATTTGATTTGAATCTGGCTTAGGAAGGTAAGCTTGTATTAGGCTTAGGCTATAAGGTAGGTGGATCTCCTTGAGTCCTAAGGTATAGCCTAATCCTATGATTAACCCTTCTAAGTCTCTAGGCTAAGATTAAGTGTTCACCTATTTACTAGAAGTGTCTTAAGGCTAAGAACCTCTTAGTGTCTAGAAGAGTCCTAGATCTATGACAATGAGATTGAGAACTCACTCCAAAAGTGAGGTCAACAAAAGGACCCTCAATAGGTGTGGTGTAATTGACAAGACACACCGCACGTATTGGCGTTGACTGAGACGATCAACAATGTCCAAACAATCGCAAGTACTAATAGAAATGATTTATACCTAAACTCGAGAGATAAATATAATCATGATCTTAGTGCAATGAAACTCAACTTATGTCAAGGGCATAAGAGAGGAAGGAGGAATCCGTTGAGGGATTAAGTGTATAAACCTTCCACTAGGGAAGCAGGTTTGAGCTATCCGTTGGGAATATGGATTTGAGTTCATAGATTCATTTGGGAATGTATCTATTGGGGATAAGAATCTATATGATGTCATGGGTAAAGATCAAATTAACTTCAATTTATTTTGTCTTAATTGATCTGGAGGCATATTTGCTAGGGATACGGGCTCGAATCCACTATGGATTGGGTATATGAACCTTCCACTAGAGAAGTAGGTTCGGGCTATCCACTGGGGATAAGGGTTTTGAATTGATGGCATATCCACTAGGGATGTGAACTCGATTAAATTCGATGGGTTTTGATTTTGATTTGGCTTATGGATCCATCAGTGTGTGATGGACCCACTAAGGAGGGGCCTCGAAGGCCTTGGTTTGCCTTAGATTTACAAGTCCAAAGGGGCAAGGTAGGACTATCCAACCTAAGGGTTGCCTTTTGATATGCATTGGGTGTGTGAGGAAGAAGGAGTAGCAGACTTACATTTTCTAAGGTAGATAATCATTGAAGTGACCTGTTGGTAGCTCAAAAAATCAAACTCAACCTAAGGCGACTACTGAGTGAATGTTGCTGGGGGCTTACATCAACTCAAGAAAAGTCAAGATTAATTTCATTATAATTTGACGGACCTTGTCAGTGTGTGATGGATCGCATTGAGAAGGGGCTATGTCGGCCTGAGCCTATCTCAAATTTATCGATCCAAAGGAGTGGTCTACTGACTGAAGGGTATGACTATCCAACCTAAGGGGTGTCCTTTGATGTGTAATGGTTATGCTAAAAAGAAGACGTAGTAGACTTACATCTTCCAAAGTAGAGAATAGCCACTAGGTTGACCTGTTGGTAGCACAACAAATCGAACCTAACTGAGGGCTGTCAGTCGGTGTGCAATGGTCGTGCTGGAAAGAATTCTTAGTAGATTTACATCTTCCAAAGTAAGGAAGATCGTCAGGGTGACTTGTTGGTGGCACGATAAGTTGAACCCAACCTAAGGGAGATTATTGAGAGAGTGTCACTAGGGATTTATCTCAACTCAAGAGTAATCAGGTGATTCCTATAGGGAGTATTGCTAACACTGCCCTAAAGATAGGATGCTTGCTTAGGAAAGGTGTCGTTGGGGGCGTTCTCCTAATCCACAAGCAAATATATTTTTTGTTTATTTGTTTGTGTGGACCCTATCAATGTGCATGGGACCACACTGAGAAGGGGCTATGTTGGCCTTGACCTATCTCAGATTTACTGAACCAAGGGAGAATCTGTGCATCCGCGGAATAGAATCTCCAACCACAGGGGTGGTTACAAGGAAAGGGGGACTGTCCAATCCAGTAGTAATTCAGGTGGTATTTAAATGGGGTTACAAAGCATGTGATCCAAGTAGAGTGCCCACAGGGGAGGTGCCATAAGGTGCGTTATCCTGGACCCTGTAAATAAGAAAGCTTGTAGGTGTATGGTGGCCAACTCAAGGAGAAAGCGTACCAGACTTACATCTATCATGAGTGGTATATCCATCAGGTGGGTCGTTGTCAACAAGTGAACACCAACTAACCTAAGGTGTCTATCGGTGTGCATGATTGGTCTAGAAAGAAGGAGTGTAGACTTACATCTCCCTAAAGCAGAATTAATTTCCAGGATAGCTTGTTGTCAGCTCGACAAGTGCTATCCAACTTAGGGCTGACCATTGATGTACAACGATTGTGCTAGGAAGAAAGCATAGTAGACTTACATCTTTCAAAGCAAGGAACAACCACTGGGGTGGCCCATTGTTGGCACAACAGAACGACCCGACCTAAGGGCGGCTACTAAGTAGGGAGTCACAAAGAAGGATTGGACCCAGACATGAAGTAGTCAAGAGGAAAGGAGCCACTGGGGGACTTATCCTAAACCTCAAATATACTTAACCCAGTTAGTGCATGAAGGCTAGTTTAAGAAGAAAGCGTAGCAGACTTATATCTTCTTAAATGGAGCTAACATGAGGTAGCTTACCAACCATGTAGTAAGGCTTACCAACTAACAGGGCACTCATCGGTGTGTAGTGGCCAAGTGAGGAAGGAAAGCGTAGCAGACTTACATCCTCCAATAATAAAAGACCACTGAGGTGACACACTAGAAAGGTAGCATGTCAGCCCGACCTAGAGTAGTCACCGAGTGAGGGTCGCAAGGGCATTATCTCACATCAAGGTAGCCCGAGGAAAAAGATGTGTGTATTTCTTTGATGTGTTTGTGTGTATTTTGTGTTTGTGTTGTGTTGATGAGGGATAGGATGCTACTTAGGTTCCTTATACCTATCTTAAACACATCATGGTGAATTCATGAACAAAATATTTTCAGTTTGGAAGAGATTGAATTTGAAACAGAATTTTATTGATGATAATTATTTTCAAACATGATCTCATGGGTAATATTTCTTCAAATAAAGCCCGTTGATTGGAAGCATGAGGCGCTCTCCTATATGGTTGATAAGTTGATATGATCCTCCTTGGTAGGCCTTTTTTATAACAAAAGGGTCATCCCAAGTGAATTCAAACTTGCCTCTCATCTTGCAATGAGTAATAATTGGTTTTATTAGAACTAAAATAAGCTCTCCTACTTAAAAAGCTCTAGGACAGACCAACTTATTATGAGCTTGAATCATTTTGTCTTTGCACAACTCGAGGTTCTGGCATGTCCGTAGGCGTCTCTCCACCAAACTTTCAAGCTCTTCTAACCGCAACTTGGCATTATGCTCCATTATGATTTTCTACCCATAGATATCCTTAGTGATGGAAGTTGAACTTCTAATAGTAGATTGGCTTCGGACCCATACACTAAGGAGAAAAAAGTAGATTGAGTTGGAGTTCTATATGTGGTGCAGGCCCACAAGGCTTCAACTAACTGCTCGTGCCATAGTCATTTGTTATCGTTGAGTGTCTTCTTTAATATTTGGATGAGAATTTTGTTGAAGGCTTTTGCCAAGCTATTTTCCCTCGAGTAGTAGATAGTAGAATATCTTTAATCTATGTTGTGTCTCTGGGCAAAGTTATTGATCTTAGTGCTCTTGAATGCAGTACCATTATCGGATATAATTCATCAAGGCACCTCGAACCTATATATGATATGGTTCCTGAAAAATTGGACCACATGCTGAGCTGTGACCTCTCTGAGTGGAATCACCTCTGCCCGCTTGGAAAAGTAGTCGGTAGCAGTAAGGATGAACCAATGACCCTATGTCGGTACCCCAACACTTGAATGGCTATGAGGCCAATGTTGGGTGGAGAATGTTGGGTGGCTGGTGTAGGACCACACCGTATACCTGACATTGGTTGCATCGTATAGATACATCCATGCAATCTGTGATCATCGATGACCAATAGTATCATAGTCTAATGATCTTGTCTTTCATCTTCAGACTAGATTTGGTGCGCTCTGCATAATCCTGAGTGTACCTTGGTCAAGATCTTACGGGCTTCGTGTTTGTCTAAACAGCGTACCCACATGTGATCAAAAGACTGCCGGCACAAGGTGTCATCCACAAGAGCGTATGAAAGTGCTCTCTGGTTCATTTGATAGGCTTGTGACTTCTCCTACGATAGTTTGTCTATATTTAGGTAATCCATGAATGGTTGCCTTGAATCTGACTCATCATCCTTTTTGGAAATGACAGCCTCCCCTTCAAGAGAGTATTTTTCGATGAGTTCAATATCAATAAGGGAGACTTGTCTATTTTGGACCCTTATTGATATGGACTCATCTTCCAGACATGCCAACTCCTTGGCAAGTTTGGCTAAAGCATTTTCCATGATGTTTTCCCCTCGAGGGATCTTATAAATGGTAATAATTGGGATTTGGGCCAACAACTCTATGGTGCACTTGTGGTAGATATAGAGCTTAGGCTTTAGAACCTTGTAGGACCCAGCGATTTAGTTGATGACTAATTGAGAATCCCCGAAGATGTCGATGTTCTAGATGCTTAGAGTAATAACTAACTCTAGACTAGCAATCAGGGCCTTATATTTAGTTTTGTTGTTGGTGCAAGGATTAGACAGGTGATATGAGAATCTTATCACTTCACGGTCCGTAGTTAAGAGGACTATTCTTACCCCTGCCTTCCCTGGGATTGTAGATCGTGGGTCTTCTATTTGAGAGAAAACTGCACCATCAAAGTACATCTCCCAACGATAAATGCTAGTGTCACCTTAGTTCATGATTTGTTCATCGGGGAGGTCATCACTAAGCAGAAAATCAGCAGGAAGTGGGTGTGCTGCTAAGAAATTTGCAAGTGCTTGTCCTTTCACTATACAAAAGGATACAAAAGTAATGTCAAACTGTGACAAAATAATGAACCAAGGTGTCAGCCATCTAGATAGTGTTGGCTATGTTACGAGATAATGCAGTGGATTGATTTTAGAGATTAAGTTCACCCTATGAGAAAACATGTAATGTCATAGCTTTTGGGATGCAAAGATTAACACTAAACAATGCTTCTCAATGGGTGGATAGTTTGCTTCAATAGGGATCAGATGATGACTAAGATAGTAGAGAGTGTTCTCTTTCCCCTTGTCATTGGCTTGGGCCAATAGAGCACCCAAGGAGTCATCTAATGCAACAGTGTATATAATTAATAGCTTGCCCGAGATAGGCGCTGCTAGAACTAGCGGCGTCAGGTAGTTCTTGATGTCTTCGAAGGCATGCTGACACTTATCATCCCACATGAACTTGGCATCCTTTTTTACAAGTGTTGAGAATGGCTGACATCTTCCTGATAGATTAAATATAAAGTGTCTTAGATATGCCAACCACCCTTGAAATGATTTGAGTTGAGTTAAACTTTTAGAGGGTGGCATTTCTAATAGCACTTTGATCAACTTTGGATCGATCTCCATACCATGGTGTCGGACAACAAACCCAAGGAATTTTTTAAAGCTACTTCGAATACACACTTCAGGGGGTTCTTTTTGAGGTTAAATTGTCTTAACCATTCAAAAACTACTCTCAAGTCAAAGAGATGGTCTTCCTTTTATTTACTTTTGACTATGAGATCATCAACATAGCATTTGACTTGATGATGAATGAGTTCGTCAAAGATTCAAGTCATGGCCCGTTGGTAGGTAGCACTGGCATTTTTAAGGTCGAAAGGCATGACCCTATAGCAATAGATTCTGATCAGGGTTCAAAAATAAATATTTTTCTCATCTTCACAGGTCATCTTTGTTTGGTTGTATCCATATAAGCCATCCATGAGGGAGAAAACTATGTGAAATGAGGCAATGTTCACCATCAGTTCTGGTATTAGTAGTGAAATTTCTTCTTTTGGACATGCCTTATTTAAGTCCCTAAAATCGATGCATATGCAAATTTGACTATTCTTCTTCTTAACTAGGATGACACTGAACAACCAGGTAGGGTATTTTTCTTCCTGGATGAAACCAGCATCGATCAGTTTCATGACTTCAAAAATGACCTATTGTTCAATGTCTAATCGCATATGTCTAGGACCTTGCTTGGTAGAGTTATCACTAGGCTCGATTGCTAGTTTGTGATCTGCTATGTTAGGAGATAAATCGGGCATCTCTTCATAACTCCATGTGAAACAGTCCTTAAACTCAGTCAATAACGTCACTGAATCATTGGTTTTAGTTTCATTCAATAAGGAACTGATGTATGTCTGATGTGGATTGTCTTCAGTCCCCAAGTTGATTTCTTTGAGCTCATCGATAGTTAACCTAACCTCCTCTTCAAACTCTAGCGGTATATCTTTGACTTCAAAATCATCTGGATCATCTAAAGTTTCTAAGCACACCTCCTCAAATGAGTTAATATGATTTGAAAAGAACTTATAAGATTCCAAATGATTGGTGATGACTAAATAATAATCATCATCATCGACTAGACCTACTGTACTAAATCCTAGTCGAGATCTTGATTGAGAGCTCTCACATTTGTTCTTTCTTTTATATTCTTTTGAAGTAGTCTGACCTATGTTTTGACCAAGTATGTCAAATTAACCCTTTCTTTGCTAGATTATGAATAGTGGCGAGTACCAATTTAAAGGTAATTCTATTAAATATTTATATGAATAATCCTCAAGTTTTACATCAACTTCTTGACTTGAGGATGATGATCCCAAAAAGAACCTCTGAGTCTTCACATCTGTGGATGACTTAACGGTTTCCTTAACTTCCAAACTCTCAACTTTTTGTGAGAAAAATGGGATTAGAGCTAAGGTTCCCAACTGATTCCTGACTATTTCACATATAGACTTGGGTACACTTATGCTTTGCTTTGGAACCCGGTCTTCATTGTTATCTGGCTCAAGTGTCACCTCCAAGGGAATCTGCTGTTGAGAAGAGCTGGCTGGCATGCTAACCATATAAGACTCATCCTCTGAATTAGACTCTATGTCTATATGGATAGCAGGTATACTCCTGGTAGCTAGGACATATCTCCTATTGGGTGGCCAATAAAGAGGTTTTCAACCCATAGGACTACCTCTGAATTGGTCTCTTTCCCTTCCTAGCAGAGGTCATGGCATCTTACCCACATGTTCGAATAGAGTAACGAACTGTGGGTGGAATCTAATGTCAGGCTCCACTTCCTCCTCCAAGTCTATTTCTCGCTCCATTTTATTTTCTTTTTCCTTTTCTTTTTCTTTTTCTTTCTCCATTTCTTTTTTTCTTTTATTTTTGAACTTTGACCAAGTTTGAGAGAATAGACTTGTTGATTTTGAGAGAGTGTGGTGGAAATTTCACATTCCCCATATGTCCTCCTCTCATCATCTTTCTCTCCTTTCTTTTCTGAGGTGGAAAGGAAGATAGGATGAATGAGAAGAACATAGGGGAATATAAAATCGCCTTGGTAGGATGCCATGCAAATTCATAGATGTACTTATTAAGGTGATCGGGTATGACATTGAGGAGAAGTGTACTATCTCAAAAAATAGAAATCAACACCCTATAATAGACCTAATCACCAAAATAAGGACTCCTAAGGACGTTGGGTCTTCGAGGTGTATCAAAGATTCTTCCTCTACTTTACATGGAAAAGTAAAGTAGGGTTAATTTTAAATTAGGTTCATTAAGTTCCCTACAGGGGCAAGCCCCCATAGTTAATTATATCCTAAGAAATGGGGATTCCTTAGGAAAACTCTCAATTAAGATAAATAATCATTGTCTCTAAAGATTTCAATAGGATAGGACTATCAATCGATTAGCTTATTTTTGAAGATCAAATGGGATTGATCAAATATGGAGTTATTAGCGAAGCTAAATGAAGATAAGTAAGAGATACCCACGATGCTAGGAAACTTAGCGAGCATCTCAAACTATCCTATGATTGGGCTTTACATTTTTGAAATTGATTTAATTTGTTTGAGTTGAATTTTTTATTAAAATAATAGGGCTCATAATTCCATAATACAATATTATGGAAATGCCTAGGAGGTGAGGATTTATGCTTAGGGTCACGAAAGGGGAGAAGCAACCTTAGAACCTAAATCTTGGGAGATTTGGCGAGAGCAGAAAGCACAACCTAAATCTAAAAAGAAAATGGGTATTTTGTTTGCCTCCACAAGAAAAGACAAACCACCCGACTACTTGGACTTACAACCTTCTGGAGGTGGCCGCCAAGGAACTCCTTCTACGATTTTAAATACATATAGGCAAGTCATATGCTTTATGCAGGATATCTAGGCTGTTATTTATTTAGAAAGAAACTAAGTCCTTAAACTCACTCCCTAAAGAGACTAGATCATATAAATGGCATGCTTCAAATGACCTAAATCTAATGTAATTCATATTTCATTTTATTTTTATTTTTGGACAATCATTTTGACTAAGGATAATAGGATTCATATGCCTAATGCATGAGAAATAAGATTATTGGTCAAAATCAATGAGAAGGGAGGAGGTGTGTTTCCACCATGGCTCTCACAGGCCAAGCCAAGTTTCTCTAGCAAATGTTGAAGCCCTCTAATCAAGAGTGAAATAAGATGCAGTTGTGCATAATATTATAAAAGAAATACTCATCCAGCTAAGGGGCTGCTAATTCTTTTATATTGATTTTAAGCCTAAGTTTTAGGTGAGATTATGAGTTCTTTATTTTAATTTTGAATTGTTAAGTTTGGTAAAAGATTATTTTTCTCTAAGAGCCTAATTGTCATCCAGGCCATACATAAAGTAAGGAATAAACTAGAAAAATGATGTCACTTAATACACAAGCTAAGCAAATCATCAATCAATTTATAAAGCTAAGTGCAAAAGAATAAGAGGCCAAATTATGGTCGGGCGCCACTGCACAAACCCAAAAATAAATTGGGTAGCTGATCTCTATTCTTATACAACCTAGATTACAAATGAATTTAATATAATTAAGCAAGGAATTCATTGTTATGGTGGTCTTCAAGCTTCATTCCTTCATTCTTCTTTTCTTCTTTCTTCTTTTTTTCTTCCTCCATCTTTGGTTCCTTCATTTGAATGGTTAGAAGGTGGATGCTCCAAAGGCTTGACATGGTACATAAGGTAAAGCCTTATGACCAATGCTCATCATAATCCCCATAACAATCATTCCAAAATCTTAATTGCAAAATTTACATGAAAAGGAAAAGTAAATCTAGCTAACACCTGTAAAATAAAGGTTAGCTAAACAAACCACCAAATCCCAAACATGTATATTGGACTTATCACCCCACACATGGGTGACTAAGTCCACCTGGCCTATTGGATTATGTTTAGGGGTATAAGCACATGCACAACAAAAGTATTTATATTTTATTTATTTATTACAGCGCCCCTTAAGCATAGTCTCCTACATAAAATAATGGTTAGACTAAGATTTCCCTACCATTCAGTCTACGAGCATACATCCTAACATCCAGTCTAAAATATATATCACAAAATAAAAGCAAGCATCAAACCATGCATTGCCCTAACCTAAAGCTAGAAGTGGTGACATTGCCTAATGTGTGTGCTTTGGAGGTTTGAGTGGTATGCTTATCTATGACTCTAAGTTAGAGTTTTCTAAGTATTGAGGATGTTCAACTTAGAGGAGGGTTTCATTTAAGTTGTTTAGAAATTTTGGGTTGATTTTATTTTGTGTTTTGATTAGGTTCAAGTGAATCCTACAATTAATTACTAAGTTATAAAGAGAGGGAAAGAGAAGAAAACTTCTCTTCCCTTCCCTAACCTAAGTAATTTTTTAATTGGATTCATATTTTAGTTTTGTTTAGTGAATATTTTAATTAGGTGTTTTAATTAATCCTAAGTTTAGATGAACTCTAAATAAACCTATTAAAAAAGGCATTTTTAGATTAAGTAAAATAAACTAAATTCACAAAATATACATCACTTAATTTCTTTCCCAATATATATAATATGCATATGAATGAGTCCTAAGCATATCTATACATACAAGTGAGAATGTTTAACATCTTTACGATGCATGCTAAGTAAATCATTTAAGAAAATTTGAAAGTTTATGATGCATGATTTTCATTAAGTAGAAAAGGAATTTCTTATCCAATTTTCACATGCACACATGAAAGTGAGAAAGACATAAGTGAGTATAGTGTCATTGTTAACCAGAGGTGTAAGGTATAAGACTTACTTAGGGATGCTTAAAGCCTCGCAACCTCGGGATTGTCCAGACTAATATATCACTTTCCTTAAATACAAACATGTGTACAAAATAAATGAATGGAAAAGAAAGAATGCAAAATTTTGTATTAATTGATTTATTTTTGTTTATGCAATTTATATGTGCAAGCATATCCTTCTAAAGTGATAGTATATAAATGAATAGGATATGGAATTAGGCAAGTATTAGGTTCTTTTCAAATGAACCATACATCTTACTAAATCCTATTCAAAACTATACTAAAAGAGAAGAGAAGGAAAACCTATACTAAGCACATCCTTATATCTTACTCACACGCAAGCTTATAATTAAGATATAAGTAACACACTTTCAATTATGATAATTGATTCATATATTTTTGAAAATAATTTGAATTTAATAGTGATAATAGCTACTTATATTTTTTTACTTTAGCCAACACATGCAATTTTGACATAAAGAAAATATTTTCATTTTAAATTTAATATTTGAAAAGCATGGATGCATGAAACCACATGACATACATATTTAACATGTTGGGGAAAGAACTAAAGCAATGAAAACATGTAAACACATTCACTTTAATTAAATCCTAAAGACAATCTTATGAAATAAGAAAGTTTAAAGTAAATCAAAGTTTGTTTAATGTGATTTTTATTTGAGTTTGAGTTTGATTTAATTTTGAAAATGTGAGTAGAGTTTGTTGTTCCTAACACATTCTCACATGTGTTTGACATTTTTATTAAATTTTTAGATGATAGATTCATTTTAGATTTTGATTAGGTTAAGGTATGAATTAAACATGTTAATTAACCCTTACCTACACCACCTTAACATAGTTAACCAAATAATAATGAGCCAATGAGATGACATAAAATCTCACAAAGAATTTAAATTTGCAATGCACCTAGGAAGAAAAGAGCCTAATACAATTTGGCTCATGATTAATGGTTAATTAAGCTAAGGGGTTTAACTTAAGTAATTAAGCTAAATATGTAACAAAATGTGGATTGTGTTGAGTGCTGAACATAAAAAAAAACCTAATGAAATTTTATAGACATTACCAATACATGAATGAAATTAGAAAGGTATAATAATGAATTTTGCCATAGTTATTCCTATATCACATTAAGTGTAGGATTGCATTTGGATTATAATTGATAGATTAACTAGCACATTTTTTTTATTCACCAAACTAACTCTATTGAGAAATTAACTAAATAAGTATTAAACTTCATGAACTTTTTAAAGTAACTGTATCAAGCAGAGACAATAGATTAACATCCTCATTGTGGAAGGGCATTCATGCAAATTTAGGTACTAAGTTGCATTTTTGATACAATATTTCATCCACAAATAAATGAACAATCAAAAAGAACCATTCAGGTGTTAGATGACAAACTAAAGTTATATTTTTTTTTTAGATTTTAAAAATAACTAAAAAGCTTATATTCCACTGATAAAGCTTGTTTATAATATAGTTATCAATCCAATATTAAAATAGCACTGATGGGGATCCATATACCAAGAAATGTAGAATTCCATTAAGCTGAGTTGAAGTTTGAGATTAATGAGTCAGTTAGTCGATCAAACTATGAGAAAATAATGTTAGTCAAAGTAGATCAAAAGCTACCTAAGATTATCATGAGAAGTATAAATGATGGAATTTAAAGTTGGTGAATTTGTCAAACTTAAGAAAGGTGCATCTAGATTTAGCCAAAAGAGAAACCTAGAAACATTGGGCATTTAAAATAACTGGAAGAATTGAGAAAACTACCTACAAATTAGCATTGTTAGTAGATATGTGTTTGATGTGCACAATATTTTTCTTCTATGAATACTTAGAAAATAAATTATAAGTGAAAATTAGAAAGTATTTATACATATTTAGAGAACTAATATATATATTAAACTTTGATATTAAGGAGTTGAAAAATAGGAAAATTCATTATTTGAAAGTGAAATAAAAATAAAGAATAAAATAGATGCAACTTGAGAAAAAAAAAGGTTTGAAATAACTAATCATCAAACACTGTCGTTGTTGGGTCTGAAGTCCCAAATGAGAAAAGTGGATGCTGCGTTAGGTAATTAACAGCCAACACAAAATTTGTTCAAAAAAAATTATGACATGAATCCTTTAATATATTGTGTCAATGCTAGGGTATTTCCTAGAAACAACACACTGCATGGCTTAAATATAGTGAAAAATGCTCAAGAATTGTTGCACTGGCATCCGGGTGTAGTGTTAAATAAGCAAGGGTTATCTTATTATGGACGAATGCGGGCAAAAGAAGCTAGTCCATAAACTAAAATTAAAATAAAAACTTGAAATATAAATACTCTTACAGATAAACTAATAAAACTAATAAAATTAATAGATATTATAATTTTTAGGAAGATAAATTTCTTATGTTTTCAAGAAACTAAATGGGTTAGGGAGAAGGCCAAGGAGATTGATTGTTTAGGTTTAAAACTTTAGTATTCTGAAAAGAGTCATATTAGAAATGGTATAGGTATAAAATTATAAATAAAATTTTGAAAAATAATATTGTAAAAATTAATAGATTTTGAGATACAATTATAGCTTTAAAGATTATTATTGATGCTACGATTATTAATGTTATAAATTCTTATTCTCCTCAAGTAGGTTAAATATATGCTCAAAAGAAAATATTTGGAATGACCCAAAAGAATTAATATAAAAAATACATTCTGAAGAAATATAAATGGACGTTTGGCATAGTGATAAAAAATTTTAAAAGCATTCATAATGGCTATGAGGATGAGTGACTAATAAAAGATATGATAATATTATCACTTACAAGATTGAACATAGTAAAACACAGATTATTTTCTTATAAGAAAAATAGATTGTTTAAATTATCAAAATTATAAAATAAATTTTGATAAAAGTTTAAGCACCTATAATCTTCTACTAATTTTGGATTATAAGATAAAAAGTTGGAAGCATTGGCTTTAGATCATATGGAGTATTTAAATAATGCTAAATATTTTTAAGAGTAAACTATAAGATCTTAGAATTTGAGATGTTCATAAGAAAGTAAATGTTATGTGAAAAATAACAAGTGAGATTAAACAAATTGTAAAAAATACGTTTAAAAATAAAAAGAAAAAATTCATATTAATAAAAATATTTGGTAGTGGAGTCAAAATATACAAAAAAAGATGAAAGATAATAAATTATATTATAAAAATTGTTTTAGATGTAAAGCTCAGAGAATTCGAAAAGATATTAAGTGGTTTATATGGATTCTAAGAAAATAATATGTAATGTAAAGAATTTAGCATTTAATTATTTATATAATAAATTAGTTATTAAAGAGGGAGAAAGATGTATGTATAAGTCAGTCAAACATAGAGATTGCAAAAGTAAAGATTTAGTTTGAGTGAAATATACTAGCCAATAACATAAACCAAGTCGATCTAAATAAAAAACTTTTTTCAGATTTTTTTATTTAGTTTAAGAGAAACTGAAAAAATGAAGATGTAAATTGCTATAGCAATTGGTTATAAAAAAATTGTACTACTTTATCAAATCATTTTATACAAAATCAAGTATTTTTTTAACAAATGAAACCAACAAGATGCAAATTTATCATTTAAATTTTTGCGTTGAGAGAAAATTTTCAAAAAAAAATAAAAAAATTGGTTTATTAATTATTTTCAGTTAATTAGTTTAAGATAATACAAAATCTAATTGAAAATCAAAAACCAAATATTACCAAATCAAGAATCAAAATCCAAACAAAAAAAATGTAAAATTGAACTAAATTAGAAAATTCAGTTTGAATCGATTCGATTTTTCAATTTTTAACAAAAAAATTATTCAATGAAAGTTGTGAGAATATGATTGACTTTAGTGATCTCAGTACTTTAAATAAATAAAAAATTTGCTTTTATTATCGTATTAGTAAAATTGAGGTTGGAGAGGTCTTAAAGAAAATGAAGTGTGAAAATACAATAGGACGTAATAATATTATAATAGAAGTGTGGAAATGCTTAGAAGATCAATGAATTTCTCGGCATAAAGGTGTCAGATGGGTGGAGAAAAGAGTTTGTTGGTTCTTATTTTTAAGAATTAAGTTAATATTTGATACATTAAATTATGAGAGAGTAATTAAGCATAGATTGCGACAAAATACAAAAGTTCATCAAAACCACTTTGGATTTATGCTAAGTAGATTTGATATGGATGTTATACATATGTTGAGAGATTTGATGGAGATGTAAAGAAAGAATCAGGAAGATCTACATATGATATTTGTTCATTTAGAGAAAGTTCCATAAGAAGTGCTCTGGAGAGCTCTAGAAAAGAAGGGATTTAATATTGTTTATATTCAAGTCAATAAGGATATGTATATTGGAGTTGTAGCTTGTATTCAAACATAAGGAGGATTGACAAAACATTTTCTATTGCAATTGGATTACATCAAGTATCAGCTTTAAGCACATATCACTTTGCTTTAGTTATGGATGTTCTTAATGATCAAGTTAATAAAAAGAGTGAATGTTTTAGATATCACGGGTTTATTGTTCAAAATGATGGTGATATAAATGGGGGATGTTATTAGTGGATAGAAGTTGCTTCATTGAGGTAGAGGAATTTATTGGGCCTATTGTATGATAGGAAAGTACCACTTAGATTCAAAGAAAAATTTTATAAGATGGTGGATTCAAAGAAAAGTTTTATAAGATGGTGGTGAGACCTGCAATATGTTATGGTGCAAAATATTGGTCGATAAAAGAGAAGCATAAAAGTGTTCTAGAGGTGAGGATGCTCAGGTGGATGAGTGGCTTTACATTTAAACGCAATGATAAATGAATATATATGCGATAAGGTTGGAGTAGCACCAATGACAAACTAAATTAGAGAGAGTCACCTTAGATAATTTGACCACATAAAATGCCAATAGTCTGATGATGCAGATAAAAGAATAGATGTATTAGATTTGACCTATGTTAAGAAAAATAGAAGTAGACCAAAAAAGATTTTGTTATGATATATAAAAAATGACTTTAATTTATTAAGATTAAATGAGAATATGGCACATAATATGATGCATTGGAGAAAAAAGGATTCATGTAGTTGACCCCACGTAAAGAGATAAAAGCTTATTGTTGTTATGATATAAATGTGCTTAGTAGATGTTTACAAGAGGATGTACATTGTGTATGCTTTTTGCTGATGATATTCTTCTTGTTGATAAGACTGGAGAGAAAGTTTAAGAAAAACTTGAAGTATGGAAGTTAACCTTAGAGCCTAAAGGCTTTCATTTGAGTAGCTTGCAAGGAGTGTAATTTTAGTTCTAGAAGATTTAGTGACTGAGTGGTGACAATGCATAATCAAGTCATTAAAAAGAGTGAATGTTTTAGATATCTTGGGTCTATTGTTCAAAGCGATTGTAATATAGATGGGGATATTATTAGTAGAATTCAAGTTATATGATTGAAGTGGAGGAATGCATCGAACCTATTGTGTGGTAGGAAAGTACTATTTAAACTTAAGAGAAAAGTCTATAAGATAGCGGTGAGACTTACAATGTTTTATAGTGCAAAATGTTGGCCAATAGAAGAGAAACATAAAATTAAGTTAAATGTTATAGAGATGAGGATGCTTAGGTGGATGAGTAGCTTTACACTTAGAGATAAAATGAGAAATGAATATATATGAGATAAGATTGGAATAGCCAAGTGGCAGATTATATTAGAGAGATTCTCGCCTTAGATGGTTTGGTCATATAAAACATCGGCTATTCGATGACCCAATTAAGGAGTAGATGTATTAGATTCGGCTTAAGTTAAGGAAGGTCAAGGTAAACCTAAAAAGACTTGAATAGGAAGTATTAAAAAGACATTAATTTATTAGGATTAAATGAGAATATGATACTTAATAAAACACATTGAAGAAAAAGGATTCATATAGTTGACCTCACATTGCGGAATAAAGGCTTGTTGTTTACATGATCATTAAGGAAGCAAGTTTTGAGGATGAAATCTAAATTTAAAATGAAAAAAGAATTGCAATAGCAAAAAATTTTACAAAAAGATCATAAAAGACCTATATATTTTATACCCTATTTTCACCCCTTGATAAATAATTAAAATAAGTTTTATTAAATTTAATATTTTATTATGAACATCTATAATATATATATATATATATATATATATATATGAATCTAAGTATATTGATATGAATAAATTAATTTACTACTAAATTAGTTCTTGTTTACGATGGATTAATTTGGTAAGGGTAGTAAGTTATATATAATTTCAGGTTTAAAAAAAATGATTTTATTACCTATAAAAAAGGAAATGTGGTGGAGGTTGGCTAGGCTAGAGTTGACATAGCCACTACAAGAGCCAAATGACTGTGTGATTAAAAAAAAGTGTAGCTAGCAAATGAGTTTTTGTGAGCGCCTAGTTGGTGAGGAATCAAAGGATTTAGGAGAAGAAACTCAATTTAGATGGAGTTTTGATGTAGTTAAAAAATAAAAAAAAGGTTTTAAATGGATACGTTATTTATAATTTAAAAATAAAATCCTAAGTCTAGAAGTTGAGGCCTACACCTCTCCTTGTTGCATAAAGGCATATCTTCAAGTGCATCTCATCGTGTTAGGATGTTTGCACCTTCATGGCCACCATGGGGCACACACCTTATGCCAAATTTTGTCAAAAAGTATTAAAGAGTCTTAAAGCACACATCTCACCATCAATTTTAAAAAATGCTGAATATTATTATGGATAGATTGATTTGGTTTGTACTATTATATAGATAAATTGAATGTTGACAAAGGTGAGAGGGCAAAGGATGATCTTCAATTTGTAGCTTTTAAAAATGAGGAATAACTTTTTAGATTCCAACAAGCCAAATGCAAAATAGCAAAACATTTTCTAAATAACTTCTAACATTTAGTAGTTATATTGCACAAAATTTATATGCAATACTAATTGTGTTTAATTTTTGGAAATTTTGTTGAGTGGTGAATTCAAATTGGCAAAAGACACTCCTAAAATATTAGGGTTTGCAAACAAAGTATTGGGTATCACATGCTCATCATCGTGGTTACAAAGAAAATTCTAGTACACATAACCAAGTTCATACTAATAGGAGAAAAATTATTTAACTACCTTAAGGATGGCTCATTGGTTTATATTAAATGAAACAAGAGTTTAAAAAATAAAAATTTGCAGAAACTAATTTTGGAAGATGATAAATATCCATTACTTTATAATGACGTGTTATTAGATGACAAGTAATTTATGAAGCAAGAAAATGTAGTTACACCTTCACAATTGTAAGAGGAAGATCTTGATTAACTTTTTTGATAAAAGAGCAAGACCAACACAAGTCAACAAGAAAAAAAAATAGAAAAAGCTTATATAAAACTTGATGTATATAAGTTATAATTATTGTATAGTCATTATTTTAAAAGTTAATTAATATTATTATTATTAAATTTTATTTATTAGGTTAGAGGAAGATGGCTGAGATCAAAGATGAGGATGAAGATTAAGATTATGTTGACAATTTAAAATAAAAATGAAATAGTATACAAAATAATTTACTATAATGATGATAATAAGGACCCACTGAGTAATGAGAATGGTAGAGACTTTTTGAATTCATAAACCATAATCTAAATGACTTAAACTACGTGCTTATATTGAATTATGAGTGAATGGGACTTGTTATTAGGATATTGCTCTTAACTTGTTATGATCTTACTTTGATATTAATATGACAAATTTTATTTAATATTATTTATTAATTTAATGGTTTGATTATGAGGTTT
Organism: Cymbidium sinense; assembly: GCA_021442155.1. Lineage (NCBI taxonomy): Eukaryota > Viridiplantae > Streptophyta > Magnoliopsida > Asparagales > Orchidaceae > Cymbidium > Cymbidium sinense. The sequence continues at coordinate 33,163,899 of CM038229.1, forward strand.
ATGCCTTAAAATTTCTCAAGGCCTAGGCCTCGCATCATGAGAGAAATCATTTAAATACTCAATTGTGCAATTTAAAATCTTGGAATGATAATATAATTATTAAAGTTTTGGTTGGGTGATTAAAATGAAAAAAATGCCCCCAATAGTATTATCTAATAAAAAGATATTATAGTGTGTGATAAAAGCTATACTTAAAGAATGATTATATTATCGGAATGGTTTGAATATGAACAATGGAGGGATAAAAATGCACCAAATAGATGGGTACATAATATTAGTGTTAAAAGATTACAACAACAACAACAACAACAACAACAAGCCTTAATCCCACTAGGTGGGTCGGCTACATGAATCCTTCGTCTCCATTGTGTCCGATTATGTGTCAAATTCTCATTTAATTCAAGTATACTAAGATCATTTTTTATACATCGTAACCAAGTCTTTTTAGGTCTACCTCTATCTTTCTTAACATAAGGCAAATCTAATGCATCTACTCTCCTAATCGGGTCATCGGACGGCCGACGCTTTATGTGGAAAACCATCTAAGGCGACTCTCCCTAATCTTATCTACCACAGGAGCAACTCCAACTTTTTCCCGAACATACTCATTTTTACTTCTATCTCTAAGAGTAAAGCCACTCATCCACCTAAGCATCCTCATCTCTGTAACACCTAACTTAGTCTTATGCTTCTCTTTTATTGGCCAACATTCTACACCATAAGTCATTGCAGGTCTTACCACCATCTTATAAAATTTTCCATTAAGTTTAAGTGGAACTTTTCTATCACATAATAGGCTAGATGCATTCCTCCACTTCAACCATCCAACTTGAATTCTACTAATAACATCTCCATCTATTTCTCCATCCTTTTGAACAATAGAGCCTAAATATCTGAATCGCTCACTCTTATTAATGACTTGTTCACCTAATGTCACAACACTACCATTAGAACTTCTACAACTAAAATTACAGTCCATATATTCAGTTTTAGATCTACTTAAACGAAAACCTTTAGACTCTAAAGTTGACCTCCATAATTCAAGTTTCTGTTGGACTCCCTCTCTAGTCTTATCAACAAGAAGAATGTCATTAGCAAAAAGCATACACCAAGGTACATCTTCTTGTTAAGAGATTAGGAAGGAAAAAATGATAATACAAGTTAGCATGCATAAAACTCATTTAAAGTGATTTGTTATGAATGGGTTTAACACTTTCCGTAGTTGTAAATAAGAATGAATGAAAAATGAGAATTCATCAAACAAAACTTCAAATAGTAAGGATTTGGCTAATAACGATGTAAGAAATTTTGACCACATAAGCCTTAATAGATATCCTATGTCTTATAATTAGCACATCAATAATTTAAAAACAATAAATTTTATATGATGTCATCTAATAGCTTGCTAAGTGCTCTACAAAGTATTCATATAATTGCTAAACCATGATGATGATGGAGGTACACACTAAGCTTGATTGAAACCATTGCAACATGAAGTAGATATCAAGATGAACTACTCAACAAACCCAATTGTGTGCAAATTACGATTCCAAGGCCATTAGGATAGTTTTCAATGTAAATTGATTAAGTAGTACTCGACCAATGTCTCAAAGATGATGAATACAAACTGATATAAATAAGATTTTAGTTATACTTATCCAAAATATAATTTCAATATCACAAAATTTTATTTCATAATTTTTGGCAATTTATTTGATCACGATTCCTATTATTTATTTATTACTAATAAAATAACAATGTAATTAACTTTAATAATTATATTGCTAGAAATCATAAGCTTGAAGTAATTATAATTGCATATTTGATCACATATATTTCTTTGGCAAATTAATTGCAGCTAAATTTCCTATTTAATTCATTAAATTTATTAAAGACTATTTTATATGTTAATTATTAACTAATTATATTAATTAGGTAACTATAATTATTGTATTTATAGTGAAAACTTGAGTTAAATTTTATAACATTGGAAGCATTAAGTTACTTACATAAATTTTCATCTATACTATTGTATATTTGTGTTATAAAATCTTTTAAGTTATGAAGAAAATAAAAAAAATGCACTTATTTATGAAATTGCCATTGAATGACTAATTTTTGGAGTTGTTTTGCATCATTTATATTTCTTATTTGCATAGCCAAATTTTTTTTACTTATTTACTTAAATGCTATTAAATTGCTAGTATTTTGGAGCCATTTGAAAATAATTATATTTCTTCTTTACAAGGCTAAAAAATTGTTGTTTAAAATTTATTTTCATCTCCCATGTAGATTAGATGTTCTAATAACTTATATATTGATTATTTTTCTGAAAACCAAAAGAAGTTTTGTGAAGAATTTATGTTTACAAATTTCATCATCTTAAAGAAGATTCTAAGTGATCATCTTCATTTAAATCTCCTTGATTACATTTAGTTTAATACCTTCCTCTCTCATACTCTTAATTTATATTGAAATGATGCCCCTTTATATTTTGCAATCATTTATATGCAGATAGTATTGTATTTATAATTGTTGATGATAGCTGCATTTATACCAAAGTCTTGGAAGACTGAAAAATTTTATTCATGTGTTGCTTTATCCACTTGCAGGCGAAAGACCAATTGGTAGTGGAATCCTAAGGGTGCAAACACTATGTTGTAATCTCTCATAATATTTTAATCATCTTTCATATCATCATCATACATAGTATAGATGATAGATTTATGTTTTTTGGTAATTGATATTCTAAATGCTATTAGCTTGTGTATTTCGAGTGGCTGAGAGGTATCCGGATTGATGTGGTTTCTATCTCATATTTTTTTTCTAAAGTTCTCTTAAAAATTATTTTTTTATGATTCCCCTACATCCATGATCATCTTAAATAAAAAAAAATCTATCCATATGTTTTGGAAAATTTTAAGAAAATAAGGTCATATCTCAGAAGAACTGGGTTCTTTGTGACCTAGACTCCAAGTCATACTTTTTCTTTACATTCACTACCTTAAATCCCTTAAAAAATCACATAAAGTTCAAATCATATCTATTAACATCTTCCAAGTATTTCAAAGACTAAAATCTATCCATATTAGCAAATCCTAAATTTTTATAGTCATCTTATGTATTCACCATAATGTTTTAAGGGATTCATGTCATGTTTATTTCAACAAGTTTTATGTGGGGTTTGGCCACATAGAGCGTCAGCTGTCCGATGACCCGGTTAGGAGAGTAGATGCATTAGATTTGCCTTATGTTAAGAAAGATAGAGGTAGACCTAAAAAGACTTGGCTAAGATGTATAAAAAATAACCTTAGTATACTTGAATTAAATGAGAATTTAGCACATAATAGGACACAATGGAGAAGAAGGATTCATGTAGCCGACCCCACATAGTGGGCAAAAAGCTTCTTGTTGTTGTTGTATCTTATGTATTCACCACCACTCCTATAGCCTACCAAATTCACCCATAATGTCCTTAAGCAGAAAAGACACTTTCTACAACAAGCTTATCCCTTGGAACTCTTAAATCCAAGGCTACATTAATCCATTATTTATAAAGAAAATAAAAGGTGGTACATATTTCGTAAGTGATGCTAGATTAGCTGCAAAAATTTTAGAATACAAAAAGCTTAGTATTGATAGAATAAAGATTGACACTAAAATGATGAATAAATTGATGCTAAAATAATTGGAATAAGATTGTTGATTATGATGACATCTACATGTGATATTTAAAAATATTGTATAAATATTTAAAAGAATGAAAACATAAATAAATATATAACATCTAATGCTAAAGCTTTTTGGTTAAGATGAAAGAGTTCCTCAAAGTTATCATGTAATAAGAGAATACCAACATCTCAAGCTAAAGCTTTTTGGTTAAGATAAAAGTGATCCTCAAAGGTATCATATAATAAGAGAAAACAATGGAGACTTGAGTATAACTTTTATGTAACATGGATATTAGATTGATCATGCTATATGAATTACTGTGTTAGGCCACAAAGTCATTAATTATCTAATCAGTGTGAAGTGTCAAGAAAAATGGTAAAACTAAAAAACAACAAGCAATAAATGACTATATGGAGATGAGAATAATATCTATTAAGAATATAATAGTCATAACAATAGCATTCAAATAAAATACGTAAGTAAATGTGGAACTATCAAATAATGTGATCTAAGATAATATAACTAGGAAGTGGCATACAAAGATGCAAAAAATCAAATTAACAAAAGTAGAACAAAATATGGAATGGATATTGAACCTGAAGATGACAACTGTTGAAATAGAGATCGATTTGCTGCTTATTTATTCTCATTTGACGCTTATTTGATGATCAGAGGAGGTCTCCGATTCATTTTCAAGAGATGACAACATTTATCTTGCGATTCTCCATACATACTCTACCTACCGGCCACCGCCAGATTACTCGACAAAAAAAAGTGGGTTTATAGGAGATGAGAATTAGGTCAGCTATACTCAATTTAGAAAAAAAAAAAAATATATATGTGTGAAGAAGCTCTCAGGCGTAAGCGGGTTGGGCTTGACGCACAAAATCATAAATTTGAGCTCAAGAAATTTGTATCAATTTATTTATTATGAAAAAATATATATATATTTTTAAACAAAAGTTATAATAAAAAAATCAGTTCACATAAAGAGAGATATTTTTATGTATCACAAAATTTTATTGGAGGAAAAATTTACCCAATACTTAAACAAGTGAACCATTATATGAAACAATCATAATACTTATATTTTTAATTATTATATAATTGTTATGTTAAATGATATCATTATAATTTATGATTTTTAAAATTTTCATTTGAATACATTTTAATAAATTTCATGATAAAATTAGCACCTCTCTTATTTTTTTAATTTAAACTTTCAAATTTTAAAATTTTGAATTTCAAAAATTATAAATTATAATGATATGATTTATCATAATAATTATATAATAATTAAAATTATAAATATTATGATTGCTTCATATAATGATCCATATTCAAGTATTGAGTAAATTTTCCCTCCAATAATGTCTTGTGACACATAAAAATATCACTTTATATGAATTGGTTTTTTTATTATAATTTTTATTTTAAAAAATAAAATAAATATTTTTCATAATAAATAAATAGATACAAATTTGTAGATTTCTGCTTCAGCTCAAATTTGTGATTTTGTAAGTCATGCCCAACTCGCTTACACCTGAGAGCTTCTTCTCAAAGATCTTTTTTTTTTTTTTTTGTCTTAGATTGAGTATAACTGACTTGTTCTAAACCCATACCAGATCAAGTTGCATCTCCTATCAACCCTTTTTTTTACAACCCGCGCTTCTACTGGGAGATAATCGGCGATGACGGCAGTGGCCATTGAGGCGGAGGTCAAGAAATTGCCGGTTTGAAGAATCACAAGATAAATGTTGTCCGGATCCGCGTGCGTGTTACGACGAAGAAGTGAGGTAAGGAATCGAAGACCTCCTTTGGATCATCAAATAAGCGTCGGAAATGAGAATGCGTGAATTCAGTAGCAAAGCTGCAACGTCGGGAGATCGGTCTATTTCAACGGATCGACCGCAGCGTGTCGTTAAATGCTCCGGAGAAGTTCAGGAACATCCAGCTCCAGATCCATTCCATGACATTATCAACCGTTCTGTTTAACTTCGTTCCACTTCTAGCAGCTGGAATTAGAGTTTATTTCTGTATGGTTTTGAGCTTTAGGTTTGGCGCTTGCCATCTATGTGCTTGGGCATTCTAAATTGATACCATCTGGCCATGAATGCTGTCTGAATTCCTTCTTTGGTTTCTTTTACTAGTTCGAGTGTTGGGATTTTATACTGCTGTTGGAAGTTGGAATAGGGTTTAATTTTTGGGGGCTGAGGGTAATAAGATTTAGGATCCATCCGTTGTAGTTTTTTTATAAAATTGTTATGGAAAAAATAGTTTTTTGATAGCTGTTGTGGGTGTTATAATTTTTTTTTTTTTTTTTTGAAAAATTCAAACTTTCTTACAGTCACCATATTCTAACAGTTTTGATTCTAAAAAATAATTTTTCGCCACAATACTTTCTAAAAAGTAGTCAAAAAGTTAATAGTCAAATGTAAGGCACCTTAGCCTAGTGGTTGAGTGCTTTGACTTTCAACCAAGAGGTCTTGGGTTCAAGTTTTCCATTAAATTCGCTCAAATGTCCCAAAAAAATAGTCAAATGCAGCTATGGTTACTTTTTGAAATACAAAGTAGTTAGAAAACTATTTCAAATGCACTTTTCGTATACTTAGTATTTTATACCACTCGCCTTTGCTAGTCACCACCACTGGATGGTTCTATTTTGACAATTATGTTATTATAGCGGTTCTATGATGCATGCGAAGCTAGAGGGGTAAGGACAAATTTTTTCATGGATGTATTCTCATCATTACCCTAATCCAAAACCATTTTGGGATCCACACTATGAATCCTACTTATCTTTTTATTTATTAGTGTATATCAAGTTATTCTTGAGATGTTAATTTGATTTTTTGCATCTTTTCATGTCACTTCCTAGTTATATTATCTTAGATCACATTATTTGATAGTTCCCCCATTTACTTACCCATTTTATTTGAATGCTATTGTTATGACTATTATATTCTCAATAGATGTTATTCTCACCATCTCTTGAATATAATCATATAGACATTTATTGCTTATTGTTTTTTAGTTTTATCATTTTTCTTGACACTTCACAGATCAAATACTAAACACGTCGAGACGTCCTTACTTACGGAGCATTCGACGGTTTCCGTAATTTGGATAGACAGAAGGGGATCACGGATTTTTCCGTGTTGAAGTTGATAATCGGTAATTAAATGGGAATTTTAAATTTATAAATTATATAAAAATAATGTTACTATTAATTTTTAGGATAAATTATATACTTACTTATCTAACATCTAAAACCTTCAAATACAATAAAAAGAGATTTACATACATGTATGTACATATATTCAAATGTGTGTACATATATACATGTATGTACATACATATATGTGCATTCACTTATATATGTAGCATACACGTATATAGGTATGTACAAACATGTATATATGTATATACATGTATGTGAATACATACACATGTATGTATATACTTATATACATGTATGTGCATACACATATATATGTATGCACATACATGTATATATTTATATATTTATGTGTATATATGTATATACATATACATGTACAATAATAATTTATAATATAGGAGTTTGAACTAAATTTCAAGATTTCAACTTCTAGAGAAATTATTTAAGTGAATTATCAATTACTTAAGATAATTCATTGGAGAAGCAATCGACGGGACCTCACTGGAGAAGGCATCGACGGATTGCGTGTGAAGGAGGAGCAAATCGTGAGACGAGAGTGCCAGGTTTAGTAAATCCGGGGTTTAAGGTAAAATGTGAGAGAACGGGATTTAACATTCTATAATTTCTTTATTCTTATTGATTGTCAAGCTTTTAGTTCTTGAGGGTGGAAAAAATATTTCAAATTTCTCATTTAAAGGAAATCATAACCTAACTTTGACGATGAGAATCATATGCTTTATCATCATCATGAATAAGGTAATCTCCTCTAAATCAATGCTTGCCAAATTCTAAAAAAATTTTCTAATTGTGATCAAAATGCTTTAATAGTGATCACAAATATCACCAATCATTATAAAATTTAATACATTCTTAAAATAGACAAATATATGATAATTATAAAGCAAAATTAAAAAATAAGACTACAAGGTTAAGAGAGATTTTATTCTACTACTTGATCTTAAAATATTTGAATTTTTTTTTTGTATTTAAAAAAAATATTGAAACTTTTCTTATCACATATTTCATGTGAACTGTAACAAAAGAGATATAAAAAAGTATAAACAATTGATCTTATTAGAACCTATAAAAAAAAGCTCTTGAAAATTTTCATAATTTTTACAAGAGAGTATTCTTTACATATATATTTTTGCATGTATTTTTCTAGGTTCTACATCTTCCAAATAAATATTATTCCTAAGGTGTATTACACCTTGATGACCTAAGGGTATATATAAGATTTTTTTTTTAAAAAAAAAAGAAGATATAATATGTTTGAGATTTTATGGTTCTTTGAGCTATCAAAAGTTTTTTGTGTATCCATTGCTATGAGCTTGTCCATTCTTTTATTTCTGCAGGACCTTCTTCACAGACTTACTGTTTGTAAAAGGCTAGACAAACACCGGGCTGTGAACACAATAAGCTTCAACACCTATGGTGACATCCTTGTATCAGGCTCGATGACGAATGATAATTCTATGGCATTGGGATTACGGGATTGCTAAATTATCCTTTCACTCGGGCCAAAGTAACAATGTTTTTCAAGCAAAATTTATGCCCTTCAGATGATAGGATCATTGTTGCAGGCTGATGGGGAGGTATATGACTCTTCTTCATACCAATAACACACATGCAGTATTAAGGTGTTAATCTTCTTAAAGATATGTGAATAGATAATTAAGGTGTTAATCTTCTTAATGATATGCGAATAGATAAGGAACACAACATTATTAGGTGAGACATTCCCAGATTGCAGATGGTGGAAAGGTAGCCACAACATTGTTAGGTCAGCATGAAGCTAGGGCTCATAGGCTGGCCATTGAGCCTGGAAGCTCTCATATTTTTTATATCTGTGGTGAAGACGGTCTGGTTCAGCAAGTGAGTAATTAAAACCAAAAAAGAATTAAAAAAAATCCCCATTTGCAGTTTATCTCTCCTTTACATGATCTTGATTCAGTCTCATTTTTGGCAGTTTGATTTGAGAACAAAATCTACAACAAAGCTCTTCATTTGCAAATCTTTTCAAGATAAATCTGATTATAGGCACATTGTTAATCTAAATGCCATTGCAATAGATCCACGGAATCCCAACCTTTGATGGTATATGTCCAATTCCCTAATCTATATATTTATAGATCAATTGTTCATAATTTAATAAAGAAAATATGATTGTAATCATAATTAATCAAATTTAATTCTTGTTTTGAGGATGATTAAGATAATTCTTTTGCTTTATGTGGCATATTCATTTATGTCAATGATACTTCATTTTATTCTTCATTAATGAAGACTTGATTATGGTATTTCTACGGTGTTAATTATGGTGCACACATTTAATTAGATCTTGGTTTTGAGAAATTTAATAATAATCATATGCTTAATTTATTATTATTATTATTATTATTATTATTCAGAAATAAATCTTTTCAGAAAAAAATTTAAAAATATTTAAAAAAACTATCATTTATATAGAACTTTTTTTATTGATTATTTTCTATCATAAATTGAGTTTGTATAAACAGCTTATACATTCAAGTTTCTTCAATAGTTTGTATAAACAGCTTATATATATATGCATACACTTTATATATGCATGTGCAAACACGTATATAGGTATTTACATACATGTATATATGTATATACATGTATGTAGATACATACATATGTATGTATATACTTATATACATGTATGTGCTTATACGTATATATGTATGTACATACATGTATATACATATGCATATACATGCATGTATAGACATGTATATACATGCATGTACATACATGTATATACATATATATATATACATATATATGTACAATAATAATTTATAATATAGGATTTTGAACTAAATTTCAAGATTTCAACTTCTAGAGAAATTATTTAAGTGAATTATCAATTACTTAAGATAATTCATTGGAGAAGCAATCGACGGGACCTCACTGCAGAAGGCATCAACGGATTGCGTGTGAAGGAGGAGCAGATCGTGAGACGAGAGTGCGAGGTTTAGTAAATCCGGGATTTAAGGTAAAATGTGAGAGAACGGGATTCAACATTCTATAATTTCTTTATTCTTATTGTTTGTCAAGCTTTTAGTTCTTGAGGGTGGAAAAAATATCACAAATTTCTCATTTAAAGGAAATCATAACCTGACTTTGACGATAAGAATCATATGCTTTATCATCATTATGAATAAGGTAATCTCCTCTAAATCAATGCTTGCCAAATTCTAAATTTTTTTTCTAATTGTGATCAAAATGCTTTAATAGTGATCACAAATATCACCAATCATTTAAAATTTAATACATTCTTAAAATAGACAAATATATGATAATTATAAAGCAAAATTAAAAAATAAGACTACAAGGTTAAGAGAGATTTTATTCTACTACTTGATCTTAAAATATTTGAATTTTTTTTTTGTATTTAAAAAAAAATATGAAAACTTTTCTTATCATATATTTCATGTGAAGAGTAACAAAAGAGATATAAAAAAGTATAAACAATTGACCTTATTAGAACCTATAAAAAAAAGCTCTTGAAAATTTTCATAATTTTTAGAAGAGAGTATTCCTTACATATATATTTTTGCATGTATTTTTCTAGGTTCTACATCTTCCAAATAAATATTATTCCTAAGGTGTATTACACCTTGATGATCAAAGGGACCTAAGGGTATATGTAAGATTTTTTTTTTTTTAAAAAGAAGAAGATATAATATGTTCGAGATTTTATGGTTCTTTGAGCTATCAAAAGTTTTTGTGTATCCATTGCTATGAGCTTGTCCATTCTTTTATTTCTGCAGGACCTTGTTCGCAAACTTACTGTTTGTAAAAGCCTAGACAAACACCGGGGATGTGTGAACACAATAAGCTTCAACACCAATGGTGACATCCTTGTATCAGGCTCTGAAGACAGAATGGTAATTCTATGGCATTGGGATTCTGGGAATGCTAAATTATCCATTCACTCGGGCCATAGTAACAATGTTTTTCAAGCAAAATTTATGCCCTTCACAGATGATAGGATCATTGTTTCGTGTGCTGCTGATGGGGAGGTATATGATTCTTCTTCATACCAATAACACACATGCAGTATTAAGGTGTTAATCTTCTTAAGGATATGCGAATAGATAATTAAGGTGTTAATCTTCTTAATGATATGTGAATAGATAATTAAGGTGTTAATCTTCTTAATGATATGCGAATAGATAAGGAACACAATATTGTTAGGTGAGACATTCCCAGATTGCAGATGGTGGAAAGGTAGCCACAACATTGTTAGGTCGATAAAGCTAGGGCTCATAGGCGGCCATTGAGCTGGAAGCTCTCATATTTTTTTATAGCTGTGGTGAAGACGGTCGTTTCAGCATGTGAGTAATTAAAACCAAAAAGAATAAAAAAATCCCCATTTGCAGTTTATCTCTCTTTTACATGATCTTGAGTCTCATTTTTGGCGGTTTGATTTGAGAACAAAATCGCAACAAAGCTCTTCATTTGCAAATCTTTTCAAGATAAATCTGATTATAGGCACATTGTTAATCTAAATGCCATTGCAATAGATCCACGAAATCCCAACCTTTGATGGTATATGTCCAATTCCCTAATCTATATATTTATAGATCAATTGTTCATAATTTAATAAACAAAATATGATTGTAATCTTAATTAATCAAATTTAATTCTTGCTTTGAGGATGATTAAGATAATTCGTTTGCTTTATGTGGCATATTCATTTATGTCAATGATACTTCATTTTATTCTTCATTAATGAAGACTTGATTATGATTTTCACTTATGGTGCACACATTTAATTAGATCTAGGTTTTGAGAAATTTAATAATAATCATATGCTTAATTTATTATTATCATTATTATTATTATTATTATTATTATTATTATTCAGAAATAAATCTTTTCAAAAAAAATTAAAAATATTTAAAAAAATATCATTTATATAGAACTTGTTTTATTGATTATTTTCTATCATAAATTCAGTTTGTATAAAGAGCTTATACATTCAAGTTTCTTCAATAGTTTGTATAAACAGCTTATATATATATATATGCATACACTTATATATGTATGTGCATACACGTATATAGGTATGTACATACATGTATGTATGTATATACATGTATGTAGATACGTACATATGTATGTATATACTTATATACATGTATGTGCATATATGTATATATGTATGTACATACATGTACATACATATGCATATACATATATATGTACAATAATAATTTATAACATAGGAGTTTGAACTAAATTTCAAGATTTCAACTTCTAGAGAAATTATTTAAGTGAATTATCAATTACTTAAGATAATTCATTGGAGAAGCAATCGACGGGACCTCACTGGAGAAGGCATCGACGGATTGCGTGTGAAGGAGGAGCAGATCGTGAGATGAGAGTGCCAGATTTAGTAAATCCGGGATTTAAGGTAAAATGTGAGAGAACGGGTTTTAACATTCTATAATTTCTTTATTCTTATTGTTTGTCAAGCTTTTAGTTCTTGAGGGTGGAAAAAATATCACAAATTTCTCATTTAAAGGAAATCATAACCTGGCTTTGACGATGAGAATCATATGCTTTATCATCATTATGAATAAGGTATCTCCTCTAAATCAATGCTTTCCAAATTCTAAAATTTTTTTTCTAATTGTGATCAGAATGCTTTAATAGTGATCACAAATATCACCAATCATTATAAAATTTAATACATTCTTAAAATAGACAAATATATGATAATTATAAAGCAAAATTTAAAAATAAGACTACAAGGTTAAGAGAGATTTTATTCTACTACTTGATCTTAAAATATTTGAATTTTTTTTTGTATTTAAAAAAAAATATGAAAACTTTTCTTATCACATATTTCATGTGAAGAGTAACAAAAGAGATATAAAAAAGTATAAACAATTGATTTTATTAGAACATATAAAAAAAGCTCTTGAAAATTTTCATAATTTTTACAAGAGAGTATTCTTTACATATATATTTTTGCACATATTTTTCTAGGTTCTACATCTTCCAAATAAATATTATTCCTAAGGTGTATTACACCTTGATGATCAAAGGGACCTAAGGGTATATGTAAGATTTTTTTTTTAAAAAAAAAAGAAGATATAATATGTTCGAGATTTTATAGTTCTTTGAGCTATCAAAAGTTTTTGTGTATCCATTGCAATGAGCTTGTCCATTCTTTTATTTCTGCAAAACCTCATTCGCAGACTTACTGTTTGTAAAAGGCTAGACAAACACCGGGGCTGTGTGAACACAATAAGCTTCAACACCTATGGTGATATCCTTGTATCAGCGATAATGATAATTCTATGGCATTGGGATTACGGGATTGCTAAATTATCCTTTCACCGGGCCATAGTAACAATGTTTTCAAGCGAAATTTATGCCCTTCACAGATGATAGGATCATTGTTTCGGTGTCACTGATGGGGAGGTATATAATTCTTCTTCATACCAATAACACACATGCAGTATTAAGGTGTTAATCTTCTTAATGATATGCGAATAGATAATTAAGGTGTTAATCTTCTTAATGATATGCGAATAGATAAGGAACACAACATTGTTAGGTGAGACATTCCCAGATTGCAGATGGTGGAAAGGTAGCCACAACATTGTTAGGTCATGAAGCTAGGCTCATAGTCGGCCATTGAGCTGGAAGCTCTCATATTTTTTATAGCTGTGGTGAAGACGGTCTCGTTCAGCATGTGAGTAATTAAAACCAAAAAAGAATAAAAAAATCCCCATTTTGCAGTTTATCTCTCTTTTAGATGATCTTGATTCAGTCTCATTTTTGGCAGTTTGATTTGAGAACAAAATCTGCAACAAAGCTCTTCATTTGCAAAATTTTTCAAGATAAATATGATTATAGGCACATTGTTAATCTAAATGCCATTGCAATAGATCCACGGAATCCCAACCTTTGATGGTATATGTCCAATTCCCTAATCTATATATTTATAGATCAATTGTTCATAATTTAATAAACAAAATACGATTGTAATCTTAATTAATCAAATTTAATTCTTGTTTTGAGGTTGATTAAGATAATTCTTTTGCTTTAGGTGGCATATTCATTTATGTCAATGATACTTCATTTTATTCTTCATTAATGAAGACTTGATTATGGTATTTTACTGTTAATTATTGCACATTTAATTAGATCTAGGTTTTGAGAAATTTAATAATAATCATATGCTTAAATTATTATTATTATTATTATTATTATTATTATTATTATTATTATTATTATTATTCAAAAATAAATCTTTTAAGAAAAAAATTAAAAATATTTGAAAAGCTATCATTTAAATAGAACTTTTTTTATTGATTATTTTTTTTTATCATAAATTGAGTTTGTATAAACAGCTTATACATTCAAGTTTCTTCAATAGTTTGTATAAACAGCTTATATATATACGCATACACTTATATATGTATGTGCATACACGTATATAGGTATGTACATACATGTATATATGTATATACATGTATGTAGATACATACATATGTATGTATATACTTATATACATGTATGTGCATATACGTATATAGGTATGTACATACATGTATATACATGCATGTACATACATGTATATACATATACATATACATATATATGTACAATAATAATTTATAATATAGGAGTTTGAACTAAATTTCAAGATTTCAACTTCTAGAGAAATTATTTAAGTGAATTATCAATTACTTAAGATAATTCATTGGAGAAGCAATCGACGGGACCTCACTGGAGAAGGCATCGACGGATTGCGTATGAGGAGGAGCAGATCGTGAGACGAGAGTGCCAGGTTTAGTAAATCCCGGATTTAAGGTAAAATGTGAGAGAACGGGATTTAACATTCTATGATTTCTTTTTTCTTGTTGTTTGTCAAGATTTTAATTAAATTTTTGCGCAAATCTTGCTCAAAACCAACTACCAAATAGCCCCTTAGATACAGAAAATAAAAATATATGTAAAGTAAAGTAAATACAGTGTATTGTGAATACTTTGAAATTATTTGATTGTATGTAAATTAATTGCTTGAATATTTTTAGTACTAATAGAATTTTTAAATTTAAAAATTAAATATACATACAAATTAAATATATATACAAATTAAATAAATTATCTATAAAAAAATCATTGCTTGGTTAAAAAAGTTACTATAAATTTATCTTGAAATAAAATAACCTCTTTGTGATTTATACATTAAAGACATACTAAAATAGAACTAAAATTGTTAAATTATGTCATAATTAGTAAAAATATTAATATTGTATTTTATTTTTTATTAGTTAATATGAATTAGTTGTGCTACCATTTTTTAAAATATTGAATTACAAAATTACGAAATACTGAAAATTAGACCTCGAGATGGTATTTTACACATAACTATTTATTCAAAGATTTGTATGATATTGATCTCATTAAAAAACTAATTAAATTTTCTACAATTTTTATGTTTTCCATTTGACTAATTTTGTCAATATTAGCTCTAGTGTTTAGGAATATTCAGTTAAATAAAAACAAACTTAAAAAAATACTAAACATAATACTATTAACTAGACATTAATTTTATTAAAAAATAATCTAGCTTTTCATTTCTATGCAAAAAAAAAATTAGAATGAACAAATTTAACAATTAGTCAAATAAAAAAAATAGTTAGAAGCAAAATATGTTAATGAATTGGATAAAGTAAACATAACATTTTTTTTTTTTTAATATTA
The DNA here is from genome assembly GCA_021442155.1 of Cymbidium sinense. Classification (NCBI taxonomy): domain Eukaryota; kingdom Viridiplantae; phylum Streptophyta; class Magnoliopsida; order Asparagales; family Orchidaceae; genus Cymbidium; species Cymbidium sinense. Next base: position 33,179,512 of record CM038229.1, read on the forward strand.
GCTTCCTGCTACAATAGTTAAAAACTCTTTCTGAGTTTTCTTAAAAAATCTATAACCAAAATAGTATACTTGCTTCGACATAGAAATATTTTGCAAAGAAAATTCTAGCTGAAACTTAAAAAACCTAATACCAAAAACAAAATAAAAATTTTAAAAAAATTAAAATCTATCAAAAAGCTAAAAAAATCTGATCTGCTTAGAAAGTTTTTCATATTTTCGTTTTGCTATTGTTGACATCATTTTTAGAATGAGCTCTCAACCCCTCCATCTTAGACATAGGGCTTCTCTTAGACGCTAAGAGTTTCTTTAATCTTAAGGTACTTCTAGTGATTAGGTGAATACTTAACCTAACCCTAGAGAAAGAGTAAGCCATAGGTAGGTGTCAATGTTGGTCGGGTCGAGTCCGACCGAACTCAACTCGAAAATATTCAACCCAGACCAATTTAAAATCGATTGAAATTTTAACAACTCGACTCGAACCCTGAGACCTGAACCCGACTCGAATATTGATCGGGTTCAAATTTATAACCCGAACCCGACCTTAACCCAACTTAAACCCGACTCGAATATTATACGGTAAAATTCAACCGACCCAACGACCGACCTAAACCCGACCCAACCAACGACCAAACTCGAACTTGACCTATATAAGCTTAATAATGATAAAAATCTGAAATAATTTATTTAACCAAATAGAGAAAAAAATTTAACTTTAAATATTATTACTCAATTTTATGATATCCTATATTTTTTTTATGAGATAGTTCTAAATTCTAAATTAAAAGTTTAAATCTCTCTTGAGGCTTTAGTCTTGACATTATAAACAATTAATATTATAAATAATTAAAATAAAATAATATTTAATTAATCAAAATTACATTCTCAATACTAACCCATACAGTAATCAAATTTATATCCATAACTCTCCAATACACCCTAAGCAACAACATTTAAAAAAATAAAAAAAAAACTAAAACTCCAAGTCTCCAACTCCAATCAAGCTCAAAGAGTCAAAGTGAACTTCAAGACTCTTAAGTCCCTACCTATAAAAAATTCCTGCAAAACACCTTAAAAAGAATAACAAATATATATATATATATATATATATATATATATATATATATATATATATATATATATATATATATATATATATATATATACATACATACATATATAGTGTGAGAGAGCAAAGCAAAAAAAAATCAAAAGAAAGATCACAAGAGCATACCGGGCCAACATACATCACCGAAAGCGACTAAGACCATGAAAAAACTAAGATGTAGAAGGATAAAAATTAGCACAGTTAAAAGTAATACAAACAAAGTGAAGGATAAAATCATCATAAACAGAGAAAATTAGATAGAGTATGTGAGAGAAGGCTCAAGCTCAATCACACCAAAATGGGGTAGATGCAAATATGAGCATCCAAATTTCAGCTGAAGGGTTACATCACAAGAGCTACTACCAGCCAAAGAGGAGTGAAATCATCACAGCTATCATTGCCTACAAACCTGTGGAAAGATAACAACCATTTGTTGAAAGTCCTATGAACCATAGTACCTGCAAACCTAATCAAAGCCATATATTCTAGAGGGGACAACAAAGAGCAGAATGAGAAAGGGAGTATCCCATACAGGATAATTATCACTAGCATATTCACCATATCATGGGAGTCCTTACCCATATGATAATGAAGCATCTTAGGACAAATAAGCTAGCAGGAAAACCGACCACAAGTAAAGAAAACAGTCCATGAATATAGCATGTAAATAACAGTTCAGTCAAAAACAGTCCAGGAATACAGCCAGCCATGAATACAACCAATAAAAATGGGATAACCAATTAGATAAAGAAAATAGTCAGAATACTGACCGTGAATACAAATGTAAAATACGGTGATAAGTCAGACTCACAAACAACACAAAACAGACCACAAGTAGCAGGTGATAATGTGCATCATGCACAAATCAACACAAAATAAACCCAGTAGCAGCATATAGGATATGCCACAAATGGCAAATACAATAGATGATAAGCTACACCCCGCCACAAACAACACAAAACAGACCACAAGTAGCAGGTGATAATCTGCATCCTGCACAAATTAACACAAAACAAACCCAGTAGCAACAGATAGGATATGCCATAACCAAAATACAAAGTGATAAGCGCACCGCCACAAACAACACAAACAAACCCGAGCTTCGGCCAAAAAAACACCCAACAGATTAAAAATGTTGAAGGATAGTGTGCAAACAACCCCAACCCCAGTAGAAAAAGGTGTTAAACTATAGCAACCATATATAAGAATAGTGTGCAAAGTATGCAAATCCAGAATTCTTCAAATTGTCAAGCATAAAAATGTTTAGGATCAGCAAAAAAAAACTAAATAACCAACAAGTTCACAACCACCGGTCAACTATAGAAAGGCAATAATAGCACCTAACTATGTAAAATTGTGCTTGAATTGTTACAGTCATCCATTAAATTGTTGCATAAAAATTAAAAAAAAATACTCAAAGTGACTAGTTAATTAAGCTAATTGTTAATTGGTATATCACCATCATCCTTGTCACTTTGATTAGAAGTGTACTTCCTAACATCTCCTGTGACTTCATCAAGTTCAGAATCATTTAAATCTACAACAAAGAAAGACTTCAATTATACAAATTAGAGATACACAAGTGATTTAAATGAAAATTTACTAAATTTATTAAAAGAAAGACTTCAAACATGTATCATTATATAACCAATCCTTTATGCATACCAATGCTTCCACAATATCATGTTTTAGTGCACTCCGATATTGATCAAGAATCTTCCCGCTATTACTAAATGCACTTTCAGATGCAACAGTAGAAATTTGTATACACAAAACATCACGAGCCATTGCAGTAACTTCAAGAAACCTATATTGGTTGCCCCTCCAATAATGCAATATGTCTAAATCCATTTTTCTATCAATCCTAGGCTCATCTAAGTATAGCTCAAGCTCAGATTTTCTCGGCATACTATCTTCTTCATCAAAAGAATCAAAATCCTTAACAAAATAAAAGTATAATATAAAATGTCAACTAAACAAGCAAAAAAAAATGACCAAAATAAAGTAAGTATACCTGCAAAAATTGTGATTTTGAAATTGTTGAAGTGAATGCCCTTGAATTATCAATTTGAGATGTTCTAGTGAATTCTGAAGTTTGTAATGATGAACCTTCCATGCTTGATTTATAATGAAAATAACTTCTCCCTCACATTTGCAATTTCTCTAACTCAATCACCTCTATAAAGTCTTTTATAACACCATTCAACGAAATTAAATTTGTACCTTGAATCAAGAATAACAGCTACTACAAGAATTACACAAAAATCAGACCAAAATTTCTCAAATTTTGAAATCATATTTAAAGCCATCCTTCTGATGTAGTCATTATCACTTGAACTTTCATGCTTTACCGCATATCTTTGAAACCTTTTGGAAAATAGAAATTTGCTGTAGGATACCTTGTGCTAGAAAATATACATGTAATTTCATAAAAAGGTGCTAAGAAATTACATATGATAATAATTTTTTCTCATTCAATTATTGATGGACAACTCTTGTAGTTCGAGTCACCCAATTCTAAATCTAAAAGACACTAATGTAATAGATAGCATAATAAAAAAGTTGAATTCCACCTAGTAGGAACATCTTGTCTTAGTCCCTTCTTTTCATCAATAAAACTTTGTTTAGCACATTCCAAAAATTTTTGTTTTCTTGCTTGAGAACCTTTCACATATTTAATACTTTTACGAACCATTGATATTGAGTTATCAATGCCTTTTAAACTCTCTTCAACAATCAAATTTATGATATGTGCATAACATCGTATATGAACGAATTCCCCATTGCAAAGCAGGTCACCTCTCAAATTTAAATAATTTCTCATGAATTCAACATTATTAGAAGCATTATCTAAAGTAATCCGAAATTTTTTTTCAATCTCCCAATCAAGTAAAAAAGTTTGAATTACTTCAAATAATGCAAGACCCATGAGGTGCCATAAAGCGAAATTTAAATTTTTTTTGTTTGCAATTTCATTATCAATGAAATGTGTTATTAAACAAATAAATCCATCGCGATTGATGGAAGTCCATAACTGACGGCCAAGCAAACCGACTAGTGGAACTTTGTAGCATTTTTGGTTTGCCCCTTCTCTTTCATGAACATCTTTTGCAATCTTTTCTAATAGTATTTCTTGAAACAAATTGCAAATCTCGATGCAAATAATGTAAAAGTGCTCTAAAACCAGACCATTCAACGCATTGAAAAGGTAAATCATGCATAATAATGCAAGCGGTAAGCAAGTCACGAAACTCTTGTTGGTTGAACTTAGCATTGCACATGGAAATAGATGAAGAAGAATTACTTTGCAAAATAAGTTGGCCTATATCACGTGTATCCCTTTTTTTGCAAGTTTGTAAGTGACATTTCAAATTATCGGTGCCAAATTTGCTATCACATATGTAGGTTGCACTGCACTTTTTACATTTGCATCTTTGTTTCCCATCATTTCCAAAAGGTAGTAAATCAAAATATCCCCAAACAAATGATAACATTCTTCTCTTCTTTCTAGCAAGTCTATTGATTGTCTCTTCATCAATTGTTTGAATTTCATTCTCACCAATATCTCCATAAAAAAAAAACTTCATTTTCTTGAGCATTAGTAATAGTATTGGAATCCTCCATCTAAATTAAAAAAATTAATGATAAGAAATTTATAAATAATACATTATACATGTATTACACATTTACACCCTAATCAATAATCAATAAATACTAAATAAATAAATGATACATAGTAAACGAATTCCTCAATTCCCTATACTACATCTCAACATCTCAAGACAGCCAGCCTACAACAATATTTAAATGAGTAGATAAAATAAATGATACACAATAAACAAATTTTCCATTCAATATTCATCTCAACTTCTCAACAGTCAAGACAGCCGAATAAACAAGTAACCGAGCAAACAAATTTCGGATTTTCCATACAATATCCTTTTCAACTTCATCGCATATGTTAAACACTAACAGCATGTTCATTCAAATGTGTTATACAAATAAATAACTGAATAAATAATCACCAATCACGCATGACAAAGCACAACTGAAACAACATGGCCATCCATACAATCAAAAAGAAACGATCACCAAGCACAAATGACAGAGAAGGATTGATTTTCAGATTACCTCAGACGCGAAATGAGAGAAAGATTCGAAAGAAGAAGGAGGAGAGTCGAGAGAAAGAAGATCTTGAGATGACAATGTCGGGGATTCGACTTTTGGCCAATAAAATCGAGAAGAGGTAGAGAAAGCGCCGCAAGCGCAGAGGAAAGGAAGTCCGACTCGAGAACCGAGAAGAGAGAATTATTGCGCTTTCATCTTTCGGCTTCCCCTTTATATAGGTTTTAATAACAATCAGCCGAAACAATCGGATGGTTCAGCCTGGCTCTTTGCTCGGCAAACCGCGCGGCACGCGGAAGCGACGGAACCGCGGAAGCCGCAGAATCCAAAGACCCGGACCGGACCAGACCCGAGTTATTCGGGTCAATTCGGGTCTGTTTCGGGTTTTTTGGGTCAACCCGACCCGACTCGATAGGACAATTCGTGTCGTATATTACGACACTAACCCGACCCGAAAATCTATTTTACTGACCCAAACCCGGATTTTTTGAGTCGGGTTCGTGTCGAGTTGTCAAATCGGGTCATTTTTTGACACCCCTAGCCATAGGAATAGCTTATGCTTAGGGGTGTTAGAAAAATTTGCCTATCCTATAATTTGAACCAAATCCTCACTTCCTTCCTTCAAGCCAAATTTCAAAATTCAAATCAAACTCCAAATCAAATCTACTTCAAACTCAAATCAATTCCAACTTGATGGATTTTATCAAATCATGAATTAATTCCAAATGATTGAAACCCATGATAGAATTCCAAATTCCAAAAATCTTTCCTAATCCATCTTGATTTCATCTTATGGACTTATAGCCTAAATCAAATCCGAATCAATTCAAATCTCAGAAATTTTCTCATAACCCATTTATATTCTCATTTATATTCACAAATATAAATGAAATATAAATTCAAATATCCAAAACTAAATTCAAAACTCAAATTTAAATTCAAGCAAAATTCAACCTAAGCCTTTCAAGTAAAATTCTTAAACTTACCCAAATCAAATTCAAATCAAGCTGAACCATTGATTTTTCTTCATAATTCAATCAATCATTCAATCATGAAACCAAATATAAACATAAACTTCAATCATCAAACCAAAACTAAATTCAAACCTCAAATTCAACCTAAGCCTTTTAAGCCAAACTCTTGAACTTAGCCAAATCAAATTCAAATCAAGCCAAACACTTAATTTTTCTTCATGATTAAATCAATCCTTCAATCATGAAACCAAATATAAACACAAACTTCAATCATCAAACCAAAACTAAATTCAAAACTCAAGCCCAAGTCAAACTCATGTTCATCCTTTGAACTTAAAATTGTCAAGTGAAGCAAAACTCATTTGACTCCAAATCACTTACAAATGAATTTATATTTCAATCATAAGTCCACATGTGAGTTCAACCAAACTCGAATCAAGCCTTGATCAGTCAATTGACCCACTTAGGCTCACTTGACCCAAAGTGACCTAAAGTACCCCTTTTGAACCAAATTCTAATCCTAATAAAGTGAGATTGAACTAAGCCCACCTAAGCCTCAATTTGTGAGTAACAATCATCATAAGATGACCAATCACTCAAATTGGGTCAAACTAGGTCAAACCTAAGGGTTGACCAAGTCAACACTTAGCCAAAATAAAACTTAAACTCTCCAAAATCCACCATATGTCAAATTGATTGAAACCATTGATCAAAACCAATTCATGATCAATGTTTGAACTTGACCAAATCATCATTTGAGCTTAACCTAGCCCAATTGACCACTTGATCCAAGTTGACCCAACTTGACCTAAAAAAGTCAAAATATGTCAAAACTTGATCTGAGCCAAATTAATTGAAACCAATTGGTCAAGTTCATTCCAAATCACTTGCTGAACTTAACCAAAGCCTCAATTGGCCAATTAGACCAAACCTAGCCCAATTGACCATGAACCCAACTTGACCCAAAAGGTCAAATTGAGCCAAAATCAAACCAAACCAAATTTAATTGAAACCAAAGCTTACAACATATTTCAAATGACCAACCAAACCTAAACCAACCCATGACCTAACCCAATTAGGTCAAATGGGTGAAATTGGTCAACTTGACCCATTTGACCTAAATGAAATCAAATGAACCAAAACCAAATATAAACCAAATTGAACCAAACCAATGATGCCAACACATTTCAAATAGTCATATGAACTTATCCCAACCCTTGGTTTGACCGAATTTGACCAATTGGTCAACTTGACCCAAGTTGACCCATTTTGACCTAAATGGGTCAATATGAGCCAAATGATATCAAATCAACTCCAAATTCTTTGAAATTTATATCAACCTAATTTCAAACTATTCTAAATCTTCCAAATGTGAAATCAAAGTCAAATGACCATTGTACCCCTAGGTCAAGGGGTAACCTATGGCCAATTCCACTTGGAATTTGGTCATATCCTTTCCATGGCAACTTGACACCCTCTTAGTGGACCAAGCGGACACTAGTGAGCATGGTGCACATGACCCAATGGGTTTGGGTCAGCCAAACCCAACCCAATGGCCAAACCGACCACCCACTTGAAAATGAGCACATGGAAATCACTCCTCCACCTTGTTTTGCACATGAAAACTTCTCCACTATCTCCCTCTGCCAAAATCGAATCACATGCCACCCTAAACGGCCTAACCAACCCACTCCATGAGGTGAATTTGATCAAAATGGCTAAACACCTCTCGGCTGATCCTTGGAGGGGGAGATATACTTCCCCTCATTTAACTTCATTCCAATTCTCTCACACTCGATTGAGCTAAGGAAACTCATAGCAAGCATTCTCAAGCTTCTCCAAGGTCTCCAAGGTCATTTGAATTTTCCTCTTTGCGGTTTTCTTAAGCCGAAAATAGGGGAGCTTACGAGAAATTCCACTTTGCTCAATACCCAATATCAAGCCAATTGCTCTTGCAAGCACCCTCAGGGGACTCAATCGAGTTGATCCAATGCTTCTTCCAAGCTTCCAAGGCAAGGGAGGTGGGAGCTAGACCAAAGCCCTAAGCCTAGGAGGAGGACTTTGGCCAATTGATAAATCCCCTTCATCCCAAAGCTTGAAACCTTCAGCAGAGCTTCATCTCCACTAGATGAAGCTACCTCAATGGTTGAGAGCGCCGGTGATAGCCTCCGGTGAGGTATGGCTTCAAACTGAGCCTAGAATAGGAAGTGTTTGGTCCTTTGTGAGGAGAATTTGCATCCCGAGTAAAATTGGTCATTAGATCTACTTGTGCTTACTCATAGATGGTGTGGATAAAATTTGAGCTCGATCTGAGCTAATCGAGCTTGGATCAAGCCCTATGGAGTGGGCGATTGCCCTCTCCCACAGGCATGCTCAATGATGGATCATGGATTGTCCATCTGCGCATTTTGGATGGACAGTCCTGATTAACCCGTGTAGGATCCCTCAATTTATCCCTTAAGAATCGTAGGCTTAATCCCGACCGTTTGATCTTTGATCAGATAGTCAAGGAGAAAGCGCATAGTACCACCGATTGACGTGACATCGGAAGTGAGTACTTAAATAGCGAATCCCATCATGCCACATGGAAAGTACGCGCCGCGTCAGCGGTCCACATGGCGCTGACGGAATTAGTAAATTAATTAGGGAATTAATTAAATTTTAATCACATAATCTTCAAAAATACATAACTAAATGGAAATGCTTTGAACACCTTCATTGAGATGTGACGAACCTCTAGGAGAGAGGAATTGAGTTTCCTCCTCACGAATCATTGTGGAGGTCGAGCTCCACTTGTTCGCCGACAGGTTTGGTCAAAATCTGACTTGCTGGCGGTGGGAGATCCAGGTGAGAGTTTGTTTCTTCTTCTCTTCATCTCAGGAATGTGTGTGAATGCTTAGATTGCCTCTAGGAAGCCTCTTCCCTCTCTTCCATATATGGCCGAAAGCCTATCTTATGCAGAATTCAAAAATGGGTTGGCCATGGTGATTGCCATCTTTGGAAGCTAGCTTCAAGATATGGTTAATTGATTGGGAACAATCCAAATCAGTTATGATGAGGAGTGGAGTAAGGCTGGAGGAATTGTATTGGATTTTGACTTCATGGGGAGAATTTGAACTTTTCTTCCTCTCATGCTCCACATCACCCTCCATGGCACCTCTTGGCTTCATGGTGTCACCTCAACACCCTTTTGGACTAATGGTTGGTTGGCCAAGTTAAACGAAGGTGAACCATGAGTCAACCTCAAGTTCATTTAAGTTAGACTTAAGCTTAAGTGTTTAAATTTGATTCATTTGATTATCATCTCCTTCGTTTTAAATTTGGTTAATTCATTTCATAATTGGATTTATATTTAAGTTATAATTGTGCCTAATTGTCCATAGAAAAGTTTAGAGGCCAATTAATCCATAGGATTTTAATTTAACTTAAGCTAGTTTGACTCTTTTTGATTAAAGATGAATCAAATTGGATCTCCTAGCTTATTTGAATACTTTGGGATTTAAATTAAGTTACAATTGCGTTTGTTGATGATTTATGATATTTGAATTAATTGATTTTATTAAATTTAGAATTAATTTTAATTTTATTTCAACTTAACCCATTTTAACATAAATGGGTTAGGTTGAGTTTGATTGAGTCAAATGATCAATTTGACTCAATTAAAATGTATTTGTCTTTCAATTATGTTTAATAAAATATTTAATATGATTTAGATCAATTAATTTTATTTCATTTAAGATTGATTTAACTCATTTTGACCCAAATTAGATTTAATAGGTCAACATAAATATAATTGAGTTTAAATGATTAAATTGGTCAAATTAGTCCCAATAATTGATGGAATCATGCTTAATTATGACTTTAAATGATTTAAGATATTTGATTTGAATTAATTTAATTTTATTTTAATTTAGATTTCAATCAAGCTTATTTTAGTTCATTTCGATTAAATGATCTAAATAGCCCATGCTTAATTATGCCATCATGTATTATCATATATATATGCTTAGAAGTAGGGGATTAGCAAGTTCAATGGATTTTGCTATACATTTTTATATATTTATTTTGATAGTAACTAGGATTTGACTAATTTCAAAAAGAAAAAAAAAAACAATGGTTTGACCGTGTTATTTTGAGCTGTATGATTCTCTCATTTTGTCCTGCATCAACATTCATTTAGACATCATTATCACCATTAACCCTAACCCAAGCATATTCAACCTTCATTTCATTGTACCACTAATTTGGGCCATATAAATGCATTCGTACTCAAATTTATCTGGAATCTTTTATCTTAAAAATGTTTTTAATGATCCTAAATCCACGATAGAAGATGACTAAGAATTGTTGCTCATTTGTTGCAGAATTTCTCAGCCCTGTAAACCCAAGTAACGGCTACAAAAGAAACAGTCCTTTTAACTGCACATTATACATTCAGTAAGACAAGCTCGTAAAAATGAAAATCAGAAAGCTAATTTGACCAGACATGTATCAAGCCTTGTTTGTTTCCAGTGTATATCTCATTCCTATCCTCATCATAGAACAACGCAGTAACATCTTCAAGGGCTTCACGAACAGTACACCTTATGGAAGATCTACCACTACCTCTACGTGGACTTATCTGTATTGAAGGGTCATTTGCTGATGTTTTGGCAATGCACTTCCCTGTGAGAATATTGCTCATGTTGATGGATCCAACAGCAGCTGTAGAAAGATTGTTTAATCCATATTTGAGAGCACTGAGTAAGAAAATAGTTCTGCGTGTATCGACACTACGAAAAAAAATCAGAGAAGATGAGCATATCATCACCTATACCCTCACATCCTTCCTCTGATTTACAGTAGGAGATTATCAAATCTTGGTCACTGGTAATATAAATGTTGTTTGTGTTGCAATCAGGATGCCACAACATGTGGTCTTCAAAAGAGGTGACCGGTACTCCTCTGAAGTTCCGAACTGCAACAGTTCTGTTTCTAAATGTCAAGAAAAGATGATTCTCATATAGGAAGATGAATGCAGAAGGTGTCATAAATTGTGTCTTGCCAACTTCAGTAAATTCTAAATTTCTAACCTGATCAAATATTGAAAATTAGATATGCAAACAATTACAAACTCTGTGAAATAAGAGGATAAGGGTGCAAATTTCCTACATCAAGTATCTGAAGATTTTCATTTTCTTGCTTCACCAGAAGCTTCTCATTGAATTGTTCAATGAAGTCAACCTTTTTATTGCCGTGCAACAAGTAATTGAAAGACCTCAAAACTGTACCATCTTCAATTGATAGTATCTTTAATGGAACATAACCAGTAGTTCTACGATATATTAACAGCATGATTTCTGGACTGTGGACAAAAATGATTGGTTTGAAGATCATCGTATGCCAAAAAGTATACTCATTGAAGGATAGCGAATCTGAAAAGATATTGGATTGAGGCATCAAACCTGATCTTAATTTCCTGTACATTCTTATCAGATATCGAGTACAAAAAGGAGTACTTCTTTAGATCAAAGACCTTGTATATTCTGTGAATGAGCACATACATTCAGACAAACCACTCAACCAACTTAACTCTAATGGTTAACCAACTCAGTGAAGGATAAAGCTTACCCATCCTGAGCTGAATAGGTAAGTACTTTGCCATTGACATCATCAAATTCAACAAAACCAGGCCATTTGAGAGACTCTGTCTCAAAAAGGGGGAATCCTGCATCAAGTTGATTCCTCCGTACATATCTGTCAGAATACAATTATAGAAAAAAGTACTCTCATGGACACCAACAAGTTCACGACCAAGAAAATTCATTACAAATAATAAAGATAAATGAAAGAATGTCAAATTTTAATAACACCTGTTTCTAATTCGGCAAATTTCTCCTGCTGAAAATATTTTTCTTAGAAAATAAAAGACCTTGTGGAGGGACTTGAGAAATCCAAAAAAACATACCAGTACTTCCTCCAGCACGTGTTTTCTAAATTTTTTTAAAGCATACATAAACATTTTGAACAATGATGCATGTATATTCCAATATCAAGCAATGCTTCAAATGGACAGGGAAAACAAAATCACAAAGATATGAGCATCAATAATTTTCAATATTCTTACTCTATTGGGGTTGTCCGGCATTTTAAAGAACTGAAGTGGTCGGAAGCATAAACTGATACAGTGATTAATGATTCATTGTTCTTGTTATAGAAAAGGCTTCTAATTACCTCATCAGGGTTTAAATTCAAGAAGCATATAAGGTTGTTTGTTGCTGCAAACAAGAATACAGAAGATTTCAATCAAAAATAAAGTTAATCAGAGGTGACTGAAGAAATCTTAACTTACTACGACTAAAGGCTGCGCAGAGACCAGACTGAGCAAGTGCAAATATGACATCCTTTGCTGCAATGATCTGAATAATCTTAGACCTCTTTTTGAGAAATTGTAATTTTAAAAGCCAATGAACATTGTGATCGTAAGCATCGAACTCCTCCTACATTCTCCCAAGATGAGAAACATTTAGGCTTCAAATCAAACCTTGGCATGTGGTCAGGTCAAGCAGGAATTACTACAAGTTCAGCTGATAATCCACATAAAAGCTCTGAACCACAGATTCCACTTGTGGAGTGACTATGGCACTCAAGAAGAGGAGGGGTGAATTAAGTGATTTAAAAATATTATTAATATATTTAATTTTAAAGTTGATAGAAAAGTAACTTTAGGTATATATATTAATTATCAAATATCATAAAGCAATCAAAAATAAATGTAAAAAAATAAATGAGATAATAGATACAATCTTTATGTGGTTCGAACAAACTCCAAAATAGCTTGCATCCATGCCTAGCCACTCCAACTAGAATTTTACTGACCTAAATCTCAATTATAACATTGTATTCTCCTACAACGTGGCGAGTACAACCCCAATAAAAATAATGTACTCTCCTACAATGTGGTGAGTACAACCTCAACAAAAATTACAACGTAAAAAAAAAGACTAATAATTGTTAATTTTGACAATAATAATCTAAAAATATTGCAACTCTCACACCTAAATGGTGATCTTATAACTTTTAAATGATCACCTTATAATGAAAATTAACTTGCAATAAGATGACAAATAAGAGGCTCGTCAATTTTTTCAAATTGATGCCTATGATGAATGTATCTTTATGTGATCAATAATTAATATGAAAACAATTTCTAAATTTGTATTTTAAGGTTTGCAATGCCAATAAATAAACTGCAACAAATATTAAAATTAATGTTGAAATGATTACATAAATATTAATGATGTAATAGGCTTATTACAACACCAGAAACTATATCTTAGCACTTACGAAAAATTAATTTCAATAAAATTAAAATAAGTCCACCATGTAATTTAATTACAGCAAAAAATGAAGTGTTAAATGCAATGATCAATGAAGATAAAATCAAATATAACTAGTTAAATTAAATTTCAGCAAACAATTAATTTGTATAATTAAATAGAAAATACAACTTCAACAAATAGAAAATTAATTTAATCAATCTGAAAATATAATTTCACTAGATAATGATTTATTTTTAACAAATAGGAATATTATAATTGCAAATCAAGTGTTGATAACAATCAAATATGACTCACAAAATTATGAAAGTGTAAGCCATTGAAAATTCAACAAATAATAATTATGTATATGTAAGTATTTTCTTTAAGAATCAAGCCTATTTAATTATTGAATCTATAACAAATGATTACAAACTTATCCAAACAAAAGGTTATAATAAAGAATATTTAAATCCAATATTCAAATGTGTGCAAAAATAACTTGATTTAACAATATGTAAACTCAAAATAATGATAGTTTTGACACAAAATTATTTTAGCACTATCATAGATTTGAACAGAAGTTGTATAAGGATTCAACAAGGGTAGGAAAATCAACTATCTTAAATTTAATCATAAGAACAATAATGTGAAAAAGGTAGAATTTTACTCAAAAAATTAAAGAAAAAATTTGAAGGCACAAAAGTCTTTTGAATCAATCCATTAGAGCCAAGTGTTGGTGGGAAAGGCATCCATAAGCAGTCTCCATCAAAACATCCTCTCACTTGAACAAAGCTTAAGCTTCTATAGCCATCTGAAGTGCTCAATTGTGCTAGAAAAGTGAGCCTCATAAGCAACGGGCAATCAACGTGTCCTGGTGAGCTCGGCTTGGTTAGAATCCAACTTAACATGGTAACAGACTCCTCCCCAAAACACTGATGTAGCAATTCTCAATTCCATCCACCATCAACAAGCAAGTCTGAGGCCATCATGTTAGACACCTAAGTCACATCGATGAAATATGCCATCTAACAGGTGGCAAATCATAGATGTAGACTTGATTAAGCACATGTATAAAAGCATAGCAACCCTCCGTCTAGTGCTATGCCACAACATATTAGTCCCATCCACCAAGACCATCCATATATAAGAGTCAGCTCTATGGATCTCCCTTCCCCATATATTTCTATCATACTTCTCTACAATACATCTATGGACAAGAGATTCCTCTCCTTAGATAAATGGCCAAGCTAACTTAGCCCGAAGAAGGCCTTTCAACATAGAGTAGAGGTGTCAATAATTGACCGACATGAACTTGACATGAAAAAATCGAGTTTGGGTTAACCTGAATAAATTTTGTGTCGGGTTTGAGTCAAAGAATCTAACCCATTTAATTTTTCTAGACAAGTTCGGGTTAACTCATTAACCCATAATTGATCCGATTTTAACCCAACAATTTGAAATCGACCAGATCTTGACTCACCAACCTGAGATTAACCCGATTTTGACCCGCAAACTCGACTCTGACTCGATTATGACTTGAATTTGACCCAAAAAATATATATTTAAATCGGTCAATCAGGCCATGTTCAGGTTGGTTAGATTTTGGTCAAGGTTTTCAACCCGTATATTATTCGGGCAGATTTGAGTCAAGCAATTTCAAGTCGGATCAATTTCAGTCCAGACTAAAATCTAACCCATAAAGTTGAATTGACACACCTAACATAGAGGAAGTATGAAATCCTAAGCCCACAAAATGGGTAGGTTGGTAAAGCTTCTCCCAATCAACATAATAGGAACCCTCATTTAGGGAAATATTTATAGAATAGTGAAAAATGATATCTATATTGTGAGCAAGGTCATATAAAAAGAAATTGCCAAAGAAATGCCCATGGCGGCAAAAAGCAAAAGGGAATCCAATGGACAAAGCAGCCTAGAGGTAAAAAGCCTACTATGGGTAAACCAATATTGAAGAAAAACTAGAATCATATGGAGCCAATACATGATCTATGCTAGCATTTAAGCTTGCTTTGATTTCTCAAGAAGCTGAATCTTCAAAAGTGGTGTCAAATATGATTACCATTCTAGATTTTTCTACTAGAGAACTTCTAAATTTAGACCTTCGCGTTATATATAGAGCTGTCAAAAAAACTTGTTATTCACAAATAGCTCGTATTTGACTCATTAAATAGCTAGTGTTTGAATTATTCGTCAAGAAAATAAGCCGGAAATAAATATATATTTTAAGCTCGATTTATAAACATGTCAAACATGAACAGCTCTCAATTCGATCGTGTTCGGATCATTTCAGTTCGAAATAAAATAAAAATAAAAATTACACACACACACACACACACACACACACATATATATATATATATATATATATATATTATATGCAATATATTCACTGCAGCAAATGTGGCATAATGACTCTATAGAGTGGAGCTGAAAGTTTTGAAATAACACAAATACGAATCTTGTTCTAAATATTTTATAGCTCATTTTAGTTGTTTTGTTTGGCAAATCGAGTCGAACACAAGTCAATTTGAACACGAATAAACATTTTGCAAGCCTAATTTAAATACGAACTAATTTCAAACACGAAATAAAATGAGCGAAAAATTTAGCTTTAGCAAGCTTTCGTTAGACCGCTAGTTCTATATTATACAAGTTGTTTTATGAGAAGTCACAACTTATCCATTTTACGCTTGATTTGCATACTATATTATCTATTGGTGATAGCATGTTTGTAGTAACTTAAGCTCTATTAATAATACGATAGTTGATAGAAATTTAAATTAATTTAACTTTGCTACCTTTGATTAAATTTGATACCATTTTAAGAATAAATTGACTGGTTAAATATTATGCTACCCTCAAGTGTTGAAAGAAGAAAGTCAGATTAGACTTGCCCAATGATAACATCTTTTACTTTTAATGTGAGAAATGGATAATGTTATCTCTAATTAACTCTATTGATGAGAATAAATGGGTGAAAGCTAGTAATAAATAATCTTGATTAATATATAAGTTATTATAGATGAAGATAGTGACAAACATTATAAATGTTTTCCTTGAGAAAGTTGCATGTTTTTCATAAAAAAAAGGTAGAGTTTGCAAGAGAAGTTAGCTCTACACAAATTATTCAAACACCTTATAGAATGACCACTAATGAACTACAAGAGTTAAAGAATCACTTATCAAAGTTAATTAGTAAAGTTCATTAGATCAATTACATCTCCTTGGAGTGCCCCAATGTTTCTTAAGAAGAAGAATGGTACTATGAAATTATGCATAAATTACAGAGATTGAAATAAAGTATCATCAAGAATAAATATCCTCGTTAAAGGATCAATGATTTGTTTGATCAGTTAAAAAGAGCTTTGATTTTTTTAATTGATTTAAGAGAGCTAATCATCAAATAAGAGTGAAAGTTAGTGATATTAAAATGATTGCATTTGGCACAAGGTATGAGAATAATGAATTTTTGTTTATGCTTTTAAAACTCCCTAACATTCTAGTAGTATTTATGAATATGATAAATAAAATCTACAGGTTTTATGTTGATCTATTCTTTATTAATAATATATTAGTTATTTCAATAATGATGATGATAATGTTGGTTATTTAATTGACAATTTTGAAAATGATTATTTTCAATTTGATGAAAAAGCACAAATTGTATGTCAAATTTTCGAAGTGAGCGGTTGAAGGTATATTAATTGATCTTAAAAAGGTAAAAACAGTGATGGAATGACCATAGGCAACTGATTTGATCGAGATTCAAAATTTTCTAGGGTTAGCTAGTTATTATGGAAGATTGGTAAAAGAATTTTCTCAAATTTTCTTGCTTTTATTTAAGCTAGCAAGAAAAAAATATTGGAGCTGATTGGACTGAAGAAAGAGAGCAGGATTTCAAGAACTGAAGAAATGCTTGACATATAAATCGATGTTGATAATTTAATCTAGAGCTGAGGTATCTTAGAAATATCATGATATATTTTTAAAAGATCTAGGATATGTTTTAATGCAGAATACAAAAAATATTGTATATGCTTCGAAACAGTTGAAATCTCATGGGAAGAATTACTCCCCACATGATTTAGAGTTGGCTAAACTAATGTTAGTTTTAAAATTTGGAGGCATTATTTTGATGTGCTCACAGATGATCAAAATTTCAAATACATTTCACCCAAAAATAGTTGAACGAGCAAAAAAAAAAAAAGTTAATGCTTATAAAATATTATGATCTTGATGTACAGTATAGTGCTAAAAAGGCTAATATAATAGCTGCTACATTATGTAGAAAGTTTAGTGATCATGCAAACTGGAGGTTACTCAAGAAGTAGAGATGATTAAAGATAGGGATGTATCAAAATTGAAAATCAAATTGCAAAATGATTAGAACACAAGCAATTTACATCAAATGATTGTACATCCTACTCTAGAGAAAAGAATTTTAGAGATATATAGGGTCATGATGATATTCCAATTGAAGTGTGGAAATGTTTAGGAGATCAAGGAATTTCTTGGCTTACAAATCTTTTTAATGTTATTTTAAAGACTAAAAAGATGTCAGATGAGTGGAGAAAGAGTTTGTTGGTTCCTATATATAAGAATAAAGGTGATGCACAAGAGTGTGCAAATTATAGAGGAATTAAGTTAATGTGTCATACATTAAAATTATGGGAGAGAGTAATTGAGCATAGGTTATGATGTGATACAAAAATTTCTCACAATCAGTTTGGTTTCATGTCAGATAGATCTACTATGGATGCTATACATTTGTTAAGAGGTTTGATGGAGAAGTATAGAGAAAGTAAGGAGGATCTACATATGATTTTATTGATTAGAGAAAGCTTATGATAAAGTTTCAAGAGATGTTCTTTGGAGAGTTCTAGAACAAAAAGGAGTTAATATTGGTTATATTCAAGTAATTAAGGATATGTATACTAGAAGCATTGTGTCCAAACACAAGGAAGATTGACAAAATATTTTCCTATTTCAGTTGGATTACATCAAGGATCAGCTTTAAGCCCTTATCTTTTTGCTTTAGTTATGGATGTTCTTACTAGGCATTTACAGGAAGATGTACCTTGGTGCATGATTTTTGCTGATGACATCCTTCTTATTGATAAGACTAGAGAGGGAGTCCTAGAGAAACTTGAATTATGGAGGTCAACATTAGAGTCTCAAGGTTTTCGTTTAAGTAGATCTAAAACTTGAATTTACTGGAAGATGTACCTTATCACTGTATATTGTGCTTACTAGTCATATACATCTAGCTTACCTTCCTCACAAACATATACATGCACATTGTTTAAGTTATTTGATTAGTGTGATTTATTTCATTATATGCAACAATGCCTAGTGTATATTCTTTTACATTAATTTACATGCACATTATGTGGATTAACATCGGTTAAATTAACAAATCTAAAGTGTGAAAGTACAAAACTAATTCACTCTTTTCTATAATGTGCCTTAACCACAAGAAATGTTTACTAGATATATTCAAAGAGAGAAACCCAATAATTAATAATGCAGTGCATCATAGGCTTAATGTTTATGAAAAAGAATTCATGGTATAAGGATCAGATCATTATATGTCTCATGTTATATTTATATGTATACTTTGTGTGAAGTTAATTATTTTATATGGCTTTATATATTGATTTAAGGTATTGGATGTTATGTTATTATATGGAAGTCCTATAAATTTTGTAGGAATTGGTCATGAGCCTTTCATATAGCAAGGTTCATTATTTTCTCGAATGAATCATTAAAAAATTAAAGACAAGACAAGACTTATCTACTTGAGTCAAATTGGTCTACACATGAAACAACTACCTTCTACAAACATAAAAATACCCAAAGTATTAGCAATTTTGAATTTTTCTAGTTAAAACATATAATGAGACTTTAAATTACGTAATTATTGTAATAGATGAATTATTAAAAATTGAATTAAATATTGCAAGTGTTTTCAAAACTTTCTCTTACTCTTTTAGTGACTGAGAGGTATCCGGATTGATGTGGGTTTTATCTCGTAATTTTTTTTCTAAAGTTCTCTTAAAAATTTATTTTTTTTATGATTCCCCTACATCCATGATCATCTTAAATAAAAAAAATCTATCCATATGTTTTGGAAAATTTTAAGAAAATAAGGTCATATCTCAAATGAACTGGGTTCTTTGTGACCTAGACTCCTAGTCTTACTTTTGCTTTAAATTCACTACCTTAAATCCCTTAAAAAATCACATAAAGTTCAAATCATATCTATAAACTTCTTCCAAGTATTTCAAAGACAAAAATCTATCCATATTAGCAAATCCTAAATTTTTATAGTCATCTTATGTATTCACCATAATGTTATAAGGGATTCATGTCATGATTATTTCAACAATTTTATGTGGGGTTTGGCCATAGAGCGACATGAATTTAGAGAGTAGATGCATTAGATTTGCCTTATATTAAGAAAGATAGAGGTAGACCTAAAAAGACTTGGCTAAAATGTATAAAAAATAACCTTAGTATACTTGAATTAAATGAGAATTTGGCACATAATAGTACACAATGGAGAAGAAGGATTCATGTAGCCGACCCAACATAATGGGATAAAGGCTTGTTGTTGTTGTTGTTGTTATTGTTGTATCTTATGTATTCACCGCCACTCCTATAGCCTACCAATTTCACCCATAATGTCCTTAAGCAGAAAAGACACTTTCTACAACAAGCTTATCCCTTGGAACTCTTCAATCCAATGCTACATTAATCCATTATTTATAAAGAAAATAAAAGGTGGTACATATTTCATAAGTGATGCTAGATTAGCTGCAAAAATTTTAGAATACAAAAAGCTTAGTATTGATAGAATAAAGATTGAGCACTAAAATGATGAATAAATTGATGCTAAAATAATTGGAATAAGATTGTTGATTATGATGATATCTACATGTGATATTTTAAAAATCTTGTATAAATTATTTAAAAGAATGAAAACATAAATAAATATATAACATCTAATGCTAAAGCTTTTTGGTTAAGATGAAAGAGTTCCTCAAAGGTATCATGTAAAAAGAGAATACCAACATCTCAAGCTAAAGCTTTTTGGTTAAGATAACAGAGTTCCTCAAAGGTATCATATAATAAGAGAAAACAATGGAGACTTGAGTATATCTTTATGTAACATGGATATTAGATTGATCATGCTATATGAATTACTGTATTAGGCCACAAAGTCATTAATTATCTAATCAGTGTGAAACGTCAAGAAAAATGGTAAAACTAAAAAACAACAAGCAATAAATGACTATATGATTATATTCGAGAGATGGTGAGAATAACATCTATTAAGAATATAATAGTCATAACAATAGCATTCAAATAAAATGCGTAAGTAAATGTGGAACTATCAAATAATGTGACTAAGATAATATAACTAGGAAGTGGCATACAAAGATGCAAAAAATCAAATTAACATCTCAAGAATAACTTGATATACACTAATAAATAAAAAGACAAGTAGGATTCATAGTGTGGATCCCAAAATGGTTTTGGAATAGGGTAATGATGAGTATACACCCATGAAAAAAATTGTCCTTACCCCTCTAGCTTCGCATGCATCATAGAACCGCTATAATAACATAATTGTCAAAATAGAACCATCTAGTGGCGGTGACTGAGGTCTAAAATACTATGTATACTAAAGGGTATCAATTCATCGGTATGTCCTATTCCAACTTCCAACAGCGGTATAAAATCCCAACGCTTGAACTAGTAAAAGAAACCAAAGAAGGAATCGGACAACATCCATGGCGATGGTATCAAGAATGCCCAAGCACATAGACGGAAAGTGCGAACCCGAAGCTCAAAACCCCAAAGCGAAAATAAACTCTAGTCCACCGGAAGCAACGAAGCTAAACGTAAGCGGTTGATAATGGGTCTGGACTGATGTTCTGAACTTCCGGAGCATTGGCCGCGCGGTCGATCCGGGAATACCGATCATCTGACGCCGACTTTTGCTACCGAATTCACGCATTCTCGCGACGCTTATTTGACGATCTGAGAAGGTCTCCGATTCCTTCCTCCGCTTAACGCGACGCGGATCACAACATTTATCTTGTGATTCTCCATCCGGCAATTTTTCTACCTCCCTCAATGGCCGATGCCGTCGCCGATTACCTGTAAGTAAAAATGTGGGTTTATAGGAGATGCAACTTGATGTTTAGAATAGATCAGCTTTACTCAATTTAGAAAAAACAAAAAAAAATATCTATGAGAAGAAGCTCTCAGGTGTAAGCAGTTGGGCTTGATGCACAAAATCATAAATTTGAGCTCAAGCCGAAATTTACAAATTTGTATCTATTTATTTATTATGAAAAATATTTTTTATTTTTATTTAACAAATAAAAGTTATAATAAAAAAATCAGTTCACATAAAGAGAGAAATATTTTTATGTGTCACAAGATATTATCGAAGGATTGAACAAGTAAATCATTATATTAAATAATCGTAATATTTATAATTTTAATTATTATATAAATGTTATGTTAAATCATATCATTATAATTTTTTATTTTTAAAATTTTCATTTGAATACATTTTAATAAATTTCATGATAAAATTAGCACCTCCCTTATTTTTTTTTAATTTAAACTTTCAAATTCTAAAATTTTTAATTTCAAAAATTTTAAATTTTAAAAATTAAAAATAATGATATGATTTAACATAACAAGTATATAATAATTATTATTATAAACATTATGATTGCTTCATATAATGATCCACTAGTTCAAGTGTTGGTTAGATTTTTCTTCCAATAATGTCTTGTGAGTTGTCATAAAAAATATTTTGTATTATAACTTTTATTTTAAAAAAATTAAAATATTTTTTTATAATAACAAATAGATATAATTTTATAGATTTGCTTGAGCTCAAATTTGTGGTTTGGTACGTCAAGCCCACCTCGCTTACACGTGAGAGCTTCTTCTCAAAGATCTCTTTTTTTGTTTTTCCTAAATTTAGTATAGCTGACCTGTTCTAAACCCTTACCGTATCAAGTTGCATCTGCTATCAACCGTCTTTTTTACAACCCGCTGTTGGGAGGTGTCGAAGGCCATTGAGGTGGAGGTCAAGAAATTCTCGGTATGAAGAATCACAAGATAAATGTTGTCCGGATCCACGTGTGCGTTATGGCAAACAAACGAGATAAGAAATCGGAGACCTTCTCTGGATCATCAAATAAGCATCCGAAATGAGAATGAGTGAATTCAGTAGCAAAGTTGTAGCATTGGGAGATCGGTCTATTCCAGCGGATCGACCGCGGCATGTCGTCAAATGCTTCGAAGAAGTTTAGGAACATCCAGCTTCCGGCGGCTGGAACTAGAGTTTATTTGGCATACATTATAAACCGTTATGTTTAACTTCATTCCGCTTCCGGCTGCTGGAACTAGAGTTTATTTCTATTTGGTGTTTTGAGCTTCAGGTTCGGCACTTGCTGTCTAAGTGCTTGGGCATTCTTAATTGATATCATCTTGTCATGAATGCTGTGTGAATTCTTTCTTTGGTTTTTTTTACTAGTTCGAGTGTTGGAATACATGTATGTACATAAATGTATACATATATACATGTATGTACATATATGTATATACACATATATGTTACATGTACATATAATATTTATATGTATATAATATATATATATATATATATATATATATATATATATATATATATATATATATATATATATATATTCATATGTGCATATATATATGTACTATTTCATATGTGTTATACGTACATATCATATGTTCATATAATTGTAATGTGTGCGTACATGTATGTTGCTACGTGCTGTAAATATGTATGTATATACTATACGCATGTAAAATGTATATACGTATGCATAAATTATATTATATTTATATTTATGTATATATATGTATATGTATATTATATATATACATATGCATATCTACATGTCACGTAATACATGTATATACATATACATATACATGCACAATAATAATTTATAATATAGGAGTTTGAACTAAACATCAAGATTTCAACTTCTAGGGAAATTATTTAAGTGAATTATCATTTACTTAAGATAACTCACTAGAGAAGGCATCTCGGATTATGTGAAGGAGAAGAAGGTCGTGAGGCGAGAATGCGGTTTAGTAAATCGGGATTGAAGGTAAAATGTGAGAGAGCGAGATTTAACATTCTATAATTTCTTTTTCTTATTGTTTGTCAAGATTTTAGTTAAATTTTGCACAAATCTTGCTCAAAACCAAATACCAAATAGCCTTAAATAAAAACATATGTAAAGTAAAATAAATACTGATAATATGAATACTTTGAAATTATTTGATTGTATGTAAAGTAATTGCATGAATATTTTTGGTGCTAATATAATTTTTTAATTCAAAAATCAAATATATATATATACAAATTAAATAAATTATATATAAAAAAAATCATTACTTGGTTAAAAAAGTTACTATAAATTTATCTTGAAATAAAATAACCTCTTTATGATTTATACCTTAAAGACATACTAAAATAGAACTAAAATTATTAAATTATGTCATAATTAATAAAAATATTAACTATTGTATTTTATTTTTTATTAGTTAATATGAATTAGATGTGCTACCATATTTCAAAATTATGAAATACTGTAAATTAGACCTCGAGATGGTATTTTACACATAACTCTTTATTCCATAGATTTGTATGATATTGATCTCATTAAAAAACTAATTAATTTTTCTACAATTTTTATGTTTTCCATTTGACTAATTTTGTCTATATTAGCTCTAGTTTTTAGGAATATTTAGTTAAATAAAAACAAACTTAAAAAATACTAAACATTAATTTTATTAAAAAATAATCTAGCTTTTCATCTCAATGCAAAAAAAATTTTGAATGAACAAAATTAACAATTAGTCAAATAAAAAAAATAGTTGGAGGCAAAATATGTTAATGAATTGGATAAAATAAACATAATATTTTTTTTAATATTAGCTTCCTCCTACAATAGTTAAAAACTCTTTCTGAGTTTTCTTAAAAAATCTATAACCAAAATAATATACTTGCTTCAACATAGAAAAATTTTGCAAAGGAAATTCTAGCTGAAACTTAAAAAACCAAAAACCAAAAACAAAAATAAAAAAAATAAAAATCTATCAAAAAGCTAAAAAAATCTAATCTGCTCAAAAAAATTTTCATATTTTACATTTTGCTATTGTTGACATCATTTTTAAAATGATCTCTCAACCCCTCCATCTAGACATAGGGCTTCTCTTAGACACTAACAATTTCTTAGTCTTAAGACACTTATAGTGATTAGGTGAACACTTAACCTAATCCTAGAGACTTAGAAGAGTTAGCAATAAAATAATTTATGCCTTAGGGATGTTTGAAAATTTTTTACTTATACTTCATCCTCACTTTCCTTCAAGTCAAATTTCAAAATTCAAATCAAACTCCAAATCAAATCAAACTCAAATCCGGTCAACTTGATGGATTTTATCAAATCATGAATCAATTCCAAATGATTAAAACCAATGATTAAATTCCAAATTCCAAAATCTTTCTATCTTGATTTCATCTTATGGACTTAGCCTAAATCAAATCCGAATCAATTCAAATTCAAGAAATTTTCTCATAACTCATTTATATTCTCATTTATATTTACAAATATAAATGAAATATAAATTCAAATATCCAAAACTAAATTCAAAACTCAAATTTAAATTCAATTAAAATTCAACCTAAGCCTTTCAAGTCAAATTCTTGAACTTACCCAAATCAAATTCAAATCAAGCTGAACCATTGATTTTTTTTTTTCATAATTCAATCAATCCTTCAATCATCAAATCAAAACTAAATTCAAAACTCAAATTTAAATTCAACCAAAATTCAACCTAATCCTTTCAAGTCAAATTCTTGAACTTAGCAAATAAAATTCAAATCAAACCTTGATTTTCTTAATGTTCAATCAATCGTAAACCAAATATAAACCCTTCAATCATCAAACCAAAACTAAATTCAAAACTCAACAGTCAAACTCAAGTATTCATCCTTTGAACTTGAAATTATCAATGAACTCATTTGACTCCAAATCACTATGAATAGATTTATATTTCAATCATAAAATTATATGTAGTTCAAGAACTTGAATCGGCTGATCTGACATAGGCTCACTTGGCCAAAGTGACCTAAAATATCCCTTATGAGTCAAATTCTAATCCAACCAAATGAGATTGAACTAAGCACCTAAGCCTCACATTGTGAGCAATCGTCATAAGATGATCAATCACTCAATTAGGTCAAACTAAGTCTTAAGGGTTGTTGAAAGTCTAGAAAAGAAACCTAAACTAGCAAAATCCATAAATTGATTGAAACCATTGAAAACCGATTCATGATCAATGTTTGAACTTGAAGTCATCATTTGAAACTACCGAATTGGGATCCAGTTGACTAACGAACTAAAAAAAGTCAAAATATGTCAACACTGATCGGAGATTGAAAGCCGATAATTGAGTTTTCAAATCACTTGAGCTTGACCATCGCGTAATTGATTACCTAGTCAATTACCGACTTGACTAAAAGATCAAATTGAGCCAAAAATCAAACCAAACCAAAATTGATTGAAACCAAAGCTTACAACATATTTCAAATGACCAACCCATGACCTAACTTAATTAGGTCAAATGGTCAAAATTATTTACCATTCCTAAATGAAATCAAATGAGCCAAAACCAAATATAAACCAAATTGAACCAAACCAATGATGCCAACACATTTCAAATAGTCATATGAACTTATCCCAACCCTTGGTTTGACCGAATTTGACCAATTGGTCAACTTGACCCAAGTTGAAAAATGGGTTAATATGAGCCAAATGACATCAAATCAACTCCAAATTCTTTGAAATTTAGACCAACCTAATTTCCAACTATTCTAAATATGGCTAAAGTAAAATCAAAGCCAAATGACCATTGTACCCCTTGGTCAAGGGGTAACCTATGTCCAATTCCACTTAGAATTTGGTCATATCCTTTCCATAGCCACTTGACACCATCTTAGTGGACCAAGTGGATACTAGTGAGCATCGTGCACATGACTCAATGAGTTTGGGTCAGCCAAACCCAACCCAATGGCAAAACCGACCACCCACTTGGAAATGAGCACATAAGAATCACTCCTCCACCTTGTTTTGCACATGGAAACTTCTCCACTACCTCCCTCTGCCAAAATCGAATCACATGCCACCCTAAACGGCCTAATCAACCCACTCCATGAGATGAATTTGATCAAAATGGCTAAAACACCTCTCGACCATCCGATCCTTGGAGGGGGAGATATTCTCACCCTCATTTAACTTCATTCCAACTCTCTCACACTCGATTGAGCTAAGGAAACTATGAGCAAGCATCCTCATGCTTCTCCAAGGTCTCCAAGGTCTCCAAGGCTATTTTGAATTTTCCTCTTCTCAGTTTTGTTAAGTCAAAAACGGGGAGCTTAAGAGAAATTCCACTTTGCTCAATACCCAATATCAAGCCAATTGCTCTTGCTAGTACGCTCGGAGGACTCAATCGAGTTGATCCAAAGCTTCTTCCAAGCTTCCAAGGCAAGGGAGGTGGGAGCTAGACCAAAGACACCTGGGGGAGGAGGACTTTGGCCGAGAGCAATCCACTTCATCCCAAATCTTGAAACCTTCAAGCTTGTCACTAGATGAAGGTACCTTGATGATGGTTGAGCCTAAATACAAGGTATGCCTTCAAACCGAGCCTAAAATAGGAAGTGTTTGGTCCTTTATGAAGAGAATTTTCATCTCAACTAAAATTGGTTGTTAGATATACTTGTGTTTACTCCTAGATGGTGTGGATAAAGTTTGAGCTCGATCCAAGCTAATCGAGCTCAGATCAAGCCCTAAGGAGTGGACGGTTGCTCTCTCTCGCAAGCGAGCTCAGTGATGGATCATAGACTGTCCATCTGCGCATTTTGGATGGACAGTCCTAATTAACCCTCGTAGGATCCCTCGATTTATCCCTTAAGAACCATAAGCGACCATCGATCATGGACCGAGAGAAAAAAACATGCTGGCGGCGATCATCGGATGTGATTACTTAAATAGCGAATCTCATCGCACCATGTGGAAAGTGCGCACCACATCAGCGGTCCACATGGCGCCGATGGGATTAGTTAATTAATTAGGAATTTGATTAAGTTTTAATCAAAGAATCTTCAAAAATGCATAACTAAATGTAGAAAAATAAAAAATAATATAAAATAAAATGCATTGTGGAGATAATCCAAAGAGGAATAATCTAAAATTTAGTTTGTTGGAGTTTGAATAATGAATTTTATGCAATTTGGGTTTTATTAAGAATATAATTATGTTAATTACTCCCTAATTATTACACTAGTTAATTCCAAACATCCTAGAGTTGATTAATGGGATGACCTCTGTCTCCCATGATTTTCTTGGAATTTATTAATGGTTTAATTAGGGAAATTGATTGATTCACTCTTAATCACTCCCTTAATCAGTTAAATGATTAATTAACCTATTAAATTATGATAAATTAATTAATTATGTTTGCTAATTATCTTAGAATAGTGAATGGACTTAGGGAATGAGATTAGAAATCCTCTCCCAAATCTTTTCTCTTAGGTTCATTTCATTTGGATAAAAATCTAATTAAGGTGCAAATTAATTAAATAAGTTTAATCACTTAATTAAATGGCTAAATTAATCAAAATTTTAAAATCAAATCAATCTGAACTCAATCAATCCTCTTGGGTAGATACTTGGTGTTGTTAGCTTAAGGAAATCAAATCCAACCTACATATATGGGAAGGGTTATGAAAGTACTTAAATTAAGCTCTTTAGCTTAATTAATCATTAATTGTGAGCCAAATGCATTAGGCCCATTTCTTTCTTAGGTGTATTATTGATTTAAATTTCTTGTGATTTTATGTCATACTTTGGCTCATAATTATTTGGTTAAATGCTAAAGTGGTGTAGGTAAGGGGTAATTAATGGACTTAATGTACACCTTAACCTAAGCAAAATATAAAACTAATCTAATGGTTCTAAAAATTAAATTAAAACAACATACACATGTGAGAAATGGGTTAGGACCAATAAACTTTTTCACATTTCCTAAAATCAAATCAAATTCAAAACAAAACAAAAATCTCTTTAAAACAAATTTGATTTACTTTAAATAATCTTATTTCATAAGATTATCATTAGGAATTAATTAGGGTGAATGAATTTACATGCTTTCATCACTTTATTTCTTTCTAGCATGCTAAATATATGTCATGAATCATGCATTCATTAATCTTTGAAAAATCAAATTAAAATGATATATTTCCTTTATGTCAAATTGCATGTTTTGGCTAAAGTAAGAATAGGAATGGCTATTATCACCATTAAATCCAAAAATATTTTGAAAACTTAGAAATCAGACATTATAAATTGAAAGTGTGCTATTTATAAGTACTTATAAACTTTCATGTGAATTGTATAAATTGTGTTATATGATTTCCTTCTCTCTCTTAACATAGGTTTGTAAGGGATTTGCCAATTGTATAGTATATTTGAAAAGGACATAACACTTGCCTAAATTCATTCCTATACGCTCCTATATCATACCTTAAGAAGGAACTCCACATCACACATGTAAACTAAACAATCAAACCAAAATCAAACAAACATAAACTTTTTGCATGATTCTCTTTCCATGTATTTCTTTTTTGTACATGTGCATGTATTTAAAAAAAGTGGTATATTAGTCTGGACAACCAAGCTTTAAAGTACTAAGTAGGTCTTTGTCTTTACTCCCGATCTATGATAATTAAATTTTCACTTATATTTTTTATATTTGTAAATGTGCATATGAAAAATGGATAAAAGTATCACTTTCTTCTACTTAATAAAATCATGCATACATGAAACATCCCTAATTTCCTTAAGCAACCTCTCTTAGGTTTCATCATTAATGTGTTCTAAATACTTGCATTGCATGCATAGATATGTTTAAGATTCATCTATATGCATGTTATACATGGTCGGAAAGAAATAAAGTGTTGTTTGTTTGGTGATAGTAATTCGCTTTACTTAATTTTAAAAATGCCTTTCTCTTTGAATAGGTTTGTTTAGAGTTGTTCAAATCTTAGGATTAATTAATTCACATAATAAAACATTCACTAAACAAAAAAATATTAATGAATTTACCTTAGAAATTACTTAAGGTAAGGAGGAAAGAAAAGTTCTCTTCTCTTTTCTTCTCTTAACAATACTTAGTAATTAATTATGGGCTCATTCAAACTAAATAAAATCATAAAATAAAACTTAACCAAACCAATTAAACCACTTAAATGAAACCACCCTCTAAGTTGAATCGTTCAATCTTAGAAAATTCTAATCTTAAAAGCTTAGCATACCAAACCAAATAGCACATTGGGTTAAGTCACCACTTTTAGTCATGTTGGGGCATGAATGGTTTGATGTTTCTTTATTTTGTGATGTAATATTTGTCGGATGTTAGGCGTGTGTATGTGAATAGCGTCTAAGTCTCATTATCTTACGGGGATTATGCTTAAGAGTGTAATGAAAATATAAAAATGATTTTGCTGTGCAGGTGCTTATACTCCTAAGCATAATCCAAAATAAGCCCAGTGAACTTGGTTATCCATGCATGGGGTGATAAGTCCAATTTATATATATACATGCTTGGGATTGTATGATTTGTTTAGCTAATATCTGTTTTACAGGTTTTAGTTAGATTTTCTTTTTCCCATTTTTCATGTAATTTTGTAATTAGGATTTGGAATCATTGTTATGAGGGATTAGGATGAACACTAGTTATAAGCCTATGTCTTATGTCCCATGTGAATCCTTTGGAGCAACCACATTCCAACCAACCAAAAGAAAAAAAAATAAAGAAGAGAGAAGAAAAAAGAAAGAATAAAAAAGAATGAAGACCCCCTCCCCCCATAACAATGAATTCCTTCTTAATTATTTTTAATTCATTAATAATCCGAGTTGTATAAGGGTAGAGCTTCGGTTACAAGTTTTGGTTTGTGTGGTGGGCAGAGCCCCAAATGGCATCTATTCGCGTTAGCTTTATAAATTGATTGATGTTTATTTAGCTTGTGAATTAAGATGACATCTTTTTCTAGTTTCTTTCTTACTTTGATGTATGACCTGGATGATGATTAGGCTCTTAGGAAAATAAATTTTATATTCAACTAATCAATTCAAACTAAAAATAAACAACTCATAACCTCACCTAAAGCCTAGGGTATAAAATAAGGTAAAAAGAATTAAACCCTTGGATGTTGTATTCTCATCATTACATAAAAGCATATTATTTAATATATACTTGGTTTGGAAGCCACCTTTATCGAGAACTTGGTTTGACTTTGAGAGCTATGGTAGAAACACATCTCTTTCACGACTTTGGCATAATCTAATTTCTCACGTTAAGCATATGAATCCTAAAGCCCATGTCAAATGAATTGTCTAAAATAAAAATAAAATGTAATAAAGTTTGCATTAAATTTAGTCATTAAATCATCTACACGTGATTTAGTCTCTTAGGGAGGTGTTTGACTTATTCCTCTATATAAATAATAAAATCTTAAAAGCATATGACTTCTTATATATATTTAAAATCATAGGAGGAGTTAATTGGTCTCCACATTGTAAAACAACCAAAGTAGGCTTTATTCTCTTATGGAAACCAAATCCCATTTTAGCCTTAAATTTAGGTTGTGCTTTTGGCCCATAGCTAGATTTAGGTTGAACATTCTACTTTTGCTACAGTATAAATCAGCATAGGCATTTCTATGATTAGGTGTCATGGAATTGTAATCCTTAGATTTATAATAAAAATTCAACTCAAAACAAATAATTTCCATCAAACTTCAAAAATATAAAGCCCAACCATAGGATAACTTAGGATGCTTACTAGGCTTCCTACTATCCTAAGCATCCTCGACTTATCTTCATTTCATAAGAACTTGATTGATAATCTTCCAAAATAAATCAATTAATTGATAGCTTATCTTTGAAATCTTCAAAATGATCATTTCTTGTCAGTATTAAATCGCATTCTTTTAGGATGTAATTAACAACTCATAGAGAACAATCATGGTTTAAAATAAATATTCTTTACTTTTTCATCAAAAAAAAAAGAATCTACATCATCTAAGACCATAGTCACATGAGTCCTTATTTAGGTGATTAGGTTCATTATATAGGTGGTGACTTATCTTTTGAGATAAACATTTCTCAATCATCGATCTAATAAAATCTGGATCGTTGTGTCACCAATGTTATATTTCTATTTTCATTTATCCTCTTTCTAAAAGGGATGGATGAAGGCAGGAATATACAAATTTTCTCCACAGATTTTTCTAGCGACTCCACTGGGGATGGTTCCTCTCTCCATCTTTGGTTAATGATCATTGTCTCCAAGTATCGATAGTAGGTTTATATTTTTATGAACAACTCTTCTTTCTTAGCTCATTTCATCTTTTTAACTATAACATCCTTTAAGTTTTAGGACCTCATTCTATGTAGGTTTTAAAACCCCTATTGGGTTCCCCAATAAGTGAAAGCAATAATTTTATAAAAGTAAAATAACTAAAGACTTCCTCTTACCATTTCTATGGTAAAGTAAGGTTCATTTCAAAAATAAATAAGAATAAATCCTTTATAAAAATATCAATTTCAAAAAAGCACTTTTTTAAAATGCACATAATAAAATGTTTGCAAATTAAATTCATAAATCAACCTCTAACAATCTTTATGATTGTTATGTGTAGGATTTTCTCAAAAAAATAAAATCTACAATCATACTTTCGAAAAGAACAAATGAACATCTCATTCAATTTAATTGAATAAAGATTTTATTTTCAATAAAAATAAAAATCAACAATCATGAACATCTTCATTCAACTTGTGAATGAAGATTTCATTTTCAACAAAAACAAAATCAACAATCATTTTCAAAATCAACAATCATATTTTCCAAAAGCACCAAATGAACATCTTCATTCAACTTATTGAATGAAGATTTCATTTTCAACAAAAACATAATCAACAATCATTTTTCAAATTCAACAATCATATTTTCCAAAAGCACGAAATGAACATCTTCATTCAACTTGTTGAATGAAGATTACATTTTCAACAAAACAAAATTAACAACCATTTTCAAAATCAACAATCATATTTTCTAAAATCACCAAAGGAACATCTTCATTCAACTTGTTCAATGAAGATTTCATTTTCAATAAAAATAAAATCAATAACCATTTTCAAAATCAACAATCACATTTTCTAAAAGCACTTAATGAACATCTTCATTCAATTTATTGAATAAAGATTTCAATTTCAACAAAATCAAAATCAACAATCAATAATCATCTTTTGAAAATTAAAATGACACTTTGATCTTTCATTTAGCATACTCAAATTTGCTAAGTAAAGATCCACTTTTCAAAATCAAAATCAAAAGAACAAAATTAACAACATTTGGATTTCGTTTGCATACCTAAATTTGCTAAGAATCCTCTTTTCAAACAAAAATCAAAATAAAAATCACATTTTGATTTCTTATTTAGCATACCTAAATTTGCTAAGTAGAAATCCACTTTTCAAAATCAAAATCACAAAAATATCAATCTCATTTGGATTCCCTTTGCATACCAAAATTTGCTAAGAAACCTCTTTTCAAAATCATCAAAACAAAAATCACATTTGGATTTCCTTAGCATACCTAAATTTACTAAGAATCCTCTTTTCAAAAAAAAAAAAAAAAAATTAAAACACGAATCACATTTGGATTTCCTATTTAGCATACCTAAATTTGCTAAGTAAAAAATCCTCTTTTCAAAAACAAAAGAACAAAATCAATCACATTTGGATTTCCTTAGCATACCTAAATTTTCTAAGAATCCTCTTTTCAAACAAAAATCAAAACATGAATCACATTTGGACTTCCTATTTAGCATACCTAAATTTTTTAAGTTGAAATCCTCTTTTCTAGAACAAAAGAACAAAACTCAAAACATGAAACACATTTGGATTTTCTATTTAGCATACCTAAATTTGCTAAGTAGAAATCCTCTTTTTCAAAATCAAAAGAACAAAATCAAACACATTTGTACTCTTCATTTAGCATACCCAAGTTTGCTAAGTGAAGATTTCATTTTCAAATTCATATGATTCACAAAATAAGCAAAAGAAGAAGAAAATTATTTTCAAACACCTCACCTAGCATACTTAATTTTCCTAAGTGAGGAAATTCCAAAAATTACAAATCAAAACACAAAATCAATTGACCCTTTACTTTAACATACCAAGATTTGTTAAATAAAGGTTCCTCAAAATCAAAAATCCAAAATCAAATATGAACTTATGGATGCATCTCTCCAAAAATATTTAAACCCATTTTCAACATACCCAAATTTGTTGAAAATGAATTCTAAATTCAAAAATTCCCTTTCCAATCAATCTCAAAATCTCTTCTAAATTCATTTATACTCATTAATAAGCTATCGAGTCCCCATCCCCATGTAAGCTCATACTTATCTAAAGTCTTTTAGAATTTTTGTATATATAGGTTTACCTTCAATTTATCATTTTCATTTAAGTTAATTTAAGCTCATCAACACTTTTATTTGTTCTTGTTTAAGTCTCAATCAAATTGACCTCCTGTTGTCCGCATAAAATTTTGCGTCTTCGGCCTTCCGTCATTTAGATCTGTCTTGCACTTCGACCATCTTCTTCCGTTAACTCTATTGAGCATAACTGGTCAAACACGCATAAAGAGCATATGTTAGTTTATTCTTTAATTTATCATTTTTAAATAAGTTCAATTTAAGCTCATCAACATTTTTATTTGATTTTGTTTAAATCTCCATAGTCCAAATTTATTTCGGCGTCGTCCGCGTAATGCGTCGAGGCCTTCATTTAATAAGCATAATGAGTAGTGTCTTACGACACATGGTAGATCTTCCGCGTTAGCTTTTGCATGTCACAACTACTCTCGAGCATAACAAGATATTCATGCGCAAAGAAATCTAAATTTTCTGTCGCGTTGAGTGTCACTCAGTTTTCCGTCTTCTGGCGTACGGGTTCCTCTTATCACGTCAAATGCGTGGCAATTGGGATTTTAGAAGCAAGTTATGAGTAAGACTTCTCTTCACTAACATCAGATAGTTTTCCTATCAGCTTTAACTTGTCGATCAAAAGCAAACCATTGCATTTGTAACCACCATGTTTCTTTCCATTTCTCTTATATGCAAGATAATCATTGAACATTGAATAAATTTGTTTCTTAAGTTGTTTCTTTGACAAATCTCTTTTATAGATTGATCTAAGAATAGTTGACTCAGCCACCATAACATCCTTTTATGAATCTTATATAGAACCTCAAGCTTTCGATTCTAACTTTGATATTCTCCCTTTGCTTTACTTCTTGATAATCTCTCTTCTTCACCAGCCCTTCTTCGCAAGACATTGAGCATTGATCCAAGATATAATGCTAAAACAGTACACGTAAATGTGATGACATTATAAGGCATGCTAAAATCAAGAGTTTTTAAGGGTACAAGCAATACTTCTGCATATGTTTGGACAAGATTTCCCTCCTGAAAATAGATAACAAAGTGGACTTGTAATGTAATGAGTAATCTAACTGATAGCTTCTGCTACAATAATAGTCAGGAAAAGTCACTATAGCAGATGGAATGTCAAAACCTTGATTGGCATCTGGAGGATATTCATCAATGTGTAAGAATTTCTTATCAAAATCTAGAGTTAGTGTAGTTGACAGTATATTACAAGGGAATATTAGCATCAACTACATTGAACGAGGTGATAACTTGTCTTTAGAAGGAGAGATTTTCATCTTCCTCACCACATCTGAAATGACCTAAGCCTTCCCATCTATGAAAATATGCAGTGTATGATAATAAACTTTAACATACCAAGGGACAACCTGGAAAATGACAACATGAACCACACAACCATCTGAAGCAATAGAAAATCGATCATGTAGATGTGCAGATCATAAAGAGACATCAATAGAACCTCTTTCATTTCCACTTCCCATTATAAAATGGTTCACGTGGAAAGGTGGCGTGAATTGGGGAGGAGACATCGAGAGGGAGCATGAAGGATCACAAATGGACCAGAGGAATGGTAGTGGGTCTCGTTCAGCTTGTGTGAGCGTGAGGGAACGAGAGTAGAGAAGAGCCGAGAGGGAGAGAGAGTGTGTGTGTGTGTGAGAGAGAGAGAGAGAGGGAGGAGAGGAGAGAGATGGATAACCTGTGGTTCGGTTGCTGCTCGTGTGCATCCCGCAGAGAGAAGAAGTCGAATGGGGAGAGTGGGAGAAAGGAATAGAGAGGTTCGCGAATGAGAAGGAAAGGGGTTGGTCTTGCGTGCAGCTGCCAATAGAATGAATAGGAATCCTAGGCTCTTTTCTTATTTCATTTAACTAATTAATTAACCCTAATTTGAAATTTTATGATGAAGTTACTATATAACTAATATATATGTTGATTTAAAGTTATTTTGATATTTGATCTGAACGTATATTTCAAAATCGAGGCGTTTGGTTGTCGTGTCAATTAATTTTAGCTCAAAATGTGCATTATCATTTCCGATCGCTTGACTTTCGCACAAACTTGTTCAAATTAAGTGCGAATAGTCTTACTTCATAGATTTTGATATTTTGAAACTAATGATGCAATCAATTTCCCGAACAGAAGTCGTTTGGCTTAAGTCGGTGCCTGCTGACCTTGATATACGTGTAGGCACGTCGACGAACTTCTTTCTTGATCGATCGACTGTCGAATTGTGCAATATGTATATTTTGATAAATTTTGATGTTTTGAATGTGACGGCGGAGTCCATTCATCCATCGGAGGTTGTTTCGATTGATTTTCAGCATCGTCAAGTGCATTTTAGCTCTGATTTGCGTGCTGAAGCTCGTTGAATTCACCTTGTGAGCTCGACTTGACTTAGGGCGCATGCATGGAGGTCAACAACTAGCTTTATGTTGTTTTGGTAATTGATATTCTAAATGCTATTAGCTTGTGTATTTCGAGTAATATCACTATATATTGTGCTTACTAGCCATATATATCTAGCTTACCTTCATCACAAACATATACATGCACATTATTTAATTTATTTGATTAGTGTAATTTATTTCATTATATGCAACAATGCCTAGTGTATATTCTTTTACATTAATTTACATGCACATTGTGTGGATTAGCATCGGTTAAATTAACAAATCTAAAATGTGAAAGTACAAAACCAATTCACTCTTTTCCATAAGGTGCCTTAACCACAAGAAATGTTTACTATATATATTCAAAGAGAGAAACCCAATAATTAATAATGCAGTGCTTCGTAGGCTTAATGTCTATGACAAAGAATTCATGGTTTAAGGATCAAATCATTATATGTCTCATGTTATATTTAGATGTATACATTGTGTGAAGGCAATTATTTTGTATGGCTTTATATATTGATTTAAAATATTGGATGTTATGTTATTATATGGAAGTCCTATAAATTTTGTAGGATTTGGTCATGAGCCTTTCATATAGCAAGGTTCATTATTTGCTCGAATGAATCATTAAAAAATTATAGACAAGACAAGACTTATCTACTTGAGTCAAATTGGTCTACACATGAAACAACTACCTTCTACAAACATAAAAATACCCAAAGTATTAGCAATTTTGAATTTGTCTAGTTAAAACATATAATGAGACTTTAAATTATGCAATTGTGGTAATAGATGAATTATTAAAAATTGAAGTAAATTTTGCAAGTGTTTTTGAAACTTTCTCTTACTCTTTTAGTGACTGAGAGGTATCCGGATTGATGTGGGTTCTATCTCGTATTTTTTTTAAAGTTCTCTTAAAAAATTACTTATTTATGATTCCCCTACATCCATGATCATTTTAAATAAAAAAAATCTATCCATATGTTTTGGAAAATTTTAAGATAATAAGGTCATATCTCAAATGAATTGGGTTCTTCGTGACCTAGACTCCTAGTCTTACTTTCTCTTTAAATTCACTACCTTAAATCCCTTAAAAAATCACATAAAGTTCAAATCATATCTATAAACATCTTCCGAGTATTTCAAAGCCTTTATCCCACAATGTTTTAAGGGATTCATGTCATGATTATTTCAACAAGTTTTATGTGGGGTTTGGCCACATAGAGTGTCAGCCATTCGATGACCCGGGTAAGATAGTAGATGCATTAGATTTGCCTTATGTTAAGAGAGGTAGAGGTAGACCTAAAAAGACTTGGCTAAGATGTATAAAAAATAACCTTAGTATACTTGAACTAAATGAGAATTTTGCACATAATAGGACACAATGGAGAAGAAGGATTCATGTAGCCGACTCCGCATAGTGGGATAAAGGCTTATTGTTGTTGTTGTTGTTGTTGTATCTTATGTATTCACCACCACTCCTATAGCCTACCAATTTCACCCATAATGTCCTTAAGCAGAAAAGACACTTTCTACAACAAGCTTATCCCTTGGAACTCTTAAATCCAAGGCTACATTAATCCATTATTTATAAAGAAAATAAAAGGTGGTACATATTTCATAAGTGATGCTAGATTAGCTGCAAAAATTTTAGAATACAAAAAGCTTAGTATTGATAGAATAAAGATTGACACTAAAATGATGAATAAATTGATGCTAAAATAATTGGAATAAGATTGTTGATTATGATGACATCTACATGTGATATTTTAAAATTATTGTATAAATTATTTAAAAGAATGAAAACATAAATAAATATATAACATCTAATGCTAAAACTTTTTGGTTAAGATGAAAGAGTTCCTCAAAGGTATCATGTAATAAGAGAATACCAACATCTCAAGCTAAAGCTTTTTGGTTAAGATAAAAGTGTTCCTCAAAGGTATCATATAATAAGAGAAAACAATGGAGACTTGAGTATAACTTTTATGTAACATGGACATTAGATTGTTAGGCCACAAAGTCATTAATTATCTAATCAGTGTGAAGTGTCAAGAAAAATGGTTAAATAGAAAAACAACAAGTAATAAATGACTATATGATTATATGCAAGAGATGGTGAGAATAACATCTATTAAGAATATAATAGTCAGAATAGTAGCATTCAAATAAAATGCGTAAGTAAATGTGGAACTATCAAATAATGTGATCTAAGAGAATATAACTAGGAAGTGTCATACAAAGATGCAAAAAATCAAATTAACATCTCAAGAATTACTTGATATACACTAATAAATAAAAAGTCAAGTAGGATTCATAGCGTGGATCCCAAAATGGTTTAGGATTAGGGTAATGATGACTATACACCCATGAAAAAAATTGTCCTTACCCTTCTAGCTTCGCATGCATCATAGAACCGCTATAATAACAGAATTGTCAAAATAGAACCATCTAGTGGTGGTGACTGGAGGTCTAAAATACTATGTATATTAAAGGGTATCAATTCAGCGGTATGTCCTATTCCAACTTCCAACAGCGGTATAAAATCCCAACGCTTGAACTAGTAAAAGAAACCAAAGAAGGAATCACAACATCCATGGAGAGATGGTATCAATTCAGAATGCCCAAGCACATAGACGGAAAGTGTTGAACCTGAAGCTCAAAACCCGAAACAGAAATAAACTCTAGTTCCAGCCGCTAGAAAAGGAACAAAGTTAAATAGAACGGTTGATAATGTCGTGGAATGGACCTGAAGCTGGATGTTTCTGAACTTCTCCGGAGCATTTGACGACGTGCCGCGGTCGATCCGCTGCAATACACTGATCTCCCGACGCTGCAGCTTTGCTACTGAATTCAAGCATTCTCGTTTCCAACGCTTATTTGACGATCCAGAGGAGGTCTCCGATTCCTTACCTCTTTTCTTCGCCGTAACGCGCACGCGGATCCGGACAACATTTATCTTGTGATTCTCCATATCGGCAATTTCTCTACCTCAATGGCCGCTGCCGTCGCCGATTACCTCCGGCGGAAGCCTGGATTGTAAAAAAGTGGGTTTATAGGAGATGCAACTTGATCAGGTAAGGGTTTAGAACAGATCAGCTTTACTCAATTTAGAAAAAACAAAAACAATATCTATGAGAAGAAGCTCTTAGGTGTAAGCGAGTTGGGCTTGACGCAGAAAATCATAAATTTGAGCTCAAGCAGAAATCTACAAATTTGTATCTATTTATTTATTACGAAAAATATTTTTTATTTTAAAAAAAAAGTTATAATAGAAAAATCAATTCACATAAAGAGAGAGATATTTTTATGTGTCACAAGATATTATTGGAGGATTGAACAAGTAAATCATTATATTAAATAATCATAATATTTATAATTTTAATTATTATATAATTGTTATGTTAAATCATATCATTATAATTTATAATTTTTAAAATTTTCATTTGAATATATTTTAATAAATTTCATGATAAAATTAGTACCTCTCTTATTTTTTTTTTATTTAAACTTTCAAATTCTAAAATTTTGAATTTCAGAAATTTTAAATTTTAAAAATTAAAAATAATGATATGATTTAACATAACAATTATATAATAATAATTATTATAAATATTATGATTGCTTCATATAATGATCCACTTGTTCAAGTATTGGTTAGATTTTTCTTCCAATAATTTCTTGTGACACATAAAAATATTTGTATTATAACTTTTATTTTTAAAAAAATTAAAATATTTTTTATAATAAATAAATAGATACAAATTTATAGGTTTTTGCTTGAGCTCAAATTTGTGATTTTGTAAGTCAAGTCCAACTTGCTTACACCTGAGAGCTTCTTCTCAGATCTCTTTTTTTGTTTTTCCTACATTGAGTATAACTGACCTGTTCTAAACCCTTACCAGATCAAGTTGCATCTCCTATCAACCCTTTTTTTAAACTGGGAGGTAATTATGATGACGAATACATTGAGGCGAAAAGATAGGTGAAGAAGAATCATAAGATAAATTCCTGAAGCGTGCTACGAAAGAAATAGGTAAGGAATCGAGACCTCGGATCATCAAATAAGCATCTAAACGAATGCATTCAAGAAGAAAGTGCAAGACTGGAGATCCGCTAGGGTTTCCGTAATTTGGATACCAAGGGGATACGGATTTTTCCGGTTGAAGTTGATAAGGTAATTAAATGGGAATTTTAAATTTATGAATTATATAAAAATAATATTACTATTAATTTTTAAGATAAATTATATACTTACTTATCTAACATTTAAAACCTTCAAATACAATAAAAAGGGATTTACATACATATCACATAATTCTTATATATTTATGTGTCTAATATCTATATATATAATTTAAATTTATGAATTATATAAAAATAATATTTTATATTTATTTTATAAAATTTTCTAATTTCTACTGAGTATGCTCAAAATAAGATTCGATGAAAAAGAAGGTTAAATGTAGATTGACTTTGTAGTATGTTTGATTATTTTTAATTATGATTAATAAAAATATTAACATAAAATAATAAATAATTTGTTCATTTTTTATATAAAAGTGTATTTTTTTTATCTTATTGTGCCTCATGTGAGAATAATTGGATCGACCTATATATATATATATATATATATATATATATATATATATATATATATATATATATATATGTATGTGCATACATGTATATAGGTATGTACATACATGTATATATGTATATACATGTATCTAGATACATACATATGTATGTATATACTTATATACATGTATGTGCATATACGTATATATGTATGTACATACATGTATATACATATGCATATACATGCATGTACATACATGTATATACATATACATATACATATATATATATACATTAATAATTTATACATTTCAAGATTTCAACTTCTAGAGAAATTATTTAAATGATTTATCATTTACCAAACCTAAATCAACCCATGACCTAACCTAATTAGGTCAAATGTATCAAATTGGTCAACTTGACCCATTTGACCTAAATAAAATCAAATGAACCAAAACCAAATATAAACCAAATTGAACCAAACCAATGATGCCAACACATTTCAAATAGTCATATGAACTTGTCCCAACCCTTGGTTTGATCGAATTTGGCCAATTGGTCAACTTGACCCAACTTGACCTATTTTGACCTAAATGGGTCAATATGAGCCAAATGACATCAAATCAACTCCAAATTCTTCGAAATTTAGACCAACCTAATTTCAAATTATTCTAAATCTGCCTAAAGTAAAATCAAAGCCAAATGACCATTGTACCCCTAGGTCAAGGGGTAACCTATGGCCAATTCCACTTAGAATTTGGTCATATCCTTTCCATGGCCAGTTGACACCAAAGCCGCAAGCCTAGGAGGAGGGCTTTGGCCAATTAAGCAATCCACTTCATCCCAAAGCTTGAAACCTTCAACAGAGCTTCATCTCCACTAGATGAAACTACCTCGATGGTTGAGAGCGCCAGTGATAGCCTCCGACGAGGTATGCCTTCAAACCGAGCCTAGAATAGGAAGTGTTTGGTCCTTTGTAAAAAGAATTTTCATCCCAAGTAAAATTGGCCATTAGATCTACTTGTGCTTACTCCTAGATGGTGTGGGTAAAATTTGAGCTCGATCCGAGCTAACCGAGCTCGGATCAAGCCCTAAAGAGTGAATGGTTACCCTCTCCGCGAAGCTCGATGATGACCATCCATCATTTTGGATGGACCTGACAACCCATAGGATCCCTCAATTTATCCCTTAAGAACCCAGATTGACCTGATCTTTGATGGAGAGGAGGAGAATGTTTGCCTACCGACGCGATCGGATGACTACTTAAATAGAGAATCACATTGCGCCATGTGGAAAGTGCGCGCCGCATCAGCGGTCCACATGGCGCCGATGGGATTAGTTAATTAATTAGGGATTTAATTAAATTTTAATCACAAAATCTTTAAAAATGCATAACTAAATGTAGCAAAATCAGAAAAATACAAAATAAAATGCATTGTAGAGATAATTCAAAGGGGAATAATCTAAAATTTAGTTTGTTAGAGTTTAAACAATGAATTTTATGTAATTTGGGTTTTATTGGGAATATAATTATGTTAATTACTCCCTAATTATTCCACTGGTTAATTCCAAACATCCTAGGGTTGATTAATGGGATGACCTCTTACCTCTCATGATTTTCTTAGAATTTATTAATGGTTTAATTACAAGAATTGATTGATTCACTCTTAATCACTCCCTTAATCAATTAAATAATGATAAATTAATTAATTAAGTTTTCTAATTATCTTAGAATAGTGAATGGACTTAGGGAATGAGATCAGAAGTCCTCTCCCAAATCTTTTCTCCTAGGTTCATTTCATTTGGATAAAAATCTAATTAAGGTGCAAATTAATTAAATAAGTTTAATCGCTTAATTAAGTGGCTTAATTAATCAAAATTTTAAAATCAAATCAATTTGAACTCAATCAATCCTTCTTGGGTAGACACTTAGGTGTTCAATAACCTAAGTAGCTTAAGGAAATCAAATCCAACCTACATGTGTGAGAATAGTTATGAAAGTACTTAAATTAAGCCCTTTAGCTTAATTAATCATTAATTGTGAGCCAAATGCATTAGACCTCTTTCTTTCTTAGGTGCATTTCTAATTTAAATTCCTTGTAATTTTATGTCATACTTTGGCTCATAATTATTTGGTTAAATATGTTAAAGTGGTGTAGGTAAGGAGTAATTAATGGACTTAATGTACACCTTAACCTAAGAAAAACATAAAACTATTCTAATGGTTCTAAAAAATAAACTAAAACAACATACACATGTGGGAAATGGGTTAGGACTAGCAAAATTTTTCACATTTCCTAAAATCAAATCAAATTCAAAACAAAACAAAAATCTCTTTAAAATAAATTTGATTTACTTTAAATAATCTTATTTCATAAGATTGTCTTTAGGAATTAATTAGGGTGAATGAATTTACATGCTTTAATCACTTTATTTCTTTCCTAGCATGCTAAATGTATATGTCATATAAAAATCATGCATTCATGTATTTTGAAAAATCAAATTAAATTGATAGGTTTCCTTTATGTCAAATTGCATATTTTGGCTAAAGTAAGAATATGAATGGCTATTATTACCATTAAATCCAAAACTATTTTCAAAACTTAGAAATCAAACATTATAAATAGAATGTGTGCTATTTATAAGTACTCATAAACTTGCATGTGAATTGTATAAAATGTGTTATATGGTTTCTCTCTCTCTTAACATAGGTTTGTATGGGATTTGCCAAGTGTATAGTCCATTTGAAAAGGACATACCATTTGCCTAAATTCATTTCTATATGCTCCTTTGTCAAAACTTAAGATGGAACTCCACATCACACATGTAAACTAAACAATCAAACTAGAATCAAACTAACATAAAGTTTTTGCATGATTCTCTTTCCATGTATTTCTTTTTGTACATGTACATATATTTAAGAAAAGTGGTATATTAGTTTGGAAAACCTCGGGGTTGCGAGGCTTTAAGTAGCCCTAAGTAGGTCTTGTACCTTACATCCCTGATGCTAATAATGACGCCATACTCACTTTTATTTTTTATACTTTTAAATGTGCATATGAAAAAATGGATAAAAGAATCACTTTCTTCTACATAATAAAATCATGCATACATGAAACATCCTAAATTTATTTAAGAAACCTCTCTTAGGTTTCATCATTAAGGTGTGCTAAATACTTGCATTGAATGTATAGATATGCTTAGGATTCAACCATATGCATGTTATACATGCTCAGAATGAAATAAAGTATTGTATGTTTGGTGATAGTAATTCACTTTACTTAATCTTAAAAATGTATTTCTCTTTGAATAGGTTTGTTTAGAGTTGTTGTAATCTTAGGATTAATTAAATCACATAATAAAACATTCACCAAATAAGATAACTTTATAAATTGATTGATCTTTATTTAGCATATGCATTAAGATGACATCTTTTTCTAGTATCTTTCTTACTTTGATGTATGGACTGAATGACGATTAGGCTCTTAGGAAAATAAATTTTATATCCAACTAATCAATTCAAACTAAAAATAAATAACTCATAACCTCACCTAAAGCTTAGGTTATAAAATAAGATAAAAGAATTTGCAACCCCTTAGCTGGATGTTGTA
The DNA here is from genome assembly GCA_021442155.1 of Cymbidium sinense. Classification (NCBI taxonomy): domain Eukaryota; kingdom Viridiplantae; phylum Streptophyta; class Magnoliopsida; order Asparagales; family Orchidaceae; genus Cymbidium; species Cymbidium sinense. The sequence goes on from CM038229.1 coordinate 33,224,276, forward strand.
TTTTCTTTCTTACATCATGCATAAAAAATATATTATTTTACTCTTGATTTGGAAGGCTTCCACCTTTGCCAGAGAACTTGGCTTGACCTTTGAGAGGAATGGTAGAAACACACCTCCTTTCTTGCTGATTTTGGCCCATAATCTAATTTCTCATGTATTAGACATATGAATCCTAAAGCCCATGTCAAATGAATTTCCCAAAAATAAAAATAAAATGTAATAAAGTTTGCATTAAATTTAGGTCATTAAATCATGCCCTACATGATTTAGTCTCTTAGGGAGTGTGTTTAAGGGCTTAGTCTCTTTCTAAATAAACAATAGCTTAGCTATCTTGTAAAAGCATATGACTTGCTTATATATATTTAAAACTATAGGAGGAGTTAATTGGTGGCCACCACAGGCGGTTGTAAGTCCAAACAGTCAGGTGGTTTATCCTCTCCTAAACCAAATACCCATTTTTACCTTAGATTTCAGTCATGCTTTTGGCCCTCGCCAAAGCTCCCTAGATTTAGGTTTAGAGGTTGCTACTTCCTTTTGTGGGCTACGAGTATAAATCCTTGCATCATAGGCATTTCCATGATCTTGTGTCATGAAATTGTAAGCCCTAGATTTCTAATAAAAATTTAACTCAAAATAAATAATTTCCTTCAAACTTTAAAAATATAAAGCCCAACCATAGTATAGCTTGGGATACTTACTGGGCTTCCTAGTATCCTAAGCATCCCCTACATATCGTCATTTGGCTTCGATAAGAACTCCCTCCTCTTGATCGATCCCACTATATCTTCCAAAATAAATCAATTGATTGATAGTCCTATCTTTGAAATATTTGCAAACAATGATCATTTACCTTAATCAAGATTATTCCTAAGGAATCCTATTTTTTAGGATGTAATTATCTATGGGGCCTTCATAGAGAACTTGATGAACTCGGTTTAAAATAAATACTATTTTACTTTTCCATGTAAAGTAGGCAAAGAATCTCTGGTACATACAAAGACCCATAGTCCTTAGGATTCTTTATTTAGGTAATTAGATCCATTGTATGGCCGTGACTTCTATCTTTTGAGATAATACACCTTTCCTCAATGTCGTAATTGATCACCCTAATAAGAACATCTACGGATCTACGTAGTGTCCCGACCAAGGTGTTATATTTATGCTTTCATTTATCCTCTTTCTAAAAGGGATGGATGAAGGCAGGAATAAACAAATTTTCACCACAGATTTTTCTGGCGACTCTATTGGGGATGGTTCCTCTCTCCATCTTTGGTAAATGATCATTGTCTCCAAGTATCGATAGTAGGTTTGTATTTTATATGAACCTAGGATTGTCTTTCTTTTCATTGGCACTTAGCTCATTTCATCTTTAAGCTAAGCACGCTAACATCCTTTAGGTTTTAGGACCTTATTCTATGTAGGTTTTAAAACCCCTATTGGGTTCCCCAACAGATGAAAACAAAATTTTTATAAATATAAAACAACTAAGGACTTCCTCTTACCATTTCTATGGTAAGGTAAGGTTCATTTCAAAAATAAATAAGAATAAATCCTTTATAAAAATATCAATTAAAAAAAAACACTTTTTAAAATGCACATAATAAAATGTTTTAACAAAAACTCTTCATAAATCAACCTCACCTAACAATCTTTATGATTGTTATGTGTAGGATTTTCTAAAAAAAATAAAATCTACAATCATACTTTGAAAAACCACAAATGAACATCTTCATTCAATTTAATTGAATAAAGATTTTATTGTCAATAAAAATCAAAATCAACAATCATGAACATCTTCATTCAACTTATGGAATGAAGATTTCATTTTCAACAAAAACAAAATCAACAATCATTTTCAAAATCAATAATCATATTTTCCAAAAGCACCAAATCAACATCTTCATTCAACTTGTTGGATGAAGATTTCATTTTCAACAAAAAAAAAAATCAACAATCATTTTTCAAATTCAACAATTATATTTTCCAAAAGCACCAAATGAACATCTTCATTCAACTTGTTGAATGAAGATTTCATTTTCAACTAAAACAAAATCAACAACCATTTTCAAAATCAACAATCATATTTTCTAAAAGTACCAAATGAACATCTTCATTCAACTTGTTGAATGAAGATTTCATTTTCAACAAAAACAAAATCAATAACCATTATCAAAATCAACAGTCACATTTTCCAAAAGCACTAAATGAACATCTTCATTGAATTTATTGAATGAAGACCAATAACAAAATCAAAATCAACAATTAATAATCATCTTTTCAAAATTAAAATGACACTTGGATCTTTCATTTAGCATGCTCAAATTTGCTAAGTAAAGATCCACTTTTCAAAATCAAAATCAAAAGAACAAAATCAATCACATTTGGATTTCCTTAGCATACCTAAATTTGCTAAGAATCCTCTTTTCAAAATCATCAAAAAAAAATCACATTTGGATTTTCTTAGCATACGTAAATTTGCTAAGAATCCTCTTTTCAAACAAAAATCAAAACATGAATCACATTTGGATTTCCTATTTAGCAGACCTAAATTTTCTAAGTAGAAATCCTCTTTTCAAAAACAAAAGAATGAAATAAATCACATTTGGGCTTCCGTAGCATACCTAAATTTGCTAAGAATCCTCTTTTCAAACAAAAATCAAAAGATGAAGCACATTTGGATTTCCTATTTAGCATACCTAAATTTTTTAAGTAGAAATCCTCTTTTCTAAAACAAAAGAACAAAACTCAAAACATGAAACACATTTGGATTTTCTATTTAGCATACCTAAATTTGCTAAGTAGAAATCCTCTTTTTCAAATCCAAAAGAACAAAATCAAACACATTTGGACTCTTCATTTAGCATAGACAAATTTTCTTAGTGAAGATTCCATTTTCAAATTCACATGATTCACAAAACAAGCAAAAAAAAGAAGAAAATTGTTTTCAAACATCTCACCCAACATACTTAAAATTGCTAAGTGAGGAAATTCCAAAAATTACAAATTAAAATACAAAATCAACTGACCCTTTACTTTAACATACCAAAATTTGTTAAATCAAGGTTCCTCAAAATCAAAAATCCAAAATAAAATATGAATCTATGGAAGCATCTCTCCAAAAATATTTAAACCCGTTTTCAACATACCCAAATTTGTTGAAAATGAATTTTAAATTCAAAAATTCCCTTTCCAATCAATCTCAAAATTGCTTCTAAATTCATTTGAGCCCCACTTATACTTTCAAGTTGTTGAGTGTGGGTTCAAATTCTAAATTCAAATTAAAAAAATTAACAAAATGAAAATCTGATTCAAGTTTGTTTTTCAACATTGCAGACTTTTAGTCAACTTCAGTTAGTTTAAGTTTAAGTTTAAGTTCAGTTAGCTCAGTTTTCAATGGCAGCACAGAAATACGTCTTCACTTTTCTTCATGGGATGGATTTGGACTTAGATCAGGCCAACCTCCCATGTTATGACTATGCCCACCTCATCCACTTTGGCTGAGGCTTTGAGGTGGCTCAGATTACATGTGAGGGGACCACCCTCACAACAGTGAGTAGGAGTGTGGTGGCCGGGAAGAAGCCGGTCATGTCGGCTGAGATGCCATTTGATTCGGAGATCCCCTCATTGAAGAGGAAGGCTGTGGTGGTTCCCACAATAGCAGTAGAAGTGATAGAGTGAGCACGCCCAGGAGTTCCCCTTGTTGCCCCAGTTAGGGCTAGCACCCACTCATTGGCTCCCTCCAAGGGGATGGCTCCCTTGATTCCAGGGATTGCCTTTCCTGCCTTCGCAGTTGGGTCTAGTTCCTACAATGTTCGACCTACCAGGACCCAGCACATAAACAAGAACCGCATGATCAAGCAGTATCACCCTCGCATAGCGAGAGAGCTAGATGCAACTACATAGTTTGTGGTTGAGGAGTCACCTAGGGTAGTGTCTCCTCTCATTACGGAGAACAGGTTTCACACCCTCTCTGGTTCTGATAGAGAGGATGTTAGGAGAATTTTTGCTTCACCTCCACCAGTAGTTCATTTTCAAGCTCCTATCAATGAGAGGAGGAGGTCGTACGCTGGCCTGAGGATAGTTCTTCGACGAGTTGGTGGAGCTTTCGAACGATTGGAGTCCGGGGCTCAATTTGACTTGAGATCAATTATTCCCCATAGCGTGGGTAGGCAGCTTAGACATGAGAGGGCCGGGGAGGCCTGTACATCAATTCATATCTCTAGCTGAGAGCATCGGAGGTACAGCCAATAGTCAGCAGCCTCTACACTTGTGGACTTTCCTGATCGGCATGCTACCCACATCAATCATACTGATAGCATATTATTGAAGGGGAGTACCCATCACAAGAGAGGAGCTCTTGTTCAAAGAGAGTCGGTGATGCCTCCACCACACCGCTCTACTCCCCATCCACCATCTCTGATCCATGTTTCAGCATCTACTATTCCAGCCAAGGCCATGAAGGCTGCATCAGGGGAGAAGAGAATCCCATAGGTAATCCGACTATGGTCAAGAGATCCTATTCCATCTACACCACCTACTATGGTGTGGCCGAGCTCTCTTGCTCAACCTTCTACCCTAGTTGTGGTGAGGAAGGAATGGAGACCTTAGAGTATTGTAGTCATCCCATCACCACCACCACATCAGCAGGCTATGTAGATTATAACAGCAGTTGAGGGAGGAGGAGAAAGTTCAGTCGCTCCCATGGCCATCGATCCTCCTAAGAGTATTACTCCATCCGCATCCAGTGGTAGCTAGAAGCATCTTTCTTCCCTCCAGTGTAGCCCTCATAGGGTTAGCTCTCTAGCAGCAACAGAGGTCAGATACATTTCTATTCATGATAGTGATCCTACTACTAGTCAGCCCTGATCTTTCATACATATTCAGTTAGGCCAATCCCTAGATGACATTGTGGCTCAGTATCTGGTAGAGAAGCAGGAGATCTTAGGATATGCCTGGTATGATTTAGAGGATGAGAGGATCAACTTTGATCCGAATGAGGATGATCTATTAGAGGATTCAACATGAGTTCATATGGTAGACACGAGGGGTTCTTCTCTATATGATCGACAGGCATTGGAAGGTGATGCGACGCACTAGGAAGACACAGCCTACTTGACCCAACACCTTCTTCAACAAATAAAATAAAAGGATGAATAAATAGATAGGATGAGGAAGAGGCTTGAAGACTTATTAGTAGTAGTTTTAGCACTTCAAAACCAAGCACCGGCAGTTCATCCTACTATAGTTGAGACTAGTCAGTCAGAGTTGGTACATGTTTTAGATCTAGCCAAGATTTTACCTCCGGTAGAGTAGGGCAGCACCAGTTTGTATAAGAAGGTAGTAGATTGTACCTCCATAAAAGAAAAAGACATTAAAACCATGGTTGAGCAGCAAGTGAGAGAAGCATTGGCTCAAGCTCGAGGAGGATCATCGGTTCCAAAGGGTAGACCTACCCAGAGGAATTCGATGCCATCAAATATCCTAAGAGTTTCGTGTCACCTTCTTTCAAGAGCTTCGATGGCAGCAGGAACCCAAGGCAGCACATAACGCATTTCAGAGCTAGTTGTTACAATGCTGGTGGTAGTGATGATTTACTCTTTCGTCTCTTTGTCAGTAACTTAGCGGGAATATCCTTCAATTGGTACGCTAAACTTCCTAATAGTTCAGTGAAGACTTTTGCTGAGTTAGAGCAACTCTTCATTATAAGGTTTGCTGGAGCTCAGCAAAGGGTCTGTAACTGATCTCGTTGTGGCTCAACAACACCATGGTGAGTTCCTCATTGATTACATTCATAAATGGCATAAATTGAGTATGGAATGCGAACCATAGCTATTTAAACAGCATGCCATCGAGATTCTACCTAAGAATATCTATGGCCCGGTCGCTTTCATGCTCAAAGGTTTCACCATCAAAACTTTTGAGAATCTAATTAACAAGGCAGATAGCTTACAAGGAGAAGCCAAACAGTTACCTTTTCTCGATCGATCTATAAAGCCAAAGCTGTAGAAAGCTTTTGAGAAGAAATCAGGGGTATTGACAGCAGTAGACAAGGGAAAACAATCGGCCAGAGAGCAGTTTGAGAGATCTCAAGCTCCATAGCCATCACTTCTACCTCCTATACCACCATGGAGGCTATCCTATCGGCCGCCACAGTAGCCTCCTCCTCAACCATATCCACAGCAGCAGCGGTACACATACTCATCGCCAGGTAGCTATGGTCCACCTACTCTTATGGATAAACTAAATAAACTATATTCATTTAAAAGGGAGGTAATCAAGAGAATCTTTAAGAATCTCTTAAAAAAATTTGATTTCTTGCTACGCGAACCTAGAAGGCTGGAGGAAGTGGGCAAGAGTAATGATCCTAACTTTTGCCCCTACCACCGCATGCTAGGTCATATTTTGGAAGATTGCTTTACATTCAAGCACTAGCTTGAACATAGATTCAAGATCGGTGCTATAGTTATCCCAAAGGAATACCTTGTGGAACAACCATCCAGTTCTATTAGAGTAATCCTTGGGGATGCCTGTGATCCTTCCAAAATAAAAGAAGGTTGAGATATCTCTTTATCCAGAACGTCTAAGAAGATTGTGTCCAAAATCAAGAAACTTTTCTTGTAGGTGCCTGAGGCAGCTCGAACCTCCAACATCAAGGAAGGTTTGCAAGTTGACCAAGTTAACTTGGGGAAGGTGGGAGCTCAATAGCAGCAGCCCAGGCCAGCCCGAGATAGATAAGTAGAGAAACCACTGACCAATTCTAGCCTCCAGTCCACAATTGCAGCTACTACGTCAGTGAGCACCTCTACTTCAGCTAGCTCTTCATCTAGTAGATATCTTGTATTGATAGATGAGGGCATCAAATCCCTCACCCCACTTACTTTACTTGACTTCTACTTTGTACCTTCTTTAAAATTTAAGAAATTAAGGAATAAAGCTAGTTCGAATTATATCTATGTCACTTTAGAATACTCCAATTTTCCTCTTTCTGATTCAGAGATGGACTTTCCTTCTCTGAATATTATGGGTTCACCTCTTGAGATAGACTTGGAATCATCTGATTCCGAGGGTCTCATAGGAGAAGCTATAGGTGAGCCTAATGAGCAGGTAGAACTTTTCACTAACTTGCCACAAGAGATTATCGAAGTCAACCTCTATAGTGGCAAGGTTCTACCTCCTAAGATAATACCTCAAGATAGAGAAAAATAAATCATTGGTTCAGATGATCGAGAAGCCCTCCACAAGATGCTCCACCGTTGGATATGCTTATGGAGGATCAATCTAGAGTAGATTACAATATCCTCTCTCACCTAAGAAAGTAGCCATCTAAGCTAAGCATATATGATGCCCTTGTCTTATCCGAAGAGATGAGGGAATCATTAATCAAGACTCTTCTTGATCCTGAAATATGCTTAGCTCAGTTGAGTGTTGTTGGCGAGGAGGCATATTATTCCAAAGAAGCCCAAGGGGTCACTTTCACAGATGAAGACCTACTTCTAAGGGACATGGAGCACAACCATCCCCTCAACATTACAGTGGACATGGGCAGATTCAGATTTTCTAGGGTTCTTGTTGATCTAGGTGCATCGATGAACATTATGTGTCTAAAGACCCTTGCCTATTTTAGGATTGACATCTCCACACTCTGAGGAGATCAGATGATGTTGAGAGGATTCAATGAACAAAGTGAGAGGGCTTTAGGTTCCATAGCGTTACCTTTGGAGACTGGAGAATGGAAGACTGAAGCCAATTTTTACATAATTGATTCAAATACTTTGTTCACTACTTTGCTTGGTAGGCCTTGGATACATCAGAACAAGATGATTCCATCCTCCCTTCATCAGTGCATCAAGTTCAGAAAGGATAGGATTGAATATTGTGACAAAGGTGATGAAAAGTCTTTTTTAGTCTGGGAGGTTGAGATGTATGAAGATGTGACCTATTATCTTCATCAAAACACCTTTCCTTGTAAACTTGGTCAAAACTCAAATGCAAAAGAAATAGAAAAAGAAGAAAAAGAAAAAGAGAAAGAAAAAAGAAAAGAAAAATGAAAATACAAGTGAACGACAAAAAGAAATCGAGGAAGAAGTAGAACCGCATATCACATTCCACCCACAATTCGTTCCATCATATGGACATGTGAGTAGGATGACTTGACCTCCACCAGGCAGAGGCAGAGGTAGAAACAGAGGTAGTCCCAGAGGTGGAAGACCCCCTGGTTGGTAGCCAGCCAACATGGGTTATATCCCAGTTCATAGAAATACCCCTACTATTCACATAGACTTAAAGTCCAGTTCAGAGGGTGAGTCTCATGTGATTAGTATGCCAGCCAGCCCCTCTCAGTGGGTTTCATTGGAGGTGACACTCAAGCCAGGCAGTGATGAAGACCAAGCCTCCAAACAAAGTAAAGTATTGAAATAAAGTGTATGTGAAACTATTAGATAACGGTTGGGAACTTTAGCTCTAACCTCACTTTTATCTCAAAAAGCCGAAGGTTTAGTAGTTAAGGAAGCCCCTAAGTTTTCCATTGATGCAAAGTCAAAGAGATTCTTTTTGGGATCATTATCCTCAAGTCCTGAAGTTGATGTAGAACTTGAGGATGATTCATATAAAGAATTAATGAAATTTCCTTTTGATTAGTACCTGCCTTGTGTTTTTAATCTTGCAAAGAAATGTTCAATTATTTATACATGGTCTAAACACAAGTTGAAATACTTTGTAGAGCTGTGGAATAATACAAAGAGGGATGCACAATCAAGATCAGGACTAGGATTCAGTACGGTGGGTCTAGTCGATGACGACGATTACTGCTTAGTTGTTAGCAATCATCTAGAGTCCGATAGGTTCTTCTTAAACCACACTAACTCTTATGAGGATGTGTGTTTAGAATCTTCAAATGATCCAAATGATCTCCAAATCAAAGAGGCACTGTCAGATTTTGAGGAAGAAAGCCATTCAATAATTGACAAACTTAAAGAAATCAACCTCGAGATGGAAGAAGATACCAATACATACATCGCTTTAATGAAGAAGAAACCAATGACTTAGTTAGGCTATTGACTGAGTTTAAGGACTGCTTTGCATGGAGTTATGAAGAAATGCCTAGATTATCTCTTGACATAGCAGTCCACAAACTAGCAGTAGATCCTAACGCTAATCTTATCAAGTAAGCTCCTAGACACATGCGATTAGAAATCGAAGAACAAGTAATTTCTGAAGTCAAGAAACTGATCGATGCTGGTTTCATCAGGGAAGAAAAATACCCTACTAGGTTAGCCAGTGTCATACTAGTTAAGAAGAAGAATGACCAAATTGGCATATGCATCAATTTCAGGGACTTAAATAAGGCATGTCCTAAGGATGAGTTTCCTCTTCTTATACTAGAATTAATGGTGAACATCGCCTCATCTCATGTAGTATTCTCCTTAATGGATGGGTCATCTAGCTATAACCAAATCAAGATGGCCCTCGAGGATGAAAGAAACACTACTTTTTGAACCCTGATCGGAATATATTATTATAAGGCCATGCCTTTCGGCCTTAAAAATGCTGGTGCTACATACCAACGGGCCATGACTCAGATCTTCAATGAACTCATCCATCATTAGGTTGAGTGCTATGTTGATGATTTAGTAGTTAAGAGTAGAGAAAAGGAAGACCATCTCTTTGACTTAAGAGTAGTTTTCGAGCAACTAAGATAATATAACCTCAAAATGAATCTCCTGAAGTATGCATTCAGAGTAGCTTCAGGGAAGTTGCTTTGGTTTGTTTTCTGACACCAAGGAATAGAGATAGATCTAGAAAAGATCAAAGTTATCTTAGAAAAGCCACCCCATAGAAGTCTAACTCAACTCAGATCTTTTTAAGTGTGGTTGGCATATTTAAGACACTTTATCTCCAACCTATCGAGGAGATGCAAACCATTTTTAGCACTTACCAAAAAGGATGCTAAGTTCAAGTGGGATGACAAGTTTTAGCATGCCTTCGAAGATATCAAGCAATATTTGGTGTGATTCTTCTTTGACTACTCACCTATTGAGAAACATTGTCTAGCTTTAATCTTTACATCACAAAAGCTACGACACTATCTGATTTCTCATAAGGTTGACTTAATTTCTAGAATTAATCCACTGTAGTATCTCATGACATGGCCAATGTTATCCGAACATTTGGCACGTTGATCCATGATTCTCTTGTAATTTGATATCATATTCATACCCCTCCATGTGGTGAAAGGATAAGCACTAGAAAATTTCTTAGCAGCACACCCACTTCCTGCTGATTCTCCGCTCAGTGATGATAACCCTGATGAACAAATCATGAACTTAGGGGAGGTTGACAATCGCCATTGGGAGATGTATTTTGATGGTGTAGCTTCCTTTCAGAAAGAGGAAGCACCACGATCTACTCTTCCATAGAAAGCAGGGGTAAGAATAGTTCTCTTAACTCTAGATCGTGATGTGATGAGATTGTCATACTATCTTTCCAATCCATGCACCAACAATGAAGTTGACTATGAGGCTTTGATAGTCGATCTAGAGGTAGCCATTACAGTGTGTGTCAAGAGAATCAATATCTACAGGGATTCTCAACTGATCATCAACCAAATTATTGGGTCCTACAAGGTTCTCAGACCCAAGCTTCATCATTTCATGAGTATACCATAAAGCTGTTGGCCAAGATCCCTGAGGACACCATCTACAAGGTCCCACGAGGCGAGAATGTAGTAGCAGCTGCTTTGGCCAATCTTGCCAAAGAATTGATATGTCTGGAAGATGAGACCATTTTAATAAGGGTCTAAAATAGACAAGTCCTATCCTTTGTTGATGCTGAATTTATCGAGAGACTTTCTCTTGATAGGGAGGTTGTCGTTGCCAAAAAGGATGAGGAGCTGGATTGGAGGCAACCGTTCATAGACTATTTGAACACCGACAAACTACCTCAAGAGAAGTCACAAGCCCATCAGGTGAAATAAAGAGCTCTCTCCTATGCTCTCGTGGATGGCACCTTGTACTGATGATCTTTCTATCAAATGTGGTTACGCTGTTTGGATAAACACGAAGCCCACAAGATTGTGATCGGGGTACATTCAAGTCTATGTTGAGGACATCAATCTGGTCTGAAGATGAAAGTAAAGATCAAGAGACTGGGATACTACTAACCTTCAATGATTATAGATTGCATGAACATGGCTAGGAGATGCCATCAGTGTTAGGTACACGGTGTGGTCTTACATCAACCAGCCAACATCCTTCATCCTACCTTGGCCTCGTGGCCATTTGAGTGTTGGGGTACCGACATTGTGGGTCCAATTGATCTTCCTTCTTCCAAGGTCACCGGTTCATTCTAGCTGCCACCGACTACTTTTCCAAGTGGGTAGAAGCAATCCCACTCAAAGATGTCACAACTCAGCATGTGCTTCAGTTTTTCAGGAACCATATCGTATATAAGTTTGGGTGCCTCAATGAATTATATCTGATAATGGTACTGCATTCAAAAGCACCAAGATCAACAGCTTCGCCATAATACATAGTATAGATTGAAGATACTCCACCATCTACTACTCTAGAGAAAATGGCCTAGCAGAAGCATTCAACAAAACTCTCATTCAATACTGAAGAAGATAATAAGCAACAGTGGCATGAGCAGTTGGTTGAAGGCTTATGGGCCTACCACACCACATACAGAACTCCAACAATGGCATTAATTCTATAGTCCCCCTTGGTCGGATAGCACCTGTCAAGCCAAAGATAGACTATCCCGTTAATCAGTTCCGTAATAGGAGGATGTGAGTCTCCGAGTTTTCTTCCTAGGCTGATTGTCACAAACTAATGGGCACCTTAGGTTGGTTGATGTTCGCTATGCTGATAGCAACTCACCTAGTGAATACACCACTCTTGGCGGATATGAATCCCTAAGCATTCTCCTTGAGTTGGCCACCAAATACCTATTTGATATATGATTCAATCATATTATCTTCTTTAGGGTGTTGGATCAAGCCCTTAGTGGCCCCTTCCCCTACGGGCACTATATTTGGATCACATCCTTTAAGACCCCATTTAGACGCTACCCGAGTTACTTTTGGATTGGACAGTCCCCCTTTCCTTGTATCCTTGGAGAATCCATTCAGCGGATGTACATATTCTCTATTTGGTTTAGTAAATCTGAGATAGGTCTAGGCTAATATAAGCTCCTTCTCAATATGATCCCTCGCAAACCAACGGGGCCCATGATAAACAAAAAAAAACAAATAAATTAATTTTCTTGTGGATTAGGAATTCAAGCCCCCAAAGGGCCCCTTTTACTGAGCGGGCATCCTATCTTTAGAGCAGTGTCAACATAACTCCCTATAAGAATTGTTTGACTACTTGAGTTGAGATAAGTCCCCAGGTCGACACTCTCTCTGTTGTGGCCCTTAAGTCAGGTTCAATCTTATTTTCCACAAATAGGTTACCCCGATAATCATTCCACTTTGGAAGGTGTAAGCCTATGATGTATGCTTTCTAGCATGATTGTTGCAAACCGATGGGCAGCCATAGGTCAGATTCTATTTGTTGCCCAAAGCAGTCGTTCACTCCAGTGGTCTTTTGTAGTGGAAGATGTGAGTCCTCATGCTTTATTACCTTGAATGGACCATTGCAAATCAAAAGATAGTCCTTTGGTTGGATAGTTCTCCCCTCGGCCTGTAAGCTACTCTCTTTGGTTTAGTAAATCTGAGATAGGTCTAGCCCGATATAAGATTATTCTCAGTGTGATTCATCACAAATTAATAAAATCCATCAAAAATAACTAAAAATGAAATTAATCTTGACTACCCTTGAGTTGATTTAAGTACCTCAGTAGCATTTACTCAATAGTTAGCCCTAGGTTGGGTTCAATCCGTTGCCTTACCAATGGGTCACCCCAGCAACTGGTCCCTACTTTGAAGGAGGTAAGTCTACTATGCTTTCTTCTTAGTACAATAGCTGCACATCGAAAGGCATCCATTTGGTTGGTTAGTCCTACTATATGTTTGATAGACTACCCCTTTGGATTGGTAAATCTAAGTTAGGCCTAGGCTTCCATGCTCCCCTACGCAGTGTGATCCATCGCAAACCGACAGGGTTCATCTCAATAGTTCATCGCAAACCGACAGGGCTTCTCTTAGACACTAAGAGTTTTCTTAGTTATAAGACACTTCTAGTGATTAGGTGAACACTTAACCTAACCCTAGAGACTTAGAAGAGTTAGCCATAGGAATAGTTTATGCCTTAGGGGTGTTAGGAAAATTTACCTACCATATAGCTTGAACCAAATCCTCACTTCATTCCTTTAAGTCAAAATTCAAAATTCAAATCAAACTCCAAATCAAATCAACTTCAAACTCAAATCAATTCCAACTTGATGGATTTTATCAAATCATGAATCAATTCCAAATGATTGAAACCCATGATTGAATTCCAAATTCCAAAAATCTTTCCTAAGCCATCTTGATTTCATCTTATGGACTTTAGCCTAAATCAAATCTGAATCAATTCAAATTTAAGAAATTTTGTCATTACCCATTTATATTCTCATTTATATTCACAAATATAAATGAAATATAAATTCAAATATCCAAAACTAAATTCAAAACTCAAATTCAAATTCAACAAAAATTCAACTTAAGCCTTTCAAATCAAATTCTTGAACTTAGCCAAATGAAATTCAAATCAAGCCAAACCCTTAATTTAACTTCATGATTCAATCAATCCATCAATCATGCAACGAAATATAAAATAAACTTCAATCATCAATCCAAAAATAAATTCAAAACTCAAATTCAACCAAAATTCAACCAAAATTCAACCTAAGCTTTTCTAGTCAAATTCTTGAACTTAGCCAAATCAAATTCAAATCAAGCCAAACCCTTGATTTTTCTTCATGATTCAATCAATCCTTCAATCATGAAACCAAATATAAACTCAAACTTCAATCAAACCAAAACTAAAGTCAAAACTCAAGCCCAAGTTAAACTCATATTCACTCTTTGAACTTAAAATTATCAAGTGAATCAAAACCCATTTGACTCTAAATCACTTGCAAATGAATTTATATTTCAATCATAAGTCCATATGTGAGTTCAACCAAATATGAATCAAGCCTTGATGAAGTCAATTGACCCACTTAAGCTCACTTAACCCAAAGTGACCTAAAGTACCCCTTCTTAGCCAAATTCTAATCCTATAAAATGAAATTGAACTAAGCCAACCTAAGCCTCACATTGTGAGCAACAATCATTATAAGATGATCAATCACTCAAATTGGGTCAAACCAAGTCAACACTTAGCCAAAATAAAATCTAAACTAGCCAAAATCCACCATATGCCAAATTGATTGAAACCATTGATCAAAACCAATTCATGATCAATGTTTGAACTTGACAAAGTCATCATTTGAGCCTAACCTAGCCCAATTGGCCACTTCACCCAAGTTGACCCAACTTGACCAAAAAAGTCAAAATGTGTCAAAACTTAATCTAAGCCAAATTGATTGAAACCAATGGGTCATGTTCATTCCAAATCACTTATTGAACTTGATCAATGGCTCAATTGGTCAACTAGACCCAACCTAGCCCAATTTACCATGAACCCAACTTAACCTAAAAGGTTAATTTGAGTCAAAATCAAACCAAACCAAAATTGATTAAAACCAAAGCTTACAACATATTTCAAATGACCAACCAAACCTAAACCAACCCATAACCTAACCCAATTTGGTCAACTTGACCCATTTGACCTAAATGAAATAAAATGAACCAAAACCAAATATAAACCAAATTGAACAAAACCAATGATGCCAACACATTCCAAATATTCATATGAACTTGACTCAACCATTGGTTTGATCTAATTTGATCAATTGTTCAACTTAACCCAAGTTGACCCATTTTGACCTAAATGGGTCAACATGAGCCAAATGACATCAAATCAACTCCAAATTCTTTGAAATTTGGAGAAACCTAATTTCAAACTATTTTAAATCTACCTAAAGTGAAATCAAAGCCAAATGATAATTTTACCCCTTGGTCAAGAGGTAACATATGGCCAATTCCACTTAGAAGTTGGTCATATCCTTTCCATGGCCACTTGGCACCCTCTTAGTGGACCAAGTGGACACTAGTGAGCATGGTGCACATAACCCAATGGGTTTGGGTTAGCCAAGCCTAACCCAATGGCTAAACTGACCACCCACTTGGAAATGAGCACATGGGAATCTCTCCTCCACCTTATTTTGCGCATGAAAACTTCTCCACTACCTCCCTCTGCTAAAACTGAATCACATGCCACCCTAAATGGCCTAACCAACCCACTCCATGTGGTGAATTTGATCAAAATGGCTAAACACCTCTTAGCCATCCGATCCTTGGAGGGGGAGATATACTCCCCCTCATTTCACTTCATTCTAACTCTCTCACACTCGATTGAGCTAAGGAAACTCAAAGCAAGCATTCTCAAACTTCTCCAAGGTCTCCAAGGCTCATTTGAATTCTCCTCTTCTCGATTTTCTTAAGCCAAAAATAGGGGAGGTTAAGGAAAATTCCACTTTGCTCAATACCCAATATCAAGCCAATTGCTCTTCCAAACACCCTTGGGGGGCATAATCGTGTTGATCCAAAGCTTCTTCCAAGCTTCCACAGCAAGGGAGGTGGGAGCAAGACCAAAGCTGCAAGCCTAGGAGGAGGACTTTGGCCATTTGAGCAATTCAGTTCATCCCAAACCTTGAAACCTTAAACAGAGCTTCATCTCCACTAGACGAAGCTACCTCAATGGTTGAAAGTGCTGGTGATAGCCTCCGCAAGGTGTGCCTTCAAACTGATCCTAGAATAAGAAGTGTTTTGTCCTTTGTGAAGAGAATTTTCATCCCAAATAAGATTGGCCATTATATCTGCTTGTGCTTACACCTAGATACTGTGGGTAAAATTTGAGCTCAATCTGAGCTCAATTGAGCTCGGATCAGGCCCTAAGGCATGGATGGTTGCCCTCTCTCGCAGGCGAGCTCAGTGATGGATCATGGACCGTCCATCCGCACATTTTGGACGGATCATCCTCATTAATCCATGTAGGATCACTCGATTTACCCTTTAAAAACCGTGGGCTTAATCCTGACTGTCTGATTTTTGATCGAATGATCGAGGAGAAGGTACGTAGCACCGTCGGCTAACACAACATCCGATGTGACTACTTAAATAGTGAATCCTGTCGTGCCACATGGAAAGTGTGTGCCGCATCAACGGTCCACATGGCACCGACGGGATTAATTAATTAATTAGGGATTTAATTAAATTTTAATCACAAAATCTTCAAAAATACATAACTAAATGTAGAAAAATAAAAAAACTACATAATAAAATGCATTGTGGAGATAATTCAAAGGGGAATAATCTAAAATTTAGTTTGATGGATTTTGACCAGTAAATTTTATGCAATTTGGGTTTTATTAGGAATGTAATTATGTTAATTACTCTCTAATTATTCCACCGATTATTCCAAACTTCTTAGGGTTGATTAATGGGATGACCTCTACCTTCCATAAATTTCTTAGAATTTATTAATAGTTTAATTAGGGGAATTGATTGATTCACTCTTAATCACTCTCTTAATCAATTAAATGATTAATTAACCTATTAAACATTGATAAATTAATTAATTAAGTTTGATATCTATCTTAGAATAGTGAATGGAGTTAGGGAATGAGATTAGGTGTCCTCTCCTGAATCTTTTCTCCTTAGTTAATTTAATTTGAATAAAAATCTAATTAAGGTGCAAATTAATTAAATAAGTTTAATCACTTAATTAAATGACTTAATTAATCAAAATTTTAAAATCAAATCAATTTGAACTCAGTCAATTCTTCTTGGGTAGATACTTAGGTGTTCAATAATCTAAGTAGCTTAAGGAAATCAAATCCAACCTACATGTGTGGGAAGGGTTATGAAAATACTTAAATTAAGTCCTTTAGCTTAATTAATTATTAATTATGAACCAAATGCATTAGACCCACTTTTTTTCTTAGGTGCATTGCTGCTTTAAATTCCTTGTGATTTTATGTCATACTTTGGCTCATAATTAATTTGTTAAATATGTTAAAGTGTTATAGGTAAGGGGTAATTAATGGACTAAATATACACCATAACCTAAGCAAAACATAAAACTAATCTAATGGTTCAAAAAATTAAACTTAAACAACATACACATGTGAGAAATGAGTTAGGAACATCAAACCTTTCACATTTCCTAAAATCAAACAACATACACATTTCATAAATAGGAGTTTATTAATTTCTCAAGATTAAATCATTCTATATATAATCATCGTGATGATGTAATTTGTTTATTCCATTGATTATCAATCAAATTAATTGTATTCTACTCCTATATATATGTGTGTATAGTAGTTAGTTTTATCCTAATGACTTCATTAACTTATAAAGTATTTTTATCCACATGAGTGTTGCTGTCATCTAAAAATAATATTTTATTAAAATAACTTATTTCAACAAATTTTAATATTATCTGTTAATGGCTAGAATTATACATCTATTTTTGCCTTTGGATTATGTGACTTAAGAATAATTAACTTAAGAAATAGATAGGGGCTTATCATGCACATATCAAGAGAAAGATTATATGGCATAATAATTTCTATCTAGCATGAGTAAGGTGAGGCCATAAAATTGTAAGTCATTAATCTATCAACACATAGACTTGGGCTAATATTTCATGGTTAAACAACAAAATCAAGATATGTGTTGTGAAAAATACTTCCATGCCTCCACATTTGATGGATGTCTTAAAATATGTGACTCAAATTATTCAATTATTATGTTATCTCACAAGTCAACTAAACTCATTGATGTAAAAGTCTTTATAGATGTGGAATGAGAGGAAAAAAATATCTTTTTGTAGAATATCCTTCTATTGGTATTTTTTTACTTCGTTGTTTGTATATTGGAGCACCATTAAATTGACATTTATTTTTTGATATATCATTATTGTAGTAAAGTATATAACTATTAATAAAGCAATCTATTTTTTGTATAGTTAATCAAAGTTTAGATATAATTTCGTTGCTTTATAAAAATCAATTGAAATTAGATTATATGGCAAGTTTATTTTCTTAATACAACTAGTCTAACAACTTGATTGAAATATTCATGTGACAAATTAAAATCTATCTTAATGCTAAATAATCTAACTTGTATCAAGAACTTAGAGTGACTGAAACATCTATGCTATAATGGTTATTATGTTGTATTGAATAAATCATAAATTTTTTCAAGTTTTGATGTTATGAACCTCCACAATAATTTTGTAAAATTATCACCTAACATTATTATAAAAAAATCATTTTAATATCTTTTTATTTGTAGGCATTAAAGGAACCACTATAAACTATTCATTTGTAGATCCTTCTTACATCATAGATTTGACTTTAACTGACCTTAAGATAGGTTACCTTCACTGCTTGAGTTTAACCATTTCTTAGTGGATGTAAGTGTTGGGATTAAGCAGTCAACCAATCTCATTGATTTATTATTTATATAATTGATCAAGTAACTCTTACCTTCCTTAAAATTGATTTGAGAAATTCAACACATGGCTAAGTCAAAGGTACTCATTTAATTTTACACTTTCTAGGTCTTTAACCAAATGACTACCAAATTTATCCAAATTCATCAATCACTCTACGTATATGGTCATGAGTTAAATAATCCATTAGTGTTTTTTTTTGCTAAACCATGAGATTAGGAAAGTCAAACTAGACATAGTCTAGTCCACCTTTAGCTCATGTTGAGATTAAGTTGCATGAACTTTTGGTTGAACACTTCAAATTGGTAAATAATGAGTCCTTATGTCAAAAATTATCCTAACATGAATATTTAATCTTTCAATTGAGCCAATTGAATACATGTTAACTCACTTGACCCAAATTGGCCCAATTAGGCTAATATCACTAAATTGGCATTAACTAATGAATTAATTAGATAAATTAAACATTCTTAGTTAAGAAAATATTCTTAGTTTAATTCAACTTGGTTTGATCACATTACTTTGATCAATTTAATGGTATAGGCTAACATGACCCATTTAGACCAAGTGAAATTAAAAAAGATTTTAAACTCCATTTATAATAAAATAATTAGATTAATTTATTTCTAATTAATCTATAATATTATAAATTAATTACTTCAACAAAAAACATTTGTTAGATAAAACTTTTGAGCCATATGGCATTAGGTTGCAAAGTGAGGGGAGATGGATAAGAATATAATACATTTGTCTAATAAGAATTTTCCAATATTCCTTCTCATGTAAAACTTATATAACTACTTAATGTACTTTCTTGGTGTGTATGTGATGTAATGAAAAAAGTGAACAAACAAACCAAAATTTATCTTGATAAATCCTTTAACTGTTGGCATGAGGTGGCAAAATAAGAAAACTTGAATGAGATGAAAAATACTCTTATCCAATACGAATTCTTCAAATATTTCTCAAGGAAAACCTATATAATTACCTAGTGTACTTGCTAATGCACACGTGACAAAAAAGGAATGAAGTGAAAAAACTAACCAATACATTTATTAGATAAATTGTTTTCATTATATGATATTAAGTAGTGAAAAATGATATGGATAAGATTAAGAATGCTCTTATTTAATAAAAAATTTCAAATATTCATGCAACCATTTTATAAGTAAAACCAATATAACTTTCTAATTTATTGGTCATGCGAGGAAAAAAATAAGATATAGTAATCAATAGAAATTCTTGATTTATCTTCTTGAATACACCCAATTAACATGAATATCACTCAAAATGCTCAAAATGACATGCTTAATCACATAATTAATAGCTATGTGTTTTAAATAATAAATTGAAAAAGATTTAAAAAGTGAAAAATAAATAACCCCATGGTGTATTCCCATGTGGGTCTCTTAGCCAAGCAATTGAGGGAGGAACTGAAGAGCCAAGGATAAAGAAATCTCCCCACTCCCATTCCTTAAAATATAAGAAATTCCTTAATGCTTTTCAAACCTCTTATCCACTTTAGCTCATTATTGACATCACATCAAGAGTTTTGAAGGTGAGATCATTCCAATCAATGGCTTAGCCACCATTTTTAGGAAGGCTCTGCTTTATTCACCTTATTGAAGGTGAAGCATCCAAACTCTATGAGCCTTGTTAGCTCACACTAGTATAATGTTTAAATATATTAAATAATCATTTAGGGACACTCATTTAGATCATAATAAGCCAAATCAAGGCCTTAGAACCCTTGATCTTATTTTCTATGTTTAATTATAGAGAGAAATCCTATCAGGTTGGTTGACCTAATGTTGACTTGTCACTTTGGTATGAAATGATGCAAGGAGGAAGCAAGAGAATATTGCCTAAAATATTCCCCTATGATTTATTTTATATTTTTTTTTTATTTTTGATGTAATGACATTTCATTCAAATTTAAATGAACTTTTTAACCATGCATGCATTGACATATGAATTAAGAAAAAATAATAAATTGCTAAAATATAAATATTTTCTAATTAAAATTTAATTTACATTCTATTAAAATTTATTTGTAAACCAAATAAATTTAAAAAATTCTAAAAATTTCATAGAAGGTTTAGTTACTCTTAATAAGCTTATTTTTTTTACTTTTCATGCCATGGTGAGTTATGTTTTAAAATAAACAATTTTTTATATGTATAAATATTAATATTTTTTTATCATATATTATTTTACTAAAATTTTATATTAAAGGCTTAAGAATGTTCCTTAGGCATCTATGAAGCCACTTTAATTTTTGTTTTTATGGCTTTATCTATATAAACATATTGTATACAAATGATTTAGGTGAAACTACCATTTACCCTTAGCCCGTTTACTTGACTTTCATACTTTGTTATGAGTTCATAAAAAAATTAAAGACATTTTAGCATGTTTATGATAACAATCTAAGTGTTTTTTTTTGTCATTTTCCATCATAAATATGAGACATGTAGTAATCTAGTAAATGCTATTAAAATGTTTGGAAAAGAATAATGTAAGGGGCATAGTTGATGAATAGATGCTTCCTTATCCCAATATGTCTGCACACAACAATTAAATATGCCTTTGAACTATTTGATTCTAAATTTCTTCAACTTTCTTCTAATAGGCAGAAAAATTTAGAAAAGGAATAAATGAAAGATAAAGAATATCTGATGAATAGTTGCTTCCTTTTAGTTGTAGTGACTAACTTCATAAAAACTTAAACTTAGAAGCTTTGGCTCAGAATTTTACGTTTCAGTAAATTAGACCAAAAAGGAAGTATTTTTTGTGAATATGTATAAAATGTAAGTAAGAGACAATCCTCATTAGTCATACATAAATCCATAAAGAATAATGTTGATAATAAAGAACAATCATTTACTTACATTTTCATTGAAAGTATACATGCTTTAAAACCATCGAGTCACAAGCAAGCCAAATAACCAAAAAGTAATTATGAGAGAAATGTAAATCCTCTAAAAATTGCCATATGCAAGTCAAAATCAAGAGATCAAAAAATAGGGAGGAAAAGAAATCAATACTTAGCCTTAGAAATCTCCCACAATCAACCCACGTATGATTATTGGCTCAATCATACTTATTTTAATTTCATTTCAAGATGACTTGATCTAGTAGATTATTTTAGGAGAAAAAATATAGAGATTTATTAAATAATTTTAGGCAAAAGTAAGAAGCCACAAATATGTAACCTTTGAAACTTTCTTTATGAATTAAATTTGAATGTTAGTGGCTTTTAAATTAAAAATTAATGTAAGATATTATTTTGGATAAACTCATATTAATGCTATTATATTTAGCATCATTATGATCCATCTAAATGAACCACAAAGCCAAAATGGGTAAAATAATTTTTATATACTCTTTGGGAATATGATGTTCATCATTAGAAGGAGAGGACCATAATTCAAGTAAATTCATGCAAAATCAAAGAGCATAATATGGTTGCACTTAAAAAAAAATTTAATCACACTATCATTATAGTAGTTGCAATGCCACCATTAAAAAAGTTGCATTATAAAAATGTTCTATTCAAGAGCAACATTGACAATTTAAGGGAATCTATTTTCTTGCATATTTCATCAATAAGTGTAAAATTCTTGGGAAATTTTCAGCAATGAATAGAGTAATAAATTGGTGTACCATTTTGCAATATATTTGTAAGAACAAATAAAGGGGAAAATCTTTGCCTAATGAGATCCCCACTTCATGCATAACCAATTGCTTAGAGAAGATCATTTGGAAAGGATATTGTTCTCTTCATGCTTCTCAATTATAATTTGAAAATTGTTTTGAACTATATTAATGTGAAACATTAGATACGATATAAATATTCCACCCACTATTAGAAATAATGTTGTGTAGTTTTTGGGCAGATGTGGAGTGAGAGTTAACGAAGGAATCAATGGATTCTTCCCCTAATCACACCTAATGTCTCATTATATGAGTTGATTAGCCTCTTATTTGACATTACACAATCTTTATCATATTGGTGAATACCAAAGCTTGTATGAACATACAAAAGGATGTCAACCCAAATAGTGTTTATATTTCATAACCCTAAGGCTATGCTACTTCTAAATTCCTTCCATAGCTTAAATGAGAAACACTTAGCCATGTACCTAATAGTTTTACAACCTAAGCCACTTTTTAAAGCAGGCCACAATAAATAGCCCTAGAAATCCAATGAATAGAACTAGAATGGGAAGAAGAACTACAAAAAAAAAAATTTATAGGTCTATCAATTCTATTAAAAATTGTAGCTGTAGGGTTAGTCATTTTGATAAGATATGAAGGCATTGAGATAAGAACACTTTTGATGAGGATTCATCTACCTCCCATTGAAGTAAATTTGAATTCCCATGAAGGGAGTCTTTTTTCAATAGATATGATGAGATTATTAAACAAATTTGTTTTCTTCTTATAGTTATAAAGAGGAGTACCCAAATATTTAGTGGAAGTGATAATAGAGAAAACCCAAAACTTCCAAAATATGATTAATCTTAGAGGAGTGTAGAGATTTAGATAGAATGAAAACACTTTTACTTTCATTAATAATTAGAAACTGTTTCTTTAAAATTATTTAAAAAATTATAATATTCTTTATTTTAGCTAAGTTAATATTGGAAAAATAATAACGTCAACACCAAATCTAAGATGGGAGACGATATCATCACTTAAAGAGTAAAATGCAAAACATGAGTTATGAAGATAAAGATTTTGCAATCCCCTAGAGAAATACATTATAACAATAATAATAGAGCTTGGGGGTTAAAGTTCATCTTGTCTTAGAAGGATTTAAAAACACCAAGAGCATAACCATTGATCACAATGAAGAACCTAAAGTTGTTAATACAATTTTTATGCAAGTTCAAGCAAGTAGTTCGAAAACCAAATCAAACAATGATATTACAAAAAATTGCAATTCAAATTATCATATACCCAAATTTGGGTGATTAAATGGGGGATACTTTATTAGATATAATTTTTTATATGAGTCTATTTAAAAATGTGCAAAGATTATTATACTGATAGTCATGCTAAGAGTTTTGGGTTTTGAGTTTTAGGGATAAGTGAGGTAGTCGTATAGGTAAATTAATAAGGGAGAGGGGAGCCACTAAATAAATTAGTGATGGCTTGTATGACATATTTTTTGAAGCATGTTCCAACATTTTTGATGAAATTACATGGTGAGATCATTAGGACTAGCCACAGAGTCAGGATTAAGATTTTAAATGTCATATTATATTTCTTCAGAAGGTCATCTATTAAACATCAAATTAAAGTAAAAAAAGAAATAATTGAATCCAATTTGGGTTCTTGAGAGTACCATGAGAGTTAGAATCATAGAAGAAAGTTAAAAAAAAAATGCAAAGTTATAAATTACATTTTAATATTCACTTTTACAATGAACCATGGTTTTGATTTTTATAATAAAATTAATTATTTTCCTCTTGTTAATCAGAGCAAGAAAAAATTTGTGTTACAATCATCTTCAATGAGGTGTTTTGATATAGATTTTTTCCTTTAGTAAAATTTATTTGAGTCTTGAATAAAGCTAATGTATTCTTTAGCTTCTTTCAAGTGAAAATTTTGGTATCATTTTGGTTAAGAATATATGATTCTTATAATTAAATGACCATTTGCTTAGTTAATAATAGGGAAAATGTTTTTGAATTGATGTTTTTTTCAAATTACAAGTTTCTCAAACTTAAACCATAACTTACCTAAGCTTGAAAAGCAATTAAAAGGAGTTATAAAAGCATTCTGATTATTAAAAACTTAAACTAAATTACAAAACTAATTGTTATAAAGCATCATATTTTGAAATCTAAAAGGACAATTACCCATATGCAAGGAGAGCATGATCTAAAGTAGTCATACTTAAGTTTTAGATTATAATTTGAGAAAAGTGACAACCCATGAGCCATTAAAAAGAATCCTATGAAGTCTTTTCCATAAATGTTTTGTAAAATTGCACCATAATAACTAATGTCCACTAAGCCATAATATAACATAGAATTATTAAGATCCTCCACAATGTAAAGTTGAGGAGAACAACCTCCAACTTGTTCAAAGGATGCAAGAATAGTTTCAAAATCACCCCTAATGAGCCCAAGGACTATCAATCACATAAAAAAAAATAAAGTAAGTACATAGTGTTGGAAGCCCACCATGTGTAATTAGCATAAACCCAAGAACTAGAAAATTCATACTTTAAAAAATTGATGAGATGTTGAACAACTTGGTCAAAATTGTTTAGAATAAAAACATTCAAAAAATCCTTCCAAAAAGTTCATATTTGATTAGATGAATTAGCAAAAGAAGCATTAAAGTTAAGAGATCCAAAAAAGGGTAGCACTTTATTGATTTCCTCTTACCATAAAATGATGGGATCTATCCTCTAATTGATCATAATGATTATAATTAAGATCTTCATTAGATGTTATAGAATTTAAGGTTGGGGAATTTAAATTAAATGGTTGATGGTTAGTTGGCTCATTAGGTGTCATTATGATGTGGACTCAATATGGGATTAGTTTGATGTTGTGTTGTGTAGGCACTATTGATTTTTCAGGTAAATCTTTTATCATGTTGAGTGCTAAGAATTTGTTAAGTCTTTAAAAATAACTTTTTGTCAATGGCCATATTCTTTTGATCCAATCCAGACTTCTTTAGGGTGTTTGATAAAAATATCTAGCTCAACTAATACTCTGGCTATTGAAGGCCTAGTCATATTAGCAAGCAATGGCTAGGTTCACCTAAAGAGGCCTTTGGAAGATAGAAGCAATGGATTTTAGAATGTGATGATTGATAAAATAAAATATCAATTTTGAGAAAATAGCTACACATACAAAATAAGTGATTCTTCTTTAATATCAAAAAGTAGTCCATTTGGAGAGACACATTTGATAATTCTTGATATAATACATTCTTAAATAAAAATAGAGTCAAATTCAAGATCGTTAGAAAGGTTGATCATAATATGATGAGGATCCAACAAACCCACAAAAATGGACCCTTAAGTGTAAATAGAAAGAAAAATGATTGAATCAATTCCTTTTTAAGGCTTCTAAGATCAAATTTAATAACTAATGTAAATTCAAAAGGAGCAGCCAACATGAGTGAGACTTTATATGAAATAAATATTATAATCATACCTTTAAAAGAAGAGAAATTTCTTTGAGGAAGAGAGGCAGAAGATGCATTACTAACCACATTTCCTTAAACAAGTGAGAGAGAACACATTACATCCATGATCTAGTCTAGTGGTTGGTAGATTTGATGGATTCTAGACTAAAAGATATTAGGTCAAAAAGAGTACCACCTTATGTCATCAAAAGGTGAAGCCATCCTTTGAAACCTTAGGGTTCTAGGTAGCAGGTTAAAAATGTTTTGCCTTTAACATTTGCATAATCTTAAACTTTCAATTATGTTTATGTAAAAAATCATGTTTTGGCAAGGTAATTATGTTAAAATGCCATGATATCTTATTTAGGACCATCATAAGCATAAACAGGTGAATTCATTCTTAGATTAATAAAATTATTATTTTACCCTTGACTATGTGTCTTACCTAATGAATTGCTTATATGTATCTAAATCATTTTAAGCCATCTTAATATAGACACTAACTTGATATGAGTGCCCTTGGTTCATTCATATTTTGTTAGTATTTCTTTTATAGCAAAATAAAGATCTTTCCCTTAATATTTTATTATTACCTTAATATATTTTCCATAAAATTTAATATGATATTAGAAACCAATATATGATGCAAAGAATTTAACATTTAGTAAATTATATAATAGACTGAATATTGAAGAAGGAAAATCTATATTTATAAGTTTGCTAAGCAAATATATAAGAGAAGAAAATATTTATTTCATGTGAAGTGCATTAAGAATGAAGATCAAATAAATACTTTTCGTAGAAAACTATATTCAACATAAGTGGATGAGATATTTTGATAAACTTTTTTAATGAAGTTTATGAGAATATGAATGCCTTTAGGGATGTAAGTATCTTAAATATAAATCTTAAATATAAATAAAGATTTTCTTACCTTCATATTAGTAAAACTAAAGTTGGAGAAGCTTGTTCACCTTATTTCTAGTGAAATTAAAACACACTCCTCTCTTTAGTTCTTAAGATCTTATCCTAGCATAACATTTCCTAAAATAAAATCTTAAGACACTCTTAGTGACTAAGATACTAAAACATTAAGCTAAACCAATTATGATTAAACTATATGGTTAGCCATATTAGGTCATTAGGACTCATCTAGCCTCTTACGGATCAAACAAACCAAGACATCTCACAAACATAAATCAAATTGAACCAAATGAATCCTAGTAGTAAATATAATCTAATAGAACCAACAATTAACCCGATTGGTCTTCAATTATACTAATTAGACTAATGGGCCCATTTAGCCCTTATGGAACATTTAGATCACCATTGATTCAAATCCAAATCAAATCAAATCAAATTACTTCAAACCAGTCAACCCTAAAACTCCTAAATCACTAATCACACCCATTGAAGCCTAATTTAGTTAATTAGCACACTTAGCCTAATTTGACTTATATTTGTCTTAATGGGCCAAATCAAAATTCACCCTTACTAATTTGAAATTGGCCATCCCCAAAATCTTAGGAACATTAATCAAACACATTTGAACCACATATGGGCTTAATTTGGTTAATGGATCCAACTAACCCAAGTTGAACTAATTAAACCATTTAAAGTAAAAAATCAAATTAAATTTAAACTACAATTCAAAATATTAGTATCATTACACAAAATTAATTGAACATAATCATGCTTAATTGAGGTTCAATTTGGCCAATTGAGCCCAAATTGACCTAATTGAATCACATTATGGCAAATTCAAATTAAACCCAATTTGTACCAAACCTCTCATTCCAAAATATTTTAATTTGATAATTGAACATAACCCAATGGCCTTATATGCCTAATTTAGGCAATAGTGTCAATTGATCCAAGCTGACCCAAATTATGCTTAATAGGTGACATTAATTCAAACTTAACTTGGCTTAATCTATTTTCCACCAAACTTGGCTAGACTCACCATTAAGTCACCAAGGATCCCATGTGAGCTTGATCCAATATAGGCTTTGTTCAACCCAACCCAAGGTTAAGTTTTATAATTTAACTATTTAAATAATTTAAATAAATCATATGCAATTAGAATAAACTCCAAATAATATGAAAATTTTATGGGAGTGCTAGAGCATGATTTTTAATTATCTCTCTAAAATTTCATAATTTTATAAAATATATTTAAATTTAAATAGTTTTTAAGATATAAATTAATTAAATAAATATAGAAAATTCAGCTTTATATAAAATACTTTTTAAACGTTATGGGAATATTCTTTAAAAAGTACCCCCAACTTCAAAAAATATTTCCATAATTTTAGGAAATGCTTTCGTATCAGTTTTGAATTTTATTTCTCATTTAATTAATAAATAAAATTAAAGGAAATATTATGACATGTTTCCTAAGATGTTCTTCTAACTTTAATATATAAACATGAAATTTACCAAGTCATTTTAATCTAAGTTAAAATGTAAACCCATAAATTATGTGATAACCAAAATAAAGAATTATTAATTAAATCAATTAAAAATCACTTTAATTAGATTCGTAGGGTGGTCTTTCATCCTTTCATGAATCATCTATTCTATTACGATAAGGGTCTTAGAAAGAGTAGGCCTCATGCTAAGTGGAACCTACTACTCCTTACACTCTTTAATAATATATTAAATCTAACTTCAATATAAATAAAAGTTATAATTTTAAATTTAATTTTAAATCATTAAGCGCTTAAATAAAAACCCAATAATGGTATAAATTGAATTCATGCTTAAATGAAAACTTGAATATTAAGGACTAAAATTGACTCACCACACAAGTCTTAAACTTATACTAAGAAAGTGTTAGTTTATAATGTTTTAATTTTTTTTAATTACTCATATAATATTTTAGACTAAATGTTAGAATTTATATGCTGGTAGACTAGATGTTAGTAAATTGTTTTTTTTAGAATTAATTATGTTTTTTTTTTTGAAAGGTGCCTTGCCTAAAGGGGTTGATATAATGATTTGAAACTATCATGTTGGCCTCCCCAAAATCATGACTACTAGGCTAAGTGGGTTTGGTGCTCACTAGTGATAAGTTGAATATTTGGATAATAACTGTTTGTATGTATATTTATTTCTACTAACTATTGTTTAATAAAATTTTAGAATTTATTTTAAGAATTTTAAATATAATTTGGAATTACAACTAGGTTAGAGCCATGTGATTTAGAATAAATGTTGACCTCACTTTTAGAGTGAGGATTCAATCTTCCCATCGTAGGCCTAAGAGTCTTCTAGACACTAGGATCTTCTTAGTCATAAGACACTTCTAGTAACTAAATGAACACTTAACCCAAACATAGAGACTTAGGAGGACTTGTCAGGATCTAAAGGTAACCTACCCACCCTATGGCCTAAACCAAGACTCAAGCCTATCCCCTTAGCCAAAACCAATCTCAAATTAATCGGACCAAAACCCAATTGAATTTCATTCATATTCAAGCTCCTAGCCAAATAATCTAAACCCAATCCTATCCTAAACACATCCTATGGACTTAACCCAAATCCCTTCAATCAAACTGTACTCAATTGATTTTCACAAGAGCATCTTAGCCTCTCAAATCTTCATTTCAAACTCTTCCAAGATCTACAGTCAAGCCATTTCATCAAAATTAATCCAATTAAACCCAAATCAATTGTGATCAAAGCCATCAATCAGTCCAAATCTTCATTTCAAACTCTTCCAAGATCTACAATCAAGCCATTTGATCAAAATCAATCCAATTAAGCCAAGCTAGCCCATTTGAACCCAAAATGTCCAAATGAGCCAAAATCCAATTAAACTTAAATCAATTGCAATTAAAGCCATCAATGAATCCTAAATATTCATTTCAAACTCTTCCAAGATCTACAATCAAGCCATTGATCAAAATCAATCAAATTAACCTAAGTTATCCCATTTGAACATAAAATATCCAAATGAGCCAAAATCCAATTAAACCTAAATCATTTTCCATCAAATCCATCAATCAATCCTAAATCAATCATCAAACTCAACTCAACCTAATTCAACCCTAAACTAATTCAATTAACCAATTGGGTTTACTTGACCCAAAGTGACCTAAATGACCCATTTAAACCAAACTTCAATCCAGCCCAAATTAGATTGATCCAACTTATTCAAAACCTCCCACCATGATTATTGATCATCCTTGATGGATCAATTGCAGTCAATTGGGTCAAACCAAGCCAACTTGATTACTTGACCCAAGTTGACCCAATTAGCCTACATGAACCAAATTGAACCAAACTCCATTCCAAACTTATTTAATTGAAACTAATGATTCTTACCAACTCTAAATTAAACCTTGGATATGACTTGACCATCAATCGAGCTAAACCAAGTCCAATTGGCCTCTTCACCTAAGTTGACCCAATTTGATCTAAAAGACCAAATTGGGCCAAATCAAATCCTAATCCAAATTAATTACAACCAATGACTCAAATCCATCACTAGTTGATTATTGAACATGATCAAACCCTTGGTTGAACCCAAATTAACCAATTCAACCCAATTGACCCATTTATCCCAAATTGAGTTAAAGGGTAAAATTAGTCTAAATCATTCATAAATCCAAATTGATCGAAATCAAAATCTACAATCATCTTGAAATAATCAATTTAACCTAAACGAACACCTAACCCAAGCTAATTTGGCTAATTTGACCATATTGGTCAACTTAGCATATTCGATCCATATGAACCCATATGGGTCAAATTAAAATTCAAAGTAACTGAACCAAAACATCATAAATCATAATTTGAACTTATCTCAACCAATGGTTTGACCCAATTTCACCAATTGATCAACTTGACCCAACCTAGCCCAATTTGACTTATATGGGTCAAATTGAGCCAAATCCAATCAAACCAACTCCAAACTTATTCAAACTTGGCATAAGTTAGCACAAATAAAACCCAAACCAAACCAAACCTGAATTGACCCATTACCCATTGGGTAAAACCCTTCACATAGGACAAAATCCATTTTGGGTGGTTAAACCCCCTCCTTTGCACTTGGCAGCCACCCTTAGCTTAGTTCGGACCCTATGGCTAACCTAACCCAAGGCTAGTTGGGTCAGTCATAGATCAAGGGAGGAGAGCTAACCCACCTCCTCCCATTGGCACACCTAGGAAACCAAGGTCACTCCACCTTAGCCATGGCAATCTTCCTTCCTTCACTCAACCACTCAAATCGAGCCACATCAGCACTTCTTTGACATCCCAGACCGTCTACGTCGACTGGATGTCTACCCAAAGTAGAGCCAATCTAAGTCATCGAATTGGAGGGGAGGTAAGTATACACAAAAATTAGAGCATTCCTAGAGTTTGAGATAGTTGAAACGAACTCCCACGAGTTTTTCCCAAGTTCCTTGAGCCTCCCCGTCCTCGAAAACACCAAACTCAAAATAGGACAGAGTCTATCTCTGTCCAACCTCACCTAGCCTCCACCATTTTTAAATTAACTTTACCCACACCTTCACCAAGCTCCATTGATCAAGAACGAATTGATTCCGACTCGAGCACCGAAGACCACTCTAAGCCTAACTTTGGTGAAGATTCTGGCATCGTTTGCTCCACAGAGCCATCAATGAGGAAGTAAGGTGCGAGCTTCTTAATAGGGCTTCATCTCTTCTAGATGAAGCTGCCTTGATGGATAGACCGTCAATCCTGAGCTCTAGTGAGGTAAATTCTAGAAAAAAAAGTGGAAATTTTTTTTTGTTTGGCCTTTGTGAAAGAAATCATGATTTCATGCGATTTCCACTAGATCTCTCTAGATCTCTTCCTTGAAGCTTTTGGAGTCAATCCTGATGCCTCACAAGCTCCATCAAGCTCGGATCAAACAGAGGAAGGCAAACAGTGTCCATTTTCCATCACTCAGGGGGATGAAGTATCATTCGTCAATGTTATGCATGTTAATTTGCTAGTTAAATTAATTTTAATCCTATAGAAAGCCCAAAATTAATAAAAAGCTTTGGATTTACTTAAATAATTTTATTTAATATGGTTGTACTTAGGAATTAGTGTAGTTGAATGAATTATGTGAAGATGTTTGACAATTCCTTTTTTATCATCATAAATGTTGTATGTTATGTGATATCATGCATTCATATTTTCCAAATCAAATGAAATTTACTTATGTAAAATTGCATGTGTTGGCTTAATCTTATATATGTGTGGCTATTATCACTAATAAATTCAAAGTTATTTTTTAAAAGTTATAATTTGACAGTAACATTTGCAGTGATAATATTTATGAATACATATAGGATTTGCGTATGCTTATAGTTTAAACATGTGAAGGTAGTGCTCTCTTTCATATGTTGATGTATGGATTTATATATGTTTGAATAATAATAAGTATATAGTCTAGATATCCCAGGAATACGAGGCTTTATGTAGCCCCAAGGAGGTCATTTGATTATCTCATTTCCATGGTTAATAAAGGCACATACTTATTTAATTTCATTCCTATGTATATTTGTATTAGAATTTGTATAGAGCTTTACTTTACATGTATAAATAATTCAACCAAAAATATAATATTTTGTATGATTTTCATACTTATATTTTATATACATTTACATATATTTAAAATAGAAATTACATATTCTGGACAACTTGGGAATATGAGGCTTTAAGTATCCCCAAGGAGGTCATTTGATTATCTCACTTCCTTGGTTTAACGAAGACACACACTTGCTTACATCATTTATACATGTGTATGTGTATTTAACTTGAGAATGAAAGTCCTTTTTTATTAAGAACATATGCATCCATAATCATTTAAGTATGCCAAAATATGTTGTATGTATAGGTTTACTAAGTGCTATATCATATGCATGTTATGGGTGATGAAAATGAATGGTTCAACATATTATATGTGATGATAATTCAATCACAATAATCTTAAGAGGCTTTTCATGTTGAAAAGAATTCTTTAAGGTTAACGTAAATTTAGGATTAATAAAACATTTAATAAATGTTCATTAAAAGAAACTAAATCATAAAAATGTGCTTTTAGAGAACAACTTAGGATAGGGATGAATGAGGTTAAGCCTCTTTCTTCTATTTACAACACTTAGATGCTAAGTGTAAATCAAATGAAATAATATAAAATAATAATTAAAATTTGCAAACCTCTAAACAACTTGAAGTCAAACCATCATTATGTTAACTTAGACAATTTCAAAACTTAGAAAAGTATAATCCAAAAACCCAACTAAGACATACCACATAAAGCCTAAACACTCACATTAGAATGCTAAGTCGTCACTTCTAGCTTTAAGGTTAGGACAGTGTAAGCAATGACGATGTGTTTTATTTTATGATGTAATATTTAAGACTGGATGTTAGGAATGTGAATCATAGACTAGATGTTAAGCCATTGGTAGAATAATATTATTTTTTTGCATAGGATTGTGCTTAAGGGGCCGCTCAAAAATAAATATAAATGTTATATTTGCAGGCTGTTTATGCCCCCAAGCCTAATCCATATTAGGATAGGTGGGCTTTGGCTACCCATGTGCAGGGTACTAAGTCCAAATTATAAAATATAACTGCTTGGATATATATATATATATATATATATATATATATATATATATATATATATATATATATATATATATATATATATATATGTATGTATGTATGTTTAGCTAACATCAATTTTGCAGGTGTAGTTAGATTTATATTTCCAGAAGATGTAATTTTGTAATAGGAATTAGGATTAATGTTATGGGGATTAAGATGAGTAGTGGCTAGAAGGCTTAGTCCTAGGGTGCCTTGTGATGTCTTGGAGCAAATAAAAACCAAATCAAAAGAAGAAAAAAGAAATGAAGAATGCAAACCCCATAACATGTATTCAATTCTAAATTGTAATATTATTTTGTAATTCTAGGTTGTATAAGGGTAGAGTTCGGCTACCTAATTTTCTCTTTTTTGAAGGTACTTGACCGTATCGACCTCTTATTCTTTCATGGCAGTCTATAAAATTATTGTTGTTGTGTTTAGCTTGTGTACTAGAATAACATAATTTTCATAGTTTCTTTATCATTGATGTTTTTATGTGTGGCCTGGATGCAGTAGGCTCTTAAGGGAAAAAACTAATTTTTCTGCTTAATTAACAATTGATAACTAAGATTTAAGATAACTCATATCATTCTAAAGCTTAGGTTGTAATTAAGATAATTAAAAGATTTAGCAACCCTTTAGTTGTATGTTGTATGTTGTATGTCTAACATCATGCATGTCATATTATACCACTCTTGTAAAAATTAGGATATCCATTTCAACACTTTAGGGACTGCTTGACCTATGAGAGGAAACCTCTTATGGTGGATCTTCACCCTCTTTCTCTCTTGATTTGGCCAATAACTCAATTTTATCATGCATTTAGGCATAAGAAATCCCAAAGCCTTTGTCCAAATGAATGTGTCAAAATTATATAAAAGCTTGTAAAATTATGCATTTTAGACTAAGTCATATGCTCATATCAAACATGATCTAGTCTCCTAGGGGGTGAGTTTAGGACTCTAGTCTCTTTCCAATTAAATTAACAGCTTAACCATCTTGCAATAACATAAGACTATCATACATGATTTTAAATTGTAGGAGGTGTTAGCTGTCGGCCACTCCAGGCGGTTGTAAGTCCATAAGAGTCGTACGGATCTATCTTACCTTGTGGAATAGACTCTTCTATCCCCTTTTCACTTAGATTTTGGTCACGCTTACAACTTGGGTTGAATCTCCTTAGATCCATGATATGAGGTTGCTTGTTTCCGTTAGGCTATGAGCATAAACCCCATTCTTAAACATTTCCACAATCTTATGTTGATGGATTATAAGCCCTAAAAATCTAATAAAATTTCAATTCAAATAAAACAAATCCTCTTACTTTCAAATATATAAAATCTTACCATATGATAGATTGGAATTCTCACTAGGTTTCCTAGCATCATGACCATTTCCTACTTATTTTCTTTTAGATTCTAAAAATAAGTCTTCCAATCGAACATTTTGACTTGATATCTAAAATAATTAATTTATTAGTAGTCTTAACCTTAAAATCTTTGGAGATAATGATTAACTACTTTAATTGAGAGTTTTTTTAGGAAATCCTATTTTCAAGGATGTAATTAACTACGTAGACTTGCCTCCATAGAGAATTAAAGAACTTGACTTAAAATAAACCCTATTTTAATTTTTCATGTATAGTAGGGGAAAGATCTCTGCTATATATGAAGACCAATCTGCCTTATGAGTTTTTTTTAGGTGATTAGGTCCATTGTGGGGTGATGTTTCCATCTTTCGAGATGGTACATCATACTTTAAGGTCATACCCGATCATTTCAATAAGTATCCCTAAGATCTGCGTGGTGTCCACCCGACACATCTGAAATCAAGCACCACAATAAGTAATGGATAGAGAGATTAGGCTCGAGAGACTCTATGACATCTCGAGCACTTATATCATGAAGGAAAAGAAGACATGAAGACCCTTATAGGCTATTCTTTACTTAGTTCTCGGTTATGTTGTATAAAGAGATAACTGAATTGCTAGTTTTCCATCTTTTCTTGAGTGGATAGCAAAACCTAGTGGAACTAGCCTTTTTACATATATTTAATCATTCAGTGTATGGCTTATTCTATATTGAATGCTATAACTACATGTATTTTCCAAGTTTTCTTTTGTGATGACGATTGATTGTGTGTAAGCTTGGACCCACCCCACCCCATCAAGCTTTTAGAACATTAAGTTTTCTACTCAACTAAAATTAATAAATTTATAACCTAAACTAAGCAGTCCATAAACAATTATATTTAAATTCTTAAGCACATTGTTTATATCCTTATATGGGCTCTTCACCCATTACATATAAGGAGGCATTAGTCTAGTGAGGATGACCTCCCTCTTAGGGAAGTATGTCTTCTAAACTTTGATTGGCCTTTAGCTAACTATTATATTATATGCATATAACCATATCTATATACCCTAGACTTGAAATAAATTTGGTGTCTAAAATACATAAAATTTGTAAATTATTGCTTTACTTAAGAATATTACATACCAATCATGATCTTAGACTTAGAAAGTGAGTTTAGATTCTTAGATTTATTTTCTAATTAACACCAGATTAAATCATCTTGTATTTTATAAGACTGGCCATATAGTTTTGAAGTGTAGGAGGTATTAGTTGGTTGCCCAAATGGGTATGAGATAAGCCTAGAATTCTAGGCTGGGAAAACTTCATACTCCTTGGTAGGGGAACCAATAAATTTCAATTTTTCCTCATTAGAATATGTCAAAGTTCTAGTTTGTGTTAGAATCATTTTTAGTTTTAGGATATAAGGCAACTTATTTCTCCTTTGTTATGAGAATAAGTTCTCGCCTTTTAATCTTTTTATAATCTTGTGCTATTAGGATGTAATTCTTAGAATTCTAATAAAATATTACCTCAAAATAGAAATGAAGCTCCATTTCAAAAATATAATGCTCAATGATTTACTATGTTGAAGTGTTTACAAAGTTCTCCATTATTAAAGTACTTCCTAATTCTTCCTATTCAGAATTCAAAAGAACTGTTCTACTTGATTTTTCTCTTTTGAGTTCCAATTAAATGATCTTGACTTAAACTTTAAAATCTATAAAGACATTAGCTAACTACTTTAAATGAGAGTTTTGTTAAGAGAACAAATCATGAAGGATGTAATTAACTACATGGACTTTCCCTATATAAAGAACTTGCAACCAGATTAAAATAGATCATATCTTACTTTCATTCATATAGGGTAGGAGAAAAATCTTTGATACACATAGACCCATCAGCTTTAGGAATCCTTATTAATAATTGAATCCATTGTAGAGTTCTATTTTTATCTTATATATTATTCATTAATGTTGTGTTTTAATCTACTATCATTCTCATATTTGATAGTTGTGTTCCAAAACCTTCTTAAATCCCAATCAAAATCACTAAACATACTATCATTTGACTAGTAAGGTTTCGAAAAATCTCTCCAAAAGAAAGAAGAAAATCTCTCTACTATAAATTTTGATCACTTATACCCCACTTATCTTAATAAAATTTAATGAATGTGGGCTTGAATTCTCCAAATTATATGAGGAATGCAAATCTAAATTTTGACATCATGTTTATGAATAATAAATAAAAATATGTTTTCTAGATAATTTATTTTCTTCTTCAACACTGGACTAGATTTGGTCCTGGATCTGTCTCATGTAGTTAACAATCCTATCATCAAGCTTGGTATGAGATTTGAAGATCTTAAGATGACTTATAATGGTCCAATCTTCTTTATTATGGACAACGAGGTGGTGGCAGACAAGAAGCGCCTTCTGCATTTTGACTTCAATTCTAATACTAAATTTTCAAAATTAAAGAGAAAAGCTATATAAGTTATTATGGTAAAATTTTTTGTTCACACCACTATTTCCTTAGAACTTGTATGGTTGAGAGAGCACGAGCCGTTTCCACTATTTCTAAGTGAAAGAGCAATTCAAGCCATTGGTTGTCCCCTCAAGCTTTGAAGTTGGTTCATCTTCTAGGGATACTTCATTGACTTCATGAGCCCCACCTCATATGAGATTGATTTTGATGACAACAAGCACAAGTTCAAATGATACTAATCAAGTTAAATTTAAGTGTGTAGGAAAATTCTTCAGTTCTAAGTTCTTTAGTTAATTTAGAATGCTAAAGCTATTTGACTTGAATTAGTTGGGAATTTTTTTAGGAATTATTATATTAAGGCAAATAAAAAGCTCAGTAAATAAAATAAATGATTCATTCAATTTTAAATTCATCATTATAAATTCATTTATATTTTCTATATCATAAAATTGCAATTATTCATTAAATTATCCATTTTGGATAATCTGTACTAAGTGCATGAGATAAGTTCCATTAAATGTGTGTTTAACCAAGATAAATTATGTTTAAACTTCATTAAATCATTTCCATGCAAATCATAATTTGTATTCATATTTTTATCCCATGAAAATTAAAATATCCTAAAATTATCCTTTTATTCTGATTCTCTCTCTGATTATTCTTTCTTCTCTCTCCTATTATCATATTCATTTTCATATTGTTTTGGTCAAAAATTTTAATGCATTTTATCTGATAAAATATGTGAATTTCATTTAAAACATTTCCATATAATATTCTCTCAATTTTTATATTTTAAAAATTCATTAATTTATAGTTTTGATTTATTTTTGAATTCAAAATTTCTTCATTCATAACATATTCTTGCCAAATTAAATCAAATATCTTATGAAACATTTTGAACATACCAAGCATGATTTATTATAATTATTTAGAGCTTAATTAATTTATTATAAGTCATTTTAAATTTAAATATAAATCAGCCCTTATTTAAAATAATTCATTTTTAATTAAAATCCATTTTAGAAAATTGTCTTTAGGGCAACCCACTTGTGTTCAAAATTAATTTAATTTTGATTAATTTAATATTCAAATAATTCATTGTATAATAATATTAGATTCAATTTGATTTATTACATTACTTTGAGGATTTTCTCTTTTTGGAAACTCCCTTGAGTTGATTTTCCATGGATTTAATTTATTCAAAACTCTTTCATTCATTTTATTTTCATGGACCTTCATTGGCTGAATTTATTATAGATTTTCCTTTCTTATTCTAGCCATGAATCACATTAAAATAATTCCACATATGTTTGGTTCAAATTTGTAAAGGAGCCTCTTGCATAATTCCATGGCCGATCCAATATATTTTGGATTTGAAAATGAAATAGTTTCTAATTCTATTTACCTCTCATTGTCTCATGTGTTGGCCAACCCTAGACTCTTCCTTCTTTTATTTAAGAGGCTTGTTTTAACTCGAAAAAGGTTTCCTAAACATATTATTCTCTCTTGCTCTCTTACTCACCTTCTCCACCCATGATCAACTTTAGCTAAAGAAAATTCTTGGAGATCTTTGGTGATTCAAGTGCAAACATTCCTCATCATTCCTATATTTCCATTAGACAATTAGCTAGCTTGAAGATTGGTTGGGAAAAGTGAAGAATTTTGTGAGGTTCCTCCCTTGGCCTAGAGCTTCCAAGCTTAGTTTTAAATTCACAAGGTGCTAAGATTTTGTATATTATCTTGATCTCTTCTTGGATTTTAGTTATATAAGATTAATTCAATTTATTTTTTGCTTAATCACTTCATAATACTTTAGTTTCTTGTTTGGCCAAAAACTAGCATAAAGAAGTTAATTTATTTTGCGCTTAATCACTTCATAATCCTTTGGCTTATTTTTGGTGGAGACTAACATAATGAAAGGTAATTTATTGTGTGCTTAATCACTTCATAATCCTTTGATTTTTTATTTGACAACAAGCTCTTACAAAGGTTTCTAATTTTCTAATGCTTAATCATTTGAATACCTCTTGTTTATCCCCTTGGCCAAAAGCTTCATATTTGTTGGCTAAGTTTGATTGTGCTTACATTACATCTCACTTAATTCTTAGCTTGGTCAACCACTTCATAACCTATTTAATTTATTGTGTGCTTATTATTAACTTGCTTTCATTTTATTTACATAAAGTTTATGTGATAGCATTCTTATGGTTATTATTCGAGTTATTATCTAGTATTCTAATTGCAAGTTCACTTATCATTTGAATATAAGTTATCTTATGTGAAAAGAATTCAAGTTAAAGTTGTATTGCATATTAAGTTGATTCATATTCCACCTTAAGTTTGCATTTCAAAGTCATATAAGAAAATCATTTCAAACATTTATAAAGTTCATTCAAAGAAACATTCACTTGCTTTTAATTAAAGATTTTATTTCAATTTCAATTTCAAATTAAAGTGAGCTATGTTTCATGAATATTCACTTGCCTTAATATTTGTATATTTTGGGTTGTGAGTGCAAAAAATATTTTAAATTTGAGAGTTAATTATTTGTATCTTTCTTTTTCCATGTATTGATTGGTGTTGGTGTTGTACTTGCCCATTGTAAGAAAGTATATATTGGGTTGTACTTGCTCGTGTAGGAAAGTATGATGATAGGTTGTCCTTGCCCATGAAGGACGGTATGGAAGATTTGTTGTAATCTCATTTTAATTTGGTGAATTCCTAGCTTGGGTTGCTAGGCGTGGACATAGGCCAATTTTTGAGGTTTGGTCGAACCATGTAAAATTTTTGTGTTCTCTTTTTACTTTTCCTACACCTTTACTTTTCTTTATTGCTGCTTATAATTGTTGTGGATAATTAAGGACAAAAAAATCAAATTAAGTTTTTAATTTTAAAATATTTTTAAATACCTAATTTACGTCCCCCTCAAAAAAAAAATGAAATTAATTCAAATCAAAAATCTTAAATCCTTTTAAAATTATGATTCAACCAATTATTAGGTCTAATTTAACTAATTTGATTATTTAAACCTAATTAAATCTTTGTGACCCATTAAACCCAATTTCGGTCAAAGTGGGTTTGAATTCAAAAAAGCAACTATAAATGAAATGAAATTAATTTATCTAAATTATCTCAAATACTTGATTAAATATAATTAAAAGCTAAATACATTATAATTGAGTTAGTTTGGTCATTTGACTCAATTGAACAAAACCTAATTCATTTAAGTCAAACAAGGTCAAGTTGACACAAAATTAAAAATAATTGCAAATCTAATAAAATCAATCAATTTCAAAAAACATAAATCATCAAACAAACACAATCATAACTTAATTTAAATCCCAAAGTATTCAATTAAGCTAGGAGATCTAATTTGATTCATCTTTAATCAAAAGAGTCAAACTAGCTTAAGCTAAATTAAAATCCCATGGATTTATTGCCCCTAAATTTTTCTATGGGCAATTAGACACAATTATAACTTAAATATAAGTAAATTTATCAAATTATTTAACCAAAATTAATCCAAAGCAAATGATAATCAAATGAATCAAATTTAAACACTTAAGCTTAACTCTAACACAAATGAACTTGAGTTTGATTCATGGTCCACCTTAGTTTAACTTGGCAAACCAACCATCAATCCAAAAGGGTGTTGAGGTGACACCATGAAGCCAAGAGGTTCCATGGAGGGTGATGTGGAGCATGAGAGAAAGAAAAGTTCAAATTCCCTCCATGAAGTCAAAACCAAATACACTTTCTCCATTCCTACTACACTCCTCATCTTAACTAATTTGGATTGTTCCCAATCAGTTAACCACCTCTTGGAGTTCGCCTCCAAAGATGGCAATCACCATGGCCAACCCATTTTTAAATTCTCCTTAAGACAGGCTTTCGGCCATATATAGAAAGAGAGGGAGGAGACTTCTTAGAGGCAACCTAAGCATTCACACACATTTCTGAGGTAAAGAAAGAAGAAATGAAGTCTCCCCTAGATCTCCACCTTCAACAAGCTGGATTTTGAACAAACCTACCATTAAACAAGTGGAGCTCATCCTCCATAGTGATTGGTAAGGAGGTAGCTCAATTCCTCTCTCTCAGAGGTTTTCCACATCCCAATGAAGGTGTTTGAAGCATTTCCACCACTGAGGATCGACGTCGGTGAGGTATGTCTCAAACCTGACCACCCCCGATTGCACCTTGGTCCATTGTTAAGTGAATTTTCATGTGGATGAAATCAAAACTTATGAATTGATTGAAAATTAATCCATATTCATTTTGCAATAAAAATCATGTAAAATCGAAGCCTAGATCACCAAATTTTACCCCTTTTAGGTGGACGGCTATCAATTTTTACCAACGAGAATAGAGATGAAATCATGGATGTCCATTCCTTCTATTTAGAATGGATGGTCATAATCACACTAGATGAAATTGAGTTTTAAACCCACTAAAATCACATAATAAATGAGGAGTATCTAATCTTTTATCAGATGGGGTCCGTATTAATCCCGCATGTCGTCGCCTTTTGACACGAGATCCATGCGAATATCGCGTGGCCCAGTGGCATCACCCACATGTAATTGGCACTTAAATAAAGATGAATTAAAGAAAATTCAAGAAAATTAAAGCCCCTAATTAATTCCTTCAAATTAAGGCTTATGTTAGATTATATGAAAATAATTAACACTTCAATTAGTCCTTATATATATATATATATATATATATATATATATATATATATATATATATATGATTAAGATAAAATTTAAAAGAAATTAAATTGATAATGAACCCCACTTGCCATATAAATTTCAAAGCCAAATAACCTCTGGATAAGTTGTAGAATTTTCAATGTCTAGGTCAATTTAAATGAAATAATAAATCAAAAATTATAAAAATTATAAAAAATTAATGGGACCAATTTAAAACACTTTAATTAACTTCAGAGGACCTTAGAAAACTTTCTTAGCCGTTTGAAGTTGGAAGTGCTAATTAATTTTTTCATTTAGGAGTAATTAAATCCTAAAGTATTAAAATTATGAATTCAAAATAACATG
Source organism: Cymbidium sinense (assembly GCA_021442155.1). Lineage (NCBI taxonomy): Eukaryota > Viridiplantae > Streptophyta > Magnoliopsida > Asparagales > Orchidaceae > Cymbidium > Cymbidium sinense. The sequence goes on from CM038229.1 coordinate 33,266,489, forward strand.
AACATTTTTTTTAAGATTAAAAGTTATCAACCTTTAAATTTTAAAGAATTTATCAAAATTGTAATTAAATTAAGTTTACTCAACATTGAAAGGTAGACATTAATGATGGGTATAAATGAATTAAATCAAAATCAACTAACTTAAATAATCTAGAAACTAAAGGTGACCAAGATTAGGTTTGAATCCTAAAACAGTTCATTCTATAAGGTTCTTAGGTTATGATGGTTAACCAAAACCTTATCTTAAAGGTTTAATGAAATAATGAATCATTAACCTAGGATGTTCACTTAAAACTAATTAAACAATAAAGTTAAATGCATATATTAATAAATATCCTATGTTATGAAATTTAAAATTTAATGAAATAATTGAATAATGAAACTAAAACTTTTAAAGTAAACTTAAACTTAAATTAAAATAATTAAGTTAGATCATTCAAACTAATGATAATTATCATTAACTAAATAAATGAATTAATCAACTTAATCATACTAAATCGATTGAATTAAAATATATAAAACAAGAAAATTATTCCTTAATCAAATCAAAGGAACATAAGATCAAATATAATGCCAATTTATGAAATTATGTTCACCTTAACAAATTAAATAACATAAATCATCTAGAATTTAATGAAAACCTAAAGGAAGAAGTAAATATTAAATTAAGGTAAATTAAATTGAAACATAATAAACTTAAAACAAAAAATCAAGATAAATAAAATGAATTAAATATAATAAATTTAACTTTGAAAATCTAAATCAAATCAAAAGGCAATCAATCAAATAATTAAAATTCAATAAAACCTAAACTCTTTGTTGCTTAAGTCAAGATGCATTAATTAATTTGAATAAAAATCAAATGGAAAGAATAAAGAACTTTTTATAAATACAATATGAAATTTAAGAACTAAATACTAATTAAGAATTTAAATCTTAATCAAATCACATAAATATCAATTAAATCTAAATTCAAATAAATCCTTCGAATAAATTGAAAAGAGATTAATTAAGATACTTAGGTTCATAGTGTGACATAGAGAATATTTGTTTTAGCTTTGGATAAAAATCACATTATATTAGGATTTAGAATGATGAATAGAATGGGTTCTGCCCAAAGTAGAGTTTATTTTATTCTTCATTCTTTAAAACCTAAACTCCATCTTAACTCAAAAAATAAATCTAAAAATGAAAATAAAATTTAAAATCAATTAAATCATTAAAACTAAAATTCTATAATGATAAATTGAACAAAACTTTTCATAACTAGCTATCATATGGTAAATCGTCTGGACACCCTAGGTTAGAGGGCTACTGGTATGAAGGAGGTTTTATTACCTCGAACCTCAAGTTTAATAATGGCACATACCTATGAAGCAATATTATGAAAAGTAAAAGATTAAATTTTAAACAAAATCAAAACATGGACTTAAATAAAGGCGTAGTATAGACATATCACACAAGTCTCTTTCTTACACATTAGATTATTAGATCATCGACCTAAACCTAAGTTAGGCCTATGATCTGTGATATTCAATTATGTGAAATGAAGTGGTGTTTTTTCTTATTTTTTGGTGTAATATTTTAGACTAGATGGATAAAAATAAAATAAATAATGTTTGCTTGCAGGTGTTGTTTAAGTCCCTAAGCATTGCCCAATATAACAGGTGGGCTTGGCAAATAACTAATGTTAAGCTCGTATGTTTGAAATATAAATTATTGGTGTGCTATATGTATTTCCTCATATTTATTTTGCATGGATTAGGAATTTATTTTAGAATTTTAAAATATAATTTGAGTCTAGAATTATGTTAGTATATATGCGGTCTAAGAATAGTAGGAACTGACTCTACTAGCTGGTGGTCATGAAGCCCATGGAGGTCCTTATAGAAGGTGACGATCCTAAGGAAGATCCCTATAGATCAATACTTTTAGTTCAAGGTTGGGATGTATAAGGATAGAGTTTGGCTATTCATTTTCTCTTTCTTTCAGGGTGAATTATGGTACTAAGCCACATTGGCCTATTTTATTAATTTAATATGGCTTCATTTATTTTATGGTGCATAATAGAAACACATGATATTTCTAAGTTTCTTTCTGTGATGTGCTTCTGTGATGAAATGCCTAGCACATTAAACTCTTAGCAAAATTAAACTTTCTACCCCACTAAAACTTAAACAACTCAAACGTGAAATAAAAATTTATAACATCACTTTAATAAAAGCCCTAAGTATTACTTAAAAGCAACTAAAAATAATTATATTTTTCAAACCATAAGAGCATATTATATGTTCTTCTTGAATTGGGTGCTTCACCCATTGCATATAGTAAACTTGATTTCTAGAGTCTATCCACTGTAATATCTCATGACACATCTGACGCTATCCGGACAGTTGGAACGATGGTCTATGATTGTATCACAGTTTGGTATCACATTCATACACCTCATTATAGTGAAAGGACAAGCACTCGTGGACTTCCTAGTAGTACATCACTTCTTGTAGAATCCCTGCTCAGTGATGATCTTCCAAATGAATAAATCATGAATTTAGGGGATGCATACATTCACTACTGGGAGATGTACTTTGATGGTGTGGCTTCCTCTCAAAGGGGAGAAGAACGACAATCAACTCTCCCAGGTAAGGCAGGGGTAGGGATAGTCTTTTTCACACCAAACTACGGTATGACGAGATTTTCATACCAACTATTTGAACCTTACACTAACAACGAAGCTGAATATGAAGCTCTGATCACCAGTATAGAGTTAGTCATCTCATTAGGCATCGAAAGTATCAGTATCTTTGGAGACTCATAGCTAGTTGTCAACTAGATCACCAGGTCCTATGGTTTTGAAGCACAAACTCCATCACTATCATAAGTAAACCATGGAGTTACTAGACCAGATTCTAGAGGTCATAATTTATAAGATCCCTTGAGAAGAAAATGTTATAGCTGATTCCATAGCCAAACTCGCCAAAGAATTGGCATGTCTGGAAGATGAGTCCATATCAATTGAAGTTCACAAAAAATGAGTCTTGTCACTTATTAACATCAAACTCATCAACAAATATGCTCTTGAAAGGAAAGTTGCTATTGTTGAAAAGGATGAAGAGCTAGATTGGAGGAAACCCTTCATTAATTATCCAAGTAAAGGCAAACTACCTCAAGAGAAATCTCAAACCCATCAAGTAAAATGGAGGGCACTCTCCTTTGCGCTCATGTATGGTGTCTTATATTGATGGTCTTTCGGTCATATGTGATTATGTTGTGTAGACAAATGTGAAGCACATAATGTCATGACTGAGTGCACTCGGGACTATGCGGAGCTCATCAATCTGGTCACAAGATGAAATTCATAATCAAGAGACTTGGGTATTATTGGTCGACGATGATCACGGATTGTATGGACGTAGCAAAGTCCTACCATCAATGCCAAGAAAATGGAGTGGTTCTACACCAACCACTCAACATTCTACATCCAACTTTAGCCGTGTGATCATCTGAGTGTTGGGGTACCAACATAGTGGGTCCAATTGATCCTCCCTCATCCAAGGGTCACCGATTCATTCTAGCAGCTACAGACTATTTCTCTAAGTGGGGCAGAGGAAATTCTTCTTAAGAAAATCAAAGCTCAACATGTGCTCCAATTTTTCAGAAAACAAATCATGTATAGATTTGGAGTGCCCTGCCAAATCATATTTGATAATTATACCACTTTTAAAAGCACCTAGATCAATAACTTTGCCGAAGATAAAATATAGATTGGAGGCAATCTACCATCTATTACCCACGGGTGAATGGTTTAATGAAAGCCTTCAATAAAAATCTCATTCAAATACTTAAGAAAATGTTCAATGTCAACAAAAGATAGTGGCATGAGTAGTTTGTTGAAGCTTCTCGAGCTTACTGTACTATCTATAGAACTCCAACATAATCTACCATATTCACTTACTGTATGGGCCCGAAGCCATTTTTCTTTTAGAGATTCAACTCTCATCATTAAGGATAATTGTGGGTGGTAAAATCATAACTAAGCAAAACACTAAACTACGGTTGGAAGAACTTGAAGGTTTGGAGAAGAGACACTTGCGAGCATGTAAGAACCTCGAGTTGTATAAAACTAAAATAGTCCAAGCACATAATAAGTTATCGACCCTAGAGCTTTTTGAGTTGGAGAGCTTTTCTTAGTTCTAAGAAGAATAATTGTGGCCCATCGTATAATGGGAGAAAAGTTTGAACCTACTTGGGAAGGCCCATTTGCTATAGAAAATGCCTACCAAGGTGACATATATCAACTGATCAGCCATAAAGGTGAACGCTCGATGCTTCAGATCAATGGGTTTTACCTAAAAAATATTATGCATAAACAAAATCTCAAATAATGTTTCCATAAATAAAAAAATTACATTTTGACTGAATTGTTCACCAAGTTAAAATATTTTCATTTACCAAACTGTTGATGTTTAGGGTAGGTGTAAGAGAACCCGAGCGACATCTTGACCCTTACTTGCATAATACAAATGCAAAATTACACACAAATACAACAAATAAAAATATAAACTCCATCACCTCAGACTACTTTAAGTTGAGATAATACTCTCAGCGGCCCTCACTTAGTAGCTGCTCTAGGTTAGGTTCGATTCATCGCCTGGCTAGTTAATCACCCCATCGATTATCCCTGCCTAAAAAAATGTGAGTCTCTGTGCTTTCTTTTTGTCTTGACCATTGCAAACTAATGATCCCCTTTGGTCATCTTGTGTATTTTACAACATAGCTCGTAAGTCATCTTGATAGCTAATCATGCACTTGGAGATGTGAATCCCCGAGCTTTCTCCTTGAGCAAGCTATCATACACTGACTAGGTCTGAATACATATATCTAAGGATTAGGGTAAGATCCCTAGTGGCTCCTCTTCCTCTTGACTACTTTAAGCTTGGGTCTAGTATTTTTTTGTGACTCCCCACTAAGTAGCCACCCTAGGTCAGATAGTAGCAGTATAGTCGACGACACACTATCCTGACGGTTAGTTTTAGGAAGATGTGAATCCCTGATGCTTTCATCCTAGATTGATCATCATAAACCAATGGGCACCTTAGGTTGGCTTGTGTTCGCTTTGCAGATAGAAGCCCACCTGGTGGATAATACCTCTCAAATAGATGTGAGACTTTATGTTTTCTCTCTGAGTCAGCCACTATACACCTACAGGCTTTATATTTTAGGGATTAGGATAAGACCTCCAAAGGCACATTCCCTATGGGTATTCTATTTAGATCACGTCCTCACGATCCCATTTGGGCATGACCCAGGTTACTATTGGATTAGACAATTCTCCTTTCCTAATAGCCACCCATTTGGTTGGAAGCTTCGCACTGTGGATGCACAAACTATCCCTTGGGCCAGTAAATTTAATGTAGGTCAAAGCCCCCAAGGCTCTTTAGTGTGGCCCATCACAATCCAATTGGAGCCACTCTAAACAAACAAACAAAAGCAAAATAACAACTCTTGTAGATTAGGGTAAGACCCCCAATGGCTTTTTTTTTCCAATTAGGTATCCTATCTTTTTGGGCAGTGTCAACAAAACTCCCTATAGGAATCGTCTTGCCTATTTAAGTTATGATAAGACCCCTTGAGGCCCTCACTTAGTAGTCGCCCTGGGTCAGTTTTGACTTACTGTACAATCGGCAGGCTTCCCTGGTGCTTGATTCTGCCTTGAAAGATATGAGTCCCCGAGCTTTCTTCCTAGTTCAACCATTGCAAATTGACAGGAAACCCTTATATTGCATAGTCTCCACTATATAGCTAGTAGATTGTCTCTTTGTGTCGATAAGTCTAAGGTAAGTCCAGGCTTTTAAAGCATTTTCTTAGTGTGACTCATTGCAAACCAACTACATCCATTTGCATATATTTAGGGTTAAGATCATGCCCTTGAGGCCTCTTTCTCTAGTGACTATTTTAGGTTTGGATCAAGTCATTATGGTCCCTCTCCTAATAGTTGCCCCTTTAAGCTGGGTAACATCATCCTTCGGATGAGCGAACCACTCCTTTGGGCTAGTAAATCTAAGGCAGGTCTAGGCTCCTATACCCCTCCTCAGTATGGCCCATCGCAAATCAATAGGGCCATATCCATTCAACAATCAAAGATAAATCAAAATTAACATGAATTACCAAAGTCAAAAAAAAATTTATCACTAAACCAATTAACCAAACTAAATCAATCAAATTAAACTAACTCTAATCCAAATCTCATTCGCCCTTAACAACTCTAAAACAATTAACCAAATTTTTATTTGTGTGCTTAATGCAAAGACAAACTTCAAACAATCATCCTTAGCAAATCTTCATTCATGCTTGTGGGATGACTTGATCCTTGGCAGGACCTTTCCTTGTGACCTTGACACAAAATCAAACAACAAGTAAATCAAACCAAATGTAGATAGTTCTCCTCTCATGCCCTCGCTATGACATGTAAGAAATGAATTACATTAAAAATCTAAGTTTCCTTTTACCCCTTTGTTTAGGTATGAACAATCTTCATTAATGTTCATGACCTTCTCGAATGTTTTTAATCATCTCGATTAACACCAATACATGCAGTGTGCCTTGTCAGTTACGCTACACCTATTGGAGGTCCTTTTCTTGAATTCACTTTTGGAGTGATAGGAACCTTCTAGACACCTAGGTTTCCTTAGTGGCATGACACTTCTAGTGACTAAGAGAATACTAAACTTTAGCCTAGAGACTTATAGTGCATAACCTTAAGCCTAGAGTTTACCTTAGGATGAATAGGTTTCACCCACCCTAAGGCCTGAACCAAGACTCATACTCATTCACTCATCCAAACTCAAGCTCATGTTGATGGAGCTAAACCAACCCCAACCTATTCAACCTATCTTAATTGAATTGGGTTTTCTAATCCAAGCTCTAAGCCAAATTAACTTGAACCTTAAACCAAGTTAACCCCATGACAATCCTATAACTTAATTCAAACTCATTCAAATAAACTAATTTCAATTTTATTTTCTCAATTGCTTTGATTATTCAATAGATCATGTTAAGCCACTCCAACACTTGCAATCAAGCCAATTGAACCAAAGGAGTTTGATCAACCCAAGTTAGCCCATTTGACCTGAAAAGTTCAAATGAGCCAAAACCTAATTAAGCCCAAATAAATTGTGATCAAAGCCATCAATAAATTTTGAATCTATCATTGAACACATCCCAACCATCCATAAACCCAATTGGCCCAAGTTGGCTCCACCAAGTCACTTAACCCAAAGTGATCTAAAAAGGGTAATTAAGCCAAAATGTAATTAAACTCCCATTGGATCAAATCAAGCCATCCAATCACTTCATTGATGAGTGTAGGTCAATATTAAACAATCCACTATAATCAATTGAACTTAATCAAGTTAGTTTGACACTTTGACCCAAATTGATTCAATTTGACCTAAAGGGTCAAATTGAACCAAATCAAATCTTAGACCAAATTGGTTGAAACCAATGTCTCTAACTAATCACCAATTCAATATTAAACATGATTCAACCTTCAATTGAACCCAATTTGGTCAACCCAACCTAATTAGCCCACTTAGCCTAATTTGACCTAAAGGGTCAAATTGAATCAAATCACTCTATAATCCAAATCAATTCAAATCAACTCCACCAATCAATTACAAATGACCATTTGAACATAAGCATAGCCCATGCTCAAGCCAATTTGGCCAATTTGGTCAAATTGATCAACATGACCCATTTCACCTATAATAAATAATATGAGCCAAATCCAAATGTAACCCAAATTGAATCAAACTAATGGAATTCATTCACTCCAAATGACCAACTGAACTTACCTAAATCATCAATTTGAACCAATTTGATCAAAATTGTCAACTTAGCCCAACTTGACTCATTTAACCCATATGGGTCAAATTGAGCCAAAACCAACCTAACCAAACTTGGCATGACTCATCCTTGGGTCACCATGGGCCTGCCCAAGTGGGACCAACCCATGGTGAACCTAGTTTGAGTCGAACCCCTTGAACCAAATCACCTAAATGAGATAAAATCTCGATTTGGTTGGGTTTTCCTCTCCCTTCCCCCATGGCAATCACCTTTGACTCTTCTTAGACAAAGGACCATTGACTCAACCTAACCCAAAGCTGTTGGGCTCAGTCTTTGGCGAAGAGAGGGTGAGTTCACCCATGGGTAACCATAGGTCCACCTAAGGGAGAGTGTACACCTCTTGTCATCCCACTATACTCACTCAGCCTCTCATCCTCAGCCACATCAGCAGTCCCCTGTCATCTCAGACCACCTACTCCTGCTAGATGGTTTCCAAAGGTTGAATCAATCCCAACTTTTGATTTAGATGGGAAGGAGAGACCAACTCTTCCCCATCCATTCAAACTCAGAACAGAGCTTCCCTAGAGAATTCCACACAATCCCATACCTTCTCCAGAGCTCCTCGTGTACTACACTGTTGGTGAGACTAACTCCTGATTGAACCCATGAGCTCCATCCATCTAGACATCTTAAACCTCCACCAAACTCGACTTAACTCTTCCCACACCTTCACCTCACTCTGACAAGCAGAAATGAATCGTTTCCTAAGTGATTCGACCACCAAGCGAGCTTTGCAATGGCATTTTGTCCATAGACTGATCAACAAGAAGGCAGCTTGAGATTTTCTCAATAAGGCTTCTCCTCTTCAGGATGAAACTACCTTTATTGACGGACCGCTAGTCTTTAGCTCCGACAAGATAAAAATTTGGAAACTATAGATTTTTCTCCTAAGTGTTAGTCTTTTTTGAAATGATTTGTGTTTTCATATGATTTTCACCATAGGATCTCCTTATATTTTTTCCTTAATCATTTTGGAGTCAATTATATTGTCAAACAAGCTCCGACGAGCTCGAATCAAGTAGTGAAAGGCATACGGTGTCTGTCTTCTAGCACTCACAGCACGACGGATCACCGACCGTCTGTTTCGCATGATTAGAACAAACAACCATGATTAATCATGCTAGAAATCTTATTTTAATTCTTTATTAATCATGGGATTAATCTCAACTGTCTGATTCGAGATCGAACAGTCGGGATGAAATTTCGGCTGCCGCTACTGAGTCAGTAGCCCATGTCGAATTTTTTAAATAGCAAATACCACAGCGCCACATGCAAAGCACTGTTGCATCAATGTCCACGTGGTGTCGATGATTTAAAATGACTAATTAGACTTAAAAATTTCAATTTAAGTGGCAAAAACTTCAGAAAAATCATAACTAATTGTAGAAAAATCTAAAAAAAATTAAATAAACCTATTTTGAAAAGCTTATTAAATAAACCTATTTTGAAAAGCTTAGACATAGGAGAATTTAATAAAAAAATCCCCAATAAATGTTCAATGAATAGTGCTAAATTAAGATTTAAAGCTTAAGCTAATTATTTTAATTAAGACTAAATTACTTGGCTAATTAATTTCAAATTTGGCATATTGATTCTATGGGATGTCGTTTGTAAACCCCACCCATATTTTTCTTGAAATTATTTATCATGTAATTTGGAAAATCCCAAATTTGTAACACTTTTTAAGTGATTTAATAATTATTAAGATTAAGGAACATTAAAATTGAGTAATTAGAGATAATTAATAAATGAAAATAGTAAGGATAATATGGGAACTAATTAGGACCCCCTCTCCTAATTAATTTCAATGTAATCCTTTAATGAATTCAATTAACATGTTTTGTGATGAAGGATAAATTAAGGAAATTAATACTTAAATTCAAATGAAGCCAACTTATATAACTTAAGTGCCAACCCATTAATCCCTTTATGTATTTAATAACATAAAGTCACTAAAAAATTATGATTTCCCCATTAGTGTGGAGAAACCATGAGATTATTTAGATTAAATATCTTTCTTCTTTAATTAACTCTTAAGCATGAGCTTAATTGCATGAGATCGCTTTAGGTGCATTTTTTATTTTATTTTTCCAAAGCATATCATTGAAGGCTCATGATTAAATAGTTAATTAAATTGAAGAAGCTTGGGAAGGGTAATGGAATTAATGTAACTAATAGGTTGAACCTAATCAAATCACAAAACATGTTTAATTTCTCCCCTTAAACATATCAAATAATCAACATGGGATGGAGTGAACCTCAAGTATCATATCTCCTCTTTAGCTTTTTTAAATAACATGAACATTAAAATTAAATCTTAAAGAAGCTTTGATTAGTTTTATGGAATGCTAATTTAACTTGATTGTCCTTAGGATTTAATGAAATCAAGTATATCATGTGGTGATATTTAATTACTTCCTTTCAATTATCATAAAAGTGTATGCCACTTGTTTCATGTATACATGTTTTAAAAGAAAACTAAAAGAATATGATTGTATTTTAATTGCATAAGTTGGATAAATGTTATTATATAGTGTGGCTATTATCACTAATAAATCTCAAATTATTTTAAAATTATAAGTTAATTATGAATCAAATAGTTTGAAATTTAAATCATTGCTCATGTTAAACATTCAATGTTTGATGCTTATGCTTATATGTATTTGAATTAGCAAGTATATAGCATGGATATCCCGGGAACACAAGAATTTAAGTAGCCCCAAGGAGATATTAGATAATCCTACTTTTCTAGTTTAACAACTGCATATACTTGGTTAATTTTATTTGTGTGTATGCATATGCTAGAATATAAAGTAAAATCTCTTTATTTATGCCATTAAACTTTACATAAATAATGGATTTTCATACATAACCTTTGCATGATTTTATTTTTATGCTTGTGTATATGCTTATGTGTATATAGATTGGAAAGTATAATAGTCTGGACATCTCGAGAATATGAGGCTTTAAGTAGCCCCAAGGAGGTCTTAGATAATCTCATTTTCCTGGTATAATAATGACACATACTTGCTTAAATTTCTAATACATACTTGCATATGCTTAACTATGAGATGGAATTCTACTTTTTCCATCAAATTCATGTATCAATATTCATTAAGTGTGCAGAAATATAGGTATATTGCATGTAAATGTATGTATAAAATAAAATATTAAAGATCAAAGAGTGTGAATATTATTGATAATGAAAAAAAGTAATAGCGTATTACTCATGTGATGCTGACCTCATTTCATTAATCTTAAGATACCTTTCATGTTTGAATAAGATTCGTTAAGGCTAACATAAATTTTGGCTAAATAAAATTCATAAGTGATTCGTTAAGAAAATTAAATCCATAATAACCTACTTTTAGAAAATAACTTAGGTTAGGGATAAAAGAGTTAATCCTCTTTCTTCTTTTTATAATAATTAGATGTTAAGTATCTGTTGAACAAAATGAGTAATTTAAATAATCCAATCAAACTACTAAAAGACTTAAAGTGAAACCATCCTTAATGAGTAATTTAAATAATCCTAAGACTTTAGCTAGTCATAATTCCAAAGCCCAACTAAGACATATCATACTAAGCATTAGCACACACATTTGAATACTTAGTCATTGATCCTAATATTAAGTTAGATCGGTGTTTGTCATTGTGATATATTTGTTTTATGATGTAATTTTTTTAAATTGAATGTCAAAATTATTTGTCTAAAGACTGGATGTTAGGTCGTTATTAGCCTAACGATGTCTTATGCTAGGTATTATGCTTGAGGGGTTGTTGTAATAATAAATGAATATAAATGTTCTCACTTGCAGATACTACTTATGCTCCTAAGCATAATCTAATTAAGACATGTGGGCTTGGCTACCCAAGCACATGGTGATAAATCCAAATATGTGAAATATAATTGCTTGGCTTGTTTATTTGTTTAGCTAACATCTATTTTGTAGATGTATTAGATTTCATTTTTTATAAATATGTAATTTTTGTAATAGGATTAGGATTAATGATATAGGGTTTGGGATGAGCAGTATCTAGAAGGCAAAGACCTAGGAGGCCATGTGAAACCTGGAGTAAATTAATCTAAAGGAAGGAAAGAAGAATAAAGATTGAAGACTCCCATAGTATTCATTTTAATTATGACATTCAATTGTAATCGGGGTTGTATAAGGGTAGAGCTCAGCTACCCAACTTTTTCTCTTTTCTAGGGGTGTACGGTCGCATCAATCTTTTATTCTTTTACAAAATTCAAATGTTTGATTATAATGTTTAGATTGTGCAATAAAAATGGCATGTTTTTCATAAGTTTCTTAAAATGTGTATGCTTGATGTGTGACCTACATGAAGTAAGATTTTTAGAATAAAATTAAATTTTCTACTCTTATTAATAACTTTAACTAAATTTTAATCAACCCATAACCTCATCTTAAAGCCTAGGCTCATAATCAAGATAAATAAAAGATTTAGGAACCCCTTAGATGAATGTTGTATGTTATCACACCATGCATATCATATTATTTCACTCTTGAAGATAGATGATCTCTACTCTTGCACAATAGGGGATATGCTTAACCTGTAAGAGCAATCTCTTGTAGTAGAGAACACCTCTTCTCACTGATTTAGCCCACAACTCAATTTCATCATGCATTTAGGCATAATTATCCCAATTCTTGGTCCAAATTAATGTGTCAAAAATGATTTAAAATTTTGAAAATTTTATATTAGTCTAAGTCATATTTTTATACCAATAATTATCTAGTCTCTTATGGACTAAGTCTAGGATTCTAGCTTCTTTCCTAATTGATAATAACTAGCTATTTTGCATTTACATATGACTGACTTACATGATTTTAAATCGCAGGAGGTGTTAGCAGGCGACCACTCTAGGTAGTTGCAAGTCTAGAAGAGTCGAGATGTGTTCATATTCTCTTGTGATGGTGAACCAATAGATCTCATTCCCCCAAGTAGAATTAGGTCAAGCTCTTAGTTTGTGCTAGAGAACTCTATATCTAGGTTCAGAGGTGGCTTGTTTCTCTTTTTCTACGAGTATAAGTCCTCACTTTTGAGGAATCTCTATAATCATGTGTTGTTGGGTTACAAGTTGTAGCACTCTAATAAAATCTCAACTTCAACAAAATAAATTCTCCTCTTCAAAAATATAAAGCCTCATCGTAGGGTAGACTGGAGAATTCACTATGCTTCCTAGTATCTTGGATGGTCTCTACTTATCTTCATGTGGAATCCGTAAATAAGTCTTCCTATTTGAGCTATTCTCATTTGCTTTTTAAAAATAAACAATCCTTTGATAGTCTAGCCTTGAAATCTTTAGATACATTTATTAACTATTTTAATCGAGAGTATTCTTAGAAAATTCTCATTTTCTAGGATGTAATTAACTATAGAAGCTTGCTTACATAGGGAACCAAAAAATTGGTATAGAATAAACCCTACTTTACCTATCCAAGTAAAGTAGAGGGAAGGATCTTTAGTATATGTAGATCCATCTGCCTTAAGAGTCCTTATTAGTTGATTGAGTCTATTATAGAATAGTATTTCTATCTTTCGAGATAATACATCATACCTTAATGTCCCACCCGATAAGTTCAATAAACACCCCCTAAAATTTGTGTGGTGTCCTTACGACTCCAAATTAAAATACCATAGATTTTCAAATCATCATTATGTTTTCTAATAGTGTCCATCTTGGGGTGCTTATAGTTGCCAATGAGTGTAAAATTAAGCAGTTATGAGAGTAAGGAAATTTGTCATTGAGGGAAGGGGTTACCCCTTATTGATCTTTTAGGAGTCCTATTGTTGGATTTTAATAGGACACTAGGATAGGTTAAGGACCTAATCTGATCAATAGTAGATGGGTTGATGTTTTTTAATTCTCTTATGCCCTTATGTCTGTGCAAATTGAGTTTTTTTTTGAGTCTCCCACTCTCCCTTAAGTTCATTAAACATTTATTACTTAAGTATTATCTTTTACCAAAGTTAATGCCTTTAGTCTCCATGCAAATTTAATTAAGAAATATAAACTAGAATTTTTTGTTGAGCATTAACCTTTGGTTGACACCACTACACCTCAAAAATAACAAGTAGATTCAATCATATGGCTAATTACAACAACAAATTTTGGTGGTTTAAAAAATGAAACTTCATGATTGACTTGTTAAAAAATGAAACTTCAAGAAAAAAGTCATTTTATAATCAATGAATTTTGATCTTATTTTGACTCCAAGGGATCCCCTTAGATTTTTTTTCCTTTAATTTGATAGGTTACAAAACCTACTTTTAATTAAGATTGAATTTGTTATAATTTTTTAATATTAATTATTTTGAATATTGAATGCAATCTAGCCATTGTGAATATATTAAGAGGTTTTATGATTATTTTCTACTTGCTCATGTGACTAACCATTTTCTAACTATTTTAATCTAATATTTATTTCATATAAATTAATTTGTTATTGAATATTAAATTATTATATGTTAAAATAAATTTATAATAATATATTTCTTTTAAATTAATTAAAATAATTTTCTTGCTTATAAATAGCCCTCATTTTCTCATAAAAGGATAGCTCTTTAAATTCAAATTCTCCAACAAATCTAAGAGAAAATTCAATAATTTTGCTTTCTAAATGCTCTTCAAATATTTCAAGATCAAATAATTGGTTTTATGCTTCAATGTTTTCAAAATTAAGCAACCCTTCTCAAACTACTTGAGATCGTTTTGTTCATCTTAATCTCTCTTAATTATTCATACTGTTTTTACAATCTATTTGTTCTTTCAAATTTTTACTTTTGATGAACTAGTTTTTGAGCATCATATTTTAAAATTTTCACATTAAAATTTCTTTATTCATTTGAACCTAATCATATTTGTGAGAAACTCATGTAATAATTTGTTTGATTTATTTTATATTGCTGAAATTTTTATTTTTCTTATATAAATATCTTTTAATTTTTTGAAATATTTCATCATTAGTGTTGTTTGAAATATCATTTATCTTTATATATATTTTATAAGTTTATTTTAAGCATTTAAAGTTAAATTTTTGTACTGAAAATATTTTCACATTTGTTGAGTTTTTCATTTCAATAAAAAAATTATCTAATTTATTAAATATATTCTATACTAGTTATATTTATGTTTTTTTAATCTTTTGATTATTTTTAAAAATAATTATTTATTGGAATTTTAGGTTATTTGACATATTTATTATATGTCAAGTTTCATTAACATAATAGAGTTTATAAAAGGCTGGATTATTTGATATAGCACCATCATTTCATTATAATTAACATAGTTTGTTTAAATAATATTTTTATTTTTCTAAAATTTATTCAAGCTTGTTGTTTTTATTGTTCCATAATTAAGGTAAATAATCTTGTTAACTCCATGAGCCTCATCTCAAAGGAGATTGATTTTGATGATAACAAACACATGGCTTGAGGTTTGCATGGAATTGATACACATAAAAAATGTCTCGAAGTTTAAGCTATTAATCAAGTTAAATTTAAGTGTGCAAGAAAATTTCTTCAGCTCCTGCTTCTTGAGTAATATCAAATTGCTAAAGCTACTAGACATGGATTGAGTGGAAAGTTTTTCAGGAATTACTATATTAAGGAAAATGAAAAGATCACTAAATTAGAATAAATGATGTATTCATTTTTAGATTCATCATTCTAAAATTATTTCTATTTTTCTTATATCTTAATATTACAATTATTCATTAAGTTATCCATTTTGGATAGTATGACTTAAATGAATGATATAAGTTCCATTAAATATGTGTTGAAGCAAGATAAATTGTGTTTAAACTTTATTAAATCATTTTTATGCCATTCATAATTTTTATTAGTAATTTTTAGTGCATTAAAATTCAATTATCCTAAAATTATCCTTTTTCCTCTTAATATCTCTCCTATTATTCTTTCTTCTCTCTTATTATCATTTTCATCTTAACATCATTTTGGCCGAGTTTTTTAATGTATTTTGTGTAATAAATTGTGTAGAAGTCATTCAAAGCATTTTTCATATCATTTTCCCTAATTTTTCATATTTTAAAATTTTTTATTTCAATTTTTGAATTTGAGTTATTTTGAATTTGAATTATTTTGAATTATTCTTTAATTCAAACTCCTTTATGCATGACATACACTTACTAAATCAAATCAATTTTTTATGGAATATGTTGAACATCCCAACCATTATTAATTATGACTATTTAGAGCCTAATTAATTTATTTCAAGTTATTTTAAATTTAAATTTAGATCAGCCCTCTTTTTCAAAATAATTCCTTTGTTTTTTTCAATTTGACCTATTTTAGGAAAGTTTAAGGGAAGCCGGCCACTATGATTAAAATTTAATAAATGTATATATAATTTAAACATTCAATAAGTATATAATGCAATCATCTTTGATTTAAATTATTTCATGCATGATTTTAAGAATTTCTTATTTTAGGTAACCTCTTTGGCCGAATTTTTTGATGTGATATTCCATGGATTTATTTTATTCAAAACTCCCTCCTTCATGTATAAACTTCCTTGGCCTAATTTCTTATGGGAATTCCCCTATCCTTATCATTAAATCACATAGCATACATTCCATATTGGGTTTAAACAAATTTGTAACGGGGCCTATGAAAGATTTCTTTAGCCGATCCCCTCTCTTTTGAATTTGAAATTCAAATTAATGCCAAATTAATTTTCCTCTAATTCGATCAATTTTTGGTCGACCCTAGACTCCTCCCTCTTCTATTTAAGAGTCTTATTTCAACTTAAAAAAAGATTCCAAAAAGTTAAAGACTTTCTTGCACTCTTGCTCTCTTGCTCACCCTTAGCCGATTCTTGCTAAAGCATCTCTTGGAGATTTTTGGTGATTCAAGTGCAAGAGTTCCTCATTGTGCTTCTCTATCCATTGGACATTTATTTGGCTTGAAGATTGATTGGGAAATGTGAAGGTTTGGTGTGTTACCACCCTTAGCCAAAAACATCAATTCCTTGGAGTTCATTTTCTAAGGTGCTAAGTTTTTAAACTTCTTTTATTTCTTCTTGGCTTTGAAGTTTACAAGATTATGTAAATTTTCTTGTGTTCATTGAATACATAATATTTAGATTTTGTTTGGCCAATAACAAACATAAGAAGATTATTTTTTGTGGACTAACTACTCGATAATCTTTTGATTTCTTGTTTGGCCTAAAGCTAACATAAGAAAATCAATTTATTTTGCGCTTAATCATTGAATATTCCTTTTGTTTCTTGTTTGGTTGAAGTCTTTTTAAAGGTTATTGATTTTTTTAAGTGCTTAATCATTTAAATGTCCATTATTTATCTCTTTGGTTTAAAATTTAATGTAGGTTGGTTAAATTTGATTGTGCTTAATATCTTATTTCATCTCTTTCTTTATTTGGCCAACAACAGCACCTCTTGTGAAAATTATTTTATGTTTGTTGATTACTTGTATTCAATTGATTTATGCATATGTTATGTGATAGATTTCATGTGATATAACTCAAATCCTTAGTCAAGTAATTGTTGAGTTGTTCCAATTGGACATATAATTATCATTTGAATAAGTTAGCTTGTGTGACAAAGAATTCAAAGTAAAATATTTGGTGATTGCATTTTAGTTGGAATTTCAATGTCATTCAAGAAAATCATTTCAAACTTTTTAAAGATCATTCAAGAAACATTGAGTTACATAACTGCATTAAATATTTGATTGAATATCTTGTTTTAATTTCATTTAAATTTAAAGTGAGCTCTCTTTTTCATTAATATTCAATTGTCTTAATATTAGTATAGATTGGGTTGTGAGTGCAAAAATATTTTAAAATTGAGAGTTAGACTTATATTTTTCTCTTTGCCTTGTCTTGATTTCTTGTTGGGTTGTACTTGCCTGTGAAGGAGAGTACAAGAGATTTATTGTAATCTCAACTTTTGTTTCGTGAATTCCTAACCTGGGTAGCTAAGCATGGATAAAGGTCAATTTTTGGGGTTTGGCCGAATCTTGTAAAATTCTCTATACTCTTTCTTTACTTTTTAGCACCTTGCTTTTTTGTTATTGCTTTTTCTGTTGCTTCATTTTCACTAAGGAATTACCGATCGAATTCTTAAAAGGTTTCTTAAAATCTTGTTCACTACCTTAGTTTGGCCATTAATTTAGGGGTGAAAGGCTAAGGAGAACATAAGTTTTGTGCCCATAAGCTTTAACCATATTTTCCAAAACTATTATATGAACTTTACATCTCATTCAAAAAATAATAATAATAAATAATAATAGAAGAGAGTCCATACAATCTAATATTCTTAAAGTATAATAGTGCTACATGAGATGCATCATTGAATTTTGAACAAGGAAGAAAGTGAGTAATCTTGGATAAATCCCTTGAGTTTGATTGCTATGGCAAAAGTTTTTCCTAAAGGTACACTACCTGAAGGACAATCTACATATAGACCACCTTTACTTGATAATATTCCATTTGATTATTGGGAAAACTGTATTAGTACTTTTATTTGTGGACAAGATTCTAGAATGTGTCTTATGTTGACACACAAATATCACACAACCACGGTTGATATGAATGATAAACCTTTTGATGAATGGTCTGCTTTTGAAAGAGAATTGGATGAACTAAATGTAAAATCTTGTAATATTCGTTATTGTGCTCACATAAATAGGTTAGTACATGAATATGAATTATTTTGAATGTTACCAAATGAAAGTATTTCGAATATGTGTACTCACTTCATGAGAGTTACAAATACCTTGCATTCACTTTGAAGAAAGTATAAAAATCAAGATTTGGTTTATAAAATTTTAAGAAGCCTTCCAAAAGATTGGTGTACAAAAGTTATTGTTATTAGTGAAGCTAAGGATTTAACTACTTATACATTTGATCAGTTTCTTGGTTCTTTGATAGCATATGAACAAGTTATTGCATAAAGGGATCAAAATGACTCTTTCCAAAAGAAAGAGAACGAAAAATTAATTGCTTTACAGGTGGAGGATAGCTGTGAAGAAAATTTGTCATGTTCGGATGTTGATAGAGATGAGATTGCTTTTCTTTCAAAAAGGCTAGAAAATATGATCATAAAGAAAAAGCACATGTATAGAAAATCCAAAGTATATAAATTTCCTACTAAAATATTGAATGCATGAGAAGGAAGAGTATGCTTCAATTGCAAAAAGCTCGAACAAATAAGAGGTGAATGCCCAGACTTAGCTAAAAAAGAAAAGGCTAAAAGAAAAAAGTCTTGGAAAAATAAAAAGGCTCAAAAGAAAAAGAAAAGAGCACTTTGGGCAAATTACGATTCAGAAGAATCAAGTGATGACACTACAGAGAAAGAAGTAAATATATGTCTTATGGTTGATGTGGATTCTACAAGTGAGGTATATGAATATATTTCTTATGAAGAATTAGATGATGCATTCAATGAATTAGCACATGAATATAAAAAGCTGAAAAGAAAAATCAATATGTTAGAAAAAGAAAAGAAAATTTTATAAATGCATGATTCATCTTTAGAAAAAGAATATGTTGAATTAAAGTCTAAGAATGATGCTTTATTAGATCAATCAACACTCAGGGAGAAGTTGAAAAAGGAAAAAAAATATTACTTCATGCAAAAATAGATTCTTGTAGTTGATTACATTCACATGTTTCATTTATTAGACATAAGTCATCAGATGCATCAAGATCATTTAAATTTATACCTTATGCAAATACAAATGTTACATGTAATTTTTGTAATAAAAAGGGTTATGTATCTTCTGATTGTCATGCTAGAAAATCTCAATCATTTCCTAATTCAAAGTTTATTTGGATGCCTAAAAATAAAATAGCTACACATACAACACAACATTCATTGAATATATTTTCATTTGGATGTGGACCCAAACATGTTTGCATTCCAATAATTAACCCCTAATTTTATTTTGTAGGAATGCCTTCAAAGAAAAATCAAAGAAGGCATGTGGTACTTGGACAATGAATGTTCATGACATATGACAGGTGATAAATCTAAATTTTCTACATTAGAACCTTGTCAAGAAGGTTTTGTAGTTTATGGTGATAATGCTAAAGAAAAGAAATTTGGAGTTGGTTCTATTTCTAAGGACTCAATCACTTTAGATAGAGTTTATTTTTTTGAAGGTTTAAAGCATAATCTTATTTCCATTAGTCAATTATGTGATAAAGGATTTAATGTTGAATTTCATGCATCTTTATGTACTATTAGAAATAAGGAAACTGTTTTGCTTGTTGGTAATACATACAAAAATATTTACCTTATTGATTTTAAAAATGCAAGTGATACAAATTTAAATTTACTTTGTTTCAAAAGTTTACTTCATGATGTTTGGTTATGACATAAAAGGTTATGTCAAATTAATATGCATTCATTAAACAAATTTGCAAAACTTGATCTTTTTGATGGTTTACCTAAAATGAAATTTTATTTTGATTATGTTTGTGATACATGTAGTCATGAAATACATTCTAAACATTCTTTCAAAAATAAAAATATTATTTCTACAACTAGACCATTAGAATTATTGCATATGGATTTATTTGGTCCTGTTAGCACTGCTAGTTTAGGTGGAAAATTTTATGGTTTTGTTATTGTTGATGATTATTCAAGATTTACTTGGGATATGTTTTTAATTCATAAAAATGATGCTTTTGAACATTTTAGAAAATTTGTTAAACATATTCAATGTGATAGAAGTCTTCTTGTTAGTAAAATTCAATCTGATCATGGTGATGAATTTGAAAATTTTTGGGATGAATTTGGTATTAAACATAATTTTTTTGCTCGTAAAATCCCTAAACAAAATGGTGTTGTTGAAAGGAAAAATAAAATTTTATTGAATTGAGTAGAGTTGTGCTTAATGATTATAAGTTGCCTAAGTATTTTTGGGCAGAAGTTGTTAACATTGCATGCTATGTTATGAATTGTGTAACTTGAGACCTCTTTTAAATAAGACCCCTTATGAGTTATTTTTTGGTAAGAAACCTAAGATTAGTTATTTTTATATCTATGGTTGTAAATGCATCTTTTTGAATAATGGTAAATATTCTTTAGAAAAGTTTGATAGTAAATCCGATGATGATATCTTTTTAGGATATTCTTTGAATGGTATATCTTATAGAGTTTATACAACAACAACAACAACAACAACAAGCCTTAATCCCACTAGGTGGGGTCGGCTACATGAATCCTTCATCTCCATTGTGTCCTATTATGTGTCAAATTCTCATTTAAATCAAGTATACTAATATCATTTTTTATACATCTTAACCAAGTTTTTCTAGGTCTACCTCTAGCTTTCTTAACATAAAGCAAATCTAGTGCATCTACTCTCTGTCTCATTGGCGGCTTTATGTGGCCAAACCATCTAAGGCATCTCTTCCTAACCTTATCTACCGCTGGAGCTACTCCAACTTTTTCCCAAATATACTCATTTTGCATTCTATCTATAAGAGTAAAGCCACTCATCCACCTAAGCATCCTCATCTCTGTAACACTTAACTTAGTCTTATGCTTCTCTTTTATTGGCCAACATTCTGCACCATAAGTCATTACAGGTCTTACCTCCATCTTATATAATTTTTCCTTAAGTTTAAGTGGAACTTTTCTATCAAATAATAGACCAGATGCATTCCTCCACTTCAACCATCCAACTTGAATTCTAATAACATCTCCATCTATTTCACCATCATTTTGAACAATAGAGCCTAAATATATCTAAGCTCACTCTTATTAATGACTTGTTCACCTAATGTCACAACACTACCACTAGAACTTCTACAACTAAAATTACACTCCATATATTCAGATCTTATAGAGTTTATAATAAAAGAAAATTGATTATTGAGGAATCAATACATGTCATATTTGATGAAAATCCTATAGAACCTATTAAAGATGATGTGATTGAAGAAGAGGTAGATGATTTTAAGAAGATGAGTTTGGAAGAAAATGTAGATGATTCTTTACCTAAAGATTGGAAATTCATTAGAAATCATCCAAAATACTTGATTATTGGAGACCCTTCTAAAGGAGTTAGAACTAGAAGACAATCTAAATAAATGACAATTCATTATGTGTTTTTATCTAAGACTAAACCAAAATCAATAAATAAAGCTTTGGAGGATCACTATTTGAATGTAGCCATGGACGAAGAATTAAATCAGTTTGTTAGAAATGATGTGTGGGAATTAATTCCTAGACCTCAATTTCATAATGTTATAGGAACCAAATGAGTCTTTAAGAATAAGTTAGATGACTTGGGACATATTGTTAGAAATAAGGCTAGGTTGGTTGCACAAGGATATACTCAAATTAAAGGGATAGATTTTGAACAATCATTTTCCCCTGTAGCTAGATTAGAAGCTATTAGATTGCTCCTTGCCTATGCCTGTTATAAAGACTTTAAATTATTTCAATTGGATGTAAATGGCTTTATAGATCAAGATGTCTTTGTGGAACAACCTTCTGGTTTTGAAAATATGAAATTTTTTGATCATGTTTTTAAATTGAAGAAAGCATTCTATGGATTAAAACAAGCTCCTAGAGCTTGGTATGATAGATTGAGTAACTTTCTTATAGATGAATTTATATGATAATTTAATTATTGTTCAGATTTATGGGATGACATTTTATTTGGTAGTACAAATGAATCTTTATGTGTTGAGTTTTCATATTTAGTGTCCAAAGAATTTGAGATGAGCATGATGAGTGAACTCAATTTTTTTCTTAGGACTTCAAGTAAAATAATAAGATAAAGACACTTTTATTTTTCAAACTAAGTACACTAATGAATTGATAGAGAGATTTGATATGAAAAAAAAAAATCTAGTA
This sequence comes from Cymbidium sinense, assembly GCA_021442155.1. NCBI lineage: Eukaryota > Viridiplantae > Streptophyta > Magnoliopsida > Asparagales > Orchidaceae > Cymbidium > Cymbidium sinense. The sequence continues at coordinate 33,289,272 of CM038229.1, forward strand.
CGACTCCCCTGAGCCCCTCTACTAAACTTGATTTAAATGAGTCAAGAAAACTAGTTGATCAAAAAATTTATAGAAGTATGATTGGTTCTCTTTTATATATTGCTGCTAGTAGGCCTGATATTGTGTTTGTTGTATATTTATGTGCTCATTTTTAGGCTGCTCCGAAAGAATCTCATTTAACTGCTGTTAAGCATATCTTTCATTATTTAATTAGCACTTCTAGATTAGACTTATGGTATCCTAAAAATTCACTTTCATGTGACTTGATTGCTTATTCTAATACTGACTTTGTAGGATGTAAAGTAGATAGGGAAAACACATCAAGAATATGTCAATTTTTAGGATTATCCTTAGTATCTTGGTCATCTAGAAAATAGAACTTTGTTGCTCTTTCAACTGCTGAAGCTGAGTATATAGCTATTGGAAGCTATGTTGCTTAGGTTCTTTAGTTGAAACAATAATTAGAAGATTTTGGAATTATGCTAGATCACATTCCTATTAACTGTGACAATACTAGTGCAATTTTTTTAAAAAAAAATCCTATCCAACACTCTCGAATCAAACACATAGAAGTTAGACATCACTTTATCTAGGATCATGTGAGTAATGGTGATGTGAATATTGATTTTATTAGCATATATTTATAAATTGCGAATATTTTTACTAAACCATTACCTAAAGAAGGATTTTGTACCCTAAGATGCATGTTAGGCATATTAGATCCAAGCATGTAATTTTATTATTGTTCATGGTTTAACCTTTTTGATGTTGTTAAAATAGGAAGAAAATAGTATGTTGCTTTTCTTTATCTTTATGATGCATAGTTTCACGGGGACTCTTTTTTCATGTTATATACTCATATTATATTCATGCTTTATTATGCTTAAATTTTTGTTTATTTATTGGCTATAAATTTTATTTAATGCAAATTATATTTCCAAAGGTTGATGAAATATCACTTTGCACCTTCATCACTATTTAACACCAACATATATTTGTCATCATCAAAAAGGGGAAGATTGTTGAATCCATGAGCCCCATCTCATATGAGATTTATTTTTATGATAACAAACACATGCTCAAATGCTACTAAACAAGTTAAATTCAATTATGCAAGAAAAATTCTTCAACTCCTAGTTCTTCAATTATATCAAATCACTAAAGCTACTAGACATGGACTAGGTGAGAATTTTTCTAGGAATTACTATATTAAGTCAAATGAAAGGCTCACTAAATTAAAATAAAAGATTCATTCATTTTTAGATTCATCATTCCAAAATTATTTATATTCTTTGATATCTTAATATTGTAATTATTCATTAAATTATTCATTAAATTATTCATTAAATTATATGTTCTAAGATGATCACTTATAAGCTGTGAGATCATCTTTCTAATTTGGATTGCTTCCTAGATTTGTGAAAGATATATTATATACAAATTTATTTTTAATTTAAATTTGTTTATGCTTTAACAAAATTTTATTGTGGTTATTCCAAATAGAAGGAACCAACGGCCACAATTTCATTTTTATTCTCGCCGGCAAAAACTGAGAATTGTCCACCTAAAAGGGGGTAAAATCTAGAGATCTAAGCTATGATTTCATGTGATTTTTATTGTGAAATGATAAGGGATTGATTTTCAAGCAATCTATACAGTTTGATTTCATCCACATCCAAATTGGCTTAACAAAAGACCAAGGTGCAATCGAGAGAGGACAGGTTTAAGGCGTACTCAAATTTATCTGGAATCTTTTATCTTTAAATGTTTTTAATGATCCTAAATCCACAATAGAAGATGACTAATAATTGTTGCTCATTTGTTGCAGAATTTCTCAGCCCTGTAAACCCAAGTAACGGCTACAAAAGAATCCTGTCTTTTAACTGCACATTATACATTCAGTAAGACAAGATCGTGATGCATTTTAACTTTAATGCTTCTTGCTCTTCGATGCACACACTGTTATTATATGAAAGCACCTATATATTGCAGAACTACAAGTGACAGAACTAGCAAATAAGGCCTCTCCACTCTCCTTTCAAGGAACCATAATTACACTATCAGTTCAGCTAACACATTGTATCACATCGACAATACGGCATAAATACATGGAAACAATGAAGTACATACCTTAATAACTAAGATGAGCACCTTATGGAAGATAGTCAAAATATCTTACAGGTTAAATTAATTCCGAGTAAAAATGAAAATCAGAAAGCTAATTTGACCAGACATGTATCAAGCCTTGTTTGTTTCCAGTGTATATCTCATTCATATCCTCATCATAGAACAACGCAGTAACATCTTCAAGGGCTTCACGAATAGTACACCTTATGGAAGATCTACCATTACCTCTACGTGGACTTATTTATATTTGATATGACTCCATATCCTCAAATAGACAACAGAGGCAAAAGGGAAAGAAAATTTCCAAGTTGGCTAAAGGACTTCACAACATAAACATAAATAATTATTCAGGATAGTAAGGAGAGACAATAGCAGCCAGACCTTACATATACTAAACAGACATAGACAATAACAGCCAGACCCTACAGATATTAAACAGACAGAGACAAGATAGGATAAACAACAGAGAAGAAAACTATTACAAGTATACTAATTCAGAGCATAAAATAATTACAATTATTACAGACTACAAATATAACATGTTCAGAATAGCACCAGAATCAAAGATCAGCTAGAATTAAGATTAAAACCCCAAAGTATCAAAAGGACAACGATTATAGATCATTTCAGAAAACCCTGCAGCAGTTATCAATAATAGAACTTAGATCAGAATCCAAGAATCAAGAGTTGAAATAAAAATATAATAGTTTTCTATTATTTTGTAATAGAATGAGTGAAACAACAGAATCTATCAGAAATCAAAAATGATCCAGCAGTTGTCAATTAAAGAAATTCGATCAGAACTCAAGAATCAAGAAACCAAATAACAAAATAATAGTTTTTCTGTTATTTTGTAACAGAATGGATGAGACAACAGAAGTTATAAGGAAATCAAGAAGCTCGACAACTAAACCAACTCATATTCCAGAGAGACAGAAGTAGAATAAATAAGCGATCCGTAACGAAATTAGTTACTCTTATAAAGAAAGCTTAGATAGGGGTTAGAAAATAGTATAAATAGGGATAAAAGAAAAACAGAAGGGTAATCAACATTTTATCAAAAAACTTATCTTCTTCAAGCTTCTTCCTCTTCTTCTCTTCCTCCGGCTCTTCTTTTCTCCTGGTTATCTCACCGGGAACCGTCATCCTCGCCGATCAGAACCCTAGAGTTCCCTTTTTCCCCTGCTCTCAGCTCTCACCCCTCTCAGGAGCGTCGACGGCTTGAATGGTCGAAGGAACGAAACAAAAGGCAGATTAAAGATAGCTTCTCCCCGAAGACTAATCCCGCGAGCCCACCGCTCAAATCAAAGGCTCAGATTCAATCCCAAGGAACACAAATTGAGGCACGGGATCAAGCCGCTGGATAAGCAGTGCGTGTAATCCACTAATTCCCTTAGGGATCGAGAACCACTTGATTAAAGGAACACATCCAAGGGCAGAAAAGAAACAAGCCATCCGACGGTTCAAGACTCAGCTCAAGAGAAACTCTATCCGAGTAATTAGATCCAACGGCCAAGCACAAAGGCGCTAAATCCAACGGTTCAGAAAGCACCCGTTAAATCCTCCCATATTATCGATCTTCGGTAGGGTTGGACCACTCGGTGAGTCGACTCACGAACCAAACTCAAGCCTAGGACGGACTCAATTCCGTAGACCTATCATTGGTGCTCTTGTTGATTACCACAACTCAGACAATGGCAGAAGGCACAAGACATACATCAAAAATACTAGAAGAATGTGTGGGAAGACTAAATAAAGCTGATGAACAAATGTCCCTCTTATCATATTGAATGAAGTTTCAAGAAGGTATCGGTATAGAAGCCAAATTGGAAACAAATTCTCAAGAATGCAGCCATGTAGACCACACACACACCACACCAACAAAATACTAGACCTGTTAAGGTAGATATGCCTAGATTTAATGGAGAAAATTCAAGAGGATGGTTGAAAGCGCCGGTTTTTTGACTATAGTTTATCGGAGGATCAAAAATTCATAATAGAGATTGGATGATGGACCTTGGCTGGTATCAATGGATGCATGGAAACAAACAATTGCATTCATGGACAGTTAGAACAAGTCATACAAAGATTTGGACCCTCTCTGAGGATTTGAGAGGAGAATTAGCTAAGCTACAACAAAAAACCACGTCAAGAATTCTACAATCAATTTGAGGAATTTAGCAAATTTCGGTGAATTTCTACAAAGTTGTTTTGAATCGAGAGCTTAGACAAGATATTAAGAGGAAGTAGAGCCTTACACATTCTCTTCAACAAGCCTTTCAGTTAGCTAAACTAATGGAAGATAAGTTAGCAGATGAGGTGTTTATGGCAACAGCAAGATTCAATCAAAGTACCATAAAATATCAACAATATATCAACAACCTCACTCCCTACACCAACAATGCCAATTCACAACAATACTAATATCAAACCAACCATTCCAATACAAAGACTCACACCAACAGTTAGAAGAAAGAAGAAAAAAGGACTATGTTTTAAGCGTGATGAGAAATTCCATAGGGGCCACATCTGTAAATCAAAACTATTTGCCCTCATGGTGATCCATGAGGAGCAGGAGGACAACCTACGGCAAGAAAATCAAGAAGAAAACACTCAATACAAGAAGATATTCCGAGAAATTAGCTTCCATTCACAGTCGCCTAATCTAGAACCCTAACTACAAGGGATAATTGAAAATAAAAAAGTGCAAGTCTTGATTGATAGTGGCTCCCGCAACTTTATCTCAAACTAGCAAGTTTATATACCACACAGTAACACCTGCATCAGTCTTCAAAGTATTAGTAGGAAACAGGGAAACTTTAAAATGTTCAGGAATATGCTCTAATATTCCCATCCAACTATAATGATACACCTTGATTGCTACTTCGCCAATGCGAGGAGAATGTATTAGGTGTTCGATTGGCTAGTAATTAGGAATGTACAAATAATTACAAAGAGCTCACAATGAAATTTAAGTATAAGGACACTTTGGTACAACTGCAAGGAGACACAACATACAAGGTTCAAGGCATCACATTGCACCAGTTCACCAAATTACAAAATAAACATGAAATAGCTTCTTACCTGCAAATAACAGAAGTTCAAAGTCCTGCAGAAGCTACAACAAGTGAGTTCCAAAGCCTACCTGAAAACATTCAAGCAATATTACAGCAATACCAAGATATATTTCAAGCCCCACCTTACCTCCCAAAGGAGTATTGACCATATTAATTTAGCCTCTAACTCAACCAATCAAAGTAAAAGTTATAGATACCCACATTTCAGAAATTGAGAAACTTATAAAGAAAATCTTTGGGCAGTGGAATAATCGAGAAAGCATCATCATTCTCTTCCCACCCTTTAATCGGGAAAAGGATGGAACTTGGAGATTCTGTGTGAATTATAGAGCTCTAAATAAAATAATAATCTTGTACAGATTCCTAATTCCCACCCCAGAAGAGCTTATGGATGAGTTACATGGAGCCACCATATTTTCAAAGCTAGATTTAAGATCAGGATATCATCAAATCAGAATGGCTGAAGAAGATATTTACAAAAATGCCTTTAGAACACATGAAGAACTATGAATTTCTTGCAATGCCATTTGGATTAACAAATGCCCCTCAACATTCCAAGCTATGATGAATACGCTTAAAACCTCTCTAAGAAATTTGTATTAGTTTTTTTTATGACATCTTAATATCTGACACAATAGAGCAACATCAAATCCATTTACAAAGCGGTGTTAGAAAAACTAAAACAGATCTTTATCAAGCCATCTAAATGCTCATTCACAAGACAAAATTGAGTATTTAGAACACATTTTATCTGCCGCAGTATAAGTGGATCCCAAAAGATTGAGCTGAGCATGGTTTTACCCAATTCAGTCAAACAGTTAAGAGGGTTTTTGAGTTTAACTGGCTATTACAAAAAGTTTGTAAAAAACTATGCAGTAATTGCATCCCCATTAACATCAATGCTAGCTAAACAACAATTTTAGTGAATAGAAGAATCAAAAGCAACATTCACACAACTGAAACAGGCTATGGTATCCTTACCAGTTTTAGCTTTTCCAAATTTTTCCATACCCTTTATTCTGGAAACAGATGCCTCAGGTACAGCAATAGGAGTAGTATTAGTTCAAAATAATCATCCTCTTGCTTATTTGAAATTATCTCAACATTACGAAAAACATCAACATATGCTGAGAACTTTATCTATACTTGAAGTAGGAAGATTGATACAATATCATTAGCAATAAATTCACTATAAGAAACAGATCAAAGAGCATAAGAGAGTTAATGCACAGACAATTCGGACTCAGCGGATTTCTTATTAAACTCACGGGCTTTGATTATACCATTGAATATAAAAGATCTGATAAAGGCGGTGATGCCTATCAGGAAAAACATACAATATCTGAGATGAAACATGCAATGAAGGCTCAACACACTTATATGCTTATACTCAGTTCACAACCTTGCTATAGATTAAAGAAACACAATCCAATCAGGCGGTTGCATAAACAAATTTCAAAGTCGAGAATTATTTCCCAATTACTGAATATCTTAATGGGTGATATATTACAAAAATAGAATAGTCATATAAAAAGACTCTGAAATAAGAAATATGCTTATAAGAGAGTTACATTCAACACCAGTAGGAGGACATTGGGGAATTAAGAGGACAGGGGCCAGAATTACTCAATAATTCTACTGGAAAAAGATGAAGCAAGATATAAAATACTTCATAAACGATGTCAATGTCAGCCATCAAATAAGATACTCAAAACCGTAGGGTTACTACAACCCTTACTATTCCAATAATAGCCATTTGGGAGGAAGTATCGATGAATTTTATCATGGTCTACCCAAAGCACAACAAAACTATCTTAGTAGTAGTAGTAGTAGATGAACTTTCAAAGTATGCTCATTTCTCTCCCAACTTGTTTTCACAATTTTCAGCTCAAACTTTCATTTCAGACATAGTTAAATTGCATAGAATTCCACAAGCAATAGTTTCAGACAGAGATCCTATTTTTATGAGCAATTTTTGGCAAGAACTATTCAAATTGAGTGGAACAACATTAAGCCATAGCAGTGCTTATCATCCTCAGTCTGATGGCCAAATAGAGGTAACAAATAGAACACTAGAACAATACCTAAGAAGTTTTGTATTAGAGACACCTAATTGGCTACAATTTCTCCCATGCGAGTTTTCCTATAATACATTTAACACTTCCACAAAATGACTCCTTTCCAAATAATATATGGTAGACTACCACCAATTATACCCTACAATGGCAATACAACTACCAATATGAAAGTAAAAAATACTACAACAAAGGGACAACATAAGAAAAACTTACAAGAAGCTCGAATAGAATGCAACAAATAGCAAACAAACACAGAAAGGAGCTTCAGTTTAATATAAATGATCTGGTGTTAGTCAAATTACAACCATACAGACAGATATCTGTGTCAAAGAAACCATATGCGACAGTATTGGTCCTTTTAAAGTTCTAGAAAGTAGGGCTGTGGCTTACAAAATAGACCTTCCGAAACAAGGATTCACAATGTTTTCCATGTCTCTAGACTTAGTAATTCAGACAAGATTCAAAATTCATCCACCATATTATCTCAATTCTTAGAAGGGCATCCCCTGGTCAGACCAATCAAGATTTTAGATCAGAGGATAAGAATACAAGGAGACAGACCAATCACAGAAGTCTTAATACGATGGGAAGGTATCCTAGAAACAGAGACTTCTTGGGTGGAAATTAAGGAATTCCATGGAACCTTTCCTGACTTTAACCTTGGGGACAAGGTCAATGTGTGTGTGTGTGTGGGGGGGGAGTAATGATATGACTCCATATCCTCAAATAGACAACAGAGGCAAAAGGGAAAGAAAAATTCCAAGTTGGCTAAAGGACTTCACAACATAAACATAAATAATTACTCAAGACATGGGAGACAATAATGACCCAGATACTAAATAGGAGAGACAATAATAGCCGGACACTTGATACTAAGCAGATGAGACAAGATAGGATAAACAACAGAGAAGAAAACTATTACAAGTATACTAATTCAGAGCATAAAATAATTATAATTATTACAGACTACAAATATAACATGTTCAGAATAGCACCAGAACCAAAGATCGACTAGAATGTATGGTACAATGACATTAAAACCCCAAAGTATCACCCACGGAAGGGCAGCAGAAACCAAATAACAAAATAACAATTTTCTATTATAGCAGAATGGATAACAGAGCTATAAAATCAAGAAGCTCGACAACTAAACCAACTCATATTCCAGAGAGATAGAAGTAAGCAATAGTAAATAAATGATCTAGTGTAACTGAAATTAGTTACTCTTATAAAGAAAGCTTAGATAGGGGTTAGAAAATAGTATAAATAAGGGATAAAAGAAAAACAGAAGGGTAATCAACATTTTATCAAAAAACTTATCTTCTTCAAGCTTCTTCCTCTTCTTCTCTTCCTCCGGCTCTTCTTTTCTCCTGGTTATCTCACCAAGAACCGTCATCCTCGCCGATCAGAACCCTAGGGTTCCCTTTTTCCCCTGCTCTAAGCTCTCACCCCTCTCAGGAGTGTCGACGGCTCGAATGGTCGAAGGAACGAAACAAAAAGCAGATTAAAGATAGCTTCTCCCCGAAGACTAATCCCACGAGAGGCGACCATGAACTCAAATCAAAGGCTCAGATTCAATCCCAAGGAACACAAATCAGGATCAAGCCGCTAGATAAGCAGCGCGTGTAATCCACTAATTCCCTTAGGGATCGAGAACCGCTTGATTAAAGGAACACATCCAAGGGCCGAAAAGAAACCAAGCCATACGACGGTTCAAGACTCAGCTTAAGAGAAACTCTATCCGAGTGATTAGATCCAACGGCCAAGCACAAAGGTGCTAAATCCAACGATTTAGAAAGCACCCGTTAAATCCTCCCATATTATCAGTAACTCAGCCGGGTTCAGACCACTCAGTGAGTTGACTCACTGAACCAAACTCAAGCCTAACCGGACCAGACTCAATTCCAGAAATTAGACCCTATCAGTATTGAAGGGTCATTTGCTGATATTTTGGCGATGCACTTCCATGTGAGAATATTGCTCATGTTGATGGATCCAACAGCAGCTGTAGAAAGATTATTTAATCCATATTTGAGAGCACTGAGTAAGAAAATAGTTCTGCGTGTATCAACACTATGAAAAAAAATCAGAGAAGATGAGCATATCATCACCTATACCCTCACATCCTTCCTCTTATTTACAGTAGGAGATTATCAAATCTTGGTCACTGGTAATATAAATGTTGTTTGTGTTGCAATCAGGATGCCACAACATGTGGTCTTCAAAAGAGGTGACCGGTACTCCTCTGAAGTTCCAAACTGCAACAGTTCTGTTTCTAAATGTCAAGAAAAGATGATTCTCATATAGGAAGATGAATGCAGAAGGTGTCATAAATTGTGTCTTGCCAACTTCAGTAAATTCTAAATTTCTAACCTGATCAAATATTGAAAATTAGATATGCAAACAATTACAAACTCTGCGAAATAAGAGGATAAGGGTGCAAATTTCCTACATCAAGTATCTGAAGATTTTCATTTTCTTGCTTCACCAGAAGCTTCTCATTGAATTGTTCAATGAAGTCAACCTTTTTATTGCGGTGCACCAAGTGATTGAAAGACCTCAAAACTGTACCATCTTCAATTGATAGTATCTTTAATGGAACATAACCAGTAGTTCTACGATATATTAACAGCATGATTTCTGGACTGTGGACAAAAATGATTGGTTTGAAGATCATCGTATGCCAAAAAGTATACTCATTGAAGGATAGCGAATCTGAAAAGATATTGGATTGAGGCATCAAACCTGATCTTAATTTCCTGTACATTCTTATCAGATATCGAGTACAAAAAGGAGTACTTCTTTAGATCGAAGACCTTGTATATTCTGTGAATGAGCACACACATTCAGACTAATCACTCAACCAACTTAACTCTAATGGTTAACCAACTCAGTGAAGGATAAAGCATACCCATCCTGAGCTGAATAGGTAAGTACTTTGCCATTGACATCATCAAATTCAACAAAACCAGGCCATTTGAGAGACTGTCTCAAAAAGGGGGAATCCTGCAACAAGTTGATTCCTCCTTACATATCTGTCAGAATACAATTATAGAAAAAAGTACTGTCATGGACACCAACAAGTTCATGACCAAGAAAATTCATTACAAATAATAAAGATAAATGAAAGAAGGTCAAATTTTAATAACACCTGTTTCTAATTCGGCAAATTTCTCCTGCTGAAAATATTTTTCTTAGAAAATAAAAGACCTTGTGGAGGGTCTTGAGAAATCCAAAAAAACATACCAGTACTTCCTCCAGCACGTGTTTTCTAATTTTTTTTAAAGCATACATAAACATTTTGAACAATGATGCATGTATATTCCAATATCAAGCAATGCTTCAAATTAAACCTTGGCATGTGGTCAGGTCAAGCAGGAATTACTACAAGTTCAGCTGATAATCCACATAAAAGCTCTAAACCACAGATTCCACTTGTGGAGTGACTATGGCACTCAAGAAGAGGAGGGGTGAATTAAGTGATTTAAAAAATATTATAAATTAATATATTTAATTTTAAAGTTGATAGAAAAGTAACTTTAGGTATATATATTAATTATCAAATATCATAAAGCAATCAAAAACAAATGAAAAAAAATAAAGGAGATAATAGATACAATCTTTATGTGGTTCGAACAAACTCCAAAATAGCTTGCATCAATGCCTAGCCACTCCAACTAGAATTTTACTGACCTAAATCTCAATTATAACATTGTATTCTCCTACAACATGGCGAGTACAACTCCAATAAAAATAATGTACTCTCCTACAATGTGGTGAGTACAACCTCAACAAAAATTGTAACGTAAAAAAAAAAAAGACTAATAATTGTTAATTTTCACAATAATAATCTAAAAATGTTGCAACTCTCACACCTAAATGGTGATCTTATAACTTTTAAATGATCACCTTATAATGAAAATTAACTTGCAATAAGGCTAATATAATAGCTTATAAAATATTATGATCTTGATGTACAGTATAGTGCTAAAAAGGCTAATATAATAGCTGCTACATTATGTAGAAAGTTTAGTGATCATGCAAACTGGATGTTACTCAAGAAGTAGAGATGATTAAATAGGGAGGTATAAAAATTGGAAATTAAATTGCAAAATGATTAGAACACAAGCAATTTACATCAAATGATTGTACATCCTACTCTAGAGAAAAGAATTTTGGAGATATATAGGGTCATGATGATATTCCAATTGAAGTGTGGAAATGTTTAGGAGATCAAGGAATTTCTTGGCTTACAAATCTTTTTAATGTTGGCATAAAAAGAGTTTGTTAGTTCCTATATATAAGAATAAAGGTGATGCACAAGAGTGTGCAAATTATAGAGGAATTAAGTTAATGTGTCATACATTAAAATTATGAGAGAGAGTGATTGAGCATAGGTTACGATGTGATACAAAAATTTCTCACAATCAGTTTGGTTTCATATCAGATAGATCTACTATGGATGCTATACATTTGTTAAGAGGTTTGATGGAGAAGTATAGAGAAAGTAAGGAGGATCTACATATGATATTTATTGATTTAGAGAAAGCTTATGATAAAGTTTCAAGAGATGTTCTTTGGAGAGTTCTAGAATAAAAAGGAGTTAATATTGGTTATATTCAAGTAATTAAGGATATGTATACTAGAACTGTTACTTGTGCCCAAACACAAGGAAGATTGGCAAAATATTTTCCTATTTCAGTTGGATTACATCAAGGATTAGCTTTAAGCCCTTATCTTTTTTACTTTAGTTATGGATGTTCTTACTAGGCATTTACAGGAAGATGTACCTTGGTGCATGCTTTTTGCTGATGACATCCTTCTTATTGATGAGACTAGAGAGGGAGTCCAAGAGAAACTTGAATTATGGAGGTCAACATTAGAGTCTAAAGGTTTTCATTTAAGTAGATCTAAAACTGAGTATATGGAGTGTAATTTTAGTTGTAGAAGTTCTAGTGATAGTGTTGTGACATTAGGTGAACAAGTCATTAATAAGAGTGAGCGATTCAGATATTTAGACTCTATTGTTCAAAATGATGGTGAAATAGATGGAGATGTTATTAGTAGAATCCAAGTTGGATGGTTAAAGTGGAGGAATGCATCAGGCCTATTGTGTGATAGAAAAGTTCCACCTAAACTTAAAGGAAAATTCTATAAGATGGTGATAAGACCTGCAATGACTTATGGTGTAGAATGTTGGCCAATAAAAGAGAAGCATAAGACTAAGTTAAGTGTTACTGAGATGAGGATGCTCAGGTGGATGAGTGGCTTTACTCTTAGAGATAAAATGCGAAATGAGTATGTTCGGGAAAAAGTTGGAGTAGCTCCATTGGCAGATAAGATTAGAGAGAGTCGCCTTAGATGGTTTGGCCACATAAAACGTCGGTCGTCCGACGACCTGGTTAAGAGATTAGATGCATTAGATTTGCCTTATGTTAAGAAAGGTAGAGATAGAGCTAAAAAGACTTGGTTAAGATGTATAAAAAATGACCTTAGTATACTTGAATTAAATGAGAATTTATCAAATAATAGGACACAATGGAGACGAAGGATTCATGTAGCCGACCACTTAGTGGGATGAATGCTTGTTGTTGTTGTTGTTGTAAGTACATGCTAGTAGATAAAGGATATCAGTATAGATAATCATGAGGTGATCATAAGTAATTTATATTTTTTGATAACGAGAGAATCAAATTTGATTTAGAAGAATCTACATGTGGACTATCACTCAGGTTATTCAATTCATTCAAGTTTTACCAAAATATATAAAGATGTAAAGATATTATTTTAATGGCCTAAGATGACAAAGGATGTAGCTAAATATGTAACAAAATGTTGGTTGTGTTGAGTGCTGAACATAAAAAAACCTAATAAAATTTTACAGACATTACCAATACATGAATGAAATTAGCAAGGTATAATTATGAATTTTTCCATAGTTATTCCTATATCACATTAAGTGTAGGATTGCATTTTGGATTATAATTGATAGATTAACTGGCACATTTTTTTGTTTATTCACAAAACTAACTCTATTAAGAAATTAACTAAATAAGTATTAAAGTTCATGAACTTTTTAAAGTAACTGTATCAGGCAGAGACAATAGATTAACATCCTCATTGTGGAAGGGCATTCATGAAAGTTTAGGTACTAAGTTGCATTTTTGATATAATACTTCATCCACAGATAAATGTAAAATCAAAAAGAACCATTCAGGTGTTAGATGACAAACTGAAGTTATATTTTTTTAGATTTTAAAAATAACTAAAAAGCTTATATTCCACTGATAAAGCTTGTATATAATATAATTATCAATCAAATATTAAAACAGCACCGATGGGGATCCATATACCAAGAAATGTAGAATTCCATTAAGTTAAGTTGAAGTTTGAGATTAATGAGTCAGTTAGTTGATCAAACAATCAGAAAATAATGTTAGTCAAAGTAGATCAAAAGCTACCTAAGATTATCAAGAGAAGTATAAATGATGGAATTTAAAGTTGGTGAATTTGTCAAACTTATGAAAGGTGTATCTAGATTTAGCCAAAAGAGAAACCTAGAAACATTGGGCATTTAAAATAACTGAAAGAATTGAGAAAACTACCTACAAATTAGCATTGTTAGTAGATACAATGTGTTTGATGTGCACAATATTTTTCTTCTATGAATGCTTAGAAAATAAATTATAAGTGAAAATTAGAAAGTATTTATACATATTTAGAGAACCAATATATATTAAACTTCGATATTAAGGAGTTGAAAAATAGGAAGATCCATTATTTGAAAGTGAAATAAAAATAAAGAATAAAATAGATGCAACTTGAGAAAAAAAGGTATGAAATAACTAATCATCAAACACTGTCGTTGTCAAGTCCGAAGTCTCGAATGAGAAAAGTGGATGCCGCGTTAGGTAATTAACAGCCAGTATAAAATTTTTCAAAAAAAATTATGATATGAATCCTTTAACACATTGTGTCAATGCTAGGGCATTTCCTAGAAACAACACACTGTATGGCTTAAATATAGTGAAAAGTGCACAAGAATTGTTGCACTGGGTTGCGGGTGTAGTGTTAAATAAGCAAGGGTTATCATATTTTGGACGAATGCGGACAAAAGAAGCTAGTCCATAAACTAAAATTAAAATAAAAACTTGAAATATAAATACTCTTACAGATAAATTAATAAAACTAATAAAATTAATAGATATTATAATTTTTAGGAAGATAAATATCTTATGTTTTCAAGAAACTAAATAGGTTAGGGAGAAGGCCAAGGAGCTTGATTAATTTAGGTTTTAAACTTTAGTATTCTGGAAAGAATCATACTAGAAATGATATAGGTATAAAATTATAAATAAGATTTTGAAAAATAATATTGTAAAAATTAATATAATTTAAGATACAATTATAGCTTTAAATATTATTGTTGATGCTACGATTATTAATGTTATAAATTCTTATTCTCCTCAAGTAGGTTAAATATATGCTCAAAAGAAAATATTTGGAATGACCTAAAAGAATTAATATAAAAAATACTTTCTGAAGAAATATAAATGGACATATTGGTATAGTGGTAAAAAATTTTAAAAGCATTCATAATAGCTATGGGTATGAGTGACTAAAAAAAAGATGATAATGTTATCACTTACAAGAATGAACATAATAAAACACAGATTGAATATTTTCTTATAAGAAAAATAGATTGTTTATATTATAAAAATTATAAAATCAATTTTGATAAAAGTTTAAGCACCTAAAATCTTCTACTAATTTTGGATTTTAAGATAAAAAGTTGGAAGCATTAGCTTTAGATCATATGGGGTATTTAAAGAATGCTAATAAAATATTTTTAAGAGTAAACTATAAAATCTTAGAATTTGAGATGTTCATAAGAAAGCAAAGTGAAAAATAACAAGTGAGATTAAACAAATTGTAAAAAATACGTTTAAATATAAAAAAAAAACTCATATTAATAAAAATATTTGGTAGTGGAGTCAAAATATATAAGAAAAGATCAAAGATAACAAATTCTATTATAAAAATTATTTTAGATGTAAAGCTCAGAGAATTGGGAAAGATATTAAGTAGTTTATAAGGATTCTAAGAAAATAATATGTAATGTAAAGAATTTAGCATTTAATTGTTTATATAATAAATTAGATATTAAAGAGGCAGAAAGATGTATGTATAAGTTAGTCAAACATAGAGATTACAAAAGTAAAGATTTAGTTTGAGTGAAATATACTAGCCAATAACATAAACCAAGTCGATCTAAAGAAAAAACTTTTTTCAGATTTTTTTATTTTGTTTAAGAAAAACTGAAAAATGAAGCTGTAAATTGCTATAGCAATTTGTTATAAAAAAATTGCACTACTTTATCAAATCATTTTATACAAAATCAAGTAATTCTTTAACAAATGAAACCAACAAGATGCAAATTTATCATAAATTGTTGCGTTGAGAGAAAATTTTCAAAAAAAAATAAAAAAATTGGTTTATTAATTATTTTCAGTTTAATTAGTTTAAGATAATACAAACTCTAATTGAAAACCGAAAACCAAATATTACCAAATCAAGAATCAAAATCCAAAAAAAATGTAAAATTGAACTAAATTAGAAAATTCAGTTTGAATCGATTCGATTTTTCAATTTTTAACAAAAAAACTATTCAATGAAAGTTGTGAGAATATGATTGACTTTAGTGATATTAGTACCTTAAATAAAAAAAAATTTTCTTTTATTGTCGTATTAGTAAAATTGAGGTTGGAGAGGTCTTAAAGAAAATGAAGTGTGAAAACACAATAGGACGTAATGATATAATAATAGAAGTATGGAAATGTTTAGAAGATCAATGAATTTCTTAGCATAAAGGTGTCAGATGAGTGGAGAAAAGAGTTTGTTGGTTCTTATTTTTCAGAATTAAGTTAATATTCGATACATTAAATTAAGAGAGAGTAATTAAGCATAGATTGTGACATAAAACAAAAGTTAATCAAAACCACTTTGGATTTATGCTAAGTAGATCTGCTATGGATGTTATACATTTGTTGAGAGATTTGATGGAGATGTAAAGAAAGAATCAGGAAGATCTACATATGATATTTGTTCATTTAGAGGAAGCCTATGATAAAGTTCCATAAGAAGTGCTCTGGAGAGCTCTAGAAAAGAAGGGATTTAATATTATTTATATTCAAGTCATTAAGGATATGTATATTGGAGTTGTAGCTTGTATTCAAACATAAGGAGGGTTGACAAAACATTTTCTATTGCAATTGGATTACATCAAGGATAAGCTTTAAGCACATATCACTTTGCTTTAGTTATGGATGTTCTTAATGATCAAGTTAATAAAAAGAGTGAATATTTTAGATATCACAAGTTTATTGTTCAAAATGATGGTGATATAAATGGGGGATGTTATTAGTAGATAAAAGTTGCTTGATTGAAGTATAGGAATGTATTGGGCCTATTGTATAATAGGAAAGTACCATTTAGATTCAAAGAAAAATTTTATAAGATGGTTGATTCAAAGGAAATTTTTATAAGATGGTGGTGAGACCTGCAATATATTATGGTGCAAAATATTGGTCGATAAAAGAGAAGCATAAAAGTGTTCTAGAGATGAGGATGCTCACGTAGATGAGTGGCTTTACATTTAAACGCAATGATAAATGAATATATATGTGATAAGGTTGGAGCAGCACCAATGACAAACTAAATTAGAGAGAGTCACCTTAGATGATTTGATCACATAAAATGCCAACAGTCCGATGATGCAGTTAAAAGAATAGATGTATTAGATTTGACCTATGTTAAGAAAAATAGAAGTAGACCAAAAAAAAGATTTTGTTATGATATATAAAAAATGACTTTAATTTATTAAGATTAAATGAGAATATGGCACATAATATGATGCATTAGAGAAAAAATGATTCATGTAGCTGACCCCATGTAAAGAGATAAACACTTATTGTTGTTGTGGTATAAATGTGCTTAGTAGATGTTTACAAGAGGATGTACCTATTATGTGATAAGATTGGAGAGAAAGTTTAAGAAAAACTTGAAGTATGGAGGTTAACCTTAGAGCCTAAAGGCTTTCGTTTGAGTAGCTTGCAAGGAGTGTAATTTTAGTTCTAGAAGATTTAGTGACTTAGTGGTGACAATGCATAATCAAGTCATTAAAAAGAGTGAACATTTTAGATATCTTGGGTATATTGTTCAAAGTGATTGTAATATAGATGGGGATATTATTAGTAGAATTCAAGTTATATGATTGAAGTGGAGGAATGCATCGAACCTATTATGTGATAGGAAAGTACTATTTAAACTTAAGAGAAAAGTCTATAAGATAGTGGTGAGACTTACAATGTTTTATGGTGCAAAATGTTGGCCAATAGAAGAGAAACATAAAATTAAGTTAAATGTTATAGAGATGATGAGATGAGTACAATTAGAGACAAAATGAGAAATGAATATATATGTGATAAGATTGGAATAGCCAAGTGGCAGATTATATTAGAGAGATTCTCGCTTTAGATGGTTTGGTCATATAAAATATCGGCTATTCGATGACCTAATTAAGGAGTAGATGTATTAGATTCGGCTTAAGTTAAGAAAAATAAAGTTAAACCTAAAAAGACTTGAATAGGAAGTATAAAAAAGACATTAATTTATTAGGATTAAATGAGAATATGATACTTAATAAAACACATTGAAGAAAAAGGATTCATATAGTTGACCTCACATTGTGGAATAAAGGCTTGTTGTTTACCTGATCATTAAGGAAGCAAGTTTTGAGGATGAAATCTAAATTAAAAATGAAAAAAGAATTGCAATAGCAAAAATTTTTACAAAAAGATCATAAAAGACCTATATATTTTATACCCTATTTTCACGCCTTGATAAATAATTAAAATAAGTTTTATTAAATTTAATATTTTATTATGAACATCTATAATATATATATATATATATATATATATATATATATATATATATATATATATATATATATATATATATATATATATATATATATATATGAATCTAAGTATATTGATATAAATAAATTAATTTACTACTAAATTAGTTCTCAAAGTTTATCAAATCCTATAATTCATTGAGATTAATGTCACTATTCATGCAAATAACATCCTATAACTTCAAAAAGAGTTTTCATCTTTTCACTTAACGTGAATTGGATGATGATATAATAAATGTTTGCGATGGATTAATTTGGTAAGGGTAGTAAGTTATATATAATTTCAGGTTTAGAAAAAAAATGATTTTATTACCTATAAAAAAAGGAAATGTGGTGGAAGTTGGCTAGGCTAGAGTTGACATAGCCACTACAAGAGCCAAATGACTGTGATTAAAAAAAAAAGTGTAGCTAGCAAATGAGTTTTTGTGAGCGCCTAGTTGGTGAGGAATCAAAGGATTTAGGAGAAGAAACTCAATTTAGATGGAGTTTTGATGTAGTTAAAAAATAAAAAAAGGTCTTAAATGGATATGTTATTTATAATTTAAAAATAAAATCCTAAGTCTAGAAGTTGAGGCCTACGCCTCTCCTTGTTGCATAAAGGCATATCTTCAAGTGCATCTCATCGTGTTAAGATGTTTGCACCTTCATGGCCACCATGGGGCACACACCTTATGCCAAATTTTGTCAAAAAGTATTAAAGAGTCTTAAAGCACACATCTCACCATCAATTTTAAAAAATGCTGAATATTATTATGGATAGATTGATTTGGTTTGAACTATTATATAGATAAATTGATTGTTGACAAAGGTGAGAGGGCAAAGGCTGATCTTCAATTTGTAGCTTTTAAAAATGAGGAATAACTTTTTAGATTCCAACAAGCCAAATGCAAAATAGCAAAACATTTTCTAAATAACTTCTAACATTTAGTAGTTATATTGCACAAAATTTATATGCAATACTAATTGTGTTTAATTTTTGGAAATTTTGTTGAGTGGTGAATTCAAATTGGCAAAAGACACTCCTAAAATATTAGGGTTTGCAAACAAAGTATTGGGCATCACATGCTCATCATCAGGGTTACAGCAAAATTCTAGTACACATAACCAAGTTCATACTAATAGGAGAAAAATTATTTAACTACCTTAAGGATGACTCATTGGTTTATATTAAATGAAACAAGAGTTTAAAAAATAAAAATTTGCAGAAACTAATTTTGGAAGATGATAAATATCCATTACTTTATAATGACGTGTTATTAGATGACAAGTAATTTATGAAGCAAGAAAATGTAGTTACACCTTCACAATTGTAAGAGGAAGATCTTGATTAACTTTTTTGATAAAAGAGCAAGACCAGCACAAGTCAACAAGAAAAAAAATAAAAAAAAGCTTATATAAAACTTGATGTATATAAGTTATAATTATTGTATAGACATTATTTTAAAAGTTAATTAATATTATTATTATTAAATTTTATTTATTAGGTTAGAGGAAGATGGCTGAGATCAAAGATGAGGATGAAGATTAAGATTATGTTGGCAATTAAAAATAAAAATGAAATAGTATACAAAATAATTTACTATAATGATGATAATAAAGACCCGCTGAGTAATGAGAATGGTAGAGACTTTTTGAATTCATAAACCATAATCTAAATGACTTAAACTACTTGCTTATATTGAATTATGAGTGAATGGGACTTGTTATTAGGATATCGCTCTTAACTTGTTATGATCTTACTTTGATATTAATATGATAAATTTTATTTAATATTGTTTATTAATTTAATGGTTTGATTATGAGGTTTATGCCTTAAAATGTCTCAAGGCCTAGGCCTCGCATCATGAGAGAAATCATTTAAATACTCAATTGTGCAATTTAAAATCTTGGAATGATAATATAATTATTAAAGTTTTGGTAGGGCGATTAAAATGAAAAAATGCCCCCAATAGTATTATCTAATAAAAAGATATCATAGAAACTTAAAGCTAAACTTTATAAACTAAAAATTAGGCTGATCATTTTATATGAATTTGGATATTGAACAATAAAAATTTAGTTAATAGCTATGTTGAACATGAATGGAAGTTGCGAGAAAAACTATTAAAATCAAATTAAGAAATAAATAAATTAAAGAAAAAGAATGGAGTGACATCTGCTGAGAATAGATGCATAGGATTTGTGCATGTACATCATTAGATGAGTTAAGATTTGTATTGAAGGATTAAAAAAGAGAAGGGATGGGTGACGACATACATAAAGATGTTCAAATAATTTATGAATAATAAATTTAACTCCTTAAAAATTAGCCAACAAGAACAAATAAAAAATGAAATTTCATAAAGCTAACTCTACATAATTGAAATAAGGCCAGTGATAATGAAATAATAATGGCCTAAATGTTGAGCAATTACCAAGTTACTAATAGGTAAATTAAGGATGATGGGGATAAGAAAAAATGTGTGATAAAAGCTATACTTAAAGAATGATTATATTATCGGAATGGTTTGAATATGAACAATGGAGGGATAAAAATGCACCAAATAGATGGGTACATAATATTAGTGTTAAAAGATTACAACAACAACAACAACAACAAGCCTTAATCCCCAGGTGAGGGTGCTACATGAATCCTTCGTCTCCATTGTGCGATTATGTGTCAAATTCTCATTTAATTCAAGTATACTAAGATCATTTTTATACATCGTAACCAAGTCTTTTTTAGGTCTACCTCTACCTTTCTTAACATAAGGCAAATCTAATGCATCTACTCTCTAATGGTCATCGAAGCGGACGCTTTATGTGGCAAGCCATCTAAGGCGACTCTCCCTAATCTTATCTACCACAGGAGCAACTCCAACTTTTTCCCGAACATACTCATTTTGCATTCTATCTCTAAGAGTAAAGCAACTCATCCAGCTAATCCTCATCTCAGTAACACCAAACTTAGTCTTATGCTTCTCTTTTATTGGCCAACATTCTACACCATAAGTCATTGCAGGTCTTACCATCATCTTATAAAATTTTTCCTTAAGTTTAAGTGAAACTTTTCTATCACATAATAGGCCAGATGCATTCCTCAGCCTCGATGGCCTGGATTGCCGATTACCTCGTGAGCGGATTGTAAAAATGTGGGTTTATAGGAGATGCAACTTGATGTTTAGAATAGATTAGCTTTACTCAATTTAGAAAAAAACAAAAAAAAAATATCTATGAGAAGAAGCTCTCAGGTGTAAGCGAGTTGGGCTTGATGCACAAAATCATAAATTTGAGCTCAAGCCGAAATCTACAAATTTGTATCTATTTATTTATTATGAAAAATATTTTTTATTTTTATTTAACAAATAAAAGTTATAATAAAAAAATCAGTTCACATAAAGAGAAATATTTTTATGTCACAAGATATTATTGAAGGATTGAACAAGTAAATCATTATATTAAATAATCATAATATTTATAATTTTAATTATTATATAATTGTTATGTTAAATCATATCATTATATTTTTTAATTTTTAAAATTTTCATTTGAATACATTTTAATAAATTTCATGATAAAATTAGCACCTCCCTTATTTTTTTTAATTTAAACTTTCAAATTCTAAAATTTTGAATTTCAAAAATTTTAAATTTTAAAAATTAAAAATAATGATATGATTTAACATAACAAGTATTTAATAATTATTTTTATGAACATTATGATTGCTTCAGATAATGATCCACTTGTTCAAGTGTTGGTTAGATTTTTCTTCCAATAATGTCTTGTGAGTTGTGGCACATAAAAATATTTTTATTATAACTTTTATTTTAAAAAATATTAAAATATTTTTTATAATAAATAAATAGATACAATTTTATAGATTTCTGCTTGAGCTCAAATTTGTGGTTTGGCACGTCAAGCCCACTTCGCTTACACGTGAGAGCTTCTTCTCAAAGATCTCCTTTTTTTGTTTTTCCTAAATTGTCTCCTATCAACCGTCTTTTTTACAACCCGCTTCCATTGGGAGGTAATTAGCGGTGACGACAGCGGCCATTGAGGTGGAGGTCAAGAAATTGTCGGTATGAAGAATCACAAGATAAATGTTGTCCGGATCCACGTGTGCGTTATGGCAAAGAAACGAGGTAAGAAATCGGAGACCTTCTCTGGATCATCAAATAAGCATCCAAATGAGAATGAGTGAATTCAGTAGCAAAGCTGTAGCATTGGGAGATCGGTCGATTATTCCCGGTGGATCGGTGACATGTCGTCAAATGCTTCGAAGAAGTTCAGGAACATCCAACTCCAGGTCCATTCCATGACATTATCAACCGTTCTGTTTAACTTCATTCCGCTTCCGGCGGCTGGAACTAAAGTTTATTTCTATTTGGTGTTTTGAGCTTCAGGTTCGGCACTCGCCGTCTAAGTGCTTAAGCATTCTGAATTGATATCATCTTGTCATGAATGCTGTCTGAATTCTTTCTTTCGTTTCTTTTACTAGTTCGAGTGTTGAAATACATGTATGTACATAAATGTATATATATATACATGTATGTACATATATATATACATGTATATATACACATACATATATATACATGTATGTACATACATATATACATATATACATATACATATATATACACATGTATACATATATATATACATTACATTATATTATATATATATATTAATAATAATATTATATGTATATATAATATATATTAATATATATATATATATATATTAATATTATATGTTGTTTCAATAATATATACAATATATATATGTATATATAATAATAATATTGTATGTATAATGCATAATAATATGTTATATAATAATATATTTAATAATATAATAATATGTAATAATATTATATGTATGTACATACATATACATGTGTATACGCGTTAATAATGACATTGCGTATGCGTATTAATATTAGTAATGTGCATATATATGCATAATATTGTATTGCATACAATATAATAATAATAATAATACGCATTGTGCGTAATAATATGCGTAATGTGCATGCGTATGTATGCGTATGCGTTATATAATATGTTAATAATTATTGTTGCGTAATATGGTAATACATATATTATGTGCGTAATAATAATAATAATAATATACGTAATAATGCGTGTATATTTGTTCGTATGATTAATGCACACGTAAATGTGCATACATATATACACATATATGCATGCGTAATGTATATAAGTATATATACATACATGTGTATTGCATATTACATAATATTATGTATACACATGTATGTATATACTTATATACATGCATGTGCATACATGTATATATGTATGTACATACATGTATATATGTATATTTATGTATATATATGTATATGTATATACATATACATATATATATGCATATACATGCATGTACATACATGTATATACATATACATATACATGTACAATAATAATTTATAATATAGGAGTTTGAACTAAATATCAAGATTTCAACTTCTAGGGAAATTATTTAAGTGAATTATCATTTATTTAAGATAACTCACTAGAGAAGGCATCGACGGATTGCGTGTGAAGGAGAAGAGCAGATCGTGAGACGAGAATGCCAGGTTTAGTAAATACGGGATTGAAGGTAAAATGTGAGAGAACGAGATTTAACATTCTATAATTTCTTTTTTCTTATTGTTTGTCAAGATTTTAGTTAAATTTTTGCACAAATCTTGGTCAAAACCAGCTACCAAATAGCCCCTTAAATACAGAAAACAAAAAAATATATGTAAAATAAAATAAATACAATGTACTATGAATACTTTGAAATTATTTGATTGTATGTAAAGTAATTGCATGAATATTTTTGGTGCTAATATAATTTTTTAATTTAAAATCAAATATATATATATACAAATTAAATAAATTATATATAAAAAAATCATTGCTTGGTTAAAAAAGTTACTATAAATTTATCTTGAAATAAAATAACCTCTTTATGATTTATACCTTAAAGACATACTAAAATAGAACTAAAATTATTAAATTATGTCATAATTAATAAAAATATTAATATTGTATTTTATTTTTTATTAGTTAATATGAATTAGATGTGCTACCATTTTTCAAAATATTGAATTACAAAATTATGAAATACTGAAAATTAGACCTCGAGATGGTATTTTACACATAACTCTTTATTCCATAGATTTGTATGATATTGATCTCATTAAAAAACTAATTAATTTTTCTACAATTTTTATGTTTGCCATTTGACTAATTTTGTCTATATTAGCTCTAGTTTTTAAGAATATTCAGTTAAATAAAAACAAACTTAAAAAAATACTAAACATAATACTATTAACTAAACATTAATTTTATTAAAAAATAATCTAGCTTTTCATCTCAATGCAAAAAAAATTTAGAATGAACAAAATTAATAATTAGTCAAATAAAAAAAATAGTTGGAGGCAAAATATGTTAATGAATTGGATAAAGTAAACATAATATTTTTTTTAATATTAGCTTCCTGCTACAATAGTTAAAAACTCTTTCTGAGTTTTCTTAAAAAATCTATAACCAAAACAATATACTTGCTTCAACATAGAAAAATTTTGCAAAGGAAATTCTAGCTGAAACTTAAAAAACCAAAAACCAAAAACAAAAATAAAAAAATAAAATCTATCAAAAAGCTAAAAAAATCTGATCTGCTCAGAAAATTTTTCATATTTTACGTTTTGCTATTGTTAACATTATTTTTAAAATGAAGCTGTCAATACAGACCTCAGACTACAGGTATTGCCAGTTCTTTGGTCTTAAGATCTTACAGTGATTAGGTGAGCACTTAACCTAACTTTTACCAAGGCTTAGAAAGTTAGATAGAATAGTTTATGTAGGGTGTTTGAAAAATTTAATACCATATAAAAAATCTCACTTCCTTCAAGTCAAATTTCAAAATTCAAATCAAACTCCAAATCAAATCAACTTCAAACTCAAATCCAGTCCAACTTGATGGATTTTATCAAATCATGAATTAATTCCAAATGATTGAAACCAATGATTAAATTCCAAATTTCAAAAATCTTTCCTAAGCCATCTTGATTTCATCTTTAGCCAAATCAAATCAATCAATTCAAATTCAAGAAATTTTCTAACTTCATTTATATTCTCATTTATATTTACAAATATAAATGAAATATAAATTCAAATATCCAAAACTAAATTCAAAACTCAAATTTAAATTCAATCAAAATTCAACCTAAACCTTTCAAGTCAAATTCTTGAACTTACCCAAATCAAATTCAAATCAAGCTGAACCATTGATTTTTTTTTTTCATAATTCAATTAATCGTTCAATCATGAAACCAAAAATTTCAATCATCAAATCAAAACTAAATTCAAAACTCAAATTCAAATTCAAAATTATTCCTGTCAAATTAACTTAGAAATCAAATTCAAATCAAACCTTTGATTTTTTTCTTCAGATTGATCAATCCTTGTCGTAAACCAAATATAAACCCAAACTTCAATCATCAAACCAAAACTAAATTCAAAACTCAAGCCCAAGTCAAACTCATGTTCACCCTTTGAACTTGAAATTGTCAAGTGAATCAAAACTCATTTGACTCCAAATCACTTGCAAATAGATTTATATTTCAATCATAAGTCCATATGTGAGTTCAACCAAACTTGAATCAAGTGATAAATAATCTGACTCAGCATCCAAAGTGACTAAAATACCCTTATGAGCCAAATTCTAATCCAAAGCAGTTGAACTAAGCTCACCTAAGCCTCACATTGTGAGCAACAATCATCGTGAGATGATCGATCAAATTGGGTCAAACCAAAACTTAAGGGTTGACCAAGTCAATGATTAGCGAAACCTAAAATCTATGGAAATTGATTAAAACCATTGATCAAAATCAATTCATGATCAATGTTTGAACTTGTGTCATCATTTGAGAACTTGCCAATTGGCCACTTGATCCAAGTTGACGACTAAAAAGTCAAAATATGTCGATGCGGTGATTGAAACCATGGGTGAGTTTATTCCAAATCACTTGTTGAACTTAAGCCTGTCTTGATTAGACCATGAACCGACTTGACCAAGGTCAAATTGAGTCAAAATCAAACCAAACCAAAATTGAATTGAAAGCTTAACATATTTTAAATGACCAACCAAACCCTGACTTAATTAGGTCAAATGGGTCAATTAGTCAACTTTCATTTGACCTAAATGAAATCAAATGAGTCAAAACCAAATATAAACCAAATTGAACAAACCAGATGCCCACATTTCAAATAGTCATATGAACTTTATTGCTTGGTTTGACAATTGTCAATTCTTCAAGTTGAAAAATAGGTTAATATGAGCCAAATGACATGAAATCAACTCCAAATTCTTTGAAATTTAGACCAACCTAATTTCAAACTATTCTAAATCTGGCTAAAGTGAAATCAAAGCCAAATGACCATTATACCCCTAGGTCAAGGGGTAACCTATGTCCAATTCCACTTAAAATTTGGTCATATCCTTTCCATAGCCACTTGACACCATCTTAGTGGACCAAGTGGATACTAGTGAGCCTGATGCACATGACCCAATGGGTTTGGGTCGGCCAAACCCAACCCAATGGCAAAACCGACCACCCACTTGGAAATGAGCACATGAGAATCACTCCTCCACCTTGTTTTGCACATGGAAACTTCTCCACTACCTCCCTCTGCCAAAATCGAATCACATGCCACCCTAAACGACCTAACCAACACACTCCATGAGATGAATTTGATCAAAATGGCTAAAACACCTCTCGGTCATCCGATCCTTGGAGGGGGAGATATTCTCACCCTCATTTAACTTCATTCCAACTCTCTCACACTCGATTGAGCTAAGGAAACTCAGAGCAAGCATCCTCAAGCTTCTCCAAGGTCTCCGAGGCTCATTTGAATTTTCCTCTTCTCAATTTTGTTAAGTCGAAAATAGGGGAGCTTATGAGAAATTCCACTTTGCTCAATACCCAATATCAAGCTAATTGCTCTTGCAAGTACCCTCAGGGGACTCAATCGAGTTGATCCAAAGCTTCTTCCAAGCTTCCAAGGCAAGAGAGGTGGGAGCTAGACCAAAGCCACAAGCCTAGGAGGAGGACTTTGGCCAATTGAGCAATCCACTTCATCCTAAAGCTTGAAACCTTCAACAGAGCTTCGTCTCCACTAGATGAAGCTACCTTGATGGTTAAGAGTGCTGGTGATAGCCTCCGGCAAGGTATGCCTTCAAACAGAGCCTAAAATAGGAAGTGTTTGGTCCTTTATGAAGAGAATTTTCATCTCAAGTAAAATTGGTTGTTAGATATACTTGTGTTTACTCCTAGATGGTGTGGGTAAAGTTTGAGCTCGATCCAAGCTAATCGAGCTCGGATCAAGCCCTAAGGAGTGGATGGTTGCCCTCTCTCGCAGGCGAGCTCAGTGATGGATCATGGACTATCCATCCACGCATTTTGGATGGACAGTCCTGATTAACCCTCATAGGATCCCTCGATTTATCCCTTAAGAACCACAAGCTTAATCCTGACCATCCGATCTTTGATCGGATGGTCGAGGAGGAAACGCATAGCGCCGTTCGCTGACGTGGCATCAGATGTGATTACTTAAATAGCGAATCTCATCGCACCATGTGGAAAGTGCAGAAAGTCGCCATTTGCATCGTGATGGGATTAATTTAATTAGGGATTTGATTAAGTTTTAATCACAGACTCTTCAAAAATGCATAACTAAATGTAGAAAAATAAAAAAATATATAAAATAAAATACATTGTGGAGATAATCCACAGGGGAATAATCTAAAATTTAGTTTGTTGGAGTTTGAGTAGTGAATTTTATACAATGTGGGTTTTATTAAGAATATAATTATGTTAATTACTCCCTAATTATTCCACTAGATAATTCCAAACATCTTAGAGTTGATTAATGGGATGACCTCTGTCTCCCATGATTTTCTTGGAATTTATTAATGGTTTAATTAGGGAAATTGATTGATTCACTCTTAATCACTCCCTTAATCAATTAACTGATTAATTAACCTATTAAATAGTGATAAATTAATTAATTAAGTTTGTTAATTATCTTAGAACAGTGAATGGACTTAGGGAATGAGATTAGAAGTCCTCTCCCAAATCTTTTCTCCTAGGTTCATTTCATTTGGATAAAAATCTAATTAAGGTGCAAATTAATTAAATAAGTTTAATCACTTAATTAAATGGCTTAATTAATCAAAATTTTAAAATTAAATTAATCTGAACTCAATCAATCCCTCTTGGGTAGATACTTAGGTGTTCAATAACCTAAGTAGCTTAAGGAAATCAAATCCAACCTACATATATGGGAAGGGTTATGAAAGTACTTAAATTAAGCCCTTTAGCTTAATTAATCATTAATTATGAGTCAATTGTATTAAGCCCCTTTCTTTCTTAGGTGCATTACTGATTTAAATTTTTTGTGATTTTATGTCATACTTTGGCTCATAATTATTTGGTTAAATGCTAAAGTGGTGTAGGTAAGGGGTAATTAATGGACTTAATGTACACCTTAACCTAAGCAAAACATAAAACTAATCTAATGGTTCTAAAAATTAAACTAAAACAACATACACATGTGAGAAATGGGTTAGGACCAACAAACTTTTTCACATTTCCTAAAATCAAATCAAATTCAAAATAAAATAAAAATCTCTTTAAAACAAATTTGATTTACTTTAAATAATCTTATTTCATAAGATTATCATTAGGAATTAATTAGGGTGAATGAATTTACATGCTTTCACCACTTTATTTCTTTCCTAGCATGCTAAATATGTATGTCATATGAAAATCATGCATTCATATCTTTTGAAAAATCAAATTAAAATGATATATTTCCTTTATGTCAAATTACATGTTTTGGCTAAAGTAAGAATATAAATGACTATTATCACCATTAAATCCAAAACTATTTCCAAAACTTAGAAATCATACATTATAAATTGAAAGTGTGCTATTTATAAGTACTTATAAACTTACATGTGAATTGTATAAATTGTGTTATATGATTTCCTTCTCTCTCTTAACATAGGTTTGTAAGGGATTTGCCAAGTGTATAGTACATTTGAAAAGGACATAATACTTGCCTAAATTCATTCCAATATGCTCCTATGTCATACCTTAAGAAGGAACTCCACATCACACATGTAAACTAAACAATCAAACCAAAATCAAACAAACATAAACTTTTTGCATGATTCTCTTTCCATGTATTCTTTTTTACATGTATATGTATTTAAAAAAAAATTGGTATATTAGTGACAATCTCGGATTACGACTTTAAAGTACAAGTAGGTCTTTTGCACTTACTCTCAATCTTATGATAGTATACTTTATATTATTTTGTAAATGTGCATATGAAAAATGGATAAAAGAATCACTTTCTTCTACTTAATAAAATCATGCATACATGAAACATCTCAAATTTCCTTAAGCAACCTCTCTTAAGTTTCATCATTAATGTGTTCTAAATATTTGCATTGCATGTATAGATATATTTAGGATTCATCTATATGCATGTTATACATGGTCGATAAGAAATAAAGTGTTGTGTGTTTGGTGATAGTAATTCACTTTACTTAATCTTAAAAATGTCTTTCTCTTTGAATAAATTTGTTTAGAGTTGTTCTAATCTTAGGATTAATTAATTCACATAATAAAATATTCACTAAAGAGAAAAAATATTAATGAATTTACCTTAGAAATTACTTAAGGTAAGGAGGAAAGAATAGTTTTCTTCTCTTTTCTTCTCTTTACAATACTTAGTAATTAAGTGTAAGCTCATTCAAGCTAAATCAAATTATGAAATAAAACTTAACCAAACCAATTAAACCACTTAAATGAAACCACCCTCTAAGTTGAACCTTTCATACTTAAAAAATTCTAATCTTAGAAGCTTACCTAAGACATACCACACAAACCTTAAATGACACACACACTAGGTTAAGTCACCACTTTTAGTCCTATGTTAGAGCATGAATGGTTTGAAGTTTGCTTTTATTTTGTGATGTAATTTTTTAGTCTGGATGTTAGGGTGCATGTGCGCACACTGAATGGTAGGGCGATCTTAGTCTAATCATTATCTTCTACAGGGGATTGTGCTTAAGGGGCGCTGTAATGAAAATATAAAAATGATCTTGTTGTGCAGGTGCTTATACTCCTAAGCATAATCCAAAATAAGCCAAGTAGACTTGATTACCCATGCGTGAGGTGATAAGTCTACTTTATATTTATACATGCTTGGGATTGTATGATTTGTTTAGGATGAACATTAGTTATAAGCTTATGTCTTATGTCTCATGTGAAGTCTTTGGAGCGACCGCATTCCAACCAACCAAAAGAAGAAAAAATAAAGAAGAGAGAAGAAAAAAGAAAGAATAAAGAAGAATGAAGAAATGAAGAATGAAGACCCCCCCCCATAACAATGAATTCCTTCTTAATTGTTTTTAATTCATTAATAATCCGAGTTGTATAAGGGTAGAGCTCAATTACCCAATTTATTTTCGGGTTTGTGCAGTGGAGCCCGATAACAAATGATTTCTTATTCTTTTTTGTTAGCTTTATAAATTGATTGATGTTTATTTAGCTTGTGCATTAAGATGTCATCTTTTTCTAGTTTCTTTCTTGCTTTGATGTATGGCCTAGATGATGATTAGACTCTTAGGAAAATAAATTTTATATTCAACTAATCAATTCAAACTAAAAATAAACAACTCATAACCTCACCTAAAGCCTAGGTTATAAAATAAGATAAAAGAATTAACAACCCTTTAGCTAGATGTATTTTCTTTTTTACATCATGCATAAAAAATATATTATTTCACTCTTGATTTGGAAGGCTTCTACCTTTGTCAGAGAACTTGGTTTGAACTTTGAGAGCTATGGTGGAAACACATCTCCTTTCTTGCTGATTTTGGCCCATAATCTAATTTCTCATGCATTAAGCATATGAATCCTAAAGCCCATGTCAAATAAATTGTCTAAAAATAAAAATAAAATGTAATAAAGTTTGCATTAAATTTAAGTCATTAAATCATGCCTTACATGATGATTTAGTCTCTTAGGGAGTGTGTTTAAGGACTTATTCTCTCTCTATATAAATAATAGTTTAGTAATCTTGCAAAAGCATATGACTTTCTCTACAGATTTTTCTAGCAACTCCACTAGGGATGGTTCCTCTCTCCATCTTTGGTTAATGATCATTGTCTCCAAGTATCGATAGTAGGTTTATATTTTATATGAACCTAAGACTGTCTTTCTTTCCATTGGCACTTAGCTCATTTCATCTTTAAGCTAACCTAGCTAACATCCTTTAAGTTTTAGGACCTCATTCTATGTAGGTTTTAAAACCCCTATTGGGTTCCCCAATAGGTGAAAGCAATAATTTTATAAAAGTAAAACAACTAAAGACTTCCTCTTGCCATTTCTATGGTAAAGTAAGGTTCATTTCAAAAATAAATAAGAATAAATCCTTTATAAATGTATTAATTTCAAAAAAGCACTTTTTTAAAATGCACATAATAAAATGTTTGCACAAAAATTCTTCATAAATCAACCTCACCTAACAATCTTTATGATTGTTATGTGTAGGATTTTCTCAAAAAAAAAATAAAATCTACAATCATACTTTCGAAAAGCACAAATGAACATCTTCATTCAATTTAATTGAATAAAGATTTTATTTTCAATAAAAAAAAAATCAACAATCATGAACATCTTCATTCAACTTGTGAATGAAGATTTCATTTTCAACAAAAACAAAATCAACAATCATATTTTCCAAAAGCACCAAATGAAAATCTTCATTCAACTTATTGAATGATGATTTCATTTTCAACAAAAACAAAATCAACAATCATTTTTCAAATTCAACAATCATATTTTCCAAAAGCACCAAATGAACATCTTCATTCAACTTGTTGAATGAAGATTACATTTTCAACAAAAGCAAAATCAACAACCATTTTCAAAATCAACAATCATATTTTCTAAAATCACCAAATGAACATCTTCATTCAACTTGTTCATTGAAGATTTCATTTTCAATAAAAATAAAATCAATAACCATTTTCAAAATCAACAATCACATTTTCCAAAAGCACTAAATGAACATCTTCATTCAATTTATTGAATAAAGATTTCAGTTTCAACAAAATCAAAATCAACAATCAATAATCATCTTTTCAAAATTAAAATGACACTTGGATCTTTCATTTAGCATACTCAAATTTGCTAAGTAAAGATCCACTTTTCAAAATCAAAATCAAAAGAACTAAATTAACAACATTTGGATTTCGCTAGCATACCTAAATTTGCTAAGAATCCTCTTTCAAACAAAAATCAAAATAAAAATCACATTTGAATTTCTTATTTAGCATACATAAATTTGCTAAGTAGAAATCCACTTTTCAAAATCTCACAAAAATATCAATCTCATTTGGATTCCCTTAACATATCTAAATTTGCTAAGAATCCTCTTTTCAAAATCATCAAAACAAAAATCACATTTGGATTTCCTTAGCATACCTATATTTGCTAAGAATTCTATTTTCAAAAAAAAAAAAAAATTAAAACATGAATCACATTTGGATTTCCTATTTAGCATACCTAAATTTGCTAAGTAAAAATCCTCTTTTCAAAAATAAAAGAACAAAATCAATCACATTTGGATTTCCTTAGCATACCTAAATTTTCTAAGAACCCTCTTTTCAAACAAAAATCAAAACATGAATCACATTTGGACTTCCTATTTAGCATACCTAAAATTTTTAAGTTGAAATCCTCTTTTCTAGAACAAAAGAACAAAACTCAAAACATGAAACACATTTGGATTTTCTATTTAGCATACCTAAATTTGCTAAGTAGAAATTCTCTTTTTCAAAATCAAACACATTTGTACTCTTTATTTAGCATACCCAAGTTTACTAAGTGAAGATTCCATTTTCAAATTCACATGATTCACAAAACAAGCAAAAGAAGAAGAAAATTGTTTTCAAACACCTCACCTAGCATACTTAATTTTGCTAAGTGAGGAAATTCCAAAAATTACAAATCAAAACACAAAATCAATTGACCCTTTACTTTAGCATATCCAGATTTGTTAAATAAAGGTTCCTCAAAATCAAAAATCCAAAATCAAATATGAACCTATGGATGCATCTCTCCAAAAATATTTAAACTAGTTTTCAACATACCTAAATTTGTTGAAAATGAATTCTAAATTCAAAATTTCCTTTCCAATCAATCTCAAAATCTCTTTTAAATTCATTTATACTCATTAATAAGCTATCGAGACCCCATCCCCATGTAAGTTCATACTTATCTAAAGGCTTTTAAAATTTTTGTATATATAGGTTTACCTTCAATTTATCATTTTCATTTAAGTTAATTTAAGCTCATCAACACTTTTATTTTTTCTTGTTTGAGTCTCCTATCAATCCAAAATTCGGCTGATGTAGATGGCGTAGATTTTCGACTTATTGAAATCATTTCTCGGCATAGCATTCATGTCTTCTAATATCTTCTATTAACTCTATTGAGCATATCTTGCTAAAGAGCATATATGTTAATTTATTCTTTAATTTATCATTTTTAAATAAGTTCAATTTAAGCTCATCAACATTTTTATTTGATTTGGTTTAAATCTCCATAGTCCAAATTTTGGTAGCCTCCGTGATGTCCCGCATGAGTCAATAGAAATTTCTCTGTCTAATGCGCATAATGCGATGTCTTATGACATTATATTTGTGATCTTCCGTTAGCTCTCGGCATAACGGCCTTCAAACTTTACTCTCGGCATAATAAGATATTCATTCCTGCATAAAAGAAATCACGTAAATTTTCCCCGTTATGCGAGTGTTTTTCCCCCGTCTTCAAAGCGTACGGGTTCCGCTTATCACGTCAAATGCGTGGCAATTGGGATTTTAGAAGCAAGTTATGAGTAAGACTTCTCTTCACTAATATCAGATAGTTTTCCTATCAACTTTAACTTGCCGATCAAAAGCAAACCATTGCATTTGTAACCACCATGTTTCTTGCCATTTCTCTTATATGCAAGATAATTATTGAACATTGAATATATTTGTTTCTTAAGTTGTTTCTTTGACAAATCTCTTTTCTGAATTGATCTAAGAATAGTTGACTCAGCCACCATAGCATCCTTTTATGAATCTTATATAGAACCTCATGCTTTGGATTCTAACTTCGATATTCTCCCTTTGCTTTACTTCTTGATAATCTCTCTTCTTCACCAGCCCTTCTTCGCAAAACATTGAGCATTGATCCAAGATATAATGCTAAAACAGTACACGTAAATGTGATGACATTATAAGGCATGCTAAAATCAGGAGTTGTTAAGGGTACAAGCAATACTTCTGCATATGTTTGGATAAGATTTCCCTCCAGAAAATTAGATAATAAAGTGGACTTGTAATGTAATGAGTAATCTAACTGATAGCTTCTGCTACAATAATAGTCAGGAAAAGTCACTATAGCAGATGGAATGTCAAATCCTTGATTGGCATCTGGAGGATATTCATCAATGTGTAAGAATCCCGTATCAAAATCTAGAGTCAGTGTAGTTGACAGTATATTACAAGGGAATATTGGCATAAACTACATTGAACGAGGCGATAACTTGTCTTCAGAAGGAGAGATTTTCATCTTCCTCACCACATCTGAAATGACCTAAGCCTTCCCATCTATGAAAATATGCAGTGTATGATAATAAACTTTAACATACCAAGGGACAACCTGGAAAATGACAACATGAACCACACAACCATCTGAAGCACTAGAAAACCGATCATGTAGATGTGCAGATCGTAAAGAGACAGCAATAGAACCTCTTTCATTTCCACTTCCCATTAGAAAATGGTTCACGTGGAAAGGTGGCGTGAATTGGGGAGGAGACATCGAGAGGGAGCATGAAGGATCACAAATGGACCAGAGGAATGGTAGTGGGTCTCGTTCAGCTTGTGTGTGCGTGAGGGAACGGGAGTAGAGAAGAGCTGAGAGAGTGTGTATGTGTGTGTGTGTGTGTGAGAGAGAGAGAGAGAGAGAGAGAGGGAGGAGAGGAGAGAGACGGCTAACTTGTGGTTCGGTTGATGCTCGTGTCGAATGGGGAGTGTGGGAGAAAGGAGAGAGGTTCGCGAATGAGAAGGAAAGGGGTTAGTCTTGCGTGCGACTGCCAATAGAATGAATAGGAACCCTAGGCTCTTTCCTTATTTCATTTAACTAACTAATTAATCTTAATTTGAAATTTTACGACGAAGTTACTATATAACTAATATATATGTTGATTTAAAGTTATTTTGATATTTCAGATGCAACGGCGCGGTATATTTCAAAATCAGAGGTCGTTTGGTTCAAGTCGGTGTCAAATTAGGTCAATTTTAGCTCAAAATGTGTTATTTCATTTGCTTTCATTTCGCGGTAGTTCAATGGAATGAATAGTCTTCTTAGATTTGACATTTGAAACTAACGTTATTAATTTAGCGAGTCATTTGGCTTAAGTGGTTCTGACCTCGATATCAGCGCGTCGACAAACTTCTTTCTTGATCGATCGACTGTCGAATTGTGCAATATGTATATTTTTGATAAATTTCGATGTTTTGAATGCGACGGTGGAGTCCATTCGTCGATCGGAGGTTGTTTTGATTTTCGACCGCAGTTTTTCGATTTTGCGTCTTTGAAGCTTCAATTCTTGTGAGTCCGACTTGACTTATGGCGCATGCATGGAGGTCAACAGCTAGCTTTATGTTGTTTTGGTAATTGATATTCTAAATGCTATTAGCTTGTGTATTTCGAGTAATATCGCTATATATTGTGCTTACTAGCCATATATATCTAGCTTACCTTCATCACAAGCATATACATGCACATTATTTAAGTTATTTGATTAGTGTGATTTATTTCAGTAAATGCAACAATGCCTAGTGTATATTCTTTTACATTAATTTACATGCACATTATGTGGATTAGCATCGGTTAAATTAACAAATCTAAAGTGTGAAGGTACAAAACCAATTCACTCTTTTCAATAATGTGCCTTAACCACAAGAAATGTTTACTATATATATTCAAAGAGAGAAA
This sequence comes from Cymbidium sinense, assembly GCA_021442155.1. Taxonomy (NCBI): domain Eukaryota; kingdom Viridiplantae; phylum Streptophyta; class Magnoliopsida; order Asparagales; family Orchidaceae; genus Cymbidium; species Cymbidium sinense. The sequence goes on from CM038229.1 coordinate 33,325,662, forward strand.
CCCAATAATTAATAATGCAGTGCATCGTAGGCTTAATGTCTATGACAAAGAATTCTTGGTTTAAGGATCAAATCATTATATGTCTCATGTTATATTTAGATGTATACATTGTGTGAAGGCAATTATTTTGTATGGCTTTATATATTGATTTAAGGTATTGGATGTTATGTTATTATATGGAAGTCCTATAAATTTTATAGGATTTGGTCATGATCCTTTCATATAGCAAGGTTCATTATTTGCTCGAATGAATCATTAAAAAATTAAAGACAAGACAAGACTTATCTACTTGAGTCAAATTGGTATACACATGAAACAACTACCTTCTACAAACATAAAAATACCCAAAGTATTAGCAATTTTGAATTTGTCTAGTTAAAACATATAATGAGACTTTAAATTATGTAATTGTTGTAATAGATGAATTATTAAAAATTGAAGCAAATTTTGCAAGTGTTTTCGAAACTTTCTCTTACTCTTTTAGTGACTGAGAGGTATACGGATTGATGTGGGTTTTATCTCGTATTTTTTTTTAAAAGTTCTCTTAAAAAATTACTTATTTATGATTCCCCTACATTCATGATCATCTTAAATAAAAAAAAAAATCTATCCATATGTTTTGGAAAATTTTAAGAAAATAAGGTCATATCTCAAATGAATTGGGTTCTTTGTGACCTAGTCTCCTAGTCTTACTTTCGCTTTAAATTCACTACCTTAAATCCCTTAAAAAATCACATAAAGTTCAAATCATATCTATAAACATCTTCCAAGTATTTCAAAGCCTTTATCCCACAATGTTTTAAAGGATTCATGTCATGATTATTTCAACAAGTTTTATGTGGGGTTTGGCCACATAGAGTGTCAGCCGTCCGATGACCCGGTTAAGAGAGTAGATGCATTAGATTTGCCTTATGTTAAGAGAGGTAGAGTTAGACCTAAAAAGACTTGGCTAAGATGTATAAAAAATAACTTTAGTATACTTGAATTAAATGAGAATTTTGCACATAATAGAACACAATGGAGAAGAAGGATTCATGTAGCCGACTCCGCATAGTGGGATAAAGGCTTATTGTTGTTGTTGTATCTTATGTATTCACCACCACTCCTATAGCCTACCAATTTCACCCATAATGTCCTTAAGCAGAAAAGACACTTTCTACAACAAGCTTATCCCTTGGAACTCTTAAATCCAAGGCTACATTAATCCATTATTTATAAAGAAAATAAAAGGTGGTACATATTTCATAAGTGATGCTAGATTAGCTGCAAAAATTTTAGAATACAAAAAGCTTAGTATTGATAGAATAAAGATTGAGCACTAAAATGATGAATAAATTGATGCTAAAATAATTGGAATAAGATTGTTGATTATGATGACATCTACATGTGATATTTTAAATTCTTGTATAAATTATTTAAAAGAATGAAAACATAAATAAATATATAACATCTAATGCTAAAACTTTTTGGTTAAGATGAAAGAGTTCCTCAAAGGTATCATGTAATAAGAGAATACCAACATCTCAAGCTAAAGCTTTTTGGTTAAGATAAAAGTGTTCCTCAAAGGTATCATATAATAAGAGAAAACAATGGAGACTTGAGTATAACTTTTATGTAACATGGATATTAGATTGATCATGCTATATGAATTAGTTTGTTAGGCCACAAAGTCATTAATTATCTAATCAGTGTGAAGTGTCAAGAAAAATGGTAAAAGAAAAAGCAATAAATGACTATATGATTATATGCAAGAGATGGTGAGAATAACATCTACTAAGAATATAATAGTCAGAACAGTAGCATTCAAATAAAATGCGTAAGTAAATGTGGAACTATCAAATAATGTGATCTAAGAGAATATAACTAGGAAGTGTCATACAAAGATGCAAAAAATCAAATTAACATCTCAAGAATTACTTGATATACACTAATAAATAAAAAGACAAGTAGGATTCATAGCGTGGATCCCAAAATGGTTTAGGATTAGGGTAATGATGACTATACACCCATGAAAAAAATTGTCCTTACCCTTCTAGCTTCGCATGCATCATAGAACCGCTATAATAACAGAATTGTCAAAATAGAACCATCTAGTGGTGGTGACTGGAGGTCTAAAATACTAAGTATACTAAAGGGTATCAATTCATCGGTATGTCCTATTCCAACTTCCAACAGTGGTATAAAATCCCAACGCTCGAACTAGTAAAATAAACCAAAGATGGAATTCAAACAACATCCATGGCCAGATGGTATCAATTCAGAATGCCCAAGCACATAGACGGAAAGTGCGGAATCTGAAGTTCAAAACCCCAAACAGAAATAAACTCCAGCCGCTAGAAAAGGAACGAAGTTAAACAGAACGGTTGATAATGTCGTGGAATGGACCTGAAGCTGGATGTTCCTGAACTTCTCCGGAGCATTTGACGACGTGCCGCGGTCGATCCGCTGGAATACACCGATCTCCCGACGCTGCAGCTTTGCTACTGAATTCACGCATTCTCGTTTCCGACGCTTATTTGACGATCCAGAGGAGGTCTCCGATTCCTTACCTCATTTCTTTGCCGTAACGCGCACGCGGATCCGGACAACATTTATCTTGTGATTCTCCATACCGGCAATTTCTCTACCTCCTCAATGGCCGCTGCCGTCGCCGATTACCTCCCGACGGAAGCGTGGATTGTAAAAAAATGGGTTTACAGGAGATGCAACTCGATCAGGTAAGGGTTTAGAACATATCAGCTTTACTCAATTTAGAAAAAATAAAAAAGAAATATCTATGAGAAGAAGCTCTTAGGTACAAGAGAGTTGGGCTTGACGTACAAAATCATAAATTTGAGCTAAAGGAGAAATCTACAAATTTTATCTATTTATTTATTATGAAAAATATTTTTTATTTAAAAAAAAGAAAAGTTATAATAAAAAAATCAATTCACATAAAGAGAGATATTTTTATGTGTCACAAGATATTATCGAAAGATTAAACAAGTAAATCATTATATTAAATAATCATAATATTTATAATTTTAATTATTATATAATTGTTATGTTAAATCATATCATTATAATTTTTAATTTTTAAAATTTTCATTTGAATGCATTTTAATAAATTTCATGATAAAATTAGCACCTCTCTTATTTTTTTTATTTAAACTTTCAAATTCTAAAATTTTGAATTTCAAAAATTTTAAATTTTAAAAATTAAAAATAATGATATGATTTAACATAACAATTATATAATAATAATTATTATAAATATTATGATTGCTTCATATAATGATCCACTTGTTCAAGTGTTGGTTAGATTTTTCTTCTAATAATTTCTTGTGACACATAAAAATATTTGTATTATAACTTTTATTTTAAAAAAAAATTAAAATATTTTTTATAATAAATAAATAGATACAAATTTATAGATTTTGCTTGAGCTCAAATTTTGTAAGTCAAAAGTCTTACCTCGAGCTTCTTCTCAAGATCTCTTTTTTTGTTTTTCGTACATGGAGTATAACTGACCTATTCTAAACCCTTACCAGATCAAGTTGCATCTCCTATCAACCCTTTTACAACCGCTTTGGGAGGTAAGGCGACGGCGACCATTGGCGAGGTCAAGAAATTGCGGTATGAAGAATCACAAGATAAATGTTGTCCGATCGCGGCGTCTGAAGAAATAAGGTAAGAATGAGACCTGAATCATCAAATAAGCATCGGCGAGATAATTCGGTAGCAAAGCTGAGATCGGTTTATTCCGGATCGGCGGCGCAATGCTGAAGTTCAATCGACTGTCCATTCCATTATCAACCTATTAACTTCGTTCAGATTTGAACTAGAGTTTATTTCATGATTTGAGCAGCTTTTGGCCAATTCTTTACCTTTACGAATGTTGATTTTATACTTGGGAAAAAAGTTTTGGGGTTGAGGGTTATAAGATTTAGGATCTATTCGCTCTAATTTTTTATAAAATTATTATGAAGAAAATAATTTTTTGATAACTTTTGTGGGTGTAATAAAAAAAAAATTTCTAAAAAAAATTTAAACTTTTATTAGTCATACTCTACTCAATAATTTTTTAATACTTTCTAAAAAATAATCAAAAAGTTAATAGTCAAATGCTCTTGCTAATTTCTAATTAATGATACTTTCACTTCATATAGCATAATCATATTTTATTGAGCAAAATCATATGATTTTTCTCTGAATCTTTTAGAGGCTCTCCTCTAATAAATACAAAATATACATTCAAAATCCTAATCATAAAAATAGTCCATATCTTTAAGAGATGTGCCTACCGAATCTCGTAATCAATCGTATCGTCCAAATGATCCAAATGCTAGATAATGTTAATTTAAAATCCTGTATGGGATTTTTAAGAAGAAAAGGTGACTGCTACAGTACAAATTAGGGGGAGTGCTAACAGATTTTTGATTAATTAATCTTCCTAACTAAAAAAATAATTAATTTCCACTTGAAGACGAGACAAATTATATACTTATCTAACATCTAAAAACTTCAAATACAATAAAAAGGGATTTACATACATGTCACATAATTCTTATATATCAGTGTGGGGGCACTGGGTGCACGTGCCCTCCTGCTCATAAATTTTATTTTGATAAAGATAAGATTGAAGAGATTTTTAATTTAAAGCTCTCATTTTTCTAACCCTTCTGCTTCGCTGCTGCTTGAAAAAGAGAGGGAGACCTAGCGAAGGTAACCCATGCCTTTCCTTCCACCCTCCTTCATTACACATAACCTATTTTTTTTTAAATCAATTTTAAAAATAATTTTGTAGAAAATAACATTTTAAAATTTATATAGAGAAAATTATAAGATCTGTTTGGAAAAAAAGAAGGAATTAATACATATAATATTAAAATTGATATTATTTTATTTCTTTAGACAAGTACTATTAATATTCTACATTAAAAGACTAAAATATTTTACATATTTAATGTTATGACATTAAAATTTTCATGAATAAACTATTATTTAATATCTTACATCTATTATGCTACATATATTTTCAAAATATATTATAATTCATTAAATTTATATATTTGACATTCATCATTTTCAAAAAATAAATAAATAATTTATTCATGATTATAAGGTAAATTAAATGAATATTTCAAAATATTTTTGTCTAAAATTTATCGCTAAAAAAGAGAAAGTGAGTTGTTGTAGAATAAAGAAAAAAATTGAAGTGTTGGAGGATATGAAAGTGGAAGAAATAACAGCGAGATCCTGAGGGTTAATTACGATATTATGTAAGAATAGAACACATACCGTAACTAAAAAGGAATTACAAAATAGTATTTTGAAATGATATTTAAACCAAGTAGTGCCTTAATTTTCTCGATTTCCTATTTCTCTCGTTCGAGTCATGCCGTTAGCCAACTTAGCTCGTCACATTCCTTAGCTCCATAGTTCTCCGGTCGAGTTACGTCAGCATACCACCGGTTGTTGTCCCTAAACACCAATCATCATCGGTATGCAATAGATTCTTTGAATTCTTTAGGAAATTATATATATATGTATATATATATATATATATATATATATATATATATATATATATATATATATATATATATATATATATATATATATATATATATTATAATATATTTTATATTTATTTTATAAAATTTTCTAATTTCTACTGCTCAAAATAAGATTCGATGAAAAAGAAGGTTAAATGTAGATTGATTTTGTAGTATGTTTGATTATTTTTAATTATGATTAATAAAAATACTAACATAAAATAATAAATAATTTGTTCATATTTTATATAAAAGTGTATATTTTTTTAATCTTATTGTGCCCTCCTGTGAGAATAATTTCGATCACCATATATATATATATATATATATATATATATATATATATACATACACTTATATATGTGCATACACTTATATAGGTATGTGCATACATGTATATTTTAACATGTATAGAATACATACATATGTATGTATATACTTATATACATGTATGTGCATATCTATATGTATGTACATATATACATGTATATATATTAATATATACATACATATATATGTATATACATACTATGTGCATATACATACATGTATGTACATATGTATATGTATACATGTATGTGATATGATATATATGTACTTATATACATATATATGCATATACTTATATATGTATATGATATGTATATATATATATATATATATATATATATATATATGTACAATAATAATTTATAATATATGAGTTTGAACTAAATTTCAAGATTTCAACTTCTAGAGAAATTATTTAAATGATTTATCATTTACTAAAGATAATTCACTGGGGAAGCAATCGACTGGACCTCACTGGAGAAGGCATCGACGAATTGCATGTGAAGGAGAAGAGCAGATCGTGAGGCGAGAGTGCCAGCTTTAGTAAATTCGGGATTTAAGGTAAAATGTGAGAGAACGGGATTTAACATTCTATAATTTCTTTATTCTTATTGTTTGTCAAGATTTTAGTTAAATTTTGCGCAAATCTTGCTCAAAACCATCTGCCAAATAGCCCCTTAAATACAGAAAACAAAAATATATGTAAAGTAAAGTAGATACAGTGTATTCTGAATAGTTTGAAATTGTTTGACTGTATGTAAAGTAATTGCATGAATATTTTTGGTATTAATAGAATTTTAAAAATTTTAAATTAAATATATATACAAATTAAATAAATTATATAAAAAAATCATTGCTTGGTTAAAAAAGTTAATATAACTTTATCTTGAAATAAAATAACCTCTTTATAATTTATACATTAAAGACATACTAAAATAGAACTAAAATTATTAAATTATTTCATAATTAATAAAAAATATTAATATTATATGTTTATTTTTTATTAGTTAATATGAATTAGATATGCTACTATTTTTCAAAATGTTGAATTACAAAATTACAAAATACTGAAAATTAGACATCGAGATGGTATTTTACACATAACTCTTTATTCGATAGATTTGTATGATATTGATCTCATTAAAAAGCTAATTAAATTTTCTATAATTTTTATGTTTTCCATTTGACTAATTTTGTCAATATTAGATCTAGTTTTTAGGAATATTCAGTTAAATAAAAACAAACTTAAATGCTATTAACTAAACATTAATTTTATTAAAAAATAATCTAGCTTTTCATCTCCATGCTAAAAAAAATTTAGAATGAACAAATTTAACAATTAGTCAGATAAAAAATAATAATTGGAGGCGAAATATGTTAATGAATTGGATAAAGTAAACATAATATTTTTTTTTTAATGTTAGCTTCCTGCTACAATAGTTAAAAACTCTTTCTGAGTTTTCTTAAAAAATCTATAACCAAAATAGTATACTTGCTTCAACATAGAAATATTTTGCAAAGGAAATTCTAGCTGAAACTTAAAAAATCAAAATAATAATAATAATATTAATAATAATAATAATAATCTATCAAAAAGCTAAAAAAATCTAATCTGCTCAGAAAATTTTTCATATTTTATGTTTTGCTATTGTTGACCTCATATTTAGAATGAGCTCTCAACCCCTCCATCTTAGATATAGAGCTTCTCTTAGAAACTAAGAGTTTTTTTAGTCTTAAGATACTTCTAGTGATTAGGTGAATACTTAACCTAACCTTAGAGACTTAAAAAAGTTAGCCATAGGAATAGTTTTTGCTTTAGGAGTGTTAGGAAAATTTGTCTACCCTATAGCTTGAACCAAATCCTCACTTCCTTCCTTCAAGTCAAATTTCAAAATTTATATTAAATTTCAACTTGATGGATTTTATCAAATCATGAGCCAATTCCAAATGATTGAAACCCATGTTTGAATTCCAAAATCCAAAAATCTTTCCTAAGCCATTTTGATTTCATCTTATGGACTTAGCCTAAATCAAATCCGAATCAATTCAAATTCAAGAAATTTTCTTATAACCCATTTATATTCTCATTTATATTTACAAATATAAATGAAATGTAAATTCAAATATTCAAAACTAAATTCAAAACTCAAATTTAAATTCAATCAAAATTCAGCCCGAGCCTTTCAAGTCAAATTCTTGAACTTACCCAAATCAAATTCAGATCAATACTTCAATCATGAAACCAAATATAAACATAAACTTCAATCATCAAACCAAAACTAAATTCAAAACTCAAATTCAAATTCAACCAAAATTCAACCTAAGCCTTTCAAGTCAAATTCTTGAACTTAGCCAAATCAAATTCAAATCAAGCCAAATCCTTGATTTTTCTTCATGATTCAATCAATCCTTCAATCATGAAACCAAATATAAGCCCAAACTTCAATCATCAATCCAAAACTAAATTCAAAACTTAAGCCCAAGTCAAACTCATGTTCACCCTGTGAACTTGAAATTGTCAAGTGAATCAAAACCCATTTGATTCCAAATCACTTGCAAATGGATTTATATTTCAATCATAAGTCCATATGTGAGTTCAACCAAACTTGAATCAAGCCTTGATCAAGTCAATTGACCCACTTAGGCTCACTTGACCCAAAGTGACCTAAAGTATCCCTTATGAGCCAAATTCTAATCTTAACCAAATAAGATTGAACTAAGCCCACCTAAGCCTCACATTATGAGCAACAATCATCATAAGATGATCAATCACTCAAATTGGGTCAAATTAAGTCAAACTTAAGGGTTGACCAAGTCAATACTTAGCTAAAATGAAACCTAAACTAGCCAAAATCTACCATAGGCTAAATTGATTGAAACCATTGATCAAAATCAATTCATGATCAATGTTTGAACTTGACCAAGTCATCATTTGAGCTTAACCTAGCCCAATTAGCCACTTGATCCAAGTTGACCCAACTTGACCTAAAAAAGTCAAAATATGTCAAAACTTGATCTGAGCTAAATGGATTGAAACCAATGGGTCAAGTTCATTCCAAATCACTTGTTGAACTTGACCAATGCCTCAATTGGCCAGTTAGGCCCAACCTAGCCCAATTGACCATGAACCCAACTTGACCTAAAAGGTCAAATTGAGCCTAAATTAAACCAAACCAAAATTAATTGAAACCAAAGCTTGCAATACATTTCAAATGACCAACTAAACCTAAACCAACCCATGACCTAACCTAATTAGGTCAAATGGATCAAATTGGTCAACTTGACCCATTTGACCTAAATAAAATCAAATGAACCAAAACCAAATATAAACCTAATTGAACCAAACCAATGATGACAACACATTTCAAATAGTCATATGAACTTGTCCCAACCCTTGGTTTGATCGAATTTGACCAATTGGTCAACTTGACCCAACTTGACCTATTTTGACCTAAATGGGTTAATATGAGCCAAATGACATCAAATCAACTCCAAATTCTTTGAAATTTAGACCAACCTAATTTCAAACTATTCTAAATCTGCCTAAAGTAAAATCAAAGCCAAATGACCATTATACCCCTAGGTCAAGGGGTAATCTATGGCCAATTACACTTGGAATTTGGTCATATCCTTTCCATGGCCACTTGACACCCTCTTAGTGGACCAAGTGGACACTAGTGAGCATTGTGCACATGATCCAATGGGTTTGGGCCAGCCAAACCCAACCCAATGGCCAAACCGATCACCCACTTGGAAATGAGCACATGGGAATCACTCCTCCACCTTGTTTTGTACATGGAAACTTGTCCACTACCTCCCTCTGCCAAAATTGAATCACATGCCACCCTAAACAGCCTAACCAACCCACTCCATTGAGGTGAATTTGATCAAAATGGCTAAACACCTCTCGGCCATTCGATTCTTGGTGAGGGAGATATATTCCCCCTCATTTAACTTCATTCCAACTCTCTCACACTTGATTGAGCTAAGGAAACTCAGAGCAAGCATTCTCAAGCTTCTCCAAGGTCTCTAAGGCTCATTTGAATTTTCCTCTTCTCGATTTTCTTAAGCTGAAAATAGGGGAGCTTAAGAGAAATTCCACTTTGCTCAATACTCAATATCAAGCCAATTTCTCTTGCAAGCACCCTCAGGGGACTCAATCGAGTTGATCCAAAGCTTCTTCCAAGCTTCCAAGGTAAGGGAGGTGGGAGCTAGACCAAAGGCGCAAGCCTAGGAGGAGGACTTTGGCCAATTGAGCAATCCACTTCATCCCAAAGCTTGAAACCTTCAACAAAGCTTCGTCTCCACTTGATGAAGCTACCTCGATGGTTGAGAGCACCGGTGATAGCCTCCGGCAAGGTATGCCTTTAAACCGAGCCTAGAATAGGAAGTGTTTGGTCCTTTGTGAAGAGAATTTTCATCCCATGTAAATTTGGCCGTTAGATCTACTTGTGCTTACTCCTAGATGGTGTGCGTAAAATTTGAGCTCGATCAGAGCTAATCGAGCTCAGATCAAGCCCTAAAGAGTGGATGGTTGCCCTCTCCCATAGGCGAGCTCAGTGATGGATCATGGACTTCCCATTTGCATTTTGGATGGACAGTCCTGATTAACCGACGTAGGGCCCCTCGATTTATCCTTTAAGAATCGCAAACTTAATCCTGACCATCCGATCTTTGATGGGATGGTCGATGAGGAAGCGCGTAGCGCCACCAGTTGACGTGACATCGGATATGACTACTTAAATAGCGAATCCCATCATGCCACGTGAAAAGTGTGGGCCGCATCAACGGTCCACACGGCGTCGACGGGATTAGTTAATTAATTAGGGATTTAATTAAATTTTAATCACATAATCTTCAAAAATGCATAACTAAATGTAAAAAAATTAAAAAAATTTAAAATAAAATGCATTGTGGAGATAATTCAAAGGGGAATAATCTAAAATTCAGTTTGTTGGGGTTTGAACGATGAATTTTATGCATTTTGGATTTTATTGGGAATTTAATTATGGTAATTACTCCCTAATTATTCCCCTGGTTAATTCCTAACATCCTTAGGTTGATTAATGGGATGACCTATGCCTCCCATGATTTTTTTTTGAAATTTATTAATGGTTTAATTAGGGGAATTGATTGATTCACTCTTAATCATTCCCTTAATCAATTAAATGATTAATTAACCTATTAAATAGTGTTAAATTAATTAATTAAGTTTGCTAATTATCATAGAATAGTGAATGGACTTAGAGAATGAGATCAGAAGTCCCCTCCCAAATCTTTTATCCTAGGTTCATTTCATTTGGATAAAAATCTAATTAAGGTGAAAATTAAAAATAAGTTTAATCACTTAATTAAATGGCTTAATTAATCAAAATTTTAAAATCAAATTAATCTGAACTCAATCAATCCTTCTTGGGTAGATACTTAGGTGTTCAATAACCTATGTAGCTTAAGGAAATCAAATCCAACCTGTATGTCTGGGAAGGGTTATGAAAGTACTTAAATTAAGCCCTTTAGCTTAATTAATCATTAATTATGAACCAAATGAATTAGGCTCCTTTCTATCATAGGTGCATTGCTGATTTAAATTTCTTGTGATTTTATGTTATACTTTGGCTCATAATTATTTGGTTAAATATATTAAAGTGATGTAGGCAAGGGGTAAATAATGGACTTAATGTACACCTTAACCTAAGCAAATTATAAAACTAATCTAATGGTTCTAAAAATTAAACTAAAACAACATACACATGTGGGAAATGTGTTAGGACCAACAAATTTTTTCTCATTTTCTAAATCAAATTAAACTCAAAATAAAATAAAAATCTCTTTAATAAATTTGATTTACTTTAAATAATCTTATTTCATAAGGTTGTCTTTAGGAATTAATTAGGGTGTATTAATTTACATGATTTCATCACTTTATTTATTTCCTAGCATGCTAAATGTGTATGTCATATGAAAATCATGCATTCATGTATTTTGAAAAATCAAATTAAAATGATATATTTCCTTTATGTCGAATTGCATGTTTTGGCTAATGTAAGAATATGAATGGCTATTATCACCATTAAATCCAAAACTATTTTCAAAACTCAGAAATCAAACATTATAAATGGAAAGTGTGTTATTTATAAGTACTTATAAACTTGCATGTGAATTGTATAAAATGTGTTATATGATTTCCTTCTCTCTCTTAACATAGGTTTGTATGGGATTTGCCAAGTGTATAGTCCATTTGAAAAGGACATAACACTTGCCTAAATTCATTACTATACACTCCTATGTCATAACTTAAGAAGGAACTCCACATCACACATGTAAATTAAACAATCAAACCAAAATCAAATAAACATAAACTTTTTGCATGATTCTCTTTCCATGTATTTCTTTTTATACATGCACATGTATTTAAGAAAAGTGATATATTAGCCTGGAAAACCCTGGGATTGTGAGGCTTTAAGTAGCCCTAAGTAGGCCTTATACCTTATACCCCTAATGCTAACAATGACATCATACTCACTTATATTTCTTATACTTATAAATGTGTATATGAAAAAATGGATAAAAGAATCACTCTCTTCTACTTAATAAAATCATGCATACATGAAACATCCCAAATTTTCTTAAGAAACCTCTCTTAGCTTTCATCATTAAGGTGTGCTAAATACTTGCATTGCGTGTATATATATGCTTATTCATCCTTATGCATATTATACATGACCGGAAAGAAATAAAGTGTTGTGTGCTTGGTGATAGTAATTCACTTTACTTAATCTTAAAAATGCCTTTCTCTTTGAATAGGTTTGTTTAGAGTTGTTCTAATCTTAGGATTAATTAAATCACATAATAAAACATTCACTAAATAAAAAAGCATTAATGAATTTATCTTAGAAATTACTTAAGGTAGGGAGGAAAGAAAAATTCTCTTCATTTTTCTTCTCTTTACAACACTTAGAAATTAAGTGTAGGCTCATTCAAAATAAATCAAATCATGAAATATAACTTAACCAAACCAATAACACTTAAATGAAACCACCCTTTAAGTTGAACTTTTCATACTTAAAAAATTATAATCTTAAAAGCTTAGCTGAGACATACCACACAAACCTTAAATGGCACACACACTAGGCTAAGTCACCACTTCTAGTCCTATGTTAGGGCATGAATGGTTTGATGTTTTCTTTTATTTTGTGAAGTAATGTTTTAGTCTAGATGTTAGGGTGCATGTGCGTAGACTGAATGGTAGGGCGATCTTAGTCTAACCATTATCTTTTGCAGGGGATTGTGCTTAAGGGGCGCTGTAATAAAAATATAAAAATAATTTTGCTATGCTGGTGCTTATACTCCTAAGCATAATCCAAAATAAGCCAAGTGGACTTGGTTACCCATGCGTGGGGTGATAAGTCTAATTTATATATATATGCATGCTTGAGATTGTATGGTATGTTTACTAATATCTGTTTTGCAGGTTTTAGTTAGATTTTCTTTTTTCCCATTTTTCATGTAATTTTGCAATTAGGATTTGGAATGATTGTTATGGGGGATTAGAATGAACATTAGTTATAAGACTATGTCTTATGTCCCATATGAAGTCTTTGGAGCAACCACATTCCAACCAACCAAGAAAAAAAGAAAAGAAAGAAGAAGAAAGAAGAATGAAAAATGAAGAATGAAGACCCCCATAACAATGAATTCATTCTTGATTGTATTTAATTCATTTATAATCTGGGTTGTAAAAGGGCAGAGCTCGGTTACCCAATTTATTTTCGAGTTTGTGCGGTGGAGCCCGACCACAAATGACCTCTTATTCTTTTGCGTTAGCTTTATAAATTGATTGATGTTTATTTAGTTTGTGCATTAGGATGATATCTTTTCCTAGTTTCTTTCTTTCTTTGATGTATGGCCTGGATGGCGATTAGGCTCTTAGGAAAATAAATTTTCTATCTAACTAATCAATTCAAACTAAAAATAAATAACTCATAACCTCACCTAAAGCCTAAGTTATAAAACAAGATAAAAGAATTAAACCCCTTAGCTGGATGTTATATTTTATTTCTTACATCATGCATAAAAAGCATATTATTTCACTCTTGATTTGGAAGGCTTCCACCTTTGCCAGAGAACTTGGCTTGACCATTAAGAGCCATGGTGGAAACACACCTCATTTCTTGCTAATTTTGGCCCATAATATAATTTCTCATGCATTAGGCATATGAATCCTAAAGTCCATGTCAAATGAATTGTCCAAAAATAAAAATAAAATGTAATAAAGTTTGCATTAAATTTAGGTCATTTAATCATGCCCTACATGATTTAGTCTCTTAGGGAGTGTGTTTAAGGACTTAGTCTCTTTCTAAATAAACAATAACTTAGCTATCTTGAAAAAGCATATGACTTGCTTATATATATTTAAAACCGTAGGAGGAGTTAATTGGTGGCCACCTCCAAGCGATTGTAAGTCCAAACAGTCGAGTGATTTATCCTCTCTTGTGGAGATAAACTAAATACCCATTTTCTCCTTAGATTTAAGTCATACTTTTAGCCCTCGTTAAACTCCCTAGATTTAGGTTCAGAGGTTGCTACTTCCTTTTGCAGGCTATGAGTATAAATCCTCATCTTAGGCATTTCCACGATCTTATGTCATGGAATTATAAGCCCTCGATTTCTAATAAAAATTCAACTAAAAATAAATAATTCCCTTCAAACATCAAAAATATAAAGCCTAACCATAGGATAGCTTGGGATGCTTATTAGGCTTCCTAGTATCCTAAGCATCCCTTACTTATCTTCATTTAGCTTCGATAAGAACTCCCTCCTCTTGATCGATCCCACTTGATCTTCTAAAAATAATTCAATTGATTGATAGTCCTATCTCTGAAATCTTTGCAAACAATGATCATTTACCTTAATCGAGAGTATTCTTAGGAATCTTGTTCCTTAGGATGTAATTAACTATGAGACTTGCCTCCATAGAGAACTTAATGAACCCGATTTAAAATAAACACTGCTTTACTTTTTCATGTAAAGTAGGGGAAGAATCTCTGGTACATATGAAGACCCATAGGCCTTAGGAGTCCTTATTTAGGTGATTAAGTCCATTGTAGGGTGGTGACTTCTATCTTTTGAGATAGTACACTTTTCCTCAATGTCATACCCGATCACCCTAATAAGAACATGTGCGGATCTACATGGTGTCCCGACCAAAGTGTTATATTTCTATTTTCATTTATCCTCTTTCTAAAAGGGATGGATGAAGGCAGGAATATACAAATTTTCACCACAAATTTTTCTCGTGACTCCATTGGGGATGGTTCCTCTCTCCATCTTTGGTAAATGATCATTGTCTCCAAGTATCGATGGTAGGTTTGTATTTTATATGAACCTAAGATTGTCTTTCTTTCCATTGACACTTAGCTCATTTCATCTTTAAGCTAAGCTATCTAACATCCTTTAGGTTTTAGGACCTCATTCTATGTTGGTTTTAAAACCCCTATTGGGTTCCCCAATAGGTGAAAACAAAAATTTTATAAAAATAAAACAACTAAAGGATCATTTCAAAAATAAATAAGAACTAATCCTTTATAAAAATATCAATTTCAAAAAAGTACTTTTTTAAAATGCTCATAATAAAATGTTTGCACAAAAATTCTTCATAAATTGACCTCACCTAACAATCTTTATGATTATTATGAGTAGGATTTTCTCAAAAAAAAAAAGCTATAATCATACTTTCAAAAAGCACAAATGAACATCTTCATTCAATTTAATTGAATAAAGATTTCATTTTCAATAAAAATCAAAATAAACAATCATGAACATCTTCATTCAACTTGTGGAATGAAGATTTCATTTTCAACAAAAATAAAATCAATAATCATTTTCAAAATCAACAATCATATTTTCCAAAAGCACCAAATGAACATCTTCATTCAGCTTGTTGAATGAAGATTTCATTTTCAACAAAAACAAAATCAGCAATCATTTTTCAAATTCAACAATCATATTTTCCAAAAACACCAAATGAACATCTTCATTCAACTTGTTGAATGAATATTTCATTTTCAACAAAAACAAAATCAACAACCATTTTCAAAATCAACAATCATATTTTCTAAAAGCACCAAATGAACATCTTCATTCAACTTGTTGAATGAAGATTTCATTTTCAACAAAAACAAATCAATAACCATTTTTAAAATCAACAATCACATTTTCCAAAAGCATTAAATGAACATCTTCATTCAATTTATTGAATGAAGATTTCAGTTTCAACAAAATCAAAATCAACAATCAGAAATCATCTTTTCAAAATTAAAATGACATTTGGATATTTTATTTAGCATACTCAAATTTGCTAAGTAAAGATCCACTTTTCAAAATCAAAATCAAAAGAACAAAATCAATGACATTTGGATTTCCTTAACACACCTAAATTTGCTAAGAATCCTCTTTCAAACAAAAATTAAAATAAAAATTACATTTGGATTTCTTATTTAGCATACCTAAATTTGCTAAGTAGAAATCCACTTTTCAAAGTCACAAAAATATCAGTCACATTTGGATTCCCTTAGCATACCTAAATTTGCTAAGAATCCTCTTTTCAAAATCATCAAAATAAAAATCACATTTGGATTTCCTTAGCATACCTAAATTTGCTAAGAATCCTCTTTTCAAACAAAAATCAAATCATGAATCACTTTTGGATTTTCTATTTAGCATACCTAAATTTGCTAAGTAGAAATCCTCTTTTCAAAAACAAAAGAACAAAATCAATCACATTGGATTTCCTTAGCATACCTAAATTTGCTAAGAATCATCTTTTCAAACAAAAATCAAAACATGAATCACATTTGGATTTCCTATTTAGCATACCTAAATTTTTCAAGTAGAAATCCTCTTTTCTAAAGTAAAAGAACAAAACTCAAAACATGAAACACATTTGGATTTTCTATTTAGCATACCTAAATTTGCTTAGTAGAAATCCTCTTTTTCAAAATCAAAAGAACAAAATCAAACACATTTGCACTCATCATTTAGCATACCCAAAATTTCTAAGTGAAGATTCCTTTTTCAAATTCACAAGATTCACAAAATAAGCAAAAGAAGAAGAAAATTATTTTCAAACACCTCATCTAGCATACTTAAATTTGCTAAGTGAGGAAATTCCAAAAATTACAAATCAAAACACAAAATCAATTGACCCTTTACTTTAACATGCCAAATTTGCTCAAAATCAAAAATCCAAAATCAAATATGAACCTATGGTAGCATTTCTCCAAAAATATTTAAACCTATTTTCAACATACTCAAATTTGTTGAAAATAAATTCTAAATTGAAAAATTCCCTTTCCAATCAATCTCAAAATCTCTTCTAAATTCATTTGAGCCCCACTTAACACTTTCAAGTTGTTGAGTGTGGGTTCAAATTCTAAATTCAAATTAAAAAAAATTTCAAAATAAAAATATGATTCAAGTTTGTTTTTCAACATTGCAGACTTTCAGTCAGCTTCAGTTAGTTTAAGTTTAAGTTTAAGTTCAGTTAGCTTAGTTTCCAATAGAAGCATAGAAATACATCTTCACTTTTCCTCATGGGATGGATTTGGCCTTGGATCAGGCCAACCTCCCACGCTATGACTATGCCCACCTCATCCACTTTGGCCAAGGCTTTGAGGGGGCTCGGATTACATGTGAGGGGACCACCCTCATGATAGTGAGTAGGAGTGTGGTGACCGTGAAGGCTCATCTTGGCCCAGAGATGCCATCGATTGAGATCCCCTCAAGAGAGGAAGGCTATGGCTTCAATAACAAGTATAATGACAAGTGCACGCTGGGTGTTCCCCTTGTTGCACTAGTTAGGGCTAGCCACACTCATTATTCCCTCCAAGGGGAAGGCTCCCTCATTCCGTGATTGTCTCCTCTTTGATTGGGTCTAGTTCCTACCGCCTGATCTACCGTGACCCAAGACAAAACAAGAATCGCATGATCAAGTGGTATCACCCTCACATAGCTAAAGAGCTAGAGGCAACTACACAGTCTGTGGTTGAGGAGTCACCTAGGGTAGTGTCTCCTCTCATTACGGAGAACAAGTTTTAGCCCCTCTCTGGATGTTAGGAGGATTTTTGCTTCACCTCCACCAGCAGTTCTTTTTCAGGCTCCTATCAGTGAGAGGAGGAGGTCATACGCCAGCATGAGGATAGTTTTTCAATGAGTTGGTGGAGGTTACGAACGATCAAAGTCAGGGGCTCAATTTGACTTGAGATCATTCCCCACAGTGTGGGAAGGCATCTTAGACAGGAGAGGGTCGGGGAGGCCCGTACATCAATTCATATCACTAGTCGAGAGTGCTGGAGGTACAACCGACAATCAGTGGCCTCCACACTTGTGGACATTCCAGATCGGTGTGCTACCCACGTCGATCATACTGATAGCATCTTATTGACGGGGAGTACCCATCACAGGAGAGGAGCTCTTGTTCAGAGAGCATCAATAGTGACTCCACCACACCACTCTACCCCCATCCACCATCTCTGATCCATGTTCCAGCATCAACTATTCTAGCCAAGGCCATGAAGACAGCATCAGGGGAGAAGAGAACCCCACTGGTGATCTGACTATGATCAAGAGATCCCGTTCCATCTACACCGCCTACTATGGTGAGGCTGAGCTCTCCCGCTCGACCTTATACCTTAGTTGTGGTGAGGAAGGAATGGCGACCTTAGAGTATCATAGTCATCCCATCACCACCACCACCGCAATAGGCTATAAAGATTATAGTAGTTGAGGGAGGATGAGACAGTTCAGTCACCCCCATGACCATCGATCCTCCTAGAAGTATTACTCCATCCACATCTAGTGGTAGCTAGAAGCATCTTTCTTCACCGCCTCATAGGGTTAGCTCTAGCAAGAGGTGAGGTCGGATGCATTGCTCATGATAATGATCCTACTACCAGACCTTTATATCTATTTAGTTAGGCCAATCCCTAGATGACATTGTGGCTCAGTATTTAGTGGAGAAGCAGGAGATCTTAGGATATGCCTGGTTTGATTTAGTGGATGAGAAGATCAGCTTTGATCCTAATGAGGATGATCTATTAGAAGATTCAGTAGGAGTTCACATGGTAGACACCAGTGGTTCTCTTCTATATGATCAACAGGCCTTGGAATGTGATGCAATACAATAGGAAGACACTACCTACTCAACCCAACACCTCCTTCAACAAATAAAATAAAAGGATGAACAAATAGATAGGATGGGGAAGAGGCTTGAAGACTTGTTAGTAGCAGTTTTACCACTTTAGAACCAAGCACCGACAGTTCATCCTACTATAGGTGAGACTAGTCAGCTAGAGTTGGTACATGTTTTAGATTTAGCTGAGTAGCAAGTGAGAGAAGTATTGGCTCAAGCCTGAGGAGGATCATCAGTTCCAAAGGGTTTCGTGCCACCTTCTTTCAAGAGCTGATGGAACCCAAAGACGTAACATATTTGAGCTACACTGTGGTGGCGTGATGCTTTACTCTTCCATCTCTTTGTTAGTAGCTTAGCAGGCATAGCCTTCGATTGGTACACTGAACTTCCCAAGTTCAGTGAAGACTTTTGCTGAGTTAGAGCAACTCTTCATCATAAAGTTTGTTGGAGCTCAGCAAAGGGTAATTGTAGGCGATCTCGTTATGGATCAACAACACCATGGTGAGTCCCTCATTGATTACATTCTCAGATGGCATAATTTGAGTATGAAATGCAAACCACAACTGTCTAAACAACATGCCATTGAGATTCTACTTAAGATTATCCATGGCTCGGTTGCCTTCATGCTCAAAGGTTTTAGCATTAAAACTTTTGAGAAGCTAATAGACAAAGTGGCTAGCTTACAAGGAGAAGCCAAACAGTTGCCTTTTCTCGATCAATCTACGAAGCCAAAGCCGAGGAAGCTTATAAGAAGAAACCAGGGGTAGTGACAGTAGTAGACAAGGGGAAAAAGCTGGCCAAAGAGCAGTTTGAGAGACCTCAAGCTCCATAGCCGTCACTTCCACCTCCTCTACCACCATGGAGGCAGTCCTATCGGCCACCACAACAGCCTTCTTGGTCTACTCAGCCTCCTCCTCAGCCATATCCACACCAGTAATGGTACACATACCCGCCACCAGGTAGCTATGGTCCACCTACTCTTATGGATAAACTAAACAAACTATATTCATTTAAGAGGGAGGTAATCAGGAAAATCTTTAAGAATCTCTTAAAGGAACTTGATTTCTTGCTACCTGAACCTAGAAGGCTGGAGGAAGTGGGCAAGAGCAATGATCCTAACTTTTGCCCCTACCATCGCATGCTAGGTCATGTTTGGGAAGATTGCTTTACATTCAAGGACTGGCTTGAACATAGCTTCAAGATCAATGCTATAGTTATCCAAAAGGAATACCTTATGGAAAAACCATCCAGTTCTATTAGGGTAATCCTTGGGGATACCTGCGATCCTTCCAAAATAAAAGAAGGTTGGGATATCTCCTTATCCAGAACCTCTAAGAATATTGTGTCCAAAATCAAGAAACTTTTCTTATAGGTGCCTGAGGAAGCTCGAACATCCAACATCAAGGAAGGTTTGCAATTTGTCCAAGATAACTCAGGGAAGGTGGGAGCTCAGCAGTAGCAGCCTAGGTCAGCCCGAGATAGATAAGTAGGGCAACCACCGACCGAGTAGCCTCCAGTCCATAGTTGTAGCTACTACGTCAATGAGCACCTTTACTTCAGCTAGCTCTTCCTTTAGTAGACATCTTGTATTGGTGGATGAGGGCATAAAATCCCTCACTCCACTTACTTTACATGACTTCTACTTTGTACCTCCTTTAAAATCCAAGAAGTTAAGGAATAAAGCTAGTTTGAATTATATCCGTGTCATTTTAGAATACTCCAATTTTCCTATTTTTGATTCAGAGTTGGACTTTCCTTCTCTGAATACTATGGGTTCACCTCTTAGATAGACTTAGAATCAGTCAATTTTAAGGATCCCATAGGAGAAGCTGTAGGTGAGCCTGATGAGCAAGTAGAACCTTTCACTAACTTGCCACAAGAGATTTCCGAAGTCAACCTCTGTAGTGGCAAGGCTCTACCTCCTAGGACAATACCTCAAGATAGAGGAAAACAAATCATTGGTTCAGATGATCGAGAAGCCCCTCCATAGGATGCTCCACCCTTGGATATGCTTATCGAGGATCAGTCCAGAGTAGATTACAATGTCCTCTCTCACCTAAGAAAGTTGTCAACTAAGCTACGCATATACGATGCCCTTGTCTTATCCGAAGAGATGATGGAATCATTAATCAAGGCTCTTCCTAAAATATGCTTAGCTCAACTAATCGTTGTTGGAGAGGAGGCACATCATTCCAGAGAAGCCCAAGGAGTTACTTTCACATATGAAGACCTACTTCTAGGGGACATGGAGCACAACCATCCCCTCTACATTTCAATGGACATGGGCAGATTCAGACTTTCTAGGGTTCTTGTTGATCCAGGTGTATCGGTGAACATTATGAGTCTAAAGACCCTTGCCTATTTGAGAATTGATATCTCCACACTCCGAGGAGGTCGGATGATGTTGAGAGGATTCAATGAACAAGACGAGAGGGCTTTAGGTTTCATAGTGTTACCTTTAGAGATAGGAGAGTGGAAGACTAAAGCCAAGTTTTATATAATTGATTTGAATACTTCATTCACTACTTTGCTTGGTAGGCCTTGGATACATCAGAATAAGATGATTCCATCCTCCCTCCATCAGTGCATCAAGTTCAAAAAGGATAGGATTTAATATAGTGTCAAAGGTTATCAAAAGCCATTTTTAGTCTTGGAGGTTGAGATGTATGAAGATGCAACCTATTATCTTCTTCAAAACACCTTTCTTTGTAAACTTGGTCAAAACTCAAATCCAAAAGAAAAAGAAAAAGAAGAAAAAGAAAAAGAAAAGAAAAATGAAAATACAAGTACAACAACAACAACAACAAGAAGCATTAATCCCACTAGGTGGGGTCGGCTACATGAATCCTTCGTCTCCATTATGCCCTATTATGTGTCAAATTCTCATTTAAATCAAGTATACTAAGATCGTTTTTATACATCTTAAACAAGTCTTTTTTAGGTCTACCTCTACCTTTCTTAACATAAGGCAAATCTAATGCATCTACTCTCTAATCGGTCATGGATGACGCTTTATGTGGCCAAACCATCTAAGCGACTCCCTAATCTTATCTACCACTAGAGCTACTCCAACTTTTTCCCGAATATACTCATTTTGCATTACGTCTAAGAGTAAAGCCACTCATCCACCTAAGCATCCTCATCTCTAACACTTAACTTAGTCTTATGCTTCTCTTTATTGGCCAACATTCTGCACCATAAGTCATTGCGTGTCTTACCACCATCTTATAAAATTTTCCTTAAGTTTAAGTGGAACTTTTCTATCACATAATAGGCCAGATGGATTCCTCCAGTTCAACCATCCAACTTGAATTCTACTAATAACATCTCCATCTATTTCACCATCATTTTGAACAATAGAGCCTAGATATCTGAAACGCTCACTCTTATTAATGACTTGTTCACATAATATCACAACACTACCACTAGAACTTCTACAACTAAAATTACACTCCATATATTCAATTTTAGATCTACTTAAATGAAAACCTTTAGACTCTAGAGTTGACCACCATAATATGTTTCGTTGGACTCTCTAGTCTTATCAACAAAAGAATGTCATCGAAAAACATACACCAAGGTACATCTTCTTGTAAATGCCTAGTAAGAACATCCATAACTAAAGTAAAAGATAAGGGCTTAAAGTTGATCATTTATGTAATCCAACCGAAATAGGAAAATATTTTGTCAATCCTCTTGTGTTTGGACACAAGTAATGCTCTAGTATACATATCCTTAATGACTTGAATATAACCAATATTAACTCCTTTCTATTCTAGAACTCTCCAAAGAACATCTCTTGAAACTTTAGCATAAGCTTTCTCTAAATAAATAAATATCATATGTAGATCCTCCTTACTTTCTCTTCTCTATCAAACCCCTTAACAAATGTATAGCATCCATAGTAGATCTACGCATGAAACCAAAGCGATTGTGAGAAACTTCTGTATCACATGTAACCTATGCTCAATTACTCTCTCCCATAATTTTATTGTATGGCACATTAACTTAATTCTTCTATAATTTGCACACTCTTGTGCATCACCTTTATTCTTAAATATAAGAACCAACAAACTCTTTCTCCACTCATCTGACATCTTTTTAGTCTTTAAAATAACATTAAAAAGATTTGTAAGCCAAGAAATTCCTTGATCTCCTAAACATTTTCACACTTCTATTAGAATATTATCCGGTCCTACTACTTTTCCACATTTCATTTTCTTTAAAGATTCACTAACTTTAGATTTACTAATACGATGATAGAAATGAAATTCTCTATTTTTGTTTAGGGTATTAAGGTTGTTAAAATCAATCATACTTTTAGATCCTTCATTGACAAGTTTATCAAAATACCTCATCCACCTATTTTCAATATCCTTTCTAAAAAAAACATTTTATTATTTTCATCCTTAATACACCTCACTTGAACTATGTCTTTACTTCTCCTATCTCTTTGGTTGGATAACTTATACATACATCTTTCACCTTCTTTAGTATCTAATCTATTGTATAAATCACTAAAGCTAAATTTTTTGCATCATATATTGCTTTCTTAGAATCTCTACATGCCACTTTATATCTTTCCCAATTCTCCAAGTTTTTACATCTAAACCAAGTTTTATAACAATACTTCTTATTTATCTTTTCTTGCACACTCTGACTCCACCACCAATTATTCTTATTAAAAGAAGCTTTTCCTTTTAATTCTCCAAGCACATCTTTAGCAACTTGCTTAATTTCACTTGTTATTTTTTCCCACATAATGTTAGCTTCCTCACGAACATCCCAAATTCTAATCTCTTGTAGCTTGCTCTTAAAAATATTTTTATTTGTGTTCTTTAAGTGTCCCCATCTAATTCTAGGATAATAATTTGATTTATTTTTTCTCTTACAACCTTTCATCATAAAATCTAAAACTAACAATCGATGTTGGGTACTTAGATTTTCACTTGGAATGACTTTACAATCTTTACAATCTAAATGATCTATTTTTCTTATCAGAAAATAATCAATCTGTGTTTTACTAGATCCATTTTTATAAGTAATAATATGTTCATCTCTTTTCTTAAATAAAGTGTTAGCAAATACAAAATCATAAGCTAGAGCAAAATATAATATAGTCCTACCTTCTTCATTAGTCACTCCACATCCATAACCACCATGAATACTTTTAAAATCTTCTACCACTCTACCAACATGTCCATTTAAATCCCCTCCAATAAATACTTTTTCTTCAAGAGGTATCTTTTGTATTAATCCCTATAATTCATTCCAAAAATTTTCTTTTTCGCTTACCTCCAAACCTACTTGAGGAGCATAGACACTTAAAACATTGATAATCTTAGTATCAACAATAATCTTTAAAGCTATAATTCTATCTCCACATCTATTAATATTTATAACATTAACCTTCAAACTTTTATCTATAATCACACCTACACCATTTCTAGTTCGACTTTTACCTGAATACCAAAGTTTAAATCCTAAACTATCAATCTCCTTAGCTTTCTCCCCAACCCATTTAGTTTCTTGAACACATAAAATATTTTTCTTTCTATGAACCATAATATCTATTAATTCCATTAATTTACGTAAGAGTACCTATATTCCAAGATCCTAACCTAATTCTAGTTTCATGGACTAACTTCTTTGCGGCATCCGGTCCATAATGTGGGAACCCTTGCATATTAACACCGCAGCCGATGCGAGCTCTAGCACATTTTCATCAGTATTCAAGCCATACAGTACGCCTGTGGGATGCCTAGCATTAAGACAATGATTTAAAAGATTCATGTCATGATTATTTCGACAAGTTTTACGCTGGCTGTCGACTACCTAACGTAACCCTCCACTTTTCACATCCGAACTTGGGATCGATAATGGTAGTGTTTATTAGGTAGTCCCAAACATAGCAAAGTGAAAATACAAGTGAACGAGAAAAATAAATTAAGGAAGAAGTAGAACTGCATATCACATTCCACCCACAGTTCATTCCATCATATGGACATATGGGTAGGATGACTCGACCTCCACCAGGTAGAGGCAGAGGCAGAAATAGAGGAAGTCCCAGAGATGGAAGACCCCCTGGTTGGCATCCAGCCAACATGGGTTATATCCCAGTTCATAGAAATATTCTGACTATTCACATAGACTTGGAGTCCAGTTCGAAGGGTGAGTCTTATGTGATTAGTATACTAGCCAACCCCTCTCAGTGGGTTTCATTGGAGGTGACACTCAAGCTAGACAGCGATGAAGACCAGGCCTCCAGACATAGCAAAGTATTCAAATCAAGTGTATGTGAAACTATTAAAGAGCGATTGAGAATTTTAGCTCTAACCTCACTTTTATGTCAAAAAGCTGAAGGCTTAGTAGTTAAGGAAGCCTCTAAGTCTTCCATTGACGCAAAGTCGAATAGATTCTTTTTGAGATCATCATCCTCAAGTCCTGAAGTTGATGTAGAACTTGAGGATGATTCATATAAAGAATTAATGAAATGGCCTTTTGATTAGTACCTGCCTTGTGTTCTTAATCTTGTAAAGAAATATTTAATTATTTATACGTGGTCTAAGCACAATTCAGAATACTTCAAAAAGCTATGGAATAATACAGGCAGGGATGCACAATCAAGATCGTATAGCATTGATAGTGGGTCCAAATGATGATGACGACATCGCTTAATTGTCACCAATCATCGGGTGATTGGTTCTCAAACCACACTAACTCTTATGAGGATGTGTGTTTAGAAACTTCAGATGATCTAGATGATCTCCAAATCAAAGAGGCACCGCCAGAATTTGAGAAAGAAATCCATTCAATAATTGACAAACTTAAGGAAATCAACCTCGGGACGGAAGAAGATCCACATCCGACATACATCAGCTCATTCCTGAACGAAGAAGAAATAATGATTTAGTTAGGCTATTGATTGAGTTTAAGGACTACTTTGCATGGAGTTTTGAAGAAATGCCAACATTATCTCTTGACATAGCAGTCCACAAACTAGCAATAGATCCTAATGCTAATCTTATCAACCAAGCTCCTAGATGCATGCGATTAGAAATCGAATAATAGGTCATTTTTGAAGTCAAGAAATTGATCGATGCTGGTTTCATCAGGGAAGAAAAATATCCTACTTGATTAGCTAGTATCATACCAGTTAACAAGAAAAATAACCAGATTGGCATATGCATCAATTTCAGGGACTTAAATAAGGAATGTCCTAAGGATGAGTTTCCTCTTCCTATACCAGAATTAATGGTGAACATCGCCTTATCTCATGCAATATTCTCCTTAATGGATGGGTGATCTAGTTATAACCAAATCAAGATGGGCCTCAAGGATGAAAGAAATACTACTTTTCGAACCCTGATCAAAATCTATTGTTATAAGGTCATGCCTTTCGGCCTTAAAAATACTGGTGCTACATACCAAAGGGCCATGACTCAGATCTTCAATGAACTCATCCATCATTAGGTTAAATGCTATATTGATGATCTAATAGTCAAGAGAGAAAAGGAAGACCATCTCTTTGACTTGAGAGTAGTTTTTGAATGGCTAAGATAATATAACCTCAAAATGAATCCCTTGAAGTATGCATTCGGAGTAGCTTCAGGGAAGTTGCTTGGGTTTGTTGTCTAAC
Source organism: Cymbidium sinense (assembly GCA_021442155.1). Lineage (NCBI taxonomy): Eukaryota > Viridiplantae > Streptophyta > Magnoliopsida > Asparagales > Orchidaceae > Cymbidium > Cymbidium sinense. Next base: position 33,352,357 of record CM038229.1, read on the forward strand.
AATGGGGAATAGAGATAGATCTAGAAAAGATCAAAACTATCTTAGAAATGCCACCCATAGAAGTCTAACTCAACTCAGATCTTTTCAAGTGTAGTTGGCATATCTAAGACACTTTATCTACAACTTATCTGGGAGATGCAAACCATTTTTAGCACTTATCAAAAAAGATGCTAAGTTCAAGTGGGATGACAAGTGCCAGCATGCCTTTGAAGATATCAAGTAGTATTTTGGTGAAGCCACCAGTTCTAGCAGCCCTTATCGCTGGCAAGCCGTTGATCCTCTACATAGCTGCATTTGATGACTCCCTTAGTGCTTTGTTGGCCTAATCCAATGATGAAGGGAAGGAGAGTGCTCTCTACTACCTCAGCCATCATCTGATTTCTGCTGAAGCTAACTACTCACCTATTGTGAAACATTTCCTAGCTTTAATCTTTACATCACAAAAGCTATGCCACTATATGCTTTTTCATAAGGTGAACTTAATTTCCAGAACTAATCCGCTGCAGTATCTCATGACACGACCAATGCTATCCGAACATGTGGCACATTGGTCCATGATTCTCTTATAGTTTGATATCATATTCATACCCCTTCGTGCGATGAAAGGACAAGCACTAACAGATTTCTTAGCAGCACACCCACTTCCTACTGATTCTCCGCTTAGTGATGATATCCCTAATGAATAAATCATGAACTTAGGGGAGGTTGAAAATCGCTACTGGGAGATGTATTTTGATGGTGTAGCTTCCTTTCATAAAGGGGAAGCACCAAGATCTACTCTTCCAAAAAAGGCAGGGGTAGTAATTATTCTTTTAACTCCAGACGTGATGTGATGAGATTCTCATGCTATCTTTTCAATCCATGCACCAACAACAAAGTCAACTATGAGGCTTTGATTGTCGATCTAGAGTTAGCCATTATAATGTGTGTCAAGAGCATCAATATCTATGGGGATTCTCAGCTGGTCATCAATCAAATTGTTGGGTCCTACAAGGTTCTCAAACCCAAGCTTTGTCATTACCATGAGTATACCATAAAGCTATTGGCCAAGATCCTTGAGGTCACCATCTACAAAGTCCCTCGAGGAGAGAATGTAGTAGCAGATGCTTTGTCTAAACTTGCCAAAGAATTGGCATGTTCGAAAGATGAGTCCATTCCAATAAGGGTCCAAAATAGTTAAGTCATATCCCTTATTGATGCTGAACTCATTAAGAGACTTTCTTTTGATGGAGAGGTTACCGTTGCCAAAAAGGATGAGGAGCTGGATTGGAGGCAACATTTCATAAACTATTTGAACACCAACAAACTACCTCAAGAGAAGTCACAAGCCCATCAGGTGAAATAGAGTGCTCTCTCCTATGCTCTCGTGGATGACACCTTGTATAGATGGTCTTTCGATCAAATGTGGTTACACTATTTGGATAAACTTGAAGCCTGCAAGATTGTGATCGGGGTACATTCAGGTCTATGTGGAGAGCATCAATTCGGTCTGAAGATTAAAGTAAAGTTTAAGAGACTATGATACTACTGGCCTTCAATGATTATAGATTGCACGAGAATGGCTAGGAGATGCCATCAATATTAGGTACATGGTGTGGTCTTACATCAACCACCCAACTTCCTACATCCTACCTTGGCCTCATGGCCATTTGAGTGTTGGGGTACTGACATTGTGGTTCCGATCGATCCTCCTTCTTCTAAGGTCACCGGTTCATTGTAGCTTCCATCGACTACTTTTCCAAGTGGGCAGAAGCAATCCCACTCAAAGAGGTCACAACTCAGCATGTGCTTCAGTTTTTTTAGAAACCATTTCATATATAGGTTCAGGGTGCCTCGATGAATTATATCTGATAATGGTACTACAATGAAAAGCACCAAGATCAACAGCTTCGCCAGAAGACATAATATAGATTGGAGATACTCCACCATCTACTACCCAGAGCAAATGGCCTAGCAAAAGCATTCAACAAAACTCTCATTCAATAGTGAAGAAAACACTCGACGATAATAAGAGACAGTGGTATGAGCAGTTGTTTGAGGCCTTGTAGGCCTACCACACCACATACAGACCTCCAACTCAATCTTTCCTGTTCTCCTTAGTGTATGGGTCTGAAGCCATTCTACCTTTAGAAGTTTAACTCCCATCACTAAGGATAGCATTGGGTAGCAAAATCACTACATAGAATACAAAGTTGTGGTTAGAAGAGCTCGAAGGTTTGGAGGAGAGACGCCTATAAGCGTGCCAGAACCTCGAGTTGTACAAGCCAAAATGATTCAATCCCATAATAAGTTGGTCCACCCTAGGTCTTTTCAAGTAGGAGAACTTGTATTAGTCTTAAGGTGACCAATTATTACCTATCGAAAGATGGGAGGCAAGTTTGAACCTTCTTGGGAAGGCCCCTATGTCATAGAGAAGGCCTGCAAAGGAGGGTCTTATCAGCTTATTGATTGTAAAGGGGAGCACCCAATGCTTCTAATTAATGGGCTCTATTTGAAGAAATATTACCCATAAAATATGTTTGGAAATAATTATCATCGAAAGAACAAAATTTCATGATTCTTCAAAATCTTCTCTTCATTCGAAGTGTTATTTACTTATCTTGTGAATCCACCATGACATGTTTTAGGATTAGTGTAAGAGAACTCAAGAGGAATCCTATCCCTCTTTCACAACATAAACATAATTAAACATAATTCCTTGGCGCAACTAGAATAGGTGTGAGAGAACCTAAGAGACATCTTATTTCAACTAGCACTACTAAGTTAGGTGTAAAAGAACCTGAGCGTCTTCCTATTCTCTTTAACAGAAGCACAAAAAATAAACACATATCTTTTATATTAGGCTATTTTGATGTGGGAGCAAGCCCTTGTGGCACTCACTCATTAGCTGCTCTAGGTCAGGCTGAGAAACTGCCTTATTTGTACATCACCCCAGTGGTCACTTGTCCAGTGGATGTGAGTCCCCGTGCTTTCTTCCTAACTTGACCATTGCAATCTAATGAGCGCCTTATTAATTTGGTAGGCTTCACTGTGCAGCTGGTAAGCAACCTCATGTTGACTTTATTTAAGAAGATATGAGTCCCCGAGCTTTCTTCTTAAACTAGCCATCATGTAATGATTAGGTTGAGTATATTTGAGGCATAAGATAGGTCCTCCAGAGGCTCCTTTTCTCTTGACTACTTTTGAGTTGCATAAGTCCCCAATGACATTCACTCAATAGTTGTCCTAGGTCAGATAGCACCTGTCAAGCCAAAGATAGACTACCCCGACAATCAGTTCTGCAATAGGAGGATGTGAGTCACTGAGTTTTCTTCCTAGGTTGATTATCGCAAATCAACGGGCATCTTAGGTTAGTTGATGTTCGCTATGCTGACAGCAACTCACCCAGTGAATACACCACTCTTGGCAGATATGAATCCCCAAGTATTCTCCTTGAGTTGGCCACCAAATACCTATTTGATATATGATTCAATCATATTATCTTCTCTAGGGTGTTGGATCAAGCCCTTAGTGGCCCCTTCCTCTGCGGGCACTCTATTTGGATCACATCCATTGCGATCGCATTTAGACGCTACCCGAGTTACTTTTAGATTGGACAATCCCCCTTTCCTTGTAGCCACCCCTATAGTTGGAGAATATGTTCAACGGATGTATAAATTCTCTATTTGGTTTAGTAAATCTGAGATAAGTTTAGGCTAATATAAGCTCCTTCTTAGTATGATCCCTCACAAACCAACAAGGCCCATGATAAACAAACAAAATAAAACAAATAAATTAATTCACTTGTAGACTAGGAATTCAAGCCCCCAAAGGGCCCCTTTTCTTGAGCAGACATCTTATCTTTAGGGCAGTGTTAATAGAATTCCCTATAAGAATTGCTTGACTACTTGAGTTGAGATAAGTCCCTAGGTCGATACTCTCTCTGTAATCGCCCTTAGGTTGGGTTCAATTTATTTTACCATAAATAGGTTACCTCGATAATTATTCAACTTTGGAAGATGTAAGCCTATGGTGTATTCTTTCTAGCATGACTGTTACAAATCGATGGGCAGCCCTAGGTAAGATTCAATTTGTTGCCCAAAGCAACCGTTAACTCCAGTGGTCTTTTGTAGTGAAAGATGTGAGTCCCCATACTTTCTTCCATTGAATTAACCATTGCAAATCGAAAGGCACTCCTTTGGTTGGATAGTCTCCCCTCGGCCTAGAAGCTACTCCCTTTGGTTCAGTAAATCTGAGTTAGGTCTTGCCTGATATAAGATCATTCTCAGTGTGATCCTCGCAAACTAACAACATCCATAAAAAATAACTAAAAATAAAATTAATTTTAACTACCCTTGAGTTAATTTAAGTCCCTCAGCGGCATTCACTCAATAGTTATCCCTAGGTTGGGTTCAATTCGTTGCCATACTAATGGATCACTCTAGAAACTGGTCCCTACTTTGAAGGATGTAAGTCTAATATGCTTTCTTCTTAGTATAGCTACTGCACATTGAAAGGAATCCCTTTGGTTGGTTAGTCGATGACCCCTTTGGATTGGTAAATCTAAGTTAGCCCTAGGCTTCCATGCCCCCTACTCAGTGTGATCCATCGCAAACTAACAAGGTTCATTTCAAATTCCAAAATTTAAATTCTGAAACAAATCAAGTCAATCTCCCCAGTGCAGTCAAAATAAAAAATCAAAATAAACAATCAATCAGTCAAATAAATTGAATTGATTTCTCTTTATAGTGAGACTCAAGTCAAATCAAACCTCTCATCCCCTTATGGATGACTTGAACCTATTTTCCTAGTGGAAGGTTCAAATACTCTATCCCTAGTGGATTCTTCCTTCACTCTCGTATGTCTGTGACATGAGTAGAGTCACATTACACTAAGCTCAGGATTTCTTCTACACCTCGGTTAAGAGTAGATCATCTCTATTAGTACTTGTCATCGTCCGGTGTTGTTGATCATTTCGGTCAACACCAATATGTGCGATGTACCTTGCCAATCATGCCACACCTATTGGGCGCCCTTTGTGGACCTCATTTTTAGAATGAGCTCTCAACCACTCCATCTTAAACATAGGGCTTCTCTTAGACACTAAGAGTTTCCTTAGTCTTAAGACACTTCTCGTGATTAAGTGAACACTTAACCTAATCCTAGAGACTTAGAAGAGTTAGCCATAGGAATAATTTATGCCTTAGGGGTGTTAGGAAAATTTACATACCCTATAGCTTGAACCAAATCCTCACTTCCTTCCTTTAAGTCAAATTTTAAAATTCAAATCAAACTCCAAATCAAATCAACTTCAAACTCAAATCAATTCCAACTTGATGTATTTTGTCAAATCATGAATCAATTTCAAATGATTGAAACCCATGATTGAATTCCAAATTCCAAAAATCTTTCCTAAGCCATCTTGATTTCATCTTATGGACTTAGCCTAAATCAAATCTGAATCAATTCAAATTCATGATATATTCTCATAACCCATTTTATTCTCATTTATATTCACAAATATAAATGAAATATAAATTCAAATATCCAAAACTAAATTCAAAACTCAAAGTTAAATTCAACCAAAATTCAACCTAAGCCTTTCAAGTCAAATTCTTGAACTTAGCCAAATCATATTTAAATCAAGCCAAACCCTTGATTTTTCTTCATGATTCAATCAATCCTTCAATCATGAAACCAAATATAAAATAAACTTCAATCATCAATCCAAAATAATATCTTGCATTAATATCTTTCTAATTAAATTAACAACTTAACCATCTTGCAATAACATAAGACTGGCATACATGGTTTTAAATTGTAGGAGGTGTTAGCTGTCAGCCACTCCAGGCGATTGTAAGTCTATAAGAGTTGAATGGATCTATCTTACTTAGTGGAATAGACTCTTATATCCCCTTTTCACTTAGATTTTGGTCACACTTATAACTTGTGTTGAAGCTCCTTAGATCAATGATCTGAGGTTGCTTGTTTCCCTTAGGCTACGAGCATAAACCCTCATTCTTAGACAATTCCACAATCTTATGTTGATGGATTATAAGCCCTAAAATGCTAATAAAATTTCAATTCAAATAAAATAAATCCTCTCACTTTCAAATATATAAAATCTCACCATAGGATAGGTTGGAATTCTCACTATGCTTCATAGTATCATGACCATTTCCTACTTATTTTCTTTTAGATTCTAAAAATAAGTCTTCCAATTGAACATTCTGACTTGATATCTAAAATAATTAATTTATTGGTAGTCTTAACCTTAAAATCTTTGGAGATAATGATTGACTACTTTAATTAAGAGTTTTTTTTTTAAAGAAATCCTTTTTTCAAGGATGTACTTAACTATGTAGACTTGCCTCCATAGGGAATGAAAGAACCTGACGTAAAATAAACCCTATTTTAATTTTTCATGTAAAGTAGGGGAAAGATCTCTGGTATATACGAAGACCCATCTACCTTAGGAGTCCTTATTAGGTGATTAGGGTGATGTTTCCATCTTTCGAGATGGTACGTCATACTTTAATGCCATACTCGATCATTTTAATAAGTATCCCTAAGATCTGCGTGGTGTCCACCTGACGCATCTGAAATAAAACACCACAATAAGTAATGGATAGAGAGATTAGGCTCGAGAGACTCTATGACATCTGTAGCACTTATATCATAAAGGAAAAGAAGACATGAAGACCCTTATAAGCTATTCTTTACTTAGTTATGGGTTATGTTGTATAAGGAGATAACTGAATTGCTCATTTTTTATTTTTTTCTTGAGTGGATAGCAAAACCTAGTGGCACTAGTATTTTTACATATATTTAATCTTTTGGTGTATGGCTTATTCTGTATTGAATGCTATAACTACATGTATTTTCTAGGTTTTCTTTTGTGATGATGCTTGATTGTGTGTAAGCTTGGACCCACCCCACCCATCGCTTTTAGAACATTAAGTTTTCTACTCAACTAAAATTAATAAATTTATAACCTAAACTAAGCAATCCATAACCAATTAGATTTAAATTCTTAAGCATATTGTTTATATCCTTATATGGGCTCTTCACCCATTACATATAAGGAGGCATTAGTCTAGTGAGGATGACCACCCTCTTAGGGAAGTATGTCTTCTAAACTTTGATTGGCCTTTAGCTAACTATTATATTATATGCATATAACCATATCTATATACCCTGGACTTGAAATAAATTTCGTGTCTAAAATACATAAAATTTATAAATTATTGCTTTACTTAAGAATATTATATACCAATCATGATCTTAGACTTAGAAAGTGAGTTAATATTCTTAGATTTATTTTCTAATTAACACCAAATTAAATCATCTTGCATTTTATAAGATTGGCCACATAGTTTTGAAGCGTAGGAGGTATTAGTTGGTTGCCCAAATGGGTAGGAGATATGTCTAGAATAGCTGGGAAAACTTCGTACTCCATGGTAGGGAAACCAATAAATTTCAATTTGCCCTCATTAGAATATGTCAAAATTCTAGTTTGTGTTAGAATCATTTTTAGTTTTAGGATCTAAGGCAACTTATTTCTCCTTTGTTATAGAATAAGTCCTCACCTCTTAATCTTTTTATAATCTTGTGCTATTGGAATGTAATTCTTAGAATTCTAATAAAATATTACCTCAAAATAGAAATGAAGCTCCATTTCAAAAATATAAAGCTCAACGATTTAATATGTTGAAGTGTTTACAAAGTTTTCCATTATCAAAGTACTTCTTAATTCTTCCTATTTAGAATTCGAAAGAACTGTTCTACTTGATTTTTCTCTTTTGAGTTCCAATTAAATGATCTTGACTTAAACTTTAAAATATATAAAGACATTAGCTAACTACTTTAAATGAGAGTTTTGTTAGGAAATAAATCATGAAGGATGTAATTAACTACATGGACTTTCCCTATATAAAGAACTTGCAACCATATTAAAATAGATCATATCTTACTTTCATTCATGTAGGGCAGGAAAAAAAATCTTTGGTACACATAGACCCATCACCTTTAGGAATATTTATTAATAATTGAATCCATTATAGAGTTATATTTCTATCTTTCAGAGTAATATATTATTCATTGATATTGTGTTTGATCACAAAAATAAGAACCCCCTAAGATATGTATGATGTCTTATATTTTAATTACCTTAGATTTTTTTGGCTACACTTGAGATTATTCCTCACCCCAATTTTAGTAAGTTTTTGTCTCTATACATCAGTAGTAAGCTTATGCCACTCGTAGGCTTAGAATATTATTTGCTCTATTGGACATCTTATCATTTACATCTTTGGGAAAGTGTTGCTAACATCCTAAATTTTGGTTCTTATCACTAGTTAGTGAGTAGATTCTAAAACCTTCTATTATGCTCCTTAATGAATCCCATTTCCTTTAGTTTATGCAAGGTTTCAACCTTCGCTTAAAAACCCAAATTTAATCAAATTATTTCATAACAAAAAATCATCTTCTTTCAAAATTAAATAATTAAATCATTTGAATCATTTAAATTATTTAATTATTTTTAATCTACTATCATTCTCATATTTGATAGTTGTGTTCCAAAACCTTCTTAAATCCCAATCAGAATCACTAAACATACTATCATTTGACTTGTAAGGTTTCAAAAAATCTCTCTAAAAGAAAGACAAAAATCTCTCTACTATAAATTTTGATCACTTATACCCCACTTATCATAATAAAATTTAATGAATGTGGGATTGAATTATCCAAATTATATGAGGAATGCAAATCTAAATTATGACATCATGTTTATGATAAATAAATAAAAATATGTTTTCTAGATAATTTATTTTCTTCTTCAACACTGGACTAGATTTGCTCGTGGCTCAGTCTCATGTAGTTAACAATCCCATCATCAAGCTTGGTATGAGATTTGAAGATCTTAAGATGACTTATAATGGTCCAATCTTCTCTATAGTGGACAACGAGGTGGTGGGAGACAGGAAGCCCCTTCTGCATTTTGACTTGAATTTTGAGATTTAACTATCATAATTAAAGAGAAAAGCTATATAGGTTATTATGGTAAAATTTGTTGTTCACACCACTATTTCCTTAGAGCTTGTATGGTTGAGAGAGCACTAACCATTTCCACTATTTCTATGTGGAAGAGCAATTCAAGCCATTAGTTGCCCCCTCGACCGTTGAAGTTGGTTCATCTTCTAGGGATACTTGATTGACTTCATGAGCCCCACCTCATATGAGATTGATTTTGATGATAACAAACACAAGTTCAAATGATACTAATCTAGTTAAATTTAAGTGTGCAGGAAAATTCTTCAGTTCCAATGCTAAAGCTATTTGACTTGAATTGGTTGGGAATTTTCTTAGGAATTACTATATTAAGGCAAATAAAAAGCTTAGTAAATAAAATAAATGATTCATTCAGTTTTAAATTCAACATTATAAAATCATTTATATTTTCTATATCTTAAAATTGTAATTATTTATTAAATTATCCATTTTAGATAATCTGTACTAAGTGCATGAGATAAGTTCCATTAAATGTGCATTTAATCAAGCTAAATTATGTTTAAAGTTCATTAAATCATTTCCATGCTAGTCATAATTTGTATTCATGTTTTTATACCATGAAAATTAAATTATCCTAAAATTATCCTTTTATTCTGATTCTCTCTCTGATTATTCTTTCTTCTCTCACCTTTTATCATATTCATCTTCATATTGTTTTGGTCAAAATTTTTAATGCATTTTGTCTAATAAAATATGTGAATTTCATTTAAAACATTTTCATATAATATTCTCTCAATTTTTATATTTTAAAAATTCATTAATTTATAGTTTTGAATTATTTTTGAATTCAAAATTTCTTCATTCATAACATATTCTTGCCAAATTAAATCAAATATCTTATGAAACATTTTGAACATACCTAGCATGATTTATTATAATTATTTAGATCTTAATTAATTTATTATAGTCATTTTAAATTTAAATTTAAATCAGCCCTTAATTAAAATGATTCACAAAATGTTTTATAAATGGGATTTTAATGAATCATTTTGGGGTGGGGGGGGGCATCCACTTATATTCAAAATTAAATTAATTTTGATTAATTTAATATTCAAATAATTTATTATACAATAATATTAGATTTAATTTGATTTATTACATTAATTTGAGGATTTTCTCTTTTTGGAAACTCCCTTGGCCGAAATTCTTGAGTTGATTTTTCATGGATTTAATTTATTCAAAACTCTTTCATTCATTTTATTTTCATGGACCTTCATTGGCTGAATTTATCATAGATTTTCCTTTCTTATTCTAGCCATGAATCACATTAAAATAATTCCATATTGGTTTGGTTCAAATTTGCAAAGGAGCCTCTTGCATAATTCCTTGGCTGATCCAATATATTTTGGATTTGAAATTCAAATAGTTGCTAATTCTATTTACCTCTCATTGTCTCATGTGTTGGCCAATCCTAGACTCTTCCTTCTTTTATTTAAGAGGCTTGTTTTAACTTGAAAAAGGTTTCCTAGACATATTATTCTCTCTTGCTCTCTTGCTCACCTTCTCCACCCATGATCAATTCTAGCTAAAGCAAATTCTTGGAGATCTTTGGTGATTCAACTGCAAACATTCCTCATCATTCTTATATTTCCCTTGGGCAATTAGCTGGCTTGAAGATTGGTTGGGAAAAGTGAAGAATTTGTGAGGTTCCTCCCTTAGCCTAGAGCTTCAAAGCTTGATTTTAAATTCACAAGGTGCTAAGATTTTTATATTATCTTGATCTCTTCTTGGCTTTGAGTTATATAAGATTAATTCAATTTATTGTTTGCTTAATCACTTCATAATACTTTGGTTTCTTGTTTGGCCAAAACTAGCATAAACAAGTTAATTTATTTTGCATTTAATCACTTCATAATCCTTTGGCTTGTTTTTGGTGGAAACTAACATAATGAAGGTAATTTATTGTGTGCTTAATCACTTCATAATCCTTTGATTTTTTATTTGACTTAAAGCTCTTACAAAGGTTTCTAATTTTCTAATGCTTAATCATTTGAATACCTCTTGTTTATCACCTTGGCCAAAAGCTTCATATTTGTTGGCTAAGTTTGATTATGCTTAACATTACATCTTACTTAATTCTTAGCTTGGTCAACCACTTCATAACCTATTTAATTTATTGTGTGCTTGTTATTAACTTGCTTTCATTTGATTTATATAAAGTTTATGTGATAGCATTCTTATGGTTATTATTCGAGTTATTATCTAGTATTCTAATTGCGAGTTCACTTATCATTTGAATAAGTTATCTTATGTGAAAAAGAATTCAAGTTAAAGTTGTATTGCATATTAAGTTGATTCATATTCCACCTTAAGTTTGCATTTCAAAGTCATATAAGAAAAAAATTTCAAACATTTATAATGTTCATTCAAAGAAACATTAACTTGCTTTTAATTAAAGATTTTATTTCAATTTCAATTTCAAATTAAAGTGAGCTATCTTTCATGAATATTCTCTTGCCTAAATATTTGTATATTTTGGGTTGTGAGTGCAAAAAATCTTTTAAATTTGATAGTTAGTTATTTGTATCTTTCTTTTTCCTTGTATTGATTTGTGTTGGTGTTGTACTTGCCCATTGTAAGAAAGTACATGTTGGGTTGTACTTGCTCGTGTAGGAAAGTATGATGATAGGTTGTACTTGCCCATGAAGGAGGGTATGGGAGATTTGTTGTAATCTCATTTTAATTTAGTGAATTCCTAGCTTGGGTTGTTAGGCGTGGACATAGGCCAATTTTTGAGGTTTGGTCGAACCATGTAAAAATCTTTTGTGTTATCTTTTTACTTTTCGTACACCTTTACTTTTCTTTATTGCTGCTTATAATTATTGTGGATAATTAAGGACAAAAAAAATCAAATTAAGTTTTTAATTTAAAAATATTTTTAAATACCTAATTCACGTCCCCCTCAAACCTCGTCCCCCTTCCCTAGGTGCCATAACTGCATTACATACTCCCCTCACCAAGACATAGAGGAGAAATAAAAATGGGTGACTCAATAAAAATTATGAGAGGATGTATCAGGGGATAAATAGAACATCACATAAGATTGAGGATGGTTCTTTATTGGATGGATACCACTCCTCTCTTCAGGGGTAGTAGATTTCATCATCTTTTTGTTCTTAGGGAGAAGAGTCATATTTCTTATTTACTACCACACCCCTTTGAGTATGAGAACCAGCTAAAGAAAGGAGATATGATCCCTAAAATAATCTTTGGTCAGTGTTCAAGAGGTTAGGAGAGATAGATGGATGTATTGGTGTGGAAATTGATAGGAACTTGAGGAGAGTCATCCTTAAGATAGAGTGTGGATTCTACATGAAGAGGTTACAAATGCTAGGGTGGTTGGATGGGGATACATTGAGAGAGGAGGATGGTCATCAGGCCATAAAAGTCCTCTAGACATATGGTCACTTAGGGCAATTTTCTATGACCTAATCAATGTAGAGGGACTAATATGATTGTCTTCATTGGGTGTAGTTAATCGAGGTAGGCATACATATGGTCATAGTGATTATAGCCATCACACTGCTCATCTTATTTGTCACCTTTTCCTATCTAGCTTCTTGCATCTGACATAGTGCATAATTACCAAAAGCATTCTGAAGAGAAAAAAAAACTCCTTACTTAATGATTAGACTATGCCCTGAGGGTGATCCACCTTCTTCTTGTACTAATGACCAAGGCCAAGTGCCTCCAATTAGCCTTTAGCTTCATCAATTGAGAAGGTGTGGTAGCCTAAGAATATAGTCTTGGCACCACTAACATCACTAAGCAATGAGAGTGAAAGGTAAGAAGAATGTCTCACACATGTAGATATTGAGAAGTAGAATGTAGGAAAGAATAAAAGAATGGAGATATATGACTTAATAGAATATTAAAAGCACCCTAGTTATGTCCCTATGGATCCTAAGCACATAAAACACATAATGGATGAGATCTTTGATGACTACTAAGCCATAGTTATGCATATGGTAAGAGATGATGTTTGGAAGTAGAACATCAACATGATATATTTTGACATAGATGATGATGATCTATGAAATGAGTCTCTAGAGATTCATGTGATTGAGGCTAGGGATTTATTGTAAAAGGAACAATATCAAGTATTTGATAAATAAGATGTTGTAGTTGAGTAAGGTGACACATTAGGCCTAACTCAATGGATGCTACATCAGTTAAGAGAGAAAGATCATCAGATCAATTGTATAGAAAGGAGAGTTCAAAAGTTGATGTCAGTAGAACTGGCTCTCCAAGGTTAAGCTCCAATACTATAATTGACACTAGTTGAGGTGGAGAGACCAGAGGTAGTGCATTTAGTTAAGAACAATAAATCCATTATAATAGTAGTTGAGGATACGAGTAACTTGCATATAAAAGGTGAGAGCTATCTAGTAGTGAGTGAAATAGTAGTTAAAATAGGATTTAGCACAAACCCAAGAGACCTCATTAGTTCTAAAAGGTAGAGCTTATTCAAAGGAATATAACATAGTTCAATACCCTAAAGGGTTTATGCAATAATATTTTAAATTATTTTGATGGCACTGGAAACCTTACACAAGATATTGTGCATTCCAAGGCTATTTGTTGCAATATTATAGTAATTGATGTATTATTATTCAAACAAGTAGTTAGCAGCTTGATTGAGGTGGCATTTAATTGGTAAATTGAGTTTCCTAATGGCTCAGTGAAGATCTTTATAGAGTTAGAGTAGCTGTTTATTAAAAGGTTTGTAGAAGCCTAGTAAAGGTGATAGTGAGGGACTTGCTAGTGGAAAAACATAAATTCAACAAGTCCCAATTAGATTACATTCTTAGGTGGAGGAATCTCAGCATGATGTACACGCTAGTTCCAAGGGATTTTCCTAAAAAACATATGTGGACTAGTTACATTTATGCTCAAGGGGTTCACCATCAAGAAATTTGAGAAGTTGTCAAGCAAAGCCACCAACCTTTAAGAAGAGGCCAAATAGTAAACATTTTTAGATCAATCAGCTAAGCCAAAGCCATAAAAGGTGTTTGAGAAAAATCCTTGGGTTGTCTTTGTAGTATATAAAGGGAAGTAACCCATGAGAGTGCAGTTAGAGAGACTTAGACTATAACAACTTCCACTTAGACTTTCACCCCCATGGTTATAGTAGCCTTAACAATTCTTCCAACTAGTAGGTAGACCATTCTCAACCATCTCTAAACATTTAAGCAATACATACCCCTTTAAAAAAGAAGTGGTTAAGAAGATATTTAAAAATCTAATGAGAAGCCATATGTAGAATTTCCTAAGCCCTAGAGGCTAAAAAAATTGGATAAGTGTGATGATCCTAACTATTGCCCCTAACACTGCTTGTTTTGGCACACTATAGAAAAGAACATTACTTTCAAGAACTAGTTGTAATTGTAAGCTTGGAGCTATAGTGATCCTTAAAGAATACTTAGTAGAATGTGAGGTAGGATCTATTAAGGTAATATTTTGTGGATCATTTGATCCTTTGAAATCGTAGATGGTTTGCATATCTCTTTATCTAAAACTTCTAAAAAAACCATCTCTAAAGTCAAAAAAATTTCTCTGAATGTACTTAAACTAGACCAGACCTCCACTCCACAGGTAGGTCTACAAGTTCTAAGGATAACTCAGAGATGGGCGATACCAAATGCAAATCACTAGTGGAGATCTAGACATGGAGGGCACATCAACTAGCAACATGAGGAGCATTATTACAATGGATAGGGGCATCAAGCCTTTCATGCTTATCACTTTGTATGATTTCTATTTTATTTAAAAACTAATAAAATAATAAAGAGGATTATGCATATGCCTTATTTATTTATGATGAGTATGACTCAAATGACTTAAGCAATCAATATCTAAATAAAGACAATTTCAATAATAATTCTCATGATAATAATCACAAAAATCAAGATAAATCCTAAAATGATTCTGACCAATCTATCCCACATAGATGATACCACCATTTTAATTTCTTAGGGTGTCTCTATTAAGATGGAGTTAAATTTTTTAAACTTAGATGATCCCATAAGAGAAGCTTTGGGTACCACTGAAGAAAAGGTAACCCCACTATGATCCCTCCATCAGAAGAGATTATAAATGACTACCAAAGATGAAGGAAAGTGGGTTGTTGGCTTTAGTGATTATCCCCACTATGATCCCTTTAGAGGATGTGTTTGTGGACAACTAGTCTAAAGTGGACTAGAAAATTTTAGCTCATTTGATGAAATTTCCAACCATTCTTAGCATATATGATGCCCTGATCTTATTCAAGGACATGAGAGAGTCATTAATAAAATGCGAGTAGATCCAGAGATTTCCTTAGCCTAATTGGCATCTATATTTACAAATTTTGGAAGAAGAATGCTACTTCAAGGAAGTTCAAAGAGTTACCTCTTTGGATGAAGGTCCACTCTTGGGGATAATAGACCACAACCATCAACTATACATTTCTATGAATATGAATGACTTCAGACTTTCTAGAGTGCTTGTTGATATGGGTGCAACGATCAATATATTGTGCATAAAAACCCTTACTTATTTGATATCAGTAGACTAATTTTAGACAAAATTTTGTTGAGAGGATTCAATAAGCAAGGCGAGAGAACATTAGGTTCAATTAATTTATTATTATAGTGTAGACTGAAGCAAATTCCACATCGTAAACTTAGACATATCTTTCAATTCCATAAAAATAAGATGACATAGAGGAAAAATTTATGACACCACATAGATTTAAGAATTTCTTATTTAGATGTTCAAACACATCATTAGTGGATAAACATATTATCTTGGAAGATAAAATGTTATCTTATAATAGATTTGATCACTTAATAAAAGGCTCTTAAGGTTAAGGGATTTTTAATGTATCAAAGAGTTTTCCCCTGAACTACATGGAAAATAAAACATGATTTATTTTAAATTGGGTTCATGGTTCCCCATAAGGGCAAACCCTTATAGTTAATTACATCTTAGGAATGAAGGATCTCTTTCTAAGAATACTCTCGATTAAAGAAATAATCTATTATTTCTATGGATTTCTAAGTTGGTCTTCAAAGAAAATGTTATTTGGAATTTCAAAAGGGAACGATCCAAAATGAAAAGAGTTATTTTTAGATGCAAATTGGGATTAAGTAGGAAATGTTTATTGATACTGGGATTCCTAGTAAGAATTTCAACTATCCTATTATTGGGCTTTAAATTTTAAGTTAAAATTTTATTAGAAATCTAGGACTTATATTTTAACAACACAATACTACTGAAATACCTAGGGTTTAAAACTTACTCTAATAAGAAGCTTCAAAATGTAAGTCTATAAGTGCTTCTAACACAAGTCTTTCTCTTATTAAAAGAAATGAACTTATCCTTAACTCTTTTGGACTTATAACCTACCTAGAAGAGTTACCAGCTAACAACACCTAAGCGAATTTTAAATCGATGATGTCAAGTCTCATGTATGCAATGGCTAGGCTATTGTATTTTAGGAAAGAATCTAAGAACCTAGACTCACTTCATAATCCCTAGGATCATGTAGGGTATGATATGCACTAACTAATGCACATTTTCCAGCTTTTAGATGTTTTGACTCATGATTCAATTAGAAGTAGTCATGGGCTAAATTAAAAAGAGAAGGCAAACTTCCCGAAGAAGGTGGTCATCCTCAAAGGTCAGATGCTAGAGTTAGAACAATATGCTAACATGGTTCATAAAAGCTAATTGTTTCTAGTTACTTTTAAGTTTTTCTTAGGGCTTTAATTTATGTGTAAAGTTTCAAGTTTCTTTATTTTTTATTTCACTTATTTAGATTTATATTGGGTAGAAAATTTTGTTTTCTTAAGAACCTAATATCCAGGCATTCATAAGAGAAAGCACAACATAGAATGAAATCTAGAAAGGTTGGTTGATTCTATTGTGCAGCCAAAATAAATCAAGCTAATTTAAAGTAAAGAACAAGCCATTATGGATTGGTACAGTTGTACACCCCAAAAGAAAGAGAAAATGGACAGCCGAGCTTTGCTCTTATACAACCTGGCCTAAAACTATAAGTTTTGATCTATGGGGGTCTTTTTTCTAGGATCGTCTCCTTTTTTAGGGACCTCCATTAGGCTTTACAGGGGACCTCTGCACCTATCTACTGGTAGTGTCAACTCCTACTATTCTTAAACCCCATAGATCCTAACTTAATTCTAAGCTTAAATTATATTTTAAATTTCAAAAATAAATTCTAAGACCTGCAAAATAAACATTACAAAATTGCAAATAGCACACCAACAATTATAATTGTAAAAATATGAGCTTTGTATTAGTTGCTTGCTAAGCCCACCTGTCCTATTGGGCTAAAGGATTTATTCAGCACCTGCAATCAAATGATAATTTTATTATTTAGTATAATAAACCCTTTAGCATAGCCCCTATAGAAGATATCATTAGTTCTAAAAGAATGTCCTACTATCCAGTCTAATGGGCAAACAATCCTAGACATCCTGTATAAAATAGTACACAATAAAATAAGAAAAATATCACATCACATCACATCATAGAACATTATAGATTGACCTAACTTAAATCTAAGGTCGGTGACCTAACATTCTAGTGTGTGAAGAAAATGGGTTAATGTGGTAAGACTGTATTAGGTCTTTTAAGTTCAAGTTTTATTTTAATTTTAAGGTTTATTTTTGGATGATTTTTAGCTCAAATGATTTAATGATTTGTGATTATTTTTTTCATTTTTAGATTCATTTTTTTATGAAAATGCATTCTAAGTTTCCAAGAATGAAGAGTAAAATAGATTCCACTTTAGGTGGAACCCATTCTATTCAACATCCTAAATCCTAATAGAATGAAGCCTTCACTCTAAGATGAAGGTTCATTCCAAAGGTCTAATTAAGATCTTAAGTATCTTAATTAACCTCCTTTGGATTCATTTAAATAATTTGAATTGAGTTTAGTTCTATGAATATTTTTAAATTTTTTTTGAATTCTTCTTTTCATTTATTCCTTTCACTTAATGTTTAATTGATCATATCTTAATTTGGTTTATTTCTTTAAGATATGTTTCTTTAATCAAGTTTAATTAAGGTTCATTCATGTTTTTATAATTTGATTTAAATTGGTTTCATTTTAAGTCTAATTCACTTGTTATTATAGTTTGAGTTTTATGATTTGATTTTGTGTAATTCATTTGATTAGATTCATTTCGTTTATTTGATTTGTATTATTTATTTAACTTAGAGTAATTAGGTTTATTTATCACATTAGAGTTTACATTATTGCAATTTACTTTGATGTAATTTTCAATTTGATTCTACTTATTTGATTCAAATTGATTTTATTATTTATTTTATTAATGTTTATGTCCATTTAATTTGTATTTATTTAATTTGAATTATGTTAACCTAATACATTTAGGTTGATGTTTTAATCTAATCTTAATTTGAATTGATTATATGTTAGGATTCCATTAATTGATTTATCATGAATTTACTAATTTATTAACTTTAAGGTTTTGCATTTTCAATGGTTTCTGTTAAACCCTAAGTTTATAATTAATCAAATTCTTTGACTTAGAATGCTAGAAAATTGTCCTTAGGTGTTCTGATGACGAAGATATTTCAGATTATTTTATGAATTTTTATAATTTGTTGCAATTTTCTGATTTATTATTTCATGTAAATCAACCTAGAGATTGGAAATTCAATAACTTCCAATTAAGAGGTCAATTAGCCTTAAAAGTTTTATAGGAAGTGAGGTTCTTCGTCAATTTAAGTTTCCTAAAATTTCATCCTAATCAGATATATATTTTAAGACTAATTAAGATTTTAATTATTTCATTAAAACTTAAATTTAGCTTAATTTATAACAATTACTTAGGAGTTTAATTTTTCTTGAATTCCTCTCTAGAAGATGTATCCATTGAGGGTTTATTCATAATTTTCAGAATTTTGGTTAATTTAATATGGTTTTTCTAAGTTCAAATTAATTATTTAGATTACTTAATTCAATTAATTAATAAATTAAGTGATTTTGTGTCTTACTAATTTTCAGGGCGTTTTAATAATGTTTTTAAATTTACAATGGCATGTTATGTTGATTTAATTTATTTATATGATTTTTCATAATTTACTTTAATTATTATTTATTCATTTCGTTAAAATTAGGTTTTGGGATTAAAAATTCATTATCTTGAAATTTATTTTAAAAAATCATAAAAAATTTCTATGAAGTTTATTTTAACCTTAATTTCATTTTCCCAAAGTTTCAAATCATTAGGATTAATGGATTAGAATTAATTTATGTTTGATTATTTTTATTTAAGGTCAAATTAATTCAAAATTACTCTAATAAATTTGTGGATTTTAATTTTAATGGATTCCTCTCACTAAGATGAATCTATAGAGCCCTTATTTGCATTTTTCGATGTATATTTAATTTATTATAATTTTTTTTAAAAGATTTTAACATTTTATTGTATTTCTTAAAATAGAAAATCATGATATTCATCTTTAACCACATCTGCCACATGGCGCTGCTTTACACATGGCGTCATGCCATTTGATGATGCAAGGTCCACGTAGATCCCCCGTTAAGAAGGCAACATACGTTGTTTTGATTCGGGTCATCTGATCTTCAATTAGACGGCTCTGATGCTTCCACAAGTTTCTTATAGGGGTTTTAATCCATTCGTCTAACTAAATCTCAGCCACCTGTTTCTAATAGAAGGAAAAAACATCATGGATTTTCTCCCCCTCCTTCCGTCGAGTAACCGTGAGTCATTGACTCTTTGGGATTGATCGCCAGTGATTAGAGCAATGAAACTGTGCAATTTTGATTGTAAAATAATCAAGGAGATTTACAATCAATCTATGTGGAATGATCTCAATGGAGATCTCCTTTCCTTCATAAAGGACCAAACTAAAAGCTTAAGAGTGTTAATTAATGTCGTATTCTGCCGAGCATTTCAATGGGAGCATTTCTTAGGAAAATAAATGGGCGGGTGAAGGAATTTGACCATGGAAGGTAGTGGAATGGTTGAGATCTTTCTCCTTCTTTTTCCATGGTGATGGCCACTTAGAGTTGGGGTGATTGGTTGTCTCAAACATGTCCAGAGGTGCTAAGATGGATAAGCAAAGAGGATTAGGGATTGGGGGAGTTGGATTTGGTTTCATGCTCTCCTTGCATGCCATGGCATATTCCGTTATTTTACATTTTAGTTGGGATTAGTTTAGTTGCTTATACTTGTTGTCAAATACCCTTAACCCATCGTAGGATGGGTTTGATTCAAGCTTAGGTTCATTTGGTGTTTAATTATGCCATTCAGAATTAATTTAATTTTAAGTGTTTTAATCATGTTTCACTTGATTGATTTGTTTTAGGTTTGGGTTTAAATCATTATTAATTGCCCAAAGAATAATTAGGAATTTATTTAGCCCATGCCACATGAGAATTTAATTCAATTCTGATTCAATTTGACCCATTTTGACTTAAGTAGGTTAAGTTGTACTTAATTGAGTCAAATAACTAATTTTAACTTAATTAAATTATATTCAAACTTCAATCATTTTTAATCACATATATGAGATGGTTTGGAGTGATCAAGTTTTTTCTGTTTTCAAGTTGATTTCAATTATGACCCATTTAACGCAAATTGGACTTAAGGGGTTAAGTTTGGGTTCATTTGGGCCAAATGACCAAATTGGTCAAATTGGTCCTAATGATGGATTTAATTACGTTTTATTACCATTTCCAAGTGATTTTAGGCAAATAAATTGAGTTGGTTTTGGGTTGATTTGAGTTTGAACCTAATCGGGCTCATTTACGCTCATTTAGGTCAAATGATCTATTTAGCCCAATTAAAGCCTTATTGGATTTATATTCTTTAAATTCATGTTTAGACATGTTTATGTTATCATTTAAATTTTTTGGAATGATTTTATTTGATCAAATTTTGGTGGGTTGAACTTTGACTTGGTGGGACCCACATAAATCAAACCCATGACAAATGGGTTGACCACTATTTGACTTTAATTGGGATTTTATTTCATTAATGTTCATATTATGATTTCATACTTTTCATTTGCTTTGATTTGGATTTATTTTGATTTTGCTTGAATTATTTTTGAATTTAATTAATTTTGAGTTGAATAAGGTAATTAGGTTTACCACCTTAATCACCTTGCTTTAAGCTCACTTAAATCCAATTTTCAGTTGAAATGTGTTCTTATTTAATTTATGTTTGAGATTTGGGTTGTGTCTACCTAAATCTATTAGGTTAGATCAAACCCAGGGAGGATGCACTAGGTTACTAGGTGTAGTGTTCTAAGTGTTTAATTAAGAGGCTCCTAATCTAGAATTAGATGTCCTAATTATTAATTTCAGAAATGATGTTAACCTCATCCAAAAATGAGGTCAACATACACCTTTTTTAATTGACCAATGCATTAAATGTCTACGTAATGGAGTAGAGTATTGCATCATAGGTGACTTGAAAACCATTCTCGATGCACGAGGTTGGGATATATAAGGATGTGGCCTACTACCTCCCTAAAATTGAACAATCTTCTCTAGGGATGTTCAAAATAGCACAAAAAAATCCTATAAATAAAAAAAATGAAAAGAAAAAGAAGAGAGAAATGAAAGAAAAGCAAAAGAAGAAAGAAATAATGAAAGAAAAAAACATGAAAAAAATTGGGGAAGGAAGTAGCTCTAAAAGTTATCATTTAGTTACATCTTACTGAGATGCCTTTAGTAGACAGAGGACAAGAATAGGAAGACACTGGGCTAACATGAGAGGAGGGAGATTAACATTCCTATTAACCAGTAGAGGCCAACTCATGATACACATTAACTTTGAATCCAATTTAAAAGATGAGTCATATGTATTAGTTTAGCTATCTTGAAGAGTGAGATTACACTAGCACTAGAAGCAGATAGCAATGAAGAAAGAGTACCCAAGCAATAAAGTAATTTGTCTAAATCATCCTTGTTTTAGAAAATCAACTAATATGTGAGCACTTTAAATCTAACCACACCATCATTGGATGTTGTTAAGAGTTTAGTAGTCAAAGATACACCATAATTGAGTGAAGATTGTAAGTTGTAAAAGATTATAACAAAAACAATCGCAAGTATTTGCTTATAATGTAAGGGATGTTTAAATTTTTCACCTTTCAGTAGTAGTGGTAAGTTTCTATTTGGTGAAGTTAAGAAAATTAATGTTTCTTATAGAGCACCTTTCTCAACTAAAATATCAGCAGATTACCTTCCATATGAATATGACTAGTGGTGAGAGTATCATATACGCTTGATCTTCTTTAAATCGTATAGTTCCAAGGCATGAAGTCATTGCCTTTAACTCCACAAATTTTAAGAAGAACTTTAGAGTTTGTTTCATACCATATGTAGGATAAACTTAGGGAGCTTGCAATTATGTGTGTAGTAAGCCAGGCTAGCAATTCAATATGGAGAGTATTATAAGCAAACAATGCATGAAAAAGAAGAAAATACACTTTTCCTTATGGTTTCTAAAGACACCTCCAATCCTAGTCTAATTAGATGGACAAATCTAATTGCCATTAATATTTAACTTGATGAAGTCCTTAGGTTGTTTCTTTCATTGGAAAAGTAACCAAGAAATAACAGATGGTTTTGCAAATTGAGATTTATGCAAGCAAGCATTATTCTATGGGTTTTGCTGTTTGTTACATCCATTTGTAAAATTATTTGATATAACCTCTTATCAACAAAGGTCTCATCAATTTGTTCCCGACATTGTCATCAATTGCATTGAGTTGTTTTACACTAGCCACTCGACATCCTCCATCTAATGATCATCGTTTGGCCATTTGAGAGTTGGGACACATAGATTATTAGCCTAGTTGACCCACTTTCTCTTAGGGTCGTAGGTTCATTCTTGGGACAACTATCTACTTTTCTAAGTGGGTAGAAGCAAATTATTTGAGAGAGGTCTGCGTCGCGAATAAGTGTCTTTATAGTTCTTTACAAACATAATATTAGGATTCAAATTGTCCCACCCATATCCAATAATGGTACTACCTTCAAAACCACCAAAATCAAAAACTTTGCTAAATGACACAACATAGATTAAAGGTACTAAACAATTTAATACCTTCAAACAAATGGATTAGCTAGCCCATCAATAAAATTACCATCTAAATCCTAAAGAAGACACTTGATGAGAACAAATGACAATGACATGAGAAGTTGGTCGAGACCTTGTAGGCTTATCACACTACATGCAGAGCTCTGACTTAGTCCATCCTATTCTCCTTAGTCTATGAGTCTAAAGTTGCTCTCACTTTAGAAGTATAACTCCCCTAATTAAAGATCATTATTAATAGTTGAATCATAATTGAGTAGAACATTAAGTCACAATTGAAAGGGCTCAAAGATCTTGAAGAAAATTGTCTCCAAACCTAATAAATCTCAAACTATACAAAGCTCATATGGTTCAAGATAATGATAAATTAGTCATCGCAAAAACTTTGTAAGTTGGAGAACTAGTCTTAGTTTTTAAAAGACTAATTATTGCACATTAGAGGTTGGGCAGCAAGTTTGATCCAACATGGGACGGACCTTCAACGTAGAACATGTTTATCAAGGAGGATTATATAAATTGACTAACTATAAAAGTGAATGCCTAATGTTTCTTATCAATGCGTATTATTTAAAGAAATACTGTGCATAATTATACTAGAAAATAAGTTTCATCAATAAAGTTAATTTTTTGTGGTACATTATGTCAACATGTACTTTGACTAGGTTTGAAATCTTCAATAAATAAATGTTAATCTTAGATATTCTTATATTCTAACAAAATATGTTCTACCAAATCAAAATTCAATCAAAATTGAAACCATCTCCAAAATAATCATCAAAATTAAAATTTAATTTTTATAATTCATCATTAACCTAAATCATTCAAGTGAATTTCAATCAATCACTTATCTAGGATATAAGTAAGAGAACCCATGTGGAATTATTGCTATTACATTCACTCTAGTGTGATCATGATAGGTGTATGAGAACTTAGGCAACATGTTGTTCGGATTGTCACAACTAAGATAGGTGTAAGAGTTTCTAGACTACATCCTTTTGAGTGGAGTTATATTAATTTACTGTGGTTCATTATAAGAGAACCGTATCAACATTCTTTCCTATTAGCATTATGAGATAGGAGTAAGAGATCCCAAGTGGCATTCTTTAAAGGAAAATAAAGTTTAGATTAAGAAAACCCAGGCATCATCCTTTCCCCATCAATACATTTTTGAATAAGTGTAAAAGATCTTATTTGACATCATACCTAGTGTATTTACCATATTATAGTGTGGATTGGTGTAAGAAAACTTAGATGGTATCCTTTCCCACTAGCACACCTAGATAGGAGTAAGAGATCCCAAGCAACTTTCTTCTTAAGAAAATTTCTTTTAGTATAATAATGATAGAGCAAGAGAACCAACAGCTTCTTTTCTTGATTAGTACATTTAGAACATGTGTAAAAGTCCTTGGCAACATCTTCTTAAGTAAAATTATTTTGACTAGTGCTTGAGATAGGATTAAGTCCCCATTTCCATCCTCTTTTATGTATAGTCACTCTATAATCTTAAGGCATCTTTCTAGAGTTAGCAAGCTTAGGTAGGATCAAGTCATTCAAACCCATCTTAGCTTAATTTACCCTCAAATGTAGAGTAACCTATCATTAAAAAATCCTTATTTATTTTCTTAATGTAGACTTTAGTAGATCCAAGTCACAAATTTCTAAGATTATGCTCAAAATCCAAATATGCAAATCAAGCCCCTCTTACATAATTCATACCTACCAATTTTTGTTTGAGTTATAATAGGTTTTATAATGAAGCCTTTAAACTCATTACTAAAATCTAAATCAAATATTCCAAAATCATGTTACAAGAAAATATGAGCCCTAAAATTCCAAAAATTACAAACTAAATCCAATTCAATTTTCAAAAGTGTTGTAAGAACTATCACTTGCAACTTGAGATCTAGTTGACTAGTTCAATCAAAACCAATACATGTGGTGTACTTAGCTCAATCGGCCTCACATATTGGTGATCCATTTGTTAACCTCACCTTTAGTAAAATTAAGACACACTCCTCTTATTAGTTGTAAAGATCCTATCCTAGCATAAAATTCTCACATGTCATTAAGGCCCTCATAGTGACTAGTGGGACACTAAAGCCAAAATAAATCCAAACAGATTAAACCCAAGGGTTAGCCGCATTAGGTTAGTTGGAACCACCTTGCCCTATATGGTGCAAACAAACTTATGCACTCCTAAAAAAACAAAATTGAATCAAATGAACTTTAACACTAAATATAATATAATTGTAACGAAACCTAACCTATAGGTCTCCAACTGGGGTAATTGGACTAATGGACCCCTTTGAGCTATTTAGGTCACCATGAACCCAAACACCCAAATCAAATAAAAATTGATACAAAGCTATTAATTGAAAAAATTCTAAATAGAAATTACACCCATTTAAAGCTTAATTGAAACCCAATTTGGTTAAATGACTCACTTAGCCCAACTTAATGCAATTGGATCTTAATAGGATAAATCCAAATAAAACTCAAAATAATGGACCCATGCTGGCCAAGATTGAGTTGAATAGGTCACATTGAGCACAACATAACTTATCCTAATCTAAATATCACAAAAACTAGCTTTTGCCAGACTAAGTGAGCTAACCCAAGTTTGACCTAGTTCAAACCAACTTAAGGTGAATCAATGGTCCAATTTAGGACAAATACCCAAAATAGAAAGGTCCACTCTCCACTTTTGGCTTGGGTAGCTACCCAAACATTACTTAAACTTAGTTAAGCTGACCCAACCTATCCAAAGCTGGTTTTCCTAGCCATTAACTCAAGAAAAATACAAAGCAATGGTTCACCCACCATGAAGCATCCCTTTCATATACTATCCCCATACTTTGCTAGCCTCTAGGAGACTTTTAGATGGCTAGTCTCAACCATTTTGTGCTTAGCTTATTGATTGACTACCACTCCATGGCTGCACCAAGCCCAAATTTTGATTCACATGGGGTGCTTCACACATTATGAATGGAGAGGAGTTTAAGCACTTGAAACAATCACAACAACCTAACCTTAATCTCCAAGCACTCTGAGAGCCTTACTTCATTGAGAACCTAACTAAGCAATCCCCCTCCCTTTATGAGCTTGAAAACTTTTAGTTAAACTAAATTCTGGTGAGCTACAACAATGTAGTGATCTCTGAAGTAGCCAGAAAGGAAACTTTAGTTAGAGATTTATATCTATGTGGAAAAGCTTAGCATCTTGATTCCATAAAAAATTAGCTCTAGTGAGGTATTTCTTGATAAACATAGAAAAACCCTAGGACCTCAAAGTTTTTGAAATGCAATCAATCGATTTGAAAATCAAACCAACCTTCACATTTTTTTTTACTTTTGATTCTTTTAAAGGTAAAAAAAATTGAGATTGAGCATTGAATCACTCAGATCAATCCCCCCATGGCAGATGACTCTACCTCTCGCTAGCGATTGGGAAGGCAATCTTCATGCCAACCATTCTATCTGATTCAAATAGACATCCATGATTTTATTTCATGGTAGAATGTAATTCGATCTTTTTAGGATAACAAGAGAGTTTGGACCATCATATCTTTGATCAGATCACTCAAATCAAATTGCTTGTATCATCATCTTTGTAAGCAACATGTGGTACATGGATCTAGTGAATTAGAATATGTCATGTGTAAAGAGCGTGCCATGCTATTTGCATCATGGTTAAATAGAAAAATAGAATTTAAAATGATTTAAAAATGTCAAAAACTTCTAAAAATTATAGACAATCAAATATGTATCCAAAATTTTGATTAACCCCTCTCTTGAAAGAAGATTTATAAAGGAATCTAAAGAATATATAAGCCCAAAATTTGATGGGTAATCTAAGATTAGTTATGGTTTATTTGAAAATCTCAATTTTAAAATTAATCCTCTTGAAATTTTTAGTATGTGTTCTTAAGGATGTTCTCTAGTGTTATTAAAACTTTCAATGGATTTGGTTATGTGGATCTTAAGTTATTAAATTTTGAAGCCCTAATAATTAATCTAACACAAGAAGTTATTATAAAATTTTAAAATTTTTTCAAAAAAAAAATCATATTAATTCTTGAATACATTTCTTTAACACAAAGTAACTTATAAAAATACATAAGTTCTCTAATTTTAATTTAACTACAATATCAAAAAAATTAAAGTTAATTAAACAGTAATTAATTAATTTAACTATATAAAGCTTCAAAATTCCATATTAAATTACAAAAAATCCAAATAAAAGCAAATAACCTCTTTTGGGACTCAACTTTTAAAGAGAACCAATGAAATTAAAGGCCCTAAGTTATATTTGGTATATTGGGTGTAGCTCCGGTGGTAGATAAGATTAAAGAAAGTCGCCTTAGATGGTTTGGCCACATAAAATGTCGGCCGTCCGATGACCCGGTTAGGAGAGTAGATGCATTAGATTTGCCTTATGTTAAGAAAGGTAGTGGTTGACCTAAAAATACTTGGTTAAGATGTATAAAAAATGACCTTAGTATACTTGAATTAAATGAGAATTTGACACGTAATAGGACACAATTGAGACGAAGGATTCATATAGTCGACCCCACTTAGTGGGATAAAGGCTTGTTGTTGTTGTTGTTGTTGTTGTTGTTATATTGGGTGTAATTTGAACTTGATTAAAAATGTACTTTTCTAATTACTCATAAGATATAACTCTAAATGCTTTTAAGCTTTTAGGATGTGTTTTACATGTAATTATCTAGCACCATGATTTTTGTAATTATTTTTGAACTTAACATTTAATGAATTATTTAAGTATTAGCGTTAATGTGTAAAAATGGCTTAATTAATTAATTTAAAATTATAAATTTAAAATTATAAATTATAACTTATTGGTGTAAACCATTTTGAGAAATAGAGAGGACCAAAAGGTGAATGCCAAAAACTTTTGATCATCATTATGTAAAATAGTCACATTAATTGACTAATCAATATACTTATAAATTTAAAAATTCATAAATAATTTAAAATAAATTCAATTAATTGGGGAATTTCATTGATGATCCTAGAGACTAATATAAAATCTTATAGAATTATGTATACAAATTTTGAATAAATATAACTATATTTTATTGGGGTTAATGTGTAAAAATGGCTTAAATAATAAATTATAAATTATAAATTATAAATTATAACTTATTGGTGTAAACCATTTTGAGAAATAGAGAGGACCAAAAGGTGAATGCCACAATTTTTGATCATTATTAGGTAAAATAGTCACATTAATTGACTAATCAATCTACTTATAAATTTAAAAATTCATAAATAATTTAAATTCAATTCAATTAATTGGAGAATTTAATTGATAATCCTAGAGACTAATGGAAAATCTTATAAAATTTTGTATACAAATTTTGAATTAATATAACTATATTTTAAAATTATATTTAAATATTATTTAAAGTGTACAAAATTATAAACATTATCAAAATAATCAAGATCCAAGGTATCCCTCTTATTACTCTAAGTTAGAGAAAAAATTTTGTATTATTTTAAAAAAATTTTAATTTTAATTTTATTTTCTTAAGAAAAAATTAAATAAAATACAATACATAGTAAAAAGTTTTAAAAATCTACAAAATTCTTATGGGATTTCCTTGAGATTATCTTTGGCCTTAAAAAAATATTCACCTCAATAACATCCCACCTTATTTTAGTATTTAGGATTTCCAATCCTTGACTAAAGAATTCCACCTTATCTTTGGCAAGTGAACACCAAACTCAAAACTAAAAGGAATAAATCTCATATTCAAATAAATAAAATTTAGAGTTCAAGTATAAAACAAACTAAACCAAAACTCCATGATCATAACTAAGTCAATCAAGTTGGGTCAATAGGGTCTAACCTAGTCCAAATAGGTTAAGTGAATTCAAACACCACTAAATTAAAAAAAATGAGTAAAACTTATAATGAAACACATTTGAACTAAAATTTAAACTCGATTAATTTCTAATTGGATTAATTGGGTTACTTAACCCAAATTAACACAATTAGGATCCTATTGGGATAAATTCAAATCAAATCAAAATCAAATTAAATCAATCTAAAAGCTTAATTGAACACAAATCAAAATCTAATTGGGGCTTAATTTGGCAAATTATGTAATTTGACCTAAAATGTCCTATATGGGTCCCACTAAACATTCATCAAATCCAATCAAAATTAAGTCAAATTAAACTTTCTTAAAGGCTCAAAATCATTATACTAACTTAATTAAGCCCAAATATAAATCCAAGTGAGGCCTGATTTTACTAATTAGGCCACAAAATAGAAATAGACCTAAATAGGTCACATTGAGCCAAAATAAAATTAAATTAAAATGAAACCAAATGGGCCCTCCAAATCACATTAAACACATGATTGAACTCAACCCAACCTTTTTTTGAGTCCAATCTAACCTATTTGGTCAATGGACCCAAGTCAACCCAAATTAATCTAATTAGGCCATTTTGAGTTAAATCCAAAATTATTCCAAATCAATTGCAATCTATCAATCTTGAACCAAATAACTCACCAATCATAATTGAAGTTCAATCTAAATTTAAATTGATCAATTTAACAAATTGTCCTAACCCAAAATCAATTGAGTTAGCCCATACTCAAAGCCATCACATGAAGTTAAAATTAGACTTTAACACACTGAAACCTTTCCAATACCCTCCCTCTTGAGCAATTATTTTAGCCTTAAATAACTAGAGAGGATGTCAAAGGAATGAGAATAGAATATCACAAAAATCTAGGAAAGGTCCAAAATTTCAAATTTCTTCATGCCCAAACCACTTGAAAAGTAGTAATTTTGAAAAATATGCCAATCTTCTCCTCCCCTTTGGCTGGCCACCCATGCCACCATTAATGAAAGTTGGGTGGACCATATTGAAAATAATACCTCGAAGCCCTTCAACCCCATTTGAAGCTTTACACACCTTTATGAAGCTCTAAGAGGGGGGTCAAACCAAACTTTTCTCCCATTCTCCCATGCACTCTATCCCAAAAAACAACAAGCTCCAATGAAAGGTAGTAGTTTAGATAGAAATGTTTAAGGTAGAAATATAATTGTACGATCTACTCACCATAAAAATCATAACACT
The DNA here is from genome assembly GCA_021442155.1 of Cymbidium sinense. NCBI lineage: Eukaryota > Viridiplantae > Streptophyta > Magnoliopsida > Asparagales > Orchidaceae > Cymbidium > Cymbidium sinense. The sequence goes on from CM038229.1 coordinate 33,382,636, forward strand.
AAGGTGAAAGATATAATTTTTAAACCACATTGGATAGTTTTGGTAAAATAATTAATATAAAATTTTAGAGTTTACAAAAATATACTAAATTAGTTTAAAGCATCTTTTTCAACATTAGAGACCCTAAAAGATTAAATAGGCTCATGAGATTTGCTTAAATAAAATGATTAAAACCATCAATCTTAATTATCACACTAAAACTTTAAATCCAAACTTAAATTAATCTAATGTTAAAGAAGATATAAAAAAGATTAAATAAGAATCACAATAAATAGAATATTCAACTAAAGAAAAAGGAAATTGTAAGTAAACCTTTTTTGATTCTAGTATTCAAAGAGGAAATTTATAAAATAGAAGAGCTAAACATTAGCAAAAGGATTAAAGATTAATTAAGAACATAATACAACTTTTATTAGTGAGATTATTAATAAAATATAAGTTTATTCATGATGAAATATTAAAGAATATCATTCACTTTTAATGACTTTCTTGAATACTTCTTACTAACCTATGGTTAGGAGCGTCAATTTGAGTTGGTGTTTTGGGTTTGAGTTTGACCCAAAGTTGACCCAATTTGAATAGGCTAGATGCAAACCCAACTTATTTATTAAACATATCAAAAACCTTAAACCAAATCAAACTCGATTGATGACCCTAATATGACCCGAATGATCTAAGTATACATGCATCCTATGCTAAAATTGGGTCATAATCAAGTTTGTTGACCTTTCTTTTGGAGTGAGAATTCATCTTTCCCATCTTAGATCTAGAAACCCTCTAGACACTTAGATTTTCCTAGTCATAGGACACTTCTAGCGACTAAGGGAACACTAAATCCAAGCTTAGAAACTTAGGAAGGCATACCCTAAGCTTAAGTTACACCTTAGGAAAAATAGGACTTACCTATCCTATGAGCTAAACCAAGACCCTTGCTTGTCCACTCATCCAAAAACAACTTCAAGCTAACACAACCAACCTCAATTGAATCTTTGTTTTATATCCAAGCTCCAAGCCAAATTGGCTTAAGCCCTAACCTAAGTTAATTCCACCATGATCCTATGGATCCAACCCAAAACCCATTCAAACAAAGTCTAACCCAAATTGATTTTCACAAAAGCACTCCAACAATTCAATAGATCATTTCAAACTCCCCCAATACTTACAATCAAACCAATTGAACCAAATGAATCCAATTAACAAGTTAGTCCATTTAACCCAAAAAGGTCTAAATGAGCCAAAATCAAATCAAACCCAAATCATTTGCAATCAAGGCCACCAATCAACCTTAAATCCATCATGGAACTCTTCTCAACACCCAAATCAACCCAACCAACCCAATTGATCCACTTGACCCAAAGTGGCCTAAATGACCAAATTGACTCAAACTTTAAGTCAACTCAAATTAGATTGAATCAACCCATTCAATCTCCTCTATAATGATTATTGATCATCCTTGATTGCCCAATTGTATTTAATTAGGTCAAACCAAATCAATTTGTTCACTTGATCCAAGTTTACCCAATTAACCCATATGGACCAAATGAGCCAAATCTCATTCCAACCATGATTATTTGCAATCAATGAAATCCATCAATCATAAATTAAGTAGTAAACATGACTAAACAACCAATTGAACCAAACTAAGCTAATTTGGTCTCTTGACCCAAGTTGACCTAATTTGACCTAGATGGCCAAATTGTGTCAAATCAAATCCTAAACCAAATTGATTGAAACTAATAGCTCTAGTCAATCATAAATTGATTATTGAACATGATCCAACTTTTAATTGAACCCAATTAGGTCAATCTAACCCAATTGACCACATTGGCCCAAATTGACCTAAAGGGTCCAATTGAACCAAATCATTGCCAAATCTAAATTGATTCAAACCAACACCTACAATCAATATCAAATGATCAATTGAACCTAAATGAACCCTCCACCCAAGCTAGTTTGGTTAATTTGACAAAATTTATCAATTTAACCCATTTGGCCCAAATGAACCCATATGAACTAAAATCAAATCCACTCTAAATTAAACTGAACCAATTGAACTAATACATTTCAAATGATCATTTGAACATACTCAAACCCTTGGTTTGACTCAATTTGACCAATTGGATAACCTAGCATAATTGAACCCCATTTGGCCTGACTCATATCAAACCAAGTCTAAACTGAGCCAAACCATACCAAATTAAGTCCAAATCCATCCAAACTTGGCATGACTCATCCTTGGGTCACCATGGGCTAGTCCAAGTGGACCCAACTCGTAGTAAACACTATTTGGGTCAAAACCCTTGAACTAAGCCACCCAAATGTGACAAAATCCCCATTTGGAGGGGTTCTTCCACTCACCAAGCCTTGATAGCTACCATTGGCCATTCTTGGACATGTAGACCATTAACCCAACCTAACCCAAGGCTGTTTGGTTTAACCTTTGGCCATGAGAGGGTGGACTCACCCTTGGCTCTCCATTGGTTCACTTGGAGGAGGTACACCGCATGCCAGCCCATGCAATTGCCTCAGCCTCTCAAGCAACTCCACCTTAGTAGTCCACTGCCACCTCTAGCCACCTACCCCGGTGGGATGACTACCAAAGGTTGAGCCAATCTCAGCCTTTGTTTCACTTGTGGAGTAGAGTATACTCCTCCCCATCTATCAAACTTCACACATAGCTTCCTCAGAGTATTCCAAGAAGTCATAGACTCTTCTCTGAATCCTTAGTGCTCTCCATCACCAATGAGACCAACCATCGATAAAATTGAAAGCCCTGCCCATCCAACCTCACCAAAACTCCACCAAACTTAAATTAATTCTTCCCACACCTTCCCTTCACTTCGACAAGCCAAAATAAATTGATCCTCGATCAATTTGATCACCAGAAGGCACTCCAAGACCAACTCCAATGAGCTTAGTGGCGGCATTTGGTCCACAGAGGCGATGACAGGGAGGCAACTCAAGATCTTCCCAGCAGGGCTTCATCTCTTCAAGATGAAGCTACCTTAGTCGATGGACCATCGATCTCTAGCCTTGATGAGATAAAACTCTAGCAAATCATAGAAAATCCCCTAGGTGTTGCTCTTTTATGAAGAAAATTATGATTTCATGCGATTTCTATCATAGGATCCTCTGAGATCTCATCCCCACATGTTTTGGAGTCGATCCCATCATCCTACAAGCTTCGATGAGCTAAGATCAAGCAACGAAAGGCATAAGGTGTTCATCTTCTAGAGCTTGGGGGATGATAAATCATTGGCCATCCACCTTGCATGATCAGAATGGACAGTCGTGATTTGATATGTTCGATTATTTAATTTATTCCCTTTGAAACCATGAGATTAATCCCGACCATCCGATCTGAGATCAGACGGTAGGAACGAAACTATATCCGTCGCCGTTGAGTCAGCTGTCGCATTGGATGTTTTAAATAACCTATCTTGTGGTGCCATGGGATAAGTGCTGTCACATCAGCTTCTACATGGCATTGATGGTTTAGGCAAGGTTTGACCGACCAATCGACGTTGACCGACCTGAATGGCCACTTTGCATTTTGGAAAATCCAAAACCACCTGGCAAAACCGCGCTTCGCGGACCGCTTTAAGGAACCGCATGAACCAGTCACTGTCAGTTTCGCGCTTTAGGTTTTAATTTTTTCATGTTTTCCCCCGACTGTCTGTCTCACGCTGATAGCCGTCGACGCACCAAGACAACCACTCCTCTCTCCCGTTCTCTCGCTTGAATCCCTTCTTGATCCATTCCTTCCTTCCCATGAGCTGGCAAAGACACGAAGCTCTCGAGCTCCCTATTTCCGCATCTTAGCCGAGAAATGAGTTGCTCCTCGAGCTCCCTACTCCTCCTCCGCAGCAGTAAGTTGTTCTGCTTTTAGCATCACCAAACCGAGCCAATCTCCCTCTCTTTCGATCGTCTACATCGAGCAAACTGAGCAACCCTCTATTTCTTCTGTTCCCTCCTTTAAATTGGATTTTCAGGTTGTCTCTACTCAATCCTAAGTTGTATTTTGCTATTTGAGTTTCTATTGAATGAAATGGGCTCGACGAATTACTTTTTCGCATGCTACGTAGTTGGATTAGAGATAAAAATGTGAGGCCTGATATGTTATATGGCTTAGGCCTTGTTTTGTTGCCAAACATTTGTTTGTTTTGTACTGGTTTTCCTTTACTTGAGAGTCATGAAGTAAAGTTAAGATGAAAAATTAGTAAGATTGGCTCTGCTCTTTGAAAGCATATATGATTTAAAATGCATATATGATTTAATTTGTTTGTTCATAGGTTTAATATATGAATATTCATCAAAACTTATATTTAGCATAATATGTATAAGTGAATTGTATTTGTTAGTTCATATTTAGCAATTTTTTAATTTAATTTTGTATTTTTTTATATTTAGGATGGAGCCTTCTGAAAGTCAAAATTATATTTCTTCTCATAATGTTCGTGAGAAAATAGATCCGGCTTGGAATCATTTTAGTGAATCTAGATGTCCTGATGGAAAAAAGCAATATAAATGTGTTGTACCGGATTAATATATAAAGGAGAATGAACCAACATTTAGCAGGAGTTAAGGGAAATATAGCTTCATGCAAAAAAGTTTCACATGATATTCGCTTTCAAATGCAAGAAAATTTAAAAGCAATATCTCAAAAAAACAAGATACACAAGAGGATAGAGAGTGTGTGCATACTTATAATCAACATATTATTGAAGAAGAGAGTGGCTCTTCTAAAGGAAAAAGAAAAGTAGATGAAATTGATGCTTACTTTGCTCCAAGAACAAAACCTGAGTCACAACCATCTTTAAAAAGTATTTTGGCATCTAAAGAAGTAGTACATAGAGCTGACATGTCCATTGCTAGATGGTTTTTTGATAGTTGTATTCATTCAATGCTTTAAATTCATCATTTGCTTAGAAAGCTATAGATGCAATACTTGCTATTGGACCAGGTTATGAACTTCCATCATATCACAGGATGAGAATTAATCTATTGTGGGATTACAAAGAAGAATGTAAACTTTTAATTGAATCTTATAGGCGTTGCTGGAAGGAAACATGGTGCACTTTAATGGCTGATGGATGGACAGATGTTAGAAATAGAACATTAATTAATTATCTAGTTTATTGTCCACAAGGAGTATCTTTTTTAAAATCTATTGATGCTTCTGACATTAAGAAAGATGCTACAACTCTTTGTTCTTTATTTGCTGAAGTAGTTGAGTGGATAGGTCCAGAAAATATTGTGCAACTTGTGACTGATAATGCAGCAAATTATAAGAAGGCTGGAGAGTTATTGCATGAAAAGTACGGGAATATTTGTTGGTCTCCTTGTGCAGCACATTGCTTGAATTTGATTCTAAAAGATATTGGTAGCTTACCTCATGTAGTGAATCTTGCTAAGAAGGCATCGAAGATAACAATATTAATTTACAATCATATTTTCCTATTATCTTGGTTGAGGAAAAGACAAGGGTGGACTGAAATAGTACGCCCAGGAGCTACTCGTTTTGCAACAACTTTTATTACTTTGAAAAGTGTATTTGATCATAAACATGATTTGCAAGCTCTTGCTACAAATAAGCATTATGTGGATTCAAAGTTAGCAAAAACTATTAAAGAAAAAGAAGCATCTTCTATCATCATGGATAACAAATTTTGGAATGATTGTTTAATCATGTCAAAAAATAACAGGACCATTAATAAGATTATTGCGAGTTGTTGATTCAGATGAAAAACCATCTCTTGGTTATGTTTATGATGGCATGTACAAAACAAGAAAAGCACTTAAAATCATGTTTCGAGGTGTGAAAAGATTGTATAAGCCATATACTTATATTATTAAGAAAAGATGGGATGAACAACTCCGTCAAGGTATCCACTCAGCTGCTTATTTCTTAAATCCACATTTTCAGTATGATCAAGAGAATTACTGTCAAAAACCAGAAGTTATGCAAGGATTGATTGAACTTATTGGAAATAAAGATATATGTCCCAAGCCTAAATTGAAAATGAATGAAGTTAGAATATATCGAGATAATTTAGAAAGTTTTGGGAAGCCGATTGCACTCACTATGGCCAAAGAAATGCAACCTGGTAAGTAAGTTTTTCATTATTTCATTTAATTCTCATTGTATCTCATTATCTTTTTGACATATTTTATATTTTTGAAGTTAATTAAAATTTTATTTGCAGATGAATGGTGGAAGATGTTTGGTTCTAGTGCTCCTAATTTACAAAAATTGGCTATTAGAATTTTAAGCCAAACTTCTTCTTCTTCCAGGTGTGAAAGAAATTGGAGTGTTTTTGAACAAATTCATACAAAAAGAAGAAATAATTTGGAACACCAGAGGTTAAATGATCTTGTCTATGTTTGTTATAATCTTAATTTTAGGAACATGTATGCTTTTTTTATCATTATTAATTTATTATGCTATTGTTCTTAAGTTCTTATTGATACTTATCTATAATTTTATGTTTATTTGATAGGTTTCATCTTAAAAAAAGAAATTATGATCCATTGGATTATTCAAGTATCGAGACAATAGATTTTTGGATAGTTGATGAAGAACACACTCACAATTAAATTATGATAATTTAGAGAATGAAATATATAAAGATGATGCCATTCATATTGTTGAAGGAGTAAATATATCATCAGATATAACAACTAATAGTAAGTTAGTTAAATTATTCTTATGTTGATTATAAAGATAAAAAAGTAATTTATTTTGAATGTGTGATTTGTAGATAATAATGAGGGCCATGAAGCAACTGTCGCAACAGATGAATTACATGAAACACCTGAACATGATATTTTAGAAACTTTTGGAGTTGATTGGGAGACAAACTATGGAGAAGCAGCTTTTGATGCAAGATCTTTTGAAGAGACAACATTTAGAGATGAATTTTAATATATTTGATTAGAATCTATTTCTTTTGAACTTATTTTAGAGATAATTTTTAATATGTATTTGATGTTTTTATTTTTAACAGAAGTTTTCGGGTAAAGAACATAAATTATTGATACATCATATACCATCTTTATTGAATTATTAATATCTTAAATTTGTTATGACTTGCTATTTATCATAATTTATAATATCTTTTTGTAGTTAGTTTCGTTTATGTTTTACTTGTATAATTTATATAGCTGATGCCAAATTACTAATTTTTATTTAATTTTAATTCCTTTTTAGATAACCAATTTCTAGAAGCTCTGCAATGGATTATTTCAAAGAATTATCATGGCTACAAAAAGGTTAGTATTTATAATTTTATATATTCATGTATTTAACTTTGAAATTGTATGAGATTTTTTTGTATATGATTTATATTTTATAATTTATTTCTCTCAAACTGTACATATTGTATGATTATTTGATCATTTAAATCTCATTTAGATAATTTTAATATTTATTATATCATCCGGTTCACTTCGTTCGACCTTTAAACCTTGAACCTCTCTGTCTTCCTGTTCTATGTCCGGTCCGATTTTCACAACCTTGGGTTTAGGAGGTTAATTAAGTGTTTAAAATGCAATTAAATGGCCAAAACTTTGAAAATTCATAACTAATTGTAGAAAAATCCAAAAAAATACAAATAAACCCATTTTGGAAAGGTTAAAGAGAGTAGAATTTAATAAAACTAAAATCCCTAATTTTTGGTTAATGAATAGTTCTTAATTAAGGTTTGAAATTTAGGAAAATTACCCTAATTAGGGCTTAATTTCTTTGTCAGTTGATCTCAAATTGGATAGGTTGGTTCCATGGGATGTCCTCAATCTCCCATAGTATTCTTAGGATTTATTGGACATGTAATTAGGAGAATTTCAAATACCAATCCTAATTACCCTCCTTAATTAATTTAATACTTCTTGAAAATGATAAATAATAAAATTTAAATAATTAATGATGGTTAATCACAGTTAATAGTGGAGTGATACAAATGATTAAGACCTCTTTCTTAGTTATTTTCCTAAATACATTTCCATAGGAGGGTTAATTAATGCATTTGATTAATTGAAGGCCAATTAAGTAAATTAATGATAAAATTAATCCAACTTAAAATGATAATTATTTTAGATAATTCAAATTGAATTTATGGGTTCCTCTTTATGTGTTTAATAACATAAGATCATTAAGGAACTTATGGTTAACCCATGGGTGTGGGAATATCATGTAAGTGCTTAATTTAGTCCTTCCTTAATTTAATTAACTATTACGCATGTGCCTAATTGCATTAGGTCCCTTTAGGAGCATTAAAATTTTTAATTTCTCATTAGCATATCATTGGAGGCTCATGATTAAGTAGTTAATTAAATTAAAGAAGCATAGAAAAGGAAATTAAATTAATTACTTAATGATGTAAACTTAATCAATCCATAAAATTTACTTAATCATTTTTTCTTAAACACATTAAGACACTAATGTGGGATAGCGCAAAACAACAAATATCACTTCTCCTCTTATGTTTTAGTAATTCAAATTTAAAATTAAACTACATTAATAACTTTGGTTAATCTTAAATGATTTTATTTGACTTGATTGTCCTTAAGAATTAATGTGAATGAATGTATTATGTGGCAATGTTTAATTATTCCTTTTCAATCATTATAAATTTGTATGTCATTTGATATCATCCATTCATGTTTTCAAATAAAAAGGATCAAATGAATATGATTATATATGTGTAAGTTGCATGTGTTAAATTAATCTTATTATATGTGTGATTATTATCACTAATAAACCTCAAATTATTTTTAAAATTATAAATTAACTATGAAGATTTAAATTGATGTTGGCTATGAATACTATATGTGATTTATATTTTCTTATAGCTTAAACATGTTAAAGGATTGTTCTATTTTCATAATTCATGTGTATGTTTTCATGTGTTTGAATGTTAGTAAGTATATAGTCTAGACATCCTGAAAATACAAGACTTTAAGTAGCCCCAAAGAGGTCTTAGATTACCTCACTTCCTTGGTTTAACAACAACACATACTTACTTAATTTCATTCATATGTGAATGTCTGCTAAAATTTGGATAGAGCTTTTCTTTACATGAGTAAATAAATTTTCAATATACAATCTTTTGCATGATTTTCATCCCTATGTTAGTGTATACATTTATATGTATTTGTAATAGCAAGTATATAGTCTGTACATCTCAGAAATATGAGGCTTCAAGTAGCCCTAAAGAGGTCTTAGATTACTTCACTTCCCTAGTTTAACAATGACACATACTTGCTTAAATCTCTAATATACGTGTATGTAAACTTAGCTAAGGATTGAAATCTCTCTTTTCTACCAAAAATACATGCATTAACAATCATTCAAGTGTGCCAAAAATACACATATGTACATTGCATGTGTAGGTATGTTAAATTCAATATCATATGCATGATATTAATGATAAAAAGGATTGATGTAACACTATCCATTTCATCATACTTCAATCTCATTAGCCTTAAGATGCCTTTCATATTGAATAAGATTCTTTAAGATTAACCCAAATTTAGGATTAATAAAATGTCTAATAAATTGTTCACTGAAAGAAGTCAAAATTATAATAACATGCCCTTTTGAAAATAACTTAGGGTAGGGATGAAGGGGATCAAACCTCTTTCCTCTCTTTATAATAATTATATGCTAAGTAAATATTAAGTGAAACAAAAGAAAATATAAATTAAAATTCCACCAATCCTTTTAATAACTTCAACTGAAACCTCCCCTCATGTGTAACTTGAACATTCCAAAAACTTTAGGCAATGATATACCTAAAGCCTAGTTAAGACATACCCACTAAACCTTAGCACACATATTAGAATACTAAGTCATCACCTCTAGCTCTAAGTTAGGATGGTGTATGTTGTGATGTAATATTTTATATTGGATGTTAGGCTGTTCATAGCCTAATAATGTTTTTTTCAGGGGATTATGCTAAAGGGGTCTCTAAAATAATAAATAAATATAAATGCTTTTGCTTGTAGGTTGCTTATGCCCCTTTGTATAATCCACATTAAAATAGGTGGGCTTAGTTACCCATGTGTAGGGTGCTAAGTCTAAATTTATGAAATATAATTTTTGGGACTGAGCGCTTGTTTGACTAACATCTATTTTGCAGGTGTAGTTAGATTTCATTTTCTATAAAGATGTAATTTTGCAATAGGAAATATGATTAGTGCTATGGGGTTTAGGATAAAGTAGTGGCTAGAAGGCAAAGCCCTGGGAGGCCCTATGTAGCTTGGAGAAAAACCAAATCAAAAAGAAGAAAGAAAGATAAAGAATGAAGACCCCATAATAGCAATATTTCATTACAATTGTAATATTCTTTTGTAATGAGTTGTATAAAGGTAAAGCTCAGCTACCTAACTTCTTTTATCTTAGGGTTCTGTATGCACCGTCCTTTTATTCTTTTACCAAAATTTATAAATGTTTGATTATCATATTTAGCTTATGTAATAGAAATAACATGTTTCTCATAGGTTTCTTAAGCTTGATGGTCTCTTGAAGATAAAATTAATTTTTCTACCCTCATTAAACAACTCATAACTAAATTTTAAATATATTTTCCAACCTCACCTCAAAACCTAAGTTATAGACAAGATAATTAAAAGATTTAGTAACCCCTTTGCTAAATGTTGAATGTTATAATATCATACATAACATCTTGTTTCACTCTTGAATAGGGAAGGTCTCCTTTCTTGCACGATAGAGGAATGCTTGACCTTTGAGGACATCGCTTGTAGTGGAGAACACCTCCTCTCATTGATTTAGCCCATGATCTTATTTCATCATGCATGTAGGCATAATTGTCCCAAGCCTTTGTCCGAATAAATGTGTCAAGATGATATAAAAGATTGTAAAATTTTGCATTAGTCTAAATCATGATTTCATGCCAATCATTATCTAGTCTCTTAGAGAGTGAGTTTAGGACTCTAGTTTTCTTCTTAATTAAATAATAACTCAGTTATCTTGAATTTACATAAGACCGGTCCACATGGTTTTGAAGCGTAGGAGGTGTTAGCTGGCGGCCACTCCAGGCAGTTGTAAGTTTAGAAGAGTTAGGATAGGTTTATCCTATCATATGGAGGTGAACTAGTATGTCTTATTTTTTGATTAGATGTAGGTCGTGCTTTTAGCTTTTGCTAAAGCATCCTATATTTAGGATCTGAGGCTATTTGTTTCCATTGGGCTTCGTGTATAAGCCCTCACCTCTTAGGCATTTTCACAATCTTATATTGATGGACTATAAGCGCTAGTATTCTAATAAAATTTTAACTCAAATAAAATTAAACTCTCTCTTTCTAATTTATAAAAACTCACTATAGGATAGATTGGAGCACTTACTAGGTTTCATAGTATCATGAAGGCTCCCTACTTATCTTCCTTTGGAATTCATTAGTAATTCTTTTCATTTGAACTTTTCCACTTGATTTTCATGAAAAACTTAATCCTTTGATAGTCTAACTTTGAAATATTTAGAGATATTACCTGACTACTTTAATTGAGAGTTTTCTTAGAAAATTTCTACTTTCTAAGTTGTAATTAACTATGAAAGCTTGCTTACATAGGGAACTAAAGAACCCGACATAAAATAAACCTTGCTTCACATTTCCATATAAAGTAGGGAAAAGATCTCGAGTATATACGAAGACCCATATGCCTTAGGAGTCTTTATTAGGTGATTATGTCCATTGTGGGGTGATATTTCCACCTTTCAAGATGGTACATGATACCTTAATGTCACACCTGATTACTTCAATAAGTAATCCCTAAGATCTGAATGGTGTCCACATGACTCAAAATTAAAACACCATAAGTCAAATTTGGGTTCAATGGTAAAAATTGGGTCACTTATGGGTTTGAGTCAAAATCGAGTTGGTTGGTCAAATTGGGTTAATTTTGGGTTGGTGTGTCAACCCAATTCCGACTCAAAATGTTGAATGAGTCATTTTATAGGACCCAATCCTAATCTAAAAATTAATTAGGTCAACCCAAACTAATATTTGTTTTTAGTCAGATTTAACTTGGGTTGTCATGTCAAGTCAATTTTTGGACCCTCTACCTATGGTTAATCATAAAGGTTTATGCTCAAATGAAAAATTAGAAGCTAAAAACAAACCCTTAAATAGTAATAGAATTACAAAAGTAAATAAACCATATTTAAACACCTAATAGACAAAAAAAAAACTTTGAACTTGAGTTGTTTGTCCATTAAAACCTAATTAAAGATGACTGATCATATTATTAAATCAAATTAATTATTAATTAAACTTTAAAAGAGTTGATTATTTAACCTTATTAAATAAAATTAATTATTAATTAAGTTTACCATTAAGTAAGTTAATCAAGTTAAACCCAACAAATCATAATTATACCATAATCAAGTTAACTATTTAATCAAATTAAATCATATTGAAATCTAATTAAACCTGAAGCAAGCTAATCACCTATGTAAATTAAAGATATTAAAGCTAACTAATGATTAACTAAACATTAATTAGATTAAAAACTTAATTGTGTCAAACGTATATAATAATTAACTAAACTTTAATTAAAATAATCATTTACCTAAATCAGTCATTTAATTTGTCTAATTAATTAATCATTAATAAGACATCAATCATGTTAATTACATGATTAAGTTAATCATTAGAATTAATCATTTCAAACATAATCATTTAAACCTTAATTTAGTTAATCATCTAATTAAATTAAACTTAGTTAAACCTTGTTTAAACTTTAATTAAGCCATTTAACCATGTTAAACTTAAATAATTATTAATCAAACTTTAATTAACTTAATCACCTGATAAAATAATCATGTTAGACTTAATTAATCATTTACTAGATCATAAATGAAAAAAATATTTAATTTAGTCATTTTTAACATAAATTAAACAAACCCTAATTAAGTTAATTATACAAGAACATTTAAAATATATAAAATTATCCAATTTGGAATTTAACAAAAGCATCTCCACCCTTTGGCCAGATGCTTACTTTGTTAGGACTAGGGTGTAAGGAGGAGTAGGTCCTATTATCAGTGGAGCCCATTACTCCTTACCCTTTTTAAAACACTAAATTCAATCCAAACCTAAGTTAAATCACAACTTAAAAATCTATCTTTAAATCATTGAGCACTTATTTGGCTAAATTAGACAACTCAAAACATAAAAAAAAAAATTAAAACATAGATCAACCTTACCTTTGTCTCACCACAGTATCCCTCATGCACACATTAGACTAATAGGCCATTGATTCTAGATTTAGGTTAGGTTGGTGCTTTGTTTGTGATGTGCTAATTTTATTTGGTGGTATAATATTATGAAGCCTGGAGCATCCGCACTTTAGACATGATGATAAAGATCCCCATTAATTTCATTTTTGTATATTTAGCTCTAGGATGAGCTGTATAAGGGCAAGGCTTGATTGACCATTTTCAATTTCTTCTAAGCTGTAAAATAAAACTCAGTTGGTTTGGCCTTTTATTATATTATTTTGCTTTATTAGTGTGTTATAATATTTTCATAATGGAAATGACATGATTTTATAGGATTCATCTTATGATGTTGTGATTGTTGAATGTTGGCCTGGGTTTTGGTAAGCTCTTAAGAATTATATTTTTTAAGTTCTTAGATTTTTTTTTTAATAAACCATAACCTAATCGACTTTCATTATGTATAACTAGTCATGTGGTTTTGGAGCATAAGTGGTGTTAAATGGTAGCCCATCTAGGCAAGTTTTAAATTTAGAAGTGTCAGGATAAATTTATATTCTTTGAAAGTGTTAAACTAATGCATTCCAATTTCTTCTCATTAGATTAGGTCAAGATTTTAGCATGTATTGAAGCACTTTAGTTTTAGGTTTTGAAGCTTCCTATTTCTCATTTTTATGGGTATAAGTCCTCACTTCTTAGTCATTCTTATAGTCTCGTGTTGTTGGGATATAAGTCTTAACATTTTAATAAATTGTCAACTTAAAGTAAATATAAATATTATTTTTTTAAAAAAGAAGCCCAACAATAAGAATGATTAAAGTGTTTACTAGTTTTACTAGTATCAATGACTTACTACTTATCCTCCTTGGAATTACTTAAGAACTATTTCTATTTGAGCCATCCCATTTGACTTTTATATTTAGTAGTCCTGACACAAACTTTGAAATCTATAGGGATATTAGTTGACTACTTTAGTCGAGAATTTTCTTTAAAGACTCATATATTCTAAAATATAATTAACTATGGAGGTTTGCCCCTATAGGGAACTTGTAACCCAGGAAACATAAATGTTGTCTTACTCCATCCATGTAAGATAGGGGAAAAATCTCTAGTACACATAGACTTATCAACCTGAGTAGTCCTTATTAAGTGATTGGATTCTTCTTAGGATGATATATCTGCCTCTCAAGTAGTGTATTATTCTTTGATGCCATGTTTTATCACTTAAATAAGTACCTCAATGATTTACGTGGTTTCATCTCATTTTAATCACCATATATTTTTTTGACGATTCTGATGGGGAAGAGTACCTTTTTCTATCGTTATTTCTTTATGTCAATAGTAAACATATACCACTCATACTTTTCACTGGATATCATGCTCATTTCCTTCTTTGGAACGTGTTGTTAACATTTTTATCTTTGCTTTTAGAACCTCTTGTTTATCACTAGCTAATGAGTAGATTTGTGAACCTTCCATTAGTTCCCCAAATGAGTTCCATTTTTATTAGTTTAGGTAAAGTTTAGTCTTAGCTAGAAAATTCAAAGTTAATTAAACTACTTCATAATAAATCTACTTCAAATCCAAATTAAATCTTTAACTCTCCAATGTCTTAAATTTATTCTTGAACCTAATGTCATACTTAAATTTGCTAAGTCAGGTTATAGAAATTCCTAATCCTAGTCAAAATTTTTGAACCTCTTGGTAACAATGTTCAAATATAAAATATTTTCAATAATCTAAACCCCACTTGTCATAAACAAATTTGATAAGTGTGGGTGAAAACTCTAATAATGTTGTTACGAAATGCAGAAGAATGTATTCAAGAAAACTCATCTTTTCTTTTGATACTGGATTGGACTTGGTTGTGGAATAGGCCTACCTTGCTATTAATCCTACCATCAAGTTTGACATGGGATTTGAAGATCTAAAAATGATTTATAATGGCATAGCCTTCACTGTAGAGTACCACCAGATCGTAGTTGGTAGGATGCCCCTTTTGTAGTTTAACTAAAGGTTAGAGATAGATTTTCCTTTCTTTAAAAAGGAAGGTAGTTTAGATTCTCATAGTACTATATACTATTCACATCACTATTAGTGTCTTTAGGGTTGAGAAAGTACTAAAGGTAGCCACAAAATCTAAGAGAAAAGCTAAGATCAAGTCATTGGTTGTCCCATCCACATTTAAGTTAGGTTCATTTTTCTGCCACATTTCTTTCACTTAGACTCAATAAAGAAATAAAAAAAAAAGAAGAATAACAAGAGGATGTTTAGGGAGACTAAGACCCATCTCATGTAGCAAAGAGTGATTCATCTTTTGCTTGAGACCTCTCCTCTCCTCAAGGGTAGTAAGTGTCACCCTCTTTTTTCTTCTGAGGGAGAGGAGGATGTATGCCATATAACCTTATCACCCTTGCGTCCATTAGAACAAGATATGTTGGCTAGGGAAAGGAGGAGACCACCCTATACCGATTTGAGATTAGTTTTCAGTAGAATAAAAGAGAGACATGGATGCACTATGATATGCATTTTTAGGAGTTTGAGGATAGTGATACTTAAGAGGATTAGAGATTAGATTGTGCACGAAGAGGCCACAAAGGCCAAGATAGTGGTACATTTAGGTAGAAAAAAGTGGCGGATGTTTATTAGGTAGTTTGTAGCCTATATATTGATGGAAGGAGACAACAATGCACATCGATTTGAGCACATAGGGGAGTCGATCGGGAAAGTCTTTACTAAGTTTGATCAGGTGAAGTAGATATTTGTAGAGCTATGGCCAATGTGATTAGCACATCGCTTGACTTGTAGATACCTTCTCTAGTCTAGTTATTAGCCACGAAACTTTTGCAAAAATATCGAAACAATTCAAGGAGAAAAAAATCTTTGGTTCTAGTGATTAGAATATTCCTTGAGGACCAACCTTCTTCTTTTCACATTAATAGTCTGAGGCTGAATGCCCTTATTTAGCCTCTTATTGTATTGATGAAAAAGAAGGAGAGCTGACTCAGGAGTGTAATAGTGGCCACACCATGATCACCAATTATAAAAAAGAAGAATAAAGAGGATGCATATGTGCGTGTAAAGCTAGAATCGATCAGTAGGATGTACAAAAGGAAAAGAAAGGATGAATATAGAGAAGTTAGGGAGAGATAGTGGTCACCTTAAGTATGTCCAAGTAGACCCTGGGTGGATAGATGATTGCTCCTTAGATGATATTTTGGAGGACTATTGGGTTGTAGTTTGATAGCCAGTACGAGATGGTCACTGGGATTTGGATAATAAGATGCTAGACTTTGATGCTAAGATGATGACCTGCTAGAAGAGTTTACAAAAATTCATATAGGTAATATTAGGGAATCATCTTAGATATAACAACACCATGGAGTTGATGCATATGATGTTGTAGTTGAGAAAGGTGAGACACCAACTTGACCTAATGTCTATTACATCAATTGAAGTTAAATGATTACAAATTTAGTTGCATGGAGAGAAGGGTCAAAGAGTTGATGTCAATAGTATTTGCCCTCCAGGGATAGGCACTTATACCACAAATTGTACTTATCAAGATAGATAGTCTAGAGGTGGTGCTTAGAGTAGAGAGGAACAAATTCACCACTTCTATAGATGAAGATTTAGGAAGTTTACATATGAATGGCATATATAGTATGGCAATACAAAAAAGAGATGTTATGTAGTTGGTACAATAATAGGTAAATGAGGTGTTGGTGCAAACCTAAGGGCCTTTACAGGGTAGACCTTACGTGAAAGAACTTAACATAATCTAGCACTTTAAGAGATTTATGCCACCATTTTTCAAAGTATTTGGTGTGACAGTGGGAACTTTAAATAGTATATAGCACACTTTCGAGGTAGTTGCTACATTACTGGTGGCAATAATGCACTTTTATTTAGATAGTTTATTAGTAGCCTATTAGGGGTCACATTTGATTGGTATGTTAAATTGCATAACAATTTAATGAAGACATTTGTAAAGTTAAAACATATGTTTATCAAAAGGTTTGCAAGGGAGCAGTAGAAGGTTAGTCTAAAGAATATAATCATGGAGAAGTAAAAGCCAAATGAATCATTAATAGACTACACTCTTATATGGATAAACCTTACTATGAAGTATAAACCACAACACTAAGGGCAACATGCCATGAAAATCCTACTTAGGAACATACATGGGGCAGTGGTATTCATGCTCAAAGGTTTCACAATTAAAACTTTTGAAAGCTTATTAGTAAAGCATCCAACCTTTAGGAAGCAACAAAATAGTTATCATTTTTAGATGAGTCTTGCTAGCTTAAGCCTTATAAAGTGTTGGAAAAGATTGGATGGACTTTACGATGGATACGGGAAATAACCCGTGAGGGTTAAGCCATAAAGATCTAGTTTCTTGCAGCCTCCACTTTTGCCTCCACTTCTACAGTAGTAGTAGGGTTTTTAGCACCCATTCTAGTCATTATGTAGTTAAGCTCCCCTTACTCTTGTTGATAAGTTAAACAAGCCATATACTTTTAAAAGGGAGGCAATTAAAAAGATCTTTAAGAAGTTAATGAAGAAATCAACTTTTAAATTACTTGTGCCCAAGAAGCTAGAGGATATGGGCAAAAGTGATGATTCTAACTTCTATCCCTACCATCAGATGTTTGGGCACACCTTAAAGGGCTCCATCAACTTCAAGAATTAACTCCAAAGGAACTATAGGGTTAGATCCACAGTTATTCCCATAAAACCCTTATTGAAATATTTGATAGGATCCATTAAAGTAATCTTTGAAGAATACTTCGATTCCTTGAAGACTGATGAAGGTTAGGATATCATTTTATCTAAAACCTCTCAAATAATGATCTCTAAAGTCAGAAAACTTTCTTTATAGGTACCAAAATAAACTCTAACCTTCATTCCACCAAAAGGTTTACAATTTTTAAAGTATAACTTAGAGAAGGAGGATATTTAGCAAGGTTTACTAGTGCATATCCAAGATAGAGTAGCTGTACCACCCACTAGGATGAAGAGTGTTGTTTTCATGGATGGTGGAGTCAAGCCACTCATGATGCTCACTTTGTATAACATTTCCTTTGTTCTCAAGAACCGACAAATTAATGAAGAAATATTCCACTTATATTATGTCTCTTTGTGATGAGCACAACTTTGATATTCCAAATGATTAAGCCCTGAATGAAAACAGTCCTAAAAAAATATTCTCTAAATCATGACAATCGAAATCAACCTCATAATGATTTTGATCTTTTTCTTCTTATGAAGACTTTTACTCTAATGGTGAAACCTCTATCTTGAAGCGTTAGTCCTCTAGAAGAGCTGGTAGACACCACTATGCTCCATGAGAAGAGACCATGAAGCCAATCATTATAGTGGTAGGCTCTTACCTCCTAGGATAGCACCAAAATATAAAAGAAAATAGGTCATTGGTTCAAGCGAATAGATAGCCCCTCCATAGCATGCCCCCTCATGGAATATACCGATGGATAACCAACCTAAAGTTAACCATAATATGCGCGCTAATCTCAAGAAGTAGCTATCTATGCATAGCGTATACAACTCCATTGTCTTATCCAAAAAAAATGATGGAGTCCTAATTAAATCTCTTATAGATATGGAAATATGCTTAGCTTAGTTGGTAGTTACATTTATAGTCCAAGACGAACCTTATTCCTTTAAAGAAGTCCTAGGAGTACCTTTTGGATAATGATCACAACCATCTACTTTACATCTCGGTGAATGTTGACAACTTTAGGCTTTCTAAATAGCTAATTGACCTAGGTGAACAGGTTAAAATCATGAGCCTGAGAGCCCTCACCTACTTGAGGATTAACATCACTAGACTTATTTTAGATAAGATGATGTTAAAAGAATTCAATGACCAAGGTGAGAGGCCTTAGATTCAATTATCCTAGTGCTATGGATTGATGATCTCAATATTGAGATGAAGTTTCATATTATAGATTTAAACACATCATTTAATGCTTATTAGAAAGACCCCACCTTTATGAGAATAATATAGTACTATTTTTACTTCATTAATGCATTATCAAGTTCATGTGTAGCATCATTAAGTATTGCATCAAATAGGACTTGAAGCCATTCTTTAAACATGAGGTTGGGATTTATGAGGATGCAACCTACTACGTCCCCAAAAGACAAGCAATTTATTCTAGGGATGCACAAAATAAGAGAAAACAAAAAGAAAAAGAGAGAGAGAGAGAGAGAGAGAGAGAGAGAGAGAGAGAGAGAGAAATAGAGAAGAAGAGTTGGTGGAGGAAGTAGGCCTAGACATCATCATTAAATCACATCTTACCCCTCCTTTCCAATGAGTAAGTGAGATTTGTTGATCCCTTAAAGGATGAGAATGAGGAAGACATCAAGGACACATGGGAGATGGAAATTCAACATTTCTATCATCTATAAAAAGTCCTCTCACGATACACATAAACTTGGAATCTAGCTTGGAGGATGTTATATGTGATCAATGCACCAGTCACCTTAGTTAATTTAAAGACCAAGTTAGAAGGGACATTAGAGCCAGATAATGACGAAGAGTAGGTTCCCAACCAAACCAGTGATGTGTCTAAGTTATCATTATTTAAGATGATTAATGTGTATGTGAGCACTTTAACTCTAACCCCACTTTCCTTAAAGGTGGTTGAGGGTTTGGTAGTTAAAATTGTACCATAATTAGGTGAAGACTAGAAGCCTCAAAAGTTCCACCTAGGAATATAATCTTTAGGTTCAAGAGTGGATGTAGAACTTGAAGATGAATCATTTTAAAAAAATTAGAATCACCTTTTGAATTATATTCACCTTGTGCTCAAAAACTAGCAAAGCAAGAATTATTTTAAGATACTTTAGAAGAATAAATGCAAGAAAACCTAGTTAAGATTAGCACAAAGGTTTGGCATTGTTGGGCTAGTAGATGATAACGAGTATTGTTTGGCCATCACCAATAATCTGGAGTTTGATAGGGTCATTTTAGATGACATTACTTCACTTGAAAGAATCTATTTAGGAACTTTAGATAATCTAGATGACCTCCAATTAGGGATGCATTTCTAGAACTAGAGAATTAAATAAAATCAATTATATATAAGTTAAAAGAATTTAACTTGGGCACCTATGAAGACCCATGACTGACATTCATGAGTTCACTTTTATGCAAAACTGAAGCAAATGACCTAGTGGCACAATTTTTGGAGTTAAAGATTTCTTTACTTGGAGTTATGAAGAAATGCTCAGATTAACTCTTGACATTGTAGTCCATAAGCTAAGCATAAAGATATTCCCTTGGTGCACTATTAGCTCAAGCCAATGAAGAAGAGAAAGATAAAGAACCATATTATTTGTGCCATCGCCTTATACTCATAGAGTTGAAGTATCCCCTGTTGAGAAGCATTGCCTAGCTCTGATATTTATAACATAGAAGTTAAGGCACTACATGCTTTCTTATAAAGTCAATTTGATTTCAAGAGTAAATTCATTGTAATACCTCACAACATGGTTGATGCTATCCAGATGGTAGGTATGATGGTCTATGATCTTGTTATAATTTTACATCACTTTCATTCCTCTTCATGTTGTAAAAAAGTTAAGTACTAGCTGATTTCTTCGTGGCACACCCCCTTTTAGTTGACTTTCTTCTAAATGATGACACCCTTGATGATCAAGTCATGAGTTTAGAGAATGTAAATGGTCATCATTAGGAGTTATATTTTGATTGTGTAGAATTCTTTCAAAGAGGAGATGAACCACAATTTATTCTACCAAAAAAAGCAGGGATAGGGTTAGTCTTCCTAACCCATGATCAAGAAATGATGCAATTCTCATATCGCTTATTACAGCCATGCATAAATAATAAAGCTGAATATGAAGCTCTGATTGGTAGTCTAGAGTTGGCCATCTTATTAGAAATTAAAGACATCAATATCTTTAAATATTCATAATTAGTAGTAATTCAAATTTCTAGAACCTATAAAGTCCTCAAGCCCAAACTTCATCAATACCATAAGTATATAATGGAGTTATTAAAATGAATTCTTATGTTGCTCTATTTTGAATCATTTAGTGAGAGAATTCTATAGTGGATACTTTATCAAAGATTTCTAAGGAGATGACCTTTTGAATGATGATTCCATATTGATAGAAGTATATAATTACCAATTTTTATTTCCATATTAACATAGAACTCATCAGCAAACAAACTCCTTGAGGGGCGGTCGCCCTTGCCCAAGACGTTAGAGAGGCTGATTGGCGATAGCATTCATTGATGATTTGTGTGAAGGTAAACTACTTCAGAAGAAATTCCAAGCCCATCAAGTTAAGCCAAAGGCATTATCCTATGCTCTTATTGATGGCATGTTGTATTGATGATCCTTTGATCATATGAAAAATGAAAGCCAAAATTAAAAGCCTCAAATATTATTGGCTCTCAATGATTATAGATTGCATGGATGCCACCCATCACTGGCACTAGTGTTAAGTGTATGAAGTGGTTTTGCATTAGCCACCTAATGTCCTCCATTTGAGGATAGCCTTGTATCCGTTCGAGAGCTAGAGAACTGATATAATTTGTCCAGTTGACCCTCCTTCATCTAAGGTCCATTGATTCATCCTAATGATCATGGACTGCTTTTCTATGTAGATAGAAGTAGTCCTATTGAGGGAGGTCAAAGCCTATAACATTCTATAGTTCTTTAATGGTACTACCTTCAGAAGAAATACCATATCGTGTATAGATTTGATGACCCTAATGAACTAACCATATCTGATAATGGTACTATCTTTAGGAGCACCAAAAATAATAACTTTGTTAGGTGACATAGTATAGATTGGAGAGATACTCAACCATATGCTACCCTTGGGCCAATAGACTAGATGAGGCCTTCAACAAAACTCTCATCCAAATGTTAAAAGAGGTACTTGATGAGAACAAATGACAATGACACAAAAACCTAGTTAAAGTCGTGTAAGCTTACCACATTACATATTGGACTCCAGCACAATCCACCCCATTCTCTTTAGTCTATGTATCTGAGTTTGTTCTCTCTTCAGAGGTATAGCTTCTTTCATCAAAGTTGCCATTGGCAATAAATCACAATTAAACAAAATGTGAGGCTTTGATAAGATAACTCAGCTGTATTAAAGAGAGGCATCTCCAAGCTCATCAAAACCTTGAGTTATATAAATCATGGATGATTCTAGCTTATAACATGTTGGTTCATTCAAGGGCATTTGAGTTGGGCAACTAGTTTTTTGTATTAAAAATTGAATTCACAAGTTGGGAGGTAAGTTCGAACCAACATAGGAAGGGCATTTAATCATTAAAAATTTACATTGAGGAGTATCATGCCAACTCATCAATCACAAAGGTGAATGCCAGATACTCCCTCTTAATGGGTTTAATTAAAGAAATATTTTATTTGATTGTATCTAAAAATAAATGTGACTAATAAAATTATATTTTTATATCAAGTTGATGCTCACATTAATTAGGTTCAAGTTTTGAATGAAGTCTTCAATTATCCAAGCTCTTCCAAAACCAGCTTCAAAGTCTAAATCCAAAATTCTAAATAATTTGCAAGCAATTTTCATACATACATATTGATTAGCCTTACCTTAGGATCCTTATCATGGTTCCTTTATGTAGGTTAACACCCTATATTCATTTGCCTTAGCTTAGGAACTCTCATATAGCTCCTTTGTGTAGGTTAATAGCCTATATGCATTAGCTCCACCTTAGGATCTCTATTATGGTTCCTTTGTGTAGGTTAACATATTATATACATTAGCTTCAACTTAGAATCTAGCCGTGGTTCCTTTGTGTAGGTTAACACTCTATATTCATTAACCATGGCTTAATATCTCTCTTATAACTTCTTTGTGTAGGTTAACACTCTATATTCATTAGGCTCAGCTTAGGATCCCTACTTTGGTTCTTTGTGTAGGTTAACACCCTATATTTATCAACCTCAGCTTAGGATCCCTGCCATGGTTCATTTGTGTAGGTTAACACCTTATATTCATTAGACCTTAGATTAGAATATTTAATATGGTTCATTTGTGTATGTAAACACCTTATATTTATTAGCCTTGGCATAGGATCTGAGCTGTGGTTCCTTTGCATAGGTTTACACCCTATATTCATAAGCCTCAACTTAGGATCTTTCCCATGGTTCATTATTGTAAGTTAACTGCTTATATTCATTAGCCTTAGCTTAGAATCCCTACCATGATTTTTTTGTATTGGTTAACACCTTATACTTATTAGCCTTAGCTTATCTCTCTCAATATTCATTTGTGTGGGTTAACACCTTATATTTATTAGCCATAGCTTTTGATCCCTACCTTGGTTTCTTTGTGTAGTTTAACACCCTAACATTTGTTAGCCTGAGCTTAGAATCTTTATAATTATTATTTTGTGTAGGTTACCACCCTAGATTCACTAGTCTTAGCTTAGGATCCTTGCCATGGATCCTTCATCTAAGTTAACACCCTATATTAGTTAGCTTGAGCTTAGGATATCG
This sequence comes from Cymbidium sinense, assembly GCA_021442155.1. NCBI lineage: Eukaryota > Viridiplantae > Streptophyta > Magnoliopsida > Asparagales > Orchidaceae > Cymbidium > Cymbidium sinense. The sequence continues at coordinate 33,406,415 of CM038229.1, forward strand.
TGGTTCCTTTGCGTTGGTTAACACCTTATGATGCAGCACATCAAGGAAGAAAGAAAGGAAGATCATATATTACATGGCCCTAATCAAGAAAAAAAAGCTTATGAGTGATTCATAAAGAATGCTAGAATATCTATATGTTATTTCATGTTTTGTGTATGTAACTACAAGAGTAGATGATATGTTTATGTGTAGTTTGGGATTAGAATGTAAAGGCTAGTGCTTTTATGTTTTTTCAAGAGTTGGAAGGGAAGAGCACTTAATATATTGAGAATTTAATTAAATAAATTAATTTATATCAAACTAAGATGAAGAAAATCAGACATGGAGTAGTTACGGCTAGCAAGCCCCTTCTCCTAAAGGTGTGTGTTGGATGAAGGGGCGTTTGTATTTACCTTTTCTCTCTCCCTCCATTGGTGAAAACATGTATGTTTTGAATGAAGAGGTACTTGTATCATGTATGCATATTCTTATTTTTTTTAATGAAATTAAGATCACTATGCTGCTGTTACAATCAATTTGGGTGAAATTTTCTCACATTTTAGAGGCTTGCTGGTTGACCAAACTAGGAAGGTTGGGTGATCTCTTATAGGCATTCTACTTGGGTGAGTAGAATTATTTGTGTTTTGCTTTAATTTTTCTTTAATTTATTATAGATTTTATTGAATCCTTATTATTCATAGTATTCTTTTTATCCTAAAAAAATTTACAAAAATTGTTCATCAATATTAGTTTTTTAAATTCCTCTGTGTCTAGGGTTAGCCAAATCAGTTGAACTATACCTACTTTCCCATTTATTGCCTTAAGTCCTTTTAAACCTTTCCAAATCCCTCCAATTTTTTTAGATAAGTATTTAAAACATTCATTTATGAAGTACAAGTGTTACCTCAATATTCTCCAATAAATACTAATGGTTTAAACCCTAAAACTTTACCTTCCCGCTATTAAGGTAAAACTAAGATCAGAGAACCAGTCTAGGAATAAAATGAAAAAAAAATACTTTCTCTTCTCCAAAATTTATAAGACTTTCTAAACTTAAACTAGATTCTTCCAAGTCTAATTTTCAAGTGATTTTATGCAATTTGTACATTCTTTGCAAAATGTTATGACTAAAGAAATATGCTCATACAAAATTTTGTCTCTTGGATGTCTTTGAGTGATCTTTGTTTATTTAGCTCTATTCTTATACTAAAACCATACCAAATCTTTCTAAACTTATGGAGGTCAAACCAATGTGTCTTATGAGAGTTTTAAAACAAATCTAGGGTCACGCCAAGTAGTCTGACCCTAGGCCACTCCACTCTATAACTTGTTAGCCTCAACTTATGATCCATATCACGGTTCCTTTGTGAAGGTTAACACCTTGTATTTGTTAGCCTCATATTAATTATATTTGTTAGCCTCATCAGGATATCTCTCATATCCTTTAGGTAGGTTAACATAATCATATTCATTAGCGTTATCTAGGATCTCTTCTAGAGATCCTTTGGGTAAGTTAAAACAATAATATATGTTAGTCTTATTTTAGGATCTCTTTCATTGATACTTTAGATAAGTTAACACAAATCATATTTGTTAGGCTTATCTTAGGATATTTTCTATAGATTCTTTGGGTAGGTTAACATATTCATATTTATTAGGCTTAACTTAAGATCTCTTCAAAAGTATCCTTTGTGTAGATTAGTATCAAATTTTAGGATTGAATAAAGTAATTGTGACCCCTGTCCTATTTTTTTAAATAAAAAAAGAACTTATATTGATTACTATGGTTTACAAGTTATTCAAAACTGGTAGAAACTTTGAAAAGATAAAAGAAGGTTACAAAAGTAAAGATCAAATCTGTAAGTTTCTATAAGTTGCTGCGAGTAAACTGATGTAGAATGTCGAGCAAATGTGAAGAGATGCACCATAAAAGTTAACATAATTAAGGTATACATCTAATGTGTGCTATGTTAGGTGTATCACTTATAATCAGTTGGATGAGTTCTTTATCCAGATTGGTGGCTTTGTTAATAACCTCAGTTAAGGCAAAACATTTAGCAAGTAGATCCATAGGCTAGTTACCCTCTCTCTCTGTAGATGAGTCCATTTGATTTCAAAATGTTTTAGGATATGAAATATTTGTTTCAGAGTGTTGATCAAAGAATAAGGGATTGGGCAGTATTGTTGAGTATGTTAATGATTGTAGATAAATATATTTTGAACCAAATTTTGTCCATTTTGCACTTAATAGCAAACTTAGCTGCAATAAGGAAAGCTTGCATTTTAGCTTGTGACCCCTATTTGATTAGAAATAGAAGTTCAAGCTAAAATAAAGCCTTTTAAGCTCATTTAGTTCTACTCATCTATCAATATAATCATGGTAATTCAAGCCAATATCTCGCATTCAAAATCTAGTTTAAAGCTTGTCATCAAAATCAAAGTTAAATTCAAAATTCAAATTCCAAACCAAACTTGGATCTCTATATGCATTATTACATGTAGCTTTTTTAGATTGAGTTGACTGGCTTGGTTAATGCCAATATGTGTGCCATACTTTGTTAGTCCACTACACATATTGGGATTCCATTTGTTAAATTCATTTTTAATGAGGTTAACATCCCTCCTCATTTTAGTATTTAGGGTTTCTAATCATAGACCACGGAATTCCTCAGTTTGATACTTAAGACACTTGTTTAGTGACAAAGTACACTCTGGTGTTTTAATTTGGAATAATAGGAACACCACATAGATCTTATGGGATATTCAAATGATCGGGTATGACATTTAATGAATAATATACTATCTCAAAAGATAGAAACACCATCCGACAATGGACTCAATCACCTAATAAGGACTCCTAAGTAGATGAGTCTACATATATACCAGATATCTTCCCCCTACTTTACAAGGGTGGGTAATGTAGGGTTTATTTTATACCGTGTTCTTTAGTTTCTTATGAAAGCAAGCTTCCATAGTTAATTACATCCTAAGAAATTTGGCTTTCCTAAGAACACTCTCGATTAAAGTAGTCAACTAATATTTTTAAATATTTCAAAGGTAGATAATCAAAGAATTAGTCATTTCAAAAAGCGATTAGGAAGAGCTCAAATAGAAGGAGTTCTTAGTAGATTCCAAAAGAGAATAAGTAGAAAGCACACATGATACTAAGAAGCCTAGTGAGTGCTCCAGTTTATCATATAGTAAGGCTTTATATTTTTAAAGGAGAGATTATTTTCTTATTTGAGTTAAAATTTTATTAGAATGCTAGGACTTAGATTCTAACAACACAAGATTATAAAAATGCCAAAGAGGTGAGGACTTATACTCATAGAAAGGAGAAATGAGTAGCCTCTAAACCTATATCTAGAGTGCTCTAGCACATGCTAAAAGCTTGACATAATTCTACTATGGGGAATACGATATATTGGTTCACTTCTATTAGGGAGAGTAGACCGATCCCAACTCTTATGAACTTACAACTACCTGGGGTGGCTACAAGTTAACACATCCTATGATTTTAAAACCATATGGGCCAGTCATACGCAAATGTAAGATACCTAGGCTGCGGTTAATTAGGAAAGAGTCTAAAATCTTAAACTCACTCTCTAAGAGATTAGATCATGATTAGTGTGCACATTATGACCTAAACTAATTCAATAAAATTTATATATTTTTATTTCATTTTTGACTCAAGCTTGGAAGGATTTATTCCTAAATGTATGATGAAAGTTGATTATGGGCTAACTTAGATAGAAGGGTGTTCTCCACTGTAAGGGATTGCCCTCACAGGTCAAGCTTATCTCCTATCATGCAAGATTGGAGATCCCCTATCTTCAAGAGTGAGATAATATGATATGCATGATGTGATAACATACAACATCCAGTTAAGGGGTTGCTAAATTTTTTATTTATCTTGATTATAAACCTAGGCTTTAAAGTGAGGTTATGAATTGATTAATATTTTAGTTATGAAGTGCTAACGAGGATAGAAAAATTAATTTTATCCCAGAGAGCCTACCGCATCCAGGTCACACATCAGATCATCATATTTTAAGAAAGCCATGAAAATCATGCGATTTATATTGCATAATGTAAATACAACAATCAAACATTTGAATTTTGTAAGAGAATAAAAAGCCAATGCAGCCGGGTATGGTCATACACCAAGAAAAGAAAAGAAATTAGGTAGCCGAGCTCTACACTTATACAACCTGGATTACATTTAAATGAAATAAATTCTATGGGGATCTTTAATTCTTGTTCTTTTCTTGTTTGGATTAGCTTGCTTCAGGCTTCACAAGGCCTCCTAGGTCTATGCCTTTTAGCCACTGCTCATCCTAAATCTCATAGTACTAATCATAGTCCAATCGTGAAAATTACATTTTTATATAAATAAAAATCAAATTACACCTGCTAAATAGAGATTAGTATAATACACATTCAAGCCAAGCAGTTGTATTTCATTCATTTGAGTTTTTATTTAATTCTAAGTTTTAACTAAGTTTAAATGCTATCATGATCATATGAAAGACATCTTAGTATTAAGGACATAGGCTAATACTTTTCTAATTTTCTTTATCACTTTAATATTTTCTTTATAATTAGCATTTTCTTATTAGTCTATAATTTAAAAAAAATACCTAATTTGATTTAGAAATTATTCAAGTATATAATTTAGTATTTGATGGATGAAATACATCATTCATGTATGTATGCATGTGTGTGTGTATATATATATATATATATATATATATATATATATATATATATATATATATATATATATATATATATATATATATATATACATCTCTGTGAGTGTGTGTGTGTGTGTAAAGGTGCATGTAGTTTTTTTCGTATAAAAAGAATTGAACATTTGCACATATACACATACATATGTATACACTTTAGCTTTTACAAGTACATGCCATTGCTAAATCAGACATGTGAGGTCAAAGCCTCCTTTGGACTAGTCACCTTATGAACTCAGGTGTCTAGACTCTCTACTTGTTAGCAATATGTACATGTATGTATATGTAGATGTGCAACTGAAGCTATTAATTTAATAATTCTTATTAATGATGTTGGTTTCAAAGTTAGTCTCTTTTTTTAAAAAAATTTGCACATGTATTTCACTTTGTATTTACATAGACAAGTGCCATTGTTATACCAAAGATACAAAGTCAAAAAAGTCCTCCTTCAAACCAATAGCCATGCTATCCTAGGTTTTTAGACTATATAACTTAAGAAAGCATTGATAATACACACGATTAATGTTTTTTTAAATTATCTTAATTATTTAATTTAAGCTTACATAGGTAATTCATGTATAAAAAAATTAATTTTTGAGATTTATTAGAGATAATAACATCAATGACATAAACTTAACAATTAAAATTTTAAACATGAATACAAATGAATGTTGATCAAACACATACATAAAAGCTAATAAATGAGATGATTAAGTGTTGGTGAATCACATAAGAAAAATACTACTTAAACCTAATTGGGTTTTTTACTTAAATTGTTTAGATTAAGATGGCTTAAACTCATTTGAAGAGATTAGACACTAAAATTATCCCACAACTCTATCTATTCATTATGTGATTTTAAAGTTAAATAAATATTTTTTTAATTTAATTAGATTTAAAGATTATTAAAGATAATTAAGCACAAAGACCCAAATAATTCAATAAGTAATATAAGATATGCCTAAAAATTATAAGAAGATTCATGGAGATGTGAAATAACATGCAAAACTAATAATATAAATTTTAAGTTATTTGGGTCTTATATTTTGTGGCTAATTAAATAATTAGAAAAAACCACATTTAAGTAATTACTCTCAAGATACCCCAAACTAATTGAGCCTTTTGATTTCATTGGATACTTTTTTGCTACTTGAGCACAAAGAGGGTTTGTTTCCAATTTTTAGAGACTTGCATAATTAGTTATGAATTTTCTAAATCATATAATGATTAATGGATTATTTAATTATTAAAAGTTCCATTAATGATAATTTTTAAGAATTAATTAAGACTATAAGTCTTAATAATTTTTTTAATCACCATTAAGTTATTTTAACATGCTTAGACATTAAAAGGTAATTTCCATGATTTATTAACTTAATAACTATACCAAATGGGCTAATTAGGATTTGAAAATGAACATCTCCTAATACACTCACTTAAACCACCTAAAATAATTATGGCAAACAAAGATCTTTCCAAGAAATGATACTTTAAAATTTCAAGTAACTTAGATAAGTAATTAGAGATTAATTACAACATTAAGGAATACATTCAAACCTTAATTATTCTTCATCTACTTTTAATATTTAGGGCATTTATTTTTTTTAGTTCTCATCTATTTATTGATTTTAGAGACCCCATTTTTGCATTTTTTTTACAATTATTATAATTTTTTTAAAATTTTGACTATTTAAATCAAATTGAATATATAATTAATTTATTTACATATCTTGTGCCTAGTTAGTTGAACTTTACGTGTGGTGCTATGAGATTGGTTATTTAAACCATCTCCCATAATCACTGACTTACTGGAGACATACAAAGTTTCATCGAGAGTTATTTAATCGAAGATCAAATAACTCTAATTAATCCCATGGTTAATAGAATTAAATCAAACATTTCTATCATAGATTAATCATGGCCATCTGTTCTAATCATGTGAAGTCGACGACCAATGATTAATTTTTTTTTTAAATGAGAGGCAGAGATTGTTTGTCTATTGTCATTCGATCAATGCTAATTATGCTTGGATTTAAAGGGGAAAGAAATGCAAAATGATTAGGGAAAAGACCTCTAAGGAACTCTACAATTTGATTTGCATCAAATGTACCATCACAACACTAAAGACCAACACTTAATGGCCATTCAATGGTCTGAGAATGATATGTCTAAAGCCAACGCTTAGTGAAATTAATGATTGAGGTAGCTTCATCTTGAAGAGATGAATTATTCCTTTTCAAGTTCCTAGTTTCCTCCATACTAATCATCTTCTAAACCAATGCACCATCGTACTCTCCATAGTTTGGTTTAGAATAGGCTTCTTGTGCTTGAGTCGAGTGGCTGTCAATTTATTTGAGTTCATGGTGATGTGGTTCAAGGTGCGGGGAAGGTCAATTTGAGGATCGAATAGAGTTAAGTATGAGGTGGTGTTTGGAGCATTTGAGCTGAGGAAGTGCTTGGCCTTGCTAGATATGGGGTGCAAGAAGAGCTTTAGGACTTTGGGGGACTGGCTCTAAGAAGCTTTTGAGGCTCTACTTATGAAATGAGTGTTTGAATTTAAGCATATAACTCTTCTCATGTAATCCACCATTTTAGTGGGTTCAGTATTAGAAAACCATCTATGTAAGATCAATTTGGCTTTGGACTGGTGAGATGGACTTGCCTTAGTGGGATTTGGTTGCCTCAGGTGAAATGAATAGTCTTTGGTTGGTAAATCAAGGGCTACCAAGGTGAGGGTGGCTTCACCTTAGTAAATGGGTATACTAAATAACTTTGGGTCAAGTCTAGTTAGCATTGAGGGTGAGCTTAAGATATGCTATGGGTGCTGTCTTGGCCAAAAGTAGGACTTGATTTAGTTAATTTGGAATTTTTTTCAATTTGGAACCCTTGGTTCACTTGGGTTGGATTGAACTTGGTTCACCTTCAGTTGGGTCCACTTGGGTATGTATGGAGGTGTCTAAGGATGAGTCATGCCAAGTTGTGTTGGGTTTAAACTTAGTTTAGTAGAGTTTAGCTCAATATGGCTTATGTTGGTAAATTTAAGTTCAATTGGATCAAGTTCAATAATTCACCAAATTAGGCCCAAACGTGCTATTGGGTTATGTTGAAATGTTGATTTGGAACGTGTTGGAGTGATTGGTTTTATTCAATATGGCTTGGATTGCAACTTGGCTCATTTAGGTCATTTGAGTTAGATTTGGCCAATTCGTCAAATTGGACCAAATTCTCTTCAAATGAATGTTAGGTCATGATCAATAATCAATTTGGGGTTAATTGCAAGGGTATTATTGGTCCAATTTGGATTGAATTTGGTTTTGATTTAATTTAACTCATGTAGGTTAAAGGGGGTTGTTAGGTTAAATGGACAAATTGACCCGATTAGGTTCAAATGTATGTTAAGTTGTGTTCAATCATCAATTTGAAGTGGGATGGAGGGCTTGAGGATTAGTCTAAAATTGGTTCATATTGGTTACTTTGGAGTAGGTTGGGCCAATTGGGTCCAAATGATTATTGGATAAGGTCAAATAATCAAATTGAAGTGTTTTGGGACACTTGTTTGGTTAAACTTGAATTGAATTTGGTTTTAGCTCAATGTTCTTCACTTAGTCCCATTTGGGCTAAGTGGACCAATTGGCTAACTTGGGTTGCAATTTAGGATGGGGGATGTTCAATTATGTATTTGAGATGATTATAATGCTTTGGGTTAATTAAACTTTATTTGCATTAGCTTGAATTTAATTTTGGTTCTATATGATTCAATTAGGCTAACTTATGCTAAGTGAGCCAATTAGCCAAATTAAGTTCTAATGAGGCCTAATCAAGTTCAAATTAGGTTTCAAATGATTTGGATAGATTCCATTTTAAGTGTTTTGGTTTAATTTTGAATTTTTCCCCTTTATGTCCAAATGGGTGTCAAGTTAGGTCAATTGAGCTAATTGGTCAAATTGGATCTCAATTAGGTGTGATTTAAGCATGGTTGGTGTTTTGGATGTCCTATGATTGATTGGTTGAAGTTTATTTTGATTTGGTTAAAGCTTGGGTTAAGGTGACTTGAATAGGTCAAATGGATTAATATGGGCTAATTTAGCCCATTAATGAATTTAATGCCAAATGTGCATGGTTTAGTCTGGCTGTATTGTATTTATGGTTAAGATTGTTTCAAAATCAATTTGATTTATTTTGAGAGGGTTTGGGTTAGTCAGAATAGATGAAGTTCATTAGTCCAATGGCCTAACCCAAGGGTGGTTGATTTCTATAAGTCTTTGCATTTGGGAACCCCCTTTAGTCATTAGAAGTGTCTCAAAGTGAGGAAATCCTAATGACAAAATGGAATCCTATATCGAAAAATGATGGATGTCAACCTCGCTAAAAGTGAGGTTAACACTCTTTGACCCTTAGATTACATCCTTCACTCGCTCCCCAATCACTTAGATAATGTGAGGGATCTGATCTTTCATATCTTTCAAGTGTTATTGCATGAAGAACTATTACGATTTTACCCTTATGGTTGTCGAGTTATCCCTTACTGATGGGCTTACTTTGTTGGGTACCAAAACACTTATTCCTTATTATCTGTTATGCTCATCACACCTAAAAAGATGTTGAATCCAAATTTATCCCTTGAATGATGTAGGACCTTACATGGGAACATAAAAAGTAGGGTTAGTTCAGTTGGGATAATGTAAATAAAAAAATATAATAGAAATGTGCAAGAAAGTCTAGGAAATCTAATTATCTCTGAGAATACAAATATATGTGAAAGGTCATAGTGCAAAAATCTCTCCCTGAAATCTCAAAACTACAAAAAAGGGCAGATACCCACCTCTCTCTAAGCTTCCCCCTTTTATGATATGGAATGATTACATATTGAAAGTATATATCAGAAAAATTTACATAAATTCTAACAATTATATAAGATGAAACTTGTCTGTGAAGGTGAGTGATTTATGCAGACTGATGAGGTCTTGAGTGTAGTCGCAAAGTCAAGTGGGATGAGTTATCTAATGTGAATGCCTTGCTATCTAGTCTCCAGTGTGTCAGTAAGTTGACATATATGAGGGAGATGCTTGATGCTATTGATCTAATTTTTAGATGAGATTAACATCATCTCTAAATTAGTAATTGAGACACTTAATCCTAGGTTAGGAGCCTGCTAATTAGACACTTAGGACGCTATATTTAGTGACCTAGTGAATCCTTCTAGGGCTTAGCCTAACCTAATAGGATTAGGTGGACACAAACTAAACTCAAATCTAAAAATATAATTGAATTAAATACATTCTAATTAAAATCTAAATCCAATTGAGTTTAGATCAAAGTAATTTAGGTGGTTAACTCAATTATCCTGCTTAAGCTCAAAATTAAGTAAACTCAAAGAAATTCAAATAAAATTAAAAAAAAAAGCATGAAGTCACTACATGAACATAAATGGATTTAAAACTAAATTCAAGTGAAGGTCAAATATGATCAACCATTTGATTAGAGTTGACTTATGTGGGTCCCACTAGGTCAAATGTCAACCCACCAAAATTTGACCAAATTAAGCCTTTATAAGGGCTTAAAATCATCAAATAAACATATTTAAACATGAACATAAATAAATCTAAATCCAATAAGACCTTAATTGGGTTAATTAAGTCACTTGATCTAAATGAGCTTAAATGAACCTTATGGAACCTAAACTAAATTAAATCGAAATCAATTCAAATTAAATGTCCAAAATCATTTGAAAATTATCATTAAATATAATTCAACTAATTATTGGGTTTAATATGATCAATTTGGTCATTTGACTTAATTAAACCCAAGTTGACTCATTAAGCCCAAATTGGATTTAAGCACGATTGAATTCAAAATTAACCTCAAATGAAATAAAATTAATTACTCCAAATCATTTTAAATACTTAATCAAATATGAGTGGAACTTAAACACACATTAATTGAGGCAAATTGATCATTTGATTCAATTAAACCCAACTTAACCCATTTAGATAAAAAATGATTGATTTGAGTTAAAGTAAACATCTAATCTAAATCAAATGAAATTGAATTGATTGATAATAGTCATTACTAATGGTCAATTAAATATACTTAAAACCAAAATATAAATCCTAAAATAGCAAAAGTGCCTAGGAGACTTTATTTGACCCACTTAGTCCAAAAGGAAGTCAAGCCTAGCATAAACCACATTGAAACTTAGAATTTATCTATAAAACATTCAATGATCAATTAATAATAATTGAGATCTAAATTTAAATCCAATCAATCAAATGAAATAAACTATTTCAAACTAAAATCAAAAAGAAGTTCAAAAGAATCAAACTTAAGTACTTAACCTAAATCCAAGCCAAATGAGCTTAGCCTAACCTTTTAGTTCACCATGGATTAATTTGGTCAATCAACTAACAACCCAAAGAGTTGTTAAGATGGTGTCATGAAGCCAGGATATGCCATGGAAGGTGATGTGGAGCATGGGAGGAAGAAAAATCCAATGTCCACCCATGAAGTCAAAACCCAAGAAAATCCCTCCATCCCTCCTCCACTCCTCATCTTAACTAATTTGGATTTCAATTAAGCACCTCTTAGAGCTATCATCAAAGGGTGGAATTATTATTACCAATCCATTTTTGAACTCCCCCATTAATATAGCTCACGACCACATATGAAAGGAAGAAAAGAGACTTTCTCTTAGAAATCGAAGAACTCACACACATTCCTGAGGTGAAATGAAGGAGGGCTAACCCCTTCCCTGATTTCCACATCACTGGCAAGCTGGAGTTTGACCAAACCAATCAGTGAACAAGTGGAGCTCAGCCTCCACAGTGAATGGTGAGGAGGCAACTCAAATTCCTTCTTTCTAAAGACTCACCATATCCCAACGAATGTGTTCGAAACATCCCTATCATTGATGGTTGAGATCGGTGAGATACACATCAAACTTGACCACCTTTGATTTTAGTTTTGGTCCTTTGTGAAGGATGCTTGATCTTAAGTGAGATTAAATCATATATATGTGTTTCAAATGTGTCTTGATGGATTTGCAATTAAAATCTTGCGTTGCCATCGACTAGATCATCAGAAATCTTATCTTTTTGACAGACGACACTTAGTCTCTACTATTGATAAGGGAGATAAAATCTCCATTGTTCGTTCCTTATATTAGGAATGGACAGCCGAGATTTAGTTGGATGATCCGATTAAAATCTGTTAAGAATTAATTGCAATTAATTGATCCATGATCGAATAGTCCATACTAATCCCATGTGTCCCACATTTTAATGCGGGATCCATGTAGATCTTACGTGGTCTAGTGAGGCTGTGTCACGTGCCGAACAACATCGCATAGGCGCTGACTATTTTAAGTAGAAAATTATGCTTTTTTCTCATTTAAAATTGTAGAAAATATCTCAGAAAGTTTAAAAATTCATAACAAATAAAATACTCAATCATTTAAAATTGTAGAAAATTATGCTTTATAAATTCATCTCACTGAGAGGAATATGAAAATTTCCAAATTTTATTAGCAATTTTGATTTAATTTAAGTTTGGTTAAAAATAATTAAACATAAATTAAGCTTAAAATATTAATCCAAATTAATATATAACTTTGGGTAAGTAAAATTGAGATGAAAATACACTTTTGATAAATTTCTTAGGATTTATTAGTAAGTAAATCCAAAGATATAAAATTTTAAACTCTAAATCCTTAATTTAATGAAATAAATTAATAATAAATTAAGAAAATTTGGAAAATTTATAAAATTATTTTAAAACATCATAATTCACATCAGTAAAACTTAGGACAATATAAAACCTCATAATCTTTAAAATAACCTAATTAAACAATTAAATGAATTAATTAAATCAAATAATTAACCAGGACAAAAAAAAAACATAATAAAGCAAGCAAAACTTCAAAAATTCTAAATGATCCTCTATGGATGCATCTTTGAGAGAACAATCAAGGAAATTTAAAATCCTTAAAGAATTCCCTCCAATTAGGGCTTAATTTAGTTTTATTGAAATAATTAAAATCATAATTACTCTTAAACTATACATCTTATTAAATGAAATCTTAGGAAAATTAAATTAGCAAGGAACCCCACTTGCCATAAAAATTTCGAAGCCAAATAACCTATGGATCATAAGTTGTAGAATTTCCAATCTCTAAGTCAATTTAAATGAAACAATAAATCAAAAAAATTACTAACATTATAAAATTTTATGAAATCAATTCAAAACTTCTTCATTAACATCATAATATTTAAGAAAAATTTTTTAACCCTTTGAAGTTAAGGAATTTAATTAATTATGTATTTAAGGCTTATAGAATAATTAAGAATATAAGAAATTAACTAAACCTTGAATTGTGAAATTAATAAGATCATAATAAACTAAGTGTTTAATTGAAAATCAATGGCAATCAAAATTTTATACTCAAATATGAAATTCATTAATATTAAAATTGCTTAAATCCATTTAATATTGATGAATAACATAAGTCCAAATACAAATAAAATGATGATGATTAACCAAATTAACTAAATCCAAATAGCTTAGAAATTTAAAATGGCCTAGGTTATGTTTGTTGCCTAAGTAGTTCATTTTCTAAGGTTCTGATTAATAAAAAAAATTTTCCTTAAAAGATTCAATTAAATAATAAAGCTTTAATCTATAATAGTCCATTGAAACCAATTTAAGTGATAATTCAAAATTCCAAGGTTGATGAATTCTCTCAAAGTTATGAAACTGAATTATGGTTGATTACTTAAATGGTAAGTCATGAAATCAAAACATGAAAATTAAGTATGAATTAAAGATCAACTTACATTAACATAAATATTAATGAAACAAATAAATGAAATCAACTCCAATCAAATAAATTAAATAACATATGCAGTTAAATAAACATTCAATGATAAAAAGAAACCTAAGTCATGAAACTATACACATCTTAATCAACACATAATATAATTTTTTTAATTAAAGATAAAATAAACATAAGTGAATGAAATCACTTGAAATCAAAAGAAACTTAAAAGTAAACATCAAATTAAATTCAATCATGACATATGATTAAACTCTTACTTAAGGTTTAAGGAAACACCCTAAATCTTAATTAAAGGTTATAAATCAAAAGACCATAAATCAAACTAAGAAACTTTAATCAAATCAAAAGAAACATAAGGTTAAATATAAGTTTAAATTGTGAAAACATTTACATCTTAAACAATATAAAAAATAAATAACATAAAATATAAATTAATCAAATCATTTGACATCAAATCAAACTAAAATAAAAATTAGATAAAATTATGATAACATAGACTTTTAATTAAGATTTAAAGAAACATTTTGAATTTTAATTAAAGGTAATAGATTAAACTAAAGAAATATTATTCAAGCCAAAAGAAATGTAATAAGAATGAAGTCTTCATGTCTTAATAACATTACATTACATAAAATCTAACCTCAAAACAAAATTAAAACATTAATTTGAAACCTAACTTAGAATAAATCATTCAAATGAATTCAAAAGAGGTTCATTAAGATAACCAAGATCTTAGTTTGACCATTAGAAAGGATGAAAATCTTATCATACTAAGATTTAGGATGAGTGAATAGAATGCGTTTCACCCAAAATGAAATTTATTTTATTCTTCATTCTTTAAAACTAAATTTTAACCTTAGCACAAAAGTAAACCTAACAATGGATATAAACTCATAAAATAATTAAATCATTTGAATTGAAACACCCTAATGGAAAATTGAACAAATTCTAAAAATAAAATATAAGAAATCAAATAAAAAGAAAACTTTTCATAACTAGTTATCATATCATATATACTATAGACACCTAAGGTCGCAAGGCTATTAGTCCAAAGGAGGTCTTGATACCTTGAACCTCTAGTTTAATAATGTCATGTACCTATGAAACAAGATTATGAAAGATAAAAGATTAATTTTTAAAGTAAACTAAAACTTTAACTTGAACTTAAATAAAAAGTTAATACAAACTTACCACACAAGCCTTTCTTTCACAAACTAGAATACTAGGTTGCCAACCCTAAAGTTAGATTAGGCCGACGATCTGTGATGTTCTGTAATGTAAAATAATATGATGTTTTTTTATTATTTTGTGGTGTAATATTTTAGACTGGATTGTTAAGATTATTTGCCTTCTAGTCTGGATGTTAGGGCATTCTTTTTAGGCTATAACTATTTTTTGCAAGGGGCTGTGCTTAAAGAGGGCGCTATAATAAATATAAAATAAATATTATTTGCTTACTAGTGTTGCTTAAGTCCTCGAGCATAGCTCAATAGGACATGTGGGCTTGGCAAGCAACTAATGCTAAGCTCGTATGTTTAAAATATAAACTGTTAGTGTATTGTGCGTATTTTTTAACATTTATTTTACAGGGATTATAAATTTATTTTGAAAATTTAAAATATAATTTGAGCTTTGAATTAGTTAGGATTTATGCAGTCTAGGAATAGCAAAAGCTAACTTTAGCAATTTATTTTCCCTAGTAAAGCTCGTAGAGGTCCTTGAAGAAAATGATGATTTTGGAAGAAGACTCCCATAGATCAAAATTATTAATTTTAGGTTAGGTTGTATAAGGGCAGAGCTCAGCTGCCCATTTTCTCTTTCTTTCAAGGTGTATATCGGTACCCAGTCGCATTGGCCTATTTTATTAATTTATTATGGCTTTATTTATTTTGAGGTGCATAATAGAAATTACATGCTTTTTCTAAATTTCTTTTAGTACTATATTTTGTGATGAAATGCTTAACACGTTAGAATTTTAGAAAAAATTTAATTTTCTACCCCACTAAAATTTAAATAATTTAAACATAAAATAAAAAATTTTAACCTCATTTAAATTAAAATTCCATGGGAATAGCTTAAAAGAAACTAGAAATAATTAAGTTTTGCAAACCATGAGAGCATATTATTTGTTCTCCTTGAATTGGACGCTTCACCTATTGCACATAAGGGAGCATCTAACTTTGAGAATGACCACCCTTCTTGGGGGAAGTGTGCTTTCTCTATTTTGGTTTGGCCCATGACTATTTCTGACTATATATCATTATAGGCATAAATTGCATACCCAAGGCTTCTAAAATAAATTGTGAGTCAAAATATATAAAATATATACGTTAGTTAGGTGCATAACATACCAAACATTATCTTAGAGTTAGGAAATGAGTTAGGTTCTCAACCTTTTTTCTAAATGCAATAGCCTAAGCATCTTGCATACAAAATACTAAACTTATGATTTTTAAAAGTCACTTAAGTGGTGTTAGCTGGCAATCCTTCTAGGCGTGTTATAAGTCTAGAAGAGTCAATGATAGATTCAATTTTCTCTAGTAGGAAATGAATTGGTAATTCTAAGAAAATTTATATTAGTTTGATCCTCTGACTAATGTTAGAATCATTTGTAGACTTAGGGTTTGAAGAATCCTATTGAAATATATCTTGAAGCATTAGGCATTTTTATAGTCTTGTGTTGTTAGAATCTAAATCGTAAATTTTTAATAAAATATCAATTCAAAATCTTATTAAAGTTGAAGCCAATGATAGGATAGTTCAAAAGCTTATTAGACATCCAAGTATCTATAAGTATTCCCTACTCAATCCTGATTGGCCTCTAAAAAGAACTCTTTCATTTTTGAAGCATTCCCTGTTGAATTTCTTAATTAAACATCCATTTAAGACAAGTTTTGAAATCCATAGAAATAAAAGTCTATTTCTTAATTAAGAGTGTTCTTAGGAAGAATTCCTTTCTTCCTAGGATGTAATTAATTATAGGGGCTTTCCTTTATAGGGAACTATGAACGTGATATAAAATAAATCTTATCCTACATTTTTATGTATTTCAAGGGAAAAATCTTTAGAATATTAAAAGACCCATTAGCCTTAGGAGTCCTTATTAAGTAATTGAATAAATTATAGATAACATATTTATCTTTTGAGATAATATGTTCATCCCATAATGATATATTTGATTACCTAAATAAGAAATTCATAAAATCTATGTCATGTCACAAATTTTTCTTGTAGATGCTAGTCACATGGCTAAGTGGCTTTTTCATTATGCTTGCTTATTCAAAGTGAATCTTTGTGGGCAAGGACATTACTTATCTAAATTATAATTCTCCCTATTAAATGCTCTTATGTTGAACTTTGCTATTTATGAATGCTAATTGGGTTCAAGCATACTCCATTGTATACAATTTTGATATCAATAATGATTTCAACATATTATACTTACTACCATATAAGGTACTAATTATAATACCTGGTGAGCCATTTGATCCTTTATCCCCACCTCTTGAGAGTAAACCTACTTCTGAGTGTTCACTAATCAAACCTAATAAGAAGAGTGAGAAGATCAATTAGAAACTAGATGATGAAGCAATAATCACAAAAATCATATTTATCTGAGGTATCTTGTATGGTGGAAAGACCAACTTAGCATATAAAACAAATGAATTAGTAGAGAGGAGCTTTAAAAGATCAACCCAAGGATACTCGAGGAGTATCATTGATAAGCACAAAAACCATGTGAATTTTATGTATTTTTATATGTATATTTATGTTACATTAATATTAAGTTATAATAATTTTTCTTATTTTTGGTTATCTTGGAAGGAACTTCTCATATGAGGTAAAAAGGAAAGAAAATTGAAACATTCAAGATAGGCACCTAGATGTTGTGCCAAGCATCATCGCAGTACAACATTAAAGTAATTTAGTGTAAAGACAGATATTCTAACATTGGAGGTCTGGATGATCTATATTGAGAAACTAAATTTAACATAGATTTAGACTTCAAGATGATAACTTTAGAGCCTTGGTGCTACAAAGAGCAGCGATGTGGTACTTGAAGAAGCCCAAAAAACCTAAAAAGTGCTGCAAGATAGTGACCGGAGTGCCTAAGTGAAAAACTACCAAAGTCGTGACAATATAACAATTCATATTTTAGCAGAAACATAGAGAGTCAAGTGCCTAGGCATTGCAATCCAGCATCATGGCGCTATGACCTCTGGTAATGTAATTTTAGGAAGTTTTAGTGGTTAGTTCAGGGAGTTTCAAGAGCAATTTTTGGAGCTTTGTAGAGAGGACATGGAGAAAACTAAGAGAAAGATGTTGCAATTATAAATAGGACTCCATTTGCAGTGAAAAAGAATTTTAGCAATTGTTATTTGATTAAGAGAATTATATATAAGATTATAGGTCCAATAATGAAAGATTAATCAAATATATTGGATGATGAATATTGAGTCTATATGATATCATTCAAGACTCCAACTGGTATGTCTTCCTATATATTATTATTTGTAAAGCTTATCATTTGCCTTTTAAATTGGAACTTAAAGCATATTAGGCAATTCAAAAGTTAAATTTTGATAAAAGGGATATAAGGAAGAAATTGCTCTTAGCCTCAAATAAATTAAATGAGATATGATTGAGAGCTTATAAAAATGATTAAATTTATAAACAATAAATTAGATGATGTTATGATATGAAGCTCCTTAAGAAGCAATTTGAGCCTTGGCAATAAGTGTTATTATTAAATTCTAGGTTAAATTTATTTTCTAAAAAAAATTAAATCTAGATGGTGAGAGCATTTTCTATTTATTAAAGCTTATCCAATTAGTGTTGGCATTTTAGACTTAGAAACTCATGATATTTTTAAAGGAAATAGTCAAAGACTTAAGCACTACTTTGGGGTGAAGTAAATTAGCTTAAAGAGTTGATTAGCTTTATTTGTATTAATCATAACTGAGATAATACTTAGTTGGGCAGAAGACTAAGAACTATGCACTTCATGGGAGACAACTGAAGGTTTATCTAATTGTTATGTAATGTATTAGAATATATTTTATGCAATGTTTGAAATTTGTAAAAATCTCTAAATTTTAATGTAACACATAGGCACCAATGTATTAATGATGAAAAATTGTGCATGTTACTATAACAATTATGTTAATTTATATAATTTATTTAAAATCATGAAAACATGCCATGTGTTCTTTGATTGTGTCATAGCACTATGGTGCTAGGTTGACCAACACCGCAGTGCTAGTCAATGGTTATGTCAACTATGGGCAAATAACATTCATAATTATTAGTATAAGGGCAAGATTAAGTAAACCACCTAATTGTCATTAACCAACATCATGGTGCTCCATCGACATATTCAATGGCTGACTTTATTTTTTGTACAATAAATATGGTTGTTAGTTCGTATTTAGGGGTAAATTTATTTCCTTTTACTATGAATTTAGACCATTCTTTATTATTTGACCAATGCTTAAACTCTATTGACTAGTGCTATGGCACTACACTTTACAATGTAAGATATTAAGGCAAGTGCCTTGGTGTTGAAAGTCTAGTGCTGCAACACTACAAAAGTTTATAAATAGACTCTTAGGCTAAAAATTCATTGCTAATTCTCTTCTTAGCCCTATGCCCTTAGAGTTCTCTACCATTTGTACTAACCTATTCCTAACATCATGTCAGTCAAGATAATCCCCAAGAAGAAGAATTTTGCATCATATAACTTTAAGAAACTTGTTAATGTAGATGTAGAAGATATGTACACCACTTCCTCATTCATAGAACAATTTATTCCTAAGAGGAAAATTTTGAGTTCTAGGAGAAAAATTGATAGCACAATCACTAAAATGGATTGAGTGAATTCTGCTTATGAAACTCATTCATGTTTAGTTCTTGTAGTTAGTGAATTCTTTGATAATGCTAAGAAGCACAAAGACTTTAGAGTTTTGGTAGAGAAAATTGGGTAAATTTTGATAATGTTATCATGAATTGTATTTTTTAGGATAAGGGATTTAAAGAATAATGCTTAGACTAATTTTGATGAAATGATTAAGTTTGCTACTCTTAAGGAATTACACTCACACATTGGAAAAAAAGGGAAGAGAAATTAATAAACTTTCTTGATATTAGCATGACTCTAATGCAAAGGCTTGGTACTATTTCATTTTTACCAAATTAATGTCAAGAGAGAATGACAGTGAGGAGATAAAGGTTAGGGTCATCCTCAATTTTTTCATTCTAAAAGATTATCTATAAATGTTGGTAGGATTATTCATAATTCTATTTTAAACATGATTAGAGGTAGTACTACTATAAATTATGATCATCTCTCAATCATTTATTAGCTTTGTATTAGGGTTGGGGTTTAGGAGATCCAAATAATGAGCAATTAATTCCTAAGAGGATGATCAAATGGAACATAACTTTAACTTTTGAAGACAACTTTGATTTGTACATCTGATCCAATTCTTTATATGTTTGTCTATTAGATTATATCAAGACTTTCCTTTGGGTATGAATAATAGCATCATTTATTATTATCAGCATAAATAAGTAAAATTATTCCAACTAAGACAAGTCCCATGTTTTTCTTATTTTTCAAGTTTTTCATGTCAAAGCTCTTGTGACTCTTATAATTCTTCTTTTATTTCTATGGTAGATAAATATTCATATATTGTTAAGAATTTAAGCACCTTTTTTTAATTGCTATAAATATTCTAGAGAATAATCCCCTTAATTATCTAATACGTATTAATATTTGTGTATTATAATAATGTCAAAACTCGTGATAATGATCTCATTAGATTCCTCCAATCAAAATAATAGGCTTTTTATTACCCAAAATTTAAAAACTTTTATTCAAATTATTTACATCAAATTCAATGCTAATTATGATTTAACCTTTTAAAATTATTCAAAAAAATTAATAATAATAAAACCCCAATTATTAATAATAACATCTATGTTACAAGAAAATAACACGAACTTCATAATCTTCAATAGAGTGAATGTCATTATCATTTGATAGAAGATGATAGTGATTTAGTGAATGTCATTGAGTGATGTTAAGCATCAATGTCGATTAATAGAAAGTGATAATAATCAGATAATAAGGATCACAAAAGAAATTATACAATTGTGATAAGTGATCATCAACATCAACCAGTTGATAGAGGTTGAGAATTTTTTTAAATATATGAGCTCTCTTGCTTGAGGTTCACTTTATATATGAAATAAAGGTCATTTAATGATTTTTTTTTGTGGAATCTTTGATTATTTTTGTTAAAATTTTAAGCACTCTATCAAATATTTTAGAATGAACCTATGAGATGATATTTACTAATATTTTAAGTGTCTTAATGAGGGTGATAACGATCTCATTAGATTTACTTCATCAAGATAAAAAAAAGTTTTATTATAAATTTATTTAAAAGAAATTCAAATAAATTTGAATTTAATTTTAATGATTTGATTTAAATTATTCACATCAAAATTAATACTTATTATGCTGTATTTTTAAGATTTTAAGAAATTTAATAATAATAAATATGTGGTGACAAAAATTGAGGTTCCACAAGCACGAAGGCACGGAACGGCCGCTCTTACTTCTTTGTTTTAGTCGTTTTTTTTGCTTTTGAGGCGTGATCTTCGTTTGAATAGTGTCTTTTTTAGCGTTTTTTAGTTTTTGAAAATTTAATTTCCTTTTCAAAAAAGCAAAAAGATGATTTTTAAGAATATCTTTAACTTTCGGAATCAAAGAAAAACTTTTAAATTTTTTTTTTTTTTTGGGAAGTTGAGCATTAAAGGCAAATTACACGTACATATTTCGTATATGCTCGAACTCGGGTCTCCGCTATGAGAGCTTTGCTTCCATCTGATGAGATGTGATGTCTCATGCTCCGTTTCTTAAATTTTGCTTAAGTTTTGATCAAATCTCTTCAGCATATTTTAATGATTGAATGAATGAATGACACTGAGATGATAATAATAATAAGGATGATAAGTTCTGCAATGAATATCCCATTGATGGACCTTCTCCAGATTTACATCGTGGAGATATCGTATTCACAATGACAACCCAACCTGACGTGGCAGACCCGACGATGGATTTCATCCTTTATCTTATGCGACGCCTGAGACAAAAAAGACAAATGCATTCCCTACCCTGGGCCCACAAGACAGCAGCCCAAAATAACAGCCACTTGCTGCCCAAGGCCCACCCAGCTAGCCCGTCCCAATACCAGCCTCACGCGCCACAAATCAGAGACCAACTGGCGGAGGGCATATCCCGCTCCCGATTCCCAGCATCTCCCTTCCGCATCTGACGGCCATCGCTATAAATAATACCCTGCCCTCCTCCTTGCCGTCCTCTCTGCCTTCTGAAATGGAGCTTCATTTCGAATCGCCGCTCGAAGCCCTCGTGCTCCGTTACTCCACCATCATAGCAGGTTACATCTGCACCATTCTCGCTGTCTTTGCTGCTGGGATCGGCCTGTGGCGCTTCCGATTACTCGGGTCGGTATCCAGGCCATCACCTTCTCCCGCCCCTAAACTCCCTTCAGCCGCCGTTTCTCCGGTGATTACTCTGCCGATGCCCACGCTAGCTCCGATTGAGTCGACAATTGTTCTGTCGGATCGCAGTGAAGGCGAGGAGAGTGGAACGTCGACGAAGGGGAGATTCACGGCTTATTTTCTAGGGGAGGAGGAGATTGACGACGGCGGTAAGGGCGATGAGAATGAGTGGGGAAGCTACGACATTGGTGTTGTTGGGGAGTGTTTAGATTTGTTGGATTGGGGCAGGAGGGGCGATCTTGGGTGGTATAGATACCAGGATTGGAAGACGATTAGCGGAAGCGTCGTCAGATTGTGGGATGGCAGCTGGAGAGGATCAGGATCGGCGCCAGCGGTAAAGGGGCGGTAGATCTAGGTGGAATGGAAATTTTTTCGTCAAAAATTTGTTTGTATAAGTAGCATTATTAGGGGTTGTTCGGCTGGCGCTTGGCCGGCCACCTGCAATCCCCTCGCCGGAGATCATTCTTCTGGTGCTGCTCTCTTCTTCTGTTTAATAAAACAACATTATTGCCTTTTGCTATTCTTTTCCCTCATCTCTGGTACGGTTTTGCATTCCTTTGGAGTTTTTGTTTTTAAAGAAAAACTGTTTCCGTTCTTAGTAAATGAAAAAAAGGAACCAGTCTCTGGACAACAGCCGGCCTATAGACTTCATAAAATTATATTGCTCATTAAAGAAACTAAGGAAGCTAATAAGTCGCACTTAATTGTAATAAGAACCAAGTCAATAGAAAAAAAAATACTGTGATTATAAATCCCCAGTCCCCACTACTCTGACTTAGTGGATTGAGTGTCGTTGTGGGATAATGCCAGTTTTTTTTTTTTTTTTTTATTTGTATCGTTTTAGTCATCTTCATGGATGTTTTTGAAAACCATGATCGATTGTTTTCTCCTCTCTGTCATCTTCATCTTCTCCAAGTACTAGTTGCATAATTTGTGGGCAAAAGAGCATTTCTCTGCATGATGAAAATGAACAATATGCTGCTAAGCTTGGTATAGACTACTGGGATGGCATCAATGTCTTGGTAAACTAATACATAGAGTTAATATCATGGATAGTACTATCAATCGATGGAAGTTGTGGAGTATAATTGTTTATTTCTTGCACATCCTTAGCAGGTCAAAATTTGGTCATCATTATTAGGGATCTTTAGTTGTTCGCACTGAACTCTAGACCTAGGTATTGTTTTGTCATCTTTCTCTTGTTAAGCTTCTATATTTTCACAATATTAGGGGTGTCAATTATGACCAGTGGCGGAGGAGGGTGGGGCTCGGGGCCCACCCTATGATTCAAAACCTTTCTCCCACCCACGCATTTACATTTCTAAATCTGAATTCGCCTCCAGTGCGTTTTGCCGATCGACTGACTCCTGACTGCACGAATCTCTTTCCTCATAGTATTTAGCTTCTTTTGCAAGTTAAAGGTTGTTTGGCTGCAGGATTTTGAATTTAACTTAAATCCAGCGATATTTTGGACAAGTTAAATGCTTTTGCAATCCGCAAAGCCTTTCAAATTAAATCTTTGCTAAATCCCTTGGTAGGTGGTTTACGGGATTTAGAGCAGAAGAGCGAAAAGGGTGAGAGGGAAGAGGATTGCCTTCGGGCCCTTCTCGAGTGCAAATGAAGGATTTCGAACGCTAAAATCTCCTCAATCTCTTTATTAATTTTATTTTGATTTATTTTTAATTTCATATTAATTTATTTAAATAATGATTAATTAATATATCATTTTAGATTAATTATAATTTAATGAAATTAGATGTAAATGATATAGACTTATTATTTTATGATTAATAAATAGATTTATGATGTATTATATTATGATAATTATATTTAATTAATTTACTTATGATTATATTATTTTTATGTAAATAACAATAACAACAACAAGCCTTTATCCCACTAAGTTGGGATTTCACGTAATCATTCGTCCATTGTCATTGTGTGTAAATTCATTTAATTAATATCAAGATCATTTTTTATATATCTTAGCCAATCTTTTTAGGTCTACCTCTACCTTTTTTAACATAAGACAATTCTATCTACTCTCCTAACTCATCATCGACGCTTTATGTGGCTCATCTAAGCGACTCTCTAATCTTATCGCCACTGAGCTATTAACTTTTTAATTTTTGTAAATAAATTAAATAAAATGAGGATAATTATAAAAATATTAACATTCTTGTCTCTTTATATAATATTTTTTATAAATTGATATATATATATATATATATATATATATATATATATATATATATATATATATTTAAGATGAATTTTATGATATATACATTCTTCAAGACAAAAATATTCTTAATTTATTTTGATATTATTATAAAAATTCAACTAATATGCATCTAATTTTAATTAAATTTTATTCACAAACAGACAATTTTTAATTATAAATCTCATTGATTATTTTAAAATAAATATCATTGATATTATTTGTTCACAATCAATGATATCTAATTTTTATCGTTTAGTCAATTTGCATTACTTAGTTATTTTTTATCCTAATATATATATATATATATATATATATATATATATATATATATATATATATATATATATATATATATATATATATATATATATATATAATCTTAGAATAGAATATTCAA
Organism: Cymbidium sinense; assembly: GCA_021442155.1. NCBI lineage: Eukaryota > Viridiplantae > Streptophyta > Magnoliopsida > Asparagales > Orchidaceae > Cymbidium > Cymbidium sinense. Next base: position 33,431,185 of record CM038229.1, read on the forward strand.
AATATCTTTCAATGGAACAATCTTTCAATCAATTAAAGTATATGAATATTTTTTATTTAAATATGACAATTAATTGTATAATGATTTGAAAATAATTTGGAGGGAGAAGTTATAAATGATATGTAATATGAAAAAAATTTATGTTATTATGAGATTTTATTTCTTTATTTTGTTATATGAGATGCTCTATTTTTAACTTTATATAAAAGTGAATTATTTTTTATTTTATTGTGCCCCCACTAAAATAAATTTTTGGATCCGCCCTTGATTATGACTGTGAAGTTGAGTTTATGTCTGACTTAAAAGTTACACAACTCAAATGTGTTTGATCCGGATCAATCTATCTATTATATATGTCAAAATATTTAGCTCAAACTTGACTCGACTAAACCTGCCTAGCAGAGGTTGACCCATTTAACCCATTTATTATAGGATCATATGTTTTCTTAAATCAATGTAACTAACTAATTTATCTCTGTGAACTCGATCCGAACCGCCATAATCCGAACTTGAATTATAATTAGGAAAAGTTTATATTGATATCAAATTTACTTAAGCTTACCTAAATAATAATTAGTTTAACACTTGTGTCCTTAATCTATTTGAATAGTAATTGGGTCAACTTGAATCAAATTTTCTTTCAGTTGAATTTGAGTTGGGTTGTCAAAGCTGACCATTTAATATCACCCCTAAACTTTGGTAATGAAATGTGTTTTGCAATTGATATATCTTTAATCCAATCACATTGATATTAATATAGTTGTTATTGAAGAGACTTGCACAAGCACTCTTATTATAATGTATTGAGTATTTAAATAAAAAAATTCAAGTTAAAACTTAATTTTGCCTTTTGAAGAAAAGTTAGTCCTGAATATAAATATATTTCATATGAAATAGCAAATCAAGCAAACAACCAAGCAAGAAAAATGAAGTGTAGAAAAATAAAGGACAGGAGGCATAAAGTTTTTTACGTGGTTCGACCCAACTCAAAAATCGACTTAAGTCCACGGCTAGTTATCTTGACTAGGAATTCACTTGGCAAAATAAGATTACCATAAATATTGCGTACTTTCCTATGCTGGACAAGTAGAACCCCAACAATATACTTTCCTACACCAGGCAAATACAACCCCAAACAAGTTCAAAAGAACAAGAAAACAAAAGCTACAATTGGAATATCTAACTTCAAATTTTTTTAAAAAATTTTTTGCACTCAAGCTCACTAAACATTATTAAGAAAAAGAAGACATAGCTGAACTATAAGTTTTGTGTTTTATTATTTAAAAGTATGCTATAAAATAATCTTCAAGTTAACTTAACCAAGTATAATGAAATGTACAACTTAAATAAAATCAAATGGAAGAAAATCAACTTTAACCAAATGCAGGAATTAAAATAACTTTATAAAAGCTTGCATGAAGTGAAAGTACAATGATTTTGGAAATATGAAAAGCAAGAAAAAATCTTTGTAAAAGTTTTATGAATGTGATTTCAGTCCATTCAAATAAAAAGAGAACCTTTCAAATCACTTGGAATGAGAATGAAAAGAGTTTTAGAGAAAAACTTTAACAATGAAACATATAAATCTTTTCATTCAAATTTAACAAATGAAGCTAATCAAACTAATACAATGATTGAGCAAATTAAACACCCTTTTTCAAGTCCTTTGAGAGCATTGAAGAAGATCTTTACTTGAGTGTTGTTGAAGAATAGAAGAGAAGAGATGACCTTTCCCATTTTGAATCTAAGAATTACTCGAAGAAAATGAATTGCAAGAGGTCAGCCAAGATGGAGAGAATCAAGAGAGAAAAGAGTTCATAAGAGCACCTCCTTAAATAACATTTTGTATGCGGAGTGGTCAACCAAAGCAAGATAAAAAAAAAGAAGGAAATAATGAGGGAAATTCCATAAAGATATAAATTGAAATTGAAAACACTTGATTTGAATTCAAATGGATTCAAATCAAATATGTGTGGTAGGTCAAGGCAATTGAAGGGAAGAATTAAACCAAATGTCATAATTGAACGAACCTAAAAAAATTGAATTTATGCAATGTAAGTTTTGGCCAAGATAATTTGGACTAGGAGGAAAGAAAATAAGAGGGAAAATAATTGAGGCAATGATTCCAATTTGAAAAAATAGCACATGCCAATAAGTTCAAATTTAACTCAAATCAACGATTTGTGTGGCCGACTATGCATGGGAGGAGGGAAAGAAAATAATGAATTTAATTTAAATAAATAGATTCTATTTAATGAATAATTTAATCAAGAAAAGTATTTAAAATTATTCAAAAATTTTAAAAGCAATGGATGGTCAAGAGTTTCTATATAAGATTTTAATCAAAGATTAATAAGATAGATTAATTAGTCAATTAGATGAGAATAAAGAAGGCAAGTCACATGGCTTAATTTTAAAAATAATTAATTAAATCAATATGATAATTTTGACCAAGCTACTTTCCATAAATGGATTAGATCCCAATAAATGCAAATTAATTTAAATATAATCAAGAGAGAATAAGTGGGAAAGGATTTGAATTTTAAACTCAATATAACTTAATTCAAAACTTAACTAAAGGGGCTAGCAAAGATTTTCCAAACTAAAAAAAGATTAAATTAGGAAAGTAGAATTAATTCAATGGACACTTGGATTTAAATTTGAATTAAGTTAAATTAATTTATGTAAATTCAAATCCAATTATTTTAAGCAATGGGGACAACCGAATCTTGCTAAAATGGGATGAGTTAAATTTGGAAATACTTTAAAGCAAAATCACTTTTAAACTCAAATGAATTTAAATTAAAAAATTCAAATAATTTTGAATTTCAAAATAACATAAAATTAAAAAAATAATATGGTATTAATTTAAATAATTTCCACACAAATGTCATGCCAAAATCATTAAAGAATTCAACCAAGAATAAAAATTAAAATGAATTATTGATAAGAGAGAGTTTTGAAGGTTAGGAGAGAGAAAGAATAATTTGGATAAAGAGAGAATACATTAATTCTCATGCTAAAAGTAAATGATTAAAATTAAGTTAAGCATGGAAATCTGTTAATGAAGTGTAAAATAAATTTAACTCACTTTAAAGTCTAATGGATAAGTCTTAAACTTATGCAAGAAATCAAATTATCCAAAGAGGATAATTTCATGAATATTGAAAAAAACTTAATGAAAATAAAAATATTTAAAAATTAAAATAAATGATATTAAAGTATTCTGGTTATTATTTTCATGTTATGGAGCTCTTGTCTTATTCTACAAAACCTAGGAAGATTCCCAAATTATCTTACTCCAAGTTGATTTTGACTTTTCAAATTTGTTTGAGCAAATTGAGTTTGGTGAGCTTCTTGAAACACTTAAAATAAATCATTAGTTTTATCCAATCATATATTTGTTATTATCAAATTCAAATACACATTTTTGCCGGCTAAATCGCTAGAGATCAAGCCTTTTTGACTGACGGTGCTCGCTCTCCGCCACGTATGGAGGAGATGAAAGTACAACTATTCATTCCTTTTATTTGGAATGGATGGTCGTGATTTAGAAGCACCCATGATTAATCCATTAAGGAACTGTGGATCGATTTTGGGCCGTTCGATCCTTGATTAGATAGTCTTGGAAAAATTGCTTCATCGTCACCACTTTAATGAGGGATTCACGTCTATCCCGCGTGTTCCAATCCCGTGCTACTACTTGTAAAGAGGCACCCAGTCAGTGCCATATGGCGCTGATTAGTTTAAATAGAAAAATCCAAAATATTCAATTAACTAAATCTAAAAGATACTCAAAAATTCATAAAAAATAATATACTCAATCAAAAACACAATTAAGGACTCTACCAATTTATCTTAGTGAGAAGAATGCATTAAACCTAAAATACCTAATTTTTGTTGGGTAAATTTAGGTTAATTTGAGTTTAATGGAAAATAGTCAAACCCTAATTAAATGTAAATACTACCTTATGTAAAATTTTGAGGATTTATTAGTGATTGAATTAAAAGTCATAACTTTTCAATCTCCAAACCTTAATTTAATGAAATAAATTAGTAATAATCAACTGAAAATTATGATTATGATTAATCAATACCTGAATTCCACATCTAAATAAGAGTTCATTAACATTGAAATCATCTCAGATCCATTTAATATTAAGTAAATAATAGTAATCATAATTAACATATAAAATTATCAAATCATCTAATGTAAATAACTTAGAAGCTTAGGATGGTCAAGATTATATTTGGGACCTTAAGTACTTCATCCCATTAGGCTTCTTAGGTTAAAATCAATATTTAAGTGTTAATAAGTAAATTTTATTATAAGAAATTCAACTAAATCATAAACCCTTAATCATAAAACACCATTAAATTGACTTAAATAATAAATTAAACAACTAAATCAACAAAGATCCGAAATCATGAAATTCAAATAATACAAACTATTTGAATAGTGAAATCAAAATATTTAAATCAAATTTAAATTAAAATTAAGCTTGAACTTTGATTTAAATTAACCAAATTAGTCAACTTAAAACACTCAAGTTTAACAAATATTCACACTAACTAAATGTAAGTTGAATTTCAAATATGTAAATGAGATTAATCAAACTAAAAATCAAATAAACTAAAGTAAAATATGTGAAATTAAATAATCATTTTATCTTAATCAAATTAAACAAGTATAAAGTTGAATATAAAATCCAAACTATGAAATTATATTCAATAATTATTCATCTTCAATAATATTAAAATAATCCAACTAACATCAAATTTGAAAAAATTAAATTAATTGAAAATAAATCAAAAAAATAAATTAAACAAATTAATTAAACTAAAATAAAAGATCACTTGAATTAAATCAAACAATAATCAAGATATAATAATCAACTTAAATCATATAAAATTTAATAAAATCTATAAAATGAAATTTAATAGAAAAAATGAAATAGTAAAACTCAATAAATTCAAAATAGGCAATCAAGATACATGAAATTAAATAAACTCAAGAAACATAGTCTTTTAAATCTTAACTAAATCAATCGAACATCAATTAAATTTAACCCAATTCAATGAAGTCATTCAAATAAATTAAGAAAATGTGTTAATTAAGATACTTAGGTTCTTAGTTTGACCCATAGAATGGATCTTCATCTAAAGATGAAATTTTCATTCTACTAGAATTAGGATATTGAATAAAATGGGTTCCACCCAAAGAAGAATTCATTTTATTCTTCATTCTTTAAAACCTAAATCCAACCTTGATACAAAAATGAATTTCAAATTGAAATGAAATCTAAAATCAATTAAATTACTTAAATTGAAATCATCCGATGGTAAATTGAATAAATATTGAATTTGAAATCTAAACTTAAACCAAAAAGGGCCAAGTGCAATTATACCACAAAAGCCCTTCCATTCACACATTAGATTGTTAGGTTATAGACCTTAGACTTAAGTTAGGATGATGATCTAAGATGATGTGATATGAGTTGATGTTTTCTTATTTTATGGTGTAATGTTTGAGACTGGATGACTTATAATTATTTATTCAATAATTTGGATGTTAGGGCGTTCTTTTTAGAGTAACATATTTTCTGCATGGGGCTATGCCTAAAAAGGATAGTTATAATAAACATAAAATAAATGCTATTTACTTGTAGGTACTGCTTAACTTAGCGAAATAGGACAAATGGGCTTGGTAACCATTGGTGCTAAGCTCGTATGTTCGAAATATAAAATGATGGCGTGGTGTTTGTTTTCCTGATGTCTATTTTGTAGGGTTCATGAATTTATTTTTAAAATTTGAAAATATAATTTGAGCATAGAGTTAAGTTAGGATCTATGGAGTCTAGAAATAGATGGAACTAACTTTACATGTTGGTGGTACCCTTTGGAGCCTAAGGAGGTCCTTAAAGAAGGTGACAATCTTGGATGAAGACCCTTATAGATCAAGATTTTAGTTCTAAGCCAGGTTGTATAAGTGTAGAGCTTGACTGTCAATTTCTCTTTTTTTCCCAAGGTGTACAGTGGAACCCAACTGTATTGGCCTATTTTATCAATTAATTTGGCTTGATTTATTTTGGGATGTGTAATAGAATTGCATGCTTGTTATAGGTTTCTTTCTGTGGTTACTATACTCTATGATGAAATTCTTGGAAATGGTAAGCTCTTAAAAAAATTAAAATTTCTACCTCATTAATTTAAAATAATTCAAACATAAAATGAAAATGTAATAACCTCACCATAATGAAAGTCTTAGGCATAAACAACTAAAAGAAACTAGAAATAATTAGACTTTGTGAACCATGTGAGCATATTCTTCATAATTCTTGAGTTAAACCCTTCACTCATTATAGATAAAGGGCATTTGACCTGTGAAGATGACCACCCTTCCTAGGGAAGTGTGCCTTATGGTATTGAATTGGAACATGACTCTTTTCTAACTACATCTCATTGGAGACATAAAATTGCATACCCGAAGCCTTAAATAAAATTGTGAGTAAAAATAAATAAAAAATAAAAATTATTGCATTAGTTAAGTGCATAACATATAGTTCATTATCTTAGGATTAGAAAGTTAATTTAGGCTTATCACTTTCTTTCCTAAATACAACCGCCCAACCATTATGCATACATAAGACTTGACTCATAATTTTAAAATTATTTAGGTGGTATTAGTTGACAACCCTTCCAAGTGGGTAATAAGTCCAGAAGAGTCAGAGATATGTTTATTTTCTCAAGTGAGAAGAAGAATTGATAATTCTAAAATTCATTAGACTAGGTTAAACCTTTGACTTATATTAGAAGCAAATTTAGGTTCTAAAACATCATATTGGAATAAGTTTTGAACTTTTAGGCATTTTTTTAGTTTGGTGTTGTTAGAATATTAGTCCAAGATTTGTTATAAAATGTCAATTTAAAATCTTAGTAATTTTAATATAAAAAATGTAAAGCCCAACATTAGGATTGTCTGAAATGCTTACTGGGCTTCCTAATATTTAAAAGCATTTCCTACCCATTCCAGAGGTGAAGTAGTAACTGATTTTTTAGCAACACATCCTCTCCCTTAGGGTTCTCCATTAAATGATGATCTCTGATGAGCATATCATGAATTTAAAAGAAGAAAATAATGCTACATGATAACTATATTTTGATGGTGCAACTTCCTCTTGAAAAGATAAAGAATTTAATTCTTTTATTTGAGGGAAGGTATGTATTGGATTAGTCTTTATAACCCCAGAAAATTGAATGATGCAATATTCTTATAATTTGTCTGAGCCTTATACAAACAACAAAGCTAAATATGATGCTTTTATAACTGGCTTGGAGTTAGCCATCCTTATGGATATTAAGAGATTAAATTTTTTTGGAGATTATCAACTAGTTATTAGCAAAATGAGTGTAATTTACAAAGTATTGCAACCAAAACTCTTGATTATTATCAATATATAATAAAGTTACTTGAATAGATTCTTTTTGTGACATTGTATAAAATATCAATCAAAGATAATTCTATAACTGATGCTTTAGCACAGCTTGTAAGAAAAATAATATGCTTGAAAGAAGAATCAATATCTATAGAAGCTCAAAACCGACAAATCTTATCTCTTACAAAATTAGATTATATGAACAAAAAAGTAGAAATGCAAAGGATAGCCACTCTTATTGAAGGTCAATAACAATGTGACTGGAGACAACCATTCATTCACTATTTAAGTGAGGGGAGGCTACCGGGAGACAAATCACTAACAAATCAGATTAAGAAATGTGCTTTGTCTTATTCATTAATTGATAATATGTTATATTGCTGATCATTTAATCAATTATGATTGTGCTGTTTAGATAAACAAGAAGCTCAAAATATTATGACTAAAGTACATTCTAGATTGTGTGGTGCCCATCAATCTGAGCCTAAAATGAAATTAAAAAAATAAAAGACTTTTTTATTTTGTTAGCCTTTGTTGCTAGTACACATTATTGCCATCAATGGCATGTACATGGTGCAGTCTTACATCAGCTACCTAATATATTGCATCTAATGATTACTTCTTGGCCCTTTGAGAGTTGGCCGACATTATATAGCTTATTATTTCTCCTTCATCAAAAGGACATTATTTTATATTGGCTACAACTAATTATTTTTTTAAATGGCCTGAGGTGATTCCATTAAGAGAGGTTAAAGCATACCATGTACTTAAATTCTTTTAGGACAATATTATATATTAATTTGGCATTCCTTGTCAAACTATATTCGATAATAGAATAACATTTAAATCCTCTAAGATGAATCATTTTGTGGCCAGTCATAACATTGATTGGAGTTATTCAACCATCTAATTCCCTAGGAAAAATGGATTAGATGAAGCTTTAAATAAAATACTCATACGAATTCTGAAGAAACTTCTTGATGAAAATAAACATCAATGCCATGAAAGTTGGTTGAAGCCTTATAGGTCTATTGAACCACATATAGGACACCAACTCAATCTACACATATGCTTTGGTTTATAGAACTGAAGTTATTCTTCCATTAGAAGTACAACTACCTTCTCTAAGGATTACAGTCAACAACTATATTACAATAGATCAAAATCATAAACTTCTATTGGAAGAACTTGAAAATCTTGAAGGAAAGTGCCTGAGAGCTTAGCAAGACCTTGAACTTTATCAATCACGTATGGTTCAAGCTCATAATAAATTGGTCCATCCTAGAACTTTTGAAGTAGGATGCTTGGTCTTAGTTCTTAGAAGGCCAATTTTAGCTCATCACAGGATAGGCAACAATTTGAGCCAACATGGGAAAGGCTGTTCATTGTGGAGAATGTCTAAGAAGGAGGTTCCTATTAGTTGATAACTTGTAATGGTGAATGTACGATATTTCCTATTAATGGATGTTACTTAAAGAAATATTATGTATGAATTATATCTCAATTTTGAAAGGATCAATAAAGGTATGTTTCATTACATGTTATTTTTATGATTTATTTGGGTCTAGAGATCGATCTTTTGTAAAAAAATAAATTTTGAGCTAAATTTCTATTTATAATATTGCTCTGCATAGTAATTAAGTGGCGATAAAATCCTTTAGTCATATATTTCAAATATTTTATAAAAACTTTTGGAAATGGATTTAAGCTATTAAAAGGCCCAATTTTAGTAGGCTATCTAGGTTAGGATTAAGTTAATTAGACCTCTTCCTATTAGTTAAAATCTAGATTATGATTAAGTCACTAAGACCCCTTCCTAGTAGTCAAAATTTAGGCTAGGATTAAGTCATTAAGGCCCCTTCTTAGTAGTCAGAATCTAGGTTAGGATTAAGTCACAAAGACCCCTTCCTAGTAGTAAAAATCTAAGTTAGGATTAAGTCTCTAAGGCCCCTTCCTAGTAGTCAAAACCTAGTTTAGGATTAAGTCACTAAGAACCCTTCCTAGTAGTCAAAATCTAGGTTAGGATTAAGTCACTAAGGCCCCTTCCTAGTAGTTTGTTGACCTCACTTTTGGAGTGAGGATTCAATCTCCTCCATCACAGATCTAAGAGTCTTCTAGACACTAAGAACTCCTTAGTCATAAGACACTTATAGTGGCTAAGTGAACACTTAACCTAAGCTTAGAAACTTAGAAGGATTAGCTATAGGATTAGGCTATGCCTTAGGACCTAGGAAAATTTGCCTAGTATATAGCCTAACCAAATCCATGCCTACCTCCCTAGCCTAAGCCAATCCTCAAATTCAATTTATCCAAATCTAATTAAATGTACAATCAAATCCAAACTCCAATTCCAATTGAATTTTAAATTAAATCAACCTTTCCTAAGCCCTATGATTCAATACTATGGACTTAGATAAAATTCTTTCAATCCAAATCAAACTCAATTGATTTTCTTAAAATTGATTCAACTCTTCAATCAACCCCATATCAAGACTCACAATCAAATTCAAGCCTCCAAACCAATTTCAAATCAAATTGACCTAACATAAGCCTATGATTTGATCCTATGAACTTAGCCAAATTTTCCTTCAATCCAAATCAAATTTAATTGATTTTCTCATAAATCAATCAACCCTTCAACTATCAATCCAAACCAAATCAACGAAGCCAAAATAAATCCAATCAAACCTAACCTAACCCATTTGACTTCAAATATTCAAATGAGCCAAAACCCAAATGGATCCAAATCAATTACAACAAAAGACATGAATCAATCCCAAATCAATATCCAACTCAACTAAACTCAATTCAACCCAAAATCTAACTCAATTAGCTTAATTACTTGGTCCATTAATTAAATTGAACAATTTATTAAATTGGATTGAGCCAACTTCAAATCTTCTCCATTATGATTGTTGATCATCTTGGATGGCCCAACTATAGTTAATTCGATTCAATCAATCCAATTGACCTATTTAGGCCAACTTGACCCAAAGTTTCCTAAAGGATCTACTTGAACTAAATGTCAATCCAACCCAAATTGGATTGAACCAAACCATCCAAAATCTCCTATGATAATTGTTGATCATCTTTAATTGATCAATTGGCCATTTGACCAAATCAACCCACTTAACCTACATGAATCAAATGAACCAAATCTCATCCTAAGACAAATTAATTGAAACGAATGATCCACATCAACCTAAAATCAATACTTGAACATGAGTTGATCATCAATTGAGCCAAACCAAAACCAATTGGCTCTTTGATCTAAGTTGACCCAACTTGACCTAAAAGACTAAATTGGGTCAAATCAAAATCCAACCCAAATTGGTTACAACCAATGGCTCAAGTTCATTCCAAATTGATCATTGAACATGATCAAAGCCTTGAATGAACCCAATTTGACCTATTTTGCCCAAATTGACCTAAAGGGTCAATTTGGCCTAAATCATTCCCAAATATAAACTAATTCAAACTAAAACCTACAATCATCTTCAATTGACCAATTGAACATGAACCAATTCCTAACCCAAGCAAATTGACTAATTTGGTCAAATTGGTCAACTTGACCTATTTGACCCATATGAACTCAAATGGGTCAAATCCAAATCCAAGCCAAATTAAACCAAACCAATTACACCAAAATATTCCAAATACTCATTTGAAGTTAACCCAAGCCTTAGTTTGACCTAATTTGACCCATTGGTCAACTTGACCCAACCTAGCCCAATTTGACCTACATGGGTCAAATTGAGTCAAACCCATTGAAACCATGCCCAAACCCAATGAAACTTGGCATGACCCATCTTTGGCTCACCTTGAGTCAGCCAAATCCAACCTAACCCATGCTTGATGTGAATTGACCCAAACCAAATAGATAAAGCTTGACAAATGGGACAAATACCCCATTTGAATGGTCAAATCCACTTCCCCTCCACATGGATGCATCCTAGACCTCCACCTAAACAAGAGGGACACTGGCTCACCTGACCCAAAGATGATTGGGATAGCCATGAGACAAGTGTAGGTGAGTTCACCCCTCATTTCCCATTGGAGCAAATGCAAAACCAAGGACTCCCACTTCCCCTCTCATGATAGCCACCTTCCCTCACTCATCCACTCAAAATGAGCCAACTCAGCACCTCCCTACCACCCATGATCGTTTGAGGTGGCCGGATGGCCACTAGAAGCCAAAATCGATCAAGGCCATTCAATTTAAGGGAGGAGGGGGTATACCCCCATCATTTCAATTCAAACCTATCAATTAAACTTACAGAGAGCCCTAAAACACTGAGATGAGCCACTAGAGCATTCTCCTGAGTTCCCAATGCTTCCCCATCATTGGAGATGATGAAACCAAGCCAAACTGAGGCTTAACTCTGACCATCTCCACCAAAACTCAACCCCACTTCAATTAACTCTTTCCACACATTCACCAAGCTCCAACGAGATGAAATTAATCTTCCCCTGAGCATTTCCAGCATTGAAAGTTCCTCCTAGACCAACTTCATCAAGTAACTCAGCGGCGTTTGGTCCGCAGAGCAACCGACAGGGAGGCATCACACCATCTCCTCAATAGGGCTTCACCTCATCCAGGTGAAGCTATCTCGGTCAGTTCACTGATCTTGAGCTATGGCAAGGTGCTATTCTATTAAATCAAGATTTTTTAAAATGTTTTAGGTTTTTTGAAGAAAATATTGTTGCGTGAATCTAACCATTAGATCCCCTAGGATTCCCCTCGTGAAGGTGTGGGATCAATCCCGAATCAATCCAAGCTTCGACGAGCTCGATTTGGGTGAAGGAAGGTGGACGGTGTCCATCTTCCATCACGCAAGAGATGGTAGATCATCTGCCATCTGTTCGATGTCATCAGAGTGGATGACTGTGGTCTTGCGATTAGATTTAATCCAATTTATCCCTTATGGACGGCAGGGACAAAAGCGTGTCCGCTGCCGCCACATTAGCACTGACTCGGATGGTTTTAAATAATCAACCTCATGGTGCCATGTGAAAAGTGCACCGCGTCAGCGCTCCACATGGCACTAATGGGATTAGGCTTAATTAAGGGCTAATTACTCATTTTAATCACTAAAATTTTAAAAACTCATAGCTAATTATAGAAAAATCTTAAAAATGTAAATAAATACTCATTTAAAGGTAAAATAGAGGAGATTTTAATAAAAATAATTCCAATTAATTTTGAATAGAGATTAAGGATTAATTATGGTTTGAATGCATACTTAATTAGCTTAATTAAGCCTTAACTGCTTAGATAATTAGTTCCAAACTTGGGGAATTAATTTAATGGTATGACCTCTGCCTCTCATAATTTTTTCAGAATTTATTACCTAAGTAATTAGGGAAATTGATATTTCAAACCTTGATTACCCCTTTAATTAATTTAATGATTAATTAATGATTTAAATAATATAAAAATTAATTAACTTAAGTTCATCAATCACTGATTAATAGTGAATGATGACACAGAGTGATTATGACCTCTTTCCTAATTATTTTCCCAAATTCATTTCATTAAAAAAGTTAATTAATATGGAAATTAATTAAGTGCTTAATTAATCAATTAATGGTTAAATTAAATTAAATTGAGATGCAAACCATATTATATAACTAATAATGAAATTAAGGGTTCATCTTTATGTGTTTAATAACATAAAGACCATTTAAGAAAATTATGATTAACCCATTAGTGTGGGAAAATCATAAAAATACTTAATTAGATTCTTTAACTTAATTAATTTTTAATTATGAGCCAATTACATTAGGTTCTTTTGGAGCATTGCAATATTACTTTTCTCACATGTTCATATCATTTGTGGCTCATGATTAAATTATTAATCAAATTAAAGAAGCATAGGAAAGGTAATTAAGTGATTTAATTAATGTTTCAACTTAATTAATTCATATAATTTATTTAATTATCTTTCTTTAAAAAAATTGAGATTACCAACATGGGAATGGGATTAAAATAACATATGATAAGTTCTCTCTTTAAGTTTAACTTAAACCCAAAATCAACTTAATAAGAAGCTTTGGTTTCCTTTAAGTAATTCCATTTGATGTGATTGTCTTTAGGAATTAATATATTTGAATGAATCATGTGTTTATATTTAGTTATTCCTTTCCAATCACTTTAAATGTTGTATGTCATATGGTTTCATGCATTCATTCTTTCAAATTTAAGTGAGTCAAAGGAAGGCTATTTATGTAAGCTTGCATGTGTTGATTTAACTTAATTATATGTATGGCTATTATCACTAATAAATTCAAATTTATTTTTCAAATTTTATAAATTGATAATAATATGTGTAGTGAGGATAGTTATGAATACACATAGGAGTTGCATGTGCATATAGCTTAAATATATGAATGTGAAGCTCTCTTCCTTGAATTTGTATATAGATTTACATGAGTTTGAATGTTAATGAGTATATAGTCTGGACATCTAGGGAATACAAGGCTATAAGTAGCCCCAATGAGGTCATTTGATTGTCTGACTTCTTTGATTTAACAAAGGCATGCACTTATTTGATTTCATTCTTATGTATTTTGGTATTAGAATTTGGATAGAGCTTTAATTCATATGTATAAATAATTCAATCAATGAAAATATAATCTTTGCATGGCTTTCATTCCTCTAACTTATGTATACATGTATATGTATTTAGGATAACATGTATATAGTTTAGACATCTCAAGAATACGAGGCTTTAAGTATCCAGAAGGAGGTCATTTGATTATCTTCCCTGGTTTAACATTGACACGTACTTGCTTATATCTTTATACATGTGTATATATATGTGATTTAAGGATGAAATTCCCCTTTTATATGAAAAATATATGCATTCATAGTTGTTTAGGTCATCTAAATGTATAGTATGTGAATGTAAAGCTTTCTCTCATATGTGCATGTATATAGTTCTACATATGTTTGAATAGTAATGGGTATATAGTCTGGACATCCCGAGAATACAAAGCTTTAAGTAGCCCCAAGGAGGTCATTTAATTACCTCACTTCCCTGGTTTAACAAAGGCACATACCCATTTGATTTCATTCTTATGTTTATTTGTGTTAAAATTTGGATAGAACTTTAATTCACATATACAAACAATTCAATTAGATAAAATACAATCTCTTGCATGACTTTTATCCTTACAATTACATTCATATGTATTTAATATAACAAGTATATAGTTGGACATCCTAGGAACACGAGGCTTTAAGTAGCCCCAAGGAGGTCATTTGATTACCCCACTTCCCTAGTTTAACAATGAAACATACTTATTTACATCTTTCATACACATGCATGTGTATTTGATTAATGAATGAAGGCCCCTTCATATACATCCATTAGCATTCCAGTGTGCCAAAATGTGTTGTATGTATAGATACACTAAGTATTAAGTCATGTGCATGTTACATGTGATGGAAAGGAATGACTTGATATATGTCATGTGATAATAATTCAACTATATTAATCTTAAGATGCCTTTCAGGTTATATAGAATCATTTAAAGTTAACAAAAACTTATTATTAATAAGAAAATGTTTAATAAGCCATTCACTAAAAGAAAACTAAGTCAAATTAATGTGCTTTAGAAAGTGGCTTAAGGTAGGGATGAAAGAGGGAAAGCCTCTTTTTTCTCTTTATAACACTTAGATGATAAGTGTAAACTAAATGAAACAAAACCAAAACATAAATTAAAACTCATAAACCAACTAAACAACTTAAAGTGGAACCAACCTCTATGTTAAATTAAATTCTTCCACATAAACTATAAAATCATAAACTAGAAAGTCATAACTCTAAGTGTGGAAGATGCTTCGTTAAGACATACTACACTTCTAGTCCTAAGTTAGGATGATGTATGTGTGATGTATTTTTTATTTTTTGATGTAATGTTTTATATTGGATGTTAGGTGTATGCTTTGTAGATTGGATGTTAGACCATTCTTAGCCTAATCATGTCTTCTACAGGGGGTTATGCTTAAGGGGCCGCTTAAAAATAAATACAAATGTTCTCTTTGCAGGTTGCTTAAGCTCCTAAGCATAATCCAAGTTAGGACAAGTGGGCTTGGTTACCCATGTGCGAGGTGCTAAGTCCAAATTATAATTATAATCGCTTGAGATTGTATGTATGTTTGGCTAATCTCAATTTTGTAGGTGTAGTTAGATTTACTTTTTATATATAAATGTAATTTTAGCAATAGGAATTAGGATTAGTGAAGGATTAGGATGAGTAGTGGCCAGAAGGCTTAGTCTTGGGGTGCCTTGTGATGCCTTTGGAGTAAATCAAAACTAAAGAAGGAGAAAGAAGATATGAAGAAATAAAGGAGTGAAGACCACCTTTATAGCATATATTTATTTTTAATTGTAATAATTCTTTCATATTCTGGGTTGTATAAGGGTAGAGCTCGGCTACCCATATTTTCTATTTTCCGGTTTGTACGGCAGTACCCAGCTGCACCAACCTCTTATTCTTTTGTGGTAGTTTATAAATTTTTTTTGATGTTATGTTTAGCTTCCGCATTAGGATTGTATATTTTTCATAGTTTCTTTATGATTGATGCTTTAATGTGTGGCTTGGATGTTGTAGCTCTTAGGATAAAAACTAATTTTTTTGCTTAACTAATAACTCATAACCAAGTTTTAAAATAATTCATAATCTCACCATAAAGCTTATGTATCAAACAAAATAATTAAAAGATTTAACAACCCCATAGTTGTATGGTTGTATGTATCACATCATGCATGCATCTTCCTTCTTCCTTGAATATGGGGGATCTCCATCCTTGCATGATAGGAGAATGCTTGACCTATGAGGGAATCCCTTGTGGTGGAGAACACCCTCTTCTTACTGATTTAGCCAATAATCTAGTTTCATCATGCATTTAAGCATAAAAATCCCAAAGCCTTTGTATAAAAATGATGTGTCAAAATGAAATAAGATTTGAAAAAAATTGCATTTTTAGATTAAGTCATATGCTAATACCACTCATGCTCTAGTCTCTTAGAGAGTGGGTTTAGGACTTTAGTCTCTTTTAAATTAAATAATAAGCCCAACAATTTTGCAATTTCATAAGTTCAGACTACATAGTTTTGAATTGTAGGAGGTGTTAGCTAGCAGCCACTCTAGGCAGTTGTAAGTCTAGAAGAGTCGTATGGGTCTATCTTCTCTTATGGAATAGATCCTTATGTCCCCTTTCGCTTAGATTTAGCTTGTTCTTTAATTTGTGTTAAAGCTCCCTAGATTTTGGATCTAAGGTTGCTTATTTCCTTTGGGCTATGAGCATAAATTCTCACCTTTTAGGCATTTTCACAATCTTGTATTGATGGATTTTAAGCCCTAACAATCTAATAAAAATTCAACTCAAATAAATAATCTCTTCACTTTCAGATATATAAAGACCTACCACAGGGTAGATTGGAATGCTCACTAGGCTTCCTGGTATCATGAGCATTTCCTACTTATTTTCTTTGGATTCCAAAGTAAGTCTTTCTACTTGATCTATCCCACTTGACTTTTCAAAATAACCAATCCTTTGATAGTCTAACCTTAAAATCTTTAGAGATAATAATTGCCTACTTTAATCGAGAGTATTCTTAAGGAATCCATATTCCTTGGAATGTAATTAACTATGGAGGCTTGCCTCCATAGGGAACTTAAGAACCGGACTAAATATAAATCCTGCTTTACTTTCCATGTAAAGTAGGTGAAAAATCTCTAGTATATTTGAAGATCCACCATGCCTTAGGAGTTTGGGTGATGCCTCTATCTTTCAAGATAGTACATCATACAATAATATCATACACAATCACTTCAATAAGTACCCCATACGATCTGCATGGTATCCACCCCACATCTAAAAATAAACACCACATAGTTAAAAATATAATTTAGGATTAAGTCACCAAGACCCCATCCTAGGAGTAAAAAAATTAGTTTAAGATTAAGTCACCAAGACCCCTTCATATTAGAAAAAAATTAATATTAGGATTTAAGTCATCATACCCCTTTTTCTCATTTTAGCTAGTTGAGTTAGAATCAAGCCATTAAAGGCTCCATCTTGATAGTTATCAAAATAGGAACAAGTCATTTAGTAGGCATCCTTTCTAGAAAATAAGTGTTGAATTAAGTCATTATGACATCTTTCCTCTTTCAAGCTATTCAGGATGGAATTAAGTCATTGAAGGCTCGTTCCTGTTAGCTAGGTTTTATTAGATTAAGATTAAAGACTCTGTAACCCCTTTTAGTTCAAAAGAAAAGAAATTTTGGGATGGAAATAATCCATTCCAAGGCCCATTCCTATAGACTATTTAGATTAGGAACTAAGTCTATGTGACCCCTACATATTAGTCAAAATCTTGAGGATTAAGGACTAAGTCATTATGACCCCTTTCCTCAGTTTAGCTATTAAGGTTGGAATAAAGCCATTGAAATAATTAGAATTATCTTTATCTACAAAAAATAATGATAGAGCAGTTTATGAATGCCTATGGAGTGGACTTGATTTTGCTAATGATGATGAAAACATAAATTCACAACCATTTATACATTGGAGAGATCTTTTCTTATTTTGTACCGAAATAATTTATAAAGCATAAGCCAAAATAGGTAAAATTAAAGGACATTAATTGAATGCAATTGTGGGGATATGGAAGAAATGATCCTTTCTAATAGATAACTAGATAGGAGTAAGTTCTCTAGTGGCATCCTTCTTTGGTTGGAATCCAAGTATTTTGGTTACATATAAGTATCCATAGTGGCATTTTCTCTAGCTACCACCTCTAGAAAGAAGTGAGTATCCATAGTGGTATCCTTTCTAAGAATAAAAACATCAGGTTGTACCTATAGATCCCCTCTTTAGGTTGGTTAGTCATTTAGACTACCACCTTGGTTAATCTCATCTCAAAATATATGAGTCCCCGTGCCTTCTTTCTAGGTTAGCCATTGAAAACTGATGGAAACCAAACTCTATTGCAGTCAGGAGTAAGTCACTCGAAGGCATCATTTCTAGGTATGATTATGTTAGGACTAGATTCCTTGGTAAGTCTTGTCCTAATAGCAACTCTATTCTTCTTAGAGACTAGTGAATCTAGATTTTTCAAAGAATGAATCTTTCTAAATCAAAATAACCTAAGGCATGTTAGTGCCTTTCTTTCACAATAAAGTTCAAAACAAATTTTGAAATCAAAACAAGAATTAAATCCTAATACCAAAGTTCAAATCAAATTCAAACCTTTGAGCATTGCCTCTTGTAGTTTTTATAGGATCTGTTGACTAGTTCGATCATTGTCAATATCTGCGATGCACTCTAGCTAGTCCGCCACACATATTGGGAGTTCATTTGTTGACCTAATTTTTGGATAAGTTTAACATTATCCCTAATTTTAGTAATTAGAATCCTTAATATTATATTAAGAGTTTTTTAATTAGACATTTAGGACAATACTCTTAATGGTTAGGTGTATGAACAAATTAAAACCTAATGCCTTAAGGGTGAAGTCTTGGTACTCTTCTAGGACTTGACCCAACTTAGTTGGATTAGGTGAACTCTGTCAAACCTTAAAATTCAATAGAAATCTAAAACAAATACATATGAATTGAAATCTAAATCAAAATTGAGCTTAGACTGAGGCAGTTGTGATGGTTTACCCAATTAACTCATTTAAGCTCAAAATTAACTAAGTCTAAAAAAATTTAAATAAAATAAAAATGAATCTAAATCAAATCATATGAAAAGCATATAATCAATGCACAAACTTAAATGAACCTAAAAATAAATTTAGTGAGATTCAAAATGGTGTAAAAGATCATTTGACCTATAACAAATCAATGTGGGCTCTAGTAGGTCAAAAAGTAAACCAATTTAATTCATCTTAAAGGCTCAAAAGCATCAAATGAACATGTTTGAACATAAATCTAAACAAATATAAATTCAATAAGGATATAATTAGGTTAATTTGACCACTTAATCCAAACAAACCCAAATGCACCTTATTGAGCCTAAATTCAAATTAAATTGAAAATAATTTAAAAAATTATCAAAAATCATAATTAAATATTATTCAACTAATAATTAGGATTAAGTTGACTAATTCGATCATTTAACCCAATAAACCCATATAATCCCATTAATTAGGTCAAAAATGCATCTAATTCAAAATCAACTTCAAATTAATTAAAATTAATTGATCTAAATCATTTCAAACATTTAACTAAATAAAATCGATGCCCAAATCCATTTTAGTTCAAATCAAATTAGTTTTTTTGACTAAAATCAATTCACCTTAAACCTTTTGAATAAAATATATGTTAAATTGAACTTTAACCAAAATTGAACTTGAAATAATTAAGGGGTGATAAAGATAATCACTCCTTAATATCATGAATGATCAAATATTCATAATTGAATCAATATCCAAATCCTAAACTGGATAAGTAAACTAGAAAACTCAACTTGGCCTATTTAAGTCAAGTGGGTTAAAAAATTGTCTAAACCAAGTTCAATCCAAACATTGTTAACGTCATGAACTCTGAATCATTTGGGATTAATTTTAATGATAAAAAGCATATGTTCAAATGCTACTAATTGGTTTAAATTCAAGTGTTGCAGGAAAATTCTTCAATTCCATACTCATCAATCAAATTCGGAAAGCTAAAGCTATTGGACTTGAACTGGTTGAAAATTTTCTAAGAATAACAATATTAAGGTAAATAAAGAGCTCAATAAAATAAAAAAAATGATTCATTCATTTAAAAATTATTCATATTTTCTACATTTTTTATTTGCAATTATTCCTTGAATTGTCCTTTTTGGATAATATGAACTAAATGCATGAGTTAAGTTCATACTTCATTAAATCATTTCCATTCTTTTTATTCTTATATTTGTTGCATAAACTTAAATTATTCTTGAATTATCCTAGTATTCTATTTTCTCTCTCTTATTATTTTATCTTCTCTCCTATTATTCTATTTTCTCTCTCTTATTATTCTATCATCTCTCTCTTATCATCCTCATCATCCTTATATTGATTTGGTCAAATTTCTCATAGAATTTTGGCAAATAAATCATGTGATATTTATTCAAAATATTTTTATAAATAATTCTTTCAATTTTCATAGTTTAAAAAATTAATAATTTGAATTTTTGAATTTAAATTACATAATTCATGCCATATCCATACTAAATTGAATTTAATCTTTTGTGGAATGTTTTGAATGTCCCAAGTATGATTTAATTTAATCATTTGGAGTTTAATTAAATTATTCGAAGTCATTTTAAAAATTAAATTTAAATCAACCCTAATTTATAATATTTTCTTTTTAATTAGATCCTATTTAGGAAATTGTTTGGTTGACCACATCTTTTTAAATTTGAGTTAATTTAAATATTATTTATTACTTAAATAGCATTGTGGGGAAAATTTATGACACCACATAAATTTTAGGAATTTCTTATTTAGGTAATCAAATTCTTCATTAAGGAATAAACATATTATCTTAGAAGATAAACATATTTTCCTATGATGGATTTAATCACTTAAAGAAGGACTCCTAAGGCCAATGGGTTTGTTTATTTTCTGGAGATTCTTCCCTTGAGCTACATGGAAAAGTAGAATAAGGTTTATTTATGCTAAGATCATAGTTCTCTATAAGGGCAAGACCTTATAGATTACATCTTAGAAATGAGGATCTCTTCTTGAAAACACTCTCGATTAAAGAAATAAACTCTTATTTTTTTGGATTTCAAAGTTAGTTCCAAATTGGAATTTCAAAAGGGAACACTTCATAGGGAAAAATTCTTTTAGAGGCTAATTGAGATAAAGTAGGAAATGCCTATAGATACTGGGATACCTAACAGGCATTTTTTGATTTATTATTTCACCCATGCTTCCTTAAGGGATTTAAATAGGATCGTGCGGCTAGATTTCAGCCATTCATTCCTAATAGAAGGAACTATTGGCACTAATTTTTCCCATGTCCTCCCATCAGAGAACCAAGAGCTGTTGGCTCTTCAGCCTCGATGGCTGATGATTGGAGTGCTGAAATAGTGTGGTCTCGATTGAAAATCAATCAAGGATCGAATTGAAAGTGATCCTTACGATTTGATCTCAATGGAGATCAACTTCCCTTCATAAAGGATGAAACTAAAATGATTTGGAGGTCAGTTTTGAAACACGCCTCACCGATTTTGATCCTCGATGGTGGGGATGGTTTGCACACCTTCGTGGGGATGTGGAGAGGCTCTGGGAGAAGTTTAATGTGTTTCCTTTTCATGGATTGCCCCATGGAAACCAAAGCTCACCACCATGCCATCGGGTTAGATGGTTTTCCAGTTTGTTGGTGGCGACGAAGCTCACAAATGTTCATTCGAGTTTGCCTCTATTCCTGGAATGTGTCGGATATTTTATTTGGGGGGAGGAATAATGTTCCTACATTTAGACCTTTGGAAGAGCATGGCTGCCAGCTTTGGTCGATTTCATGGCTGCTCGTGGCGAGAGGCTCGGGGAACACCTCAATGCTTTTCTCTTCACTTGAGGAGTGTGTGAGGATGTAAAGGTGGCCTAGATGAAGCTCTCTTCCTCTCATTTCATAAATGGTTGAATGCCATATGTAGAAGAGTTTAGGTGGTCAAAATCTAGCCACCGATGATGAGGATCTCAGCCTAGGGGTTGAATTAGTTGCTCCTTCCCTTGTGAGTGTGTTTAGATGCATCCCTTGAGGGGATGAAGCCTCCTCCTCTTTTTTTTTCCTTGGTTGTGAGCGAGGTCATGGAGATCCATGGCATGTTTTTCATGGAAGTGGACTCAACCTTGGTTGGCTCCTTGATTTCCATCCTTGAAGGCTAGCTCCAATGGGTGGTTAACTGATTGGAGAGAGTCCAGATCAACTAAGGTAAGGAAGTGGATGAGGTTTGGAGAAGAGGAAGTGGAATTTGAATTCTTTGCATGGGTTTGAAACCTTCTTCTCTCATGGTTCACCTCATCCCTTACCTTCATAATTTTATGGCTATTTGCACTTCATTTGGACTGAGGTATGTTCACTCCTAGCCAGGTTGAAGGTGTCTTTGAATTGGCCTAACTTCCTGTTGGTTTGGGTTTAGTGATTGCACTTGGTTTGATGCCAAATTGATTAAGTGGTCTTGAGTATCTCTCTTTTGATTAATTGACCTTTGATTTGAGTTTCAATCATTGTTAATTAT
Source organism: Cymbidium sinense (assembly GCA_021442155.1). Classification (NCBI taxonomy): domain Eukaryota; kingdom Viridiplantae; phylum Streptophyta; class Magnoliopsida; order Asparagales; family Orchidaceae; genus Cymbidium; species Cymbidium sinense. The sequence goes on from CM038229.1 coordinate 33,453,853, forward strand.
CCCATAGATAATTTGGAGTTCAATTGGTCCATGTCATATTGGTGTTTTATGTGACTTGAGCTAGGTTTAACCTTTTTAACTTAAATTGGACAAATTGAATCCCTTAGTTCAAATGACCTTTAAAGATTTAAATTTAGATTAAATTATGTTTATTTAATGATTTATAATATTTTAATTTGATTGCTTTACTTGGATTTTAAATTAATTTTGATTTTATTTCAACTTGACCCATTTTGACTTAAATGGGTTAAGTTGAATTCAATTGAGTCAAATGACCAACTTGACTCAATTAAATTGTGTTTGGACTTCAATCATGTTTAATCACCTGTGTGAGATGATTTGGAGCATTAATTGCATTTGATTCAGAATTTATTTAAATTTTAATCCATTTGACCCCAAAGTGGGCTTGATGGGTTAGGTTGGAATCATTTGGGTCAAATGACCAAATTGATCAAATACCCAATGATTGGTTGAATTATGTTTAATATTCATTTCTAAATGATTTTGAACAATTAATTTTAACTGATCTCATTTAAGCCCAATTAGATTTCTATTTGAACTGATTTCATGTTTAATCATGTTTAATCAAAATAGTTATATTCAAGTCATTAAGGATATGTATACTAGAACTATTACTTGTGTCGAAACACAAGGAGGATTGACAAAATTATTTTTCTATTTAAGTTGAATTACATCAAGGATCATCTTTAATCTCTAATCTTTTTTCCCTTAGTTATGGATGTTTTTACTAGGCATTTTCAGGATGATGTACCTTGGTGTATGTTTTTTGTTGATGACATTCTTCTTGTTGATAAGACTAGAGGGGGAGTCCAAGAGAAACTTGAATTATGGAGGTCAACCTTAAAGTCTAAAAGTTTTAATTTAAGTAGATCTAAAACTGAGTATATGGAGTGTAATTTTAGTTGTAGAAGTTCTAATGTTGTGTTGTGACATTGGGTAAGTAAGTCATTAAAAAGAGTGAGTGATTTAGATATCTAGGCTCTATTGTTCAAAATGATGGTGAAATAAATGGAGATGTTATTAGTAGAATTGAAGTTGGATGGTTGAAGTGGGGGAATGCATCTGGCCTATTGTGCGATAGAAAAGTAGCACTTAAACTGAAAGGAAAATTTTATAAGATGGTGGTAAGACTTGCAATGATTTATGGTGCAGAATGTTGGCTAATAAATGAGAAGTAAAAGACTAAGTTAAGTGCTGCAGAGATGAGAATGCTCAGGTGGATGAGTGTCTTTAATCTTAGAGATAAAATGTGAAATGAGTATGTTTGAAAAAATTTTGGAGTAGCTCCAATGGAAGATAAGATTAGAGAGAGTCACCTTAGATGGTTTGGCCACATAAAGTGTCGGCCGTCCGATGACTCGGTTAAGAGCGTAAATGTATTAGATTTGCCTTATGTTACAAAAGGTAGAGGTAGACCTAAATAGACTTGCTTAAGATGTATAAAAATGACTTTAGTATACTTGAATTAAATGAGAATTTGACTCATAATAGGACATAATGGAGAAGAAGGATTCATGTAGCGGACCCCACATAGTGGGATAAAGGCTTGTTGTTGTTGTTGTTGTTGTTGTAGATTAAATGATCTAATTAGTCTAATTAAGACCTTAATGAATTTTTTTTTTTAATTCATATTTAAATATATTTATTTTATCATTTAACTCACTTGGAATGATTTTATTTGATCAAATTTTGGTGGATTGACCTTTACTTGGTGGGACCCACATAAGTTAAACCTATGTTAAAATGGTTGACCAAATTTGATCATCATTTTTATTTGACTCCATTTATGTTCATGTTATGATTTTATGGCTTCATTTTATTTTAATTTGGATTTATTTTGATTTAATTTGGATTCAATTAATTTTGAGCTAAATTAGGATAATTAGGTTAATCTCTCAAATTACCTTAATTTAAGCTAAGATGGATTCAAATTTTAGGTGGAATGTTACTTCTTTGTTTATATTTGAGATTTAGGTTGAGTCAACCTAAATCCATTAGGTTAGACCAAACCTTAGAAGGATGCACTAGGTTACTTAAGTGTAGTGTCCTAAGTGCTTAATTAAGAAACTTCTAATCTAAGATTAAGTGTTCTAATTACAAATTTTAGAAATGATGTTAACCTCATCCAAAAATGTGGTCAATAAGTATATTAAATAATCATCTTGGATTCTAATTGGTTCATTACATTAAATTAGGATCATCTTATTTATGGAAACTACACATGGCTGAAATTCCGATGAAATTTCTAGCAATTATTTTATTCATAGTTTTTCCTTATTCATTCTTGCTCAATTTAATTCATTATATCATTATTATATCATGCAACTAATTCATATTAATCCCTACTCAAAGATTCTTCTTGGCTAACCATCACATGAGAATTTAAACACTTATGGAAATTTCTTTGTTAAGGTAAATCCTAGTTATTAATTCTCATCTTAATTTTATTCTCTTGTGGAAAATCCTCTCAACCCTAAGTCTCATTCAATTCCAAGTGTTATTCATGTTCCAATCTATTTTAATTTTAAAATTCTATTTAAACTAGTTTTCCCTCCTTGGCTGATTATTATTATATGGTATTTTAGTTTGATTTAACAACTCTCTCTATCTCTCTCTCTCTCTCTCCCTCTCCCTCTCTCTTCCTATATCCTTCTTGGTTGAAACTCTCTTAGAAATATTCCTCTTGAATTAATTGAAATTTTCATTCAAACTTTGAATAGTTTCCTTTATGTGAGTTCCCTCCTTAGTCGACCCATTAAATCTCTTATATCAAATTGAATTCAAATTCAATTTGTTACCTAATCTACTTTCCATCTCTTTCTCTCATGGGCCAAAATTATTAGGGATGAAATATTTGATAATTTGATTGAAATTATGAAAACCTAATAAAATCCTTTCCAAAATAAAATTCTCTCTAATATCTTCATGTTTGGCCGAACCACGTTAAAATCTCAGTGTTCTCTTTTACTTTTTTTGTGCCTTTAGTTTTATTTATTATTGCTCATTATTATTGTGAATCATTAAAGTATAATCATTTATAATTAACTTTTCTACAAATTATTCAAATTAACTTTTAATTTTAAATATTTTTAAAAACTCAATTCACCCTCCCTCTTAAGTGCCATAACTTCATAACAAACATGACTTGGATTAATGTGTCCATCAATTCCATAATGGATAAATATCTTAATTGCAAACATAAACTAAAAAAGAAATGATACAATTATGATAGCTCAAGTCAAACCAATTCACCCAAACCTAAACCTAAGTCACTTAAGCCAAAATTCAAGGCAATTGAACTTGGATATTAGTTGGACTTATTTTAGGATGGATATAAGAAGCTACCAACCAATTCTAGTGGTCCAAGAAGCTGCCAACTAGTTCAAAAGAAGAGGTGGAGGTGCCATAGATGAGGAGAATCCATGGGAAGCCCAAATGGAGCCACCTCACTCCATCTAAACTCATTCCATACCTCTTCCATCATCCAAAACGTTTCAAACATGTGCTTTGTATTTCTCACCACCTTTAGCATCATTATGAAACCACAATTCCAATGGCCAGCCACCCCTTATCATCTTCGAAGAGATGAACCTCATAGCTAGCTATAAATAGACTTAGGGAGGTCGAATTAAGGACTTTTGCTTAGTCCATCACCTTCCCCAAGTGAAATTGAGTGTGAACGAACCTTCCCCCTCCTCCTAAACCTATCTGATCATTCTCCACACCACGCTCCAATGAGTGCTGATGGGTATTGACCTCTACAATAATCTCGAGGGAGGCAAATCATGTTTTTTTTCTAGAAGCTTTATCTGATCCCCTCAAGTATTTTTAGAACCCAAAGGACCACTGAGACCTGATGTTAGTGAAGTATTATCAAACCTAACTTCTATTGCAATTGAGTTTGGTCATTTATGAAATGAATTTGATCTCTAGTCAGATTAATCCATATGGATTGATTGCAAATTGGTTAGTGATTATTTTCCAATCGAAACATTGTAATTTCACTGGCTAGATCACTGAAGATCAAGCCTTTTTGATGGACGACACTCAATCTCCACCACGGATGAGGTAGATGAAATTGTCCATTCCTTTTATTTAGAACAGATGATCGTGATTTAGAAGATGCTGTGATTTAATCTCTTAATAAATCATAGATTGATTCTCGACAGTTCGATCTTTGATCGGATGGTCCTGACAAAACACATCCTCACTGCCAGGTCCTGGAAAAACCACATCATCACTACCACTTTAATGTGGGATCCATGTGGATCTCGCATATCCCAATCACATGTTGGCATGTGTAAAGTGATGCCTAGTTAGCGCCACATGGTGCTAACTAGTTTAAATAGAGAAATCCAAAATTTTAAATTAATTAAATCCAAAAAAAAAATTTAAAACTTCAACATTTCATAAAACATAAAATACTCAACCAAAAAAAAAAAATGCAATAAAGGCTTTATAAATTCATTTTTATGGGATGAATCCACTAAATCTAAAATCTCCAATTTTTTTGGGTAAATTTTGGTTAATTTGAGTTTATGTCAAACAATCAATTAAACCTAAAATACTCAACTAATTAATTTAAAATTTTTGAGAGTTGAAATTAATGTTAAAACATACCTTAAGTAAATTCTTTGAGGATTTATTAATGATTGAATTAAAATATAAAATTTTAAATCTCCAATGCTTAATTTAATAAAATAAATTAATAATAATTCAAAAAATTTGAATAAAAATGTGAAGTTGACTTAAAACATCATAATAAAAATTATTAAACCTAAGAAACGTATTAAAGTTCACTTAAACCTATCAATTCTAAAAATGACATAGTTTGTTAATTAAATGAATTAATTAATTCATTTAAATAGTGTGATCTTTAAGAAATCATAATAAATTAATTAAAAATTTTAAAATTATAAATAAACTCTCCCTAGTTTCATCTTCCACAGAGGTACCAAGGAAAATTAAAAGCCTTAAATATTTTATAATATTTTAAGCTTAATTTAAATTTTATTAAAATCATGAAAACTTTAATTAGCTTTAAAATATATATCTAATCAAGATGAAAATTTAGAGAAATGAAATTAGCGAAGAATCCTACTTGCTATATAACATTTAAGACAAAATGGATTATAGATAAGAAGTTATTAAATTTTCAAGTTTTAGGTCAATTTAAATGAAATAATAAATAAAAATTACAAAAATTATAGAAATTAAGAAACTAGAAAACATTTTTAATGACATCATAGGACCTAAGAAAAATTTCTTAGCCCTCTCAAGTTAAGAAATCCTGAAAATTATGTATTTAGAATTTATGGAATAATTAAAAATATGAAGTTAACTAAACCATAAGTTCTTAAATTTATAAATCCATGATATTTAAATAATCAATTGAAAATTATGATTATGATTAATCAATCCTTGTATACCACATCCAAATAAGAATTCACTAACATTGAAATCAACTCAAATCCATTTAATATTGAGTGAATAATGATAATAATAATTAAACATAAATAATTAGTCAAATAATCTATTATAAATAACTTAAAAGCTTAGGATGGCCAAGATTAGGTTTTTGACCTTCATCCTTAAGGCTTTTTAGGGTAAAATCAATAATTAAGTGTTAATAAAAAAATCTTATTATAATAAGTAGAACAACTAAATCAATAAAGATCCAAGATCATGAAATTCAAATAAATCAAACAATTTAAATAATGAAATAAAAATTAAAATTAAGCTTTAAACCTCGATTTACAGTTAACCAAATTAGTCAACTTAAAAATCTCAAGTTTAACAAACATTCACAATAACCAAATGTTAGCTGAACGTTAAATAAGTAAATGAGATTAACCAAAATAAAAATAAAATAAACAAAACTAAAACATGTGAAATTGAATAATAATTTTATGTTAATCAAATTAAACAAGTATAAAGTTGAATATAAAATGCAAACAATGGAATTATATTCAATAATTATTCATCTTAAATAATATTAAAATAAATCAACCCACACAAAATTTAAACAAATTAAATTAATTGAAAATAATTTATAAAATAAAATTTAAAAATTAAACCAAAATAGAAAAGATTAATTAAATTAAATCAAATAATAATCAAGATAAATATCAATATAAACCCTAAAAAATTTAAAGGAAATAATTAAACACTAAAACTTAATAAATCCAAAATAAGCATTCAAGATACATGAAATTAAATAAACTCAGTGAACTTATTGTACATCAATTAAATTAAATCCAATTCAACTAAATCATTCAATTTTTTTTTAAAATGGGTTAATTAAGATACTTAGGTTCTTAGTTTGATACAGAGAATGGATATTCATCTCAAGATAAAAATTCCATTATACTAGGATTAGGATGTTGAATAGAATGAGATTCACCCAAAGCAGAATTCATTTTATTCTTAATTCTTTAAAAGCTAAATTCAACTTAACACAAAAATGAATCTCAAGCTAAAATGATGTTTAAAATCAAATAAATTATTAAATTAAAAGCATTTGATTGTAAATTACACAAATATTGAATTTGAAATCAAAACTTAAATCTAAAAGGGCCTAGTGTAGTCATACCACAGAAGCCCTTCCTTACATTAGATTGTTAGGTCATTGACTCTAGACCTAGGTTAGGACGATGATCATGATGATGTGATGTCAAATAATATTTTCTTATTTTGTGGTATAATGTTTTAGATTGGATGGCTAAAAATTATTTATTATCTACTTTGGATGTTATGACACACTTTTTAGGCTAACATTATTTTCTGCAAGGGGTAGTGCTTTAAGCATAGCCTAATAGGATATGTGGACTTGATAACCATTAGTGTTAAGACAGTATCTTTAAAATATAAACTAATGGTGTGCCATTTATTTTCTAGGCATCTATTTTGTAGGGTTTAGGACTTTATGTTTGGAATTTGAAAATGTAATTTAAGCTTAGAATTAAATTATGATCTATGGGGTCTAGTAATAACAGGAGTTGACTTTACCTATTGTTGGTTCCCTGTGGAGCTTGAGGAGGTCCTTGAAAAGGTGACAATGCTGGATGAAGATCGCCATAGAACAAGACTTTAGTTTTAGGTCAAGCTGTATAAGGGTAGAGCTTGGTTACCCATTTATCTTTTCTTCCGGGGTGTATAGCGATACCCAACCACATTGGCCTATTTTATTAATTTAATTTAGTTTGATTTGTTTTGGGGTGAGCAATAGAACCACATGCTTTTCATATATTTCTTTATATGATTGTTATGTTCTACGATGAAAAGCTTGGAAATGTCAAGCTCTTAAGAAAATTAAAATTTTTTACCCACAAAATTAAAATAACTTAATCATAAAAATGGAAACTCATAACCTCACCATAAGCCTTAGGAATGAACAATTAAAAGTAACTCAAAATAATTAAACTTTGTGACCATGCGAGTATATTTTTCATAATTCTTGAATTTGGCTCTCCACACATTACACATAAGGGGGAATCTAACTTGTAAGGATAACACCCATCTTAGGGATGTGTGCATTGTCATATTGATTTGGCCCATGGCTCTTTTCTAATTGCATCTTATTGTAGGCATGAAATTGCATACTTGAAGCCTTAAATAAAATGGTGAGTCAAAATACATAAAAAATTCAAATTGTTGCATTAGTTAAGTGCATAACATATCACTTATTATCTTTGGGTTAGGGAGTGAGTTTAGGCTCTTAGCTTTGTTTCCTAAATACAATCGCTTGATCATCTTGCATATATAATACTTGACTCATAATTTTAAAATCACTTAGGTGGGTGTTAGTTGGCAACCTTTTCAAAGGGTAATAAGTCTAGAAAAGTTAAGGATATGTTTATTTTCTCAAGTGAGAAAAAGAATCGATAATTCTTGAATTCATTATATTAGTTTGAACCTCTAACTTATGTCATAAGCGCTTTAGAGTTAGGTTCTGAAGCACCCTATTGGAACAAGTCTTAAACTTCTGGGCATTTTTGTAGTCTTGTTTTATTAGAATCTAAGTTCTAGATCTCTAATAAAATGTCAATTTAGAATCTCAATAATTTTAATTTTAAAAATGTAAAGCTTAACATTAGGATAGTTTGAAATGCCTACTAAGCTTTCCAGTATCTAAAAATATTTCCTACCTATTCTTGATTAGCTTTCAAGAAGAACTCTTCTTCATTGAAGCATTCCCTTATAAAATTTTGAATTAATAATTCTTTGAAGTCAAGCTTTGAAATTCATAGAGATAAAGGTCAATTTCTTTAATCGAGAGTATTCTTAGAAAAATTCTTTTATCTTGATATATAATAAACTATAGGGGCTTGCCTTTATATGGAACTATGAACCCAACAATAAAATAAATCATATTCTACCTCTCCATGTAGTTAAGGAAAAAATCTCTAGCATATCAAAGACCCATAAGCCTTAGGAGTCCTTATTAAGTAATTAAATTTATTACATGGTAACATATTTTTCTTTTAAGATCATTTATTTATCTCTTAATGACGCATTTGATTACCTAGATAAGTGCTTTGAAGATCTACATGGTGTCATATATTATCTCCATATTCATCACAAAAATCCTCAAATGATCTGTTCTCAAATTCTTCTCCATGATTTATTTGTATTTACTAATTAGGTAACCTCAATCTCTTTGAATATATTTAAACTTTTTTTTTAAAGAAATCAAATGCATCATTCCTATGTCTTAAAATAATAACTAAAGGAAATCTGAAAAAAGCATCAAAAATAACAAAATTATAAAATTTGCCTTCTAATTTAACAGTGCTAATAGGTGCAAACAAATCCATATGTAAAAGTTCTAAAGGTCTAAAAGTAGAAATAATATTTTTATTTTTAATTGAATGTTTACCAAATATGCACGCATCATAAAAATAATTAGATTGAAATTTGGTTTTATGCAATCCATCAAGTAAATCAAGTTTTATAATTTTATTTAAAGAATGCATGTTAATATGATATAGTGATTTGTGCTAGAACCCAACATTATCATGAGTATTTTTTAAATAAAGTAAATTTTAATTTGGATCACAAGAATTTTTAAAGTCAACCAAATAAATATTTTTGTATATATGACCTACAAGCAAAACATTTTTTTATTTCTAATTATATAAAAAGTATGAAATTTAACATTTAAACTTTTATCATAAAGTTGGATAATTAAAATTAAATTATGCTTCAAGCCATCAACAAGAAACACCTTAATTAATGTAATTGGTTTTTTAGAAATAGAGCCAATACCAATAATTTTACTTTTAGCATTATCACCATAAATAATATATCCTTCTTCATAAGGTTCTAAATAAATAAATTTAGTTTTGTCATCTGTCAAATACCTTGAACATCCACTATCCAAGTACCACATGCCTTCTTTAATATTGCCTTGAAGGCATTTATACAAAAATAAATAAATAAATAAAATAATGGTCAACTTTTAGAACCCAAATATGTTTGGGTACACATCCTATAAAAAAGATGCAATGTATGCTGTGTAGTGTGTGTTTTTTTATTTTTATCTTTAGATAGCCAAATGACATTAGATCATAGAAATACTTGTGATATATGTGCATGACAATCCAATGATATATGACCTTTTTTGTTGCAAAAATTACACCAAATATTTGTATTAACATAAGGTAGATATCTAGATAATTTTATACATTTGAATACCTACATCTACTAGATGAAGCATGTGGATGTGAACTACAATATGTATTTAATCTTGAATGTAATAAAGTATTTTCTCTTTTTAACTTTTCTAGAAGCAAAGATAATCAACTAAGGTATTATTTTTGGTTCTTAGCTCATTGCATTCATCTTTTAAAGATAAAACATATGCATCTAAATTTTTTTCTAAAGCATTATATTTTTTTAATTTTTTGTATTCATCAATTAACTCATTAAAGGCATCATCTAACTATTCATAGAAAATTTCAACACATATCTCATTTGAAGTGTCTATGTTTGGCATTAGTCAAATGTTGGCTTCTTCTTTTAATGTAGTATCACTTGACTCCTATGAGTCTGAGTTTGCCTATAGTGATCTCTTCTTTTTCTTTAGAGGCTTTTATTTTTTTTCGATTCTTTTCCTTTTTGGCCTCTTCTTCTTTCTTTGAGCTTTCATCTCCTTTTATATGTCTAGGATTTTTGTAATTATAGCAAATAATTCCATCTTCTATATTAAGTTTTTTAGTAAAAAATTTATGAACTTTAGATTTGCCATACCTTTGATTTTTCTTTGTAAGAAAATTCCCTAATCATTTTGAAAGTATGGTTGTTTCATCAGTATCCACCTCGAAACTTGAGTTTGTGTTTTTTACTTTCATCTTCTACTACAAAGCAATTGATTTCCCTTTCTCTTTCTTTAGGGAAACATAATTTTACTCTTTATGTGCTATCAAATAACCAAGAAACTACTCAAGTGGGTATGAAGTCAAGTCTTTTGCTTCACTTATGGTAGTTTCCTTAGTAGTCTCTTTCTTTTGGAAGGCATCTCAAGATTTTAAAAATAATATCTTAGTTTTAATACTTCCATCTTAGAGAATGTAATGTATTTTTATTTTTATAGAATAAGTACACATGTTAGGGTTTCATTAGGTAACATGCAGAATAATTCATACTCATGCACTAATTTATTTATGCAAGCATATTTTACTTCATTAATGCCTTCATAAGTGATAATCAATTTGTCCTAGATTTCTTTATTCGTACCAAACATGCAAATTTTCATGTAATTATTATGAAATAAAGCACAACACAAGGTGTTATAGGATTTTGCATTTAATTCATCCAAATCATTTTCATGTAATGTCCAATCATTAATTATCTTTTCAATAATTTCACCATTTGTATCTAAACTATGGGTGTGTGATATTGATAATCTAACATGTGGCACATATGTACATCTTGACCATGAGAAGTGTAATAATACAAAATTTTCAATAATCAAATAGTATGTTATCAAGCAAAGGTGGTCTATGTGTAGATTATCCTTTAAGTAGTGCACCTTTAAGAAATCCTTATGCCATAGTGATCTACTCAAGGAAGTTAAGCCACTAATTTGAGTTAGGGCTTTAACACCAATTGTTAAGAGGCTATGGCACCCAACAGAGGGTGAATTGGGTATTTTTTTTTTTAAAAAAACTCAAGTTAAAACTTAATTTTGACTTAGTAACAATTTTAGTTTGAATACAAATATTTTTCTTATGAAATAGCAAAATAAGAAAATAACTAAACAAGATTATAAAGTGTAAAAAATAAAGATAGAATGCACAAAGATTTCTATGTGGTTCAGCCCAACCTAAAAATTAGCCTACATCCACACTTAATCACCTTAACTAGAAATTCACTAAGCAAAACAAGATTACAATAAATATCCTATACATTCCTACATCAAAAAAATGTTTAAGAGCAAGTGATGGGTGGAAAGAGTTGAGCTTTAGCCCAACCCAAAAATCTCCTCATAATTATTAAGAGAAGAGATGAGCTTTAGCACTTTGAATCCAAGAATCACTCCGAGAAAATGAATTGCAAGAGGCCAGCCAGGTGGAAAGAATTAAATTAAAAAATATCATTAGAGAACCTCCTTAATAAACATTTGGTCCATGGAGTGGTCAGCAAAAGACAAAGAAAAAGAAGAGGACAATAATTAGAGGAAAATTTCATAAAGAAAGAAATTGAAATTTAGACCACTTGATTTGAATTCAAATGGATTGAAAAAAAATATGTGTGGCCACTCAAGGTAATTAAAGAGAAGAATTAAACCACATGGCATAATTATGCAAACCTAAATGAAATTTGAATTTATGCAATGTATGTTTCAGCAAGACAATTTGGAATAAGAAGCAAGAAAATAAGAGAGAAAATAATTAAGGCAATAACTTAAAATTTAAAAATATAGCACATGCCATTAAGTTTAAATTCAACTCGAATCAAGGATTAGTGTGGCTATCCATGCATGAAAAGAGTGGGAGAAAATATTTCATTTACATAAATAAACACTTGCTAATTAATGAGTAGATTAATCAAGGAAAGAGTTTTAAATTATTCAAAATAAATAATTCCAAAATTCATAAAAGCAAGGGGTGGTCAAGAGTTTCTACATAGGGCTTCAATCAAGGATTAATTCAATTAATAAGATAGATTAATTAGTCAATTAAATGAGAATAAAGAAGGCAAGTCACATGGATTAGTTTAAAATAATAATTAATTAAATGAAGATGATAATTTGAACTAATCTACTTTGCATAAACGAATTAGATCCCACTAAATGCAAATCAATTTAAATTCAATCAAGAGAGATTAAGTGAAAAAATAATTTGATTTTAAATTTACATAAATTAATTTAAAACTTAGTTAAAGGGGATAACCAATCTTTCTGAAAAAAGATTAAATTAATAAGTGGAATTAATTCAATGGTTACGTGAATTTGAATTTGAATTAAGTTAAATTAGTTCATGCAAACTCAAATCTAATTATTTTAAGCACCTTGTCTAGCCAAAGATTTCTAAAGTGGGATGAGTAAAATTTGGAAAGAATTTAAAGCAAAATCCCTTTTAATTTCAAATGAAGTTAAATTCATAATGCAAAAAAATTTGAAATTCAAAAGAACATAAAACAAGAGAAAATAATATGGTATTAATTTAGATAATTCCCACATAAATTTTCATATCAAGAGTATTAAAAAAATTCTTTCTATTATAAAAATAAAAATGATTTATTGATAAGAGAAAAATGAAGAATATAATAGAGAACAAGAATAATTTAGATAATGAAAGAATAATTTAATTCTCAACATAAAAATAAATGGATAAAAATTAATATAAGGATGAAAATATGTTAATGAAGTGTAAAATAAATTTAACTCACTTTTAAAATCCAATGTAAAAGGCTTAAACTCATGCAAGTAGTCAAATTATCTAAAAAGGATAATTTCATGAACACTAAAAAAATTAATGCAAATAAAAATATGCAAAAATTAAAATAAATGATATGAAAGTATTTTAGCCATTATTTTGAAGTTATTGTGCTCTTATTTATCTTATATTGTAAAATCTAAGAAGAATCTCAAACTGTCCTAGTCTAGGCTGATCTTGACTTTCCATATTTGAGTGAGCAAAATTAGTCCAGTGAGCTTTCTGAAATACTTAAACATAAATTATTAGTTTTGTCGAGTCATATAATTATTATCATCAAAATCAAATTCAAAAGAAATGGGGATCATGTAGTCAACATGTATTTGGTAGTACATTTTAAATATAATGTTTTTATAAAAATATGAACTAGATTTATGAATATAAAATCTTTAGTTGGTCACCATATGATTGTATGTTGTTAGGGGGTTTGACTTAGTTTGTAGTGGGTAAAAAGAAGCCCATGATTTATATTAATGCATATAATGAGCAATTGTGTAATTAATGCCATTAGGATCAAACACTAGTTTGACATAGTGTGCAAGCCATTGGTTCCTCATTTCTATACCATCCTTCTACTAACATAGTAAAAAGAAGGTGTGCATTATAATATAGGATGCACTAATGTAATCATTATGTATTATTAGGGTTGTGTATATATGTGACTATATTAGCTACATATCCTTTCATTTTGGTACACATTTTCATGTCTTATATTGTAAAAGCGATTAAGTTCTGATCGCCCAACTCTTCTTCTATTAGACAGAAGCATCAATACAATAATGCCACAATGATTAGAGTTTCTATGGAAGGTTCCTTCATAAGTTAGTTTATATGAACTAGTACTTATATAAAAGTATTGTGATCCATTCTTCTTATTTCAACTGCTACAATAACATAGGACAACGATCTGCTATAATTAAAGGCTTATACTAGAATAGATTTATGTAAATTATCATCTAGATTGACATAATATGATCTCCATGTTATGTCTCCATGAAATGGTATATGCTTCATATTCATGTGAATTTGGTTTTAGAAATTAACAACCTCCACATATCTTTGAAGAAAACTTTGTTTTAACACAATACATATTCATTACATGTAAGTAACTATAATTCATCAATAGATTGCTTAGAAAAGTGCAAAGATATTAAGTTATAATTAGAATCATTCTTTATTTTTTTATCTTAAGAAATATGTTTATTTAGTATATTTTTATACTTAATTTAAAAAAAACTAAATAAAACTTTTTTTAAAAGCACTTACCACCTTAGCTAACACCACTATCTTTGCTAATAACTACCTCCATCACCATTGAACATCATTAGCTAATGTCATTATGACCACCTCCACCTTTGACTATCATCACCATTATCATCATTATAATGTCAATCACCATAGCTATCGTGCTAATGACCATCACCATCACATAAATAAATAAAAATATAATGTTTTAAGATGCTAAATATTTTTTTATATTATATCAAACATAAATAAAATAAAATAATAATAAATATTTAAAAATAAAACTCAACAAATAACCCATTTATGAATATAACACAACAAAGTCTTGTAATTTTAGACCACAAACAAGTATATGGACATTATTAAAATATTTTAATGCATGTGTTTACAATTGCTTATTTAAAATCATTATTATTGCACAAAATCATTGTCCCAACATGTCCAAGTAATCAATCATATTTTTTTAAAAATCAAATAGTTCAGTTAAGGCAATTTGTGTTGCCTACCTGTCACATCTTCATCTAAATCTTTCCATGTATTTTTTGTCAAATTCACATATTGCATTTTTAAAACTCTCTTTTAGGTTAAATGATTTGAATATGTTGTCGAAGAAAAAAAGTTTTCTTTAATCATGTACTGAGTTAAGTTGTTTAACTTCATGTAATGACCATAATAACTACTCCCATGACTCCATAAATTTGGATTCTCAAGTGGAAAATACTAATGGGCACATAGCAAGTGGAGGTGCCTTAGGTTTGCTTGGGAGTGATGGATCTATTTACATTAGAAGACTTCAAAAGATGGTAAAAGATGTGTGGAAGGAAACAATTATGATTTGAGTGGTGAGATCAAATGAATGATCCAAGTTAATGGTTGACCATGCAAGATGTAACTCTAAAATAGAAAATCATAAATTTGTATTTAGATTTTTAGTGTGGATTATATATCTAAAAGGCTCAAAACTACTTGGATATTCTGACATATCTTCCATTATCTTCAATTAAATTAATGAAAAGTTAACCACGTTTTAAATAATGTTATGTTCTTTGAAGGGCCATAAAAATTAAAATCATCATCTCAATCTTATGTAGCACGACTATCCTTATAATCATTAATAAAATATTCTAGCTTTGTTATTGATTATAATATCATGAATAGTTGTTAGTGTTATTTTTGTATGTATTATATTATAATATATATATATATATATATATATAAAGGACAATTGACCTTACTAGTGAGGCTTGCTATGAGAAGTAGGGGTAAGCAGATGAAAGAGTACATATCCACTATGTAAGAATAAGAGGATAAATAAATTATAAGAACTATCAAATCTTTAAAAGTTTAAGAACAATCCCTAAAAATGCTTTTAGATCCTATATTTAGAGGGTCAAGGGTTATATGCATGGCTATAAGAAACTCATAAAATAAGGAAAGAAATATTAAATACTCTAAAGCAACCAAGAATTATCTCAAAAAGTGTTAGAGACTTCAAAGGCAAGAAAAGTGCTCGCAAGGTTAGTGGCTACTTCTATAGTTAGGGTTACTATTCATTAATACTTGTTACTATTCCATTAGATTTTTGTTCAATTTCACAATGGATATGTCTTCATATGTTGGCATTCTAATTTATAATAGTACTAATGAAAACACACTTGATATTATTAATAAGTTGATACCCACAAATCTACCTTGCAAAGTTTGAGGAAGGTTTAAATTCTAATTTCATAAAAAAAAGCCAAAAAGAAAAATGGCAAAGAATATTTATTTCTCTCAGACGTTGAAAATGCTACACTCTCATAATCATTGAAGTCACACTAATTGGTAGGCTCATATTCTAAAATGGGCACTATTCATAATCATTTTGATGAATTAAAGATATTGGGAGTGGAGTGTAGGATTGTTAAATGGTAGACACATTACTATCAAGCTAAGTAGGGAAGAAGATTCTGTTAGAATTTTTTCAAAGAAAATGTACCACATTGATAATGTCCCCATGATAGTATTATAGTGGACTCAAGATTTTGATTATACATCTAAACCTCTAGTTGCTCCAATATGGATTAAATTTCCTAATATAAAGTAGCATCTATTTAACAAGAAAAGTTATATATTCATTAGCGATGATTTATGGTTAGCCAATTAAGCTAGACTTGCCCACTTTTAATTTTTCAAGACCTTTAGTAGCACAAGTTCTTGTAGAGATGAAATTAATTGCTAGCTATGTCGAGAAAGTGTGGAAAAAATCTCCATCAAATGTTTATTAGCAACGAGTCATTATTGAACAAAAGCTATTATTTTGAAATAAATGTAGGATGTTTAAGCATTATTTTTAGAATTATTTTGATGGCTCATCCAAAATTAATAAAATCGAATGAGTAAAGCTTGGAAAAAGAAACACTAAAAGAGAAATGTTAGATAAATAAAGGGGGAATACCACAAATAATAATGAATAGATCATTGAAGAGCGAGTACCCACTAATGATAACCCAATACTAGAAAATCTAATGAATGCTAAATATTCCACTATCTATTTGGTTAAGGCAGAATTGAAGAATTTTGAACCAGACTCAAGGGGCAGAAGATTTGAATCCCAAGAGGAGCCTAACATGGTTGATGTTGTTGAAAAATCTCTGGAGGAAACAGAAACTATAAGAAAAATGCATCCTATTTTGATTTGAAGGAGATAAATCTAACATAAATAAAAATACAAAAATTATTTTGTAGTTAGTGCAAGAATTGGAAGAGGAATGGACAATGCTAATAACTAAGAAGCAAAAAAAAAAGGTCTAATAGAATTGCATTATGTAAATCCTATGGCTATTCAAAACTACATAATTTGAATGCTACTATAATGTTGGCAAACTATGATGGCATGATTCACATTAAATGATTAAGGAAGCACTTGATAGTATAAATGGTTATAAAATAATAGGGACTAATGGATTTACAACTTTATTTTATAAAACTACCTAGGATATGGTAAATAATGATATTGCAGCTACGGTTCAAGCCTTTTTTGAGGAGAAAGATATGCAAAAGTATTTATTCACAACTTAAATTTTCATAATACCTAACAAAATGATAAATATGATTGGAACAACTTCAAACAAACTAGTCTGACTTTAGTTATTAGTAAATTGATAAGCAAGATCATTACGAAGAGGTTACTACAACCTATTCTTCCTAGAATTATCACTGAAATCTAATCAATCTTTATTCATGACAGACTCTTTATTGATAACATTTTGCCCGCACAAGAATTAGTAATGGATTTAAATAAGAAGGGAAGAGGAAGAAAATTATTACTGAAGCTAAAGGCTTATGATAGTATGGAGTGGAACTTAATTGTAGTAGTCTTGGAAGCAAGAAGTATGAAGAGTGATTCATGCATAGTAATATACAAGCTGTTGTCAAATAACTACTATATTGTTATATTAAATGGGGAAAGAGGTTTCTTCAAATCATATAGGGCTATTAATCAAGGGGACTCCTTATCACATTCTATATTTATTATTACTTTTGATTACATTTTTAGATTATTGAACAATCTCCCAAATGAGTATATCAGTTCTTAGCTTACTGCTAAAGGTAAGACTGTTATCTCATGCTTATCTTTTGTGGATGATATGTTAGTTTTTTGCAATGTAAGTAAGAGCTCTGTTAAAAGAACAATATATGCTATTTAACACTTTGAACATATATCTAGAATCCAATTCAATAGATCCAAATGTTAGTTTATTATTAGGAAGCATTGTAGTAAGAAAAAAAATCAGATGGATTTAGATGTATACTAAATTTACTAAAGGTGACATGCATTTTAAATACTCGGGGATCAATTTATCAAAGGCAAAGAAAACTCTAGCTAATTTGAAGAAGTTATAGTCAAATATAGCAACAAATTAATTCTTGGGAGAATACACTTTTTGTCTTTTAGAGGTAAAATTTCCTTAATATCAAGTATCTTGAATTCAATATCATTAATTTTAATTCAAACATTACAAATGCTAGTGAAAGTTCAGGATAGACTTGAAAAAATATTCAATAAATTCCGTCGGAGTCACAATAATGGAACCATGCATTGGAGTAGTTGAAAAAAGTTTGTAAACATAAAATGGAGAGCTTGGGGTTAGGCATGGTTGGGTTTTAGATCTTTGAAGGATTCTATGATTACATTGAAATGTGGATTATATTTTGGCGCAAAATTCTCTTTTGGAAAAATACATACATAATAAATATTTTATTAAAACTCAGCTAGCTAGAACATGTTTCCATAAAGGAGACTCTTCCATATGGAAGGTTATTCTTGAACTTAAAGCTAAGGTAGAAGATTTGATCTTTTGGATGCTAGGCAAGGGTAACATAAATGCTTATAGATGGATCAATGGTATAGGAGTTGATTCAAGAGCAATGCAACCAAGACTTATTGGTCTCAGATCTTTGGAATAATAATAAATAAGATATAGAGAAGTTGAAACACTTATTCCTTGACTATATAATTAATGATATTGTCAAAGTACCAATTTACACTAATGAACTAGATGAACTAGTGTCGAAGTGCAAATCAAAATTAAAGAACTACTAATACAATTGATTAGGGTGAGTTGATTTGGAATAAGTGCTTTAGACCTTCTATGTCTTTCTTTGCTTAGCAATTTTTTTCTTAAAACTACTCCATATTGATGATATTATCAAACTTAAGGGACCAAAATACCATCTACATGTATTTTATCTTGGGATGAGAGGGAAGGAATGGTCCACCTATTCTTCTATAATTTTGATCTTGATATTTGGAATTATTGGGGAGGAATATTTGATGTTCAAACACCTATTAGTGGATTTCATTGCATCTAAGAATGCCTAAATAAATGCAAGCCAGCCTATTTGGCAAAAAATGTTCCACATGTAAAAATAATATTTCCTTTGATCATTTGCTGGTTTATTTGGATGAAAATGAATAATGCAAAGCATGATGAAACCTAGATTCATCAGGAAAATAAAATGCTATTTACACAAGCTAGTCATACAAATTGCATTGACCTTAGGTGTTTGATCAAAGAAATGAAATATTTAGTAACCCTTTTGGTGTATTGTTGTATGTTATAACATCATGCATACATATTACATTTTCCTAGCAATTAGGAGATCTACATTCTTGCATGATAAGGAACAAGGCTTGACTTGTAAGATTAGTCTCTTATAGTGGAGAACACCCCTTCTTATTGATTTATCCCATAACTGTATTTCATCATGCATGTAGGCATAAACTCTTTCTAAGCCTAAGTCTAAAATACTGAGTTAAAATGGAATTATTCTGATAAGAATAATAATAATGCATACTTTAAAGAAGAATTAGACATTGACATAGGTGTTATAATATAGTGTCATTGAGATATGACCTTCAAAGTTTGCATGACTCCCCATGTGAACCCACATATCATTTTCTAGTAGTTGGGAAAGTTGTTTTCTCAAGTCCCTAATGAGTGGAAAGTGAGTAGTGAGTTATCTTATGATGGTTGCTCATCTACCATGTTGGGTGAGTTTGATAGATCTATTGGGATAGTCATCTAGGCAAGTGACTAGTCCTGTAACAAGGGATTAGAGTTTATTATTTACCAAGTTGGTAACTAATTGGTGAACTTTCCACCTAGTAGTGAGTTGGTAAATGGCTATTGTCCAAGTATATTGAGTCCATATGATTTGAGCTTGCCATCCATAGGCAAATCCTCACAAACAATATACCCTAATTATACACTAGTTTTTTTAATTCTCTCCATCATTATAGAGACAACCTGAAAATGGATGAGAGAATTTATGATAATCATTCAGTCAAATAAATAATAGTAACTATAAATAGTTGAAGCATTTGAATGTTTGAATGAAATCTTTTGAGAATCTTATCACATCACCTTTAATTTGATGGCTAACATGACAATTCAAGTGGCATATGCTTATAAATAGAGTGGTTGATAGAGTTCTCAGGCCTCATTATTTTTCTTTCCTCAGATTGTTGAGTATCCATGGAGACAACATTAGTGTGATGCTTAGTGAAGAAGGTGGTGGATAAAAGGGCACTCTCTCTAGCACATCATAAGTGTGTGCTTGTCTTGTCAAGGTAATGTTTCTTTTATGAATTGAGCTAATTAAAAAATGTTGTAGTAGTTAATGCCTCATTGCTTTTTCTTTATTTAATAATTCCTTTTTCTTATAATTATAGTGATGGCACTAATAAAACAAAAATATTCTTGTGTCTTTTTGGATGATGACTATTATGAGGCATTTACTACATATTATAGGTTAGCATACATCACATTCTTACCATACTACTATATCCACTCAAATTTCTCTATGTGAGTGCATCGAAGGATGAGCAATTTAACTCCATTTTTTATGATGACCTTTATAGTTCAACTAACCAATTCAGCTTGGTCAATGATTCTTACCCTATATCGAGTTGATGGAGATGTTGAATTTCTACGGTGTTGTGTCGACTTAGATTTCATCAATCTCCAATGTGAGTGTAATGAATTTCATCTTATTACTAAAGAGGGAAGAGATCCAATTGAGCTAGAATTTTCTTTATTTAGAGTTTTCTGTAAATGTTCACCATGATTACATTCTAGTTCCTAATAGTTTAACTAGGAATGATTGGATTGGAAAATAAAGTGAGAAACTATAGTTCTATGTTCCTATTTGTTGATGATCAATGAAATGGTGTTGCAAAGCTAACTCTTATAGAGAAAAAATCCCTCTTCTTGAAGGTTGACCAATTGTAAATGGAACTGAAAGAACACAAAGTGATTGTGAATTTCTGTCCTTTAAAAAAAGATGCTTCCATAATGGAAAAATAAATTCCACCACTCTTTCAAGGAATGGAAAAAAAAAAAAAAAAAGTAAAGCTTCACACAAGCTCTCTATAAGAACAATCTCTCTATAAGAACAATCTCTAAAGTTAAAGCTCAAGTCTTAATGGCAAGGTGGATGAGGAAAAATAGTTAAAATAAAGTACGAACTCACCAACAAAAGATCCTTTAAGAGAAATAGGAGGAGAGAAGTCTCCTACTTTTTCCTCAAGAAAACACTATTTTTTAAGCCTCCTTTATGCTCTCTTACGTTCAAGTTCATTGCTTAGGTTGTCTGAAGGGGTTATTTATTTGGAGGAAATTGAATAAAAAATTAAAAGTTTCTTTTAAAATAAAAAGTTCCAATCATACTGTATGATCAAACATCATATCATATAATTAGTTCAATTTTCTATTGTTTAGGGACTCTTAGATATATGATCGTCCCAATAGCCATCACTATTTGTCCTATACAACCAAGGGTCATACAGTACAAATCATATAAACTAAAAAATCAGCACTCTATTTATTCAACTTGTACAATTACATCATATAATATGAACATAATAATGAAAAATTCTTTTCATTGAATCACTTAAATTCTGAATTAAAATCGAGTAATTACCAAATAAGTTCATACTATACGATAAACATTGTATTATATGACCAATCATTTAGGAAAAATTATAATTAATCAACTTAACTATAGATGCTAAAATTAATTAACAAAAATGAATAACCATATAGTATGATTAAATGGCATATATTATGATTTGTTCAATTTTGTTAATTTTGAGTTAACTAGATATGGTGGCTAGAATTATTTAACAAATATGGATAATCATCTAGTATGATAGGAATTATATAATAAATTTCTAAAAAACTTTAATTTAAAAAATTTATTTTATATTTTCTCATTTGTGTGTGTGCTTGGTTATTTTTCATCATTCACATGCAATTACATAAAGATAAAATAAAATAAAATAAAATCAAAATTATAATTTTGGACTCAACTTGGATCTTCTAGTATCAACCGTTCATTTGTAGTGTTCATGAACTCTTACTTGATATAACTCTTGGAAACAACCATTATTCGTGTTCTTTGAGTCAATCTTCATTAAGCTCTTTATTTGTACTGCCTATATTGAAAGCTCTTTATCCATGTTCTCCCTTTTTAATGACATCAAATATTTTTGGTTGAGTTTCACTATTTAAAAAGTGAAAAAAATAAGATAACTTCCCCTCAATTTATGCCTCACAAAAATATTCAATGAATGAAATGATGTTTATAAAAATATATAAAAATATGCAAAAACATGTAAAAAGTATGCAATAGGTAAAAGAAATCTCAAACAAATATAAAAAATACTAATATTTTCCCTCTTTTGACATATGAAAAAGGGTTAAAGGTAAAGATGAATGTGATTATATAAAAATAAATCATTCAAACACTAGTAGTGGAAGAGAAAATTTTATGAACTTTAGTCAAGCATATTTTTCTTGAAATATTCCTAAGACACATACTTCATAAAATAAATATATTTATAATGCTTAACCAACTATTTCCTAGTAACCCTCCAATCATCTACTTATATAAAACACTTTTATAATCAAACTTCATAACCTATGTAAACAACAACATCAATCAATTTATTGAGTTTTTTAAATAAGATTGTAACAAAAATAGAATAGTACATAGATTTTGCTTAGATGACTAGATATGTTACTGCATGATTCAAGTAGACAAACAACTACTATGAAGGTCTACTTAATGACAAATTAGGGAGGCATAAATTTATTAAGCTTCCCCACTTTGGGGATTTTTTATTGATATTTCCCTACTATGGGGTTTTTTATACTTCCCTACTTTGGCAATATTGTTTTACTCAACTTTAATTCTAATTTGTGCATCCCAAATCACGTTATTATCAATACATGATTCATTCCATAATTTACAATATTACATACATCTACATTAATATTTATGCACAAATAAATTTATTGCAAAATTTAAAGAAAAAAGGGTAAGGAAAAATATGCGATTTAGATAAGAAAATTTATGCTGAACAATTATATGCTTCATCATAGACAAATTTTAGAGTATTTAATTAGGTTAGTGATTCATACTTATACTACAAAATTTTAAATTTTAAATAATACTTAATTATAAGTATGTAATGTATAAAAAATTTAAATAAAATAATACATAAACTTATATTTCATTGAATATGATAAATAATAAAAAACATTAACTAGAGAAATCAGGCAAAATAAATATGTTGAATGTGATAAATGCAACTAATACAATATTGAGTATTAGATATAACAATTAAGAAGTAAATATTGCATCAAAACTAGAAAATAGAATATTCTAATAAATGTAAAAAGAAGAAGATTAAAAATTTAAAACTTTGATGTCTCTCATCTAGTGGTGGTGGTTAGAAGATGTCATGGAGTCAAATTGAGCTTGAAACAAAGCTCTATCTTTAAAACATTACCATCGCTACTCCTCTTAGTGAGCTCCCTACTTCTCGATGTGCTTGTCAACTTTGAGCTCAAGCCATGCAAAATGCTCAATTTAGGCATCATGTAGGTAATGGAAATGAGATGATGGCTCCCCCTTTCCAATAGCCTCCTATTCTTTTTACTATATTGTGGCATGTATTAGTTACCTCTTCTCACTATAAAAGATGTAAAAGGAATGATTTGTGAAGTGAGGTGGAGTGTGGTATGGTGCCTTGAGATAGTGAGATTGTACTTGTCATCAAGCAAGTATGAGACCATGTGTCCTAAGGCTAAATTATAATTTCTTTCAAATATGGGATTCTGATGATCGTGAGGTTTCCAATGTAATGGTTTTGGGAATGACATTGGGTATAAGCACATGTTGGATAATACAAGAATTCAACATAAGTCCACTACTCAAGGTTAGTTCTGGTGAAGTAGAGATTCACTAATGACCATGTTAATAAATGACTGATTATAAATTGATTCATTTGACATATTGTGGGTAAATAAATCAGTGTTTGAGATGTGGAGAAATTCATGTAGGTCAATTTCAGAAATAGAAATCTCCTTTCCATAAACTCTATGCTAGACGATTGTATGATTAGTGTTGAAAAAAAGATTGGAAAAAATTCAAAAAGAAGCTTGGAGTTAAAGAGGCAGGCAAGAGAAATCAAGAATTAATGGGTTATGCTAGCAAAAGGATATAATATAGGAAAAATATAACTTATCTTGTAAAAATGGCTTTAAATTTATGATCTCACACTCCTTGTAGTTCAGATATGTTGCTTCTTCATCATTGGATTTGAAGTCATTGTTGTGCCTACTACCTCATGGTCTTTCACTAACCATTGGAAAGATCTTGTACACTAAAAGAACACAAGAAAGTATAAGAAGTGAAGAAGAAAATTTATGAGAAAAAATGGAAGATGATGAGCTATTTATAGATTTATTTTTTTGTAAGATCGTATTGTATAAATGGAGTTCATACACTATAATTCAGATCACCCCAAAGGTCATCCAAATAATAATTTTGACTAAGTTAATTATACAGTATGATTAAGCAATATTAATCATCCTAACATTTATTTTAATAGTTAGATTAACTAGGTTAATCATACAATTACAAAGACATTATATATTTGATTGTGGATCATATAATACGATCTATTTTAAAATATATCATTTAGTCATTCATCTTAACTTATTTTGACGATCTAAATAGATCTATCATACAATATGATCTAGTAAACTACTGATTAAAGCATTTTACTTTTAGCCTAAGTATGAAAAATAAATGAGATTAAAATGGTCCACCATAGAGAAAGAAACATTAAATTAGAATAAAAATGTATAAAAAATAAAGTAAAGAAAAAATGCATGAAAGTAAGAAAAAACATAAAATAAAAAAAAAGGCACTATTAGAAATTAAAATAAATAAACTAGGAAAAAGTTGCTTGAAATAATAAAGAGAATACAATGAAAATATCTAATCACAAAGTCTATCACTCCTATCTGTAATCTAAAAGATTTAAACTAACAAAAATTCAATGTTTTGTAAAATTTTCTGCTAATTATTTCTCCATGTCAATGATTTGAATATCAACATCTCGTTTAGAACATGATCTCTAATGAAATGATACTAAACATCTATTTGTTTGGTGTATGTGTGATAAATTAGGTTCTAAGTTATGTAGATAGCACTAGTGTTGTCAAACATAATTGATATCATACCTAACTATAAGCCAAGATCAAATTTGATGCTTCATTCATAAGACTTGGGCAACATTGTTTCTTGCAATAATGTATTCATATTTAGCAGTAGATAAAGCGATAGAGTTTTATAACCTAATAGACCATGAAACTAATTACTCATCCACAAATTGATATGTCCTTGAAGTACATTTTTCTATTAACTTGTACTTTATAAATTCAAAATCATAATATTCAACAGGATCAAAATATGTGCTCTCATGAGAGTACTAAATTCCTATAGTAGCATTCCAATCACGTACTTAAAAAAAATACTTTTTATATCTCTCAAATGAGACTCTTTTGAATTAGCTTGAAACCTTACATAAAGATAGACATTAAATATGATATCATATATACTAACTATCAATTAAAGTAAAGAACTTATCATCTCATGATATTTATTAGGGTCAACAGAATTACTTGTAGGATTCTTATCTAACTAAGTGTTAGGGCTTCTGTGGTGTCTATGTTTTTATATTTTTTTAATCTAAACTATTTGATTAGCTCTTTGGTGTACTTAGATTGACTCAAGAATGTACCTTTTTGACTTTATTTATCCTTTGAATCCTAAGAAGTAAGCTCACTCATCATATTCATCTTAAATTCTTTGCTCATTGGCCTTACAAAATCTTCACACAAAAAAAATTTATCATATCAAAGAAAAATATCATCCACATAAATCATCATAAGAAGAATATAAAAAATTAATCTTTTGATAAATAATTTAGTATTGATAGATCTTTTAACAAAAAAATTGCAATATAAAGTGCTAAATCTATCATTCCAAGTATGAGGCACATGTTTCAACCCATCAAGAAGCTAATAGGATAGGGTTCACTAGGCAACAAGTTCCTAAACTTTGATAATATCCTAGCTTTGTCAAAGTATAATAATAGTGATGGGGCAAGTGTTGCATGCTAGTTTTCTATTTTTTCTTTATACTTATGTGTGAAGAGGAGTTAAAGCTTAATATTTTGCTTTTGAACATCATATGTACTCAACACATGTAATTCTTTACAAGCAATAAAAAATAGTTTTTCTTCTTTAACTTCTATGTATTGGCATGATGAATATTTTTATTATACCTAGTTGTTTTTTTTTATTCTATTTTTTCTTTTGCAATCACCAAAAATGTTATTAGTGATGAACATTTCGTAAATGTTGACAAGATTTTAAGATCATAAGAATATTAATGAACTCATTATTGTTTGATCATGGGGTTTATTAAATCACAATTATATCTAAACTCACTTGTATATTGTTTATTCACTCAACTCACAAGTCTTTATGAGGGTGGTTACCAAGGTAAGAAAGCTTACAAGATATAAGGTAGTTATTGCAGCTATGCCTTACCTCATGTTACACTTGGGTCTTCATGGGGGCAATCACTTAGACTCACCAATTGGAGAGACTCACACACTAGTCACTATGAAGCTCATAGTAGAGGGGTAGCTTGTTTTATCTATAGCTATTACCATGACTAAACTTTTGTTAAAATAATGAGTCTTTGCATGGGCATGAGCTAAGATTCACCTCTCAAGAGGGACTCCCATGCTAGTATATTATGTGGTGCTTGTCTTAAAGAAGTGGGGTTGCTAAGGCTTAGCTATTTTTTCCATTGCTTAACCCATGAGTTTTTATATGGGTCTATTTTATTTATGAGTAAAGTATTGTGAGAACTTTTGATCATTGAATGTGTTTTATTTTTTTGGTGAGTAAGATAAATTCAACAAGCTAGAGTGAGTAGGACCATTATGTGAAGGTAGTTATGCTATAGTCAGACTTTCCTTCTCTTATGTGCATTGGCTTCTATGGGGAATTTGCTTTGGGTCTCTACTCAATTGTGGTAAGTAGTTGCATTACCTTTAATCACTCCAAGCTAAAGTGTGGCCATCCTTCAAGTTAATTGATTCACATTTATAATTTAAAGCTCTAGTTAAGTTGGTTGGTTCATAGTCTCCTTGATCTCTCACTCTAAGCCTAAAGTTAGCAAGCTTTAAGGGTAGTCGAGTGTGCTTGATTATTATGCAACATTCTCTTTGATGCACAAAATCTCCAAGTGTGATAGAACATAGTTGAGTTCATTAAAGATAAGAGTGAGTAAGGTGCATCTTCCCTAACTAGTTCCTCTAGTGTTTAAAATATTTATTGATGTCGTAAGTGAGTAAGATGAATTTCTTTGAAACCATAGGAAAATTTCCTGAGTGCTCATTGAGTCATTTTTCATTAAATATTTTAAATAATATTTCAAAGTTTTGGAAGAATAGTGAATTCTTAGTGCAAAAGAGAGAGAGAGAGAGAGAGAGAGAGAGAGAGTTGGAGAGAGATGAAAATTTCTCTTAGAAGTAGAATTTATTCAAGTTAACAGTGCTCTAGGTCCTAAGCACATCCTTTCCTAAATGATTCTACTGTAGGTCAATGCTCCATCTGACTATTTTGTTGATGATGTGCAAACCATCCTAAGTCAAGTTTGCTGATTACACTTTGGTGACTTGTGTTGTCTACTTTCTTCAACACTAGGTCATTTAGTCAAATATTATCCTTGATATTGTTATTGTAGTACTTAATAATTCTTCTTTTTATTTCCTATTATTTTAATGATGCTTGTGTCTTGAGTTTCTCTAGTACATCAAGTCCTAGTCCTATCATTTCCTAATTTAGTTATCCCCACATGACAAATAATTGTTTGTATATGGTGGTTATCATCACTCATTGGCCATGTAATTCATACTCGATAGGTTACAGAGATTTGGTTCCATGGGGTAATATAAATGGTGTTTAGCCAGTTGCTAAGGAGCTTATTATAATGAGAACCCAAAGTACTGAGGGTTGTGCCTCCAACAGTTTGGTCTTGGCTACTTCAAGCTTTTTTTTCTAATAAGTTTACAATTTGATTGTTGGTACCCTCAACTTGATCATTGGTTAATGGTTCATACATGAAGGTGAACTTGAGGTAAATCTTCTAATACACTAATAATTCCAAAATCTTGTTGGTGAATTTTAGTTTGTTATCAGTGATGATGAACATTGTCACTCCATACCTACAAATAAAATCAGTCCATATGAAAATCAATAATTATATGGGTACCTAGGCTTTAATCCACTTTGAGAAGTAATTAACCAAAACATTAATGAAGTTTCATTGGTCACTAGCTGGTGGTAGGGGGTCGATGAGGCCCATATGCCACATGGAGAATGTCCATGGACTACTAATCGACTTCAACTATTATGAGGGTTGTAGTTGCATCAGTGCAAATTGATGTCATTATTCACATCTTCTTGAAAAGACTTCATAGACATTTATAATGGTTAATCAAAAATATATTTACCTCAAAATCTTATAAGCAAGTGTCTTTCTCTAAAGTGACTTTTGCACTCACCTGCATAAACTTCTTTTACTACATTCTCTTACTCTCTTCCCTTAACACACCTGAGATTGAGCAAAGTGATAAATTTTCTAAACAACTCTCCTTCTAATAAAACATATTTTGTCATTTTATGTCCAATGATTTGTCTTCCTTGATGCTCAAAATGGTAAGTTCCAAAGAAGGTTGGTCTCCAAATCAGCTTGCCTTAGAAAATAAGTTACTGAGTTTATTTTTTCCCTAGATGTTTACATGATTTTGACATGCTCAAGCTTACTTATCTCTATTATGACCTTGAATAAGTATTTCTAAAGCATTTTATCTCAAACTTTGAAATCTCCATTGACTTGGTTCACCATTAGTTCTGAGTTTGAGTACACAATATGTGCATATAATTGAGTCCATGTGTAAACTTTAGTCTAGTCATTTAGGCCACATACTAAATTTGGTTATTTGTAACCTTGAATTTGATATTTACTTATTTGGTTACAATTATTCTTGTTGGACTCTTCAAAATGAGACTGACTTCCATTCTGTGTTCTCTGGAAGCTCCATCCATGTAGAATGACCAAGATTGTTCAGTTCCATCAGCTTTTTTATGTTGTAAGACACTAAAAACCACTAGAAAGTCAATGAGTACTTGTTCCTTAATTTTTTGCAAGGATAGAATATGATATTGAACTCACTCAATTTGACTAACAACTTAAGTAGTCTTTTGAAGTAAATAAGCTTAAAAAGTATAACTATGAGTGGGTGATTGGTGATGACTTATTTAGAGTGAGATTGGAAATAAGGTTGAAGCCATCATGTCAAGATTATAAGGGTAAGTTCAAGTTTTCTCTATAATAGGATATTTTGGCTCGACACCTCTCAAAGGCTTATAAACATAATAGATCAACCATTATTTTTTTCTTTTTAATCTGATTAATTGGTATGAATCATGTGGTTTAGATCACTAAAGTGATCAAATTGGTGGATTGGGAGCTCTTGTAAGATGCTTAGGAGAGTAAAGATATATGAGGTGGAGTTTAAATTTAAGTGGAAATAGGGATTTTAAGGAAAATGTTGGCCAAGTAATAAACATAAGATAATCCTAAATCTAGAATACCAACACACTTCAATTGCATTTCTCTTGTAAGTTATCCAAATTACTTGAAATAAAAAGGTGATTTTAGTGGAAGGAATGTAGTTTTAATTTAAAAAGTTATTTAAATTTTAGAGAAGTTTTGATAAATTTTCTTGAATATTTCTCTAGACTAGTCACATAATAAATTGGTTCTGGTGGCTAGCTATTTTGGACTTTAAGTTGCTTAATATCTAAAATAATTTAAAGAATATGACCAAAATTATCACTTAGAGATTAATGCAAATTATTTGGGATAATAATCTAGAGATGTTGACATGT
The DNA here is from genome assembly GCA_021442155.1 of Cymbidium sinense. NCBI lineage: Eukaryota > Viridiplantae > Streptophyta > Magnoliopsida > Asparagales > Orchidaceae > Cymbidium > Cymbidium sinense. The sequence continues at coordinate 33,483,932 of CM038229.1, forward strand.
TTTTTATGACTAAGTAGGTTTAATGTAAATAAAATAGAGATTAGGTTCTAGAAATTCTTGATTTAGTTTGAAATTTGGATAAGAAATTTATGGAATAAATTTTTTTAGAGTTGGGAACAATCCTTAGAACCAAAAACTATAAAATATTATAAGGAAAGCAAAACATATGAAATGGAACAAATTAAGCAACATCACTACTCACCAAAGTAGTGTTTGGAAGTGAATCACCAAATTCCCTTCGTTGGCCAACCACCAAGCTCCAACCAATGTATTTCTTCACTCAATTCTTTCACCAAAAATCAACAACCACTTAATTCCATAAATAAAATATTTTTGTACAAGTTACTAGTTACTAATGGGTGTGTCCCTTGGAAATAACTCCTTAACCAATTTTTTAAAACTTTCAAAATGCAATGCATAACATAGGTTCTTCTATCCCCATCCCATAACATACTAAAAAAATGCAATCCCTTGGCATTGAAAGACTAGCGCTAAGGTACCAGACTAACACCTACACATATTAACACATAAACTTACTTGATTTTAACCATAACATACATACAACACTTAAACATGATAAAACACATCATTTAATACTTATTACATGACATAAAATACATATGTAAAATCTCCTTAGTGTTCTTCATGCATCAAACTTCACATCCTCTTAAAACTCTTTCTCCAAGCTCATGATTATCATCCTTTTAGTTGGTTGATTGGGACCTTGTGCCACATCAACTCTTCATGCTTTGAAGTTGGTCCATTTCTTCATTTGATTGGCACCTTGTGCCATGTCATTCCCTTGGTCCCCAAAGAACTCTTCCCCTGAAAAGTTAGAGTGGAATGCATTGGTTGTGGAGTTTTTGTAGGTGCAGTCAAATCTTCTTGTGGTATCCCCTATAAAAGAAACTATCCACTCATAGAAAATAGATTAGCTTGAAAACATTTGCTAGCATTACCTTTTATTATTAATTTAAAAGCAACAAATGGACCAATTGGAAGTAATATAAAGTATTGATAAATATTTGATAATTCTTTATATTAATTTCTACGCATGAATAGTTTTGTTGGCAATTACATTATATTTAACAAGAGTTTCAAGGGTTGTGTCCTGAGATTTATAATTGATTTTATTTTCATTAGGATCAGAAAGATATTCACTTAAAATTTGTTTTTCCAAAATTTTTAATAAATTCTTAAATTCATTCATTTCTTCTCTAAATTCATTGATTGATCTAATAATCTCTTTTTTTCACCTTTTGTAATTGAACCAAAATATCATGCATGGCATGTGATATATTATGATTCATGATAGGCCAAATACAAATAGGAAAATTAGATAATAGTAAGCCTTAAAAATGTTTTTTTACCATGGTGCTTTAATTTGGAGTTGTTTGGATACCACAGAGATCTTAGTGGTACTTATAGAAGTGATCAGGTATGACATTGGGGTATTATGCACCATCTTGAAAGATGGGGCCATCACCCTACAATGGATCTAATCACCTCATAAGAACTTCTAAGGCAGATGAGTCTTCATATATACCACATATATTTCTCCTACTTTACATGGAAAAGTAAAGCAAGGTTTATTTTATGTCGGGTTCTTTAAATCTTTATGGAAGCAAGCCTCCATTATTAATTACATCCTAGGGAGTGTGAACTTCCTAAGAAAACTCTCAATTAAAGTAATCAGTTAATATCTCTAAGGATTTCAAGGTTAGATTATCAATGAATTGGGTATTTAGAAAAATCAAGTGGGAAAGTTCAATTTGGAAGACTTATTTTCAGAATCTAAAGGAAGATAAGTAGGGAGCACTCATAATACTAAGGAGCCAAGTGAGCACTCCAATATATCTTGCAATGAGGCTTTACATATTTGAAAGAGAAAATTTATTTTTGTTTGAATTGAAATTTTATTAGAATGTTAAGGCTTATAGTCCATCAATACAAGATTGTGAAAATGCCTAAGAGGTGAAGATTTATACACATAGCCAAAAGGAAATAAGCCACCTTAGAACCTAAATCTAAGGTGCTTTAGCACAAGCTAAGAGCTCGACCTAAATCTAAACAAAAGGGGGACATAATAATTTTCCTCCATAAGAGAGGATAAACTCATCTAACTCTTTTGGACTTACAACAACCTGGAGTGGTCGCTAGCAAACACCTCATATGCTTCAAAATCATGTAGACTGGTCTTATGAAATTGCAAGATAGCTAGGCTGTTATTTAATTAAGAAAGGAAACTAGAGTCTTAAACTCCTAAGAGACTAGATGATGATTGACATGAAGATATGACTTAGACTAATGCAAAATTTTACAAATTTTTATATCATTTTTTTGACACATTGATTTGGACAAAGGCTTAAGACAATTATGCTTAAATGCATGATGAAATTAGATTATTGGCTAAATCAACCAGAGGAAGTGTTCTCTACTGCAAGGGATGCCCTCACAGGTCAAGCATTCCCCTATCGTGTAAGACTGGAGACCCTCCCTATTCAAGAAAGAAATAATATGATATGCGTGATTACTGAAACATACATCATACAGCTAAAGGGTTACTAAATCTTTTAATTATCTTGATTATAACCTAAGCTTTAAAATGAGGTTATGATTTTTTTTAAAAAATTTAATTATGAGTTATTAGTGGGGGTAGAAATATTAATTTTTTGCACTATAGAGCCTATTGCATCCAGGCCACACATTGAATCATCAAAGTTAAGAAAACTATGAAAATCATGCCATTTGTATTTCATAAGATAAACACAACAATCAAACATTCATAGATTTCATAAACTAATAAAAGGTCGGTGTTGCTGGGTATCGCCATACACCCCAAAATAAAGAAGTTGGTAAACCCGGATTATAAAAGAATATTATAATTACAATTGAAAATTAGATGATATGGGGGTCTTCATTCTTCATCTTTTCCTTCTTTGGCTTGATTTGATTTTCTCCAAGGCTTTGCAAGGCTTCCCAGGACTTTTCCTTTTATCCACTGCTCATCCTAAACCCCATAACACTAATTCTATTCTTATTGAAAAAATTACATTTTTATAGAAAATAAAATCTAACTACAGCTATAAAACATATATTAGCTAAATCAACCATACAAACCCAAGCAATTATATCCCATAATTTAGACTTAGCACCATACATATGGGTAACCAAACCCACCTAGCCTAATGTGGATTATGCAAAGGGGTATACGTAGTTCTACAAGCAAAAGAATTTATATTTATTTTATTTTAACAACCCCTTTAACATAATCCCTGTAGAAAATATCATTAGGCTAATGATGGCTTAACATCCAGTCTACGCATGAGCAATCCTAACATCCAGTCTAAATTATATTTTATTTAGGGTAATTTTATTTCAACTTATTAAAAGGATTAGTGGATTGTAATTTATATTTTTTTCCATTTGATATTTACTGAGCATCTAATTGTTATAAATAGAAGAAAGAGGTTTGACCCTCTTTCATCCCTATCCTAAATTATTCTTTAAAGGCATGTTATTATGATTTGGTTTTTTTTAGTGATGATTTATTAAATGTTTTATTAATCCTATGTTTGGGTTAATCTTAAAGAATCCTATTCAAACATGTAAGGCATCTTAAGAATAATCAAATTGAATTACTATCACATGGATAATGTTATATGATTCCTTTTCATCATCAATAGTATGCATAGAATTTTGAACTTAACATACCTATACATGCAATGTATTTTTGTCACACTTAAATGATTGTGAATGCATATATTGTGGTATAAAAGAGGGATTTCATTTCTTAGCTAAGTACAAATACACATGTATTAAAGATTTAAGTAAGTACGCATCATTGTTTAAACTAGGAAAGTGAGATAATCTAAGACTTCCTTTGGGCTACTTAAAGCCTCATATTGCTGAGATGTCCAGACTATATACTTGCTATCTTAAATACATATGAATGTATACACAATCATGAGAATGAAAATCATGTAAAAGATTGTACATTATAAATTTATTTACTCATGCAAAGTAAAGCTTTATCCAAATTCTAATGTATCTTATACATATGAATGAAATTGAGTAAGTCTGTGCCATTGTTAACTAGCAAAGTGAGGTAATCTAAGACCTCCTTGGGGCTACTTAAAGCCTCATATTCTTGGGATGTCCATACTATATGCTTAGTAACATTCAAATACATGTGAACATACACGTGAATCATGGGAATGAAGCAATACTTTAACATGTTTAATCTATGAACAAATGTAAATCATATAGAATATTCATAGCCAACATCAATTTAAATCTTCATTATTAATTTATAACTTTGAAAATAATTTTAAAATTTATTATTAATGATAATAGCCACACATATGATAAGATTATTCCAACACATGCAACTTAGACATAATTAAACTCAGTTGATTCTTTTATCTGAAAACATGAATGCATGATATCAAATGATATACAAACATACAAAGATTGAAAAGGAATAATTAAACATGGCCATATAATACATTTGACCACATTACTTTCTAAGGAAGATCAAGTTAAATAAAATCATTTAAGATTAACCAAAATTATTATTGGAGTTTGATTTGGTTTTGAATCATTGAACTTAAAGAGGTAAGATGATATTTAACATTTTTTCCAATTCCATGTGTATGATTTAATGTGTTTAAGGAAACGATGATTAAATAAATTTTTTGGATTGATTAAGTTTGAATCATTAAGCAATTAATTTAATTTCCATTTCCTTTGCTTCTTAATTTAATTAACCATTTAACTATGAACTTCTAATGATATGCCAATGAATAATTTAAATTTATAATGCACTTAACAAGACCTAATGCAATGAAGCTCATGATTAAATATTAATTACATTAAGGAGGAATCTAATTAAGTACTTACTTGGTTTTCCCCCACTCATGGGTTAACTATATGTTTCTTAAGGGTCTTTATATCATTAAACAAACAAAAATGTACCCATAAATTTAATTGTAATTATTTGATGCAATTAGCTTTTTAATTTAATTTAATTTGGCCATTAAATTTCTTAATAATCCTTAATTAATATATGCTTCAATTAACCATCTAATGAAAAGAATTAGGAAAGATGTCCTAATCATTCTCCCTCATCATTTCACTATTAATAGTGATTAACCATGCTTATTTACTTAATTTTTATTATTTGGCATTTTAATAACTATTAAATTACTTAAAGAGGGTAATTAGATTTAAATTCCAAATTCTCTTAATTACTTAGCTAATAAATCTCAAAAACATTATGGGAGGTAGAGGACATCCCATAGAATTAACCTATCCAATTTGAGACCCATTGGCCAAGTAATTAAGGCTTAATTAGGGTAATTAGCCTAAACTCTAAACTCTAATTAAGCAGTGTTCATTTATTAAACCTTAGGTATTTTATTTATATTAAATTCTTCACTCTTTAACCTTTCCAAAATGGTTTACTCATATTTTTAGGATTTTTCTATAGTTAGTTATGAATTTTTGAAGTTCTGTCTAATTAATCAAATTTTAAACACCTAATTAACTTCCTAACCCATCGGTGTCAAGAACCTACGTGGCATCACTAAATCATATTTTCTAGTGGATTAAATCACGACCACCTATTCTAATCATGCAGAATGGAAGGTTGATGATCCTCATCCCTCGAATGATGGAAGACGGACATCGTCCGTCCTCCTTCCCTCGATCCGAGCTCACTGGAGCTTGTGGGACATCGGGACCGACTCCAAAACATGTGGGGAAGAGATCTAAGGGAATCCTACGATGGAAATCTCATGAAATCATAAAATATTTCACAAAACTCCAACACCTAATGACTTTTCTATAGTTTGCTAGAATTTACCTAGCTAGAGGTTAAGATCGGTGGCCAAATGATTGAGGCAGCTTTATTTTGAAGAGACAAAGCCCTACCGAGAAGCTCGTGAGTTGCCTCCTTGCTGATAGATTTGTGGACCAAACGTCACCATGAAGCTTGCCAGAGTTGGTCTAGGAGTGCCTTGTGGTGATCGAAATGATTGGGAATCGATTTATTTCGACTCACCGGAGCATGGGCAAGGTGTGAAAGGAGTTAATTGAAGTTTGGTGGAGTTTAGGTGAGGTTGGATAGATGGGGCACTCAATTTTGAATGGAGCTTTCTCTCACTGGTGATGGGGTGCACTAGGGGATCGAGGAAGGCTCTAAGATGAGTCATGCTAAGTTTGGTTGGGTTTGGTCTTAGTTTGAATGAGTTTGGCTCAAATTGACCCATTTGGGTCAAATGAGTTTCAATTGGGCTAGGTTAACCAATTGATCAAATTGGTCAAACTAAGGGCTTGTATATGGTCAAATGATGATTTGGAATGTATTGGTGCCATTGGTTTGGTTTAATTTGAAGTAGATTTGGATTTGACTTAAATGGGTCAAATGGGCTAAGTTGACCATTTTGATAAATTTGACCAAATTGGCTTGGGTGGAGAGTTGATTTAGGTTCAATTGATCATTTAAAAATGTTTGTAGATGTTGATTTGAATTAATTTGGATTTGTGAATGATTTGATTCAATTGAATCCTTTAGGTTAATTTGGGTTAATGGGTTCAATTGGGTCAATTGGATTGGTTTAACCAAATTGGATGTAATTGGATGTTGAATCATATTCAATAATCAATTTGTAATTGATTAGAGACATTGGTTTCAATCAATTGGGTTTAGAATGAGATTTGACTCAATTTGGCCTTTTAGGTCAGATTGGGTCAACTTGGGTCAAGAGCCAAGGTTGGCTTGGTTTGATTCAATTGGTGGTTGAGTTATGTTCAATGGTCAATTTATGATTGATTGGAGTTATTGTTTGTAATTGATTGAGGTTGGGATGAAGTTTGGTTCATTTTGGTCCATATGGGCTAATTAGCTCAACTTGGGTTAAGTGATCATATTGGCTTGGTATGACCCAATTGATAAAAATTGGTCAATCAAGAATGACCAATAATCATTATTTAGAAGATTGGATGGGTTGATTCAATCCAATTTAGGTTGGATTGAGGTTTGGATCAAATTGGTCTTTTAGGTCACTTTGGGTCAGGTGGACCAAATGGGTCAATTGAGTTAAATTGGGTTTAATTGAGTTGGATTGAGTTTGATGACTGATTTAGGATTGATTAATGGCTTTAGTTGCAATTGATTTGGAATTAATTGCACTTCAGCTCATTTGGACCTTTTAGGTCAAATGGGCTAACTTGGGTTAATTGGATTGGTTTAGTTTAATTGGTTTGGTTATGAGTCTTGGAAGGGCTTGAAATAGAGTATTGAGTGGTTGGAGTGCTTTTGTGAAGATTGATTGTATTTGGGTCAATTGAATGAGCTTTGGGTTGGATCTGAAGGATGATGGCGGACTTGGTTTAGGTTAAGGGTTAAGTTAATTTGGCTTGTAGCTTGGATGTAAAACAAAATCCAATTAGAGGTTGGTTGTGTTGGCTTAAGGTTGGTTTTGGGTGAATGGACAAGCATGGTTTTGGTTTAGGCTATGGGATGGAAAGAACCTATTCATCCTAAGGTATATCTTAAGCTTAGGGTATGTCTTCCTAAGCCCTTAGGCTTGGGTTTAGTGTTCTCTTAATTATTTGAAGTGTGTTATGACTAAAAAAATCCAAGTGTCTAAAAGATTCCTATGTCTAAGAAAGGATGAGTCCTCACTCCAAAAGTGAGGTCAATAAAAGGACACCCAATAGGTGTGGTGTAACTGACAAGGCACACTGCACATATTGGCATTGACTTAGATATCAATATCATCCGAAAAGATCACAAGCACTAATGATGGCCATCTATTCAAGTGGAGAGGTAGATGGAATCATAATCTTAGTTTGATGTAATTCATCATCATTCTGAGAGCATGAGAGAGTTGAGTGAATTTGACTTGATTTATTAAGAATTGATCTCGTGCCAAAGACACGAAGAGGGATCCGCTGGGGATTGCACATGAAATTGGTTGGATTATAGGTTGATTCATGCCAAGGCATAGTGGGGATCCGCTGGGAATTGAGTTTTGATTTAATTTGTTGGGTTTAATAGATTTATCTATGTTGGTTGGATTATAGGTTGATTCATTCTAAGGGCATAGGGGGATTCCACTGGAGATTGAGATTTGATTGAATTTTTTGGTTTAAAAGATTGATTTAAGTTGATTGGTTCTAATTTGAATTTGGGTTTTGATTTGATTTGATTATGTTGATTTGAATTTGGTGATTCATTTTAGTTTTGATTTTGTTGGTTAATTTTGTTTGGATCTTGTCGGTTTATGATGGACTGCACTATGGAGGGGCAGCCTGGACATATCTTAAATTTACCAATGCAAAGGGGTAGTTTACCAGCCGTATAGTAGAGACTATCCAACCTAAGAATTGCCTGTCAGTTTACAATGGTTGCACTAAGAAGAAAGCTCGAGGATCCACATCTTCCAAAGTAGGATCAGCTATCGGGGTGACCCGTTGGTGGCACAACAAGCCAAACCTGATCTAGGGCGACTATCACGTGAGTGCCTTTGGGGGTCTTATCTCAACTTAGAGTAGTCAAGGAGATTCCTATAGGGAGCTTTACTGACACTGTTCAAAAGATAGGATGCCTACTTAGGAAGAGGTGTCCCTAGTGGTCTTATCTTAACCCACAAGAGATTTCATTTTGTTTGTCTGTATTTGTTTAACTGTTGTGGACCCTATTGGTTTGTGAGGGACCACACTAAGAAGGAGCCACGGGGGCTTTGTCCAATCTCATATTTACTGGCCCAAGGGATACTCTGTACATCCGCAATATAGAACTTCCAACCACAAGGGTAGTTACTAGAAAAGAGAAATTGTCCAATCCAATAGTAACCTAGGTCATTTCTAGATGGAGTCATGAAAATGTAATCCGAATAGAATTCCCAGAGAAGGTGTCTCTCGGGGTCTTATCCTAATCTATGAAAAATAAAGCCTGTAGGTATACAGTGGCTGACTCAGGGAGAAAGCATCTGGACTCACATCTATCTGAGCAGTGTTATCCATCGGGTGGGTTCCTGTCAACAAGATAAACACCAACCAACCTAAGGTGTCCATTGGTTTATGATAATCAATCTAGGAAGAAATCATTGGGGACTCACATCTTCCTGAGCAAAATTGATCATCGGGATAGTCTGTCGTCGGCTAGACAATTACTATCTGACCTAGGGAGACTATCAAGTGGGGAGTTGCAAAGAAGGACTGAACCTAAGCTTGTAGTAGTCAGAAGGAAAAGGAGTCACTAGGGGTCTTACCCTAATCCTCAAGTACAAAATCGAGCCCAGTCAATGCACAATGGCTAATTCAAGAAGAAAACTTGGGGACAGACATTTTCTTAAACAAAGCCGACCATCATGATATCTTATTGGTCATGCAATAAGGCATACCATACTAACAAGGCACTCATCAATTTGTAGTGGTTAAGCTATAATGAAAGCACAGGGTCTCACATCCTCCTAAACAAAATATTAACCACTAGGGAGTCACACTAGCTAAGTAGTGAATCAAGCCCAACTAGGAGCAACTATTGAGTGAGGGCCGCTAGGGATCTTATCTCAACTCAAGATAGCCTAAAAAATTAGATTTATGTTTAATTTATTTGTGCTTATGTACAAATTTGTGTTGGTTATATGCTCATGAAGGATAGGATGTCGCTCAGGTTCTCTTGTACCTGCTCTAAACACAATAAGAATTTGGTAATTTTGAAATGTTTCAATATGGAGAAAAGTTTGATTAAAATAAAATTGTATTGATGGAAAGTTATTTTGGAACACTGTTTATGCATAGTATTTCTTTAGGTAAGCACCTCTCCTTCAAACCTTTGAGTTCTTTTATCCGTAACTTGACGTTCTATTCGGTTGTTATTTTGCTACCCATAGCTATACGTAATGATGGGAGTTGAACTTCTAATTGTAGAATAGCTTCATACCTATATACTAAGAAGAATGAGGTAGATTGAGTTGGAGCTTTATAAGTAGTATGATAAGCCCATAAGGATTCAACTAATTGCTCATGCCACTATCACTTATTATCCTCAAGTATCATCTTGAGTATATGGATGAGAGTTTTGTTGAAGGCTTATGCTAAATCATTCGCTAGTGGGTAGTAGATGGTAGAGTATCTATAATCTATGTTATGTCTTCAGGTGAAGTTGTTGACTTTGGTACTTTTGAAAGCAGTACCATTATCAGATATGATTTGTTGGGTACCCAAAATCTATAAATGATGTGGTTCTTGAATAATTGGAGCTCATGTTGGGTTTTACCTCTCTCGGGATCGCCTCCACCCACTTGGAAAGTAGTCTATAGCTGCGTGAATGAATCGATGACCCTTAGACGATGGAGGATGAATTAGATCCATTATGTCGGTGCCCCAACACTCGAATGGCCATGAGGCCAAAGATGGATGTAGAATGTTGGGCGGCTGGCGTAGGACCACTCCGTGTACTTAGCATTGGTGGCATTGCTTTGCTACGTCCATGCAATCGATGATCATTATTGGCTAGTAATACCCAAGTCTTTTGATTTTGGCTTTCATCTTGGGACTAGATTGATGAGCTCTACATAATCCTGAATGTACCTTGGTTTCGATCTTATGGGCTTCATGTTTGTTTAAATAGCCCAACCACATATGATTGAAAGATTGTCAGTATAAGACACAATCCATGAGGGCATAAGAGAGTGCTCTTTACTTCACCTAATGTGCTTGAGACTTCTAGGTAGTTTGCCTTTATTTAGGTAATCAATGAAGGGTTGCCTCCAATCCAGTTCTCCTCAAGGAATCTTATAGATTATGACTTTTGGGATTTGGGCTAGCAACTCCATTGTATACTTATGGTAATGATGGAGTTTCAGCTTCAAGTCCTTATAGGACCCAGTGATCTAGTTGACCACTAGTTGTGAATCCCCAAAGATGTTGATATTCTGAATGTCTAGTGAGATAGCTAACTCCAGACTGACATCCACAGCCTCATATTCAGCTTCGTTATTGGTGCAAGGCTTAGATAAATGATATGAGAATCTCATCACATTGAGATCTGGAACTAGGAGAACTATTCCTACCCCTGCCTTACTTCATAGAGTAAATTATGGTTCTTCTCATCTTTGAGAGGAAGCAACATCATCAAAATACATATCTCAGTGGCGAATGCTTGAATCCCCTAAGTTCATGATTTGTTCATCGGGGAGATCATCGCTTAGTGAAGAATCTGCTGGAAGTGAGTGTGCAACTAGGAAATTTGTAAGTGCTTATCCTTTTATTATACGAAGAGTATGAATGTGATATCAAACTATGATAGAATCTTGGACCATCATGCCAACTATCTGGATAGCGTCGGCCATGTTATGATATATTACAGTGGATTGATTCTAGAAATCAAGTTTACTTTATGAGAGAGCATATAAAATTGTTGCTTCTGAGTTGGGAAGATTAAAGCTAGGCAATGCTTCTCAATGGGTGGATAGTTTTTCCTAGTAGGTATCAGATGATGGATAAGATAGTAGAGTGTGTTCTCTTTCCATTTGTCATTAGCTTGGGCCAACAAAGCACTATGGGAGTCATCCAATACAACAATGTAGAGGATAAAAGGTTTGCCCAGGATAGGGGAAACTAGCATTAGCGGTGTCATAAGGTATTGCTTAATGCTCTCAAAGGCATGTTGGCACTTATCATCCCACTTGAATTTGATATCCTTCTTGACTAGTATTGAGAATGGTTGGCATCTACCTGATAGGTTGGATATAAAGCATCTTAGATATGGAAACCACCATTGGAATGTTCTAAGTCGATTAGACTTTTAGGAGGTGGCATTTCTAATATCCGTTTAATGTTCTCTGGATTGATTTTAATTCCACAGTGTCAAACAATAAATCAAAGAAACTTCCTTGAAGATACTCTGAATGCTCACTCCAGAGGATTCATTTTGAGGTTGTATTGTCTTAACCACTCAAAAACTACTCTCAAGTCAAAGAGATGGTTTTCCTTTTCTTTACTTTTGACCATGAGATCATTGACGTAGCATTCAATTTGGTGATGAATGAGTTCATCGAAGATTTGAGTCATGGCACACTAGTATGTGGCCCTGACATTTTTAAGGTAGAAAGACATGACCTTATAGCAATATATTTCGATCGGGGTTCTAAAAGTAGTGTTTCTTTTATCTTCAAGTGCCATCTTTATTTGGTTATATCCAGATGAACCATGCATGAAAGAGAAGACCGCATGCGATGAGATAATGTCCACCATCAGTTCTAGTATTGGTAGTGGAAATTCATATTTGGACATGCCTTATTAAGATCCTTAAAATTGACACATATGCGAATTTGGTCATTCTTCTTCTTAACTGGGATGACGCTAGCCAACCAGGTGGGATATGTTTTTCTAGATGAAACCAACATTGATCAATTTCTTGACTTTAGAAATGACTTATTGTTCAATGAGAAATCGTATGCATCCAGGAGCTTGCTTGATTGGGTTAGTGTCAAGCTATATTGCTAGCTTATGAACCATTATTTCAAGAGCTAATCTAGGAATTTCTTCATAACTCCATGCAAAGCAGTTCTTAAACTCAATGAGCAGCCTAACTAAATCATTGGTTTTAGTTTCATTCAGTAAGAAGCTGATGTACGTCGGGCGTGGATTGTCTTTAATCCCAAGTTGATTTCTTTGAGCTCGTCGATGGTTAACTTTATTTTTTTCTTTGAATTTCATGGGTGCATCTTTGACTTGGAGATCAAATGGATCATTTGAAGTTTCTAAGCACACCTCCTCATATGAGTTAATAGATTTGAAAAGAACCTATCAGATTCCAAATGATTGGTGATGAGTCATGATCATCGACTAAGCCCACTATAACAAAACTTAGTTTGGGTCTTGATTGAGAATTCTTGCATTTATTGTCCCATAATATTTTAAAATACTCTGACCTATGCTTGGACCATGTGTGTGGAATCAAACTTTGCTTTGCTAGATTAAGAACACAAGGCAAGTACCAATCAAAAGGTAATTCTATTAATTATTTAAATGAATCATCCTTAAGTTCTACATCAACTTCTTGTCTTGAGGGTGCTGCTCCTAGATAAATCCTTTGGCATATAGCATTTGTACATGCTTTGGGGGTTTTCTTAACTACCAAACCTTCAACATTTTTTTTAGGAAAGTTGGGTTAGAGCTAAGGTACCCATCTGTCATCTTACAATTTCATATAAGGAAGACTTAGATACACTCATACTTTGCTTGGGGACCCAATCTTCATCACTGTCTGGCTCAGGTGTCACCTCCAATGGGTTCTGATATCGAGTAGAGCTAGCCGGCGTGCTAATTACATATGACATATCCTCTAAACTAGATTCTAAGTCTATGTAGGTGTACTCCTGGATGTTGGAATGAACGTCTTGGCAATTGGTAGGTACAGAGGTATTCCACCTCTAGGACTCACTCTGAACTTGCCTCTTCCTCATCCTAGTGGAGTTCGGGTCATCGTCCCAACTTGTTTGAATAGAGTAACGAACTGTGGGTAGAATCTAATCTCGAGCTCTTTATCCCCATAAGATCTTCTTCTCATTCCCTTTTCTTTTTTTTTTCATTTTCTTTATCTTTTTCTTTTCTCTCTTTTTCTTTTTTTTTTCTTTTTTCCTTTTCTTTTTCATTTTGATGAAGGTCACGAGAGAAGATATTGTATTTCTTAGGGAGGTAATAGGTCACAACCTCTTAAATTTTGACCTTATGAACTGTAAATGGCTTGAGATCTCCTTTGACATAATACTCGATTCCACCCTCTAGGAACTTAATGCACTAATATAAGAAGGATGAACCATGTTTCTCTCATATATCCAAGGTCTACCTAGCAAAGCATTAAAAGATGTATCAGAATATATTATGTGAAACATGGCCTCCGTCTTCCAATCTTCTATCTCCAAAGGCAACACTATGGAGCTTAAGACCCTCTTGCCTTGTTCATTAAATCCTTTCAACATTATCATCTCCATTTGGAGTTTAGAGATGTCGATCTTCATGTAGGCAAGGGTTTTCAGACTCATAATGTCACTAATGCACCTGGATCAACTAATGCTCTTGACAGTTTGAACCTGCCAACATCCACTGTAATATAAGGGGGATAGTTATGCCCTATCATCTCTAGAAGTAGGTCTTCATCTGTGAATGTGACTCCTAGGATCTCTTTTGAAAAGCATGCCTCCTCTCCAATAACAGCCAACTGAGCTAAGCATATTTTTGGGTCAAGCAAAGCTTTGACTAATGACTCCCTCATCTCTTTGGATAAGATAAAGGCGTGATATATGCTTAATTTAGCTGGAAACTTTCTAAGATGTTCCAGGATGTTATAGTTGACTTTGGGCTGGTCCTCCACAAGTATATCCAAGGATGGAGCATTTTATGGAGGGGATATCTACTCACTATAACCAATGATCTGTTAACACTTATTTTGAGGCGCTACCTTAGGAGGTACAACTTTTCCACTGCGGAGGTTGACTTTAGTGACTTCTTGAGATGAGGAGCTTATAGAAAGTTCTACTTACTCATTGGGTATGCCTACAACTTCTTCGAAAGGATCATCAAAGTCAGATGACTCCAAATCAATCTCAAGTGGTGAACCCTGATGATTTATAAAAGGGAAATCAATTTCTAAATTAGTGGATTAGTGTGGGATTGATCAGAGTTATTTAAATTATTATTATTTTGACTTGGGGAGCTATCTATTGAAATGAAATAACTAAGATCATCAAAGGTACATATAATGTAAGCTAAATCATTCTTCTTCATTGATTTATTTAATTTTAGAGGTGTTACATGATAAAAAATCAAGTAAAGTAAGCAGTATGAGGGGTTTGGTGCCCTCATCCACATATACAATGCTCCTACTGGTGATGGTGGAGCTGGTAGATGTGGTAGCTACAACTGTGGAAGGAGGAATGTTGGACCCAAACGGTGATTGTGTTATGGAACTATCTGAAAGTGATGGCTACTACTGCTGTTGGGCTTCCACACTCCCTGAGTTGTCCCTCATAGCTGGGAGACCTTCCTTAATGTTGGAGGTCTGAGCTGAATCAAGCACCTACAGAGAAAATTTCTTGATTTTAGAAATTATTTTTTTAGAGGTATGGGATAAAGAGATATCCCAACCTTCTTTTATCTTAAGAGGATCAGATGTATCCCCAAAGATTACTTTAATAGAACTAGAAGGTTGATCTATTAAGTATTCTTGAGGAATAACTATGGCTTCTGACTTGTAGCTATGCTCAAGCTAATCCTTGAAGGTGAAATAATCTTCTAAGACATGGCCTAGCTGCAGTGATAGGGGCAGTAGTTATGATCATCACTTATGCCTACTTTCTCTGGCTTTCTAGGCTCGGGTAGCTAAAGATCAAGCTTCTTAAGAAGTTTCTTAAAGATCTTCTTGACTACCTCTCTTTTGAATGAATATGGCTTATTGAGTTTATCAGCAAGACTAGATGGAAAATAACTACATGGTGGTGGATACTGATATAGCTATTATGTAGGCTGCTATGGTGGCTGTTGTGACGGCCAAGGTAGTGGAAGAGGAGGTGAGAGTGGATTCTGTCAAACTCTAGATCTCTTAAACTATGCTCTCATTGGCTACTTTCCCTTGTCTACTACCACTATTATCCTTAGCTTCTTCTCCAATACCTTCTGAGGCTTGGGATTAGGTGATTGGTCTGAGAAGGGTAACTATTTGGATTCCTCTTGTAGGTTGGTCATCTTGCTGATTAATTTATCAAATGTATTTATGGTAAAACCTTTAAGCATGAAGGAAATCGGGCCATGGGTATTCTTAAGAAGAATCTTAATTGCATGCTGGTTTTGTAGCTGTGGTTCACATTTCATGCTTAGGTTGCATCATCTAAGAATGTAATGAATAAGGGACTTATTTGGTTTTGCTTCTCTATAATGAGGTCCCTTACACTTACCCTTTGCTGAGCTCCTACAAATTTCTTGATAAATAGCTGCTTTAACTCTGCAAAAGACTTCACCGAACCATTGGGAAGATTGGCATATCAATCAAATGAGACCCCGAAGGCTACTAATAAACTGCCAAAAAAGCAAGGCATTGCTACCACTGATGTTGCAACAATTGGCTCAAAAGTGTGCTATGTGCTACCTAGGGTTCCCACTGCCATCAAAAACCTTGAAGGATGGTGGCATAAAATTTTGGGGTTTTGAACAACGTCAAATTCCTCTATGTAGGGTATACCCTTTGGAACTGATGAGCTCCCTTGGGCTTGCGCCAATGCTTCCTTCACTTGTTACTCCACCATCTGCTTAATGTCTTTTTCATGCATGGAGGTGCTATCAGTTACTTTCGTATGCAAAATGTCAGCATTCTCATCCATTGGAGTGCTGATATTAGGATGATCTAAGGCGTGCACCAGTTCAGCTTGTCGGCTTCCATAGGAATGGGTTGTGATATAGGGGCTTGGTTCAGTAATGTTAAGACCTTTGCCATTAACTCCTCTACCATTCTCTCCATCCTATAAATCTAATCATCTTTTAGTTTGACTTGTTGGAGGAGGCATTGAGTTGTGTCTGATGCCTCACCTTCCTCAATTATAGCACATTGGGCTTCTTGACTAGACTACTCTCTATGCAAGGATCCTCAGGTATCGACCATATGAATGTCAGCAGTATCATCCAAAAGGTTTTCTTCATTAAAATATACCATACCCTCCTATTGGTCAGACTGATTGCCCCTTAATATCTATCTCATCATGGCACGATAGTCTTCCAAAATATCCTCCAAAGACTGATCATCCACCCGACCCGATGCTACTAGAACATAGGCTGAATGATTAAGAACCACTGGACTAGGCTCAACTGAAGTGATGCATTGAAAGCTCTGGATGGGCAGAGTGCTCTCCCTCACTTACTTAACAATCATAGGGGCTCCTTCCTTCTCCTCTAGCTGGTGGTGGAGCGACCACGACACTCTTGGTCCACCACTCCTCCTTTACGACTGCTGGGTTGGAAGGTCGAGCGGGGGAGCTCGACCTCACCTCAATGAGTGGAGTAAATGAAGTGGAGTTTTTGAGACATAGCCGTATCACCAAGGGGGTTGCTCTCTCTCTAGATGTGGACTAATGGAACTTAGTAGGGACTCCAGATGGTGAAACATGAATGGGTGATGGTGGTCAGTGAGTGGAGCGGTGTAATGGGGGTTACACCGACTACCTCTTTGTCAGAGATCTCCTCCTATGGCTAGAACTGGTGAGTACAATCCTATCAAAATGATCAGCTATATCAGCCTGTTGATCAGAATGGTCTATGAAAGTAGAGGCCGTCGACTATTTGGAAAACCTCCTTCAATCCCTCTTACCCGCTTGGGCTGCAACTTTGGCCTCTATGGCCCTTTCCCTATGGATATAATCCCTAACACTTTTAGGGATCGCATGTCTCAAGTCATCAAGGTAGCAGCCAACTCTCTAAGCACATACTGTAGACTAGTATAGGGCTTCGTCCTCTCCCTATTTGGTGTCTCATACTCTGTAGATCATAGGGGTGATGCAACAATCTTTTTGATGTCTTCTTCTACTTTTGAAGCTGAGAGAAGGTAAAACCTACTGCCACTAAGAAAGGGAGAGGTCTCACAATGGGATCCCTCCTCAGGCACATGGGAGGCTTCCTCAACCTCCTTAGCCATTAGCTCATAATGTCTTTTAATTTTCTTATTCTTATTATGGAATTGGGTCTTGGTTAGTGGTGCAGGATGAGAGCTAAAACTGACCTCAAACATGGGGGAGACTATCTCAGAGGCTAAGACAGACTTCCTCTTAAAGACTGGGAAAACTGTAGAAGTGGTACTAGTCCAAACTGAAACTGTGGTAGGTGTAGCTAGTACTCATGGTAGGGGAACCTCTAGGGTCATCCTCTTCAAAAAGGAAAACTCAAAATTAGACTGTAGGTCAAACTGTAGAAGTGGATTCTTATCAACCTCCTCCTCTCTACTAACTATGGTAAGGGCAGGTCCTTTGCAAGTGACATTGAAGTCCTCAAAGCCATTGCCAAACTTGATGATGGGGGTGGTGGTGAGTATGGCCTGATCTAGGGCCAAATCCACACCAGAAGAAAAGGAGAACATAAATTTTCTGGATAGCATGGTGAAAGACTGCTTGAGATAAAAGAGGGCTAGGATTTTTGCTTCATTGTTGAAAGAGACATATAATTAGACTTTTTCTTTGTTGTTATTGACTTTGATTTAATTTTTTTGAATTGGAACTCTCATTTAATAAATTTGATTAAGTTAAATGGGGTTCATGTATGTTGGAGAGATTTTGGAATTTTGAAGAAGAATCTTTTGCTTTTGAACTTCATTGAAATTTTGGAAATGTTGGTTGAACCTTGCTTCACCAAGCTAGTGGTAAGAGGTTCCCGATTTTGTTTGATTTATTTTTAGGTAATTTTCCTTGATTAATTTTCTTTTACCTATTGGAGGTTCAATAGGGGTTTTAAGACCTACTTGGGGTGAGGTCCTAAAACTTAAATGTTGTTGGCCACCTTTGCTTAAGATTGAAATAGGAAAGGTGTCCAGTAGAAAGACTGATAGTCTCAGACTTATATAAAATATAAATCCACTATCGATGCTTGGAGATAAGGATTGACTACTAAAGATGGAGAGAGGAATTGTCCCCAACGGAGTTGCTAGAAAAATATGTGATGTTTTAATTTAGGGTCATTTGGACACCACGCAGATCTTAGAGGATACTTATTGAAGTGATCAGTTACTGCATTAAGGCATGATGTACCATCTCAAAAGATGGGGGTATCACCCTATAATGGACTTAATCACCTAATAAGGACTTCTAAGGCAGATGGGTCTTCATATATACTAGATATCTTCCCCATGCTTTACATGAAAAAGTAAAGTAGTGTTTATTTTATATTAGGTTCTTTAATTCCCTATGGAAGCAAGCCTCCATAGTTAATTACTTCCTAGGGAGTGTGAACTTCCTAAAAAATTGTCGGTTAAAGTAGTTAGTAAATATCTCCAATGATTTCAAGGTCAGACTATCAATGAATTAGGTATTTAGAAAAATCAAGTGGCAAAGTTCAATTTGGAAGACATATTTTTAGAATCCAAAGGAGGATAAGTAGGGAGCACTTATAATACTAGGGACCCTACTAAGCACTCCAATCTATCTTACAATGAGGCTTTATATATTTGAAAGAGAAAATTTATTTTGTTTGAACTGAAATTTTATTAGAATGTTAGGTCTTATAGTCCATCAAGATGTGATTGTGGAAATGCCTAAGAGGTGAGGATATATACTCATAGCTCGAAGGAAACAAGCCACCTTAGAACCTAAATCTAGGGTGCTTTAGCACAAGCTAAGAGCTCGACCTAAATCTAAATGGAAGGGGGACATAATAATTTACCCCCATAAGAGAGGATAAACTCATCTAACACTTTTGGACTTACAACCTCCTGGAGTGGCCGCTAGCTAACACCTCCTATGCTTCAAAACCATGTAGGTCAGTCTTATGAAATTGCAAGATAACTAGGCTATTATTTAATTAAGAAGGGAAACTAGAGTTGTAAACTCACTCCCTAAGAGACTAGATCATGACTTAGACTAATGCAAAATTTTATAAATTTTTATATAATTTTTTTGACATATTGATTTGGACAAAGGATTAAGAAAATTATGCCTAAATGTATGATGAAATTAGATTGTTGGATAAATCAGCGGGAGGAGGTGTTCTCCACTA
Organism: Cymbidium sinense; assembly: GCA_021442155.1. Lineage (NCBI taxonomy): Eukaryota > Viridiplantae > Streptophyta > Magnoliopsida > Asparagales > Orchidaceae > Cymbidium > Cymbidium sinense. Next base: position 33,503,696 of record CM038229.1, read on the forward strand.
TAATGGCTACCCTCACAGGTCAAGCACTCCCCTATCGTGTACGAGTGGAGACATCCCTATTCAAGAAAGAAATAATATGATATGTGTGATTATTGAAACATACATCATTTAGCTAAGGGGTTACTAAATCTTTTAATTATCTTGATTATAACCTAAACTTTAAAGTTAGGTTATGAATTATTTTAAAATTTAATTAAGAGTTATTAGTGGGGGTAGAAATATTAATTTTTCCCTAAAGAGCTTACACATCAGGCATACATTCAATCATCAAACTTAAGAAACCTATGAAAATCATGCCATTTCTATTGTACAAGATAAACCTAATAATCAAACATTCATATATTTCATAAAATAATAAAAGGCTGGTGCAGTTGGGTACTGCTGTACACCCCAAAAAATAAAAGAAGTTGTGTAGCCGAGTCCGACCCTTATACAAACCATATTATAAAAGAATATTATAATTACAATTGAAAATTAGATGCTTTGGGGGTCTTCATTCTTCATCTTTTCTTTTCCTTCTTTGGCTTGATTTGATTTGCTCAATGGCTTCAGAGGGCTTCCAAAGTATTTACCATCTAGCCATTGCTCATCATAAACCCCATTACACTAATGCTAATTCCTATTACAAAAATTACATTTTTATAGAAAATAAAATCTAACTACACCTGCAAAATAGATGTTAGCTAAATCAACCATATAAACCCAAGCAGTTATACTCCATAATTTTGACTTAGCACCTTGCACATGGGTAACCAAGCTCACCTATTCTAATGTGGATTATGCAAAGAGGTATAAGAAATTCTACAAGCAAAAGCATTTATATTTATTTTATTTCAGTAACCCTTTTAATATAACCCCTTGTAGAAAATATCAGTAGGTTAGTAATGGCCTAACATCCAGTCAACGCATAAGTAATCCTAGCATCCAGTCAAAAATATTACATCACAAAACATAACACCATATCACAACATACATCATCCTGACTTAGAATTAGTAGTGGTGACTTAGCATCTAATGTATGTGCTTAAGCTTAGTGTGGTATGTCTTACTAGGCTTTAGGATTATGATCTTCTAAGTTTGGCAATTTTTTAAGTTAAACATGGAGGGTAATTTCATTTCAAGTTATTAAAATAATTAGTGGATTTTAATTTATATTTTTGTTTGTTCCATTTGATATTTACTTAGCATCTAATTATTAAAAAGAGAAGAAAGAGGTTTGACCCTCTTTCATCCCTATCCTAAATTATTCTCTAAAGGCATGTTATTATGATTTGGTTTCTTTTAGTGAATAATTTATTAAATGTTTTATTAATCCTAAGTTTGGGTTAATCTTAAAAAAGCCTATTCAAACATGAAAGGCATCTTAATATTAATGAAATTGAATAACTATCACATGGATAATATTTTATGATTCATTTTTATCATCAATAACATGGATAGAATTTTGAACTTAACATGCATATACATGCAATGTATTTTTGGCACACTTAGATGATTGTGAATGCACATATAGTGGTAGAAAAGATGGATTCTATTTCTTAGCTAAGTACACATACACATGTATTAAAGATTTAAGCAAGTTAGCGTCGTTGTTTAAACGAGGGAAGTGAGGTAATCTAAGATCTCCTTGGGGCTACTTAAACCCTCATATTTTTAGGATGTCCAGACTATATACTTACTATCTTAAATACATATGAATGTATACACAACCATGAGAATGAAAAATCATGTGGAAGGTTGTACATTAACAAATTTATTTACTCATGCAAAGTAAAGGTTTACCGAATTCTAATGTATGTTATACATATGAATGAAATTGAGTAAGTACATGCCATTATTAACCAAGGAAGTGAGGTAATCTAAGATCTCCTTGGGGCTACTTAAAGCCTCATATTCTTGAGATGTCCAGACTATATACTTACTAACATTCAAATACATGTAAATATACATGTGAATCATAGGAATGAAGCAATACTTTAACATGTTTAATCTATAAAAAAATGTAAATCAAATAGAATATTCATTGCCAACATCAGTTTAAATCTTCATTATTAATTTATAACTTTGAAAATAATTTTAAAATTGATTAGTGATAATAGCCACACATATGATAGGATTAATCTAGTACAACTTACACATAATTAAACTCAATTGATTCATTTATTTGAAAACATGAATTCATGATATCAAATGAAAAACAAACTTATAATGATTGAAAAGGAATAATTAAACATGGCCACATAATACATCCATCCATATTACTTCCTAAGGAAAATCAAGTTAAATAAAATCATTTAAGATTAACCAAAGTTGTTATTGGAGTTTGATTTTAGTTTTGAATCATGGAACTTGAAGAGGAGAAATGATATTATTCACTTTTGCCCAATCTTATGTGAGTGATTTAATGTGTTTAAGGAAAAGATGATTAAATGAATTTTATGGATTGATTAAGCTTGAATCATCACGAAATAAATTTAATTTCTCTTTCCTTAGCTTCTTAATTTAATTAACCATTTAACCATGAACTTTTAATGATATGCCAATGAATAATTAAAATTTGCAATGCACTTAACATGACCTAATGCAATGAAGCTCATGATTAAATATTAATTACATTAAGGAGGAATCTATTTAAGTACTTATTTGGTTTTTCCATGCCCATGGGTTAACTATATGTTCCTTAAGGGTCTTTATGTCATTAAACACAGAAAGACGAACCCATAAATTCAATTGGAATTATTTGAAGCAATTATCAATTTAATTTAATTTATTTTAGCCATTAAATTATTTAATTATCCTCAATTAATATAAACTTTAATTAACCCTCTGAATGAAAAGGACTTAGGAAAATAATTAGGAAAGAGGTCTTAATCATTCCCCTCATCATTTCACTATTAATAATGATTAACCATGCTTAATTACTTAATATTTATTATTTAACATTTTTAATAATTATTAAATTTCTAAAATAGGGTAATTAAGAGTTGAATTTCAAATTCTCCTAATTACTTAGCCAATAAATCTCAAAAAAAAAAAATTATGGGAGGCAGATGACATCCCATGGAATTAACCTATCCCATTGGCCAAGTAATTAAAGCTTAATTATGGCAATTAGCCTAAACTCCAAACTATAACTAAGCACTATTCATTGATTAAACCTTAGGTATTTTATTTTTATTATATTATCCTCTATTTATCCTTTCTAAAATGGGTTTACTCATATTTTTAAGATTTTTCTATAATAAGTTATGAATTTTTGAAGTTCTAGCTAATTAATCACATTTTAAATACTTAATTAACCCCTTAACCCTTAGGCCACACGGGAGCTGATGTGGAATCACTTTCCATGTGGTTCCATGGGATAGGCTATTTAAATCGTTTCTCATGGCGGCTGAGTCAGCATCGACAGACGCGATTTCATCCATGTCGTCCGATCTTGGATCGACGATGGGGATTAATCTCGTGATCTCTAATGGATTAAATCAAATTTTTTAGCGGATTAAACCATGGCCATCTATTCTAATCACACAGAATGGACGATGGATGATCCTTCATCCCCTGAGGGATGGAAGGTGGAAACTGTCCCCCCTCCTTCACTCGATCTGAGCTCTCCAAAACTCGTGGGACATCGGGACTGACTCCAAAATATGCAGGGAAGATATCTAAGGGAATCCTATGGTGGAAATTGCATGAAGAGAAGAGATCTAAGGGAATCCTATGGTGAAAATCGCATGAAATCATAAAATCTTTCACAAAACACCAACACCTAATGACTTTTCTTTGGTTTACCAAAATTTACCTCACTAGGCCTCAAGATCGGTAGCCCAACGATTGAGGCAGCTTCGTCTTAAAGAGATGAAGCCCTATTGAGAAGCTCACGAGTTGCTTCTCCACCAATAGCTCTGTGGACCAAACGTCACTGTGAAGCTCACCAAAGTTGGTCTAGGAGTAGCTTACGGTGATTGAATTGATTCATTTTGACTTGCTAGAGCTTGGGGAAGGTGTGTGAGGAGTTAATTGAAGTTTGGTGGAGTTTAGTGAGGTTGGAGGGATGGTGCTCTTGATTTCAAATGGAGCTTGGTCTTTCCAGTGATGGGGTGCTCTATGAGATTGAGGAAGGCTCTGGGAGTGCTCAGAATCGGCTAGAGATGCTTTGTGTGAAGTTTGAATTGATGGGCAGGAGTATACTCTCCTCCCCAAGTGAACTAAGGGTTGTGCTTGGCTCATCCTTTGGCAGTTATTCGGCCATGATAGGTGGTTAGAGATGGCACAGGATTGTTAAGGTGGAAGGTCTTGAGAGGTTGAGAAAGCTACAAGGGATGGCATGGAGTGTGCCTCCTCCTCAAGTGAACCAATGGTGGGCTAAGGGTAAGCTCACCCTCTCATGGCTGAACCCAATAATCTTGGGTCAGGTTGGGTCAGTGGTCATAGTGTCCAAAATGAGATAAGGGTGGCTTCCATGAATTGTGAGTAGATAAGACCATCCAAATGAGGACTTTGTCCCATTTGGGTGGGTTGGTTCATGAGTTTTGATCTAAACCGGGTTCACCATGGGTCAGGCCCATTTGGTTGACCCATGGTGACCCAAAGATGAGTCATGCCAAGTTTGGACTTTATTTAAATTGGTTTGGCTCAAATTGACCCATATGGGTCAAATGGGTTTCAATTGGGCTAGGTTGACCAATAGGTCAAATTGGGCCAAACCAAGGGTTTGGATGTGCTCAAGTGATGATTTGGAATGTATTGGTGCCATCAGTTTATTTTAATTTGAAGTGGATTTGGATTTGGCTAATATGGGTCAAATGGGCTAAGTTGACCAATTTGATCAATTTGACCAAATTGGCATAGGTGGAGGGTTGATTTAAGTTCAATTGATCATTTGAAAATGATTGTAGATATTAGTTTAAATTAATTTGGATTTGGGAATGATTTGATTCAATTGAATCATTTAGATCAATTTAGGTTAAATAATTGGGTTGGTTTAGCCAAATTGGATGCAATTAGATGTTGGATGTTGAATCATGTTCAATAATCAATTTGTGATTGGTTAGAGATATTGGTTTCAATCTATTGGGTTTAGAATGAGATTTAACACAATTTGGCCTTTTAGGTCAGATTGGGTTAACTCTAGTCAAGAGCCCAAGTTGGGTTGGTTTGATTCAATTGGTGGTTGAGTTATGTTTAATGGTCAATTTATGGTTGATAGGAATCATTTGTTGCAACTATTGAGGTTGGGATGAAGTTTGGTTCACTTTGGTCTATATTAACTAATTGGGTCAACTTAGGCCAAGAGATCAAATTGTCTTGGTGTGACCCGATTGATTACAATTGGTCAATCAAGGATGATCAACAATCATCATAGAGGAGATTGGATTTGTTGATTGAATCCAATTTGGGTTGGATGAAATTAGTCCTTTAGGTCACTTTAGGTCAAGTGGACCAAATTGGTCAATTGAGATGAATTGGGTTGAATTGAGTTGGAATGAGTTTGATGATTGATTTAGGTTTGATTGATGGCTTTAGTTGAAAGATTTGGATTTAATTGGACTTTGGCTCATTTTGGATCTTTTAGGTAAAATGAGCTAACTTCGGTTGATTCGATTGGTTTAGTTCAATTAGTCTGGTTTTGAGTCTTGGAATGGTTTAAAGTAGAGTATTGAGTGGTTGGAGTACTTTTATGAAGATTGATTGGATTTGGGTTAATTGAATGGGCTTTGGGTTGGATCCAAAGAATGATGGTGAGCTTGGTTTAGGATAAGGATTAAGTTAATTTAGCTTGAAGCTTGGATGCAAAACAAAATCCAATTGGAGGTTGGTTGTGTTGGCTTAAGGTTATTTTTGGGTGAATGGATAAGTATGAATTTTGGTTTAGGCCATGGGATGGATAGAACCTATTCATCCTAAGGAATATCCTAAGCTTAAGGTATGCCTTCCTAAGTCCCTAGGCTTGGGTTTAGTGTTTCCTTAATCACTATAAGTGTCTTATGACTAGAGAAATCCAAGTATCTAAAAGATTCCTAAGTCTAAGAAAGGATGAGTCCTCACTCTAAAAGTGAGGTCAACACTTACCAACTCTTGGTGATCAAATGATGTCCATGTCCAATGATTACCACCAATGTAGCAATAACACTGATACTTAAAAGATGGCGTGGATGGCAGGGTTTAGATCATTAAAATGATCAATTAGTGGATTGGAGAAACTGTTAAGATGCTTAGGAGAGTAAAGCTATCTGAGGTGGAGTTTAATTTTAAGTGAAAAAAGAGATTTTAAAGGGAAAGTTTACATAAAACAGTCCCAAATCTAGAACTCCAACTTACTTTAATTGGATCTCCCTTGTAAGATATCCGAATTACATAAAATAAAAAAAATATTGTAGTGAAAGGAATGTAGTTATAATCTATAAAGCTTCTTAAAATTTAGATAACTTTTGATAATTTTTTAGAATATTGTTCCAGACTAGTTACACAAAATACTGGTTTTGGTAGTAGGTTGTTTTAGAGTTTAAATGACTTAGAATCAAGAAAAATTTCAGGAATATGACCAAATTAACACAAGGAGATTATTATAAGCTATGTGGGATAATGTTCTAGAGATGATGGCATTTTTCATGGAGATTAGGTAGATTAATGCAAGTAAAATAGAGACTAAGTCCTAGAAATTCATGAATGAGACTTATATTTGCAAATGGCTTTTAGTATGGAATTTGAATAAGAATTTAGTGGATTAAATTTTCTTTGAGTAGAACACAATACCATGAATCAAAAACTATAAAAGATTATAAGGAAAGCTAAACTTATGAAATGGAACAAATAAAATAATAACATGACTCATCAAAATAGTGTTTAGAAGTGAATCACAAAATTCTATTCCTTGGCAGGTCACCAAGCTCCAACCAATGAGTTTCTTCAGTCAGTTCTTTTCAAAAAAAAAAAATTAATGAACACTTAATTTTATAGATAAAATTTTTTTTATACAGGTTACTAGTAACTAAAGGATGGGTCCATTTGAAATAACTATTTAACCATTTCTAAAAACTACATAAAACTGAACTTGTTAGAACACAATGCAAAGATGCTAGAAGATTAGAGTCTAAGCTTTGAAATATTAGTGCTTAGGCATATTCCTCTTAGTCCCCAAATATTAAATACTTAAAAATGTAGAGCCATGGTGCTAGAACACCAGCACTTAGGCTCTAGATTGATACGTTCACCTAAACATATAAAACTACATGAATTTAACAACAACATACATACAACACTCAAAAATTCTAAAACACATCATCTAATACTAATTACAACACATAAAATGTATATATAAAGTCTCCTTAGTATTCTTCATACATCAAAATTGAAGTCCTCTTGAAACTCTTTCTCTAAACTCATGAATATCATCCATTTAGCCACTTGATTAGGATCTTGTGCCACTTCAATTATTCATGCTTTGAAGTCAGTCCATTTCTTCATTTGATTGGCACCTTTTGCCTCATCATTAAAACTTAACTTAAGGCATCTTTTCTAACTCTAAAGTATAGCAATAAAGTTTCTCTAGACCTTGGACTTTGTAGTAGGGGCAGTGAGATGAGTAATGACTTTAGCTCTAAAGGTTGCTTCACATTCTTGCATCCACTTGAATCTTTTAACACTCATAAATATTTTGAAGAAGAGCGAGCAACATTCACACACCTATAATATGATGTGATATAATATGTTGACTTGTCCAATGAGTTATTATACTTCTTTAGTTATCTTAGGTGAAGGAATGCTAAAAATTGCCTTGACCTTTTTGAGGTTAATCTTGATTCCTTTTTTGGTGAGAATGTACCTCATGAGTTTACTCAATTTGATGTTAAATGTGCACTTCAATAGATTGAGGTGCATGTTGCACTTCCTTAACATAGAAAAAGTCTTCTTCAACTTTTGAATGTAATATTTTGGTGACTTACTCTTCACTAATAGGTATCCCATGTATATCATTAAGTTTACCCAACGACTACTTCTTAAAAAGTTAATTCTTTTGGTATTTCACATTCATGTTCTTTAAGACAAATAACATGACTTTATAGCAAATGATTCCTTCTCATGCAATGAAGGGCATTTATTTGAGTCGGCTGGATTTTGGTGATAGCTTTAAAAAGCATCTAGTAGGCTCATTACTTGATACTTTATAGCCATGTTAATAAGTGCTTCAATTCATAATAATGAGTACACATCATTCTGGCTTGTTAAGTTTAATTTAATGAAGTGTATTGATTAGGTTATTTTACCTTATACTCAAGTGCATGTGTTGTATTAAGTAATATAAAATAAGTAAAGCATCATTCCCTATAGGATTATAGCAAAATTTTATATTAATTTTATATTAAGTTAGACATTAATCTTTTTAAACTTGATTTTTACCAACAAAATGTAAAATGTTTAAGTTTAATACTTATCCACTATTTTGCAAAAATATTAAAAAGACTAACTTTTATAGTTTTATATTTTTATAGAAAATATAGGTGTTGTTCTTAGATTAAAAAGTAGTACTCTGAATTTATAAAATTTTTTGGATTATGTATTATATTAAACTGAGTAATGGAATTAATTTTAAGCTTGTAGTGTCAACCAAAAGTAAAAAATTCTATACCCTTTATATCTAGACAAATATAATCAAACCAATCCAAAAATGAGTGATATGTTTAATGGTTGCCTTACCCATATTTCTCTTTAAATGATTGTGAATCCTAAAAATAGTCATATGTTTAATGGTTTTTAGAACTTCAAGACTAACTAGGACATTTATGACTATTTATTACATATGTTTGGTTTTTTCTTAATTATTCTTCTAGGACTCCATTAATATCTCTAAATCACACTTGATTTTTGACTTTGCAATTGGCCATATCACCAATAAATAAAGCATGAAGAAAGACAAAATACCATTTTCATGAAAAACAAGAATAATTTTCTTATATTAATGCATAAACATAAGTTAATATAATACAAACATCCAAAAGCTCACATAAATTTATACCACTTTATATGATTAATGCTTCATAGTAGAGAAGAGGGATATCTCATTAAATATTATAAAATAAGATGTAGGATAACCAGAGAAGAAAGGAAAGAGCACACTGAGTAAGTCTTCTAAGTTCTCTCTTCACGATCCTTTATTACTTCCGTGTGGAAATATCCAGCATCTCCTGCCAAAAATCCTAGATTATTGATCTCCTTCTCCACCACATACTTAAGAAAATACTCTACCACAGTACCCAAACAACACTCTCATAGCACTTGGAGTGTCACTCTCCAAGTACTTCATAAAAACTCACACACACTTACACTTCACCCGCTTTCAAAGAAATCTTAAAAAAGTATTTTACACTTATAAATGTCCTCTATTTATAGCATAAAAATAGCCCTAATCTATTACTCTAATGTGCTTCTCAAAACTTCCTTAAAAAATGCTCAAAACTATAGCAAAACCATCATGAATCTATTTTGTCATGTTGTAGCTCTGTAATAATATTTATGTAGTGCTATGGTGTAGGAAGTGGCGGTATAGCACTGTTGATCCGAGATAGTGCTTACTGTCTTTGCTTTATAATCTTCCCACTAGTAGAGTGCTGCAATGCTAAGCTTGCTATAAAATATCCTAAAATTAGCCTAACCTTAGCATTGGCCTTGCTATAAGATTGTCCAATTTAGACCATTTTCATCACCATAGTGTTGCTTTGGCATTGCCTAAGTGTTATGCCTAAATTTTTTTATTTTAAATTTCTTAATATAACATAGATTACACTTAAAATAAACACATTTTAACATATAAAAACATAGTAAAGACATTATAATTACATTAAATCTTTATAAATTTAACACTTATCAAATACCCCCAAGCTCAAATTATTACTTGTCCTTAAGTAATTTGATACATTTGTCCATATATTGCCATTTTGAGTTTGTTGATATTATAGATTCTTGGAAGTCTAAAATAATTAAATAAATTTTTTTACTAAATAGAACTTACATTATATTGTTTATTCTTTCATTTCATCATTCTAAACTAAAATAGGGTAAATTCTTATTATTAACTAATATTTTTCTTAAGTTGAAATTTCCTTGGTGCATATTATCATAGTTGATTCTTATGAAGATGAATGAATTAACTTTTAATAAATAGTTATCCATATAATGAATATAAGCATAATTTTCACATGATCATAATTTCAACTAATTTGTCATTAATACTCGTAATATGGTGATAGTTGATGGATGACACGATTGGTACTTACCCTGATACGAGCCAGTGGGTTGTGCTATCACTTAATGAGATAGTGGAATGACTTTATGTCCAGAAGTTTTGATATTAAGCTTTTCCTACGTTGCTGAGTGTATTATACACTCGGTCTGTTCTCTATCATTCTCACTCAAAGCCTTTACACAATAAACTTCCTTAAGGCTTGGTGACTGTGTTGTGTACTTAATCTTTTATCCATCCTTCTCACTTGTAGCCTTTCTTTAGAATGATGGGTGAGTGGCGACTATTTCACAGTTTCCTCTTTGCAAGTCAATTGAGAAGACTAGGCAATTTTATTATACTATTCTACATTCACATGACTATTGTAACTTTCAATAACTCTACAACATTCTTAATTGATGTAGGCCTAGGGAATATTGAGCATAATTTCTCTTAGGCCTAAGGTAAGTGTAGCCTAGTAATTATGGGTTCAAGATCCTTCATTTCTCATAAATCTCACTAGAAGCAAGTGATAAATTTCTTCAGTGATTCTTTTAGTTCCCGACACATATACAATAAAGCTTAGGAACTCTTTGGTGGTCTTTGTGCACTAGCAAGCTGAAGGATCAACATCTTTTTAAACTTGAAAAAAGACATGATAATGCCTATGGGTAGACACAAAAATCATGTTAATGCGAACTCCTTGAAGGTTGTAAAAAAAGATGACATTTAAGTGCATCATCGAGATGAAGAAGAGATTTGGTATATTCAATATGCTACATGGTCAGCAGAGTAAGTCCTTCCCCTGTAGGACTCCAAATGTAAAATTTTGAACTTGGGAAAGATGCAAGATTTTGTAATATCCCTAAAAAGGCATTGGCTAAGGCTCCATCTTCATCTCACATTAGGGATACAGTTTCCCTAATAGTTGTATGATAAGACTCATCATCAAAACTTAGATTGAAGTTAATGCTCAGTAGTCTGAAAGCCATTGAGTTAATGGAACCCTCCAACTCATACATCCTCTAGGATTCCCATAATAACTTCTCCATGACACCTTGAACTAATGAGAAATATTATCTTCTTTATCTTTTCAAAGCAATTGTTTGAAAAAATGCTAAGCTTTTTGTCCATGTCCATTGAGTTATCATGAGCAGGTCATTATACTTTCTAAAGAGCTCGCAATCCATGCTCACTACAGTAAAAAACATGTTTGATTTAAATTTATATATGGAATAATATCATACCTTAATATTGAGTCTTGTTATGAGAACTAGGGTTGAATGTAGAAAAGAATAAATATATGTTATGTATTAATAAGAGAATACAATAATGGATAGAGTATAAGAACTATTAAGTCTCTAAGAAAAGTTTCTTAAATGCCACTAGATTCATTATTTATAGGGTTAGAAGGCTACATGCATGTTTATAGAAAACTCATAAAATAAATTAAGAAATAATGTAGACTCCAAAGATGAATCAAACATTAACACATTGATTAGTGTTAAAATTATGAAACTTTCATGTGATTATATTGAATTTATCATGTTTTTTTTTTATATTAAAATGTGTTTATTTAAGCATATTTTGTGTTGTAATAGAGAAATTAACAAAAAACAAAAATTAAAAAAAATTTAGTCCTAACACCACGATGCTGTAATTGGCTTAATTTGGGGCATTTTATAAGAAGGAGCAGTGACTAGGCGCTATATCAGCATCACTGTAACGTCATATCAAACTCATTTTGGGACATTTTATAGCAAGCTCGGTGCTTATGTGCTATATAAGTTGGGTTATGGTGTTCTATTAGAGAAAAAATATGAGTCAAAAGCAATAAGCATAGTGTCGCAGCATTGGATCAATAGTACCGCAGCACCACAATGCTACATCAACAACGCCGTAGTGCTATAGCCTGATTAAATAATTTCATGATGGTTCAATAGAATTTTTGAGGAGTTTTTGAGGTAGTTATGGTAGAAGCATCTAGACAATTGACTAATGCTATATCTAGGCTATATATAAGGTACAATTCCAAGGCAAAAGGATTTTTTTTAAACTTTTTCTTTCTTTCTTTCTTATTTTTCTTGTCTAGTGGATGAGTATATGAGAGTGTAGTAATAGCACTTAGAGAGAGATACTCTTAATGCTATTTATTGTATGTGTGATTGTGTGAAGTGTGTGAAGGGGATAATAATCAAGAGACCAAGAAGAAGGATACACAACAAAGGGAGAGAATTTATTGATGCACTCTTTCCTTTTATTCTTTCATTTTGATTATATTTTCTAGTATTTTCCACACATATTTATATATTTTGTTTGTGGTTTACTTTTTAAAATGTTGAACTAAGTATGTTAGCTGTGAATTTATATGAATTTTTAGGATGTTTGTATTGTATTAAGCTTTGTTTATGGATTAATATAAGAAAAATATTTGTGTTTTAAATGAAAATATATTTTTCTTCTTTCCATGTTTCATTTACTTGTAATCTACGTAATTACAAAGTTAAAAATAATGGTTATATAGAGATATCAATGAAATCCTAGGAGAATAAGTTAGAAACAGACAAACAAATGAACTAAATAATCATTAATGTGCTAGATAGGTTGGGGCAGCTAAATAGTTGTTAAATATATGATTACTTTTAGAATTTGTAATTATTTAAAGGGAAATATAAGGAAAGCAACTAATCTAAATTTACTTAGCATTATGTAGAAAATTGGGTAAAGGGATTGGTTTGATTATACTTATCTAGAGATAAAGACTATATCACTTTTGCTCATAGTTGACACTACAAGTTTTAAATTAATCCATCATATTATTTAATATAATACATCAACTAAAAGATTCCATAAATTTAGAGTACTTATTTTAAAATGAAGGAAAATACTTATATATTTTCTATAAAAATATAAAAACATAAAAAAATTATCTTTTCAATATTTTGCAAAATGGTAGTTAGCAATTTTTATTAAGCAGTTACAATTTGTTGGATAAAAGTAGGTTTAGAGAGATTAGTGATTAACTTAAAAAATTTATATCTAATTTTTTTTTGTAATCCTCACGAGAATGATACTCTACTCATTCTATATTACTTGATTTGACACGTGGACTTTTGTATAATGGTAAAAAGTACTGATCACACATATGTTGTAACAAAGTGTAAAAGAGATGTGATCCTTAAGGGCATTGTGGCTCCTTGTGTGGACTCATTCTTCTATTTTTGGAAGTGACTTAGTTAGTTTTCTCAAGTCACTAATGAGTGGCGATTAAATGCCAAGTTGTCCTATGGACGTCAACCATATGGCATACTGGGTGAGTTCAAGAGGTATATTAGGATAGTCGTCCAGAGCAAGGGGTGAGTCCCCAAATAAAGGATTGGGGTTTGTCATTTTCCAAATTGGCAAGTAATTTATTGATGTAGCACATCATGTATATTAAGTAAACAAAGCCAAATGTCAATTTATAAGAGCTCAATCAGGTGCTTAATTAAGGCCTATCATAAGTGTCCAATCATAAAAGGATATACTAAATTTTTAATTTCATTATTAAAAATTTGAATGTAATTTCAAGAAGCTTTGAATTTTTAAATTTGGAGCCACATATTGGCTGGCCATTTAATATAAAAAAGTGAAAGTTAAAATTATGAAGGTAGTTGACACCTTCCTCCATTTAATGACCACAAACCTTTCCTTCCAAAAAAATTATCTGTTTTTATTTTGGTTAATACAATCTATATAAAAAGGGCTACAATGTAATTAAATTCTTCAATTGTTCAATGAAATTTTGAGTGAAAATTTTAACTCTATAGCTTAGTGCATGGTGGTTGGTGGCTTCAAGTGTGTCTTTTCTTATGTGAGATTAAGTATTTGCCTTTTTTTCTTTAAGTCATTCTCTATCTCTCTATAACACCTACTCTAAAATCTTCTCCACTTTTTCACAACATCATAAGCATTTTCTAAGTTCAATAAACTAGAAACTCCATTCCAACTAGCTTCTGAATCTCTCGGTCTAGCTAAGAAACGCTAAGACCTAATCTTATTCTCTACTTAACATTCTTGTAAATTCAGCCAAATTTAATCATTTATTCTAAATCATAAGTGTGCATCCTAAGTTAACTATCCATCAAATTTATTAGCCTTTTATTCAACTATAAACTACTTTCCTAAGAAGATCTTCAAAATCATCCCAAGTTATCCTAATATTGACAAGTTTTAGAATTTCTACCAATATGGCCCCTTAAATACCACATTACTCCACCACAAACTCTAAAGAACTTCTTTAAATATTTAATTAAAGATCTTAAGCCTTTTTACCATCTTAAATCTTATGAAAAGTTAACTATAAACATTATTAGCCTTTTACTTAACTATAAATTGCTTTCCTGAGGAAATCTTCTAAATCAGCACAAGTTATCCTAATCTTGACTATTTGTAGTATTTTTTACCACTATAACACTTCAAATCCCTCATTACTCCACCACAAAATCATAAGAACTTCTTTAAATATTGAATAAAAGATCCTAAACCTTTTACCCTCTAAAATCTCATGAAAAGAAAATCCACCATCATTAGTGAATTATACAAGCTTGGGTTGGCAAGTGGCTAGTGCCTAGGTGGATTGAGTCCATGTGACTTCCTTCTATGGGTGAGTCCTCGGATGTAGCATACCCTAGATATGTTATATACATAATGGTAATTAATTAAATTATATTAATAGTGATAAACCAATGCTAATTATAAAATAATGTTATAATTAACAAGTTTAATTTAATTATTTAGATATAATATCACAAAGGAATTTATTTGATTAATTTTAATTTAAATTATTTTATGAATTTATCCACTCCACATAAAAATTATAATCTACATAAAATAGACATGATCAAATAGCAAGAAGTAGAATACAATTGAACTGAATGATTAACTCAAAAAAAAAAAAAAAACTCTTGCATAAAGTCTTTTACTTGAATTGATACAAATTTTAACACTTAAAATTTAAAATGTTTAAAGAGCATGAGTTAGGAGATTTATGAGAATGTAATTTTGGTGAGCTTAAGAATTGAATATTTGAAGATAGAATTATTCGAAGAGGAGATTGAACAATGGAGAACATGAGAAGAGAAAAATGGGGTTTACAACTTATAAATTGTGTGAAGTATAAAGTGCCTTAACTTACTAGTTGAAGGTATAAGCTCTCAACTAAGAAGTTCTAGGTTTAAATTCTCGCACATATGTTATATATTTGAATTTGTGATTAAATTTTCTTAAATAACCAAAAAAAACTAGGCTCTAATAACTCTAAGCTACCTCAACGATACCTGGAGTTGGACTTTCTATTCTGAAAGTATCATTTGCTGATAGTTATGATAATTAAATTACCATGCACTTCCTCTATATCTAATTTTAAACCCCAACCAAACTTCTGAGACATGATTGTTTAATGTCCTATTTGATAATATTATCATCATATATAAAGTATTTTATATAATTATTTTAAAATAATCAATGGCTACACATTTCCTTTTTTATTAATTCCACTTTCACTATTTTTATTTTCTTTTATTTTGGAAGATTTTGAATATCAAAATAAACATAATTTTGCAAGAAAAGATATTCAACAGCTAAAGAATCAATTTAAATTAACCAAAGAGTTGAACATAAAGGTATGATAAATAAAAAAAGTATTTAACTTTTTTAAAAATTGTTTAATGATGATATAAATATGTGATGAATAAAGAACTATATTATATAATAGACAATCTACATAAAATATATATTGTTATTTTAAATTTAAATAACATTTATATTAAAGCGGTCAACCTCTTTTTTTAGGCAAAAAGCCAAAGGTTAGATAATACTTGAAATCTTGTGTATTGAATTATTGAATCCAACCTGTCCATAGGTAAAGAAAGAATGCTTTGAGATACTTAAGAAATTGGGCAAAGGAAAAGGATTGATAGTAGGAAAATAGGAAAAATGGAGAAAATATAATATTTATTGCTCAAGATGCCCAAAATATGAGTACAAAATATAAGGGTCTAGACTATGAGCCAAAAAGTCTCTCATAAGAAGGAAATACCCCTATTATAATATCAAGGAATATTCATACTTAGAAAGACCATATAAGGTAAGTTTAATAAAAAAGATTCTTACCTATGTTGATGGCAGTGAACGAGTAAGATTCATTGAGTATACAAGTAAGGATGAGATGAAGAAGCATGGTCGCATTATTCCTCAGCCTGCTCATCAAATGCTGGTGAGTAGGAACTAGTCTTGCCTTTGAGTTATCGTACTCCAAGTTCTTAGCACATTGGGTCAAATCTATCTTCCCTCATCGAGTGTTCTTTTTGGTGAGTATTCTTATTTTGTATTATTAGGACCCTTCAAGCAAGTATCCTTGTCTTAACCTATAAGCTCATTTAGGTCTACTCGCTGCTTTAGGTATATATTTAACTCCCTGATTCTTCTTCTCCTTATAGAGGTACCTCATAGAAAGGATAGAAGAATAATAATGATTAGATGTTTAGTATATAATGATCTAAAGAAATTCATGCAATTTTGAGAGGTCATATCACTTTTGGGCTTATCCAAAATTTCAATGGTCTAGAGTCTATAAATGGATCTTTTATTTCTTCTTTTGTGCACCCAGCTTTTTTTTTAACTACACACTCAAGTAAACATTTTATCTCTCAAGAGTAAACTCTATAACACATTGAAATATTGCCTCCATTGACACAAAGATGCCTTGAAATGACATTGATCCTATAGTCTTATGGGTAGGGCTTTGTAACAAGGCCAAGAAAGTGAAGATGTAGGAATAGGCTGCTGCCATTCCTGTTACCGAAGCATATTTCAACTACTTCAATCCCAAGGACTGTCACCCTGAATGTACCTTTTGACTTGCAAGAAGAATCAAGTACTCTCCCATCTTAGGAGTGAGCTGTAGTGCCGAGTGAGTGACCAACAACACTTCTGAAAGAAGAGAAAGAAGGGGGTGGATGCATTGTTGGTTCAACATAAAATAGCGATTATGAATCGATTAGGTGGGTTGGTCATCGAGAAAGTTCCTATAGAGGAGTATCTCATCGAGGTGAGTTTGCCTATTGTCACGTACTATGAGTTTCTTTAATATGAATCTCTTATCTTCTTCTCTAGTTGCAATTGAGTGTATCTAACATTTAGGCTTTTGTAGAGAATGGTATGGGGCACTCATCAGTCAACTAGGTCATTTCCTTCGCTAGTCCAGGTAACTTTGTAGAGCTGCTCCTTTCCATGGGGGATTTGCTAGGCCATTTTCTAACTAGAGAGGATTTCTATTTACTTGAAAGGTGGTTTCCCTTCTTAAGAGTTAGACATAAAGTAAATTCTCTTATTCAAATTCCCTTCAATTTTTTGATGAATTCCTTTCTGATTGACTACTAATGACTCTAGATGCCATGGGTGGACTTAGTGGAGATTTATCCTCTAACTAGGGCAACCATCGATGATCTTATCATCGAGATCAACTCACTTCTGCCAACATTAGAGAAATGATGGTCAGCTTCCCCTCTCTTACTCATAGAGATAGTGGTGAGTCTACGAAGGGTGAGTCTACCTGTCAATTAGGGGATAAGATGGAAGAATTATGAGTATTCATGGACTCCTTCTAGTCCAATACATAGTGAGTAGAGGTTATCTTCTTGAGGGAGGCCTTAGGCTCATCATAGTGGGACATGTGTGAGCTAGGAACACAACCGAAATTGGAGTCATAGAGGAAAATACTAGAGCAATTTTGCAACTATTACGACCAAGATATTATTATTACAGAACTCTGTTAAGTCACAAAGTACTTCATTTCTCATTTATGGTGTGAATTTTTTGTTTGACTATATGTGTGAGAAGGGTGGACTCACCAAGGACTGGCACTCGAACCATATAATAAAATTATTATAAAAAAATAATGTATTTAAAGTTAGAATGAGTGTGTTGCACTCTTTCTCCCTAAATGAATATTTTTTATAATTTTTTGTTTGTGAGTATAGTTTGGTTTTTTTACTATGGCACATTGATTGTTCATGTAGCTTCTATTGCTTGAGATATCCACAGGATCTAGATAATATTCCTTCACTGAATGCTTGATTTGAAGTACGCATCACTTTATCTTTCTTACTGCACCTATAAATTCACCTTGGCTAGAGTATTTAAAGCTTTTATTATTCTCCTTAAGTCATGCAAGTATAACTTTCTTGTGAGCAAATCTTGATCATTGTTTCATTATGTACAACTTTGGCTTTGGTCCGCAAAGATATTTCATTTTTCCATCAATCTTAAAATGAAGGAGGTCCTCGAGTTGGATCCCTCCAGTACAACCTAAATATTTTTTGAGTACTACATTGGAAATCATAATTTCACTATTTAAGTCACAGAGAGAATTGAGCGCCTTAAATTTGTGAAGATGCAAGAGCAATGCATCCAATTTAGTCACTTTAAGAATGGGTTTTAACTTCCACTTTCATGTGAGTGGATAGACATCTATGACTTCTTTGGAGTGGTGTCCACCCAAATCCTACCCAATCGATAGGAAACACCACAACTTTCTTTGATTCTTGTGAGAAGATGGTATTCCATGGAGTCTACATCTCTTTCATTGCTTATTCATGGTGAAGGGGCCTCTAGAAAAAGATCATGTAGTTTTCAGTATCCCTTTTGTAAATTCATGATTTCCCAAATAAAGTATAGAAGTGTCGCTTACAGCTTTTGTTTGTGAAGAGCATGACCTAATGGTCCGTGTCGATTGTCCCCCCTCCCTTATTAGCTAGGCAAGGCAATGAAGTTTGGCAAATCGAGTGTATAGATGGTGGAGGTGATGGATAAGTTAAAGGGTCACACCATGAATGTCTCTCTCTATCATCACATTCAGCAATTGTTCATGACTTTCAGTAAATTTGATCTCCCTCTCCACACACTAGTCTCATTATAACTTCTATAACTTGTTTTATTTTATTTTATTTTATTTTCTATGTTCATAGGAGGGTCTACTCTTGCTGCACCCAGGCTTAGCCTTGAAGTTCTCCAATTTTTTGAGGAAGGGGAACACAATATTGGAGAGTGAGTGGTCGATGATAATGAACTAACCTCTCTCAATGTCAGTGAAAAGAAAGAAGAGGTGGAGCCGAACATAGCTCTTATTGAGGGTACTGATGAGGCTGGACTGTTCCACTCCTAAGAAGTCCAAAAAGTAAGCAACAAGCTAAATTCCTCATAGTCTCTAGTAGAATAGTGACTTTGAAGAGGAATAGGAGGAGGAGGAAGGCCCAGAGGATAACTTCTTCCCAACCCTATGTGATCCCTCACATGTAGCCTACGTGTTGGGCTCCTCCAATATCTCTCATGATCTCGACAAGCTCTTGGGTGACCTCTCGAATGCTCTCCTACCACATGTTTTCATGACTACTTAAGTGATAGCATGGCAGTCAACTTGGGAGGTGTGCCATAAGTTTCTTGGTAAGAGGAAGGAGGACTTTGAGAGTAGGGCCCATTTAGCATGAATAAAGAGGAAATTGACCACTGTTGAAGTCTAGTATGGGGACCTTTAGGATGAGGCAGCTTGCTAAGAGGAGAAGAAAGAGGGGGAAATCATGGAACATACTCACCTTATGGAGGTGAAGAAGGAATTGGAGGAAGATTTCTCCCATCAAACTGAAGAGTTTTAGAGGTGAGAAGCCGAGTTCACTAAGTTTCTTAATTATGATGAGTACTAAGAGATCCTACAATGAAAGTTCAAGGACGGTGCCAACTTTGTCATCACCAAATTGGTAAAGCATGGTCACTTATACATTAAGTTCATGGACTTCTTGAATGTACTAATGTGTTCAAACTCGAACGATGATAAGGGGAGTTTGAGGTGATACATTTTCCCCTACATTTTTGCAACAATAATTTATCTCTTACCTCTTTCTTCTTTTTTGGTGAGTACGACATCTATATCCTGCTCACTTAAATGTAAAATACATCAAAAAATGAATATTATGAATACAATGTCAATTGAATGTACTTATCTAGATGAAGGCTTGATTTATTTCTTTGCCAAGTACTTTTGAATGAATGTAATAACACTCTTGGGTTAAAATGCAAGTGGCTATGTTTAACTTAAAATATTAAAGTCATCGATCAATATGTTCATTTTCTGGTAGTTTCTTTAGCATGGTGAGTTTGTGCATGCTCATTTATCAATATATGAGCAATATCTAATCATGGTGCTAACAATGGGAGAGTCTTATAATTATCATATGTAGACTTAGTAGTGTGATGCTCATTTATTTGAATGAACTGGATCATGACTTAGAATATTTTGAGCCACTAACTCACATAAGGTATTTCCTTGAGCGACTGTCTTAATATTATAAATTTATGCTTAACTCATTAGGTTGATACTCATTCATAGATGCACAAATAGGTTTGCTCGACTTTGGATGCTTAATTTGTTAACATTCTTCATTAATCGCTCTCTTTATAGGGGTTAGTTTTGACTTGTTAATTAGAAAAATTGATCATTTCTTTGTCGCCAACTTCATGGGTGTTGTCCCAATTCAATAGTCTCCAATCTCATGGAGTGTTTATCCTTTTAGTTGACAACTAAAAGAGTTGGACATTTTAATTTAGTTGCCAACCTCATAGGGTGTTGGTCTCACACCATAGTTGCCAACCATAAGGAGCGTTGGTTTTTTTTTTAATTTAGTTGTCACCTCACAAGGTGTTAGTCTTACACTGGAGTTGCCAACAGCATGGAGTGTTGGTCTTTCTAATTTACTTGCTAACCTCATGGGGTGTCGACCATACACTGTAGTGCCTACCACACAAAGTGTTGATCTTTTTTAAATTAGTTGTCAACCTCACTAGGTGTTGGTCACATACTATAGTCACCAACCACAAGAAGTGTTAGCCTTTTTTTTAATTTGGTTGCCGACCTCACGGGATGTAGTCTTACATTGTAGTTTCCAACTGTATAGAGTGTTGGTCTTTTTTAATTTAATTATAAACCTCACAGGGTGTAGGTCTCATACTATAGTTTTCAAATGTGTAGAGTGTTGGCCTTTTTTAATTTAGTTGCCAACCTCATAGGTTATTGGTCTTAGACTATAGTTGCCAATAACATAGAGTGTTTTCCATTTTAATTTAGTTGTTGACCTCATAGGGTGATAGACTTACACTATAGTTGCCAACACTGTATAGTCAACCTAACATGCATTAGGTGCCAATCGTGCTATGGGAAGTAAGAGGGGAATTATTATGCAAATAATAGACTTGCTCAACATGCACTAGGTGTCAATCATGCCATGGCCACTTTTTTTGTCTTTAAAGAACTAGTGTCTAGGTACTCACTATAGAGATATAGAATAAAGCAATTATTTATGCACTGTACATTATCTAAATCTATGAATTAAAACTAGCTGACTCTATGGTTTAAAAGATACCCAACTGTATGGTGCTAAAAATCACATTAAGAAACTTACTAAAATATCGATCTCACGGGTGTCAGTCTTACACTATAGTTGTAAACCACATGGAGTGTTGAACATTTTAAATTTAGCTGTAGAACTCACAAGGTGTCGGTCTTACACTATAGTTGTCAACTGGATAGAGTGTTGGTATTTTTTGATTTAGTTGTCAACCTTATGGGGTGTTAGTCTTACACTACAATTTTCAACCACACGGAGTATCAATCATTTTTAATTTAGTTGTTAACCTCACAGGGTATCGGCCTTACACTGTAGTTACCAACTATATGGAGTGTTGGCCTTTTTAAATTTAGTTGTCGACCTCATGGGGAGTTGATCTCACACCATAGTCACCAACCACAAAGAGTGTTGGTCTTTTTTAATTTAACTGTTGACTTATAGGATGTCAATCTTACATTGTAATTGCCAACTGTATGGAGTGTTAGTCTTTTTAATTTAATTGCGACCTCACAAGGTGTCAATCTTAAACTATTGTTATCAACTGCACGAAGTGTTGGTCTTTTTTAATTTAATTGCCGACCTCATGGGGTGTCGATGTTACATTATAGTTGCCAACAACATTGGGTGTTGGTCAATTTTAATTTTGGTTGCCAACCTCATGTGGTGTTAGTCTCACATTATAGTCCCCAACTAGACAAAGTGTTGGTCTTTCTTTTTTTTAAAAAAAATTTAGTTGCTGATCTCATGGGGTGCCTATCTTACACTATAGTCACCAATTGCATGGAGTGTTGGTCTTTAAATTTAGTTGCTGACCTTATGGGATGTCAATCTTACTACAAAGCTTTAAGGACAGTTGTTTAGACTAGTATTTTTAGGCTAAGAATGGCACACTAAGTATTTTAGTATTCTACTCAAGTTTTCACTGCTCACTGAGTGGGATGATTTCTTAGGCCAAAAATGGAGCACTAAGTATTCTAAGTCACCATACAACTCCCCGAGTATTAGCGCACCAAGTATTCTAATCTCTTACTCAAACTTCCGTCACTCACTGAGTGAGACCTTTCCTTGGCCAAAAATAACACACCAAGTATTCTTGAGTTGTCATGGAGCTCCCCAGTGTAGGTTTATCTTTTCATCATTTGAGTAAGCATCCTTGAAAACTATTATGATCCTCCTAGTGAACTCATTTAAAAGCAAAATATATAAAACTTCATTATTGATAATGAGAAGATACATAGTAGTTGAACTTAATGAAGCGAGTATAAATGATTGAAATTTCCCTCAATGGTAGAACCTCTTCAAATCTTTGGTGTTCTATGTCCTCTATATGTCTTCGCTAGAATAAGATTGTAATCACTATACACTAGGACCGACTTGCCCTTTGATTATGAAGCACCCGTCCCAATTATGGATGAGCTTGCTTAGGACATTCTACTGAGTAGTAGCATCTACTTTCTTCAACACAAGATCACCGCTTTTGAAATCCTTCTCTTCCTCAAAACAACTATAATTCTTGGCCATTCATCTTTTCATTTCTTCTTTCATCAATGACACCTAATTTATGAGTTCTTTGAGTGTGTCATGTATATCTTCCATAGCTTTAGAATTTGCTTGCATCCACTTGTAGTCTACATTTCTCATTTTTTACATCATTAGCACTCTTTGGCTTTGGACTTCATATTCAACTGATAGGATAGCTTCTGTGCCATGTGATAAGGTGAAGGAAGAGTGTCTAATATCATTATTGAGGAGTTGTCCTAAGCGCCCAAAGTACTGTGTGTAGTGTATTTACCCACTTAGGGGTCATTTGGGATCACTTTTGTTTTTTATTTTTTATTTTGTGTTTTTATTTTGTTTTGTTTATGTTTTGCTTAAAATAGAACTTGTTTGATTGTGCTATTTGTTTTTAAAAATGAGATGTTTTAGTGTTTTTAAAAACAATGTTATTTGTTTTTTTAAAAATAAAAATAAAACCACATAAAAATAATCTAAACAAACATATTTTTAAAAATAACACTAAAAAAAGAAAATAAAATTGATCCAAAACAACCCCTTTGCCTTTGTGCCTTTGACCTTTTCTTTAGCAAATTGAGTATCTTTTAAATTAGTAGATTTAATTTGTCGATTGCTCTATGGGTGATATATGGATGTGAATTTTAGTCTGATTCCTTGGGACTCACAAAAATTTTTAGGCCTTTTTTGGTGAATTAAGACCCATTATCAATGATGATCACTAGTGTCAACACATACCTACAAATGATGTCAGTCCAAATAAAGTTTCTTATTACCTGAGAGGTGTTTTTTGTGAATGGTTTGGCTTCGATTCACTTGCTAAAATAGTAAATCATGACTTGGATGAACTTTCTTTGTCTGTTAGCGACAGGCAATGAACCTATCAAATCAATTCC
This sequence comes from Cymbidium sinense, assembly GCA_021442155.1. Taxonomy (NCBI): domain Eukaryota; kingdom Viridiplantae; phylum Streptophyta; class Magnoliopsida; order Asparagales; family Orchidaceae; genus Cymbidium; species Cymbidium sinense. The sequence goes on from CM038229.1 coordinate 33,527,758, forward strand.
CCAAATAGTGAATGGCCAAAGACTAGTGGTTTCAAAGGTTGTGATGGAACTGCTGAAGTGCTACCAATATCTAACATGGTATGCATCTTCTCGCAAATTCTTTATCATCTTTTCTTAATATAGGCCATAAGTACCCTTGCCTATAAATCCTTTTTGGCGAGTGTCATTTCTATTGAGTGACTGATGTAACTTCTAGAATGTATTTGCTCTTTGAATTTTTGGCCTCTTTCACACATCTAAGGTTGAGCGAGGTCGCCAACCTTCAGATTAGTTCTCCTCCTATCAATATATATTGTGCTGCTTTGATCTTAAACCTCCTTAAGTCTTTCATTATTTCTCTTATCTTCTTATTATGCAAGTAGTTCTTGCGGGGTTGACCCAGCTTGGCGAGATCCTTGATCTACCTCTATTAGCTCTTCTTCTTTGATGTCTGGCTGGGAAAGTTGGATGATTGCGTGCCCCCTGAGTCCATTAGCTCTAGATAATAAGTTGGTGAGTTGGTTCTCATTCCTAGGAATCTGCTCGATCTTGAAATATTCTAACTTCTTGATTTCTACTTTTATTTTAAATAAATCTTTCATGAGAGACTCATCTCACCATGAGCTATGAGTCCAAGTAAGTTGCCACATGTGTGGCTCCAAGTCCTCTTTCAAATCTTAATCCGTCAGGTAGAGCTTCATATTTAACTTGACTATTTGTCAACTTGAAGCTAAATTTAACTGATTGTGTGATGGTTATCTCTAGAATTATTGATTTAAAGATTATTATTGATACTACAAGTATCAATGTTATAAATGTTTATGCTCCTCAAGTAGGCTTGGATATAGGCTCAAAAGAAATTTTTGGAATGAATTAGAGGAATTAATAAAAAAGTTACCTCTTGAATAAAAAGTATTTATTAGAGGATATTTAAATGGACATGTTGGTAGAGTGGTAGAGGATTTTAAAAGTATTCATGGTGGCTATGAATTTGGAGTGACTAATGAAAAATGTAGAACTATATTAGATTTTTCTTTAGCTTATGATTTTGTAGTTTCTAATACTTTATTTAAGAAAATTGATGAGCATATTACTTCTTATAAAAATAGATTTAATAAAACATAGACTGATTATCTTATGATAAGAAAATAGATTATTTAGAATGTAAAGATTGTAAGGTCATTCCGAGTGAAAGTTTAAGTATCCAACATCAATTGTTAGTTGTGCATTTTAAGATGAAAGATTGGAAGATAAGAAATAAATCAAATTATTGTTCTAGGATTATATAGGGGCACTTAAAGAACACTAATTAAAATATTTTTAAGAGCAAGCTACAAGAGCATAGAATTTGGAATGTTCATAAGGAAGCTAATGTTATGTGGGAAAGAGTAGCAAGTGAAATTAAGCAAGTTACAAAAAAAATATGCTTGGAGAATCAAAAGGAAAACCTTCTTTTAATAAAGATAATTGGTGGTGGAGTCAGAATGTGCAAGATGAGATAAGAAATAAGACGCATTGTTATAAAACTTTGTTTATATGTAAAAACTCAATGAATTGGGAAATATATAAAGTGGACCATAGAAATTCTAAGAAAGCAATATATAATGCACAAAAATTAGTTTTTAGTGATTTATATAATAGATTAGATACCAAAGAAGGTGAAAGATCTATGTATAAGTTTGCCAACCAAAGAGATAGGAGAAGTAAAGATCTAGTTCAAGTGAGGTGTATTAAGGATGAAAATCATAAAGTGCTTTTCTTAGAAAAGGATATTGAAAATAGGTGGATGAGGTATTTTGATAAACATTTCAATGAAGAATCTAAAAATACGATTGATTTTATCAACCTTAGTACCCTAAACAAAAATAGAGAATTTTGTTTTTATCATCGTATTAGTAAAATTGAAGTTAAAGAAGCTTTAAAAGAAATGAAATGTGGAAAAATAGTAGGACCCGATGATATTCCAATAGACGTGTGGAAATGTTTAGGAGATCATTGAATTTCTTGGCTTACAAATCTTTTTAATGTTATTTTAAAGACTAAAAAGATGGTAGACGAGTGGAGAAAGAGTTTGTTTGTTCCTATATTTAAGAATAAAGGGGATGCACAATAGTGTGAAAATTATAGAGGAATTAAGTTAATGTGTCATACATTAAAATTATGGGAGAGAGTAATTGAGCATAGTTTACAATGAGATACAAAAGCTTCTCACAATCAATTTGGTTTCATGACAAGTAGATCTACTATGGATGCTATACAATTGTTAAGAGGTTTGATGGAGAAGTATAGAGAAAGTAAAGAAGATCTACATATTATATATATTAATTTAGAGAAATCTTATGATAAAGTTTCAAGAGATGTTCTTTGGAGAGTTCTAGAAAAGAAGGGAGTTAATATTGGTTATATTCAAGTCATTAAGGATATGTATACTAGAGTTACTTGTGTCCAAACACAAGGAGGATTGACAAAATATTTTCCTATTTCAGTTGGATTATATCAAGGATCAGCTTTAAGCCCTTATCTTTTTTACTTTAGTTATGGATGTTCTTACTAGCATTTACAGAAAGATGTACCTTGGTGTATGCTTTTTGCTGATGACATTCTTCTTGTTGATAAGACTCGAGAGGGAGTTTAAGAGAAACTTGAATTATGGAGGTCAACCTTAGAGTCTGTAGGTTTTCATTTAAGTAGATCTAAAATTGAATATATGGAGTGTAATTTTAGTTATAGAAGTTCTAGTGATAGTGTTGTGACATTAGGTGAACAGGTCATTAGAAAGAGTGAGTGATTCAAAAATTTAGGTATAACAAATCTTCTCCCACTCATATTTAATGACTTGATCATAGAAGATTTGGGGAAGTCCTATTCTTCTATGATCAAGACTAATCTGATCAAATCTTCTCTAACTTATAGGTGTAGCGATAAGACTTCTCCTTCTTGTAGACTCTGTAATAAAGGGGGAGATATGAGTAAGGACTTCAAATCATTAAAAACTTTTTTACATCCTAAGATTCACTCAAACTTCTTTGCCCTCCTGAGAACTTTAAAGAATAATGAGCATCATTCCCCAGCCTTTGAGATGAACTAGTTTAGTCCTGCATCACATCCAGTAAATCACTATACCTCTTTTATTTTTCTTGGTGAAGACATGTTGAGTATTGCCTTCACCTTATCTGAGTTCAACATTATTTTTTTAAGGGTATTAAGAAACCCTAAAAACTTTCCTGCACTTGCACCAAAGACACACTTCAAAAAAGTTAAGGCCCATGTTGTACCTTTTGAGTGTGGTGAAAAACTCCTCGAGGTCTCAAATATATTGCTCTAGTGACTTACTTTTAATGAGCAAGTCATCAACATAGACTTTTACATTTCTGCCCTGCTATTTTTTGAACACTTGATCTATATGTCTTTGATAGGTTGCCCTAGCATTCTTGAGCCAAAGGGCATAACTCTATAGCTGTATAATCCTTATGTAGTGATGAAAGTCATCTTCTTAAAGTCTAATGGATGCATTTGAATTTGGTGGTATCCAAATAAGGCATCTAGGAAACTCATCACTAAGAATTGAGCTGTCGCCCACAAGTTCATCTATTTGAGGGAGTGGATACCCGTCCTTTGAACACGTCTAGTTTTAATGACTTCAACACACATTCTCCACTTACCCCCTCACTTTTGTACAATCACTATGTTGGATACCCACTTGGGGTAAAATTATCTTTAAGCAATTTAACAACTTCCTTCCTGATAGACTCGATGAGTACAAGTATCATTTTCATCATTTTTTCTTGATGAGATGCGCATCTGCACAAACATTTAAGCGATGAAAAGCAACATTAATGTTGATGCCTAGCACCTCCATGGCTATCCAGATGAACACATTTATATTATCCAATAGGGTTTGACTGAGGGTATCCTTATGCTCATAAAACAAAAGTTGAATTGACCCTTAGTGTTTGCCCATTACTCTATGTAACCAAGGTTTCTTCTATCTCCTCGAGTACTTCAATCCTGCTTCAAGCTATATTTTGTTATATACTGCATCTTCTTTTTCTGACCTACTAACGACATTCAAGTAGCACGCTCGAGATTTGTTGAGGTTCTATAATGGTAATATGTTCTTCTCTGGTGGGGAAATTGATTAATACATGGATACCACTATTTGAATATGTTAAGTAGAGGTCGCAAAATTTAGCCTTGTAAGTAGTGGGGACTTCCACTATGATGAAGTCGATGATGGATGTAAACTGCTTCTCACCCTCTTCCCAATTGATGGGGAGAGTTATCATTCCCTCAATTTCTTTGCGCTCTCTCGAGAAACAAATCAGTGGCCCTTTAGTGAGTGCAAATTTAGAGTTCACTAAACCTACTTTCAGTGAGCATATTTGGCTGTTGGAGTCCCAAGGCATACCTGAAAAGAAATTCCTTCATATCCAAGGCGAATGTTGCTTGAGCTATTATGGGATCTAGATCTTTGACTTTCAATATTTTCTGTTGAAAATAAGTGATAAACTTCTTCAAGAACTCACCAGGCTCCTGCCTCATCTATAGGAGAGCTTGAGAACACTTTAACGGCTTTTGAGTGCTAGCAAATTACGTGGAGAATATCATCTTGAAGTCGATGAAAGACATAATGACTCTTAGAGGAAAGTGCGAGAACCACCTGAGGGCCGACTCTTTGAAAGTGATGAAGTAAAGATGACACTTCATCACATCTTCTAAGTTCAGTAGCGATGTGGTCGACTCAAAGTAGGCTATGTGGTCGGAGGGGTCTATCCAACCTTCGTAAGATTCAAGATGCGGGATCTTGAACCTATGAGGAGGGTGAGCTTCTACAATCCTCATGGAGAAAGCATTAGTTGGTTGTGGCTATTTCTTTGACACAACATCCTTGTTAGTATCGTAGGGGTCGCCTTTAGAATCTGAGAAATTGGGTGGCTAAGCACTAGAGTCCTTAGACTAGTGTTTTCATTCTCGCCGAGCTCAGCGAGTAGCTGATCCCGTGGATCCTTCATTCTCCTTTGGCTAAGGATCTCTATGGTGTCATTTTCCAATGGCCCCTACACAAAACGAGTGATCCTATCCTCCATGTTATGTAAATCTTCTTGAGTCACAAATTGATGGATGATTTGCTCCATGTTTGTGGAGTGATCTCGTGTGAAGGCTTCAATTTATATCTTACTTCTAGTTCTCATGCTCATTTATACTCATCATACTTAAAAGGATGTTGAATATAATCATGTCCGTAGATAGAGGAAGAAACCTTTGAGATACTAGAGAAATAGGGCTAAACAAAAGGATTGATAGCAGGAAAAATATAAAAGTAGAAAAAGTATAGAAAAATATAATCTTTATTGCTCAAGATGCCAAAAATGTGAGTTCAAAATATAGGGGTCTACACTATGAGTCAAAAAGTCTACCTGTAAGAAATAAATATTCTTTTTATAATATCAAAGGATAGTCATATATAGAAAGATTATATAAGGTAAGTATAATACAAAAGATTCTCTTCGATGATAAGTAAGTTTGTAAGATTGCTGAGTACACAGTAAGGATGAGATGAAGAAGCATGTTGCATTGTTCCTCGGCCTGGTCATCAGATGCTGACGAGTAGGATTAGGTCTTGCCTTTGAGTTATCATACTCCGAGTTCCTAGCTCGTTGGATAAAAACTATCTTCCCTCATTGAGTGTTCCTTCTGATGACTATTTTTATTCTGAGTTGTCGAGTACCTTTCACGCTAGTGCCATTGTCTTGACCTATAGGCTCGTTTAGGCCTACCCGGTGTTTTGGATATATACTAATTACTTAAATATATTGCATAAATACATTACAATTAGTAAAAATAAAAGTTTTCAACATAATATAAGTTTAAGGAGTTACAGAGTTAGAGGTTATATAATTTAAATAATAATATTTGGCCTAAATTACTTATAACTAGTTATCTTATTAAACAATAAATAGTGATAGATTGATCAAAATATGAATTAAATACTTCATCGAAATTGCAATAGCTTCATCAGTTCAATTGCGAGCTATGCTCGCTTTCATCCAATTTTATGTCAAAATAATTTTAAATGTGAAATTGATCAGATGATTGATTCATAATTAAATTGTTCATAATCGAACCAATTTTTAAATCTTAACTTTATCGATTGAACTCATCCGAAAACTCATTTAATTAATCAATAAAAATATCGCCCAATCTCAATCCCAAATCCCAGAACCCTATGAGGACAAATACAGTTGGACAAGTCGTCTGCTTTGGCTTTTTATATTAATGACTATCGCTACGATATTTATAAATAATTAAAAATCTAGGTTATAACAACGATTTTCCAAAACAAAATTTTTACAAGGAACCACTTTCTCAGCCAAATAAAATACTTAAACGACAAAATGAAAAAATGACAAAATGAGCCTTAAGTGCGTTTTTTTTTTCCTTACAACATGATTTGTTTTAAACGATTAATTAAGTTTCACAGCAGCCACTAAACACAAACTAACAAACTATTACCAAGGTGATCTCATATTAAGAATATTAATATAGTGCGTACCGCAAAATTTTATATATTTATAATATATAAATTTTAATATTTATGTAATATTTAAAATTTTAATATCACATTAAAAATAATGTTATTGTTGTTTTGAAAATTGTATAAAAGAAAATTATCTCATAGACTTATCACCTTAAGACAAGAGAAAAGCTTAAACACTAAATAACAATATAAAGTTAATAGTTTCCACCAATTCTTTCCTGAAATTTACATGCACATATATAAAAAATAAAAAATAAAAACACATGCTTAAAAATTATTTAGTTATTATTATTATTATTTTTTAAAGATATTATTCTTTTACCTATATGTAGACTCTAGCAAAAGTAATCTTTGATTTAGATGTTGTGAGGTTATATACATAGAGAGAAATACCCACCATATTGATCAGCATCGAAAATCCTGATTCATTCCAGCAATAGAGTGAGAAGTTTGGTAGCTTAATCTAAAGTGGGACTTTAGAGAAATTCTCTTTAGAGACTCTGAAATTTCAAGACCTTTTGGAATATAAATGACATATCATTGAGAAAGCAAGCTCTATTATTCTGAACAAGATCAAAATCTTTTTGACAACAGAACTTGGATAGGAAGAAGTCCCCTTCAACGGTACAGAAGAAGTGATCCATAATAAAGTTGTTTCCCAATTGTCTGTCTGATTAGAGAGAGTTGCTATTCCTTTTGGCCATTTTTTAGTTCATCCATAGAAATCTCACCTCAATGCAGTCAGAAGGAATGAAGGAAAGAGGAAATGATTTGCTCTTCTCATTTTGAAAGGAAAGTAAGTCCTTCCAATTGCAATATAGAGAGGGAGAAGAGTGTTGGGTATCTGAGTTCAAGGAATGTAAACTTGGAGGTGTAGCCCCCAAGATTGTGTTTGAAGGTGGAGATGGGGAGAAGAGAAAAGTTTAATGCATAGGCTGAGTCGAAGTTCATGTTTTGTATTGGAAACAACATCTCAACAAATAGAACCCAGAAAAGCATGCTCGAAAAGAGAGAACAAAAAGAAGGAAAATGGAGTTGGGTATTAGGCATGTGGCCGAAGGCTAGGATGGAGAGAAGGGAAGTTAATCAGGCAAAGAGAGCATAGTAAAATGGCTGAGCAAGAGAAGGAGAAAGGGAGCCATCACCTTCATCGAGAGGAAGAGGAAGAAGGATATAACCTTAGCTCTATTTTTTTTTCACAATCTATTCTAAGTTTCGTAAGAGCGGCACCATGGTTGACTGGATGTCATTCCAAAGTAGGAATGTGAGTATCAAAAATGTGGTTAGCTTAGCACATTAAACAACTAATTAAAGAAGCATTGGGAAGTGAATTGTCCTCACTTTCTACAAACTAAAGGAAAATAAATAAGAGAATACCCCATGTTAATGCAACCCGCGAGATCAATTTCTAAGAGCCATCTAAGGAGATATATCTGACAATTAAATATCTGTATGTACTCTCATTACGTATCAGTTAAAAACCTAAAAAGAAAAGAATACTTAGTTGATTATTATTTCTATATTATCACATGTGTTGAATAGTTATAGTGAAAATCAGCGTTAGTCATTATTATGTCATATCATCAGTAGTGGATTTAAATCAGTAGGTTTGGATGTAGGCTAAAAAAAATTTTTTTTTTGAATGAATTAGAGGGATTAATACAAAAGATACCTATTGAAGAAAAAGTACTTATTAGAGGAGATTTAAATGGACATGTTGGTAGAGTAGTGGGAGATTTTAAAAGTATTTATGGTGGTTATGGATTTGGAGTGACTAATGAAGAAGGTAGGACTATATTAGATTTTTCTTTAGTCTATGATTTTGTAGTTGCTAATACTTTATTTAAGAAAAGTGATGAGCATATTATTACTTATAAAAATGGATCTAGTAAAACAAAGATTGATTATTTTCTAATAAGTAAAATAGATAGTTTAGAATGCAAAGATTGTAAGGTCATTCCAAGTGAAACTTTAAGTACCTAACATCGATTGTTAGTTTTAGATTTAAAAATGAAAGATTAGAAGATGAAAAATAAATCAAATTATTGTCATAAGATTAGATGGAGGCACTTAAACAACACCAATAAAAATATTTTTAAAAGCAAGTTACAAGAGCTTAGAATTTGGGATGTTCAAAAGAAAGCTAATGTTATGTGGGAAAAAAATAACAAGTGAAATTAAGCAAATTACCAAAAGTGTGCTAGGAGAATCAAAAGAAAAAACTTTTTTAATAAAACTAGTTGTGGTGGAGTTAGAATGTGCAAAAAAAGATAAGAAATAAGAAGAATTGTTATAAAACTTGGTTTAGGTGTAAAAACTTAGAGAATTGGGAAAGATATAAAGTGGCCTGTAGAGATTCTAAGAAAGTAATATATGATGAAAAAAATTTAGCTTTTAGTAATTTATACAATAGATTTGACACCAAAGAAGGTGAAAGATGTATTTATAAATTATCCAACCAAAGAGATAGAAGAAGTAAAAATTTAGTTCATGTGAGGTGTAATAAAGATGAAAATCATAAAGTGTTTTTCTTAGAAAAGGATATTGAAAATAGGTGGATGAGGTATTTTGATAAACTTGTCAACGAAGGATCTGAAAATATGATTGATTTTAGCAACCTTAATAACCTACATAAAAATAAAGAATTTTGTTTTTTTATTATTGTATTAGTACATTTGAAGTTATAGAAGCTATAGAGAAAATGAAATGTGGAAAAATTGTAGGACCCGATGATATTCCAATAGAAGTGTGCAAATGTTTAGGAGATCAAGGAATTTCTTGTCTTACAAATGTTTTTAATGTTATTTTAAAGACTAAAAAGAAGCTAGATGAGTGGAGAATGAGTTTGTTGGTTTATATATTTAAGAATAAAGGGGATGGACAAGAGTGTGCAAATTATAGAGGAATTAAGTTAATGTGTCATGCATTAAAATTATGGGAGAGAGTAATTAAGCACAGGTTATGATGTGATACAAAAGTTTCTGACATTCAATTTTATTTTATGCTAGGTAGATCTACTATGGATGTTATACATTTATCAAGAGGTTTAATGGAGAAGTATAGATAAAGTAAGGTGGATCTACATATGGTATATATTGATTTAGAGAAAGCTTATGACAAAGTTTCAAGAGATGTTCTTTGGAGAATTCTAGAAAAGAAAGGAGTTAATATTGCTTATATTCAAGTCATTAAGAATATGTATACTAGAGCTATTACTTTTGTCAAACACAAGGAGGATTGAAAAATATTTTCCAATTTTAGTTGGATTACATCAAGGATTAGTTTTAAACCCTTATCTTTTTTTGCTTTAGTTATGGATGTTCTTACTAGGCATTTATAGGAAGATGTACCTTGGTGTATGCTTTTTGCTAATGCAATTCTTCTTGTTGATAAGACTAGAGAGGGAGTCCAAGAGAAACTTGAATTATGGAGGCCAACCTTAGAGTCTAAAGGTTTTTGTTTAAGTAGATCTAAAATTGAATATATGTAGTGTAATTTTAGTTGTAGAAGATCTAGTGGTAGCATTGTGACATTAGGTAAACAAGTCATTAAAAAGAGTGATCGATTCAGATATTTAGGCTCTATTGTTCAAAATGATGGTGAAATAGATGTAGATGTTATTAGTAAAATTCAAGTTGGATGGTTGAAGTGGAGGAATGCATCTGTCCTCTTGCGTGTTAGGAAAGTACCGCTTAAACTTAAGGGAAAATTTTATAAGATGGTGGAAAGACCTCCAATGATTTATGGTGCATAATGTTGGCCAATAAAAGAGAAGTATATGACAAAGTTAAGTGTTGGAGATGAGGATGCTTAGGTGGATGAGTGGCTTTACTCTTAGAGATAAAATGCGAAATTAGTATGTTCGGGAAAAGTTGGAGTATCTCTAGTGGCAGATAAGATTAGAGAGAGTTGCCTTAGATGGTTTGGCCACATAAGACGTCAGCTGTCCGCTGACCCGATTAGGAGAGTAGATACATTTGATTTATCTTATGTTAAGAAAGGTAGAGGTAGACCTATAAATACTTGGTTAGGATGTATAAAAAATGACCTTAGTATACTTAAATTAAATGAGAAGTTGACCAATAATAGGACACAATGGAGACGAAGGATTCATGTAGCCGACCCCACATAGTGGGATAAAGGCTTGTTGTTGTTGTATCATCAGTAGTGGATATTATGTTTTGTTTTTTTTTTTCGTATTATTTTTCAATTGCCTATATATACTAAAGGGTTGTTTAGTTGCAGGATTTGAGCAGGATTTAAGCAGGATTTAACTTAAATCTAGTGACATGATGTTTTTGGACAAGTTAAATTTGAGGTTTTGTGTAATCCACTAAAGCCTCTTTCACATGGTTTAATCAGGATTTACTAAATTCTATTGGCAGGAGGATTTACAAGATTTAAACAAATAGAATCATGCAAAGGAGGGTGGGAGGAAAGACGAGGGTTACCTTCGTGATGTCATCCTTCTCTTTTTGTCGCCAGTAGAGTGGAAGGGATAGAAAGATAAGGGTTAGAACTCCAAAATCTCATCAATCCCTTCTCTTTTTTGGATTAGTATTTTTAATTTTGATTTATTTTTAATTTAATTTAAAATTATTTAAATAATGATTAATCAATATTATGATTTAATGAAATTAGAATCAATTGATAAAAAATTATTAATTTATGATTAATTAATATATTTTAAATTAATAATTAATTGATATATTATAATATGATAATTATATTTTAATTAATTTAATAAACTAACTTAAAAGAAATTATTATTTAATTCACTTATTAGATTATTAATTAATTATGATTAATAAAATTCTCCCAAATAAATTAAATATAAATATATAAAATAATATTAATTATAAGTATATTATTTAAATAATTATTATTAAATTAATTATTAGAAATTATTAAATTATGATTCAAATATACTAAATAAATATAATAAAATATAACTTTCAAATAGTTATTATTAAAATCTTATTTAGTTTAACTAACTTAAATCTTGAATTCAATAGCCAAAAAGTTATTTAGGATTTAACAAGATTTAACTTTAATCATACAAACAGTTTTCAAGATTTAATTCACTAATGATTTATTAAATTTGGATTTATAGAATTTACTAAATATTACATGAATTAATTCCTATTTGCATCGAAATAGCCCCTAAGACTAAAATTAATTGAACAAACAAACATTTATGTTTTATCTATGGTATTAAAGCCTTAATCCAGCATCACTTTTTTTTCTTTTTCTCTCATTTTGAGGCATCAACATGTGCCCTATCACTTCACTTAAATTTCTAACTCCTATGCATACCACAACACATGCACCAATTGATCTCTATGGCAATCTTTGACCTCAATCCCTCTACATAAGGCAATCATTGCTCCATCCATCATCTTCTTGCTACAATTTTCCCAAGATTTAACAAATTCTTCCATAAAATCTCTACTAATCTCCTACTACCTCAGTTTCTCTAGCCTTATAGGTATCTCTAGCCTTAAACACATGTCTCATGAGCCCTCTACGCCTCGCTTGCATCTCATCAATTAACTAGTTGTGTATCCACTTATCGCTTCTCATGCAAACTTAAGATCTCCACTCTTGTGTCTATGAGATGAGTTACCTTACACACTATTAGTCACTTGGAGCCATCTGCTTATAAACCCCTGCCTGCCGACCCCCCCTCCCAAATTATTAGTAAAAGTAGCATTTAATTTAAATTATTGTTAAATATTTTCTAAGCCTTCAACATATTTAATAACAATCAATACTTCCTTTCTCATTTTTATATTGAACAAGCCAAACCAACTTCCTCTACTCACTCTTCCACTTTTCCACAAAGAAAATGAATTTGTCATCAATTTATGCACTAACACCACACTCTTCCAACTCATTGTTTGCCACATTATCACTTATATCCATTATTAGTTATCATCAAATCTACTGTTTCCAAATGCTCCATATATGGGCACTTTATAAATTGATCTCATCCATTTATTCAATAAGATCTCATCTAGACATCACATTCATGATCATAATGTACCAACCAATCACATAAACATATTCCCTAAAACTATCTTGATGATAAGCCTTATCTAATCACTTTTTTTTTAACTCATGTGGACATATGCCAAGTTGAGCTTGTGGGGTAGTATTCTTATATTTAGATTATCACATATATTAAATATTTGTAACAACAATATGAATGGTTGTTATTTGAACATGTCTTCATTAATTAAGACATTCTTATTTATTGCATTTTTCTCTCTTAATTTGTTTATATATATATATATATATATATATATATATATATATATATATATATATATATATATGCATGATTGTATTAATATTTAAATAAAAAATGTCAAATTTTATGTTTTCTTAATTACCAACCATTGACTATATAATTTCAACAGTATAAATATTTACATGTTAGAAAAAAAAAAGATTAATATAGTTCATCCAACAAAGTTGAAGGAGTTAAATAATGCTAAATTTGCATTGAACCTTTCCTTCCTTTGGGCTCATAAGGGCACATGCATCTTGAGATTTTAAATTAACCTTGCCCCTTTCGAGAATATGTAGTAGTTCTCCTCTTGAGTGATAACTATTTATAGAGCATATCTCAACAAATAATTAAATTTAACTTTATATTACCATACAATTCTTGCACCAAAAACCAATCTCATATGAGATAGCTTAATATATTGTTTAGTATATGAAGAAACAATTTGATCCTTCAAATTAATAATACATTTCATTAAGAAAATCATGAACTCTAGTTTCAAATAAATTTCCTTTGTCAGTCTAAGCACCAATGTATTGAAAAAAAAGCACACATTCAATGAAAACTTGTAGCTTCAAGATACTACATTCTATTAAATTTTTTATTAATTCTTATTAGGCACTTCGTAGGCCCTATGACTTTATAGACCCTTAATAAGGGGTGATTTATGACTTGAATGAATTACAACATAATAATAATATTTTCTTATGTGTTTCATTAATTAACTATGACATATTAATAATAAACTACATCTTATAATTAAGAGATATTGCACCAGTTATACTCTGTGCATCTAGATTTTTTGTCCTTAGAAACAAACCATGCTAAGCACTCTACCTATTTATAATATTTTAATTATATTGTATCATGTTACCACTAGATATGTAGTTTAATTTTACTCATAATATATGCATATAAACAATTACTACTCATTGTTGAACTCATTTTGAATGAAGCTAATACCTATCCCTTTAGTACTTAGGGTTCCAATCTTAGACTAAGGATATCTCCACTTAGACACTTCCTTAGTGCTCAAGTGAATACCAATCCAAAATTGAAACAACTAAAACTCTTAATCAAATGAAACTCACAATTTGAAGTCAAAACTAAACCAAAATCCAAAACCTTAGGGTGAGATCTTGGTTAGGCTAATAAGCTCGACCTAGACCCAACCTAGCTCTATTGGGCTAGATAAGTCTAGTTGACTTATTTCCAAATTGAACCAAATTGAATCCAATGTCAAATGAAATATATTTGAGCCAAAATCTGAATTGAATTGACTCTTACATGAGCTAATTGGGTTGATTAACCTAATTAACCCACTTAAGCATAATTTAACACAAATTCAAATTAAATTGAACTAAGTCAAAATTAAATCAAACCAAAAACATAGAATTTTTCCACAAACATATGAATATAAAACCAAATCAAGATGAGAATCAAAGTGACTAAACAAGTCATTTGACTTAAATTAACCCATGTGTGCTCCACCAAGTTCGAAGTGAACCAAACCAAATTAAACCATCCCAAAGGCACAAAATCATCATATAAACTTAATCAAACATGAATAATCTAAGATGATAATTAAATTCTAGAAAAAAAACCCTATTAGACCAAAATCAAATTAAATTTAAAATAAATACTCCAAATTATTTTAAATAAACAACTAGACATAATTTAACCCTTCACTTCATCCAATTTGACTAGTTTGACCTAATGACTTAAATGAACATAATTTAACCCAATTGATCTATTTTAGTTAAATTCAGAAAATTTAAACCAAACCAAATCACAATCAATCAATCAATCCTACATGCTCTAAATAATTCATTAAACATAATTAAAGCCAAAATAGAGCTTGGGTCACCCAACTAGATCATTTAACTCAATTTAACTCATTTAGACCAAAATGGTCAATTTGGGTTAGATCCAAAATTAAATCAAACATAATTGGATTGATTAACCTAATTAACCCACTTAAGCATAATTTAACACAAATTCAAATTAAATTGAACTAAGCTAAAATTAAATCAAACCAAAAACATAGAATTTTTTCACAAACATATGAATATAAAACCAAATCAAGATGGGAATCAAAGTGCCTAAACAAGTCATTTGACTTAAATTAACCCATGTGTGCTCCACCAAGTTAAAAGTGAACCAAACCAAATTAAACCATCCCAAAGCACAAAATCATCATATAAACTTAATCAAACATGAAATTGAATAAAATTAAATCTAATGAGGGCTTAAATTGGCTAATTAGGCCACTCGACCCAATTAGACCCAAACGAACCCTATTAGACCAAAATCAAATTAAATTAAAAATAAATAAATTAAATAGTCTAAATTATTTTAAATAAACAACTAGACATAATTTAACCCTTCTTCATCATCCAATTTGACAAGTTTGACCTAATGACTTAAATGAACCTAATTTGACCCAATTGATTTATTTTGGTTAAATTCAGAAAATTTAAACCAAACCAAATCACAATCAATCAATCAATCCAACATGCTCTAAATAATTCATTAAACATAATTAAAGCCAAAATAGAGCTTGGGTCACCCAACTAGATCATTTAACTCAATTTAACTCATTTAGACCAAAATAGTCAATTTGGGTTAGATCCAAAATTGAACTCAAAGTAATTGCAACCAACTAATCTAAAACATTATAAATGATTTACTAAACATATTTAGTGTCTAATCTAAACCCAAAATGATCAATTGGACCATATAAACTCAAATTAACTCACTTTGGTCAAAATGGGTCAACCTATGTTTAAACCCATTCAACTCCAAAATAATTCAAATTAATTGAACCTAAAAGCATTGAATGATCAAATATACATAATTGAAGCTTAGTTGCAAGACCAATGATCCAATACAAACTATTAGACATAACCCAAAAAATTTAGATCAATAGGGGGTTGACCCAAAGTCAGAATTAAACTATGAAAGACAAGTTGTGCTTCAGCAAGTATGAGCCAAACTTCTCAGCTTTGGTGGCTAGAAAAGAGAAAAAAAATAAGGTGGTTAAATGCAATAGAGAAGAATGATAAAGAGGTCAAAATTTCTAATCCTCTGACTTCTCTCCCTCCATCTCTTCTCTAATTATCCACTTGATTGATCCAATCACCTCATCAATCAATTAACCACATCCCACACCCATTCTTGAGTTTCAAATCCCCATGACTGGTCACTTCCCACTTCCACCAATGGTAGAGGGGTTGGCCACCTATATATATCTAAGCTTCTAACCCTTCTTCTATACCTTTATCACTTTTTAAATTTTCACCATCAACTAAGGAGTGAGATTGAGCATTCACCCAACTTTCTCAACCACAAAATTATTAAAATACTTCAAGCTCTGTCGAGAGGTGGAAGAAGTTAATGTCCCCAATGATTGGAGAGGAGGTAAGTATGCATATCTATTTTGAATCTTTTCTTCAACCTATGAATCATTTTTGAACCAAAAAAATCCACTAAAAATTATCTCAAGTAATGTAACATCCACAACCCATAGCTAAGCCCTACATTTGTTATTGTATGAAGTGAAATTGTGTTAAACTGGGATTTCTCCATAAAAATCCCATGAATTTTTGATTTCCAACATATTCAAATATAAAAGAGAGAATTTCCAATGAGAATCACTATAAATCGGAGCTCTATAAGGATGGAAAAGGTTTTTTCCCCTCTTGATTCATCCATTGGAGAGGAAAAGCAGTTGATGTTCAATCCTCTTTAATAAAATGGATGGATGAGATTAAAATTAGATTAGGATTTGATTTAAGCCTTTAGATCAACAAAATTAATCTGGATTTTCCAACAAAATTGAAAGATCCAAATCTAAATCCTCTTTTCCCACTCAACATCAAAGTTGCATGGTCCAATCCATGGATTACATGCATAAAGTGACGCCCAGCTAGCGTTGACTGGCTTAAATGAAAAAAATAGGGATATTTTGCATTTAAAATTTTAAAAACACCTAAAATTTAAAAGTTATAAAAATAAAAATACTCAACAAAAATTAAAAATAAGTTATCATTGGATTCATCTTTTAAGACGAATCCAACAAACTCAAAATCTCCAATTTTTGTTGGGTATTTTAATAATAATTTAAGTTTGTTTAAAAATCTAATTTTTTAATTACTCCTAAAATATTAATCAAACTTGTTTGAATTTTTTAGTCATTGAATATGATACTATGGTCTACTAACCATAAACCATTTAAGTCAAAATGATAAACATATTAAATGTTATTAACTTTTTAAGTTCAAATGGTTAATTTTAAGTAAATAATGAATTAAAAAAATCAAAGAAGTTATGGAAAATTATCAAAATAGATAAGAGCAGTTAATACAAATATTCAAATCATCTGAGTCTACTAGACCTTAAAATCATCTAATTAGGATTTAATATGCATTTAAGATCAAAATTAATTGGAATTCTTAAGGCTAACTATCAAAAATTCATAATAAATTAAATATTAAACTAAAAATCACTATTGATCCTCTTGTGAACTTAGCATTGAAGGAGGAGTTTAACAAAATTGATATTTGTGTGTTTCATTAAACATTTTAGGAGTAATTCAATTTTCATTATAAAAATAATAATTTATTAATTATTCCTAAGATGCACATTCAAATGACTTAAGATCTATATGAAAAGCTTGATATCCTAATATCTCTTTCCCATTAAATATTCAAGGTTTAAGGATCATTAAATCAAGTGGAATTAAATTTTAGCCATCATGCAACTATTTAATCTGAAATAAAAAAAAAGATACAAAATTAAGAAAAAAACTTAATTAACTTAGAACTTTTAAGTTGAACTATTAGACTATCTAAGATTAATTAAAGCAAAAAAAAAAATCATAAGATTCAAATCTTAATTAATTTAATTTAATCAAATTAAATTAATGAGATATAAAAAACTTAATAAACCATTAATTATAATTTAATTAAGAAATTAGATTGAATATTAAATAAACTTTGAATTAAAGATTAATTTAAAAACTTATAATGTAGTAAACCTTTAATTGAACATCAATTAGGTTGAGTTGAAGATTAATGATTATACCTTACTAAAATTATTTATTTAAACAAGTTAAGAAATAATGAACTTAAACTAAACACTGGATAAATAAATCAAATATTTAGCCAAATTTAAGCTAATTTAATTAAGTTATTTAAATAAATTAAACTAGTTTCAATTTAGGTTTTTAATATTTAATTTCATTTGATTTTGAGACTTCTTAATTTTTATAATTTTACTTCATAGGTACATGCCATTGTTATACCAGAGATTTGATTTATCAAGACATCCTTCAGACCAATAACCCTGCGATCTCGGGGGTCCAGACTATATAATTACTAGTTATGAAAATTTTTATTTTTTATTCTTTTAACTTCTTTTAGTCTTAAAATTAGTTTAATTTACCACGAGTGGCTTCAATTTAACTAATTTAATGATGTCTAATTTAATTTCTCTTTTAAGTGCATTTTATGTTAAGATGAAATTAAGTTTTCAAGAATATAGAATATAATAATTTCTACTTTGGGTGGAACCCATTCTATTCAGTATCATAAGCCCTAATATAATGAAATCTTTACCTTAAAGTGAGGATTCATTCTAAAGGGTTTATCTAAGATTTTATCCATCTTAATTAACCTCTTTTGTATTCCTTTAAATGACTTATTTTGATTTGAGTTTAATTTAATGAATACTTTATTTTATTTTTTGAAATTTTCTTTTAATTTCCATCTTCTTGCTACATCTTAATTTAGTTTGTTTCTTTAAAGCATGTTTTTTTTAGTCAAGTTCAATTAAGGATTTTTTATTAGAATTTGATTTGGATTGGTTTTCACTTTAAGTCTAATTCATTTATTCTAGTTTGAGTTTTATAATTTGATTTTGTTTAATTCATTTGATTAGATTCTTTAGATTTATTTGATTTGTATTATTCATTTAACTTAGATTAATTTGGTTTATTTATTACATTAGTGTATGTGTTATTGTAATTTACTTTGATTAGATTTAATTTTTATTTTAATTTTTTTATATAATATGTTTAATTTATTTAGATTTATTATATTGTTCTTATTATGGCTTTTGTTTTATAATTTTATTTTAATTCAATTCCTTATTCATTTAATTTTGGTTTTAGGTTAATTTTATTTGTTGGTTTATGTTTATTTTATGTTTATTATATATTTATTTTATGTGTAAGTTATGTTTAGTTCATGTTCATTGTATGTTTATTTTATGTTTATAATAGGTTTAGTAATTAAGATTAATGTTTTATATTTTAGTTTAGTTTTATTACTTAGATAATTCATTATATTTTAATTTCATAATGCATTGATTTATAAAATTTTAATCATATTCATATAATCATTTTATTAGCATTACATTATAAAGTTTTGGATTAGTTTCATTAGCTTGAACTTGTCATTCCATTCGTTGGTTTAGGTTAGTTCATTACAAGTTATGGGTTTAATTTTCTAAGGTTGAAATTATGTAAGTATAATTAATTTATTTGATTATATTTGTTAATGTTTAAGATTTTATTGTTCACTTAAGTTGACTGAGTTGAAAAGGTTAATATGTCAAAAAAATTTATATTTATATCTGAAATTTATTGCCTAACCTTAGTCCTACTTGGTTAAAAGATAATAATTTAATTGAATTTCATTCCCTTAATCACTTCATTAAGCTTCTTTAAATATATAATCAATAGAATTTTTTTAACATCAGAGGGTTAGAAAACTTCCTTTGAGTGGTCTAATGTTAATTGAAATGTTCTACGTTGATTTTGCAAAGGTTTATAATTTTTATAATTTTTTTATTTAATATTTTATATAAATTGACCTAGGGACTTGGAAATTCAATAACTTCCACTCTATAGGTCAATTATCCATGAACGTTTTATGGCAAATGGGATTCTTTGCCAATTTAAGTTTTCCAAAATATGATCTTGACTTGATTTATAATTTAAATTTAATTAAGGTTTTAATTATTTTGCTAAAATCTAAATTAAGCCTAAGTTAAGTAAGGCTAATTAAGGATTTCAATTTTCATATATTCTGCACTGGAAGATGCATCCATAAAGGGTTTAGTTGAAATTTTTAAAATTTTTGTTGATTTATTATGATTTTCTTAAGATTAGTTAATTAATTGCATTAATTAATCCAATTAATTAAATAACTATACTATTATAGGGTTCATTAGGTTCCAAAAAACATCAATGATGTATTTAAGTTCATTTTAATCTTTTATAAAGTTTTGAGTTATTTCCATAGGTTTTTTTAATTTATTTGTTCTATATTTAATTTATTTTTATTAAAATTAGGGTTTAGGATTGAAAATTTCATATCTATATATTTATTGTTCAAAATATTATGAAAAAGTCATCTAATGTGTATCTTAATCTTAATTTAAGTTTCCCAAAGTTTCAAATTAATTTAAACATTGATTTTTAACTAATTTGAGTTTGATAATTTTTATTCAAACTAAAATTACCCCAAAATTAGTTCATAGAATTTGGGGGTTTGGGTTTAGTGAATTTCTCTCACTCACAGAAATCCAAAGAACTGTATATGACAATTTTCTAATGTGTATTTTATTTCTTACAGTTTTTTTGAATTTTTTTGGCATTTTTAAATATTTATTTAATCCAAAAAAATTGGGAATTTCTGGTTTTAACTAGTGGTGCCATGCGACATCGATGTGGCACCACTTTATGCATGGTGGCCCTTGATTCAGCCACATGGGATCAACATGGTTCCTGTATCATTTTGATAATGCAAGCAGTTTCAATTCAGGTCATTTGATCTTCAATCGGATGGCTCAGATCATCTCGTGGATTCTTATCAGGATAAAAATCATAGCGTTCAACTAAATCAAGACTGTTCGTTCCTAACATAAGAAATGAATGGCGGAGATTATTTCTCCTTCAATGAGCCATCGATCGATTCAGTGTGATTTTTGGTGATCTGACTAGTGAAATCTCTCGATTTCATTTGCGAAACCATCAATGAATCGAATAGAAACCATCCATAGAGTTTGATCTCCCTTAATATAAAATCTATTTCAAAAAGCTCCAAAATTGAAAGCTTAGGAGGTCAGTTTAATGGCATACCTTATGGGCGGCAATCTCTAAATGTGGGGTTGATTTAATCGGCTTAGTGGTGTCTTGGTGAGGCTGTGGGAAGAAGGAATTGAATTCTCTCCTCGTGGATTGACCTATGGACCAAGCTTAGCCTATTTCCTAGTGGCTTTGGTCATTCTCCGACCTTTCGATTGTGAGGGGATCGGGGTATGTGTGCGCTTGACTTTGTTTGGATTAAGGAAGATGGAAGAATGCTCAATTAGGCATGGGATGATTTCTCTCTTATTTTTTCCATTAGTGGCTAAGAGCCTCTTCATGCCATTTGATTTTCCCAAGTTTGCTAACGTGATTATCCCCCCCCCCCCTCGGGTGGTCAATTGAATAAGAAGAGCCCAATGCTTTGAGGATGAGGTGGGAGGAAGAATCAAAGAGGGTATCATGAATTGGGAAAAGATTTGTTTTCACATCACTCTTCATTTCTCCATGTAGAATTCCCTTAGTTTAGATGCATTTGGACCTTCATAAACTTCATGATTTTGGCTACCATTCATCCTAAACTCATTTTAGAATGTATTTAAATGAGTTAGGATAGGATTAGTGGACGCTTTATGGTCAAATTCCCATCTTTCATCCAATTGGGTTTAGATTATTAAGTTTGGGTTCAATTATATTTAATTCATCCTTTATTATGTTTTAATTTGATTATTTACCCTAAGTTTTGAGTTGAATTTGCATTTCATTTCAATTTAACCCATTTAGGCCTAAATAGGTTAAGTTGAATTCAATTAGGTTCAAATAATCTAATTGGCTTAATTAAATTTTATTTAAAATCTAATCATGTTTAATTACATATATGGAGTGATTTAAAATGATTGACTTTAATTGGATTGAAGTAAATTTCAATTTTGACCCATTTGGTCCAAATTGGATTTAATGGGTTAAGTGGAGTTCATTTGGGTCAAATGACCAAATTGGTCAAATTAGACCCAATGATTGATTTGATTATGTTTGAAAATCATTTTCAAATAATTTTTAATAATCAATTGAGTTGATTTCAAGTTCATTTGGTTTTAAACTGAAAAAGACTCATTTAGGCCAATTTAGATCAAATGATCTAATTAGCCTAAATGAGGCCTAAATAAATTTAAATTCTCTAAATTAAAGTTTAAAAATGTTTATTCTATCTTTGAAATTTTTTGGAATGATTTCATATGGTCAATTTTTGATGGGTTGACCTTTGACTTGAAATGACCCATATAAGTCAAACCCATCTCAAGTTGACCATTATTTACCTTGATTTGAATTTGACTTTCTTTGATTTGATTTGAATTTGTTTTGATTTATTTGGATTTATTTTTATTTTATTTAAATTTATTTTAGATTTAATTAATTTTGAGCTCAAATAGGATAATTAAGTTAAACACCTTAATCACTTTGCTTTAAATTCAAATGAATTCAAGTTTCAAGTGAAATGTGTTTGATTAAATTTATTTTTGAGATTTGGGTTGAGTCTATCTTAACCCATTAAGTTAAATCAAACTTAAGGAGGATGCACTAGGTCACTAGAGGATGCACTAGGTCACTAGGTATAGTATTTTAAGTGCTTAATTAGGAGGCTCCTAATCTAGGATTAGGTTTCATAATTACTAATTTTAGAAATGATGTTAACTTCATCCAAAATTGAGGTCAATAAATGGACCCCTAATATGTGTAGTGGACTGACTAGAGTACATTACACATATTGGCATTGATTGAACTAGTCAGTACTACAAGCATAAGCTTGAAGGAGTTCAAAATTTATTTTAAAATTTAGAATTTTGATTTTAGATTTGCATTTTGGATTTTATTATGAAAGATAGGCATAAACATGCCTAAATTTATTTTAATTTGGAATGATTTAGTTATAAGAACTTGAATTCACTAAGTTCTAAGAAGAAAAGGGATGTCATTAGGAAAATATTCAATGAAGTATCTAATCCTAACACAATCATTGTAGTATGAGAAGATGCCTTCAAGGGACTTGCTCTTATCTAAGAATAATAGTCAAAGAGAATGCCAATATGGACACTTACTTCTGATCCAAACTACATGAAATTTTAACCAGGAAAAGATACCGCTAGGGGATTTACTCTTATATGGTTAGCTATTAGAAAGGGGTCTTTGAAGACTTGATTCTAACCGAAATAGCTAAGCCGGGGAGAATGGGCTTTAATAGCTTAATCTCAAACCTCAAGATTTTTAGTACTGGGTAGGGGTCACATGGATTAAATTCTTGGTCTAAATAGTCCATAGGAATTGGTCCTTTAATGGCTTATTTTCCCTCCTTAATTTCTTTTATTTTGTACTAGAAAAGAAGTCACAAGAATTTAAAACCTATTCAAATGAAGTTTAGCTAACAGGAAGGGGCCTTCAATGTTTAATTCCAATCTAAGTAGCTTGAAAAGGAAAGGAGTCATAATGACTTTATCTTAACCTTATAAGGATGCCTGCTAAAGGACTTTCTCCTTTATGATTGGTTATTAAGAAGATGTCTTCAATAGCTTAATTCCTTCTTGAGTAGCCGTAATGAGGAAAAGGTGTCTTTAATGATTTGATCCTAAACCTTAAGATTATAGCTAATAGGAGATAAGTTTTCATGACTTGTTCCTAACCTAAGTAGTCTATTTGATAAGAAAAGGGTCTTAATGACTTTATCCTAGCTTGCCTTTCAAAAAAAGGGCTTATTGAGGGACTTATTTCTATCAAATTAGCTATTAGGAACAGGCCTTTAATGGCTTAATCCAACCTAAATAGCTTAGGATGAGGAAAGGGGCCTTTGATGACTTGATCCTGAACCTCCATATTTTTTTTTTTTTTGACTATTAGGATAGGGGTCTTAATGACTTAATCCTAACCTAAGTAGTCTATATGACAAGGAAAGAGATCATGGTGACTTTATCTTAACCTTATCATTTTTAAAAAGATGCCTATTGTGGGATTTATTTCTATGTGATTAGCTATTAAGGTGGGGCCTTCAATGGCTTAATCCAACTTTGATAGCTAAAGAAGAGAAGGGGTCTATGACTTAATCTAATCCTTAAAAGTTTAGTTAATATGAAAGGGGTCTTCATGAAGTGTTCCTAACCTAAGTAGCTATTTGATAAGAAAGGGGTCTTAATGACTTTATCCTAGCTTGCCATTTGGATGGATGCTTTCTATGGGACATACACCAAACTTGTAGGTATGGTGCACAAAGTCTTACTCCATATTCAAGATATGCATAGGAAGGGAGCCATGAAGGGCTTGCTCCCAACATATAAGAAACAAGGAATGGTGCCTTGAAAGGCTTGCTCCAATCCAGTGGGAATGGTGCACAAAAGGTTACTCCAAATCCAATAAAGACATGAGAAGGGTGTTATGTAGGGCTTGCTCCTAACTTAAGGTATATAGGAAAGATTCCACAAAGGGTTTGTTCCTAATCTATGTATGATATGAGTGAGGAAAAGGGGTCTTTAGTAACTTAATTCCTAATCCTAAAAGTTTTTTGACTAATGTGCAAGGAATCACCTAAATTTTATTCGATTAATCAAACTAGTGAGAGGTGTTGGAAATGTTTTCTTCTATTTCTAGGTTTCATTGATGCTTCTTGCACATGAAGATGTTTGGTGAGGAAGGTTTCAAAGAGTTGGCATATATTTTTAAGAAAGGATTTTGGCACATTTTGGACTCAATGTTTAATATGCCAATGCCATAAAAATAGAATTTCATCATTTTTCTTTATTCACTTTTTTTTTAATCTCAAAGTTACATATGGGCATGCTATATGTCTAATCCATTTTAAGCAAGACATCATATGGTATTAACTTGATAATTTTACCTTTTGAGCTTGCATGTGACTTTCTAGTTCTTAAGTAGCATAAACCAAAGTCAGTCAATGCTTCTCAAATGAAATTTTTTCTATTGGTATGAATATGCAGCTTTTATGACATGTTCTTTATTTTCTTTATTGAGTTAAGTTAATCAAACCACAGTTGGTATATACTTTATTTTCTTATTTTGTTGAGATGAATATACAGCTTATAAGGCATTCTCTTAGATTCAATAAAGATCAAGAGATTCCTTTAAAGTTAGAGTTGATATAGTTTTCAAAGTCAATGAGAATCGAGGTAAGCAAACTCTTAGATTCTCGTAAAATATTTTTTATTCTTTTACCCCTAATCATTATAGGGTTTGGCGGGGTTGAATTGTTCAAGAAATTAAGATTTTCTTGATAAATTTGAAATAAATTTTCTTAAGTTGAATTTTTGTTCTTTAGAGGTTTCACCGAATGTTATTTCATATATGACTCTAATTAAATATTATTTGTTTATTATTTATTTATTTATTTTTGATCCTTCTAAATTTCACTACAAGTTCCTTGAAATTACCTCAAAGGTATGTTTTTAGGAATCTACATGTAGTGTTATAAGTATTTTCAAATCACAATAAATTTTCTTTTCTATTTTTTTTTTATCATTCATTCAATTTTTTAGCAAGATTTTCAATATAACACTTCACTTGATCAAAAGTTAGGTTATCAGAAATCTTTCTCAATACCCTTTGCTAAATTGACCCAATATTTTGAGACCTAATTATACGATTAAGTAATATAACATTTTTGTAAGGATTTTGACTGTCATATCATATGCTTTCAATTTTCTTTTCTAGAATTGTCTTGATTTGATAATATTCTGATAAGTCATCCTTAATAAGGATAATCTTATATATAAAAGCTATATTGATTTTAAAATAGAGTATGGGTAGTAGGAACCCAACTTCAAGATAAAGATTTATCCTAGTCTCAAGATTTAACACATGTGAATTTGGCCTTTTCTTTTTCTTTTTTTATTCATGTTGTGATGATGCTAGCCAACCAAGAAGAATGTTTTCTTCTAATGTAAGGCTATCATTGACTAGCTTTTAGTCTAGCAACATCTTTCTTTTCTTTTGAAGTTTAATCGTACACAACGAGGGACTTAGTTTAATGAAATGACATCAAGCCTAAGCTTATAAACCACTATATTTGGAGAATATTTTATTTCCAGATAAAGTAGTCTTTAAATTATAAGAATAACTTGATTAAGTCATCAATATCTGACTCATCAAAGAGTTAGATGATTGATATCAGTTGTAGACCAACTTTTATTTCTAAATTTAGTTTTCTTAAATGTTCAATTATGGATTTAAGCTTCTCTTCAAATTCTAGGGATGCATCCTGAACTTGAAGACTATATAGATCTTCAGACACAACTAAACATTATTCATTTAATATGTTAAAGTGCCTTTGAAGAGAAAGTCAAGTCCTTGACTATTTAACAATTCTCATATTATAATGGCTTTACAATATTGAATCTTAAACCAACTTTTGGTTTTAATTTCTGGAATGCTTCATATCTTTTCTTGCATAAGGCTCTTATCTATAGGACACTTGTAATGGGATCAAATTATACTCAATTGAATCTATGATAGACAAAGGATAAGGATTCTTGGAAAAGAAAATCCATTATCTCTTTGACATTTCTATTTTTAAAGTTTATGGCTATTTTAAAGATGAAGGAGTAAAATAAATTTATTTTATTTATTTATTTTTACCCCTACCAAAAAAAAAAACATTTTGTTAAGATTCTTTGACCTATCATGTGAGCGCGCACCAAACATGGCTAAAGTTGTGACGACGAAGTACCAGACATTTGATTATATATATATATAAGAGTCTAGAGTTAATGTACCCACATAATTGATAATTTGGGATTTCATCCTTTTGTTCTTAGATATTGTCCTTCCATGCCTTTTTTTTCTTTCTTTCTTTTATCAATATTTTAATAACATTTCAACTTGTAAAACATTACATTTGACATTTTTTGAAGA
Source organism: Cymbidium sinense (assembly GCA_021442155.1). Classification (NCBI taxonomy): domain Eukaryota; kingdom Viridiplantae; phylum Streptophyta; class Magnoliopsida; order Asparagales; family Orchidaceae; genus Cymbidium; species Cymbidium sinense. The sequence continues at coordinate 33,554,569 of CM038229.1, forward strand.
TACAATATTTACTAGGACATTGGACGCATTTGACTCTTTGTTTGAATGAAACATTTTACATACTCAATTCTTTCTTTATTTTGCATAAATTTCTTAATTGTTTTACTAAATACAAGAATTGGTTAGACTTATCAAATTTTAAACTTTTTATTGTTTTTGATTTTTTTCCTCCTTTTTTAGTGCCTTAATTTTACAAGACTAATAAAAGAAAAAAGCATTCTTGGGGACTCTAATTTCATGAATGCTTAATGAATTTGAATTTTCTTTCACAATGATGATTATTTTCTCTTTATTTTCTTTTTATCATTTCCATTCATTTTTTTTATTTAAGCTCGATAGGACCATACAAGAGTATTACATATGTTTCTGAATTCCTAAGATTCTTCTTTTATGTTTTAATTATTATCCTCAATCAACAATGTGATTGAGATTTAAGTTTTTCAAGGTAAGTAACTGAGACTTAAACTTTTTTTTAAATCTTTTCTTTTCTTGATTGAATCTACACAATACCATCTCATTAGGATTAGATTAGAATTGGGCCTCTGTATACTCACTTTCATAATTATTTATAATTAATGTTGACTGATGCACTGAGATCAACAAGCATTATGGAGATTTCTTTTTTGAATTTTCCACATTGACTAAGATGTTGATGAGTTCTTAGTAGTATATCTTCATCATAGAAGATAATCCTAGAACCTTCTTTAGTGGAATGCCACATCAGGAAGCCGCTTATAATTAAAGAAGGCAAATTACATAATTATGTCATGCCTTGATTAATGGTCATTTTCATTCATTTCATTTCATTTTCCTTCTATTTTTATATAGGGCATTATGATGGTTGATTTTGTAAGAAACTTCTCTAAGTTGGAAAAAAAGACCTCAATTAAAATTTTAAGATGAATGAAACTATATTATTCTCTTTTGTTTATGAACTAAGAAGGCAATTTCTTAATTTTTTTTTTATTGATAAATTGTGTAGCATTTTTTTTAGTGTCATTCGAGGTAGTTTGACTCCATCATTTTGAATTTAGTTTCAATAATTTTCCTTTAATATGATGGGTGGGAGGGTAGGTCCAACTCTATCCATAATAGCTCAATAAACCTTATGATTTCAATACCCCAACTCTTAAAGGGTTTGTCGGGTGTAGTACACTAAAAGGTTGATGTAACATTACACCATGTATTTGGCACCGATGACAATGACGTGCAAGTTTTATGCAGTCATTTGACATCGAAGGCCACTAATAACCAAGTCTTTTAATTTTAAATTATATTTTAGGTTCAGATTGGTGAGCAACACACAATCTAGAATATACTTCAGTCACAATCTTATGGGCTTCTTATTTTTCTAGATAACATAGAAATATTTGATCAAATGACCTATGGTACAACATATTATTAATCAAGGCATAAGATAAGGGCACATTTCTTAATTTGATTTGCTAATGACTTATCTTCAGGAAGCCTCCCCTTACTTAAATAGTCAATGAATAACTGCCTCTAGTTTCACCCTTCTTGACCTTCGGCAAGGGTGGCTATCCTTTGAATTTTTATTTTTTATTTATGTAATCTAAATCTATATGAGATATAATTTGTTGATTCTGGACTTCTATAAAATAGATTATTTTTTTGAGCATGTAATTTCTTTAGCAAGCTTAGCTAAAGCATTTGTTATTGAATTATCTTAGTGAGACATCCTATACAGAGTTACATATGGATTTTTTTCAAGTAGTTTTATTATATACTGATAATAATTAAAGAGCTTAGGGAACAAAACTTTATAGATTCCACTCACTTGATTGATAATTAATTGAAAATCCTCATAGATTTTTATATTTTCTTATCCATAAGGATTACTAGTTCTAATCCACTTATAAGAGCGGTTAAAACTAAAGTCTTCTTCATTAATTTGGGCTAATAAAGCCCCAAGTGATTTATCTATCAATCTACTAGAGATAGAATTTTTATATTTTCACTCTAAGAGATAGAAATATCACCATTAAGACCCAATCTTAAGGTCATGATTTTTTTAGAAGGATTGGAATTTTCATTAAATTTTATTTTTAGGATTTGTCCTTCAAATTAATTCAGGTCATTTATGAAATAATAATCATTCAATGGGAGAAGACTCCCATTAAGGAAATTGATTTAAATTTATAAGTTTAAATTTCATTATTTTAACTTTATGAGGAGAATCAAAATTCTCTTTCACTACCCACTCTTTTCTTTTATTGAATAGGAACAAAAGTGATTTCATTATGTCATCTTTGTTCACAATATATGTTCATCTTTCTCTTTTGACTCTCTTCTAAACTCTTAATGATTTAGGATTTTTAGAGGGTCTAAAAAAGGGTTACCTCCAAGTTACTCCATAGAACTAGGCCAATCAGCCTGAACAATTTAAAATTCTAGTAGACATATGGATATGAATCATAAAATGATTAAGATTAAAGATGAATTGCATTTATGAAAACTTCCTTCTATAAGCATATAAGGCTCACATTAATTCCTTAATCGACCTCTGCCTAGGGACAATAAGTCATTCTTTTGGAATCATTTTCCATACTTATCCCTCTTTTATAATTTTCTTTTGAGTTAATTCTTTTAGAAATACAATTCAAGCTTCAATCATAGTGGTAAAGGCAATATGTAAGACTATGCCCACTTCCTTTGATTTCTTAGATTTTCTTAAAATTTGAAAGAACTACTTCATTTCAGTATACATTCTCTGATGTTTACTGTCTTTGAATGTATAAGAACAAAAGTTATTAATTTAAATACCTGTCTTGATCACTTTAGCCTTTATATAAAAAAAAATAAAATCAAAGACAACTATAACTTTGAGATTTATTTTAAAAAATTTGATATAATTTTCAAAATCTTTGAATATAATATTTCTTTTCCACAATGGAATGATATCAAATCTATTTTGACCAGAATTAGCTCTGATAGAAATGACTTTATTTTCATTTATTTAGTTTCAAGAGGGTTGGTTATAGGACTCAGTTATTTAATTGTGATAAATAAAAGTTCTAGAACCTAAGTTAAGGATGTTGGATAAGCTCAATCAAGGATGAAATGGAGAGGTATCTAATGGAAAGAAAGGTAGTCCTAACCCATGAGTGGCACAAGTACACTGTTGATATATATAAATAAGAGCCCATTTTTAATGATGGAGAGAGGAACCATTCCCCAGTGGAGTCGCCAGAAAATATCTCTATGGGAAAAATTTGTGAGACCACATAATATTTAGGAATTTCTTATTTTGATGATCAAACTAATCATTAAAGAATAAACATATTATCCTAAAAGATAAATAAAAGTGTCCTATAATGGATTTGATCATTTAATAAAAGAGCCCTAAAGCTAATGAGTATTTAATATACGAGAGAGTTTTCCTTGAACTACATAAGGAAGTAGAGCAGGGTTTATTTTAAACTAGGTTCTTGGTTCCCTATAAGGGCAAGCCCCTATAATTAATTACATCTTAGGAATGAAGCATCTCTTTTCAAGAATACTCTCGATTAAAGAAATAGGCTATTATTTTTATGGATTTCTAAGCTAGTATTTAAAGGCAAATTATAATTTAAAATTTCAAAAGGGAATGATCCAAAGTGGAGGGTGTTCTTTTAGAAGCTAAACGAGATAAATTAAGAAATGCTTATTGATATTGGGATGCCTAGTAGGCATTTTAACTATCCTATCTTTTAACTTTAAATTTTAATATAATATAATATTGAGTTAACATTTTATTAAAAATCTAGGATTTAGATTCTATCAGTATAAGTCTATAGAAATACCTAGGGATGAAGACTTACTCCGAGGAGCATGCTTCAAAACCTAAGTATATATGTGCTTCTAATGCAAATCATAGGCTTGATCTAGTTCAACTTTTGAGAATTATCTATCATTCCTCTCATTTAATAGAATAAACCCATCTCTGACTCTATTAAACTTATAACCAGCATAGAAGGGCTGCCAGGTAACACCACATAAATTAATTTTAAATCCATAATGTCAAGTCTCATGAATGTAAGATGGATAAGCTGTTGCATTTTAGAAAAGAATCAAAGAATCTAGACTGACTCTCAAATCCTTAAGATCATGTTTGGGTATGAAATGATCCTAACTAATGCAACATATTTTAGCTTTTAAATATTTTTAACTCATAATTCATTTATGGCTTTAGTGTATGGATTTTATTCCTAATTGGCATGCAATTAATTATGGTCATGGGCCAAATCAAAAAGAGAAGACAAACTTCCCTAGGAAGGTGGTCATCCTTAAAGGTCAAATTCCCTTTATGTGTAATGGGTGAAGCACCCAATTCATGGAGTTAGAATAATATGCTAACATGATTCACAAAACCTAATTATTTCTAGTTGCTTTTAAGTTACCCCTAAGGCTTTAATTTATTTGAGAAGTTTTGAATTTCTTTATTTTTGTTTATGTTCTATAGATTTAGATTGGAGAAAAAAAATTTAGTTTTCTTAAGAGCCTAATGTCCAAGCTTTCATCACAGAAAACACAGAAATAAACCTAAAAAAGTAGGTTGATTTATTATGCCCCCAAAGTAAGTCTAGCTACTTTTAAATTAAAAGAACATGCCATTGTGACTGGGTACCACTATACAACCTAGAAGATAGAGAAAAATGGGCAGTTGAGCTATGCCCTTATATAGCCCAGTTTAGAACTACAAATCTATATCTATGGATCTTCCTCCAGGATCATCTCCTTCAAGGACCTCCATTGGGCATCACAGGAGACCTCTGCACCCATCTGCTAGAAGGGGCTCCTGTTATTCCTAGACTTGATAGATCCTAACCTAATTCTAAGCTGAAATTACATTTTAAAATTTTAAATGTCAGAAAATACAAACAATACACCAGTAGTTATATTTATAAACCTACAGGCTTAGCATTAGTTATTTATGAAGCCCACCTATCCTATTGGGCTATGCTTAGGGACTTAAGCATATCTACAAGAAAATAGTAATTATATATTATTTATTATGGTGGTCCCTTTTAGCACAGCCCGCTATAAAAGATAACATTAGTTGTATTTAATTTTTGATAACTTTTTGAATTTTCTAGTATGTTTAAATATTTATTTAATCCAAAAAATTAAGAATTTCTCATTTTAACTTGCAGTGCCATGCTGCACCTACGTGGCACTACTTTATGTGAGGCAGCCCTGGATTTAGCCATGTGGGAACAACATGGTTCCAATGTCATTTTAACAACGCAAATAGTTTTGATTCGGGTTGGCCGATCTTCGATCAGGTTGCTCAAATCATCCTGTGGATTATTAGAAGGATAAAAATCTTAGCATGCAACTAAATCAAGATCGTCCATTTCTAATAGAATAAATGAATGGCGGAGATGTTTCTCCTTCAATGGCTGTTAAAGCTGCGAGCTGTCGATCAATTCAGTGTGATTTCTAGTGATCTAACTAGTGAAATATCTCAATTTCAATTGCAAAACTACCATTGAATCAAACAGAAAGTATTTATACAATTTGATCTCTATTGAGATAAAATCTATTTTAAAAAGCTCCAAACTCGAATGTTTAGGAGGCCGGTATAATGGCATACCTCATGGGAAGTAATCACCATCAGTGTGCTTCATTCGATTAGCTTCGTCGTGTCCTAGCGAGATTGTGGGAAGGAGAAATTGAATTCTCTCTTCATGGATTGATTTATAAACCAAGCTTAGCTTATTTCCCTATGGCTTTCATCATTCTCCAGCCTCTCAGCTGTGATTGGATTATGGTTTATGTTCTCTCGACTTCATTTGGCTCAAGAAAGATAGGAATGCTCAATTGGGTATGAGATGATTTCTCTCTTATTTTCCCATTAGAGGTTGAGAGCCTCTTTATGCCATTTGATTTTCTTTAGTCAGCCAGGGAGATTACCCCCCTTGGAGGCTAGCTCCAAGAGGTGGTCAATTGAATGAGAAGAGTCAAATTCTATGAGTATGAGGTGGGAGGAAGAATCAAAAAGGGTATGATGGGTTGGGGAGAGATTTGTTTCCACATCACTCCTCATTTCTCAATGTGGAATTCCCTCATTTTGAATGCATTTGGACCATCATAAACTTTATGATTTTGGCTATCATTAATCTAAAACTCACTTTAGAATGTATTTAAGTGAGTTAGTATTGGATTAGTGAAGGCTTTATGGTCAAATCCCCACCTTTCATCCATTTGGGTTTGGTTTAATTCAAATGTATTTCTTTGATTAATTGCTATTGAGTTTGGGTTTAATTATATTTAATTCATCCTTTATCATGTTTTAATTTGATTATTTACCTTAGGTTTTGAGTTGAATTTGCATTTCATTTCAATTTAACCCATCTACTTAAATGGGTTAAGTTCCTTTCAATTTGGATTCAAATGACCCATTTGGTTTAATTGAATTTTATTTAGACTCCAATCATATTTAATTACATATATGGGATGACTTAGAATGATTGACTTTAATTGGTTTGAAGCTACCCATTTGACCCAATTTGGGTTTAATGGGTTAATTTGGGTTCATTTGGGTCAAATGACCAAATTGGTTAAACTAGACCCAAAGATTGATTGTATTATGTTTCATAATCATTTTCATATCATTTTAAATAACCAATTGAGTTGATTTCAATTTGATTTGGGTTTGAACCTAATAAGGCTCATTTAGACCCATTTAGATCAAATGATCTAATTAACCTAAATAAGGCCTAAATAAATTTAATTTGTTTTTAAATTCATGTTTAAAAATATTTATTCTATCATTTGAATAATTTGGAATGATTTCATTTAGTCAAATTTTGGTGGGTCAACTTTTGACTTACTGGGACCCACATAAGTCAAACCCAAGTCAAATGGGTTGACCATTGTTTACCTTGATTTTAATTTGACTTTCTTTGATTTGATTTGATTTTATTTGAATTTATTTTGATTTTGGTTGAATTTATTTTAGATTTAATTAATTTTGAGCTTAAATAGGGTAATTAGGTTAATCCCGTGCTTTAAACTCAAATGAATTCAAGTTTCAAGTGAAACGTGTTTGATTTAATTTATGTTTGAGATTTGGGTTGAGTCTACCTAAACACATTAGGTTAAATTAAACCTAAGGAGGATGCACTAGTGACTAAGTGTAGTGTTCTAAGTGCTTAATTAAGAGGCTGCTAATCTAGGATTATGTGCTCTAATTACTAATTTTTGAAGTGATGTTAACCTCATCCAAAAATGAGGTCAACAAATGGTAGACCAATTTTGTTCTTAACTAAGTTAAAACTTCTTTGTTGTCCAAAATCCTGAAATTACCCTTCTTAGCAAGTTAACCTACAAACAACCCAAAATGAACGTGAATAGAAAGCATTTTGTCGATCTTAAACTGATTGGAGAATGGCGCATTGGCCACTTGAAAAATAGATTTGTTGTGTCCAAACTTAATAATGAAAAAGATTTTAATGAATAAGTTTGAAGAAGAGATTGATAAGAGCTTCATTTGAAAAGCCAACTAAAAAATAGTTAACCAATTTTGTTCTTTACTGAGTTAAAACTTCTTTGTTATCCAAAATCTTGAAATTATCCTTACCGATAATTTAACCTACAAACAACCCAAAATGGAGATGAATAGAGAGCATTTTTGTCAATCTTAAATTGATTGGAGAATGGAGCATTGTCCTCTTAAACAATAGATGCATTGCCCTTAAACTTAATAACGAAAAAGATTATGCTAGAATCTTCATTAAAAAGTAGTACTACATAGATAATGTTTTAATGAAAGTCTAGAAATGGACACTAGCATTTTTGACTATAGTGTTAAACCACCTATTGTTCCCATTTAGATTAAATTCCCTAATCTCAAACTACACCTTTTCAATAAATAGGTTTTATATTTATAGGTTACCATCTTTGGGAAACCACTCAAACTAGATGTCCCCACTTACAATTTTCTCACATCTTCTATTGCATGTGTGTTGGTTAAGATGGACATAACCTCTCAATATGCTCAGGGAATTTGGATTGGCTCTCTCATTAATGGATATTGGCAATTCATGGAGATTGAGTAAAAGTATTATTATTATTCAAACAAATGTAGGATCAAAGGGACTCAACTTAAAATGCTAGTAAAATGATTAAAAAAGTTAAAGATAATAACTTAGCTAATTTGATCCAAGACAATTTTTCTTTTACAAGTAATCAAGTAAAGGTACATCTTAACAGTACCTATGACCCTACACCTAATGTTGAGAACACTACTATAAATAAGAGTGAGATTCCCACTCTTAATATAATTATTGAGAATATATTAAATGAAGATAATGAAGAGCATACTCAAATCATTCAAGATAATATTCCTAACTCACATTAAGTAGAAAGGTTAAAAAGAGAGGAAGAGCAATAAATTATGGTTCTAATTCAGCATATCCTTAAAACTTCTTAATGTAAGCTAATATTATTACCAACCTTGAGCAGCTTAATAATACAGTCAAAGAAATCAAGGATGACTGAAAAGTTTAGAAATCCAAGTTACATAAGAAAAAAAAAGATTAAGAGAACTGAAGTATGTCAACCTAACATCAGCTAAAAATATAGGGAGCTCATAATGTTCTAGAATTTTAGCCTCTTTTTATGACAAGCTTCCCACAAGAGTGGAAAATAGGAGCCTTTCCTACTTAAATGATTAACCTTTTGATTTGAGATATTAGATGCATTGCCAAACTTAATGACTTTAATAGATTAAACAAATATTATTAGGGTACACAAACTTGATATTTTTGCTATGCTTGAACCTATGGTGCACTAATAATCATTCATAATACTAACTTAATTATGACAACAAGGTACAATGAGGTCTAGCTACTTTGGAATGGTAACATTCAAGCTGATTTTTTAATTAATGATCCTCAATTTTATCATGTTCTCATTACAAGCAATAAATTTAGTATTCAAGCAACTATAGTCTATGAAGCTTTCTCTGATAAATTAAGAAGAAAGCTTTGCACAAGATTGTCACTATTAGCAATAGCACTTTGGGTAAATGGTACTTAGGAGATGATTTTAATTTGATAGCCTGCTCTATTAAGAGTAAAGGTGAAAGAAAAAAAATTGAAATAATACTATAATGATAAAAATTTCTAATGCTATCAATAATCCTAGTGTAGTAATTTAAGTATGAGGACACCACACAGATCATGAGGTTTCTTATTTCGATAATTGAATATGATATTAAAGATTAACATACTACCTTAAAAGATAAAAATATTACCCTATGATGGATTCAATCACATAATAAGGACTCTTAAGACTGATGAGTCTACAAGCATTAGAAATTATTTTCTTGCCTCATATGGATAAATTAAGATAAGGTTTATTTTACCTGGGTTGCAAGTTCCCTATTGGGGAAAGCTCTTGTAGTTAATTACATCATGAGAGAAGGAATTACCTAAGTATTAATTAAATTAGTCAGCTAATATCTTTATAAATTTTAAAGTTTATATCAAGATTACTAAATATGAAAGTCAAATGGGATGAATAAAATAAAAATAGTTCTTTTCAAATTTCAAACGAGAATAAGTAAGAAGTGATTTAATATTAATATTAAGTACATTAAATTATTCTATAATTGGGTTTTATATTTTTAAAAGTGAACTTTATTTTTATTTTATGTTGAAATTTTTATTAGAATGATAAGGCTTTGCTCCCATCAACACAAGACTATATAAATGCCTAAAAGGTGAGAATTTATTCTTGAAATAAAAGAAAAATAAGATGCTTCAAACCCTGTCTAAAAGTGCTTTTAGCACATCCAAAAGCTTAGACTAGTCTAAGAGTGAAAATTAAGACTTATGATTTACTTGCATTAGGGAATATAAACATATCCCAACACTTCTAGACTTAAAACCCATTTAGTTGGGCTGCTAGTTAACACTTTCTATAATTTAAAATCATATGGCCTGTTTCATAAAGTGTGAGATAGTTGGGAGGCTATGTTTTAATTTAAAATGGAATCTAGAAACCTAAACTCAAAACTTCATCTAATATTCTGATTGGTATAAATTGTTTCTAACTAATGCTATAATTTATAAGTTATATATATTTTTAAACAAATGATTCTTTTAGTATGCTTGGGAATTCAATCATGTCTAAATGCATATAATATTAAAAATAGTCATGGGATAATTCAATGTAGAAGGTATACTTCCGTAAGAAGGTGACCATCCTCACTGAATATATATTTCTTATGTGCAATGGATAAAGGGTGTAATTCAAGGAAAAAGGAAATACACATCATGGTTCTCACAACATAGGTTTCTAGTTATTTTTAATATTTATGCATAATAATTTAATTAGTTAAGGTTATGAGTTACATTTATATTTGGTTTGAGTTGAATAAGTTCTAGTTAGGTCAAAAATTTAATTTTTAAGAGCCTAATAAATTTCTAGGCATAAACAAACAACTAGCATAACATCATCATAAAAAAACCTAAAAAACATGTAATTTCTAATATGGAATACAAACATCACACCAAGTAATGAATTAATAAAATAAAAGGCCAATATGGCTGGGTTCCACTATACATTTCAAAAGAAAAAAAAGAAAATGAGTAGCCAAGTTTTGCTCTTATATATCCCAATCTAGAACTAAAAAAAATAGCCTATAGTGGCCATCATATCTTACACTTCTTAATGTAGATTTTTCATGCCTCCCTAATCTATGCTTTCTTGGGACTGCTTACCCTAAATTCATGGTTCTAACCTAGTTTTTCTTATAAATTAAATTTGAAATTCTAGAAAAAAAAGATGCTTAACTAAATCCTACAAAATAGAGCTTAGCTAAAATAGACATTTATACAAGTAATTATATTTTACACATTTGGCTTAGCACTAATATGTGCCAATCCCCTTTGTCCTAATGAGCTATGCTTAGAGGCTTAAGTAAGCACCTATAACCAAACTTATCAATTTTAAAATTATTATAGTAGCCTTTTTTAAGCAAAGCATCCTACATAATTCAATATTATGAGAAAATAAATTCTATCACCCAGTCTAAAATATTACACTACAAAATATGAAAATTTAATATATTATGAACACCGCCATTACCTAAGTTAGAATCAAATGCCTACAAACTAATATGCATGCAATACTTGGCAGATTTTGTTCTAGGCATTAATTTTAAATTTTAGTTCTTGGACAAGCTCTAATTTATTACCATTCTTTCTTACACCTAGCCTTAATAAGGTGGACACTTTACCAAAGGATGAAGCCCACCCTAATATTCTAAACAAAGTAATTTTTATAAATTTTTTATTAATTTAATTAATTGTATTTTATTTTAATTAACAATTAAGTTATGGGTTTTGGTTAATTTTCGTAAATTAAATTTAGGTTAAAGTTTCTTCAAAACTTTATGTATTATTTCTTATGGTTAATAAGGGACTTAAAGTTATTCTAGAAGTCTTTAATGATATTTTGGATTGATTATTATTATTTATTATTATTATTATTTTAATTATTTAATTATTTTAAGAGAAAAGTTTATAATTAATAATAAAAGAATTTTAAGATTTATTAAAAAGAATCTCTCCATAATAAGAGGGATGCTTTAAATATATTATTATTATTTTAAGGTTATTTAATATCAATTTAATATTTTGTTAGATGCAAAGTAGATAGGAAAGCACATTAGGCACATGTCAATTTTTAGGATCATTCATTATATCTTGGTCCTCTAAGAAACAAATTCTATAACTTTATCCACTGTTGAGGTTGAGTACATAGCTGTAGATAGTTGTGTTGTTCAGGTTCTTTAGTTAAAATAATAATTAAAAGATTTTAGAATTAAGCAAGATCATATTCTTATTTAGTATAACAACACTAGTGCCATTAATCTAACCAAAAATCATATCCAATGCTAATGGTCCAAGCATATAGAAATTAGGCACCATTTTATTAGGGATAATGTAATTAAAGGAGATATTAATATCAATTTCATTAGCACCGATTTATAAATTGCTGATATTTTTACAAAACATTTACTAGAAGAACATTTCTATACTTCAAGATGCATGCTTGGAATGTTAGATCCTAATATTTAAATTATAACTAGTTTGTTATTTTATTTTTTTATGTTGCCAAAAGGGGACAAGAGTTGTATGTTGGTTTACATTATGCATATATTTAGGAGGAACAATAGAGGGAGCATCATTATTTATCTTTTGTGCATAAATTATATTTGATAGAAGAGCATTTTTTTTCTTAAAACTATAATGAAAGGTAAATTTTCACCTTCATCAAAATCAATACCAAACATAAGTTTGTCATAATCAAAAAGAGGGAGATTGTTGGCTTAATAAGCCTCATGTTCAATCCTATTAAATATAATAATAACAAACGTATGCTTGGATATTCTAGTGTATGTGATAAGTGTTTCAGATAAATTTTAAAGATATGCAAGATTATTAATTACATATTTAATACATCTCATATATATGCTTAATGCAAATTTCATGTATGGACGAATGAAACTAGATGAAGATGAATAGCTTGGAGCACAACATATAATATTTAAGCTTTTATGCATTTAGAACAATGTTAGAGATCCATATGAGTTCATTGGCTTGAATTTAATTATTGCAATTTAACATATTATTTTAATTTATTTTAATCATTGATAATGAGCTTAATTTATATAAATAAATCAATCTTATTTAATTTTAATTTAACTTTATAATTTTAGAAAAAATTATATGTTTCATACATAACATTTAAATTATTAAAATAATAAATTATAATTATTTATGATTATTGAGTATAACTAATTTATATATTTAATATAATTAAAATTTTCAATTTAATTTAAAATTTTTATGATAACTAACATAAGTATGATCATATCTAAATTATATCATAATTTCTAAATGTCATATTTTAAAATTAACAAAAATACATGAAAATTAGTATTTTAGCAAACGTCATTTTATAATCAAGGAATTTCAATATGATGTCATCTTCAATGGATTCCTTGGATTTTGTATTTCAATTAGATAGTTTACATGACCCAATTTTGAGTATAATTGAATTTATTATGAATGTTCAGACATTAGTTGATTTTAATATTGAATGCATGCTACATGTTTTGAATATATTAAGAGCCATCTTTGTTTGTTTTTGACTTTCCCATGTGTCTAGCTATTTTCTAACTATTTGAATTTGATATATATATTTAATATAAATCTTTTTATTAAATATTATATTAGCATATGATAAATTCATGTTAGAATAATATTTTTTTTGTAATGATTTAAAATAACATTCTTACTTATAAATGGACCTCATTCTCTTCATGAAATGGTTGCTCTTTAAAATTCAAAAATGCTCTAGCAAATCTAAGAAAAAACTTATTAGATTTGCCTTTCAAGTGTTCTCCAAATATTGCAACATCGAATCCTTGATTAGGATGCTCCAAGGTCTTCGACTAGGAAAGCTTTCTCAAATTACTTAAGTTTATTTTCTCGATCATAATCTCTTTTAGTTGTTCATACTATTTTCACCATATTTTTGTTTTTTTTTTAAATATTTACTTTTTGGTGGATTAATCTTTCAACTTCAAAGTTTAAGTTTTTCACATCAGAGTTTCTTTAAACATTTTTTTTGTTAAAAACTATTGTAATAGTTTAATAGATTTATTTCATCTTACTAAAATGTTTAGCTTCCTACAAATATCTTTTAGCTTTTTAAAATATCCATTTATTAGTCTTATTTGAAAGATTATTTATCCTTAGATCTATTTTAGAAGTGTATTTTAAATATTTAAAATAAATTTATTATGCTGAAAATACTTTCATATTTGTTATATCTCTCTTTTTAATTAAAAGCTTACATAGTTTACTTAGAACTATCTTAGACTAATTATTTTTAAGTATTTTATGGCCATTTGCATTAATTTGAAGTGCCATTTTGATTAAAATAAAATATTTTTTTTTTCTAGAATTTTAAAGTATGTGCTAGATCACTATATATTAAGTTTCTTTATCAAAATATAATTTATCAAAATTTAAATTATTTTTTTTGGCACTTGTCATTTCATTCCAAAAAATTTCCTTTGTTTAAATAATTTTTATCATGCTAAATTGTAATAAGATATACTATTTTTATTCTTTCATAATTTATAAAAAAAATTTGAGTGGAAAGTTAATCATTATTACACTATTATATTCATAGTAGTTATAGTTTCTCTTAAACTTAAAATTATTCTTAGTTGAAATTTATTTTATTATTCAATAGACTATTATGAATTCATTTTAAAATTATTTTTATATTAGTCTATAAATTGTAATAACATAAACATCTTAGTAAGATCAATTTAAGATATTTATTTTATCATTTCTTATCAAAATTAAGTAAGCATTCTATCTTGTCAAATTTATAAATTGTAAAGAAATCATTTACAAGTTGTTAGTTTACTTTTTGAATTGGATATATGAAATATATATTTTATCAAAATTTATTATTTTGAATTTGTTTTTCTTGCTTTAAAATTTTTATTGGAGTTGTACTCGCGCCTTTGTAGGAGATTATGTGTTATTATAGGAGTTTTACTCGCCCCATTATAGGAGAGTATGATTTGTAAGCTATTTAGTGTTTATTGGATTTCTAACCAGGGTGGATAGGCATGGATGTAGGCCATTTTTGGGGTTTGGCTAAACCACATAAAAGTTGTATGCATATTGTCTCTTTTTACTTCACTGTACTTTATTTTTGGTACAATGTGAATTATAGCTTGCTATTAATAAATAAAAAATTAATTTTCTACTAAAAGTTAAATTTTGAGATTTAGCTTCTAAATTTTTAAATAATACCCAATTCACCCCTCCTTTTGGGTGCCTTAGTAACTCACAATGGGGTTCCTTGCAAATTTCATTTCTAAAAAATTTTGTCATGATCACAAATGTGTTTTTAGAATAATTAAATTTTTAGTGCTTTCAATCAAACTCAAATTAGGCCAAAAATGATGAGAATTAATTAGTTCAAAAATGTTGAGGATCACATTAATCTTAAGATGCCTCCATGTTGAATAAGATTCTTAAAGGTTAACCTAAACTTAGGATTAGTAAAACATTTAACAAATTATTCACTAAAGGAACTAAACTATAAAAATGTACTTTTAGAAAACAACCTAAGGTAGGGATGAAGGTGGTTAAGAATCTTTCTTGTCTTTTCAACACTTAGATGCTAAGTGTAAATCAAATAAAATAAAAAAAATTCAAATTAAAACTCACTAATCTTCTAAACAACTTGAAATGAAATCTGCCTTCATGTTAACTTAAACAATTTCAAACCTTAAAAAATCATAATTCAGAAGCCTAGCTATGACATACCACATAAAGTCTAAGCACACACATTAGAATGTTAAGTCACCACTTCTAGCTTTAGGTTTGGATGTTGTATGTGATGATGATGTATTTTGTTTTATGATGTAATGTTTTAGACTGGAAGTTAGGGATGTGGATCGTAGACTAGATGTTAGATTGTTGATAGCCTAATTTTATTTTCTGTAGGGGATTGTGCTTAAAAGGATGCCAAAAAATAAATATAAATGTTCTATTTATAGGTTACTTATGCCCCTAAGCATAATCCATATTAGGATAGGTGGACCTGCTTACCCATGTGCAGGGTGCTAAGTCCAAATTATAAAATATAACTGCTTGGGTTTATTTGTATGTTTAACTAACATCCACTTTGCAGGTGTAGTCAGAATTAGTTTTCCATAAAATGTAATTTTACAATAGAAATTAGGATTAGTGTTATGCGGATTAGGATAAGAAGTGGCTAGAAAGCTTAGTCCTAGGGTGCCCTGTGAGTCCTTAGAGCAAATCAAATCAAAAGAAAGAGAAAAGAAGAAGTGGAGAATGAGTACCCCCATAGTATGTATTCAATTCTAAATTGTAATATTATTTTATAATTTTGAGTTGTATGAGGGTAGAGCTCGGCTACCCATCTTTTATTCTTTTTAGGGGTGTACGACGGTACCCGGATGCATCGGCCTCCTATTCTTTCATAGTAGTCTATAAAAATAACTATTATTTTGTTTAGTTTGTGCAATAGAGCAACATGATTTTCATATTTTCTTCATGATTGAAGGTTGAATGTGTGGCCTGGATGTGGTAGGCTCTTAGGACAAAATTAATTTTTCCACCCAATTAACAACTCATTACTAAATTTTAAATAACTTTCAACCTTATTCTAAAGCCTAGGATATAATTGAGATAACTAAAAGATTTAGCAACCCCTTAGTTGTATGTTGTATGTCTCACATCATGCATGTCATATTATACCACTATTACAAAAAAAGGGCCTCCATTTCAGAACATTAGGGACCGCTTGACCTATGAGAGCAACCCTTATGATGGAGCTTCACTCTCTTTCTATTTTGATTTGGCCAATGACCAAATTTCATCATGCATTTAGACATAAGAAATCCCAATGCCTTTGTCCAAAACATTGTGTCAAAATTACATAAAAAATTATAAAAATGTTGCATTTTAGACTAAGTCATATACTCATGCCAGTCATGATCTACTCTCCTAGGAAGTGAGTTTAAGACTCTAGTTTCTTTCAAAACTAAATAACAGCTTAAACCATCTTGTACAATTTCATAAGATCAGGCTACAAGGTTTTGAATCATAGGAAGTGTTAGCTAGTGGCCACTCCAGGAAGTTATAAGTCTAGGGGTCTGGACGATTAGCTCTCTCTTGTGGAGGTAAATCGTTATGTCCCCATTTCGATTAGATTTTGGTTATACTTTTAGCTTGTATTAAAGCTTCCTAATTTTAGGATCCGAGGTTGCTACTTTCCTTTGGGCTACGAGCATAAATCCTCACCTCTTAGGCATTTCCACAATCTTGTGTTGATGGATTATAAGCCTTAACAATCTAATAAAATTTTAACTCAAACAAAGTAAATCTTCTCACTTTCAAATATATAAAGCCTCACCATAGGATAGGTCAGATTGCTCATTAGGCTTCCTAGTATCATGAGCATTTTTTACTTATTCTCCTTTGGATTCCAAAACTAGTCTTCCAATTGAATAATCACATTTGATTTTCTAAAATGACTAATCCTTTGATAGTCTTAACCATGAAATCATTGGAGATAATAATTGACTACTTTAATCAAGAGTGTTCTTAGGAAATGTCATTTCATAGGATAAAATTAACTATGGAGGCTTGCCTCCATAGGGAGCTAAAGAACCCGACATAAAATAAACCCTGCTTTACTTTTCCATCTAAAGTATGGGAAGAATCTCTGGTATATACGAAGACCCATCATGCCTTAAAAGTCCTTATTAGGTGATTAGTTCCATTATAGAGTGATATTTCTATCTTTCGAGATAGTACATTGTACCTTAATGTCATACTTGATCACTTTAATAAGTTTCCCTTAAGATCTATGTGGTGTCCACCCGACGTATCTGAAAATAAACACCACAGCTTTTTCTTGCAACACCACTAGGGATGGCTCCTCTCTCCATCTTTAGTAGTCAATTATTGTCTCCAAGAATTGATAGTGGACTTATATTTTATATAAGTCTGAGACTCTCTTTCTTTCGGTTGACACTTTGCTTATTTTATACTTAGGCAAAGGTAGCTAACATCCTTTAGGTTTTAGGACCTTACTCACAGTTGGTCTTAAAACCCTTACTGGGTCCCCCAATAGGTAAAAATAAATTAATTGATTAAAGTAGAATAACCAAACATCAATCAAATAAAATTAAAAACCTCTTACCACTAGCTTGGTGAAGTAATGTTCATCCAATATTCAACAAATTTCAATGAAATCCAAAGCAAAAATAAAGAAAAATCTTTTCCAAAATTCCAAACTTTTCAAACAAAATTAATGAACCCCCCTCCAATTAAGATAATCAAAAATTTATTAAATGAGGGTCCTCAGTCAAAATCAAAATCAATCAAGCCACAACAACAAGCAAAAAATAAAGATCCTTCCTTCAAAAATTTCAAAATATTTTCAAACAAAGTTAACCAATTCCATTTGACATAACCAAATTTGTTAAATGAGAGTACCCCGTTAAAAAAATCAAAGCCAAATCAAATACAAACAATAACCACAAACAAAAGATTCTTCCTCAAAATTTTTAGTATCCTTCCAAAATAATTGAACCCCATTTAGCATAATCAAATTTGTTGAATGAGGATTCTAATTTAAATCCAAAATCAAACAACAACAAATCTAAAGCAAAAAGAAAATATCTCTTTAAAAATCTCCAAAATCCCTCCAACATTAATCGAACCCCATTTAACATAATCAAATTTGTTGAATGAGAGTTCCAATTCAAAATAAAAATCAATAATTGAAGTCAACATCAAAGCAGAGTCTAATCATTCTCTTTCAATAATGTAGCAGATATTCTAGCCCTTATCTTCCATCTTCTTCATCTAATCAGTTTCCACCATGTCTTCTGGCAAGCTGATATTTTCTTTCTGATCTGGTGTGGATTTGGCCCTAGATTAAGCTGTATTCACTGATGCCCCTATCATTAAGATTGGACTTGGCATTGAGAACTTTAAAAGTCACATGTGAGGGACCAGCCCTCACTAGTGTCAGTAGAGAGAAGGTATTAGGTAAGAAGCCACTCCTATAGTTTGACCTACAGTCCAACTCTGAGTTCCTCTCTCTGAAGAGGAAGGTTGTAGAGGTTGCCCTGCCACTAGTGCTAGTTCAATCAATTGCCCCTATTATAGTTTTAGCATGGGCTAATACTACCTCTATGATTTCCCCTACTCTAAAGTGGAAGGAAATCTTGGCTTCTGAGATAGTACCCTCACCTTTAAGGTTAGTTCTACTTCCTGTCCTGCTCCACTCACAAAAACACAACACCATAATAAGAACCACAAAAGAAAAAGTCATTACGAGCATGTGGCCAAGGAAGTAGATGAAGCCTCCCATGTTACTGAGGAGGGTTCCCCTTATGAGACCTCTCCACTCTTGGGTGGAAATAGGTTTCACCCCCTTTCAGCTTTAGAGGGAGAGAAGGATTACCGCATTACCCCACCACTTATAGAGTAAGAGACACCAACAAGGGAGAGGAGGAGGCCTTATGCTGGTCTATGGTATGTGCTTCATAGAGTTGGGAGAGCCCATACATGCTCAGAGTCTGGTACTTTGCATGATCTGAGGAGACTGATCCCTTGAAGTGTTAGGGATCAGATTCACTGAGAGAGGGCCATTAAGGCTAAGGTGACTACCCAAGAAAGTAAGAGAGAGAGAGAGGAAGAGGTTTGCCAGGCAGTCCGCTGCCTCCACTTTGATTGATTTTTTTGATCGACAGACTGATAGAGTTGATCATTCTAACCACATTATTCTTATCAGTATAACTAGTTATAGGAGAAGATCTTTGGTGGAAAGAGAGCTAGTGTCCCCACCATTACACCGCTCCACTCATTGTTCACCTTCACTAGTCTAGGTTCCACCATCTGTAGTCCCCACCAAGTTCCACAAGCCCCCATCTGGAGAGAGAGCTTCTTGTTTTGTAATCCATCTATGACAAAGGATCCCACTCCATCTACTCCACCTATTGAGGTAAGGTCGAGCTCCCCTGCTTGACCTTCCATCCCAACAGTGGTGAAGAAAGAGTGGACCTAAGAGTGTCGTGGTCGCTCCACCACCATAAAAGTTAGAGGAGGAGAAGGGAGGGGATACCGAGGTAGCCACAATGATTATTGAGTTAGTTAGGAAGAGTACTCAGCTAGTGCAGAGTATTTAGTGCTAGCTTTCACAGATATCTATCCAGTAGTCAGTCATCAACCATCATATGTGCCAGTAATGCTAGATCAGGTAGATGATTGGTCTTTGGATGACATTCTAGAGGAATTTAATGTTCAATACTCCAATGGTTTTGTGTCACAATCCTTCAAGATTTTTTATGGTAGTGGGAAAGGCAGCACTTAGCACACTTTAGAGCCAATTGTTGCAATGCTAGTGGTAGTGACATAGTTCTTTTCTAGTTATTTGTTAGTAGCCTATTAGGGGTAACATTTGATTGGTATGCCAAACTGCCCAACGGTTCGGTGATGACCTTTATAGAGTTAAAGCATCTATTTATCAAGAGATTTATAGAAGCTCAATAAAGGGTAACTATTGGGGACCTCATTGTAAAGAAGCAAAAGCCAAACGAGTCCCTTGTTGATTTTATTCTTAGATTGTGCAACCTGAGTATGAAATATGAACCATAGCTACAAGAGCAACATGCCATTGAGATTCTACTTAAGGATATCCATGGCCTAGTCACTTTCATGATTAAGGGCTTCACCATAAATTCATTTGAGAAGTTAATTAGCAAGGAGGTTAACCTACAATAGGAAGTGTGGTGTTTATTTTTTGATGTGAGAGATGTTGGACACCACGTAGATCTGCAGGTGTACTTATTTGAGGGATAGGGTATGACATTAATGAATGATGTACTATCTTGGGAGACAGAAGTCACCATCCTATAAAGGACCTAATCACCTAATAAGGACTCCTAGAGATAATGAGTCTTTGAATGTACCAGAGATTTTTCCCCTACTATACATGGAAAAGTGAAGTAGGGTTTATTTTAAGTTGGGTTTGTTAAGTTCCCTATGTAGGTAAGTCCTCATAGTTAATTACATCCTAAGGAATGAGATTTTTTTGGAATACTCTCGATTAAGGTAAATTATCAATGTATCCAAAGATTTCAAAGATAGGATTATCAATCAATTGGTGATTTTTTAAAAATCAAGTGGGATTGATCAAAAGGTGGGAGTTATTATCAAAACTAAAGGGAGATGAGTAGGGGATACTCATGATACTAGAAAACCTAGTGAGCCTCCCAAACTATCCTATGGTTGGGCTTTATATTCTTGAAATTGAGGAAAATTATATATTTGAATTGAATTTTTATTAAAAATCTAGGGCTTGCAATTCTATAATACAAGATTGTAGAAATGCCTAAGAGGTGAGGATTTATGCTTGTAGAAAGTAAAGGAAAATAGAGATCTCATATCCAAAATCTACAAAGTTTTGGCAAGGGCCAAAGCACGACTTAAATCTAAAGCAAAAATGGGTATATGGTTTATCTCCACAAGAGAGAATAAACCACCAACTGTTGGACTTACAACTGCCTAGGGGTGGTTGCTAACTAACTCCTCTTATAATTTTAAATACATGTAGGCAAGTCTTATGCTTTACAAGATAGCTAAGATGTTGTTTATTTAGAAAGGAGACTAAGTCCTTAAACTCACTCCCTGAGAGACTAGATCATAAAGGGTATGAATTCATGACTTAATCTAATGCAAATTTTGTCAAATTTTATTTTGATTTTTGGACATTTTTATTTGACATAGGCTATGGGATTTTATATGCCTAATGCATGAGAAAATTGGTTATGGACAAAATCATAAAGACAGAGGTGTGTTTCCACCATGGATATCAAAGTTCAAGTCATTTTCTCTAGCAAAGATGGAAGCCCTCCATTGGCAAGAGTGGGAAAATATGATTTATGCATGATATGAGGATACAACATAGCTAAGAGGTTGCTAAATCTTTTATTATTTTGATTTATGTCCTAGGCTTTATGTAAGGTTATGAATTATTCAGTTTAATTTTGATTGGATGGAAAATTTATTTTTCCCTAAGAGCCGAATCACATCCAGGCCATTCAACAACCATCAAATAATTAATAAACTAGGAAAATTATGTCATCCTAATTGCACAATCATAAACAAAATATCAATCAATTTATAAAATTAGCACAAAAGATTAAGAGGCTGATGTGGTTAGGTTCCACCGCACAACCCGAAAAGAAAATGGGTAGCCAAGATCTACCCTTATACAACCTGGATTACAAATGAATAATTATAATTATAAAATGACAAGTGTTATGGGAGTCTTCATTCTTCATCCTCAATTCTTTACTCCTTGTCTTTCATTTCTTCATCTTTAATTGGCTCCATTTCTTTCTTTCTTTTGGTTAGACTTGGGATGTGGTTTGCTCCAAGGCTTCACATGGTACATAAGAGATAGTCTTATAATCAATATTCACCTTAGTCCCCATAACACTTATCTTTATCCTAAAGCAAAAGTTACATTAAAAAGATGGAAAATTAATATAGCTACACCTGCAAAATAAATATTAGCTAAATACACCATACAACTCAAGTAATTATAGGAATAATTTAGACTTAGCACCCCACACATGGGTAACCAAGTCCACCTGCCCTAGTTTAGATTATGCTTAGGGGTATAAGCAACCTGCATGGCAAAAGTATTCATATTTCTATTACAGTGCCCCATAAGCACAATCCCCTACAGAAGACATGATTAGGCTAAAATCTCCCTATCATCTAGTCTACGCACATACACCCTAACATCCAATCTAAAACATTACATCACAAAATAAAATTAGGCATCAACCAATACACCTCCCTAATATAGAGCTAAGTGGTGACTTAGCCTAATGTGTGTGCCATTTAAGGCTTGTATGGCATGTTCTAGCTAGGCTTTAAAGTTTGAAATTTTCTAAGTGAGAGAGGTTTAATTTAGATGGTGGTTTCAATTTAAGTGATTTAGTTGAATTGTCAATTTTAGTTGATAATTTTATTTGGTTTGAATGAGCCTACACTTAGTGACTAAATGTTATGAAGAGAAGAAAAGAGAGGAGAACTCTTTTGCATCCCTATCTTAAAGCATTTCTAAGTTAGACTCATTAATGAATTTCCTTTGGTGAATGATTTATTATGTATTTTTAATTAACCCTAAGTTTAGATTTACTTTAAATAGCCCTATTCAAAAAGAAAGGTCTCTTGGGATTAGTTAGGGTGGATTACTATAACATAACACACACCCATTTATTTCTTTCCACCATGTATACCATTCACATGAATAATCCTAAGCATAGCTATACATGCAATACAAATCTTAGCACACTTTGATGATGAATGCAAAGAGATGTGGTTTAAAAAAATTGAATATTCCATTAATGCATGTTTTTGTTATATAAAAAAGAGGGACTCTTTTATCCATTAGCTAAATGCACATTCACATGTATAAAAGTTATAAGTGAGTACGGCACCATTATTTTCTACACTAGGGGCATAAGGTACAAGACCTACTTGGGGCTACTTAATGCCTCGCAGCCCTGGGATGTCCAAACTGATATACCACTTTTCTTAGATACATGTAGATGTACAAAAGAAACTTAATGGTTGAAGAATCATGCAAAAGATTATGTTTGATTTGGTTGTAAGATTTACATGTGTAATATGAAGGTGTTTCCTAAATCTTAATATAAAGATGCAGCAAAATAGATTTAGGCAATTGCTGTATTCTTTTCAAATAAATTATACACATGCAAATCCTATGTAAATCCATAGTAAGAGAAGGAAAGAGAACTTCATAATACACAACCTATGCTATCATCACATGCAAGCTTCTAATTATTCATAGTTAGCCTCACTCTATTTATAATATTTGATTTATAAGTTTTGAAAAATAATTTTTGGTTTAATAATGATAATAGCCACTCATATTCTTAATTTTAGTGAACATATACAATTTGACATAAAAGGAAACATTTTTTTAATTAATTTTTAAAAGAAATGAATGCATGATTTTATATGGAAAATAATATTTAACATGATTGGAAAGAAATAAAGGAATGTAAGCATATGACTTCATTCACCCTAATTAATTACTAAGGACAATCCTATAAAATAAGATCATTTAAAATGAATCAAAATTCTTTAAGGTGATTTTTATTTTTTGAATTTGATTTGACTTAGGAAATGTAAGAAAGGTTTGCTAATCCTAACTCATTCCCCCATGTGTGAATTGATTTGGTTTAATTTAGAATAATTAGGTTGATTTTATATTTTGATTAGGATAAGGTATGAATTAAATCTATTAATTATCCCTTACCTATACAACTTTAACATAATTATCCAAGTAATTATGAGCCAACATATGATATGCAACCATATGAAAATTAAATCATTAATGCACTTAAGAAATAAAGGGGACTAATGTAATTGGCTCACAATTATTGGTTAATTAAGCTAAAGGGTTTAATTAGATACTTTTATAACCCTTCTACACATGTAATTTGATTATAATTTTCTTTGGAATCCTCTTAGGTTATTAAGAATTTACCTAAGAATTGAGTGATTTAGTTCTGGAGTGATTTAGTTTTGAGTTTGATTAATTAAACTATTTAATAAAGTTATTAAATCATTAATTAATTACAAATTGGTTAAGTGTTATCCAAATGAAAGAGACTTAGGGGAAAAGATTAGAAAATAAGTCCTAATCTCATTCCCTAAGTCCATTCACGATTTCATGATGATTAGTAAGCTTAATTAATGAATTTATTACTATTTAACATGTTAATTAATCATTTAATTAATTAAGAAAGTGATTAAGGATGAAATAAGAAATTCTTATAATTAATCAAGCAATAAATTCCAAGAAAATCATGGGAAGCATAGGTCATCCCACTAATTAATCTGAAAAAGTTTGGGATTAATTGCTGGATTAATTAGACAGTAATTAGCTTAATTACATTTTTAATAAAACCTAAATTGAGTTAAAAAATAAATATTTAAAGTAATTTATTTTTTTTCTATTATTCTCCTCTGATTTATCTTTAAAATGTGTGTTTATTTGTTTTTTTTTTTGGATTTTTCTACAATTAGTTATGAATTTTGGAAATTTCACCATTAAAATTGGATTAATTTGGCTAATTAACCCCTAATCCTGTTGGGCCACATGGCGGCTGACGTGACGCGCTTTCCACGTGGCATGATGAGATATGTTATTTAAGTTGTCACATCATCAGCTGAGTCAGCTGGCGGCAGACGCATCTTCTCTACGGGCCATTCGATCTAAGATTGGATGACCAAGATTAATTTTGCAGTTTTGGCTTAGAATCACAGTGGATCAGGTGTGATCTAATCAGGACTGTCTAATCCAATCACGTGGAATGGACGGTCCATGATCTATCTTCTCCCGAGCAATGAGAGACGGATGTCGTCCGTCCATCGTAGCTCGATTCGAGCTCACCCAAGCTCGAATGGAGCTCAAATTCATCCCACACCTTTGGGGATGCACAAGAAAAACATCTAATGGTGGAGATCACATGACTTCACACTTTCCTTCATAAAGGACCAAGAAAAATTTATCCTATGGTCAATTTCAATGGCATACCTCACCGGAGCCTATCGTTGATGCTTCCAATGATGGAGGTAGCTTCGTCAAGTAGAGATAAAGCCCTATTGAAGGAATCCAACTTTGGTTTGAAGTAGTTTGCTCAGTTGACCAAGTACTCCTTCAATAGTGATCGACCTTAATCGAAATGGTGCTTTCGTGGCCTGGAGACTTGGAAAATGATTCAATTGAGCTTAGCGACATCAAAGGATGGTGTATGCAAGGTTAATTTGATTTTGGTTGGGAATTGAGTGAGTTGGATTTGGAATTTACCTCCCCTATTTTAGCTTTCAGTAAAACCAAAATTGGGAATTGGGGGATCTCGGGAAAGGCTTGGAAAAATTTGGGGAGGCTTTGATTCAACCTCTCTAGCTCTAAGGAAATGATTGCTTGTGGTTTGAGTGGGAATGAGAGAGGGTATATCCCTCCTTGGATCATATGGTGAGATGCTAATTTGCCATTTGTGATCAATGGCATGGATTGGAAGCACTGTTGAGCTACAAAACACCCCACATGTGTTGGTTTGGGTAGTGGTGTGAAGGAGAGTGGATGCCCATGTGCTAGGTGAGTGCATTTGGTGATCCAAGTGTTCAAATGCCATTGAGGAGGTCAATTTGGGCTTGCCTTGGGTCATGGACTACCCAAGTTCATTGGGTCATGTTCACCACCTCCCTTGGTGCCCATGTGGACCAATAGAAGGATGCTAAACGACCTTGAAAAAGAAATGACCAAATTCCAAGTGAATTTGGTCATAGGATACCCTTTGACCTAAGGGCAAAGTGGTCATTTTGCCATGATTTTTATTTGATGAGATTTGAAATGATTCAAAAATGGGTTGGGCAAAATTTCAAGTAATTTGGAGTTCATTTGATTTTATTTGGCTCAATTTGACCCATTTAGGTCAAGTTGGGTCAAATTGGGTTAGGTTGACCAATTAGTCAAATTGTGCCAAACCATGGGTTAGGTCAACTTCAAATGATCATTTATAGCCTATAGGTGTCATTGGTTTGCTTTAATTTGGTTTAGATTTGGTTTTGGTTCATTTAGGTTCATTTGGGTCAAATGGGTCAAGTTGACCAATTTGACCCATTTGACCCAATTAGGTTAGGTCATGGGTTGGTTTAGGCTTGGTTGATCATTTGAAATGTATTGCAAGCTTTGGTTTCAATCAATTTTGATTTGGTTTGGTTTCAAGTTGAATTGACCTTTTAGGTCAAGTTGGGTTCATGGTCAATTGGGCTAGGTTGGGTCCAGTTGGTCAATTGAAGCTTTGGTCAAGTTCAACAAGTGATTTGGAATGAATTTGACCCATTCGTTGCAATCAATTTAGCTTAAATCAAGATTTGACCCATTTTGGCTTTTTAGGTCAATTTGAGTCAACTTAGGTCAAGTGGCCAATTAGGCTTGGTTTGGCTTAATTGATGGCTTGGTCATGTTCAATCATTGATTATGGATTGGTTCAGATCAATGGTTTCAATCAATTTGGCTTATTTAGGTTTCATTTAGGCTAAATGTTGACTTGGTCAATAACTAGTTTTGACTTTGGTTTGACCCCATTTAAGTGATTGGTCATCCTAGGATGATTGTTGATCATAATGTGAGGCTTAGATGGGTTTAGTTCAATCCAATTTGGGTTGGATTAGAATATGGCTAAAAAATATCTTTTAGGTCACTTTAGGTCAACTGAGCCTAAAGGGGTCAATTGACTTGATCAAGCTTGATTCAAGTTTGAGTGAACTCACATATGGACTTATGATGGAAATATGAATCCAATTGCAAGTGGTTTTGAGTCAAATGGGTTTTGGTTCATTTGACAATTTCAAGTCAAAAGGATGAACATGAGTTTGACTTGGGTTGGTTTGATCTTGGCTTGGTGATTGTAGTTTATGTTTATATTTGGGCATGTGATTGAAGGAGTGATTGTTTGAAGAGAAAATACAAGGGTTTGGATTGATTTGAGAATGATTGGGCTAAGTTCAAGGATTTGACTTGAAAGAGTATAAGTTGGATTTTGGTATAATTTTGGGTTTATTTTTGGTTATTTGAATTTATACTTCATTTATATTTGAATATAAATGAAGATATAAATGACTTATGAGAAAATCATTTGAGTTTAGAGTGATTTGGGTTTGGTTTGGGCTAAGTCCATTAGATGAAATCAAAGGGCTTAGAAAAGATTTTGGGATTTGAATTCAATCATGGGTTTCAATCATTTGATTTGGAATTGATTCATGATTTCGATTTTGGAATTGATATATGATTCAAGAAACTCAATTGAGTTTGAATTGATTTGAGAAAATCAATTGAGTTGGAATTGATTTGAGATTTGAGAAAATCAATTGAGTTGGAATTGCTTTGAGATTTGATTTAGATTGGTTTGAAGGAGGAAAGCAGGGATTGGGTTCAAGCTATAGGGTGGGCAAGTCCTACCAATACCCCTAAGGCATAACCTATTCCTATGGATACCTCTTATAAGTCTCTAGGATTAGGTTAAATGTTCACCTAATCACTAGAAGTGTCTTAAGACTAAGGAACTCTTAGTGTCTAGAGGAGTCCTATGTCTAAGATGAAGAAGTTGAGAGCTCACTCCAAACATGAGGTCAACAAAGGGTGACCAATAGGTGTGGTGTGACTGACAAGGCATACCACACGTATTAGTGTTGACTGAGATGATCAACAACATTTGAACGATCGCAACTCCTAGACCTATGGTGTAGAAAGAATCAAGATCTTAGTGCAATGCAACTTTACTTATGTTAGTGACATAAGAGAGTGAAGGAGGAATCCACTAGGGATTTAGTATGTGAGCCTTCCACTAAGGGAAAAAGGTTCAAGTTATCCACTAGGGATAAGTGGTTGTGAAATCTGCTAGGGGATTAGAATTTTGGAATCCACTGGGGATAGAAGTGTGAACCCTCCACTAGGGGAGCAAGTTTGGGTTGGATTGAATTGACTCCACTGAGGGAGATTGGAAAGATTTGCATCTCACTGAGGAAAAGCATGATTGATTTGATTGTTCAATTTAACTCTACTGGGGAGGTGGGTTTGTTTTATTTTAGATTTTATGATTTGAATTTTGAGATGGACCATGTCAATTGGGTGGACCGTCCATGTATGTCACTTGACCGCTGATTTACCAATCCAAATGAGTAGTCTACCAACCACATAGTAGGACTATCCAACCAAAGGGTTGCCTTTGGTGTCGCAAGAAGAGAAGTGTGTAGCTTACATCTTCCAAATTAAGGATCAGTTGTTGGGCTGATCTATTGGAAATACAATGAATCAGACCCAATCTTTGGCTGACTACTGAGTGAATGCTGTAGGGGGACTTAAATTAGCTCAATGATAGTCAAAATTAATTTCATTTTTTAATTTTATTTGATGGCTCTCATCAGCTTGCAATGTATCATACTGAATAGGAGGCCATGACGGCCTTGGCCTACCTTAGATTTACCAATCCAAAGGGTGTAGTTTCTTGGCCAAAGGGGAGAACTATCTAACCAAAGGGGTGCCTTTCGATTTGCAGTGATCATTTCGGGAAGAAAGCATGGGGAATCACATCTTCCTGAACAAAAGACCACTAGGGTGACACATTAGCAATGTAACATGTCAACTGACCTAGTCGCCTGGGCCAGGACTCATGCTAGAAAGAATGTGTAGTAGACTTACATCTTTTAGAGAAAAATGATCGTCGGGGCAACCTGTTTGTGGTAAAATAGATTGAACTCGACTTAAGGGCGACTACTGAGAGAGTGCCAACCTGGGGACTTATTTCACTCAAGAGTAGTTAGACAATTCCTATAGGGAGTTTTGCTGACATTTCCCTAAAGATAGGATGCCTACTTATGAAAGGCGTCGTTGGGGGGTTGAATTCCTAATCCCCAAGTGAATAATTTTTTTTTGTTTGTTTATTTATCGTAGACCTTATTGGTTTTTGAGGGATCATACTGAGAAGGAGCTTATATCAGGATAGACCTATCTCAAATTTACTGAACTAAGAGAGAATCAGACATAATAAATTCCAACCATGGGTGGCTACTAGGAATGGGGACCAATCTAAGAGTAGCCTAGTGTCTAAATGGGATCCAATAATAAGTGCCGGGAGGGGCCACTAAATGGCTTGATCCAAAACCCTGAAAAAGATAATGTCTATAGGTATTCGGTGGCCAACTCAAGGAGAAAATATGGGGACTCATATTTGCTGAGAGTGGTTTATCTACCAATGAGTTATTAACATAGAGAACTTCAACCAACCTAAGGTGCCTGTCGATTTGTGATAATCTTCCTAAAAAAAAGCATCGAGGACTCATATCCTCTTACAATGGAACTGAATTCCAGGATAGTCTATCTTCAGCTTGATAGGTGTTATCTGACCTAGGCAACTACTGAGTGAATGCCACTAGGGAACTTATATCAACTCAAAAGTAGTCGAGAGGAAAAGAGTCGCTGGGGGACTTATCCCAAACCTTAAATATACTTGACCTAGTTAGTGCATGATGGCTAGCTCTAGAAAAAAGCATGTATGCTTATATCTTCTTCGACAAAGTCAACATGAAGTAGCTTACTGGCTGCATAATGAGATCTACCAAACTAACAAGGCGCTCATCGATTTACATTGGTTAAGTCAAGAAGAAATTGTGGGGACTCACATCCGCCAAACTAGACCACTAGGGTGATAAATTAGCAAGGTAGCATGTCAGCCCAACCTAGAGCAGCTAATGAGTGAGTGTCATAGGGGGTTTGCTCCCACATCAAAATAGCTCAAGACAAACGAATGTTTGTGTTAGAGGGAAAAGGATGTCACTTGGGTTCTCTTACACCTACTCTAGTAGCATTAGGGAATCATGTTTAATTTGTGTTCGTATTATGAAAGAAGGATACAATGCCTCTTCGGTTCTCTTGCACTTACCCTAAATACGTCATGGCGGATTCACAAACAAGGAAACAATACTTCGAATGAAGAGAATATTTTGATGAAATGGAATGGAATTTTTGAAGATAATTATTTTTAAACATGATTTTATGGACAAAATTTCTTTAAATAGAGCCCACTAATTAGAAGTATCGGGTATTCCTCTTTATAATTAATAAGTTGATAAGATCCTCCTTGATAGGCCTTCTCTATGACAAAAGGACCTTCCTAAGTGGGTTCAGACTTGCCTCACATCTTTCAATTGGAAACAATTGGTCTCTTTAGAACTAAAGCAAGCTCTCCTACTTGAAAAGCTCTAGAGTTGACCAGCTTGTTGTGAGCTTGAATTATCTTGTCTTTATACAACTCGAGGTTCTAGCATGCCCGTAGGCATCTCTCCTCCAAACCTTCGAGCTCTCTTAAACGCAACCTGGAATTTTATTCTGTAGTGATTTTATTACCCATTATTATCCTTAGTGATGGGAGCTGAACTTCTAATGTTAGAGCAACTTCAGACCCATACACTAAGAAGAATGGGGTAGATTGGGTTGGAGTTCTGTATGTGGTGCGGTATGCCCATAAGGCTTCAACTAGCTACTCATGCCACTATCGCTTGTTGTTGTCGAGTGTCTCCTTTAGTATTTGGATGAGAGTTTTGTTGAATGCTTCTTCTAGGCCATAAATCTTGGGGTAGTAGATAGTTGAGTATCTCTAATATATACTATGTCTCCTAGCGAAACTATTGATTTTGGTGCTCTTGAATACAGTACCATTATCAAATATAATTTATCGAGGCACCCCAAACCTATATACAATATGGTTCCTGAAAAATTGGAGCACATGCTGAGTTATAACCTCTCTAAGTGGGATTGCCTCTGCCCACATGAAAAAGTAGTCGGTGACAGCTAGGATGAACCGATGAACCTTAGAAGAAGGATGATCAATCGAACCCACATTGTCGGTACCCCAACACTCAAATGGCCATGAGGCTAATGTAGGATGTAGAATGTTGGGTGGTTGATGTAGGACCACACTATGACCTAACATTGGTTGAATCTCCTAGCTACATTCATGCAGTTTGAGATCATCGTAGGCCAGTAGTATCCTAGTCTCTTGATCTTGGCTTTCATCTTCATACCAGATTGATTTGTTTCACATAAACCTGAGTGTACCTTAGTCATGATCCTATGGGCTTCATGTTTGTACAGACAACATAACCACATATGATCAAAGGACCGTCAGTACAAGGTGCTGCCTTCGAGTGCATAGGAAAGGGCTCTCTGCTTCACCTAATGGGCTTGTGATTTCTCTTGAGGTAGTTTGCCTCTAGTCAAGTAATCTATGAATGGTTGCCTCTAATCTAGTTCCTCATCCTTTTTGGCAATGATAACCTCCCCTTCTAGAGAAAGTCTCTCGATGAGTTCAACGATAATAAAAGATAAGACTTGTCTATTTTGGACCCTTATAGGAATGGACTCATCTTTCGGACATGCCAATTCTTAGCAAGTTTGTCCAACACATCTGCTACTGTGTTCTCTCTCAAAGAACCTTGTAGATGGTGACCTCAGGGATTTGGGCCAACAACTTCATGGTGTACTCATGGTAATGATGAAGCTTAGGGTTTAGAACCTTATAGGACCCAACAATATGGTTGATGACTAGTTGAGAATCCCCGTAGATGTATATGCTTTTGACACACACCATAATTGCTAACTCCAGACTAGCAATTAAAGCCTCATGCTCGGCTTCATTGTTGGTGCATAGATTGGAGAAATAGTATGAGAATCTCATCACATCACGGTCTAGAGTTAAAAGGATAATTCCAACCCCTGCATTTCCTAGAAGAGTAGATCGTGGTTCTTCTCCTTTTTGAAAGGAAGTTGCACCATCAAAATACATCTCCCAGTAGTGAATGCTAGTGTCCGCTAAGTTCATGATTTGTTCATCACGAAGGTCATCACTAAGCGGAGAGTCAGCAGGAAGTGGATGTGCTACTAAGAAAACCATTAGTGCCTACCCTTTCACCGCACGGAGGTACAAACATAAAATCAAACTACGAGACAATCATGGACCAACATGCCAACCGTTCGGATAATGTCGATTGTGTCATGAGATACTATAGTGGATTGGTTCTTGAAATCAAGTCCACCTTATGAGAAAGCATGTAGTGTCGTAGCTTTTAGGATGCAAAGATTAAAGCTAGGCAAAGTTTATCAATAGGTGAGCAGTTTACTTCAGTAGGAATTAGATGATGGCTGATGTAGTAGAGGGCATTCTTCTTCCCTTCGTCATTGGTTTGGGCCAATAAAGTGCCAAGGAGTCATCCAATGCAGCAGTGTAGAAGATAACTAGCTTGCGGATAGGGGCTGCTAGAATTGGCGACTTCACCAAATACTGTTTAATGTCTTCAAAGCATGCTGGCACTTGTCATCATATTTGAACTTAGCATCCTTTTTGACAAGTGCTGAAAATGGCTTGCATCTCTTGATAGATTAGAGATAAAGTGCCTTAAATATCTCCCTTAGAAAGATCTGAGTTGAGTCAGACTTTTAGGGGGTGGCATCTTTGAGATAGCTTTGATCTTTTTTGGGTCTATCTCTATTCTCTGGTGTAGGACAACAAACCCAAGGAACTTCCCTGAAGCTACTCCAAATGCACACTTCATGGGGTTCATTTTGAGATTGAATTGTCTTAACCATTCAAAAATTGCTCTCAAGTCAAAGAGATGGCCTCTCTTTTCTATATTTTTGACAACTAGATTGTCTACATAGCATTCTACTTGATGATGAAAGAGTTTATCAAAAAATCTAAGTCATTTCCCTCTAGTAAGTAACACCAACATTTTTAAGACCAAAGGGCATGACCTTAAAACAATAGATTCCGATTGGGGTTTGAAAAGTAGTATTTCTCTCATCCTCAGGGGCCATCTTAATTTAGTTATAGCCAGATGGCCCATCAATGAAGGAGAATATTGCATGAGATGAGGCAATGTCTGCCATTAATATAATATAGGAAGTGGAAATTCATCCTTAGGACATGCCTTATTTAAGTCCCTGAAATCGACGCATATGCGAATTTGTCCATTCTTCTTCTTAACTGGGATGACACTGGCTAACTAGGTAGAATATTTTTCTTCCCTGATAAAGGCAACATTAATCAATTTCTTGACTTCAGAAATGACCTATTGTACGATTTCTAATCGCATACATTTATGAGCTTGCTTGATAGGGCTTGTGTTAAGGTCTATTACTAGATTGTGGGCTACTATGTCAGGAGATAATTCAAGAATTTCTTCATAGATCCATACGAAGCAGTCTTTAAACTCAATCAATAGCCTAACTAAGTCATTGGTTTTTTCTTCATTCAACAAAGAACTAATGTATGTGAGCCATGGATGTTCTTCTGTCCTGAGGTTGATTTATTTTAGCTTGTCGATGGTTGAATTGATTTCTTCCTCAAATTTTAGAGGTGCATCTTTGATTTGAATATTATCAAGATTACTGAAGTTTCTAAACACACCTCCTCATAAGAGTTAGTATGGTCTGAGAATATACTATCAAACTCTAAATGATTGGTGACAACTAAGTAGTAACCATCATCATCAACTGGACCCACTATACCGAATCCTCGTGATCTTGATTGTGAATCCCTCCCTTTGTTATCCTACAGCTTCTTGAAATACTCTGACCTACGCCTGGACCATGTGTAAGGAATCAATCCTTTCTTTGCAAGATTATAAACATAAGGCCAATACCAATCAAAACGTAATTCCATTAAATCTTTATATGAATTATCCTCAAGTTCTACATCTGCTTCTAGACTTGAGGATGATGATCCCAATAGGAATCTCTTTGGCTTGACATCCATGGAAGATCTAGGGGCTTCCTTAACTACGAAACCCCCAACTTTTGAGAAGAAAGTGGGGTTAGAGCTAAGGTTCCCAACTATTGACTAATGATTTTACATAATCTTGATTCGAATACATTCATGCTTTGCTTGGAGGCCTGTTCTTCATCACTATCTGGCTTCAGTGTCACTTCCAATGAGACCTGATGAGAGGGGTTGGTTGGTGTGCTTATCACAAGAGACTCATCCTTCGAATTGGATTCTAAGTCTATGTGTGTAGCAGGAGTGCTCCTATGAACTGAAACATAGCCCTTGTTGGCTGGCTGCCATCCACGGGATCTTTCTCCTCTAGAACTGCCTTTGTATTTACCTCTGCCTCTGCCTGGTGGAGGTTGAGTCATTATACCTATATGTTTGTATGGTGGAATGAACTGTGGGTGGAATGTAACATGTGGCTCTGCCTCTTCCTCGGTGTCCCTTTCTCACGCACTTGTATTTTCTTTTCTCTTTTCTTTTTTGTTTACTTTTTCTTTTTTTTCTTTTTATTTTGTATTTAAATTTTGGCCAAGTTCACGAGAATAGACATTTTGATTTTTAGGAAGATAGTAGGTCACATCTTCATATATCTCGACCTCACTAACTAAGAATGGCTTTAATCTCCTTTGACATAGTAATCAATTTCATCTCTTCAATACTTAATGCACTGATGAAGAGAGGATGGATCCATCTTGTTCTAGTGTATCCAAGGCCTATCAAGCAAAGTAGTGAATGATGTATTCAAATCTATTATATAGAACTTTGCTTTAGTCTACTCACCTATTTCTAAAAGTAATACTATGGAGCCTAAAGCCCTCTCGCCTTGTTCATTGAATCCTCTCAACATCATCTGATCTCCTCAGAGTTCAGAGATGTCAATCCTTAAATAAGAAAGAGTTTTTAGGCTCATAATGTTCACCGATGCACCTGGATAAACCAACACCCTAGAAAGTCTGAATATGCCCATAACCAATGTGATGTAGATAGGACGGTTGTGCTCCATGTCCCCTAGAAGAAGGTCTTCATTGGTGAATGTGACTTCATGATCTTCTTTTGAATAATGTGCCTCCTCTCCAATAGCGGTCAACTAAACTAAGCATATTTCTAGATCAAGAAAAGCCTTAATTAATGATTCCCTCATCTCTTTGGATAAAATAAAGGCATCGTATATACTTAAATTTGCTAGAAACATTCTTAGGTGAGCGAGGACATTATAATCAACTTTGGGCTAATCTTTCATAAGCATATCCATGGGTGGAGCATCTTGTGGAGGGGTTTCTTTCTTATTGGTACCAATGACTTATTTTCTCTTATCTTGAGGTGCTGCCTAGGATGTAGATCCTTGCCACTGTGGAGGTTAACATCGGTGATCTTTTATGGTAGGTTAGTGAAAGATTCTACTTGTTCATCAGGCATACCTATAGCTTCTCCTATAGGACCCTTGAAATTAGATGATTCCAAGTCTATCTCAAGAGGTGAACCTGTAGTATTCAAAAAAGAAAAGTCCATTTCTGAACCAGAAAGAGGATGCTCGGAGTTGTTATAATTATTAAGACTTGAAGAGTTTTCTAAAAAAGTAGAATTAGATAACCCATCAGAAGTGGCACATATATAAATAAAACTTTCTTTCTTCCTTGATTTAGATTTAAAAGGAGGTACATAGTAAAAATCTAGTAAAGTAAGTGGGGTGAGGAATTTGATGCCCTCATCCGCTGATACAAGATGTCTACTAGAAGAAGAACTAGCTGAAGTAGAAATGTTGGCTAAAGTAGTGCAATGGAATGGACGAGTGGTGTGCTACTTAGCTTTATCGGGCAAGTATGGGCTGCTACTACTACTGCTGAACTCCTACTTTCCCCAAGTTGTCTTTGCCAACTTGCAAACCTTCCTTGATGTTGGAGGTTCGAGCTGCCTTAGACACCTATAAGGAAAGTTTTTTGATTTTAGAAATAATCATTTTAGAGGTTTGAGATAAAGAGATACCTTAACCTTCTTTTATTTTGAGAGGATCACATGTATCTCTAAGGATTACCCTAACAGAACTGGATGGTTGTTCCACTAGATATTTCTTAGGGATAACTATAACGCCCGACTTGTAGCTATGCTCAAGCTAGTCATTAAATGTAAAGCAATCCTCCAAAACATGGTCTAGCATATGGTAGGGGCAAAAGTTAGGATCATTATTCTTGCACACTTTCTTCGGCTTCCTAGGCTCGGGTAGCTAAAAATCAGGTTTCTTTAAGAGGTTCTTAAAGATTTTTCAACTACCTCCCTCTTAAATGAATAAGATTTGTTTAATTTATCCAAAAGAGTTGGTGGATGATAGCCACATGGGGGCGGGTATGTATACTGCTATTGAGAATATGTTTAAGGAAGAGGTGGTGAAGGCAGTTAAGGCTACTAAGGCGGTGGTATAGGAGGTGGAAGTGAAGGCTGTGGAGCTCGAGGTCTCTCATAATGATCTCTGGCCGGCTACTGCTCTTGGCTTCTTTTCATAGGCTTTCTGCAGCTTTGGATTTAATGACTAATCTTGAAAAGGTAACTATTTGGCCTCTCCTTGTAGACTAACTACCTTATTGATTAACTTCTTAAATATCTTAATGGTGAAACCTTTAAGCATGAAGGCGACTGGGCCATAAATATTCTTTAATATAGTTTAAATAGCATGCTGTTCAAAAAAATGTGGTTCACATTTCATACTCAAATTACATCATCTAAGAATATAATCAACAATGACTCACCGGGGTATTATTGAGCTACAACGAGATCGCCCACAGTTACCCTTTATTGAGCTCCAACAAACTTCTTAACAAAGAATTGTTCCAACTCAGTAAAAGTTTTTACCTAATCGTTGGGGAGTTTAGTGTACCAATCAAAAGCTATGCCTATTAAATTGCTGACAAAGTGATAGAACAATAGTGCATCATTGCCACCAGCATTGCAACAGTTGGCCCTGATGTGTGCTATCTGTTGGTGAGGGTTCCCGCTGCCATCAAAACTTTTGAAAGAAGGAGGCACAAAACCCTTAGGATATTGGATAACATTGAATTCCTCTGGGTAGGGTCTCCCCTTTGGAACTGATGAACCACCTTGGGCTTGCGCCAGCACTTCCTTCACTTGTTATTCAATCATGAGTTTGATGTCTTTTTTTTTGTATGGAGGTACTGTCCACTACCTTCCTATACAAGATAATACTGCCTTCTACTAGAGGCAAACTCTTGGGTTGATCGAGGACATGCAATAACTCAAGTTAACCAGTCTCCATAATGGTAGGTTGTACTATTAAAGCTTGATTCTGAAGTGCTAGAACTACTGCTAACAAATCTTCAAGTCTCTTTCCCATCTTATCAATCTACTCATTTTTATTCTTGAGTTGTTGAATAAGGTGTTGAGTCAAATAGGATGTATCATCCTGTTCGACCGCAACACCTTTTGAACTCTGATGATCCCGAAGGAGGGAACCTCTAGTATCAACCATATGCACCTCTACCGAGTCTTCCAATAAATCATTTTGTTGGGGTCGAAGCTAACCTTCTCCTCTTCAAGGCTAGACCAATCATACCTTAAGATTTCTTTCTTTTCAATAAAATATTATTCCAAGATATCATCTAAAGAGCGATCCAGCTGTGCAGGAACAAATGCTCATGACTGATTGGTGGTTGGATCATGCTCATGCACAAAGATACACCTAACGTCCCCTACTACCAGAGTGTTAACCTTGTGAGGGCTAAGCTCATTGGAAGATACATGCTTATGACTGTCAACTGTTATGGGTGGAGTGCTACCCCTGGTGGGGATCTACCGCCATGGGAATAATAGAACTATTGCCTTCTCCCTCTGTCGCTGCTATATCCATGATCTATTGAGATGATGATGGTGATGGAACAACTATGATGCTACAAGGTTGCCACTCTCTCTTCACAGCAACTAAAGTAGGAGGTCGATCAAGAGAGCTCACTCTCACCTCAATTGGCAATGTAGATGAAGCAGGATCCCTTGGCCGTAGCCGGATCACCAATGGGGATTTCTTCTCCCCTGATGCTACGCTCATGGCTTTAGATGGAACTATAGAAGATGAAACTTGAACTGGTGATGGCAGACATGGAGTAGAGCGGTGTAATAGAGACAACACTGACTCCTTCTATATGGGGGCTCTCCTCCCATGATGGGTAGTATCGGTCAATACAATATTATCAGTGTGACCAATGCGGGTAGCGCACCATCAGAGAAATCTATGATGATGGAGGCTACTGACTGCCTGACATATCTTTGCCTCTCTCTACTAGTAATGTGAAATGATACTCGGGCCTCTCTAGCCCTCTCACGACTGCTCACCTATACTGTGAGGAATAACTGATCGTAGATCAAACTAGGCATTAGAATCTGACCATCCATAAGCCCTGCCAACTTGGCGTAAAACTATCCTGAGGTGAGCATATGACCTCCTCCTATCTCTGGTAGGTGTCTCATAATGAACTGGAGGTGGTGGTGATACTGTAATCCTCCTAACACTTCCTCTCTTTCAAAACTAGAAAGAGGATGGAACCTATTCTGAGTAAGCAAAGGAGAAACTTCCCTAAGTGACACCTCTTCTACAATGTCAGACAATATCTCCATCTCCTTGGCAATGCGCACATGGTGTTGCTTGATCTTGTGGCTCTTATTATGGCACTAGGTTTGACTAGGTGGAGTAGTATGGGAGTTAGACCCTACCTCAAAGGTAGGAAAGACTATCCCTGAAGACAGGGTAGCCTTCCCCTTAGAGGAAGCCAATGAGTGGGTATTAGCCTGCACTGGGTAGTGATGGGAACAATTGACTGTACGGGCACTGGAACTGCAACTGCTGGGAGAACTTCTACCACCTTCCTCTTCAATGAGGCAAACTCAGAATCTGAGGGCATCTCAATATGGATGACTGGCTCCTGCCAAGCCACCACATCCTTGCTGAGAGTGGTGAAGGTTGTCCCCTCACAAGTAATCCTGGCCCACTCAAATCCTCACCAAAATGTATCAAATGAGAAAAATCAATTTGAGGGAGGATGGCCCGATCCAATGCCAAATCCATCCCAAAGGGGAAGGTGAACACATATTTTTGGGAGTCCATCTATGTTGTACTGTACTTGAGAAATGTTGACTGGACTAAGTTGAAACTGAACTGGAACTCTACAATTTGTTGAAAATAAAC
This sequence comes from Cymbidium sinense, assembly GCA_021442155.1. Classification (NCBI taxonomy): domain Eukaryota; kingdom Viridiplantae; phylum Streptophyta; class Magnoliopsida; order Asparagales; family Orchidaceae; genus Cymbidium; species Cymbidium sinense. The sequence continues at coordinate 33,593,784 of CM038229.1, forward strand.
TCAACTCAGATTTTTTGCTTTGGCATTCTATTGACTTTTCTAAATTTGATTTAGAGTTTGAACCCACACTCAACAATTTGAATATATTAAGTGGGGCTCATTGAATTTTGGAGAGATTTTGAGTTCGTTTGAGTTTAGAACCCACATTCAACAAATTTGTGTATGTTGAATGGGTTCAAAATATTTTGGAGAGAGACTTTTGATGCTGCCATTGGTTTATATTTGATTATGATTTTTATGTTTGGGGACCCTTTATTTAATAAAATTATGTATATGAAATAGAGGGTCAATTGATTTTATTTTAGATTTAATTTTGGGATTACTCATTTAGCAAATTTGGGTATGCTAAGTAGATGTTTGAAAACATTTTTTTCTTATTTTCTCATGATGTGTATCATATGTGAATTTAGAAATGGCATCTTTACTTAGAAAATTTGTGTATGGGAAACAAAGTCCAAATCTAATTTTTGTTTTGATTTTGAAAATGAGATCTTTACTTAGCAAATTTGTGTATGCTAAATAAGGTTCAAATGTGTTTTATTTTTGTTTTGGTTTTGAAAATGAGATCCTTAGTAAATTTGTGTATGCCAAATAAAGTCCAAATGTGTTTGATTTTGATTTTGATTTTGAAAATAGGATCTTTACTTAGCAAATTTGGGTATGCTAAGTAAAGTCCAAATTTATTTTGAAAGGGGAGGTTTCTATTTAACAAATATGGTGTGTTAAATAGAATCTAGTTTATTTTCAATTTTCTTCTAAAAATGAAAATCTCATTTGACAAATTTGGGTATGTCAAATGGAATTCCAATGTATTTTGATTTTTATGATTCTTTGCAAAGGAGATCTCCATTTAACAAAATTTGAGTATGTAAAATGGAAGTCAATCTTATTTTATTTTTCAAAGAGGAAATTTTTGTATGTGATTATTGCCTTTTTTTTTAAAAGAAGGAAATTTCAACTTAAAACATGTGGAATGTGTTGAGTGGAGTTTCAATGGTGTGATTGTATTTGAAAATGAAACCTCCATTCAATAATTTTGGATATATTGAATGAATATGCTTATCTTCAATTTTGTGCTTTTTTAAAAAGGAAAGAAACTCCAACTTCAACACATGTAAGATATATTAAATGGAGTTTCTATTTTATGAAATGATTTTATTTGGAAATGAAATCTTCATTCAATAAAATTGGGTATGTTGAATGAAGATGTTGATTTTCAAATATGTGCTTTTTGAAAAGATGATTTTTTTATTTTAGTTTTGAAAAGATCCTACATGTGACAATCTTGAAGATAGTTAGATGTGGTTGAGTTATATATATTTTGTGAAAATTTTTGTGCAAGTATTCTATTATGTGAACTTTTTTGAAAGTGCTTTTGAAAAGTGATATTTTTATAAAAGATTTATTTTCTCATTTATGGAATGAACCTTACCTTACCATAAAGGTGCTAAGGAAAAAGGTCTTTAGTCATCTCTTTTGTTTAAATTTTATTTTCACCTATTGGGGGACCCAACATGTGTTTTAAGACCTACATGGAGTGATATCCTAAAACCTAAAGGATGTTGGATAGCTTAGTTTAAGAATGGAATGAGCTAAGTGACAATGGAAAAAAAGGATAGTCTCAAACTTTTATGAAATACAAATCTACTATCGATACTTGAGATAAAGAAGTTTTACCAAAGATGGAGAGAGGAACACACCTTAGCGAAGTTGCCAGAAAAATGTGTTATGTTTTTTTTTAATGTGAGAGATGTTGGACACCATGTAGATTGGCAGGTGTACTTATTAGGTGATTAAGTATGACATTGAGAAAAGATGTACTATCTCGAGAGATAGAAGTCACCATCCTACAATGGACCTAATCACCTAATAAGGACTCCTGTCGAATAAAATGTAGATCTTTCCCCTACTTTATGTAGAAAAGTGAAGTAGAGTTTATTTTAAGACGAGTTCGTTAAGTTCCCTATTGGGGTAAGCCATCATAGTTCATTACATCCAAAGGAATGAGATTCCTTAGAAATACTCTTGATTATGGTAAATGATCATTGTCTTCAAAGATTTTAAAGATAGGACTATTAATCAATTGGTGGTTTGTAGAAAATCAAGTGGGATTGATCAAAAGGAGGGAGTTATTATCAAAACCAAAGGGAGATGAGTAGGGGATACTCATGATACTAGGAAACCTAGTGTGTATCCCAAACTATCTTATGGTTGTGCTTTATATTTTTGAAATTGAGGAGAATTATATGTTTGAGTTAAATTTTTATTAGAAATCTAAGGCTTATAATTCTACAATACAAGATTGTAAAAATGCCTAAGAGGTAAGGATTTATGCTTGTAGCCCGCAAAGGGAAACATCAACCTCAAATTCTAAATCTAAGAATCTTTGGCGAGGGGCAAAGCATGACCTAAATTTAAGGCAAAAATGAGTATATGATTTATCTCCATAAGAGAGAATAAACCACCCAACTATTGTACTTACACCCACCTGGGGTGGCCGCCAACTAACTCCTCCTACAAGTCTAAATACATGTAGGAAAATCTTATGCTTTGCAAGATAACTAGGTTGTTGTTTATTTAAAAAGGAGACTAAGTCCTTAAACTCACTCCCTGAGAGACTAGATCATGAAGGGCATGAATTCATAATGCAAATTTTGTCAAATTTTATTTTGATTTTTGGACATTTTTATTTGACACAAGCTATGGGATTTCATATGTCTGATGCATAAGAAAAATGGTTATGGGCCAAAATCAAAAAGAAGGAGGTATGTTTCCACCATGGCTCTCAAAGGTCAAGTCATTTTCTCTAGCAAAGTTGGCAAGAGTGAGACAATATGATTTATGCATGATATGAGACATACAACATCCAGCGAAGGGGTTGCTAAATATTTTATTATCTTGATTTATATCCTAGGCTTTAGGTGAGGTTATGAATTATTTAGTTTAATTTTGAGTTGATTAATTATATAGAAAATTAATTTTTCCATAAGAGCCTAATCTCATCTAGGATATTCAACAACCATCAAATAATTAAGAAATTAGAAAAATCATGCCATCCTACTTGTGCAATCATAAACAAAACATCAATCAATTTATATAATTGGCGCAAAAGAATAAGAGGCTGATGTGATTGGGATCCGCCACAATCCAAAATGGAAAATGGGTAGCCGAGCTCTACCTTTATACAACCCAGATTATAAATGAATAATTATAATTATGAAATGATAAGTGTTATGGGGGTCTTCATTCTTCATCCTCCATTCTTTACTCCTTATCCTTCATTTCTTCATATTTGATTGGCTCCATTTCTTTCTTACTTTCTTTTGGTTTGACTTGAGATGTGGTTTTCTCCAAGGCTTCACATGATACATAAGATATAGTATTATAACCAATATTCACCTTAGTCCTTATAACACTTATCCTAATCCTAATGCAAAAATTACATTAAAAGGAAGTAAAGTAAATCTAAGTACACCTAAAGTCACTGAAGTCAACCTCCACAGTGGCTAAGTTTTACCTCCTAGGGTAGCACATCAAGATAAGAGTAAATAGGTCATTGGTTTTAGATAACCCCTCTACAAGATGCTCCACCTATGGATATGCTTGTGGAGGACCAGTATAAAGTTGATTACAATGTCCTCACTCATCTTAGAAAGTTTCCAGCTAAGTTAAGCATATTTGACGCCCTTATCTTATCCAAAGAGATGAGGGAATCTCTAATCAAAGCCTATCTTGATCCAAAGATATGCTTAGCTCAACTGATCGCTACTAGAGAGAAAGCATTCTATTAGATGGAGATCCTAGGAGTTACATTCATAGATGAAGATCTACTTCTAAGAATCAAGCACAACCATCCCCTCTATATTACAGTGGATGTTGGAAAATTTGGGCTATCCAGAGTTCTGGTTGATTTGGGTGCATCAGTCAACATTATGAGTTTAAGAACCCTTGCCAACTTGAGGATTGACATCTAAACTCCAAACAGAGATGTTGACATTGAAAGGATTGATTGGAAAAGGTGAGAGGGCCTTAGGCTCTATAGTGTTTCCTTTAGAGATAGATGATTGGAAGACTGAAGCCAAGTTTCACATAATAGACTCGACTACATCTTTCAATATTTTTCTTAAGAGACCATCAAAACATGAGAACAACATGGTTCCATCCTCTTTACATTAATGCATCAAGTTCCTGAGAGGTGGAATCAATAATCTGTCAAAGGAGCTCTCAAACCCTTCACAGTTTATGAGGTCGGGATATATGAGGATGCAGTCTACTATCTCCCTAAAAAACAAAATATCTATTCTCACTAACTTAATCAAAATACAATTGTAAGAGAAAAAGAAAAAGAAATAGAAAATGAAAGAAAATAAAAAGAAATAGAAAAAAAATGAAAAAGAAAAGAAAAAGAAACAGAAAAAAAGTGAAAAAGAAAAGAAATGGGAGCGAGAAGAAGACCTTAGGGAGAAAGTTGAGCTTGAGATTAGATTCCACCCATAGTTCATTACTCTATTCAAACAAGTGGGGAGGATGGTTCGACCTCCACCAAAATGAGGAAGAGGCAAGTCTAGAGGGATTCCTTGAGGTGGAAGACCTCCATAGTTACCACCTACCAGGAGATTCATCCCATCTTTTAGGAGTACACCTATCTACATAGACTTAGAATCTAGTTTAGAGGAAGAGTCTTATGTAGTTTGTACACTAGTTAGCTCTTCTCAATAGTAGATCCCATTGGATGTGGTACTCGATCCAGACAGTGATGAAGACTAGATTCCTAAGCAAAGCATAAGTGTATCCAAGTCCTCATTATATAAAATTGTTAGGCACTAGTTGGAAACCTTAGCTCTAACCCCACTTTTATCATAAAAAGCTGAGGGTTTAGTAGTTAAGGAGGCCCCTAAATCATGTGCAACCATGAAGATTCAGAGGTTCTATCTTGAAGAATCATCCTTATGTCAAGAAGTTGATGTAGAAATTGAGGGTGATTTATATTAAGAAATAATAGAATTACCTTCTGATTAGTACACACCGTGTGTTCTAGATCTAGCAAAGAAAGGTTTAATTCTACATACATGTTCTAAGCAACAAAATAAAAAGCGCTTAATCAAGACTAAGACTAGGGTTCAGTATAATAGGCCTAGTCGATGATGATGATTATTGCTTGGTCATCACTAATCATTTTAGAATCTGATAGGTTCTTTTCAAATCACATTAACTCATATGAGAAAGTGTGCTTAGAAACTTTAGATGATCTAGATGAATTCTAAGTCAAAGATGCACTACTAAAATTCGAAGAAGAAATCAAGTGAATTATTGATTAAGTCAAAGAAATCAGCTTGAGAACTGAAGAAAACCCACGCCTGACATACATTAGTTCCTTATTGAAGGAAAGTGAAACCAATGACTTAGTTAAGCTACTCTCTGAGTTTATGGATTGCTTTGCATGGATTTATGAAGAAATGTTCAGATTGGCTCCTAACATAGTGATCCATAAACTAGGGATACAGCTTGATGCTAACCCTATCAAGTAAGCTCCTAGACGCATGTGATTAGACATTGAATAATAGGTCATTTCTGAAGTCAAGAAATTGATTGATGCTGGTTTCATTCGGGAGGAAAAATACCCCACCTAGTTGGCTACAGTCATCCCAATTAAGAAAAATAATGGCCAAATTTGCATATGCGTCAATTTAGGGAACTTAATAAGAAATGTCCAAAAGATAAATTTCCACTACCAATACAAGAACTGATGGTGGATATTTCCTCATCTCATGTATTCTTCTCTTTTATGGATGGTTCATCTAAATATAACCAAACAGACACCTAAAGATGAAAGAAGCATTACCTTTAGAACCCAATCATAATTTATTATTATAAGGTCATGCATTATGGTCTTAAAAATGTCGATGCCACATATCAATGGGCCATGACTCAAATCTTCAACAATTTCATTCATCACCAAGTCGAATGCTACATTGATGATCTTGTGATCATAAGTATAGAAAAAGAAGACCATCTCTTTACCTTAAGAGTAATTTTTGAGCAGTTAAGATAATATAATCTCAAAATAAATTCTCTGAAATGTGCATTCAAAGTAGCTTCAGGGAAGTTTCTTGAGTTTATTGTCTGACATCGTGGAATTGATATCGCCCCAAAGAAGACTAAAGTGATACTAGAAATACCACTCCCTAAAAGGCTAACTCAACTTAAATCATTCCAAGGGAAGTTAGCATATCTAAGGCGCTTTATATCCAACCTATCAGGCAGATACAACCATTTTCAGCACTGGTCAAAAAGGATGCCAAGTTCAACTAGGAAGACTAATGTCAGCATACCTTTAAGAGCATCAAGTAGTACCTCATGATGCTGCCTGTCATAGCAGCCCCTATCCAGGGCAAGCTACTTATACTCTACACTGCTTCATTAGATGACTTCCTTGGTGCTTTGTTAGCCCAAGCTAATGATGAAGGGAAGGAGAACATACTCTACTATCTCAGCCATCATTTAATCCCTATTAAAGAAAACTATCCATCCATTGAGAAGCATTGCCTAGCTTTAATTTTGCATCCCAAAAGCTACAACATTATATGCATTCTATTAAAGTAAACTTGATTTCTAGAATCAATTTACTATAATATCTCATGACATGGCCAACGCTATTCAGATGGTTGAAATGATGGTCCATGATTTTATCGCTATTTTGTTGTCACTTTCATACCCTTCCATCCAGTGAAAGGACAAGCACTCACAGATTTCTTAGCAACACCCACTTCTTGCTGATTCTTAGTGATGATCTTCTCGATGAATAAATCATGAACTTAGAGGATACCAATATTCCTTACTGGGAGATGTACTTCGACGATGCAGCTTCCTCTCAAATAGGAGAAGAACCATAATCTCCAATTCCAGAAAAAATAAGAGTAGAAATAGTTCTCTTAACTCTAGACCACGATATGATGAGGTTCTCATATCATCTATCTGATCCTTAAACCAATAATGAAGTTGAATATGAGGCTCTGATTGCTGGTCTGAAGTTAGTAATTTTGATAGATAACCAAAACATTAACATTTTTGGGGATTCCCAACTAGTCAACCAAGTCTCTGGGTCTTATAAAGTCCTTAAGCCCAAACTCCATCACTACCACAAATATATCATGGAATTATTGACCCAAGTCTAGAAGTGACCATCTACAAGATCCCTCGAGGGGAAAATGCTATGGAAGATGCATTAGCCAAGCTTGCCAAAGAGTTGGCATGCCCAGAAGATGAGTTTATATCAATAGAGGTCTAAAATAGGCAAGTTCTGTCTCTTATTGATATTGAACTCATCAAAAAATACCCTCTTGAAGAGGAGGTTTCCGTTACTAAAATGGATGAAGAACTGGGTTAGAGGCAACCCTTCATTGATTAACTAAATAAAGGTAAACTACCTCAAGAGAAGTCCCAAGCACATCAAGTGAAGAAATGGGCACTTACCTATGCCCTTGTGGATGGTGTCTTATATCGATGATCCTACGATCATATATGGCTACATTGTTTAGACAAGCATGAAGCTCGTAAGATCATGACCAAGGTATATTTAGGATTATGTGAAGCTCACTAATTTGGACTCAAGATGAAAGTCAAAATCAAGAGACTTGGATATTATTAGCCGTCGATGATTATAGATTGTAGGGACGTAGCTAAGCGATGCCACCAATGCCAAGTACATGGAGTGGTCCTACACCAACCACCCAACATTCTACATCTAATATTGGTATTGTGGCCATTTGAGTGTTGGGGTACTGACATAGTGGGTCCGATTGATCCTCCTTCTTCTAAGGGTCATTATTTCATCCTAGATACTACGGACTACTTTTCCAAATGGGTGGAGGTGGTTTCGCTCAGGGAGGTCAAAGCTCTACATGTGCTCTAATTTTTTAGAAACTGTATCATATGTAGATTTAGGGTAACCTGCTGTATCTGATAATGGTACTACATTCAAGAGCACCAAAATGAACAACTTTTCCCAGAGACACAACATAGATTAGAGATACTCTACCATCTATTTATTACCCAGTGAACGGTTTAGAAGAAGCCTTCAACAAAACTCTCATCCAAATACTCAAGAAGATACTCGATGATAACAAGAGACAATGGCATGAGTAGTTAGTTAAAGCTTTATGGGCCTACCGTATCACCTGTAGAACTCCAACAAAATCTACCCCTTTCTATTTAGTGTATGGGTTTGAAGCCATTCTAACATTAGAAGTCCAACTCCAATCACTAAGGATAGCTATGGGTAGTAAGATTACAACCGATTAGAATGCCAGGTTGTGGCTAGAAGAACTCAAAAGTTTAGAGGAGAAATGCTTATGAGCATGTCAGAATCTCGAGTTATACAAAGCAAAAATGATTCAAGCTTATAATAAGTTGGTCTACCCTAGAGCTTTTTAAGTAGGAGAGCTTGTTTTAGTTCTAAAAAGACTAATTATTTCCTGTCGTAGGATGGGAGGCATGTTTGAACCCACTTGGGAAGGCCCTTTTTCCATAGAGAAGGCCTACCAAGGCAGATCATACCAACTCATTAACCACAAAAGAGATCGCCTGATGTTTCCCATCAACGAGCTCTACATTAAAAAATATTACCCATAAAAAATATTTAAAAATAATTTTTAACAACAAAATTTCATTTCAAATCACAAATTATTTCAAATTGAAAGCATTTCCATTTGCAAGTTTTTCTTGATGTGTTTAAGGTAGGTGTAAGAGAACCTAAGCGGCATCCTATTGCTCATTAGCATAACACAAACACAAATTACACATAAACACAAACAAATTAGACATAAATCCAATTATTTTAGGCTACCTTGAGTTGAGATAACACCTCCAATGGCCCTCACTCAGTAGTTGCTCTAGGTCAAGTTGATCCACTACATAGCTAATGCCTCCCTAGTGGGCTCTTACTCAAGAGGATGAGAGTCCCTGTGCTTTCTTCCTTACTTAACTACTGCACACCGATGAGTGTCTTGTTAGTGTGGTATTTCTTATTACATGGCCAATGAGCTACCTACATCTTAGCTTTGTTTAAGAAGGTGTGAGTCCCCATGCTTTCTTCTTAAACTAGTCATCATTCACTGATTGGGTCCAAGTTTATCTTTAAGGATTAGGGTAAGACTCACAACATCTTCTTTTCCTCTTGACTACTTCAAGTTTGGGTCCAGTCCTTCTTTGTGACTTCTCACTTAGTAGTCGCCCTAAGTCGGATAGAAGCTATCTAGCCGATGACAAACTGTTTGGATGTTCAGTTACGCTTAGGAAGATGTAAGTCCTCGATGCTTTCTTCTAAGATTGATCATCGTGCACCAATAGACACTTTAGGATAGTTAGTGTTCACTTTACTGATAGTGACCCACCCAATGGATAACACTAAGGTAGATGTGAGTCCCTATACTTTCTTCTTGAGTTGACCACCATATACCTATATGCTTTATATTTTTCAGGGTTCAGGATAATGCCCCTAGAGGCACCTTCTCTGTGGGCATTCTATTTGGACTACGTCCCCACAACCCCATCTAGACACTACATAGGTGTGGTGAAATTTTATAAGAATTTCTAAAGGATAATATACTTCCATCTTCACTCTATGCGGGATAAAATGAAGATAGAATTATACATCTCCTTTTTATGCATTTTTTAACACCACGTAGATCCGCAGATGTTCTTATTGAGTGTGATCGGGTATGACATTCAAGAGAGGTGTACTACCTCGAAAGATAGAAGTCACCACCCTACAATGGACCTAATTACCTCAACAAGGACTCCTAAGGATAATGGGTCTGCATGTGTACCAAAGATTCTTCCCCTACTTTACATGAAAAATTGAAGTAGGGTTTATTTTAAACTAGGTTCATTATGTTCCCTACAGGGGCAAGCCCCCATAGTTAATTACATCATAAGGAATGAGATCTCTCAAGAACACTCTCGATTAAGGTAAATGATCATTGTCTCCAAAGATTTCAATAGGTGGGACTATCAATTGATTAGTTTATTTTAGAAGATCAAATGGGATTGATCAAAGAGAGGAGTTATTTTTGAAGCTAAAGGAAGATAAGTAAGAGATATTCATGATGCTAGGAAACCTAGCAAGTATCTCAAACTATCCTATGGTTTGGCTTTATATTTTTGAAATTTCATTATTTGTTTGAGTTGACTTTATATTAGAAGTTTAGGACTTATGATTCCATAACACAAGATTATGAAAATGCCTAAGAGGTGAGGATTTATGCTTATGTCCCATGGAAGAGAGAAGCAATATTAGAACCTAAATCTAGAGAGATTTGGCAAGTGTCAAAAGCATGACTTAAATTTAAGGCGATAATGCACATTTGGTTTGCCTCCACAAGAGAGAACAAACCACCCGACTGCTTGGACTTACAACTAGCTGGGGGTGGCTGCCAACTAACTCATATAATTTTAAATTCATGTAGGCAAGTCATATGCTTTATGTAAGATAGCTAGGCTATTATTTATTTAGGAAGACACTAAATCCTTAAACTCACTCCATAAAGAGACTAGATCATGTATGGGCAAGAATAATGATCTAAATCTAATGCAATTCATATTACATTTTAGTTTTATTTTTGGACAATAATTTTGACTTAGGTTAATAGGATTCATATGCTTAATGCATGAGAAGTAAGATTATTGCCCAAAATTAGCGAGAAGGGAAGAGGTGTGTTTCCACCATGGCTCTCAAAGGTCAAGTCAAGTTTCTCTGGCAAAGGTGGAAGCCCTCTAATCAAGAGTGAAAATAATATGCATTTGTGCATGATGTTATAAAAGAAATACTCATCCAGCTAAGTGGTTGCTAATTCTTTTATCTTGATTTTAGCTTAAGCTTTAGGTGAGGTTATGAGTTCTTTATTTGAATTTTGAATTGTTAGGTTTGGTAGAATATTTATTTTTCCTAAGAGCCTAATCCACATCCAGGCCATACATCAAACAAGGAAGAAACTAGGAAAAGGATGTCATCTTAATGCATAAGATAAACAATTCATCAATCAATTTATAAAGCCAACGCAAAAGAATAAAAGGCCATTTGTGTCCGGCACCACCGCACAAACCCGAAAATAAATTGGGTGGCCTAGCTCTACCCTTATACAACCCAGATTACAAATGAATTAAGTTCAATTAAGCTAGGAACTTATTATTATGGGGGTATTCAAGCTTCATTTCTTCATTCTTCTTTTCTTCTTTCTTCTTTGGTTCTTTCTTTTGGATGGTTGGAAGGTGGTTGCTCCAAAGGTTTCACATGATACATAAGATGAAATCTTATGACCAATGCTCATCTAAATCCCCATGATAATCATTCCAAAATCCTAATTGCAAAAATTACATGAAAAGGAAAGGTAAATCTAGCCAAACGCCTGCAAAATAAAGATTAGCTAAATAAACCACATAAACCCCAAGCATGTATATTGGACTTATCATCCCACACATGGGTGACTAAGTCTACCCGGCTTATTGGATTATGTTTAGGGGCATAAGCACCTGCACAACAAAAGCATTTATATTTTTATTTATTACAGCGTCCCTTAAGCACAATCCCCTGTAGAAAATGATGATTAGACTAAATCATCCTATCATTCATTCTACGCATATTCACCCTAACATCAAGACTAAAACATATATCACAAAACAAATGCAAACATCAACCCATGCATTGACCTAACCTAAAGCTAGAAGTGGTGACTTAGTCTAAAGTGTATATTTTAAAGTTTGTGTGGTATGCTTAGCTATGGCTTTAAGTTAGAATTTTCTAAGTGTGAAGAATGTTCAACTTAGAGGAGGGTTTCATTTAAGTGGTTTAGTTGTTTTTGGGTTGATTTTATTTTATGTTTTTATTGGGTTCAAGTGAATCCTACAATTAATCACTAAGTTGTAAAGGGAGGAAAAGAGAAGAGAACTTCTCTTTCCTTCCCTGATCTAAGTAATTTCTAAAGTGGATTCATGTTTTAGTTTTGTTTAGTGAATGTTTTATCATGTGTTTTAATTAATCCTAAGTTTAGATGAACTCTAAATAAACTTATTTAAAAAGAAAGGCATTTTAAGATTAAGTAAAGTGAATTAAATTCACAAAACACACATCACTTCATATCTATCTCAATATGTATAACATGCATATGATTGAATCCTAAGCATATCTATACATACAAATGAGAATATTTAGCACACTTTATAATGAATGCTATGTAGTTTACTTAAGAAAATTTGAATGCTTATGATGCATGATTTTCATTAAGTAGAAGAAGGGTTTCTTATCCAATTTTCACATGCACACATGAATGGATGAAAGGCATAAGTGAGTATGACACCATTGTTAACCAGGGGTGTAAGGTACAAGACCTACTTAGGCTACATAAAGCCTCGCAACCCCGGGATTGTCCATACTAATATATCACTTTCCTTAAATACAAGCATATGTACAAAATAAATGAATGGAAAAGAAAGGATGAAAAAGTTTGTATTTTTTTACTTTGGTTTGTTTATGCAAGGTGTCCTTCTTAAGTCATATAATAGGAATGAATATGAAATAGAATTAGGCAAGTATTATTTTCTTTTCAAATGAACTATATACTTTAACAAATGCTATTCAAAACTATACCAAAAGAGAGTAGAAGGAAAACTACACTAAGCACATCCTTATATTTTACTCACATGAAAGCTTATAAGTAAGATATAAGTAACACACATTCAATTTTGATAATTGATTCATATATTTTGAAAATAATTTGGGCTTAATAGTGATAATAGCCACTCATATTATTACTTTAGCCAAAACATGCAATTTGACATAAAGGAAACATTTTCATTTTAAACTTAATTTTTGAAAAGCATGAATGTATGAAATCATATGACACACACATTTAGCATGTTAGGAAAGAACTAAAGTAATGAAAAAAATGTAAACGCATTCACCTTAATTAATTCCTAAAGACAATCTTATGAAATAAAAAAGCTTAAAGCAAATCAAAGTTTGTTTAATATAATTTTTATTTGATTTAATTTGGAAAATGTGAGGTGAGTTTCCTGTTCCTAACCCATTCCCACATGTATTTGATATTTTTGTTCAATTTTTAGGTGATTAGATTCATTTTATATTTTGATTAGGTTCAGGTATGAATTAAGCATGTTAATTACCCCTTGCTTACACCACCTTAGCAAAGTTAATCAAATAATCATGAGCCAATGAGATGACATAAAACCTCACATGGAATTTAAATTTATAATGTACCTAGAAAGAAAAGGCCTAATGCAATTTGGCTCATGATTAATGATTAATTAAACTGAGAGATTTAACTTAAGTAATTTCAAAACACCCCTCACACATATGAGCTGAATTTTGATTTCCTTAATTGTACTTAGGCTCTTGAACACCTAAGCATCTACCCAAGAAGAATTAATTGAATTTTGGAAAGTTTTATAATTTTATGAAATTAATTAAGGGGATAATTAGTGAATTAACCTTTAATTAAGGTAAGATTAAGGAATTAAGAGGGTTTAAAGAATATCTTAAGGACGGTATCCCAAAATTATTCCCTAAACCTCACATTCACTTAATCAAAACTTAATTGGCTCAATCAGAGGGTTAAATCACTAATTATACCCTTAATTAAGTTTAATTACATTAAGGGAGTGATTAATAAATGAACTAGCAATTCTCCTAATTAAGCCACCAATAAATCCCAAGAAAATTAGGGGAGGTAGAAGTCATCCCTCTAATTACTCCCAAGAAATTTGAGATTAATCAGTAAATTAATTAGAGAGTAATTAGAAAATTAACATTCCTAATAAAATCCAAATTCAAAGAAAAGAACTATTCAAAATCAATCAAAATAAATTTTATAATATTCTATGTTCAATTATCTTTCTAATACAATTTATTTCATATTTTTTGATTTTTCTATGTTGCGATATAAATTTTAGAAGTTTAGGTGATTAATTAGAGTTATTTAAATCCCTAATTATATCATTAATCCCACTGACGCCACGCATGCCGCTGACGCGGCATGCGCTTTACATGCATCACAGCCGGATTGGGTATTTAACCCATCACATTGTTCGTAGTGTGGCAGCAGCACTACATGCTTTCTCCTTAGCCATCTGATCAAGGATTAGATGGCTGAGATTAAAGTCGTGGATTAGAAGGGAGAAACATGGGAGGCTACGTGTTTTGATATTAGCCGTCCATCCAAAATGCGCAGATGGACGGCCAGAGATTCATACTTGTAATTCCCTACGAGAAATGGGATATGTTCATCTTTTAGGCCATGATCCAAGCTCCAATGAGCTCAGATTGGGCTAGAATTTGGCCCACACCTTCCTCATGCATCCTAGATCACATCTAATGGCCTAAATCCTATTCCATAAAATTTTCTTTCACAAAGATCCAAATCCCATTGAATTTAATCTCAAAAATAGCAAACCTCATCGGAGGTGATCACTGACGCTCGATTCCCTTGGAGAAGCTTTGTTTGGTTGAGATAAAGTTTTGCTGAAAGTTTGAGCTCTTGAAAATAAGCGGATGGCTATATGGACCCCCCTTACCTTGAGCTCAGCTTTGGTCTAGGGCATCCTTCCTTTGCCTTTAGAGCTTGAGAAAGAACTTAGTTGAGCTCAACTTGGTCCTCTGATGATGCTTCAAGAAGGAATTGAGTTGGTTTGATGTGTAGAGTAAGTTGGAATTTCAGCCAAGCTCCCCATTTTTTTAATGATGAAAATCGAGAATGGAGATTTCAAATCCTCTCTATCAAGCTTCGGAAGACTCTCTAAAACTTGCTCCGAGTTTCTATGCTTCAATCGACAGAGGGGAAGTAAAAATTCAAATGAATTAGGGGGAGTATATCTCCCCCTTTGACAATTGGATGACCTAGCTTCCCTTTACCATTTTAATCCAATTGGCCACAAGGAGTGGGTTTGTTCGGCTATTAAGAGTGTCCTTGAGTTCAGTTTTGGCCAGGGAGTGGAATGGTGAACTCCCCATGTGCTTCAATTGAGTGGGAGAAGGTTTGCCATGTGGCCATTTCCATGCATATGGTCGGTTTGGTCATTTGGGTTTGACCCAAACCCATTGGGTTGGGTGCACCACCTTCCCTAGTGTTCACTTGATCGACTAAGAGAGTGCCAAGTGGGTATGAAGAGGATTTGACCAAATTTCAAGGAGAATTGACTAAAATTTACTCTATGGCCTTGGGGTAAATTAGTCATTTGACTAATTTTTGAATTTGGGTATGTTTGGTATGTTGATAAAATAGGTTTGGCCAAGTTTCATTAAATTTGGAGTAGTTTGATTTGATTTGGCTCATGTTGACCCATTTTTAGTCAAAATGGGTCAACTTGGGTCAGGTTGACCAAGTGGTCAAATTGGGTCAAACCAAGGATTGGGTCAAGTTCATATGACCATTTGAATGTTTTGGTGGCTTTGGTTTGATTCAAGTTGGTTTAGGTTTGAATTTGGTTCATATGACTTCATTTAAGTCAAATGGGTCAAGTTGACCAATTTGACCCATTTGACCTATTTGAGCTCGGTGAGGGGTAGCTTTAGGTTTGGTTAATCATATGAAGTAGATTGATATCTTTGTTTCCAATCAATTTTGGTTGAGTTTGAATTTGGCTCAATATGACCCCAGTCAAGTTGGGTTCAAGGTCAATTGGTTTGGTCTAGTTGGCCAATTGAGGCTTTGGTCAAGTTCAACAAGTGATTTAGAATGAACTTGACCCATTGGTTTCAATCAATTTATCTTAGATCACATTTTGACAAATTTTGACTTTTTAGGTCAAGTTGGGTCAACTTGGGTCAAGTGGCCAATTGGGCTAGGTTAGGCTCAAATGTTGAATTGGTCAAGTTCAAACATTGGTCATGAATGAACTTAGATCAATGGTTTCAATCAATTTTGCCAATGGTGGATTTTGGCTTTATTGGGTTTCATTTTGGCTAAGTGATGACTTGGTCAACCCTTAGGTTTGACTTGGTTTGACCCAATTTGAGTAATTAATCATCTCATACTGGGAGGCTTAGGTGAGTTTGATTCAATCCAATTAGGTTAGGTTAGAATTTGGCTCATAAGGGTACTTTAGGTCACTTTGGGTCATGTGAACCTAAGTGGGTCAAATGGAATGGTCAAAGCTTGATTTGAGTTTGATTGGACTTACATATGGACTTATGATTGAAATAAAAATCCATTTGCAAGTGGTTTGAAGTCAAATGGGTTTAGATTCACCTGACAATTTTAAGTTCAAAGGGAGAACATGAAATAGATTTTGACTTGATTTTTGAATTGAGTTTTGGTTAAGTGATTGAAGTTTGTATTTATATTTGGATTCATGATTGAAGGATTTATTGAATCATGTAGGAAAATCAAGAGTTTGGCTTGATTTGAAGTTGATTTGGCTAAGTTCAAGATTTTGACTTGAAAGGCTTAGGTTATATTTTGATTGAATTTGAACTTGAATTTTGTATTTAGTTTAATTGATTTGAATTTATATTTCATTTATATATGTGAATATAAATGCGAATATAAATAGGTCATGAGAAAATTTCATGAGTTTGAAGTGATTTGAACATGATCTTGGCTATGTCCTTAAGAGGGAAATTAAGGACTTAGGAAAGATTTGTGAATTGAACTTCAATTTTGAATTTAGTTTGATTGATTTGAATTTATATTTTATTTATATATGTGAATATAAGTGAGAACATAAATGGGTCATGAGAAAATTTTTTGGATTTGAATTGATTTGAAGATGATTTAGGCTAAGTCCTTAAGATGAAAATTAAGGACTTAAAAATATTTTGAATTAGGAATTTGAATTTTTTATTTTGATTTGATTGATTTGAATTTAAATTTCATTTATATATGAATATAAATGAGAATATAAATGAGTTATGAGAAAATTTCATGAATTTGAATTGATTTAAAGATGATTTTTTGGCTATGTCCTTAGGAGGAAAATTAAGGACTTCGAAAATATTTGGAATTTAGAATTTCAATCATAGGTTTCAATCATGCATTTCAATCATGGATTTCAATCATGGGTTTCAATCCTATGGCATTGATTTTAGTTTGGAGAAAATCAATTAGGTTAAAATTGATTTAGGTTTCATGTTGATTTGATTTGAAGTTTGACTTGAAGGAAGGAAGTAAGGTAGCTGGTCTAAGCTTTAGGGTAGGCAAATTTTCTTAACACCCCTAAGGCATGACCTACTCCTATGGTTAACTCTTCTAAGTCTCTAGGGTTAGGTTGAGTGTCCACCTAATCATTAGATGTGTTATAGGACTAAGGATCTCTTAAAGTCTAAGAGGAGTCCTATGTATAAGATGGAGGGGTTGAGAACTCATTCTTAAAATGAGGTCAACAATAGGTTACTACTGGATTAGTTAGTTCCCATTTCCTAGTAGCCACCCCTATGGTTGGAAGTTTTGTACTGTGGATGTGTTGACTCTCCCTTGGGCAAGTAAATCTGAGATAGGCCAAAGCCCCTATGGCTCCTTCATAGTTTGGTCCCCCGCAAACCAACAGAGTCCATGCCTAATAAATAAACAAAGCAAACTCTCTTATGGATTAGGATAACGTCCCCAAAGGCACCTTTTCCCAAGCAGGCATCTTATTTTTTGGCAGTTCCAGCAAAACTCCCTACAAAAATCTACTTGACTACTCTAAAGTTGAGATAAGATCCATAGTGGCACTCACTCAGTAGTCATTCTAGATCAGTTCGATTTGTTATGCCATAAACAAATCACCCCAATGGTTGATTCCACTTTGGAACATGTAAGTCCCCACTTTCTTTCTTCCTTTGTCGTGGCAACCTTTAAGTTGGATAGTCCAGGCCCTTTGCTAATTAGTTACATCCTTCTTAGTGATCCATCAAATAAAATCAAATTAAATTGAAATTAACTAAATCAAATCAAATTAATCTCCCCAGTGGAGCCAAATCAAAACCAAATCAAAATCAATCAATGAAATTATAATTAAAGCAACAAAACAAATTTAAACAAATTCAAACATGTATCCCTTGTGGATCCACCTTCCATAAATCAAACCAAATTAAACAAACTAAAACAAATTCAATCAAATCTATATCCCCAGTGGGTTCCTTCTAAACTAAATAAAATAAATTCAATCAAACCTTAATCCCTAGCAGATTTCCTCTTTTATGCCCTTGGCATAAATCAATCCCCAAATGTAATCTAATTCATGTACGATTCTCTAGCAGATCTCTTTTCATGTCCTTGACATGAAATCAATCTTCAAATAATTCAAACCAAATCTTCTTGGCTCTCTTATGCCCTTAGCATGAGATGAGTTGCATTGCACTAAGATAATGATTTTATCCACCTCTTAGTTTAAGTATAGATAGTCTTCATTAGTGTGTATAATCCTTTTGGGACACTGTTAATCATCTCGGTCAATGCCAATATGTGCGGCGTGCCTTATCAGTCACACCACACCTAATGGGGGTCCTTTTGTTGACCTCACTTTTGGAGTGAGGATTCATTCTTCCCATATTAGACCTAGGAGTTTTCTAGACACTAAGACTTCCTTAGTCATAAGGCACTTCTAGTGGTTATGTGAATACTTAACCCAAACCTTGAGGCTTAGGAGGAGTTTCCTTAGGACTAAAGGTAACCTACCCACCCTATAGCCTAAACTAAGACTCATGCATATTCTCTTAGCCAAATCCAAATCTCAAATCAATCAAACAAAACCCAATTGAACCCCAATTCATATCCAAGCTTTAAGCAAAATTTATTTAAATAAAAGACTCAAGCATATTCCCTTAGCCAAAACCAAATCTCAAATCAATCCAACCAAACCTAATTGAACCCCAATTTATATCCAAGCTCCAAGCCAAATGATTTAAACCTAAATCCCATTCTAAACCTAACCTAATCCAATCCTATGAACTTAACTAAAACCCCTTCATTCAAACCTAATTCAATTGATTTTCATAAAAACATTCTAATTTTTAAATCTTCATTCTGAACTCTTTCAAAAGTTACAATCAAGCTTATTGACCAAAATCAATTCAATTAAATCAAGCTAGCCAATTTGAACCCAAAATGTCCAAATGAGCCAAAATTGAATTAAACAAAAATCAACTACAATCAAAGCCATTAATCAATCCCAAATCCATTGTCAAACTCAATTCAACCTAATTCAACCCAAAATCAATTCAATTGACCCAATAGGTTCACTTGACCCAAAGTGACCTAAAGGAACCATTTGAAACAAACTCCAATCCAACCCAAATTGGATTGAACCAAATCATTCAAAACCTCATATATTGATAATTGATCATTCTTGATTGATCAATTGAAATCAATTGGGTCAAACCAACTCAATTCAATCAGTTGACCCAAGTTGACCCTATTAACTTATATGAACCAAGTTAAACCAAATCCTATCCCAATTCAAATCAATGATACCTATCAATCATAAATTGTTCTTTGAACATGACTTGGCTATCAATTGAGCCAAACTAAGTCTAATTGGCCTCTTAAACCAATTTTACCAAAAGGGACAAATTGGGCCAAATCAAATCCTACATCAAATTTATTACAACCAATGATTCAAATCCATCATAAATTGATTATTGAATAAGATCAAACCCTTGATTGAATCCAATTTGGCCAAGTCAACCCAATTGACCCATTAAGCCCAAATTTACCTAAAAAGTTAAATTAGTCTAAATCATTCCTAAATCCAAATTGATTGAAATTAAAACCTATAATCATCTTCAAATGATCAATTGAACCTAAATCAACACCTAATCCAAACCAATTTGGCCAATTTGACCAAGTTGGTCAACTTAGCCAATTTGACACATATGAACTCATATGAGTCAAATTCAAATCTAATCCAAATTAAATTAAGAAATTACTAAACATCCCAAATCATTATTTGAACTTGCCTAAACTCATGGTTTGACCCAATTTGACCAATTGATCAACTTAACCCAAGCTAGCCCAGTTTGACCTTCATGGGTCAAATTGAGCCAAATCGACTCCAAACCCATTTGAACTAGGCATGACCCATCCTTGGGTCACCATAGGTTAGCCAAAATATAACCTAACCCAAATTCAACTTGAATTAATCTATTACCTATTGGGTAAAGCCCTAGACATAAGATAAAATCTATTTTTGGGTGGTCAAAACTCCTCCTTTGCACTTGACCGCCACCCAAAGCTTAGATTGGACCCTTGACCCTATGGCTAACTTGACCCTAGGCTGGTTGGGTTAGCAATAGTTCAAGGGAGGTGAGCTAACCCACCTCCTACCATTGGAACACATAAGAAATCAAGGACACTCCTGCTCATCCATGGCAGCCCACCGCAGACCCTCACCCACTCAAATCGAGCCACCTTAGCATCTTTCTAACATCCCCGATCGCTTACACCTGCCATATGTCTACCCAAGGTAAAGCCAATCCGAGCTATCAAATTTGAGAGGGAGGAGAGTATACTCACCCCATTCCACTCTCACACACATTAGAGCATTCCTAGAGCTTGAGGGAGTCAAAATGAACTCCCTTAAGCTTGCCCCAAGTTCCTTGAGCCTCCCCATCACTGGAAATGCCAAAGCTAAAATAAGATAGAGCCAAGCTCCATCCAACCTCACTCAACCTCCACCATTTACAAATTAACTTCACCCACACCTCCCCTAGCACCGATAAGGCGAAACAAATTAATTCAAGATCGATTTGAGCATTGGAGACCACTCATAGAATAACTCTAGTGAGGATTCCAGCGTTGTTTGATCCACAGATCCCCCGGTGAGGAGGCAAGGCACGAGCTTCTCAATAGGGCTTCATCTCTTCAAGATGAAGCTACCTCGATCGATTGAATGCCAGTCTTGAGCTCCGATGAGGTAATTCTGGCAAACTATAAAAAATCTATTTTTTTGGGCCTTTATGAAGGAAAGTGTGATTTGTGCGATTCCAACCATAGGATCCCTTTAGATTTTCTCCCTGAAGCTTTTGGAGTCAATCTCATTGTCTCCGAGCTTCAACAAGCTCAAATTTGACTAGAGGAGGTCAGACACTGTCTGTCTTCCTTCATTTAGGGAACGACGGATCATCTATCATCCATTCTATATGATTGGAATGGATGATCATGATTTTCTCGGCTAGATAAATCAATTTTAATCCTATAGGAATCGCAGTAGGATTAATCCCCACAGTCCGATCTTAGATCGAATGATGGGGAGGAAAGTGTGTTTGCCATCGCAGACTTAGTTACCATGTCGGATGATTTAAGTGGCCAATCCCGCGGTGCCACATGGAAAGCACTGCCATGTTAGCCTCCCCCTTGGCGTCGACAAGATTAAGAATTAATTATGGGTTTAAAATGTGATTAAATGCCTTGAAACTTCCTAAAAGAATAGATAATTGTAGAAAATTCTAAAAAAATACAAATAAATATATTTTGGAAAGGTTGAATAGAGGAGAATTTAATAAAAATAATTTTATTTGATTTTGAACAGTTATCAAAGCTTAATTAGGGTTTGAATATATCTTTAATTAGTTTAATTAAGCTCTAATTACTTGGAAAATTAGTCCCAAATTTGGCATGTTGATTTCTTGGGATGTCCTCTACCTCCCATATTTTTCTTGGGATTTATTGGCTAGGCAATTAAGGGAATTTAAATTCTTTAACTTAATCACCCTCCTTAATCAAATTAACCCTAATTAAAATTATTAAATGTTGAAATTTCAATGATTATTAATAATTAGTGGTTGTTAACAGTGAGATGATGAGGGAGGGTGATTAGGATCTCTTTATTAATTACATTTCCAAATCCATTTCATTAAGTAAGGTTAATTAATGAGAGGTTTAATTAAGAGATTAATTAATCAATTAAAAATGAAATGAAATCAAATTGAATTAATAATCACTTCATATGATTAAAATTTAAATTAAGGGTTCCTCTTTATGTGTTTAATAACATAAAGACACTTAAGGAAATTATGATTAACTCATATGTGTGGCAAAATCATAAAAGTACTTAATTAGATTCTTTAATCTAATTATTCTCTAATCATGAGCCAATTACATTAGGTCCTTTAAGAGCATTGTAATTATATTTTCCTCATGTGCATACCATTTGTAGCTCATGATTAAATGGTTAATTAAATTAAAGAAGCATAGGAATGGATTATTAAATGGATTTTTTAATGGTTCAACCTAATTAAAGCATAAAAATATTTTTTTCATCTTTCCTTAAAAAAATTAAAATCACCAACATGGGAATGGGATAAAAACAACAAATAATCTCTCTTTTTTAAGTTCAATCAAAATCTAAAATCAAATTAATAAGAAGCTTTAGTTTTCCTTAAGTAATTTTAATGTGATTGCCCTTAGGAACTAGTGTAGTTGAATGAATTATGTGGAGATGTTTGGCTATTCCTTTTCAATCACCATAAATGTTGTATGTTATGTGATATGATGCATTCATATTTTTGAAATAAAATGAAATGTATTTATGTAAAATTGCATGTGCTAACTTAATATTATTATATGTGTGCTATTATCACTAATAAATTCAAAATTATTTTTCAAAACTTATAAATTGATAATAACATTTGGAGTGATAGTAGTTATCAATATATATAGGATTTTCTTGTATTTATAGCTTAAGCATGTGAAGGTAGTGCATTCTTTCCTATATTCATGTATGGATTTACATGTGTTTAAATGATAATAAGTATATTGCTTGGACATCTTGAGAATACAAGGATTTAAGTAGCCTTAAGGAGGTCATTTGATTATCTCACTTCCCTATTTAACAAAGGCACATACTTATTTAATTTCATCCCATGTATGTTTGTATTAGAATTTGGATAGAGCTTTACTTTACATGTATAAATAATTCAACCAAAAATGTAATCTTTCGCATGATTCTCACTCTTATAACTATGTATACATTTATATGTATTTTAGATAGCAAGTATATAGTCTGGACATCCTAGGAATATGAGGCTTTAAGTAGCCCTAATGAGGTCATTTGATTACCTCACTTCCCTGGTTTAAACAACAACACGTACTTGCTTATAGCTTTTATACATGTGTGTGCGTATTTGACTATAGAATGAGAATCCTCTTTTCTACCAAATGTATGCATTCATAGTTTTTAGTTGTGCCAAAAATATATTGCATGTATATGTATACTAAGTGTTAAATCATATGCATATTATGGGTGATGAAAAGTAATGGTTCAACATATTCTATGTGATGATAATTCAATCACATTAATCTTAAGATGCCTTCATGTTGAATAGGATTATTAAAGGTTAACCTAAACTTAGGATTAATAAAATATTTAACAAATCATTCACTAAAAGGAATTAAACCATAAAAATATGCTTTTAGAAAATAACTTAAGGTAGGGATGAAGAAGGTTAAGCCTCTTTCTTCTCTTTACAACACTTACATGCCAAGTGTAAATCAAATGAAATAAAATAAAATTGAAATTAAAACTTACTAATCTCCTACACAACTTGAAATGAAACCTATCCTTTATGTTAACCTAAACAATTTCAAACCTTAGAAAATCATAATTCAGAAGCTTAGCTGAGACATACCATATAAAGCCTAAGCACACACATTAGAATGTTAAGTCACCACTTCTAGCTTTAGGTTAGGATGGTGTATGTGATGATGATGTGTTTTGTTTTATAATGTAATATTTTAGACTGGATGCTAGGAATGTGGATCACTGACTAGATGTTAGGCCATTGATATCTTTATCTTATTTTTTGTAGGGATTGTGCTTAAGGGGCCGCCTAAAAATAAATATAAATGTTTTATTTGCAGGTTGCTTATGCCCTAAAGCATAATCCATATCAAGACAGCTAGACCTAGTTACTCATGTGCAGGGTGCTAAGTCCAAATTATGAAATATAATTGCTTGGGTTTGTATGTATGTTTAGCTAACATCCATTTTGTAAGTGTAGTCAGATTTACTTTTAGATAAAATGTAATTTTATAATAGGAATTATGATTAGTGCTATGATGATTAGGATGAGCAGTGGCTAGAATGATTAGTCATGGGGTGCCCTATGATGCCTTAGAGCAAATCAAATCAAAAGAAGGAAGAAAGAAGAAATGAAGGATGAAGACCCCCATAACATGTATTCAATTCAAAATTATAATATTTTTTTATAATTCTGGGTTGTATAAGGGTAGAGCTCGACTACCCATCTTTTTTCTTTTTCTGGGGTTTATAGTGGGACCCGACCGCATCGGCATCTTATTATTTCATAGTTTCCTATAAAAATTGATTGTTGTTTTGTTTATATTACATAATAGAACATCATGATTTTCATAGTTTCTTCATGATTGATGATTGAATGTGCGGCCTAGATGTCGTAGGCTCTTAGGACAAAATTAATTTTTTTACCCAATTAACAACTCATTACTAAATTATAAACAACTTTCAACCTCATTTTAAAGCCTAGGCTATAGTTGATATAACTAAGATTTAGTAACCCATTAGCTATATGTTGTATGTCTCACATCATGCCTGTCATATTATACCACTCTTGCAAAAATGAGGGCCTCCATTTTAGCACTTTATGACTGCTTGACCTATGAGAGCAACCCCTTATGATGGAGCTTCACCTTCTTTCTCTTTTAATTTGGCCAATGACCAAATGTCATCATGGATTTAGACATAAGAAATCCTAAATCCTTTGTCCAAAATATTTTGTCAAAATTACATAAATTATAAAAATGTTGCATTTTAGACTAAGTTATATACTTATGCCAGTCATGATCTAGTCTCTTAGGGAGTGAGTTTAAGACAATAGTATCTTTCAAAACTAAATAACAGCTTAAAAGATCTTGCAATTTCATAAGTCCAGATTATATGGTTTTGAATCATAGGAGATGTTAGCTGGCAACCACTCTAGGCAGTTGTAAGTCCAGAAGAGTTAGACAGTTTACTCTCTCTTATAGATGTAGCTTAGATTTAGGTCATGCTTTTAGCTTGTGTTAAAGGGTTCTAGATTTAGGATCTGAGGTTGCTTATTTCCTTTAGGCTATGAGCATAAATCCTCATCTCTTAGGCATTTTCACAATCTTGTGTTGATGGATTATAAGCCCTAGCAATCTAATAAAATTTTAACTCAAACAAAGTAAATCTTCTTACTTTCAAACATATAAAGCCTCACCATAGGATAGGTCGGAATGCTCACTAGGCTTCCTATTGTCATGAGTATTTTGTACTTATTCTCCTTTGGATTCTAAAATAAGTCTTCCAATTGAACAATCCCATTTGATTTTCCAAAATGACCAATCCTTTGATAGCCTTAACCTTGAAATCTTTGGAGATATTAATTAACTACTTTAATCGAGAGTGTTCTTAATAATATAATTTCCTAGGATGTAATTAATTATGGAGGCTTGCCTCCATAGGGAGCTAAAGAACCTGACATAAAGTAAACCTTACTTTACTTTTTCATGTAAAGTAGGGGAAGAGTCTCTAGTATATACGAAGACCCATCATGCATTAGTTGTCCTTATTAGGTGATTAGGTCAATTGTAGGGTGATGTTTCTATCTTTTGAGATAGTACATCATACCTAAATGTCATACCCGATCACTTCAATAAGTACTCCCTTATGATCTGTGTGGTGTCCACCAGACGCATTTGAAAATAAACACCACAATTTATTATTTGATTTTAGTTTATTTATACATTTAGTCACTACTAAGTGTAGTGTACTAAGTGCCTAATTAAAAAGCTCTTAATGTAACATTAGAGGTTCTAATTACTGATCAAGGATGATGTCATCCTTATCCAAAAAAGAGGTTAACACCCGCATGGTAGGGTTTGCCAGCTAACACCACCTAGGCGATTTAAAATATTATGATTCGAGTCTTATAAATACAAGATAGTTTGGCTATTATGTTTAGGAAAAAAAACTAAGAGTGTAAACTCAATCCTGACCCTAAGATAATGATTGATATGTTATACTCCTATTTAATGTAATAATTTTTATTTTTATATATTTTACTCATAATTTTATATAACCTTTTTAGATATGAAAATCATACCTAAGATGAGATGTAATTGGAAAAAAGTTATGGGTAAAATCAATAAGGAAATGTAGACTCCTTCTAGAAGGGTTATCCTCACAGGTCAGATAACCCCTTATGAGCAATAGAAGAAAGGCCTAATTCAAGAAGTTGAGAAAAAATATGTAATCATGATTAATAAAGTCTAACTATTTCTTGTTGGTTTTAGTTGTTTATGCATATATCTTTACTTATAATGAGATTATGAGTTGTTTATTTATGTTTAAGTTATTTTAATTTAATAGGGTAGATAAATTAGTTTCCCTAAGAGCATACATATCCATGCTTTCGATAACACAACACAAAGTCATAGAAAGAAATTTATGAAAAGCATGTAATTCTATTACACACCAAAATAAATCAAGCCAAGTAAATTAAATTAAACATTTTAGTGTGGTCGGGTACCACTGTACACCGAAGAAAAAAAAAAAAGGAAACCGAGCTCTGCCATTATATTGCCCAACCTAGAACTAAAGTTTTGACATATGAGGGTCTTCACTTAGAATTGTCACCTTCTTTAGGGAGCTCCTTAGGCTCCACTAGTGAAAACCAAATATCTACAGTTAACTCCAACTAATCCTAAATCCCATAGATTTTAGTCTAATTCTAGGACAAAATTATATTTTAAAAATTTTAAAATAAAATTCTAAACCTTGTAAAATAAATGTAAAAAAAAACACACAACATAATAGTAGTCATAAGGTAAACAAATGGACTTATTTAACTTCTTAAGCACAACCCCTGAGAAAATAGAATTAGCCTAAAAAGACTTTATAACATCCAAACTAGTGTGCAAACAACCCTTAGTCATCTAGGCTAAAATAATACACCATAAAATAAGAAAAATATTACATCATAATATAAATCACCACATATCATCAGCCTAACCTATGTCTAGGGTTTCTAACCTAACAATCTAGCGTGTAAAAAGTAGAGCTTGTGTGTTATGCTATACTAGGCCTTTTAAGAATTTTAATTTTAATTTAGATTTAGAGTTTTGATTAATTTTACCATTGGATTGTTTCCATTTAAGTGGTTTAATTGATTTAGAATTTAGAATTTTATTTTAGCTTTAATCTTGTTTTTAGATTAAAGTTGAGTTGTGGTTTTAAGGAATGATGAATAAATTAAGTTCTGCTTGAGGAATGACTCACTCTATTCAACATTCTAATCTTAGTAGAGTGGAATCTTCATCCTAAGATGAAATCCCCTCCGAGGTCAAACTAAGGGCCTATATATCTTAATTAATCTTTTTTGAATATATTTGAATGATTTAGTTAAATTGTGTTTAATTTTATTGAAGTTCATTTGAGGTAAATAAGAGTTCAAAAGTTAAGTATGATTAAGATTGTTTAATTTTAAGTATTTTGTTGTTGATTTTGATTTTAGACTAATCATTAAGTTTTAGTTTAATTAAACTTGCCATTTTTATTATTCAATTAATATTTGACTCTTTTCTTTAAATTTCATTCTATGAATTTTCTTTAAGTTTATGTTGATTAAGTTTGTTTTTCTATTATTTGATTTTAATGGTTTTAGAATTTCATTTATTAAATTTGGTTGTTTGAATTTTTTTATTATTTAATTTAATTTAATGATTATTTGGTTTAATTTGATTAAACTTTAATTTAGACTAATAGATTTATTTGATTTAGTTAAGGTTTAAATTCAATTTATAATTTCAATTTAATGTTTAATTGATTTGTTCTCTAATTGTTGACATAGCCAATTTAATTAGGGTTTAATTCAATTAATTATTTTAATTAGAATTCAATTCATTTTTAATAGTTTTTATTAAGTTTAATTTGATATTTATTTAATTTATGAAGTTAAATGGTTTATGTTGATACTATTTTAGTTTTACAATTTTATTAAGTTCAATTGATATTTAGGGTTCAATTAATTTAATTTTTTAATTATTATGTTAAAGTTGGTTTAAAAAGTATTTTTGTAATTTATTATTTATTTAAGTTTCTTATTAACATTTTATTTAAATTTTGTTTGACCACTAATCTTAGCTTAAGAAACCTATAATGATGAAGTTCTTAGGGTACTAATACTTAAGCTAGGTCATAATAAGCTCCTTAGGCATTTGGAATTTTATGTTAATCAATAATTAATTTTTTAATTATAATTTAATTATTCATTCAATATTAAGTAAGTTTAAAATGATTCCAATTTTATTAGGTTCTTACTTAAATTTTGAATTAAAAAATTAATTAAGTGAAATTATCATTCCATTATAAATTTTATTATGGATTCCTCAATTTAAATCTTAAGGTTTAATTGATTTTATTTCTTTAACTATTCATTAAATAGAAAGCATATTATTTTAGGAATCTTTAACTTCATAGGGTTGAGAAATTTTTCTAAGTCCTTTCGTGTTAGTTAAAGTGTTTGAATTGGTTTTAGAATTTTTGTAATTTCAATGATTTCTATGATTTAAATGGCCCTAAGAATTGAAAATTTCATAACTTTTGATATGGAAGTCCTTTTTATATGAATTTTTTATGAAAGGTGGGGTTCCTTTCCAATTCATATTCCTAAAGTTTCATCTTGATGAGAGAAATATTTAGAGTTTAATTAAGGTTTTAGTGTTTTTATTAAAACTCATGTTAGACCTAAAATATTAGGACCTAATTAGGACTATTAATTTTTTTTATTCCTCTCTAAAAGATGAATCCAAAAGTGGGTTATTCAAAAATTTTGAATTTTTACTTAATTTATTAATATGTTTCAAAGTTCACATTAATTAATTAATTTTTTTAATTAATTAATTTACTAATTAGGCCATTTTGTGGTTTAATGAGTTTTGTTAGAGTTTTTAAGTTCTTTAATGTTCATTATCTTAATTTAAGTTTATTAAGTAATTTCTCTTAATTTTCTCGAATTAATATTAATTTATTTTATTAAATTAGGGTTTGTGAATTAAAAATTTTATATCTTTCAATTTAATCACTAATAATTCGTCAAAAATTTATGCAATGTGTGTTTTAACCTTAATTTTAGGTCCCCAAAGTTTCAATATGTTTGGACCATTATTTTGGGTTTAATTTAAATTTTATTATTTTTAATTACACTCAAATTAATATAAAATTACCAAATAAATTTTAAGAATTTTGGGTTTAATAGATTTCTCTCACTAAGATGAATCAATATAGCTCTTATTTGCATCTTTTAGCTAAATCATTTAATTTCTATAAATTGTTAAAATTTTAGACATTTTTTTGATTTATTTAATTTGAAAAAAAATTTGAATTTCTCACTTAACCTAGTTAGCACTAACACAGTGCTGATTGAGCACCATTTTACATGTGGCACGACACTATTAGGCTACATGGGATCTAGTTGAATCCCATGTAGGATGGCAGCAAGGAGGCAGAATCGATCTAGGATTAATCTATGATTTTCTTAAGGGATTAAATCACATGATCGTCCTAGATCGCAGTCGCTTGTTCCAAATAAAAGTAATGGATTACATAGATTCCATCATTGACCTCCTGCTAGATGCTAAGAGCCCATATTTTTGGCAATCTAATCCATGTTTATTCAAGATTTTGATTGGAAAATATTTAAGGATCAATTTGCAATCAATATCTATAGCTTGATCTCGATTGAAATTCAAGTTGACTTCACAAAAGACCATAACGTGAAAGGAGTGTAGTCAAGGGGCATGTACCTTGCTAGAGCCCATATATAATGGATTTTCCATTTTAAGATGCTTCTCCATATCGAGATAAAGCTCTGAGAAAATTTTCATGCTTTGCTTCCCTGCTGATCACCGTGGAGACCAAGCTCTGCCTTTTCTCCTTTGACTTTGGTCATTTTATGTCTCATCGACATTGGTAGCCTTGGGTTAGAATTAGATTAAGCTCAACTTCACCTTTAGAATGTGTCAGGAAGTGAAATTATGGGGGAGGAATGGTTCTCTCTCAATTCCATGTTTGGAAGTCCTTATTGCCACCGACTGTGGCCAAAATTTTGGCTTGCTAGTGGCGAGAAGCTCTGGAAAGAGCTTGGTTGAGCTTCTCCTTCTCTCTAGGGTGTATTTGAATGTGTGGGATTGAGAGAGGAACTCACTTGTCTTCTCTCCATACATGGTTGAGAGTCATTTCCTTTGCCACTAGCTTTGGCTGATCTCTGCCTCGCCGATGGTGAGGAACCTCGAGGAAGGATCACCTCACTCCTCCCTCTCTACCTCAAGAATATGTTGGAGAGCTTGGAATGAGGAGGGGAATTCTCATTTCATATCTTGACGCCTTGTCTAAGAGCTTCAATGGAGAAGTCAAGAAAAAAATGGTTAGTCATGGTGATTGCAAGGCTTAGATTCTTCTTGAAAAAGATTGTTAACTAATTAAGACGAAGAGTGGAGAGGGTATGGAGGGAGAAAGAGTTGTTTGACTTCACTTGTATGGGTTTTAAAATCTTTCTCCTATGGCCTCTCTTCACCTCCTTAGATCCACCTCATCTCTTTAACTCGACCTTATCATCCTCTTTATGTTGTTAGTTGGTTGCTTAAATCAAGCCCAACGTGATCTATGAGTCAAACTCAAGCTTACTTGAATTAGGTTTGGGTTTAAGAGCCTTAAGTTAATTCATTTGGGTTTGCATAATTTATATTGAGTTATGTTATTCTCTTTGATTGATTGGGTTTAAATTTAGGCTTATAATCATCTTGGTTATTCACTGAAAAATTTATGAATCAATTGATCCCTACCATGTTTAGGTTTCATGTGGTCTTAGGCTTGTTCAACCGATTTGATCTAATTAGGTCAAGTTAGTTTTCTAAACATATTTGACCATCATAAGGTTTGGATTTATATTTTTATATTTGAATGATCATTTATTTTATTTTTGACTGATTGTCTTTATTTAGTTTGAATTGTATTATTGAATTAAACACAACTAACCCATTTTAACCTAAATGGGCTAAGTTGGGTTGAATTGAGTCACTTATAGAATGTGACTCAACCAAAGTGTATTTAGGCACCAATCATGCTCGATTAAGTATTCAATATGACCTAGAGTAATTAATTTAAAGTTTATTTTGACTCATTTTGACTCAAATTTGTCTTAATGGATCAGGATGAGTTCACTTGGGTCAAATAATGGAATTGATCGAATTAAACCCAATGACTGGTTGAATTATGTTTGATTATGATTTTAAAGTGTTTTAAAATATTTAAATTGGTTTGATTTCTAATTTAACTTCAACTTAGCTTAATGAGGTCCATTTGAGTTTATTTGGGTTAAGTGGCCAAATCAACCCATTTGAATCCTCATTGAATTTAAATTTATTTAGTTTTAGGTTTGAAAATATTTATTTGATAATCTTGAGTCAATTTGGCTAAATTTTGATTAGTTGTCCTCTAACTTGATGGGGCCCGCATTGGTCAACTCAAGTCAAATGAATTGGTTATCCACAATGAACTTCTTCTAAATTTATTTTTGGGTTCATTTATGTTTATGCATTGATTCAATACTTTTAATTTGGTTTAATCTTAATGTGTTTTTCTTTTATTTGATTTTCTATGGGGTTGAGTAATTTTGATTCTAAATATGTCAATTGGCTCAACCAAACTAACTATCGCTATCTAGGTTCAATTAAATTTGAATCTAAATTAAGAAATGTTTGCTTTTGGTTGAAATTGAATTCTAATGAATTTAGTTTTAATTAAGTTTACCAAAGCAATAAGGAGGTTTCCTATGTGTCTAGCTAGAAAGATCCTTAGTCTATGATTGGAATCATATAGACTAAGGTGAAGAGTGTTACCTCATTCAAAAATGAGGTGAACATTAAATAGCAACCTGTGCAGAGATAGAAAGAGGTGAGCTTAATTTGGTGGTTTGGACATGTGTGGAAAGAGAAGAAGTTGTATGGGAGATTGAGACTTGAAGGAAGTTGCTCTACTAGAAATTAGAGGCATGGTGGCATTTTACTTAGGCCTTACACACGAAAGAAAGGGTTGTTGCCTACATAAGTTAAATGAGCTTTATTAAACAAAAAATTAGAGTGGTTGAGGCTTCAGGTGGCTAGGTTTGCTTGTATCGAACAATCAAGAAAGGGAATTGGGGATAAGAAAGTGGTGAGGGCTGGTTGGGGAAACTAAAGGAAGAAAAAATAGGTTAAGCTTCGAGCGAGGAGCGCTGGCCAAGTAGAGCTGGGTTTGACGAGCAACTTTATGAGGGAGATAGATCAATTTGGTCTTTGTGTTGTGAGAATTGAAGGAAGAAAGAAATTTTTTGCCGAGTAGCTACTTGTTGGGAGAGGACATGGAAGAGGATGTCATAGACATGCTTCTTGGAAAAAAAAAATTCTTTCATTTGAATAGGAAACATATGCTTTGAATCATGGGGTGTTAATGGAATCAACATTTTTTTTGAGTTATGTGAAATGAACAAAATGGAAGTGGAGTGATGGCTTTATTTTTCGTTTTTTTTCAATTTGGTGAAACTTGATTTACAAATATTTGGTAGATTTTTTTTTTCTATTACACATTTTGATAATTAAATAAAATTTTCAAAAAATAAAATTGTAGGTTATATAAGTCAATTTGAGTCATAATGATTGAGTAATAATAGTATTCTAAATACATAATTTAACTAATTCAAACTATGTATATATAGTGTTTAATTTTATCTTAATCAAATTTTATTTAATATTAAAATTAAATTAAATTTCTATTTTAATTATTTGATGATAAAGTTAATTTGATTCTTTAGTTATATGACCCAATTATTATAATTTAATTAGCTTGCTATTTACATTTCATTTCAAATCGGTTCAACTTGTTTTTTGTGCTTAACATAATTTCATTTTAACTAATTCTTTCAATGTCCTTAGTAAATCTAATGTCATTTAATTGAGATTAAACTATATTATATATGTTTAATATAATAAAACTTCCACTAATCATTATTAATTAGTGACCCCCCTTTTTGGACAAAGTTTTGACATAATTAATTTAGATTGATCTCTCCTTAGTCAAGTGATGGACCTAATAGAAAATTATTATTTCATTCGACATATATTTACCTCATTCTGAAAGTAAGGTCAACAAATAGACCCCCAATGGGTGTGGTGAACTAATAAAATATGTTGCACACATTAGTGTTAACCGAACTCCAACTAAATATTAAGTTTTATTTGATTTTGGATTTTTATTTAATTTATATTTTTGATTTATTATATTGGTTTATTTGATTTTCTTTGATTAGTAATCTATTTTTTATTCATTTTGTATTGATGTGTTCTAATTTTTTAAAGATTTAATTATGTTTTATTCTAATTTGTACTGCTTCTCAGCTCTTAATGACCTAATTTCTAGTTAGCTCAACCTTGCCTAAATAGGTTAAGGACAAACTCAAGTTTATATTTAACCATAGAAGTTGGTTGATTTATTTAGGATTAGTTTACAACTACTCAAGCACTAGGAAAGTTCATTAAAGGTCCTGTCAGGGAGCTCCAACACTAAGATTGGATCTTATGAACTAAGGAGAGAAGAGTTTGTCATCATTATGAAAAAGTAGGTCAACAAGGTAGATCCCCAATAGGTGTGGTAGATTGATAAAGTACATTGCGCACATTGGCATGGAGTAAACTAGCCGACTTTACCCAAAGAATTGTAAGCAATAACACTCACATAGATTTTAAGGGTATAATTGAATTAAGATTTAGGAAATCAAGATTTAGATATTAATTAATTTTATAGTTTAAGATTTGGATCAAGTTTTGACAATAAACATAGAGATTCATGTTTTGAATTTACTTAAAAATAAGTTAAGAGAATAAACATGAACTAGGATATCTTAATTTTGAGAAGAGATTATGCTAGGAGGGGTCTTACATAGGCTTACTAGTATTAAGGAAGAATGTGGTGAGGTTTAAGTATACTAGGAAAGGGCTCTAAAGACTTAATCCTAACCTAAAATAGTTAAAGATTTGTTTAGACTAAATTAGTGTGTGATGATTAAATTAAGAAGTGGCTTGAAAGGATTGATCCTAGCTTAGATTTACTAACTAAATGTGATGGAGGTGGGTGTTCATTCTCTTAGTGAGTTTGAGAGAATTGAATAGTCATGGATCCTTAGATTAATATATAAAGATATTTTTTGAAGTTTTGGTGGGATAAAATATAATAGTGGGATGACCTAAACTAGTCTAATTTGAACTAAATTAGGCTAGTTTAAAATGTAGCTATAAGGATAAGATTTAAGTGAAGTAAATGGCTAAACATACTTGTGGAGGTTTAAGTTAGGATATGTATTTATGATATGAGTGAATGGTTGGAGATGATGTTAAGTGGTATGATAAAGATTAAAATAAATTACCTTGGGTATTGGAGGTGAGGAAAGAAAGATATATTAGATAACTAGCACTCCCATTAAGGATTGCTAAGATTTGGACACCAAGATCTCAATCCATAAGAAGAGCTTAAATAATTTGTAATTTCCAAAAAGAACTCTTTTCATTCTAGCAAGGGGGGCTATTTATAGCCATTACAATCATTTTTCAAAAGAAAAAGAATTCAAAACATGGAGGGAAAAGTGGGTGTCCACATTAATGTGAAGCATTAAGTTACCTAATTATTTTATGTCATCCACCCATTTCACATGCTATTATTTTATGTGGATTCAACCACCTCACATGTCATACTTTAAAATTTTAAATTCAAAGTTTCAAACCTAAAGTGTTTAGAAGAAAATTATAATTTATGTAATTCAAAAAAAGGTGAAATCATAAAATGGGCCTTAGCAGGCTAGTGGGCTAAGCCTTCTTCTTTCTTAAGTTTTCTTAGGTTTAACTTGAGGTCTTGTAAATGAGCATTGAGCTCTAATTTTTTGATCCACATGATGTTCTATATCAAAAGGGATAACTTATTTAATATACTATGGCTTCATGACTAACCAACCTTAAAAGTGACTATTAAGAGAGAGGTCATGAAGGCTTGATCCTATCTTTTGTAGTTTGGTTGTAAGGAGAGGGGTCATAAGAAATTAATCCTAATCTCAAATAGCCTAAGTCATACCTAGGTGGGTCCATGAGAACTTTATCCAACTAGAATGACCAAAGATTTATTTTTGAACTTTATTTTTGTGTGATGACTACACAATTAAAGGGCTTAAATGGTTTAATTCTAGCTTATATTTACTAGCCAAAGGGATAGGCTATTTAATCAACAATGAATTAATGGTTAACCAACCTTATGTAAGAGTTGGTACACCAAAGAGGGGTGGGTGGTGCGGGGGTGTGTGGGTGGTGATGTAATGGAGAACCCTACACCTACTGCCTTTCTCCTTCAAAGGAAAAAAGGATGCCACTACCTCTCCAAGGTACAAAGAAATCTTCTCTTAAATATAAACTTTACACAAGTTATCAACAGAACAAACTCTCTAGTTAAGGTATAAATAAAAAGGTAAAGTGGATGAGAAATAAATAATAAAAATAAAATGAAAATCTTACCAACATAGTCTCTAAAAGTAAAAAAGAAGAGAGAGACCACTCCACTTTTCTCCTAAACAAAGCACTCTTACTTAAGTATCCTTTGATTTTTCTTACATTCATGATGTTCAGGTTAGACCCCTAAAAGGTGGACCCCTAAAAGGTGATATTTATAGGGAGGAAACTGAATAAAAAAAAATTATTTTAGAAAAATCAAATCATTTGCACTGTACAAACTAACATATACTATATGATTGGTTTATTTTTCTAGGGTTAAAGACTCTAGATGATACAATCATCCCATAAACTACCACTATTTATACTATGCAAATAGTACAAACTAAAAATTTATCACTCTATGTCTTTGTCCTATATGTTTACATCGTATAGTACAAACATCTTAAAAGAATTTTTTTAAAAAATCAACTCCCTGTAATCTAGATTAAAATTAAATAATTACTAAAGAAAATCATATTATAAAATTAACATCATATTATGTGATCAATCAAATTAGGCATAATTTATAATTAGCTGACTTAATCTTAGTAGCTAAAAAATTAACAAAAATGTATATTTGTAAAGCTTGATATAGATCATATAATATGATTAGTTCAAATTTGACAATTTTAAGAGTTAACAATCTTAATTATGATGGCTACAAAATTAACAAAAATGTTCATTTGTACAATATGATCCAAAGAATATAATATAATTTTCTTAGAAATTTAAATTTTAAAAAATTATTTTATATTCTCTCAAGTTTGTGTGTGTGTGTGTGTGTGTGTGTATTTTTCATCATTCACATGCTAAATACATGAT
Source organism: Cymbidium sinense (assembly GCA_021442155.1). Taxonomy (NCBI): domain Eukaryota; kingdom Viridiplantae; phylum Streptophyta; class Magnoliopsida; order Asparagales; family Orchidaceae; genus Cymbidium; species Cymbidium sinense. Next base: position 33,630,158 of record CM038229.1, read on the forward strand.
GAAATAATAAAAATTATAACACAATATTTGAACACGCCTTGAATCTTTTGGCATCTACCGTTCATTATTTGAATATTTTTAGGCTCTTTCTTAATCAAACCTTTGAAAGTCAGCCGTTAATCGTGTTGTCATAGTGAATCTTGGTTAGACCCCATAATTGAAAGTCTTACATTGAAAGCTTAACATAGCGTACATGTACAATTGATTAGAAACAATAATTATTCAACTAGAAACATTTGTGATTATCAAAAGTTAGAATATTATGTGAAGGATTATGAGGTTAATAATCTCTATTTTTTTCTATTTTGGTTTTATTTTGGGAGTTCAATAGATGAAACAATAATGAAATAACTCTCTCAATTTATGCCTCAAAAACTATATCAGAAATATGCCAAGGTATAAAAAGTACAAAAGTATGCAAAAAAAAGTGAGAAATCAAAAAGACTCAAAGCAGAAAGGCACAAACCAAAAGTACTAATCTTCTCACTTTTTTGACACATAAAAAATGGTTTAAGAAATTGATGAGTAAATCAAATAGTATTGGTATTTTATGAATTTAAAGTCAAGTAAATTTTTCTAAACTATTCTTAGCATACATCTTTACTTTATAAAATCATCAAATTTGAAATGCTTAATTAATGATAGTATGATATGTGTCAATAACTATTTCCTACTCACCCTACAAATTTTTCTACTTATATGTGGCACCTATGTGTATTGATCCTTCATAACCTATGCAAACAATATTAGTTAATTTAGTGAATTTTTTAAACATGTTTATAACAAAACTAAAGCATTGCTTAAATTTTATTTGGATGGCTAAACATGTTATTAGAAAAGCACGATTTTTTTTATACTTCCTGCGTTAAAAAAAATTTTTTGTTTGATTTTTCCCCGCTATAGAGAAATTTTTTTATTTTGATACTTTCTCTCTTTGGGTATTTTGTTATTTAGCTGTAAACCTAGTTTGAACATCCTAATCTCACCATTATTATTACTCAATTTATTCTACAATTAAACAAATTGCATATGTATGCACTAATATGTATATATATATATATATATATATATATATATATATATATATATATATATATATATATATATATATAAGTTAATAGGTTACAAAATATTAAAAAAAAGTAGATTAATGAAATTTGGGATTACACAAAAAATTTATACTTTAACATACATATGCATCCTCCTAGACAAATTTTAGGATTCTTAGTTGAGTTAATGATTCATACAATGTCAATAATTTTGAATTCTAAATAACACTTGATTATAAAAAGTTAAGAAAGAAAATTTAAAAAAAATATGCATCCACTTGAAAGTCACATAATATGGTAGAGAAAAGTAAGACCAACAAAATATACTAACATCAACCAATGCAATAAAACTAGTACATCATCAAGAAACAAAAAAAATTTATGATAGTAAAGAGTACATCAAATGTTGAAAATGTAAAACAAACACAAACTATAATACAAAGAAAAGAAACAAGAACCCATAACTATGAAGGTCCCTCATCTCATGTTGGTGGATTGAAGATGCCCTGGAGAGAGTTAAATTGAGCTTGAAACCAAGCTTTGCCTTTTGTTCATTGTCGCTAGGACTCCTCCCACTGTGCTCACTACTCCTCAATATATCTATACACTTCAAGCTAAAATTAAGAAAAGTGCTTCGTCTAAGAATCTTAGAGGTAAAAATAATGCATTAAAGACTCCCCCCATTTAGCTGCCTCCTCCTTTCCTACCACTATTGTTGCCTTATTGGACCACCTCTTCTTACTTTAGATGGTGTGGAAGGAGTGGTATATAATGTGAGAAGGAATATGGTCTAGTTCCCCCCATCTAGCTGCCTCCTCCTCTCCTACCACTATTATGGCTTTATTGGGCCACCTCTTCTTACTATAGATGGTGTGGAAGGAGTGGTATATAATGTGAGAAGGGATATGGTATAGTTCCCCCCATCTAGCTGCCTCCTCCTCTCCTACCACTATTGTGGCTTTATTGGGCCACCTCTTCTTATAGTAGATGGTGTGGAAGGAGTGGTATATAATGTGAGAAGGAATATGGTCTAGTTCATAGGGATAAACTATGTTGTATTTGACTTCATGTAGATAGGCAATCATGTGTCTTAAAACCCAATTATACTTTCTTTTGGATTTTATATATTTAGCAATAGTGATAATTTCAATATATTGAAAAAAAAATTTGACAACATTGAACTGAATTTGGGTGATGCAAAAGTAAATGATGATAGAATGTATGGGAGTGATTTTGATATGATCAACAGCTTTAGGAATGCTATTATGCCTAAGCATGTGTTAGATAACATGGGTGTTTAGCACAAGTCCACTGAGTAAAGGTTGGCACTAATAAAGGGGTGAGTTCTTAATGAATATGTTGACAGTGAACTAATTGTAAGTGAGGTCATTGGCTATACTATGGGTAGAAAGGCCAAAGATGGAGACATGAGGTAATCATGAAAATCAACATCAGTGATGGATATTTCCCTATCACATACTTTGGATTAGAGGAGAGTGTGGTTGGAATCTATGATTAGATTGACAAAAAAAATTTAAAAAGAAGTTCATAATGGATTGGATAGAGTAAAAAAAAAAGAAACTGAAGAGAAGTGCTTGGCTAGAAAGGAAGGGCAAGTGGCTTTGAGTTAATTATCATGCATTCTTTGTACTTCCTATAAGAAAATTCACTATCCATAAATTGAAAACAATTCCCTCTCATGCTATTACATCTCTCTTCATGGCCATTTAAAAGATTCTTGCACACAAGAACTAAAGCAAATATGCAAGAATGATAAAAGAAAGAGAAGTAATTGAGAAACAAAAAAAAGAAGAAGAAATGAGCTTTTATTGAGTTTCTATTAAATTGTACAATACAAATAGTAGTTCATATAGTATGATTCAGATTATCCAAATAGTCATCTAAATGGCTATATTGATTGAGTCAATCATATGATGAAATTGGATAATCATACCATATGATTTATGTTATCCAAATGGTCGTCTAAACATCTATGTTGACCAAGTCAATCATACTGCGTAATTGGAGAATCATATAGTATGATTTAGTAACATTAATCATCTTAATATCCAAAATAATAGTTATTTTGATTGGGTCAATTGTGTCGTTATAAAAATATCATATAGTCAAAGGCAAATATGAGAGAGAGGGTGAGGGGCAATGGGGCCAATCCCCCACCCCACCTCCATGACACCACTAGACTCGTAACTTCCTCATTCATTAATACTACTCTGTAGCCACCTTGCTCACTCAATGCTCCTCCACAGTCGCCACAACATTAACTTCCATGTAGGAATTTGAGTTACTGCCATCCAATTTTGGGACAGTTGAAACTTTTAGCTATGTTTTGTTAGATTTGATGTCAATGGTTTTAAGGAATTGATGATTGTTGGGGATTTATGTTAGAATGTAATATGTCATGCTCATAATAATTTTTTTCTTTGATCCTTGATTCTATATAGAATAATGTTTATTTTACATTCTTTTGTCATTCCATTGGCACATAATTTCCAACAAAAGAGTAATATAAACTCACGTGAAGACAATCTTCCAATGGATTAATGTTAGTCTTAGAATCACATAAAATGTTTCATATAAGATGATGAATATCTTAATGGAATTTATTTTTTTTAAATTTACTAATTATAATTCTATTTTTTTAGCATATGTATATATACTTCTACTTTGTATAGAGTTTTGCTTAAATGCAGTGTTATTTGGAAGTTTTGTAAGTTCTAGTTTTATTTTTTGCTAATAAAAACTTAAACTTAATTTTCTTATGATAAACATTTGAAGAATACCTTCTATAAAAGATTATCTTATTGGACTAGGTAATCCTTGAACGTTCATCAAGGTATATTTTAATATTTTATTCTCTTATTTTTATTTGTTATTACTTGTTATTATTTATATAATTTTATTATTTTTGGTGGCTCATGGACATCTTCACTGTAGAACTGAAGATATATCAAATTTATAGACTCTTGATGAGTATTATATGTATATAAATTGATTTTAAAAACTATGACTAATAACTTGAGGAAATTAAAAAAAAAATTGTTTGTGCCCTAGCTAGAAAAAATTTCTAGCTTTGCCACTTCATATAATATAGTCATGGATCGTCTAGTCAATCGTCATATCTAGTTTTGATGATCTAAAATTAACAATCATATAGTATGATTGTCATAATTTAATTTTAGACCCAAAGTGAAAAATAGATGAGATTGAAAGGGAAAATTTACAGAAAAAGAAAATTATGCATGAAAAGTAGGTATAAGAAATAAAGAAAATTAAAAAAAGAGGCACATAAGAAGATAAATTTTTTTTAAAATGTAAATAAATAAAAAATAGAAATGTATACATAGATTAAAATAGAAAAGATGGAAAAAAGATGTATGAATAAGAAGAAAAGAATGATCGAGAACAATAGTGCCCTATTCATAAAACAAAATATAACATAATCTTACTAGTAGGATCCTTATTGTACTAAGTATTAAGGCTCATGGGGTGCTAATGATTTTTCGTTCATCCATTCCAAGCATTTTGATCAACTAACCTTAGATTGATTTAAGAGCACACCCATCATGCTTATCTTCAAATTTTGTACACATTTGTTTAAGAAACAAAACTTCACATAATAATAAATTAGTAGATGAACATATCATCAATATAAATCAAGAATATGTCACTTGAGAATTACAAATATTAGTTCAATGAGATACTATTCCTTGGCATGAGAGAAAGGACAAGCCTGGTTGTTATGTTTTCTTTTAATATTTATGTGAGAAAATCCATTCTTTACCTATATAATGGGAGGTGAAAATTGAGAAAAATTTAAAAAGTGCATATAATATGTTATATAGCTACTCAAATACAAAAACATTAATGATAAGTGTAAAAGTTACACATATTTTTACAAAATAATTCAATACTTTTCCATGCTAATGATTCAAATGTGAATCTTTTATGTAATCTCAAATTTAAGTGAAATATAAGAAAGAAATGTGTAGAACAAACCTTTAGAGTGATAAGAGCTAGTTATGAAAAAAAAGCACAATTCGAAGTGATTTGGCCCTTGATACCCAGTTTGACTCCTATGCCCAACACCTTAGTGCTAGAGCAAAGTACTTAGACACCCATTAGATGCTCCAAGATAGAGAACTTGACACTTAATTAAACATCTCAATACATAGGTTTCAAAGTCAGTTCCTAGGTGCTCAAGTTCTGGAAGCCATAAAACTTAGCATTAAAAATAGAGAATTTGATGCCTATACACCTAAAAATATTTTAGGTGCCTATAAGACATTTGCTTTACTTTTCCCTACTTCTAAGATGGCAATAACTTATTTTGGAGTCGATTTAAAACCCTATTTATGCATATTTTATAATAAAATTTAAAGGACTTTTTGGAGAGTCTTCTAAAAACATTTTTATAGATCTTCAATTAGTTTTAGAGATATTTGGAGAGCTCTCTTCGACATGTCATTGAAGAATCATCCTTTACCCTCAAACATCTTTGCAATAGTTACTTGGTAAAGATAAAAGAGGCAAGACAAAATGATGGAGATGAAAATCAAGGAAGCAAATCAAGTGCTTAAACTTTTGTTTTTCTTACACTTTCGTCTATTTTATTTTAGTTCCATGATTAGTTTACTTAATATAGCACAAGCAGCACAAGGTATAGTCACAAGGCATGAGAGTGACATGAAAATTAAGTTGATTATAAAGATCATAAAAAATATTTAATTAAATTGAGAATTTAATTTTTTATTATAATTTTACTTAAATGGACGGCCAAAGTGGTGGAAATTTGGTGATTTTCCACCACCCTATTGGCTTAATAAGTGATTGGTTAAGTTGCCTTTTTTCTTAATTTTTCTTTTCTTTTAAATTTATTTTATTTTATAAAAATTGTCATACCACCTAGAAATTTCATCTCCTAATTACTTTAACGGTGTTGCTAAGATTAGGCTAAATTATAACTCACTCCTATTCCTTTGGCTATTAATTAAGTTTACATCATTTAAAAATGATTAAATAATATAAAATTAATTTAGACACATTTTACTATTAGTAATATATGTATATTTTATATTTTTATTTAGTTTTAAAGTCTTATGGCAAGGCCAAACATTCATCTAATCTAAATTGGTTCTTACATGAAAATTTATTCAAATAAAATAAATATTATCAAATATTTATAAAATTTCATTAAACATTCTAGATAACATCTAAATTTCTCAACCACAACTTTTCAAGTAATTTTAATCCTTATGAAAACATATTTTTTTTCCAATAAAGGTTTAAACTCTAATCCATGATCTCTTATATTTGGGCTGCATCTTGTATGGCCGACCCTTATAAATAACTAATGCATTATGATAAGAAGCTTTGTGAACACTTGATGATAATCAAATAATAAAACATGATATTCACATAGTAGTTGAACACATACTAAAGATTTGATATTTATAAATCATTGCAATGACAATGATTGGAAACTTATCCATTAGTTTATCATAGGACTTTGGATGGATATTAAAAATGAAGTTATGTTATAAGACCCTTAGACCCTTCAAGATGCATTCCTCTATACTTTCTTCCTTGAGAATCAAAAGGGGTTTTCATCTACCTCAAAAACTAGAGCATAATCTATTTTTTATTTTATATAAATGTCAACTCACATGCTTAATTGTCCACATGCTAATGTCCTTAACACTAAAGCCATACTTGAATATACCCATAAAAATAATAAGTATATCACTTACTTTAAATGCATAATAAATTACATATGTTGCACCAAAGTATAGCCCAAATATTACTTTTAGAGGATGATCATAAGTTAGAGGATGAGGAAATTTAAGATATCATTAATAAGGTATGCTTATTTAATATTGACATAATGAATTTCAAGATTCAAGGAGAATAAACATCTTTAGTATGTATGTTGAATAGATTGAAAGAATATCTAAGCTAGTGATTGATTGAGATAGTGTTGTAAATATCATGTCCAAGTGTAACATAAAAATTGAGTCACATCTAGGGCTTTTCCATGTGACTTAGGTGAATCATACATTCCTTCTAGCCACTATCAAGATATAGTGCCTACAAAAATGGAGAAATATGACAACTACATATGATGTGAGGGACTTTCTATAGTCATAGCCTATATACTTATGATGAGATCATAATTGTTGTTTGATATGAATGTCATACTTTATTGAAGAGAGAACACTTACATTTTCAAATTTAATTATAAGGTTATCCAATTTCATTAATAAAATTTACAAAAAAAAAGGTTAATCTTAGTCCTCCATTTAATCCTACATCAACCCATCAAATTAGAAAAGATTATAAACATCCATTATTTATAATTGAACTACAAATTATTTAGAAGTACCAATATGATGATGCTCTGAGTTCCATTATATCCATTTTAAAACTAGATCCCATTAATACATCCTTCTTTACTTACTTCATCTAAAAGATGTGACACCTAGTTCCATTGAGGCTTATATTCTTTCTATTGTCTCTAATCTTTTAGATGACTATTTAGATGTAAGTCCAAAAGACTTATAAAAGAAGCTTCCATCATTAAGGAATGTACATCATCATATAGATTTTATCCTATATTCATAAGTAGTAAATATGCCAGAAGATAGAATGAACTTATTTGAGAATGTAGAGTTGAATAGAGGTTGAGGATTTACTTAAGAAAAATTTGATCCAATAAAGTCATAGTCTTTCTATTATCCTTGCTTTATTAACAATTAAGAATGATGTTGTGGAGACTGTTCATTGATAGAAGAATTATAAATAGATCATTATTAAGAATAGATTCCCCAAACCTATACTTGATGATATTCTAGATTAGATCTACACAGTTGTGTTAACCTCATTTTGTAATGAAGTGAATATAATCCTAATAAAATAATATTTTTCTATTAAACATACTATTAGACTTAAGAGAATTAATATGGAAAAATAAAATATTTTTTTTATAAAATTATCAAAATATTCCTAAATCTAAGCTTTTAAAAATTAAAATTAAAAATCCAAATAACCTTACCTTGAGCCCAACATGGCTTAAAACCACTTTGAAGTAAGTCATTTGGACTATGTTCAAACCATTGTTAACCCATGTTTACAATATTTCCTAACTAAGCCCAATAAAACTCAAACCCCAAATTATACCTTTAATTCACTTCGAAAATGAACTAATATTATTTCTTAGATTATTTAATAATGTTTTACCACTACCTAACCAAGGTTAATTATGTCTAACCTAGATGACCTTGTGGGGTTCAGATACTAAAATCATAGCTTTTTTTAAGAATTTGGCTTCTGTTAAATACAATCATTGTGAAAATGCTAAGATCCATACTTAAAATAAAGTTAGGCACCAAAACCCTTGGGTTAATGCTATTTAATCAAAATCACCCATCGAAGTATTTTCAAAATTTTCTTGATCTAGCTAAACCTAATAAATATGGCTAAATATTTCTTAATAGTCTAAATGGAAACTTTAAACAAAAATTAAACTCAATTAAATTCAACCTGACACCCAAATCATTAGTTAAATTAATCATGGCCCATTTAGGATTATGTTTAGTTAATGTTAGTACATATTACATTTAATTGAAGTAAAACTTGAATAAATAATTTATAAATTCTTTAATGATATATTTAAATCAATATATAATCAAATTAAGATCAAATTAACTAAAATAATTCATTTATCTAATATTGACCTATAAGCTTTTATTAGATTAAATACATTTAAATAAAACTTTAAGTACACTAAAATTATCTAAACATCACCTAATCATGTTTATTATTCATCCAAATTTAAATTAAGCTTACTTAACTTTAATTAAATTTCAATAAATCTAGGACCCACTTATGACCCATTAAGTCCATTGAAATTAATTTTTAATCAAGTTAAAAATAATAGAAATCAAACTAGGCTAAACATATCATTAACTACTTAAATATACACCAAAATAGAGTTAAGTCAAATGGGCTAACTTAAGTTCTTAATTTTCTTGACCAACACCTTAAATTGAATCAAATATAAGCCTTATACTAAATATAATAAAACTAGTGTCTAATTAATTATCTCTAAATTCTTCTAACATATTCATGTCGTGCCTATTAATTAACATCCATAAATTGATTTCCCAAGGATTACCACCATGGTCACTAATCTTAGCTAACTAGTCAGCGGTCCCTAAGCCAAGTGTAAGAGACCAAACACTTAGTAGAATCCTAAGGGCTCATCCTCAATCATTAATTGTGCTAAATTTCCTAAATAGGCTTCATAATTGCTAAAAAAGAACCTAAGCCTAGTTTATATACATCTTTGTTTTTATAGGAGTTAGCTTCAGCCTATAGCACTCAAAACACTCCATGAATTTCCAAAAATTATCACATTACTACTCTCATCCTTAATCGCCACTTTAGGCACACATTCAGTCAACCCCATTTAAGTTTATCTTAACCTCAACAATCTTTTATAGCGAGTCTTAATAGGGATTATTTATGGAAATTAGACAAAGCTCATCAATCCATTAATTTAAACTTAAACAACCTAGGTTAAAGTAACTCTAATTATATCCTATTTAGTGATAATTTCATATATTATTCCATAAAATTGAGTGCGTAGAAGACCACACTATAGGGTAGCAACCTTGAGCAATTAGTACCTTTTTATTGTAAAGAATTTAAGAATTCCTTTAGGGAATGCTTGGATTAATGGCATTAAGACAAATAGTCTCCATCTCAACTTGGAAGAAGAAGACAGCTCAAATTTCATCCATTTTATATGATAAAAATAGATGATCATGATCTTGTCAAATGGGCTTTAACATCATCATCTTTTATTAATGTTAGTTTAATTTGTCTGATATTTAATCTAGTGGCTCAAATTGACCTCAGCTTAAAACTTTTTACACCTCACCCTATATTTAGCCTAACCAAACCCTATCAAATTGAAACTATAAGCCCATTAGCTATATTATAGCATAAATAAGAAATTTAGGTTTAAAACATTAAAAGACCAATTAAAATTTAAAAAGTCACAAAAATTTCAAATAAATCCAAAAATATAAATAATATCACTCTTAAATTAGTATCCAAAGAGAATAAAAAAATAAAATCAATAAATTTTAATAATTAGTTTTAGAGTAATTTAAATAAATTGGAGAAACCAAATTAATAAAATTATGGAAAAAATGAAAACAAATCATACCACAATTTTAGGAAAACTTCAATGAGATTTGTCTAACCTCTAAGTTAAAATTTTAAATTTAATTTAAAAAATACATAAAATTAAAATTAATATTAAAAAATAATATTAAAAAAAATGCAAAAGTACTTTAACAAACTCACCAAATAGGAAAGACTTAGGGAAAATTATTTAACAATCTTATTTTTATTTAAATAATTAAATAAAAATAGTTAATTAAATAAATGCATAATAATATAAAAATATAATTAATTATTAACATGCTAAAATTTTAGAAAATAATTTAAATTAAATACTAAAAATGTAAAGTAAATTTTCTCAAAAAAATTAATTAGAATAAAAAATTAAATAAATAATAGTTATATTATGATAGCCATGAAATTTAAATAGCTTTTATGTTTAAGATAATTAAATTACCATATGTTTCTCACTACTTTTAAGAACTTTATGCCATTAATGTTTGAATTTTGAATTTTTATAACTCTATAATGAAGAAGATAAATTTCATCATTAATACTCAAAATCATGTGGAGAATCAACTAAAGCTTATTTAGGAGTGAACGATGCAATCAGGGGTTCAATTGATGATTGGAGTTGAGCAAAGTGATAAGGCTAACATTTAGGCAGTAAACATTAGGTGCCCAAGCACCTAATTATAAGAACAAGACAAAGTAGTTGACACCTAGTGCCTAAGTACTAGAACTTGACTCCAAGTGTAGTCCAAAAGAGTGCTCAACGCCTAGGCTCTCAATCCTAGTACCTAGGTGTAAGACACAAACGTTTCCAACTTATGCAAGCTAGAGAGTAGAGTGCTTTGACACTTAATGCTAGTGCTTAGGCACTAGCTAGGCAGATACTATGATTTGTTCTAAATTCTCATGAATTTCTTGCCATTCTAGTGAGATTTAATGTAACGCTATTTAAGTAAATAATAATAATGAATTTGGGTATTATATAGCTAATTTTCTAGGATATTTCTTAAGTTCATAATGGGTCCAAAAAAGAATTTTTTGGAAGCTTCCTCAAGCTTCTTAGAGAGGTTGTTAAAGGGATCTCAAAAGCAAGGATACAAGGCCAAGGAGAAGGCTTTCTTAGCATGCTTCACCTAAGTTTTTTTTTCTTATTTTTTGTTCCAATTATTATAAAAATGTTCAAGTATCAATCATTTATTTATTTATTATCATCTTAAACTAAACTCTTCTTTTTGGGAATTGGGTTTATCCATATTATCTTTCTATTTATTTTAATTATAATACAAATTTTGTGTTTTATTTCTTTTAATATAGTGTATTTTGATTTATTACCTATTGAATTGATTTAGCATCATTCTTAATAATTAAGAGATCTTTTGGAATCAAAGATGAAAAACAAACTCATCATGGGTAAAATACCACAATGATGGATTGTAAATTATAGATATATGTGACAAAGCCATGTAGTCCTTTCTAAGTTCTAAAAACTTTAATAATTTTTTATTGAATTTCTCAATGTGAGGTAGGTAGGTTATGTGAGTAAAATAAGGACCTAAGCTTTTGATAACAAAGTAGTGGCCACCTTAATTGGACATCGTTAAAGTCAACTTTCAGCTTTATTAAAATCTTAACTACATAAATCAACATTGGTGAAACCCAATCCATTGACTTAATCATATTGAGATCATCACCATGAATTCTTACTCTTCAGAGTTAGTTAGCCTTTTGGTAGACTTAGGAGTACTTTATAGTTTTTACCTCAGGGCCCAATTTCAACCATCCAAATAATAGATAATCAACCCAGTTTTGTACATGGTGTGCAATCTTTATGGGAACGATACTCTACTAATATTTTATTACTTAACAAGATCATGTACTCTTGTAAAAATGGTTTTCCCACACTGTATCAAGTTTTTGGCATTGTTAATAGAGATTGCAACAGCAATATTGATATAAATTTGATTTTTATTACTTCTAAAAATTTTATTTTCTTTACTCATTTTATTTTCTTTACTTTTGCCAAGTTTATTTTGTATATTAATCATTATGATTGCACTAATCTTGTGGTGGGCTTTTACATTATGAGAATTTAGAGAATAAAAGAACTTTATTGAAGAGACTAAGGAAGAGAATCCAAGTACCCCATATCATTGTAGAACTAATGCTAGATGATGAAGCAAGCACAAAAATGGGGGAAAAGTACTTTGAGACAATGCACTTCATACTATGGATTGCATCTATTGGGCCATTGTCAAACCAAGTGTGTAGGCTAATAAGTTTGAGATCAACCCTACCACACTTAAATGATTTAGAGTTCCAAATTTGGTGTCTTAGCCAATAAAGATCTTAATGCTTACATTATAAACTTCTCAATGATTTGTGACACCTTTAAGTACACTGGAGTTTCTAATGATGCCATCAAGCTGAGGCTATATCTATTCACATTAAGGGACTGAGCCAAAAGTTGGCTCAACTCACTGCCTAATGACTTCATCACTTACTAGGATGATCTTGAATGGATGTTCTTATCCATGTATTTTCCACTTTCTTAAACAACAAGAATATACATAGAAATTTCAAATTTTATTTGGATAAAAAGAGAGAGACTATATGATATATTGGAGAGGTTTAAGGACCTTTTGAGGAGATGCACCATAACTTGCCAAATTGAATATAAATATAAACTTTTTTACAATAGAAGGCGGCATTGGCAAGGACATTAATTAATGTTGTTTCTAATGGTAATTTCATGAACCAGACAATAGGCTACTTATGAGTAGCTAGAGGAGATGGTCATGAACAACTATTAATGACAAATAAAAAATTTATGTTGAAGAGACCCATAGCTGCAACATAAGTGGGAGATTCTATTATAACCCTCATTGAACATGGGTCTTATTGGCAAAGCAAATTAATTCTTTAACTACACATGCACCACTCACCACGTCCTTTTTTACATTAATTATGGAGTGTTCCATAACAAAACTGATTACCAAACTATCAATCCTTTCATAAAGCTTTATTTAGAGATGGTAAATTTTATAAGAAATTAGCAATCTAATAACCCGTGCTCAAACACAAATAATCATGGGTAGAGGAGCCGCCCAAAATTTTCTTGCAATAATGCTTAAGTAGTAGAACAACCATGTGGTCAACAATAACGACCTAGATTCTAATAATAAGAAGAATACTAGCTACCAACCTTCATATCATTGTCAGATCTGTAGTAGTAAAAAGCTTAAAAGCCATCATTGAGAGAGGCTAATGGAGCATTCACAGAGAGAATGTCATAGCTGATGATGAAGAAGAAGTACTTCAAGATCTTCCATTCACCAAAGTGGAAGAGATGTGAGAAGTTCTACTCACCCAAGTAGAATGACATTGAAGGATCACCAAATCCTCCAGTCTGTCAGCCACTAAGCATCAACAAAAGAGTTTTCACTCAAGTTTTTTACACACAAATAGTCTAATCTTCCCCATTAAGTCATAATAAAAGATTATATAAGTTATAATAACCCAAGGGATGTGCCCCATTATAAAAACCACTAAGAAAATTGAAACAAATTGTAACCTCCTATCATTTTTCCTCATTAAGGAACACAGGCAAACTCCTAGGCACTGACTTCTTTGTCCAAACACCCTATAAGAAATCGGCCATAATGCCAAGGTGCTAGAAAGCTTACACCTAGGCGTTCTACTACTAATGAACTTTTAACACTTAAACACTAAATGATTTCAATTACAACTCTCATACGACACTTAAACATAATAAAATACATCTACTTCTATATAATACAATACATGAAATAATCAACATAAAATACCACAACACATAAAGTATAATAAAATTCTTATAAGTTTAATTTTTTCGTTTGGGACCTTTTGATGAGTTCTTTTCTTCTTTGATATGCTACATCAGAGACTTTGATTAGTGTCACCACTCAGTTCAAGGTCAATATAAATGCCTCACTTTAGAGACATGATGCTTCACTTTAGAGATAAGAAATAACCATAAAAGTAATGAGTTCTTAACGAAGTAGTTTTTACAATAGCTATCTAGTTCCAAGGGCACTCTTAAGCACAATTGAGGTGAACCCTAAGATGCAGGTCAAGGATTTATCACTAAAGAGTGGGAAATAGTTGGATGATCTTATGAGCTAAGAGAGGTACAAACCTAAAAACTAGATGAAGAAGCCGTGAGCTTGGAGAGGCTTAAAGAGGAAAAGAAGCTTGATCAGAAAATCTCAAAAATTATAGACTTATCCAAAAATTATCATGGTAAAATTATTTTCATTGATGCCTTAGAACAAAAGCATACCTATGTGAAGTTCATGATGAAGATTCTAGCTAAAAAGAGAAGATTAAAATATCATAAAACTATATCTATCATAGATGATTTCATTGTTATACTAAAGTAGATGATGCCCCAAAAGAGAAAAGATTTAGGTAGCTTCATCTACCTTATGCCATGAAAGGGGAATTATTTAAGTATGCACTTTGTGATCTTATTCTAGTATAAACTTGATGCCTCTTTAAATAATTAAGAAGTTATGACTAGTGGAGGCAAATCCCACCATAGTATACCAATTGCTCATTAATAGCTTAATTAAGCAACCTAAAGGAATTGTGGAAGATATAATAACAAGGTGGTAAATTCATTTTTCTTGCTAATTTTTTAGTGGTTGATATGAAAGAAGATGAGCCTAGGTACCTAATTATTTTGAGAAGAACATTTTTAGCTATAAAGTAATCTTTAATAGAAAATCAAAAAAGAGAATTATAACTTAGGCTAAAGATGAAGACATTAATCATCAAAGTGAATGAAGCTCATAAGAAATTTCTTGAAAAAGAGAGTTGAAAGTCTTAGCCACAAGCATCAAAGAACAACCAGAGCCACCAATTAAAGAAGAAGAAAGCAACTCAGTTGAAATAAAGTGTGGTGGCTTGTGATAAATAATAAAAGCCATTCAAGGCCTCCCAAAAAATAGAAACAAAAGCCCTTACCTAAAGTGTTTAAATAAAATTCATGAAAGTGTGGATGACAAGATCAATCTTACAAAATACTTGAAAGAAATAATGAAAGATTTGCACTAGTTGCAACAACACCTACAACTAAACAACACTTGAGAAGAGTTAAAAAAATGTCATACTCCTGATGTTAAACTAAGCACTTATTGCAAGACACCCTAATTTTCTCTTCTTATCTTTTCTTTTATTTAAATTTTCTCTCTTTACATTATTTTATTTTGTTTGGTTATATTCATATAAAAAAATATAACTAGTGCATATGCATTAGCTTAATTTTCTCATTCAAAAAATGAAACATAAGAAATAATTGTTTAGCACTTAGGAGGGAACCAAGGGTGCCTAAACATAGAGACCTGCTTATGTTTGGATTCCATGCCTTTTGATTATTTTCTACTTAGCACATGTGTAACTATAGACTTGTAAATGACTAATGTTTTGTTGTTTTGCATAGCAAAAAAGTTGGGTTTGAAATGATTTTTTAAGATGGAGCAGAAAAGAAAATAATTGATATGCTAAAGAAGAATAGACCAAAAAGATAGGGCTAAACTTTTAAATCTTGACAAAACCCACATGTCACTTTGGAGAGATTATAAAAAAAGAGGAAGAGTAGGGTCTCCAATCTATTCCAACCTCCTTAGGTTCTTTATTGCTCTCCTTCTTTTTCCTCTTCTCTTAGAATCCATTAATAATAGGAAGTTAACAAAGATGGGAAAAGGCACCTCCTCCTTCATTGCTTCCTCTAGAACTTACAGTATGAGGAAATTCTACTAGCATGTTGAAGTAGAATAATTCAACAAGGTTTTTTCTTCCAAGCCTTACATTCTGAACAAAGGTTTTTATGCACCAAGCAACTACATTAAAGAGAGACAAATTATGAGGAGATGAAAAATCTTTACCACCCAACCGATCTCCACTTTTGTTTTAGTAGTTTGAGAATTCTATGCCAATATATTGGAATACAAGGATAATAAGTGCATCATTTATGATAATTACTTCCTTTTCATCAATACTTGAATTAAAGAATTTTATGGATTTATAAAAATTTAGGATTATTTGTATTCCAATTGTAAGTCAGTGGTCTAGACTATGAATGATTTATCATGCACTTCAAGGTGTTGTGCTCTCGTTGGAAAGGTGTGAAGGAAATACCATGATGTTTTATGCCTCAAGCTTTACACCTTAATCTATGACCTAACATGCATTCATGTCATCCAAACTACTCCCTAATAGAAACTTAAGTAATGTCACCAAGGAGGGAACATAATTATTTACAATTTAGTATAATATGATGATAGATGTTAGAGCACTTATTTGCTCCAAAATTTTATATATAATAAGATCCTTGAATAATAGAGGTTTGGGCTATCTTTTCATCATCCATGGATTATGTTTATAAATGACAGTATTGATGAGTGGATTGGAGGAGGTGGTCTACCTAAATTACGCATTGATTAGAAGTAGGATGACTCATATGGTACATCAGAGCAAGTATTTTTGAAAAGAATCAAAGAGATATTATTTTTGAAAAGTTAAATATGTAGGGTGATCCACTTTAAGAAGCTTTGTAGTATGATAAGGAGTTTCAAGAGGTGGCAGGAACAAATGTAGTAAAGGTTTGTACAAATGTAAAGTATTTGATGGAATTTAGAAAAATGCATTATGACTATATGGGGAGATTTAACACCAATATGGCATATATTTTCTTAAGATGGCTCCTAAATGTTAGAACAGGGAATCTCAGATATCAATTTAGCCACTATACCCTACTCCACTTGTCCATGAAGTGGAGGAGGAAGATAAAGAAAAGGAGTATCATGATGAAGACAAGTAGGGACATTTCATTAAGAAATTTATATCCCCTACTTTTACTTTGCATTATTTGTCTATTGGTATTCTTATATTTATGTTTTTGGGATAAAGCATGATTCAAGTGTTGGGGTGATAATTCCTAAATGCTTTAATGAATTGTACTCTTGAGTATACTCTTGGGTAGTTAATGTTTAATTCTATTTTTCTTTTTATTATTAGTGTATTATGTTTTCTTCTAGAAAAAAAATAGCTTATTTCATGCTTACTATATTGGATTTTATTGCTAGTAGTATTAAATTTTAAATCCTTTTTCCACCATTGGAGGCTTTCATTTTATTATTATTTTTCTTTAATGTATTTATTTTATCCATATTTGATAAGTAATGGGAGGCTAATCTTTGATTGGAGTCAAAATTATAGTGGACCAACTTTTTTTCCTCCTTACTTTAAATTTTTTTTCTAATATTTATATTCTTAAGACTTTCTATATTACTTTAAGTATCTATTTTGATGAAGAAAAAGGAGCTTCTCATTTTGAGAAAAAAATTTGAAAAATAATATTTTAAAGTTTTTGTGCTTATTAGCTAAAATCCTCCTTTGATTGTGTGCTTGGTGGCTAGACTCTTGGCATTCTTCTTGGTGGATAGACCCTTTGCTAAAATCCTCCTTTGATTGTGTGCTTGGTGGCTTGACTTAAGTATTCTCTTTACATTTTGATAATCATTTTTACCACTTCTTAAACTCCTTCTACAACATTTCTAGTTTATCTCCTTAGGTTATCTCACCTACAAATATTAAAAACTGAGCTTGTAAATGATCATCTAAAAATAAGACACTACTAATCTAGTTTTACTACAAGAAAATTGCGAAATTTTGATAAAACAATTCATAAAAAATCAACCTAAATCCATCAAAAATACAAGCTTCCAATGGATTCAATTTGTTCAATGAAACCTTAGTTTAAAATGCATTTTAGCAGTCAAATTATCCATCAGAAGGAGGTTTCCGGGGATTTTCAAACTATTTTTTTTATTTCGATGAAGTGCTAGACAAACCCACCAAAAAATCCACTTGCTAGAATTTACATTGGAAATTTTCTGAGTAGAATTTCCACTAAAAGTTCCCTTAATAGAATTTCTAGTGGAATTTTAATAGTGGAAATCCATTGGAAATCCACTAGAATTCCTGTCATTGAAAATTTCTTATATGTCAGACAACCTTGAGATGGAAAATCTTTCAGAAAGCTATACATATTTGACAAAGAAATTGAAAGGGGTTTGTATATGTTCCAAATTTTACACATATAAAAAAGTTATACAATAACTATATAATTGATTTACAATTAACTCTAAAATATCACACCAATTCCACAAGAAGTAAATACCAATAAAAATGATAGGTCTAATCAATATTTTCATTAAAAAAGTTTTAAAATTTTGACATTACACAAAATCAGTTAGTGAATGAAGTTAAACATTAACAATAACATTATACAAATAGAATACTAAAAGTACAAATAAGAAAAACTACAAGTACAAATGTAGACCTACTCAACATTGATCTCCTCCTCCTCATCATCATCATTCTCCTCCTACTCCTCCACCATTGGTTCTTTTCCCTTCCATTTGTCCCAGAGCATCTTTTCCATTCTTGCTTTTGTAGTTGTCATTCAAGCTTTCATCTGAGCAATCATTCAAGCATCCATATTCTCAGCCATCACAGTAACATGCCATCAATCAAATTAGTACTTATTCTAGAGAACGAATGGCATGCATCATAGGACAATCTATATAAACCTAGGCCATATATTATTCCTTTCTTTCTATCACCAATAGCTTCTTTCTAGATGTTAATCTTTGATTACTTAGACTATTAGTACTTATTCTAGAGAACGAATGGCATGCATCATAGGATAATCAATATAAACCTAGGCCATATATTATTCCTTTCTTTCTATCACCAATAACTTCTCTCTAGATGTTAAACTTTGATTACTTAGACTATCCACATGAACTATCTACACCAATAGAGCTCTGACTATGCAACTCCTTCAACCTCATATAATCGTTCTACAAAATAATAGGATGTTATTTAAATATAATATATTTTAATAAATTTGTAATTCAAAAATAATAAGTTCACTTACATAAGTGGGCGTTGTCTCCTCCCTCCTAGGTACAACTCTTCCCTAACTAGTTTTTTTTTTTAGTTACTATTCCATTATCATCTCTCTCATGGAAGGCCCATCTTACCTTAGTGCTCTCTCCAATAATCTCCCAAATAATGACCCTACCTTTGATTATAGTATTGAGCTTCCCATTGTCCCCATTTGGTTGAAGTCCCCCAACCTGATGCTTCACCTCTTTAATAAAGAAATCTTATACTCCCTTGCTGCCTCTTTTGGAAAGCCCTTCAAACTGAATTTGCCTAGCTTCAACTTATCTAGGACTTATTGCCCGTGTGCTTGTTGAAATGGGCGTCACAACTCTTTACTCAGATGAAATATAGATTGGAACCCCCTTTAATGGTTATTGGTAGTAGATTATCTTGAGCAAAAGCCATATTATTTCCCAAAATGTAGAATGTTTGAGTACTTACTTGAAAACTGCTATGTGGACAATCCTAAATTGAGAACTAAGAACTTAAAGCTAGTGAGAATTAGTGATGAAGGTGCAACAACTATTAACAGAATTGATGATAGAAATGATATTTCAACTCCCATTGGATCTGGGTGATTACATTGAAATTACAACCTTGAACTATCCACTAATCCCAACATAGAAAATGAATTCTAATGCTGAAGCTAAATTTGATGAACCCAATGAGGACTTTATATAAGTTAAGTGCATCTCCAAGAGAGCTGAAAATAGCAATCAATTAATTTAGACTCAACTACAATGTGTTCTCCCATTCATTGAGACCTTGATAATACCTTTCAAGAGCTAGAGTAGGAATGGTTGATATAGAAGTCCAAAAGGAACAAACATAAAGGAATCAGAGAATTAAAAGATTTAAATCCAAGAATCGTTTCCTCTTTAGGGAACACCTCCTTTACTGGAATTCTTGCCAATTGGGATGGTTAACTTGATAGGATTGCTACTAGGGCCTCTAAGGGCTCTAAGTACTCCAAACATGACTAACTTCCTTATATAGAACATTAGAGGTATTATAAATTCTACATCCTCTAATATGCTCAAATGCCTTATCAGAACATATAAAGTTAATATATTTATCATCTTAAAACCTCTTATACATCCTTAACGTTTTGACAAACTCAAAAGGAGATTCAATAAGTTTAATATCATACAAAATTGCAACAACAAGATTCTACTATTTTGGAAACATCCATTCCAAGTGAACCTCATGTTGGATGACTCCCAATTCATTCATACACACATTAGCTGTAGCAACAACTTTATGTATGCAACCATCGTATATGTGGCATATACCAAAGAATCAAAGAGAAACCTATGGTCTAATATCATAAAAATTGGACATAATTATCACCTGGGCTGGTTGGTTGGTGGGGATTTCAATATGGTCACCAATGCCTTGGAGATGAAAAGGGGGAGTAAACCTAATGAATTGGTCAATAGAGAGTTTGCTGAGTACATTATAGATGCATTAATCATTGATCTTGGTGCTCCATATACATGGAATAAGGGTAGGGCATATAAAAGACTAGATCACATTCTTCTGAATTCCAACTGGTTTACTTAATTCCACAATATCTCAGTTAGTCACCTTAACAGAATGGGCTCTGATCATGCTCCCCTACTTCTATCATTCTAGCATACTCCAAAACCTTCTAAGCATGCATTCAAATTCTGGAATATGTGGACTTAACACAATCTCTTCACTAATTTCTAGTTAGAAGCCTAGAATTCAACTACAACTGATCTTTGGATCAGGCTATGGATAATGCAAAAAAATCTTATTAAGGCTTTAAAACTCTGGAATTGAAATGATTTTGGAGATATACAACAACAAATTGGAATTTAGAAGAACATCATTCTATCTCTTGAGAATAAGTGTGTTGAAAACAACTCTTTACAGGTGGATGAAGAACTTATGCAAGCCTGGTCAAACCTGAACCATTTAATTAAAATGAAGGAAGACTTATTTTTCCAAAAAGCTATAGTAATTAACTTAAAAGAGGGAGACAAGAATTCCAAATAATACCATGCTTGTATTAAGCAAAAGAGAGAATATAAAACTATTACCAAAATCAAGAGCAATCATAGCTAGCTTCACACCAAATAGGATATTATTACTGATGGGATTAAGCACTTTAAACACTTTTCTTGGAACATGGGGTAAATATGAATTTATTCAATGGGAGTTTAATCAAAAATACTGCCTTGGAGGTCCACGAGTTGGATCTTAATTACTTACTTACCTGAAGAGACTGAAATCTAGGTGTGCTTTACTTCCCATAATGGCTCAAAAGCTGCTGCACTTGATGGGTTTACACCATATTTCTATCAGCAGTCTTGATAATGGATCAAACAAGATAGCACTTAAAACATAAATTCATAACACGTAAGTCTAATAAAGTTCTTCTAAGTTCATTCTTTGGATTGATATCTTATGACAAGTCCTTTCCTCTTTTGATGTGGTATATTAACTCCTAAGGACTCAAAGAATTCTTCCCCAAAGAGTTAAGATTTTGAAAGTCTTTGAGAGGTTTTGATGCAAAACACTATAGTTCTTCCAAATTCATCCAGGTATCCTCACTTGGTGGTTTGTCTTACCTCCTAACTAAGAATTTTTGACTGGTACTATCATTTATGGGCATCTCAGTTGTGATGATGTTCTCTATTTCATAGAATATTGGCTGGATGGGCACTAGCAAATAATTTCTATCTCTTCCTGCAAAAGTATAATTCTACAAATTTGGAGGTTGGGTAACTCCATTAAAAGAAATTAGATCTTCCATATTGTAAACATGGCTAATAAACTTGTGAGGGGATAATTCTAGAACATAAGCATTAGTATCAAGTTTTCTAATAATTTTAAATGCCCTACATGCTCTCACTTATAACTTCTTATATTTTATAGAAGGAAATTTCTCAGGATGGATATGAACCAATATGTAATCACTTGCCTTATATTCTTTAAATTTTTTATCTCTATTCTTTTGGTTAGTGTACTCAACATGTTGTATTTATGCTTTTTTTTTTAATTTCTTCATGAAGGCTATAAAAATATCATGCAAACATATATATTTTTTTCAAGAAAAAAAAACTATTTTAATTGATGACAAAGAAGGAAATTACAATTAGTGCAATTTGATTAAAAGAGAAAAAGAAACAAATAAGTAATAAGGTAACAAAGATAAAAATATAATGGTAAGGTTGTTACTTCATTCTAATGTGAGGTAAGTCAAGCAAATCCCCTTTGAGAGCTAGAAGTATGAGAGGTATGGGCTGGTGGGAAAAAAGTGGCCTATAAGATTGAGACCCAAGTCTTGTCAATTGGTTAACTAGTTAGTCTCCTTCTCTATAGATGTGGCTAACATTATAATGGAATTGTTATAGTAGTAATTTTATTCTTTTAAGGGTATAAGTTAAGAACCAAGGGTAGTTGTCACCATTTGATATTAAGTTTCAAAGTAGAAGTGAGTCGATTTCAATACATATTTTCTTAAAAGAAAATAAAGCCGCAATTCTCAATGCTATAAGACAAGCCTTTACTTCAGTATGAAGTGCATTTGTTGCATAACATGGAATGGAGAATAAGAAAATATAGTGGTCTTTATTATTTTTGAATACTCCACCAAGGCCTTAATTTATGTAATCACTTTTGAAGCTACCATCAATGTTGATTTTGATGCAGTCATCTTTTGGTTTGATCCATCAAATGAGGAGTAAAAAGGGCCGCTCAGTATAGCTAGATTTTGTTGAGGAGTCTTTCAAAAGGTTAGCAACTCTTAATTTTCCAATAAAGTTTTCGATTTGGAGAAGTATATCTAGAGTTTCCATCCACTTTTCATCATGCATGAAGAAGGAGTATCTCACCATCCATATAAACTAAAAGACATTAAGAGGGATAATCTAAATAGAATTTTCTTTATTTTTCTTGAAAGGGGATAGGATGCTAGGCTTTCAAATTGCTAGAGATGGATTCCTCTGATGGTTTGGCAACCTAAAACATAGAAAACATTGTAGACCATACATGTTTAGTAATGTGACAAGTGATGAATACTTGAGTTAGGTTCTCTTCTTCATTATGAAACAAAAGATATATAGATGGGACTTTTAATCCTTTAAGTTTCATAATATCATTAGTAGGGATCAATTTGTTCCAAAGCCTCCAGCATAGGAAAGACATAGAAGGTTTAATTACAACACTCCAAGGTGTGGGTTTCCATCTAGTACAAATGATGGACTGATGTATGTTTTAAAAGATGATCTTGGATTGTGAGAGATTTCTATTAGAAAACTTTAGTATTAGATTATCCTTATGCTATAAAGATGGGGGAATATTAATAACTTCTTTCATAATGTCCTTAGTGAGAAATTCTATGAGTTTAGAAATGTTCCATGTGCCTTCATTCCAGAAATTAGATGTTGCAATCATGTCTGATATAGGCTATGTAGTATAATTGGTCATCAGGCCATCAGGAAACTAGTGATCCCTATTAAAACATAGATTACCTTGTCCGAGGTTCCAAACAATCAATTTTTTAGTTAACCCTATTTGTTGCAACAAGCTTTTCCAATGCTGTGAATCAATTGTTCTTCGTTGCACCATGGTTGGGTGGAGTTTTCGATAATACTTGCTTAATAGGAATTAAGCCCAAAGTGATTTATTTTGTCAAAACTTGATCCAAAGTTTCATTTGGTTTATTTGTATAGATTCTAAGAGAGCTCAAAATCCCAAACATCCTACCTATTTAGGCTTGCAAACTGTTTTCCAATGTATCGAATCTCTCTGCCTACTCCAACGAAATTTGTTGAACATTCATTCCATTTGGGTTTGCACCTTAATAGGCATCAACATGGTTTGGAGTGAGTAGAGAGGAATGGAACTAAGAATGCTTGTCAGAGAATGATTCTTCCACTTATTGAGAGAAATTTGTTCTCCCAAGATTCTATTTCGGATGTTATTGAGGAAATCATCAAAGTACTGAGATTTTAGCTTCCTTTTGTATATATTAACACCTAGGTATTTGAGTGGGATGTGAGAATGGATGAATCTAGTGAAGTCTTTAATCCATTTCTAAGTGGTGTTGCAATGCTTACCCAATATGAGATGGCATTTGGTCTTGTTAAAATTCATGTTAGAAATGGTTTCAAATGTGTTGAGAAAGTACTAAATTCTCCATAAGAACTTTTGGACCCATTTCAAAATAGTAAGCCATCATCAATAAAGGCCAAGTAAGGTATGTTTATCCTTCCTTTTGTTTTATAGTTGAGAGATCAATTGGAATTATGATTGGTAATGAGAAATCTAGCAAGGTAATCAAAAGTTAGAATAAAGAGGGAAGGAGATAAGGAGTCACCCTGCTTAATGCCTCTAGATGCTTTGAAGAATCTATGATCCTCCTTGTTGATGAGGATTGAATAATGGTTATTAGAGAGTAGTCTCTAATTTAAATTGTAGAAATCTTCTTGAAATCCTCTAGTTCTTATAGATGCTATGATGAATTTCCAATTTAGTGCATAAAAGTCCTTTATGTCTAGTTTGATGATCATATTCCCTCCTCCACATTTCATATCCAAGTCTTGAATAAGTTCTTGGGCTAGTAATATATTTTTAGTTATGTTCCTTCTTTTGACAAATGCAATTTAGTTTTTGCAGATGAGATTGAGGAGGTGAGGTTGTAGGTGGTTGGTGATGATTATGCTGATAGTTTTGCAAATAACAAAAGAAAGGTTTATAGGCCTGAAGTTTTCCCAAGTGTACTTGTTATTGGATTTAGGAATGAGAGTAATGGAGGTAAAACTAAAGTATTTATGTATATCCTTGCCCAAAAGAAAGCCTGTATAGCTAAAATTATGTCTATTTTAATCCATTGCCAAGCATGTTGGTAGAAAAGGTTTATGTATCCATCAGGTCTTACTACTTGGTTCCACTTAGAGAATCAAGACTTTTCATAATTTCATCTTCCAAAGGGATATATGCAAGGGTAAGTTGATTTACAAATACCTTGCTAGAACTCAGCAATTTCTCTTGAAATATGTTTAGATTAACCTCTTCCTCTTGAAAAATTGATTTTAAATAGTTGATTCCACTCTTTATGATGTCTTCCTTTATGTGTAACCATCTATGTTCAAATTTGATTTTTGTGATGGCTTTATGTTTCCTTTTTTTTATGCAAGCATGGTAGTATTTTGTGTTTTTATCTCTCTCCTTTAGATTGAGTATGGCAGCTATCTGTGATATGAAGTTTTCCTCCATGGTGACCAAGTTGTTAAGAGCTATCCAAGCTTGATTTAAGTTAGTTTTAGCTTCCAAGGATAAATCATTGATGCACATGCTTTCAACCAAAGTAACATTTCATTCATTGGCTTCAACTTGTTAGTGAATGTCTCCAAAACCTCCCAATTCCATTTCTTAAGGCTAGTAGTGAGATTCTTATGCAATTGCCATAGTCTAAACCAAGGATCAATTGTGTTAGATTTCCATGCATGTTGGAGGAAGCTGATGAAGAGATCATGCTTAGTCCACATGTTTCTAAATTTGAAGGTTTTTTTAGAAGATTTAGGGAAAAATCCATAGATAAGAGGAGGGGAGCATGGTTTGGAGCAAGTTATATTCAAGTGGAAAACTGCTAAATGATGGAAACTGTTAAACCAATTGGCATTCAACATGATTCTGTCTAATCTTTCAAAGACCCTACCTCTATTCCAGGTGTATGGGGAGCCTATAAATCCATGGTCAATTAAATGAGCCTCATCTATATAATTAGAAAAATCCTTCGTAACTATTTCATTTGGATTTCTATCACTTTTTTTCTCATTTGAATTTGTTATCATGTTAAAATGTCACCTAACAAGCTAGCTATGTTGACAGTTAAGGCTGATGGAAATTATCTTAGTCAAAAGGTCCTTTCTTGATTTTCTAGAGCAAGAAGTATATACAATGGTTACTTGAATGCTATAGTTACTGTAATTAATGTGGATATGGATGAATTATGGATCATCAATGATGAGATCTTTTTGAAATGGATTTTTCTAGAAAAATAGAATTTTTTTAAATGTAGTTTTGGATTAAGCTGAATCTATTGAATTTTCTTTTGACTTTCTCTATGTTATTGGGTTGGATTAATGGTTCCAAGATTGCTAAAGCTTGTAGGTTATGAGTTCGGATTAAACTCTTGATTCTAAGGCATTAGAATTGGTAATGCCTCTAATGTTCCAAATCATAAAGTTAGTCATGCTTGGAGTACTTAAAGCCCCTAGAGGATCTAGTAGTAATCATATCTTCTCAATTGGCTAATATTCCAGTTGTAGAGACCTATGCAATAGTAAATGCAATAATTTGATTAATGTACCTTAGTTCCCTTATTCATTTATGCTTTCTCCTTTTAGATTTTTGTATAATCTAGTCCGCTTCTATGTCTTGCATAGTTTGGTCCAAATCCTCATAGTGGGAGGAGTGATGTTGAAGTGTAGGTGATACTACTTCATCAAGTTGTGTAAGTAGTAGCTGGAAATTGAAGTCCTCTATGTTATCAAGCTGTACTAATTCTGGTGGAGAGTGAAAGAGAGGTTCTTTCCCATGCTATCTAGCTTGTTAGTTTGTATCCACTTCTATGGTTTCTTGATTTTGGGGTAATGTATTAGTATTTTCTAAACTTTCTTCTACCAATGGCGTTCTGGAATTACTTGGATTTGCATTTTGTTTAGAGTGTGTTGTGTTGGTATCCAATTCATTTTGATTGGGGAGGGTTGAAGGCTCAACTACATTTTCATTTTCATCCCCACTGGTTTTGGCATTTCTTCCTCTTAATTCAAGATTTTCACTATAGCAGTTTTCAAGCAAATGATCAAACACTCAACAATTAAGATAGTAGTGTGGTTTTTATTCTATTATTACAAGTTGCCAATAAACATTAATTGGTGTGCCAATCCAAACTTCTTTAGCATATGTTGATGTTATGTCCATTTC
Organism: Cymbidium sinense; assembly: GCA_021442155.1. Classification (NCBI taxonomy): domain Eukaryota; kingdom Viridiplantae; phylum Streptophyta; class Magnoliopsida; order Asparagales; family Orchidaceae; genus Cymbidium; species Cymbidium sinense. The sequence goes on from CM038229.1 coordinate 33,657,382, forward strand.
TACAATAATTCAAGCAGTAGATGGTCTAATGAGATTGAATATGGGCAAGTCAAGTTTAAGGGGTTTGCCATAGTTAGTAGTGAGGGAATACAAAATCTGTTTATTAAAGAGGTGGAGTTTCAGATTTGACAATTTATTCTAATGGGAACTATGGGTTGTTTTATGTTATAATCAAAGGAGGGGATCCATTTGAGTATATTCATAGAGACATTTTCAATGTGATAGGGTTTTTTTGATAAAAAGCCTTTCATAGTCTTCATCTCTACTAAGTCTAATAGCTATGTGCCTTCCATCAAGTTGCCAGACATTCCAATCACCAAGGAGTTTTAGATCATCAAAATTCTTTTAGATTATGTCCATCTTGGGATGTTCGCAAGTAAATTTTCCAACCAAAGTGAACTTTAGATGTTCAGCCAACTGAGCAGTTTTAAATTCAGTGAGGTAAATGATAGGTTTACCATTTTTTCATTTAGATTTTTTAGAAAACCATTATCACCACCTTTAACAAATTTTTCATGATAGGATTGAGGGAAAATGACCTTAATGGATGTATTGTTAAGGTCAAAGGAAGGAGCATTGGTCGAGAGAATGCAAGTGTATGAAGGCTTTTCCATGAAGAGCAAACCAATGCAATAAAAATGATGAATAGTGCCCTGAGAGAGTGGGAGGTGTACCTGGAGGGGAAGCTGTATTTCTCCATCTTCTCTTTAGTAGATGAATAATCACATGCAAATGCATATGCTTAAATCAAAAAATGCATGAGTATGTGAATTAGCTAGGTCAATAGGCATTTTAAGGGTTATATCCATAAATGATCTTGAAAGGTGATCTATGGGTTGTTATATATATATGAAACTATTATATGAAAATTCATATATTTGTAATGTTAAATTCTAATTTCTTAAAAATTTTCCAATTAAACACCAAGATAGATTTCCTAATGTTTTATTGTTGATTATGGTCTTCCCATCAATTTTTGGATGAATTGGAAAAGAGAATTTTAGTTCTGTTCCCATTAGTTTTCATATGGTTTTTTTTAGAAATAAGATATAAATTTTATGTCTCTATTGAAAACTATAGTAGACAAGACTCTAAGCAATATGATAATATCCTTAAATAATCTTAGAATATGAGATGCATCATTTGATTTTTTATAGGATATGAAATGTTTCATCTTAAAAAATTGATCTATAATTTCAAATAAACTATTATGTCTACAAGGTGTTCTAGGTAAACCTAACATGAAGTCTATGGATATGTCTTCTCATGGTGTAGAAGGAATAGGCAATGAACTGTAATGACCTGCACTTTATTTAACAGTTTTAGCTTGAAAAGAATTGTACCATTAGGCTACGATATGTTCAACATCCATATATAAGGATAGCTAGTAAAATCTTTGATCAACTAATGTTTGAGTCTTTAATTTACAAAAAATATTCTAATATACCTCATAAATATAATTCAGAGATAAGAAATTTTCTGAGAGATATTTTAGAAATACATAATTGCTTACCTTTATAAAGATATCCATCTATAATGATAGGGGAACTATCAAAAGTTAAGGGCTTGGATTCGTGTTCAAGTATATCATATAGAAATCAAGGAAAATTTTATAATCTCGCTTTAAAATCTAAGGATTTAAAAGTCATAGAATGAAACCATAAGAGATACTCTAGATAGAGCATATGCTAGTTTATTTTCTATCATAGGTTTATATTTAAGCACAAAAAAAAGTCTTGAAGGTATTTGATCTAGTTAGCATGTCTATGATTTGGCGTATACTAGGAATTAATAAACTTTAGAGCTTGATGATCAGTATTCAAAATAAACTCTTTGTGCAAAAGATAATGCCTCCATTGCTTAAAAGTTTGAATATTCATAAAAATTTTGATCAAATGTAGAATAATTTTGTCTAGCATCATTTATTTTTTTTCATTGAAGAAAGCAATTGAATGATTTTCTTGACTTAATATTCCACCAATACTAATACCTGATGCAACACAAGTCACTTCAAATACTTTATTGAAGTTAGGAAGTCTTAAAATAGGTGACAAAGTCATAAGTGTTTTAATTCATTGCATTGCTTTTTCAGCATCTGCAGACCCTATAAACTTGCCTTTCTATAAGACATAAGTGATATGGGAAACAATAATGCTGAAACTTCTTATAAACCTCCTATAAAAAATTGCTAATCTATGAAAACTTCTAACTTCCATAAAAAACTTCAGAGCTAACCAATCTAAAATAGACTTTATTTTTGATGGGTTAGCCTTTAATCCTTCAGTGGATATAATGAAACCTTAAAAAATGAGTCACTATGATAAAAAAAATATTATTTCTTAAGATTTACGTATAATTTTGCTACTCTTAGTTTTTCTAAGATCATTCCTAAATAATGTAGATCTGCTTCTCATTTTGATTATAGATAAGAAGATCATCAAAATAGACTATGAAGAATTGACCAATAAAAGAGTTTAGTATAGTGTTCATTAGCCTTATGAATGTACTATGTGTGTTTGAAAGACCAAATGGCATAATTAACCATTCATAAAGACTATCGAGAGTTTTGAATGTTGTCTTCTAGTCATCTCTTGGTCTAATCCTTATCCGATGGTATCTACTTCTCTAATTAATTTTAGAGAATAAAGATGAGCTTGAAAGAAGATCCAATATATCATCCAACCTGGGTATAAGAAACTTATATTTTATTGTGATCTTATTTACTACTCTGCTATCAATACAAATCCTCTAAGTTCCATCTTTTAAGGAGTTAAAAGAGTAGGTACATCATAAAGGTTAAGACTTTCTTGGATAAAACTCTTCTTCAGAAGTTCATCTGCTTGTCATTTTATCTCTACAAGCTCAATCGGTATCATCCTATAAGAAAATAAGTTAGGTATTTATGAATTAGGAATCAGGTTTATAGCATGTTCTATATCGCTTAATGGTGGTAGCTCATTAGGTAAGTCATCAGGGATTAAATCAATTAATTCAAATAATAGATCTAAGACCATAGCGGGTATGTGGTGATCATTAGTATCAATACAAATTTTTTGAAGGTGCAAGATTAATAGATAAGTAGGGTCATTAAACTCTCTAGCTAAGCATCTAAACTCTAATGTTCTAATTTGAATTCTAGAAGATTCACATGTATTTTAATGTATATCAAAAGTATTCTCTTTATTTCTAAATGGTGATAACATTATTAATTGGAGTTTCACATTCATCCTTTGATTGAGTTTGAGTTGTAGTTCAGAATTAGGTTTGTGAGGAGGTGCATGAAGAATTCTATGTGAGAGTATAATTTACCTTTTCTATTAGGCTTTATGAGGAATAATTTGATTATTTCTCATTATGTTTGAATACATAAGTGTTTTCATGCCAATAATGATTTTATTTTTAAAATATAAAGCCATGATCTTCCTAAAAAAATATGAGTTATTTTTATTAGAAGAATATCACACTAAATTTGATCAATATAGCTATCTATTTTAATTGTAACAAGACATCTATTAGTGATAGGTATGGATGCCTTATTTACCCAACTAACTTGAAATGGTTCAATTATAAGATTGGCTTTAATGATAGCATGGGTTTATATATACTAGCTCACACCTATTTTCCTTACACAATATAAACATTGAAAAAGTATTTCTTTCCCCAATCTTATTCTTCTTGAAAATCTATATTTGAATCCACTTCTTCATTAAATAATGATGTACCATCATGTATCTCTTCAATATCCTCTTCTTCTCTTAAATCTTTCAATTCATCTAGAAACATGATTGTTGTTTTACATTGATTTTGTATATGCCCTTCTTCTAATATTTAAAGCAAACTATCACTTTCACATTTCTAGAAGTAGGTTTAATGGAGTTCATTTTAGAGGGGTTGTTCAATGTAGAAGGATTAAGTTTAACTATAGGCTTTTGAGATTGAGATGTAAGCAGATATTTAGATGATACTTGAGCTTTTATCTTGAATGTGGATGTAGCTTGTTCATGCTTTTCTAGGAGTAAAGCATAGTGAAAGGCATACTTTAAGGTCTGGGGATCATGAAGCTCTACTTCATTCCTAATATCTCCTCTTAAATAAAAGATAAATTTATCAGTTACTTACCAATCTTGATTAGTGCATGGATTTCTAGCTATTAGGTCCTTAAATGTATTCATATGTTCTACTACTGACATAATTCTTTATTTAAGAGTAGTCAATTATTTGTGGAGCCTTTTATCATAAATTTTAGAGCAATATTTAGCCCTTAGGATTTCTTTCATTTCTACCCATGTCATGAGGATTCTATCGAGTCTCTCTTCTTTAGTTAAAATATTATTCCAATATATTTTTGCATGTCCTACTAATTTTATTTTAATATATGTTGTTTATTGGTAATCATTCATATGATACCAATCAAAGAAGTCGTCTATTTGGGTTAACTAATGTAAAAAATTATTGGGATCATGAACGTCATCATATGTTGGGGCTTCAATCTTAACTTATTTTGTAGGTTTATGTAATGTTTTATGGACCTTAGATGGTCTTGTTTAAAGGTATTCTTTAGGTTTGGCCTTCTCGTAGGATATTTCATGATTGGAGGTTTTAAGTTATCCGACGTGGGATAGTCAGTGGGGTTTGAAGCCTAGTACTTAAGGTTTGAATTTATGTGGCCAGGTTCATAAGGTGGTCTTCTACTCTAGTGAATTTCTCTTCATTTCATATATTGATTTTCTCTACTATCTTAGTTAAGTCTTCTAGTTGGTCCAAACTAATAGATTTGGGTGACGTGATGTTTAACAAAAGAATGCAAGTAAGAATGTAAAATATAATTTTAATGTCAAAGTAAGAAAAATTTATAGTTCTAAAAGATAAATTTTATGAAATAATGATAATAAACTATAAGTTTTTCATATAGGGGAATGTAAAATATATTTTTCCACTTATGATTATTGAATATATATATATATATATATATATATATATATATATAACCCATTATATAATTTTATCAAATGTAAGATTAAATTAATTTGTCTAATTTATTACCAATATATATTTTTATTTGATTATTCAGTTTTAATTAATTTAATATTATTCAAAATCAAATTGCTAATTGATAATCAATTATTAAGGAATATAAAATCAGAAATTGACAAGATTATAACAAATTCAAACTGAATTAGAAGATTGAGTCTATTTAGTTTAGTTTTTTTTTATCTAAATTGAACAATGCACGCCCTTGTTTTAAAAATGTTTTAAACTATTTTGAAGCTTTTTAAATTTTTTAAAATTATTTTGGAATAAATTAGTTACTATTAATAGTTATTTTTAAAATTAAATAATAAAATATTCTTCATCCTTTATCCATAACTTAATCATAACATATCACTATTTTCTTCTAGATTAGTTGGTCATTGCTTAGGTTATTTCATGTTAGCGAAATAGTGGGTCATTCATTAGTGATGCAAAATTAGTTTTTCGTATTATTGAAAAGTAAATTATTTTTATCAGTTATGATTTTTGAATTATGTATATAGGTTCAAAATAGTGTTATGATTATCTCTAATCATATAATAGGTTTTTTAATTACAATTATTTTCTACATTAAGATTGTTAAAACACAATGAGTCAATAAATTACAGCATTGATGTTACAATATAATGGAGAATTAATCTTATATGATGAGTATGTTTCAAAGTATACTGGGGACAAGATTCATCCACTCTAACTTCCATGTGCGGCAACTTTGGACAAACTTAAGAATAGGGTTCTCCAATTACTACACTTACACTATGATTTTATAGAATTTGTTGTGCATATGGTTTTGTGGATAGGTTGACTTGTTATGGCTTGGTCTTGTATACATGCTACATAATCTACTACTAGATGTTGTGGATTCATCTATCATATTCTTCTATACTGCAGTGGATGATCTACCTGACTTTCATCTGAAAGTAGGTGAAAAAAGCATTATAATCCTACTAGTTTAGTCATAACTTACATATTCACTTTTATTAATGATAACATGACATTCCAAACTATATGTACTTTATAATTTGTGATAGTGTAGTAAGGTGAGACATAGGTTAAGTGATTCAGCCAATGTAATCTTGTAGCAGGAATAACATGACTGCAAGGTAAATGGTACATCTTTGATCATTCACAGGAGCACATCGCCTTCCCATCACTACTTAATTGAATACAAAATGATCAACACAGTATGTCAAAGTCTTCAAAATCTTGCATGTTGATGCAGGCCGGTATGGGGAACCGACGAGCTTCCTTCTCAAATCTTTATAATGTTTGTCTCATTCTATATACTAAGGGGGATTTATTGGCAATTTCAGGCTCCATTGAGGTGTCCAATCTCTTTAGTAAACAACTAAGTTGTAGTATATAGAAGATGAGACAAACACCAACTAAGTGATATTATGACAACTAGTCTAAAACATAATTTTTTATATATCTAAATTTGTATTATTGTATCTTCATAGGAACAAACTTATTGTTGATTACTGTTTCCTAAAATTTTGATTTTATGTTTTTTATAATAATAAAACTATATTGTTTACTATACTTAATAGATTTAAAAAATACATGATATTTTCACATACAAACTCAATTTAATGAATACTTATTTTAAATTTTGTATATGTGAAGTTAAATCACTAAAATATAATTTTAGTTTGTATAAGAGTAATTCTAAAACTTAAGAAAAATATCATGTAATTTTTTCATGAACTTTTTTTTGAATTTGTTTGATTATAAAATTATTATCAAACAAAAATTTTGTAAGAGTTAAGGATAATTATTATTTTGAAAATAAATGTTATTAAACATAAAATAAAAAACCTAAAAAAATTAAAATTTTAATTCTTAAATAATTAATATATACTCTATTCACTTAATTTAAAATAATTATTTTAATTAGTATATTTACTGAAAATAAAGACATAAAATTTTGATAAATAAGATGATTTAAAAAAAAAACTTTCAAAAAACCTATATATAGAAACAGCCATCTCCACATACCCTTCTTATTTGTAGTTATAATATACACAAAAAGAAAATTTAAAAATAAAATACCAAATCATACCACATGCGCACGGACAGTGGATCCCGTCAGTTGGGGGCTTCGCCCCCAATGCGACGACTCGCATTTGAGCATTGGGTGTGTGCATATTTTCTTAGGGCTCAACAGTACCAAAAAAAAAAAAAAAGTCATTCCACGTGGACACAAATTTGTTGCATGTAGGCACAATTTGTTGTAGTTTTAATTTTTTTTAAAAAAAAATTAATGTAATGCTAATTACACTTTAAAATAAGTATAATTAAAAATTTGCTCTTACAAGAACTTATTCGTTACTAATTATTAAAGACTCATTATGTATTGATGACTTGCTCCCGATTGGAGACTTGTGCACTTACTTTTTGCAGAATATCTTGGAACACACAAACATGTTGACCGTAGATATATAAGAAGGTTAATCCATGCACCGTTTTAAATTCCAGCGTCCCCTAAGTTTAATTTCATTAACAATCTAATTTGAGTAACGCTAAGACATTTGGAGTATTTTTCGAAAAATTTTCGTCTTAATCAAATATCTTTGCTTAGCAGCATTTCTTTGGACATTATTCACCAAATTAAACTATCATTTGGCATTATTCACCAACTTCTCGTGGTAATTCTAAGCATAATTGTCCCAAAATGATGTACGTTGCATTCATTGTTGATTACACCAAATTAAATAATAGAATCTAATCAAGTCAATATTTAGTTTATTCGTCATTTGTTGGAAGAGAGGAAATGCAAAGAAATGGAAATGGAATAAAAAATAATTGAAATTAATTGGTAGAGATAATTCTTTTTATTTATATGATAGAAGTTTGAGCTCTTTTTATTTATTTATGAGGCTAAGATAAAATTTTAGGGTGGACGACTTTGCGGAGTGGACAAATTTAAAAAGGGTGTTTCTTAGTTTTTCACTAAAGAAACTTCGATGTATTTTCGATTAAAGTAGCAGATAAAATTTTAGGGTGCTATCACATAATACAATTATGCTTCTCATCTTGCTAAATGTCTCTCAATTTTTTGCTTTACTCAGGTGATTGTAGATTGAAAGATAATTTATTATTCGGGAAGACACTGTCATTAACTTCAGCCTTATCCCACATAGTTGGATGGCTTTATAAATCCTCAAATTCATCAGTTTTTGTTGAGTGTTGCATGTGATATTAAAATAACTCTATATAAACTTTTTGAACTGCTTCCCCACTTTTCTTGACGCCTAGTCTTTTCCCTTCATAATTTTTGCTAAAACTATTTTATAAAATTTTGAACTATTTCTATCCACATCACCTTATTATTGGGAGAATCACAAAGTACAAGCGAAAAATCAGTTCAAGTGTTTAGAGCATACACGGAACAAATGAAACCAAAATAAAAGCAATCACACAGAAAACACCAGATTTAACGTGGAAAAACTTGAGAATGGAAAAAAAAAATCATAGAGCTACACCACCAAGAAATCCATTATGAAAGAAAATTTAGGAGAATAGTATAGATTACACTTATCTAGAGTCTCTCCATACTTTAGTCGCTCTTGGGCACTCACTTCTCTCCCACACACAAGAGAATTAGAGAAAGTAATAAAAAGTGCTGAAACAATTGCATGAACATGAAGTCTCCCAACTCATAGCACCACGGCTCCCTGACCCTGGGGCCTAGGCACTGGTGCCACTATTCTCTAAGATTTTCGGCATTGGTTCAAGCACCAAGGCCCTGACCTCTTTGTCATTCTATCATGGTGCCATGATCCTAGCGCTATGACACTGTTTTATTTGTCTTCCTAGTGCAAATTCAGCATCATGATACTGTCCTTCTTCCATGGAGCCACTGCCTCTTTTATCTTTGAAGCTAAAATTTCTTATTCTGATGTCGAGGTGGCTCATCTCTGAAGTCGAAGAGCTACACACCAGAAAAAAAATTTTAGGGCCACTACCCCTGAACCCCTGAGCAAGGGGTGTGCACTATAGATGTAGAACATCATGTGGATCAAGAAATTAGAGCAAGGTCAATTTATTTGATCTCAAGGTAAAGCTCAAGAAAATTTAAGAAAAAAAATAATGATTAGCCTATTAGCCTACCAAGGCTCATTTTACGATTTTATCTTTTCTTAATTATGCAATTTTTAATTTTATTCTAGAAACTCCAAATTTGAAACTTCGAATTTAAAGATTCAAAACATAACATGTGAGGTGGTTGAATCTATATAAAATAATAGTATGTGACATGAGTGGATGGCATAAAATAATAAAGTAACTTAATGATTCACATTAATGTGGCAACCCACCTTTTCTCTATGTTTTGATTTTTTTTTCTCTTGAAAGATAATTGTAATGGCTATAAATAGCCTCCATTGTTAGAATTAATGGAGATCTTTTGGTAATTATAAATTATTTGAGTTATTCTTGTTGTTTGAGATCTTGGTAGCCAAACCTTAGCAATCATTGGTAAGATTACAAGTTATATAGCATATCTTTCTTTTCTAACCTCCAATACCCAAAGCAACTCATTTTAGTCTTTCTCATACTTCTTAACATCATCTCCAACTATTCACTAAGTCTTCTACTCTCTTCCAAAAGCCTACACCTTTCTTCCACTCAATAATACCTCTACTTCACTGATTATGACCAAGTCCTACTCATTAAAGAAAAATAACCTCTTGAACTCTATAATCCCTAATTAGCTACTCCAGATCATAAGTACATATCTTAAACTAAACCTCTACAAGTATTTTAGCCATTTACCTCACTTAAATTGCATTCTGAAAAGCTATATTTTCAATTAGTCAAATTTAGCTCAAACTAGACTAGTTTAGGTATTCTCACTATGATATTATTCTACACCCTTCATTATCCCACCAAAACTCCAAAATATATCTTTAGAGATTATTCTAAAGATCTGGTCATTTAGTTCACTTAATATCACCAAGAAAAGTACACCCACGTTAATCAAATTTTGTATCAGAGTAAATCCTATAAGGAGCAAATTTGGTCTAAATTTTTCTTCAACTGAAAGAGAATTTCAAGTGATGGACTTGCCTTCAAACTTGTGAGTTTTTCTTGAACTTGTGAGGTTAATTAATTTCTTTTTTGATAGTTTAAATTTATATTAATAGCTTGGAAAGATGTATTTTTCTTACTAGTCGAGGGTGATCTCATAAAATTCTAATTAGTAAGCTCTACTATATAATGTATCGATTTTCCCATTATCCAAACTTGCCCATGAAGGTTTTTAAGAGAACGATTGAGAGAAGTAGTAATCCACTGTAAAAACAACCATACTTTACTAATGGTTATGGCTAATTTGAGAAGTTTATTTGAATAACTTATGATAACTTGCTTTCTCTAGTAAAAAGAATTAATAATTTTAATCAATTTTCTCATTGAATTTAAAATTAATAATTAAAAAAATTATTACTTAGTTATGGCCAAGGGCCTGGGGGAGGGGGGCGTGAATTGGGTTTTAAAAAATAAATTTCAGAAAATTTAATTTTATCTTTTGAAGTCTTAAATATTTAATAATAATGTTTTAGTAAATGAAGCAATAGAAAAGAATTAAATAACAAAAAAAGTAAAGTGCTAGAAAATAAAGAAAGAGACACAGAGATTTTTTTTGGTTCGGCCAAACTCCAAAAATCGGTCTACATCCGCGCCTAGCCACCCAGGCTAGGAATTCACTAAACCAAAGTAGATATTATAACAAATCTCTCATACTCTCCTTCACAGGTAAGTATAACCCCAACACATACTTTCCTTAACGGGCAAGCACAACCCAACATGTACTAGTATAACCCAACAAAAAATCAAGACAAGGCAAATCGAAAGATACAAACCTAACTCTCAATTTTAAAATATTTTTGCACTCACAACCCAATCTATACAAATATTAAGACAATTGAATATTAATGAAAATGATAGCTCACTTTAATTTTAAATGAAATTACAACAAGATCTTCAATCAAATATTTAATGTAATTAAGTAACTTAATGATGCTTGAATGATCTTTAAAAGGTTTGAAATGATTTTCTTGAATGACTTGAGAATGCAAACTAAAATACAATCACCAAAAACTTTACTTTGAATTCTTTTTCACACAAGCTAACTTTCATTTAAATGATAAATGTATTTGAAAGTTGAATAACTAAACAATTACTTGAATAAAAGTTTGAATTATATCACATGAAAGCTATCATATAACATATGATTAACCAATCGAATATAAGTAATCAATAAGTACAAAATAATTTATGCAAGATGTGATGTGGTCGAAATGGAAAAGGAGGGTAATAAAATTTTAAGCACAATCAAATTTAAGCAACCTATATGAAACTTTAAGCCAAAGGGATAAACAATGGATATTCAATTGATTAAGCACTTAGAAAATTAATAACCTTTTAAAAGACTTCATGAAAACAAGAAACAAAAAGAATATTCAATGATTAAGCACAAAATAAATTGATTTCCTTATGTTAGCTTTAGGCCAAACAAGAAATCAAAAGAATATAAAGAAAGTAAAGTCCACACAAATTGATCTTCTTAACTTTGTTCCGACCAAACAAAATCTAAATTTTATATCATGAATAAACACAAAAAAATTTACATAACCTTGCAAACTTCCAAGCCAAGAAGAAATAAAAGAAGTTTAAGAACTTATCACCTTAGAAAATAACCACTAAAGAGATGATGTTTTTGGCCAAGGGTGGAATCACACAAAACCTTCACTTTTCCAAATTAATCTTCAAGCTATAAAAATGTCAAAGAAAAGAGAAGAATGATGAGCAATTCTTGCACTTGAATCACCAAAATTCTCCAAGAGATTGTATAGCAACAATGGCCAAGGGTGAGCAAGAGAGCAAGAGAACAAGAGAGCAAGAAAGAGTTTTTAACTTTTTGAAACATTTTTAAGTTGAAACAAGGCTCTTAAATAGATGATGGAGGAGTCTAGGTTTAGCCAAAAATTGATCCATTGAGAGGGAAATTGATTAACATTAATTTGAATTTCAAAATCAAAGGAGAGGGGATCATCCAAAGAGATCTTCCATAGGCTCCTTTACAAATCTGTTTATACCCAATATGGAATGTATGCTACATAATTCATGGACAAGAGAGTTTAGATATGAAGGAGGGAATTTTGAATAAAATAAATCCATTAAAATCCACTTCAAAGAATTTGCCTAAAGAGGTTTCCTAAAAAAGGAAATTCATAAAATAATGCATGGAATAATTTTAAATCAAAGCTAATTGTATTCTATAATTATTGAATGTTTAAATAATATATAAATTTAATAAATTTAAATCATAGAGGTCAGCCATCCTTAAACTTTCCTAAAATAGGTCAAATTGGAAAAAGGAAAGGAATTATTTTGAAAAAGAGGGCTAATTTGAATTTAAATTTGAAATAACTTGAAAAACATTAATTAGGCTCTTAATAATCATAATTAATCATGCTTGGGACGTTCAACATATTCCATAAAAGATTTGATTTGATTTAGCAAGTACATGTCATGCATGAAGAAGTTTGAATTGAAGAATAATTCAAAAATAATTTAAATTCAAAGTTCAAATAAATGAATTTTAAAATATGAACAAAGAGGAAATAATATGAAAATGTTTTGAATGAATTTAATAGAATTTATTACACAAAATTCATTAAAAAAAATTTTCCAAAACAATGTTAAGATGAAAATGATAATAAGAGGGAGAAGAAAGAATAATAGGAGAGAGACTACAAGAAAAAGGATAAGTTTGGGATAATTCAATTTTCATGCACTAAAACTTATGAATGACATGAAAATGTCTTAATAAAGTTTAAACATAATTTATCTTGCTTGAACACACATTTAATGGAACTTATATCATGCATTTAGTTCATACTATCCAAAATGGATAACTTAATGAATAATTGTAAATATTAAGATATACAAAACTATAAATAATTTTAGAATGATGAATCTAAAAATGAATGAATCATTTATTTTAATTTAGAGAGCTTTTCATTTTCCTTAATATAGTAATTCCTAGAAAAATATTTCCACCCAGTCTATGTCCAACAGCTTTAGCAATTTGATATAATTGAAAAACTAGGAGCTAAAGAATGTTTCTTGCACACTTGAATTTAACTTAATTAGTAGCATTTGAACATGTGTTTGTTATCATCAAAATCAACCTCATATGAGATGTGGCTCATAAAGTCAACAACAATCACATGCATAAGAATATAAGTATGTTAAACTTTATAATCTTTTAGGCTAAATAGAACTTTTTCAAAAAGGCCTAAACTATCTAAGGAGATGAGAGGTAAATGGTTACTCCCCTACTCACTTGAAAGTTTTCTTAGCCTAAAATTTCACTTTGATTATACATTTATATATATTTTTATATTTTAATTAAACTTTTTTTCATTTAATCCCTTATCACATATCACTTTAAACTTTCTTTTCCTACATGGCACCTAAATTAGTCTCTTAAGATCAAGTTGAAAACTTGATTAGATTAATTGATGCCATAGATGTTAAAATCCATGAAAATGAATTAAAAGTAAACAAATCTTAGAATAAAGTAAGAATCAAATCCAAGAACTTAAAGAATAACATGATAACTTTGATAGCCCATTTGCAAAATAACATAATACCAACCCCTCCTCTAATATTTGCATAAACTGCATCAATAGGAATAAATGAAGAAGATTCATACTCAAAATCTAGAGAAAACCATCCACATAAAAGACCACCCTCCCCCTTTTAGAAATGGAGAAAGAGGAGAAATTTATAATATTATGACTTTAGATGACTCTAATGATCTATCACAAAGAGTCAAGGTTGAATTCCAAACTTATGATGGTGTTCATGACCCAAATAAATTTCTAAACTAGTTAGTTTAAATAGATGATTTCTTTGACTGGTTCAAAATGAAAACTACCAAAGGGTTACTTTTGTTAAAATAAAATTGGTAGAACATGCTAAAATATATTGGACAAACATGTTAGCTAAAGAACAAAGATTAGGGAGAGAAAACCTTACTTGAAGAAATGAAAGAATTGTTAAGAGCAAAGTATATCTTAGGAATCATGATAAGAAGTTGCACAATCAACTATTGACTTTAAGACAAGGTAGCCTTTTTATAATTGAATATTTGAATACTTTTGAAGACCTAATTTCAAGAACTAATTTGGTTGATAAAGATTGGCAATTAGCTAATAAATTTGTTCTTGGACATAAGGCTGATATTATGAATGGTTTAACCCTCAAAGCTTAAAGAAAGCCTTCAATTATTCTTTATTTGTTGAACAATAAAGAAAATCTACATACATCCTTAGAACTAAGGTTTAAGCCCCTTCAATTTCATTCCAAAGGCCTAATAGTATGCCTACCCATCTAATTAGCCTAACTAACCTACTTAAAGTTCCTATTAAAATGAGCACTAAAAATTAAAGGTAAATAATTTATTTTAAATTCCATGAAAAGGGTCACATGAAAAATCAATGTAATGCTCAAATTTTATTTTTAAATGAAATCAAAGACCCAATAGATGATAACTTAAAAGAATTCTATGATGATACACCCATATCTGATGAAGAATTATACACCTCTAGTGATCCTCATATTAATGTGATGAGATGTTTTACTATGGTTAAAAAAGAAGAAGAAGATTGGAGCCAAAAGAAATTTTTTATTATGTATATTGTGTGTAATATAAAAAGATGTTGGTTAGCTATAGATTATGGAAGTACTATAAATGTTATTTTAACTCACACCCTAGCTAAAGCTACTTTAAACCTAAACCACACCAAGAATCATTTCATGTTAGTTGGGTAAATCATACGTCCTTTCCTATCACTAATCCATGTCTAGTTCCGATAAAAATATGTAGCTATCAAAATGAAATTCAATGTGATATTCTCTTAATGGATATTACCCACATTCATTTATGAAGACCTTGATTGTAGGATATCAATTATTCATTATGGTATAGAAAATATTTATGTTTATAAATAAAATAATAAGTCACATTAAACTTTGGTCAATAAAGCTAGTAGAAAAGATATCCTTCATAACAGACACAAAATGACTTCTGACTTACAACCTAAGCCTACATTGAAGAAAAATGTCACACTTCAATTAATTATCATTAAAAATCCTACTCTTAGGGCTAATACAATCATTTATGATTCTTACATCTAAACATCTATTCTTTCTTCATTGACCCTAAAGATAGAGATAATAAATTTTGGAGCCTTACGAAAAGAATTTTATAATTTATTTCTCCTTCAGTTATTACATGTTAAAGAAGTCACACTAGATGCTAATGAGTCACATACCTACTGTGGACTCTTCCATTCTCTCTAAAATTTAGAGATATTACACCAGATGAGCTTCTTGATGAACTACCCTTTTTAAGAGAAATTCAATGAGTAATTAAGTTCTTACCTAGTTCTCAACTTCCTAACATTCCATATTATAGGATGAACTCTATCAATCATGTTGAGATTAAAAAATAAGTTAAAGAATTACTAAAATGTATTTTTATTCAGTAGAGTCTTAACCCTCATGTAGTCTCAACTTTATTAACTCCAAAAAAAGATGAAACATGACAAATGTGTGTTGATAATCGCAATAAATAAAATTACTATTAAGTATAGATTTTTTATTTCTTGATTAGATAACATGTTAGATTTAATCTGATGAGAAAATTGTTTTCAAAGATTGATCTAAAAAATGGATAACATCAAATTTGAATTAGAACAGGAGATGAGTGGAAAACTTCTTTTAAGATAGTTGATAAACTTTATGAATGACTTATCATGCTCTTTGGACTTTCAAATTCTCTTAGAATATTTAAGAGAATAATAAATATTATTCTTAAATCATATATAAGTAAATATTTAGTGGAGTATTTTGATGATATTATAATACTTAGACTAAATGAAAATGAGCATCTTCAACACCTAAAAAATGTATTTGAAATACTTAGATAAGAGAAATTATACATTAATTAAAAAAGTGTTTCTTTTTTGTAAATAGAGATAATTTTTTTAGGCTTTATTTATTCACTGTTGGGCTCAAACCTAACCTTCCAAAGTGAAAGCAATGTTAGAATGTTCATCACCTAAAAGTTATAGTAAGTTAGAAGCTTCTATGGTTTAGTGACCTTTTACAGGAGATTCATCAAAAAACTTTAATACCATTATTGCTCCGATAACTAAAATACTAAAATTAGGTAAATTTTGTTAGACTCCTAATACATAAAGGGCCTTAGAACAAATTAAAGTTCTTATCACTTTTTCACTAGTTCTTAGGCTTCTAGACTTTTCTAAAGCATTTGAAGTGACATGAAAAATACTTCAAGAATTGGGATAAGTGGAATTTTGAGTCGAGAATCATTCTATAACATTCTTTAGTGATAAGTTAAATGAAGCCAAACAATAATATTCCATTTATGATAAAGAGTTTTATGTTGTAATTTAATCTTTAAGGCATTGGCTACACTATCTCTTACATTGAAAAGTTATAATTAATTATGATCATCATGCTTTAAAATTCATCAATACTTAATGAAGAATGAGGCATAGTCAAACTAAATTGGTTGAAATTTTATAAGACTACTATTTTGTTTTGAAGCATAAGCTTGGAATTGAGAATAAACCTATTGATGGGGTAAATGTAATGATTTCTTCTTTAGAATTGAGAATCACAAAATTTGATTGAATTAAGATGAACACATAGTGTCCCCTAACTTTTACATAATTTATCTTGAACACCTAAATAAACCTAATAACTTTACAAGGTTTATTCTTCATAATAAATGAATATTTATATAAACAAAAATAACTATGTATTGCTCATTCTTTCCTTAAAGAATTTCTTTTTACAGGGCTACATTATAAAGGTGTAGACATTTTGGGAAGGATGAGACCATATGTTTATTGAAAAATCAATATTTTTGGCCTTCTTTAAAATGAGATGTTCAAAAATTTGTGGCCTAATACTTAATTTGTAAATAAGCTAAAACTTTTAAACAAATGTCTCGATAATACAATGCATTTCCTATTCCTTGTAGGCCTTGGGAAGACCAATCATTGAATTTTATTTTAGGATTACCAAGGATAGCTCGAGGACATTATAACATTTTGTTGTAGTGGATAGGTTCTTAAAAATGACTCATTTTTTGCCTTGTTCTAAAGCAAATGATGCTTTTCACATAGCAAAATTATTTCTTAAAGAAATAGTGTAACTCAATGGTCTCCTCTTAACCATTATTTATGATAAAGATGTTAGGTTTGTCTCACATTTTTGAAAAATATTATGAAAATTATTAGGCATCAACTTATAATTTTCTTCTATCTTTTACCCATAAATTGATGGATAGATTGAAGTGGTCAACTACACTTTAGGAAACTTACTTAGGTGTTTGGAAAGTCAAAGTTTATAAAATTAGGGTTTACATTTACCAACTTCAAAATTTGCTTATAATAGTATTGTCTCTAAAGTTACAAATAAATCACCCACTTTTTGAGATAGTCTATGTTCAAAACCAATATGACCAATAGATGTAGTAAATCTACCATCTCATGTAATTTTTTGATGCAACATTTTCATTTGCTAGAGACTTTCAAAGTCTCCATGAAGATGTAAGAAAGAAAATTACTATAAGTATTAAAAACTATACCTCTAAGGTAAATTATAATCATTCAATAAAAGAATATAAAGAATGTGATTATGTTTTGATTTACATTAGGCCTAAGCATTTCAAATCATTAAATATAAGAAATTACATTCACATGCATGTGATATTTTTAAAAGTCTTAAGAAAATTAGAAATAATGCTTATCACTTTGATTTGTTTTCCAATATGCTTATTTATCCAATCATTATATTAATAATATTCTATCATATGAAGAAGGTAGAAAACCTCCACTTGTTTAGTCTAACTCTTTAGCAGGAGATATAGCATCATACTTGTAGATGCCCCTTTCTTTGAAGTTGACTATATCATCACTAAGGAATCACCCTATTAATCAAGTTTCTAAACATTATTTTCTAGTTCATTAGAAGAATAAACCACTAGCTAAAGATAAATTATTGACCCACACTGATTTGGAGACTTTAGCCCTACAATTAGTAGAAGACTTCTTAGATTTCAACTCTAACTAACAGAGTTCAATTGAACCCAAAAGAGTTAATATATAATATCATGTGGATCAAGAAATTAGAGGTCAAGGTCCATTTATTAAATCTCAAGCTAAAATCAAAGAAAATTTAAGAATGAAGAATGATTAGCCCATTAGACTGCCAAGACCCATTTTATGATTTCATCTTTTCTTTATTATGTAGTTTTTAATTTCTTTCTAGAAACTCCAGATTTTAAACTTTAAATTTAAAGATTCAATGCATAACATGTAAGGTGGTTGAATCCATATAATATAATTTTGTGTGACATAGGTGGATGACATAAAATAATAAGGTGACTTAATACTGCATTAATGTGGCCACCCACCTTTCCCTCTATATTTTAATTTTTTTCTTTTGAAAGATGATTTTAATGGCTATAAATAGCCCCATTACTAGAATGAATGGAGATCTTCTAATAGTTTTAAATTATTTGTGTTATTCTTGTGGTTTGAGAGTTTGGTGGTCAAACCTTGGTAATCTTTAATCAGTGCTAATTCTCCAACATATCCTTTTTATCACTTCTAATACCAAAGGTAACTCATTTTATTCTTTTTCATTATTCTTCTTAGCATCATCTCCAACTATCCACTAAGCCTTCTACTCTTCTCCATAAGCATACACCTTCACTCAATAATACCTCTACTACACTACTTATGATATAGTCCTAATCCTTACACCAAAATAATCTGTGAAATTATATAATTCTCACTTAAATTTAACTACTCTAAATCATAGACATATATCATAACCTAAATCTCCACAAGTATTTTTAGACATTTACCTTACTTAAATCTCATTCTTTAAAGCTATATTTTAAATCATATTCAATCCAAACTAGGCTAGTTTAGATATTTCTACTATCACAATATCCTATACCCTTCATTATCCCACCAAAAATATATATATATATATATATATATATATATATATATATATATATATATATATATATATATATATATATATTACCAATAAGAACACCAACCTCAATCAGTTGCTCGCCACGATAAGCTCACCATCAAGCTCGATCGGCATAATGGATAGGAATCAAAGTTAAAATCAAGCTCCCCAAAATAAAAATCTCTCACTTGGAAGATTGATTACAATCAATCTTGCTCCCCCTCTAGATCTACATCATCCATCATAGTCCAAGCTATGGTGTTGTTCATCCTTACCTTTAACCTTCCTGAATACCAACTAAAACTAAACATAACTTCAGTTTCTTAACTGTAACCACCTTCATCAACATGTTCATTGGATTTTCAACTATATGCATCTTCTCTAATAATAATTGACCATCTTCTAGAAGTGAATGGTTGAAATGATATCTTAGTTGGATGTGTTTTGTTCTGGCATGAAAAGAGGCATTCTTGACTAGATGAATGGCACTCATACTATCACTATAAAGCCTACCATTACCTTGCACTTTGCTTAACTCTATCAAAAAGCATTAGAACTAGATCATGTCCTTCCTAGCTTCGGTCATAGCAAAGTACTCAGGTTCTGTGATTGAGAGTTTAACTATCTTCTAGAACTTAGTAACCCAACTCATCATTGTGCTTTCTAATATGAAGATATAGCCTATTGTACTCCTTCTGCCATTAATATCTTCTACTAGATCTGAATCTACATACCCCTGTAGTTTGATCTTTACACCTCCAAACTAAAATTCTTTGTTGATTGTTTCTCTAATTTATCTGAGAATCTACTTCACAGCCTCCCAATGATGCTTGCTTGGATTACTCATGTACTTGTTGATCACTGCCATTATATGTACAATGTCTTATATGGTACATTTCATGGTGTACATTAAACTTGTCATATTTGAAGCATATCAAGTTCTCCTCATGTGTTCTTTTTCAATTCAATCTTAGGAAATTGTTCATTGGATAATCTGAAGTGACTAGCTAAAGGGGTGCTCACTAGCTTTGCCTCATTCATGTTGAAATAACTTATTTTTCTACACTCCTACCCTTGTTGATTCTCATATTGAGTATTTTCTTGGTCAACCTAAATCCTCCATTTTAAACACCCTTGAAAGTTGTTATTTTAGATCCTTTATCTTCTCCATATTTGATCCTAAATTCAACATATTATCTACACACATAAGAAAAGGAATATAACAATCTTCATACCTTTTAATGTAGAGCAAAGATCAACTTGACACCTTATGTACCCACTATCTGACATGAACTTATTAAATCTCTTATACCACTATCTCAATGATTACTTCAATCCATGTAGACTTTTCTTTAGTCTACACATCATGGCTTTCTTTTCTTGAACCATGTAGCCCTACAGTTGCTACATGTACAACTCTTCTTCTAAGTCTCCATGATAGAAAGCTATCTTTGCATTCATCTACTCCAAATGTAAATCCTCTAATACTATGCTCAAGATAACCCTGATGGTATCATCTTGACTATAATTGAGAAAATATCAGTGTAACCAACTCCTTCCCTTCTGAAACCCCTTCACAACAAGCCTTACCTTATAGTGCTTGCTACCATATGGATCTTCCTTTAGTGTATAAAGTACTCATTGTGTAATGCTTTTTTGTCATCAGGTAGCCTTATCAAATCCCATGTCTTAATTGACATGAGTAATTGCATCTCATCATCCATGGCACACTCCCATTCCTTTGAGTCTTCTACTTAGATGGCCTCCTCATACCACTATGGTTCACCACCATCAGTCAACAGCAAATAGTGTAGAGAAGGAGAGTACCTCTGTATCAATTAAGAGACTCTACTAGATCTCTTAACTTCATTTATAGGTGTTTGAGGTACACTTTGTGCTTCTTCATCTTGAGCACAATATGATATCCTCTTGTACATCTTCACTTTCTCTCTCAAAGTACTTAAATAATTCTTCTGGAGTATCTAAAAATTCTTCTTATGTCCATTTCTATCCTTGTACATATCCCCCATATTGAAGGTAAATTTTGGTACTGATGAACTTCTGATTTTGATAATCTTAGAATTTGTGCTCAAATTTTTTAGAGTCATATCCAATGAATGTACACTTGATAAACTTCAAATCAAGATTATTGCTATACTCTGCATTAATGTGAACATACATTGAATAGACAAATAATTTTAGATGAGATAATTTTACCAATTTTCCACTTCACACTTCTTCAATGGTACTAAAGAGCTTTTAATGATTAAATATACTATTGTGTTCACTATTTCTATCTAGAGCTACTTGGGCAACCCTGCATGTAACCTCATGCTCATGGCATACTTTGTGATAATTCTATTCATGCACTCTACCACAAAATTCTACTACAATGTCCTTAACACACTAAATTCACATCTAATCCCTTATAAGCACAATAAATTGGAACTTTCTATCATACTTGCCACCATTATCTAATCTAAGACACTTCACATTCTACGATGTTTCATTTTCTACTAGTACCTTTCACTTCTTGAACAAATCAAACACTTTAGATTTGTGTTTCAAGAAGTATACTCATACCTTTCAAATATGATTGTCAATGAATATAGTGAAATATCATAATATATTAATAGCTTGAACTAGAGTGAGCCCCTATACATCTGTGTGTACTAACCCCTATTTATTTGGCCTTAGTTTTACACTACTTTTAAAGAAGCCCACCCTCTTTTGCTTATCATACACATAATTTTCATAAAAATCTAGATTTATAGATTTTAAACCATAATGCTTATTTTAAGAAAGTAAAGGCTTCATACTTTTCTCGCTCATATGGCCAAGCCTTCGGTGCCACAAACTTGCATCTTCTTTTTTTCAAATAACTTCAATGAATCTTTATTTATTTTCCATGTATTCAAGGTGATCCATTATACTTGTGCAAGCTAACTCACTGAAATCAAATTGCTCTTCAAGCATGGAATATGTCTAACATCCTTCAATTTCTAAATTGATCTATTAAGAAATTTGATGTCTACATCACCTTTGTTTATAATGTTATGAGCCTTGTTGTACCCCAAGCACACCTTCCCTAGATCTTCTTGGGTGTATTTTTTGAACACCACTTTATTAAGACTTGCATGAAAAGAGGCACCTAAGTCGACTATCCATGACTCAGTAATATCCAGAGATAAAATTAGAGAATCACATTAGGTTTTCTATGGAGACATTTGCAATGTGTTCCCTATCTTATCTTCCACCACCTGATCTCTTAGGAGCCTTACATTTCTTCTTGAAGTGCCCTTTCTTCTCATAGTTTCAACAGTCCACCTTATCATTTTCTCTTCTAAACTTGAATTTTGCTCTCCTTGACTTAGAGATTCTTCTAATGGAGTTTCTATTTGAACTCCTTCCCCTACTTTCAATATTTAAGGAGGCACACTTGCTTTTTTATGAAATTCTTCATTCAACACCAACCTAACTATGTCCTCGAAGTTCAACTTCATGTTGTTTGATGAGTTGCTCACCACCAATGCTAGTCCATCCCAACTATCAAACAATGAAGATAAAAGTAATAATACCCTTTCCTCATCATTAAACTTGATGTCAAGTGAGCAAAATTAATTTTTCACAGTGCTGAAATTGTTTAGATGTTCAGTGATTGAACTTCCATCAACCATCTTCATATTAAAGAGCCTTTTCATCAAGAACTCTTTTATTTGAAGATGATGGCTTTTCATCCTTCCTCGATAGTGTAGCCATAATGTCCATCATAGTCTTCTTATTCACAATATTAAAAGAAACAGATGAAGATAGTGAGAATTGAATCAAACCAAGTGCCATTTGAATGTTTACTTTCCATTCTTCTATAGATATCATTGTTGGTTTCTTGGCAATCAAATCTAGTGAAAATATAAATTCTTTTGGTACAATAAATACTATACTTGCATCTTTTAGAAAGGGAAGTTTGGCCTATTGAACTACTTAATCTTAAACTTTGAATCATCAGTCATTGCTCCCATTGGAACTAACCTGTAGAACTTCAAGCTCTAATGCCAGTTGTTGGGAGAATCATAGTGTATTTATGGAAAATTAGTTTGTGTGTTTCAAATTATATACAAAACAAATAAAACCAAAGTAAAAGCAATCACACAGAAGACACTAAATTTAAAGTGGTAAAATTTGAGAATAGAAAAAAAAAATTATAGAACCATACCACCAAGAAATCCACTATGAAAGAAAAATCGATGAGAGTAGCACAAATTATGCTTATCTAGAGGCTCTCCACACTTTAGTCTCTAATGAACTCACTTCAATCTCACACACAAGATAATTAGGAAAAAGTAATAAAACTACATAAAAAAACTACTTAAATACGAAGGTAGCAAGCGCTACCCTTATATCTAGATCCTCTCCTTTCAAATTAATCAATACATTCTATCTAGTTATTTAAATGGTATATTTTTACCATTTAATGTTAGTTTATAAACTTTACAAAGTTATTATTTTATCATCATCTACATAAGATGTGATTTCTCTAGCCATTCTAATATAATCATTTATCAATTTAACATTTTTTTAGTATTATCTTATCATTTTCATTTCCATCATAGCTAACTTTTGATATCAACAACTTTTTCATACTCAACATTTGACTCCATTCAAAAGAACCAATCTAGTTTTAGTTCTATAAAATTTACCTTTAAGAATGTTATTCATTATCTTATAATATTTACAATTTATTTTAAATTTTAATCACTAGTCTTAGCTCTATACATTATATCCTCATTTAATTAAACTTATCATACTTATGGTAGCACTTTATCTTCCAAAAATATTAATGCTAATATCACTTACATTAGAATTTCATATCAAATATACAATATTTATTTATTTATCTTACACCCTTTACTTCCTAAATATATTTTTCAGTGTTATTCAAAGTTTCTACTTTAACAAAAATTTAGTTGATTAGAACTATGCACTGATGCACCTTACATGGAATGCGTTTTGTACACATCTTCATGACAAATACATAAACAAGATTTTGACTCAATGCATATCCATATAATAGAATGCACTTTAATTGTTCTACAACTATTTTAAACATCAAATAACATAATATTAAACATTTTCTTTATCACTTCAACAAATTATTTTTCATGATACTTGTTCAAATGTATTTTAGGATTAATAAATATAATATAAAGTTTATTTCTGTACTCTTTACTTCCATACTAAACTCCTAGCAAAAGCCAAGTTGTAATGATGATATCAATTTATTCTTCTTTACTTTTCTCATATCTGCATTGCACGGCTATTGAGCTTGATTCTTCTATTATTATTATTATTATTATTATTATTATTATTATTATTATTATTATTATTATTATTATTATTATTATTATTATTATTAATACTTATTCTCTAATCAATTGATACTTTTTGGGTTTCAAATTTTTTTTTTTTTTGAAAAGACTTATTCATGGAAGCAACACAATATCACTCATTACTTTTAAAATCATAATAAGTAAACTTGTTATAGATTTAAATTCATGATCTAACTTCATCATACATTTCGAAATAATATGATTTTATTTATTAAACTCTTATAAAATGATGTCTTCCAAAACCTTATTTTTTTTTCTCACACTTAAGTATTTTTTATCATTGAAATTGTAGTTTACTTGGCCTAATTATCCTCTTTAAAAGACTTCTAGTTTTCTAAGAATCACTAAAATCTTCATAGTAGTTATCTTTTGTGACCATTTTAAAGCACATTTATTTTGTTTATAATTGTTTATAACTTCTCACACCACTATCAAACTTGCTAAATTGCCACAAATTTTTAGGATAATCTTTTTAAGAGAACTATCTTATACGACATAAGGTACAACTCAACATAGTCGATTTCTCCTAGAAAAACCTTTAGACTTTTCTTGCCCTCTAAGTAAAAGTAAATGACTTTGATATTTGATGATTCACTTTAAAATGAATTTTAAGCACCTTTCTCATTTATTAAAATATATACTTAATATCAACTCCATGAGCAAAATGACTCATTATTTTGGAATGCAAAGATAACATTAATATGACTAGAGTTACTTATATGTTGAAGGGTTGTCTCAAAGGATTGAGGTGCTCTTTCTTCAAATCACTTTTGAATCCTTTGTGTATGGCCAATTCTTTTCAATTTTTTGTTTTATCTATGATTATATTTAGGATAGTTGATTTTTTCTTGTTCTTTATTTTTTTAAGTAACTGTAATATTATGGAAATCCTTCTAATCAATTGATTTCTTTTAAATCAATTAGTTATTTTTATGTTTAATTGAATTCTCATCCATCAAATATTCTAAACTTAGGGGCAATTTGGGATCAATTTTGTTTTATGTTTTGTGTTTCTATTTTTATGCTATTTTTAAGAATATGTTTATTTGATGTATTTTTGTGTTTTTATTTTTTGTTTTCAAAAGCAAATAACAATGTTTTCAAAGACACTCAAAATACCTTTTGGATGATTTGAATATTTTATAAAAATAACAATTACCACCAAGCTTATTATACTTTAAAACAAAACATAAATAAAATAAAATATAAATATAAACACAAAATAAAAAATAGAAGTGATCCCAAATAACCCCTTCGGTGAGTACAATTAAAATAAGTTTGTGCCAAAAATAAATTTCTTTATTTCCTTATTTTGAATTTACATGTCTTATTAAATTAAGTTAGTTTTGCACATTTTTTTGGATAAAAATTTTCTTTATTATAATTTTTATTTGTGTAAGCTTACAATAATTTAATTTAGGTTCAATAATTATTTAGTATAGATTTTCAAAGAAAAAGTCTCACATATAAATATTTATCAGTTGTTGAATATTTCAATTACATGATCTTTCATATTCTCATGTAAGCCATATATATATATATATATGACTAGTAATTCCAATAATACAATTTGCTAAAATGAATCATCATTCAATGAAATTATTCTAACTAGATTAAGTAAATTAATTAACTATTTATTAAAATTATATTTTATCTATAAACATTATTTATTTATTATATCTAATTTAAGCTAGTTATACTTGTTTTTTTTGTAAATCATTGCATTTGATGCTTCATTTTTGCTATAATTAAATAATATATTTGTTGAAATTAATCTAATGTTGCTGAATTAATCATTTACAAGTGCGAATATAATGTTCTTTGGTAAAAAAAAATCATTATAAACTTATTACAATATTAATATTCAATATAGGTGTTTTGCTGAAATTTATTTTTTAAGTATTGTAAGAAAATTAAATGCATGCTTATAAATTGTTTATACATTGATTACTTATGCAAAGGCATATCTATCATAAGCATCAATTTAAAAAGAATTAATTCTTTCATTACATACAATAATTAAGTGAGCCTCTTAATTGTAATTTTAGCAAGTTATTTTTTATAGTAAATTGACCATTTAAAAGTAAGAAGATCAACATTTGGAATAACAATTGCAATATTTTTAATTCACTCATGTCTAAATTTGAGGTTATTTCAATTTTTCATTTTGCTTGTACTTTTAGTTAGGATTGTACTTGTCCTTCTGTAAGAGTACAGTATTATTGTTTGAGTTGTACTCGCTCAAATATATCAAAGTATATACATTTTATTGGGGATATACTTCTACCATTGTAAGAGAATATGGTGTTGCAATTGTGATTTAGGTTAATGGAATCCTAGCCAAGGTGGCTATCAATGGATATAGACTATTTTGGGGTTGGTCAAATCAAATAAAAATTGTTTGCTTATTGTTTCCTTTATTTTCTTGCATTTATTTTATTCATTATTTGATATTATTGATTAAAATATTATCCTAAAATTATTTTTCTATCAACTTAAAATTAAAGTTTTTAATTTATAATATTTTTAAATTCCCCAATTTACCTTCTCCTTGTGTGCCATAGTTTCTCCAGTTTTACTATTTTATGATTTTATATTATCATAGAATTTACCATTATTTTTCCAATTGAATTTCAATCTCATATTTCTTAGCCAACAAGAAATACCATATAGTTCATTCTAATAACTTTTTTTCCCATTTAAATCACCTAAAAAATTATCCAATCTCCCTCAAGAATTTATTGTAATAGTTAACTTATCATTTCTCAACACTAACTTTTCAAATTAAATTCTAATCTAAATTGAAGTGCATTAGTATTAACCATATTAGAAATGTTCATAACCAGAGTATTTACATACTCACTTTATTATAAGTGCATAATATAAATAATCAGATCTCCATCCCCATTCACTTAAACAATTTTATCTTCACAACTACATTAATATTATTAATATTTCTAACATATAATAACCTTTAATCATTTTGATTAGATTTTAACATGCATTACTTTGATTTTTGCATGTGAGTATATCATGTGTCCAAATGAAGTGAGTATGTAATTTTATACAAATGATTTACTAAAAATTATAAAATGCAATTCATGAGTTATTTAATCATTTTAAAAATATGTGTATTATTTTTAGGGTTTGGTAATGATCATACTAAATTAATAAATTAAATCTAAAATCACCTTAAAAACTAAGGCACATATCCTATGGGAGTTTATTGAAAGATTTGGCCACATGATTGTGCTTCTATATTCAACATTTATAATGACTATCACAATGACTATTATGGATAAATAAACTTATAAGAAACTAACCATAATGTCTACACAGCACAAGGTTTGTTATGATCAAATCAAATTAATAATGAAAGGCACAAGGTGTATACTCAACATACTTGAGAAAATATGGGTTAGATAAGTAGTAAAATATATTAATATGTAAAAAGTAAGATAATTCTAAATAAAAAATTATTTATTCAAAAATAAAATAAATATAACCATGTTTAGATGTATACTTAGAACAAAAGTTGCCTAATCACAAAGTGTGATTGAATAATGAGATGACTTTGCCAAAATGCTATGACTTAATTGTTCAAAAATTTGACCAAATATAGTATTGGCTAAACTTAAATTAAACTTGATCTAAGGGTCAATCAAGTTCATAAAAGAATATTAATTCAATCAAAGGAATGTAACTATACTATGAAAAAAAACTAATTCATATGAGTTTGATTAGCCTATAAGATTTTCCCAAACTCGAGGGCATGATTAAGAAGATAAAAAAGAGTACTGGCTAAGAGAAATAGACTAATATAAGTTATGATCTACTTAGCTAAAGGAATTGATTAAATATTTAAAACTCAAAATAATTTAATACCAAGCTATAGAATTAATTCAAAGGAATGGGGTAGTATGAATGTTATTAACAATGTAATCTATTAAACTAGTTCAAATGTTAATTAAAATCTTAGGATGATACATGGGCTAATCCTAGAATTGTGTTCCATACTAAGTTAACTCATTTATCAAAGCAAGTGAATAGGATCAATTGATATTATTGATCACATATAAGAGATCTAAATTAAAGTTAAACAAATCAAATTAGACTATTGTGATAATGAATGAATTACATGTTCTATAGTCTACTACATGAATACAATCAAGGTGTAAGAACATATTGACACAGTATTCTAATGAAATTTTTGTTGGGGTCAAATTTCTAATCATAATTAAATGAAATGATCAATTAAGTTTTAAAAGGATGAGATAAATTTAAAATATAATTTACTTAAATATTAGGATATAAATATTATTACTTTGAATATATAAATACACATGAAATTATTAGTTATTTTAATATGAAGGCTTTCATATACATAGAATAATATATATTTAAATCACTTTTAAAATTTAAAATTATTTAGACATTATTACAATTACATATTAAAGATATAAGGTATTTTAGTTATTAAAATAGCAAAATATCTTTAAAATCTTAATAAATTATATTAAGTCTTAATTAGTAAGAGATAACTTTTGAAATGTATGTCATACCATTAGGCTTTTAGGGGAAATAATAAATTTATAAAATAAAGAACATTTAATTAAAATTTTTGAATAAAAAATAAATGTTCTAATTAAATTTTGAGAAAATTTAAGATCGTGTTTATAATGTTTAGGTGCTTTTCATAAATTTTTTTAGAATGTTTAAAAATAATTAACTAATTTTGAAAAATAAAAAAAAGAATATAATCTTAATTTTTAATTAATAAAAAATTTAAACACTTTAAAAATTCTAAATAAAATTTAAATATGCCTTAAAACATACGGTGACAATCAATAATTTTTTAAATTTTTTTTAGATTTTTATAATTATTTTAAAATTTGAAATATGCAAATATTATTTAAAAAATAATCAATTTTGTAGTAATGATCAAATGGTCTTGAGATTTTTATGGAAGGTTGAAAATGCTATTTTGAGCCTTTATAATGATTATGTAAAATTTTCAAATCTATTTAAAGTGTCAAATAATTAAAACAAAGTGTAATTAATTTTATAAAATTATAAAATATATGTAATTTTGAAGAATTACAAATTTTTTTTAAATTCACAATTATAGTCATGCTTCAGTTTAACAATTTACTTTATTTAGTTTAGTAGTTTACTCAAATAATATAAAACATATAGGTAAAAAATATGAGTGTCGAATAGGCCTATAGGTTGATGCAAACTGAGCTAGTAGAATTTAATTAAATAGGTCTAACAATCACAACATCATCTTCTTCCCCAAGATGGGCTCAATCAAAAGAAACTAGTTAGGCTCAAGCTAGTGTGACTCAAGTACTCATTTCTTTTAGGATTCCCCATGAAAATTCCTTCACTAGAAAGCTAAAGGAACTTAAAGGGATTGAAGCCATGACAAAAATTTAATCACAACCAAGCCTTGGTAAAAGATGTTTGGGTTTTAAAGAACCACTTATTAAAGTAGTTTTTCTTATGAGTGGGTCAAGAAGCTTGCAATGGTTGAGGTGAGCAATCCCCTATCTTAATTTAACTTATTTCCACCTTGAAGAGTGTAATGGCTTGAGCTCGAGCTTCCTTAATTGGTTATGGTTACTAATATTACTATTTGAATGTGGAGTGTGGGGATGAAATGGTTGAGCTTCTCTTAGCTTATAAATGGTAACATAGTTCTCTTTATAATGGACACATGGCCAAGAATCCTTATAACTTAATGACAAGTGTATTTGTGCTGTAAAATTTTTATATTTAAGTTATGTATTTTATGTTTATTTTTTATTTAAACACATTATCTATAATTATTTTGATGTTATTTTAGAAAAATTATAAAAAAAGAGAAAATGAAAAATAGCATAATCAGTGCCTAGGTGCTGCACATGATCTACTTTAAAGCAAAGAATTGAAAGGCCAATGCTTAGGTGTTGTATCAATAGTATCGGCATCAGAATAGTATCAAAGTTTAAGCCAAAAGACAAGGTTTGGTAATGTAGTGTTAGATTCTTGATGTCATAATGTTGAGGACTTAGAAAATTCTTAAGTATTGAAGCCATTGAAGCACACATAGTGCCTAGGCACCATAATCATAGTGTCGCAGGACTAGGGAGCCAAAGAATCAAGTGAAAAGTACAAGAGCTAGTAGTGACACAAAGTTAGACCCAATGCAGCTCTACCTTTGCAGCTTCATGGTGCGACGGCCCAACAATAATTTCAAGAAGTTACGGTAATTGATTCATACAATTTTCAAGGTAGGGGACTCTAAGGAAAGAACTGATAGAAGGACCTACATACTATAAATAAGTGGTATTTTGCTAGAAAAAATTTTTGACAAGTGGTGAGAGTCCTAGTGTAAGTGTAAGTGTAAGAGGCACTTGGAGAGTCACACTCCAAGTGGTGTGTGTGTGTATTTCTCCTATTTATTTTGAGGGTTGTGTGTTGGTTTCTTTTCCTTATTTAAGGCTTAAAGAAGAAGAACCAAAATAAAGATTTATCATAGGATTTTTATGCATTTCCATGAGAAGTAGGATGGCATAAAGAGCAGATATAAAAGAATTACCCAATCAATTCTTCCTTTTTTTTTTCTTTGGTTGTCCTAGCATCTTACTTTATCAATTAAAATATGTTCTTATTATCCTCTAATATAAAGCACTAAATTCATAAAGTGCTCTAAATTTTTGTAATTCTACATTGATGTTCTAGTATCAAGTTTGATATTTGGAGTTTTTATAAAAAATTATTTATTCTTTTCAAGAAATATTATTTTCTTTTATTTTTTTCTGTACTTAATTTACTTGCAATTTGGCTAATTGTGAAGTTAAAATGGATTGTAATCTAGAGATATCAGAAGAATAATAGAAGAATAGAAGGAAAAATAAACAGATTTATTAGATAAATGTAGGCATATGTCATTTCAGATCCACAGTTATTAAAAAAAATTGGATAATGCAATCATTTAAATTTTAATTAAACTAAAAGGATTAGCTAGTTAAAGGAAATGGTATGGTTTTGTTGATCTAGGCATCTATAATATAACATTTATGCTCTAGAATGACACTACAAATTTTCAAATAAAATTCAATGTTAATTTTAAAAAGAAAATATCAATCAAAATTATATAAATCCTAGGTACTACTTTAAAATTTAAAGAACAAGACTAGCATAATATAAAAACAAAATCCTAAAATTTTATTTATTTATTTATCAAAGTTATTCTAAGGTTAATTTCAACTTTTCAAATATGTTGGATAACAATTAAGGTTAAAGAGATTAGTAATTAACTTAATTTTAATTGACACACTTTCATTAATCTTTATGGGAACAATACTCTGCTCAATATTATATTACTTGAATTGACATGTGCATTTGTGCTCATCATGAAGCTTCGCCATCTTTATTGAGATGGCTAGGAGTATATTTTTTCATGAGGCAAATTGATATATATTCAACTAGATTTCTCGTAACATCACGTCAAAGTTTATTAAGATATGGTTTCCATTTCTATGAATGCAAGCTTCCACAGTTAATTACCCCTCTTACCATAGTAAGAGAGCACTCTTGATTAAAAGCGGAAG
Source organism: Cymbidium sinense (assembly GCA_021442155.1). Lineage (NCBI taxonomy): Eukaryota > Viridiplantae > Streptophyta > Magnoliopsida > Asparagales > Orchidaceae > Cymbidium > Cymbidium sinense. The sequence goes on from CM038229.1 coordinate 33,689,498, forward strand.
AACAAACATATCTTTCTGATATGAATTGGTGTCTAACAGTGCGTAATATGACATGAATGATTATTATCTAACTTAAAACATATATTGTGTGTGTGGGGGGGGGAATGATGACATGCTCGATCAAGATCCTATGGTTTCATCATCCTAGGTTGTTGTGGTCCCTAAACTACTTAACCAAGGGAACTAGTTCCTAATAGAAGAATCCTTGTCAGTAGCCAAGGGTTGAGTTGTCCAATATGTTCTTTTAGACCTGAGGTGATATTTATCTAAGGTAATAGATTTAATTTGACCTTAGCTAACAGAAGACTTTTTGCCTATTAAATATATTCTATAATTCATATCTTAAGGAGAAAAGCCATTAGGGAACATATGAAAGATTATCATGACCAAAATATAGTGGAGCTATATGGATGCCAAGCCACCCGATTAGAGGGTTCTAGTTGTATTCAAATTTCATGTCGTACTGATTGGTAACAAGATCATGTAGACATAGGACATATGTCATGTCCTTACTGGCATGATATTATTTGAGTATGAACATAGTTATATATTTAATTATACATTGGTTCTTTTATGAGAAAATGTTTTCTTAGCTTATCATCCTTGACAATTAATGAGGGATGGATAGATGAATGTTTATTTTATGTTACGATGAATTTCATCCAATTTAGACATATCACCTTTGAATGAATTTTATAATGAAGGTTTTATTGACCTGGACTCAATCATAAGACCCAACCGGGAATATAACCCATGAAGCATCCTCACACAGTAGACTTAGTCAATTGTTATTGTTTCGGGACTCATGCAAAAAGTTTAAATTTATTTCATAGTTAGAATAGCATCGCGACGCTAAACATGCAATGTCGTGCACTGTAACTATCATCCTATGTCTACAGAAATGAGAGAAGCACCTACATACAAAGGTTTGGTTTACAATTAGATAATATTTATTTTAATTTATTCAAGTTGACTTATTGACTTGCACCTAGGAATTAATCATTCGGCATGGCGATGCTAGTTAAAAGTTAGTTTAAAAAAGGCTAGCAGATGGACATGCGGTTTAAATGGACAGGATAAGTTGTTTAACCTGCTTTACTGTGCTACATCAAAGTGAGTCAAATAAATTCCTGATGTACTTTTTAGTTTTGAAATTAATGATAATGAATTGCTCTTTTGACCAGTACATTAACCTACATGACCAGCTGATCAGAGCTGCGGTGCTACATCTAAACGTCACAGTGCTTGGCTACTATCCTAGAACCTGAGAGGTTAGTGCCTTAGCATTGATATTAGAGTTCCACTGTGATAGGCCAAATTTATAATAGACTTCTTAGGTTGCTTATTTTTTATTCTGCATTCTCAGAGCTCTCTCTCTCTCTCTCTCTCTCTCTCTCTCTCTCTCTCTTTTTCTCTCTCCCAACTCACATTTTCCTCTTTAGAAAACTCATCATGCTAGTAAAATTCCTTAACAAGGTTAAGAAGAGGGTAGCTGTCAGTGGCACTAATATATTTGTTAGTTTAGAATTCGAGGAGAGGTACTACCATGCCCTCATACACAAGCATCTCATCCCGAAAAAAAAATTTATCAATCTGGGTGGTGCGTGGAGAGTACCGTTAACGAGTGAGGTTTGGAGAAGCTAGCTTATGATAACAAATCTGGTGTCATCTCCATAGTGTGGGAGTTCTTTGCCAACATGAAGGAGCACCAAAATAATCAAATTTTTGTTCAAGAAAAATTAATAAGTTTTGACAATACTACTATTAATGCATATTACGGTTTACCAAATGTAGAATACAATCAATATCTTTTTTATTATAATGATCATCTCAACTTTAATGAATTCCTTAATTTTATCATCATTGTTAGAAATTCTAACATCAGTGGAAAAGGCATGAGGTGATAATTATCAATTTTCCTATAGCCGGCCTCACTCCTGAGGCCAAAGCTTGACATTATTTCATTTCTGTCAAGCTAATCGATTAAAAAATATCAGTGAGGTAACTAGGAATAGAGTCATTTTGAATTTTGCAATTCAAAAGGACTTTACTATAGATGTAGGGAGGATTATTTATAATTATATATGTAATATGCTTAAGGGAAGTATTATAGTAAGGTTTGGTCATCCTTCTCTTATTTATGCTTTATGTGTTATGGCAAGCATATCAGGGGATTTTGAAGAGGAAGCCTTTATATAAAAGGCTCACCTAACTAAAGAGTCATTAAGGGATTTGGCTCGAGGACTGAGGTGGGGGAAAGCTCACTCGCCCCTCAGTCCATGCCCAAATCTTTCAAGATCATAAACTAGCAACTCCAAGAAATTGGAGAACAAGTCTCAAAATTAAGAAAAGGTTGGTGAGACTAGTCAACGCTAGCAGAAACTAGAGAAAAAATTTGACCATCATATGAGTTAGCTACAATAACAGTTTTCATACATGGCTGATTTAAATGCCTTCTAGGTCTGGATTCTTTTCATGTGGTGCCTCATTATCAGCCTTTTATGAGCATGTGGGAATTCAATTTAGAACACTGCGTAGATCTTGGGGTACTTATTTAGATAATCAAATACATCAATAAGGGATAAATGTATTATCTCATAAGATAAACATATTGCTCTATAATGGATTTGATTACTTAATAAGGACTCCTAAGGCTGATGGGTCTTTGATGTACTAGAGATTCTTTCAATGAACTACATGGAGAGGCAGAATAGGGTTTATTTTATTACAGGGTTCAAAGTTCCTAAAATGGCAAGCTCCTATAGTTAATTACAATTTAGAAGAAAGGGAATTCCTTCTAAGAACTCTTGATTAAAGAAAATGACTTTCATCTTTATGGATTTCAAAGCTTGTTATAAAAGGATGGCTAATTTGAAAATTCAAAAAAGGGAACACTCTAAGAAGGAAGAGTTCTTTCCGTAAGCCAAAAGAGATTAAGTAGAAAACACTTTAAGATACTTATATTCCTAGTAAGAATTTCAACTATCCTACTTTTGGGTTTTATATTTTTTATATTGAATTTATTAGAGTTATGAATTTATTATTTTATTAGAAATCTAGAACTTAGATTCTAACAGCACAAGACTGTAGAAATACTTAGTGGTTTAAGACTTATTCTAACAGGATGCTTCAGAACTTAAGTCTAAAAATGCTTCTAACATAAGTCAAAAGCTAGACTTATTCTAAGTTTTGGAATTATCGATATATTTTCTTACATAATAAAATAAACTAACCCTGACTCTTCTAGACTTAATTTCCACGGAAGAGGTTTCTAGCTAACACCACTTAAGTAATTTTAAAACTATGAGTTTAGTCTTATGCTATGCAAGATGGTTGGGCTATTGCATTTAGGGAAAGAATCTAGGAATCTAAACTCACTCCCTAATCTTTAAGATCATGTTAGGTATAATATGCACCTAATTAATGCAATAATTTTACACTTTTAGATGTTTTAACTCATAATTCATTTAAGGCCTTTAGGGTATGTGTTTACATAAAAAAATGAAGTAAAATAATAATAAAGAAAATTGGCTATAGCACTGCTGCGCTGCCCTAGTCTTCTAGAAAAAATAACTACTCGGTCTAGCTTTCGAAGTATGGTACAACATCGTAACACCACAATCTTGGTGTCGATGAGCTGCTTAACTGCCTAGTCTAGCTATTAATTTATGGTACATGTCATGGCACCACAATCTTGGCACTGAGGTGCTGTATTAGCCTTTGAGAGAAAATAGGTATCAACCCACTCCTATAAATAAGAGTGAGCAATCTACTTAAAGGACTTTTACCCCACTTTTTCCCTCTACTCTTTTTGAATGGTGCACACACTTCTCTCTGAAATTTGTACTTTTAATAGTTTGACAAATTCCACCATTGATCTTTGATCCGGTGTGAAAAACTTGAAGATTTGAAGACCTCTGCCATTGAATTTTATTCTAGCTAGAGATGAAAACTCCTTCCCCTCCATGATCTTAGATTTGGAATAGGGGAGAAGAGTGCTTTTCATTATACAATTTTAAAACCTAGTACTGCTAAGGAAAAATGCTGCCAAATTTTCTAAAGAACTAAAAGAATTTGCACTTATAATTTAAAATTTGATCTATATTATCGAGGCGCTGGATATTGGTGTTGAAGCGTCGCACTCTCGGATAACCATATTACATAAATGGTGCCTCAGCACCTAAGAATTAGTGTCATAGTGCTCTAACAAAATCCCATGGTGCCATGACGAGCATCAGAGGTGCGGTGCCATACCAATGTGTCACTTGAAATATGACTTAGAATATTTTGATCAAAATATAAGATAAAATCCCACAATATCGTAGCATTGAGGGGACATCGTCATAGCATTGTCACCTTACTGTGTGTGAAAAGGACTAAGAAAATATTTTTTGTTGTTTGGGGAGAAAATAATATCCCGTAGCACCGCAATGCTGCAGGACAACCCTGTGGCGCCTGCCTCTCAGGTTCTTTGGTCTATCTACAGCTTAGAGGCGTTGGCATACCAATGCCATGGTGTTGTACCATGATTTGATTTTTCTTATATATATTAACAAATTATATTTATTCTAGAGCATCATATAATGTAAAGATAATTAAAAAAAATAAAAGAACATTATAAGTTATAAATAAAAGAAAAAATTAAAAAAATACAAACGGGGAAACCTAGATATCCTATTCATCTCCACCCTCCTCTTCCTTCTCCTTTATACTTGATATTAGTAGAGTAATCACATAGGGTTGATATTGAGGTGCCATAGGGAAGGAGACCTGGATAAGATCAATAATATTGTAATTCTGAAGCATGTTCACTAGTGCAGTGTTGAACTGGGTCATGTAAAAGAATTGCATCTGCTGTTGATTCGTGTGATGGTCAAATTTACATTCTAGTATCTCCTGCCAATGACTACTATTATCTACCCTCTTTCATAAATCTGAGACATGGTTATCGATCTCTTGAACTTGCTCAGCCAAAGACTTGGGAGTTTGGGATCTTAATCGGGGAGGACGTGAACTCTCTTCCACTTCAAATCTATTCATGAACCCCCCAATCAACCTCTTTGTTAGAGGAGCTTTATGAAGGAGTACCTCCTCATCAGGCCCCCCAACTGCACCTGTCATACACATAAACCATAAATAAGAGAAGGGTGGCTGTAGTCAACAATAGTGCTCCCCTTCAGTATATTATAAATTGAATTAAAATAACATTCCTGATATCGATTGAGAACCCCCTTTGAAAAGAAAATTTCAAAATAGCCCTGTCCTTAATAACCTCACTAATGTTACCAGAGGGAATTAACATAGCAGAAATGAAATAGTATCAAGCCTTAGAGGCTGCTATCATATCGATGGTAGGAAAGTTGATAATCTTTTCTCCTATTGTTTCCATTGCACACTTTCATTTATGTCATAAAGAAAAAGAATAATCTCATCAAAATTAGTATGATCATTATAGTAGGAGAGATATTGATCATACTCAATATTAAGAAGATTATAATATGCAGCTATAACACTACTATCATAACTTACCATTTTTTCTTAGATGTATGCCTTATTGTCCTAGCAATCTTGTGCATTTATGAAGAATTCATGCACAACTGGTATGATGCATGAATTATTATCGTTGGCCAGTTTGAGCCTCTCCATAATTAGCCCCTCCATGCTGCCACCGGGATTCTAGAATACCTTGTATGGAATTAAATTTTTATGAAGAAGAGTATGTTGGTACCGGTCCTCAACATCGAAGCTAATGAAACAATTGGAATCACTGGATGCACTCTTCTTACCCAAAACTCTTCTAAGAGGAATGATTAATAATTGAAATGGGAGAATAGAAAGAGCTAGAAAAGAAAAGAAATTCTTAAGGGAAGGGTTCACTGAATGAAAATTCTTAATAGCTTGGGTCTTTATTTATAGATCATGGCCTAGCACTACAGCACCCAGACTTGGCCAAGCCGCTACCATCTTGAGTTGCAGATCATGGCCCCAACACATCGCCCACATGCAGAATCAAGGCATTGGTCAATTCATCCTATTGATTAATGTGTGGTCAAAAAGATAAAACTAATTATAATAAATTTTCATAATGAGTGTGCATGAAAGGAGCGCAGCACCGCAGTGCTCACTAAAATGAGGCTATTATTTCCCCTCAAAACCCATGTTTGTCAGGAATCTTGACAAGCACCACGCTACAAGGCTGTGTCAAAGCACTACTCAAATGGTCAAATGACTAATAATGTCAGCCCCAAGGCCCTGACCTTTAGCTCATCTGCATCCATTTCATGCCACATAAGCACAAGGCCCCACTATTGCAATGCCGTGGCGCTGGGCCAAAAAATGAGAATTTTATGTACTTTTAATAAAAATTTAAACTTTCATTCATTTTCTATGTAAACACCACTATGTCTACCTAATATGCAAACAACCTTAAATTTTGGAATTTCAAATGGATGTAAGCACAACCTCCTATCCGTTCACTGCATGAACATTTATTCATTCGCAATTTGAACACCCCATAATTTGTTCTCCATGTGAACAAATTCATATCCATTTGCCATGTAAACACCATAATTTAGGAATTCCAAAAGATGTAAGCCCAGCCTTCTATTCGTTCACCATGTGAACATCTACTTGTTCGCCATGTGAGCACCCTATAATTCATTCGTCATGCGAATAAATTCATATTTGTCCACCACATAGGACAACTATAATTTTGGCATTCCAAAAGGATGTAAACTTAAAAAAATTCATTTACAATGTCAACATCTGCACATTCACCATACAAACACCATAAAATCTATTCACCACCTGAACACTCTTCCACCACTTACATCTATAATTCTAAGTCTACACGAGATACTTGAAATGAGCCAACACATGGCTGCTAATCAGATTCTTTGGACATTATGGCCATGTCCCTTTGATGTTGGTAGGTTAGAATAATGTAATCCTGGGATGACAGAACCATGGATTTTGATCAGTATACACTATTATTTTGTATAAGATAGTCATCGATGCCACACACACCTCTAAGACACCAATTGCATATCAGATAGATATATTATTTTCAACATTAGTCCAGAGTTCTCTCTTACTGCTATAAAAGGGGTAATTAACTATGGAGGCTTGCATCCATAAGAAGCAGAATCCAGATCTAAACAAACCCTAACATAATGAATAGGAGAAATCTGGTGGACTATATATCAATCTACCTCATGAAGAAACATACTCCTACCCATCTCATAAAGATGGTGGGGCACATTTTTAAAGGTGTCTTTTTCTGCAAGATGCAATTTATGCCTAAAATGAGATGCAGTTAGAAGAATTCATGGGACAAATCAAAATAAGAAGGCACACTTCCCCAAGAAGGTGGTCATCCTCAAAGGTTAGATGTCCCTTATGTGCAATGAGGGAAGCACACAATTCAAGGAGTACAAACAATATGCTAGCATGGTTCATAAATTCTAGTTGTTTCTAGTTGCTTTTAAGTTATGCTTAGGGCTTTTAATTATAGTGAGGCTATGAATTTTTATTTATGTTTAAGTTTTTTTTAATTTAATGGGGTAGAAAAAATTAATTTTTGTAAGAGTCTAATGCATCGAGACTTCATCATAGAACACATCAATCATAGAAAGAAACTTATGAAAAGCATATAGTTCTATTGCACACCCCAAAATAAATCAAACCAAATTAAAATTAATTTAACAAGCTGGTGTGGCCTGGTATCTCTATAAACCCTAAAAAAAGTAAAAGTGGGCAGCCGAGCTTTACCATTATACAGCTCGGCCAAAAACTAAAAGTTTGATCTATGGGGTCTTCATTCACTTTAGGATTGTCACCTTATTTAGGGATCTTCTTAGGCTCCACCAGGGACCATAAAATAAGTATAATTAGTTTTTGTTAATCATAAGCTCCATAGATTCTAACCTAATTCTAGGCTCAAATTATATTTAAAAATTCTAAAATAAAATCTTAAACTAACATACGCTAGAAAAAACATACAACACACAAGCAATTTATATTTTAAACATATGGGCTTAGCATTAGTGATTGCTAAGCCCACCTAACATATTGGGCTATGCTTAGGGACATAAGCACCACTTGCAAGCAAACAACATTTATTTAATTTTATGACAGTGATCCCTTTAATTACAGTCCCTATAGAAAATATTATTAGTCTAAAAAATTGCCTAACATCTAGACTAGATAGCAAACAATCCTAGCCATCCAGTCTAAAGTAGTACACCACAAAATAACAAAAAAATATCACATCACAATTGGCACATCGACATAACCTAATTCTAGGGTTGGTGACCTATCAATCTAGTGTGTGAGAAGAGGGGCTTATCTGGTATGACTTTATTAGGCCTTTTTACGTTCAACTTTCAATTTAAATTCAAATTTGTCTAATTTAACCATTGGATGGTTTCGATTTAAGTGATTTAATAACTTTTGAATTTTATTTCAATTTTAAATTTCTTTTTATGTCAAAGTTGAATTTGTATTTTAAAGAATGAAGAATAAAATAAATTCCACTTAGACCAAACCCATTCTATCCAACATCATAATCCTAGTAGAATGAATTCCCTGTCCTAAGGTGAATATTCACTCTACAAGTCAAACTAAGAACCTACATATCTTAATTAACTCATTTGAACTTATTGGAATGATTTAATTGAATTATATTTTATTAATATTTATTTAATTTAATTAAGATTTCAAAGTTTGATTTTTTTAACTTCATTTATTTTGATTGCTTGATATTGATTTTGAATTTATTAAGTTTTAGTTTGATTTAATTAAATTTTAATAATTTAATTAATGTTTCATTTTACTTCTTTGAATTGATATTGAATTCTTTCTTTCAAGTTTCACATTAAAGCTTTAATTTTATATGATTTGTATTTATTATATCATTACAATATTGCTTAAATTTAATGATTATTACTTTTCATTTTATCTTGGTTTGAATTGGTTAATACATTTTAATTTTATGAACTTAGGATTTGATTAAGGATTAAAATAATCTTGTCATTTAGATTCCAATTAAGAGTTTGATTCATTAAATTTAATCTTTTTGTTAATATGTTGATTATTTTAATTTGATTTTAGTTTGATTTAATTTAATTAGTCCTTCATTTCTGTCTAGCTAATTTATTTGAGTTTTATGTTGGTTAACCAACTTTAAATGTCATTTGAATCTTAATGATTTCATGTTATCATTTAGATTTGATTTGACTAATATCATATGATTAATCAAAATGAATTTGACTTATGATTATTTTTATTTAAGGTTTAGTGATTGGGTAAGATTTGATTTAGTTAGTTTCTTATTGATTTTAAGTAATTCATATGGTTGAGAATCAATGTTCACTTAAGGTTTAATTGGGTCAATTTAATTGATATAATTAATTAGAATGCAAGTGATTGACTTGGTTATTTTATTTTTTTGTTCAAATTTGGTCTAAATGATTGATTCACTTAAATTTCTTAATTCTATCATGATCAACATGACTAATGATTGATTGGTTCAACCCTGATTAGGTGATTGTGTAGCTTCATCATTATTAGCCTAGAAATGATTATCTTGGCCAACTAGCTTGATTGAACTATAGGTTAATTGAAGATGAATTACTTTGATTAATCAATATTCAAAGTTATTCATTTACTTAAGATTGGATTAATAATCAATCAAGTTTGGTTTCTAATTAAATGATTAAATTTAGTTGGAAAATGAATATTAAGCTTAATTAAAGATTATATGAGCGATTTGATTAAAGATTAATCATTTCATTTATGATTAACCTAATCAAAGTTTAATCATGGGTTGATCATAGTCTTTTTATCAAGTTAATTACTTGATTTGATTTGGTTCATTTAGTTGTTGAAGATTGTAATTTAGTTTCATGTGTTTAGATTAATAATATTCATAATAATTTAATAAATTAGCTTTATTAAGTTGAGTTTAATTTGGAATTTAATTAATATTTGATTGAATTTCATTAATTTAATTAGGTTCAAGTTTATGTTTGATTGGATTAAGATTTGATTTGGTTTAGATTGAAGATTGTGTGATATTTGTTTGATTTAATTTAGAGCTTGGTTAATGAGGGTTCAAATATTATTTTATTTATGATTTTTTTCTTGATATTTTAATTCATTAGAGTTTAGCTTTATAAACTCAATTAATGTTGATTTTTAATGATTCATCAAACCCTAATTTTAGATGATTTTTTAGATTTATATAATGTCAAAAAATTATTTTATTTTATTAATAGTATTTAATGTTATTTAAAGTGGTTTAAACTATTTTGATGATTTTTTTAATAATTTTATATATCTATAAATTAATTATTTTTATGAAATTATGCATCTAAACTTTGAAATTCAATATCTCTTAATCTATTTAGCATATTTACTTAAAATTGTTATGGTAGGTGTGTTTTAACCCTATTTTATTCCTAAAAATTTTAGATCAATTTGATTCATATTTTTGCTTAATTAAAGAAATTTAATTTTTATTTAAACTTCAATTATGGCCAAAATATCCCATAAAAATTAGCGATTTTAGATTCAATGGATTCTTCTTGAAAGGATGAATCCAACAAGCCATTATTTATAATTTTTGATTAAGTATTTTATTTTATATAATTTTTTGAAGTTTTTGGTATTTTTTAACTTTTTTTAAATTTAAACATTTTGAATATTCTATTTATCCTAGTCAACTCCATGTGGTGTTGATGATGAGACTTTCCGCACTTCGACTGTGGATTGGTCCATGAAGGATCCATGTGGATCCCACGTTGGGCGGGGATGTAGGTTTAAGGATGACCATTCGATCAGAGATCGGATGGTATAGAATTGATCCATGGATCCTTAAGGAATTGAATAAAATAGTGCTACTAGATTTCAACCCTCGACTCCAATTAAAAGGAATAGACAGTGGAGATTTCATCTCTTATTTCTCACTGGAGAACCAGAATCGTCCACCATTGGACATTGAGTTTTTTGTGATCCGAGCAGCAAATGTGTTAAATTTTGATTATAAATCGATTAGGGATCAATTTGTAAGAAATCCCTATGGTTTGATCGGGGATCAAATCCTCTTCACAAAGGACCAACCTAGGCTAAGGGGGTGGAAGTTTGGGTGATACCTTGCCGACGTTAATCTTCAATGGCTGCAATGCTTTGAGCACCTTTGCCAAGTTGAGGAGAAGCTATGGATACAATTTGCACCTTGCCTCCCTCTAGATAGGTGTGTTGACCAAGCTCCACTTCTAATCCATCGGCTTTATTGGTTCTTCGGCTCATCGATGGTGAACTTTAAGAGAGTGGGTCAAGTTTGGATTCATCCCTAGAACATTTAGGGAAGGCTAATTGGGAAGAAGGGATGCTCCAACCCCATTTCTCTATTTGGACACCTTCATTACCACCAGTTGTGTTCAGATTCCAACTTGCCAAAGGAAAGGAGCTCAAGTAATGATTCCGCTCTCTTTCACTCCTGAATGTAATGGTGAAGTTAGAACAAAGAGAAAAGCTCTCTCTTTCTCTCTTCTCACTTAGCCAAGAACTATAGGCATGCTAATGGTAAGAATTTAGTCGACGGTGGTGAGAGATCTAGTGGTGGCTTTGGCTCATATCCTTCCTCTCTCTGGAATGTGTTGGAGTGGACATATTCCCCTTTCCAACCTCTCTCCTCTCTTCCTTTTCTTCCTCTCCTTTCTTCTTCCTTTATTTTTTTGTGAATTAACTCTATTTGGGGAGTTAAGGATGGTTGGCCATCCTTGGTGATTGAGCAGCTTGTCCTCTTGCTCCTATAGTCTACACTCTTGGTAGGATCAACTCCATTCAATGGAAGTGTTGGGAGGAATTGGAGAGTATGTTTATGGATATTATTTATTTATTCATATTAGATTTTCTCCCATGATATGATCACATCTTCCATGCTTCATCCCACATTGTTACCCCCACAATGCCCAAAGTGAACTATGAGCTAAGCTTGAATTTAAATGCTTAGATTTTATTTGGATTTTATTTAAATTGAATTGAGTTGTTTTAAGTTTATTTAGTTAATTGGCATTGGATAATTATTGTAATTATCAATGATTATCACTTAGATGATTTGGAGGTCAATTGATTTATGCCATATGAGTATTTGATGTGGTTTAAGCTAGGTTTGACCATTTTGACCTAAATGGGTTGAATTAAATTTCCTATCTCAAATGGCCAATTATAATTAAATTTAGGTTTTATTGTGTTTAATTGAACATTTGTAATGATTATGATGAATTAATTTAGATTAGATTTTGATTTTAACCTAAATTAACCCATTTTAATTAAATTTGGTTAAGTTGGGTTCAACTGAGTCAAATGGCCAATTTGGATCAAATAAGGTGTTTTTGGATTCCATTCATGTTTAATTAAGTGTTTAAGATGTTTTAAAGTAATTGATTTCATTTGATTTGAAGTTAATTTTCATTTGGACTTTATTTGACCCACACTAGGCTTAATGGGTTACTTTGGATTCGATAAGTGATCAAATTGATCAAATTAACCCAAAATAATCATTGAATTATATTCATTTATGTTTTAAAGATATTTTGGAGTGTTTAATTTGAATTATTTGTCATTTAGTCTGGGTTTGAGTTCAATAGGGTTCATTTGGGTCTATTTGGATTAAGTCATCAAATCAACCAATTTGAATCCTCATTAAATTTAGATTTATTTAGTTTTAGACTTAAATGTATTCATTTGATGATTTTGAACCTTCAGAGTGACTTTATTAGGTCAAGTTTAGGTTGGTCAACTTTTGGCTAAGTGGGGTCACATGAATCAACTCTAGGTCAAATGACCTATTTTCCACTTTGTTGTCCATTTAAACTTATTTTTGAGTTTTAAATATTTATACATTAATTTTGTGCTTTGGTTCGATTTAATTTTGATTTAATTTGATTTTATTTGGACCTAGGTGATTTTGAGCTTAAAAGAGTTAATTGAGTTATGCAACCTGATTACCTCAATCCAAGCTCAATTGAATTAGATTTTAATTCAAATATATTTGATTTCTATTGAGTTTTATTAGATTTGGATTTATATAATTCGATTCGTTGGGTAGATCCTAGAAGGATCCATCAGGATGACCTAGCCTTTCATTTAGGATATTTAAGTTTAATTTAGTTTTGAATTTAATTTTGGTTTCAAATTCAGTTGTAAGCAGTCTTCTCTCTTATTTTGAATCTAAGATCGACAAAGAGAGGGTTCCGTTTCACACTAAAAATAAGTTCAATGGTGGAAGGTATGGCACCTCGGTGCTGAATGTATAATGTTGCGGTACTGTATAGGAGATAGTGGACCCAAAAGCTTAGCACTGTGTCGCCCGATGTTGGGTTCCTCGGCACTAAGAGACTATTTTTTCTAAGAGCTTGGTGCCGTAGTGCCTTATTTTTCATCTCAATGCTCAAGACAAAGTGTTCAAGATATCTTTTTTGATAGCTTAGCAGTTGTAACGTTGTGGGGCGAAAATGCATGTTTTAAGTTGAATTCTTGAAGATTTTAATGGAGTTTTAAAAAATTTGACAGCATAAGGCCATAGCAATGCTAGATTTTTTACATATTTCAGTGCTAAGCACTTTCTCTCTTGTTATGGATCTAAGTTCGATGAAGAGAGGATGTTCTTCTTATTATAGAATAAAGTTAAACGGTGGAGGCTTTCAACATTCAAGATTCTGACATTTTTAAGTCTTAGAGAGCATTCATTTTACTCCGGATCTAAATTCGATGGAGATGTGCTTTTCCATTTCTCACTAGATCCAAGATCGTGGTGAAAATTTTGTTAAATTTCTTTTTAATGAACAAAATCATGTAAAGGAAGCATTTCCATAAGTTTTTTGCATGGAATTGATAAGAGTAAGTCTTAATTTTATTTCTTGCATGAGGAGGTCACTCTCGTAGCCAAGGGAAGTGCATTATTGAGAATGCGGATGACTGGGAGCAAGAACAGTAAAGATGGTTAGGGTCAGAGTGTGGGAGGAAGGAAGAACAAAGGGGAGGTAATTTTCCCCCTAGTCATAGAGATTCCTCCACTAATGGGGAGGTTTTCTACCCCATAATCATCCCCCCTACCCCTTGCTCCATTTGAGTAGTTAGTGCTCGTGGGGTGGGAACTGGTTTTCTTGCTTTTAAAATAAAAAGACATTGTTATAATTCCTTAGTGTTGTCATTTTAGCACCGTGATACTACTTTATTTGATCAGGCAACTGTTAAGAGCAGTTTGGGCTTCTGGATGCTGTAAGGTTGGCATGACCTTGGCACTATAGACTGAGACATTTTAAATGCAAGCAAAATTGCCCCACAACAAATGTATCATGTCGATTAGGTATGATGCATTCATTGCATATTTATTTATTTATTTATTCCTATTTTTATACAGTAATATAATATACAGAGAGAAAATATGAGCTATAGTCATTTCCATTTATTATGTAAGATAATGAAATAATAGAGATTACAGTTACTAATGATTAGATTGAATTTCTCTAATACAAATAGAGGTTGTATGAGCTATATAGGACATAGTAGACTGCCTCTCTCTTGCTTTATAGAAAGGACTTGCTCAAGTTCAGTTACTTGGGCACCTGCCTGCTAATAATCCTTTTTATAGCTATGACAGCCTACCTAATCATAGCTCTTCTTTCTAATAAATATCATTTCCTCAGCTATAACTCTCTCAATTCAGTTGATATGTCAAGAAGCTCAATCTGTGTTCTAAAAGCCCCCTGAAAGAATCTCAAGGCTCTAAGGTTGTGCTCTAGATCTTGGCAAACTAGAAAGACCTGATGCAAGTAGTGCTATGTGAGGCCTTTGTAGTGGTAATGGTATTTAAAAAGACCTCATGATAGATAGTGCATCATCAGAATATTCCAGACTCAACATCACTGCACAAGGATTCCCAAAGCTATAGTTCTACTACTTCAAGACCCAAAATAGTCACATAATTTAATAAAGATTTGGCCTCCTCACTAAAGCTAGGAAGCTTATCAAGACCTCTGTATCAAAGCTCAACAATAAGTGATGTAGTGTTGTCACTATATGATATAGGATTTCTGAAGAGCCGCCTAGGACATATTCTAGAGACGAAGCATGAGATCTTCAAACAAAATAATTACCTCTAAGCTATATTTTTCAAATTATAAATGGACTGACTATTTGCACAAGAGTTGAACTCTGTCAAAGAATCATCCTGGGTGACACTCAATATCACCCATATCAAATCTGATAAGAGAAATTTGTGATTAGTCACCTAAGTGCCAGATTCTTCTATATGTGGGTCTTCTTCTTCAATATGCATATGGTCACCACTGATTGGCTGAGTAGACCTTAGAGAAGTAGCACTAACATATGTTGACACTACTAGAATGACTTTGCTCTCTATCTATCCTACTGGTTGTTGGACTACTACTAGTGGTTCAACTGCTACTAGTGGTTCAACTGCTACTAGTGGTTCAACTATTGTTGGTGGGTTGGGGATATAGGTAGAAGCATCCATCCTAAATATTTCCATATCATGACTAACTAGAGAAAGACTATGAATATTTCTATCCTCTTTTGCCTAAGAAAATGAAGTCATTTAGGAGATCTTTTAAGAGCGTGAGTTGTATGTTGGGAGGAATGTAAATCTTGAGCTGGTCAAACTTCTTAGACACTCCGTTGAGATTATATCTCTCAAATATGATAAACTCATGACATCTATAAAAAAGCCAAACAGATCTTAACCCAACAAGATATTCTACTATGCATTTGTATCCTAACTTTGATAATAACAAGGGTTCCTCTTTGTTGGTAAGAGAGTCTATGAATCTTTATCCCAAGCTCTGAGTAGGAATACTATGAAAAGCTAATCTATGAATGATCTAAAAGCAATTCGTCATGCGTGATGGAGCAAACATGAATGTTTGGATCTAATCCCTATCTAAGGCAACTTTAGCCCTACTTAACTACATCATAAGAGGGAAGCGTTGTTCTTTAAAATACAATGGTATCTTAGGACAACTAAATGCTCTTAAAATATGCACATGAATCCATCCATGTAAATAATGCCAAAGAGCATCTACATTATAGCATCATGAGTTAATCATGATGCTTACTTTGCCCAATCCATGATACAAGTAATCTAATGCTGCAGGTGCTAGCGCTATCCTCTCACCATAGGCAAATAATTTGGCCATTAGAAGAGTAGAAATATGAAAAATCCTTTTATGGCTTGGAAACACAAAGTAGCACAACTAGGTGGTAATGAAGACTATTAGAGATAGCTCTTCATCAATGTCTCATGCTAAAATGTGTCGGGAATTTATTCTAGCCTCAAGTTCAAATATAGCACTGGTCATCTCAGATGAATGAAACCTTATATCAAATGGATCATCAAGCCATGCAAAATGAGATAAGAAAACTGCTGCTGTAGAAAACTCTCAAACCATATTTCTAAAGTGATCATGCCTCATCATCTGTGACTTTATTTTTGCTCTCGATATAACCTCTAGTAGTAAGCTAAAGCATGATGAAGGCCTAAAGAATATATGTAACTACCTCTTTTAAGCTAGTTAGCTAGTTGGCGCTGAAAAGCTCATAATTTTGAGGAATGCATTACTCATAGGGAGTGCCCATAATAGAGAGGCATGTTTTATCCTGCATATCAGCCATTGTGACTATCATCTCATGTGGACCAATCCAACAGGTAATGGTGGCTTTATCCCAATGTTCTGTAATACTCCAAATCCAGTAAAGGGTAGATGATTGTAATCAAAGAGTGAAGCATAAACTACATGATGTATGCTGCCTTTTCTAAATTATTATCATGCATCTATAAGTGACGATGTGCCTAGTATACATAGCCACTGATTTCTATCAAAGGTGTACCAAATACTAACTTTGGGTCCCAATCTTCGCTTCATGATGCAGTATGTGGTATCCCAATACTTAGAATGTGCTTGTAGAGAGAGTTGTATCTTCAGCTAGTTGAGGTTTGTCCTGATCTCTGAAACTAATACAGTCTGTGACCCATTCAAAAGGAACATCATGGATATGTCTCAATTTTAGATTGATCACCTAATCAGTTGGATTACGATCTAATGGAAACTCTAAATCCACTAGCAAAATGCATGATGATCAGGTAAACAATTGCTCAAAAATATCTTGGTCCATTAATATAACTTGATGCCATGAGAGTCAATCCTGTAGTTTGCTTATCTCATTTTGCATGGTCTGATGATAATACTCCAACAGGATGCTTTAGATCCTAAGTCTACAAGTGTTTATGACATAAGCCAGAAGCTCAACCTAGTATAAAGTTTGGGAATTATTGGTTTCTTTTTTCAATAGAGGAAATGAACCTTTCCTTGACTCTTCTGGACTTATCACCCACTTAGAAGGGATGCCAACTAATACCACCTAAATGAATTTTAAATTCATGATGTCAAGCTTCATGCTGCAAGATGGTTGGGATGTTGTATTTTAGGAAAGTATCTAAGAACTTAGACTCACTCCCAAATCCTTAACAACATATTGGGTATGATATGTACCTAACTAATGTAACATATTTTGTCTTTTATATTTTTGACTCAAAATTCATTTAAGGCCTTGGGGTATGCAGTTTATGTCTAAATGACATGTAATTAGAAGTGGCCATGGGCAAAATCAAGAAGAGAAGGCAGACTTCCCCAGGAAGGTGGTCATCCTCAAATGTTAGATTCCCCTTATGTGTAATGGGTGAAGTGCCCAATTCACGGAGTTAGAAAAATATGCTAGTATGGTTTACAAAAGCTAGTTATGTCTAGTTGCTTTTAAGTTATTCCTTTAACTTTAATTTATGTGAGAAGTTTCTAATTTCTTTATTTTTATTTATGTTATTTAGATTTAAGTTGGGTAAAAAAAATTTCTTAGGAGCCTAACGTCCAGGCAGTCATCATAGAAAGCATAGCATAAAAAGAAACTTAGAAAATTAGGTTAATTCTATGACACAACAAAAAGTAAATTAAGCTAAATTTAGATTAAAAGAATAGGCCATTACAGTCGGGTACCATTATATACCCTAAAAGAAAGAGAAAATGGTCACCAAGCTCACAGACAAAGTCTAGAACTACAAGTCTAGATTTATGGGAGTCTTCTCTCTAGGATCATCTCCTTCTTTAGGGACATCCTTTGAGCTTCATAGGGGACATCTACACCCATCTGCTAGTAGGGTTAGGTCTTGCTATTCCTAGACCCCATAAGTCCTACCTTAATTCTAAGCTTAATTTAAATTTAAAATTCCAAAAATAAATTCCTAAGCCCTATAGAATAAATGTTGGGAAATGTAAACAACATACTAGTAGTAACATTTACAAATATATAGGCTTAGCATTAGTTGCTTGCCAAGCCCACCTGTCCTATTAGGCTATGCTTAGGGACTTATTCAACACCTACAAGCAAATGATAATTTTATAATTTATTAAGATAGTGCTTTTAGCCCTTCCCCTTATAGAAGACATCATTAGTTCTAAAAAGGCCATCATACCTTCTAGTCTAATGAACAAAAAATCCTAGAAAACCAGTCTAAAATAGTACACCATGAAATAATAAATATATCATATCACATCATAAAACATCAAAGATTGATCTACCCTAAATTTAGGGCGGTGACCTAATAATCTAGTGTGTGAAGGAAATAGGCTTGTGAGGTAAAACTATACTAGGCTTTTAAGTTCAAGTTTCTATTTAACTTTGAAGTTTATTTATATTACCATTTGATGGTTTCAATTTAAATGGTTTAATAATTTACAATTTTATTTTCATTTTTAGATTCATTTTATATTAAAATGAAATTTAAATTTTCAAGAATGAAGAATATAATAAGTTTCACTTTAGGTTGAATCCATCCAATTCAACATCCTAAATCCTAATAAAATGAAGTCTTCACCCTAAGGTGAGGATTCATTCTAAGGGTTTTAACTAAGATTTTAGGTATCTTAATTAACCTCTTTTGGATTCATTTTAATTTGATTTAATTTGATTAATATTTTACTTTTATTTTGGAATTAAGATTTGTTTTTTTTCATTCTATTTAATTTGGTTAAATACTTCTTGATTTGGTCTATATGTTTTTGATTAATAATCTTTGATCAAAATGTAATATGTTTCTTTGAATCTTAATTAGGGATTTAATGTTCATGTTATTAGGGTTTAATATGAATTAGTTTTTATTTTAAGTTTAATTCATTTGTTATTTTAGTTTATGTTTTATAACTTGAGTTCATATTTAATCCATTTGATTTGGTCCATTTTACTTATTTAATTTTTTTGTTTATTTATTTGACTTAGACTAGTTATGTTTATTCAAAAATGTGTATGTTATTTTGGTTTTACTTGATTTAGTTTTCATTTTGATTCATTTATATGATATGTTTATTTAGTTTATTTTACTAGGATTTAATGTGTTATTTTTTTAAACATGACTTTTACTTTGTATTTTTATTTTTTATATAATTTAATTAAATTATTTTTTATTTGATATTAATTTTTGGATTGACCTTATTTATTGATTAATGTTCAATTAATGTTTATCTTATGTTTATTAGATTAATGTCTTAATTCAAGTTTGAGTCGGATTTCATTATTTAATTATATTATTGAATTTCAATTTCATAATGTATTGTTTTATATATTTTCAATCGATAATTTAAGTTTACTTGATTTTAATTAGGTTTACACATTCATGTTATTAGTGTTATGTTAATGGATTTAAATTGAATTAATTAAATTCAACTTATGATTTCATTCTTTTTTTATTGGTTTATTACATGTTAAAATTTAATCTCTTGAAGTGAAATTTTATCAACTTAACCTAGACCATTTCAATTGTTTAGGCTATTTAAGAGTAATTAATTTATTTAGACACCTTTATTTATGCTTTAGGATTATGTGACTTACTAACTTAAGCAAATTTAGGGAATTTTCATACAAATGAGTTTCACATTTAAGTACGGATTTTAAAGGTTAATTAGTTTTGATTTTAATTGATTAATTAGTTTATTGGGAATTTCCTGAATTGATTATTTAAGGTTTGAATAAATTTTATATTCTTAATTATTTCATTAAACTCATAGTGTATAGTTAATTTAATTTCTTAACTTCAGAGGGTTAGAAAATTGTTTATAAGTGTTCTGGTGTTAACTGAAATGTTTCAAGTTGATTTTATGACTTTTTATCATTTTTATAATTTTGATAATTTTTTTATTTCATATTTCATCCTAGTGATTGGAAATTTAATAACTTCGAATCTAGAGATCAATTTTCCTTGATATTTTTATGGCAAGAGAGATTCCTTGCCAATTTCATTTTCCTAAAGATTAATTTTGACCAGACGTGTATTTTAAGAGTAATTAATGCTTTAAGCATTTCACTAAAACCTAAATCAAGCCTAAATTAGGCAAAATTAATTGGGAGTTTCAATTTCCCTATATTCCTCTCTGAATCATACATCCATAATTATTTTAAATTTGCAAGAATTTAGTTGATTTATTATGATTTTCCAAAGTTCACATTGACTAATTAGATTAACTAATTCAATTAATTACTTAATTAGGTTATTTTATGGTTTATTAGATTTCAGAGAGTTTTAGTGAAGTGTTTAGGTTAGTTATGGTTTATAATGATGATTTAAATTATTTTCATAATTTTTAATGATTTTTATAACTTAAAATTAATTAATTTCATTAAACTTAAAGTTTAACATTAAAAATTCCATATCTTTTTATTTACCTAGTAATAAATTATGATAATTTTATCTAATGTGTGTTTTAACCCTAATATCATTTCTCCAAAATTTCAATATAATTGGAATATTGGCTCGAGAATAATTTTAGTTTGAATATTTTTATTTAAATCTAAATTAACTAAAAATTACTTGAAATGAATTACGGATTTTGGGTTTAATAGATTTCTATCAATGGGCGGAATCCATAAAACATTTATTTATATTTGTTTTATAAGTATTTTATTTTCTATAAATTTTGGAATTTTTTGGTATTTTTTAATATTTATTTATCTCAAAAAATTGGGAATTTTCTATTTTAAATGGTTGGCGCCGAAGTGATGACACTTTACACATAGCGACACTCGATTCAACCATGCTAGATCCACATGGATCCCATGTTATTTTGGCATTATATGTGGTTTCATCTGGGATGTCTGATTGAAGATGATATAGTTTGATCGGACGGCTCGGATCATCATGGGTTTTCTTATTGGGATGAAATTGATCAGTGTGGCTAGATGAGGACCATCCATTCCTAATAGAAGGAATAGATGGTGGAGATTATATCTCCTTTAATGACTGTAAAAGTCATAAGTCATCCATTGATTCGATGAGATTTTAGGCGATTGAACTAGCGAGATATATCAATTTCAATTACAAAACCATTAGTGAATGAAATGGAATGTATATATATGGTTTGAGCTCTCTTGAGATCAAATTCATTTTAAAAAGTACCAAGATCAAAACCTTAATAGGTCACTTTGACGGCGTACCTCATCAGTAATGATATGTGGTGGTGAGAATGATTCGAAAAGCTTTGGAATGATGTGTCGAGCCTCTGGGAGTGTGGGGAAAATTTGTGATACCAGATAGATTTTAGGAATTTCTTATTTAGGTAATCAAATTTGTCAATAAATAATAAACATATTATCTTCGAAGATAAACATGTTATCCTATAATGGATTTAATCACATAAATAAGAACTCCTAAGGCTAATGGGTCTCAGTAATATTCGAGAGATTCTTCCTTTGAAGTACATAGAAAAATAAAATAAGGCTTATTTTACACCAGGATTGTAGTTCCCTATAATGGCAAACCCGTATAGTTAATTACATCTTAGGAATAAGGATCTCTTCCTAAGAAACTCTCAATTGAGGAAATAGGAATTTATTGTTATAGATTTCTAAGCCAGTTCCAAAGGAAAAATCATAATTTAGAATTTCAAAAAAGAACACTGCAAAGTAGGAGTTCTTTTGGAAGCTAAGTGAGTTAAAGTAAGAAATGTTTATAGATACTGGAATATCTAGTGGACATTTCAACTATCATACTATTAGACTTTAAATTTTGGAATTTAAATTAAATTTTGAGTTAAAAGTTTATTAAAGATCTAGAGCTTTGATTTTAGTAGCACAATACTGTAGAAATGCCTAAGATTGAAGACTCACTCCAATAGGATGCTTCAAATCCTAAATCTATAATTGCTTCTAACACGAGTGAGATGATCGACCTAATTTGACTTTTAAGAATTATTGACTCTATCTCTAATTTGAGAATAGAAACCTATCCCTGACTCTTATGGACTTATATCCTTCCTAGAAGGGCTACCAGCTAACACCACCTAAGCGAATTTTAAATCCATGATGTCAAGTCTCATGAATGCAAGATGGTTAGACAGTTGTATTTTTAGAAATGAATCTAAAAATCTAGACTCACTTCCTAATCCCTAAGATCATATTGGGTATGATATGTACCTAACTAATTCAACAAATTTCAACTTTTATATCTTGACTCATAATTCATATAAGGCTTTTGGAGTATGCAATTTATGTCTACAATGAGATGCAATTAGAAGTGATTATGGAAAAATCAAGAAGAGAAGGAAGACTTTCCTAAGAAGGTGGTTATCCTTAAAGGTCAGATGCCCCTTGTGCGTGGGTGAAGTGCCCAATTCAATAATTAAGAACAATTTGCTAACATGATTCATAAATGCTAATTATTTCTAGTTATTTTTAAGTTATTCCTTAGGTTTAAATTTATGTGAGTAGTTTCAAATTTCTTTATTTTTATTAAAGTTGTTTGGATTTAGGTTGGGTAGAAGATTTAATTTTTCTAAGAGCCTAACTTCTAGGCATTCATCATAGAAAACACAATAGAAAAGAAACCTATAAAAGTAGGTTGATTCTATTACGTACCATAAGTAAATAAAGCTAAATTTAAATTAAAACAATATTCTAGCGCGGCTGAGTACTGTTGTGCACCTCAGAAGAAAGAGAAAAATGGGCATCTGAGCTCCACCCTTATATAGCTTGACATAGAACTACAAGTCTAGATCTATGAGTCTTCTTCCAGGATCGTCTCCTTCTTCAGGTACCTCCTTTGGGCTTCATAGGAGACAGAAGAATGGTACAATCAACTCCTGCTATTTGTAGATATCATAGATCCTAACTTAATTTTAGGCTCAAATTACATTTAAAATTCAAAAAGAAATTCCTAAGCCCTGCAAAACTAATGTTAGAAATGTAAACAACACACTAGCAATTATATTTGCAAACATACGAGCTTTGTATTAGTTGCTTGCTAAGCCCACCTATCTTACTGAGCTATGCTTAGGGACATAAGCATACCTGCAAGAAAATAACATTTATTTATAATTTATTATAGCAATCATCTTTAGTACAGCCCCCTTTAAAAGACAACATTAGTTCTAAAAAGAACGTTTTACCATCCAGTCTAATGGGTAAATAATTCAAGTCATCCAAATCTAAAATATTATACCATAAAATAATAAAAAAATTTACATCACAGATCGACCTAACCTAAAAGTAGGGTCGGTGGGTGAAGGATAGGTTTATGTGATAAGACTACACTGAGTCTTTTTAAGTTCAAGTTTCAATTTGAGTTTCCAATATTTAATTTAATATTATTTTGGGGTTTTTAATTTTCATAATTTCACTTCATAGGTACATGTCATTGTTATACCATAGATTTGAGGTATCAAGACCTCCATCGGACCAATAGTGCCTTGTGACCTCAGGTGTCCAAACTATATACCATATGTTGCTAATAATTATGATAATTTTGTTTTTTATTCTTTAGATTTCTTTTCATATTAAAATTGATTTAATTTACCATGGGTGGTTTCAATCTAAACGATTTAATAATTTACAATTTCATTTCCATTTTTAGATTCATTTTACATTAAATTGAAATTTAAGTTTTCAAGAATGAAGAATATAATAAGTTTCACTTTAAGTGAAACCCATTCTATTAAACATCCTAAATCCTAGTAGAATGAAGCCTTTGCCATAACATGAGGTTTGTTTCAGAGGTCTAACTAAAATCCTAAGTATCTTAGTTAACCTCCTTTGGATTCATTTAAATGATTATTTAGTTTGAGTTTAATTTACATCAATTTTTTAATTTTGTCTTGGAATTTAATTCTTTTTTTTTTTTTTTTGATTTGATTATATATTTCTTGACATGGCTTATGATTTTATTTATTTATAATTTTTTATTAGAACTTAATATGCTTCCTAATTCAAAATTTAATGTTTATATTATTACATTTTAATTTAATTTAGCTTTAAGGTTTGATTTTTATTCATTCACATTTGATATTATTTAGTTTATAACTTAAATCTTAATTTCGTATTTAATCTTTTATATTTTGTTCATTATTCATTTGATTGTGTTTATTTTATTTGATTTGTTTGATTTTCAATCATTACTTTCTTCAACTGATTTGATTCAAGTGATTATGTTTATTTGACTTAATTATTTCATTAAGGTGTTTTTCTATTAATATTTATGTTCATTTAATTTTTGTGAACTTAATTAATATCTTAAATTCAATCTTAATTCTAATGTTATCATTTTATTGTATTACAATTTTATGATTTATTTGTTTCATTTGTATAATTTTTAATTGATTATGTAGGTTATATTTTCATTTTTTTTATTTTTGTTATGTTCATTTATTTATTTCATTAGCATTCATATGCCTGCTAATGAGTTTTCATTAATGTAATTTGTTCAAGTTATGATTTCTTTCATTTATTTCATTGACATTCATGGGTTATGAACTTAAATAAAATAATTCAATTATCTTTGATTAGCTTAAAGGAAATGTTAGTTTAATTATTTTGGAAAGCTCTTTTTATCACATAATTTAATGGGATCTTTATCGCAAGTCATGATTTAAGAAGTTTAAGGACTTGGCTACTTGGATATCGAACTTATCATAGGCCATTTTTAACTTTTTATGTCAATTTAGGTTTAATAGATTTGACTTATTATATTTATTTTATTTACATTTGCAACTACAATACTCCTTAACTTAAATGGGTCTAATGGATTCATATGTTAAGAGATTATAAAATTCAGTGGTTAATGAATCTTGTATTTCGATTTATTAGTAGATTTATCATGATTTAATCAATTATTAACTTTGAGGTTTAATTGAATTTTATATTCATAATTATTTTATTTAACATTAATTTGTAATTAATTAAGTTTCTTGAATGTAGAGTGTTAGACAACTTTCTCTAAGTGTTCTCACATTAATAAACATATTTCAAGTTGATATTATAAATTCTATAATTTTTTTAATAACTTTCTAATTTATTGTTGCATTTAAATTTACCTAGAGATTGAAAATTCAATAACTTCTAAGCCAAAGGTCAACTGACCTTAAAATTTTTTGGCAAATGGGGTTCTTTACTAGTTTGAGTTTCCTAAAGTTTTATTCTGATTAGATGTATAATTTAAGATTAATTAAAGTTTTAGGTATTTCACTAAAACTTAAATTAAGCCTAATTCAAAAGAGATTATTTAAAGGTTTTATTTTTCTTAGATTCCTCTATGGAAGATGCATCCATAGAAGGTTCATTTGAAAATTGTAAATTTTTGGTTGATTTGTTATAATTATCCTAAGGTTAGATTAATTAATTGAGTTAATTAATTCAATTAACTACTAAATTATGTTATTTTATGGATTATTGGATTTTAGAAGGTTTAAATGAGTTATTTTGATTCATTATAGTTTTCTATGATTTTCTTAATTCTATATTAATTTATTTTATTAAAATTAGGGTTTAAGGATTGAAATTCATTATCTTTTGAATAACTTTGATATAAGTCATGAAAATTATTTCTAAAGTGTATATTAACCATAATTTCATTTCTGCAAAGTTTCAAAGCAATTGGAATAGTTGATTGAGATTAATTTGAGTTTGATTATTTTCATTCAAACTCAAATTAACCAAAAATTATGTGATAAAATTTGGGGATTTTGGGTTTAAGAGATTCCTCTCACTGAGAGGAATCCATGGAGCCCTTAATTGAATTTTTATATGTGTATTTTATTTTTTATGGTTCTTTGAACTTTCTATTAATTCTTTAAAATTTTTAAATTTTGGAAACCGGAATTTCCAATTTAGACGCGTCGGTGCCTCGTGATTAATCCACGTAGGATCTACATGGATCCCCCGTTAAAGTGGCAGTTAGATGCGGTTTGATCCAGGCTTCGATTGAATGGCTTGCATTAACCTATGGTTTCTTATTGGGGATTTAATCAATCAGTCTGACTAAATCTTAGTCGTCCATTCTTAATGAAAGGAACATACGACGTAGATTACACCTTGTTCGATGGTAGAAAAAGTTGAGAGCCATCCGTCAATTCGAGATGATTATGGTGATCTAACTGATGAAATCACTCAATTTTAATGCAAAATCCATCAATGACTCACATAGATTACATCTAGATTGCTTGATTTCCCTTGAGATCAAGTTTCTTTCACAAAAGGCCAAAATAGAAGTAAAGGAGGTTGAGTTTTGTGCGTAGCTCGTTGATGGAATCTTCACGTGGCGGGGATAACTCGGTTAGCTTTGTGGAGATACAACGAGCCTCTGGGAAGAAGGAATTGGATTGCCTCCCCGTGGATCAACATGGAGACCAAGCTTTGCATGTTTTCTGATGGGTTTGGTTATTCTTTGACTTACTGGCAGTGTGGGTGTTGGGAAAAGGTTGCACTCGACTTCATTTAGCTTAGGGAAGGTTATAGAAAGTTCAATTGGAGCTTTTAATCATTCTCTCTTTACTTTCCATGTTTGGTCACAAGCATTTATTAAACTTCCATCATAGCTTGGTTGGCTAAGGTGAATTCCACCCTTAAAGGCTTGCTCTAAGAGGAGGTTAGTAGATTAAGACATGTCCAAAGGTGCTGATCTAAGAAAAGGAGTGGATTGGGGAAAAAAATTAATCATCATGTATTCCTCTCTTGCCATGGAATATTCCTTTCCTTGGATTGACTTGGACTTCGTTAATATACTTAATTATTGTTTCCAATTATCCTAAACTCATCTCGGGATAGGTTTGAATGTACTCCAAGATGATTAATTGAAGCTTGGGTTCAAATCTTTTGAAATTATACCATTTAGGAACTTTTTTGTATGGCTTGATCTAGCTTGCTCCATTTGATGTATTAAAATTATATTGATATTTCAATTAGGTCAATTTAATCATTTATGATGTTTTTAATCAATGGGTTTTATAGAATTTAGAATTAATTAATTATTTATTCCATAGTTAACCCATTATGGATTAAGTGAATTTGGTTGAATTGAATTGAGTCAAATGACTTGCTTGGCTTAATTATAATGCATTTATCTTTCAATTATGTTACTCCAAGCATTTGGGATGCATTGGTTCACTTAATTTCACTCACTTAGAATTTAAAACCCATTTTGGCCCAACTTAGTCTTAATGGGTTAAGATTGGGTTAATTAGGTTAAATGGTCATATTAACCAATTTAAATACAATAATTGGTTTATTTATGCTTAATAATCATTTTCAAATGATTTTGAACAATCAATTTGAGTTGATTTCAATTGATTTTGATTTGAATTGAAAAAGCCTCATTTAAGCCGATTTAGATCAAATGATATAATTAGCCTAATTAAGTTCTTAATGGAGTTATATTTCTTTAAATTCATGTTTAAACATATATATTTTATCATTTGGATCATTTTAAATGATTTTATTTGGTCAAATTTTGGTGGGTTAACCTTTGACCTGGTGAACCTATGTCAAAAGGGTTGACCAAATTTGACTTTGATTTAGATTTGACTTCATAGTTTCATTTTATTTTGATTTGGGTTCATTTTGATTTATTTTGAATTTTCTTAAGTTTAAGTGATTTTAAGGTTAAATAGGATAATTACATTAATTATCTTATTCACCTTGACTTAAATTCAAATATATTTAGATTTGAATTTGGTCTAGGTCTATCCAATCCTATTTGGTTAAGTTAGACCTTAGAAAGGTGCACTAAGTCACTAAGTGAAGTGTCCTAAGTATCTAATTAGGAGATTCCTAATCTAAGATTAGGTATCCTAATTACTAGTCTTGGAAATGATGTTAACCTCATCAAAAAATGAGGTCAATAGGGAAGAAGGAATTGGACTACCTCTTCTCTAATCATTCTATGGACCAAGTTTGTGCATTTTTTGGTGACTTTGGTCATTCTCCGGCTTGCCGACAGTGTGGGGATCTAGGGAAAGGTGCACTCATCTTCGTTTAGCTTAGGGAAGGCGATATGATGCTCAATTGGGTCTGAGAATAGCTCTCTTCTCTTTTTCCATGAGTGATTGAGAGCTTTATGCCATGGAGAGCTTACCTTGATCGGCCAAGATGATTTCCAC
The DNA here is from genome assembly GCA_021442155.1 of Cymbidium sinense. Classification (NCBI taxonomy): domain Eukaryota; kingdom Viridiplantae; phylum Streptophyta; class Magnoliopsida; order Asparagales; family Orchidaceae; genus Cymbidium; species Cymbidium sinense. Next base: position 33,717,988 of record CM038229.1, read on the forward strand.
CCTTGGAGGCTAGCTCTAAGGGGTGGTTAGCTAACTGAGATCACTCCAAGGCAATGAAGATGAAGTGGGGACGAGAAATCAAAGAAGAATCTTGGATTGGGAAGATTTTGTTAGCATACTCCACTTAATTTCTCCATGTGATGTTTTCCATTTTTGGATGTACTTAGGCCTTCCTAATTTACTTAACTTTGGTTGTCAATTACCTTAAGCTCAACTTAGAATGAGTTTAGGTATATTCCAAGGTGATTAGTCTATGTTTGAATTCAAATGCTTCGAACTATGCCATTTAGGTTTCCTTTTATTTTAGCTTGATAAAGCTTGTTCCATTTGATGGATTAATATTTGAAGTTTTATTTATTTTTATTTAATCATTTATAATGTTTCCAATTTACGAGCTTCATGATATTTGGGCTTGGTTATTTACTTATTTCAACATTTAATCCATTATAGTTTAAGTATATTTGTTGGATTCAATTAAGTCAAATAAATTAGTTTGTTTAATCTAATGTATTACTATTTCAATTATTTTAACCCAAGTATTTGGGATGAATTGGATCAATTAGTTTTATTTTTTTAGATTTAAAACCTACTTTGGCCTAATTTGGGTTTAATTGGTTAAGAGTAGGCTAGTTAGTTCAATGACTATATTAGCTAAATTAACTCTAATAATTTGTCACATTGTGTGCCAAATGATTTTCAAAATGAGTTTGGATAATTAATTTGGATTAATTTCAATTTATCTTGAATTTGAATCCAAGGAGATCCATTTAGTCCTATTTAGTTCAAATGATCTAACTAGCCTAATTAAGGTTTTAATGAACTTATATTTTTAACTAAATTCATGTTTAAACATGTTTATTTTATCATTTGGATCATTTAAAATAATTTCATTTGGTCAAAATTTGGTGGGTTGACCTTTGACTTGGTGGGACCTAGATAATTCAAACCTATGCTAAAAGGGTTGACTAGATTTGACCTTGATTTGGATTTTATTCCATTTACATTTATGTTATGATTTCATGGTTTCATCTAATTTTGATTTGGATTTGTTTTGAATTAATTTAGATTTCTTTAAGTTTAAGTGATTTTAGGTTAAATAAGATAATTATGTTAATTACCCCATTAATCTTAATTTAAGTTTAACTAAATTTAGATTCCAATTATTTTATATTTGGATTTGAATTTGGTCTAGGTTCATCCAATCCTATTAAGTTAGGTTAGACCCTAGAAATATGCATTGGGCCATTAACTGAAGTGTCATAAGTGCCCAATTAGGAGACTCCTAATCAAGGATTAGGTATCCTAATTACTAGTCTTGGAAATGATATTAACCTCATCCAAAAATGAGGTTAATAGTCCCTCCTAATTTAGATCAAATTTTCCACCAACTCGTTGATGTGGAATGATGGGCCCTCTTTATACCAGTACTAGTTCATCTTCTTTGAAGCTTCTTGGGCAAACAATACAATCATGAGCTCAGGTCATTCTTGCTCTATATATTTTTAGATTTTGTTAGGCTTATAGTCGCACTTCATCTACAATTTCAAGCTCTTCAAGTAGTATTTGGAAATTTTCCTCTATTGTAAGCTCATTTTGAGCTACTATGTGAAGTGAAGGTAACTCCACTTCAAGAGGCAATATTGCTTCTACTCCGAAGACTAAAGAGTATGGCATTGCTTGTGTAGTAGTTTTATTTGTGGTATGGTATGCCCATAATGCTTTCATCAATTTATCGTGCCAATCTTTTTATTTTTAGAGAGAATTTTTTTGAAAAGTTTAACCAACATTTTGTTGAATGCTTCTACAAGACCATTGAATCTTGGATTATGTATTGAGGAATATTGCCAATCTATCTTATTTTTATCAATGAAGTGATAGATTTTAGTATTCTTGAAGGTGGTGGCATTATTTGATATAGTTCCTCAAGGTATCTCGAATCAGTAGATGATGTGATCCTAGAAGAATTTTACTATATTATCGGCTTTTACTTCTCTAAATGGAATTTCGTCCATTTTGGGAAGTAATCAGTAATGGCCAAAATGAAGTGATGTCCCATAGACGATGGAGGATCTATCAGGCCTATTATATTAGTTCTCCAACTTTCAAATGGTCAGGATACTACTATTGGGTGTAAAGTATTAGGTGGCCAGTGTAATGTATCTGCATGTATTGGACACTAATGACACTTTTTAGCATGCTCAATGTAGTCTTGAATCATGTTGGGCTAGTAATATCCCATTCATTTAATTTTAATTTTATTTTTGGCCCAGATTTGTGTGCACTGCATAATCCTTCATTGACTTTAGCCATTACTATCATGGCTTCATTTGGTCTGAAGCATAATAATCATATTTAGTCAAATGACCATCAATATAATATATCATTCATAAGAGCATATCACAATGCTGTTTATATAAATTGATGAGATTTCAATTTATCCATTGGAAATCCACCTCCATTAAGATAAGTGATGAATGGTCTCGCTAGTCTTTTTTGTTATCGTAAAGATTTCTTGGCTTTCTTTAGCTTCAAAAGCTTATAGGAGGGTTGGTGCCAATGCTATCCTACTTTGGACTATTATTATAATTGGCTCTCCCTGAGGGTCTGTCATTTCTTTAGCTAATTTAGCTAATGCATCAGCTTTACAATTGTCTCAATGTGACACTCTTGTAATTATCACTTCAGGTATTTATTTTAGAAGATCTAGGACATCCTTATGATAAAGTGCCAACTCAAGATTATTTATCTTGAAAGACCTAATTATTTGTCAGATTATGAGTTGGGAATCTCTATAAATATGAAGCTACTTAATTTTTATGTTAATTGCTAGCTCTAGACCCATAATTAATGCTTCATATTCAGCCTCATTATTGTTTTGAGGTTCCATTAGACTATATGAATATCAAAGAATACCTCCTTGCGATGTTACAAATATTAAGGAAATTTTGATATATTATCTAGGTAAACCAAGCGGTTTAGCTGTCTTTACTAATGGAGTCCCATTAGTTGTCATTATGATGGTTGTTCCCATTTTGATGGTTGTTGAGCTTCTTCCACTTCAAAGATTTGTTCAACGGGCAATTCATCATTGAGTGGAGAGTTTATTGGTAAGGTATGAGTAGTTAAAAAGTTAGCTAGAGCTTGACCTTTTATACTTTTTGTGAGACATATGTTATATCAAATTGAAGTAACAAAACTGCTAATTTGGCTAAGCGATCAATTAAGGTAGGTCTAGTCATCAAGAATTTAAGAGGGTTGACTTTAGATATCAACATTATCTTATTCGATAACATATAGTGTCACAGTTTCTGAGTAGCAAATATCAATGCTAGGCACTGCTTCTTAATAAGAGGATATTTAATTTCATCTCCTATTAGATGTCGACTTATATAGTATAGGCATTTTTCTTCCCTTCTTCATTATTTTCTATTAGCAGCACCCCTAATGATTCTTATAAGGTTGTTGTATACAATATCAACAGCTTTCTCGTTATTGGTGTTGTCATAATTGGGGGATGCAACATATATTATTTTAGGCTATCAAATGTTTCTTGACAAGCATCATCCCATATAAAAGGTGTATCTTTCTTTATTAGTTGACCAAAAGATTGACATCTCCCTAAAAGATTACAAATAAATCTTCAAATGTAAGCCAATTTTCTATACAAAGAGTGTAGTTGCTTTAAGGTCTTAAGCATTGGAAATTCTATGATTACTTTTATTTTAGAGAGATCAATTTTAATTCTTCTATGGTGCACAATAAAGCCTAGGAATTTTTCAAAAGTCACAGCAAAAGTACATTTCAACATATTCATCTTTATGTTGAAACTTCGAATTCTATCAAATACAACTCTTAAGTGATTTATGTGCTTGCTTTGATTTTTGCTTTTGAAAACCAAATAATTGGCATAGCATTCCACATATCTATGTATGAGGTCATTGAAGATGTGGGTCATTCTCTTTGGTATGTAGCACCAACATTTTTCAAGCCAAATGGCATCACTTCACAAGAATATATGTTGATTGGTGTGTAGAAGGACTGTTGATCTCACTTTTGGAGTGAGGATTCAATCTTTCCATCTTAGGCTTAGGACTCTCTTAGACACTAAGACCTTTTAGTCATAGGACTCTTATAGTGACTAAGTGAACACTTAACCCAAACCTAGAGGCTTAGGAGGAGTTGCCTTAGGTCATGTTTTAGGACTAAAAGAACCTACCCATCCTATATCCTAAACCAAACCTCAAATCAATTCAACCAATCTCAATTGAATTCCAATTCATATCCAAGATCCAAGCCAAATAATTGAAACCCATAACTGAAACCCACCTTAACCTAACCTAATCCTATGTACTTAACCAAAATTCCTTCAATCAAACCAAATTCAATTGATTTTCACAAGAGCACTCCAACCTTTTAAACCCTCATTCCAAACTCTACATTCAAGCCAATCAAGTCAATTGACCAAAATCAATTCAATTAACCCAAGCTAGCCCATTTGAACCCAAAATGTCCAAATGAGCCTAAATTCAATTAAACCCAAATCAATTACAATCAAAGCCATCAATAATCCTAAATCAATTATCAAACTCAATTCAACCCAAAACTAACTCAATCGGTCCATTAGGTTTACTTGCCAAAAGTCACCTAACGATTCATTTGAGCCAAACTCCAATCCAACCTAATTTGATTGAACCAACCGATCCAAAACTTCTTATATTGATTATTTATCATCCTTGATTGATCAATTTCAAACAATTGGGTCAAGCCAAGTCAATTTGGTCATTTGATCAAATAAATCCACTTAACCTACATGAACCAAATTGAACCAAATCCAATCCCAATTCAAATTAATTGAAATGAATGATTCATTCCAACTTCAAATTGATCCTTGAATATGATTTGTCCATCAATTGAGCCAAACCAAGTCCTATTGGCTTCTTGACCAAAGTTGACCCAATTTGACCTAAAAGGCAAAATTGAACCAAATCAAATTCTAATCCAAATTCATTATAACTAATGACTCAAATCCAATAAAATTTGTTTATTGAACATGATCAAACCCTTGGTTGAACCTAATTTGACCAAGTCAACCCAATTGATCCATTTAGCCAAATTGACCTAAAGGGTCAAATTGGTCTAAATCATTCCCAAATCCAAATTAATTGAAATCAAGACCTACAATCATCTTAAAATGATCAAGTGAATCTAAACCAACACCTAACCCAAGCTAATTTGGTCAATTTGACCAAATTGGTCAACTTAGCTCATTTGACCCATATGAACCCATATGAGTCAAATTCAAATCTACTTAAAATCAAATCAAATCAATTGAACCTAAACATCTCAAATCATCATTTCAACTTGACCCAAGCCTTGGTTTGAGCCAATTTGACCAATTGGTCAACTTAACCCAACCTAGCCCAATTTAATCTACATGGGTCAAATTGAGCCAAACCAACCAAATCAACTCTTAACCCATTCAAATTTGGCATGACCCATCCTTGGGTCACCATGGGTCAGCCCAAATCCAACCCAACCCAAGTCCAACCTGATTTGACCCATTACCCATTGGGTAAAGCCTTCTGAATGAGACAAAACCATTCTTGGATGGTCAAACCCACTTCCCTACCCTTGACAGCCACATTAAGCTCAAATCGGCATGAGGGCCGGGCTTTACCCAAAGCTGGTTTCATCCATGAGACCGAGGTGAGCTAACCCAATTCTTGCACTAGAACACTTGGAAACCAAGGACAAGCCACCTTAGCTTTGGCACCCCACTCCCCTTTATTCCTCCGCTCAAACCGAGCAACCTCACTGATTCCCTACCACCCATGGTCGCCTGCATTGGAGATGTCGTCATGGTAGAATTTATCCAAGCCATTAGTTTGGATGGGGAGGAGGGTATACTCCTCCCCTTTTGATTCAAACACACAATCATAGTTTCCTTAGAGCACGAGAGAGCTGAAATGAACTCCCCCAAGCTTTCCATGAGTTTCCTGAGCCTCTCATCAGAAACACCAAACCCAAAATAGGACAAAGACCATCTCTATCCAACCTCATCCAAACTCCACCATTCTTAAATTAACTTCACCCACACCTTCCCCTAGCTCCGACGAAGAGAAACGACTCGATTCTCGATCGGTTCGAGCACTAAAGACCCATCTAAGATAAACTCTGATGAGCATACCAAAGATGCATGGTCCACAGAGCCACTAATGAGGAGGCAAGGTGCGAACTTCTCAATAAGACTTCATCTCTTCAAGGCAAAGCTACCTCGATCGGTTAGCCGCCGCTCCTGAGCTCATGCAAGGTAAATTCTGGGAAAATGTCAAAATTTCAATTTTTGTTAGCCATTTGTGAAAGAAAGTGTGATTTTGTATGATTCCAACTGTAGGATCCCTTTAGATTTTCTCCTAAAGCTTTTGGAGTCAATCTCAAGGTCTCACAAGCTCCGACAAGCTCTAATCGAGTGAAAAAGGGTGGATGGTGTCCATCTTTCATCGCTTGGGAGGATCATCCGCCATTCATTTTATATGATTGAATTGGATGACAAGGAAAAAAGCATGTCAGCTGCGTCCACGTCAGTCACCCATGTAGCACTAACGGGATTAGGGTTTAATTAGGGTCTAAAAATGCGATTAAATGGTTGAAACTTTCTAAAATCATAACTAATTGTAGAAAAATCAAACAAATACAAATAAATACATTTTAGAAAGGTAAAATAGAGGAAAATTTAATTAAAATAATTTCATTTGATTTTGAAGAGTGATTAAGGCTAAATCTAGGTTTAAATTATTTTTAATTAGTTTATTTAAGCCCTAATTACTCGGGCAATTAATCCCAAACGTGGAATGTTGATTTGATGGGATGACCTCTACCTCCCATGGTTTTATTGGGATTTATTAGCTATAAGATTAAGGGAATTTGAAATTCAAACCTTAACCACCTTAATTAATTTAATGAATGTTTAAAATTCCAAATAGTAAAAATAATTAATTTAACTTCATTTATCATGATTAATAGTAAGATGATAAGGGAGGGTGACTAGGACCTCTTTCCTAATTACTTTCCCAAATTCATTTCATTAAAGAGAGTTAATTAATAGATTAATTAAGCAATTAATAATGAAACCAAATCAATTTGAAAATGCTAATCACTTCAAAAAATTAACATTTAAATTAAGGGTTCCTCTTTATATGTTCAATAACATAAAGACTCTTAAGGAAATTATGATTAGCCCATAAGTGTGGAAAAATCATAAAAGTACTTAATTAGATTCATTAATTTAATTAATCTCTAATCATGAGCCAATTGCATTAGGTCCTTTAGGAACACTGCACTTTTATTTTCCTCGTGTTCGTATCATTTGTGGCTCATGATTAAATGATTGATTAAATTAAAGAAGCATAAGAAAGGGTGATTAAATGGATTTCTTAATGATTCAACTTAATTAAACCATAAAATTATTAATTATCTTTCCTTAAAAAAATTAAAATCCTTAACATTGGATGGGACAAAAATAAAAAATGATATTTCCCTTCAAGTTTAATTAAAATCCAAAATCAAAATTGATAAGAAGCTTTGGTTTTTTTAAAATGATTTTATTTATTGTGATTATCCTTGGGAATTATTTTATTTGAATGAATTATGTGGAAATGTTTGGCTATTCCTTTCCAATCACTTTAAATGTTGTATTTCATGTGATATCATGCATTCATATTTTCAAAATCAAATGGAATTTACTTATGTAAAATTGCATGTGTTGGCTTAATCTTATTATATGTATGGCTATTATCACTAATAAATCCAAATTTACTCTTAAAAAAAAAAGCTATAAATTAATAATAATATTTGGAGTGATAGTAGTTATGAATACATATAGGATTTGCATATGTTTATAACTTAAGCATGTAAAGGTAATGTTTTATTTTCTAAATTTCTATATAGATTTACATATGTTTGAATGATAATAAGTTTATTTTTGGACATCCCAAAAATATGAGACTTTAAGTAGCCCCAAGGAGGTCATTCAGCACATACTTATTTAATCTTATTCATATGTATCTTCATATTAGAATTTGGATAGAGCTTTAATTTACATGTAAGAATAATTCAATCAAATAAAATACAATCACTTGCATGATTTTCATTCTTCCAATAATGTATATGTATTTAGGATAGCAAGTATATAGTGGACATCCTAAGAATACAAGGCTTTAAGTAGCCCCAAGGATGTCATTTGATTATCTCACTTCTCTAATTTAAATAATGGTATGTACTTGCTTACATCTTTTATACATGTGTATGTGTATTTTATTAAAGAATGAGAATCAAAGCCCCCCATAATATGTCTTTAATTTTAATTGTAATATGATTCTATAATTTGGGTTGTATAAGGGTAGAGCTCGGCTACCCAAATTTTCTCTTTTTTGGGCTGTACAGTAGTACCCGGCCACACCGACCTCTTATTATTTCATGGTAGTTTATTAAAATGATTGTTGTTTTGTTTAGATTGTGCAATAGAATAGCATGATTTTCATAGTTTCTTCATGATTGATGAAGAATGTGTGTCCTGGATGTGGTAGGCGCATAGGATAAAATTATTTTTCTACCCAACTAACAACTCATAACTAAATCTTAAAATAACTCACAACTTCATCATAAAGCCTAGGATGTAAATAAGATAATTAAAAGATTTAGCAACCGCTTAGCTGTATGTTGTATATCTCACATCATGCATGTCATATTGAATCACTCTTGTAAACATGAGGGCCTCCATTTCAGCACTTTAGGGATCGCTTGACTTATGAGAGTAACCCCTTATGATGGAGCTTCACCCTTTTCTCTTTCAATTTTACAACAACCAAATTTTATCATACATTTAGGCATAAAATATCTCAAACCTTTGTCCAAATGAATGTGTCAAAATAATATAAAATTTAAAATGATTTTGCATTTTTAGACTAATTTATATGCTTATACTTGTCATGATTTAGTCTCTTAGGAAGTTAGTTTAGGACTCTAGTCCCTTTCAAATTAAATAATAGCTTAAACCATCTTGCAATTTAATAAGACCATCCTATATGGTTTTGAATCGTAAGAGGTGTTAGTTGATGACCACTTCAGGTAATTGTAAGTCAAGAAGAGTCAGACGGGTTTATCCTCTCTTATGGAGATAGACCTTATGTCCCCTTTCACTTAGATGTAGATCGCACTTTTAACTTGTGTTAAAACTCCTTGTATTTATGATTTGAGGTTTCTTATTTCCTTCAGGTTACGAGCATAAATCCTCCCCTCTTAGGCATTTCCATAATCTTCTATTGATGGATTGTAAGCCCTAGCTTTCTAATAAAATTTTAATTTAAATAACAATAAATAAATCTCTCTTTCTAACATATAAAACCTCACTATAAGATAGATTGGAGTGCTTACTAGGCTTCCTAGTATCATGAGCACTTCTTAATTATCTCCCTTTGGATTCTAAAATAAGTCTTCCAATTGAGCAATCCCATTTGAATTTTCCAAAATAACCAATTCTTTAATAGTCCTAACCTTAAAATCTTTGGAGATAATGATTGATTACTTTAATCATCGAGTTTTCCTAGGAAATCCCATTTCTTAGAATGTAATTAACTATGGAGTCTTGCCTCCATAGGGAACTAAAGAACCAGACATAAAATAAACTCTACTTTTCTTTTCCATTTAAAATAGGGGAAGAATCTCTCATACATACAAAGACCCATCATGCCTTAGGAGTCCTTATTAGGTGATTAGGTCCATTGTAGGGTGATATTTCTATTTTTGAGAAAATATATCATACCTTAATGTCGATACTGAATAACTTCAATAAGTACACTCTAAGATCAACGTGGTGTCCACCCGGTGCATCCAAAAATAAATACCCAAGGACGTATGCTTTTCATCTTCTAGAGCCATTTTAATTTGGTTATAACCCGATGAACTCATCCATAAATGAGAACATATCATAGTTGGAAGTATTATCCACCATTTCTTCCACATTAGTCAATAGGAAATCATCTTTTGGACATGCCTTGTTTAAGTCCTAGAAATCAATGCAAACATAGATTTGTCCATTTTTCTATTAAGACAATATTGGCAATCCAGTCAGCATATTCTCTTCTCAGATAAATCTAGCTTTGATGAGTTATTTGGTTTAAGCGATTACTTACTCTTCAATTTCTAATCGCATTCACCTTTGTGCTTGATTTATAGGTTGTACATCAGGCTTAATGACAAGTTAATGTATGCCTACATCTGGTGACAAGCCTGACATTTTCCTATAATTTCATGCTAAAAAGTCTTTATATTCACATAGTAGTTCTTTTAATTTCTCCAACCTTTTGATGTAAGGTTAACACTAATGAAAGTTAGTCTAGGCTCTCCTTTTCAGTACATAGGATAATTTTTTAGAGTTCATCAATAGTAGCTTGATTTTCTTACTCAAATTCTTTCTGGTCTCTTTGAGGTCTATAATTAGTTCTTCTTCAAGTAAATTCTCATTTAAAATATTCTTTTATTTTTCTATAATTTCAATAGGGGCTTCCCTTTATAGGATATGGCATAGCATGAGTTCATTGAGGGAGATGCCAAAGTAATATATCCTAATCTCCATGTGGCAAATTTTCATATCGTATGAGATTTTGAGCATTATCCCCTTGTTAGAGCCTCTTAAACAACTGAGCTTGTATACTTGATTGTAAAGGTTGAATGTTATTTTTATTCCATTTCTTTAGAGCTAGTAAGAAGAATTGAGGAATCATTACTGAAATATCTTCTTCCTCAAAATCTTATTCTTCCAACAACATTTGTGTGGGATTCGGGGTTCATTCTTTTATATTGTGGAAGAGAATCATGCGTTCATTATATCCTCTTCATGGAGGGACATAGAAAGTTTCAACTATTCTATTTCCTCATTCCTTGAAGTCATTAAGCCTTTAAGTGTACCTTTGGCACTGTAGTTATTTTCATAGCTTTGCTAGAGATTTGAGATTTGGAGACTCTTATTAGAGAAACACGAGTTTCCTCTAATTGCTTTATAACCTTACTAGTACTAGCTTCTTTTGTCCTTTGGCAAGCTAAGTTTCACTTAGGTTGATAAAGTACTAACTCATTTTCATTATCTTCAGTATCACTGCCAAGATGAGGAATTAGTTTGGGCTACTTTGATGCACTAGTACTTTTACTCTTTGAGTGATCACCTTTTAGTATTAATTTAATAGGTGGCGACTTATTTTTGAGATTTGACTTCCTCTACCTTCATAGGCATGAAGTACTTGGCGTCATCCTAGATCTTGATTTCATGTAACAAAAATGGATTCATGTTGCCATCAATTCATTTCTCTTCATCATTTTGAATATTTATCATACATTGATGAAGAGTTCAAGGTACTATGCCATATTCATGAACCAAGGCCTACAAATGATTTCTTTGTAAGCATCTTAGGCTTCAATCACATGAAATTTAGCTTCTGTGTATAATTTCCTGAATCATATGGGTAGGAAAAGAGACCCTAAGGTTTGTTGTCCTTATTTATTAAATCCTTGTAGGAATATTATACTTTTCTTGAAGTAGTGAGTATCTAAAGCTACCACTTGTAGCATTTTAACTACTATAAGATTGAAACACCTGAATCAATTAATATTATTTTTATTTGAATGGTGCTTCTTTCAGCTGTAACATAAAGGAACCGATTATGTTCGGTTATCCCTAATAATAGGTCATTTTTACAAAATGTAATGGCCACTGACTTTTGAGAGGTTAAGTCCTCATTCTTTTTCTCTTCAGCAAAAAATGCTTCATATTGTTTTAAGTTTTGCAAAGCTTTGATTAATGTCTCACGTATATCTTTTGATAACATAAGAGCATCATAGATACTTAATAAAGTAGGGAGCTTGCATAAATGCGCTAGAACATCATAGCCTACTCTTAGTTTGGTAGACTTTTGAGGTTCAGTCGGTAATGGGGGTAAGGCATTCTCATTGACTTGAATTTATTAGCCTCTATCACCAACTTTCATTTATGGAGGTGGACGAATTCTTTACCGCTCCTTAACTAGACTTGGGTTACTTCTTTTGTTTGATCTTCTTTATCAAAAGAAGTCTCTAAATTTTATGCCATCTTAGAATTCTCAAAGCTTTAAGGACTTTTAACTGAACCTAATTTAGGATGTAGTTTCTTTGAGCTTGACTTGACTCTTTGCTTTATAGGCTTTTCTTTAAGAAAGCATAATTCTTCCTTAGAGTCATTTGAAGTCATGATCACATTTATAACAAGACACATTTCTTTCAGAATTTCTTTTTTAGGTTCTTCTTTGTTGAGCTTTAAATGGCCCATGTATTCTTCTAACTGAACTAGCCTTCGAGGATGTTATTCATATTCGTCTAAAGAGTTGATCATCTATTAAGTTTCAAACTTTAGCTTTGAGTCCTCCTTTTCTTCCTTGATTCACAGGGCTTCAATGAACAAGGCTATTCAATTTTTGCCTATTTTTTCATATCATATAAAAATTGTCCCCTATCAAAGAAGAACATTTTTGGATCGAGTTCAGGCTCTAAAGAATGCTTCCACTGAATACCTTTTATTGTTAGAAGAATATTGATCATCTTTTAGTTTTCTTTGAGAAGAAGATCTCCCAACCACCTTCCTCTTCTTGTTGTGTTTAGTGGGTTTTTCCCTTATCATTTTTTATGCTCAGAGTTCTAGCTAGCTCATAACATTTTGATTTTTGCTTCTTGAATTAAGTATGTTGTAACAACTCTCACCTTGTCCTTTTTGGATGTATTAGTATAGTGTCTCATAAGGTGAGTTCTTCATTTTAATAACCCTTTTCTACCCAATTTTTAAAGATGAAACGATCTTTAATTGGGTGCCTTATGAGCCAATGAATAAACAATAGTTGGGATTATCTACTTTATCCACTTGATTTGGCCTTCATGAATCTAGCAATTATAACCCCAACTTTAGGGCATGCTTAAAAATATTGGCAGTATATTCTCTTTTGAATGAGTACTATTTAGTCATTTTCTCTTGGAGGGTGAGCCCATTTTTCTTTTTTTCTATCGGCTTTGCTACTGGTCATGAGGTTATCGTACATCTGTTTTCCTTCTTGTCCACTGTAATGTGAATGTTGTATTCACATCATTCTTTTTTGAGTCACCAGACTTTGCTTGTTCCCCTTTTCCGAACGGGTTGTTATTGTTATATCTGATATTAAGCCTTTTTTTTGGCCAACCTTTCAAACTTAGCTACATGATCTAGTAATTCTTGGAATGTGTCAATGGTAGTCATAGCTAGATATGGGGCCATTTGATCATCAATATTCCCCATGAGGAGCTCTACTACATGCTTTTCTATGAGCTATTGGTCACATCTCATGCTTAGATTTCTCCATCTAATAATATACTTGGTAACACTCTCATCTTTTTTCTCTTTTCCAAGGTGAGATCTATAATTATTATTTTCTTTGTTGCTCCTGCAAATCTCTGGACAAAAAGTGTTGCTAGTTCAACGAAGATTTTTACTAAGTCATTAGATAACTCAGTATACCATTCAAAAGATGTGTGTGTAAGGCTGCTAACAAATTATAGTAGCAATAGGGCATCAATTCCTCCAGTATTTTACTCGATGCTTTAAATTGAGCCAAGTGTTGTTGCAAGCTTTTCATGCATAAAAAGGTATTAAACATATCCACAACGTACCCTTTAGGGTACTGTACTTGGTCATATTCAATAGGATATGGTCCACCTTTTCTATTTAATTGTTCAACAGTTTCTTAAGCTATCACTGCTTTGACCTTTTGACTGATGAGATCATCTATTTGGGATTTAGTGATAACATCAGCTTCTTAATAAGTGTTCACTATAGCTTCTCTTGGAAGTTTCTACCTTTGTGTTGTGGTTGTTGGTAGATTAGAAAAACATTTTGCATGCCTCCCATTTCAACTATCATATTATTTATTTCTTGAGAATTTTTTTTTAGGTATATATAGAGTTGCAGTTGCTATGAGGTTGAGCTAACCAAATAGCTCTTTCATCAGCCTACTCATCTCATTAAGCCAGTAGTTGAGCTAGCTAATTTATTGATCTCTTCTTTGAAGTTGGGAGCCCATATGTTGTTGTAATCTTGCTACAATGTATGTTAACTTTCCTATCACTTCCATTTCTACTTGAGCTTCACTTTTAGGCTCTTGGTGACTTGGGGTTCGCTTATTGCTCTTCTTGATGTTACTTAGTTATAACACTCAAGAAGAGGGGTGATGTATTGAGTTTTAAAATAAATTTCAGAAAACTTAATTTTAACTTTTGTAGAAAACTTAATTACTTAATTATAATGTTTTAGTGAAATTAAGTAACACAAAAGTGATTGTGTAAAAGGAAATTGTAAAAAAGTGAAGAAAAAAATACAGAGATTTTTACGTGGTTTGGCCAAACCCCAAAATCAGCCTACGTCCACGACTAGCCACCCAGGCTAGGAATACATTAAAATAAAGTTGAGATTAAAACAAATCTCTCGTACTCTCATTCACGGGCAAGTACAATCTAACATGTACTCTCCATAACAAACAAGTACAACCCAACATGTACTTTCCTTAACGGGTAAGTACAACCCAACAAGAGAACAAGAAAGAGGAATATGAAAGTATCTAACTCTCAATTTTAAAACAATTTCACTCTCAAAATGCAACTACAACAATATGAAGGCAAGTGAAAATAAAGTAAGAAAGATAGGTCACTCTAATTGATGTTTATATTTAAAAGCAATGATTATGCTTGAAAGATGTATATGATGTGAAATAAACTTTAAAAAGATTTGAAAAGAAAGTAATAACTTGAAATTAAAGTTATTTAATTAATGATTTAAAATGTAGGACAATGATGATTTAAAAGCTTTACCAATCAAATGTTTATAAAGAGACCTGAGTTTAGGAAGTGTCACATGTATATGAAAAATGAAAGCACATAAACTCAAATGAATTCTCTTTTTAAAGAAATTATTATTTAGTCAAAAGATGAGATGATTTAGAAGTAATAAAACTTATTACTGACAAGTGTTTATATGGAATAAACACAAAGACAATAACTCTCTTTAGAACATATAAAAATAATGAAGAGAAAACAACTTGCAGTGATAAACTTTAATCAATCAACTACAATGCTTTCAGCCAACTTAAAAAGTATAGAAATAGATAAGCTAAGCACAAAACAAATTGACCAAATGCATAAGAAACTCAAGACAAGAAGAAGAATAAGGTCACTTAGCATGTAAAATCTCAAACTAGCATGTAAAATCATAAACTAGAAGGAAAGCACCTTGTTAAGCTTTCGACCACAAGAAAATCCTCCAAACCTTCAAGCTCTTTTGTGCAAACATTAAAGCAATCACTTCAAGGAATAAAGAAGAAGAATGTTGAAGATGTTAGCACTTGATTCACCAAGAGAAATCGCCAAGGAAAAACTTTTGCAAGCTTCAATCAAGAGGAGAAAATTCAAGAAGAAACCCTTTAACCCTAGTCTTAAGAGGGACATATATAGGATAATATGTTAATAGGATTGGCCAAACTAAAGAAAATAGGAGGGAAAGTAAACTTGGAATTAATTGAAATGCAACAACAACAACAACAATAATAATAACAACAAGTCTATATCACACTAAGTGGGGTTGGATACATGAATCCCTCGGCTCCATTGTGTCCTATTATGTGTCAAATTCTCATTTAATTCAAGTATACTAAGGTCATTTTTTATACATTATAACCAAGTCGTTTTAGGTCTACCTCTACCTTTCTTAACATAAGGCAAATATAATGCATCTACTCTCTTAGCTGGGTTATCAGACAGCCGATGCTTTATGTGGCCAAACCATCTAAGGCTACTCTTTCTAATCTTATCTACCACTAAAGCTACTCCAACTTTTTCCTGAACATACTCATTTTTCATTTTATCTTTGAGCATAAAGCCACTCATCCACTTGAGCATCCTCATCTCGACAACACTTAACTTAGTCTTATGCTTCTATTTTATTGGCCAAGATTCTGCACCATAAATCATTGTAGGTCTTAGCACCATCTTATAAAAGTTTCCCTTATGTTTAGGCGGTACTTTTCTATCTCACAATAGATAGATGCATTCTTCCACTTCAACCTTCCAACTTGAATTCTGCTAATAACATCTCCATCTATTTCACCATCATTTTGAACAATAGAGCCTAAATATCTAGATAAATCACTCTTTTAATGACTTGTTCACCAAATGTCACAACACTACCACTATAACTTCTACAACTAAAATTACACTCCATATATTCAGTTTTAGATGTACTTAAATGAAAACCATTAGACTCTAACATTGACCTCCATAATTTAAGTTTCTCTTGGACTCCCTCTCTAGTCTAATTAATTGAAGTACAAATCAAATAAAAATAAAAGAAATTTGAAGGGAGATGGGTTTGGCCAAGGCAAAGAGAGGAGGGAAACTTATTTGGTAAGAAAGATTGATTTGAATCAATCAATTTGAAATTATATTTGCATGAGGGGGATTTTGGCCAAGGCATGGAAGATGGAAATCCAAATGGTAAGTAGTTCAATTTAATCAATTGAATTTAGTTAAGAGAGAAATTTGGCCAAGGGTGATTTGTAAAAAATCTTAAAATTTTATTTAAATTGGATATGCATGATAGGGTCGGCCAAAGAGTTTCTAAGATGGGATTCAATTTGAATTTAATGCAATATCATGAAATATTCAATCAATGAAAATTTATTGAATGAAAGAAGGAAAGATATTATTCTAGATCATTTTAAATTAAATCTCATAGAGTTTAAAAAATTTAGGCCAAGCTATAGTCCTAAAATAAAATAGATTTATTTTAGTGTGCTTAATTCAAACTAAATGATAATGGATCAGGTCTTACGAGATTTTAAATAAATTTTTATTAAGAGATTAATTTGAATTTGAATAAAGATATGATTGGCCAAAGGAGGTTTCCAAAAATAGAATTTATATAAAAGGAAAGGAGTATGAGAAATTCAAGATGGTTTATAAGTCGACTCGAACTTAACTCAATTCGACTTGAAGCAACGAAATTTTAAAATGTGGCTAAATTTATTTGAAACCAAGCCGACACATGGCTCATGGCGGATCGAAGCGAGCACTCAGAGCTCAAAACAAATCGCCGTCCGATTAATTAAAAGATTAATTTAACGAAAACGAGAAACGATTTTAATTCGAAATAAACGTTTGATTTGGATTTAATTTAATCTCGTTCACACATCAATTTATTATCCGATCAAACCAAAAAATCAAGCTCGAGCAATTAAATTTTGAGGATTTGAATATGGCTCGCTCAATCGGCTCAAACACACCCCTAGAAAGGAGATGATTTCATGGCTTATTTTAATTGAATTTGAATTAACTCAATTAAATTCAAATTAATTCAAATTAATTCAAATTAATTCAAATTAAATCAACTAGATTATCATATGATCAGCCACATAACTTTCCATAAGGAGGAGAGTTCAAATTTGCATATGTAATCAAAGGAGTATTCAATTTGAATTAAAAAATAATTTAAATTAAAGATTCAAATAAATGAATTTTTTAATTAAATAAATATGGGATAATTATGGAAATAATTTAAATAATTCTCACACAATTTATTTTAGTAAATAATCATGAAAAAATTCGACCAAAAAGGTTTAGGATGAAATATAGGATAGGAGAGAGAAAACTAGGATAATAGGAGAGAGAAAATAATAAAAAGAATAATTTCAAGATAATTGATTTTTTATGAAAGTAATAAATGGATAATAAATATATTTTAGCATGAAAACAATTTAATAAGATGTGAAGTTAATTTAACTTGCATGGAAGCACAATAAATGTAGTATGGTTTCTACATATAGTTCATATTATCTAAAAATGAATAATTTTAAAGAATAATTGTAAATGTGAAATATAATTTTTATGAATAATTTAAAATAGAATTTTTTAAAATGAATGAATGATATATTTATTTTAGTGAGCATTTCATTTGCCTTAATATAGCTATTCTTAGAAAACTTTCTACCTATTCCATATCCAAAAACATTAGCATTCTAATATGACTGATGAATTAGGAGCTGAAGAATTTTTCTTTACACTTGAATTTAACTTGATTAGTAGCATTTGAACATGTGTTTATTATCATCCAAATCATTCTCATATGAGATGGGACTCATGAAGTCAACACTTAATTCTGTTGTTCAAGTATTATGCCTTCGTTTCACAGATGCGTGTCAACCATATGAACAACTTTGATCTCCATGTGATCCATGTCATCATTATTGTGGAGATCAAAATTTTTGTTGTTCTTCATTGGTTGGGAGATCTTCATCTTCCCAAAAAAGTTGGTCATCATCCACTAGCCCGCTCTTTTTAGACTGACCTTCCAACAACTAACCACTTAGTGTCTTTGTGTCTAAGGGGTTCGTTGTCGATGTTTATTGACTATAGTACCTATAGACTTGGAGTATTACAATAAACAAGTATGATATTTTTTAATATTCTCACCTATTTTAGAATAGGAATTTGTTGGGTTGGTGAACTGGCTCACCAACTTCTTGATTCTTCTCTAAAGGTTTCTATTTGTTACAACCTTTAGAACCTTATAGATTTTGGAGGAAATGGATTCCACCTTTTGTGGTTGACTTTGTGGACTAGGATGTGTATGTCTATCGAAGAATGACTTCTTTATAGCTCCACCTAAGATATCTATTTTGACTCAACGAAGCAGATTAAAGTTATTGTTGGTGGGTAAATTTGCTTGCACCAGTGGGTCATGTTGTTGTTCGACATGAATAGCCAACCCAGCAGCTCTGTGGCCATCATTGTACTTTTGTGATCCCTCCTAGACATTTTAGAGCTTGAGGAAGATGCTTCGTGGACATGCTTCCTAGAGTAAAGGTAGCATCATGTGGGGTAGTATGTTCCCCTGATGCATTATTTAGTGAATTGACTATAATGGACTTCAATTTGGGCCTTATAGTCATCTTATCCTCAACAAGGGTAGTTAGCATTGCCTTTGATAGTTTATTAAAGATAAAAGCCCTCTTTGAAGTATCTTTTAAAATAGCTATCATATATGCAAAAGATGAGACAATTTAAAGGAAAGAACACTTGCTTCTCACAAGAGTTCTTTATATAATCAACACAAAATTAATCTCACTTAAGGATATGTAAGAATAAATAAGAGAGAAAGATTCGCAAGCACAAAACTTTAAACAAGCACAATCAAAGATTTTGATCAACTTGAAAAAGTGTATGAATATATGAGTTAAGCACAAAATAAATTGACCAAACTATAAGAAACCTTAATCCAAGAAACAGACCAAGGTCACACCTTGAATAACAAAAAAAAAAAAATTTAAGGAACCTTATATATTTCTTGGCCAAAAGGATTTGTACCACTCCTCTAACTTCTTTTTGGAAACTTTCAAAGTAATCACTTGTAGGAAGGAAGAGGAAGGATGATGAAGAGGTTAGCACTTTATTCACCAAGAGAAATCTCCAAGACAAATTTTTGCTACGGTTTGGCCAAGAAAGAATAACTTAGTCTTAAGAGCTTTATAAATAAAAAAAGAAATCAAGGGGGCTGTCCAAGATGGAAATAAAAGGGGTATGATGATGAAGTGTTCGAGAAAGAAATCCTATTTGGTAAAAAGATTTGATTTGAATTAATCGAAATAAATTTTAATTTGCATGGTAGGTAGTTCAGCCAAGGGAACTTGGAGAGAAAATACACATGATAAGAGATTCAATTTGAATCAATCAAATTAATTTGATTTTTCATGATGGAAATTCAGCAAGAGAACTTAGAGGGAAAGATTTATAAAGAGATTAAATTTTAATCAATTCATCTCATGACAAGATCTCCAAATTAATTTTGAAAGTTATTTAGATGTGGATCGAGAGAGAGAGAGAGAGAGAGAGAGGGTGAATTTGAATTATTATCAAACAAAGCATAATACCATTAATTAGCTAAGTAAAGAGGACAATAATTCAAATTTAATTAATTAAATTAAGTAATAGATAGGGTCAGCCAAAGGAAGTTTCTATGATGGGATTCAGTTAGTTTTCAATGCATTATCATGGAATATTCAATAAATTTATCTTGATTGAATGAAAGAGGAAAATATATTATACTAAAATTTTAAATTGAATCCAATAGAATTATTAAAATTCGGCCAAGCTACATTCCAAAAATAGATTAAATTTATATTAGTGTACTTAATTCAAATTAAATGATGATGAATTAGATTTAGGAGAATTCAAATCATTATACATCATGTGGTTAATTTGAATTTAATTAAAGATATGGCTGGCCATAGGAAGTTTCCAAAATTAAAATTTATATAAAAGGAAAGAGGATAATTCCATGGCTTATTTTAATTGAATTTGAATTAACTCAAATATATTCAAATAATTCAAATAAGCTCAATTAGAGTAGCATATGATCAGCCACAAACATTTGTAAAAGCTAAGTTCAAATTAGCACATGTAAGCAAAAGAAAATTCAAGTTGAATTCAAAATATTTCAAATTAAATATTCAAATAAATACATTTTTAATTTAGAAAAGGATGGAATAACTATGGAAATAATTTGAATAGCTCTCACATGATTTATTTTTCAAATAATCATGAAAAACTTCGGCCAAAAATATTTAGGATGATAGATAGGATAGGAGAGAGAAAACTAGGATAATAGGAGAGAAAAATAATACATTGAATATTTTTTAGATAATTTAGATTCATGAATTGAATAAATGGATAATGAATATTACTAAGTATGAAAATAATTTAATGAAATGTAAACTTAATTTAACTTGCATGGAAGCACAATAAATGGAACAAAGTTTATGCATTTAGTTCACATTATCCAAAATGAATGATTTGAAGAATAATTGAAATATGAAATATAGACTTTATGAATAATTCTAAAATAAATTATTTTAAAATTAATGAATGATTTATTTTATTTTAGTGAGTTTTTCATTTGACTTAATATAGTTAATCTTAGAAAAATTTTAACCCAGTTCAAGTCAAATAGCTTTAGCACCCTGAAATGACTGAAGAACTAGAGTTGTAGAATTTTCCTATACACTTGAATTTAATTTGATTAGTAGCATTTGAACATGTGCTTGTTATCATCAAAATCCATCTCATATGAGGTGGGGATCATGAAGCCAACAAGATCGACAAAGAGAGTATGTTTTCTCATGCCAAAATCATGTTCAATGGTGAAGGCCTTCAACATTCAAGATTCTGACATTTTAAGTCTTAGAGAGCATTTTTTACTTTGGATCTAAGATATATAGAAATGAACATTTCTCATCAGGTTCAAGATCAATGGTGGAATTTAGTTAAATTTTTTTTTCATGAAGAAAATCATGTAAAGAAAGCATTTTCAGAAGTCTTTTAGCTGGATTTGATGAGAGTAAGTCTTGATTTCATTTCCTGTATGAGGAGATGACTCTCATAGATGAAAGAAGTGTGTTGTTGAGAACACGGATGACCTGGAGCAAGAATAGTAAAGGGGATTGGGGTTAGAGTGAGGGAGGAAGGAAGAAAAAAGGGGGAGCAATTTTCCCTCTTTTTATAAATATTCCTCCACTAATGAGGTGGTTTTCCTGCCCATAATTGTTCCCCAGACCCCCACCCTCATCGTCGCCCTCTCACCAACCCCGCCGAAGTTAGTGCTCATGGACGGAACGGTGGTTTCCTTATTTTTAAAATTGAAAGACATCATTATAGCACCTCGGCACTGTCATTTCAGTACCACGACACTACCTTATTTGATTAGGTGAACATCAGAAGCATTTTGGGTTTCTAGATGTCGTAAAGCAGTTGGCAACGCCTGGGCTGTACGATTGTAGTGTCGTGGCACTATAGGCTAAGACGTTTAACTTTTTTTTATCATCTTTAGATGCAAACAATGGGTCACTTAACTATGTTTAAACTATGGCTAACAGTTTGTTCTATTCATTTAGACCTTTAGAGTAGTTTTAAGTAGTTAGAGAGTGAGATATATGAGCTTAAGTGTACTTTAATGGCTTAACTCCATTAGTTCCATTGTAAACTTTATAACTCTCATTTACTTTGATATTATCCATGGAAAATCCCTTAATCACCTAAATTATAAGACATGGGACAACTACTATTGTCATGGATAATCATCAGCAAAAGTAATTTTAAATAAAATGGAGAATTGGTTAGATAAAATCCCCAAATTATCCCATTTAACTCAAATGGGAATGATGGTTTTCTTATTTTAAAATTGAAAGACATCATTATAGTGCCACAACATTGTCATTTCAGTATCGTGGCACAACCTTATTTGATCAGGCAACCATCAAGAGCAACTTAAACTTCTAGATGTCGTAAAGCGGTTTCAACGCTTGGGATGTATGATTGCAGTGTCATGGCGCTATAAGCTAAGACATTTAACTTTTTTTTAATTCTTTTATCATCTTTAGATGCAAACACTGGGTCACATAACTATGTTTAAACTATGGATAATGGTTTTTCCTATTCATTTAAACCTTTAGAGTAGTTTTAAGTAGTTGGTGAGTGAGATATAGGAGCTTAAGTGTACTTTAATGGCTTAACTGCATTAGTTCCTTTCTAAACTTTATAACGCCATTTACTTTGATATTATCCATGGAAACTCCATTAATCACCAAAAATATAAGCTATGGGACAACTACTATTGTCATGGATAATCATTAGCAAAAGGAATTTCCAATAAAATGGAGAATTGGTTAGATAAAATCCCCAAATTGTCCCATTTAACTGAAATGGGACATGCTGACCCATTTGGTAATTTTAACAACTTTAAAGAAGTCAAGTGGACTTAGGTATAACAGAAAGTTTTCTCTATGGTCCATGGATAAAGAAACTTTCAAAAGTTTGAAATGATTTAACCATTTAATATGGTTTAATTTTCTATCATGAACATGAGTGTTCTTATTTTGGTCCAAAAAGGGCTATGTTAGATTGTTTGGCTAAATTGATCCACTTAGAGTAGTCAAATCAATATTGAATTAATAAATTATCAATCACATACTTAATTATAATAAATCTTAAAAATTTAATTAGGTATCTTAATGTACTTAATATAATCATCACTATAAAGGAGAATTAGCCTTGGTGAGTAAATTATTTGATTTGACCAATTGGGATTAATCCATGAGGCAATTAACTTTTATAGAAAGTGAGCATATTTAGGACATTCAAATGGACTTCTATGTCAATTTTCCTCAAAAATTTTATGATTATAGTCAAATTAATTAAAATAGCTTGATTGTGGAAATTTTGTTGATTCGATTAACCTTTATTTTATTGACTTAACTAATATTCACATTAAATAATTTTAGAATATACACTCATTTAATGACTAATTTAGAAGAGTTAATTCAAATTTTGTGTGTTTTAACTTTAACCTAAATTGTGTTTTATTTTACTTTCCTGGTCTTAAGGTTGATCGATCAATATATCAAGTGATTCTAGTTGTTATTTGATTCATAACTATATTAGGAACATCTCAAGGTTAAAGCTCTAAGGTGATTGGTTAATTTAGTTAGGTGGGGAAATCACATGATTAAAGGCTTAAATAAGGTAAGGATAGGTGGGCACCTTTAACTTAGTTAAAAGCTAAATTTCTAATTTATTTTGAAGATGGTCAAGCTAAGTCTTGGAGTTTCATAATCAATTATATGAATAATTAAACTAATGAGATAGATTGGATACTTGAATTTAGTGCTTATTTCCAATAGGAAAGACTGAACCCAAGTAATGGAGTATGTTTATCATAGGACTAACTATAGTTGAACTTATAGTATATAATGAATTTCTAAATGAACCTCTTTCATGGGTTCCTACTAATAGTTCACTAAATCATACCTAATGGGTTAGGTCGAGTTGGGGACTTGGTGTTTGAGGAGGACATAAAGTTAGGTCCTATCAACAACTTTTATATCAACACCAACCTTCGAGAATCTCCTCCTTAACAAGTTACTTTAGAGGATTGATCAACTTTTTTGTACTCATTTACATTCACATAATTATCGACAAGTTCTAATAACTTTGTCAAAATATTTAGTCATTGAAGGTCAATAACATATCCAAAATCGACCCTCTTTTCATTGGGTTAGTGTAACCTATTAGACAATAACTCTAATTCTTTCATCATAAACAATTTCTTTAGAAATGAGTGATGAACTTCTTGAATGACTTGCCAAACCTATTGATATATCTATAGTAATGCTTTTGAGCTTTTAAGTAGTATATGAGTGATAAAGAACTAAGTGATGAATATTTTCTTAGATTCAATGAAGAAACTTATGACACAAGTAAGAAGGCACAAGTTCTACCTAAAAGCTGACTTTTTGAATGTATCAAAAAAAAAGATGTCACTTTAGGACATCATTAAGGTCAACTAGAAAAGTAGTTGATTTAATGTAAGTTAGCACTAAGTCAAGGATGAGCTCCATGACAAGTTAGCTATTGAGTTGTGGCTTGTCTTGGACTGTGCTGCATGGTGAGATAGCTGATCTAGGGGCATACCTTGGCTATGCATAAAGATGATATTGATGTTAAACTTTTTTATTACTGATTTGTAAATTATTGAAATTTTTACACAATTATCACCAAAAAGAAATTTGTTTAATACTTTAAGGCACATGCTTAGTATGTTAGATCCTAACTCATAAAATTATACATTTTACTCCAATTTTATTATTTTATTTCAATTTTTTTTAATATTGATAAAATGGAAAGAAGTATGCATGTTGGTCTTTATTTTTATTTCACATGTATATTTTATGGAGAGCTTGATATGCTTCATAATTTTTAACTCTAAATATAATAACATATTTTAATAAATGGATGAGTAAACCTTGAATTTTTAATTATTTTAGGTTAGTTGAAATTTGCATGGTCTCAACTCCTTCAAATCATGTGCTTGATTGCTTTATTTTATTCTCTAAATCTTTTGTAATTGATGATTTAAATAAATTTAAAATTTTGTCATATGTTTCAACATAAAATCCTTCTTATTTTATTTTTTTGTTTGAACTAAACTTTAGTCATATTGTTTTCTTAGAGGTTGTTTGGGATCACTTTTATTTTATATTTTATATTTTTATTTTGTTTTATTTATAATTTCTTTTAAAATAAAACATATTTGATGGTTGTTATTATTTTTAAAAATACTCAAAATAGCTTTTAGAACGTTTTGAGTGTTTTTAAAAATAATGTTAGTTCCTTTTGAAAATAAAAAAATATACATGAAAAATACACCAAATAAATATATTTTGAAAATACCATAAAAATAAAAATAAAAACACAAAACAAAATTGATCCCAAAGAGCTGGCATTAAGGGCTGCATTATTGAGGCATTAAGGGCTGCATTATTGGTTGTTCCAATGTGTCTTGGCGGACATATAAAAAAAAATCTTGGTTTTTTTTTTTCTTCCTTATTCCCCTTATTCATAGCCAGCAGGCAAAAGTTCTCTCTTTTACTCATTCAAATTCCAGTAATATTTCCATCAATTAGGTTACAATTTTCCAAGAAAAATTAAACATTTAAGTGATTTGAAGGATCTTGTTAAGTGTTGAAGTTCACATCTTATTTGTAAAAGATTTTTTGAATATTTTATTTTTATTTTTCATATTACAAGTTTATTTTCATTCTTTTATGAAAATATATTTTTATCTAAAATACATTAATCAAAATCTTCATATTACTTATATTTATTTGTACCAAAATTTATTTTTAAAACTTATTTGAAATCAAATTTCAATCTTACGAAATTCTTTTGAAAAGTGGATTGTTTAAATATTAAGTTAGTTTTGTTGGGTTATTTTTTTAGTTTTAAATTTATTTTCTAAATAGCTTAAATCTATAATTTACCTTTTTTTATTACTGAAATTTAAAATTTAAACAATGGTTTGCTGATCGATGAAATTTAATCATAAGTTTGTTAAAATAAAAAAATTATTTTTCAGATTATTTAAATTTTAATTTTTTTTCCAAGCATGTTTAAATCTGAAAATAGTTTTTTGGATTGCCTCGATCTGAAACTTATTTTCTAGATTATTTAATCGAATCTATTTTCTAGATTATTTAAATCTAAATATTTTTATTATTTAAACTTGAATTTTATTTTCAAAATTATTTAAATGTAAAATTCATATCCTGCATTGCTAAAATTTAAAATTTAATTTCTAGATAATTGATTTATAATATTGATTGTTAGGACAGCTAAAATTATAATTAAAATTTTATAATATTGAAATTATTGTTTCTTATTTTTTAAGTTAGGTTTGTAAAATTTACATTTGCTGAAGTTATATTTCTGTTTTATGAAATCCTTTTGCATAAATTCAAGTTGTTAGAAAGCAATTTTAAAAGTGACTATTAATTGAAATTTATTTTTAAAAATAATTATATCAAAGTCATTTTGCAAGACCTACAACATGTGCACCTCCATCCACTTAGCAGCCTTACAGGAGATGCTTGATGCTCTTGCACCAAGTGGGTGCCCCTAATGGCAATGAACATGCAGGCTTCAATCTGATAGGTCTGCTAC
This sequence comes from Cymbidium sinense, assembly GCA_021442155.1. Classification (NCBI taxonomy): domain Eukaryota; kingdom Viridiplantae; phylum Streptophyta; class Magnoliopsida; order Asparagales; family Orchidaceae; genus Cymbidium; species Cymbidium sinense. The sequence continues at coordinate 33,744,631 of CM038229.1, forward strand.
TCACTCGCATAAAGCTATAGGAAGCCACACCATGGCATCACCAACTGGTAGGGAAAGTCCAGGATGTCAAAGAGATCCATAAGTGAGGACTTCGATCTTCTGTGGGCTACTAAGAAGAAGGTCGAAGAGATGAGGGGAGAGAGAGAGAGAGAGAGAGAGAAATAATATTGTTGAACTCACTATAGAATAATATGAAATATTTGGTAGAATATCTATCAACGCATTTTATCTGTCATTATATACCTTTTTTAGCATCAATTTTTTTTGTTTATTTTTTTCAAATCTACAAAAATGTTTTTGTAGATCTATGTATTATTTATTGGATCTATAATATTTAGGTTAGCTCAAGCAAAGTCATAAATTATGTGGTGTAAAAAATATTTATTTTTTATTTTTTATTTTTGGCTAAAAATAGTTTTTAATTAAACAATATAATTATTTATTATGTTTGAGAAATTTATTATACACAATTTCAATTAAGCCAAATAAACTTTAATACACACACACATACTAAAGATAGTTTTTATTCATATTATGAATATCTCTTCTTTTGTATTGCTTTCAAAGCTATAAATCAAACTCTATGATACAATATGAAATTAGGTCACCTGATTACAACCCCACCTACTACTTTCCCATTCTTGAAACAATAATTTTGTAATATAGTTAATAATTAGACGTCTAAAAGCTCATTGGATTAATCATTGCAAGTAGGCAATATATAAAATTAGAGATATAATTAAGAGTAAAATTGATGTTCCATATAATACTAAAAAATATTCTAACAAAAGTTTTTAACACATGGTTCTAAAAAATTGATCAAGTAACACCTAATTTTGTTTTATCTTATAGAAAGATTAGGTATCTTAAAATTATGATAATGAAAGAGAAAATTTTGGATGATAAAGCTAAACTTATTGGTGAGATATGTTTGAAGAAATATGTAGATCTACAGAAATCTTAATATGAATTTGGAATTATGGGTGAAGTTTTTCCAACATGAGGGAGTATGTTGGAAGAGAGAAAAGAAAAAGAAAAATCATTCTTCCAACTTTGGAGTGGGTTAATCTCTTTGTATTAGTGGCTTGATTTTTACGTAGCAAGCATAGAAGAAGAATAATGAGTCAAAGAATATGGGTTAACATAAAATATTAATATTACCTAATATCATGACCTCATTGAATACCCAAGACTAACTTAAACCAACTTATTAACTTGTACTTAGTAAAGCTTTATGAGGAGACACTATAGGGGTTTATCTATAAATTCTTCTTACATCATTAGTTTAACTCTTGCTAGCTTTATGGTAGCCAATTTTGTTGTTTAAGATTAATCATGTCCTATTAAATCAAAAGTTAAATTTAAATAATTAATCTATCTAATTTTTTTATTTATTTATATAATTGATCATGAGAAGCTGAGGAATGTTTGACTATCCTTAAAATTAATCTAAGAATTTGACTCACAATTAAGTTAAATGTACCTACTTGTCCTAATCCTAATTAAGTCCCTAATTAGGTGACCATCCTATTTGGTTAAATTAGCCATTCACCTAAAATATTAATCTTAAAATTTTCTTAGTATAGTAATGCATAAATTGACCATCATAATCTCTTGATAAAGCCTAGTTAACCTTAAGATCATGAAAGTTAAACTAAACTTAATCTTGGTCAACCATAGACCTAAGTTGAAGTCCAATTTTATGGACATTGTATTGACCATCCTAAATTAACCATAAAGGTTTCCACGTGTTAAAATATTTTAATATGAACATTAGATCTATCATTTGGACTAATTGAATATAAGTCAACCTAATTAATCCAAATTGACCAAATTTTATTAATTTGACTAAATTGGCCTTAATCATATAATTAAATAGACCAACTAAACATGTAAACTCTTTTAAGCATCTCAAACATGGTTTAGGCCTAACTGAAATAAATTTTATTATGGTCCAAGTTAAATTGGACAAATAATATTGTTATACTATTAAAGCCAACACATATTTTGTGGTTGATTGAGCCAAGCTAATCATCATATCTACTAAAATCCTTAAGAATTATTGTAGCTAAAGATGACACAAACAAATGTTGGTTCAACACATATTTTCAAATTTAGTTTAACACATATTGATTTGATAACTATAAAGTGGCCAATTTTACCAAATAGTCTAATATAACTCCTTTAGATCCAAATTGACATACTCATCTTTATGATGGAATTAGAGCCATTAAATAGTTAAATCACTTAAAAATCTTGAAAGTGATTTTATATATGGTTCTTATAAGCAATTCTTTAATTTAAACCAAATCATTTTGACCACTATAAGTTAGTCAAATTGACCAAATGTGCCAAGGTGTACAATTTATGCTAAATGATGTAATTTGTATGTTATTTATTAGTATTATTAAATATTTGAGAATTTATTTATTTCTTAGTTATCAAAAGATGACACTCACCTAATGTTATAAGCTATTGGTACTTAACATTTATGTATGTTAAGTAAAGACTAATGGAATCAAGCCATTATCCCTCACCTAAGACCCTATTCCCTTTTCCACAACTATTTACAATAACTCCAATGTTCTATGTTATAGATGAAGCAAGCAAACCATGGCTTAACCATGGTTATTCTATGGATGGTCATGACCAAATGGTCAGTTAAAGCCACATTTTCTCCCATTATAAAAAGAAAGTTAATTCACAATTCTTGAGCTAAAAAAGGAATTTTCAACCATTCTCCACCCTTCTATAGCCTTTAGGTGAGCTCAACCTTCAAAGTTGCCTCAAGGATGGTTGGGGCTTGGTCAACCCTCTAATACCTGCCACCTCAGGTTTGTTATAGAATTGGGTCTCTTCCATTTTATTCACTAAAGGCGTGTCAATCAAAAGTTTCAAGTTTTAAGTCTTAGAGAAATGAGAATTTTAAATACTATCCCCATCCTCTTGGCTATGATCTTCTTGGCATCATAGGTCATGGTGACCAAAGGTAAGCTAATAGGCTAGTAGCTAGCCATCAATCTTTTGAAGCTATTTCAATTGAGTTTACCTCAATTGGCCCACTATTGAGGGAGAAATAGGTTCTCCTAATTAATCCAACCTTCTTAAGGCTTAAAAAAAAAAAAAAAACATAATTTGAGTGTGTTGGATCTAATTTAACCTATAGAGTAATGTGAAACCTAACAAAAGAAAAAATAAAATAAAATTGTTTAGACTTTTTACCATCTCTATGAATAAGTACAAGTTAAAGAGTAGATTACAAGAGTCATATCTCACCCCATAAAAATAATATAAACCTAAAAAAATTCCATCCCCAAATCCCTTATTTTATAGTATAGTGGGTCATTGATAAAGGAAACTACTTAATAACTTTTAGAAGCTCTAAGTTGGTTCACATATGAGGAGAATCTCTTGTACTACAGATTCAATGATTGTTATATGCCAAGTGTTAAATCATCTACATATGCAAGTAGAAAAGTCCAATGTCGATTATCTAGTATGAGATGTCCTTCTCCAAGTACTTTTCCAAATGAAAGCAAGTATTCTAGTGTATAAGGAACTAAGATGGTTGCTTGCATGTGACAAGCTCTTTAGGGTGGTTGACAAATAAATCTTTGCTTTGGTTTTGGTGATCACCACTATGCACTCTACATATTGGTTAGTTTGTTAGATCCTTCTTTGTAGAGGAAACTTCCAAAAAATATAAAAGAATGTAATGAAATTAATTATTAATACAATTGTTAAAAAGTTTGACTAAAATTCTTTTTAAGTATTTATGTCACACAATCTTTGAATTGACTTTTGCTTTGATGTTTCCTAAGTTCTATGACTATATGAGAGGGGTTTTATATTTTGAAGCTACATCCTATTATTCCATCATGTCATTAGATACTCATTGATATTTTTTCTAACTAATCAAGCACTTAACATGGCTTCTAATAGATGTGATGATATTAATATTGTTGACCTTTGGGTGACTTTTTTGTTATAAAAAAAAAGAGAACTAAGAGACTTGAAGGAAGGCTATCATGGTTCCTTTGATTGATGAAAGTTCCTTAATCCTTGTAGAGCTAACTTTGATAGTAGGGATTACACCTAATAAAGAAATCGAGTGGACTCATGAGTTGGGGTGAGTCCTCCTAATTCTGTAGATCAAGTGTCATGAGAGAGGAGGTGGATGTTTCACCCCTTGTTAGAGCAATCCTGAGAATGTCGAGCATCCCTAAATGAGATAAAGAAGGATGACCTCCTCATGTTTGGTGGATGAAGGTCTAATCGTAATGTACAATAGACTTCTTCATCTTCAATCATATTAAAGAGATATTTAAGTGTTTTCTGTCCTTAAGTCCCCTTATGGGGCAATGAGCATTTGTTGACCTATGCAAGTAATTACTTTAGTCCACTTTTTATAATTGAGCAAAGCTTTCATTCATTATTAGAGAGCTAGTGGGATATCATACTATTAAGCATTGGCTTTGTTAATGGCTACACTTACCTAGAATGATCCCATCAAGTAATTTCCTTATGTGGTTTTTTTACTCATAATTCAAAATCTTTTTTCTCATGTAGGGGTGGCTTCAATAGAAATGATTCCAAGCACTATTGATCTGCAAGTGAATCTTGCTGACCCATAATCCTAAGCTTTTCTTCAGAAGCCATCCTTCTTAAATTTGAAAAGGGCTTGGTTGTGTCCAACTCTTTCATTTGCTAAAATGTCTAGTTTCACCTTAGTGGACTTGAATGAGATGTTAGAAAGTTCTCCTTCTTTAGCTCATCATGAGTGTGGTGAGTCCAAGAAGAACGAGCCCTTCTTATAGAGGGAGGAAATACAACAAAGGAACCTTGACTCCATGCCCTTTCTACAGATTTTGTTGCTTTGAACTTGACGAGAGTGGTGACTGAGGTACAAATAATGATGGTAGCTTTGGAAGTCAAGATGACTTTTTTTGCATCACCAAGAAAAGTTAAGAGAGTTTTTTTTTCACTTTATTGAGGGCACTAATCTTATATTTAACTATCAATTTAGCAAAGGAACACTCACTATTGACTAGATTGTGAAACCCATGGTTATACAATTTAAAAATTGAATGTAATGTAATGAATGGAGATGAGTATTTATAAAGTTTTTTGTTTAAAAAAGAAGATATTTCTACTTTACTCATCTATTTTGATTTATTTTTCAATGTATGTTGGTCTTAATTTCCAGTTTGCTAGGCCTCACTTTATTAGTGAGTGAGCAAACTTACTGTTTTATCATTTTGAGCAATGCTTAAGTTATCATAGAGCTTGGTAATAATTTTTAGGATTTTGCACAGTACATGTTTAATGCAATGCCTATATTTTTTTAAAATTTTAATCTTGCCGATAATTACCTCCATTTCTACTAAGATTAAATTTTTATTTCTATCAATCCAATTGTTATAGTCAATCTAGTTGCTAGCGAGAGACTTTTCCTTTGTAAGAACTTTTCTTTCATTCATTGCAAGTTCATCATGAGGTTTAATCCTCAATCATAGTAATGACACCTCTGAAGAAGGTATCCATCAACGTTTTTGGTGAGCTCCTTGAATGAGTCCTCTATCCTTGATCCCAAGATGGTGTTTATCTTTGATCCCAAGATGGTGTCTACCTTTTTCTTTAGGTGCTACCATTAAAACCTTAATTTCTTGGTGTGAGAGGCTAGAGTAATGAATGACTCAACACTATGAAGAATGGTGAGCTCTATGCTCCCTTTGACCCCTTCAAGCAGTCTTTATATCCAATTGTATGTTGAGTTGCTTGAGATTTTGAATTTTTGGCATAGTGCATGCTCAAGTTTAGCCAAATTTGATGTTGAGCGCTATGACTTTCATCTTGTATCTATGGATAAAAGAAGTTATCGTGGAGCCTAACCCTCTTTTTGCATTTGTGATGAGTGGCAAGAGGATGGGACTGTGTAGTTCTCGATCATCTACTTAGATAGTTGACTTGTTGAATAAAATTAGGAACTAGCATTCTAAGATTTATTTTCATCAAGTGTACTATCAACTGGATAGTGCCCACTATCCTAGTTCTCTTAACTACTTATAAGGTGGTAGCTCTCCCTATTGAATCAAAATTTATCTATGGAGAGATGCATGACCTTACTTTAGGCACTTGGGAAGTAGGGAAAAATTAGGTGGGACAAAGAAAGTAGAAAATAGGAAAAAAAAAGTGCAAGAAAGTATGAGAAATTTTACAACCTCTGAGAATATAAGTACAAGTAAGGAGGTTTGAGTACAAGAATCTCGTCCCTAAAGTAAATATGTTTAAAAGGATTCCCACCCCCTCGAGAATTCTTTTTTTTTTATAAGAAGGGGTGCTACATATAAAAAAATACAAATAAAAATTGCACATCAACTAAGTCTATTACATAAAGGACTCACTAATATCCTTGTGATTTGGTGAGTGGTGCATCAAGTGGTGAGATCTTGTTTGTCACCCATATCGATGGAGTGAGTTGTCTAATGTGAATGCTTAGCTACATGGTCACCCATTTACTAGTGAGTCTTTATATGAGGTGAGTCTTCATGTATGAGGTGATTCATCACATGAAAGGTGAGTCATTCGATGTTGGTTTCTCAATAGGGGTGATCTCTCCTTATGTTCACCTGCTTATAGTGAATCTACCTAGGAAAATGAATTACTTATTCAAATTCCATTCTTTGTGTATGGATTCTCCTATGTTGACTCTTTGTCTCTCATAAACACTCAATAGGTCTACGAGTATTCTACCTATTTATATTTAGCTCTTCAATTCTTCTACTCCTAGAGATGTGTTTACTTCACTTTTGGAGTGAGGTTAATGAACTTTTCCTTGGGCCTTGGATTCATCTAGGCACTATGGTTCTCATAGGATTAGGACACTTCTAGTGTTTAGGTGAACACTAGTCCAAAACGTGGAAGAACTATAAGATCTGGTCATGACTAGACCTTAGCTTATAATAGATATAGCCCACCTACCTTAAACACAATTTACACATATATTAAATCAATCTACCGAACCTAAATCAAATGACCACAAACTAAACCTAAACCATTATCAAATTGTCTTATATTTAATTTGACCCATCATGGTTCAATTTGGCCAAATGGTCAAGTTGACCAAACTTAGCCCTTTTGGGCTTAAGAAGGCTATACCCAAAATCAACTCAATCCAATTGAAATTTGATTCATCCAAACTAATTTGAATCTCAATTAAACTTGATTAAACCTTAACTTCAATCTAATTGAACCAAATCAAGCCAAGTTAGCCTTAGCTCAAGTTGACCCATCGGAACCTTATATGGCCAAAACCCCATCCAACTTGATTAACGCCAAATTGACTTGATCCAAGCCTCATGATCATCTCAAATACCAAAATAAGCATTTATATTCACTCCAACCCATTCAATTCTACTAATTGGTTCAACTAACCCAATTTTAAAGGATTTAAATGAGTCAAAATTTAATCTAACTCAAATTGATTACAACTAAAGCCATCAATCAACTTTAAATTTATCATTGAATTTTTTTTTAATATCTAATTAACTTCAATTGAACCCAATCAAGCCAATTGGCTCACCTAACCTAATTTTACCTAAAGGTCAAATTGATTTAAACTTCAATCCAACCCAAATTGTATCAATCTAATCCACTCAACCTCCTCTAAAATTTTATTGATCACCATTGATAATTTAAAACCAAATGAGCCTAACCAAGCCAATTTAGGATCTTGACCCAAGTTGGCCTAATTGGACCTAAAGGTTCAAATTAGTTTAAGTTTCATTACAATACAAAGTAGTTGCAAATAATACTTCTAATCATTTATAAATTGATTATTGAACGCCTTCACCTTCAATTATCAATATCCAAATCCAACCTATTTAACCAATTTGACCTGAGGGTCAAATTAAGCTAAAACCTATCCTATTCCAAATAAAATCAAATAAAGTCTTCAATCACTCTTAAATGATCAATCAAATATGAATCAATGCCTCACTCAACTCAATTTCATCAATTTGACCAAATTAGTCAACTTAACCCATTTAGCCTAAATGAACTCATATGAGCCAAATCCAAATCCACTTTAAATTGAATCAAACTATTTGCACCAATACATTCTAAATGATCATTAGATCATAATCCAATATCCCTCTTGACTCAATTTGGTCAATTGGTTAACCTTAACTCAAATTGTCCTACATGATTGAGCCAAACCCAACCAAACTTAGCATGACTCATCTTTAGGTCCCCACTGACCTGTCCAAGTGAACCCAACCCTATGGTGAACCCTATTTGGTTCAATCCAAGTAAACCAAAGGTTCTAAATAAGACAAATCCTCATTTGGAATGCCTACTCACTTCCCTACCCATTAACATTCACCTTTAGCTTTCAAACACAAGCCCACTGACCTAACCTAATCCAAAGCTATTGGGTTCAGTCCTGGACCAAGGGGAGGACCTCCTCCCCTTGACTCGCCATTGGTCCACCTACATGTACATGGTAGGCTTCCATGCTCCTCAAGCCACTTAAAGCCATCCACCTCAGTCCCCTACCATCTCCGACCACCTACACTCGTCGGACGGTTGCCAAAAGACTGAACCAATCACATGGTTTGGTTCACTTAGGAAGGGAAGTATACCCCTCTTCTCTCATTCAAACTCAAACACACAACATGATCATTTCGATTCCTCGAAGTTCCACTCTCTCAAAACCTTGATCATCCTTCCAAATTAACTTTTTCCACACTTTCCTCTCACTGTAATGAGTTAAAATGAATCAAGAAGCACTCAATTTGTGCACCAGAAGGCACTCAAAGACCAACTTTAGTGAGCTTCATGGTAGTGCTTGGTCTAGTGGACATCTACTAAGAGGTAGCTTGATCATCTCAGTAGGGCTTCACCTCTTCAAGGTGAAGTTACCTTAGTCGGTGATGGCTTTTGGCAAAGTAATTTTCAGCCAACCTATGATTTTTCTTCCTTTGTGAAGTAAATATGTGTTTTGTGTCAATTCAATCATAAGATCCCTTTTAAATCTTCCCTTGATTGATTTGGAGTCAAATCCAGCATCAAATGAACTATGATAAGCTTGGATCTAGTGATGAAAGGAAAATGGTTTCTATGTCTTTCGCTATGAGTATATGGCAGATCATCAGCCGTCCATTCCATGTGATTAGAACGAATGGTTGTGATTAATTATGTTAGATTTATTTGATTTATTCCATTAAAATCATGAGATTATTCTCGTTGCCCGACCTGTGACCAAATGGCTGAGATAAAAGTGTGTTCGTTGCCACTGAGTCAAGCCTCATCAAACAATTTAAGTAACTAATCCCATGGTGCCACATGGAAAGCACTACTACATCAACGTCCATGTGGTGCCAACTATGTAAATTGGTTAATTAGGGATTAAAATATGTTTTTTATCCAAAATTTTAAAAAAATCATAAGTAATTGTAGAAAAAAAATACAAATAAAAGCTTGGATAGAGAAGAATTAGGTAAAATAAAATCCTCAAATTTTGCCAAAATGAATATTGATTAATTAAAGTTTGAAATTTCACTTAAATATCCTAATTAAGCCCTAATCACTTAGCTAATTGGCTAGGATTTAATGTGATAAATCCTTGGGATGACCTCTACCTCCCATATTTTTTTCAAGTTAATTTGCTAAGCGATTTTGGACATCTAGTTTTTTAAATCATAATTAGTCATTTTATGCATTTAATAATTATTTAAATTTAAGAAAATTATGAAATTAATCATTAAAATAGTAAGGATGGCCAAAGAAATTAATGAAGTCCTTTGAATCCAATTATTCCTAAAGTCACCTTAATAAGCCATTAATAAATTAATTAAATCAATAAATAACTCAAAATTTAAAAAATTAATGATATGTAACATAGATCATTAACAAATTTGATTAAGCTCTCTTTTGCTTAATTAGCAAAGAGCTTTCTAATCAAATCAAAATCCCTATTTAGTTTAGGATATTTTTTAGAGTAATTAATGATTATGGGTTTCTCTTAATTATTTAATTAATCTTTAATTATAAGCCTAACTGCAAATAGATGATTTTAGTACATATTTATTTTAGGCTTATGAATATTCATTAACTTTGTCATCATTTTTAGGCTTATATTCAAGGTATAATTAAATTTATAGGTCTCTTTGGGGCTTAATTCAACTAAGAGCCTAATTAACCTTAATTAAATCATAAAATTCATCTAAAATAACCTTAAACCACGAAATGAATAGAGATGGGCATGGTTGAATTTTATTATTTCATCTTCTCTTTAGGGTTGAATAATTCAAATCCTAACATTAAATCTTAAATAATTTGATTTAACTTAAGAAGTATTTATTTAGTATGAATGTCCTTAGGTTTTAATGAAGCCAAATAAATCATTTGACAAATGTTGGATTACTTTGCTTTAATAATTTATGAATTTACATTCCATTTGCATCATACATTCATGTTTTAAATAAAAATTGAAATGTGGCATTTAATTGCATGATTATGGACTAAATAGTATGGTTATTTTAATAATAAATCTCAAATTTCTTTCTTAAATAATTATGATATAGTTATGAATTTGATGTTTGTTAAATCAACTATGACAAAATCCAAACCTAATTCTTAGGTATATGAGATTTATGGTAAGTGGTATATTATGGCTACATTGTTATCCTTTATAATAAAAATAATTTAGTACTTTTTCTTAATCTTATCCTTATACCTATATATTTATATGGGTATATGAATCAACAAGTATATAGTTTGGACATCCCAGGAGTACGATGACTTTAAGAAGTCCCAACAGAGTTTCTGATTACCTCACTTCCCTGGTTCAACAATGGCACCTACTTGTAAAGATTCGATATACATGTGTATGTATATATGTGTATATAGCATAATTAGGTTAAGTTCTCTTCTTTAAAAATACATGCATCATATAGTAAAATAATATGTGTGCAGGTTTATTCATGCATCAAGTGCATATCGATTAAAATGTGACATATGTATTTATTAAATTAAATCAAGAATAAAAAATAATAAATAATAATAATAAGTATTAATGGGTAATGAAATAAATCTAGGAAGACATTGTTGACCTAATTGTAATTTGGCTCCATTAATTCTAAGATGCCTTTCATATTTAAATAAAAATTTTTGAAGTCAGACCCAAACATAGGTCTTAATTAAGTTCATGAATTCTTCATTAAGAAAAGCAAAAATTACTAAATTCATCTCTTAGAATTAACCTAAGGATAGGGATTGAGGGAGGTTCATCATGTATTAAGAATTTTTTCATTGCCAAAGAAAACACAATTGAAGTCTCTTATAAGAACCCAATGGGATTCATAGATGAAGCAATTTCTCAAATAGAATGTCAAAGATTACGTTTGTCATGTACATCATTATGTGCATAAAAATAGATGAGAAAAAAAAGGTATTTGAGCTATTTTGAGTGATTTCGCATGTATGAGCTGTGAAGTCTTAAGGATAGGTTGAAAGAGACAAGGGTAGTATTGACCTCACTTTTGGAGTGAGGACTTATCCTTCCTTAGACTTGAAAATCTTCTATGCACTTGGATTTCCCTAATCATAAGACACTTCAAGTGATGAAGGGAACACTAAACCCAAGCCTAGAGACTTAGGAAGGTATACATTAATCTTAGGTTATACCCTAGGGCAAATAGGCTATATATATCCTATGGTCTAAATTAGGACCCATTCTTGTCCACTCATCCAAAACTAATCTCAATTTAATTCTATTTTATATCCAAGCTCCAAGCCAAATTAACTTAACCCTTAACTAAATCAATTCTATAATCATCCCAAGATCCTATGACTCAAGCTCATTCAATTAATCCCAATCCAATTGAATTTCTTAAAAGCACTCCAACCATTTAGTACTCTATTTCAAACACTCCCGAGACATACAATCAAACTAATTAAACCAAATGAATCCAATTAACCCAAGTTGGCCCGTTTGATCCAAAAGGTCCAAATGAGTCAAAATCCAATCAAACCCAAATCAATTACAATCAAAGCCATCAATCAACCCTAAGTCCATCATTAAACCTTTCTCAACACTCAATTCAATCTAATTCAAACCAATCAACCCATTTGGTCCACTTGATTAGAAGTGGCTAAATGACTAATTTGATTCAAACTTCAATCCAACCCAAATTGAATTGAATAAACCCATCCAATCTCCTCTATAATGATTGTTGATCATCCTTGATTATCCAATTACAGTCAATTGGGTCAAACCAAACTAATTCGATCACTTGATCCAAGTTGAACCAATTAACCCATATGAGCCAAAATGAACCAAAACTCATTCCAACCTCAATTGATTAAAATTAATGATTCCCATTAATCATAAATTAGACATTGAACATGGCTCAACTACTAATTGAACCAAGCCAAGCCAACTTGGGCTCTTGACCCAATTTGACCTAAAGGGCCAAATTGGGCCAAATCAAATCCTAAATAAAATTGATTGAAACCAAGGCCTCTAATAATCACAAATTTATTATTGAACATGATCCAATATTCAATTGAACTCAATTTGATCAAACCAACCTAATTGACCCACTAGCCAAATTTGACCTAAAGGGTCAAATTGAACTAAATCATTCCCTAATCCAAATTAGTTCAAACTACCACCTACAATCATTCTTAAATGATCAATTGAACCTAAACCAACCCTCCACCCTAGCCAATTTGGCCAATTTGACCAAATTGATCAACTTAGCCCATTTGACCCATATGAACCCAAGTGAACCAAATCAAATACACTTCAAATTAAACCAAACCAATGGCACAACTACATTCCAAATCATCATTTGAACACATAAAACCCTTGGTTTGATCCAATTTGACCAATTGGTCAACCTAATCCAATTGAACCTCATTTAATCCATATGGGTCAAATTGAGCCAAACCCATTCAAACCAAGTCCAAACTCAACCAAACTTGGCATGACTCATCCTTGGGTCACCATGGGTAGCCCACAACCCATGGTGAATCTAGTTTGGGTCAAAACCTATGAACCAACCCACCTAAATGAGACAAAATTCTCATTTGGATGGACTCGCCTACTCACCAAGCCATGGCAGCCAACTTTAGCCATTCTTGGGCACTTAAACCACTGACCCAATCTAACCCAAGGCTATTAGGTTCAGCTTTGGGTCATAAGAGGGTGAACTTACCTAAGGAACCCCATTGGTACACTTAGAGGAGCAGGTACACCTGATGCCACTCCCTCAGCTTCTCCAGCTTCTCCACCTGAGTAGTCCACTGCCATCTTCGGCCCCCTACCCCGGCCGGATGATTGCTAAAGGCTGAGACAATCTCAGTGCTTCACTTAGGGATGAGAGTATACTTCTCCCCATCCATTCAAACTTCTCATAGAGCTACCTTAGGGTATTCCGAGTAGTCCCAGAGCTTCTCTCGATCCCCTAGTGCACCTCATCATCGGTGAGACCAACCTCCATGCAAAATTGAGAGCCCCATCCATCCAACCTCACCTAAACATGACTAAACTCAAATTAACTCTTCCCACACCTTCACCAGGCTCCAACAAGTCAAAATGAATCGATCTCTGATCAATTTGATCAGTGGAAGGCACTTCAAGACCAACTCTGGTGATCTTAGTGGAGGCGCTTGGTCGACAGAGACATCGGTGGGGAGGCAGCTCGAGATCTTCTCAACAGGACTTCATCTCTTCAAGACAAAGCTACCTCAATCGACAGACTGCTAGTCTCTAGCTCCAAGGTAAACTCCAAAACCATAGAAAATCCCCTAGGTGTTGGTCTTTTGTAAAGAAATTTTTTATTACAGGCAATTTCCACCTTAGGATCTCCTTAGATCTTCTCCCCACACGTTTTGGAGTTGATCCCAATGTTTTATGAGCTCGAATCAAGTAATGAAAGGCAGACGGTGTCTGTCTTCCAGCGCTTAGGGGACGACAAATCATCAGCCATCCATTTCACATGATTAGAATGGATAGCCATGATTTAATCGGCTAGAAATTTTGATTTAATCCAATAGGAATCATGAGATTAATTTGTGCCATCCTATCCATGATCAGACGGTGAGGACGAAATTGCGTCCGCCACTGACTCAACTGCCACAGAGAACATTTTAAATAGCCTATCCTATGACACCATGTGAAAGTGCTTCCATGTTAGCTCCTACGTGGCACTAATGGGTTTAGGAATTAATTAGGTGATTAAAATGTAATTAAATGGCCAGAAGTTCAAAAATGCATAAGTAATTGTAAACAAATTTAAAAAAAATAAATAAACCCATTTTGGAAAGGGTAAACAGAGGAAAATTTAATAAAAATAAAATTTCTAAGGTTTGACTAATGAATAGTGCTTAATTAGTGTTTGAAGTTTAGGCTAATTGCCCTAATTAAGGCTTAATTACTTGGCCAATTAATCTCAAATTGGATAGGTTGATTCTATGAGATGTCCTCTACCTCTAAAAATTTTCTTGGGATTTATTGGCCATGTAATTTGGAGAATTTGAAATCCTAATCCTAATTACCCTCTTTAATCAATTTAATAATTCTTAAAAATGCTAAACAACAAATTTAAATAATTAATGTTGGTTAATCACTGTTAGTTGTGGGAATGATGAGATAAAATGATTAGAGCCTCTCCCCTAGTTATTTTCCTAAGTGTATTTTCATGGGAGGGTTAATTAATACATGTGTTAATTAAGACCTAACTAATTAAATTAATTGTAAAATTAAATAAAATTAAAATGGTAATTATTTTAGATAATTAAAATTGAATTCATGGGTTCCTCTTTATGTGTTTAATAACATAAAGAACCTTAAGAAAATTATGGTTAATGCATGGGTATGGGGTAAACCATATAAGTACTTAAATAGATTCTTATTTAATCTAATTAACCTTTAAGTATGAGCCTTATTATATTAGGTCTTATTAAGTGCATTGCAAATTTTAATTACTCATTAGCATATCATTAGAGGTTCATGGTTAAATTATCAATTAAATTAAAGAGACTTAGGAAAGGGAAATTAAATTAATTACTTAATGATTTGGACTTAATTAATCCATAAAATTTACTTAATTCTCTTAAATACATTAAGCTACTGACATGGAATGGGGCAAAACAACAAATATTATTTCTCCTCTTTAAGATTTAATAATTCAAATCCAAAATTAAATTTCATAATAACTTTGGTTAATTTTAAATGACTTTATTTAACTTGATTGCTCTTAGGAATTAATGTGATTGAATGTATTATATGGCAATGTTTAATTATTTCTTTTCAATCATTATAAGTTGTATGTCATTTAATATCATGCATTTATATTTTCAAATAAAAGAATCAAATGAACATGGATATATATGTGTAAGTTGCATGTGTTGACTTAATCCTATTATATGGCATGGCTATTATTACTATAAATCACAAATTATTTTCAAAGCTAATAATGAAGATTTAAATTAATGTTGGCTATGAATATCATAAGTGATTTACTTTTGCTTATAGCTTAAACGTGTTAAAGGATTGTTCTATTTTCATGATTCATTTGAATGTTTACATATGTCTCAATATTAGTAAGTATATACTCTCGACATCCTTGGAATACGAGGCTTTAAGTAACCCCAAGGAGGTCTTATATTACCTCACTTCCCTGGTTTAGCAATGGCAGGTACTTACTTAATTTCATTCATATGTTTACATACATTAGAATTTGGATAGAGCTTTACTTTACATTAATAAATAAATTTGCTAATATATAATCTTTTGCATGATTTTCATTCTTATGTTTATGTGTACATTTATATGTATTTAAGATAGCAAGTATATAATCTAGACATCCTAGGAATATTAGGCTTTAAGTAGCCCCAAGGAGGTCTTAGATTAC
Organism: Cymbidium sinense; assembly: GCA_021442155.1. Lineage (NCBI taxonomy): Eukaryota > Viridiplantae > Streptophyta > Magnoliopsida > Asparagales > Orchidaceae > Cymbidium > Cymbidium sinense. The sequence continues at coordinate 33,760,554 of CM038229.1, forward strand.
CTCACTTCCCTGGTTTAATAATAGCATGTACTTGCTTAAATCTTTAATACATGTGTATGTATACTTAGCTAAGGAATGGAATCTATCTTTTCTACCAAAATATATGCATTAGCAATCATTCAAGTGTGCCAAAAATATATTGCATGTATAGGTATGTTAGGTTCAAAATCATATGCATGTTATTGATGATGAAAATGAATGTTGTAACATTATCCTCGTGATTGTAATTCAATTTCATTAATCTTAAGATTCTTTTCATGTTTGAATTGGATTCTTAAGATTAACCCAAATTTAAGATTAATAAAATATTTAATAAATCATTCACTAAAAGAAACAAAACTATAACAACATTCTTTATAAAATAACTTAGGATAGGGATGAGTGGGGTTAAACTCCTTTCCTCTCTTTTACAATAATTATATGTTAAATAAGTATTGATTGAAACAAATGAAAATACAAATTACAATTCACCAATCCTTTTAATAACTTGAAATGAAACCACCCTTCATGTTTAACTTAAATAATTTCAAACTTAGATTATCATAATCCTAAACCCTAGTTAAGACATACCACACCAAGCCTTAGCACACACATTCGAATTCTAAGTCACCACTTCTAGCTCTAAGTTAGGATGGTGTAGGTTATGATGTTGTGTTTTTTTTTTTTGATGTAATATTTTAGACTAGTTGTTAGGATTGTTTATGAGTAGACTAGATGTTAGGCCATTATTAACCTAATGATGCTTTATGGGGATTATGCTAAAGGGGCCGCTAAAATAATAAGTAAATGTAAATGTTTTTATTTGTAGGTTGTTTATGCCCCTTTACATAATCCACGTCAGGATAGGTGGGCTTGGTTACCCATGTGCAGGGTGGTAAGTATAAATGTATGGATCATAACTACTTGGTGTGTATGGATTTTAACTAACATCTATTTTGCAGGTGTAGTTAGATTTCATTTTCCATAAATGTGTAATCGTGTAATAGGAATTAGGATTAGTGCTATGGGATTTAGGATGAGTAGTGGCTAGAAGGAAAAGACCTGGGAGGCCCTGTGAAACTTGAAGCAAAGCCAAATCAATATGGAGGAAGGAAAAGATGAAGAATAAAGACCCCCATAACACTTATTTTAATTTTAATTATAATATTCTTTTGTAATCCATGTTGTATAAGGGTAGAGCTTGCAAATTCTTTTATTTTCTAGGGTGTATAGCGGTACTCGGCCGCACCGACCTTTTATCTTTCACAAAGTTCATAAATGTTTGATTGTTGTGTTTATCTTGTGCAATTGAAATTGCATGTTCTTCATAGGTTTTTTAAAGTTGGATGATTGAATGTGTGGCCTGGATACAGTAGGCTCTTTAGGATAAAATTAATTTTTCTACCCCTACTAAACAACTCATAACTAAATTCTAAAATAATTCATAACCTCACTTTAAAGCCTAGGTTATAATCAAGATAATTAAAAGATTTAGTAACCCCTTAGCTGAATGTTGAATATTCTAACATCATGCTCATCTTGTTTCACTCTTGAATAGGGAGGGTCTCCACTCTTGCACGATAAGGGAATGTTTGACCTATGAGGGCATCCCTTACAGTGGAGAACACCTCCTCTTGTTGATTTTGCCAATAACCATATTTTATCTTGCATTTAGGCATAATTGTCCTAAGCCTTTCTCCAAATGAATGTGTCAAAATGATATAAAGAATTGTAAAATTTTTGCATTTATTCTAAGTCTTCATATCAGTCATGATCTAGTCTCTTAAGGAGTGAGTTTAGGACTATAGTATCCTTCTTAATTAAATAGTAGCCTAGCTATCTTACACTTATCCTTCTTAATTAAAATTTTTGCTTGGTTTTAAAGTGTAGGAAGTGTTAGATGGCAGCTACTATAGGCAGTTGTAAGTCCAGAAGAGTTGGGATAAGTTTATCCTCTCTTGTGGAGGTAAACCATTATGTCCCATTTTTCATTTTGATTTATGTCATGCTTCTAGCTTGTACTAAAGCATCCTAGATTTAGGATCTGAGGCAACTTGTTTCCACCAGGCTATAAGTATAAGTCCTCACCTCTTAGATATTTCCACAATCTTGTGTTGATGGACTAAAGCCCTAGTATTCTAATAAAATTACAACCCAAATGAAAATAAACTATCTTTCTCAAACATATAAAATCTCACCATAAGATAGACTCGAGTGCTTACTATGCTTCTTAGTATCATGAGTACTCCCTATTTATCTTTCTTTGAATCCAAAAATAAGTCATTCTGCTTGAACTCTCCCATTTGATTTCCAACTAACCAAATCCTTTGATAATCTAACCTTGAAGTCTTTGGAGATATTTATTAACTACTTTAATCAAGAGTGTTCTTAGAAAATTCCCATTAACTAAGGTGTAATTTACTATTGAAGCTTGTTTCCATAAGGAATTAAAGAATCTGAGATAAAATAAATGATGTTTTACTTTTCCATGTAAAGTAGGGGAAAGATCTCTGGTATATACGAAGACCATCTGCCTTAGGAGTCCTTATTATGTGATTAGGTCCATTATAGAGTTATGTCTTCCATCTTTCAAAATGGTACATCATACCTTAATGTTGTACCTAATCATTTCAATAAGTATCCATAGACTCCAAATTAAAACACCATAGGGAGCATTCCATTTAATGTAAATGTGACCACCTAATTAACATTCAAAATTATTGGAAGTAACCTCATTATGGAGAAGGTTGAGATTATTGAGTGAATAAAGGTCATGATAATCTGAATTCAATTTGGCCTCTAAAAGACTTGACTTGAAAGTCCTTCATAATTCTCTGGCAATTATTAATAATGTCCCTTGCCAATAGTACATGAACATTCCATACTTTTATGATTGAGAATCACATAAAGTGGAGAAGGAATTGGATAGCTTCTTTTTCTTTTTTCTAATCATTGGTTTTTTAAAATAAAGTGGTTTGGCCATTTGGGGATTTGGAGTTATCATGGTCAGTTGTTCCTTTCCCAAGGGTTTTGGGAATGTTATCTTGACTCTTAAGGGAGTGATAATGGATGGAGAAATCACTGCATAATATGTAGTTATACTATAGGTTGTTGTGATGTTATGCAGTGGTTATGATTAAGATAGGGAGGAATAGGGATTGATGGAAGAGTTGGTGGGCTAGTTTGTGGGCTTTTCGTCTAGAGGTGGGGATTAGATTGGTAGTTAGTTGAGGTCATTAATGGTGAGGGGAGTTGGAGGGGAAAAGGAGAGGGGTATTGGGCAATTTCGTGATGCCTTAAAGAGGTCGAACTAAGAAGGCAATATTCTGATTAAGTATGTGGGAGATTCATTTGAGGAGGAGTTAAAAATAGGTCTTTTATGAAATTGGGAGCCACAAGCAAGGAGTCTACTTCTACTTCGTCCCTTAAGAGATTGCAACTTCATAAGATTTAAGGGGAAAGTTGCATCATCACGAGAAAATGTGTTGCACAAGCAGGAAGCATGGGGTTTCCATTCATAAATAATGTCTTGTTGGAATTTCAACATATTTAGGTTAATTGAAACACAAATAGGAAGAGACGAAGAAGGATGGGCTAGACACATACACTTGTAAATGTGATCCTTAATTTTGATGTTGTTAGGTTATTGATGGCCAAGAGGACACCCACCATACTAACTATCTTGGAGAAACCATTTTCATTCCAGGAGCAAAGTAAAAAAGTTCATCAATTTGATTCAAATGGGATTTCAAAGAAGTTTTCTTAAGTAGGTTTAAAGTTCAAGGATTATTTTTCTAAAATAAATGGTCTCCCATTTAGAAAGCAAGATAAGTTATATAATATGAGATCAAGCTTAACAAGAAAATTTGAATAGAAAAAAAAGATCTCCCTCAAGCTTGAAGAGTTCTAAATTATATTTAAATTTCTATTTCTTTTTGATAGCCACAAGAAAAGATCCATAGAAAGGATGTTTCCCAATTATATTCTTAAAAGAGAAAAATACCATTCCATTTTACCAGCATTAAGTTCTTCCTCCAAAAAAATTGTTTTTCTAATTCACATGATATGAATAAGAGGACAAAGGTCTTGCTCTTTTCAATTTGGTATATGAGAAAATCTTTCCAATTGCATGGCCTAGGAGGGGTGGTAAAATGAGGAAGAGAAGGATTAAGGTTATGTATTGGAGGTGCAGCCCATAGGATCAAACTTGAGGGTAGATCATGGAAAAGAGATGAAAAATTATTGGTGTAATTTTGGTCTTCATTCATGGTTGATAGAACCCAAGGTTGTCGGATTTATGATATCATAAGGGATGTCGATAAAACATTGGACCACTAGTGCTAAGCTGAAGGCCAAAGAAAGATGTTAAGGGGAAAGGCAATAGGGTAAATAAGATGAGTGGGGGGTACCTTGATGGAGATTGATCAAATCTAGAAGCCAACACTTAAAGTCACAAAGAATAAAGTATTGCCCTAAACCCTAAATGTCTCAACACTAATGTTAAGTTTCTTGACCCACTGCACTTTAAACCTGCATAGTGTTCATTCATCATATTGCCACATCATCTTTGATTTGACTTGTTCTTTTGGAGTTTTCCTTGTGTTGTAGGCTATAAAAGGAATCTTGACCTTAAAGTTAGTTTTCATTTATACGATCTTCTTAGGATTCATCTCACCTTTTCATGCCAAGGTTTTTTTTTTATAAAGCAAGATTTTATCATGGACTTTGGAGGGCATCATGGCAATATAGATCCTATCAAGTGTTGGCCTATCTTATAGAAGAAGAATAAAGAGACCAAGAAGGTTCTTTGAGAGACCATTGTAGTACACTCCTAATGAAGCAAGTTTTCTTGAACTAATTATAAGTGAAGCTACTTTCTTTACCAATGACCTACGAGAAGAGGTAAGTGTTTAGGGGAGTGTTGTTGTATAATTGGAGAATTCTTTTTTCTAAAAGAGAATTGAGATGGCAGTACTCTAGATGAAGGAAATAATATTCTTCATATTTAGTGGAGGAAAGTCTTGATAAGAAGATTGGTAAGAATTCCCTTTTTCACATTGGCAACCAAAGACTATCTCAATGTGATAGGAATATCTACTTTTAGTTGCTTCATTATTTCTTATTTAGTCTTATATTATATAGTTATTATTACAGCTAAGTGTATTGAGAGTTTGTGAATATGTAGAAGGGAACATTGTCTAGTCACCGACTCCTGGTCGCTCCTTTGGAACTTCTAGGTAGTTAGAGGTAATTCATCTTGGGTGGTACTTCATTATCATCCGAGTGATGAAAAAGTTTATTTGATACAATAGTGTCTTCTTGTCAAGGGGAAACTTAGTGGAAGAAGTTCCTATTGTTGCTAATCTCCTAGTAGCTCCACTGAGTGGTGACTTGATGGTTTTGAGTTTTTCTTTGAGACTAGATTTTTTTTCTAATAAAGAAGGATGGCCAGTTTTCTTTGTCAATTTAACATGAGAGTGGCAAATCTTATTTTCTAAGAGAAGGTTGCTAGAGAGCCTAAGCCATTTATTCCTTCTATCTATTTTATTTTATTATAGGGGAGGGTAACTCTCCTTGAAGAAAACACAAACTCAGTAGAACAGATGGTTGCTAAGTATCTGAAGAAATTTGAGACTATGGAGGAAGAGTCACAAATGATGTTATAGGTTATGGAAACTAAATTGTTGTGGAAGCTAGCATTCGTGAAAGCCAAGTTAACCTAGTTTCATCTTTATGTTGAATCGAGCAAGTCTTCTCTTTTCATCATGGGTTCCAATTTCATGCTTGATTATTTGTTTAATAATGAAGAACTTGCCACCAAGTGTCACTCAAATCTAGTATTTAGGCAATTTAAGAAATAATATAAGAAAATATGCTAGGGTGAGTGTATGTTAAAAGAATATTCTCCTTAATAAAAGATATATTTAATTTTACTTGCCATCCCTTCATGCTGAATTCGTTTCATTCATTGATTGGTTATGAGTTTGCTTTAATAATTTTTATCTTAACATTTGCCACTAGAGATTTTCATGAGATTCGATAATGATTTCTTCATTAAATGCTTGATATGACATTAGAGTTTCTAAGATTTTCTTATCGTGCTTATAAATTCTCTTGGCCATAGTTTGGTAAGTTTTTATTACAATCCTTCTTTAGTTTTTAGAGTAAGTGACTTTCTTCTTGTGCAAGTTTTTTTTTCCATTCTTTCCAGTCCTTTCATTTCTCAGTGAGTTCTCCTACGATTATGATTATAGTGAATTTAAAGAAGGCATCTACTAACTTTATGATGAATGTGGTGAATGAACTTTTCATCTTCAATGGATATTGATATCAAAGGTTTAACTTCTTAAATAGTGTCTCTAACAAGGATGAGCTAATAAATACTTTGAAGGCAGATGAATTATATATTCCATTTGACCTCTTCTAGTTCAACCTTTAATTCTTTCTCTATGTCGAGTGGGTAAAATTTTGAATTCTTATGATGCACTTAAGTGCTATAAAACTCCATAGTGAGTGTCATGGCCTTTATTCTATTTTTAAGGTATGAAATATTGGTATGAAGCTTAACTCTTTTTTACCTTGTCTTCTTGGTTAATGGTCATTAAGATAAGATTGTCCAGTTTTCAACAATTTGCTTGTAGATAGCTTGTTTCTTGAACAAGGTGAATTGACATTCCAAACTTTACTTTGTCAAGTCCTTGCTTGAGTGGATAGTGTCAACTACATGCATTTCCTTCATTACCAACAAAGTGGTGGTATTCAAGCAGAATGCTAATGGCAAAGGCTTTGGGAAAGTTATAGTGCAAGATGCTCAACATTAAAAACTATCATCAATTCAGAAAAATTCACTAGCACATCTTTAGTAAGTACTTTTCATTATATAGATTTATTATTTATTAGGCATTTATGTTTTAATGATCCACTCGCCTATTTCAGAGGATGATGTCTCAACTCCTTTTCCAACCAATCTTGAAGTAGTCAACTTTCTTGGTTAGTTTGAGGAAAAAGAGGAAGAGGAGGGCAAGTATTATACCTACTGAGGCCGTCCCTGAGAAGTTTATCGAAGAGGTTGAGCCAAATCAGACTCCTAAGAATTCCAAGAATAGGCTTACAAGTTTTATTCCCATTATTTCTCACCAAGAAAGAAGTGCAATAAGGGAAAGGAATAAAAAAAACTCACCACCTTTATCCCAAATATAATTATTCTTTCAATGTGGTTGGTCTAATTAATGAAACATTTAAGGTAAGAAAACTAATTATTTTTTTATAATTTAGATACCCTTCTTGAAGAACTACTTGCATGGCAACTCCGTTATAACACTATGACTGTAGAAATGATAGCATACCATTCGGTTAAGAGCTTGACAAGGAGTTCAAGTTTACAATCAAGCTTTTACACCCACCAAGTCAAAATGAATCTCAATGACTAACTAAAAATGGAATGCCAAGTCTAAGTTGAATTTTCTATGAGAGGAGGCAAAGCCATAAGAGGAGGCGATGGTTTGAGAAGTTTAAGAACTAACTTGCCTCTCTCAGTGAAATAAAGAGTTGGAGATAGAACTTTCTCATCTCATTGAGGAGTTCCAGAAGAAAGAGATCAGGTTTTCTTGTTTTCTTGGCTTTGACGAGTATAAAGGTTTGTTGAAATAAAAGTTCAAAGAAGGCATCAAGTTTGTCATCACTAAGTTAATGAATCATGGCTTATTATTCTTGATGGATATTTGTATAAAAGTATGAGATTATGTATTCCTAAAACATCCCTAAAGGCATTCCTTATCTTTAAATTATACTAAATAGGTATATCAGAATATTTTGATAAATTAAAGACCCAAACACTAGTTGAGTGAGGGCTTCACTAGTCATCCCTACAAAATAATGTTGAACATATCATAACCTAATGTTACATTTGTCATCAAGCTAAAACTATTATTATTACACTTCATTAACTATTTCTTCTAGATAATGGGAAGACCTATCCATAGATTTCATATTAGGTTTACCAAGAATGCCTAATGGATATGATAATTGTAACTCATACTAGGCAGTGGGGGTTGACATGAATATGATTTCTATTTATAATGAAATAAGGTGGAAGGAAACCAAGCAATGCTCTAATAAGATAGTTCTCTGATTATATTACTGGAGCTAACCTTTATGATTTGGGTGTTTAAGATGTTCATTCACATGGAACAGAGGCAGAACATATAAAAAGTTGGATAGGATACTTGCCAATGATAATTGGTTGAACTACTTCCATTGTTCCTATTTTAAGCATTTGAGTAGAACTACTTTAGATCAAAATCCCCTATTGCTTACAATTTTTATGCCAGTCAAGCCAAAGAATTCATCCTTCAGAATCCTTAACATATGGATTCATCACCCAAATTACTTAGAGTGGATTAAAGGATCTTGGAAGGTAGAAAACTACCCCGATGCTTGGACTAAACTTTGGAAGCTTAATAAGAATATGCTAATACTTTCAAAAAATGGAATTATAAGTTTTTGGGAATAAGGCAGAAAAAATGAGTCTATACACTTAGGCAAGAAGCTTGCACTAACCTGGATGAAACCAAGATGCAAGAATTGCATGATGTCTTATCAACATGGAGGAAGGGTTCTTCAAATAGAAGCTATCATGACTAATTTTGTGGAAGAAAGTAGAATACTTGTTTCTTCCAAGCTTGCATAAAAAAGAAAGGAAAGTGAAAGCTAACCACAAAGATTAAGATTAGCTCTAACTTATGGATAACCAACAAGGATGAGATTACAATAGATAGCCTTGATTACTTCATGATTATATTTCATCCATCCTCCATACAAAATAGTCTATTCAATGAGGATCTTTGTAGGGAAGAGAGATAGCACACAAGTGGCCTTAATTTAATAGTAGAACTTGAAGAATCTGATATCAAAGTAGCTATATACTCATTGAATGGTTTTAAAGCGATAAGACTTGATGGTTTCACTGCCATTTTCTATCAAAAGCACTTGGGTGGTCATAAAAAAGGACATAATTGTAACCATAAAAGCATTTTTTTTTAGATAAGGAAATGCATAGCTACTATAAGACTTTGACAATCACTCTCATTCTAAAGAATAAGGATGCCTTCTGCTAGGAAAACTTAAGGTCGATCTCTCTATCTACTATATTAGGCAAAGTTACTAGTAAAATAATCTCTTCAAGAATCCAACCTATCTCCATCACCTAATCAGTGCAAATCAATCTTCTTTTGTCAAAGTTAGGAATAGAATAAATAATATTCTACGTGCTCAAGAACTAGTGCTAGATTTAAACAAAAACATAAGGGGACAAAATGTGGTGATCAAATTGGAAATAAATAAACCACTTGATTGATACAATCCATTGGGATTTCATTCACAGGATGCTCCAAACTAAAGGATTCGATTCAGATTTTTGCACAATGATCATGGCACTTCTAAACAATAATAAGTACTCAATTCTACTAAATGGTGAACCACATGGCTTTCTTCAAACCCATAGAGGACTTAAACAAGGTGACCCTCTTTCTCCATCCTTATGTTTCTTTGCTTTTGATTACTTTTCCAAATTATTGAACTAAGCATATAAGAAAGACAACTGAATTAACTATAAGGCTAAAGGCAAAGCCATTATCTCTGACTTCACTTTTGACGATAATGTCCTTTTTTTGCAATGTTAGTAAGACATCTATTAGAAAGGTTATGAATATCATTACTAAGTTTGAGAAAGTATATGGCCTTAGATTCAACAAAACAAATGCAAACTCATTCACAACAAGCATTATGATTCTATAGGGTCAAGTGGATGAAGCAGTTTACTGGTTTCTCAAAGGGACAACTTTCTCTTAAATACTAGGGTGCTTACATTCATAATGGAAAGCTTAAGGAAATCTTATTTGATGACATTATAAGTAATATCCAACTCCAGATGAACTCATTGGGCAATTCCTTATTTTTCTTTGGAGGTAAGATTACACTCATCAAAAGTATCTTAAATTCAATTCCCCATTATATTATTCAAGCCTTTAATATGCCTTTGAGTGTGAAACTTAGAATTGAAAGACTTTTAATAAGTTCTTATGGAGTGACAACAATAAATCAATTCACCAGACTAGCTGAAAAAAGATGTGCAAGCCGAAAGAACAAGGTGGAATCGGAATAAGATATCTTCAAGATTCTAGCAAAATCAATATGATAAAAAAATTGAATTAGATTTAAAGTAAATAACTCTCTTTGGGCGTCCTATCTTCATGATAAATACTACAACAAGTAGTACCCAACCTTTATCAATCTGAACAGTAAGGATTTCAATTTCTAGAATAGTTTGTTATTGTACAGATAGGAAGCTTAGGATCTTATTTAATGGGATGTAGGGGAAGCAAAGATTAACTTTTGGTTGGAACATTGGCTATCTAATATACATCTAAAAGATATTGGAATAGGTTGTGATTACATTATAGATTTTTGGACACATAATGGTTGGAATATTTATAAACTATAGGATAAGGTGCCTGGAGATATAATCAATGATTTCATCAAGACTCCAATCAATACTCAATAAAAGGATCAACTCATTATCAAGAATACCAAAATCACTCATTCCATTTCCTAAATAATTGTGTATATTTTAGATGGAAATAATCAAAATACTCATCAGGGGAAACTTATTGGATTAAATTCTTGAGATTAACTATTTCCTTTTTCTATTATAGAAATTTTGACAAGTTAATCCCCACATAAGACATTTTAAAGCTAGAAGGTATAAGAATTGCATCTAAATTTTGTTTATGTGGGAAGGATGAGAAAATCTTAATGCACATTCTCATTAGAAACTATCTTATCATTAAAATCTAAAAGGTGCTAAAGGAGCTCCTGAAACTAAATGTGAGAGAAGGATTGAACAATTTAGATGATTGTAGCTCATGGTGGAAATAGCACCACTCTAATGGCACATTTGTTCAATAATAATCTTTCATTCCCCTCATCACTTATAGGTTCAATTGGTTCGAAAGAAATGCAGCAAAACATGATTACTAAGGGAATTTTAATTGAAATATCACATAGATCATAAAAGTACTTATTTATGTAATCAAATTCATCATCATTAGGGATAAATATATTACTTTGAAAGAAAATTATATTACCCTATAATTGATTCAATTATTTAAGAAGGACTCATAAGGCTGATGGGTCTTCGATATACTAGAGATTTTTCTCCTGAACTACATGGAGAGGTAGAACAATATTTATTTTATTGCAAGGTTCACAATTTCCTATAAGGGCAAGCCCCTATAGTTAATTTCATCCTTGGAATGAAGGATCTCTTCCTAAGAATACTCTTGATTAAGGAAATAGACTTTTATTTTTATGGATTTCAAAGCTTGTTGGTGATTTAGAAATTCAATAGGGATTTTTCAAAGTGGAAAAGTTCTTTTCAGTAGCCAATTGGAATTAAGTAGGAAATGCTTATCAATATTAGGATGCCTAGTAAGCATTTCAACTAACATACCATTGGACTTTATAATTTTAAGTTTAAAATGATTAGAATTTAAATTGATATTTTATTAGAAATCTAGGACGTAGATTTTAGCAAAACATGCCTAATAGTTGAAGACTTGCTCCAAAAGGATGCTTCAGATCCTTCATCTATAAATGCATCTAACATAAGTCAGAGGCTTGACCTAATGTAAATTTTCTAGTAATTATCAATTCTTTTCCTACCAGAGGAAGAAGGAACCTATCCCTGAATCTTATGGACTTATAACCCACCTGGAAGTTGTTAGCTAACACTACCTGAGCGATTTTAAAATCATGAGTTTAGTCTTATGTATGCATAATGGCTAAGCTATTGCATTTAGGAAGGAATCTAAGAGCCTAACTCACTCCCTAACCCTAAGATAATGTTTGGACTATTATGCACCTAACTAATTCAGCAAATTTCTTCCTTTATATATTTGGACAAATGATTCATTTTAAATCATTGGGTATGCAGTTAGAAGTGATATTGGGATAAATCAAAAGAGAAGGCACACTTTCCCTAAGAAGGGTGATCATCCTCATAGGTCAGATGCCCCTTATGTGTAATGGGAAAAGTGCCAAATTCAAGAGGAATGAACAATATGCTATTATGTTTCACAAAAGCTAATTATTGCTAATTACTTTTAAGTTATACCTAGGGCTTTAATTAATGTGAGGATTTGAGTTTTTATTTTATTTTATATTTGAGTTGTTTAAATTTAGTGGGGTGGAAAATTTAATTTTTTATAGAAGCCTAACGTTCCAAGCATTTCATCATAGAAACACACCACATAAAGAGACCTAAAAAAGCAAGCAATTTCAATTATGCACACAAAATAAATTAAGCCAAATTGATTAATAGGATAGGCTAATGTAGCCATGTACCGCTATACATCTAGAAAGAAAAGAAAATGGGTAGCTGAGATTTGTCTTTATATAGCCCGACCTAAAACTAAAAAGTTAATCTATGAGGTATTCTTTCAGGATCGTCACCATCTTCAAGGACCTCCACAAGCTTCACAGAGGACCACCAACTGGTAAAGTCAGCTTTTACTATTCTTAGACTCTATAGATTCTAACCTAATTCTTGGCTTAAATAATATTTTAAAAATTTTAAAATAAATTTTTAATCCTTACAAATAAATGATAAGAAATACACATATCACACCAACAATTTATATTTTAAGCATATGGGCTTAGCATTAGTTGCTTGCTAAGCCCACTTGTCTTATTAAACTATGCATAGAGACTTAAGTATACCTGCAAACAAATAGCATTTATATATTTTTTATTATAGTGGTCCCTTTTAGCATAGCCGTTGTAGAAAATTGTATTAGTCTAAAAAGAACGCCTTGTCATCCAGACTAGTGGCCAACAATCCTCGTCATTAATATAAAACATTACACCATGAAATATGAAAAGAATCACATCAAAAAACATCACAAATCATCGGCCTAACCTAAGCCTAAAGTTGGTGACCTAACAATCTAGTGTGTGAGAAAATGAGCTTGTACGGTATAGCTATACTAGGCCTTTCAGGATCAAATTTTGATTTAATTTAAAATATAATCTTTCACTTTTTATAATTTTGCTTCATAGGTATGTGTCATTGTTAGACTAGAAGTTTGAGGTATCAAGACTTTCTTTGGACTAGTAGCCCCCTCGAGTGTCTAGACTATATACCCTATGATAGATAATTATGAAAAGTTTTATTTTCATTTATTTGATTTTTTTTATTTTATTCTTAAAATTTGCTTAATTTTTCATTGGGTGGTTTTAATTTAAGTGATTTAATTTATTTATGAGTTTATTTTCATTTTAAGGTTTACTTTTGTGTTTAAAGTTGAAATTCAGGTATTAAAAATGAAGAATAAAATAAATTATGCTTTTGGCAGAACCAATTCTATTCAATCATCCTAAATTCTAGTAGAATGAAACTTTCATCCATTTTAAGGGTAAAACAAAGATCCTAAGTATCATAGTTAGTTTCTTTTAAATTTATTTAAATGGTTTGTTTTAAACTAGGTTTGATGTGATTAATGTTTTAATTTTCCTTTTTAAGATTTAGAATTTATGTAACGTAATCTTATTAAGATTTTGAAGACTTCATTCTTATTTAATTTCTTTTATTTTGATTTATTATCTTTAATTAAAATTTAAATTATTTCCTTAAATCTTAATTAAAAGTTGAAGTCATCATGATTGAGTAATTAAGTTTAATTTGATTTTAATTTTAGTTTAGTTTACTTTAAAGTGCTTTAATTCATTTTATGTTATTTAATTTTTTTTATAACTTAGATTTATGTTTGATTTTAAGTTTCCTTTGGCTTCTTTTGATTAAATGATCATCTAATCTTATGTGTTTGAATTGTTAAGTTTATTTGATTGAATTAAGTTCACTCATTAGTTTTATCAATGTTAAGTGTTTGTTAATTTAAATGAGTTCACTTAGTTAATTTAAATTGATTATTAATTCAAACTTGGTTGAGAAGTTGTGATTTTATTATTTAAGTGATTCATTATACCTCAGTTTTGTAATCTAAGAGGACTTATATATATATATATATATATATATATATATATACTTAATCATTTGGGTTAAGTTAAATAAAATATTATATGTTTATCAATCATAACCTAAGACACTTAGGCTACTTTGGGTACCAAACCTAACCTATGCCATGTCAACTTTAGGTTATTTAGATTAAATGATTTGATTAATCGCCATTTATTTTTCATTTGAAATTATCAATATTTCTTAACATTAAAATGGACTTAAAGTTATTTTAATATTAATGATTTTCTTGATTTGAGTACAAAGTTCAGAAGTTTACTAATTCTAATTTTAATTGATCAATTGATTTATTATAAATTTAACAAATTAGATTACTTAAAGTTTGATTGAATTTTATGTTCTTAATTATTCAATTAATACTTAAATACATAATTAATTAAATTCTTTAACTTTAGAGGGTTAAAAACTTTTCTTAGGTTTTAAGGTGGTGATGAAATTGTTTTGAGTTGGTTTTATAAATTTCTATATTTTTTGTACTTTTTTTAGTTAAAATTTTATTTAAATTGACCTAGGTATTTCAAATTCAATAACTTCTAATCTAGAAATCATTTAGCTTCCAAATTTTTATGGTATGTGAGGTTCCTTGTCAATTTATGTTCTCTAAAGTTTCACCTTAATCAAATGTGTAATTTAGAATTAATTAGATTTTTATTATTTTAATAAAGCATAAATTAAGCCTAAATTAGATAGAATTAATTAGGGGTTTTAATTTTCTCAAATCCCCATCTTGAAGATGAATCTACGTAAAGTTTATTTAGATTTTTTGGAGTTTTGGTTAATTTATTATGATTTTTTAAAGTTCATATCAATTTGAATTAATTAATTTATTTAATCCTTAATTAAGATCATTTTTGTGATTATGAGGCTTCAGTGAGTTTTAATCATATTTTAAGATTTGTTGGTGTTTATTATGATAATTTAGGCTAATTCCATAATTTTTATATTTTCCTGATTTAATATTAATTTATTTAATTAAATTAAGACCTATGGCTTGAAAATTATATATCTATGGATTTACTTTCCAATAAATCCTGAGAAATTTATCTAAGGTGTGTTTTATCCTTAATTTCAATTTCCAAAGTTTTAAATTGATTAGATCAATTGTTTGAGTTTAGTTTAGGTTTAATTATTTTTAATTAAACTCAACTTAACCCAAAAATACTTAATAAAAATTGAGGATTTTCGGTTTAATGGACTCTCCTCAATGACATGAATCCATAAAGCCCTTACTTGATTTTTTTTGGTTCGGTATTTTATTTTTTATAATTTTTTAAAGTTTTAAGCATTTGCTATAATTTTTAAAATATAGAAAATAAAAAATTTTATTTTAAAATGGCCAACGCCACATGGAGTTGATGCAGCATTATTTATTCTGTGGCTTAGTGTTGTTGGATCGGATGGATCCACGTGGATTGACATAAAAGCGGTGGAGACTATGAGCTTATTTATAGCCATCCTATCAAAAATCGAATGGTCAGGATTTAATCCATCGTTCCTTAATGGATTTAAATCAGATTGTGTGGCTAGATAAGAGTCATTTGTTCCAAGTGGAAGGAACAGACTGTGCAGATTTTATCCCTATTCTCACTTATGAGAACTATAGACCATCCACATTTCAAGGCCAAAATCTGACAATCCGGGGAGGATTTCAATACATTTTCAATTGAAAAATGATTAAGACTCCATTTTGAAAATATCTATATGATTTGATCTCACTTGAGATCAAAATTCCTTCATAAAAGACCAAACCAAATTCAATAGGAGTTCAGGTTTAAGGAATACCTCGCGGGAGTCGATCCTCGGTGGTGGAAATATTTTGAGTAGCTTCGTGGGGATGTGGCGAGCCTCTCGGTGTAAGGAATTAAATTTCATCCTCACTGATTGATCTATAAGCCAAGCTCCTCTTATTCGATGACAGCTTTGGTCAAAATCAGGCTTGCCATTAGTGTGGGAATCAGGGAAAGGGTGGTTTCTTCTTCGTTTTACTTGAGGAAGGTGTGTGAATGCTCATAATAGCTTAAGAAAGTCTCTCTCTCTTTCGTCCATGAGTGGTCAAGAGATACATGGGGAGGAAGTTATTTTTTATTTTTCCATGGTGATTGCCAACCTTGGAGGCTAGCTCTAAGGAGTGGTCAACTTATTGGGAATAATCCAAATCAGTGAGGATGAAGAGTGGAAGAGGAATGAAAGAAGTATCTTGGGTTTAGGCTTTATGGGTGGTTCGTCTGGAATTTTCTTCTTCACATGCTCTACATCATCTTCCATGGCATCTCACATGGCTACTCCACCTCATATGCTCCCTTTGGGTTATTGGTTGGCTGCCCATATCAAACTCAAGGTGAGCCATGAGTCAAACAAGCTCATTTGAATTGGGTTTGGGCGTATTTTAAGTTGATACTTTTAGGTTTTGTTTTAATCTATATTGAATCCACTTCATTATATGAGTATTGTAATGGTTATTGATTGTCCTTTGAATGACTTAAAGTTCAATTGATTTAATTCACATGGAGTTTTGGTTATGGCTTTAGGCTAGGTTTAGCTCAAATGTTCACATTTGGTCCATTTGGGTTTAACTTGATTTGGATTAAGCTAAGTATGATCAATGTTTATTATTTATTCATTTGGATTAATAATTAGGTATCCAAATCAAATTAAAATGATTTATGTGTTAAACAAACCCATTTAAATTGGCACAAATGCCTTAGGTTAATTCACTTAATTATTTCTTTCCTTTGGTTTAGCCTGGTTTGTTCCATTTGATGGATTGTATCTAGGTTTAGGCTTTAAGTTTATCTAGCAAGTATTTGAGATGATTTGGAATAATTAATTTCATTTCATTTGAAGTTAAATTTAAATTCAAACTGACTTTGGCCAAATTATGTTTAATGAGTCAACATGGGTTTAATTAAGTCAAAAGATATAATTGGTTAAATTATGTTTAAAGATTTTTTCCAAATTATTTTATACATTTAATTTGGGTTGATTTTAGTTTAATTTGAATTTAGACCTAATAGGGTCCATTTGGGCCTATTAAGATCAAGTGATCTAATTAACCCAATTAAAGCCATATTGGATTTAAATTTCTTTAGATTTATGTTTAAGCATGTTCATTTAATGATTTTGAGCTTTTAGAATAATTTAATTTGGTCAAATTTTGGTGGGTTGGCCTTTGACCTAGTGGGACCTGCATAAGTCAACTCTATGTCTAATGGTTGACCATCTTTGACTTTCATTTGAAATTTGTTTTAAATCCATTTATGTTTATGTAATGACTTCATGCTTTTCATTTAATTTAATTTCAATTTGTTTTCTTTTAATTGAATTTTCTTTGGTTTAAGAGGTTTTGAGCTTAAGTAGGTTAGTTGGGTTAACCTCAATTACCTTAGTTTAAGGTCAATTGGATTTAGATTTCAATTAGAATGTATGTGATTTAATAATTTTTTTAGATTTGAGTTTGGTTTAGGTCCACCTAATCTTATTAGGTTAGGCTAAACCTTAGAAGGACTCACTATGTTACTAAGTATAGTGTCCTAAGTGCTTGAAAAGGAAATCCTTAATCTAAGATTAGGTATCCTATTCAATATGATTGAAAATGATGTTAAACCTCATCCGAAAATGAGGTCAACAATAACGAGAAACCTTCCTCCAAGGAAATAACAATGCATATTATCAACCGTATTATTAAGGGCATTAGATTTGACTTCCTAAAGTTAAATCCACTCTTTCAAGATGATTTATGGGAGGAACGCCTAGCTAACTCAGAACCAACCTAGAAGATTATTTTATGATTCAAATCATCAAAAGACACTTTCAAATTCGATATTAATGGTTTCTTTAAGGAGAAGGCCATTTCTATAAGGATTGGTGGCTTATTTCAGGATTCAAATAGAAAATGCTTGCTCAATCTACTCTCAATGGTGAACTATTGGCTGTCAATGCAGGCTTATCATTGATTTCTGCTTTCGGACTTCAAAGTTTCTGGATTGAATCTGACTTAATGCAACTTATTAACATATTGAACTGAGGACACCAAGCACTGTGGTATACTATCTCTCTTCTTAACCAGATCAGATTGCTCCTGAAGGTTAAAAATGTTGTCATAACCCATATTCTCCATGAAGGCAACCAACCAACAAACTACTTGGCCCAAAATGGGGAATCTACCATGCAAGTACTTGTATCCTTTTCCCCAATGCTTAATTAAGAAAACGTATACATGGAGACATTTTGATTATTCCCTACATTAGAGGCCTTGATAGGTTATTGCAATATCTTTACTATAGAAATTATCCTTTTGTTAAAAACAAAGACACTAAATTCTTGGATTTTGACAACATACTCCCTTTGTCAAAGTCAGACTCCAAGAAGACCGACAAAGAAGGGAGCATCAACTAGTTTAAATAATTATTTTTGTACCTATGAGTTTGAAGAAAAATTATTCATTAAATTTTTATAAGATTTCTAATTTTGTTTGTATAAAGATTTTTCTTAATGATGGAAAATTTTCTTATGACATACTTGTCTTTGACATGCTTATAGATATACTTATGTTATGAAATGATTCATTAAATTAACATACATGCTTATAATGCTCATTGAAAGAATGTACTCACCTCAAATAGACTTAATGAATGAATAAACTTGATAGTTTAATGAATATACTCACTTTCTGAGTAGATATACTTGTCAAATATACTCATTGAATTAATATACTTTTTTCATAAAAGAAATATTTCATTTATCACTTTAAAGATACAAGTAATCAAAAATGATAAAATAAGAGAAGTGTTACACAAAGATAGATCTGATGTAAGGTAACTCGATATTATCACTACTCACAAGGAAGGTTAATTTTGGGTCCATATTCCTATAAATGCAAAATGATTGAGAGACAGGTCCTCATTTGTCTAGTATATTAGCAAGATGGTTGCCTTCTCACCATATATGGGAGAAGGAGATGTGCAATTTTTTAGCAGGTTTCTCAAGCCTGTGAAAGCAATATTAATAAACCAAGGTGTGTAATGTTCCTTGTTCTACTTAAGTAGATTGATAAGAATCATGGAATATGATTCAATCTAGTATTCATAGTGAGGTTTGATGGAGGCATTCTTGAGTGCATAGAGGCATGCTGCCACTTCAGCATGGAGGGGAGAGAATGCAGCATAAGGCATAGAGAAGTGGATTGAGAGTTTACCATCATTTTCTCTAAAGAGTCCACCAATTCCAACTTTTCCTATTTTAGTATAAAAGCTCCCATCAATGTTTTTTTCTTTGATAATGCCATGGAATGGTTTTTTTTTTTGGTGAATGATTTCCCATCTTTGTTAGGTGTTGTCTTCATATGGCCCTAGTATATCTGAACATTGTTTTTTCCCATTAAAGTGTGACCATTTTATTGTCCCATTATAGATTTCCTTGTCTAGAAAAGTTTTAATTTTATGTATGGAATTATTTGTTGTAATGGTATTTTCATTGTGCTTCATTTCTTTTCTAGCTATCCATATGAACTATGAGATAGTCAGGGGTGATTAACATGATGTTTACACTCCAGCTATCCTTCATTTTCCAACTTTCAATTAGCTCATATATTGATTCAACTTTATAATTCATGTCAACCTATAGCAGGTCTGCAAATACTTTCCATGTCCATGTGTTGAAGCTACAATGTAAGAAATAATGTGGTATGCTCTCTTAATCTTCCTTACATAACAACCATATTGATGGTATCTATAATCCATTAATCTTGAATATATCATCCATTGGGATAAAACTATGAAAAATCCACCAAAAAAAGGAAATTAATGATTTGATGGCTAAGTTCCATAATGCATGTCCCTATGGAATTTTTTTGGTTCCCTCCCACCAACTCCCATAGATTATTCTGGAGATGGATGAGGTTACCATTTATAATGAGTTTGACTTTCTTGTCACCTTCTACTAGTATAGTGCTGATTTCCTTACATATATCTAATGGGAGATGTTCTATTTAGTTTGATTACATTCTAGTTTGAGTCATTCCAAATTTTAAAATTTTGTTATGATTGTTGTTTTCTTCCATCTATTTTCCAATTGAGAAATTCCTCTTCCCCAATCTAGTCATCATTCCAAAAATCTATGTCCCAAAAAAATCATATTTTCAGCTTCTTCTCTCTGTTACAACATATGATTCCATGTTTATGAATCTGATTTCTTCATTTTAATGGTCATTAGTGAGTTTATTAGCAATGTTTTGGATGCATCAATTTAGCCTAGAGGGAGTTTTTTCTCTAAATCTGATCCATTGTTTGATAGTATTGCATTTAATCTTATCAACTATTATTTTGAATCCCAAGCCACCATTACAGATCAATTTGCTTATTTTCTTCTAGCTAGCTTGATGAATGGATTTGCGTTTGTGGCTCCAAATGAATCTATTGAGCATCCTTTATATTCTCCTATGAATGTTTTTGGGGATGTATTGTATTTGAGTGGTGTATAGTGGAATTGAGTTGAGGATACTTTTCACCAAAGTGATCCTTCCACCACATGAAAGGAAAGAGTTCTCCCAAGAGTTTATTTGGTTTTGTATTTTATCAATGAGCTCATAGAAGATGGAATATGTGAGTCTTCCTTTGTATAGTTTGATGCTAAGGTAAGTAAAAGGAGTAGTGGAATGAGTGAAGCCTGTCTTCTCTTTTATCCATTTGATTTTATTTCTGGTAATCCATTTCCCCAACATAGAAACATTTGTTAGCATTTAGTTCCATACGTGATAGTGTTGTGAATTCTTGGATGATTATCATTTGTGAATTGATGGATTTTTTGCCACCATTACAAAAAAAAAAGTAATATATCATCTACAAAGGCCAAGTGTGTGATGTTGAGGTTGCTTGTGGTGTGAAATCTAGCTTCCTTCTTGGATGCAACTTCCTTATTTAGTTTTCTTAAGCGGAGGTCCAAAGCTAATATGAAGAGAGACGGGCAGAGTGGGTCACCTTGCTTAACACCTCCACTAGTCTGGAAGAATCTATGTGATTTTCCATTAAGAAGGATTTTTTAATGGCTATTTTCAAAAAGTCTTTAACTAAGTCTACAAAACTCATTTGAAAATCCTCTTTCCATAAGTGTTCTGAGGATGAAGCTCCAATTAATAATATCAAAAGCTTTCTTGATGTCAATTTTCATGATCACATTTTATTTCTACCCTTTTTTAATGTCCTTAATGAGTTCTTGTGCAAGAAGTATATTGTTAGTTATATTCCTTCCTTTCATGAAAACTTCCTGATTTGAAGAGACGATGATAGAGAGAAGTTTTTGAGTTCTACTTGCAAGGATCTCATTGATAAGTTTGGTGATGATAGGAGTTAGACAAATATGTTTAAATTTATCCTAGGTGTGATTATCTCTCTCTTTTGGAATCAAGGCAATCATAGAGGTAGAGAAGAAGTAATGAATATTTTGGCCTCTAAAGAAGCTTTGTATAGTAGTAACAACTTTAATTATCACAATGTGTTGTACCTTTTGATAGAAAAGAACGGTAAAGCCATCTGCCCAGCTACTTTGTAACCATCCATTGAATTGAGTGCATTCAAAATTTCTTCTTCCAAAGGGACTGAGATAAGTTCGTCATTGTTGGTTGGATCTCTTTTAATCATAAAGAAGTTCTGGTTGGGTTGGTGGTATGTGTTATTTACAGATTGCTGGTTGAGTAAGTTTGAGAATAATTCATACAATCCTCCATAATATTGTCTTGGTTATGTATCCATCTTCTAGTTGTTTCTTTTATTTTGTTTACCCAATTTCCTTTATTTTTTTAATATAAGCATGGAAGTATTTAGAGTTCTTGTCTCCTTGGAGAAATATGTTTTATGAGGAATTTTGTCTAAGAAGGACCTCTTCTCTATCAAAACCCTTGTAAGGTTATCTGAAGTTGCTCTAATTGGGGTTCAAGTTCATGAGCATCTTGGGCATCCCATTTAGCCATTTCTTTATCATTGTTATTAATCTTGTTCTCGATAGATTTAATTAGAGTATGAATGTTGCCAAATTCCTTTACATTCCATTTTTTGAGAGCTTGGATGGTAACTTTATGTAATGAGCATAATTTGAGCCATGGGTTGTTATTATCCACACCATGCCATGCATTCGATAAGCAGTTATTTATTTTAGGATGCAATGTCCACATATTAAGGAATCTAAAAGGATGGTGGTTCAGTTTGGAGGTAAGACTGAGGCTTATTAGGATTGGGGAGTGATCGGGAGCAATTCTGGCTAGGTGTTGTACCTCCATTATGTAGAAGCATGAGCACCAAGCTAAGTTTAGGAGAATTCTATCAAGTCTTTCAAAACCCTTTCCCCTCCTCTAGGTGAAAGGAGTGCCACTTTAACTAGTATGAAAATGATTAGCTTCTTTAGTGTATTGAATAAATTCAGAGATAATTTACAAGTTAGGTTTTTTCCTCCTTTCTTCTCAATCAGACTTGTAATCATATTAAGATCTCCAACCATCCAAGGGCTTGTTGTGTTGGAGCTGATGTGTTTTATATCATTCCAAAGTTCCTTCCTATGATGTCTATTACAAGCAGCATAATTGATGGTCACATATGTACTTACATTAATTTCTTGGATGTGGATATGAAGGTATTGGTTGGTATCAAGTAAGACTTGGATCTATAATCTTGATTTCCAAAATAGCTAGATTTTGTTACTAATAATTCAAAGGATGTTGAAGTGGGAAATCTTCTTTTGATTTTGGGTAAGTTGTGAGTGTTAACTAATGGTTCCAGAATAGTAAAGAATTCAATGTTATGGTTTCATAAGGCTTTTGGGTCTGTTAGTGGCATTGGCCTTGTCAATGCCTCTAATATTCCATGTCATAATGTTTAACATAAAGAAAGAGGTTTACTCCTAGAGGGCCATTTGGATGGACTTTTTCCAAATGAATTTTCTTCTACCCTTTAGTTTTTACTTGCCAGTAAGTTTTATAGTTCTCTCATACTGGTTTTGTTTTTTGTGCTTGCAGGTCTGCCATTCCTCCATGGAAATATTGAGTATATCATTATAGTGTTCCTCCTCAAATTGCTCTCCTTGTGAGTGTATTTCTTCTTCCTCCTCACTTATCATGCTTGGAGTTTTCAATTATTGTGAGTTATTTCTATTCTCAAGTAAGTCCAGGTGCCTTGGTTCAGATGTAGTATGTTTTGGGATGCCAATTTTAAAACCTAGCTTAGTCATGGATGTAGTGTTCTCATTAGTATTATCAGAGATTGGGTTATTATGGTGAAAATTTATATATCTCTGCCTTCATCTATCCCCTTTCAGAAAAGAGGATAAATGAAATTAGAAATATAAAATGCCTTGTTAGGATGCTACACAGATCGGCAGATATTCTTATTAGGGGGATTGGGTATGACATTGAGGAGAGGTGTGTTATCTCGAAAGATAGAAGTCACCACCCTGCAATGGACCTAATCACCTCAATAAGGACTCCTAAGGACTATGGGTCTTCGGAATGTACTAGAGATTCTTCTCTACTTTACATGGAAAAGTAAAGAAGGGTTTATTTTAAACTGAGTTCCTTAAGTTCCTTACAGGGGCAAGCCCCCATAGTTACTTACATCCTAAGGAACAAGATTTCATAGGAATACTCTCGATTAAGGTAAATGATGGTTGTCTCCAAAGATTTCAAAAGGAAGACTATCAATCGATTGGTTTAATTTTTAAAAAGTCAAGTGGGATTGATCAAGAGGAGGGAGTTCTTATCGAAGCGAAATGAAGACAAGTAGGGGATGCTTAGGATACTAGGAAGCCTAGTAAGCATCCCAAACTACCCTATGATTAGGCTTTACATTTTTAAAATTGAATTGATTTTTTAATTGAATTTTTATTAGAATGCTAGGGCTTACAATTTCATAGTGCAATGTTTTAGAAATGCCTAAGAGGTGAGGATTTATGCTCGTGGCCCACAAAAGGAAGTAGCAACTTCAAAACCTAAATTTAAGGAGCTTTGGTGAGGGCCAAAAGCATGACCTAAATCTAAGGCAAAAATGGGTATTAATTTACCTCCACAAGAGAGGATAAACCACTCGACTGTTAGATTTACAATTACCTGGGGGTGGCCGCCAACTAACTCCTCCTACGGTTTTAAAATATGTAGATAAGTTAGATGTTTATGCAAGATAGTAAGGTTGTTATTTATTTAGAATGAGACTAAGTCCTTAAACACACTCCCTAAAGAAACTAGATCATGTAGGGCATGAATTCATGACTTAAATCTAATGCAAATTTTTCATATGTTTTATTTTCACTTTGGATAATCATTTGACTTAGGCTATAGGATTCATATGCCTAATGCATGAGAAATTAGATTATGGGCCAAAATCAATGATATAAGGAGGTGTGTTTCCACCATGGCTCTCACAGGTCAAGCTAAGTTCTCTGGCAAAGGTGGAAGCCCTCCAAATCAAGAGTGAAAAAATTTGCTTTTATGCATGATGTTAGAAAAGAAAGTGCACATCCAGCTAAGGGGTTGCTAATTCTTTTATCTTGATTTTAACTTAGGCTTTAAGTGAGGTTATGAGTTATTTATTTTTAATTTTTAATTGATTAATTTGGTAGAAGATTTATTTTTTCTTAAGAGCCTAATCGTCATCCAGGCCATACATCAAAGCAAGGAAAAAACTAGGAAAAGATGACATCTTAATGCGCAAGTTAAATAAACATTAATCAATTTATAAAACTAGTGCAAAAGAATAAAAGGTCATTTGTGGTCGGGCTCCACCGCACAAACCCAAAAACAAATTGGGTAGCTGAGCTCTACCCTTATATAACCCGGATTACAAATGAATTAATTACATTTAAGTAAGGAAATTCATGTTATGGGGGTCTTCATTCTTCATTTCTTCATTCTTCTTCTCTTCTTTCTTCTTCTCTTCTTTCTTCTTCTTTTCTTCTTTCTTCTTCGGTTCCTTCTTTTGGATGGTTGGAATGTGGAAGCTCCAAAGGTTTCACATGGTACATAAGATGAGATCTCATGACCAATGCTCATCTTAACCCACCATAATAATCATTCCAAAATCCTAATTACAAAATTACATGAAAATGGGTAAAAGGAAATCTAACTAAAATCTACATAACAGAGATTAGCTAAACAAACCACACAAATCCCAAGCATGTATAAGCATGAATTAGACTTAGCGCCCCACACATGGGTAACCAAGTCCACTTGTCCTATTGGATTATGCTTAGGGGTATAAGCACCTGCATAGCAAAAGAATTTATATTTTTATTACGACACCCCTTAAGCACAATCCCCTATAGAAGATAATGGTTAGACTAAGATCGCCCTACCATTCATTATACACACATTCACCCTAACATCTAGACTAAAATAAAACATCACAAAATAAAAGCAAACATCAAACCATGCATCGCCCTAACCTAAAGCTAGAAATGGTGACTTAGCCTAATGTGTGTGATATTTAAGGTTCGTGTGGTTTGCTTAGCTAGGCTTTAAGGTTTAGACTTCCTAAGTATGAAAATGTTCAACTTAGAGGGTTTGTTTCATATAAATGATTTAGTTGTTTTGATTGATTTTATTTTGTATTTTTTATTTGGTTTAGGTGAATCCTACAATTAATTACTAAGTTATAAATAGAGGGAAAAGAGAAGAGAACTTCTCTTTCCTTCCCTACCCTAAGTAATTTCTAAAGTAGATTCATATTTGATTTTGTGTAGTGATTGTTTTGTTATGTGTTTTAATTAATCCTAAGTTTATATTTTCCTAAACAAACCTATTCAAAAAGAAAGGCATTTTAAGATTAAGTAAAGTGAATTAATATCACAAAACACTCATCACTTCATTTCTTTCCCAACATGTATAACATGGATATGGATGAATCCTAAGCATATCTATACATACAAATGGAAATGTTTAGCAAACTTTATGATGAATGCTAAGAAATTTTACTTAAGAAAATTGGAATGCTTTATGATGCATGATTTTCATTAGGTAGAAAAGAGAGGTTTCCTTTTATCCATTTTTTCATATGCACATTTATATGTATGAAAGGCATAAGTGAGTACCATGTCATTGTTAGCACCAGGAGTGTAAGATACAATACATACTTAGGGCTACTTAAAGCCTCGCAATCTCGAGGTTGTCCAGACTAATATACCACTTTCCTTAAATACATATGCATGTACAAAACAAATGAATGGAAAAAAGAAAGATGCAAAAGTTTGTGTTTTTTTGTTTGATTTGTTTATGCAATTTATATGTGTAAGTGTGGATGTCCTTCTTAAGTAATAACAAGGGAATGGATTTAAGCAAGTGTTGTATTCTTTTCAAATGAACTATACACTTTGCCAAATTCTATTCAAAATTATGCTAAAAGAAAAGAGAAGGAAAACCACACTATGCACATCTTCATATTTTTATTCACATGCAACCTTATAAATAATTATAAGTAGCATACTTTTCAGTTTTTATGATTGATTCATAAATTTTGAAAATAATTTTATATTTAATAGTGATAATAGTCATTCATATTCTTACTTTAGCCAAAACATGCACCTTGACATAACGAAAACATTTCATTTAAATTTTGATTTTTAAAAGGAATGAATGCATGATTTTCATATGGCATGCATATTTAGCATGCTAGGAAAGAAGTAAAGTGATGAAAGCAATGTAAGTTTATCCACCCTAATTAATTCCTAAAGAAAATCCTATGAATAAGATTATTTAAAGTAAATCAAATTTGTTTTTAAAGAGAGTTTGACTTTTTTTTTAAGTTTGGTTTCAATTTGACAAATTTAAGATGAGTTTGCTGATCCTAACCCATTCCCCCATGTGTGAGATGTCTTAGTTTAATTTTTAGGTGATTAGACCAAATTTATGCTTTGGTTAGGTTAAGGTGTGAATTAAGTGTGTTAATTACCCCTTACCTACACCACTTTAACATATTTAATCAAATAATTATGAGCCAATGATATGACATAAAACCACACAAGGAATTTAAATCAATAATGCACCTAGGAAAGAAAGGTACCTAATGCAATTGGCTCATAATTAATGATTAATTAAGTTAAAGGGTTTAAGTTAATTACTTTCATAACCCTTCCCACATATGTGAGTTGGATTTTGATTTCCTTAAGTTACTTAGGTTATTGAACACCTAAAATTTAAGATGATTGATTAAGTTTGGAATGTTTTAAAATTTTATCAAAATTAAATGTTAATTAAATTAGAAAAACAAATTTAAAATTCCATCAAAATTAATTCTTTAATCACTACTTAATTACATAAAGGGAATAATTAAGGGTTCATAGATTGATCCTCCTAATTAATCCATCAATAAATCCCAAGAACTTTGGGGGAGATAGAACTCATCCCTCTAAACACACATGGGAAGTTTGGAATTAATCAGTGGGATAATTTGGGAGTAATTAAGGTTATTAAGTTTTCATTAAAACCCAAATTCGGAGAAATGCACTATTCAAAATATAGTGAAATCAATTTTAGAATATTCTCCTTTGAATTATCATTCCAATGCTTTTTTACTTTGTATTTTTTGGATTTTTCTAGAATTAGTTATGCAATTATGAAGTTTCCATGATTAATAATTAAATAAATCCCTAATTAAAATAGCTAATCCCATACACCACGTGGAGGCGGCCGCGCTTTCCACATGGCTCGATGGGAGAGGCTATTTAAGTTATCACATTGTAGCACCACATCAGTGACGACACTACACGCTTTCTCTCCATCCGTCTGATCAAGGATCATACGACTAAGATTAAGCCCATTGTATTAAAGGATTAAATCAAATATTCTACACATCTTGATCATGGCCGTCCATCCAAAATGCGGATGGATGGGCCCATGATCCATCCTGATCTTCCCAGTGGGAGAAGGCCAGTCCATCTTTGGGAAGATCCAAGCTTCGATTGAGCTTTGAAACCAAATTCAACCCACCATCTAGGGTAAAGGGGACATCCAATGGCTAATTTTAGGGGAAACTTCTTCAAGGACCAAGAAAAAACCTGGTTTAATGGCATACCTCCAGGAGGCTATCACGCCAATCCTTGAGTAGCCGTCTAGTGGAGAGAAGCTTGTTGAAAGTTTGAGGTGTTGAGGTGAATGGATCTTCCATGGACCAACCTTGATCAAAGTCTCACCTCCCCTTGCCTTTGGACTTGAAGAAGCTTGATGATTTTTTTGGCCCTCCTGCTCAAGGAGGATTATTGGTTTGGGTATTGAGTGAGATGGAAATTTACTTGAGCTCCCCTATTTTTAGTTTAGAGAAATTGAGAAATGGAGAATTCTAACTCACTCTAAGAATCTTGGGGAGACTTTCAAGGGCTTGCTCTAAGCTCCCTGAGCTCAATCGAATGTGTTGAGAGTGAAATCCAAGTGAAATTAGGGGGAGTATATCTCTCCCTAGGTGAATCGGATGGCCGAGCAAGGCTTTGCCATTTTGATCCAATTGACCTCCTTAAGTGGGTTTGTTAGGCTATTAGGAGTGTCATGGCATTGATTTGGCTAGAATGGAGTGGGTGAAGCTCCCATGTGCTTAATGAGGAGGAATGATCCATGTGCTCTTGTTCAATGGGTGGTTTTGGCCTTGGGTTGGGTTGGGCTGACCCAAACCCATTGGGTCATGTGCACCATGTCCATTAGTGACCATTTGGTCCACTAAGAGGATGCCAATGTCCATGAAGGATTGACCAAATTCCAAGTGGTTTTGATTTTAGGTTACCCTATGGCCTAGAGTAAAATGGTCATTTGGCTTGGATTTCAATTTGAATATGTTTGGTATGATTGAAAAATGGGTTAGGCAAGTTTCATTGAATTTGGAGTTGGTTTGATATGATTTGGCTCATGTTGACCCATTTAGGTCAAAATGGGTCAACTTGCGTCAAGTTGACCAATTGGTCAATTGGTCAAACAAACCAAGGGGTTCAAGTTCATATGACCATTTGAAATGTTTGGCATCATTGGTTTGGTTCAATTTGATTTATATTTGAATTTGGTTCATTTGATTTCATTTAGGTCAAATGGGTCAAGTTGACCCATTTGACCTATTTATTAGGTCATGGGTTGGTTTATGTTTGGTTGGTCATTTGAAATGGATTGGTATCTTTGTTTCTAATCAATTTGGTTTATATTTGATTTTGGCTCAATTTGACCTTTTAGGTCAAGTTGGGTTCAAGGTCAATTGGGCTAGGTTGGGTCTAGTTGGCCAATTGAGGCTTTGGTCAAGTTCAACAAGTGATTTGGAATGAACTTGACCCATTGGTTTCAATCAATTTGGCTTAGATCAAGTTTTGACACATTTTGACTTTTAGGTCAAGTTGGGTCAACTTGGGTCAAAGCCAATTATTAGGTTAGGCTCAATGATGACTTGGTCAAGTTCAAACATTGATCATGAATGAATTATTTTGATCAATGGTTTCAATCAATTTGGCCTATGGTGGATTTTGGCTAGTTTAGTTTCATTTTGGCTAAGTGTTGACTTGGCCAACCCTTAGGTTTGACTTATTTGACCCAATTTGAGTGATTGATCATCTTATGATGATTGTTGCTCATAATGTGAGGCTTAGTTGGGCTTAGTTCAATCCAATTTAGGTAGGATTAGAATTTGGCTCAAAAGGGTACTTTAGGTCACTTTGGGTCAAGTGAGCCTAAGTAGGTCAAATGGCTTGGTCAAAGCTTGATTTGAGTTTGATTGAACTTACATATGGACTTATGATTGAAATATAAATCCATTTGCAAGTGGTTTGAAGTCAAATGGGTTTTGATTCATTTGATTTCAAGTTCAAAGGGTGAACATGAGTTTGACTTGGGTTTGATTTTTTGAATTTAGTTTTGGTTTGATGATTGGAAATTTTGTATTTATATTTGGATTCATGATTGAAGGATTGATTGAATCATGAAGAAAAATCAAGGGTTTGGCTTGATTTGATTTGATTTTAAGTTCAAGATTTGACTTGAAAGGCTTAGGTTGAATTTTGATTTTGAGTTTGAGTTTTGGATTTGGTTTTGGATATTTGAATTTATATTTCATTTATATGTGAATATAAATGAGAATAAAATAAATGGGTTATGAAATTTTTCATGAATTTGAAGTGATTTGAACTTTGAGCTAAGTCCATAAGAGGATCAAAGGACTTAGGAAAGATTTTGGAATTTGATTTGAATTTTGGGTTTAGTTTGATTGATTTTATATTTCATTTTATATATGTGAATATAAATGAGAATATAAATGGTTATGAGAAAATTTCTTGAAAAAATTGATTTGGATTTGATTTGAGCTAAGTCCATAAGGAATCAAAGGACTTAGAAAATATCAACTTGGAGTTTCAATCATCTTCAATCATTTGGAGTTGATTTGAGTTTGAGAAATTCAATCAAGTTAGAATTGATATAGTCTTTGATGTTGATTTGATTTGGAGTTTGACTTGAAGAAAGGAAGTGAGGATTATTTCAAGTTATAGAGTAGGCAAATTTTCCAAACACCCCTAAGGCATGCCCTATTCCTATGGCTAACTCTTCTAAGTCTCTAGGGTTATGTTGAGTGTCCACCTAATCACTAGATGTGTCTTAAGACTAAGGGACTCTTAAGATCTAAAAGAAGTCTTATGTCTAAGATGGAGGGGTTGAGAGCTCATTCTAAAAATGAGGTCAACAGTTATTTATATTTTTCTATCCATTGTGAACTGGAATTATAGGTGCTAGTAATGCATTGGATGACTGAACTCCATCTTCATCGAAGATCTCATTAATCTGATTTTGTTTGGCTATTTTTGGTGAGGATCTGTTTCTATACCATTGTTGCTAGTAAGTAGTTGTTGATTGTAGGTAGTTTCTAAGTTTCCCCTGGAGTGTTTCAAGGTAGGGATAAATTTGTGTTATCAATAATGGGCCCATCATTTGTGTGTAATAAGGTTGGGGAATGCTAAAAATTTGTTTCTGGAGCTGGCTATTTCCTTCTTTGCATTCTATTTTCTCACTATTCATGATGTGCTATAAATAATCTCTCAAGATTATGTCCAAACATCCTATATTCCCCACAATATAAAGGCTTTTATTCTATCTCCACTTTTTTCCAATATCCATTTGATGGGGTGTCAATCTAGATTTCCTTATAATAATTAGTTGTGATGTCTATCTCAACTAGTATTCTTGTAGTAAATGGTTTGTAAAATTAAAGGCATGGGTGTCTAGTTTTAGAGGTTTGCATAGATGGCAGTAATGGAGTAGAGGATCAGTCTATTAAAAGGTGTAACTTCAGACCAAGACGTTTAATCCATATTATTGCAATGGGCGGTTCAAAACTATAGTCAATGGAAGAATCCCATTTGATGAACTTGATAGGGACATTCTCAATGTGGTATAGTTTTTTTGGAGAATAACCTAGCATAATCCTCCTCTTTGGAAAGTTTAATCATTATGTGTCTTCCATCAAGAAGCCCAACATTCCACTCTCCAAGAAATTTAAGTTTGAAATGTTTCCTGATAAGGTCCATCTTTGGGTGATTGTAGGTAAACTTTCCAACCAATGTAAATTTGAATGGTTCAGCTAGGTTCCAAGTTTTAGCCTCAATTAAGGGAATAGCAGGCTTGCCTCCCTTTCAGGTGGGCTTCTTCAAAAAACTAGCACAAGAACTTTCCATGAAAGAGTCATGGTAGCTTCATGGGAACAATAGGATATTGGAGTCAGAGTTACCATCCACATTAGCATCAGAAGGATGATCTATAGTGAGTGTGAGAGCAGAAGAACTAGGGCAGATCGAAAGTTGTTACACCAAAATCTAATGGAATAGTAGCTGATGGGAAAGGAGAAATGTACTGAGAGTAGTGACATTCCTAAATGCATGTAGTTATTGGTTTATCATACAATTAAATTAATATACTTACTTTATGTATGATTATACTTAAATTTATTTGTTGAATGACCATACTCACTAGAAGTGTTTAATAAATAAACTTGCTGAGTTTAATGATTGTACTTGTCAAATATATTCATCAAATGAATGCACTTGAAGTTACTCATCAATCATTTATTTTATGTAATCCCTTCACATTATTAAAGAAATATTGAGTCACCAACTATACTAAATACTAGTCTTTTTATTTCATGGTTGCCAACTACATGGAGTGTTAGTCTTACACTTTACTCACTAATAGCGCAGAGTGTTAGTTTTTTTACTATAAAGTTCCAATAACATGGAGTGTTGATCTTTTAATTTCATTTTGCTAACCACAAGGAGTGTTGGTCTTACACTTTGGTTGTTAATAGTATGGAGTATTGGTCTTTTATTATGTAGTTTCCAACTATATAACATGTTGGTCATTTTATTTCATAGTCGCTAACCTCATGGAGTGTTAGTCTTTCACTTTAGTCATCAACTAGATAGAGTGTTGGTCTTTTATTTTTGCAGTTTTATAAATATTTATGAAGCATTTTTTATGAGTGAGTTTAAATAAGATACAGTTTAAATAGTCTATCAAATGGACCCTTACACAGTTAGGTAAAAAGTAGCTCATTAAGTGACTTGATTTGACATAGCTCCTTGTGTCTTAACTCAAATTACTATGGCTCATGTTGTTCCCCAAGTGTTAAGTTGAAACCCAGGAATTTTGCCATGTATCCTAAGTCAATATGTAACTCCCCAAGTTTTTCTAAACTTAGGTTAAAGCTAACTTGTCAAATAACATGGGCCAAGGTAGCTTAACAAATAGCTTGGGCCAATATATAGTTTGCCAAGTCACTCGTGCCAATATAGCTCACTAAGATATTCGGGCCAAGGTAGCTCAATATGTTGATAAGGTAAGTGTACTTCATGCTTTAGAGATATTATACTAATTTACAAACTTAGGCCAAAGTAGCTCATCGAGTGGCTTGGTCCAATACATAGCACACCAAGTGACTTGAACTAATGTAACTAGCCAAGTTTAAATGAATGTGATCTTCTAAGTAAATATCATTTTTAAACTCTTTAGTCATCATTTAAAAAAATTGAATAATATATTTTTTTTGAATATTAAAAACTATTTGTCAAGTGAGATTAAGAGATTTATTTAATATATTCGGATCATCAAAGTAATTTTCCTACATAAATAAATTATGAAAACACTAACTTAATTGTGAAGGAAACAAAAATAAAGATAGAATTTCCCTTAAGGTTGTATTCTTGAGATGTGTGCAATACAAGCTAATGTTAGTTCATGGTTTTTTTATGGAGTTATCTACTTTCTTGCTTTCCCATGAACTTGCCTAGCTGCCTAGCTTTCTTGCTTTGTTGAGTTCCTTGACCAAGCTCCTGAGATGTTGTCATTCTTTGATGTCAGGCTCATGGTCATGATGATAGACACAACACCTAAATCAATCATAAACTCTATTAGCCTTCTAAAGGGGTGATTGTTTGAAGTATTTCTTATTTTAATTAGCCACCACTAACTCAACAATTGACACCTCTATTATGTGACTGTAGTAAGCTCTGAATCTTTTACTTTCAATATTCTCTTTAGAAGCAAGTAATGAACTTTCTGAGGGACTCAACTTTTTCTTGTCTTATATGTATGAAGGCTTATAAAATCTTCGATAGTTTTTGGGCACTAGCAAAAAAAAGAGGTATTTTTTCTTAAGTTCTGTGAATGAAGTGATGGATTTCAATGGTATATGCAAGAACCATCTAAGAGCTAACTCTTTGAATGTGGAAAAGAATAGTCAGCACTTCATCTTGTCATGTGCATCAAATAATGACATAGTGGATTTAAAATATGCAACGTGGTCAGCAGGGTTGATGCAACCTTTATAAAATTCTAGGTGGAGGATTTTTAACTATGGCGGTGGCAAGCCTCTGTGTTTTCTTAAAGAAGAAATTAGTTGAAGTATTATAATTTGATTCTCCTATAGTGACTTTCTCTGTACTCGCTTAATAAGACTAGTAATCAATGCTTGACAACATGGATTATTTTCTTCTGCGATGTTAAGTATGATGAATTGCTAAATAAGAATCTTCATTATTTATTACCCTGAAATTTTCTCTCTTCACTCACTCTTTAGCCACCTAGACTATGCGAGCAATTTTAGCTTCTATATCATTTAAGTCTTATTGCATAATGAACTATTATGCATTTTCCCCATGCTTGCCAAGTTATCCCATGCTTGATGGACCTATTTCATTAAGTGCTCAACTTCTTGTCCTATCATTTTTCATGATCATAGTAACCAAAAGGATATTGAATCCAAATTTACCTGTAAATAAATGTAGGACTTTAATTTACACACTTGGGCAGCAAGAATAGATCAGGTGAGACAAAACAACTAGAAATAGAATAGAAGTGTAGAAAAGTATGAGAAATTTTTTTTATCTTTGAGAATATAAGCACAAGAAAAATGTCAAAGTATAAGAATCTCTCTCCCTAAAGTAAAAGTGTACAAAATGATCCCTAACCCTCAGAAAAATGGGGGGGTATCGTGTTAGTTACATATATAATGTACATATTTGAAAAAAATACACAACAAATATATTGGATATTAGGGACTTGCCAATGTTCTGGAAAGTAGGTGAGTGATGTGCAATGAATGTCAAGCTCTTGAGTATCGGTGGAGCCAGTTGTCTGATATAAATTTTTGGTTTCTTGGATGTTCATATATTGGTGAGTCTTTGTATATAAGGTGAAATTTTTTGTACAAGGTGAGGCATTTGATGCTAGTCAGTCGATAAGGGCAATCTCTTCTTATGTGCTCTCTTAGGATGAGTCATCATGGGTGAATGAATTACTTGTTTAAATTATATTGTTTGTATCTAGATGCTTCTATGTCAACTCTTTGCTACTCATGAGCACTCACTTGATCTATGCATATTCCATTGGTATACACTCTCATCTAGTTATACCATGAAGGGGATGCTAGCAAAGTTGGCAAACAAGTCACCTAACATTTAACTTTTCCTCAAGTTTAGCAACAACTATGAGTACTCAGTCACTTTAAACTTGTCATCCCTCATTTTTATCTTTAATGTACTTAATTGTTTTGTCTCTATAGGCCATGATGTCTTTGCTCCCTCCACATTTTAGTTTGAGGTATCAACAATTCCTTAGTGATTTTGTATATAAGGTGACTTGCCAATGTTAGGGACTTGCCAATGTTCTGGAGAGTAGGTGAGTGATGTGCAATGAATGGCAAGCTCTTGACTATCGGTGGATCCAGTTGTTTGATATAAATGTTCAGTTTCTTGGATGTTCGTATATTGGTGAGTCTTTGTATATAAGGTGAAATGTTTTTGTACAAGGTGAGCCATTTGATGCTAGTCAGTCGATAAGAGCAATCTCTTCTTATGTGCTCTCTTAGGATGAGTCATCATGTGAAGAATGGGAAGGTTATAAAGAGAGAAGAGAAAGCGAGAGTGAACCTACACTAATTGAGTTCATGCTTAACAAGTCAACTACGGAGGAGAGTGTGATAGGGTTGAATATAGTAGCTCCAAAATAGTTTGAGAGTAGGCTGGTGAGTTCACTTCTTGTGTGAGCTCCCCAAACCTCTAAGAATGAGAGAAGGGAAAAAAGCACACTAGTGACCCTTCATATGCCTATCTTTAAGAAATTATTTTTCTAGCATTCCAAACTCAATAAAGATGGATTATATCTTAGTGGTGATTTCCAAGAGGCAACAATATTATACTATCATGAATGAACAAGCTATAGTGTGGTATGTGACCTAGGAACTCGCCCAAGAATATACCTCTCAATTCATGGTCATGGCTAAAATCAGGATTGAACATGACTAGTTAAATAAGCAGTTGAAGGCTACTGAGTCTAAATGGGTTGGACTTGAAGGTGAGGTGAAGGGATAGAAAGAAGAGAAAGAACGAGTAGTGCTGGTGATGCCTCACCTTTCTAAGCTTAATGAACAATTAGAGGCCAGCCTTTCTCACCATACTAAGGACTTTTAGAAGGAGGTAAAGTTAGATGGCTTCTTAGATTTTTGATGAGTATAATAATATACTAAAAAAATTAAAGGAAAGTATCAAGCTCATTATCCAAATGTTGGTTGAGCAACTAGATTGCAAGTTTCTTGATTTTGATAAGGGAGTGCCTTGTCAAAATTGAAGTCCAAGAAAGGCGACGAGGAAGAAAGTACTTACTAGGTTTTTATTTTCTTTTTGTAATTTTTGTTTTCTTCTTATTCCTATAAGTGTGAAGAGTTATTGTAAATGTATTTTTATACTTGCCACTCACTTTTTGTACTTAAACACTTAATACAATAAAGTCCCTTTTATGCTTGTCTTTCTAATGAATGTTTACTATCATTTACTCTATCCAAATATACTTGCCTTTTTATTTTCTTTAGAAATGTGTTTGTTTATCTTCATGAGATCAAACTTGCTTATTGAAAATATTAGGCTTAAAAGGCCCAAGTATTCATATTGCCAACCATGCTGACTATTGGTCTTTAATATGTAGCAGCTAGTGTATAGTGTTGGTCTTAGTTTGTAATCACTAGCTACATAGTACTAGTCTTAGTTTGTAGTTGCTATTTGCATCTAAAAAGAATGATAAAATGAATAAAAAATGAGAAAAATTACACAACTCTTGGTGTTATTATCGCTTAAATAATCTAGAAGATCAAATCACCCTAACGACACCTGATTAAATGGCATGTGTCAAAGATCAATACCAATGAGAGGCATTATCAAGAATCTTCAATTTTATAAAAAAATTAATAAAGCCACCGTCATGGGCCCAACAATAATGACTGTCTACGGGAGTGGGGGAAATAGTTATGACAGAAAAAAAACCACCCCATTGGAGGGAAATTGCCTATAAAAAGGGGAGAGTTGCCCCCCCTAAGTACTTCTCTCCCTCTTCCACTCACTCTCTCCAATCTTCTTGCCCCATTCTTGCTTCTAGAGTGTTTGTACCCTCCACAGGCACACATTCTACCATTATAAAAGCAATCTCTCATCTACTCAAGGTAAAAGATTTCTAGAATGATTCTTTTACATGAATTATTTTTCTAAGAAGTAAAGTTAAAAGAGTTCCACTGTCAATCTTAGGTATAGTGAGAAAATATGTGTGCCTCCATCAATCTTAGATATAAAGTACAAAGAACGCTCCCAAAGACTAAAATTTTTAGAATCTTGAATGTTAAAAGAACCTCGGCCATCGAACTTGGTCCCAACATGAAATAATACTCTCCCTTCGTTGATCTTGGATCTCAAAAAATGGAGAAGAGTGCTAATGCACTAAAAAATTGTAAAAAATAGCACCACTAAGGTGTTATGCTAGCAAAATTATAAATTTTTTTTAAAAAATCATTGAATATTAGACATTAGTGAAACAGCGCTGCAATGATGTAGGTCCAATGTTAAGGCGTTGTGTCCTCAAAAAAATTAAGCTTAGACAGGCATCTCATAGTGCCATGGCACTGGTATCCCAATGTCGAGGCGATGTGTTCATAAAATTGAAACCCAAGTTAAAATATTAAGGCTTCTATATCATAACCCATAACATTGTGGCACTACAAGTATAGCACCTAGGCACTAAGTCCTCAAAAAAATTAATCTTAGGTAGGCATCTCAATAGCACCATGATGTAGTGCCAAGGTGTTGTGTTTCAAAACTCAAATGATAATATTAATACATTCACAGTGTAATACAAATTATTCACATATCACCCTGGCACTACAAATATAGTGTCAAGGCGTTGAACTCTCAAAATCTAAATCAATCATTTCAGCTTAATAGCACCGAGGCGCAAGTTCAATAGTGTTGAGGCGTTGAGGCCTGATATTGAGAAGAAAAATTTATTCTTAAAAAAAAATTTAATACTAGAGCATTACACAATGATAAACATAAGGGATTATAAATAAATAAAAAAACACTTTTTTTATTAAATGAAAAATATATTACAAAAATTATTTCAAAAAAAAAGAAAATATAAAATAAAAGTAAAATAGTGGGGGAAACTAGTAGTCATAATCATCTACCTCCTCCTCTATTTCTAGATGCAATGAAGTAGTTACATAAGGGGGATATTGAGGCACCGTAAGAAAAGAAGCTTGACTTGGATCCCTAAGACCACAATTTTCAAACATATGGACTAATGCCATATTGAATTGTGCCATATAAGAAAACTATTTTGTGGATGATCCATGTGATAATCAAACTTTTTTTAAAGCCCACTGCTTGTGGCTACTCTTACCCACCTCTCTCCTTAAATTTAAGATTTACACATTAAAGGGTTTAGAGGATTGGGGCCGAGGTAATGGGGCATGTGAGCTCTCCCCTACTTCAAACCACAAACCAAACCCTTGAATAACCACTTTGTTAGAGGAGCATTTTTAATAAGGACTTCTTCATCAGACTCCCCTAACACACTCATCGTACTGCACAAATCATAGCTAAGTGAGGGATAAACATATCCTATAGTAGTACTGTCCCTAAGCATATTACAAATAGAATTATAAATAATTATCTTTATGTTAATTATTAAGCCCTTTTGAATTAAGAAATTCAAAAAACTCCATCCTTCGTTACCTCTCTGATATTACCAATGGGCATCACCTTGGCAGAAGTGAAATAGTGCCAAGCCATAGATTCTACCATTAAGCTGGTGGCAGGAAAGTTAATAATCATTTTTTCTAATTGTTTCCACTAGTGGTTGGCATTTCTACCAGTGAGAAATCCAATAATTTCATCAAAATTTAGTACTCATTATAATAGGAAAGATATTGATCATATGCCACATTTAGCAATTTATAATATGCTTTGATGATAGTGCTATCAAAACTTAGAAGTTTTCCCCAAATGAAAAATTTATTATTCTGGTGCTTCTTCATGTTTGCGAAAAATTCTCGTACCACGAGGCATGACACAAGAGCTTCTCTCATTTGCCAGCTTCGCCCAACTACATTCATTGATCATTCCTTTGACTCTCCCACCTGGGTTGTAGAAGCTCTTTACTGAGATGAAATGTTTGTGATTGAGGGCGTGCTGATACCTCTCTTCTGTTTCCATGCTAACAAATTTATAAGCCTCACTCAAAGTTGCTCTTCTCTTGCTAATGAGCCTCTTAAGTGACATGATTTATTTGACTTAGAAAAAAGTTAAGAGAGAAAGAGAGCTAAATGATCTATAGAGAGAAGAACTACATAATAAATGTCTTCAAAGCCCTATGCATTTATTTATAAACTAGGCATAATATCGTTACACCACATCTTAGCATTGAGGTACTAGGCTCTTAGGTTCAAATAGGAACCACTACAACGCTCGTGCCAAGGCACGCTGGTCAAGTCGAGTAGGCCAAAAGAGCATCATCATTATCATTAATTTTTTAATTAAAAAGTGTGTCAGGCATTGATGTAGTGTTACAGTGCTCTGACTCAGCACCGCAAAGGTGGTTAAAAAGTTTTGTCATTTCTTTTTAAAGAGTCTATCCATTTACCAGCTTTTATGAATTGACTCTTGATTAGCGCTAAGGCGCCATATGATTACTGTCTAGCACTAGTCAGTTGGTCAATATAAATACCTATCCTAGAATGTTACGATACTAATCACTTGACGCCAATGTGCCAATTTGACAGTTCCACAATGCTATTAAGCACCTATGCACTATGTTTCTAGTGTTGAGGCATTATTTTAATAAACACCTTGGTGCCATATTTCAGTGTCAATGCGCTTAGTAAACATATATTTGAATTACTTGCATGGGCTTAGGTATAATAACAATTACCTAAGTTCAATGTCTGAGGATGCTTCACAGGTTAACATAAAATAAATTTGAATTATCTGCATGTGTATGAACTTAAAGCTCCAAGATACAATCTTAATGTCTGAATAGGCTGCATAGGTTGAATTTAAAAATAAAATTAAAATAAAAAAGCAAACTTCTTATTTTAATAAAAAATTACAAAAATACCGAAATGTGCCCCAACACATGTATTAAAATATAAATTAAATGTCTAAGGATGCTATGTGGGTTAATATCTCAGTTAGATCTCATGATTATGTTTGCTTCAACAAAACCTAATCATTCCTTGATGATGGCCGTATTGATTGTAAAATTTATCTAGAGGGAATATGTTCAAATTGAATGATATTCATCATTCAAAAAGTAAAAATATAAAAAAT
This sequence comes from Cymbidium sinense, assembly GCA_021442155.1. Lineage (NCBI taxonomy): Eukaryota > Viridiplantae > Streptophyta > Magnoliopsida > Asparagales > Orchidaceae > Cymbidium > Cymbidium sinense. The sequence continues at coordinate 33,800,749 of CM038229.1, forward strand.
ATAAAACAAAACAATCATCCACCCATCCATCATTATTTGTCTAAGATGATAAACTAAGAAAATCTTTGCTCACAAATAGTTAATATCAAATTAAATATATATGTGTTCATACTCAAATAATCTTATGCTAGTAAGGACGTGGTCTGTGTTCTCTATCTATATAATTTTATTTCCAAATGGCACCACATGAAATGTGGATACAACTGGAACCCTCTGACTAGGTGGCTTGGCTTCTTTATAGCTCCACTATATTTTAGTCATGACAATTTCCTGTATGTTCCCTAATGGCTTTACTTCTTGAGCCATAAATTATGGAATACATTTAATAGGTAAAAAGCCTTATGTTAGCTAAGATTGACTTAAAATTTGTCACCTTAGATAAATATCATCGTAAGTTTGTAAGAGCACCTTGGACAACGCAACCCATGACTACTAACAAGGATTCTTCATTAATGAACTATTTCCTCTAGCTAAGTAAACTAGAGACCATGATAGTACAGGATGATGGAACCATAGGATCTTCGGGCGTGTCATAAATTCCCCCAATATACACTTTAAGTAAAATGATAGTCATCTATACCATATCACGCACAACACTAGATGCTGATTCATATCAGGAAGATATGATTAATTTCAACCTTAATCGAGATTGCTATCTTACTATGGTTAGAGGGATAATTAACTATAAAGGCTTACATTCATAGGAAGTAGAACCCAGATCGAAATATACCCTAAAGTAATATTAGGGGAAATCTGGTTGAATATATATCAATCTACCTCATGAGAAAATATACTCCAACCCATCTCAATAAAGATGGAGGCGATCATCCTTAAATGTGTTTTTTCTGAGTGATCAGATTTCTGGCAACTCTATTGGGGATTACTTCTCTCTCCATCTATAGTTAGAAAAAATTAAAATATATGGCATAATCATAGATTTAAATAAAGTGTTATAATATTTTAAAATTTTAAGATCTATGACCAGGTTCATCAAATGTCAAATATCAAGAATATGATGATTATCAGGCTAGGAGAGGGATCCACTATAAGATTCCCTCAAGCCATAATCAATGCTAGATCCGCTGGAGCTACTCTCTAGTTTTGAATAATTTTTGAGATTATCTAGTCTTTACATACTGGATCTATCACTAAACTTCTCATTAAGTCCACTAGAATGCCAAAAGCATTCAATAAAAAAAAAAGAGCTTGAATGTAATCATTCCTAATGGGCCCAAGCCTAAAGCTCTAACCTCCAAGAAGGCTCAGTCTTTGATAGGTTATCAAAGGAAATGCCAACTACCCCTGCTAAGTAAAAGGTGGATGTTAAGCCTAAACTAAAATCCATCATAGTCAATCCACTTAGCAGTGCATCAAGGGCCCATACTACCACACATGATGCTACCTTTACTCCAGGAAATAATGATCACGAAGCATCTTCCAGGAGCACCAAAATGTCTAGCAGAGCTTGATGAAATTACATTATTGGTCGTAGAGCTGCTAGATTGCTTATTCATGTTGAATAATAACACGACTTACTGGTGGAAACAAACATACTTGTTGACCTAATTTTTGGATAAGGTTAACATCATCCCTAAATTAGAAATTAGAACACCTAATCTTAGATTAGGAGCCTCTTGATTTGGCACTTAAGACATTATACTTGGTGACCTAGTGAATCCTTCTAGAGTCCTAACCTAATAGTATTAGGTGAAATCAACTCAAACTTAAATCTAAACAAAGAATTGAATCAAACACATTCTAGCTATTTCAATAAATTCCTTAGCTGAGGAGGACCTCATCTGAGCCCTTACCCAAGTCCTTTGCACCTAGCAAGTCAAAAATTAGCCATGGCCTGCAACAAAGGGACATGATTCTCAGCCAAACATAGAGAGGAGAGAGGGAAACATCTCTTCTAATCCCAAGCATACGAACATACTAAGGAGGAAAAGAGAAGGTCAATCAAATCTCTCTTTGAGCTTCTCATCGCTGGCAAGCCAGAAATTGACCAAAGCTGCATAGAGAATGGTGAAATATAGACTCCCAAGAGAAACATCTCTCCCTTGAAATTAGATTTCCCCACATGTTTTAGAGTGTGAGGTGAGTTTGATCGAGCCTTCACCTAAATCCATCGATGCTGGCAAATCAAATAATTGCTAAGACCGACAGACTAGTGGTGGAGTTTAGTGTCCATGCCAACCTAGAGGAAAGTAAGGCACCAAATTACATTTGTAGCTTCATCTCGATATGTCAAAGGTGCTTAAAGCATCTCACTACTGAGGATTGACACCGATAAGGTATGCCTCAAGTCCGACCACCCTTGATTGCACTTTGGTCCTTCATTAACAGAATTTTCATCTGTATGAAGTCAAGCTATATTGATTGATGAGGAATTAACCCTTGATCATTTTGCATCCAAAATCATGAGAAACCATGATCTAGATCACTAGAAATTTCCATATAAAGATGGAAAAATCTCAGCTTCCAGTGGGTGATCAAGGAAAAAATTAACACCGTCCATTCCTTTTATTTGGAATCGACAACTATGATTTAGTTGGACCGTCTGATTTAAACCCATTATGGATAGTTGGATTATCAATCGGGCAGTCTAGATTAATCTAGTGTGTCTCACTCAATAACATGAGATCCATGTGGATCTCGCGTGGACAAACCACACGTCGTAATGTGTAAAGTGGTGCTATGTCAATGCCACATGGCACGAACCATTTAAAATAGAATTTTTGATTTTTTTTGGAATTTAAAACATACAAAGAAAGGTCTAGAACTTTAAAATTTTATAAAAAAATATAATGCTTACCCAAAAATGTAAATAAGGGCTCTATGGATTATCTTAGTGAGGAGAATCCATTAAATTGAAAGTCACCAATTTTGATCTAGTATTTTTAGGTTAATATAGGTTGAAAATAAAAATTAAATTCAAATTAAACCCAAACCATTAATCTAATTAATTTAAAACATTGGAGAACTAAAATTAAAGATAAAATACACCTTAGATAATTTATCAAGATTTATTGGCAAGTAAATCTTAAAATACAAAATTTTCAAGCCATATGCCTTAATTTAATAAAAAAAATTAATATTAAATTCAAAAATATGAAAATTTATGGAATCAGCTTAGATCATCATAATAAACACCAATGAGCCTAAAACACCAATTAGAACTCTCTAGAACTTAAAGAACCCCAAAATGACTTAATTTGGTAATTAATTTGAACTTCCAAAAATCATAATAAAACAACCATAACTTTAAAAAATTTCAATAAACCCTCCATGGATGCATCTATGAGAGAAGAATTTAAAAATAATATCCTTAATTAATTCCTTCTAATTTAGCCATAATTTAAATTTTATTGAAACAATTCAAATCTTAATTAGTCCTAAATTATACATTTGATTAAGATGAAACTTTAGAAAACTTAAATTGGCAAGGAACCCCACATGCCATAAAAATTTTAAAATCATATGACCACTAGATTGGAAGTTGATGAATTTCTAATCTTTAGATCAATTTAAATGAAATAATAAATCTAAAAATCATAAAAACCTATAAAAATTTATAAAATAAACTTAAAACATTTTCACTAACATCATAACACTTAGGAAAAATCCCCTTGTCCTCTGAAGTTAAGGAATTTAATTAATTATGAACTTAGAGTTTAGTGAAATGAAAGAAAAAAAAAATTTAATCAAATCTTAAGTTATTAATTTAATAAATTCATGATAAATCAATTGATTAATTGAAATTCAAAACTAATCAACCTTGAATTTCATATCCGAGTATAGAATTCATTAATTTGGAAATTCATAAAATCTATTTAAATTAAAAGATACTATAATTTCAAACATAAATAAAAATGAATAATCAACAAAATTAAATCTAAATATTCTAGAAATTTAAAATGACCTAGGTTATGCTTAATGCCCAATGTAGCCTAAGTTTCTTTTGTTATGATTGATAAATAAAATTTTACCTTGAGATATTAAACAAATAATGAAACTTTTACTTTTAAATACTAATCAAATCAAACTCAATTTAAGATAAAACATTTAAATGAATTCAAAAAAAGGATAATAAAGATACCTAAGAACTTAGTTTGACACTTTAGAATGAATGAAGATCTCATTCTATTAGGATTTATGATGTTTTATATGATGGATTCCACCTAAAGTGGAATTTATGTTATTCTTCGTTCTTCAAAATTTAAATTCTAATTTAACATAAAAAGAATTAAAAATGGAAGTAAAATCACAAATCAATCAAATCACTTAAATTGAAACCACCCAATGATAAATTAAATAAAATTTAAACAAAATTCAACTTCAAATTAAAATAAGGCCTACTGCATTCATACCATACAAGCCCCTCTTTCACACACTAGATTATTAGGTCACCAACCCTAGACTTAGGTTTGGCTGATGATCTGTAATGTTCTGTGATGTGAAATACTCTTCTTGTTCTGTAGTGTAACATTTTAGACTAGATGACTTTGATTATTTTAGTCTGGATGGTAAGACATTCTTTTTAGGCTAACACTATTTTCTGTAGGTTATTGTGCTGAATGGGACTATAGTAATAAATAAATATAAATAATTTATTATTTTCTTGCAAGTTCTATTTAAGTTCTTATGCATAGCCTAATATAATTGGTGGGCATGGCAAGCAACTAGTGCTAAGCCTATATGCTTTCATTATAATTGGCAAATGTATTCTATGTATTTCATAATGTATGTTTTGCAAGTTTAAGAATTTATTTTTGGAATTTTAAATATATTTTGAGCCTAGAAAAAGGTTAGGATCTATTGTGTTTAAGAATAACAAGAGCTGACCCTACCAATACATGATCTTAGTGGTCCCCTATGAAGCCCATGGAGGTCCCTCAAGAAGGTGACGATCGTGGAAGAAGTCCCCCATAGTCAGACTTTTAGTTCTAGGTTGAGCTGTTTAAGGGTAAAGCTTGATTGCCCATTTTTCTCTTTCTTTCGAGGTGTATAGTGGTACCTGACCGCATTAGTATGTTTTAATTAAATTAGTTTGATTTATTTTATGGTCATAATAGAAATAAGTTGCTTTCCTAGGTTACTTTCTATGGTAAGTTTCTATGATGAAATGTGTAGAACATTAGGCTTCTAGGAAAACTAAATTTGTTATCCCATCTAAATCTAAATAAATTAAACATAAAAGTAAAAACTCATAACCTCACATAAATTAAAGCCCTAGGAACAACTTAAAACAAACTATAAATAATTAACTTTTGTAAAACATGATAGCATATTGTACATTCTCCTTGAATTGGGCACTTTGTCCATTGCATATAAGGGGGCATCTAGCCTTTGAGGATGGCCAGCCTTCTTGGGGGAAGTGTGCATTCTCTTTCTAATTTGGCCCATGATTGCTTCTAACAGCATATCATTATAGGCATGAATTGCATACCCAAGACCTTGAAATAAATTATGAGTCAAAAATATAAAAAATTAAATTTGTTATATTAGCTAGGTGCATATCATACCCAACATTATCTTGGCACTAGGGAGTGAGTTTAGATTCTTAGATTCATTCCTAAAATATAATAGTCCAGTCATCTTGCATAACATAAATACTAACTCATGGATTTAAAAGCGCTTAGGTGGTATTAGTTGGCAACCTTTCTACTTGAGAAATAAGTCTAGAAGTGTTAGAAATAATTTTATTTTCTTAACTAAAATAAATAAATCAATAATTCTCAAAACTTAGAATAAGTTGAGCCTCTAACTTATATCAGAAGCACTTTTAGTCTTAGGTTCTAAAACATCCTATTAGAATAAGTCTTCAACCACTAGGCATTTCTAGAGTCTTGTGCTATTAGAATCTAAGTCCTAGATTTATAATAAAATGTCAATTCAAAACCTAATAAATTAAATCTCAAAATTATAAAGCCTAATGGTAGGTTAGTTTAAATGCATACTAAGCATTCCAATATCAATAGGCATCTCCTACTTAATTTCAATTAGCCTCCAAAAGAACTCTTTCCCCTTTGAAAGTGTTCCATATTGAATTTCCAACTAACCATCCTTTTAAGATAAGCTTTGAAATCCATAGAAATAAAAATCTATTTTTTTTAATTGAGAGTATTCTTAAGAAGAGATCCTTTAATCCTAAGATGTAATTAAGTATAGGGGCTATCCCTTAAAGGGAACTACAAACCCTGCAACAAAATAAATCTTGTCCTACTTCTCCATGTAGTTCAAAGGAAAAATATCTAGTATATCGGCCTTAGGAGGAGTCATTTTTAAATAATAAAATCTATTATAGAGTAAAATATTTATCTTTCAAGATAATATATTTATCCCATAATGACGTATTTGATTATGAAAGTAAGTACCCCCAAAATTTCATGGTAGTTCCTCTCTCCATCTTTAGAAATAGGCTTTTATTTCTATACATTGGCAGTGTACTTGTGCCACTCATGAATTTTTTTCCGTGGATGCCTCTCCTTTCATCCCAGAGCTCATCCAACATCCTTAACTTAGGTTTTATAACTCTTCATTTATCATAATTAAATGACTAGGTCCTAAAACCATGCCTTTAAAACTTTTAATTAAAGTAAGGCCATTTTTGTTAGACTTAATTCTGGTCGAAATTGATTTGTTATCATTCAATAGTGAACATGAAATATCAACTTCAAAAATTTTAAAAATTATCTAAGAAAGAAAGTTCAAACTTTGAAAATAAAATCATGAAGTTCTCTTTGTCCTTGGTTTAACTTTGGCTTTTTATAAAAACTAAAGAGAATTAGGATATGGTCCTTAAATTGATACCCCTTTATTCTAATATATTCAAAGGTAGCAAGCGCCTGAGAATATATATTGAAATGAAGGAGTTCTTCTAAATTTTGTTGAAAAAACTTTAAATGAGTAAAACAATTCATAAAATTAAAGGAGGTGGGTATAGTTTTAACTATTGCCCCTTACCATCATGATTGAAGCTTGAGTTTCACTATAAAAAAAATTAACTTATAAGAAATTTATAAAAGAGGGATAAGCATGATCTCGAAAGAATGTCTTCTTGACCTTGGGCACAGGTTAACCAAGGAAATCAAATATGAGCCTTCTACCTCTATAGAAGGAAATTAACATAAACATGCAATTTAGCTTTAGTCTTAATGAAATTATCTATCAACGTCCTCCAGAAACTTGAAAATCAATTATTTATGCTAATTAACCATTTATAGGGAGTGACTTGGGGATGACCCCTTTTAGACCCTCTAGAAATCTTGAATCTTTAGGAGTTCAGGAGATAGTCAAAGGGGAAGATGAACATATATTGTAAACAAAGTCTCATGACCTCAAGATAATTACATAGATTGGGTCATAATAGTGATGGTCTATCTTTTAGAGTAAAAAATAAAACATTAAGTTAAAGATTTCAACTCTAATAGGTCAATACAAGAACACAAAGATCCATTAAGGACATAGTTGGTCATACCCTCCCTCATTTAGTATTAGAGGAAATTATTGAAATTAAATTTAAAATGGTAGTCTTACTGACTCAAATAACCCTAAAAGAAATGGCAAATAAGTAATCAATAAAAAAACTTGAAACACTGAGTTTTCATTAAGAAATTATCCTCCTAACTCATAAATAAAAGAAAATAACAAAAAAACTATTCATTTCAAAAAAAATATTATAGTGTTTTTGCCCATCCTAGAGAAGTTTCTTGCAAAATCAAGCACAGTAATGCTCTATAAAAAAGATAATTTTTTTTTAAAATGAAATGTATGAAACTAAAATAAATCATTAATCAAGGAATTATGCAATTTCATAATTTATCTTCTTTAATTATTAGCAACTTTTTTATTGTGGTGTTTTAATTTGGAGTTGTAGGGCCACCATGTACATCTAAGGGGATACTTAAGTGATCAAGTGTGACATTAAGGTATAATGTACTATCTCAAAAGATACAAACATCATCCTACAATGGACCTGAACACCTAATAAGGACTCCTAAGGTAGATGAGTCTACATATATACAAGAGATCTTTCCCTTACTTTACATGGATAAGTAAAGTAGGGTTTATTTTTTGTTGAGTTCTTTAGTTCCCTATGGAAGCAAGCTTTCATAGTTAATTACATCTCAGGAATGAGAATTTATTAGGAATACTCTTGATTAAAGTAGTCAATAAGTATCTCCAAGGATTTCAAAGCTAGACTATCAAAGGATTAGGTACCTTTTTAGAAATCAAGTGGGAAAGTCCAAATGAAAAGGCTTAATTATGGATTCCGTGGGAAGACAAGCAGGTAGTACCCAAGATACTAGGAATTCTAGTGGATACTTCTATCTACCCTATAATGAGGCTTTATATTTTTGAAAGAGAGAATTTACTTTTGTTTAAGTTGGAATCTTTTTAGAATATTAGGGCTTATAGTTCAACAACACAAGGTTGTGGAAACGCCTAAGAGGTGAAGACATATACTCATAGTCAAAAGGAAATAAGTAGCCTCATAACTTAAATCTAAAATGATTTAGCACCAACTAGAAGCACAACTTAAGTTTAATCAGGAAAATAGGATATAATGGTTTACCTCCATAAGAGAGAATAGACGCATCCTGACTCTTCTAGACTTACAACCACCTAGAATGGCTTCCAACTAACACCTATGTGCTTTAAAGCCATGTGAGCTAGTCTAATGTAAATGCAGGATAGATAGGTTGTTATTTAATTAGGAAGAAAGCTAGAATCCTAAACTCACTCAATACGAAACAAGATAATGTTCGACATGCAGATATGACTTAGACTAATGTTGAAAATTTACAAGTTTTGGATTATTTTGACACATTCATTTTGGACCAAGGCTTAGAAAAATTATGCTTATATGCATGATGAAATTCAATCATGGGCTTATTCAATTAGAGAAAATGCTCTCCACTATAAGAAATCACCCTTAAAGGTCAAGCATATCCCCTATCATACAAGAGTGGCGATCCACCCTATTCAAGAGTGGCACAATAAGATATGCACGGTGTGATAACATACAACATTCAGCTAAGGGGATTCTAAATCTTTTATTATCATGATTATAAACCTAAGTTTTAAGATGAGGTTATGAATTATATTAAAGAGCCTATCGCATCCAGGCCACACATCAAACATACACACTTTAAGAAACTTATAAAAAGCATGCCCTTTCTAATATGCAATCTAAACATAACAATCAAACATTTAGATTTTCGTAAAAGAATAAGAGGCCAATGTGGTCAGGTACCATATTACACACCAGAAAAGAAAAAAAATCTATGTAGCTGAGCTATACCCTTATACAACCCAGATTTTAATTGAATATTATAATTAATATAAATGATATAGGGGGTCTTCGATCTCTTATTTTTCTTTCCTTCTTTCAATTAGTTTGCTCCAAGCTTCACAGGGCCTCCCAAATTTTTTTCATGTAGGCATTGGTCATCCTAAACCCCATAGCACTAATCCTAATCCTATTGCAAAAATTACATATTTATGAACAATAAAGCCTAACTATACCTGCAAAATATACATTAGCTAAACAAACATACAAGCCAAGCAATTATATTTCTCATATTTGGACTTAGCACCCTGCACTTGGGTAACCAAGCCTACATGTCTTAATTGGATTATGCTCAGGGGCATAAGCAGCACCTGTAAGCAAGAACATTTATATTTATTTATTATTACAGCGGCCCCTTTAGCACAATCCCCTGTATAAAACATCATTAGGCTATTAACGTCCAAACATCCAGTCTAAAATATTACATCATAAAATAAAACAGATCATCATAACATACACCAGCCTAACTTAACACTAGAATCAGTGACTTAGCATACTAATGTGTGTGCTAAGGCTTAGTGTGGTGTATCTTAATTAAGTTTCAATTATGTGATTGTCTAAAGTTTAGAATTGCTTAAGTTAAACATTAAGGATGGTTTCACTTCAAATATTTTAATGAATTGGATTATTTTAATTTATAGTTCCTTATTTCATTTGATGCCTACTTAATATCTAATTATTATGAAGAGAAGAAGGAGGTTTTGATCCCCTTCATCCCTACCCTAAGTTATTTTCTAAAGGTATATTATTATGACTTTGGTTTCTTTAGTGAACCATTTATGCACGTTTTATTAAGCCTAAGTTTGGATTAACCTTAAGGAGTCTTATTCAAACATGAAAGGCATCTTAGGATTAATTAAATGAGTCACCATAACATGAATAACATTCCACTACTTCTTTTCATCATGAATTTCATACACACTTTTTCATTTTTATTGTTCATGAGATTTGATTTGATATACATAATTGTACATGCAATATATATTTATATTTGGCACACTTGATGATTATTAATGCATGAATTTAGTATAAAAGATAGATTTTATTTCATAGTTAAGCATATGCAAACTTGTATTAGAGATTTAAGCAAGTATGTGCCATTATTAAACTAGGGAAGTGAGATTATCTAAGACCTCCTTGGGGCTACTTAAAGCTTCGTATTCCTGAGATGTCCACACTACATACTTACCAACTTAAATATATATAAACATATACACAATCATAGAAATGAAAATCATGCAAAGGTTATATAAAAACAAATCTTTTCTACATGTAAATCAAAGTTTTATCCCAAATTCTAGCACATGCATACATATGAATGAAATTAAGCAAGTATGTGTCATTGTTAAACTAGGGAAGTGAGATTATCTAAGACCTCCTTAGTACTACTTAAAGCCTCATGTTCCCGGGATGTCCAAATTATATAGTTGCCAACTCAAACATATATAATCATGCTCTTGAACTATGAAGATGAAACAATCCTTTACTCTGTTTAAATTATAACTAAATGGGAACTTTATTAAGCAATAGCCAACATCAAATTAAATTTTGCACTTTTTTATTTATTATTAACTTATAGTTTCAAAAGTAATTTGAGATTTGTTAATGGTAATAGCTACACCATATAATAATATTTATCCAACACATGCCACTTAAATGCAATCATATTCTTTTAATTCTCTTTTCTTTTTCAAAACATCAACATATGGAACAAATGGCATGCACATTTTATAATAATTGAAAAGAAATAATTAAATATTACAACTTAACATACTCAATTACATAAAATCTTAAGGACAATCAAGCCAAATAAGTATTCCTTAAGACTAACCAAAGTTCTTATAAGGTTTGATTCGGATGTTTAAGTTATTAAAGCATAAAGAGGAGAAATGATATTTAGTATTTACCCCCATCACATGTTGGTGATTTAACATGTTTAAAGAAGGAAATTAGATGGGTTTTATGGGTTGATCAGGTTCAAGCCATTAAGCATATCAACTAAATTACCCTTCCCTAAACTTCTTTAATTTATTTAACTACTTGATCATGAGCCTTCAATGATATGCTTTTAAAAAAAATAAAATTAGCAGTGCACCTAAGAGAATCTAATATAATTAGGCTCATGCTTAAGAGTTAATTAGATTAACAAAGGAAAGAACCTAAGTTAAATACACCTATGATTTTCCCACACCAATATGACAATAATAATTTTTTTAATAACTTTATGTTTTTGAACACATAAAGGAAAATTAATGGATCATACTTGACTTACCTGAACCAATAATTAATTTTGATTTTTACTTTATCATTAACTTTCCTAATTATTTCCTAATTATTAAATGTGTTAATTAACCCTCTTAAAAAATACACTTGGAAAAATGATTAAGAAAGGGGCCCTAATTACTTCTCCTCATTATTTCCACTACCCACCTTGATTAATTATCATTAACTATTTTATTTTTACTCTTCACTAGTTTTAATAATTATTTAATTGATCAAAGAGGGTAATTAGGATTGAAATTCCAAATTCTTCAAATTACATGGCAAATAATTCCAAGAAAATAATGGGAGGTAGAGGACATCCCATAAAATCATCCCACCAAATTTGGAATTAATTAGGCAAGTACTTTGGCCTTAATTAAGGTAACTAGCCTAAGCTTTAAACCTTAATTAAGCACTGTTCATTGGGCATTAATTAGAGATTTTAATTTTCTTAAAGTTCCTTCTATCCAACCTTTCAAAAATGGGTTTGTTTGCATTTGTTATATTTTTCTATAATTAGTTATGATTTTTTTGAAGTTTTGGATATTTAATTACATTTTCAAAGCCTAATTAACCCTTTTAAATCATCGATGCCACGCGAACTCTAACAGGTCAGTACTTTCCACATAGCATCATGGTGTTGGCTAATTAAATTATCCTACATAGCAACTAACTCGGCGGCTGCGAACATGGTTTCATATCGATGGTCCAATCTCGAATCAAATGGTCGAGATTAATCCCATAATTCCAAAAGGATTAAATCAAAATTTCTATTGTGATTAATCATGGTCGTAAATTCTAATCATGTGGAATAGTCCCATAAGCTCTAGAAGACAGACACTGTCCACCTTCGGCTACTCGATCTGAGCTCTTTAGAGCTCGTTCAATGTAGAAAATGGTTCCAAAATCATTAGGGAATGAATCTATGGAGATCCTATGGTGGAAATTACATGAAAACATGATTCACTTTAAAAAAAGACCAACACCTAGAAGCCAATGCTATGGTTGCCAAATTTTTATCTCTCCGGAGCTAAAGATCGGTGGTCCACCAATAGAGGTAGCTTCATTTTGAAGAGACAAAGCCTTGCTGAGAAGATCACGAGCTGCCTTCCCACTGATCAGTCTGTGGAACAACTACCATTGTAAAGCTCGCTGGAGTTGGTCTTGGGATATCTTTCAGTGGTTAAATCTCTTGGGAAATGATTCATTTTGGCTCGTTAGAGTGAGATAAAGTGTGGGAAGAATTAATTTAAGTTTGGTGAAGTTTTGAGAAGTTTAGATGAACAGAGCTCTCAAGTCTGATACAGAGCTAGTCACGCCGGTGGTAGAGTGCACGAGGAGCTCAAGGAAAGGTATGGGATTGTGCAGAATGCTCTAGGGAAACTCTGTGTTGCATTTGAATGGATGGGGAGGAGTACACTCACCTCCCTAAATAAACCAAGAGCTGGGATCAGTTTAGCCTTAGAGAGCCATCCGACTGGGGTAGGTGGCCGAAGATGGCAGGAGACTGCTAAGGTTACTAAGGGTGAGAGGCTAAGAGAGTGTAGTGGCTGGCATGAGGTGTACACTCTCCCTTAAGTGGACCAATGGATGCCCATGGGAGAACTCACCCTCGCTTGGAAAAATATCAAGCTTAATAGCTTTGGGTTAGGTTGGGTCAGTGGTCCTCTTATCCAAGAAGAGCCAAAGGTGCCTTCCATGGGGTAAAGAGGTGTAGAATCCACCAAAATGGGGATTTTATCCCCTTTGGGTGGCTTGGTTCAATGGGTTTGACCCAAATCGGGTTCACCATGGGTTGGGCTCACTTGGGTAGGCCCATGTTGACCCAAGGATGAGTCATGCTAAGTTTGGTTGGGTTTAGCTCAATTTGACCCATCAAGTTAGGCTAAGTTGATCATTTTGACCAAATTGGATCAAAGTGGTGACTTAGGCGAGTTCAATTGAACATTTGGAGTGAATGAGTGTAATTTTTTTATTCAATTTGAGTTAGATTTTGATTTGGCTCATATGGTTAAATTTGGGTCAAATGGGTCATGTTGACCAATTTGACCAATTTGACCAAATTGGTCAAATTGACTTGAGCATGGGTTAGGTTTATGTTTAATTGATCATTGGTGTTTGTTGGAAGAGATGATTTGAATTGATTTGGATCGTAGAGTGAATTGGTTCAATTTGACCCTTTAGGTCAAATTGGGCTAAATGCGCTAATTAGTTTAGGTTGACCAAATTATTGAAGGTTGGATCATATTCAATATTGAATTAGTGATTTGTTAGAAGCATTGGTTTCAACCAATTTGATCTAAGATTTGATTTTGTTCAATTTGACCCTTTAGGCAAATTGGGTGAAATTTGGTCAAAGGGTCTAATTGACTTGATTAGATTCAATTGATTGTAGTGGAGTTTTTAATAATGACCTACAATCATCAATGAAGGTACTATATGACTTAATTTGATGCAATGGCAGTTTAATTAGAGTTTGGCTTAATTACCACTCTTAGGTTACTTTTGGTTAAGTGGCTTGGTCAAGCCAACTTGGACCAAATGGGGTTATGGATGGTTGGGATGTGTTCAATGATGAATTTGAGATTGATTGGTGGCTTTGATTGTAATTGATTTAGGCTCAATTAGGTTTGGGGTCATTTGAACCCTTTAAATTAAATGGGCTAACTTGGGTTGATCACATTCCTTTGATTCAATTGTCTTTATTGCAAGTGTTAAAGTGGCTTGAAATGATCTAATGAATAATTGAAGTGATTGAGAAAATCAAATTGGATTTAGTTTGCATGAATGGGTTTGAACTAGGTCATAGGATTATAGTGTATTAACTTGGGTTAAGGTTCAAGTTAATTTCCCTTGGAGAATGGATTGGAAAACAAAATTCAAATATGATTAATTGAATAAGTTTGAGGTTGGTTTAGATCCATCTACATTAGCTTAAGTTTGGATGAGTGAATAGGTATGAGTTTTGGTTCAAGCCTTAGGATAGGTGAAACCTATTTATCCTAAGGTGGACTCTGAGCTTAGGGTTATGCCTTCTAAGTCTCTAAGCTTAAATTTAGTGTTCCCTTAGTCACTAGAATGTCCTAACACAAACAAAATCCAAGTGTATAGATGGTTCCTAGATATAAGATGAGAATGATTAATCCTCACTCCAAAAGTGAGGTCAACAAAAGGACCCCCAATAGGTGTGGTGCAACTACAAGAAACACTGCACGTATTGGCATTGACTGAGTCGATCAAAAGTATCCAAGAAGGCCAAGAACATCAATGAAGATTCTTCGTACCTAATAGAGGGGTAAAAGGAACTTGGATCCTAATGTAATTCATTTCATTTTGTTTCATGCTAGGAGCATTGGAGAAGAATTGTCTGCATTCACTTCAATTTATTTGTGGTTTGGTTCTATGTCAAGGACACAATGAATGATCCTACCGAGAATCAAGTCATGCCCAAGGCATAAATGAAGATTTGCTAAAAAAAAGATTGTTTGAAATTTATCTTTGTGTTAAAATACACACAAGCGGGTTTGTTGGGAATTGAATTACGTCAAGGGCATGAATAAAGGCCTTGTTAAAGGCGAATGAAATTTGGACTAGAGTTGGTTTAGCTTGATTGATTTAGTTTGGTTAATTAGTTTAGTTGATGAATTTTGTTTTACTATGGCAACTCATGTTGATTTTATATTTGATTGTTGAATATATTTGGATCCTATTGGTTTGTGATGGGACACACTAAGGAGGGACCATAAGATCCTAGACATATCTTAGATTTACTAGCCCAATGGAGTAGTCTGCTTATCTGCAAGATGATATCACTCAACCTAAAGGGGAAACTACTAGGAGAGGGGTCATAATAGCTTAATCCAAACCTAAAGTAATCACTAGGGAAAGGGGCCTCGAGGGCATAATCCTAACCCTAAACATATAAAAATGGACCCAATCGATTTGCAATGAATCACACTAAGAAAGACCTATAAAAGCTTGAACTTACCTTAGGCTTACTAACTCAAAGGAACAGTCTACCAGCCGTACGGTAGAGACTATCCAACCTATGGTTGCCCATTAGTTTGCAATGGTTGAATTAGGAAGAAAGCTATGGTACTCACATATTTTTAAGCAGAATTGTGCGGACTCACATCTTCCTAAGTAAAATTGTTCATCGGGATAGTCTATCATCAACTAGACAGCTACTATTTGACCTAGGGCGATTACCAAGTGGGGAGTCACAAATGAGGACTGGACCCAAGCTTGAGGTAGTCAACAGGAAGAGGGACCACTGACTGTCTTACCCTAATCCTTGAATAGGTGTATTCTAAGTATAGCACGATAAAAGCAGAATAGGGACTCACATCTCCAAGAACTTTACTAGCTATCAAGATGACCTAAAATAAATACGAAGTTAACAAAGGGGCTCATCAGTTTGCAATGGTCAAGTCAAAAAGAAAGCACGAGGACTCACATATTTTTAGGCAAGGACAACTGCTGGGGTAATTCACTAGCAAAATGGTGAATCAAACCTGACCTAGAGCAGCTACTAAGTAAGGGTTGTTGGTGGTCTTATCTCAACTTAAAGTAGTCTGAGGTGATGGAGTTTATGCTCAATTTTTTTTATGTTTGTGTTGTGCACATAAGGGTTAAGAGGTCACTCGGGTCCTCTAACATCTACCCTAAACACATCGAGAGTGTGGTAACTGAAAATATTTTAGCTTAAAAATAATTCGGTCAAAATGTAATTTTTATTGATGAAAAACTATTTAGGACATTGTTTATGCATAATATTTTTTACATAATGCCCATTGATCAGAAGCATTGGGTGTTCACCTTTATGATTGATCAGTTGATACGAGCCTCCTTAGTATGCCTTTTCTATGGAGAAAGGGCAAACCCAAGTAGGTTCAAACTTGCCTCCCATCTTGCTTTAGAACAAAAATGAGCTCTCCAACTTGAAAAGCTCTAGGGTGGACCAACTTGTTATGAGCATGAACCATTCTAGCTTTATACAACTCGAGGTTCTGACATGCTCTCAAGCATCTCTCCTCCAAACCTTCAAGTTCTTCCAATCGCAGTTTAGCATTTTGCTCAGTTGTGATTTTACCACCCACAACTATCCTTAATGATGGGAGTTGAACTTCTAAAAATAGAATGGTTTTGGACCCATACACTAAGGAGAATGGGATTGGAGTTCTGTTGGTAGTGTGGTATGCCCATAAAGCCTTAACAAACTTCTCATGCCACTGCCATTTGTTATCATTGAGCGCCTTCTTGAGTATTTGGATGAGAGTTTTTTTAAAGGCTTTTAATAAACCATTCTCCCATGGATAGTATATGGTAGAGTACCTCCAATCTATGTTGTGTCTTTGGGCGAAGTTATTGATTTTGGTGTTTTTAAAAGTGGTACAATTATTAGATATGATTCGGTGGGGTGCACCAAATTTATACATGATATGGTTCTTAAAACATCAGAGCACTTACTAAGCTTTGACTTTCGTGAGCAGAATAACCTCTACCAACTTAGAAAAATAATCTATGGCTGCTAGAATGAACCAATAACCCTTGGCTTAGGGAGGATCAATCGGATCCACTATGTTGGTACCCCAACACTTGAATGGCCACAAACCAAAAGTTGGATGAAGAATATTGGGTGGTTGGTGTAGAACCACTCCATGTACATGGCATTGGTAGCAGCGCTTCACTATGTCCATGCAATCCATAATCATTGTCTACCAGTAATACCCAAGTTTCTTGATTTTGGTTTTCATCTTAGGACCGGATTGATCAGCTCTGTATAGTCCTGAGTGCACCTCAATCATTATCTTATGGGCTTCATGTTTGTCTAAATAGCATAACCACATATGATTGAAGGACCATCAATACAAGACACCATCAATGAGGGCATAGGAGAGTGCCCTTTGCTTTACTTGATGGGCTCAAGATTTCTCTTAAGATAATTTGCCTCTACTTAGATAATTGATGAAGGATTGCCTCTAATCTAGCTCTTCATCCTTTTTGGAAATAGCAACCTCCCCTTCAAGAGTGTATTTATTGATGAGTTGAACATCAAAAAGAGGTAGGACTTGTCTGTTGTGAACCTCTATTGATATAGACTCATCCCCCGGACATGCAAATTCTTTGGCGAGTTTGGCTAAAGCATCTATTATGGCATTTTCTCCTCGAGGGATCTTATAAATTGTGACCTTTGGGATCTAGGCTAGAACTTTATAGGGTACTTATGGTAGTGATGGAGTTTGAGCTTTAGAATCTTATAAGACCAAACATCTGATTGACAACTAGCTGTGAATCTCCAAAGATACTAATACTTTTGATGCCTAATGAGATGGCTAACTCTAGACCTGCAATCAGAGCTTCATATTCAGCTTTATTGTTGGTGCAAGGTTCAAATAGATGATATGATAATTTCATCATATCACAGTCTAGTTTTAGGAGGACTATCCCTACTCCTATTTTATCTGGGAGAGTAGATTGTGGTTCTTCTCCTCTTTGAGAGGAAGCCACAAAATCAAAGTACATTTCCCAACAATGAATATTTGCATCCCCTAAATTCAAGATTTTTTCATCAGGAAGATCATCACTAAGCGGGGAATCTACAAGATGCACCACTAGGAAGTCCATGAGTGCTTTTCCTTTCAGTGCATAAAGGGGTATGAACGTGATGACAAACTCTGATAAGATCATGGACCATCATGCCAACCATCTAGATACTCATGGGAGATATTGCAAGTGGATTGACTATATAAATCAAGTTCACTTGTGAGAGAGCATAAATGTCGTATTTCGCTAAATATCAAAGCTAGGCAATGCTTCTTAATGGGTGGATAGTTTGCCTCAACAGGTATAAGACGACATCTAAGATAGTAGTGTGCATTCTCTTTCCCCTCATCATTGACTTGGGTCAATAAATCACCAAGGGAGTCATCCAAGGTAGCAGTGTAGAGTATGAGGAGTTTTCTCAAGATAGGGGAGGCTAGAACTGGCGATGTCATAAGATATTGCTTGATACTTTCAAATGCATGGTGGCATTTGTCATCCCACTTGATCTTGGCATCTTTCTTGACTAGTGCTAAGAATGGTTGACATTTGTTGATAGGTTGTATATAAAGCATCTTAGATATGCCAACCTCCCTTGAAATGATCTGGGTTGGGTTAGACTTTCAAGGGGTGGTATTTTTCATATCACTTTGATCTTCTTTGGATCGAGCTCTATCCAATGGTGTTGAACAACGAACCCTAGAAACTTCCCTGAAGTTACCCCGAATGAACACTTCAAAGGGTTTATTTTAAGATTATATTGTCTTAACCGCTCAAAAATTACTCTCAAGTCAAAGAGGTGGCCTTCTTTTTCTTTGCTTTTGACCACAATATCGTCGATGTAGTATTCGACTTGGTGGTGAATGAGTTTGTCAAAAATTTGAGTCATGGCCTGCTGGTATGTGGCTAGAATTTTTGAGGCTGAAAGGCATGACCTTAGTTGACCTTACTTTTGGAGTGAGCTCTCAACTTCCTCATCATAGATCTAGGACTCTTATAAATATTGAGAGTTTCTTAATCTTAAGATCCTTCTAGTGATTAGGTGAACACTTAACCTAACCCTAGAGACTTAGAAGAGTTAGCCATAGGAATAGTTGTGCCTTGGGATTTAGGAGGACTTGCCTACCCTATAGCCTAAAACCCAATCCTTGCTTCCTTCTTTCAAACCAAACCTCAAATTCAAATCCAAAATTCCAAAATCAAATCCAACTATCTAATGAATGAAACCCATGATTAAATTCAAACTCCAAATCCCTTCCTAGGCCTTTGATTTTATCTTATGGACTTAGCCTTAAACAAATTCAAATCAACCCCAATCCAATTGATTTTCTCAATTATCAAATTCAATCTCCAATCAAATTCCAAATCATAAATCAAATCTAACTATTAAACGATTGAAACCCAAATCAAATCAAATTCTTCATTTTATCCCATTAAGCCAAATTCTTGAACTTGGCTAAATGATACCCAAATCAACTCAAAACCCATGAATTTCTTCATGATTCAATCATTCCTTCAATCATTGATCCAAATATAAATACAAATCATAATTATCAAACCAAACCCAAGTCAAATCCATGTCACCCTTCTGACTTGAAGATTTCCATATGAACCAAAACCCATATGGCTCCAAACCACTTGCAATTGGATTTATATTTCCATTCGAAGTCCATATGTGAGTTCAACTAAACTTGAATCAAGCCTTGATCAAGCCAATTGACCTATCTAGGTCCACTTGACCCAATGTGACCAAAGAGGCCCTTTTGAGTCAAGTTCTAATCCAACCCAAATTGGATTTAACCAAGCCTACCTAAACCTTCAATAATGACCAACAATCATCCCAGGTGGATCAATTGCATTCAATTGGGTCAAACCAAGTAAAACCTAGCCTTTGACCAAGTCAACATTTAACCCAAATGAAAACTAATCTTACCAAAATCTACCATTTGCCAAATTGATTAAATCCATTGACTCAAACCCATTCATAATCAATGATTGAACATGACCAAACCATCATTTGAGCCAAACCAAGTCCAATTGGTCATTTGACCTAAGTTGACCCAAATTGGCCTAAAGGCTAAAATAGGTCAAATCATGATTTGATCCAAATTGATTAAACCAATGGCTCAAGTTCATTCCAAATCACTTATTGAACTTGACCAAAGCCATAATTGAGCCCAAGTTGACCATTTGGTCAACTTGACCCAACCTAGCCCAAATTGACCTAAAGGGACAAATTGGCCAAAATTCAAATTAAATTCAAATTAAACCAAACCAAAGCCTACAATAATTTTTAATTGATCAATCGAACTTGACTCAACACTTAACCCAACCCAATTTGGTCAAATTGGTCAAATTGTTCAACTTGACCAATTTGACCCTTTCGAACTTAAATGAATCAAATCCAAACCTAGTACAAACCAACTCAAACCAATTGAACAAAAACATCTCAAATCATCATATGAACCTAACCCAAGCCTTGGTTTGACCAAATTTGACCAATTGCTCAACCAAACCCAACATAGCCCAAATTGAACCCATTTGACCAATCTAACCCAAACCACTCAAATCAAATTTATGGAACCTTATGGCCTGATCTAACTCAACTTAAACTCACCATAGGTCTGCCCAAAACCTCCCCAAAAGTCAAGTGGGTCTCATCCAAGGGGATTATCCATCAAACTATGGGATTTAAGCTTCATAACCAATGGATCCAAGCTAAGTCAACTCTCCCATCCCCATGGCACTCAATAGAACCTTCTCCTGGCCCACCTAGCCCACCTAACCCACTCTAGGTTGGCCATGGACTTTTGGGAGGTGAGTTCTAACTCAAACCAGCACCCCATAAAATCCAAGCTTTGCAACCCTTGCACAATGAATCCATGGCAACCTCTCTCATCACTTCTCCCATCTCTAGCCACTTGACAGATAAGTCCCCATACAACAACAAAGGGATCATGCGAACATTATCGTCCATCCTTCTCTGTGGATTGAGGCTCAATTTTAACATGATTTGGAATGCATTCAAAAGTTTTTAGTCCCTAAGGCATTTTTGAAACATCCTAGAGTGATTTCAAGCTTTCCCGAGCATTCCAAAATCCAAATTTTTCATTCCCATGCAAGGCCAAAATAGGGGAGGACAATCTCGCTCCAAACTCCCTCGTTTCATAATCAAACTAAAATTCCTCTTAACCACACTCTCGCCACACTCTGTCAAAGCCAAAGAGTCATTTCCTGAGCTCCCAAGTGGCCAGAGGTGTGACTTCGATCAAAGTCAAGGCTCCTACGTGCGTGAGGTGGTCGATCGAGCATTTCACCCCAAATCAATCCTTGATTTCTTCAGTAGGGCTTTATCTCTACTATATGAAGCTACCTTCATCGATCCAGACCATCGGTCTTAGCTCTAGCGAGGTAATTCCTCAAAACTATAGCTATAAGGAAACCGTACTTGGTCTTTTTTGAAGCGAATTTGAATCCCATGTGAATTTGACCTATGGATGTGCATCCCCCCTCCTTCCGAAGGTGTGGGATCAGTTTGATCCCAGTCCATGCTCAGGTGAGCTTGGATCGAATGGGGAAAGATGGACAGTGCCCATCTTTCATCGCTCATGAAGGAGGAAGATCATACACCGTTTGTTCCTCTAGATTGGAATGGACGACTATGATCAGATCACAGTAGATCCCCATTATTTTCTCCCTTAACCTGAGGATCAAATCATGGCCATCCATTCTTAGATCGAACGGTCCATGGAAAAGCCGCAATCGAGTCAAGACGGATGTGACAACTTTAAACCAATCCCATCACACCATGTGGAAAGATCAAAAGCATGGCTCGACAGATTAAGGACTAATTATACAATTAATTTTAGGTTCTTTATAGAATCTAAAAAATTAAGATTTAATAAAGCAAATTACATTAGCTTTAATGATCCACTTAATTTACTTATAAATTATTTTCTCCTGATTTCTTTTAGGATTTTATTAGTTTATTTTAGAAAATTAATTGATTAAGTCTTAATCACTCTCTTAATTTAATTAGTGATAATTAATGAATGAATAATAGTTTAATTAATTATTTAAGCCTAATTACCTCTGTAGAACAGTAAGGGAACTTAGGGAGTGTAATTGGGATATTTTTCCTAATCATTTCTAGATTACATTCACTTTTTGGGATTAAATTAATTGATGATTAATGAGGTAATTAATTTCTTTATTAATTAATTAATTTCCAATACAAAAATTAGAGCCTAATTGAGTATTTGAAATGACTCATGGATTAAGGATTGTGACCTTATCCT
This sequence comes from Cymbidium sinense, assembly GCA_021442155.1. Lineage (NCBI taxonomy): Eukaryota > Viridiplantae > Streptophyta > Magnoliopsida > Asparagales > Orchidaceae > Cymbidium > Cymbidium sinense. The sequence continues at coordinate 33,823,207 of CM038229.1, forward strand.
TGATCCCTCTCCCTAAATTAATTTCATCATTCTAATCAAAATGTAATCAAAGAATTCAATCAACCAATTAGCTTAATTTAACTCAATCTAAAATCCAATTTCACACCTAAGCAACCTTTAATTGATCTTGGGTAGCTCTTTGGGTGTTCAATAACCCAAGGTGAGAGATAATGAAATTATGGTTAGCTCACATGTGTGAGAAAATCATAAAAGTAGTTAAGCGAGATCCCTTAAGCCTAATTAACTATTAATAATGAGCCAAATTGCATTAGGCCCCTTTCATTTCTTAAGAGCATTGCAAATTTACTTTTCATGTGGTTGCATATCATATTAGCTTATTATTAATTAGTTAATTAACTTAAGGTGATATAGGTAAGGGTTAATTAATTCACTTAATTCATACCTTAACCTAATTAAAACATAAAATCAACCTAAATATTCTTCATTAAACCAAATTAATTCACACATGGGGAATTGGATTAGGATTAGCAAACCTCTTTCATATTTCCTAAATCAAATCAAACTCAAAGTTTAAAATGTCTTTAAAGAATTTTGGTTTTTTTTAAATAGCCTTATTTAATATGATTATCTTTAAGAATTAATTAGGATGAATGAGATCATGTGCTTATATTTCTTTATTTCTTTCCAATCATATTAAATATTATTTTCCATGTGAAATCAAGCATTGATTTCTTTTAAAATTAATTAAAGGAAATGGTTTCTTTTATGTTAAATTACATGTGTTTACTTAAATTAAAATTAGGTGTGGCTATTATTACTATTAAATCAAAAGCTATTTTCAAAAGCCCATAAATCAATTATAATATATGAAGTGATGTTAATCACAAGTATCTAAAAGTTTGCTTATGTTGATAATATAAGGTATGTAATATGAAGTTCTCTTTCCTTACCTTACATGGATTTACATGGGATTTATAAATGTATAGTTTATTTGAAAAGAACACAACATTTTTCTAGATCTATTCATATGTATCCCCATGTTAAACTTAGAAGAATTTCATATCACATATGTAAATCATGCAATCAAATCAAATATGATCGCATGACATGCCTCATTCTTGTGGTTCTTTTTGTACATTCATATGCATATAAGAAAAGTGGTATAATTAGACATCCTGGGCTGAAGGCTTTAAGTAGCTCTAAGTCTTGTACCTTACCTGTAGAACAATGGCACCATACTCATTTAAAACTCTTATACATATGTATGATAAGACCAATGAATACGAATCATAAATCAAATAAATCAAATACAACTTTTGCATGGGTTTTCTTATCCATATTGTTACTTATACATCTATATGTATCTAAGAAAAGTGGTATATTAGTCCTGACACCCCACAGAGGCTTTAAGTAGCCCTAGTCTTAGATCTTACTTCCTACAGAACAAATGCATCATACTCACTTAAAAGTTTTATACATGTGAATGTGTACTTAGCTAATGGATGAAAAATCACTCTTTTCTATTAAAAAGACATGAATTCATTATTTAATGAAATGAAATATTTAAATTCCAAACCTACTTCTTTGCATTCATTATTTAAGTGTGCTAAGACATACATTGTATGAATATGTATGCTTAAGATTTAATCATATGCATGATGTACATAATGGAAAGAAATGAATGAATATGTGTTATATGATAGTAATTCATTCTAATTAATCTTAAGATGCATTTCTTATTGAATAAGGTCATTTAGAGTGAACCTAAACTTAGGGTTAATCAAAACATGTAATAAGCCATTCATTGATTAATTGATTAACTTGCTTTAGAAGTGACTTAAGGTAGGAAAAAAGAGGGTCCCTCTCTTTCTTCTTCTTTATAACACTTAGTTATTTTGTGTAGGTCAAATGAAACAAAAGAAAATATTAAGTAAAATCTTCAAATAAATTAAGTCACTTATAGAGAAATCAACCCTTTATAAATTAAATCCTTCACACTTAGCAAATTACCACTCTAAAGCCTAGTTATGACATACCACACAAGCCTTGATGCACACACTTTAGACTAAGTCACCACTTCTAGCTTTATGTTAGGGTGGTGTATGGTATGATGTATACTTATTTTGTGATATATTATTATAGACTGGGTGTTATGGTGTATGTGCATAGTCTGGATGTTTGGCTGTTATTAACCAAATCATATTTTCTAGAGGGAGTCATGCTTAATAGGCAGTTGTGATAAAAATATAAATGCTTTTGTTGTGCAGGTTGCTTATACCCCAAGCATAGCCCAAGTTAGGAAAGGTGAGCTTAGTTACCCATGTGGGGTGCTAAGTCCAAATTATTCATATAACTTGTATGGTGTGTGTTTAACGGTGTGTTTAACTAACATTTTTTTGTAGTTAGATTTACTTTCCTTCTCTTAATGTAATTTTGCATTAGAATTAGGATAAGTGTTATGGGGGATTAAGATGAGCATTGGTTATAAGACCAAGTCTTATGTATCATATGATTCCTTTGGAGCAAGCACATCCAAATCAAGATAAAAGGAAGAAAGAAATGGAGCAAATCAAATGAAGAAATGAAAGAAGAAAGAAGTAAAGAAGAAAGAATGAAGAATGAAGACCCCCCCCCATAACATTCATCATTTTTAATTGTAATTATTCTTTCATTATGCCGAGATGTATAAGGGTAGAGCTTGGCTACCCACATTTATTTTCGTGTTGTATGGCGGTACTCGACCACATCGGCCTCTTATTCTTTTGTGATAGCTTTATAAAATTATTTGATGTTTTATTTAGCTTGTGCATTATAAAAAGCATGTCTCTTCATCATTTATTTATGATTGTTGATTGTTGTATGGCCTGGATGCGATTAGGCTCCTAGGATAAAAATTATTTTTCTACCCAAACTAATAACTTAGAACTAAATCTCTAAAACAACTCATAACCTCATGAAAAATCCTAGGCATTAAATCAAGATAATAAAATATTTAGCAACTCCTTAACAGGATGTTGTATCATGCATAATCATCTTATTTCATTCTTGTTAAGAGAGGGCTTCCATCTTTACCAGATAGAAATGGGCTTACCCCTTAAGAGCCTATGATGGAAGAACACCTCTTTCTCTTTTGATTTGGCCTATAATCAACTTCTCATGCATTTAGGCATATAAAATCCTAGCCTATGTTAAAATAAAAAGTCCCAAATTAAATAAAATTTGATAAGAATTTGCATTAGATTAAGTCATTAGTCATACCTCTCATGCTCTAGTCTCTTAGGGAGTGGGTTTAAGGACATAGGTTTTTTTTCTAAATAAATAATAGCGTAACCATCTTGCAAGGCATATGACTTGATCACATGGTTTTAAAACATAGGATGAGTTAGCTGGCTACCACTCCAAGTGATTATAAGTCCAGTAATCAGGTGGTTTACCCTCTCTTGTGGACATAAACCATATACTCACTTTCGCCTTAGATTTAGGTCGTGCTTTGGCCCTCGCCAAAGCTCTCTAGATTTAGGATCTGAGGTTGTTGTTTCCCCCTTGGGCTATAGGTATAAATCCTCACCTCTTAGGCATCCTAATAATCTTGTGTTGTTAGAGCATAAATCCTAGCTCTCTAATAAAATTTCAACTCAGACTAGTAATTTCTCCTCAATCTCAAACATATAAGCCCAACCATAGAATAGATTGGAATGCTCACTAGGCTTCCTAGTGTCATGAGCATTCCCTACTCGTCTCCTTTGGATTCGATAATAAATCTCTCCTTTCGAACCATCCCATTTGATCTTCCAAATATAATCGATTTATTGATAGTCCTATCTTTGAATTCTTTGGAGATAATAATTATCTACTTTAATCGAGAGTATTCCTAAGGAACTCACCTTCCTTAGGATATAATTAACTATAAGGGCTTGCCCCGATAGGGAACTTTAGAACCCATTTTAAATAAATCCTACTTTATTCACCCATGTAAAGTAGGGGAAAATTCTCTGGTATAGTTGAAGACCCATCATGCCTTAGGAGTCCACATTATGTGATTAGGTTCATCATAAGATAGTGACTTCTATCTTTTGAGATAGTATACTATTTCTTGATATCATACCCGATCACCTTAATAAGTACATCCTCAAATCTGCATGGTGTCCCCTTTACATATACACATAACACACATACAAAAAAAAAATTAAACACCATAACCTTATGACAATAAATTATGATCAGGGTTCTAAAAGTAGTGTTTCTTTCATCTTCAAGTTCCATCTTTATTTGGTTATATCCAGATGAACCATCCATGAAAGAGAAGACTATGTGAGATAAGCGATGTCCACCAACAGTTTCGTTATTGGTAGTGGGAATTCATCTTTTGGACATGCCTTATTAAGATCCCTAAAGTCGATGCATATGCGAATTTAGCCATTTTTCTTCTTAGCTGGGATGATGTTGGCCAACCAAGTGGGATACTTTTCCTCCTAGATAAAACCATCATTGATCAGTTTCTTGACTTCAAAAATGACCATTTGTTCAACATCGAACTGCATGCGTCTAGGAGCTTACTTGATGAGGTTAGCGTCAGGCTGTATCGCTAGCATATGAATTGCTCTTCAGGAGCAAATCTAGGCATTTCTTTATAACTCCATGAAAAGTAATCGCTAAACTTAGTGAGTAGCCTTACTAAGTCATTGGTTTCAAATTCATTCAACAATGAACTGACGTATGTTGGGCGTGGATTGTCTTGAGTACCTAAGTTGATTTCTTTAAGTTCATCGATGGTTGATTTGATTTCTTCTTTCAAATTATGGGGGTGCATCTTTAACTTGGAGATCATCTGGATCATCTAAAGTTTCTAGACACACCTCCCCATATGAGTTAATGTGATTTGTAAAGAACCTATCAAATTCCAAATGATTAGTGGTGACCAAGAAATAATCATCATTGTCCACTGGGCCTATTGTACTGAAGCCTAATCTTGGTCTTGATTGAGAATTCTTGCATTTATTGTCCCATAGTTTTTCAAAGTAACTTTGCTTAGACCATGTAAGTGGAATTAAACCTTTCTTTGTTATTTTAAGAACACAAAGTGAGTACCAATCAAATAGCAATTATATTAATTATTTGAATGATTAATCCTCAAGTGCTACATTAATTTCCTGGCTTGAAATTATTTCTCCTGGATAAAACCTTTGAGATTTAGTATTTGCATATGCTTTGGGAGCTTCCTTAATTACCAAAACCTCAACTTTCTATGAGAAAAGTGGGGTTAGGGCAAAGCCACCCACATGTTGTCTAAGAGTTTCACATAAAGAAGATTCGGATACACTTATGCTTGCTTGGGGACCTAGTCTTCATCACTGTCAGGCTCTGGTGTCACGTCTAATGGAGTTCACTGGTGTAGAGAGGTAGCTAGTGTGCTATGTACATAGGACTCATCCTCTGAACTAGATTCTAAGTCTATGTGGATGCCAGGTGTACTTTTGGATGCTAAAATGAACCTCTTAGTAGGTGGGTAGGTATGGAGGTCTACCACCCCTGGGACTCCCTCTAACCTCTTTCTCATCCCAATGGAAGTTGGGTCATCCTCCATGCTTGTTCGAATAGAGTGACGAACTATGGGTGGAATTTAATCTCTGGCTTTATTTCCTCCCTTATGTCTTCTTCTCGCTCCCTTTTCTTTTATTATTCATGCTCTTTTTCTTTTTCTTTTCATTTTTTCTTCCTTTTTTTTACTTTTCATTTTGATTAAGTTCATGAGAGAATAAAGTTTGTTTCTTGGAGGTAATAGGTCGCATCCTCATAAATCCTGACCTCATGTACTGCAAATAGTTTGAGATCTCCTTTGACACAATATTCAATTCCATCCCTGATGAACTTGATGCACTGATGTGAAAAGGATGGAACCATGTTATTCTCATGAATCCAAGGTCACCATAGCAAAGCATTAAAAGATGTATTAGAATCTATTATATGAAACTTGGCTTCAGTCTTCTAATCATCTATATCCAAAGGAAACATTATGGAGCATAAGGCCCTCTCACCTTGTTCAATAAATCCTTTCAATATCATAATTTGAGATTAAAGTTTAGAGATATCAATCCTTAAGTAGGCAAGGATTCTTAAACTCATAATATTCACTAATGCACCTGGATCAACCAACACTCAAGATAGCCTGAATTTGGCAACATTCATAGTGATGCAGAGAGGTGGTTGTGTTCTATTATCACCAATAGTAGGTCTTCATCTAAGAATGTGACTCTTAAGAATTCTTTCTAAAAGAATGCCTCCTCTCCAACCGGATTAATAGTGGCTAGCTGAGCTAAGCATATTTCACGATCAAGCAATGCTTTGATTAGTGACTCCCTTATTTCTTTGGATAAATAAGGGTATCATATATGCTTAACTTAGTTGCCAACTTTCTAAGATACGCCAGGACATTATAGTCAACTTTAGATTGGTTCTCCATAAGCATACCAAAGTGCGAAGCATCTTGTGGTGGGGCTATCTGCTCACTAGAACCAATGATATGTTTACCCTTATCTTGAGGTGCTACCCTAAGTGGTAGAACTTTGCGACTATGGAGATTAACTTCAATGACTTCTTGTGATGAGGAGCTTATGGAAAGTTTTACCTACTCATTGGGTATACCTATAGCTTCTCCTAAAGGATCATTGGAGTCAGATGACTCCAAGTATATCTCAAGTGGCAAACCATTGTGATTTAGAAAATGGTAATCTATTTCTGAATCAGAGCGGAATTGATCGAAATTATCTAAATTATTATTATTATGACTTGGAGAGCTATCAATGGGAATGAACTCACTGAATCATCAAAATTGGATAGAATGTAAGTGGAATTATTCTTCTTCATTGATTTCTTCAATTTTGGAGGTACATGATAAAAGTCAAGTAAATTGCTTATGAGTTTGGCCCCTCATCCATGATACAATGCCATGGTCATGGAGCTAGTAGATGTGGTAGCTATAATAATGTGAGGAAGAATACTGGACTCAGATGGTGGTGGTGCTACAGAACTATCTCGGGATGTGGTGGCTGCTGCTGCTACTGGGCTTCCACCCTTCGTGAGTTGCCTCTCACAACTGGTAGACCTTCCTTAGTGTTGGAGGTATGCACTGAGTCAGGCACCTATAGAGAAAGTTTCTTAACTTTAGAAATGATCTTTTTAGAATTATGGGATAAAGAGATATCCCAATCTTATTTTGTCTTAAAAGTATTGGATGTTTCCCCCAAACATTACTTTAATGGAACCAAAAGGTTGTTCCACTAAGTATATTTTGAGGATCACTATGGCTCCTGACTTGTAGCTATGCTCAAGCCAATCCTTGAATATAAAGTAGTCCTCTAAGACATGGTTAGCATGAAGTGGTAGGAGCAGTAGTTAAGATCATCAGTCCTACCCACTTCATTTGGCTTCCTAGGCTCAGGTAGCTAAAAATCAGGCTTCTTAAGAAAATTCTTGAAGATTTTTTTGACTACATCTCTCTTAAATAAATACGGCTTATTAAGTTTGTCAACAAGAGTAGGTAGATAATAGCTATCTGGTGGTGGATACATGTATTGTTGTTATGTAGCTTACTGGTTTTTCCTTTGTGGTGGTCGAGGTTGTGGAAGAGGTGGGAGTGAAAGCTGCTGAGCTCTAGGCCTCTCAAAGTGTGCTCTCACTGGTTGCTTCCCCTTATTCACTACTACTACTATCCCTGGCTTCTTCTTAATTACTTTTGAAGGCTTAGGCTTGGATGACTGATCTAAGAAGGGAAACTATTTGGCTTCCTCTTGTAGATAAGTTGACTTGCTGATTAACTTCACAAATGTATTAATAGTAAAGCCCTTGAGCATGAAGGTAACCAGGCCATGAATATTCTTGACCAGAATTCAATGGCATGATACAACTATAGCTGTGATTTGAATTTCATACTCAAGTTTTGTCACCTAAAAATATAATCAACAAGAGACTCATTAGGTTTTTATTTCTCTATAATGAGGTCCCCTACAGTCACTCTTTGTTGAGCTCATGTGAACCTCTTGATAAAAGTTGCTCTAACTCTACGAAAGACTTCACTGAACTATTGGGCAGTTGAGCATACCAATCAAAGGCCATTCTAAAAAGGCTAATGATAAACTACCTAAGAGTGGATTACTACCCTGACATTGCAATCCACGAGTGTATGCGATATCTTTGGATTTCCTACTATGGAATACTTTTAAGGATGGTGGCACAAAATCATTGAGGTATTGAACTACATTAAACTCCTCAGGGTATGGTCTACCATTTAGAACTGATGAGATCCCTTGGGCCTGTGTCATTACATCCTTTACTTGTTGTTCAACCATCTACTTGATGTCTTTTTTATGCATAGAGGTACAATCGGCTATCTTCCTATGCAGGCTACCGGTATCCTCATCCATTGGAGTAGTGCTCTTAGGATGATCTAGGATATGTACTAACTTAGGTTTTTCGACCTCTATAGGAGTTGGTTGAGGGATAGATGATTGATTTTGCAATGCCAAAACCACTGCCATCAACTTCACTACTATCCTTTCTATTATGTCAATCTGATCATCTTTGAGTTTGATTTTTTGGAGAAGGCATTGAGTTGAGTCTGATGCCCCACCTTCCTCAACTATAATGCCTTGAGCTTCCTAGCTAGACTATTCTCTACACAAAGATCCTCAGGTATCAACCATGTGGACTTCAACGGCATCATCCAAAAGGTCATCCTCATTAGCATTAAAGTTTATCATACCCTTCTCTTGGTTAGACTAGTCATCTCCAACTATCTGCCTCACTGCATCACAATAGTCCTCTAATGTCTCCTCTAATGAATGATCATCCACTCTACCCAAAACTACTAGGACATATATCGGGTGATGACTCACTACTGGACTATGTCATGAATATATGATGCACTATATGTTTCAGACAGGAGGAGTGTTATCTCTGATCGGTTTGATAACCATAGGATCCAGACCGACATTTCCTTCCTCCTTCTCCTCTAGCTGTGGTGGTAGAGCGACTATGGTGCTCTTGGGCCGCCACTCCTTCTCTACCATTAGGGTGGGAGATCAAGCAGGAGAGTTTGACCTCACCTCAACTAGTAGAGTGGATGGAGTGTGGTCCTTGGGATGTAATTGTATCACCAATGGGGGATCACTTCTCTCCACATACTGACTTATGGTATTTGGCAGGTACTTCAGATTATGGGACATAAACTGGTGATGGCAGTCGGTGAGTGGAGCAGTGTGGTGGAGATGACACAGGCTACCTCTCTGCCAAAGGTCTCCTCCTGCGACTGGAACTAGTAAGAACTATCCGATCTGAATGATCGGCTCTGTTAGCTCGCTGATCCGGGTGGCCAATCAATACTGAGGACACCGACTGTTTGGAAAACCTCCTTCTATCTCTCTTGCCCACTTGGGCAGCAACCATGGGCTCCATGGCCTTTTTCTATAGATCTAATCCCTTAAACTTCTATGGATCACTCATCTCAGGTCATGAATGGTGGCAGACTCATATCATCCATGGACTCTCCCTACCTTCCTAACTACAGACCTTAGACCAGCATAAGGCTTCCTCCTCTCCCTATCTGGTGTCTCATGCTCTGTGGGTCATGGGGATGATGTTATCTTCCTCATATCCTCCTCTCCCTCTATAGCTAAAAGTGGGTGAAACCTATTATCACCAAGAAGAGGAGAGGTCTCACGAATGGACCCTCTTCAGCTACATGGGAGGCTTTCTCAACCTCCTTGGCCATGCACTCATAATACCTCTTAATCTTTCTATTCTTGTTGCAGTACTGTGACTTGGTCAATGATGCATGAAAGGAGCTAGTATCGACCTCGAAGGTGGGGGAAACAATCTCTGATGCTAGGACTGACTTCCCCTTAAGAACTGGGGCTACGGTAGAGGCGATACTAGTCTTAGCAAAAATTATGACAGATATAAGTGATACTCGTGGTGTGGGAACCTCTAAGGCTTTCCTCTTTGAGGATGAGAACTCAGTATCTGACTGGAAATCAAACTGCATAAGTGGCTCCTTGTCGGTTACCTCCTCCCTACTCAATGTGCTGAGGGTAGGACCATCACAAGTAACTTTAAACTGCTCAAACCCAAAGCCAAACTTGATGACTGGGGATAATGTGAGTATGGCCTGATCCATGGCTAAATCCACACCTGAAGCGAATGAGAAAATGAGCTTTTCGAAAGGCATGGTGACTGAATTCTTGAAAGGCATAAGATTAGACTTTGCTTTGGTTATTATTCTTTTGACTTGACCTTAGATTGAAACCCTCATTTAAAAAATGAGGTTATGTTAGATGGGGTTCATATATGTATTGGAGAGATTTATAATTTTGAGAGAAAATGTCTTGTTTAGTTTGAACTTCACAGAAAATGAGATAAACTAAATTTTGAAAATATTAGATGAACCTTAGGTGGCCATGCTGGTGACAAGAGGTTCTTCAAATTTTAGATTAATTTTCATTTAGTTCATTTTAGGCAACTTTCTTAATCAATTCTTCTTATCTATTGGGGTCCAATAGAGGTTCTAAGACCTACTAGGGTGAGGTCCTAAAACCTAAAGGATGTTGGCCACAATGGAAAGAACGATAATAAAACCAAGGAATGGAACCAAGTAATTCCAACACCTCTCACTAGTTAGACTAATCAAGTTAAGATTAAGTCTATGTGACTCTTGCTTATTAGTCAAAAAAATTAAGGATAGGATAAATTCATCAAGACCCCTTTCCTTCCTTTTAACTATTTAAGTTGGATCAAGCTTATTAAGGCCCTATCTTAATAGTTAACCAAATATGAGTAAGTCCCTTAGTAGGTATCCTTTTGATAAATAAGGATAGGATTAAGTCACCAAGACCCATTCCTGTCAAATATAATACATGGTTAGGATTAAGTCACCAAGTCCCCTTTCCTACTAGTCAAAATTTGAGGTTTAGGATTAAGTCATCAAGATCGCTTTCCACAACCTAAGCTATTTAGTTTGGATTAAGTCCTTAAAGGCCCCATCCTAATAGCTAATTGGAAATAAGTAAGTCTCTTAGTTGGCATTCTCTCTGAAAGATGAGGATATGATTAAGTCACCAAGACCCCTTCCTATCAAATGGACTATATGGTTAGGATTAACTCACTAAGACCCCTTTCCTACTAGTCAAAATTTGAGATTTAAGATTCAGTCATCAAGACCTCTTTCCTCAACCTAAGCTATCTAGGTTGGATTAAGCCATTGAAGGACCCTTTCTAATAGCTAATTGAAGAGAACTAAGTCCCTCAGCAAGCATTCTTTTTAAAAGATAAAGATCAAATTATGTCACCAAAACCCTTACTTGTCAAATAGACTATTTGGGTTAGGATTAAGTCACTAAGACACCTTTCCAACTAGTCAAAAATTTAAGGTTTAGGATCAAGTCATTGAGGCCCCTTTTTCTCATTGTAGTTATTCAAGAAGGAATTAAGCCATTGAGGTCCCCTTCTTAATAGCTAATCAGATAGGAGTAAGTCCCTTAGTAGGTATCCTTCTAAGGATAGGTTTAAATCATTATTACCCTTTAACTTTTCAAGCTATATAAGTTGGAATTAAGCCATTCAAGGCTCATTCATGTTAGTTGAATTTCACTAGATTAGAATTTAAGTCTTTGTGACCCATTTTCTAGCTTAAAATATAAGAAATTAAAGTGTGAAAATAAGTAATTGAATGTCCCATTCCTATGGACTACTCAATTTAGGAATTAAATTTATGTGACCCCTACCTATTCCTTAAAATCTTGAAGATTAAGAATTAAGCTGCTGGAATCCCCTCTCCTCAACTTAGCTATTTAGGTTTGAATCTAGTCCTTAAAGACCCCTTCCTAATATCTAACCAGATAAGAGTAAATCCCCTAGTGGTATCTTTCTCTGGTTAAAATTCATATAGCTTGGTTAAGAGTAAGTATCCATGTTGGCATTCTCTCCGACTATTATCTCTAGATAGGAGTAAGTATCCATAGTAGCATCTTTTCTAGAAAACAAAACTTTAAGGTCTTCATATAGATCTTTTCTTTAGAATTGGTCAGTCATTTAGATTACCTCTTAGCTAATTTCACTTAGAAAGATATGAGTCCTAGTGCTTTCTTTCTAAGTTGGCTGTTGAAAGTCTATTAAAGTCTGCATGAAAATAAGTCTCTTGAAGCCATCCTCTCAGACTATTATGACTATGTTAGCATTAGATTTTTTTATTGAGTCTTTTCCTAATGATATCTCTATTCTTCTTAGAAATTAGTGAATTTAAGTTACTAAGAATGAATCATTCTATTAAAATAAAAATTCAGGTCAATTTTTTACTATCTTTCACAATAAAATTCAAAGTAAAATTCAAATAAAAAAATCTAAATTTTAAATCTCAAAACATAACTCAAATTCCTTCAAGCTTATGCTTGTAGTGATATTGACTAATTCGTTCAACGCCTATGTGTGATGTACTCTAGTTAGTCTACTACACATATTGGGGGACCAATTTTTGACCTCATTTTTGGATGAAGTTAACATCATTCCTAAATTAGTAATTAAGACACCTAATCTTAGATTAGGAGCCTCCAAATTTGGCACTTAGGACACAATACTTGGTGACCTAGTGAATCTTTCTAGGATTTGACCAAACCTAATAAGATTAGATGAACTCAACCTAAACTCAAATCTAAACAAAGAATTGAATCAAAAACATTCCAACTATTCCCCTAAATTCCTGAGCCGAGGAGGAGTTTAACTAAGCCCTTACCCAAGTCCTTCACCACTAGCAAGCTAGAAATCATCCATGGTCGGTCGCAAATGGACATGATTCTCAGCAAACATAAAGAGGAGAAAGGGAAACATCTCTATCAATCCCAAGAGAAAAAACATAATAAGTATGAAAGGAGAAGATTAATCAAATCTCTTTCCTAGCTTCTCACTGCTAGCAGGCAAAAAATTGGCCAAAGCAAGCAACATAGACAATAGCCAAATATAGAATCGGGGAAGAAACATCTCTCCCTCAAAATTGGCTTTCCTCACATGTTCTAGGGTGAGAGGCAAGTTTGATCGAGCCTTCACCCAAATCCATCGATGCCGATGAGTCAGAGAACCACCAAGGCTAATGGACTAGTGGTGGAGCTTGGTCTCCACGCCAACCCAGAAAGAGGCAACACACCAAATTGCATCCATAGCTTTGTCTTGACATGTCAAAGTTGCTTAAAGCTTTCTCATGACTAAGGATTGATGTTAGTAATGTATGCCTTAAATCTGACCACCCTTGATTGCACTTTGGTCCTTTGTTAAGCAAATTTGTATGTGGATGAAATCAAATCATATACACTGATAGGGAATTAACCCTTGATTATTTCATAATCAAAATCATGAAAAACCATAGCCTAGATCACAAAAAACCAATATTTAAAGATTGACTAATCTTATAGATTGATAGGGAATTAACCCTTGATTATTTCAAATTCAAAATTGTGAGAAACCATAGTCTAGATCACTAAAAATCAACATTTAAAGATGGATTGATCTTAGCATTATTGGGTTCTCAGCTCCAACAAAGAGACCAAGAAATCAGCCAGCTCAACAACCACCTCAATGAAATAAGCTGACTGATGAAAGAGTTGTTTGGTCAACTCAATCTTATAGCAATTACAACATAGTAAATACCTCTATAAAATCTTCTAGAGATATTCAATCCAACAGCTAAAATTAGGGGTATGCAAATCGCTACGCCCAACTTGCCAACAACTTCAACATAAAAGCAAAAAAGCCTAAGAGAGGTTACACCAAACACGTATCAAGAGGCTAACATTATCACTAAATCTCAAGTAGAATATCTCTTTAGCTAGAAAGTCAAAGCAACTATCATTTCAAAAGTAGTTGAATAGCTAGTCAAAAAAGGACAACCATATCCAATCAAATATGATCAAGTACAATATCATAAAGGGTACATTGTACCAAAATTAAACACTTCTTCAGGCACAAAAAATCCTCAGCAGCATCTAGCTCAGCTTAAAACTACATGCAAAAACACAAGAGGGAATGATGCCTTGTTGCTATGGAAATTCATTAACAATATTACCAACATGGTTTTCGAATGGTATTCTGAGTTGTCCAATGACTCAGTAAAGACATTCGCCAAACTGGAAACACACTTAGATAAGAGATTTGCAGAAGTGACCAAGAAAGTGATGATGGCAGATTCACTTTAGAAAAGAGAAATAAAGATGAAATTGTTACCAAATCCATTACAAGATGGAGAAATCTAAGCATGAAGTAGAACTTCTTATAGGGAATATCAATGGTCCGATGGCTCCATATTTAGCCATGGCTATGATTAACACATTCCAAGAATTATTAGATTGTGTTGCCAAGTTCAAAAGGCTATCCAAGCAAAAAGGCCTCAATGCCAACTACAGCAATAGTCCCTTCAAAACAAGGAAAGCAACCGAAATCACACGATGTGAAAAAAAATGATGTTAATACAACATTCACATTCATGATTGATAAAAAAGGAAATGGAGGAGTGGCAACCTCATGATAAGCGACAACCTCACAACCAGTAACAAAGTAGATGAATGATAAGATAAAGGGGTTAACCCTCTAAGAGAAGATGTCTAAGTAGTACTCATTTAAAAGAGAATGTGCTATTAAAATATTTAAACATGCCCTGAAATAAGGATTATAATTTTTGGAGCCAAGACGGCTAGACCAAGTAGAAAAAATTGATGATCCCAATTATTGTCCATTCCACAAGCTCATAAGTCATCTAATTGAAGATTGTTATGTCTTTAAGGATTGGGTCAAAAAGAGCTATCAAAATGGAGAACCCACCGTATCAAACATTGTACTAGTACACCCTAAGAAGAAAAAGGTGAAATTTATTACAACACGCCCAATACAATATGCAAAAGATAAAAATGTTGAGCTAGCTGGAGCTCAAAACATAAATGATGACACAGGCAAAGCCCTACAAACATAAGAAAAAGAAGGTGGTTGGGAAACCTTCATCTAAAAAAAGACTAAAAGGATGAGTAATATTCTTTTAGCCATAGAAGATATACAGTCAAAGAATGCTTTAGAGCCCGAATAGATCAAAAAAGATTCTTCCCCAGCTGAGGGAAATTTTTATATAATGCAAAGAAGCAAAAGAAAATCAATCAGTCTCCTTCATTAAAGCCTCATAAATCAAACAAAAAGAGGAAATCTAGAAAGGTAAAGTCTAAAACATAGAAAATGATTGACTCTTTAGAGGAGTATGAACAACCTCCTTGAAGGTCAGTTAAACTAAAAGAATACATGGCCCATTTGCAGCTTCACATGAAATTTTTTGAAGAAAGGTTCTAATAAAAATGTATCATGTCATAAGTGTGATTGCAACTGCAATAGACTTTCAGGAAGAACTATGCTTTCCCAGAGAAGAGCTCACTAAATGGAAAGTCAAGTTAGGCTCCAAGAAGGTATGTCCAAAACTAGGTAGTAATTCTAAGAACGTTGAAAACTCTGAAAGCTCGAAAGAAGCACAAAATTCATAGATTTCTTTTGATAAACAAGATCAGATGGAAGAAGTAACTCAAGTCCAATTAAGGAGTGGAAAATAAATTTCTCTAGCTCCATAATGAAAGTCAATGATAATGGAAAAAAAATCAAATTAATGAAAATGCCTTACCCCCATCACCGATTAAACCTCAAAAGTCTGCTAAAATAAGAGTGGATTATAATGTTCTGGCATATTTATGCAAGCTCCCTACTTTGCTAAGTATCTATGATGCTCTCATGTTGTGTAAAGATATACGTTAGATATTAATCAAAGCCTTGCAAAATTTAGAATAATATGAGGCATTTTTTGCTGAAGAAAAGATGAAGAGGATTTAACCTCTTAGAAATCTACAAACATCGCATTTAGTGATGATGACTTACTATTAGGGATGACTGAACATAATAGGCTTCTTTATATTACAGCTGAAAGCAACATTATCTACATAAAAAAGATACTGATTAACACAGGCACTTAAATCATCTTATAATAGTTAAAATGCTACAAGCACTAGCTTAGATGCTCGCTACCTAGATAAAAGTATAATATTCCTATCAGGATTTAATGAACAAAGATAGAAAACCTTAAGGTCTCATGTTTTACCCATATGCTTCAGGAAACTATACACAGAAGCTAAAGTCCATGTGATTGAAGCCTAAGTTGCTGACAAAGCACTCCTTGATAGGCTCTGGATTCATAAATACTGCATAGTACCTTTAACTCTTCACCATTGTATGAAGTATTTTCAAAATGGTGAAGACGAACAAATTGATGGAGACATGAATCCATTCTTGATACATGAGATCAAGATCTACAATGATGCCAAGTACTTCATGCTTAAAAAAGTAGAAGAAGTCAAATCTCAAAAGCAAGTGCTCCACCTTTAAAGCTAATGTTGAAAGGTGATAATTCAAATGGTAAAAGTACTAAGGAATTAAAGCAACCCAAGGTAATTCTCCACCTTGGCAGTGATATTGAGGATGATGAAGAGGAATTAGTACTTTATCAACCCATAAAAACCTCAGTTAGTCTCTAGTACCAATAAAGTGGCAAAGAAACTACAAGTAACTCATGTTTCTTTAATAAGATTACCTGAATCCCAAATTTCCAACAAGGCTATAGAAATAATTACAGTCCCTAAGGAACACATAAAATCCTTGATAGCTTCAAGAAATGAGAAAATATAATAATTAAAAACCTTCTATGTTCGTCCTAGAAGAGGCTATAATGAACATGGGATTCTCTTCTATATGACAGAAGAGCAAACCCCAAATCCCACACAAACATTATTGGAAGAAGATGATTTTGAGGAAGAAGATATTTTGATAATGATTCTTAATACTTCTCACTAGCTCTAAAAAAGTTAATTAAAAATAACATTCAACTTATACAATCAAGCATTCAAGCTCAGTTATTTAAGAGGCTATGGCAAGGAGATAATACCCAAAATCCCATAGGATATGGAAAGTTCACCATATGGAGATTAGAATTTATTTCCTTAGTATCTCTTTCAATGAGTTTATGGTATACCGTAGCAGATAAAGAAAAATCCCTTGTGGAAACTATAGAGGAATAAAAGAATGTTTCAAATGAAAATATACCTGAAGAAGAATAATCATTGATCTCAAAAAGGCCCCAAAAGAATTCAAAGAAGGCAATAAAGCCACTATTGATAAACTCCAAGAAATTAACCTGGGTACTAAAGAAGAGCCTAGGCCAACTTTTGTTAGTGCTAAACTCACATCAGAAAGATTTGAGGAATTAAAAATACTACTCTATGAATATAAGGATTGCTTCACATAAAATTATAATGAAATTCTCGACCTATCGCCAGAAGTGGTTGTACATAAGCTTGCCATTAAACCTGATGTATAGCATTTAAAGCAAGCACCAAGCCAAACGTGATTAAAATTGAAGAGCAGGTAATCGCTAAAGCCAAAAGGCTCACCAAGTATGATTTATCTAAGGAAAAAAGTATGATGATTGGATTTTCAATATTATCCCAGTACAAAAAAGAACAAATAAATTTATGTCTGTTATTGATTTCAAGGACTTAAACAAAGCAGGCCCAAAGATGACTTCCCACTAGTCAATGTAGAACTCATGGTAGACAACACGTTAAACTATTATATATTTTCCTTCATGGGTGGTTCAAGAGGCTATAACCAAAATTAAAATAGCTCCAAAAGATGAAAAGTGTACGTCCTTCCGCACACCAATCGACATATATTGCTATAAAATGATGTCATTTGGCTTGAAAAATACAAGTGCTACATACCTAAGGGAAATGACTAGTATCTTTGATGACCTCATACATAGGTATGTGAAATGTTATGTTGATGATTTGGTTGTTAAGAGAAAGAAACAAAGCGAGCACATAAGCAACTTAAGAGTTGTATTTGATAGAATCCAAAGTTTTGACTTAAAGATGAATCTATTGAAATATGATTTTAGTGGTACTTCTAAAAAGTTTTTGGGATTTATTGTGTACCATAGAGGGATTGAAATTGATCCTTCCAAATAAAGGCAATAATGAAAATGCCAGCGCCTAAGACCATGAAGCAACTATGCTCACCACAAGAAAAATTGGCTTACATTAGAAAGTTCATTTCTAATCATTTATAGAGATGTCAACCTTTTTCTAATTGATGAAAAAGATGCATCTTTTATATGGGATGATGCTTTTCAAGAAGCTTTTGATAATATAAAATAATATCTATCTACATCCCACAAATTTAGTAGCTCCAATAATAGGAAAACCATTAATGTTGTATATGGAAGCCTTTGAAGAGTCATTAGGAGTTTTGTTAGCTCAGAATAATGAAGTAGAGAAGGAAAATGCCTTAAACTCTATAGGTTGACATCTGATAAGAGCCAAAATAAAATATTCTCTTATTGAGAAGCAATGTCTAGCATTGATATTTACTACTCAAAAATTGCGACACTATATGCTATCAAAAAAAATAATGTTGATATCTAAAGTTGACCCTCTTAAATTCTTAATGACTAGACCTACCCTAACTGGTCACTTAGCTAAATGGACAATCCTATTACTTCAATTTAATATAACATATATCCCACAAAAGGCTATAAAAGAGTAAGCTCTAGCTGATTTTCTAGCTACTCACCCTTTATTGGTAAACTCCCCACTCAATAATGAATTGCCTGATAAACAAATTTTTGAAGTAGAAGAAGCTCTACAATCATCAAAATGGGATCTCTACTTTGATGGAGCTTCATAAATATAGCTAGCTAAATTGCCTAGTTTACCTATAGTACATGTTAGATTTGGCCTTATATTTGTAACACTGTAAGGTGATATTCTATGATATTCATATAGCCTAACGAAACATCAAACCAACAATGAGATAGTATATGAAGCATTAATTGGGGGCCAAGAGCTAGTGATTAACATGAAAATTAAGAAGCTTCATGTTTATAGAGATTCTCAACTCGTATAAATAGTTGGGATGTTCAAGATAAATAAACTTGAAATTGTACTTTATTATAAGCACGTCTTGAAACTTCTAAAATAAATCCTTGAAGTAATAATTATAAGAGTGTCACATCAAGACAATGGTAAAGTTGACACATTAGCTAAATTAGCTAAAAAAATGACAGACCCTCAGAGAGAGCTACTTAAAATAATAGCAAAACTAGAAAGCCTTAGCACCAACCCTCCTGCAAGCCTTTGAAGCTAAAGAGAATCAAGAGATTTCAATAATAATAAAGTAATATGATTGGCAAGAACCATTCATCACATATCTTAAGGATCATCAAATTTCACAAAGAGCTCTACAATATGCTTTTATGAATGATACATTATATCGATGATCATTTCACCAAATTTGATTATGATGCCTACGACTAGATGAAGCAAAGATGGTGATGGTTGAAGTCCATGAAGGGTTGTGTAGTGCACACCAATCCAATCTTAAATTGAAAATCAAAATCAAATGAATGGGATACTATTAGCCCAATATGGCTCAAGACTGCATTGACCATGCTAAAAGATGTCATCAGTGCCAAATACATGCAAACATGTTACATCAACCACTTAATAATCTACATCTAATAGTGGTGTTTTGGCCATTCAAAAGTTTGGGAACTGATATAATTGGTCCAATAGATCCTCCATCATCTAAAGGACATCATTTCATATTAGTTTCCACCAATTACTTCTCCAAATGGGTAGAAGCAATCCCAGTGAAAGATGTTAAAGTAGACAACATGGTGAAATTGTTTCGACACCATATCGTCTACCGATTTGGAGTACCTCAAAGAATTATATCCAATAATGGTACTTCCTTTAAGAATATTAAAATCTATCATTTTATTGAAAATATAAGATAGATTGGCAATATTCTTCAATATACAACCCAAGAGTAAATGGTCTTCTAGAAGCTTTCAGCAAAATATTGGTTAAACTACTCAAAAAAAATTCTCTCTAAAAATAAAAGAGAATCACATGATAAATTAATAGAAGCCTTGTGGTTATATCATACCATACACAAAACTACTACACAAGTAATGCCATACTCGTTAGTCTTTGGAGTGGAAGCAATACTTCCTCTTCAAGTAGAGCAACCTTCACTCTGTATAACAGTTCAAAATGAACTCATAGTGGAGGAAATTTTCCAAATATGCCTCGATGAGTTGTAAGCTCTAAATGAAACTTGATTACAAGCCCAACAAAATCTAGAAATATACAGAGTAAGAATGACCCGAGCTAATGATCGCATGGTTTACTTAAGAAGCTTTGAAGCAGGTAAACTAGTATTGGTATGCAGAAGGCCTATCATTCCACATCAATGAGTTGGTAGAAAATTTGACCCAAATTAGGAAGGGACATACATTATTGAAAAACTATACAAAGTGGGTGTTTATCAGCTCATTAATGTGAAACAAATAAGCTCAAATACCCCTATAAATCAATAATATCTTAAAATATATTATGCATAACTATTAAAAGTGTTATGCTTCACAAATGCAAGAGTTAAAATCAACTCCAACTCTACCAATTCGAAGAGATACTCTTCATTGAATGTATAAGAATAATGTACTCATCTCAAAGTAAAATCTCTACTAATAGGGGGCATTTTTGTAAGCCTTGCAATGCAAGGAAATTCACTATCAAAGAAAAGTCTCTAATCAAAGTTGGCCTAAATTAGATCCACCATTCCCAAAGGGGCCATATCTAAATTTAAATCAGATCATGTCCAAGGGGAGATCCACATGCCAAGGGCGGATCTAAATTTAAATTAAATCCATCATGTCCAAAGGGTCCAGATCAGATCCATCATGCTCAAAGGGGCTGAATCTAAATTTAAATCAGATCAATCATGCTTAAAAGGGTCAGATCTAAATTTAAATCAGATCTATCATGTCCAAAAAAGCCAGATCAAATCCATCATGCCCAAAGGGGTGGTTCTAAATTTAAATCAGATCCATCATGTCCAAAAGTGTCAAATCAGATCCATCATGCTCAAAGGGGTTGGATCTAAATTTAAATTAGATCCATCATGTACAAATGAACCAGATCAAATGCATCATGCCCAAAGGGGTTGGATCTTAACCAAATTTAGATTCCATAATACCCAAAAAAATGGCTAGATCTTAATCCAAATTCTAGATACATCATGTCCAAAAGGATTGAATCTAAATATAAACTTAAATCCAACATGTCCATAAAGATAGGATTTAAGTCTAAAAATACCCAAAATGGTGCGTCTAATTACAAATCTTGATTCAATAAAGTCAAACTCTATGAAACTAGAGAGGATTGAATCAAAAGTCTACAATCATAACATATTTATAAATTTAGATATTACTATTTGTAATAATGCCTATGAAATTTATATGCTTCTCTTATCCAGGTTTGTTATAGATTGGCTACAATGTTCACCTAGAAATGGCTAGATTACATGCTTCCTACTGAGCCCACTGAGGACCAGATATGGGCTATTATTGAAGCCCATGATCTACATTCCATAGTTAGATTATAGGATTGATTATTATGGCATTAGGATATGTTGATGGGTAGATATATTTTTGAGGACTCATTTGCTGGATCATCATGCATTCCACCTATAGATCCAGAGCTTCCGCCAGGTCATGATCCAATTGATTTGATGATCAATCTAAAGTTGAGACACATTCATGATATTCCTTTAGAGAGGGTAGCAGATCCCCTTAGTTTTGGGGATCAGGATGTACTTCAGCCTGTTGCAAATACTACTACATCTGTAGGCATAGTCAAAATTTTGGGTTATTACATACTACACCATAAGGCAAAAGATTGGGACCCAAAGTTAGTATTTTACACACCCTTATCAACTATTAGTGGCTATGTAGACTGGGCATGCCATCACCTATAGATGCATGGAGATATCTTAAGAGGGCTGGTATATATCATGTAGTATACACATCATATTTTGACTATAACCACTTTCTTTTTACTTAGATCCAGAGCATAATAGAGCATTGGGATAGGATCATCAATACCTACTAAACTGGACACATGAGATGATGATTACTTTGACTGACATGCAAGATATAGTAGACCTCCTTATTAGAGGCATTCATTATGAGGAGTGTGTGCCTCAAAATTATGAGCTCTTTCAACGTCAGCTAGTTGGTCAGTGTAGGAGTGGTAGTTGTATATACTCCTTAGGTCTCCATCATGCTCGAGCTTACCACCAAAGATTATTCAAAGAGTAGAGATCAGGTTGTAGACGATGGAGCATAGTTACTATAGATACATGGTCTAAGAGTTTTCATAATGCAACAGTACATTTCGCACGATTAGACGATCCATTTGATATGGGATTTCATTCAGCTGAAGAGTCATTTAGTGCTAAATTCGAGCCCAAAGAAAGATTTAGCTTTCACCATATCTTAGCATAGGATGTAGATGAGGAGCTATCTTTTATGGCTTTTCATTGCTACTTAGTTATGATTTTTCATATTTCCATGGCACAAAAGAACTTGTTCATCTTTCCACTCTCTTGATGGATAGCTTGCTTGCTTGAGGCAAGAGAATAGCTCTGGCGCCAGCATTATTATCCTATACTATACCATGGATTAGGCAGAGTGAGCATGATGACTAACTCACGGCACTACAATGTAAATGCTCCTTGGCACT
Source organism: Cymbidium sinense (assembly GCA_021442155.1). Taxonomy (NCBI): domain Eukaryota; kingdom Viridiplantae; phylum Streptophyta; class Magnoliopsida; order Asparagales; family Orchidaceae; genus Cymbidium; species Cymbidium sinense. The sequence continues at coordinate 33,845,868 of CM038229.1, forward strand.
ACTTACATGGATGGATTCATGCATATATATCAAGAGCTTTAAGTTATCCTGAGATGCAATCTTATTTCAAAGAGCAGCATTTTCTCATGATCATGCAGTTGAGTAAGGCTACATTCACCTTAGATAGAGATTAAATCTATACCTTCATGTTTGTCCCATCACATATGACGGATCGCTTTCAGATCATTCATAGATCATACTTTCATAATCTGCCCACTCAAAGCTTGGGGCAAAGATTCACGAATTCTCTCACTAATAGAGGAACACCATTATTAGTATTAAAGTTAGGATATAAATGTATTGTAGAATACCTTATTGGGATAAGACCTACTTGGATTTATTACAAGCATCATAAGTCTATGATATTAGAGGGATATAATCCCAACAGAGTGGATAGACATTATGGCTTCACTCAGGCCACGCCCATATATGAACTACCACATATATTAGACATACTAGATACTCATTCCTTGAAGATGCTCCCAATGCATATTTGATTAGTAGCAGCTTCCACAACATGGGCTTTCTTCTTTTCCTAGGGACTGATTCAGGTATTTACGTAGCTTCACAGAAGACTTACATAGGAGTTAGTCACCAATGACTACTACGGATCTGCCATACATACTTCTCTTTCTAAGAGCTAGGCTTTTGTATATACAATCATAGATTAGGGAGAGCGAGCGACAATATTTGCATTCCCCAACACGTGACTCATGATCTTAATAGATCATCAGATGAGCTAAGCAGCAATAGGAAGTGATGATGAAAGGCTTCATCAACTTAGGAGAGAGATGATCAAGATATTCACAGTCCCATGACACCTTATCATGATATGGGAGTAGAATGGATAGATGAACCTACTTATATTCCTAACCCACCAGTAATAGGTGAGCCACCCATAGGACAGATGTCTTGCTAATATTATTGATAGAGGCTAGTGCTGCTTCCCCAGCATCTACTTAGCCTATCAGCAGTGACCATATACATGTTAAAGAAGACCCACACACGAAGGAATCTAGCACTCTGATGATTAGCCATGAGTAACTCTTGCTAGATTCAACTTACGTTATTGTGAGTGCCTCTCAGAATGATTCTTCAAATATTGATTCCTCTATAGAGAGTTATCAAATTCCTAGTCTAAAAGATACAACTCATAGGCTATTTAGTCTGGAGATCTCATGCTTCATCTCCAGGATATACCACAGACCCTTAGATTCATCACATTGTGTCTCTTTAAAGGGCCTATGTAATATAATGATGGCATTACAATATATGCTTCTGAGTGTTGAGCTAGAAGTTATGCCTGTACTTTCTAGCTTTTTCTTGAAGGTGAACTCTTTATTAGATTGTACTGCCACCTTGGGTCTTAAGTAGGAGAGCTACAGCTTTGGGGCAATTATGTAGAGATGTTAAGTTTGGGGTATCTTCACTATTAGGTCCACTTCACATCAAGTCTCTATAACAGAGAGAGCTATATAATGCACAAATTAAGCTCCGCAATATATCTATCAAATTGAAGGAATTATAGATAAGGAGTCATTATCTGTTGGAAAGGAGATTTATGGTTATATAGGTTATCACAGCCATAGAGGAGGATTGGTTACAAACAAACACTCAGGTGGCCGAACTTAGGTAGCTTCTTTCTTCATTAGTATATGACCAGAAAGCTACCTTTCATTAAGCTAGGGAGAAGTAGTCTACTATGGCCTATAGGGCTCATACAACCTCTATATGTATTTGAGAAATTCAGGCTAAACATTTTCAACTACAAACTCTTTATGTCACTGTTATATATGATTAATGAAAGTAATTAGAGATTTTCAAAAGATTATATATTTTCACTTCTCACTATATTATTGCATATAATCATAAATAAATAAATAAGAAAAATAATGAATGCATCATGTCCAATTGACATGACACATTCATTGGGGGGGAATTTTGTTTGATCTAAAAAAGAATAATAAAATAAATTAAAAATTGACAAATTACACATCTCAGCCAAGGGGTGCAACAGCGCTACAATCGTAGCACCTAGGCAGTTGGTACTTTAATGAATCTAGAAGCTTAAACCACCCCCGATGGTTGCCCAATTAAATAGCATAATAGTGTTGATACCTCGCTTTAGCTTTCACACTAATAAATCTATTAGCCTTACTCGAATTTTTCCTTCTCTTGCTAATGAGCCTCTAAGCAACATGGTTTCATTAACTTAGAAGAAAGCTAAAGAGAAAGAGAGCTAAAGGATCTTTAGAGAGAAGAATTGCATAATGAAAATTTTCATAGCCCTATGCATTTATTGATAAACCTTACATAGCATTGCAGTGCCACAATTGGGTGCCGAGGTGCTAGGCTCTTGGGTTCTAAAATAAGGAACCAATGCTGCAGCACTCAGATGCAACTCCGAGGTGCTGGTCAGCTAGTCAAGTCAATTATTGTTCCTGTCAAAAAGAGTATTCATTATCATTAATTTCATAGCTGAAAAGCATGTCAGGCATTAATGTAACACCATAGTGCTGGTCAAAAAGTTTATCCTTTTCATTTAAAGCACTTGTCTGACTATCTACTCTTTTGAACTGACTCATGACTAGAGTTGTGGCGCCATATGATTACTGCTTAGGTGCTAGTCAGTTGGTCAACATAAATACCTACCCTAGAATGTTACAATATTAATCACTCGATGTTAAGACACCAATTTGATAGCACTATAGTACTATCAGGCGTCTAGGTGATATGTTTCCAGTGTTGAGGCAGCATCTTAATAAACACCTAAGTGTCATATTTCAGTGTCGATGTGCTTAATTAAAATAGATATGAATTACCCTCATGGGCCCTGACACAATAACAATTTCCTTAGTTCAATTTTTGAGTAGGCTTCATGGGTTAACATAAAATAAATTTGAATTACTTGCATGTGTATAGACTTAAATATCTAGGATAGAATCCTAATATCTAAATAGGTTATGTAGGTTGAATTTAAGAATTAATTAAACTGAAAAAATCCATCTTCCAATTTTCATTAAAAAATTATAAAAAATACCTGCATGTGCCCCGACACATATATTAAAATCTAAATTAAATATCTGAGGATGTTGTGTGGGTTAATATCCCAGTTAGATCTCTTTATTAAGTCTTGGTCAACAAAAACTAATCATTCCCCGATGATTGCCATGTTGACTGTAAAATTCATTCGAGGAAATATGTTCAATTTAAATGAAGTTCATCATTCAAAAAAATTTAAAAAATAATAATAATATATAAATAAATAAATATAAATCAAAATAATAATCTACCCATCCATCATTATTTATCCAGGATGATAAGCTAAAAATACCATTGCTCATAAATAACTAATGTCAAATTAAATATATATGTGTTCATACTCAAATAATCTCATGTCAGTAAGGGCGTGGCATGTGTCCTCTATCTACGTGATTTTACTATCAAATGACACCACATGAAATACTGATACGACTGAAACCCTCTGATCAGGTGGCTTGGCTTTTATATAGCTTAATTATATTTCGATCACGATAATAGGCATTATATTCCCTATTGGCTTTGCTACTTGATCCATAAATTATGGAAAATATTTAATAAGAAAAAAAAATTTATTAGCTAAGGTTGACTTAAAATTTGTCACCTTAGACAAATGTCACCCCAAGTCTACATGAGCACCTTGGATGATGTAGCCCATGGCTATTGGCAAGGATTTTTTTTATCAGTAACTATTTCCCCTAACTAAGTATACTAGGGACAATGACAGCACAAGATGATAGAACCATGGGATCTTAATTAGGCGTGTCATCATTCCCCCCAATATGCACTTTAAGTAAAATGATAGTCATATATAACATATCATGCATGCCACTAGACACCGATTTATATTAAGAGAATATGATTATTTTTGACCTTAATTGAGAGTGCTCTCTTACTATGAGAAGAGGGGCAATTAACTATGAAGGTTTGCATTCATAGGAAGTAGAACCCAAGTCTAAATAAACCCTAATATAATGTTAGGTGAAATCTAGTTGAATATATACCAATTTGCCTCATAAGAAAATTTACTACTATTCAACTCAATAAAGATGGCCAAGAGCATCCTCAAAGCTATTTTTTTAGCAATTAGTTGCCAACTACATAGTATTAGTCTTTTTTTTAAGACTCCAACCACATAATATTGGTCTTAGTGTCACCAAATGCATAGTATTGGCCTTTGTTTGCACACACCAACTACATAATATTGGTTTTAGTTTATAGTAGCCAATAACATAGTGTCGATCTTTATTTGTAGTTGCCAACCACATAGTGTCAATTTTTTTATTAAGTCTTCAAATTGCCAAGCATATTCTTAAGTGCCAACTTATCTCAATTTACCCAGTGTGCCTTTAAGTGCTTTGAGGTGCATCTCTTACACTAGATAGGTTCTTTTGAATGTCAAACACAATTCAATACTTTATATTATTTCATTTAAAGCAAGTAGGTAAAAACTTTTTGCAAATGCGATCTTTCATCTAAAGGACCATGGCTCCCTAGAGTAGTCTTGTTGCTTTTAGGCTTGATAATCTACTAAGTTGAACTATATGCACTCGAGCCAAAGGTAGCTCTCTAAGTTTGCACTTTCTCATTTGAACCAAGTGTAACTCACTAAGTTAAGTCTTTTTCTTAGGCTCGAATAATGCCCTTCGCTTGGGCCAATAATAGCTCACCAAGTGGTTTGAGTTAATGCTTAGCTACTTGAGTTCTGCTAAACTTGAGAAAAAAGTAGTTTGTCAAGATATTTGAGCCAATGTATCTCACAAAATGTCTTGTGACAACTGTAGCTCACCAAGAGACTTAAGCCAACATGTAACTCGCTAAGTGACTCGGGCCAATGTAGATTTCTAGTTGACTCAGGGAAATGTAGCTCAACAAACTACTTAGATGAATGTATTTTTCCAAGTTCTATGCTCAGGCTAATACATATATCATTAAGTGTAACTTTTAACATTTTTATTTAAACTTATATCACCTTAAATGATTTAAGATTTGTTTTCCAAGTATTGGTTAATTTATTTGTGTAAATGCATGGTATAGCTGACTAAATGAATTTTGCAAGTAATATGTATATGAATTTTCACATTTTTGGCAAAGTAAAAATAGAAAGCTTTTGGCAAATAGAATTCCATATATTTTTTAGTGATAAAAATTCTTTTTGCATACATTCAAATAGAAAGCTGTTTTAGAAAATAATAACTCCGTGAAAATAATAACTTAGAAAGATGAAAAGATATAAGAGTGGACTTCCCTCAAAAGATGATCTTTAGATCCATTGTATTTCAACTCTGAAGCAGATCTTATCCCAAGTGAATTTGTAATCATAAGCTCAAACCTATCTTTTATTAATGTAGGGTCCATCCTAAGTGTGGGCAAGTTTGTCGAGTACATTTTTTCATATAGCTACATAAAGTTTCTTTAGCATTTGGTAGTTGTGCATAAAGTACTTTTCTTTAATGTTGTTATTTTAATGTTTGAGAAATCATCTTTTAGTTTTCTCTTGTTTAAGTGATGCTTCAATGTAAAGTTCTTCTAAAAGGTTTATTATGGTCTCTATAGATTATGCATTTGACTTTTCCCAATCGGAATGTCTTGACCAACTTCAGTTGTTGCCATGACCCTTTGTCTATGTAGCTCATACAAAAAATTACCTTCATTCCATGTGAGAAAATGAATGGAGTTTTCTTGGTCCTCAAAGGTGTGGTTGTCTTGAGGGCCCAGAGAATGATGAACAAGGTGTTAACCCACTTAGCCTTGGCACCTTTAATTTTCTTCTTTAGCAGGTTAAAAATTATTCTTATTAGCTGCCTCTAGTTGGCCATTGGTCTATGAGTGATGTTCTAAAGCAAGCTTGATGTTAATTCCCTGGGTCTCACAAAATTCCTTTAGTGTTTTCCAGTGAATTATAGATCATTATCCATATTAACCAACATAGGCAACAAGCAGATGCTAATTATGTTAATCCACATAAAAATTTAAACTACATAGGTAGTTAGTTTAGTTAGTGATTTAGCCTCAATCCATTTGCTAAAGTAGTTCATCATGATAAGTATGAAGTAGTCAACCCACAAGTAGAGGACCTATTAAGTTTATCATTTAGACAACCAATGGATAGAGGCTTATAATGGGTTATAGTGATTATGGTGATTATAATTGCATAGGAGTAAACATTTTCCATTGCTCCAACTTCCAGCAAAGTCATTGGAATCTTTCTTTAGGGTCGACCAAAAATAGCCTGGCCATAGAAAATGCTAAGCAAGTGTCCTTCCCCTTGATTGGCTTCCACATTGTCTTTAATATACTTCACTAAGTACTTTCTTATGATTTCCTTTATGAACACAACTTACATTTAACGATGTGATTGACCTTCAAAATAGCTCATAATTAACAAAATGTATTGGGCGGCTTTGATTTTGAATCTTATTGGATCCTTGATATTTTCCTCCACCTCCTTATTTTGTGAATACCTTTTGATGAAGTCAATCCAACTAGGTTATGTCAAGTGAGCTTAAGATGGGTTACTCCTTGAACACACTTGCCCTAAGAAGGTGATTATCGAGTTGGTTTTCATCTCAAGAGATTCATTATATATTAAAATTTTATAGCTTCTTCATTTATGATTTCTCTTTGTGTAACTAGCTTTGTAAAGAATCATCCCTTAATTGGCATTCCTCATTTATTTGATTGACAATAAGATGTCTAAGTGTGCTATGATTTATCATGTGCTAAGACGTTATAAAAATTGGACTCTAGTGAGTAGTGCATCATAATTTGATTTGTTCTTGGTTACTTGAAATTTAAAATTTATTGATTAGGTTATTTTTATTCATGGTGGACTTCTTAATACATTACTAACTCCAATTTCTTGTTCACTAGAAGACCCATCCACATAAAAATGCCATGAAGGTTTTGAGCTAGTTGGGACTTCTTATAAGTCATATAAAAATATAATAAAATCAACAAGGGATTATGCTTTAATTACCATCCAAGGTGAATATAAAATATCAAACTCACTTAAATCCATTGACCATTTAAGTATTATATTAAAATAATCTAGCTTTAGGAGTATAGAATTGAGCAGATGGTTGATTATACTTGAGTTGAGTGGTTTGTAAGTATGGTGAAAGTTTCCAAGATATACGAGAAGGTAAGTGCAAATTTCTCCATAAATATTTGTTGAAATAATAAACAATCCATTACTCCTAGACACAATAGTAAAGTTTCTCGTCCCTTGGGACTTTGTAATAAAGGTAGAAGGTGAGTAAGGCTCTTAGAACATTAAAAACTTTCTCACACTCTATGGTTCATTCAAACTTTTTTGCACTTCATTATATCTTAAGGAATGGTGAGAAATTCTTACCCATCTATAAGATGAATCAGTTTAATCTAGTAACTCAACTAGTGAATTGTTGAACTTTCTTAGTCATTCTTGGTGATGACATGTCAAGTATGGCCTTAACTTTATCCAAATTCATTTTATTCCTGCTTTAGTGAGAAGATACCAAAGAATTTTTGGCCCAATGTCAAATGTACAATTTAGAGGATTAAAGTGCATGTTAGATATCTCTAGTGTGATGAAGTTTCATTCAAATCGGTGATATGCTATTTTGGCATCTTACTTTTGACAAACAAGTCATCCACAAAAATGTTTTTAGCTCTTCCCTTCTATTCATTGAATAATTGGTCAATCATTCTTTGATAGGTGGTGCTCACATTTTTTTTAATCTAAAGGGAATTACATTGTAGTAGTAAAGTCCTTCCCCAGTGAAGAAAGTTGCCTTCTCATAGCATGTTTGATGTATTTCGATAAGGCATTCAAAAAAACACAAGAATTGGTATTCTACTATTGAATCGATGAGTGTGTTTATGAATAAGAGTGGGTACTTGCCTTTAGAATAGGGCAAGTTGAAGTTTATGAAGTCTATATACATCCACAATTTTTCATTAAACATATGTACCATAATGACATTCAAGATCCATTTAAGGTACTAAACTTCCCAAATGAAATTGGCTTCCAATTGCTTGATAGCTTCTTCTTTGATTGGCTTGGCATGTAATATTATTGTCCTTTTATTTTTGGCTTAAATGTCCAAGCATCTATCTTAATATTGATCCTATGACAAGCAACATCGATATCTTTAATTAGTATCTCCACTGTAGACAAGGAGAACATGTCGTGTCTTCTTAAAGTGCCTCAATAAGAGCTTCTTTGTACTCATTATTCTTAGAAAAAATGATCTAACTATTTCCATTGGGTCACCTGTTGTCGTCACTTCTTTATTTTCTTTTTGTATTCTCTAATCCAATGTGCATGACTTCCAACTATAATACTTTTTCTCCATTGTAAGAATCATAAACTACCCATAAGTAACATGCCCTAGATTCGTTTAAGTTCCCTTTAATTATTTTTTCTTCTTTGCTACCTGAGAACTTGACTATTAGATGATAAGTCAACACCTCCACCCTAAATGTATTCAATAGTATCGATCATCAAATTATATGTGGTTAGTGCTTCCACTATGATGAAATTAGCTATCACTATAAACTTCTTTTACCCTTATCCTTAAGTTACTAGGAGAGTGATTATAACTTTTGTCTTCCCCCTTTCTTTCGGAGAATCCATGGAGGGACCTACTTTAGGCACAAGCCCTTAAACTCACTAGGTTAATATTATCATATATAGATTTATATATATTATTTACTAAGCTCTTTATGTCAATCAATATATTTCAAATCTTATAAATAGTTATTAACATCATAATGACTACCACATCATTATAGCGATTGCTGACTGTCAGTCTATCTTTCTCTACGAAACTAATTAGGATGACCTATTTTTTGGTGCTCTTGCCATAGTTACAGGGCTTACCCTCTAGTTTGGAGTCGCATGACTTGCTCACCATGACGATTAAAGATGGAAAGTATGACTCCAGATATATAGATGGCATAAGCTAGAATAAGTTTGTTGCTCAGCTCTGTGACCTTTTTTCCTAGTCTTCTCACAAACTCCGTTAACTTCTCAGCTTTGATGATTTTTTTCTACTAGGCTTCCGAAATTCCAATATTCCTTAATAAGGTGATCATGGTAATGGTGATACCTATAATGTACATGTCATATAGTTACCTTTGATGAATCACAAGAAGTTAAATTTAAATTCTCCTCCTTCTCATCATCATTGTCCTCATCTCCAGATTAAAGAACTTCCTGATAATCACTAGTATTATCTTGTAAGCTTATCACTAGCTCAACATCATCACTTGAAAGTTTGAAATATATCATCTCCTCTTCTTGGTGACCATAATCAATAATGTTTTGAACTTGAACTCTTTCTATAGGCTTAATCTTAATTACCATTACCCAATCTACTTTTTCTTTTATTCTTCTAGGATACCTAAATTAATATACTTAACTTGCTTGATGTGCAAGAATGAAAAGAATTAAACCAATAATAGTTGAATATAAAGACATTTCTCTCATTTGAACTAGGATACTACAATTGCAAAAATCTCTTGTAATAATTTATCTCATCATCTAAATGTGTGTTACCTCTAATACACACAGTAGAGTTATATGCCATTCTTCCTTTTATTCAAGAACTAATGTAAAATCTATAGCCATTCACATCAAAATCTATCCATATATTTACAACTTGCATGGGTCCCCAAGAAAAGTCATGAAGGTCTTAGTTGTTCACACCATTAATCTGATCATGAACTTATTAAGTAGAGTTATATAGGAAATTATAGCCAATGAATTTAATAGAAACTAGATCACAATTAGGATAACTTACATGTAACCTAAATAATATTTGGAAATACATCTTTAATCTTCTTCAAATTGCAAAAAAACTCACAAATAACATGAAAAAATATTGAATTTCTTATGATCAGATAAACAACATATCTCAGCTGCAATAAAAAAAAGAATATTATTAGATGAACTAAAGGTTGAATATCATCACAGTTGAGAAGGACATAACTATTGCTACCTTAGCTTTTTATTATTTAAATATCTTGAAGTATTTAATGCTTTTCTTGATTGTTGGAAGATAGAAAGCATATTTTGTGAAGCTCTTAAACCTTTGACATTATCCTTTTATGCATGTAGCTTGAAGTAGTAAAAGCAAAAATTAATAGTCTCTTGAGTCAAATAAGCTTCACATATTAAGCTTTCAGGGGATGCTTTATTCTTCAGCCCTCTTGAATTATTCAAAAATATGCAATAGCTTCAAGAATTAAGAGTGATTTAAAAGATAGTGGATTAATATTATTGAGCATTAATTTAGATACCTCTTAAAAGAATACATTAGTGAGATTCTGCTAGACCTCCAACTCTAGCTTCATAATGTAGATGTGCTAGCATGTGTTCCATTGAGTAAAAAAATAAGGGGCAATTTTCTACCAGGCCTCCATAGTATGAGTGAAAAGTTGGATTCAACTTCCCTTAGAGGATCCCAATTTAAATGAGCTAAACACAATTATTTATATAATAAACAAAGTTGAATCAAAGAATTCAGTATTTGATAAAGTAAAACACTAAAAGAAAATTAAAATAAGTATAATAAGAAAATAAGGTAGTCGTGAATTTTCATTTCAAAAATAATTAGTGTAATAAATATAAATGGTGGGGTCATGCACATCTCTAAAGATATATTATAATGTGTAACTATCATAGGCTGAGATGAATAAGGCAACACAAACAAAATATATGGCATGAATCTATCATCATATAAACCAAGTATGATGTTGCATGGAAAAGCTCTAAAGTTAAGATAAGGACAGTTGAAATGCTTCCATGTCTCTTTTTCTAATGGATGACTCAAGAAATTTGATTCACGTACTCTATCATGGTGCCATCTCATATGCTTGGTAAAACCCTATAAATGTGTGACTACATGAAATAAGTAGCAAGTAGAACAAATGGTTGGATGAAGCATCCTTTTATTTGCATTAATTTTTACTTTGTGGCTTGAATCTAGCTGCTCCATAAAATTTACAATTAAATCTTTTGCATTATCTTTTTATTACAATATACAACCATTTACATAATAAATACTTTTTATGAGCTTAAACTAAGTTTCAACTCTAATTTATTTATTTTGTATAAATTCTCTAGTACTAAATTTTCTTGTGCATGTCCAATAAATTGATTAAATTATTTTTGAGGTATATTATGTTCAATTTTGAAGTTCAATATTCTTACAACCATAGATAATTTAGAGTCGTTCATGCAGCCTTCCGACAATGGCTGCCATGTTGTATTCAATATGTCATAGTACTTCTAAGCTTCTTTATTTAGTAGTTCCTTTTCTATTGCATCTACAAATTGAGCTCATGTTGCATCAAATTTTATTTCTTCATATCATCTAAAATCATACTCAATTGCAGTTTCATGACTCATCAAAACACTAGTGTCAAGATCGATATCTTGGTCATACTCACCATGTGAAGTCTAATACAAGAAATTTTGTTGGAACCCCTTGGGATATAACTTCATCTAACATTAAGTAAACTTGATTCTTATTCCTCACATATAGACATTGAAACTTTCCCTCTAAAAAAGTAACTAAAAGTTGAGATATCATGTGTAAGAAGTACTCTACTCCCATTCAAAAATTCATTAGTTAATCATTTTTGGTCTGAATGAAACTTATTATACATTCATGATATTTTATTGTGGATATTTGTATGACGTGTGAGGATAAAAAATATTTCAAAATCATTAAGCTTAAACCTTCTCACCATCTATATGATGTTATTCTCCATCATGAATTACAAATTACTTAGACTTAAATCCATGTTAAGGTTTTAAACCCGTTCTAAGAAAGATGAGAATAATTATACATTTAAACTATTAGAAGATAAATCAATCAAAGAATTACATAGATTTTTAAATTACAACAAAAAAACATGTGAGGAATAGATTTCTATGTTATATAATTTATAAATTAATTAATTAGATAATCAGGCCCTAATAATATAGCATAAAAACTTGAGTGTCTAATATTATTTATAAACATTCAATATAACTTAATGAACATATAAGTTGCTCATGTGTGTGGATCTTTCAATAAAATATAATTAATTATTTTTCATTAGAAGGATCACTTTCATATAAACACTTATATCAACTTTTCAAATGAGATTTGAGACTAGCTATGTAATCCTACCGCAAAATTTTGAATAACCTATTGTAAACCTTTTAGCAATCACCACAAGTTTGTCGTTTTTATTTTCACATAATTAGTATTACTCATACAAAAACTATCTCTCGATTTAAACCTAAAAGTATGAAATTATGTGAGAAAGAGAGAGTGATATACTTATATATTGGGATTCCTAAACCATAAGCTAAATAATCATAGATAAAATTCCATACCCAAAAAGTTGTTTGAAATACATGAAGTCCAAATATAGATTTAACAAGATTTAAGCTCTAAGGAAAAAATAATCTTAGAAACTTCAAATTCACATTGCATGAAACTAATAAAATAAATCTCAAATAAACACTTCTAGAAGCTAGTGAAAGAGTTTTAGCATTGATTCTATAAAAAATTCAAAGAAATCAGAGTGTTTTATGGCTATTTAGTGAACTAGGGTAAGGTTTTCCGCCATCGACCCAAGAGGAAGCTGATGGAAGAAGATGAAATGGGTGAAGGGGTCTAGAATCATGTAGGGATTTTAATAGTTTTTCATTGAAATTTCTAGCAAAATTTCATTGAAAAAATTACTAACAGAATTTTAGTTGAAAATTTTGTTAGAAACAAAGTTACTATTAAATGAACAAATTCTTTTATAGAAATTTCATCAGAAAACTTTTCAATAAAGAATACATCAGCAATTATATAAGTTATTTCCAATGAATTAATACATCAAAACTTCATCAATTTTAGGTGCCTTTCTTATAATGCATTTAAGGTTTTCTAGTTTTGGTCAACATAATGCATAGCCTATCCTTAACATAGATTCTTTTTCTTTGATCCCTGCACCCAAACCCCTTACATTCCCCACATCCCTAAATATCTTTTGAAGTTTCTTAACTCAAAATAGCCCATCTCTCTCAAGCAAACCTAGCCAGGGAACCTCCAATAACCTTTTTGGGTTTTGAGTTTCTCCAATGCAGATCCTAGCACTAACCAAAGTTTAAATTTAATTAACCCCAAAATTATCAAGATGTGCCAAGATCACTTGAAAACATTGCTAATTTCAAGTTATAAGAAACAAGCCATAAAACCCATATTATGCTTGAGATAATTTTCATCACCTTAAGTAATACATCTCTTCTAATTATTTTAATGGCCTCATAAAAATGTATGTTGTCAATAGGTTAATATGACTTTCTAATAACAACAGATGCTTACAAATAATTTTAAGCTAACCCATTTGGATTAAGTATGAAACCTCTATTATAGTTGTTACTAAATGTTGATCTCCTTACACATAAACATTTCACCAATCAATTCAACTTCAAGGAGTAGAGTTCTTTCAATTAGTGGAGAATTGATGCAACACTTGAAGCAAACAAAACAAAATAGAATAAATAAAACTAGGAATGGGGTTTCATAAAGAATGTAAACTTCAAACATTTTAGAGTCACTTCTTCATTGATTATGCTTTTAAAAATCAAACTTGTGTAAGACAAAAATACTATATTTTTAATATATATTTTTTATATATTTAAAAATTCAAATTCAAATTTTAAATTTAAAATTTTTAAATTTATAATTTTTAATTCAAACCATGAAAGGAAAATTCGAAGGGAAATGCATTCTAAATTAAAATGGTATGGGTTGCATAAAAATTTAACCACCCCACTCATATATTAAATGGCCACATAACTCTTATAGTAGGAACTACATCTTTCAATGAAGGAGTGATTCAACTACTCCTTGTACCCTTTTATTAGGTTAGGCCACAAAAATTCTCCCTTTCTAATTATTTTTATTTTTTTCTTTATAAGGCTATAAATATTTTTTGTTGAAGTAATAATTTGATCATTAATATTTTAAAACGAAATTTGATGTAAATCCTTTTGGGTTAAAGCATGGAAACTAAGGTCCATCATTGTAAAAGTTTCTACTTTAATACTAAAACTAGTTGGTTATTAAAAAAATGGCAATAAATAATTCAATTTGAAAGGTTTGTAAGTAACTTTACATAGCACTTTAGATTTCTATTTTATGGTACCAAAATATCTTGTCTATTAAAAACTAATAAGTTTCACCAACATTACTAAGATCAAAAGGCATGAGTGTGTATCAAAAAGTTCCATTGCCGATAATGGAACATGTTTTCTTCTCATCTTTAGGGTTTAGGATAGGTGATATCCTAAGAAAGCAACAAAGAATCATAGTTTAAGTAACCTAACTATTGAATTCACTATGGTATTAGGGATAGTTTTCATTTTCTTTTTGAAATCAACACACATTCCCTAGCTTATATTGTATGACAATTATTCCTATAGTAATTGGATCCATCGACAATGACTAGATTTTTTAATTAGTAAAACTTGCTTATTTATTTTATTTATGTTCACTAATTTTCTATAAATTTTGAAGTTGATTTTATGTTTGGTTTATTCATATATTTTATATATTTTTTGTTTGAACAAATTTTAACACTTCATAATTCCATTATTATATTCAATTAATTTATTTAAATATGTTTTATATGTAATTCATAAATCATCTTTATCACATTATAGAGTACTCTTGACTTTATTTTAAGCATATTTTTATATATTTTATGAGCATCATATCTAAGAAAATAAAATGTTTCTTATTGTATTTGTCCTTCTAACTAAATTAGTAAAACATTATTAAGGTTAGCTTTCTAAAATCATTTGATATCCATTTATAAATTGTTTCATAGGTGCATTCTAGAAGTGATAAACTATTTATTGATTTTTTTCATAATTTTTAGAGTAATAAATTTTAAAATTTAAATAAGTTTATATTGAAATTATTAAGAAAAATAAAAAAATTTAGAAATTATATCTATATTCTTTTTTTATTAATGAAAAACAATTTTTGGTCTTATAAATATCTTAATCTAGTTATATACTTGCATTGTTTTTCTTTTTCTAAATACAGTGTAGATTAGAGAGAGAAAGGGGATAAAGAAATAGTTATAGAGAGATAATGTGTGATTTGGGGGTCTCATAGCTAATTTCCATCGAGCTAATTAGAAAATTTCATTGGCTCTAAGAAGGCTACTATTTTCCAACTTTACATGTTAATTTCTTTGCTTGTGTGTATATTATTTGTTTAGATTTTGTTCAAACTCAAATCTATGAAACTTTACAATCTTTTGAACTTGTAATTTTTGATATGTTGTAAAATAAACAATGTTGGACGTATTAACATAAAAATATAAAACTTCCATCAAGTATTTTGTGTTGTATATTATTTTACATATTCTAATGAGGGTATTGAACTTAATTAAATTTACTATAAAATCAGAAAAGCTTCAAAATATTATTTTGAACATTGCATATAAATAGTTTTATAAATTATGATTGTTGACCTATATACATTAATGTACTTATAATTTCTACTATTAGTTGTACTTATAAATATTTATTGATTTTTTTAATATATTTGATAATATTTATATATACTTAAATTGATAATATTATATATTTATGTATCAGCAATAAGGAGAAAAGGCTCGGAAAGCACATAGAGTTGGATGGTTGTATTGTATATGCATTTTAAGTGCAGTTATAAGGACTTATGCACTTATTAAATTATTCATTTTATGTTTTATATGTCTGAATAAATCTGATTGAGTAGAAGTATAAGTGAAAGTGGAGATATAAGGGTAAAAGAAAAAATATGAATAAGTGGAGGTATAAGTAGAAGAGGACTGAGAGAAAAACTATAAAATATAATAATTTAGAAAATAATTTTTTCATATATGTCATTTTACATTTTTGTACCATTTTATTTACACTATTATTAAAACTAGTTCTTATACTAACACTATACTTGACAAACAAAGCATGTGACTTATTGAGATATTTTTTTAGTTCATCTATAGTACATTTTATTATTCATAAGATGATATTTAAAAATATCTATTTTTTATCTTTTGTTATTGAAAATTATAAGTAGATTTTGGGTAGCTAATGAGCTATGGTTGGATACTTATTTTATGCTTATGTATTATTTCAGGTAAGGTTAAAGCTCAAGTTGAGTAGAAGCTATTGATTACTGTTGAGAGCTTGACTTTAGTCATGTTGTTACTTTATATCTCTTCTTTTGATAGTCATGGTGATATATATTTTTTATTGGTGAAAACATTATACCATGATTATTGTCTATATTCTTTTTACTTGTATAGTAGTGATATTGTGGTGAAAATTTATATATATTTGCCTTCATCTATCCCCTTTCAGAAAAGAGTGTAAATGAAAATAGAAATATAAAATGGCTTGTTGGGATGCCACATAGATCCGCATATGTTCTTATTAGGGTGATCAGGTACGACATTGAAGAGAGATGTACTATCTCGGAAGATTGAAGTCACCACCCTACAATAGACCTAATCACCTCAATAAGGACTCCTAAGGATTATGGGTCTTCAGAATGTACCAAAGATTCTTCTCATACTTTACATGAAAAAGTAAAGCAGGGTTTATTTTAAACTGGGTTCCTTAAGTTCCCTACAGAGGCAAGCCCCCATAGTTAATTACATCCTAAGGAATGGGATTCCTTAAGAATACTCTCGATTAAGGTAATTGATCATTATCTCCAAATATTTCGAAAGGTAAGACTATCAATCGATTGGTTTAATTTTTAGAAAGTCAAGTGGAATCAATCAAGAGGAGGGAGTTCTTATCGAAGCCAAATGAAGACAAGTAGGGGATGCTTAGGATACTAAGAAGCCTAATAAGCATCCCAAACTACCCAATGATTGGGATTTACATTTTTGAAATTGAATTGATTTTTTTTTGAATTGAATTTTTATTAGAATGTTAGGGATTATAATTCCATAGTGCAAGGTCATGGAAATGCCTAAGAAGTGGGATTTTTGCTCGTGGCCCGCAAAGGGAAGTAGCAACCTCAGAACTTAAATCTAGGGAACTTTGGCAAGGGCCAAAAGCACAACCAAAATCTAAGGTGAAAATGGCTATTTGGTTTACCTCCATAAGGGAAGATAAATCACCCGACTGTTAGACTTACAACCGCCTGGGGGTGGCTACCAACTAACTCCTACGATTTTAAAATATGTAGGCAAGTCAGATGTTTATGCAAGATAGCAAGGTTGTTATTTATATAGAATGAGACTAAGTTCTTAAACACACTCCCTAAAGAGACTAGATCATGTAGGGCATGAATTTATGACTTAAATCTACTGTATATTTTTCATATGTTTTATTTTCACTTTGGACAATCATTTGACTCAAGCTATAGGATTCATAAGCCTAATGCCTGAGAAATTAGATTATGGGCCAACATCAGTGAGATAAGGAGGTGTGTTTCCACCATGGCTCTCATAGGTCAAGCCAAGTTCTCTAGAAAAGGTGGAAGCCCTCCAATCAAGAGTGAAACAATATGCTTTTATGCATGATGTTAGAAAAGAAAGTACACATCCAGCTAAGGGGTTACTAATTCTTGTATCTTGATTTTAACTTAGGCTTTAAGTGAGGTTATGAGTTATTTATTTTTCATTTTGAGTTGATTAATTTGGTAGAAGATTTTATTTTTTCCTATGATCCTGATCTTCATCTAGGCCATACATCAAAGAAAGAAACTAGGAAAATATGTCATCTTAATGTGTAAGTTAAACAAACATCAATTAATTTATAAAACTAGTGCAAAAGAATAAAAGGTCATTTGTAGTCAGGCTCCACCGCACAAACCCAAAAAAAAATTGAGTAGCCGAGCTCTACCCTTATACAACCTGGATTATAAATAAATTAATTACAATTAAGCAAGGAAATTCATGTTATGTGGGTCTACATTCTTCATTTCTTCATATTTCTTTTCTTCTTTCTTCTTCTTTTCTACTTTCTTCTTCGATTCCTTCTTTCGGATGGTTGGAATGTGGATGCTCCAAAGGTTTCACATGGCATATTAGATGAGATCTCATGACCAATGCTCATCCTAACCCCCCATAATAATCATTCCAAAATCCTAATTATGAAAGTACATGAAAATGAGAAAAAGGAAATCTAACTAAAACATGCAAAATAGAGATCAGCTAAACAAACCACACAATTCCAAGCATGTATAAACATGAATTGGACTTAGCACCCCACACATCAGTAACCAAGTCCACCTGGCCTATTGGATTATGCTTAGGGGTATAAGCACCTGCACAGTAAAAGCATTTATAATTTTATTTCCCCTTAAGAACAATCCCCTACAAAAGATAATGGTTAGACTAAGATCGCCCTACCATTCATTCTACACACATTTACCCAACATCCAGACTAAAACAAAACATCACAAAAGAAAAGCAATCATCAAGCCATGCACCTCCCTAACCTAAAGCTAGAAATGGTTACTTAGCATAATGTGTGTGCTATTTAAGGTTTGTGTGGTATGCTTAGCTAGGCTTTAAGGTTTAGATTTCCTAGTATGAAAATGTTCAACTTATAGCGTTTCTTTCATGTAAACTATTTAGTTATTTTGATTGATTTTGTTTTATATTTTTGATTTAGTTTAGGTGAATCCTACAATTAATTACTAAGTTATAAAGAGAGGGAAAAGAGAAGAGAACTTCTCTTTCCTTCCCTACCCTAAGTAATTTCTAAAGCAGATTCATGTTTGATTTTGTTTTGTAATATTTTTTTATGTGTTTTAATTAATCCAAAGTTTAAATTTTCCATAAACAAACCTATTCAAAAAAAGGAATTTTAAGATTAAGTAAAGTAAATTAATATCACAAAACACACATCACTTCATTTCTTTCCCAACATGTATAACATGCATATGGATGAATCCTAAGTATATCTATACATACAGATGGAAATGTTTGGCACACTTTATGATGAATGCTAAGAAATGTTACTTAAGAAAATTGGAATGCTTTATGATGCATGATTTTCATTAGGTAGAAAAGAGAGGTTTCCTTTTATCCATTTTTTTCATATGCACATTTATATGTACGAAAGGCATAAGTAAATATGATGTCATTATTAGCACCAAGGGTGTAAGGTACAAGGCCTACTTAGGGCTACTTAAAGCCTCGCAACCCTGGGGTTGTCCAGACTAATATACCACCTTCCTTAAATACATATGCATGTATAAAAGAAATGAATGGACAAAAGAAAGATGCAAACATTTGTGTTTGTTTGTTTGATTTGTTTATGCAATTTATATGTGTAAGTGTGGATGTCCTCTTAAGAAATGAATTGGAATGGATTTAAGCAAGTATTGTGTTCTTTTCAAATGAACTATACACTTTGCCAAATCTAATTCAAAACTATGCTAAAAGAAAAGAGAAGGAAAACCATACTATGCACATCTTCATATTTTTATTCACATACAAGCTTATAAATAATTATAAGTAGCATACCTTTCAATTTTGATGATTGATTCATAAATTTTGAAGATAATTTTAGATTTAATAGTGATAATAGCCATTCATGTTCTTACTTTAGCCAAAATATGCAACTTGACATAAAGAAAATATATCATTTTAATTTTGATTTTTAAAAGGAATGAATGCATGCTTTTCATATGGCATAAATATTTAGCATGCCAAGAAAGAAGTAAAGTGATGAAAGCAATGTAAGTTCATCCACCCTAATTAATTCCTAAAGGAGATTCTATGAATAAAATTATTTAAAGTAAATCAAATTTATTTTTAAAGAGAGTTTGACTTTTATTTAAGTTTGGTTTGAATTTGAGAAATGTGAGATGTGTTTGCTGATCCTAACCCATTCCCCAATGTGTCAGATGTTTTAGTTTAATTTTTAGGTGATTAGATCAATTTATGCTTTTAGGTTAAGGTGTGAATTAAGTGTGTTAATTACATACAACACCACTTTAACATATTTAATCAAATAATTATGAGCCAATGATATGACATAAAACCACACAAGGAATTTAAATCAGCAATGCACCTAGGAAAGAAAGGTACCTAATGCAATTGGCTCATAATTAATGATTAATTAAGTTAAATGGTTTAAGTTAAGTACTTTCATAACCCTTCCCACACATGTGGGTTGGATTTTGATTTCCTTAAGTTACTTAGGTTATTGAACACCTAAGCACCTACTCAAGATGAATTGATTAAGTTCTAGAATGTTTTGAAAAATTTTATCAAATTAATTAAGCAAGTGATTAGGGGGTTAATCCTTAATTAAGTTTAGATTAAGGAAGAAAAGGGTTTAGTGAATGGCTTACCAAAATTTTCAAAATTCATTTCACAAACCTCTTCCCTATTTAAGCAAGGCTTAATTAACTTAATAAAGGGATTAAACCACTATTCATATGCTTAATTACCCTTAATTACATAAAGGTAGTAATTAAGGGTTCATAGATTGATCCCCATAATTAATCCATCAAAAAATCCCAAGAAACTTGGGAGAGGTAGAAGTCATCCCCCTAAATACACATGGAATGTTTGGAATTAATCAGTGGGATAATTAGAGAATAATTAGGGTTATTAAGTTTTCATTAAAACCTAATTTCAGAGAAATGCACAATTCAAAATCCAGTGAAATAAATTTTAGAATATTCTCCTCTGAATTATCTTTCTAATGTTTTCACTTTGTATTTTTTTAGATTTTTCTAAAATTAATTATGCAATTATGAAGTTTCCATGATTAAGGATAATTAAATAAATCCCCTAATTAAATTAATAATCCATCACATAATGCGGATGCCGACGATGCTTTCCACATGGCATGATGGGAGAGGCTATTTAAGTTATCACATCATAGCACCGCATCAACGGCGGCGCTACGCTTTCTCTCCATCCATCGGATCAAGGATTGGACGGCTGATATTAAGCCTACTATATTAAAGGATTAAATCAAATATCCTACGCATCTTGATCAAGGCTATCCATCCAAAATGCGTGGATGGAGAGCCCATGATCCATCCCTGATCTTCTTTACAGAAGATGGCCACCGCCATCTTCTAGGTGAAGATCCAAGCTTGATTGAGCTCAAATTGAAACCAAATTCAACCCACATAATCTAGGAGTAAAGGGGCACACATCCAATAGCTAACTTTTCTTGGGATGAAACTTCCCTTCACAAAGGACCAAGAAAAAAAATGAAATTATGCTTGTTTTAATGGCATACCTCACGGGAGGCTATCACCAGCACTTGAATCCCTTGAAGTAGCTTCGTCTAGTGGAGACGAAGCCTTATTAAGGGTTTGAGGTGTTGAGGTTGAATGGATCTTCCTATGGACCAACTTCACCTTCAAATGCTCATGGCCTTGATCAAAGTCCCACCTCCCTTGCCTTTGGAGCTTGGAAGAAGTTTGGGATGAGTTTGACGTGGCCCTTTGAGGGTGCTCGAAGGAGGAATTGGATTGGTTTGCAGTATTGAGTGAGATGGAAATTAGCTTGAGCTCCCCTATTTTTCATTTAGAGAAACCAAGAAATTGAGAATTCTAACTCACTCTAGGAAGCTTGGGGAGACTTCTAATGGCTTGCTCTGAGTTCCCAAGCTCAATCGAATGTGGGAGAGTGAAATTCAAGTGAAATTAGGGGGAGTATATCTCCCCCTAGGTGAATCGGATGGTCGAGCAAGGCTTTGCCATTTTGATCCAATACACCTCCTTAAGTGGGTTTGTTAGGCTATTAGGAGTGTCATGGCATTCATTTTGGCTAGAGGAGTGGAGTGGTGAAGCTCCCATGTGCTTAATTGAGCGAAGGAATGATCCCCAAGTGCTCATGTTCAAGCAAGTGGTCAATTTTGCCCTTGGGTTGGGTTGGGCTGACCCAAACCTATTGAGTCATGTTCACCATGTCCATTAGTGACCATGTGGTCCACTAAGAGGATGTCAAGTGTCCATGAAAAGGCATTGACCAAATTCCAAGTGGTTTTGATTTTAGGTTACCCTATGGCTTAGGGAAAAAATGGTCATTTGACCTTGATTTCAGTTTGAATATGTTTGGTATGATTGAAAAATAGGTTATGCCAAGTTTCACTGAATTTGGATTTAGTTTGATATGATTTGGCTCAGTCGACCCATTTAGGTCAAAATAGGTCAACTTCGATCAAATTGGATCAAACCAAGGGTTAGGTCAAGTTTACATGACCATTTGAAATGTTTTGGCATCATTGATTTGGTTCAATTTGATTTATATTTGAATTTGGCTCATTTGATTTCACTTAAGTCAGACCCATTCCTATGGCTAACTCTTCTAAGTCTCTAGGGTTAGGTTGAGTGTCCACCTAATCACTAGATGTGTCTTAAGACTAAGGGACTCTTAGGGTCTAAGAGAAGTCCTATGTGAGATGGAGGGGTTCAGAGCTCATTCTAAAAATGAGGTCAACAGAGGGCACCCAATAGGTGTGGTGTGACTGACAAGGTACACCGTACGTATTGCTGTTGACCAAACGACCAACAACACTAAACGATCACAAGCACTAACATAGATGGTCTACTCATAACCCTAAGTGTAGAAGGAATCCAAAGCTTAGTGAAATATGACTCTACTTATGTCAAATACATAAGAGAGAAGGAGGAATCCACTTGGGATAGAGTATGTGAACCTTCTACTAAGGAAACAGGTTCAAGTCATTTGCATAGGGGATGAGAGATTTGATTTGATTCTCATTAGGAGAGAAATTGATTTGATTTAATTTGTTGTTTGTTTAATTGTGTTTGTTTTGACTCCACTGGGGATAGAGAAGTGAACTCTCCACTAGGAAGGCAAGTTCAAGTCATCCACAAGGGAGGGGTTGTGAAATCTGTTAAGGGATTAGAGTTCGAGATCCGCTAGGAAACTAGAAAGATTTGCATCTCACTGAGGAGAAGCAAAAGATTTTGATTTGAATTGATTGATTATTTTTTTTTTGTTTTAATGGATTTGTTTTAAATTTTTAGATGGGCCCTATTGGTTTGCAATGGATCACACTAAGTAGGAGCCACGGAGGCCCAGAACTAACTCAGATTTACCAATTCAAAGGGGTATTCTACCAAACACATAGTAGGACTAACCAACCAAATGGATGCTTTTCAGTGTGCAGCAGTTGTACTAGGAAGAAAGCATAGCAGGCTTACATCCTCTAAAGTAGGGATCAATTACTGGGTGATCCATTGGTAAGGCAACGGATTGAACCCAACCTAGGGCTGACTATTGAGTGAATGTCGCTAGGGGACTTAATCAGCTCAAAGATAGTCAAATTTAATTTCATTCTTTAATTTATTTTGATTATGATGGATCCCATTGGTTTGCGATGAACTGTACTTAATAGGGATCATGGTAGCCTAAGCCTAACTCAGAATTACCAATCCAAATGAGTAGTCTACCAAACATAAGGTAGGACTATCCAACCAAAAGGGTGTCTTTTAGTTTGCAATGGTCAAGTTAGGAAGAAAGAGTGGGGACTCACATCTTCCAAAATAAGGAACCACTAGAGTGATCGGTTGGCAAGGCAATAGATCGAACCCGACCTAGGGCTGACTATTGAGTGAATGCCACTAGGGGACTTAAATCAGCTCAAAGATAGTCAAGATTAATTTTATTTTTTAATTTATTTTGATGGATTCCATTGGTTTGTAATGGATCATGCTGAGAAGGAGCATATATTAGCCTAGACCTATCTCAGATTTACTGAACCAAAGGAAGTAGCTTCCTGGCCGATGGGAGAACTATCCGACCAAAGGAATGCCTTTCAGTTTGTAATGATCAATTCATGGGAAGAAAGATCATGGACTCACATCTTCCACAACAAAAGACCACTAGGGTAATCAGTTGCTTTGGGAAACAATCGAACCCGACCTAGGGTTGTCTGTCGATTTGCGACAGTCATGCTAGAAAGAATGCAACATAGTTTTACATCTTCCAAAGTGGAATGACTGTCAGGGTAATCTGCTTGTGCCAAATAGATTGAACCTGACCTAAGGGCGACTACGGAGTGAGTACTAACCTAGGGATTTATCTTAACTTAGGTAATCAGGCAATTCCTACAGGGAGTTCTGTTGACATTACCCTAAAGATAGGATGCCTGCTTGGGAAAAGGGGACCTTTAGGAGCTGGAATTCTTAATCCGTAAGTGAATTAATTTATTTATTTGTTTAGTTTGTTTTAACATGGACCCTATTTATTTGTGAGGGATCAAACTGAGAAGGAGCTTGTATCAGCCTAGATCTAACTTAGATCTACTGAACCAAGGGAGAATCTGCGCATCCATCTCCAACCACAGGGGTGGCTACTAGGAAAGGGGAACTGTCCAATCCAAGAGTAACCCAGGTAGTGTCTAAATGGGGTTGTAAAGGACGTGATCCAAATAGAATGCCCATAGGGAGAGGGGTTGTTAAGGGCTTAATCCAAAATCCTAGAGAAGATGACATGGCTAGTCATATATCAAATAGGTATTTGATGACCAACTCAAGGAGAAAGTGCGGGGACTCACATCTATCAAAAGTGGTGTATCCACCAGGTGAGTCATTGTTAGCATAGTGAACATCAACCAACCTAAGGTGCAATCTGGTTTGCAATAATCAGCCTTGGAAGAAAGCTCGAGGACTCACATCCTCCTATAGTGAAACTGATTGTCGAGATAGTCTGTCTTCGGGTCGACGGGTTCCATCCGACCTAGGGCGACTACTGAGTGAATGCCACTGGGGCTTACATTGACTCAAATGTAGTCAAGAGGGAAGGACCCTCTGGGGGACTTATCCTAAACCTTAAATATACTCAACCTATTTAGATTATGATGATTAGTTTAAGAAGAAAGCTCGGGGACTCACATCTTTTTAAAAAAATATCAACATGAGGTAGCTTACTCGTTGGTTTGCAATGGTCAGGTTAGTAAGAAAGTGCTAGGACTCACATCTTCCAAACAAGTGACCGTTATGGTGATATACTAGCGAGGTAGCATGTAGACCCGACTTAGAGCAGCTAATGAGTGAGTGCCACAGGGGCTTGCTCTCACATCAAAATAGCCCGAGATAAAAGACATGTGTTTATTTTTTTGCTTGTCTTAAAGATAATAAAAAGCCTCTTGGGTTCTATCACACCTATTCTAAACATGCTTGGGGAATTGTGTGAAATAGTGCCATCAATGGCAACTGAGAATTCCCACTAAGAAAGGATGCTGCTCGAGTTCTCTTACACCTAACTCAGTTATACTAATCAAAATAGGATGCCTCTTGGGTTCTCTAACACCTATTCTAATAGCATCGGGAGATTCTATTTGATTGTGTTTGTGTTGTGAAAGAGGGATAGGATTCCTCTAGGGGACTCTTACACCTATCCTAGACACGTCATGATGGATTTGCAATACAAGAAAACAATGCTTTGAAAGAAGAGAAGATTTTGATGAAATGGAATCAAATTTTTTATTCTTTTATTGATATTTATTTTCAAATATATTTTATGGGTAATATTTCTTTAAATATAGCCCATTAAATGGAAGTATCGAGTGTTCTCCTTTATAATCAATAAGCTGATAAGATCCTCCTTGGTAGGCCTTCTCTATGACATAGGGGCCTTCCCAAGTGGGTTCAAACTTGCCTCCCATCTTTTGACGGGCAACAATTGGTCTCTTTAGGACTAACACAAGTTTTCCTACCTAGAAAGACCTAGGACAGACCAAATTTTTATGAGCTTGAATCATTTTGGCCTTATACAACGAGGTTCAGCGCGTGGACTCTCCTCAAACCTTCGAGCTCTTCTAACCACAACTTTATATTTTGCTCTGTAGTGATCTTGCTACCCAATGCTATCCTTAGTGATGAGAGTTGAACTTCTAAAGGTAGAACGACTTTGGACCCATACATTAAGGAAAATGGGGTAGATTGAGTTGGAGTTCGGTATGTGGAGCGGTAGGCCCATAAAGCTTCAACTAACTACTCATTCCACTACCGCTTGTTATCATCAAGAGTCTTCTTTAGTATTTGGATGAGAGTTTTGTTGAATGCTTCTATTAAGCCATTTGCTCTAGGGTAGTAGATGGTGGAGTATCTCCAATCTATATCATATCTTCTAGAGAAGCTGTTAATCTTGGTGCATTTGAATGTCATACTATTATCGAATATAATTCATCAAGGCACCCTAAACTTATATATGATATGGTTTCTAAAAAACTGAAGCACATGTTGAGCTGTGAATCTTAGTGGCATTGCCTCCGCACACTTAGAAAAGTGGTCAGTGATAGCTAGAATGAATCGATGACCCTTGGAAGAAGGAGGATTGACAGGACCCACAATGTCAAACACTCAAATGGCCATGAGGCCAATGTAGGTGTAGAATGTTGGGTGGTTGATGTAGGACCACACCTGTACGACAACGATGGCATCTCCTAGCTACATCCATGCAGTCTGTAATCATTGAAGGCCAGTAGTATCCTAGTCTCTTGATCTTCATCTTCATCTTTGGACTGGATTGATGCACTCCACATAGACCTAAATGTACCTCAATTATAATGCCACGGGCTTCATGTTTATCTAAACAACATAACCACATTTGATCAAAAGACCATCGGTACAAGGTGCCATCCATGAGAGCATAGAAAAGAGCTCTATGTTTCACCTAATGAGCTTGTGACTTTTCTTGAGGTAGTTTGTTGGTGTTCAAATAGTCTTTGAACGGTTTCCTCCAATCCAGTTTCTTGTTCATTTTGGCAATGGCAACCTGCCCTTTGAGAGAAAGTCTCTCGATGAGTTTAGCATCAATAAGGGATAGGACTTGCCTATTTTGGACCCTTATTAGCCGGACATGCCAATTCTTTGGCAAGTTTGGCCAAAGCATCTATTACTGCATTCTCTACTCGGGGAACCTTGTAGATGGTGACTTCAGGGATTTGGGCCAATAGCTTCATGGTATACTCATGGTAATGGCGGAGCTTGGTTTTGAGAACCTTACAGGACCAGATAATTTGATTGATGACCAGCGAGAATCCCCAAGATGTTGATGCTCTTGACACATGTGATGGCTAACTCACAATCAAAGCCTCATACTCGACTTCATTATTTATGCAAGGTTGGAAAGATAGTATGAGAATCTCATCACATCATGAGTGAGTTAAAGAACTATTCCTACCCTGCTTTCCTAGAAGAGTAGATCATGGTGCTTCCCCTTTGAAAAGTTGCACCATCAAAATACATCTCCCATCGGTTGTTAACCTCCCTAAGTTCATGATTTGTTCATCGGAGATCATCACTAAGTGGAGAATCCAGAAAATGGGTGTCGCTAAGAAATCACTAGTGCTTGTCCTTTTACCGCACGGAGGGGTACGAATGTGATATTAAACTATGATAGGATCATAGACCATCATGCCAAACATTCGGATAGCATTGGTCGTGTCATGAGATACTATAGTGGATTAGTTTTGAAAATCAAGTTCACCTTATGAGAAAGCATATAGTGTCATAGCTTTTGGGATGCAAAGGTAAAGCTAGGCAATGTTTCTCAACAGGTGGGTAGTTCACTTGTAGGGGAGATGATGGCGAGGTAGTAGAGAGCACTCTCCTTCCCTTCATCATTAGCTTGGGAACAAAGAGCAGAGAGTCATCCAATGCTAGTGTAGAGGATGAGTGGCTTTCAGATAGGGTGACTAGCGGCTTCACCAAATATTGATATCTTCAAAGGCACGCTAGCACTTGCCATCCCACTTGAACTTGCATCCTATTTGACAAATGCTGAGAATGGCTTGCATCTCCCTGATAGGTTGGAAATAAAGCATCTTGGGTATGTCAACCATCCTTGGAAAGATCTGAGTTGAGTTAAACATTTGGGAGGTGGCATTTCTAAGATATCTTTGATCTTTTTGGATCTATTTCTATTAGTGTCGAACAACAAATTTTCAAAGCTACTCTAAATGCACACTTCAGGGGATTCATTTTGAGGTTATATTATCTTAACCGTTCAAAAATTACTCTCAAGTCAAAGAGATGGTCTTCCTTTTCTCTTCTCTTAACTACTAGATCATCAACGTAGCACTCAACCTAATGGATGAGTTCATTGAAGAGAGTCATGGCCCGTTGGTATGTAACACCAGCAATTTTAAGGCTGAAAGGCATGACCCTATAATAATAGATTCTGATTGGGGTTTGAAAAGTAGTGTTTCTTTCATCCTTGAGGGCCATCTTGATTTGGTTGTAGCCAAATGTCCCATCCATGAAGGAGAAAATTGCATGAGATGAGGCGATGTCCACCATTAATTCTGGTATAGGAAGAGGAAACCCATCCTTAGGACATGCCTTGATCATGTCCTTATTATCGATGCATATATGAATTTGGCCATTCTTCTTCTTAACTGGGATGACACTGGCTAACTAGGTAGGATATTTTTCTTTCCTGATGAAACCAACATCGATCAATTTCTTGACTTCAGAAATGACCTGTTGTTTGATTTCTAATCGCATGTATCTAGGAGCTTTCTTGATAGGGTTAGCACTAGGATCTATGACAGGAGGTAATCTGGGTATCTCTTCATAACTCCATGTAAAGTAGCCTTTAAACTCAATCAATAGCCTAACTAAGTCATTAGTTTCTTCTTCATTCAATGAGTATGTGGGTGGATTTTCTTCTATCCGAGGTTGATTTTTTTAAGCTTGTCAATTATTGAATGGATCTCCTCTTCAAATTCTGGTGGTGCATCTTTGATTTGGAGATCATCTAGATCATCTAAGATTTCTAGACACACATCCTAATAATAGTTGGTTTGGTGTGAAAAGAACTTATCAGATTCCAAATGGTTGATGACAATTAAGTAATAATCATCATCGATTAGACCCTTGAATCTAGTCATCTTGATTGTATCCTTGCTTGTGTTGTTCCATAGCTTTTTGAAGTACTCAACTGCTTAGACCATGAATAAGGAATCAAACCCTTTTTTCAAGATTAATATGACATTACCAATCAAAAGGTAATTCCATTAATTCTTTATATGAATCATCCTCAAGTTCTACATCAACTTTAGACTTGAGGATGATGATCCCAAAAGAATCTCTTCAGCTTGACATCCCTAGAAGACTTAGGGGCTTCCTTAACTACTAAACCTTCAACTTTTTGAGATGAAAGTGAGGTTAGAGCTAAGGTTCCTAACTACTGCTTGATAGTTTTACATACATTTGATTCAAATACTTTGCTTTGTGGCCTTCATCATTGTCCATCTCAAGTGTCACCTCCAATGAAACCCATTGAGAGGGGTTGGCTGGTATGCTAATCACATTAGACTTGTCCTCTGAGCTAGATTCCAAGTCTATGTGAATAGTAGGGGTACTCCTATGAACTGGAACATAACCCCTATTGGCTGATGGCCAACCAAGGGGTCTTCCACCTCTAGAACTATCTATTTCTACCTTCTACACTGGAGGTTGAGTCATCTACCCACATGTCCATATGATGGAATGAACTGTGGAATGTGATATCGACTATTTCTTCTTCAATTTTCTTTCTTGTTCACTTGGATTTTCATTTTCTTTTTTTCTTTTCTTTTCTTTTCTTCATTTTCTTTTTTCTTTTTTGAATTTGAATTTTGTCCAAGTTCATGAGAAAGGGTATTTTGGAAGATAGTAGGTTACATCCTCATATATCTCAACCTCTCTAAAATGGCTTTCATCTCCTTTGACATGTACTCAATCCCATCCTTCCTAAACTTGATGCACTGATGGAGGGAGGATGGAATCATCTTGTTCTGATGTATCCAAGGCCTACTAAGCAAAGTGGTGAATGAAGTATTTGAATCAATGATATAAAACTTGGCTTCATTCTTCCATTCACCTATCTCCAAAGGTAACACTATGGAACCTAAAGCCTCACCTTGTTGAATCCTCTCATTTGATCTCCCTCAAAGTGTGGAGATGTCAATCTTTAGACTCATAATGTTCACCAATGCACTGGATCATGAGAACTCTAGCAAGTCGAATCGCCCATGTCAACTATAATGTAGAGGGGATGGTTGTGCCCTATGTCCCCCAGAAGTAGGTCTTCATCTGTGAAAGTGATTCCCTAAGCTTCTTTGGAATAATGTGCCTCCTCACCAATAGCGGTCAGCTGAGCTAAGCATATCTCAAGATCAAGGAAAGCCTTGATTAATGATTTCATTATCTCTTTGGATAAGATGAGGGCATTGTATATGCTTAGCTTAGATGGCAACTTTCATAGATGAGAGAGGACATTGTAGTCCACCTTGGTGATCCTCCACAAGCATATCAAGGGTGGAGCATCTATGGAGGGGCTTCTCGATCCTAAACCAATGACTTGTTTCTCTATCTTGAGGTGCGCCTAGGAGGTAGAACCTTGCCACTGGAGGTTGACTTGTGATCTCTTGTAGGGTAATGGAAGATTCTACACACGCGTTAGCTCACCTAGCTTCTCCTATGGGACCCTCAGAATCGGATGATTCCAAGTCTATCTCAAGAGGAAAACCTGTAGTATTCAGAGTAGGAAAATCCAACTCCGAATTAGAAAGAGGAAGATCAAAATTATTATAGTTATTGTTTAGACTTAAAGAGTTTTCATTAGGAATAGATTCAGACAACTCGAGTGAACAGATATAATTCAATAGCTTTATTCTTCAATTTCTTGGATTTGATAGGAGGTACATAGTAGAAATCAAGTAAAGTAAAAGGGGTGAGGGATTTGATGCCCTCATCCACCGATACAAGATGTTTACTAGAAGAAGAAGAGCAAGCTGAAGTAGAGGAGGTCACAGATGTAGTGGTTACAATGGTGGACTAGAGGCTGGACTCACTCAATGGTTGCGCTACTAAGCTATCCCGTGCTCGCACATGCTGTTGTTGTTGAGCTCCCCCTTTCCCTGAGTTGTCTCTGGAAACTTGCAAACCTTCTTTGATGTTGGAGGTTTGAGCTGGCTCAGGCACCTGCAAGGAAAGTTTCTTGATTTTTGAGACAATTTTCTTAAATTTTTGGATAAAGAGATATCCCAACCTTCTTTGGTTTTGGAAGGATCACAAGTATCCCCAAGGATTACCTAATGGTGGATGGTTGTTCCACAAGGTATTCCTTGGGATGACTATAGCACTAGTCTTGAAGCTATGTTCAAGCTAATTAAATGTGAAGCAATCTTCCAAAACATGACCTAGCATGGTGGTAGGGAAAAGTTAGGATCATGCTTTTTTTGCCTTGTCTCTAGGTTGGTAGCTCAGGCTTCTTTAAGAGATTCTTAAAGATCTTCTTGATTACCTCCTCTTAAATGAATAAGGCATGTTAAGTTTATCCAAAAGAGTAGTGGACCATAGCTACGTAGTATGTGTATCACTTCTTCGATGATGTTGAGGAGGAGGCGGTGCAGCATGGAGGCTGATGTGAGTAGGTGGTGCCTCGGTGGTAGAGGAGGTGGAAGTGATGGCATGGTGAGAGGTCTCTCAAACTCTAGCGGTGTTTCCCCTTGTCAACCACTATCACTACCCCAGACTTCTTCTCATATACCTTCTGTGGCTTTGGCTTTCCTGGTAGATCTGGAGAAGGCAACTATTTGGCTTCTCCTTACAAGCTAGTCATCTTGTTGATTAATTTCTCAAACATTTTGATGGTGAAACCTTTGAGCATGAAGATGATTGGGTCATGGATATTCTTAAGCAGAATCTCGATGGCACGTTATTAGCATTGTGGTTCATTTCATACTCAAATTATGCCATCGAGAATGTAATCAATGAGGACTCACTATTTTTTATTCCATAAGATGACCTAATGACCCTTTCTGAGCTCCGACAAACCTCTTGATGAAGAGTTGCTCCAACAAAAAGTCTTCAATTGAAGTTTAGCATAGTCAAATGCTATACCCTAAGCTCCAAAGAGAAAAAAAGCATCACGCCACAGTTGCAACAACTAGCTTAAAATGTGTAATATGCTACTCGGGTTCCCATCAAAACTCTTGAAAGAAGGTGGCACAAAACCCTTAGGATATTGGATTGCATCAAATTCTCTAGGTAGGGTCTACCCTTTGGAACTGATGATCCTCCTCGGGCTTGAGCCAACGCTTCTTTCACATGCTGCTCAACCATGCTCTTGATATCTTTTTCTTGTATGGAGGTACTATCCACTACCTTCTTATACATGCTAGTGCTACCTTGCTCTACTGGAGGTAAAGTCTTGGTTGGATCCAAGACATGCACCAACTCTAGTTGACTAGTCTCAGCTATAGTAGGATGGCTGGTATTGAATGCTAATATAGCTACTAACAGATCTTTGATCCTCTTCTCCATCCTATCTATTTTTTCATCCTTTCATTTTATCTGTTGAAGGAGGTGTTGGTTTGAGTAGGTTGTGTCTTCTTGCTCACACCTTCCATAGTCTCTTACTTCTAAGGACCTGGGTATCTACCATGCAAACCCCTAGTCTCCCAATAAATCATCTTCATTGGGATCAAAGCGATTTTTCTCCTCATGGACCAATCATATCCTAAGATCTTCTTTTCCATGAGATAATGGGCTACTATATCATCTAGAAAGATCATCGGGCATAAATGACTTTGGCCAATGTGTGGGATCACTATCATGTCTGAGGCACCAGGACCTCCCACTCTGGAGTTAACCATGTGGGGCTATACTCATTGAAATATGCTCACTCACTAAATTTGTATGGGGTGACACTCTAGGAGGTTCTATCATCATAGGTGTGGCTGTCACCTTCTCCCTCGACAAGCTGTAATCATCTATGTTGTATTGTGGTGGTGGTGGTGAGGGATGACCACGATGCTTCAAGTTCTTCCTTCGCATCATGACTAGGGAAGAAGATTCGGCGGGAGGCTCGACCACCATATAGGTGGTGTGGATGGGAAGGGATCTCTCGGCTATAGCCAAATCACCAATGGGGTCCTCTTCTCCTCTGATGTAGCCTTCATGGCCTTAGATGGAATAGGAGATGGTGGACAGAGAGAGAAACAGTGTGGTGGAGGCATCACTGACTCTCTCGGGATAGGAGCTGCTCTCCTATGATGTGTCATCCCTCTGAGTAAAATGCTATTTGTATGGTCCGGCAGAAAGCACCATCGTGAAAATCAACAAGTGCAGACTGCTAACAACCTCCTCACCAAATGATATGAATCAAAGTAATGGCCTCGCCCTCTCCTATCGAATATGCTTCCCCACACAATGGGGGATAACAGATCTCAAATTAAATTGAGCCCCGGACTCAGATCATCCATAGGCTCCTCCAACCTATTGTAGAACTGAACGGAGACTGGCATATGACCTCCTACTCTGACTAACTGGTGGCTACAATTGAACCACTAGTGCTGGTGAAGTAGAAATCCTCCCGCATCCTCTAGACAGAGATGGAATATACCGGGAAACCATCATGGGAAGATCTACAACCGATCAGCTACCTCCATCTCCTAGTGATATATGGTACCACTTTATCAGCGGTTCTTGTTCCTGCTAGGGTGAGTAGAGAGTTAGACCCAACCTCAAAAGTGGGGAGAGAATCCTGATCGGGAGCCTTACCCTTTGAGGGTGCTAATGAGGTGCTAGTCCTAACTGGGCATGAGGAAAAACTACACCGATGATCGACCGCATGGATATTGTTGTAGGAACCACCACCGCCTTTCCTTCACGAGGAATAATCAACCCGAATGACCGCCTCACCCACCACTATGCTCCTACTAACAATCATAAGGGGAGTGCCCTCACATGTAATTCGGGCCCCCTCAAAACCACGACCAAAGTGTATGAGGTGGGCATAGAGTGTGGAGGTGATCCAGGCCGATCCATCCCATGGGAAAAAGTGAACACATATCTTGGTGCTGCCATTACTATCAACTGAAATTGAAACTGAACTTGTAACTGAACCTGAAACTGAATGAAAGTCTGCAATGTTGAAAATAAACTTGAATTACATTTCTGTTGATTTTGAATTTGAATTTAGAAGTCGAACCCATACTCAACATCTATGAAAGTGTTAAGTCGGGCATAAATGGATTTAGAAGAGATTTTGAGATTTGATTGGAAAGAGGAATTTTTGAATATATAATCCACTTTCAACAAATTTGGGTATGTTGAAAAATGGGTTCAAATATTTTTGGAGAGATGCTTCCATAGGTTCATATTTAAATTTTGATTTTTGATTTTGAGGACCCTTTATTTAACAAATTTGATGTTAAAAAGTAAAGGGTCAATTGATTTTGTTTTTTGATTTGAGATTTTGAATTACTCTTAGCAAATTTGGGTATGCTAAGTGAGGTGTTTGAAAACATTTCTTCTTTCTTTTCTTTATTTTGTGAATCATTTGTGATTTTGAAATGGAATTCTCATTTAGCAAATTTGGGTATGCTAAATGAAGGAATCCAAGTGTGTTTGTTTTGAAATTTTTTGAAAATAGGATTCTTAGCAAATTTAAGTATGCTAAGAAAATCTAATGTGTTCTTTTATTTTGAGATTTTGATTTTGAAAATGGAGACTTCACTTTAGCAAATGGTATGCTAATGAAGTTCCAATGTGTTTCTTTATTTTGAATTTTGTTTTGAAAATGGAGATTCACTTAGCAAATGTGGTATGCTAGAATGAAGTTCCAATGTGTTTCTTTTATTTTAGATTTTGTTTTGAAAAATGGAGACATCACTTTAGCAAATTTAAGTATGCTAAATGAAATTCCAATGTGTTTTGAAATTTTGTGGAATGGACATTTCACTTAGCAAATTTGAGTATGCTAACTGAAATTCCAATGTGTTTTGAAATTTTTTGTGAAATGGAGATTTCACTTAGCAAATTTGAGTATGCTAAATGAAATTCCAAAAATGTGTTTCAAATTTTGTGTTTTGAAAATGGAGACTTCACTTTAGCAAATGTGGTATGCTAGAATGAAGTTCCAAATGTGTTTTGAAAATTTTGTGAAATGGAGATTTCACTTAGCAAATTTGAGTATGCTAAATGAAATTCCAAAAAATGTGTTTCAAATTTTTTTGTTTTGAAAGGGAGACTTCACTTTAGCAAATGGTATGCTAGATGAAGTTCCAAATGTGTTTTGAAATTTTTGAATGGAAATTTCTTAGCAAATTTGGTATGCTAGAAATTCCAATGTGTTTAAATTTTGTGTTTTGAAAAGGGAGACTTCATTTTAGCAAATGGTATGCTAGAATGAAGTTCCAAATGTGTTTTGAAAATTTGTTTTTTTTGTTGATTTTGAAAAGAGAGATTTCATTTAACAAATTTGGTATGTAAGATGGAAATCAATTATGTTCCATTTTTCAAATATGTATTTTTATGTGTGATTATTGCTTTTTTAAAGTGGAAATTCCAACCTAATCATATATGAAATATGTTAGGTGGTATTTCAAAATAATGTCATTTTATTTGGAAATGAAATCTTCATTCAATAAATTTAGGTATATTTAATGGAGATGTTCATATGTGCTTTTGAAAGTTTATTTTGATTTTGATTGAATGAAACCTCCATTCAATAATGTGGGTATATTGAATGGAGGTTTCATATGTGCTTTTGAAAATTTATTTTGATTTTGATTGAATGAAACCTCCATTCAATAGATGTGGGTATATTGAATGGAGAGATTTATATGGTCTTTTAGAAAGATTTATTTTGATTTTATTTTTGAAAATGAAACTTTCATTCAATAAATGTGGGTATATTGAATGGAGAGGTTACATATGTGTTTTTGGAAAATTTATTTTTAATTTTGATTGAAAATGAAACCTCCAACTATTGAATGGTGAGGTTTCATATGTGCTTTTAGAAAATTTATTATTGTTGGAATTTTATTTTTGAAAATGAAGTATTCATCAAAATTAATTGAGTGAAGAAGTTCATTTGTGCTTTTTGGAAGTTATAATTATTGGAATTTTATTTTTGAAATATTTCTACATATAACAATTATGAAAATTGTTAGATGTAGTGCAAATATTTATTAAGTGTATTTTGAAAAGTTGCTTTTAAAAAAAAAGAATTTTTATGAAGGATTTATTTTATCATTTATTTTAGAATGAACCTTTCCTTACCATAAAAATGGTAAGGAGGAAGTCTTTAATCATTTTCTTTTATTAAATTTTATTTTCACCCATTGGGAACCTAATGGGGTTTTAAGACCAACATGAGGAGGGTCCTAAAACCTAAAGATGTTGGCTAGCTTAACTTAAGGATGAAATAAGCTAAGTGCCAATAAAAGAAAGATAGTCTTGGATTCATACAAAAGTACAAACCCACTATCGATACTTGGAGACAATGATCATTTATCAAAGATGGAGAGAGGAACCATCCCCAGTGGAGTCGCTAGAAAAATCTGTGGTGAAAATTTATATATATTCATGCCTTCATCTATCCCCTTTCGAAAAAGAGGATAAATGAAAAAAGAAATATAAAATGCCTTATTGAGATGCCACGCAGATCCATAGATATTCTTATTAGGGTGATCGGGTACGACATTGAGGAGAGGTGTACTATCTCAGTAGATAGAAGTCACCACCCTATAATGGACCTAATCACCTCAATAAGGACTCCTAAGGACTATGGGTCTTCGGAATGTACCCTATATTCTTCCCCTACTTTACATGAAAAACTAAAGGTGGTTTATTTTAAATGGTTGGGTTCTGTTAAGGGCAATCCCCATAGTTAATTACATCTAAGGAATGGGATTCCTTAGGAATACTCTCATTAAGGTAAATGATCATTATCTCCAAAGATTTTGAAAGGTAGGACTATCAATTGATTGGTTTATTTTTAGAAAGTCAAGGGATCGATCAAGAGGAGGAGTTCTTATCAAGCCAAATGAAGACAAGTGGGGATGCTGGATACTAGGAAGCCTAGTAAGCATCCCAAACTATCATGGTTGGGCTTTACATTTTGAAATTGAATTTTTTATTTTGAGTTGAATTTTATTAAAATGTGGGCTTATAATTTCATACAAAGTTATGAAAATGCCTAAGAGGTGAGGATTTATGTGCCCATAAAGGGAAGTATAACCTCAACCTAAATCTAGGGAGCTTTGAGGCCAAAAGCATGACCTAAATCTAAGGTGAAAATGGGTATTTGGTTTACTCCACAAGAGAGGATAAACCATTGGACTTACAACCGCCTGGGTGGCGCCAACTAACTCCTATGATTTTAAAATATGTAGGCAAATGATATTTATGCAAGATAGCTAAGGTTGTTATTTATTTAGAAAGACTAAGTCCTTAAACACACTCTAAAGAGACTAGATCATGTAGGGCATGAATTTAATGACTTAAATCTAATGCAAATTTTCATATGTTTTATTTTCATTTTGGACAATTTTGACGGCTATAGGATTCATATGCCTAATGCATGAGAAATTAGATTATGGGCCAAAATTAGCAAGATAAGGAGGTGTGTTTCCACCATGGCTCTCACAAGTCAAGCCAAGTTCTATGGCAAAGGTGGAAGCCCTCCAATCAAGAGTGGAATAATATGCTTTTTATGCATGATGTGAGAAAAGAAAGTACACATCCAGCTAAAGGGTTACAAATTCTTTTATCTTGATTTTAACTTAGGCTTTAAGTGAGGTTATGAGTTATTTATTTTTAATTTTGAGTTGACTAATTTAGTAGAAGATTTATTTTTTTCTAAGAGCCTAATTATCATCCAGGCCATACATCAAAGCAAGGAAGAAAATAGGAAAAGATGTCATCTTAATGCACAAGTTAAAAAAACATCAATCAATTTATAAAACTAGCATAAAAAAATAAACGGTTGTTTGTAGTCGGGCTCCACCGCACAAACCCAAAAACAAATTGGGTAATGAGCTCTACCCTTATACAACTTGGATTATAAATGAATTAATTACATTAAGCAAAGGAATTCATGTTATGGGTGTCTTCATTCTTCATTTCTTCATTCTTCTTTTCTTCTTTCTTCTTCTTTTCTTCTTTCTTCATTAGTTCCTTCTTTTGGATGCTTGGAATGTGGATGCTCCAAAAGTTTCACGTGGTACATAAGATGAGATCTCATGACCAATGCTCATCCTAACCCCTCATAACAATCATTCCAAAATCCTAATTGCAAAAGTGCATGAAAATGGGAAAAAGGAAATCAAACTTAAACCTGTAAAATAGAGATTAGCTAAACAAACCACACAAATCCTAAGCATGTATAAGCATGAATAGGACTTAGCACCGCACACATGGGTAACCAAGTCCACCGGCCTATTGGATTATGCTTAGGGTATAAGCACCTACAAAGAAAAGCATTTATATTTTATTACAACGCCTTAAGCACAATCCCTCAAGAAAATAATGGTTAGACTAAATCATCTACCATTCATTCTACACATTCACCCTAACATCTAGACTAAAACAAAACATCACAAAAATAAGCAAACATCAAACCATGCACCGCCCTAACCTAAAGCTAGAAATGGTGACTTACCTAATGTGTGTTATTTGTATGTGGTATGCTTAGCTAGGCTTTAAGGTTTAGATTTCCTAAGTATGAAAATATTCAACTTAGAGTGTTTGTTTTAAGTAAATGATTTAGTTATTTTGATTGATTTTATTTTATATTTTTGATTTGGTTTAGGTGAATCCTACAATTAATTACTAAGTTGTAAAGAGAGGAAAAAGAGAAGAGAACTTCTCTTTTCTTCCTTACCCTAAGTAATTTCTAAAGTAGATTCATTTTTGATTTTGTTTAGTGAATGTTTTTTATGTGTTTTAATTAATCCTAAGTTTAAATTTTTCCCTAAACAAACATATTCAAAAAGAAAGGCATTTTAAGATTATGTAAAATGAATTAATATCACAAAACATGCATCACTTCATTTCTTTCCCGACATGTATAACATGCATATGGATGAATCCTAAGCATATCTATACATACAAATGGAAATGTTTAGCACACCTTAATGATGAATGCTAAGAAATGTTACTTAAGAAAATTTGGATGTTTTATGATGCATGATTTTCATTAAGTAGAAAAGAGGTTTCTTTTATCCATTTTCATATGCATATATGTATGAAAGGCATAAGTGAGTATGACGCCATTAGCACTGGGGTGTAAGGTACAAGACCTACTTAGGGCTACTTAAAGCCTCACAACCTGGGTTGTAATAATACCACTTTCCTTAAATACATACATGTATAAAAAGAAATGAATGGAAAAGAAAGATGCAAAGTTTGTGTTATTTGTTTGATTTGTTTATGAATTTATAAATGTAAGTGTGGATGTCCTTCTTAAGTAATAACATAGGAATGAATAGGAATGGATTTAAGCAAGTGTTGTGTTCTTTCAAATGAACTATACACTTTGCCAAATCTATTCAAAACTATGCTAAAAGAAAAGAGAAGGAAAACCACATATGCACATCTATTTACTCACATGCAAGCTTATAAATAATTATAAGTAGCATACCTTTCAGTTTTGATGATTGATTCATAAATTTTGAAAATAATTTTGATTTAATAGTGATAATAGCCATTCATATCTTACTTTAGCCAAAACATGCAATTTGACATAAAAAAACATTTCATTTTAATTTGATTTTTAAAAGGAATGAATGCATGATTTTCATATGAATACATATTTAGCATGCTAAAAGAAATAAAGTGATGAAAGTAATGTAAATTCATTCACTAATTAATTCCAAAAAGACATTCCTATGAATAAGATTATTTAAAGTAAATCAAATTTATTTTTAAAGAGAGTTTGAATTTTGTTTGAGTTTGATTATTTGAAAATGTGAGATGAGTTTGCTGTCCTAACCCATTCCCCATGTGTGAGTTATTTTAGTTTAATTTTTAGGTGATTAGATCAATTTTATGCTTTGGTTAGGTTAAGGTATGAATTAAGTGTGTTAATTACCCCTTACCTATACCACTTTAACATATTTAATCAAATAATTATAAGCCAATGATATGACATAAAACCACACAAGGAATTTAAATCAGCAATGCACCTAGAAAAGAAAGATACCAAATGCAATTGGCACACAATTAATGAATAATTAAGTTAAAGGGTTTAAGTTAAGTACTTTCATAACCCTTCCCACACATGTGGGTTGGATTTTGATTTCCTTAACTTACTTATGTTATTGAACACCTAAACACCTACCCAAGATAAATTGATTAAGTTCTGAATGTTTTCAAAAAATTTATCAAATTAATTAAGCAAGTGATTAGGGGGTTAACCTTAATTAAGTTTAATTAAGGAAAGGGGTTTAGGGAATGGCTTAGAAAATTCCCAAATCATTCCATAAACCTCTTTCATTTAATCAAGGCTTAATTAACTTAAGGGATAAACCATTGTTCATATGTTAATTACCCTTAATTACATAAAGGAATAATTAAGGATTCAATTATCCCAATTAATCCATCAATAAATCCCAAGAAAATTAGGGGAGAAGTCATCCCCTAAATACACATGAAGTTTGGAATTAATGGATAATTAGGAGTAATTGGGTTATTAAGTTTTCAAATAAAACCAAATTGAATACACTATCAAAATCCATGAAATTAATTTTAATATTCTCCTAATTATCTTTAATGATTTTACTTGTATTTTATGATTTTTTCTAGAATTAGTTATAATTATGAAGTTTCCATGATAAGGATAATTAATAAATCCTCTAATTAAATAGCTAATCCCGTTGGCGCCACGTGGAGATTAATACAGCACGCACTTTCCACATGCCATGATGGGAGCTATTTAGTCACATCATGTGTACGGTGCCACGCTTTCTCCCCCGATCAAGGATCGATAAAGATTTAGTAAATATTAAAGGATTAAATTGAATATCCTACACATCTTGATTATGGTTGTCCATCCAAAACATGCGTATGGATGGCCCAAGATCCATCTCTGATCTTCCTTGTGGGAGATGGCCATCATCCATCTTCTAGGGGAAGATCCAAGCTCGATTGAACTTGAATTGAAACCAAACTCAACCCACACCATCTAAGAAAAGGAGACACAATCCAAATTTGTGGGGTGAAATTCTTCACAAAGGACCATGAAAAAAATGAAACTATGCTCGGGTTTAATCATACCTCAAAAGCTATCTCGTGCTTCCTCAAGTAGCTTCATCGTGGATGAAGCCTTGTTTGGTTTGAGGTGTTGAGATTGAATGGATCTTCTTATGGACCAACTCTCACCTTCAATGATCATGGCCTTGATCAAAGTCCCACCTCCCTTGCCTTGAGTGGGAAAAGCTTGGGATTCAACACCCTAAGGGTGCAGAGGAATTGATTTGAAATTGAGTGAGATGGAAATTGTTTGAGCTCCCTATTTTGGTTTAGAGAAACCAAGAAATGGAGAATTCTAAGTCACTCAAGAAAGCTTGGGAGACTTAAAAATGCTTGCTCTGAGTTCAAGCTCAAAATGAGAGTGAAATTAAGTGAAATTATGGGGAGTATATCTCCTAAGTGAATCGATGGAACAATTTTCTGCTATGATCCAGTACACCTGAGTTTGTTAGGTTGTTAGAGTATCATGGCCAATTTGGCTGGAGTGGCAGAAGCTCATGTGCTTAATTGAGTGGAGGAATGATCCCATGTGCTCATTTCAAGCAAGTGCTTTGCCATGGTTGGGTTGGCTGACCCAAATCCATTGGATATGTGCACCATGTCCATTAGTGATCATTTGGTCCACTAAGAGGATGTCAAGTATCCATGAAAAGGAATTGACCAAATTCCAAGTGGTTTTGATTTTAGGTTACCCTATAGCCTAGGTGTAAAATGGTCATTTGACCTTAATTTCAGTTTGAATATGTTTTGTATGATTGAAAATGGGTTGCATTGAATTTGGAGTTGAATATGATTGGCTCATGTTGACCCATTTAGGTCAAAAAAACTTGGGTCAAGTTGACCAATTGTTCAAAATGGGTCAAACCAAGGGTTGGGCCAAGTTCATATGACCATTTGAAATGTTTTTTCATCATTTTTTTTGGTTTAATTTGATTTATGTTTGAATTTGGTTCATTTGATTTCACTTAGGTCAAATGTGTCAAGTTGACAAATTTGACCCATATGACCTATTTGGGTTAGGTCATAGGTTGGTTTATGTTTGGTTGGTCATTTGAAGTGGAATGGTATCTTTGTTTCAAATCAATTTTGGTTTAATTTTATTTTGGCTCAATATGACCTTTTAGGTCAAGTTGGGTTCAACGTCAATTGGGCTAGGTTGGGTATAGTTGACCAATTGAGGCTTTGGTCAAGTTCAGCAAGTGATTTGGAATGAACTTGACCCATTGGTTTCAATAAATTTGGTTTAGATCAAGTTTTGACACATTTTGACTTTTTAGGTCAACTTGGGTCAAGTGCCAATTTGGTTAGGTTAGGCTCAATGTTGACTTGGTCAAGTTCAAACATTGATCATGAATGAGTTTTGATCAATGGTTTCAATCAATTTGGCCTATGTTGGATTTGTTTAGGTTTTATTTTAAGTGTTGACTTGGTCAACCCAGTTTGACTTAGTTTGACCAAATTTGGGTGATTGATCTTATGATGATTGTTGCTCACAATGTGAGGCTTAGTTGGGCTAGTTCAATCCAATTTTGGTAGGATTAGAATTTGGCTCAAAATGGTACTTTAGGTCACTTTGGTCAATGGGGTCAAATGGCTTGGTCAAAGCTTGATTTTAGTTTGATTGAACTTACATATGGACTTATGATTGACTCAAATGTTGACTTGGTCAATTTCAAGCATTGATCATGAATTGGTTTTGATCAATGGTTTCAATCAATTTGGCCTATGGTAGATTTTGGCTAGTTTGTTTTATTTTGTTGTTAACTGATAAGTTTGACTTGGTTTGACAATTTGGGTGATTGATCTTATGATGATTTGCTCACAATGTGAGACTGGGCTTAGTTCAATCAAATTTTGGTAGATTAGAATTTGACTCAAAATTTTTAGGTCACTTTATGTTGAAGTCAATTGGTCAAAGCTTGATTTGAGTTTGATTGAACTTACATATGGACTTATGACTGACTCAAATCTTGACTTGGTCAAGTTCAAACATTGACCATGAATTGGGTTTGATCAATGGTTTCAAGATTTGATATGATGGATTTGCTAGTTTAGTTTCATTTGAAGTGTTGACTTTAATAGGTTTGATTTGGTTTGAATTGATTGATCATTTATGATGATTGTTTCACAAATGTGAGGCTTAGTTGGGTTTAGTTCAATCAATTTGGTAGGATTGAATTTGGCTCAAAAGGGAATTTTAGGTCAAGTGAGCTAAGTGTCAAATTTTGGTCAAGCTTGATTTGAGTTTGATTGAACTTACATATGGACTTATGATTGACTCAAATGTTGACTTGGTCAAGTTCAAGCATTGATCATGAATTAGTTTTGATCAATGGTTTCAATCAATTTGGCCTATGGTGGATTTTGGCTAGTTTAGGTTTCATTTTGGCTAAGTGTTGACTTAGTCAACCATTAGATTTGACTTGATTTGACCCCATTTGGGTGATTGATCATCTTATGATGATTGGTGCTCACAATGTGAGGCTTAGTTGGGCTTAGTTCAATCCAATTTTGGTAGGATTAGAATTTGTCTCAGAAGGGGTACTTTAGGTCACTTTAGGTCAAGTGAGCCTACATAG
Source organism: Cymbidium sinense (assembly GCA_021442155.1). Taxonomy (NCBI): domain Eukaryota; kingdom Viridiplantae; phylum Streptophyta; class Magnoliopsida; order Asparagales; family Orchidaceae; genus Cymbidium; species Cymbidium sinense. The sequence goes on from CM038229.1 coordinate 33,889,519, forward strand.
GTCAAATGGCATGATCAAAGCTTGATTTGAGTTTGTTTAAACTTACATATGGACTTATGATTGAAATATAAATCCATTTACAAGTGGTTTTATGTCAAATGGGTTTTGATTCATTTGACAATTTCAAGTTCAAAAGGGTTAACATGAGTTTGACTTGGGCTTGATTTTTGAATTGAGTTTTGGTTTGATGATTGAAGTTTGTATTTATATTTCTATTCATGATTAAAGGATTGATTGAATCATGAAGGAAAATCAAGGGTTTGGCTTGATTTGAATTTGGTTAAGTTCAAGAATTTGACTTGAAAGGCTTTGGTTGAATTTTGAGTAGATTTGAGTTTGCATTTTGGATATGGTTTTGTATATTTGAATTTATATTTCATTTATATATGTGAATATAAATGAAAATATAAATGGGTTATGAGAAAATTTTATGAATTTGAAGTGATTTGAACTTGATTTGAGCTAAGTCCATAAGAGGGGATCAAAGGACTTAGGAAAGATTTTTGGAAATTGGATTTAATTTTTAGGTTTAGTTTGATTTATTTGAATTTATATTTCATTTATATATATGAATATAAATGAGAATATAAGTGAATTGTCAGAAAATTTCTTGAATTTAAATTTATTTGGATTAGATTTGAGCTAAGTCCATAAGGTATAATCAAAGGGACTTAGAAAATATTTTAAACTTGGAGTTTCAATCATAAGCTTCAATCATTTGGAACTGATTTGAGTTTGAGAAAATCAATCAAGTTGAATTGATTTAAGCTTTGAATTTGATTTAATTTGGAGTTTGACTTGAAGGAAGGAACTGAGGATTGTTTTAAGCTATAGGGTAGGCAAATTTTCCTAACACTCCTAAGGCATGACCTATTCCTATGGCTAACTCTTCTAAGTCTCTGTTGGAGTGTCCACCTAATTACTAGATGTGTCTTAAGACCAAGGACCTTAAGGTCTAAGAGAAGTCCTATGTCTAAGATGGAGGGGTTGAGAGCTCATTCTAAAAATGAGGTCAACATATATGATCTAATAAAATGTTGACAATTTTTATTCTATGATATTTTGATGATAATAGTGGTGTTGTGTTTATGAAATTAAAGAAGAACAAAAATTTCTTTCAAATAGATATTGAGTATCTAATCAACAAGTATAATCTCTATATAATGTGATTTTCCTCTATATGATGGTTTACATTGAGCTAGGTTGTAATAATTACTTAACTGGTATTAATGCAACAGATTTAGAGGAATTGATTTTGTGGCTAGAGCTTTAGGAATGATAATAGATGTGTAATAGAATTTTGAATAGCTTTAAGTTTTTTTTCTATCATTTGTTTATGTGTATTATGGTAAATTATTCTATGTGCATATAGGTGTAAGCATTAAGAAATCAAGAATAACCTTGATTAGGATGTCACAGTTTGGTAACTTAATTAATGGTTGATGCTGATGTTTACTTCAAGAAAGGAGATAAACATTTGCAATTATTATTAAGATTGAAGTTGTCTTTTTTCAAAAGAACAGTGGGCTTTAAGTAGCTAAAGATTGGTTATTTATATTAGAAAATTTTTTGATAGCATGTAATGCTTAAAGAACTATAATGCACCCCAAGTAGTATTATTATTGGATGGTGACATTAAATGGTTGTGGCTAGACCAACAAAGAGAGAAATTATAGGTAAGTTGAATATTGAAAATACTTGGAATAGTTTACTAGTAATTTTTAGAGATTAGTTTATGCCTCAATCAGCCAAATAATAGATGCAAGAGTCCTTTTTGAGATAGGTTCAAGGAAACAAGGAAGTGATCTAATTTGAGGCTGAGTTTACTACTCTTACTAGGTATGCCCCCAAACTAGTTAACACTTTTAAAGAAAATTATTATTGCTTTCTGAAAGGCTTGATGGATAATTTTTGACATTTATAGATTTCATTTAGTATTATAGATTTCAATGAGCTAGTTGGGAGAGTAAGGTTAATAGAAAATGATCTAATAATGACTCAATAATATTTTAATTTGACTTGAAAAAGACTTTGATGGGATTTCTATATGTGTGGAGCTAGTGGGAAAAAGAGTCATTTTGGACCAAATGACTACGAGAGATGTTCTACCACTTTTTTTTTTTTTTTTGAATAGGAGTTCATCTGTCCCTGTGAGTATTGCTCTAGAATGTACTATATATGGAAGGAGGCCTCATGGTCAATGTTATTTATTTATTTTGGATAGAGTTTTAAATGTGACCAGTCTCACCATAAGAAAGCTCAATCTATATTGAATAATAGAGAGTAGACTAGATGTTCAAGTAGATTAGAGACATAATAGGCAACATAGAGTGATCTCATCATGAGCTTTTAGCGATGGATCATCTAGAAGAGGTGGTGAGAAATTTACTAAAAGGCAGGCAGAAAAGAGTTATCAAGAATTTATTCTGTCAGTTTCCACTACTCTAGCTTAGTCTTGAGTGTATTTTTTGCCTTAATAGGAGGCTAACGACACACCTAATATTGTGATAGGTACATCATCCATTTCTTTAAAGCCGTGTAGAATTTTATTTGATTCTATAGTAAGTCATTCTTTTATATTCGAGAACTATATTACTTATTTGAGTGTACTTTTTATTACCCTATCATATGGTATATCTGCTCTCTTATCCACAAAAGATTATTTGATTGTTAGTTAAGCTTGTATATATGATATTAGGATTTCAGATAAAAATTAAAGCCTAAGCTGATTATATTACTTTGGATCATATTTGATGTTATCTTGGGTATGGATTGACTAAATAAATATAGAGCTTGTATTGATTATAGTTGGAAAATGGTAGTTATGTTTGGTAGTGAAGTAATCTATTTTTAGGGTGTTAAAAGTGTTTTATCATCTTTAATATTAATTTACAAGTTGATAAATTATAAAGGGAAGTGATATATTTATTATTTATGTGAGAGATGGGCATAAAACCCAGCTGTCATTGAGGATTTTCCTATGGAAAAAAGTTTCAAAATGTATTTTAAGAGGAGTTGGTGAGTCTGCCTCCTAAAACAGAGGTGGAGTTTTATATTGAGGTAGTGCTTAGTTTATTTTTAATTACAAAGGACTCTTATAAAATGATGCCTAAAGAATTACAATAGTTGAAAGTATGATTATAAGAGTTACTAGATAAATGTTTTATTAGGCTTAGTAAATCTCCATGGGGCCCACTTATATTATTTATGAGGAAGAAGGATGGCATGACGTGTATGTACATTGATTATAGAGAAATAAATAAGATGACTATCAAGATGAGTATCTATTTTCTAGAATTGATATTTTTTTATCAGCTTGAAGGTATATCTATGTTTTCAAATATATATTTGAGACCTAAGTATCATTAATCACGAGTGAAGGAGGAGGATGTAGCGAATATAGCTTTAGTATTTGTTATGGCCATTATAAGTTTTTAGTCATTCCTTTTGTTGTGATTAATTCAACTATATTTATAGATCATATAAATGATGATTTAGGGCATATTTTGATCAGTTTGTTATTATTTTCACTGATGATATATTAGTGTAATCAAAATTGAAGGATAATCATGCTACTCATTTGAGATTTGGAATCATTGAGGCAACATAAATTATATGATAACTTTTTAAAGTGATAATTTTGGTTAAATGTTGTTACTTTAAGGCCATATGATGAGTGGTAGTGGCTATTTTGTTGATCCCCAAAAGGTGCAAGCAGTAGTTAATTGCTTGAGACCAACTACAATGTCAAAAGTTCATAACTTCTTTAGAATGGCAAAAGAAAACTAGCCTCACACTTTGTTAGTAAAAATATTTTCATATATTTTAGTTTCTTTGACAAGATTGACTCTAAAGATAGTTTCATTTAAATGGACATCAAAGTATGAGGCTAGTTTTCAAAAGATAAATGATTACTTAGTGTCAGAACCTATTCTAACCATTCAATTTAATGTTGGTTTTTTTCAAGTGTTTTGATAATTTTCTTTGAGAGAATTAGGTTATGTGTTGCAATAGAATGAGAAAGTAATTGATAATGCATCCACATAATTGATGATACATAAGAAAAAGTAACCTACTTATGATATAAACTTGTCTATTGTTGTGTTTGCATTAATAATTAGAGATATTATTTATTTGAAGTGAGATGTGAAGTCTATACATATTATCAAAGCTTGAATTACATCTTCACACAAAATGAATTGATTTTAAGGTAGAGAAGATGGTTAGAGCCTAACAAGGCTTATAAGACTTTAGAATTTTATATCAACCTTGTTAAACTAATGTGGTTATTGGTCCTTTAAGTAATAAGTACACTAATGTGGCAACTTATATGATTACATCTAATGAGGCCCTAATTTGAGAGATGGAGAGACTATAGCTACAAGTTATTTATTCAGTCAATGTCGATATAAGATTACTTTCATAGATTATTATTCAAGTTTCTTTATAGGAGAGGACTAAAGAAGCTAAAAATCTAATGATAAGTATGTAAGATTAATTGATCAATTTCAATCAAGGAGGAGATCTAAGCTACATGTTGATGACCATGGGGTGTTGACTTGCAGGTGTCAAATTTGGGTTCTTATTGGTGGTGGTTTGAGAAGGGAGGTATTACATGAGACTCATTATTTTTGGTAGACAATTCACCTAAGGAGTAGTATGATTTATCATGATCTATAGCCAATATTTTAATTAAAATGTGAAGTGGTACAGTTTGTTTCAAGATATAAGATATGTCAGATGGTCTAAGCAAAGCATCAAAGGCTTAATGATTTTTTACCACCATTTTTTATTTATGAGTAGAACTAGGAGGAGTTCACTATGCATTTTGCTATAGGCTTTCCCAGCTTCAAAGAAGTTTCCCATAGGAGCAAGCCCTCAAAGTTAATTACATCCTTGAAGATGAGAATTCCTTAAGAAAACTCTTGATTAAAGTAGTCGGCTACTATCTCTATGGATTTCAAAGTTTGGAATCAAGGATAGCTAACTTCAAAATCAAATGGGAGAACTCAAGTAAGAATAGATCTTATTGGACTCCAAATGAGGATAAATAAGAAATTTTTGATATTGAGAGGCCTAGTAAGCACTACAGTCTACCCTCTAGTTGGGCTTTAGATTTTTGAAATTGGGATTGATATTAAAACTGAGTTGATATTTTATTAGAATGTTAGGCCTTATATCCTAATAATATAAGAATATAAAAATTCTTGAGTAATAAAGGCTTTTACCCATAGTAATGAAGAAATAAGCAGCATCTAAACCTAAGCCTAAATGGGCTTCGGTACAAACTAGAAGCTCAACTTAATCTAAAGATGGAAAATTGGGATATGCTAGTTCATTTTCACTGAGGAGTATGAACCTATCTTTACTCTTTTAGACTTACAACCTGCCAAGATGAACCACTAGCTAACACAACTTATGCTTTAAAGTTATATAATCAAGTCTCATGTAATAGAATATGGCTGGGCTATTGTAAATTACAAAAGAAGTCTAAGAGCTTAAACTCACTCTGTAAACACTAAGATTATGACTAGTATAATAAATGCATCTTACCAATGTAATAAAATTTTAAGTTTTAAATATTTTAGGCACTAAATTTATTTTAAGGCTTGGGTATGCAATCATGTCTATAATGAGATGCAATTAGAAAAAATTTATGGGCTAAATCATAAGAGAAAGAAATTTCCTCAAAAGGTGGTTATCCATAATGCTCAAACTTTACCCCTATTTATGCAAAAGGGGAAGAGCACAATTAAAGAGATATGCAATCATGGTTCACAAAGTCTAATAGTTTCTAGTTGTATTTAGTATTTATACCTAAGGCTTTAGTTGAGTAAAATTATGAGTTGTGTTTATTTAATTAGAGTTGATTACTTAGGGTGGGTTGACAATTTAATTATTAAAAGCCTATCAAAATACAAGCCAATATTCAACAAAACATCACATTTGATGAAACTTAAGAAAAAGCATGTCATTTATATTGCATAATAAATATAAACACACTAAATCAATCAAATCAAATTAAAATACTAAAAGGTTAGTGTGACCAAGTTCTGCTATACACCCCTGAAAAATAAAGAAAATGAGCATTTAAGCTCCATCCTTATACAACCTGGCCTAGAGATAAATATTACAAAATAGGCCAATGGGGGTCTTTATCTACTCCTCTAAACTGTGGGAACTCCAGGATTCACAAGGACTCCCATGTCTATACCTTCTAGCCAGTGCTCATCATAAATCTCATGGCTCTAGCCTAACTAATTCTACTATAAATTACATTGAAATTTTCAAAATAAAATATTAACTCACCTATAAAATAAAAGTTATCTAGAATGCACATACACACAAATATATATAATCCATATAGTGGGGCTTGGCACTAATGGGTGTCCAAGCCCACTTATCTTAATGAGTTATGCTTAGAGAAAATAGCACTTCCAAGTAAAATTTATTTTATTTAACCTTATTATAGTATCCCTTTTTTATTAAGCACAACCCCTATAAAAAACATCAATAGTCTAATATCATCCTAATATCCAATTTACGAATAAACACCCCAATATTTAGTCTAAAATATTACACCATTCGTGGCCAAACATTTTATAGTGTGTGCAAAGGTTACTATGGTTAAGCAAAGCTAGGCTTTAAGTTTTCGAATTACAACTTAAGCTAAGAATTTAAGTTATTAACCAAAGGTAATTTTAATTTAAGTGAATGATAACTTAGGCATAAATTTTGGATTGTGGATTTGATCTTTGATTCAAATTGGACATAATGTTTTAAAAAGTGTAAAAAGTGATGAATTCTATTTAAGGTGAAACCTATTCCTTTTACACACCATATTCTTAATGAAGTGTAAAGGATATCTTTTATGATTTTTAATTGATTTGATGAAACACTAAATTTTAATTAGATCATGAGTTTGAATCCAATTTAAATAATGTTATAATTACATGAACCACATCTTAGAATTAAAGGGATAAGCTAAGAATTTCCTCATGACATTTATATATTTCATCTTTATCATCTCAAAAATTTTCTTTTCAAATATTATATCATTTTATATTTTAATAAAATACTTTACCTATTTGAAAATTATTTATATAGATGATTTATGACTTTATAGATAAATGCTTTGCTCACGTATGCACATGTATGAGTATACTTTATTTAAGGTAATTTGAAGATTTAAGTATCATATTCATATATATATATATATATATGAATGCATGTATTTTTACATTGAAGAAATTGAATACATCCATATATGTGTATACATATACACCTAGCATTTACAAGTATGTGTCATTGTTAAACTGGAAATGTGTGGTAAAAATCTTGTTTGCGTCTCTAGTTTTCAAACTATATACTTGATAGCTTTTGTATATGTGTGTATATACATGTATGTAATGAAAGTATTAGTGTGGTGTTTTTAATTTGGAGTCATAAGGGTACTTATTGAAATGATCTAATATCATTTAAGGAATGATGTACTATCTCAAAAGATAAAAACATCATCCTACAATGGACTAAATCACTTAATAAAAATTCCTAAGGAATATGGGTCTACATATATACTAGAGATCTTTCCCCTACTTTACATGGATGTGTAAAGTAGGGTTTATTTTGTTCCTTAGTTTCCAATGCTAACAAGCTTTCATAATTGCATCATAAGAAATGAGAATTTCTTAAGAACACTCTTGATTAAAATAATCAACTAATGTCTCCAAATATTTTAAAAATAGATAATCAAAGAATTGGTCATTTTGGAAAGCAATCGGGAATAGCTCAAAAAATAAGAAGAGTTCTTAGAAAATTTTAGAAGAGAATAAGTAAGAAGCACACATGATACTAGGAGGTCTAGTAAGTGCTTCAGTCTATCCTATAGTAAGGCTTTATATTTCTGAAAGAGAAAAAATTATTTATTTGAGTTAAAGTTTTATTACAATGTTAGGGTTCAAATTCCATCAACATAAGATTGTAGAAATGCCTAAGAGGTAAGAACTTATTCTCATAGAAGAATAGAAACAAGAAGCCTCATAACCTATATCTAAGGTGCTCTAGCACAAGCTAAAAGCTTGACTTAATTCTACTCAAGGAAGTGAGATATGTTTGTTTACTTCCATTAAGGAGAGTAGACCAATACCAACTCTTTTGGACTTCAACTACTTTGCATGGTTACCAGCTAACACCTCCTACAATTTTAAAATCATGTGGGTTAGTAATATGTTAATACAAGATAGCTAAGCTATCATTAATTAATAAAGAGTCTAAAATTCTAAATTCACTCTCTAAAGACTATATCGTGATTAGTGTGCAAATTATGACCTATGCTAATGTAATAAAGTTTACATTTTTTTATTTCACTTTTGACTCATCATTTGGACTCAGGTTTGAGAGGATTTATGCCTAAATGCATGATCAAAGTTGATTATGGGCTAAATCAGATAGAAGGAGTCTTCTTCACTACAAGGGACTGCCTCATAGGTCAAGCCTATCCCCTATCATGCAAGAGTGGAGATCCCCTATTTGCAAGAATGAAATAATATGCATGCATGATATTGTAACATACAACTATACAATTAAAGAGTTGATAAGTCTTTTTTTATTAACATCCTAGGCTTTCTAGTGAGGTTATGAGTTGTTTCACTTTTAAGTGAAGTTATTAAATTGGGGTAGAAAAAAAAAATTTCTAAAGAGCCTACCACATCCATGTCACACATCAAATAATCGTAGTTTAAGTAACCTATAAAAACATACCATTTCTATTACACAATCAATGTAAACATAATAATCAAAAATCAATTTCATAAAATAATAAAAGATTGGTGAGGCCAAATACCACCTTACACTCTAAAAAATAAAATAAATTAGTCGAAGTTATATCTTTATACAACTCGGATTATAATTAAAATTATAATAAAAGGAAAAGTTATGGGGTCTTCAATTATTTTTCATCTTTGCTTTGAGAATTGAACACTCCAGGCTTCACAGGGCCTCCCAAGTCTATACCTTTCAGCCACTACTCATAATAAACCCCATAGCTTTAATCCTAATCCTATTGCAAAAATTATATTTTTATGGAAATTTAAATCTAACAACGCCTACAAAATAGAAATTACTATAACACACATTCAAACAAACAGTTGTATTCCACATATTTAGACTTAGCACCTTGCTTTGGGTAACTAAGCCCTCTTGTTCTATTGGATCATGCTTAGGAACTTAACAGTGCTTGCAAGCAAGAAGCATTTATATATTTATTATTATTACAATGTTCCCTTAAGCATAATCCCCTATGGAAAACCTCATTAGCCTAATATTATTCTAACATCCAGTCTACACACAAGCAATCCTAACATATAGTCTAAAATAATACATCAAAAAATAGAATATCATCATCACAATAATCATCGACCTAACCTAACATTAGGATCGATGACTTAGTATTCTAATGGGTGTGCTAGGCTTAGTGTGGTATGTCTTAACTAGGCTTTTTAGAGTTTATAATTTTCTAATGTTGAATTATTGATCTCACTTTTGGAGTGAGGATTAACCTTTCTGATCTTAGACTAGGAACCTTCTAGGCACTTGGATTTCCTTAGAGATAAGACACTTCTAGTGACTAAGGAAACACTAAACCCAAGCTTTAGACTTAAGAGGCATACCCTAAGCCCAGGATATGACTTAGGACAAATAAGTTCTACCTATCCTATGGCCTAAACCAAGACCCATGCTTATTCACTCATCCAAACCTAAACTCATACAAATGAAACACAACCAACCTCAAGCCTATTCAATTGACCTCACTTGAATTTGTTTTCTAATCCAAGCTCCAAGCCCAATTGACTTAAACCTTAGCATAAGTTAACTCCACCATGATCCTATGATCCAATCTAAAATGGATTCAAGCAAACTAATTCTAATTTAATTTTCTCAGTCACTCTAGTCATTCAATAAATCATTCCAAACTCTTTAACACTTAATCAAATCAGTTGAATTAAACAAATTTATCAACCCAAGCTAGCCCATTTGACCAAAAGTTAAAATGACCCAAAACACAATCAAGCCCAAATCAATTGCATTCAAGGCCACCAATCAACTCTAAATCCATCATTGGACCCCTCTTAACACCTAATTGACACCAACTCATCAAAATTCAATCAACCAATTGGTCCACTTGACCCAATGTAACCTAAATGACCAATTTGATTCAAACTTCAATCCAACCCAAATTGGATCAACTCATCCAATCCCTTCCATAATGATTTTTAATCATCTTTGATTATCCATTTGCAATCAATTAGGTCAAATCAAACCAATTTGACCCATTTGACCCAAGTTGACCCAATTTAGCCTAAAGGGTCAAAATGAACCAAATCAAATTCTAAACCAAATTGATTGAAACCAATGCTTCTAGAAAATCATAAATTGATTATTGAACACCTCACAATCATCAATTAAACCCAATTTGGTCAACCTAACCCAATTAGCCCACTTTGCCCAATATGACCTAAAGGATCAAATTGAACTAAATCATTCTATAATCTAAATTGATTCAAACCAACATCTACAATCATTTCCAAATGATAAATCAAACATAAACCAACCCTCCATTCAAAATAATTTAGCCAATTTGACCAAATTGGTCAACTTAACCCATTTAGCCTAAATGAACCCATATGAACCAAATCCAAATCTACTTCAAATTAAATCAAACCAATTACCAATGCATTCCAAATGACCAATTGAAACCCAAACCATTGGGCTCAACCTTTGGCCATGAGAGGGTGAGTTCACCCATGGCAATCCATTGGTCCACCTAAGGTGGTTTGTGCACCCCCCATTCCTGACTCTCAAACTTCTCCACTTATTCTCCAACCTTTAGTTTAGCTGGGGAGGAGGTATACTCCTCCCCAAGATTCAAACTTTACATACACTTTCCTCAGAGCATTCTGCATAGTCTGAGACCTTCCCTCGAGCTCCTTGTGCATTCCACAACAAGCGAGACCAACCTCCGAGTGAACCCGAGAACCCCGTCCATCCAATCCTCTGAAATCTCCACCAAACCCAAATTAACTCTTCACACACCTTCACCTCACTCCGATGAGTCGAAATGAATCATTTCCTGAGTGATTCGATCACTGGAAGGTGTCCCTAGACCAACTCTGGTGAGCTTTGCAGAGTAGTTTGGCCCACAGAGAAACCAGCAAGCATGCAGCTCGTGATCTTCTCAATGGGGCTTCATCTCTTATTTTCACCCTAGGATCCCTTTAGATTCTCTACCTAATCATTTTGGAGTTAATTTTGCCATCGAATGAGCTCTAGTGAGCTCGGATCAAGCAATGGAAGGTAGATGATGTCCGTCTTCCAGTACTCGGGGGATGATGAATCATCAATCATCCATTTGGCATGTTAGAATGGACGATCATAATAAATTGTGCTATAATTTCTTATTAAATCCTTTTGAAACCACGAGATTAATCTTATCGTCGATCCAAGATCGATGGTGGAACGAAATAGCGCTGTGTGAGTCACCGTCATGTCGATGATAACTAATACCATAGTGCCACGTGAAAAGCACTATCGTGTCAGCATCTACATGGCGCTGATAATTTAAGTAGTTAATTAGGCATTACAAATGTAATTAAATGGCCAAAATTTCAAAAAATTATAACTAATTATAGAAAAATCCAAAATAATACAAATAAATCCATTTTGGAAAGTTTAGATAGAGGACAATCTAAGAAAAATAAAATCCCTAATTTTTGTTTAATGAATAATGCTTAATTAAGGTTTGAAGCTTAGGCTAATTATCTTAATTAAGGCTTAATTATTTGGCTAATTGATCCCAAATTTGGTTAGATGATTTCATGGGATGTCCTCTACCTCCCATAATTTTCTTAGAATTATTGGCCATATAATTTAAATAATTTGAAATTTTAATGTTAATTACCCTCATTAATCAATTTAATATTTATTAAAATTTCTAAATTGTAAAAATAAAATAATTAATGATAATTAATACTATAAATAGTGGAATGGTGAGAGAAATAATTATGACCTCTTTCCTAATTAGTTAAGTACTCTTATGATTTTTACACACCAATGGGTCAACCATAAATTCCTTAATGACTTTATTTTATTAAACACATAAAGGGAAACCCATGAATTATGTTTGAATTATCTGAACCAATCATTATTTTAGTTTGTTTTTATCTTATAATTAATAGGTTTCTTCCTTAAGCTAATTAACTCTTAGGCATGAGCCTAATTGCATTGGGTCCTTATAGGTGCATTGCAAATTTTAATTTCTCATAAGCATATCATTGGAGGCTCATGATTAATTAGTTAATTAAATTAAAGAAGCTTAGGAGAGGGTAATTAAATTGATTGCTTAATGACTTGATCCTAATCAATTCATAAAACCTACTTAATCGCTATCTTTAAATAAATTAAGTCACCAATGTGGGATGAGGCAAATGTTAAATGTCATTTCACCTCTTTAGGTTTAATAATTCGAACACCAAAAATTAAATTTCATAAAAAACTTTGTTTGATCTTAAAAAATTTGATTTGGCTTGATTGTCCTTAGAATTAATATAATTGAATGTATTATGTTGTAATGTTTAGCCATTCCTTCTCAATCATCATAAATTTGTATACAATTTGTGTCATGTATTCATGTTTTCGAAAAGAATCAAAAGAATATGGTTATATCTAAGTTGCATGTGTTGGATAAATATGATCATATGGTGTGGCTATTATCAGTAATAAATCCCAAATTACTTTCAAAGGTATAAGCTAATGATGAAAATCTAAGTTAATGTTGGCTATGAATATTCAATGAAATTTACATTTACTTATAGTTTAACATGGTAAAGGATTGTTCTATTTTCATAATTCATGTGTATGTTTGCATATGTTTGGAATTAGCAAGTATATAATCTGGACATCTCAAGAACATGAGGCTTTTAGTATCCCCAAGGAAAGTCTTAGATAATCTCACTTCCCAAGTTTAACAATGCCATGTACTTGCTTAATTTCATTCATGTTTGTGCATGTGCTAAAATTTTGGATAGAACTTTGCTTTACATGAATAAAGAATTTTCAATTATATAATTTTTGCATGATTTTCATTCTCATGCTTATGTATATGTTTACATGTATTTAATTAGCAAGTATATAATCTGCACATCCCGAGAACATGAGGCTTTAAGTAGCCCCAAAGAGGTCTTAGATAATCTTACTTTCCTGGTTTAACAATGGCACATACTTATTTAAATCTTTAATATGTGTATATATGCTTAGATAAAGGATGAAATCTTTCTTTTACTAAAATACATGCATTAAGAATCATCAAGTGTGCAAAAATATAAAAGTATATTACATGCATAAATAAGTGTGTTAAATCAAATATCATGAGTAGTAAAAATAAAGAGATGTGTATGTTATTGATGATGAAAATGAATAATGAAATTATATCCATGTGATAGCAATTCAATTTTATTAATCCTATGATGCCTTTCATGTTTGAATAAGACTCCTTACAATTAACCCAAACTTAGATGTCCCTTTCTTCTCTTTATAATTAAGTATTAAGTAAGCATCATATAAAATAAGAAGAATGCAAATTAAAATTAACTAATCCTTTCAATGATTTGAAGTGAAACCTCCTAATGTTTGACTTAAACATCCTACACTTTAGATAATTAAACTTCTAAAGCCTAGCTAAGACATTCCACACCAAGCCTTAGCACACACATTAGAATACTAAGTCACCAATTCTAGCCTTTAGGTTAGTCTGGTGTATGTTATGGTGTTATGTTTTTTTTTATGATGTAATGTTTTAGACTAGATGTTAGGTTAGTTTATGCATAGATTGGATGTTAGTTCATTAATAGCCTAATTATATATTTTGCAAGGGATTATGCTTAAGGGGTCATTATAATAATAAGTAAATATAAATGTTCTTGCTTGCAGGTTGCTTATTCTACTAAGAATAATCTAATTATGATAGGTGGGCTTGGTTACCCATGTGCAAGGTGCTAAGTCCCAATATATGAAATAAAATTTCTTGGATTGTATGTTTATTGAGCTAACATCTATTTCACAGGTGTATTTAGATTTTATTTTTCATAAACATGTAATTTTTGCAATAGGAATTAGGATTAATACTATGGGGTTTGGATAAGTAGTGGCTAGAATGCAAAGTCCCGGGAGGCCCTGTGAATCTTGGAACAAACCAATCCAATAAAGGAAAGAAAGACAAAGAATGAAGACCTCCATAGCATTCATTGTAATTGTAATATTCAATTGTAATTTGGTTGTATAAGGGTAGAACTCGGCTACCCAATTTCTTTCTTTTTCATGGTGTACGGTGGTACCCGGCCACATCGGCCTTTTATTCTTTTATAAAATTTAAGTGTTTGATTATTTTATTTAGTTTATGCAATAGAAAAGGCATGCTTTTCATAGGTTTTCTTAAAGTGTGATGATTTAATGTGTGGCTTGGATGTAGGCTCTTTAGGATAAAATTAATTTTTTTTACCCTCACTAGTAACTCCTAACTAAATTATAATACAACTCATAACTTCATCTTAAAGCCTAGGTTTATAATCAAGATAAATAAAAGATTTAGCAATCCCTTAGTTGAATGTTGTATGTTATCACACCATACATACCATACTGTTTCACTCTTGATTAGGATGTTTCTTGATTCTTGCACGATAGGGGATATGCTTGACCTTTGAGGATGATCCCTTGTAGTGGAGAACACCTCCTCCTGCTGATTTTGCCCATAACATTATTTCATCATGCATATAGGCATAATTACCCCAAGCCTTTGGAGCTGTTTGGTTGTCTGCATTTGGAATGCAGTGTAAAAGGAATGCAATGTAAAATAAATTCAGTGTAAAAGGATTACTTTACAGTTATTTGGTTAAGAATTTTACAAATTCATGACTTTGCTTTTTTCTGTTTGGTTGAAAAAATGTAATGTAAAGTAATCTGAAGGTTTTGATGTTACACCGTGTGAACGGCATGGGTGGTGAAGTGGCAATTGGTGGTCGGCTGAGACCGTTGGTGTGGGCATAATCGGTGGTGGCCATATCTCTCCTCTCTCTCTCTCTCTCTAAACTCTCTCTCTCTCTCTCTCTCTCCAATGATATACTAGAGCAAAAAAAAAAATCAAAACATATATATATATATATATATATATATATATATATATATATATATATATATATATATATATATATATATATATATATATATATATATATATATATATATATATATATATATATATATCATTATCACTTTAGCTATGTATTTGGAATTAAAATAAGAATTCCAAATACATCGAAAATGGATTTTCTAATGTATTTGAAATACATTACATTATATTGAAATTTACTTTACTTGCAACCAAACACCCAAAAAGTTAAAATGCATGTATTTGAAATGTAGTGCACTCCAAATGCACACAACCAAACAGCCCCTTAGTCCAAAATAAATGTATCAAAATGGTGTAAAAGATTATAACTTTTTGTATTAGTCTAAGTCATGTTTTTCATGTCAGTCATGATCTAGTCTCTTAGGGAGTGAGTTTAGGATTCTAGCTTCCCTTTCTCATTAAATAATAGCCTAGTTATCTTGCATCTACATAAGACCAGCCTACATAGTTTTAAAGTGTAAGAGGTGTTATCTGGCAGCCACTCCAGATAGTTGTAAGTCCAGAAGAGTTGGGATATATTTATCCTTTCTTGTGGATGTAAACCATTATGTCCCATTTTTTCAATTAGACTTAGGTCATGCTCTTAGCATGTGCTAAAGAATCTTAGATTTAGGTTTTAAGGCTACTTATTTTCTTCAAGCTATGAGTATAAGTCGTCACCTCTTGGGCATTTCCATAATCTTATGTTGAGGGACTATAAGCCCTAGCATTCTAATAAGATTCCAACTTAAACAAAAAGTAAATGATCTCTTTCAAATATGTAAAGCCTCACTATAGGGTAGAGTGGAGCACTCATTAGGCTTCCCATTATCATGAGTGCTCATTACTTATCCTCCTTTAGAATCTATAAATAAGTCTTCCTATTTGAACTCTCCCATTTGATTCCCATAAACACCTAATCCTTTGATAGTCTAGCTTTGAAATCCTTGGAGATACTTGTTGACTACTTTAATCGAGAGTTTTCTTAGAAAATTTCTATTTTTTAAGATGTAATTAACTATGGAAGCTTGCTTCCATAGGGAACTAAAGAACTCAACACAAAATAAACTCTGGTTTACTTCTCCATGTAGAGTAGGGGAAAGATCTCTAGTATATACGAAGACCCATATGCCTTAGGAGTCCTTATTAGGTTATTAGGTCCATTGTAAGGTGATATCTTTATCTTTCGGCATGGTACATCATACCTTAATATCATACACAATCACTCCAATAAGTATCCCCTATGATCTGCATTATGCCCCTACGGCTCCAAATTAAAACACCACATGAATGTTCAAGCCATTTGCTAAGAGTGATTAAACTTTAAGTTGCTAGGATTTCAATGAAATTATCAAATTATATGAATGTACCTTTATTTCATAATGATTATTTGGAATTACAATGAAAATAAAGATGGTTGATCCTCTTTAATCCCTATTGGCTAATTCTAAGAGGTGAATTTTATATCTATTAATCTCCTCAATGAGGGGTGCATGAATTTTAATTAAGCCTATATTTTGATTTGCCATAAGAAAATTTACTTAAACATAAAAGGAATCTTAATGTTTAATGAATCCAAACTTTAATCACTCTCTTAACTTAGCTTCAATATTAACATTCATCATCACTTTTGCTTAATTTATTTAGTATGTATATGTATCTCATGCCACATTTTACTAATACACACTTGATGCATGAATGAGCTTATGTATTATGTTAATATATGTGTATTAATATGATGCATGAAATTTTGTAGAAAGGATTTTATTTTATATTCATATACATACATATGTATATAGGAAAAACTATACAAGTATGCCTTTGTTAAACCAGGGGGGTAAGGCAAACAAATGGCTCCCGTGGGACTACTTAAAGTTTATCATCACCGGAGTGTCTAGACCATATACTTGTTGATTCATATATACACATACATATATACAAACATAAGATGAAATTTGGAAAGGAAGTTTTGGATTATCTTTTGTTTTTTTTAAGTTATATATATATATATATATATATATATATATATATATATATATATATATATATATATATATATATATATATATATATATATATATATATATATATATATATATATATATATATATTACCTACAATAAACCTTATAAACCTAAGACTTAAATAGCAATATGTATTAACCCTTTGAGAAAATGATTTATGATTTATTAGTGATAATGTTTATTTCTTTAATACCACATCATACAACTAAATGCAACATTTTAATTTTAAATTGAAAAGATGGACATATGGGAAAAATGATATGCAAATTTATAACAATTGAAGTAAAGCAATTAAACATCATCAAATGATTTATTTGGATCCATTAAAACCTAAGGACAATCAATCTTCTTATTCCTAATCAAATTCCTTAAGGGTTAATTTCAAGGTATAGGTTACTTAATTCTAAAGATGAGAACAAGTGATTAATAATTAACACACACCCATTTCTGTTCATTAATTGATTTAATATTATTCTATATGATTTTTATCATTTAATTAAGATTAATTAAGCTTTTAGTCAAATTAAGCCCAAAAGAGACCTATGAATTTAATTAGCCTTTACACATGAGCCTAAAAAATCATGATAAAATAAAGAAAACCAAAAAAGAGAATAAATTAAATAATTGCTTTCAAAATACCCCAAACCACTTAAGGATTTTTTTTTATTTCATTAAGTTACACTTTATTTACTATGCACAAAGGGGATTTAATTAAGATTATGATAAATTTTAATTATTTATAATGAAATTTTTCTAATTTTAATTAATTATTGATTTAATCAATTACTTAAGAATTCATTAAGGAGGATTAAAGAAAATAATTAAGATCAAAGGTCCTAAATATTTTCTTTAATCACCTCCATTGTTCATATGATTAATTAATCTTTCTCAATTAATTTCATATTTTTTCTTTTCTAATTTTTAATAATTATTAATTGCACATAACTAGGCTTCAAAATTTTGAATTTCCCAAACTACTAAGCTAATGGCTTGAAAATATTATGGGAGACAGAGGTCATCCCATGGATCAACTAGTCTAAATTTAAAATCATTTATCCAAGTAATTAAGGGTTAATTAAGCTAATCACTTATAACTTCAAACCCTGATCATTCATTGTGCACTAAGTAAATTTTGAGGATTTTATTTTTCTTTGATTTTTCTCTATCTAACCTTTTCAAAATAGGTTTATTTGTATTTTTCATATTAGTCTATAATTAGTTATGATTTTTTTGAAGTTATAATAATTAATACATATTTTTAACCCCAATAAATCCAATTACACAGTCGGTGGCACACGATGAGTAACGTGGCAACGCTTTCCATGTGGTGCCATAGGATTGGTTATTTAAATTGACCGACATGATTGCTGTCTCAGCAGCGGCAGACACGCTTTCATCTCAGCCGATCAATCATAGATCATATGGTGAATATTAATCCCATAATTTAATGGAAAAAATCAAGAAAATCTAGCATGATTAATGATAATCATCCGTTCTAATCAAGTGAAATGAATGATGATCCATCATCTTTCTGCTATAGAAGACATTGTCCCCTTTCACTGCTCATTGGAGCTCGTTCGATGTTGGATTCAACTCCAAAATGATTAGGGGATGATTCTAAGAGGATCTTATAATGGGATTCACGTAAAATACAAATTTTCTTTAAAAAGGATCAACACCTAACGACCAAACTATAGTTTGCCAAAAAAATTACTCGCTGGAGCTAAAGATCGGTGGTTTGTGGACTAAAGTAGCTTTATCCTGAAAAGACAAAGCCCTATTAAGAATACTGGGAGTTTCCTCCCCACCGATTATTCTTTGGAACAAGTGCCACCGTGAAGCTCACTAGAGTTGATCTTGGGATGCCTTCCAATGCTTGAATCATTCAGGAATCAATTCATTTTAGTTTGCCAAAGTGAGAGAAATGTGGGATTATTAAACTAGTATTTGATGGAGTTTGGGTGAGGTTGGATGGAATGGCGACTCAGTTTGTCCGTGAAGTTGGTCTCTTGGTAAATGGGTGCACGGGGAGCTCCATTGAAGCTTGGGGAATACTCAAAATGCTTTGGTGAACATGTGTATGATGAGTTTGAATGGAGGAAGAATGGTATACCCTCATCTCCATGAGAACCAACCAAAGGGGTTAGTTTTGGCCATGGAAACCATCCAGCTAGTGGGAGGCTATAAATGGCATGGAAATGTTGAGGTCAAGGTCCCCTAGTGGCTATGTGAGATTGAGGCTAAAGGCGATGGGAACTTGTCCCTTGGCTGAATGAAGGGTTGGCCTAGGTAAGATGGACCTCACCTTGGTCAATGGCTAAGCCCAGCCTTTGGGTCAGGTCTAGCCAGCATGGGAGAGAGCTCAAGATATGCTAAGGTTGTTTCCCAAGTCAAAGGGAGGGGTTGGGCCTTCCTATTTTAGGTTTTTGTCTAATTTGGAACCCTTGGTGCATTTGGTTTGGGTTAAATAGGATTCACCTTGGGTTGGGTCCACTTAGTAGGTCAATGGGAACCCAAGGATGGGTCATGACAAGTTTGGTTGGTTTGGACTTGGTTTGGTTAGGTTTGGATCAATTTGACCCATATAGGTCAATTTGGGTTCAAATGGGTTAGGTTGATCAATTGACCAAATTGGCTCAAGAGGGCATTTGGGTTATGTTCAATTTGTCATTTGGAATGCATTGGTGCAATTGTTTGATCCAATTTGAAGTGGATTTGTATTTAGATCATATGGGTTCATTTAGGAAATAGTTCAAGTTGATCGATTTAGTCAAATTGGTCAAATTGAATTGAAAAGTTAATTTCTATTTGATTAATCATTTGTGATTGATTGAAGGCTTTGGTTGGGATTGATTTGGATTATGATGATTTTTAGTTCAATTTGACCCTTTAGGTCAAATTGGGCCAAATGGGTCAATTAAGTTGATTTGATCAAATTGGCTTCAATTGAGGATGGGTGAGAGTTCAATAGTCAATTGGTGATTGCCATTGGTTACAATCAATTGATGTGGAATAAGATTTGGTCCAATTTGACCCTTTTGGTTAAATTGGGTCAACTTGGACTAATTAGGTCAATTCATGAAATTGAGTGGGTTGGAGTGGATTAAGATATTTAATTAAATAATTAGGGTGATCAAGAGGTTTTGGGTTGAATGAATTCATCTTGAATCAAGTTGGATCAATTTTGTGTCTTATAGGGTTCAAATGAGTCGACTTGGGCTAAAGATCAATTAGGTTCAATTAGCTTGTAACCAAGGTTCAATTAGGTTCAAATAAGGTTCAAATGATTTTAGATGAGTTCAATTGTAGTTGGATTGAATTGATTTTGAGTTTATCTCTCTTACGCCCAATTGGGCTAAGTTGAGTCAACTTGATCATTTGACCAAATTGAGCCCTAACGGGTTAAATTGAGCCATGGGCATATTAGTGTTGATTGAGATTAAGTTTGTGGATATATTTTTTGGGTTTTAGAAGATTAGTTTAGTCCAAGGTTGCATTGGGTTTAGGGTAGATAGATCTTATTCATCCTAGGCCAAAGTCTAACCATAGGGTTGGACTCTATAAGTCTTCTAGGTTTTTGTTTAGTGTTCACCTAACCACTAAAAGTGTCTTATCCCTAAGGGTCCCTTAGTGTTAGATGAGTTCTAGGTATAATGAAGGATGGTTAACCTCACTTTAAAAGTGAGGTCAACAATTAGTTTTGAAATTTTAATGATAATAAGTTTAAAATTAAACCAAACCAATTGCACTAACTCATACCAAATGACTAATTGAACTTAACCAAACCCCCACTTTGACCCAATTTGATCAAAATGGTCAACTTAACCCAAGTTAGCCCATTTGACTTACATGATTCAAATTGAGCCAAACCCAACCAAATTAAGTCCAAACCCAACGAAATTAAGTACAAACCCAACCAAACTTGGCATGACTCATCCTTGGTTCACCATAGGCCTACCCAAGTGGGCCCAACCTATGGTGAATCTGAGTTGGGTCCATCCCATTGAACCAAGCCCTACAGATGAGATAAAATCCTCATTTGGGTGGATTCTCTAACTCCCTACCCCATGGCAACCACCTTTAGCCCTTCTTGGATAGGGGAACACTGACCCAACCTAACCCAAGGCTATTGGGTATAGCCTTTGGCCAAGAGTGGATGAGCTCACCCATGGGAAACCATTAGTCCACCTAAGGAAAAGTTTACACTCAATGGCAGCCCACTACACTCCCTCAGCCTCTCACACACATCCACCTCAACAGTCCTCTGCTACCTCGGCCCACCCACTCCAGCTAGATGACTATCAAAGGCTCAACCAATCTCCACCCTCGGTTCAATTGGGGAGGGGAGTATACTCCTCATCCATTCAAACTCAAGGGATACCTTCCTCGGAGCATTCCAAGCATTTCTTGAGCTCCTCGTGCATCCCATCACCGGTAAGACCAAGCTCCACTCAAACTGAGAGCCCCATCCATCTATTCTCACCAAACCTGCACCAAAACCAAATTAACTTTCCCCACACCTTCACTACACTCCAACAACTAAGAACAAATTGATTCACAATCGATGCAACCACTGAAAGGTGACCCTAGACCAACTCCGGTGACTTTATGCTCGTCCCACGTAACCAATTAGGGAGTCGAGATCTTTTCAACACAAAGCTATCTTTATCGATAGACCGTTAGTCTTTAGCTCCGGTGAGGTAAAAATTAGACAATCATAGATTTGACCTCTAGTTGTTGGTATTTTTTGAAATGAAATGTGTTTTCATGTGATTTTCTGAAATGAAATGTGTTTTCACTAAAAGTGAGGTTAACATGGTGATTTTGTATTTTTGAAAGTCGACCTTATGAATGGTGAGTAGATTTGTCAAAGAAGGTAAGCTGAGTCTAAGATTTAATGAGCCTTTTGAAGTGATCAGTAGGGTTAGCCAATCTGCTTATAGAGTATTATTACCCAATTATAAGTCAAATGTGCACAATGTCTTTCATGTATTTGTAATAAGAAAGTTGGTTATTAATGTTAATATTAAAGTTCCTAAGGATGAGATTAAGATAAGACATATTTTGTCCTATAGAGATGAGCCTAAGCATATTTTGGCATATGATATGAGACAATAAAGAGCAAGCAAATCCCTATAGTCAAAGTTTAGTGGATGCACTAATCAAAAAGTGAAGCTACATAAGAAAAAGAGGTTGATATGAGATAGCTCTATCCATATTAATTTGATAGCTAGTTAACTATTAATGTTGAGGATGACATTTTTCCTGAGGGAAGAATGTGACAACTGGTTCTACTATATCAGGATCCACCTATAATGAATTAATTTTAACATAGTAAAACTTGCATATTTATTTTGTGTTCACTAATTTTTTATAAATTTTGGAGTTATTTTATGTTCAATTTATTTATACATTTTTTATAGTTTTGATGTGGACAAAATTTGACACATTAAAATATACCATGTTGTACTCGATTAATTTTTTTAGATATATTTTATTTCTAATTCACAAATTGTCTTTATTATATTATAAATTACTTTTAACTTTACTTTAAGTATATTTTTATATATTTATATGAGCATCACAAGTAAGAAAATAAAAGGTTCTTTATTGAATTTGTCCTTATTAAGAACTCAGTACATCATTATAAAAATAGGCCTTTTGAAATCATTTGAAATCTATTTTATAAACTATTTTCACCAATGTATCCTAGATGTGATATACTATTTATCGACTATTTGTTTAAAATTTTGGAGTAATAAATTTCAAATTTTGAATAAGTTTATATTAAATGTTTTAATAAAATAAATCAATTTTATTAATTACATATATATCCTTTTTATATTAATTAAAATTTTATATTTTTCTTATAAATATCTTAATCCACTTTTATACTTGTATTTATCTTCATATTCCAAACAAAGAATAGGTTAGAGATAGAAAGGGAGAGAAAGAGAGGATTTTAAAGATTGAAAGTATTGTTCAAGAATCTTAGAGTTGATTTCATTCATCTAGCTAATTAGAAAATGTTTTTAACTCTACATAGAATATTATTTTCTTAGTTTAGATTATAATTTCATCGATTGTTTATGTATTTTTGATACTTTATTTGGTTGGATTTCATTCAAATTCAAATCCACATAGATTTACAAACTTTTCACAATATAATTTTGGTGTGTTATAGAATGAATTATGTTGGACATATTGACATTAAAAAATAAATTTTTATTAGATATTTTATGTTTTATATTATTTTGTTTATTTTAGTGAGTATGTTGAATATAGTAAAATTTGCTATAAAATAAGAAAAGCTTTAAAATATTATTCTTGGCATTATATATAAATAATTTTATAAATTGAGATTGTTAACCTATGTATATGAATTTACCCATAAGTTCTACTATTGGTTGTACTTACTAACATTTATAGATTTTTGCAACATGTTTGATGATATTTATATATGCTAAAATTGATGATATTATATTTGTATATGGGTAAAAAGAGGAAAAATGTGAGCAAGTAGCTGGATGGATGTATTTTATGGACATTTCAGTGGTTATAATGGCTTATGCACGTATCAAATTATCCATCTGTATTTTATACGTCTGAATAGATGTGAACAAGTAGTGTTATAAGTAAAAGTAGAGATATAAGGGGCAAAGAAAAAATATGAAAAAGTGGAGGCATAAGAGGTGAAAGGAAAACTATAGAATGTTTTAACTAAAAAATATTAGAATTTGTTTTACTTTATTTATGATATCATGCAATTTACACTATTGTTTAACATATTCCATCTATTGAAACTAGTTCTTATACTAACACTGTACTTGACAAATATAGCACAGGATCTATTGAAAGAGTTTATTTAAAGTATATTTTATTATTAATAAGATGATATTTTTAAATATATATATTCTTTTTTATTTTGTGTGTTAAAACTTATAATATTTTTTGAGTTGCCTATGAGCTCTGATTGCTCACTTTTATTTTATGTGCATGTGTTATTTTAGGAATGGGTAAAACTCAAGTTAAGGAAACTATTAATTACTCTTAGAGCTTGACTTTAAGTATATGTTACCTTAAATCTCTTTTATTGACAGTTATAGTGATTTACATATTTTGTTGGTAGAAAAATTATGCTATAATTGTTGTGTATATTTTTCTTAATTGTGTGTGATATGATCTAAGTTGATATTGACTATTTTATTTTATGACATTTTGATGATAATAATGGCTCTGTGTTTCTAAAATTGAATAAAGAAAAAAATTTCTAAATAGATGTTAGGTATTTAATCAATTGTTGCAATCTCGACATGATGTAATCACTTTGATATGATGATTTACATTGAGTCAGGTTGTGATATATTAGCCTATGATGACATTGAAAATCCATATAAATCATTAAATGTCTCAAATGAATCTTCTTTTTTCTTTCAAGCTTCTTTACTTCTAATGAAATGGCAGCTCAAATTTTATCCAAAAAAAAAATTGTGTTCTTTTATTTAAATTAATGTAGACCTATAATATATTCCAATGATGGCTTATGATGCTTAAGATTACCATGGACATTTGTGGGGATCCCATGAAAAAATATTAAATTTATTCTATAAAGAGATATTAATGGCATGAAAAGTTACCTTAGTACAATATTTTTTTTTTTTTTTTTTTTTGCAATGGGCATCCAACACCCCACCCATCTTGTAGCGATTAATCTCTATTCTACATCACATTCATCACCCACACGCCGGTCTTACTTTTCCCCAAGTATGTGAGCCTCGGATTCAACTGGCCCGGTGAGATTTCTGGCCACCGCCACCAATGAGCTAAGAGACGGTGGGTTTAGTACAATATTTGAGTATTTATTATTAATATTTTTAAAAAAAATGAGAAGGTGCAATAGCATGAACCAATGGAAA
This sequence comes from Cymbidium sinense, assembly GCA_021442155.1. Lineage (NCBI taxonomy): Eukaryota > Viridiplantae > Streptophyta > Magnoliopsida > Asparagales > Orchidaceae > Cymbidium > Cymbidium sinense. Next base: position 33,914,676 of record CM038229.1, read on the forward strand.
ACTGGGATTCCCTTCGCCTCGTCAATTCGCACGATTTTCAATTTTAAAGTGGGTCAATTTACTTTGGACGCCAGAAGGTTTGGACGGGCCATAGTAGCGGCGTGAACGTGCATTATAAAGCTCATGCAATAAACTGTTTGGATTTCCATCGGATCTACGGCCCGTAAATTCAAATCCAAGGGACGTTCCAGCTCCAAGCATATTAAAATGACCATAGATGGGTTAATGAGATTAGGAGCATACAATTTATTTTATTATGTTAATTAATAAACACGAATATTTTATAGGTATACACGCACACTAATGACTACGTAAAACCTGATTAAATTTTATTTTTAATCACATTACTTATAAATTATGATAAAACTCAGTATTGCTCTCTTAACAGTTATCTCATTTATATTTTATTGAACTTAATAATTTAAATTAAAATAAATTAATTTTTTAATTTATTTAATACATTATTTTTATTATTTAATTAGTTTATTTTGACTGATTATCACATCAAACATTAACAAGAATTTAATGATACTGATTAGATAATTAAACATTTGCAAACTAGTCTCATAATGGATGGAGAAAATTTGATCAACATTTTTAATTTAATTTTAATCACAATATATTAAGGCATAAATCATAAAATTTGAAATCATAAAATTTCAAGTGTATTTTCATAAATATTTTGTGTCAAATTTTTAAACCATTTTTATCACATTATAGAGCATTTGATACTCTATTTTGTGAATATTATATTCTAATTTTATGAGTATTGTATATATAATAAGAATCTATTTATTTGATTTAAACTTTTCCATTAATTTGCATTTATTCATACAAATATGTTTTTTGAAGCCATCTAGTATCTATTTTACAAATCATTTTTTTACCAAAATATATTAAACATATTTTTATTTCTATTGAATATTTTTCACAACTTCTGAAATTATGGATTTTAAGAAATGAATGAGCTAATATTAAAAATTTTAATAAAAATTAATTTGAATAATTATATATATATATATATATATATATATATATATATATATATATATATATATATATATATATATATATCACATTTCATTCCTTGGATTCCATTTCTGGGCTTTATCACTTATTAAATAATGAGTTCTAAAGACAGAAAGGGAGAAGAAAAAGAGAGGAGAGAGAAAGGGAGATTTAGAGGTCTTAGGGTCGATTTTGTTCATTCATTGGGCTAAACATTTGGTATTTTATTCAAAAACACCTTGTAAAATTTGAGATATCTGCATGTGTAAATTTCAAGAAATATAAAGGGTAAAGAGCAAATCTATTTGAAAGAAATTCTAATTTTTTATTTATGAGTATGTCTTTTATTAGAATATTATTATTCATTTTGCAATTATCATATTACTAATTTTGATGGATATAAATGTGTACCATGATTAGTCTATCAACTTTTGTTCTAGCTGTTTATTTTTTAATTTTTTTTATTTTTAGATTTATTTTGAAATGAGTATAATATATAAGAAATCAAATTATTATTATATTATATTCATCTTAAAATAAACCAAAATTTTGAAATCCTTAAGGACTAAATGTTGATCAGATATTTTCAGAAATTTTTTTCTTTAATTTCTTCGTAATATCTTTGATAAATTACTTTTAAGTATTTCTATGACAAGAATTCGTCATAAATCTGCATTATTTTCATTATGTTGGAAAGAAATTTTTCGCTTTTCTTTTGCTTGATTTTGAAATTAGTAAAGGTCAAGAAATATTCTTTTGAATGTTAGGTGAACGGGACGGTTCCTGTAGTTAGTATCTCACGTTCATATCCTTCCCCATTTAATTAAAAAAATTCTTTTGAATGATTTGAAAGAAAAAGTTAAGAGAAGGAATAGCCTGAAATTTGACATCATGATAAAAAGTATAGAAATATACTTATTATTTATTTTCATGAAGATATATAATTGAAAATTTAATTTAGATAAAAATTCTCTTGATTTTGAATAAATAGAGTCCTTAATTCTTCTTCTTCTCAGCATCTTCATTTTTAATGAATATATTGTGTGTGTTTCAAACTATAAAAATAGTATGTTAATTGTTGTCTCTCATCATTCATCATCTATAAAGGTTCATGATATTATTCATCAGTTATTTATGATTGAAAATGATGTTTATAATCTATAACCTAAACCCATATATCAGTAGGCATCGAACTAAATGCTAGAAACATGTTAGAACTATCTTCAAACCACCTTCATTCTTCGAACCATGGTTAAGCCATTATTGAATAAGGATCAAACACTTATCAATAAATGATCGTATCATAATCAAATCATCTTCTAAGCATCATTATTTAAAATCAAAAATCTTTAAGCCGCTTACAAACCAGAACCTAATAATGATCAAATGAGTAAATGATCTTCAAACATCTTCAATCATATCTGAAGATGATTTTATTATTTAATATCATGCTTTGAGCATTATTTGATCATGAATGTTGGTGATTGGAAGATGGTTTGATTGCTAATCGATGATGGTTAAAAGATGGTTCAATCATAACTACGATCTGATTCAAAGATTATTTGATCAAGATTTAATCTTGATTAGATCCTTTTTTTTCATGTTAGCTCAAAGATTGTTCAATTATGATTTGATAATAGACTAAGATAAGGATTCACCAAACTACATAGTTATTGGATTTTATTTTTGACAGGTGAGACAGTTTAGTATATATGCATATATCAACCCTAACCATACGAGAAGAGGGATATTTCAATGGTTTGGTCATAGATAAAGTTGAGGGTATGATAGATAAATTATTTAGAATATTTAAGGATAATGTCCTCATTAGTAAGAGTGAGAGTTTCACTTTGGTATTTCAATGTTTAGATCATAGATAAAGTTGAGGGTATGATAGATAAATTATTTATAATATTTAAGGATAATGACCTCATTAGTAAGACTAAGAGTTTCACTTTGGTTCTTCAAAGCTCTGAAATTACAGTTCTCTAATGCCTTGATTCACTAATTATTACTAAGGATGGTTAATAAAAATAAGAATGAAGGATACTCAATTATGTTAAATATTATAGAAAAATCACTTTTGTCATTACTTAATTTTTCTTAACAACTTGATTGTAGTTTGAAGAATTTTCATCTAAGAAAAGTTTTAGAAATGAATAAAAGTAGTAGACTGCAAGAGAATTACTTAGATAGTGATAAAAACTTTAAAAATATGAAAAAAAAAAAAAAGGATATCTTATATTGGTGTGGAATCTTGGGCTATAGTTTCTTTCAGGTGATGGTGTCCTCTGCATCCACATAAAATAAAATATTATGTTTAATAAGATTGTTGAGTTTGTTGAACATGAAAAGGAATTTTTTTGGATACCTATAGGGTAGGCTAGCATCGAAGAAAACATAAAGATATGGTGAACTATAAGACCTCTATCATGAAGAAGAATGCCCTAAAATTATTTTATAACTAGACATGTAGTATCACTATAATACTAGGCTTACTAAGCCATTTCAAAACTTGGAAAGAGATGTGCTAAGTTTTTGTGGTTAAAGAAAACTTAAGATGTTGACTTAAAAGAAAAATAAAATGTACTTATAAAAGGATATCTTATATTGGTTGATGTTTAAAGATGTAAGTGTCTATAATTATCTAAAATTAAGCAAAGAATTGATATTTATATGGGGAACCATTAACTCTCAATTTATTCTTACAAGTGATGGTTCATCTGATGTTGGTGTATAAAGGTATAAAGCTGATTTAGATGTTCTTTATAAGCTTATTGTACATACTCTAATTCAACTTAATTAAATCAATAAGAAAGCCTATGACATCTTTATTTAAGATAAAAGAAGAGAAGGAAGTGAAAGCATAGTCAACTGAAAGTCAAACTATGTCCACTTATGAAGCATTGAAGCAACTTTTATCTTTACGCATTACTTAAAGAGTAGCTAGATTAGGTTGGAGAAAATCAAGTAAAGTTTATGATGATAGTAGGTAGCCTTTTGTGAGATTATGGGTCGAAAAAGGCTAGAAATAATTAATTTAATTTTAAAAGATTGATTGTGGATTTTTTGGCTAAATGATGGGCAATTTAGTAGGTATAGTGCTAGGAATGCTAAGACTAGTCCATAAGGCTAATATGGTCTAATTTTAAAGATCACTATAGATAAATATGTAAAATAAATGGTAAAAAAATGCTTTGAAAGGCTATGTTAGAATATGTGCAAACAAATTAGGATGGATCATTATGTTTGATAAAGTTTATATAGGTATCTAGAAGTAGAGAACATGATGAAGTCTTAATCATGCTATATTTGGCTAAGAGGAGGGGCTTTAGAAATGTTATGAAACTTGGGTTGGGTGGTGACTAATATTATAGGAGATCTAGGATTTAAAGGGAGGTGTGAAAAAAGTTATGAGTGATAGTATAACAAAGTACTAAGTAAATATATTATAAAGCAAGAATAGCATCTTACTTCATTAAAGAAAAGCCAAACTTAAAAACAAAAACCTAGCGAAGAAGAAGAAAAATTCTTCACTCTTTTTTTTCATTCAATACTTAGGTTAAAATGTATTTTAGTTCATAGTTATAGTCATTATAAGACTCTTAGCTTAAGTCTTCAGAATTTTTTTTTAAAAAAAGGATAAAAAAATTAATGAAAAAAGAGTTTCAACCACTCATTTTAAAACATTTTTAATGTCAAGACTAATCTATATGTCTCTAAGTAAAAAATAAATATTAAAAATGGTAAAATATAAATTATATTTAAAATATTTCAAATTATAAACTTATTTTTGTGCTCTTATAGGTGAGCTCATTCTTTTATTTCTTTCTTGGATTTTAGCCTTAACTCTTATAGTTGGATTTTTAACATGATTTATTTTATCAATATGATATACCACATTAACTCTCTTGGGCCTATTTTAACTCTAACCATAGAAATAAAAGCCAAGAAGTCTTTTACTTGTTATTATGCTAAAATCTTCAAATTAGCATAGGTTAATCAAGTGTCATTAGTAGTAAATAATTTTTCCAACTAACTAGACAATGATGCCCAATGACTAAGATAATTGGAGCTTTCGTAGTGATAATATAATCAACTTTTAGAAATAAGTGATTCTATAAGCTAGCAAGGAATAATATCTCTTACTAAAGAGTCAGATTGTGAAAGTGGAGGTTTACTATCCTTCAAATAAAAAAATATATTTCATATTAATAACATGATAAATTTATATGTCCATAGGTAAATTAAGGTATCATCATTAAATTTAATTCTTAAAAGAATTGTAAATGGGGCATAAGCCTATGCATTTTATTTCTTAAGCTTACAGAGTTATATTACTTATACTTGATGGAAATAAAAATAAAGTCCCTTCTTTAAATTAATTTGTTCATCATTTATAGTTTGTCTTAGAAGCATATTTATCATTGTTTGAAATAATTTACTTTCTTGCAATGCCATTGAGACTTTGTAAATATTTGAAAAATGAAATTACAAATTAAAGAATGCATGGGAGATTGGCTACATTAATATGCCGTCTAGTCATATATTATTTTAAAAAGATAAAATTTTAATTATTATATAGATAGTAATATTTTATGCAAACTCATAAATATTAAAATGCAAGTCCCAATTATTTTTTTTCCAACATGACACCATAGCAAGTTTCATACAATTTGATTAATTACCTCAATCTAACAATTAATTTAAGGTTGAAAGACATGAAAATTATTATTTTGCTTAATAAATTTGATGAAGTCTTATAAAATAAAAAATAAATTAAACATTATGTTCAAATATAATTGATAATGATAGGTAACATAGGTATAAAATTTTCTTGAAGAATGTCTAACAATAAAAGAAGAATCATTGGATTAAGAATATGGTAGAAAATAGGTTATCTTAAAGAATTGATTAACTACTATAAAAATATTACTATATTCTCAACATATGTAGAGCAATGTAAGATGAAGTCAACTAGAAAACTAATTTGAAACCCCCAAAAAACTATTTTTTTAAGAGGAAACATAAGACAAATTTAAAGCCATTTAATTGGCATCAAGAGAATTCCATTAAGATTTTCCTATAGTTATAGTAGCCACTTTTAGAGCTTTTGGTGAGAAGGAAATGGAAGTCTAATGAAAAGGAGAAGGCAGAGGTAAGGAAGAGAAGAATAAGTGCATCCTTTATTGTGTTCTTTTGGCTCCTCTCTTCTTCTTCTTCTTTTTGTATTAAGATGGATGCATCTTTTAGTTTTCTCATTTTTATTATAAATTTAAATCATTTTTAGGGATTAAATTTAGTCAATTGTTGCACTTTGGTTTTCTTTTGATGAATTTTTGAGAAGTTTTTTATTTTGCTATTTTACTTGATATTTCATTTTAAACTTTAATGTTTATTAATTGGTTGACCATTAATTAATAATTTGAAGAACTGTTTAAAATTGAGAAATATATAATGAATTTTATGGGTGAAATACCATATTGAATTTCTAGTTAGAGATAACTAAACTAAGATCATACACTCTTATTTTGATCTAATATGCTTTTTAATGAAATTTTATTGCATTGCATCCATCGTGGAAAGATGGGAGGTAGTGCAATTAAAAATAATGAACTTAGGCTTTTAAGAGAAAGATAAGTTCCTCTAATTAGACAATAATAAATTTTAAATTAATTATAATTTTAATTATAAATAAATTAAATTAAATAAACACAATCAAATCTAGTTTCTAAATCTTAAATTAATTGTCAACAACCCAGTAATTTTTATATTTTACATTAACTTATTGTATGCTTTATTTTCTCTAATTTTTTCAATAATTTGTTACCCCAATTTTGCTCATTTAAGTAGTTAAATTTTTTTTTCAAATTTTAGTAATTGATAGTCATAGTCTATGTGAGATGATACTCATCAATATTACTTGTATATTTGTACACTTTCATATGCACTTCAATAAGAATAAAGGGGGTAAAATTAATGAAGGGCATCCTCTTGAATAAGAGAAAGTTAGAGGAGTATGAGAAAAAACATTAATTGAAGAATACATTACCATTTTATAGAAGAAACTCCTAGTAAAGCTCATGAAAACAATAAAATTATACCCTCAATTAAGAAGCCACCCCTATTAGAATTGAAGCAACTACAAAGTCACTTGAAGTATGCATTCTTGAGAGAGTTATCTACATTACCTAAAATAGTTTATTATCATTGTTCTTGGTGTAGCCTAACTTCATGATCATTGGCTTTAGCACTAGGTCCTCTAATAGAGTGGTCAAACTCTCAAATTACTCTAATAAAATTAATTTTGGCAACATGTTTAAAATGTATTAAGGTATACAAATAATAAAAGTATCTAAGAAAAATGTTTATTTAAATTACAAGTGAAATGTCTTTTACTCTTACAAATTTACTTTCTAAAAGGTTTTAAGTGTTATTAAAGCAGATGAACTAAAATCAAGTATAAGAGATTCTTTTTAATTCTTATCCTTTAACTTTTTCTTAACTATGATGGCTCATTAATTTATTATTCTAATTTATTTTTTATCACTAGTAAATTTTATTATAATATCTTTATTAATAGAGACTATGTAATTTGAAATAAATTTTTTTTTCACAAAAATGTATAGTTATATAATTAAATAATTTCCTAAGTTTAATAATGTATAAGCTTAGAGTTCCAAACATAACCAATAAAATATTTCATAAATAAATAAATTCAAAAGAATAATCTGCCACCTTTATCAATATGAAGAATTTTAATTCCTTATTTCTTTTAATTTTATCCAATAGCCTTATACTCAATGTTCTTATAATTGGTCCATATGAGCTCATTGCATGAATTGATTTACTAATAATTCAGCATATTATTTTAATTTATTTTTATTATTATTAATTAGCTTAATTTATGTAATTAAATCATCTTTTTTAATTAGCATTCATAAATTTAAAAAAATTTGTTTATGCTTCATATATAGTATTTAAATTATCAAAATAATAAATGATAATTAATTATAATTATTGAATGTAACTAATTTATATATTTAATATAATTAAAATTATTAATTTAAGTTAAAATTTTATAATAATTGACATATGTATGATCATATCTAAATTATATCATATATTTCAAAATTAATAAAATAAATGATAATTAGTATTTCATCAAAGGTCAATTTATAATCAAAGAAGTTTCATCTAATTTTATCTTCAACAAATTCCTTGAATTGTTTCCTTCAATTTTATAGGTTACATGACCCACTTTTAATATACATTATATTTAGTATGATTTTTCAAACATTACCTAATTTTAATATTCAATGCATGCTACCCATTTTAAATATATTAGGAATCATCTTTAGTTGTTTTTGACTTGCCATGTGAATAACCATTTTTTTGTTGTTTGGATCTAGTATATATTTAATATATATCATTCTTTTATTAACTACTATATTATTATATGATAAAATGATATTAGAATAATATATTTTTTTGAAATAACTCAAAATGACCTTCTTGCTTATAAATAGCCCTCATTCTCTTCATGAAAAGGCTGCACTTTCAAATTCAAAAACTCTCAAACAAATGTAAGAAAAAATTTATTTAATTTTCCTTCTAAGTGTTCTCCAAATATTACAAGATCAATTCTTTGGTTTGGATGCTTCAACGTCTTCAACTAAACAAGCTTTCTCAAACTACTTGAATTTATTTTTTTGATCTTAATCTTTTTTAGTTATTCATACTATTTGTTCTTTTAAATCTTTACTTTTGGTGGATTAGTCTTTGTACATGAAAGTTTAAGTTTTTCACATCAAATTTTTTTCAATCATTTTTTGTAAAACTCTTATGATAGTTTGTAAGATTTATTTCACCTTGCTGAAATTTTTACTTTCTATAATATCTTTTGATTTCTTAAAATAGTCTTCATTAGTCTTATTTAAAAAATAATTTATCCCTATATCTATTTTAAAAGTGTATTTTAAGAATTTAAAATTAATTTATTATGCTAAAAATACTTTTGTATATGTTAGATCTCTCATTTTAATTAAAAGCTTATCTAGTTTACTAAGATCTAATCCATACTAATTTTATTTAAGTATTTTATGATCTTTTAGATTAATTTAAAGTGTCATTATATTTAAAATAAAGTAATTATTTTTTATATCTTTAGGTTATTTGCAAAATTTATTGAAAATAAACTTTATTATCAAAATATAATTTATAAAAGATTGAATTATTTAATTCTACACTTATCATTTCATTCCAATTAATATACTTTTATAAATAATCTTTTATCTTGCTGAAAATTAGTAAAGCTTGCTATTTTTATTGTTAATAATTTTATAAAAAAATTAATAGAGAGTTAATCATTCTTACTTTATTATATGCCTACTAGTTTTAATTTCTCTCAAAATTAAAATTATTATTTCCTAAAATATATTTTATTGTGCAATAGACTATTGTCAATTTACTTTAAAATAATTTTACATTTGTCTATAAATTACATTAAGAAAGGCATTTTGGTAAGATCATTTTTAAGATATTTATTTTATTATTTCATATCAAAATTTAGTGAGCATTTTATCTTAGTAAACTTGTTTGATAGTTTATTGTAAGTTATAAAGTGATCATTTATAAGTTGTGAGATCACCTTTTGATTTTTATAGTTTGGCATATTTGTGAAAAATATATTGTATCTAATTTTTTTTGTGTACTTTAAAAATTTTTATTGAGGTACTCGCCCTTTATAGGAGAGTACATGTTATTATAAGGTTGTACTACTTATGTAATATAATTTGTAATTTTATGTTTAGAGACTAGGTGGACATAGGCGCTTTTGGGGTTTAGCCAAACCACTTAAAAATTATGTATGTATTGTCTCTTTTTATTTTATTGTATTTTACTTTTGTTGTATTGTAAATTATATCTTACCAATAATAAATTAAAAATTAATTTTCCACTAAAAATTTAAATTTGAGATTTAACTTTTAAATTTTTAAAGCACCCAATTCACCCTCCTCATGGGTGTCATAGTAACTTACACTTTCCTCCCCTATCATTGCTTTTGTTTACCACTTCACCTTCTCCCTTCACCGACTTTTTTTATCTTCTCCCTTCCCCATTCACTGCTTTTCTTCTCCAACTCATCAGTTGCTTGGTGGTCACAGGCTTGCAACCATTGAGCTTGAAGTTTGCGAGTTGTTCCCTAGCAAGAAGAGGAGGCTTGCTTAAGGAGAGAATCAAGAGATAGTAACTATAGAGGATTTAAGGTGATGTTCTTAACATTGTCTCAATTTTATCTTATTTTTTGTATTTCTCGAGTCTTATTGATCCCCTTGAAATAAAAAAATTAAAAACTTGTTCTTTATTTATTTTTTATTTTTTATTTTTTTTTGAGTATTTGGTCTCTCATGGAGCTTCAAGAAATTTTAAGTTGAGTGATTTGAGCACAATACAAAAAACAAGCAATGTTGTCTTTCTTTTGTTATTCTAATCATTCAAAATAAAAACCTTAAATGATTAAAAGCAAGAGAAAAGCACATGAATAATTTGAGTTCTGTAGGCTAGCAAGACAAGAAATTAGAATCATTGGAATGTGCAAATTTAGTTGATTTTTTTAAGCATGACACCAAATTTTCATTCTCCATAAGAAGCACAAATTTATTTGCAAAATTCTTATCCAAATTACTTTATGTCTATCATTTTTTTTCATTCTAATCATTTAACAATAACTTTATTTACCTTATTTGTCAATGAATCCTCTATCCCAAACTACAAATCTACTTTATATTACTTTAAAAGATATTTCTCCCAATGTATCTCTAATATTAATGTTTGTGTTCCTTTTCATTATTTTAAAAATAGACTTGTTAAGTTGTTTTTAAAAAAATTTGTACGTTTATTTTTTTTTTAAACTAGCATATATATTTTGTAAACTCACAATGGATGAACTTGTAAGAGAAAGTAGATAAAATTATTTTTCTTAAAATTGGTGTGGATGAAAACAAAATTTTCATTCTTTTGTATATTAACTTAAGTATCTTTCTATCCCATGGCCCCCAAGTTTACTATTTTTTATTTATTCAACACTTTTTTTTTATCTTTTGAATGGAGCATTCTATAAGTTAAAATTTTATTTCTTCCCATTGCATTTGTGAGAAAATAGATCTAGCTTAGAATCATTTTAGTGCATGTGTAAGTCTTAATGATAAAAAGCAATATAAGTATTTGCATTGTGGACTAATATAAAAAGGTGGAGACATAAATAGGATGAAGCAACATCTAGTATGGGTTAAGGGGAACAATGCTCCATGCAAAAGTATTTTCACTTTTAAATGCAAGAAAATTTGAAAGTAATATCTCAAAAGAAATAAGATGCACAAGAGGAAAAAAAAGTGTGGATCCTTATGGTGAACATACTACTAAAGAAGAGGGAGATCTAAATCACAATCATCAACTACACATGATAAAGGAAAAAAAGTAGATGAAATTGACATTTATTTTATTCCAAGAGAAAAACCTAGGTCACAACCATATTTAAAAAGAGTTTTGGAATCTAAAGAGATAGTACAGAGAGCTGACATAGCCCTTTCTAGGTAATTTTTTTTACAGTTGTATTCCATTCAATGCTTTAAATTCATCATTTCCTCAGAGGCTATAGATGCAATAGTTGTTATTGAATTGGGTTTTGAACTTCCATCATATCATAAGATGAGAGTTAATCTATTGAAAGATTAAAAATAAGAGCATAAACTTTTGGTTTAGTCTTATATGCATTATTGGAAGAAAATAATGTGCACTTTAATGTCTTATGGGTGGAAAAATGTTAAAAATAGAACACTTTTTAACATTTTGATTTATTTCCCACGAGAGGTATCTTCTTTAAAATCTATTGATACTTATGATATTAAAAAGGATGCTACAACTTTTTTTCTTTATTTACTAAAGCAGTTGAGTGAGAAGGTCTAGAAAATTTTGTGCAACTTGTGATTGATATGCAGCAAACTATAAAATGGCTCAGGACTTACTACATGAAAGTATGATAATATTTATTAATTCATTGTGTTTCACATTGCTTGAATTTTTTTTAAAAGATATAAGTAGCTTTTCTCATGTTGTAGAGCTTGTTAAGAATACATCAAAGGTAAAAATATTAGTTTACAATTACATTTTCATATTATCTTGATTAAGAAAAAGGTAAGGGTTGACTGAAATAGTACGTTCAAGAGCTACTCGTTTGCAACAACCTTTATTACCTTAAAAATTATTTATGATCATAAACATGATTTGCAAGCTCTTGCTAAAAATAAGTATTATGTTGACTCAAAGTTAGCAAAAGAAGCAGCTTCTATCATTGTGGGTAACAAATTTTGGAGTGATTGTTTGATCATGTCTAAAATAATATGACCCCTAATAGGATTATTATGAATTATTGATTCAGATGAAAAGCCATATCTTTGTTATGTTTATGATGGCATGTATAGAGCAAGAAAGTCAATTAAAGAAAACTTTAAAGGTGTTAAAGAATTGTACAAGCCATATACTTATATTATTAAGGAGAGATGGGATGAACAACTCTCCTAAGGTATTCACTCAACTACATATTTCTTGAATTCACATTTTCAATGTGATCGAGAGAATTACTGCCAAAAACTTATCGTAATGAAAAGATTAATTGAACTTATTAAAAATAAAGATATATGTCACTAGTCTAAATTAGCAATTAATGAAGTTAGAATATATCAGGATAATTCAAAACATTTTGGGAAGCTCATTCATTTACTATGGCAAAAGAAATGCAACTTGATTGGTAAGTTTTTCACAATTCCATTTATTTTTATTAGTTACTCTTTGACATATTTAATATTTTTGAAGTTAACCAAAATTTCATATGCAGATGAATAATATAATATGTTTAGTTCTAACACTCCTAATTTATAAAAATTGGCTATTAAAATTATAACCCAAACTTTTAAATTAGAGTATTTTTGAACAAATTCATACAAAAAGAAGAAATAATTTGGAACATCAAATGTTAAATGATCTAGTCTATGTTCATTATAATCTTAATTTGAAGAATATGTATGATTTTTTTTTTAAAAAAAAACCTTATATTATTATGTTATTATTCTTAACTTTGATACAAATCTAAAATTTTATGTTTATGCATATAAATTATGGTTCATTGAATTATTCAAGCATCAAGGCAATATATTTTTGATAGTTGATAAAGAATGCACTCCTGAATAAAATTTTGATGCTTTGGAGAATGAAATATATAAAGATGGTGTCATTCCTATTATTGAAGGAGTAAATATATTATCCAATAGACAAATTAATAGTAAGTTATTAAATTATACTTGTATTGATTATAAGGGTGAAGAAATAGTTTATTTTATATTTTTGATTTGTAGATGCAGATGAAAGTCATGAAATAACTAGTGCTACAGATGAAAGGCATTAAATGCCTAAACATGATTTTAGAAGCTTTTGGAGTGGATTGGGAGACAAACTTTTTGGAGGTAGCTTCTGAAGTAGGAGCCTTTGAAAAGACAACATCTATAGAAGTTTTAATAAATTTGATTTGATATTACTTCTTTTGAACTTATTTCATGTTTGATGTTTTAGCTTTTAGAGAAAATGTCTTAATGATTTTGTTACTTATTAGTATTAAATGCTCTTCATCATAATTTGTAATATTTTTTGTCATTACTTTAGCTCATATTTACTTGTATATTTTATTTAGTAGATGTTAAATTACTAACTTTATTTCATTTTCAGCTCTTTTTTTGATAAGCAATTTCTCTAAAGTCCAAAAAGGGATATTTCAAAGAATTATCAAGCTTAAAAAAAGGTTTGTACTTAAATATTGATGTTTTTAACTTTAAAATTGTAGAAGATATTTTTGTATATGATTTATATTTCATAATTTATTTCTCTCAAACAGCACATATTATATCATTATTTCATCATTTAAGTTCCATTTGAATAATTTTAATTTTTATTATATCAGTCGGTTCAATTTGATTCGTTTTAAACTTTGAACAATTTTTTTTTATGTCCGATCTGATTTTCAAAACTTTGCTTTTACTCTTTGGTACATAAATGACATTTCTATAGCTTTTATCACATACATATAAGTATCAAATACACAAAAAGTATGAGAAGAAACACCATCAATAAAAATAATAAAATGTTTCTCTCCTTCTCTTTCTTAATCGAGTATTTAATTCATAAATATCATAAAGCATAACATCTATTTATTGCTAGTATTTTTAAACTTTATAAAATGATTTCATTCTCTTTTCCTCAACACAAATTTCATACCTGTGATTACCACCATTTTTAATGGATGCTTCATTTACAACCTTCAAAAAGTTAATCAAAGCATTTTTCATAAGATCAATTATAAGAAGATGCGACCCTAAAAAAAAATATTAACTAGATAACTATATAATATTTCAACAAGGTCACTCAAACCCCAGAATATTTTTAATAAACGAAGAAGGGCTGCGGAAGGATGAAGAACCCAGGGAAAATGAGGATCCTTGTTCGCGCAAACGTGCATGCCAGATTGTGCTTGGATTAGTTGGTTTCCCAGCAGTTCTACGGTCCAAAACGGTGTGGGGTGAAATCCAACGGGCTGTACTAGCGATAGATGGGCCAGTGAGGTACTCTCAGGTCAGAAACGAAAGAGAAAAGAGACGACCAAATAGAATTACTATAATAAACGATTTTTTTTTTCTTTTGGAAAAGTTAAATTATGTTCATTTCAATTTGAATACTAGTTATCTGATGGAATTCAAACTCCTTTTCCACGATTACAAGTTGAACATAAGGTCAACGATTGATCAGATTAGCCATGCAATCTGAATTGTTTTCATTATTTGGTATGCACTTTATGCTATTCTTTTGTTTGATTTTGAATTTGAATCTGCTTTTGAAATTAGTGGAGACTTTCAAAAGTTAAACAAATATTCTTTTTAAAGTTAGATGAAAATGCACGGCTCCTAACAAAGAGCTTTACGCCCATTTTGGCAGTCTCCTTCGTGGATCGTCATATGATTTAAATAAAAATTTAAAACATTTGACCCTATCTTAAAATGTGGAACTTGAGATATATATCTTCAAATTATCATAATATCTATATAATAGCCATTTTAACTTTATGACTTTCAATTGTATTCTAAAGTTTGTGTTTTTGATTCAAAAATGCTTTAAAAGTATTTGTTTTTTTTTGAAAAGTTTTCAAATGAGTTAAAACAGTTCAAAAGTTATTCAAACGGTATCAAAATTCACGCTCTCAAAAACAAAACACACTAAAAAAGCTTAGTCAAACGAAGTCGTAAGTATGCTTAACATTTCATGACTAAGTGGTTTGGTAAATGTGTCTACCAACTATTTTTATGTCAATGAGTTAATTAACGACATCAACTTTTGATGTACGATTTCTACTAAAGTAGTGGTGAATATCAACGTGCTTTATTATTGAGAGCTAAATAAGATTTTTAATAATACATATTGCACTAGTATTATCACATATGATAGGTAAAGTGTCCATTTATAGACCAAAATCAATTAGTTGTTGCTTAAGCTATACAACATGTAACATAACTCCTTGCTACAATATATTTCATTTCTTTAGTGGATAGTGCTAATGAGTTTTAGTATGTATCTAAGAGCTTGATCATGAAATTAAGGAATCTCTTATAAATTGACAAGTTCTTAATGTACTTTTTTTTGGTAATCCTTACTTCCTATAGAATTAAAATCTTAGTATTTTACAAGATCAAATGATGTGATATTCCCAAGAAATAAAAATTTTAAACTAGGGGTTATTATAAGGTATATGAAATTTATTTTATAGTGATCAAATGTAATTCTTAAGGTTAGCTTAATAATGTGCATAATGACAAACATTAAGCAATCAATTTAGCTAACTTGCACTAAGGCATAGTTATGATGTAATTATTCTTCTATATTTCTTTGGGTCTATAGATTTTTACTCAAATATTTGTTTGATTAAGTTATCAGGCTCATGTAGGGTATGCATGCTCTTACATCATTTCATACAAATTTTTTAATTAGTATTTTATGTGTTGACCTCATTTTTGGAGTGAGGATTGATTCATTCTTCCTTAAACTTAGGAGTCTTTTAGACTCTAGAATCTCCTTAGTCATAAGACACTTCTAGTGATTAGGTGAACACTAAATCCAAGCCTAGAGACTTAGGAAGGTGTACCATAAGTTTTGGCTATACCTTGGGAACCTACCAATCATATGGCCTAAAACCAAAATCTATGCCTATCCACTAATGCAAATCTAATCTCAAATCAATAAGATCAAACCCAATTAGATTTCATTTTATATCCAAGCTCCAAGCCAAAATGACTTCAACCCAAACCCATCTTAACCCCATAATCCAATCCTATGGATCAAGCCCAAAGCTCCTTCAATTAAACCAAACCTAATTGAACTTCACAAAAGCACTTCAACCATTAAAATCTCTATTTCAAGCCCTTCCAAGACCTACAATCAAATCAACCAACCTAATCAATTCAATCAACCTAAGCTCCCATTTGACCTAAAGGGTCCATATGAGCCGAAATCTAATTAAGTCTAAATCAATTGTAATCAAAGCCATCAATCAATCATGAATCAATCATCAAACTCAATTCAACCCAATTCAACCTAATCCAACTCAAATTGACCCATTTGGTTCAGTTGACCCAAAGTGACCTAAAGGACACATTTGATCAAACTCCAATCCAAACCAAATTGAATTGAACCAATACATTCAATATCTTCTATGATAATTGTTGATAACCTTTGATTGTCCAATTACAATCAATTGGGTCAAATCAAGCTAATTTGATCACTTAACCCAAGTTGATTCAATTAGCCTACATGAATCAAATTGAACCAAACTTCATTCTAAACTAAATTGATTGAAATCAATGATTCCAACCAACCATAAATGGAACCCTTGAACAAGAATCTACCATCAATCAAGCTAAACCAAGCCAACTTGGACTCTTGACCCAAGTTGACCCAATTTGACTTAAAGGGCCAAATTGGGTCAAATACAATCCTAAATCAAATTGATTGAAATCAATGGGTCAAATCCATCACAAATTGATTATTGAACGTGATCATGCCCTTGATTGAACTTAATTTGGTCAACTAACACTGACCCATTTAGCCCAAATTGATCTAAAGGTCAAATTGATCTAAATTATTCCCAAATCTAGATTAATTGAAATCAACACCTACAATCATCTTCAAATCATCAATTGAACCTAAACCAACCCCTAACCCAAACCAATTTGGCCAAATTGATCAATTTGGTTAACTTAGCCCATTTGACCTATATGGACCCATATGAGCCACATTCAAATCTACTTCAAATTAAACCAAGCTAATTGAACCAAAAACATCCCAAATAATCATTTGAATATAACCCAACCCTTAGTTTAACCCAATTTGACCCATGGGTCAACCTAGACTAATTGAACCCAATTTGACCTACATGTGTCAAATTGAGCCAAACTCAAACCAAACCAACTCCAAATCCAACCAAACTTGCATGACCCATCCTTGGGTTACCATGGGTCAGCCAAATCAAACCCAACCCACCTTAACCCAAATTAGGCCAAAACCTAATGGGTAAACTCCTCCAAATAAGACAAAATCCCCATTTGGATGGTTAAACACACTCTCCAACTCTTGGCAGTCACCCTAAGCTCAAATTGGACATGAGGACCACTAGCTCACCTAACCCAAAGCTGATTGGGTCTGCCATGAGCCAACTGGAGGTGAACTAACCCAAGCCATCCCATTGGAGCCCTTTCAGGAGGTGGTACACTCCACCTCAGCCCTTGCCAGCCCACTCCCTACTTTCAACCATTCAAGGCGTACCACTTAAGCCCTCCACTGACGTCTTTGAAAACCTACCCCGGCCGGACGACTGCCAAAAGCTGAGGCAATCTCAACTATTTGATCCCTCGAGGAGGAGAGTATACTCCTCCCCATCTCATTATAACCACACACAGAGCTTCAGTGAGGAGCCTTCTTGAGTTCCCTTAAGCTTCCCATCACCGACGAGATCGAACCTGAGTGAAATCGAGCCTCCACTCTGTCCAACCTCACCTAAACCCCACCGAATCCAAATTAGCTTCTCCCAAACCCCCCAAGCTCTGACGAGGTGAAACGGATCGATTGCCGATCGATTCGAGCATTGGAGACCACTCCTAGGCCAACTTCGGCGACTATTTTGGTGACGCTTGGTCCACAAAGCCACCGACGATGAAGTAAGTCATAAACTTATCAACAGGGCTTCATCTCTTCAAGATGAAGCTACCTCAATCATTGGATTGGCAGTCTTGAGCTTCAATGAGGTAAATTCTTACAAATCATAGAAATCCAATAAAAGTTGCTCTTTTGTGAAGTGTTTTGCATTCTCATGTGATTTTTATAATAGGATCTCCTTATATCTATCCCTTGAAGGTTTTGGAGTCGATCGCGATGACTCCTGAACTCCGGTGAGCTTGGATAGAGCGAAGGAGGGCGGATGGTGTCCGTCTTCCGTCGCTCAGGGGATGAAGAATCATCCGTCATCCATTATGCATGATTGGAGCGGACGACCATGATTAATCCACTCATTTTATCTAATTTAATCCATTAAGAAATATGGATTAATGGATCAGGCGACGGGGACGAAAGCGCGTCCGCCACCTTTGACTCAACATACCGCTTCGGATGATTTAAGTGGCCAATCCCACGATGTCACGTGGAAAGTGCCACCACGTCAGCTCTCACATGGCACCGATGGGATTAGGGATTAGTTAAGGTTAAAAATATAATTAATCACTTAAAACTTTAAAAATTCATAACTAAGTGTAGAAAAATCTTAAAAATATGAGTAAACTCATTTTGGAAAAGGGTAAAGAGAGGATTTTAATAAAAATAATTTTCTTATGGTTTGAATAATGAATAGAGCTTAATTAGAGTTTGAATTTTTTTCTTAATTAGCTTAATTAAGTCCTAATTATTTGGCCAATTAATCTCAAAATTGAAATATTGATCTAATGGGATGTCCTCTACCTCCCATAATTTTTTTGAGATTTATTGGCTAGGTAATTAGGAGAATTTGAAATCCAAACCTAATCTCCCTCATTAAGTGATTTAATAATAATTTAAAATTCTAAATAATACAAATTAACTAATTAAACTTGATTAATCACTAATTAAGAGTGGAATGATGTAGTGGAATGATTATGACCTCTTTCCTAATTACTTTTCCAAATTCATTTCATTAAGGAGGGTAATTAATTCATAAATTTAATTAAGGAATCAATTAAGAAATTGATGACTAGATTAAATCAAATACAAATAATGATCGCTTTAGATAATTTAATTTTAATTTGGGTTCCTCTTTATGTGTTTAATAACATAAAGACCCTTAAGGAAATTAAAATTAACCCATGGGTGTGGAAAAATCATATAAGTACTTGATTAGATTCTTTAATTTAATTATTATTTAATTATGAGCTTCATATCATTAGGTCTCTAAGTGCATTGTAATTTCAATTTCTCATTTTCATATCATTGGAAGCTCACAATTAAATGATTAGTTAAATCAAAGAAGCATAGGAAAGGATAATTAAATGAATTGCCTAATGATTCCAACTTAATTAATCCATAAAATCACTTAATTACTTCTCCTTAAACACATTAAATCACTCACATGGGATGGCAAAAAAATAGCAAATTTATTATTTCTCCACTTTGAGTTTAATGAATCAAATCTAAAATCAAACTTCATAACAAGTTTTTATCTTCCTTAAGTGATATTCAATTTGGTTGTCCTTAGAAATTAATATAGTTGAATGAATTATATGGAAGTGTTCAATTATTCCTTTTCAAATATTATAAATTCATATATCATTTGCATCATGTATTCATGTTTTCAAATTAAATAATCAAATGAATATACTTATGTATGTAAAGTTGCATGTGTTGAATTAATTTTATTATATGTGTGGCAATTATCACTAATAAATTTTAAAACTATTTTCAAAAACTATAATTGAAAAGTTAAAGTGATGTTAGCTATGAATAACATAAATATATGATTTACATGTGCTTATAGCCTAAGAATGTTAAAGTGTTGCTTTCTTTCCTACATTTATGCATATGTTTACACGTGTTTGAATGTTAGTAAGTATATAGTCTGGACATCCCAGGAATATAAGGCTTTAAGCAGCCCTAAGGAGGTCTTAGATTATTGCACTTCCCTAGGTTTAATAATAGTTCGTACTTACTTGATTTCATTCATATGTGTGCATGTGCTAGAATTTGGATAAATCTTTACTTTATATGTATAAATAACTCACTAAAATATAATCTTTTGCATGATTTTTATTCCCGTGATTGTGTATGCATTCATATGTATTTAAGATAGCAAGTATATAGCCTGGACATCCTGGGAATATGAGGCTTTAAGTAGTAGCCCGGAGGTCTTAGATTATCTCACTTCTCTGGTTTAACAACAGCATGTACTTGCTTAAAATTTTTATACATGTGTGTGTACTTTCCTAAGAAATGAAATTCCACTTTTCTACAAAAATTTAAGCATTCATAATAGTCTAAGTGTGTCAAAATATATTATATGTATAGGTATTCTTAGTTCAAAATCTTATGCATGTTATTAATGATGAAAAGGAATGGTGCAACATTATCGATGTGATGTCAATTCAATTACATTAATCATAAGATGTCTTTCATGTGAATAGGATCCTTTAAGGTTAACCCAAACTTAGGATCAATAAAACATTTAATAAATCATTCATTAAAAGAAATCAAGTCACAATAATGTGCTTTAGAAAATAACTTTAGGTAGGGATGAAAGAGGTTAAGCCTCTTTCTTCTCTTTATAATACTTGGGTGTTAAGTAAATATCAAATGAAATAAAGTAAAATATAAATTAAAATCCACTAATTCTCTAAGTAACTTGAAATGAAACTACCCTCATGTTTAACTTAATCAATTCCAAACTTTAACCAATTGAAACTCTAAATCTTAGCTACGACATATCACATTAAGCCTAAGCACACATATTAGAATGCTAAGTCGTCACTTCTAGCTTTAGGTTAGCGATGTATGTAATGATGTTGTGTTTTATTTTGTGATGTAATATTTTAGACTGGATGTTAGCGTTATTAGCTTAATGTTATTTTTTGCAGGGGATTATGCTAATGGGGCCACTAAAATAAATATAAATGCTTCTACTTGTAGGTTACTTATGCCCCTAAGCATGATCCATGATTATGACAGGTAGACTTAGTTACCATGTGCAAGGTGCTATGTTTAAATTACATAATATAATTGTTTAGGATGTATGTATGTTTGGCTAACATTTATTTTGCATGTGTAGATTTTACTTTTCCATAAATATGGAATTTTGCAATAGAAATTAGGATTAGTGTTATGGGGTTTAGGATGAGCAGTAGCTAAAAGTCAAAGTCCTGGATGGCCCTATGAAGCCTTAGAGCATAATCAAATTAAGAGAAAAGAAAATGAAGAATGAAGACCCCCATAGTATCTATTCTAATTTCAATTTTAATTGTAATTATTATTTTGTAATCCAGGTTATATAAGGGTAGAGCTCGGCTACCCAATTTTTTTCTTTTCTGTGGTGTATGGCGGTACCCGGCCACATCGGCCTTTTATTCTTTTATGAAATCTATACATATTTGATTATTATATTTAGATTGTGTAATAAAAATTGCATCTTTTTCAAAGGTTTCTTAAACTTGATGTTTGAATATGTGGCATGGATGCGATAGGCTCTTTAGAGAAAAATTAAATTTTCTACCTCAAATTAAAAACTCATAACTAAAATTTTAAATCAACTCATAACTTCATTCTAATGCCTAAGATATAATCAAGATAATTAAAAACTTTAACAACCCCTTAACTGAATGTTGAATATCTAACATTATGCATATCATCTTATTCCACTCTTGAATATGGAAGGTCTCCATTCTTGCACTATCAAGAACGCTTGACCTATGAGAGCAACCCCTCATGGTGGAGAACACCTCCTCTCTAGGATTTGGTCAATAACTTAATTTCATCATGCATTTTGGAATAATTATCCTAAGCCTTTGCCCAAAAGATTGTGTCAAAAATAATATAAAAATTTGTAAATTTTACATTTAGTCTAAGTCATAATTCCATACCAATCATGATCTAGCCTCTTAGGGAGTGATTTTAGGACTTTAGTCTCTTTCTAATTAAATAATTTAGTTTGTAATCAATTAGTTTTGGCTTGAGAGGTTGGTTTGGCATATGATTTGATTGGGCTTAGGGTACGTAGGCCCCACTTAACCAAAGTTGGGGTCTAACCTTAGGGTTGAACCCTACAAGTCTCTAGGCAGTTCTCCTAATCTCTAGAAGTATCCTAGTACTAGGAAGACCTTAGTCCCTATATAGGTCCTACGTCTAAGGAGCAGATGGTCAACCTCACTCTAAAAGTGAGGTCAATAGTGATGCTACATTCACATGCTACAACTTAACTTTGGAAAGAGATAGGGTCCAAAAAAGATACTTGATTTGATCTTGACTAAGATGGAATGGAAACTCAAAATGCACAACACATTGGTTCATCATCTATGTATATTTTCTCCTAATCATGACCCTCTTCTATCACTATTGAATTCATTCCTGAAGAAAAAAATCACTATTTTTTTTTTAAATATGTGGACACATCATGTAAACTTTTTTCCATTTCTTATAAGTATCTGTAAGCTAGTGTATTATGAAAAATAGCATATTAGATTATAGAAACTGCACAATATTTATTTTAAAGGGATTAAAAATTACAAAAATGAAGTTTTTAGATTCCTATACTCTTAAGTTTCATCTCTAGAAAACATGGTTCAAGATCTTAAATCTTAATTGGCAGGGCAATACTCCCCATCCATTGAACTACAGATGCAAGAAGCATTATCCATCGTGGAGGTTAAGTTGAGAATTGAAGAATCTTAATGGACTCAAAAATTTGGTGGTTTGAGTTTTGTGGAGGGTGATAAGAATATTGAATACTTTCATTCTTTTATTAAACATAGAAGAGAGTAACTCACTATGTTGAA
Source organism: Cymbidium sinense (assembly GCA_021442155.1). Classification (NCBI taxonomy): domain Eukaryota; kingdom Viridiplantae; phylum Streptophyta; class Magnoliopsida; order Asparagales; family Orchidaceae; genus Cymbidium; species Cymbidium sinense. Next base: position 33,937,838 of record CM038229.1, read on the forward strand.
GATTAAAAACTAGAATGATCAATGGATTTATGATCAAAAATGATAAAAGAAGAAATTGTTACCTTCTTCAGTAATTTGCTAGCACCTAATGTTATTAATAACTCAAACATTCAACTAGATATACTCATCCCAACTTGGCATGTCATGAACATTTGCTATGTTCCCATCTTGGAGGAAATCAAAGTAGTTGTATTCTCCATTAATAAGAATAAAACTATTAGACTATATATTTATTTAGCTTGTTTCTAGTCTTGGGAGATTACAAATTTGATTTAGTGGTTGATATACATGATTTCTTTAGGAGAAGCTGATGTTGAATTACATCAACTCAACCACCATACCAAATCTAAAATAATCTTCACCCTATTCATGGAATGCATTTAGACCATTTAGCTTGTCTGCCACTATGAGTGAGATTGTTAGTAAAATCATTAACTTCAGAGTACAAAAGTATCTCCTTAATCTAATATCCCCTAGTAAGAATGCCTTTATGAAAGGGAGAGATATATGTGATAATAATGTTATTGGCTCAAGAAATCCTTAGACATAAAAAGTAAATAGGGGCAACAAGATTACCTTTAAGCTAAATTTGCACAAAATGTTTGACACTCTTAACTAGAATCTCATCAACCAAGTCTTACTTGCCAAGAATATAAATCCAAAATTTTGTAGCCTTATCTAGAGAGGTATCACTAATAGCCATTATTTTTTTTATGAATGGAGATAAAGTTGCTTCTTCAAGTCTAAGAGAGGGATAAAATTAGGTTACCATGTATCACCTACCATCTTGATACAAAGTTATGATGAACCATCTCACAATTAGATTCTATACCATGGTTGGTATTCTTATCTCTCATTTACTTTTGTAGATGATATCCTAGTGTTTGGTAATGACTCAAAGAATGGGATCAAAATTATTATTTAAGTAATTAAGAAATTTGATACAATTACAGGAATGAAGTTTAAGAGAGGCAAATTCAATATTTCTCTTAGTGGCAGAATCTCTTCAAACTCTTCAGGTGGATCCAAAGATTTAAAAGTATTAAAATTTCCAATTTCCCTTTTAAAAATCTTGGTAGTTCATTATTCATTGGTAGAGCAAAAAAGTTTATTTTGAAAACATTATTACTAAAATACAAAACAAGATTATTAAATGGCATAATATGTTGTTATCATATGGGGACGGACTCACACTAATTAAGTGTATCCTTAATTTAATCCTTATGTACACTCTTAAAGTCATTAATATCCAATCAACTCTCAAAAAAAGATTGAGTTCTTAGTTAATGCATTTCTTTTGAATGACAACAAAAGGGCTTGCCATTGAATATCATAGAGGAAACTATGTAAATCGATGGAAGAAAGAGGTTTGAGATTCAAAAGTTTACAATATAGTATTAATTATAATGCCATGAAGTTTTGGGTTAAGTTTAGACAACATGATTCACTATAGGCTAAGTCAATATCCAAGAACTGGAGTTGTCATTCCCTGACTGAACTTGTGTTGGATGTGCATTCTTGTAATTAGGAAAAGGAAAGGAAACAAATCTTGTAGTTTAGGAAAAGGACAAAAGTATTATTAGATGGCAGGTTGGGATAGGAAAATTATTTTATGGTATGATATGTGGGAAAAATTTGTGACACCACATAGAGTTTAGGAATTTCTTATTTGGATGATCAAATGTGCATTAAGGAATAAATATATTATCTCAAAGATAAACATGTTTTCCTATAATGGATTCGATCATTTAATAAAAGACTCATAAGGTTAATGGGTATTTCATGTACTAGAGATTTTTCCCCTGAATTACATGGAAGGTAGAACAGGGTTTAATTTAAACTGGGTTCATGGTTCTCTATAGAGGTAAGCCTCTATAGTTAATTACACTTAAGAAGGGTCTCTTCTTAAGAATACTCCATATTAAAGAAATGAGTTGTTATTTCTAAATACTTCTAAGGTGGTTTTCAAAAGATTGGTTTTGGAATTTCAATTGGATTGGTTCAAATTGGAGAGAGTTATTTTGGAGGCCTAACGAGATGAAGTAGGAAATGTCTATTGATATTGCAATGCAATAGGAAATTTTAGAATTTAACTTAGATTTTGAGTTGACATTTTTTTAGAAGTCTAGGACTTAGATTCTGAGAAGGCTTTGGGGTTGAAGATCTCATTCAAAAAAGATGCCTAACCTAGTTTACGTGACATGTCGATGCTCGACCTAGTTTCATTTTTTGGAATTATTGGTCATTCCTCTCACTTGAGAGAACTAACCTATCCCTGACCCTTCTGGACTTATAACCCACTTGGAGAGGGCTGTCAGCTAACACCACCTAAGCACATTTTAAATTCATGATGCTAAGTCTCATGAATGCAATATAGCTAGGTTGTTGCATTTTAAAGAAAGTAATATATGAACCTAGACTCACTTCTTAATCCTTAGAATCATGTAGGGTATGAAATGCATCTAACTAATGTACATTTTTTAGATTTTTAAATATTTTGATTCAAGATTTATTTGAGGTCTTGGGTATGCATTTTTATGCCTAATGTCATGCAATTAGAAATGGTTATGGGCCAAATCAATAATAGATGACAGGATTCTGCAAGAAGGTTGTCATCCTCACAGGTCAGTTGCTCATTATGTGCAATGAGAGAAGTTGCCCAATTCAAGGATTGGAGCAGTATGATTTCATGATTTCAAAACCTGATTGTTTTTAATTGATATTATGTTTTTCCTAAGGTTTTAGTTTATGTGAGGTTTCAAGTTTTTTTAGTTTTGTTTTAATTATTTAGATGTAAGTTTGATATAAATTTTAGTTTTTCCTATGAGCTTAATCATCCATGCATTCAATCATAGGAAATCACAAGGTAGAAAGAAACTTAGAAAAACTGGTTGATTCTGTTGCGCACCCAAAATCAGGCCAATTTAATTTTAGAAAAAGGCCAATACGGTCGGGTACTGCATTACACCTCAGAAGAAAAGGCAAATGGGTAGCTGAGCTCTACCCTTATACAACCCGACCTAGAACTACAAGTCTAGATCTAAGGGTCTTATTTCAAGATAGTCTCCTTCCTCATGGATCCATTGGGCTTCACAAGGGACCACTACACTTATCTTCTAGTAGGGTCAACTCCTGCTAATCCTAAACCACATAGATCCTAACCTAATTTTAAGCTCAAATTTACATTTTGATTTCAAAATTAATTTCTAAGCCATGCAAAATAAATGTCAGCAAAATATAAACAACACGTAGCAGATATTTCATAAACATATGGGCTTAGCATAGTTGCTTGCCAACCCATATGTTCTATGGGCAATGCTTAAGGATTTAAGCATACCGCAAGAAACAACATTTTTAATTTTATTTATAATAGAAATCTTTTCTAGCATAGCCCCCTATAGAATACAATGTTAGATCTAAAAGAACATCCTATCATCTAGTCTAACGGACAAACAATGCTAGACATGAAGTCTAAAATAGTACACCACAAAGATATGTGAAGTACATAATATCAAAACACATCATAAAGAATCATAGAAAGGCCTAACCTAAGTCTAGGGTCCATGACCTAATGATCTAGTGTGTAAAGAAAATAAGCTTTTGTAGCAAGACTTTGCTAGGCCTCTTTAATTTAAGTTTCAAGTTAAAGTTTGAGTTTGTTTGAATTTTACTTTTGGGTGGTTTCAATTCAAATGATTTAGTTATTTAATTTTCTTTTTTTTATTTCCACTTTATTTGGTTAAAGTTAAGTTTAGGTTTTCAAGAATAAAGAGTAGAATAGATACCATTTTTAGATGGAACTCACTCTATTCTACATCCTAAATCCTAATGAAATGAAATCTTCATCCTAAGATGAAGATCCATCCCAAAGGTCTAACTAAGATCCTTAACTATCTTAATTAATCCTTTTGGTTTCATTTAATTTGTTTGAATTTGGATTGATGTTTCATTTCTTTTTTTCAAAAATTTAATTTGATTCCAATTTGATTTGATTGGTTTATTTCATTTGGTTTTATTTAAATTGGTTCATTTCATTCAATTTATTTCATTTGTTTTATTTGATTTAGTTTGATTTGGTGTTTGTATTAATGTTTTGGATTAAGTTATGTTGGTTTCATTTAGTTTGATTCATGTTAACTTAGAGTATTTAGGTTAAGGTTTGATTTCATTTGCCTTTGAATTTATATCAGATATGGAGAAAGGTTTGGGAGAGGCTATTAGAAATGTCTTCCCTAATGCAAAGCATAGGGTTTGTGTGTGACATTTATTAAAAAAATTTGAAGAAGTATTTCCACTGTTCTAATAGCCCCAAGCTGCGAAACTTAATATGGACTACTGCAAATATTTATATAAAATTTGATTTTGATTCCAAGTGAATGGAAATATTTAATATCAGTTTTACAGTTCATTCATATTTGATTTCTTTATAATATAAGTGGTTAAAGAGTTTATTTTTGCTAAAAATAAAAAACTAATCCAACACAAAGTATATGATTGAGTCATTTAATTCTTGGATTGGAGAGGCTAGGTGTAAGCCTGTTGTGGACCTCATTGACATGATGAGGAGCATGATTATGGAGCAAAGATCAGATATAAATTTAAATGCAGTTGGATGGTGAAGAGAATTAATTACGTATGCTGAAGAATCCATCAGGGGCATACTATAAGGAAAGTGTGTTTTATTATTAGACAATCAAAATCTTGTAAGGCCGAAGTGGATGGTCAAAAAGATAAACATGAAGTGAGTAGTAAAATTAGAGAATGTAGTTGCAGGTTATGGCAAATAACAGCGGCTTTGGTTCGTACAAAAGAACATCCGCTTTGGTATGTTTATGTTGATGATCACTATCATATTATTAAGTATAAATATTGATAGTTAATATTTTCTATAAGTTTTTTTTCGTACGTTGATTTATAATGATTATTTTATTATCATTTCAGACATAAACAAGCATACGATGATGCGTAAGTACACTTCCTAATTTAGCACAGTGGAATATAGCATATGATAACGTGCTCATTGGTGTGCCCAAAACATTAAGACTGAAGGGAAGGCCTAAGAAGAGGAGATTCAAGAATTTCATGGAGCACACCAACAACATAAGGAGAAACATGCACAAATATAGCTGCCGTGGTCATTGGGGTCACCATAGAACCACATGCAAAAATCCTATAGGGTGGAGAAACTCAGAAGGCATTGAAGAGTATGAAGATTCCACATGTAGAGCTAAATTACCAAAAAGAAGAAATTAATTTGGTGGTTACAAAATTTTTTGGAGAACTAAGATATTTTGGTTGGTTTTTTTTTTTTTTTTTGGCTTCAGGGATTCAACAACATATGTTTTGGAGTTAATTTTACATTCTATATTACAGTTTGTATTAGTTGAAAGTGTATTTAAAGATAAAAGTTAGTTTTACATTTTGTATTAGTTAAACTATTACATCTAGTTACATAGGCTTTGGAGCCATGTGATATTGTCTCTTTTCTTTATTTCTTATTTTGTTGTAACAATTTGATCTCAATTGCAATATATTGTGTTTTGAAGCGAACTGTAGTTGAACTAAACTTCATAGTAACTATTTGATTGAAATGAACTATAGTTGAACTATACAAAATTATAACCAAACTTCAGTTGAACTACAATTGCATAATCCGATAATAGATCTATAATTTTTAGTTAAAATGAACTATAGTTGAAATGAGATGTAGTTGAACTGAACTGTAGTTAACTGAACTTCAAATGTGTGAAGAAAGTACGTTACATTTTTCTCATTAGACTTAGATCTCCACAACAGATCTAGACTACCATTCAGATTTTACATTCCTTACTTTCACTAGAAAAAGGAAGGGCATTACATTCAGATTTTACATTTCAGAAAACTCCAAATTCATAACTTATCACATTTTATAACGTCATAACATTTTTCTCATCACTTAGCACAATTAATAACTTCCATAATGCAATATGGAAGTCCAAAAAAAAATTTTGCATTCAGGATAATGCAACTATATTAAAGTTTCTAGCACACTAAATTCATATAATATCAACTATTCTTACAAGTAAATTAAACCACATCAAGTTAATCTTCAATATGCACTCTATAAACATCTAATAATACCTTCTTTTTTCAATTTTAAAAAGCTCCAAAACTGTGAAAACTAGATTTGTAACTCGAATCAAAAGCACAGTCAGCATTTTCCACACCCAAAATGCTACAGGATTATACACAGAAAACTAGATGTACTCATTATATATTAAACACAAACAATAGATTTAAAACAAGGAAAAAGTCAAAGTTCTACTAATTCATAAAGAAAAATGACATTAGGTTCTCAAAACATGATACAAAAAGCTACATTAGAAAAAGGATGAAGTTAGTATAACTCATCCTTCAAAACATATGCAAAAAATAGTCAACTACTACATCAAAACACCCAAGCCTTGCTTTAGAAAAAAGGAGATCTTAACTGCAATCACCACTAAAAGTGCTACTACAATTTTATATTAAAAATTTGTGGCTTCAAAATGGACTTACTTTTTGATTGCATCCTCACGATTCCTTGTGATCAACTCTTCTAAGATTCTTAAAATTGTGTAATTCGTATCAACTACATTGTTCTTTGTTTCATCGATCCATTTGAAGAAGTAGCAATCAAACTTTGTCTAATTTCTAGGGCATTGATAGAAACTTTGTCCATGATTCTCACCTCGATGACAAGTGAATGTTATACATATTAGATCGCATCTGCAATAAATTTTAATGTTTGTCATACCCCTTGATACCGATGAGTTGCTTGAGCTCATTTTAGAAGAACACAACCTGTTATATCTTAACAATACAACCTAATTAGAAATTTATTTTAACAAAATATACATATCTTTGAAACTAAATGCTTATAGAACAACAACTAAACAATCAAATGATCATACCATAACACATAATTATTCATGAACATATACTCCTTCGCATGAATCATCAAGAACATGAATGACAATATACCCATTATACTGATTATATTTCCTTGCAGAATATAGACCTATCTTTTTTGCTCTCACATTGACATAGATGACGATTCAAGACAACATTAAATAAAGATAAAGAAAAATCCAACTTAATAACTCAAATTTGCAAGACATCAAGGCAGAGAATAACTAAAGAGAATTAGATATATATCTTCTATGATCTAGATCACCATTGATCTAACTGCAGCAATAACCAGAAGGCTTAATTTTAAAAATAAGTACATTTTAAAATGTAAGTAACAAAATAAGTATCACGAAAAAAATTTATTTTAGATATAGTCGCCATTTTAACAGGCGGCTTACATGCCACGTCAAATCCGACATGACAAGCTAGTTGTCCCTGAATGGGACTAGAGCTAGTCGTCCGATAATCTGGCAACAAGCTCTGTAAGTCTACAGGCTAGTCGATCGTTAATCGGGTGACTAGTCTGCAGACAATTTATTTTTAAAAAAAAATTTGTCATATGGTGTGTTGATTTAGGGAAAGCATTTGTTAAAGTTCCTAGATAAGTTTTTTTTGAGAGTTTAAGAAATAGTAGATATTACTAAAACTATATATACTAGAGCCATTACTTGGGTCCAAAGACAGAGAGGATTAACAATATATTTTCATATTTCAATTGGATTACATCAAAGATTGGTTTTAAGCCATTATCTTTTTGCTTTATGTTATGGATGTTGTTACTATGTATGGAATACATTTGTTAAGAGGTTCAATGGAATAGTATACATCTATCTATATGTTTTTAGGATTGTCATCAAGCATATGTATCCTAGAGCTATTACTTGTGTGCAAACACATAGAGGAATAGTCATCATGGATATGTATGCTAGAGCTATTACTTTGTCTAAACACATAGAGGATTACCAAAATAGTGAAATGTAATGAAAATCAAAGATAATTAAGATTACAATACAGAAAAAAATGATACATCTTTGATAGTACAATAAAAAAATATACATGAATCAAAGTAGTACAGACACACAAGCCACATTATCCTAAATAGATAATGCTTACATTATCTGCGTGGAATCGCACCACTCCCAAGTTTATACTGATCAGGTGCACGTGGTGGACGATCACGCAGCTGATGGTGGCCCTCTAATGCAGGATCTTCAGAAGTCTACGTAGGATAGTCCTATGATGGGAAAAAAGATGGATGTGACTCATATGTAGGCTGGTACATAGAAGGACCTAGCTCAGTATATGTAGATGGTCTGGCGCCCCAGTCATGCTGTGGGACATCCTTTGTAGGCTCTGGTCTATAAAGTGTGTTGCTTATATGTACCCGCAACCTCAAGTTCTTATATAGCACCTCGTGCCTATCTATAGCTCCCTGTAACTCGTGCTCATATGTACGGTCGAAGTATGGCTAAAAGATGTTCTGAGTCGCCAAGATGTGATATGGCTGCATGAAAATAACATTTGAAATTAGCCTCAAGTAGGTATGTAACATATTGAATTTAGTGGAATACTTATGTAAATACTTACATATATACGCTCCATAGGTGCTCTGGGATAGTAAGTCGTGGGAGGATCTGTCGAGGCGGCTAATAAATAGAGAGAAGCCCAAGATCTAAACCAGGACATATACTGATTGATAGCCGTCAGTCTCTCCTTGTCTTCGTCCAAGCCTTCAACTATGTAATCCCTCTACCTCTCCCAAGCAGCAATGTGCACCTGGTGGTAATCAACCCAATCTACATCTGCTTTACCTCGACCGTCGACCTTTTTTGAAAGTAGGGTCTACAGGTGCCACATCAACTCTGGGTATGAGTCCAAACTATCTCAACACTCGATCAGGTAGGTGTCATTATACCCTCTTTCAGTTGATGAGCGAGACTCGTGACAACCAAATATCGAAGCCTGCAGAGCATACATTTGATAGGCATTGCGTGATTTGCTCAATGTACGACTCCCAAATCACCTGTGCATATTAAAAATTATATTAAAATATGTATACACATTATAGAAAATATACATAATAACTACTCTGAAAGTCATACATGTGTATGTAGCAGACCATCCAGCTCATTTCTACATACTGCCATGTTCGCCATTGGCATCTGGCAAACATATCGCTTGTTCCACCTGTTCGCATAACGCATTAGTAACAAACATATAAGCATAAATTTGAAATTACAAAAATTAATGTATACCTCAATCCAATGTTGAGCTCGACGAGATCAGTCGGATATGGCACATGTAGGGTTGGCCTCCCCACATGAAGGTGCTCCCAATACCATATCTGTAGGTGGATGCAGTCAATCACATTGGCCCTAGTGGGCCTAGTAGACTCATACAACTCCCTATACAAGTGTGCCAGAACTACTCCCCCTACGGACAGTGTATTGAATGTATCTAGGTCCTCAAGTAGTGGAAGATGCTGCAGATTGATCTCAGATCCTGACGTGTCTAGTAATAGGAAGCTCCGAATAAGAAATAAAATATAAGCACGAACATGCCTACTGAACTCCTCGATTCTCAGATGGGCATACGAGTCCCTATAAAAAGACCATCTAAGCCACCTCAGAGGCATGCACATTTACGTCTATTCCTGACCCTCCGGAAAGTCGAGGTGATGTGTGGGCTGGTCGGGTCATGGTACACCACATCTGGTAGGGGATGTCTACCCAATTGCTCATCACAATATTCTGGTCAGCTTCGCCACCTCCTCCCCACAACAACCACGGTTGGGCCAATAATAGGTCACCCATCAACACATAAGCCCAATATCACCGCCACATCTTGTAGGGTGACTGTCATCTCACCGATGGCCAGATGGAAGGTATTGGTCTGTGGTGACCATTTCTCAACTAGAGCAACAAGTAGATGATGATCCAAGCGAATGTAACATAACTGGCTAGCACAGTCAAGGCCTAGTGCACGTAGAGCAGCAGTGAATCTATGGTAAGTGATGAACCACTCTTTTAGCATAAGCAAGTAAGAAGCGGCTTCCAAAATAGTACTCTACATTAGGGTAAATATGATTAAGCATTAGTCAAATCACAAGCTGAGCTAGTATAAGTTAGAAGTTGAAATTATAATTACACTTACAGCATCAGGGTGAGTGGCTCTGTGAGGACCACATAGGGATGCTATGCTAGGGTGGACCTCTGGAGGAGGCTAGTCTGACTGTGTGGTGTCCTCCCTGGCATGGCCCTACCACGGCCTAATTGGGGAGCCGCTCTACCATCGTACCTATTGAAGTAAACACATGTAATAATCAGTATTATGTAATTACAAAAATTAAAAGGAAAACTTTGGCATGGGCAAGTAAGAAAGAGTACTACAACCAAGGTATGAAATTCTAATAAGGAGCATAGTACATATAAACACGTAACTGCTGCAAGTACAACATACCTTCTACTGTTGATATTGTATCGACACGATGACATATAATGACCAACTGTCTTGCATAGACTACATGATCTGCTACTGCTAACTCTATTTTCACCCATTGTATTTCTGAACCTAGTGCTGCCTACCTGACCTTCTATGAAAATTAGGAGGCAACAACTCGATAATACCTTGCTCAGCACTGAAAGCTGGCCAATCCGAACAGTCAAGCAACGTAAGAAACTCTGTTACGTATGTAAGCTTATATAAATGCAAAGAGTAACACTGTGAAACATATGTCAGGTGATTTAATCTTCTAAATCCCAAAGCAGTAATAGCATGGGGGCATGGAAAATGATATATAACTATCTTATTACAACTGCAACTACACTGACCATTATCTGATAAATCAACCATAAATGATCGGTTCGACCTATCAAACACCTGCATCTCTCTAAGGTTAATGTTAATTGGTTATGGAAAACGTCTAGCTTCCCTTTCATAACGCTGTAACATGGTTGATACTCGTTGTGTGAACATAAATAAGTTCACTTCTTGTTGTTGAGTTACAGTGAAAATTCTTTTCATAAATAGTGCAACTAAGTTGTAGTAAATAGCATTAATCAATATCTGAATTGGCAAATCACGTGCACATTTAAGAACACCATTGAAACATTTAGATGCATTAGTCGTTATAGTTCCATAACGCATTCCACTATCGTGCAGTAATGACTATCTAACTGGGTCTCGCTCAATAAGTCATTTGTGTGCTTCTTCTTTTACATTCTTTATGTCTATCATATAATGATTAAACTCATGAATTTCATTAGTATTTCCACCATATATATTTTGCCGTAGAAACTCCACGTCACCAATTCCTAACCTACGTGTCAATTTTTTGAAATTCTCATGCAGATGTCGCAAGCAATGTCTGTGAGCAGCCCAAGGAAAAACTTCTCTATACCCACTCAACAAACCAGCATGTTTATCTGATATTATACACAGATCACGTCTTGCTGACACAATAGGTAACAGTTCTTATATGCACACCAGAAAAAATTGCTAGGATTCATTTAACTCAAATTCTACCACAGCAAATGCAAGAGGAAACAAACCATTATTTCCATCTATTCTAACAGCATAATAATGTACCATGATACTTGTCCAACAAAAATGTACCATCCAAGCTGAGGATAGGACGGCAACTACCCCAACCCAAAATAGAAGGACCAAATGCCCAAAAAAAATCACTAGAATCACTGTGTACGCTAAACTATATTTTGTAGATTGTACCTGGTAAAGTGGAAAAACAGGTTCCATAAAGATGTTGAGAGTCCTATAAGACCTTTCCCAAGCCCCAAAAATTTCCTTTACTGTCTTACACCTAGCATCGCAGGCCTTCATGTAAGATACTTTAATATTAAATTTTGATTCCATTCTACCTAAAATCTCCATAGGATTCAGATCAATTAGATGCCTAATTATAGGTATAATGAAATAAGCAATGAATTTGAATCGCCGCCATGACCACTATCATCGTATTGATACACCGGGTCATCTTTAACTCGAGATTCTCTGCACTCGAGATGACGCTATAATGCAACCAATTATATGCTCTATTGGCACTATCATGATGTACACATATCACAATATAGTTCTTCTGGTTTGAGGTGACTGTTTGAAATTAAATATTATTAACTATACACCAACCAATAACAACAAACTGAAGGCTCATTCTACTTGTGAAATACATTCCCTCGATAAGATCCCTTAGGATTTTAGCATCATCTGATAGAAATTTTCATTAGATGGACCATCAAGTAAATATCGTTGTCTCATTCTCTATTGGTTTGACACATCTGAACGTACTCATTATTAGTAAACATTACCAACCATAACTTCTAACCTAAGTGAACAATCATCATTATTGATACCCTGCTCAGAGTCACTAGCTACATTACCAACCATAACTTCTAACCCAGGTGAACAATCATCATTATTGATACCCTGCTCAGAGTCACTACTTGAGTCACTGCTCATAGTCTCGTACACATCATCACCTGCAGCACTCTGAGACACATATGACTCCTCTGATTGATAAATAATATTATCGCTAGATCTATAATTCCACGATATACATCAATAACACAACACACATCACCATGAAAAATTAATAATGTATGTAGGGAAAGATAAGCAAGGTATCACCTAGGAATCATTTCGTCAAAGCTGCTTTGTGTCTTGTGTCATCAAAGGAGCAGGTGTGATGAAATCCTGTGTATGGGTCGATGGTATATCGACTGGCCTCAACACTGGATCAGCTGATATGGATGCAACATTAGCATCTTCGACTCTCACATACAACACTAATGTCTGACGATAAGTTTCGTCCAGTATAACGTCATAAATTTCATCATTAGAAATAACAAATGCTATAAATCCATTACCCACCGGATAGCGACATGTCAGACTAACTGTGTAACCCTCTGAATCAATGTGCAGTGATCTCATAATTCTTTATTTCAAATCCAATAAGGTGATGTGTCTCAAAACCTTAATTGGCCGATTTCGACCACCCATATAACTTGGAATGAACTGGTCATCGACACTTAGTTCGCCTCCGTAAAATAAGATCAATGAAACCAACTTTTTACTCATTCTTGACAAGATGAGCTGAGGCGAATTAAATATCTAAAATATAATCAACCACATTAAGATTACGTAAATTTAAAAATAGCTTGCATAAACAAATATTTTGTCGAATATATTCATTTTGCATTTTATTTGTAAGACTTGAGCTAATCATCCACCTAAGAAATAGGCCAAATGCTATTGTAGTGGAATGTTTTTGAACGCAATAGGCCTAATGCATTCCTTCACTTCAACCATCCAACTTGAATCCTACTAATATCATCCCAAAATATTTCACAATCATTTTGAGCAATATACCTGACATATCTTAAACGTTCACACTTTTTAATGCGTGATCACACAAAATTACAACACAAATCTCAAAACCACAAGCCCAATACCTAAACTAAAACCCTAAACCAAATTCTAACAATGCATACAACCTAATCAATTACAAATGAAAAAATTAGAGATTTACCATGCATTTACGAAGATCGACCTCAATGTGCATTGCGAATCACATAAATAGCCGTCGGAAACTCCCCTAAAAGCAACGGAGCCACCGGAAGCATTTTGCCAGAAACTTCTAAAAGCAATGGAGCCATCGAAAGCGCGTCGAAAGCCAATGTTGGGTTCCTCGGGGTGTCGGACGGAGATGAAGGCTCGAGCGGCGATGTGGTCGGCCACAAATAGGCGAACTCGGCTACACGCCAAGTGAGCTTGGTTGTCCGGTGATGGCCGATAGTCGGAGCTTCGGTGGAGGGCGGGAAGGCCAGCCGGAGCGTTAACAGAGGGTGGGAAGGCCACTCAGTTGCTCGGACGGACGAAACCACAAATGAAATCGCGAAATGGCTCGCGCGAATGAGGCCGATCGGTTCAATCGACCTCTTTTCATAACCTAAGCTAGTCGCTCGTTTAACGAGCGACTAGCTCTCAGCGTTACAGAGCTAGTCGCCCGATCCAATTCCACATCGTCGGCCCGCCACGTCGGCTTATATGTGGCCAAAAAAATAGCTATACCTATATCTAAATTTTTTTTAAGATATTTAAATTATTAATTACATTTTAAACCATACTGATTTTAAAAAATTTGCCTAACCACAGGGAGTTAGGCTCAACAACCCAAAAAATTTAGCGTTTGTTTCATCAGAAAACTTGAATCATAAAGAGATAAAGCAATAAGAGAAAGCAACTGGAACAAAGTGGATAAAAAAAACAAGCAAACAAACAAGTTGTTGAAGCAAAAATGACATAGAGATGGCGATAGCAAAACAACTATGATTAAAAATTTTATATCAGTACATTAGTGAACAAGATCATAGCAAATAGATTTATATATAACTCTTTTAGCTAGAACAAATAACAAGACATTCACAATAAACCCTAAATTTCAAACAGTTACCTGATTGAGCATCTACCCAAAATGTAGATAAAAATAAATTTGGGTTACATGGTATGAGGAAAGTGGCAGGGCAGTGAGAAGTGGTGTCGGAGGAGTATTAGGAGAGGAGATGAGTATCTGAGATGGTGTACGAGGGGACGAGTTCTTGCATGATATTGGGAGCATCGTTCATGACTAACCGTTGTAGTGAGGAGCTACAGCCCAACGACAAGTTCACGACTGAGCACTAGTTTGATTTTTCGAGTGAGTTGTCGTGACAAGGGTGAGTACCGGCGACGAGGATGGGTTCTCTCACTGGTGTTCACGAGTGGTAATGGAGTTCCATAGCATGATTTTGATGGAGAGGGAACGAAGTGGTAAATTTGCGATGCAGCGAAATTTTAGGTGTTTTGCATGTAAATTAAAGTTTGAGGGTCTTCAATAAGTAAATACTTATGTTTGGCTAAATCCCTCTTATTTTTATTACATCAATTATTTATTAACTAAACTAATTAATCATTAATAAAATTTTTACTAAATATATTAAAGACTTATCATTTTTTTATTAATTTATCATAATTATTTAACTATCAAACTTATAATAACTATATTTATATTTATTAAATTACAATTAATTTATAATAAAATATCAATTAATAATTATTAGTATTCAATTAAATTAGTTTAAATTAAATTAAAAATAACTTCAATAACAATATTCTCAACAATCAATTCTAATGAATTATTAAATTAATTAAAACTATGCGAGAATTGTGACGGACTTAACAAAGTACTAGTTTTGAGGTATTAGAAAAATTAAACATGTTTTATATATAAATATACTATTTTAAATGTGAAATATATAAATAAATAAATTTTAAGTGTTATAAATAAATCCTCTAAATTTTGTTATTTATTGTATTTCAATTTAAAAAAATTAGTGATAGTAATTTTTAAAGTGATAGGAAAATTTTAAATATTTAAATTTAAGTATTATATATATAAATAAATAAAAATTATATAATATATGCAAATGTACTTTTTGGAAGAAAAAAAAAAAAAACTCCACCTGATCATATACAAAATATCGGTAAAGGGCACGGAACGTAATTAATAAGGAAAATGTGTCCAGAAATTAGCACGTGCAACTTCTGTTCTTCGCGCTGAAGGGACATGGCCCCACCACGTTGAATTCCGCGGCCTTGTACTCGCCGATTAGGACCAAAATTTCCTCGGTCGTCATCAATTCTCGCAGGTCACGGAGTTATCCTCACTCGAATTTATCGTCGAGTTAAATTGAAGTGGGCAGGCTCGTGCTTAAATTCACCTAAAAAGAGATCTCGTTATCAAGTTAATAAATCGAATTTTAGTATCATCATATAAAAATGTGATAGATAAAACATAATTTTTGTGATAATATACATATAATAGAATGTTTTAAAATTAAATTTATGATCATCAAAAGTTAATTTTAATATATTATAATATAATTGAACATTTCAATGAGAATGATCCTTCGACATTAAAAATGAATCGATTTTGAATGTAATGATCTTTAAAATATTTTTTTGATGGATCAAATGATCTTTAAATTTAGATACTGATAAACATATCAAATAATTTGATAAAATAAAAAAAATATACAACGAGCTCAAGATTATTCAATTTTGAGATCATTAAGATACTTAAATGCAGAAAAAAATTTATGAATTAAGAGGATCAATCGATGAAATATTTTAAAATTTTGGCTAAATTTACTACATTGTTCCTTTCTAAAACACCATAATTAAGTTTGTGCTCTTACCTTTAAGGAATTGAATTGAGAACTAAATTTGGAGGTGTTAAAAAGCTTAAAACTGACGACTGTCGGCATCTATTGCAAATCACCACCAAAGACAATATTATTTTTATTTTATGCAGGCTTTTGTTATCTGAATTCTCCACTTGTAATCCACATTCTCTAATTAAGGAGAATGGTAGAATATTATAATTCAAATGTCATAGTGGACAACTTTTATTGGATAATGCCTTATGATTTTTTCCCTCACAGAATTTTTCATATAAAATTTTTTGTCTTTAATTGTGTGTATGCAGGATATTTTTATGATCTAACACTTAATATTTCTCTATTATTGAAACTTTTTAGTACACAAGTGTGAAAATATTATTATATTTACATATATAACATATAAACCCTAATTTTTACTTTTCTACCACACAAATCTCCCTTTGCCTCTCAAAATTATCACTCAGTTAAACCTCATCCATCTCTCATTTCGTTCAACCCTATGTGCTCAAAAATCTTGCAGCTTGCGTGTGTAGTTCTTCTTTACTATTCACATCTCTTTTTCATCGAGCATTCTCCTCTACTCTTATGTTGTGCTTTGATATCATCGATCATTTCACTCTCCGTAAGTAATCAGTGGAAATTTTTTTTTTCAAAGCCTATGTTTTTTAATCTATAACAGCTTTCGAAAATGCATCTCCCATTGCATAACCCTAGTAGGTAATTCTTTTTTCTTCTTTCCAAAACTAACATTTAGTTTGTTTGTTCACATATTTTGTTAAACATTTAGTGTAGCCTCTTTAATTTAAAGCTATCGATCCCTTTCTTCCTTTGTAAAGCCCTTGTAACTTGTTGATTGTCTTTCCTATCAAACTTCAATTTATTATGGTTGCTCACATGTTCTGTTAAACCTTGTTGGAGCAAACAACTGTTTTATATTGATTTATTATTTAATGGAATGTCTAAATGTCTCATTCATGTGTTTTTCTTACAAGTTTTATTGAACTCTTTAGTTGTTTATTTATGTTGTTCATACAAATAAAACTATATTTCTTGATTTTGTTGAAATGAATTCGAGTCACTCGATGACATCAATAAGCATTGTAGACCATATTTATTGTCATTGCAGGTTACTATGTATAGTTTTCACCCATTACAAAGGTGAAGATCATGGAAGAAAATTTTATAGGAGTCTTGGAACAAATTCGAAGATGATTGTGGTTACTTTAAATGGTTTGATGAAGTTGAGCAAGCGACATTTGATATGAATTACACAAAATATCAACCACTGGGGACAATGATTTAGGAAGTGTTGAGTCATTCAGATATAATCTTCTCCAAATTACAATGTTGCTGGTCATTCTAGTTGTAGCTATGGTGATTGTTGCATTTTTATGTCTAGGTGTTGTAATGTTAAAGTTTGAATGGATTAAAGGTAAGAGTTATATGTGGGCTTAAGCATATGAACTTATTATTAACATTAATAATTGTGTTCTACTATTTCAATTACTTTTCTCATGAGTTTAATTTATAGAAGATTCTTGTTTATTGTTTTGTTTGAGCTAATGTGCTAAAAAGTTTAGATATCTTATAAATCATTTCAAAAGACCTTCATATTCATTTATGTAGAAATCAGGATAATGTGTAGTTTGATAATAAGTGCACAAATCAAGTTCAAGATTAGATATCTTGTTCAAGTTAATGTGCAGAAATCATATTCATATAAATATGTAGTTTATGCTATAACATAATTTCACCATAACTCCTTCACCAAGGATTCCACCATAACAACATAATATATCTATTTAATTAACATAAATATGTAAATGGATGTTGTCTATAAAACATTGCAGTGATTTATTTGCTACCTAAATATAAAACAATGTAGGGATTTGTAATAGGTTATGAATTTAATTGTTCTACATTGCTAGTGGAATAATAGGTTACAAGTTGGGCAATGACAAATAACAATATAAATAACACTACCTTTGACGGTCCCAAGTCCGGATGTGAAAAGCAAAGGGTTGCGATAGGTAGTCAACGAAAAAAACATGTTGAAATAATCATGACATGAATCATTTAAATCATTGTGTTAATGCTAGGCCCTTGGAAGCTTTTGTTGTATGGCTTGAATACAGTAAAAAATGTGCTAGAGCCGATCGCGCGTGTTAAATGGTTCCCACATTATGGATGCGGGCAAAGAAGTTAGTCCATGAAACTAGAATTAAGTTATGATCTTGGAATATGGGTACTCATACAAGTAAATTAATGAAATTAATAGATATTATGGTTCATAGAAAGATAAATATTTTATGTGTACAAGAAACTAAATGGGTCGGGGAGAAGGCCAAGGAGATTGATAGTTTAGGTTTTAAACTTTGGTATTGTGAGAAGTCTAACTAGAAATGGTGTAGTGATTATAGATAAAGTTTGAAGAATAATGTTATAAATATTAATAGATGTGGAAATAGAATTATAGCTTTAAAGATTATTGTTGATACTAAGATTATTAAAGTGTTTATGCTCCTCAAGTAGGTTTGGATGTAAGCTTAAAAGAAAATTTTGGAATGAATTAGAGAATTAATACAAAAGATACCTCTTGAAGAAAAGTATTTATTGGAGGAGATTTAAATGGACATGTTGGTAGAGTGGTAGAAGATTTTAAAAGTATTCATGGTGGTTATGTATTTGGAGTGACTAATGAAGAAGGTAGGACTATATTAGATTTTGCCTTAGTTTATGATTTTGTAGTTGCTAATACTTTATTTAAGAAAATAGATGAACATATTATTACTTATAAAAATGGATATAGTAAAACATAGATTGATTATTTTCTGATAAGAAAAATAGATCATTTAGATTGTAAAGATTGTAAGGTCATTCCAAGTAAAAATTTAAGTATCCAACATCGATTGTTAGTTTTAGATTTTAAGAAGAAAGGTTGTAAGAGAAAAATAAATTAAATTATTATTTGAGGATTAGATGGGGACACTTAAAGAACAAATAAAAATATTTTTAAGAGAAAGCTACAAGAGATTAGAATTTGGGATGTTCATAAGGAAGCTAATGTTATGTGGGCAAAAGTAAAAAGTGAAATTAAGCAAGTTGCTAAAGATGTGCTTGGAGAATCAAAAGGAAAAAAGCTTCTTTTAATAAGATAAGTTGGTGGTAGAGTCAGAGTGTGCAAGAGAAGATAAGAAATAAGAAGCATTGTTATAAAACTTGATTTAAATGTAAAAACTCGGAGAATTGGAAAAGATATAAAGTGGCCTATAAAGATTCTAAGAAAGCAATATATGATACAAAAAATTTAGATTTTTGTGATTTATACAATAGATTAGATACCAAAGAAGGTGAAAGATGTATGTATAAGTTTGCCAACCAAAGAGATAGGAGAAGTAAATACATAGTTCAAGTGAGGTGTATTAAGGATGAAAATAATAAAGCGCTTTTCTTAGAAAAGAATATTGAAAATAGGTGGATGAGGTATTTTGATAAACTTTTCAATGAAGGATCTGAAAGTACGATTGATTTTAGCAACCTTAATACCCTAAACAAAAATAGAAAATTTTATTTTTTATCGTCGTACTAGTAAATCTGAAGTTAGAGAAGCTTTAAAGAAAATAAAATGTGGATAAACAGTAGGACCTGATAATATTCTAATAGAAGTGTGAAAATGTTTAGGAGATTAAGGAATTTCTTGGCTTACAAATCTTTTTAATGTTATTTTAAAAATTAAAAAGATGCTAGATAAGTGGTGAAAGAGTTTGTTGGTTCCTATATTTAAGAATAAAGGTGATGCACAAGAGGGTGCAAATTATAGAGGAATTAAGTTAATGTGTCATACATTAAAATTATGGGAGAGAGGAATTGAGCATAGGTTACGATGTGATGCAAAAGTTTCTCACAATCAATTTAGTTTCATGCCAGGTAGATCTACTATGGATGCTATACATTTGTTAAGAGGTTTAGATGAGAGAGTAAGGAGGATGTACATATGATATTTATTGATTTAGAGAAAGCTTATGATAAATTTTCAAGAGATGTTCTTTGGAGAGTTCTAGAACATAAAGAAGTTAAGATTGGTTATATTCAAGTCATTAAGGATATGTATACTAGAGCTATTACTTGTGTCCAAACACAAGGAGGATTGATAGAATATTTTCCTATTTTAGTTGGATTACATCAAGGATCAGCTTTAAGCCTTTATCTTTTTTACTTTAGTTATGGATGTTCTTATTAGGCATTTACAGAAAGATGTACCTTGGTGTATGCTTTTTATTGATGACATTCTTCCTGTTGATAAGACTAGAGAAGGAGTCCAAGAGAAACTTGAATTATGGAGGTCAACTTTAGAGTCTAAAGGTTTTAGTTTAAGTAGATCTAAACCGAATATATGAAGTGTAATTTTAGTAGAAGTTCTAGTGGTAGTGTTGTGACATTAGAACAAGTCATTAATAAGAGTGAGTGAGATATTTAGGCTCTATTGTTCAAAATGATGGTGAAATAGATGGAGATGTTATTAGTAGAATTCAAGCTGGATGGTTGAAGTGGAGGAATGCATCCGCCTATTGTGATAGAAAAGTTCCACTTAAACTTAAGAAAAATTTTATAAGATGGTGGTAAGACGCAATGACTTATGGTGCGTAATGTTGGCCAATAAAAGAGAAGCATAAGACTAAGTTCTGACAGATGAGGATGCTTAGGTGGATGAGTGGCTTTACTCTTAGAGATAAAATGCAAAATGAGTATGTTCGGAAAAAGTTGGAGTAGCTCCAATGGCAGATAAGATTAGAGAGAGTCACTTTAGATGGTTTGGCCACATAAAGCGTCGGTCGTCCGATGACCTAGTTAGTAGAGTAGATGCATTAGATTTGTCTTATGTTAAGAAAGGTAGAGATAGACCTAAAAAGACTTGGTTAAGATGTATAAAAAATGACCTTAGTATACTTGAATTAAATGAGAACTTGACACATAATAGGACACAATGGAGATGAAGGATTCATGTAGCCGACCCCACTTAGTGGGATTAAGGCTTGTTGTTGTTGTTCTGCATTACCTAAATTCAATTATTTTGCCTATTGCTTGACACTCACATATCCTACATTGTTTGAATTCTTCTTTGTGGTATTGTGAACAAACAAAAATATTCAAGTAACATTTTGCACATCTAAAAAACTTGAGATATGGGCTTGTCCAGAGAAACCATATATAAAATACTAAAAAATTGAGATGCAAAAATTTTGGAGGTTCATAGTTTGATGGCATCCTAATGCTTGCTCATTTAGGGGGTTCTTCCAAGTGCTCCTATGGTGACTACATAGTCCACAATGATTGAATTTATGGATGTTTTTTGTTTTCTTTGAACTTTCTAGGAAATTTTTAATACGTCCCATCTTTGGCCTATCTCGAAGATGCAAGCAGTTTGGCAACTTAATTTACAAACCATCATTAACAACATTCCATTATTCCTTCCTTAGATGAGTTGCAATTGCTCCATCATAGGCCATCCTGTATATGTAAAGAATAAAAAGTTAGAAATACTAAAAAAGAGTAGTGAGTAAATTAAAATCATAACACAACCTATTGACATGGTTAGTGTTTGCCTATGTAAGTGTACCACAAAGTGTGTTGTTTTATTCCAATGAAAGCAACTACATGTATACAAGAAAATCTAGTTATTTGCTAAAAGCCATAAGTGCATTCCATGCTCACTATATTCTCTTTGTCAATCATTGGTACCTTCAAGCTCTTTCTTTGTTATTGTTGACTTTCTATAAGAAAATTATCTCTTTTGTTGTAATCTCTCTAAAATATTCCTCGATTTGAGGCACTAAGTGTCATTTCCATGTAATGAAAGTCACATTTTTCTGAACACGTTACTCCATGAGAAATCCCTAATCATGTTGATCAAATCAATAATAGGTTTAACTCTTGCTTCTTCTATCTAGAAATTAAATGATTTTGACATATTAGTCATGTCACATTGAGTTTTAACTGTGGGTGAGAAATTAGTCTTTAACCACTTAAATGGCAATGATAGCAAGTAAGAGTGCACTTTTGGGCTTATATTAAATATCTTATTCACTTTAACATTAAATTCATGTTTATTGTATGTATTAGTTGTCGTCCATACCATGTATTGGAAATTATGGCCATCATCATAGCAAAAAGGTTTCTTCATATTCTTCCATAAATGTTGCATGCATACCCTATGCTTAGCATTGAAAAATATATTTTTTATAGTTTCACCTAGACCTATCTCCGTTCTGAAATTAAAAAATTTCCTATATCATAGCTAATGGTTTCTTGCAAAAATTTCATAAATCATTCCTAGGTTTTCTTGGATTTAATTTTAGCCACCTTGAATGCCATAGTGAAAAGCTCATTATTCCCATCTAAATAGTTTGTTGAGTGCAGTGCTCCAAATAATTTGATTTTGGATGGAAAATTTCAACTTCAATTAGAAACATACACCCACCAAGGAAACCATCAGTACAAACCTTAAAGCTTACATAGAACCTTTTAAGGGAATACTCATGACTATCAAATGTGCATGCTATGTGTGCACCCAAATTTCTGGAGATGAGTTCTAATCTTAGTGTGAGAACCCAACTATAATCCAAAGATGACATCTCTCAATTGTTCTTTTGATTGTCATTACTTCATGTATGATAAAGATAATTCATAATTGGTTTCAAAATTATTACTAATATGCTTTGGAGTGGTGTCCAAGTTCATCTTTACAATATCTTTTATCTGATAAGCTACCAAAGAAGTCATAGCCTACTTGTTCCTAGTTCAATTAACATCTAGGCACATATGTGTTGCTTCTAATTTTCTAATTTTAAAAGGATGTCCTTCTAAACATAGTGATGCATGTCCTCTCCATAGGAAGCCTCTAAATGTGCAAGTTCTTATTACTCAGTTTTATCACTAGCTCTTATCATCATAGAAAATTTGCTTAAAATGACATTATTATGGAGAGCTTGTTTGAAACAAATGGATGTTGACCTACATATATATTTCATAAGCCAAACCATGCATATGTAGTGAAGTTGATTTATATTAGACATGATGTTGCACTAAATTGAAGTTGAATTTCCTTGGTCATGGCTGAAATTGATTGAAATGTCCTCCATTCACAAAATAAATTGCATCAACGCATCCAAAATGTCAAAATTGATTTAAATTTACTTGTTGAATCATTTAATGATTGCTTGATGGAGGAAAATAAAGCATAAATATAGTTTCTTGTATATTAGAGTCGATAAGCTCCTTTCATGAAAAGATTGTGCCAATGTCGCCAAAATTTTGAAATCTATCAAATAAGACCTTCTGCAATCGATTTAGTTAAGTGTAGTGGAAATGGCAAGTTGCAAAATGCAGTGATGCATGAATTAAGCCCAAATTTACCTTAATTGACCTTGGTGTTATACAAATGACTTCTGATCACGAAACATACTACATCATTTTATTCAAAATATTGAATTTTTCTAGAAATGACACATATATTGTATGGGAATATTTTTGATGAAATCCACACAAGTTTTGATGTGATGTTTGGAAAATTAGGCCATATGAAAGGGAAAAATCAAATATTTAATTAAATATAGCTAAATATTATTTAAATAATCATATTATATTAGAATTAAATCTAAATTTAGGCATACATAACAAGGCATCAATTCAGTGCAATATTTTTTAAAATTGGGCCCTTAATCACATTCCAAATGCTTCTAATCCAATTATAATCTTGCCAATTTTATCTCTTATTTTGAAAATTAGTAACTTGTCCCCACCTTCTCTACTAATAGTATAAAATAAATGGCCCTAGAAAAGGAAATTAGAGTCTTCCCTCTTAGTTTAAAAATCACAAGAACATCCTAGCCTTAGTTCCCACATCTTATATTTGTACATTAACCTTCCCAATTTGTTCATCTCATTGACCTCATGAGAAGCCTTCCTCATCTATCCTTACCTCATGCAAATCACCGATTTCCTCACACACATGCTTCAAATCCCTATTCCTATTAATCCCCATTAGTACCCTCCTTTCCATGCATGATTTTCCTCCAAATCCCATGATCTCTCATCTCCACACCTCATGTTGTCAGAGAGCTAAGTCAAACCAACACAACTCTTCTTTCTTTCCCCACCTAACTAACACCCAACTCCCTTTTATCATCTCACGATCTCAACCATATTTCATAATCTCCTAGTACAAAATTTTGAACATGCCCTCCAATATCGTTCTATGCCCCACTCTTTTAATCCTACCTATCTATCCCTCTCTCCAAGCCAACTGCTTGGCTTGTTGACTTAGCTGAAATCATCCCCAAAACCAAACTCCCACATCTCTCGTAGCCACTATCTAGTTACTGTAAACTAAATCCAACCTACTTAACTAAACCTCCTATTCAATTGCTCCCATTTAGTTTTAGCACTCCTAAATCAGGTCATCAAAGTAAAGCCGAAGGAGAAGTGAGATCTCTTTTGAGTCTGAGAATCCATTATTATTATGCTTATTTTTTGCTATGATTTGAATTAAATCTTGATCAAATCTCACTTCTAAAC
Source organism: Cymbidium sinense (assembly GCA_021442155.1). Classification (NCBI taxonomy): domain Eukaryota; kingdom Viridiplantae; phylum Streptophyta; class Magnoliopsida; order Asparagales; family Orchidaceae; genus Cymbidium; species Cymbidium sinense. Next base: position 33,962,578 of record CM038229.1, read on the forward strand.
ATAAGCCTTGTCAATTCTAATCTCACTTTATACTATTTACAAATACAACAATATCTTACTAAATAATAAAAAATTTAAGTACTCGCATATGCGTTTCATGGCACGGTGAGAAAATCCTATAATTGCTCATATTTTAGTGCAAGTGAAATAACCCCATACATGATTTTCTTGGTATGGTGGAGAGAAGACCCTCAGATGCCAAAATAAGTTCTCATACACGTTTTACTTGGTATGATGAATAAATTTATATTTTTTATAAGTACAAAAGTACCCATACATATCTCTCATGGCAAGAAAAATATATATTTTGTGCAAGTATGTGTGGTGATTTTGTTTGGAGTCAAAGGGACACCACATATGGGATACTTATTGAAATAATAGAGCACAACATTTAAAGAATGATGCACTATCTTGAAATATAGAAACACCACCCTTCAGTGGACTCAATCATCTAATAAGGACTCCTAATATGTAGATGAGTCTAAGAGATTTATCCCTACTTTATATAAATCAAGTAAAGTAGGGTTTATTTTAAATCAGGTTTTTAAGTTCTCTATAGAGGCAAGTCTCCATAGTTAATTGCATCCTAGAAAATGGAGATTTTCTAAGAATACTTTTGATTAAAGTAGTCAATTGATGTCTTCAAAGATTTCAAAGTTTTAATATCAAAGAATTGGTAATTATTGGGAACCAAATGAGAAGACTCCAAATAAGAAGAGTTTTTAATGGATTTCAAAGAAGAATAAGTAGGAAGCACTCATGATATTAGGAAGCCTAATGGGTGCTTCAACTTATCATATAGTGATGCTTTATATTTTTGAAGGCAATAATTATATTTATTTGAGTTGACATTTTATTAGAATGTTATAACTTAGATTTCAACAATACATGATTATGGAAATGCTTAAGAGGTGAGGGCTTATGCTTGTAACAAAAGAGAAAAAAGAAACATTTGAACTCATATTTAGAGTGCTCTAGAATAAGTTGAGAGCTTGACCTAATTATACTCATGGAAGTGGGATATATTAGTTCACTTTCACCAAGGAGAGTGAACTAATCCTAACTCTTCTGGACTTACAACTGCCTAGAATGGCTTCCAGCTAACACCTCCTACAATTCAAAATCATGTGGGCCAATCTTATGTAAATGCATGATAGCTTTGCTATTTTTATTAGGAAAGAATCTAGAGTCTTAAACTCACTCCCTAAGAGTCAGATCATAATTGGTATGAAAACTATACTTACACTAATGCAATAAAATTTACAAGTTTTATTTCATTTTGACTCATTAATTTAAACTCAAGCTTTGAAAAGCTTTTGTCTACATGCATGATGAAATTTAATTATGAGCTAAATTTGCATGAAGGGGTGTTCTCCACTATAATGGACTACTCCCATAGGTCAAGCCTTATCCCTTATTATGTAAGAGTGGAGATCCCTTATTTGCAAGAAAGAGACTAATATGCATGCATGACATTAGAACATACAACCATACAGCTAAGAGGTTACTAAATATTTTATTTTTCTTAGTTAAAATTGTAGCATTTAAAGTGAGGTTATGAGTTGTTAAATTTAATTAAAATTATTCTGTTGAAGTAAAAAAATTAAGTTTTCTAAAGAGCCTATCGCATCCAAGATATACAATAAATATTCAAACTTTAAGAAACCTATGAAAACCATGTCATTTCTATTGCACAATCAATTTAAACACAATAATCAAATAGTAATTAATTAAAATAATAAAATGTTGTTATTGTTGGGTATCATTGTACACCCAAAAAAAGAAAAAAAAGGGTAGTCAAGCTCTACCCTTACACATCACAAATGAAAATAAAGCTATGAGGGTCTTAATTTATTCATTTTCATCTTCACTTTTAGATTTGAGCACTCTAGGTATCATGGGTCACCCAGGTCCAAACCTTCTAGACACTACTCATCCTAAATCTTATAGCACTAATCATAATCCTATAGCAAAAATTACATTTATATAAATATGTAAATCTACTACACCTGCAAAATAGAAGTTAGCATAAAACACATTCGCACTAAGTAGTTATATTTTATACATTTAGCACCCTACCTTGGGTCACCAAGCCCATATATCTTAATGGATTATACTTAAGGACTTAAGCAACACCTGGATGCAAAAAATCATTCATATTTTTATTATCACAACAATCTCTTAAGCACAATCCCCTGTAAAAAAATATCATTACTTTAATATAGCCCTAACATCTTGAATACACACAATCAATCTTAACATCTAGTATAAAACATCACATTACAAAAATATAGCATCATCACAACAAGCATCGACCTAACTTAAGACTAGGATTTATGACTTAGTATTCTAATGTGTTTGCTAGGCTTAGTGTACTTTGTCATAATTAGGCTTTAATGTTTAGAGTTATATAATGATGAATGTTTAAGTATTTTATTAAGGATGGACATACTTTACATGATTAATATTTTGAGGTGAATTTTAGGTTTAAACATTTCATTTCATTTGGGTTTTCTTTTTGATTTAGAGTTTTTAAAAGAGAAATAAGTATTGAGGTTCACCTTAATCCCTAACCTTAGGTTAAATTTAAGAGATGAATTTTATGATTTAATCACCTTGATGAAGTGTTACATATTTTCTTATTGAGCTATATGTTTGGATTTGACTTAAGAGATTTTATCTAAACATGAAAGACATCTTAAGATTAATAAATTTAAACTATGGATAATCTAAAAACATTTTATTAACTTCACTTCATCATTCTTTAATATCCATTTAATTAATTGGTATATTTTATTGAATAATTAGATTTAATAGATATGTATATATCATTTGAATACTTCACACTTAATGCATGAATAATTTAATACATTTTTTATTTGTTAATATTTAATATAGGATATAGTCATATGATGCATGAATTTTGTAGAAAAGATGATTTAATTTTTATGCACATATACATATGTATTAGTATACTGAATTTATAAAAATATATGACATTGTTGAGCTAGGGAAGTGACGTAATCAGACTATATATTTATTAATTCATACATGTATGCATACACATATGAACATAAGGATGAAATTATGAAAGTTTTAAGATGCTTTAAATGTATAGGTAAAAATAGCTCATCCTTAATGTGTAATTCACTATAAATTTCAAGGTATGTACCTTTATTAAACCAGAAAAGTAGTGTAATCAAAGACACCATTAGGACTACTTAAAGTCTTGTGCTAGATTTATAGATTATGTATGTTTCAATGTTGTACTTCATACACATATGATTTAAACTTAAATTTTGATTATTCATATTGATTTACATTTAGATTAATAGATATCTTTAATTAGTTAGGAAAATAATTTAAGATTTATTAGTGATAATACCACACTATTTAATTCGAAGGCATACAATTAAATGGAACTTTTTTTTTTGAAATATAAATGCATGAAATATATAGAATACAAATTTATAAATGATTGAAGTAAAGCACTTAAACATCATCAAATAACCCATTTATAGCTATTAAATGTTAAAGATATTCACAATAAGATTAACACCCTTAAGCCTAAGCAAATTCATTAAGGATTTAATTTTGTAATTTAAATCATGTAATTCAAATGAGGAGAGGAACTTATTAAAATTATCGCTTGACCCATCTTTATTCATTAGATGATTTAAAAGTGGTTAAAATTTATTTTTAATGAATTAATTAAAATTAATTTAATATTTAATCAATTAAGCCCTAAAGAGCCTATGAATTTAATTAAGACATAAGTATAAACCCAAAAATTATGAAAAATTATTGGAATGCATAAACATGAAATAAACATGCACTAAAAAATTCTATTACAATTGAGCTTATAGTTAAGAGCTAATTAAACAAATGGGGAAACCCAAAATCATCAATCACACTCAAAATACTCCAAACCAATCATTTTAGTTTTATTAAAAATCTCTCTATTAACTGAATAAAAAGAGGGCTTAGTTAATAATTTTAATGATCTACACTAATTATTATTATTTTCTGAGCTCTAGGTTAATTAATAATTTAATTAATTAAATAAAAGCCCTTTTGGGGTGATTTCAAGAAATAATTAGACCCAAGGGTTCTAAGTAATTTCACAGGTCACTCTTACTATTTTAAAACTTAATTAGGTTACCATAATTATTTTCATAATTTTCTTGGTTTTACATAATTATTAAATGGACATAATGATTACTTTTAGTTTGTAAATTTGAATTTCCTAAATTACTTGGTAAATTACCTTTAAAAATATTATGGGAGGTAGAGGTCATCATAAGGAACAATCATGCCAAATTTTAAGTCAATTAGCCAAGTAATTAAGGCTTAATTAAGCTAATTAATTAAAATTTTAGATCTTAATTAATCACTGTTCACTTAATAAAAATTAGGTCTTTTATTTTTCCTATATTCCCCTCTATCTAAGCATTCCAAAATGAGTTTATTTGTATTTATTTTCAGATTTTTTCTATAATTACTTATGATTTTAAGAAGTTATGGCTAATTAAAACTCATTTTAAATCCTAATTAATTTATTTACGCAGTCGATGCTGATGTAGTAACACTTTTCATATGGCATAAATATTTAAAACGCTCCGCATAGCTAACTCATAATCAAATATGGTTTCTCCTAAGCTCAATCGTGGATTATGGAGATTAATTTCAGTGATTAAATTGAGATTTCTAGTGCATTTAATCATGATTGTCCATTCAATGATATTATATATTTCATATATATATATATATATATATATATATATATATATATATATATATATATATAATATATATATTTGAATAATAATATATATACGCTATGCTACTCCTTCTAAGTTTAAAGATCCCAAAAAACACTGACCACTCCCACCAATAGCTATCCCCCTTAGCAATAACCCAAAAGAAGAGTGAGAGAAATTGATAGGAGAGTGGGAATGGTTGAGGACCAACTCCTATAAGAAGGGAATGGCTCTTCTTCTTCTTCTTCCATTTTTTCTGTCCACACTCTTCCCTCTCTTCTATTGCAAGTTCCTCTCTGCTGCACGATTTCCTCTTTGCGTAAGGTAAGATTCAAGGTAAAACTTTGAATGAAAAGTCTCTTTTATCTGATTCCTCGCTCTACAAGAAAATCTTGAAGAATTTCACCATCAATCTTGAATCCGATGAGAAATAAAGATCCTCCCTCCATCAATCTTAGATCTAAAGCAAGGGAGAAGAACACGGTCACATTAAATATAAAATTTTAAGCATTACCAAGATGAAAAGCTGCTGAAATCAAGATTAAATTAGAACTTTTAACTCACTGAAATAAAATTTAAAAGTCCAAGACCTCCGTAGTCGAACTTAATTTTGGAGTGAGATGAAAAAACCCTCCCTCCATCGATCTTGGATCCAGGACAAGGAAAAAGAGTGTATTTTATTAAGTTGTTATGTTGGAACATTTTCTAAAAATTGTAAATCACATAGAAAAATTGCCTTAAAACAAAGTCTTCTAACTCGTATCATGCAAAGCTCTTGGGATTTTGAACCTTGGCACTCCACTTCGCAGTGCTATTGAATGGTGCAAAGGCGCCATGACAAGTGCCATGGTGTTGAATCTTAGCGCCACAACATCGCCTTCTCAAGTTATAGAATCAAAATATCTACCTGTAGCATCACAACACTATCTTTAAATCACTAAGGCACTATGTCAAATTAGCAGCATTTAAACATTGCCTCATATGATTTTTTAAGCCTAAGTCCTATCATGTAGCATCGCGATGCTATAATCTTGGTGCTACAGCGTGGCCTTCTCAGGTTATAAAAGCAAGAATGTCTATCCCCAGTGTCGCAGTGCTATCCACACAGCGTCGAGACATTGACTCCACTAATTTTAAGCCTAAGTTCCACCATAACATGTTTTGACACTATCTTTGTAGTGTTGAGGCACTAATATTCCAGCGTTGAGTCATAGATATCTCAAAATCAATCATAGGTTAAAATTAATATTCAATTGAATTTTAGCTTGAAATTTGGAGCAGCCAAATAATAAGTGTAATGACAAAATATATAAAAATAATTTATTACAAAATAAAATTTATTACAAGAATCTTATAAATAAAATAAATAAAAAAGAAAGAAGAAAATACATATAAAAAAGGGGGAACTAGCCCAAAAATCATAGTCATCCTCCTCCTCTTCTTCTTCTTTTGGTTTTGGTAGGGTGCTAACATATGGGTGATAATGAGGCACTACAGGAAAAATAACTCTACTCGGGTTAGCATTAAAGTTATAATGTTTAAACATTTAAATGAGTGTTGCGCTGAACTCGTTCATATAAGAAAATTACTGTTGCTATTGACCCATATGATAATCAAATTTCTTCTCCAGTTCTTCCTACCACCGATTGCTGATTACTTTTGCTTACCCTTTTCCTTAATTCTAAAACTTCTCCTCCAATATCTTGGAGTTGCTCAGTTAACATGTTAGAGGATTTGGATCTAGACTGAGGAGCATGCAAGCTTTCTCCTACTTCCATTTTTTATCCAAACCCTTCAGTCGTTCTTTTAGTCATGGGAGCCCTTTATGTAAGGACTTATTCATCTGGGTCCCTTGATGCACTAGTCAACACATATAACATAAATGAGAGAAGAATGACCAAACCCTACAGTATTACTACCCTTAAGCATATTACAAATTGAATTATAAATGATCCTTTCTACATATATAGTAAAGCCAATTTGAATCATAAAATTCAAAACTGTCATATCCCTAGTTACCTCACTCATATTACTAGTGGCATAAACTTAGCAAAAATAAAATAATGTCAAGCTTTAGCCTCGGTAGTCATGCAGGCAGCAAAAAAATTGATATTCTTTTCTTCCCATCATTTTCACAAACATTTGTGCAAAATTTTATTTGGAACACCACATAGATCTTTGGTTTCTTATTTAGGTAATCAAATGCATTATTAAAAAATAAATATTATCTAGAAAGATAAATATATAACCATATAATGGATTCAATTACTAAAGAAAGACTCTTAAGGCTGACGGGTCTTCGATGTACTAGAGATTTTTCTCCTGAACTACATGAAGAAGAAGAACAGAGTTTATTTTAGTGCAAGGTTCATAGTTTCTTATAAGGCCAAGCCCTTATAATTAATTACATCTTATGATTGAATGATCTCTTCTTAAGAATACTCTCGATTAAAGAAATAAATTTTTATTTTTATAAATTTTAAAGCTTATCTTAAAAGGAAGATGATTTAGAGATTTAAAAGGGAGTGCTCTAAGATGGAAGAGTTCTTTTTGGAGGCCAATTAGGATTAAGTAGAAAATTCTTTAGATACTAGGATGTCTATTAAGCATTTCAACTAACCATTGGGCTTTATAATTTTGAGTTCAAAATTATTAACATTTAAATTGAAATTTTATTAAAAATCTATGATTTAGATTCTAGCAGAACAAGACTATAAAAATGCCTAGAAGTTGAAGACTTACTCCAAAAGGATGCTTTAGAGCTTAAGTCTACAAATGTTCTTGACATAAGTCGGAAGCTCGACCGAATGAAAAATTTTTGGGAATTTTTTATTCTTTTGCTGCTAGAAAAAAAATGAACATATCCCTAACTCTTCTGGACTTATAATCCACCTGAAAAGATTGATAGCTAACACCACCTAAGTAATTTTGAAAATCATGAATCTAATCTCATGTATGCAAGATGGCTAGGCTATTGCATTTAAGAATGAAGTTAAGAGCTAACTCACTCCCTAACCCTAAGATAATATTTGGCATGTCAAGTACCTAAGTAATGCAACAAATTTCTTCTTTTATGTATTGACTCATAATTCATTTTAAGGTCTTGGGTATGCAATTCATGTTTACAATGATATGTAGTTAAAAATAATCGTGGGCCAAATCAAAAGAGAATGCACACTTCCCCCAAAAAGGGTTGTCATCCTTACAGGTCAGATTCCCTCGTATGTGCTATGAGTGAAACACCCAATTTAAGAAGAACAAATAATATGCTATCATGTTTCACAAAAAATAATTATTTGTAGTTGCTTTTAAGATGTACTAAGGCTTTTAATTAATGTGATATTTTAAATTTTTTTATATATTTAAGTTGTTTAAGTTTAATGAGATAGAAATTTAATTTTTTCTAGGAGCCTAATGTTCTAGACATTTCATCACAGAAACACACCACCAAAAGAAACCTAGATAAGCAGACAATTTTTATTATGCACCCAAAATAAATCAAGCCAAATTAATTAATATAACAGACCAATGTGGTCGGGTACCACTATACACCTCGAAAGAGAAAATGGGCACCCGAGGTCTACCATTATACAACCCATCCTAGAACTAAAAGTTTGATCTATGAGGGTTTTCTTCCAGGATCATTACTTTCTTCACATACCTCAACAGGCTTCATAGGGGACCACTAACTAGTAAAGTTTACTCCTACTATTTTTAGTTCTCATAGATCATAACCTAGTTATAAGCTTAAATTACATTTTAAAATTTAAAAATAAATTTTTAGTCCTTACAAAACAAATGTCAGAAAATACACACAGCGCACTAACAATTTATATTTCAAATATATGAGCTTAACATTAGTTTCTTATCAAGTCCATCTGTTCTATTGAACTATGCTTATGGACTTAAGCATACCTACAAGAAAATTTATATTTTTTTATTACAATGGTCCTTTTAAACATAACCCCCTATAGAAAATAATGTCAGCCTAAAAAGAACGTTCTATCATCCAAATTAGTAGGCAAACATTCTTAGTCATCCAGTCTAAAATATTTCATCACAAAATAAAATATATATTTCACATCACAAAACATCATCGACCTAACCTAAGTCTAAATAGGTGACCTAACAATTTAGTGTGTGAGAAAATGAGCTTGTGTGGAATGACTTTACTAAGCCTTTTAGGTTCAAAGTTTGGTTTAATTTGATTTAAAATTTGATCTTTCACTTTTCATACTTTTGCTTCATAGGTACATGTTATTGTTAAACTAGAAGTTCGAGATGTCAAGACCTCCTTCAGACCAGTATTCCTATGACCTCGTGTGTCCAAAATTTATACATATGATGAAAATTTTATTTACATTTATTTGATTTCTTTTATTTTTATTCTTAGAATTTATTCAATTTTCTATTGGGTGGTTTCAATTTAAGTATTTTTTAATTAATTTTAATTTTATTTCATTTGTAGCTTTACTTTTGTGTTAAAGTTGAAGTTTAGGTTTTAAAGAATGAAGGATAAAATAAATTCAGCTTCAGCCAGAACCCATTCTATTCAATCATCCTAAATTCTAATATAATGAAATTTTATTCATTTTAAAGATCAAACTAAAATACTAAGTATCTTAATTAGCCTCTCTTGATTGATTTAAATGGTTTGTTATCAAAGCTAAACATATGTAAAACCTTCTTCTTTTGATTTTTTGGATTGCTTGTACTTTACAGTGATCAATGAAAATTTTGCTTTTCTTTACAAATGAAAGCTTTGTTTTAATTTGGGCTTGATGTGATTATTTTTTCTTTTAAGTTTAAAGTCTATGCAATCTAATCTTATTAAGATTTTGAAGACTTCATTCTTTTTGTTTCTTTTATCTTGATTAATGTTTCTTTAATTTGATTTATTAAAATTTAAAATGTTTCTTTAATCTTAATTAAAAGTTCATGTCATCATGATTAAATAATTAAGTTTGATTTGATTTTTATTTTAGTTAGTTTACTTTCCAGTGCTTTAATTCATGTTATTATATTTTCTTACAAAACTTAGCTTTATGTTTGATTTTATGTTTCTTTTGATTTATTTTGATTAAATGTTCATTTAATCTTATGGGTTTAAATTATTTTATTTATTTGATCGAATTAATTTCACTCATTAATTTTATTAATATTAATTATTTGTTAATTTAAATGAGTTAACTTAGATAATTCAAATTTATTTTTAATTCAAATTTGGTTTAGAAGTTATGATTTTATCATTTATATGATTTATTATACCTTAATTTTGTAACGTAATATGACTTATTAATTTATGTATTTATACTTCATCATTTGGATTAAGTTTAATAAAATATTATATGTTAAAGTTTCATTATTTAGTTTAATTCCCTTATAGTAAGATTTTGTTTATCAATCATAACTTAGGAAACTTAGGCTACATTGGGCACCAATCCTAATCTAGGCCACTTTAACTTTTAGGTTGTTTAATCACTTTTTATTTACATTTAAAACTATCAATATTTCTTATCAATAAAATGGACTTAAAGTAGTTTTATTATCAATGATTTTTTTTATTAGGGTACAAAGTTCAGAAGTTAATTAACTTTGATTTTGATTAATCAGTTTATTTATTATAGATTTAACAAATGAGATTACTGAATTTTATATTCTTAATTATTTTATTAATCTTTAAATGTATAATTAATTAAATTCTTTAACTTCATAGGGTTAAGAAATTTTTCTTAAGTTTCATGATGTTAATGAAAAATGTTTTAAATTGGTTTTATAAATTTTTATAATTTTGTAATTTTTTTATTTATAATTTCATTTAAATTGACCTAAGGATTGAAAATTCAACAACTTCTAATCTAGAGGTAATTTTCCCTTGAAAGTTTTATAACAAGTGTGGTTCCTTGCCAATTTTGTTTCATAAAGTTTCACCTTAATAAGATATATGATTTAGGACTAATTAGGATTTTAATAATTTCATTAAAACTTAAATTAAGCTTAAATTAGAAGAAATTAATTGGAGGTTTTAATTTTCTTAAATTCTTTTCTGGAAAATAAATCCATAGATGGTTTAGTTAGTTTTTTTTAGAATTTTGGTTAATTTATTATTATTTTTTGAAATTTAGATCAATTAATTGAATTAATTAATATAATTAATCCCTAATTAAGGTCATTTTGGGAATTATGAGATTTTAGTAAGTTTTAATGATGTTTTAAGATTCACTAGTATTCAATATGATGATTTAGGCTAATTTCATATCTTTTATATTTTTCTTAAGTTAATATTAATTTATTTCATTAAATAAAGGCCTTATGGCTTGAAAATTTAATATTTATGGATTTACTATCCAATAAATTATGAGAAATTTATCTAAGGTGTTTTTAACCTTTAATTTCAATTCCCTAAAAGTTTCAAGTTGATTAGATTAATGGTTTGAGTTTCATTTGAGTTTGATTATTTTTAATTAAACTCAAATTAATTAAAAATGCCCAATAAAATTTAGCATTTTTGGGCTTAATAGATTCTCCTTACTAATATGAATCTATAGATCCATTATTTATATTTTTTTTTTGGTTAAATATTTTATTTTCTATGATTTTTTAAAGTTATTTCAAATTTTTATAATTTTTAAATATAGAAAATCAAAAAAATTGTTTTAAAATAATCGTCACCCCGTGGCACTGTTTGCCACATGGCGAGATGCTGGTTGGACCTGCTAGATCCATGTAGATCCATCTCAAAATATGATGGGGACGTGGATTCATTTACAATCATCTAATCAATGATTGGACGGTCATGATTTAATTTGTCATTCCTTAAGAGATTTAAATCAAATCATGTGACTAGATCAAAGCTGTTCGTTCTAAATAAAAGGAACAAAAGTGCATATTTTATCCTAGTTCTCACTACCATGAACCACAAACCGTCTGCATTTCAAGGCCAAAATCCAATAATTTAGGCAGAATTTTAATGTGTTTTTTATTATAAAATGGTCAGACTCCATTTCAAACTCATCTATATGATTAGATCTCACTTGAGATTAAATCTCTTTCACAAAGGATCAAACCAAATTTAAAAGGAGGTTGGATTCGAGAAATGCCTCACCGACGTCAATCCTCGAAGGTGGGAATATTTTGAATTGCTTTGTGAGGATGTGGCTAGCCTCTCGGTGCAACAAATTGGATTGTTCCCTCACCAGTTGCTCTATAGGCCAAGCTCCTCCTATTCGCCAACAACTTTAATTGAAATTTAGCTTATCGGGGAATGGGGATCAGGGAAATGGTGGATTCTTCTTTGTTTCACTTGATGAAGGTGTATAAGTGTTCAAATTAGCTTGAGGAAACTTCTCTAGCCTTTTTCCATGAATGGCCAAGAGTTATATTGGGAGGAGTTTTATTTTGACTTTACTATGGTGATTTCCACCCTTGGAGGCTAGCTCTAAGGGTGGTCAATTGATTGGGAGCATTCCAAATCAGTGAGGATGAGGAGTCGGGGAGGAATGGAGGGAGTGTTTTGGATTAGAAAGAGTTTGTCTTCATGTACCACATCAGTCTCCCATGGCATGTTCCTCTTCTTTTTGGATTGACTTGAGGGCTTTAAATTCTTTCAAATTTGTCTACAAACCCTTTTAGACTCATCCTAGAATGAGTTTAGGTGAGTTGCAATGTGATTAGTGTAGGTTTAATCTCACATTCTCACATTTAGTCCATTTGAGTTTAACTTGACTTGAATTAAGCTAAGTGTGATCAATATTTATTATTCATTGATTTAAATTAGTAATCAATTGTTCAAATCATATTTAAGATGATTCATGAGTCAAACAAACTCATTTTAATTAGGTTTAGGAACATAGACCTTAGGTTAGTTCACTTAAGCATTTGCTCTCTTTGGTTTAGCTTAGTTTAATATATCTGATTGATTCGACTAGGTTTATTCTTTAATTATGTTTATTCAAGCATTTAAGATGATTTCAATTAATTCATTTCATTTCATTTGAAGTAAATTTTGAATTTGAACCCACTTTAACCCAAATTGGGCTTAATGGGTTAACATGGGTTTAATTGGGTCAAATGATCAAATTGATAAAATTAAACCCTATACATGGTTAAATTATATTTAATGATAATTTCCAAATAATTTTGGATATTTAATTTGGGTTTATTTTAGTTTAATTTGAAATTATACCTATTTAGATTAAGTGATCTAATTAACCTAATTAACCTATTTAAGGCCTTATTATATTTAGATTTCTATAGATTTATGTTTAAAAAAGTTCATTTGATAATTTTGAGTCTTTGGAATAATTTAATTTTATTAAATTTTGGTGGGTTGACCTTTGACTTGGTGGGACCCACATAAGTCAACTCTATGTCAAATGGTTGACAAACTTTGACCTTAATTTAGATTTAGTTTTAAGACCATTTATATTTATGTAATGACTTTATGCTTTCATTTGATTTAATTTTAATTTGTTTTGAGCTTATTTGAATTTCTTTGGATTTAAGAGATTTTGAGTTTAGATAGGATAATTAGGCTGACCATCTTAATTACCTTAGTTTAGGTTCAGTTGGATTTGGATTTCAATTATAATGTGCTTGATTCAATCATTTGTTTATATTTGAGTTATGTTTGATTCAATCATTTGTTTAGATTTGAGTTTTCTTTGGATTCACCTAATTGTATTAGGTTAAGCTAAACCCTAAAAGGCTTCACTAGGTCACTAAGTATAGTGTCTTAAGTATTTGAATAGGAAATCCTTAATTTAAGATTAGGTATCCTAATCAATATGATTAAAATTAAATCTCATTGAAAATGGGATCAATAATTTACATTTCTAACCGTGAGAAAACTAATGATTTCATAAAAATCAAGATGATCATTATTAAAGAAAAGATATTGATCATATACAACATCTTAGAAATTACCATATGCATTAATAGTAGTACTATCAAAACTTATCAATTTCTCATGTACAAAAACTCTATTATTTTTTAGTGCTCTTTCGTGTTGGTGAAGAACTTCCACACTACAGGGATAATGATACACTATCGTAGCCAACTTCTCCCAATCTCGCTCATTGATGATTCTCTCTACGCTCCCACCTAAATTGTGAAAACTCCTCTCCGGAATGAGATGCTTATGGATGAGAGTGTGATGATATCTCTCCACTTCTACACTAACGAAGTGACTATTTTCAATTAAAGATACATTCTTATTACATTTCTAGAAGTACTTGACATAATTCAAAATGAAGAAAAGCTAAGAAGAGAAAGATGATAAGAACTTCCTAAAGAACCAAGGGTTTAGAAGAAAAATTGCAACTTAGGGGTCCTATTTATAAATTAGACCTACATTGCTCTATAGTGCCGAGACGTTGGCTCTCGAGTTTTAAGATTTAAGACTAGTGATGCACGGCTATATGCGCATCCTCACTCTATCAAGATGGTTCTTAGGTCAAAAGAACACTTATTAACATTTATTATCATTAATTTCATAATAGATCAGATTTGAAAAGAAAGTTAGTCATTGATGGAGCATCAAGATGCATTGGCACAACACCATAATGTTGGTCAAAAGTTCTATCCTTTTCTATTAAATGCACCTACCAGTCTATCAGCCTTTGAAAAACTTTTTTACTAGCATCGCATCACCACTTTGACAGAGCCTTAGCACTGGTCAAACACTCAACCTATTTTATGTGACTCTTTATGGTGCCTCGGTGCGTGGAATTAAATTTACAGTGTCAAAATGCTATCCACTTTGATTTTTTAGTTTCTATTCAAAGGCACCATAGTGCTGGCTCACCGACACTGAGACACCTTTCATTAGGCGTCGAAGCATCTAGCTTTAGGTTTTGAAGCACTATTGACCTCACTTTTGGAGTGAAATCTTAACCTCCTCTCCTTATACTTAAGACTCTTCTAGACACTAAGAACTCCTTAGTCATAAGAAATTTCTAGTGATTAGGTGAACACTTAATCTAAGCTTAGAGACTTAGAAGTGTTAATCATAAAATTAGGCTAACTTAGGGCTTAAAAAAATTACCTATCATATAGCCTAAACCCAATCTAGATACACTTTCTCAAATCAAACCCAGATTCAATTTTCAAACCAAATCTCAAATTCAAATTCAAATTCTAAAACTAATTTCAAATTTGACTCCAAATGATTGAAACCCAAAATCAAATTCAAATCCTAAGACCCTTCCTAAGCTATATGAACCACATTCATAAGCGTAGCCAAAACTCCCTTTAGATCAAATCAAACTCAATTAATTTCGTTATAGATCAATTATTTTTTTCATTTATATTCACAAATATAAATGGAATCCAAATTCAAATGGCCAAAATTATATCCAAGATCAAATCCAAACCCAATCTAAGCCCTTTAAGCCAAATCTTTGGACTTAGCCAAATTCTTTCCAGATTAAGTCAAAACCAATGAATATTTTTTTAATCAATCATTCATTCAATTATCTATCCAAATATAAATGAAACCTACAATCATCAAATAAAATTGAAGCCAACCCAAGTCAAACTCAACCTAGCCCTTTTGACTTGAAAATTTCAAATGAGGCAAAATCCCTTAAACTCCAAATTGATTGCATTGTTAAATTTATATTTCAATCTAGGCTCATATATAAGTTCAACTAAATTCAAATCAAACCAAAATCAAACCAATTGACCCAATTAGGTCCACTTAACCTAAAGTGACCTAAAGGACCCATTTGAGCTAACTTCCAATCCAACCCAAATTAGATTGAACCAAGCTCACCAAAATCTTCCACCATGATTGTTGATCACCCTAGAATGATCAATTGCAATCAATTGGTCAAACCAAGTCAAGTTAGTCATTTGACCAAGTCAACCCTTAGCCCAAATGAACCAAAACTCATCCTACACCAAATTGATTAAAACCAATATTTGAATCAACCCAAAATCAATATTTAAATATGACTTAACCACTAATTAAGCCAAACCAAGCCCAACTGGCCATTTGATCAAAGTTGACCCAAATTGGCCTAAAGAACTAAATTGGGTCAAATCATGATCTAACCCAAATTGATTACAAACAATGGCTCAAGTTCATTCCAAATTGATTATTGAACTTGACCAAAGCTATAATTGAGCCTAATTTGACCAATTGGTCAACTTGACCCAACTTAGCCCAAATTAGCCTAAAGGGTAAATTTGGCCTAAATCCAAATTAAATCTAAATTAATTCAAACCAAAGACCACATTCATCTTCAATTAGCCAATTGAATATGAATCAACCCATAACCCAAGCTAATTTAGCCAATTTTGATCAAATTGATCAACTTGGCCCAATATGTCCCAAATTGAGCCAAATCTCTTGAAACCAAGCCATGACCCATTGAGGACTAATCAAATCTGACCCAAACCCATTTGGGATTAGCCCAAAATCAACTCAACCCATTTAAATCTCTCATGCATCCTCCCCCACATAGGATTCCACCCAACCTCATTTAATTCTCCCCCATCACATGCACTTAACTCCTCCCAAATATTAACATTGAATAGAGTTAATCATATGATAGCAAGAGAGGACTTTGGAGCAAAAATCCAAAGTCCTCAATCAATCCATCATCCATCCCAACCACCCCAAGCAAGATGATAATACTTTGGAGCCAAAAAATTCAAAAAAAGGTGGATTTTTGGCCATTATAAAAGGAGGGTGAAATGAGGCTTTATTCTTTTTCCTCCAATCTCTATTCAACCCCCAAGAGCTCTCCAAAGCAACTAAACACCACTTCCCCACCTCTCTTGAGCCAAAAATATCAAAATCAAGTGGATTTCGATGAGGAAATGGCAAGCATCAGAAAATACTTTATTTCGATGTGAAGATGAGGATCTAAGCTCAGTCCAAGGCTTCTTCCCTCACTCGACAGCGCACTCGAGTCATCATCGTGGCCAAAAATCATCCTCGGTGAGCTAACCTTCAAAAATCATAGTCGGCCTTAGGATCCCTCATTTTGTGATGATTTTTGAGCAATTTTTAGGAATCTACCTTAGATAATCCCATATTTTTACTTTAAATTATCCCAATTAGAAAATAGAATAATTTTTTTTTTTGGTGTGAATCAATGCAAAAATGAGTCAATTTGGACAAATTTTCACTTAGAAATTAACATTTTTCTAAAAAAATTCCATTTTTACTATTCATCATCGGCGGGATACAACCGCAGTCCAATCCCATGGTACATGGGATCGGACAGCTCGGATCGCATGTGGATCATACGATCAGCCTTGATCGCGATCGATCGGACCATCCGATGCATCGCCGCATCGACAACTCATTATGTCGATATCACGATCCTAGCCTCGGATCGCGACGATCGATCGTCTGTCGGATGGTCAGAGCGACGCGGTTGCTCTCGTGGGTTGGCCGTCTTCCGACCCATCAGCTAAGACTGAATCGTCGCATTAATGGCACGCAGCGCGACGCACCTTGTCCAATGTGTGGTGCCCGTGGCGTTACCATGTCTCGCATGGATTTTCTGATTTAAAAAATTAATTTAAATCACCTAAAATTTAAAAAATTCATAGAAAATAAAATTCTTAACCAAAAATTGCAAACAATATCTCGTTGGATTCATCTTTCCGAGAGGAATCTAACAAATTCAAAATCCCCAAATTTCACTCAATATTTTGAGCTTAATTTGAGTTTTGGTAATAAAATAAAATTTCATTAATTAAACAAAAAATATATGTCATATTAACTTAAAATTTTCAGAGATTAAAATTAAAGTTAAAACACACCTATCATAAAAATCTTAAGTGAAAAAGGCTTAAGGATTAGGAGAAATTAAATTTTTAATTTGTGATTGTCCATTTTAATAAAATAAATTAAAAAAAGTTCAAAAATTTACAAAAATCTTCAAAATAGCTTAAATCACTTCAATTGACATCTAGGACTCTTAAGAAAATAATGTAATTTTCTAAATTCTAATGAATCCCAAACGAACACTTAAGATTAAAGTTTAATCAATTAAGGACTTAATTAAAATATAATCTAAAAGTAATTTAAATATCAAAATTAAAATCAGAAATGAAATAACACTTAAACAATCATTAATCAAACCTCAAATCAGAAAAATATCATCCTCCTAAGGAATTAAATTAAATATGATTAAATCTATTTAAATCAATTAAACTCAATTAAATGATTAAATCTTAAATCAAACTTAAAATTCAACAAATCTAGGAAACTTTAACATGGATCAAAACTAGTACAACTAAACCTACACTAGGCATGGAGTCTTAATCATATGAAACTCCTTAATGAATATAAATAAACTGAAACTAATTAATCATTAAATAAACTAAAAATCAAATTGATTAACAAACCAATTCAACATAATCATTTGATATTAATCAAATTACACTAAATAAAGTTAAAGTAAACTTAATTAACAATGATTAAATCACATCCATTTGGAATAAGATAATTAATTATCCATTAATACATAAACCAAACAACTAAATCAAACATGAATGAAATCTAATGAACATAATAAATGAACAAAATCAAACCTAATTATGATTATGAATAATCAAGTTTAATTGAAATAAAAATAAATAATTAAATCACTTAATCTAGTCAAATGATAATAACAATAATCATTTAATCAAATCAAACTTATGTAAAATACTTAACTAAATCAAATCACTCATATGTTGGAAATTAAGTCATTAATTAAATAAATCTTTGATTAATCTAATGATCTAAAAAAGTTTAATTATCCTTAACCAAACATAATTAATTAAACATTTAATTAATACAAACTTAATGAATTAATCTATCATCTTAATGAACCAAATTAATTTTATAAATCACATTAAAATTAATTCAAATCAAATACTTAATTAATCTACTAATTAATTTAATCACACCTCTTAAATAAACTAATTAAGTCAATTAAATTAATCATATTAACCCTAAGCTTAATCAAACCTAAATGCAATTAAATACCAATCAAATCCTAAATTAAACATAAATCATTAAGTCATCAATTATATCATTAATCCAAATAAATATAAAACAAAATTAAATATTAAATAAATCCTCATTTAATTTAATAATTAAATCAAACATAATTTTTAATTAAACTAATTACCCTTAAGCTAATCCAATTGAATAAACACCTAATTAATGCAAACTAATGAATTAATCCATCATCTTAATGATCCAAATTAACTTTTTCAAATTCAAATCAAACACTTAATTAATCTACTAATTAATTTGATCACACATCTTAAATAAGCTAATTAAGTCAAACAAATTAATCATATTAACCTCAAACTTAATCAAACATAAATACAATTAAATGCTAATCAAAACCTAAATTAAACCTAAATTATTAAGTCATTAATTACATCATTAACCTAAACAAATATGAAATCAAATTAAAAATTAAACAAACTTTATAATTAACATAAATACACTTCTTAATTAAACTAATCACGTAATCTCATTGAACCTAAGCAAACCCATAGACTAATAAAGCTAATCAAATCAAATTAAATCAAATTAAATTAACTTAAGAAAAACTCTCATCAATTTAATATGCAATCAAATCAAATCTCATTCAACCAACTTAAATAAGATAAACTAATTAACTATCCAATGTATGAAATCATAATACAAACTAAACTTTGATAAACATGCCAAATGGATGAGATTAAAAATAAAATCCTAATTACAAAAAATCAAACTCAATTAAAATCAAAATAAAATTTCAATTAATCTAATCTGATCAAACTACAAATAAATGAATCACAATCAAATCAAATAAGCATAAAATTAAGTCACATAACCATAATCAAAGAAAATAATTTAAATATTAATTTAAAAGGGTATTGAATTATTAGAGATTTAATTAAACCAAAACATCTAATCTGAAATTAATCAAAAAATACATAAATTTAAACAAGCTTAAACTTCATTAGATATTAAGGATATTGAATTATCAAGATGTAATTAAACCAAAACATCTAAATCAAAATCAATCAATCAAATACTTAAATAAACTCAAATTCTTAATTCTAAATCAAATCAAATGAATTACACAAATTCAAATGGGCTAATTAAGATACTTAAGGACCTTAGTTAGACTCTTTAGGAGTTAGGATATAGAATATGGTGAGTTCTATCTACAAATGGAATTCATTCTACTCTTCATTTTTGAAAACATAAACATCACTTTAACCAATGAAATAAAAATGAAAAGTAAATTATTAAATCATTTAAATTGAAATCACCCAAAGGTAAAATTTAAACAAATTCAAACTCCAAATTAAAACTTAAACTAAAGAAGCCTAGTAAAGCCTTGCCACACAAGCCTTAAGCACACACATTAGAATACTAAGTCACCACTTCTAGTGCTAAGTTAGGGCATTGTATGTATGATATTGTGTTTTATTTTGTGATGTAATATTTTAGACTAGATGTTAGGGTGTATATTTTGTAGATTGGATGGTAGGCCGTGATTAGCATAATCATATTTTTTGCAGGGGGTTGTGCTTAAGGGGTCATTGTAATAAAAATATAAATGTGTTTGCTATGCGGTTGCTTAGCCCCTAAGCATGACCCATGTTAGGACAGGTGGGCTTGGTTACCCATGTATGGGGCGCTAAGTCCAAATTATTCATATAACAGCTTGGGGTTGTATGGTGTATTTATCAAACATTTATTTTTCAAGTGTAGCTAGATTTACCTTTCCTATTTTTAATATAATTTTGCATTATAAATTAGGATTAGTGTTATAAGAGATTAGGATGAGTAGTGGCCAGAAGGCTTAGTCCCCAGGGTGCCCTGTGATGCCTTTGGAGCAAATCAAATCAAAAGGAAGAGAAGGAAGGAATGAAGAAAAGAATACCCCCATAGCATGTATTATTTTTGTAATCTGGGTTGTATAAGGATAGAGCTACCCATATTTTCTTCTCTTTTTGTACCTAAACCGACCAATGGCCTTTTATTCTTTTATGATAGTCTATAAAATTATTTGATGTTGTGTTTAGATTGTGCACTAGAACAACATGCTTTACTAAGTTTCTTCATGTTTGATGTTTGAATGTGTGACCTAGATGCGGTAGGCTTTTAGAATAAAATTAACTTTCTACCCCAATTAATAACTCATAATTAAAATTTAAAATAACTCTTAATCTCATCATAAATCCTAAGAATTAAATCAAGATAATAAAAGTTTTAGCAACCCTTTAGCTCAATGAATGAATGTATAATATCATGCATGTCATATTCTTCCACTCTTGTTAAGAGGAGGCTTCCATCTATGCTAGAGAATGAAGGCTTAACCTATGAGAGCCTTTGATGGAAGAACACCCCTTTCTCTCTTGATTTGGCTCATAATCAAGTTCTTATATATTTAGGCATACAAAATCTCATAGACTGTGTCAAAATAAAAAGTCCAAAAGAATCAAATAAATTTGATAAAATTTGTATCAGATTAAGTCATGATTTCATGCCACTAATGCTCTAGTCTCTTAGGGAATGAGTTTAAGGACTTAGTCTCCTTTCTAAATAAACAAATCCTAGCCATCTTGCAAAGCATAAGACTTGCCTACATGGATTTAAAGCGTAAGAGAAGTTAGCTGATGCTACTCCAGGTGGTAATAAGTCCAGTAGTCGGGTGATTTATTATCTCTTGTAGAGGTAAACCATATACCCATTTTTTACCTTAGATTTAGATTGTGCTTCGACCTTCGCCAAAGCTCCCTAGATTTAGGATCTGAGGTTGTTGTTTTTCTTTGCTAGATACAAACATAAATCTTCATCTCTTAGGATTTTCCACAATCTTATGTTATGGAATTATAAGCCCCTTTAAAAATATCAACTCAAATAATAAACTCTCTTCAATTTCAAAAATATAAAGCCTAATTATAGGGTAGACCAGAATGCTCACTAGGCTTCCTAGTATCATAAGCATTTCCTACTTTCTCCCTTTGGATTCCAAAAATAAGTCTTCTCCTTGATCTATCCAATTTGATTTTCTAAAATAGCCAATCCTTTGATATTCTTTGGAGACCCTAATTGTCTACTTTAATCGAGAGTATTCTTATGAAACTCTCATTTCTTAGGATGTAATTAACTATGGAGGGCTTGCCTCCATAGAGAACTCAACGAACCTGGCTTAAAATAAACCTACTTTACTTTTTCATATAAAATAGGGGAAAATATCTAGTATATTCGAAGACCCATCATGCCTTAGGAGCCCTTATTAGGTGATTAGGTCCATTATATGGTGATGATATCTATCTTTTGAGATAGTACATCATTCCATAATGTCGTACCCGATTACTTCAATAAGTAATCCCTAAGATCTGCATGGTGCCCCACATCTTCAAAAATAAACACCACAAGCTCCAACTTCTTGACACAATGGCTCTGAAACCTTAACGTTACATGTTGTACCCTAGAAATAAAAAAGTATTAAAAAAAATCAAATCATACACATTTCTATTTTCCATGTGAACACCCTTATAAAATGTGACTAACCTTCCAAGAGATGTAAGTCTAATTCATATATTTTGTCATGTGAATTTCTAAAATCTAACCAACATTCTCAAGAGACGTAAGCCCAACCTATATGTTCGTCATGCGAACCTCTACACCATAATGACATTCCTAAGGGATGTAAGTCCAATCTATATGTTTGCTATGTAAACTCTAAACCCTAATGGCATTCTAGAAAGATGTAAGTTCAATCCATGTGTTCGCCATGCGAATACCCTAACGACATTCCAATGGATTTAAGCCTTACATATGTCTGCAAAGCAGATTTCATTGAATTATTGGATGAAGTTAATTAAAAATATTTTTCACTCACAACCCAACTAAATCAATGTTGAGGCAAGTGATTTAAAAGAAAAGAGCTCACTTCTTTATTAATTAAGATTAAAGTTAATGTAAGACCTTGAATGAAATATTAAATGTAAGTACGCCTTTAAAAAATTTGATTTAATTTAAAGATATCAAAGCTTGGAATCAAAATAATTTGAATTAACAATTTAAAACACTAAAAAATAAATGAGTGATAAATTAAAGCAAAAAGTATATGTAATCTTATGATATACAATGAGCAAGTTGATATAAAAACCCAAGACAAAAGTTCACTTAAAATCTTTCACAAGAACAAGATAGTATGCAAGAGAAAGAAAAAGAGTTGTAATTGTAAACTTGCAAATCACTTGAATGCAATTTGAAATCCAACACAAAATATCTTCCACTTAAATTTTTATGAAAATGAAACGAGAAGAAGAGAACTTTAAAATCAAACCTTAACCAATTAATTCAAGTACATTAGCCAAGATGAGATTTTCAATCAAAACACAATTTTCTTATGAAAATCATGATCATATGGATCACCAAGAAGAGAAACAAAGTGAGATGAAGATCTTGGCACCTTAGAAGATATGTAAGAACGTTTTAAACTTTTTTCCAATGAGTGTTTTTCCAACCCTTCAAGCTTTCCCAAGTAATCTTTTATTATGAGTGCATTGTAGCACTGAATCACAAGAATATCTCCAAGTGAAATATGTAGCAAGAGGTCAGTCTATAGTGGATAAGAAGAAAGAAGCCTTTCCCTAGATTCAAAGCCACTTTAAATAGAAAAAGAAGAGGCTAGGGGTCAGCCAAGCATGAAGATATTAGAGGAAAATTTATTTTGGAAAGGATTTGATTTAGATTTTATAAATTCAATCAATCTATCAAGGATTCCATCCCTAATAATTTCGGTCATGAGAGAAAGAGTGTAATATCCAATCTAATTAATATCCAATTAGCTTATTTCTTAATTTCCTAATTAATTTTGTTGTTACTGTAGCAAATCCACTTTACTTAGCATGCAGCGGCCGGATTAAGCCAGTCGACGCGTGTATGGTTGGATCCCTCCCACAGCTTCCTATTTCATTCCATAACCGGCCTCGGTTCCACGCGATCTCCTGCGGCGAATTGCTCCTCCTTTCCCTTCCCGCGGCGGCTGCGGCTCGTGACGCGAGCGCACCGCGATCTCGCCATTCACCGAACCGCCGCTCCTTCCCTCGGTGGCATAAACGACACCGCTCCGTGGCGTAGATCGTGCTAACGGCAGAGGATTCCGCGTCGGCTTCGCCTTCCTCCCATGTCGCGTCCTTCTTCGTTTCGACGGACGCGGTAGTCCGTGAGCATGGGAGTTCCATGAATTAGCTCGGATTGGAATTCGTCTGGAGATAGGAAATGAGGACTTGCTAATTTTCTTTCCATTCCTTTTCTTTCAACCTTCCTTGGTGTTGAAATCGTGATTGGAGTTTAGAAATCTTTGTTGTTAGGTAAGTTCTAATTATTATTTAGAATGGGGAATTTAGGATTGGCTTTGTTAATTTTTAGATTGTTAATTTAATCAGGTAATTAATATTGGCGTTAGTAGAAGTTTGTTGATTGAAGCAGGTAATATTGGCGTTAGTAGATTACTTTGGAGTCGTACTCCAGTATTTCGAAAGCTTATGAGGAGATATCAATTTCAGGTAAGATTACAGTTTAAGCTGGTAATACTACCGTGTTAATTATGAGTTTCATGTATTAAATACTTCATGTATTAGAAGTATTTAGAAGAGTTACATTATAGGTTGTGTACTGAGGAGGAATGAGGAGCACATCACATGAACGAGGTGAGACATATTTGCTAATTTAAATTCGGTTTCTATTCCTATATGCCACTATTTCTACCACTTGATAAATTGTATGAATGATATATAGATATTTCGTCATATTGAATCTTACAAATGCTTATTACTGACCTTGCATAGATTATTGATTTATGATTATAAGCCTAGATCATGATTTCATTGGGCATATAGAAATGTTTTAAAATATGTTGTTAAATGCAGTAATGTGATAAACAGGGAAATGTCAGGAAAATTATGATAGGAAGGCTATGTTATTGAAATCTGCGTAGATAGGCAAAAGTTCTGACGAGATGAGCTGTGATTAGGGGATCTTAGTATCCCCGACTCTGACATTTTGAGGTTGGAGCCGTTAGCTATCCAATTGGTGTCGGTCATTAGGTAAGTAGTATGGTTCTTTACCTTCCTGTGGAGACGGGCCGTGACCCTTTTGTTATGAAGTCAAAACCTATGCAATTATAAATGACATTTCTAGAAAATGATTTGATATAGAACTGAAATGATTTTAATGAAAATCACTGCTCTTTGACATTGATACAGTATGAACCTACAACATATTATTTAGTTATATTGTTACATTTCTGCAGCACCTACAACATATTGTTCAATTACATTGTTACATTATTGCAGCACAGTTTACCAGTTTTGTAAATTTATATGTACATGCACGATTGTTCCTACTGTCTTATACTGAGCTTACTTTAGCATTCTTGTCTCACAAAACTTTAGCTTATGATGCTACCGTTAATAATTTCAAGAAAAGACGAGCTGGGTAGAAACTAGTCTGTTTTGTTGAATTGTACATTTTTGGGGTGTATAGTTTTGGGAAGATTAAAGAATTTTTGGGTACGTACAAAATTTTAATATTGATGTCTTTTACTCGTATTTATTTACTTAAAGATTTCATGCTAGTAATTGTGATATGAGTTAATTAGTATATGAATTGTAAATATTTATGATGATTTGATTAGATACACATTTCACTTGCTCGTTCATGTACAGTTGGAATGTGTTGGTGGAATCTGTCTGTCGAATCATCCTGATTCTTACACTTTAAATTGACCTAGTATAAGAGAAGGGTCATCGGGGTGACGAGAAAGTGGTATCAGAGCAATAAGGTTGGGAGCAAAAAGATTGATGAGTAATAGTAATGGAAGCATGATTTAGATTTAGGATAAGTGTTGAATTGATCAATACAGAGCTATAAGATGATTAATTTTGGGTTAGGAATCTATATGTTCTTAATTTCATGTATGTATGATATTTAATAAATATGTATCATATAAATACTTTTTATAATTATAGATTAATTTACGAAGAAATGCCGAAGGTTAGAGTGATCCTCACATCAAATGCACGAACTACATGCTAGAGATAATTCTAATAGGAGTGAAATATAACCTAGAGCAAGTGGTGAAGGTAGATCCGATAAATTGCAAGGGGTAGTTCAGTTGATTTCCCAGGTTGTGGATAAGCTAGCATCTATAGAAAAATCTATGACTAGTGGGCACAGATCTGAGTTTGGTTCAGAAGTGGATCAACATTTGAGGATATTTCAAATGTTCAAACCATCAGCATTCAAGGGAGCCAGTGATCCTATAGTTGCGGAAGATTGGTTGCTTAAAATTGGAAAAATTTTGGATGGGATGATTTGCCCTGAAAATAGAAGAGTAGTACTGGCTACTTTTGTATTAGAAGGGGAGGCAGAAAGGTGGTGGCAGGCTCAACACAAGGAAAGATTTGAAATGACACCCATTACTCAGATCAAATGGGATGAGTTTGTCAAAGTATTCAAAGATTGGTTTATTCCTCCATCAGCCAGACTTGCTTTACAAGATAAATTTTTCAATCTAACACAAGGATCAAAAACTATAATGCGTATAGGCAGTTTACTTCTCTTTTAGATATGCTCCACATTATATCGACACGGAAGAAATATCATCGATTTCTTAGAGGCCTCGAGATCAATTAAGGTTGGCACTAGCATTTAATATCGTAAGTTCTCGGTGTTAGTTGAAAGGGCTAGAGAATTGAAAATGAGTTGAATTTTTCCAAGCAACAGTGGGATTTACAGGCGAGCAAACACAAAAGCTTTGAAAAAACCAGATTTAGCGAAATTTAAGTTTGATGTGACAAAACAAATTCAGTTGGAGAAACCTATTTGTGATAAGTGTGGAAAGCGACATTTTGGTCAATGTCTGGCTGGATCAGGAAAATGTTACAGATATGGTCAGGTTGGACATCATGCAACCGATTGCCCATTGGAGAAGAAGAAGGATATAAAATCATACAATTATCAGGGACAGGGTCAACAAAGAAAGTTTTTGGAAGCCAGGAAGCCAGGAAACACACAATTTTTGGGGAAACCTTCAATTCAAGAAAAAGGAGAAACTTCAGAATGAAAAACCAACCCTCCAGTAAAAGCGAGTTTTTGCTATCACTCCGCAAGAAGCGAAGGAATCAAATGAAGTGGTGTCGTATGTAGATCATTTGGGTTCGATTACATTTTAATTCGTGCTTCACATTCGTTCATTTCTGATTTCTTTTCCACTAGTTTACCAGTTGATACTATCTATTTCACACCTGTATTGAAGGTGGTAATGCCTTCTGGTGATAGTTTGAATACAAATAGAAAATGTGTTGTTGACATTAACATTCAAGATAAATAATTTTCTACGGAATTAATTATCTTACCAATCAGACATTTTGATGTTATACTAGGTATGGATTGGTTGATCAAATATTTTGCAACAATTGAATGCTGGAAGAGGAGAGTGAAATTTTGCATGCACGGTGAAAAATCATTTTATTTTTCTTGTGATAAGAATGTGTCTTCTTTGATTAGTGCGTGAAGTTGAGTAAATATTTAAGAAGCGGTGAAATTATATTTCTAGCCAAATTAGATGTGTTGAATAAGGAGGTGCTTGAAAAAACATTCCGGTTGTTTTGAATTTCGATGTGTTTCCGAGGAATTACTGGGGTTACCACGAAGTCGAGTTTGGGATTGATGTACAACACAGTACAACTTCTATACATAAATCTCCTTATAGGATGGCTCAAAGAATTGCGATGAAGTGTCGATTCAGAATTGACGACAAAGGATTTATTCGCCCACAACTCAGTGGAGTGCACGATTATTTGTTAAGAAAAGGATGGGTCTATGCAATTTGTGTATTGATTACAGGAAATTAAATAAAGTGACAATCAAGAACAAGTATCCACTACCAGATTGATGATTTATTTGATCAGTTGGAGGGAGCCACTGTATTTTACAAAATTGATTTGAGATCTGGATATCATCAGGTTAGAGTTAAAGATGCTGATATTATTAAAACAAATTTTGGAACCAGGTATGGACATTATGAATTTCTTGTTATACCATTTGGTTTAATTAATGCTCCTGTAGTCTTTATGGACTTAATGAATTGTGTTTTCAAGCCCTTAGTGGATCAGTTTGTTATCATCTTTATTGATGATATTTTGATTTATTCTAAAATTGATGAAGAGCATGCAAATCATCTGAGCATTATTTTAGAATTGTTAAGACAAAATCAATTATATGCCAAATTTTTAAAATGTGAATTTTGGATGCATAGCATCGCATTTCTAGGTCACATTATCAGTGGCGAAGGAGTTTCTGTTGATCCTCAAAAAGTAAAAGTAATTTTAGAATGATCTGCACCAAAGAATGTTACAGAAGTTCATAGTTTTTTGGACTTAGCAGATTATTACAAGAAGTTTGTCAAGAGATTTTCTCATATTGCAATGCTTCTATCTAATTTATTGAGAAAGAATGTCAAATTCCAATGGACAACTGAATGTGAGCAGAGTTTTCAAGAATTAAAAAAGCATTTGACCACTGCCCTAGTGTTAGCTATTCCATCAGGAATTGAGAGATTTCAAATATTTAGTGATGCATCTTTAAAAGGTTTGGGTTGTATTTTAATGCAAAATAGAAAAGTAATTGCTTATGTTTCGAGATAATTAAAACCTCACGAAAAAAATTATCCCGTGCATGATCTAGAGTTAGCAACTGTGGTTTTTGCTCTTAAAATTTGGAGACATTTTTTGTATGGGTGAAATGCAAAATTTTCGATCATCGAGTCTTAAATATATCTTTACACAAAAAGAATTGAATCTAAGACAAAGAAGATGGCTTGAGTTTATTAAAGATTATGATTTAGATATTCAGTATTATCCAGGCAAAGCTAATGTGGTGGCTGATGCATTAAGTCGCAAGTCCATGGGAAATGCTAGTTGGATGATTACTCAAAATCGAGTTGATCGAGAATTAGAACTACTTGGAAGTTAGGGATTGATGATATTGGGCATTTATATCGGTTGGATCTTCAACTTTATTTGATAGAATCAAAGCCACGAGCGGATCGTGGATATCAAAAATTCATTGAACAAATCTAAATTAGTCAGAAGCAGAATTTTACTGTAGATGCAGAGAGTATTATTCGGAAGAAATCATAATTATGGGTACCTAGTGATGTTTATTTGAGACAAAAAATTTTACAGGAGGCTCATCAGGCAGGATATACTATTCATCCACGTAGTTCAAAAATATATAAAGATTTAAAAGCAGCATTTTGGTGGTCAGGTATGAAGAAAGACATAGCTGAATATGTCTCTAAATATCAAGCTTGTCAGATTATTAAAGCTGAGCATCAAATACCCGATGGATTGTTACAGTCATTACATACCGAGTGGAAGTGGGAAGAAATTACAATGGATTTTGTTATGGGATTTCCAGATCTAGGCAAGGTGTGATAGTATCACGGGTTATTGTAGATAGATTGACCTCATTTCTTACCTATGAAATAGACAAATTCAGTTGATAAATTATCCAGATTATATGTTAAAGAAATTGTAAGACTTCATGGTGTACCAAAAGTGATCGTCTCTGACAGAGATGGTAGATTTACTTCCAGATTATGGAAAAGAATTCAGAGAGGCTTGGGCACACAGTTACACTTAAGTATAGCTTTTCATCCGCAGACTGATGGACAATCAGAAAGAATAATTCAAGTCCTAGAAGATTTGTTGAGACTATGTGTTTTAGATTTTGGAGGTAGCTGGGAAGATCATATTCCTATGATCGAGTTTGCTTACAATAATAGCTACCAATCTAGTATTCAGATGGCTCCATATGAAGCATTGTATGGTCGAAAGTGTAGAACTCCATTGAGTTGGGTCGAAGTGGGAGAAAGACAGCTGTTAGGTCCAGAGTTGGTTGATCAAGCTACAGAGAAAATTAATCAGAGATAGATTGAAAAGCTTTCGGGGATCTGGCGTATTATGACTTAAAACACCAAGCTGTAGAATTTCAAGTTGGAGAATTTGTATTCTTGAAAGTCAAACCTATGAAAGGAATTAGTAGATTTGGTCGGGAGGTAAATTGAGCCCAGTACATAGGACCTTTTGAAATCATTGAAAGGATCGGCAATATGGCTTACAGACTTGCCTTACCCATTGAATTGGCAGACATTCACAATGTCTTTCACATTTTAATGTTGAGAAAATGGATCACGATCTGAGCAGAAGATTCCATATACAAAGTTTGAAATACAACCAGATTTGACTTATGCATTGGAGCTAGAAAAGATTTTGGAATTTGATGTGAAGAGATTATAAAATAGACAAATTTTCTATGTTAAAATTAAATGGAAGCATAGACCAATCAAAGAAGCTACTTGGGAAGTTGAACAAGAGATGAGGCAGAAGTTTCCCTTCCTGTTTGAATGATTCAGAAGAAATTTCGAGGACGAAATTTTTTTTTAAGGGGGGAAAATTGTAATATCCAATCCAATTAATATCCAATTAGCTTATTTCTTAATTTCCTAATTAATTTTATCATTACTGTAGCAAATCCACTTTACTTAGCATGTAGCGGCCGGATTAAGCCAGTCGATGCGTGTATGGTTGGATCTCTCCCACAGCTTCCTATTTTATTTCATAGCCACGGCCTCAGTTCCTTCACGTTGATCTCCTGCACGCTGATCAAATTTGTCTCCTCCTTTCCCTTCCCTCGATCGGCTTCCAACTTGCGCTCGTGACACGAGCACAAACGTAGATCGCTTCAAATTCACGGGAACCGCTCCTTCCCTCGGCCGGCGCCGGCTTCAGTGAGCTGCGCCCATGATCTGAGACCAGCGTCGGCGGCGATCAGCGTTGGCCGCCTTCCTCGTGTCGCGTCTTCTTCTGTCCCGCGAACGCCGTCAGTGAGGTAAGAACCGAGGTGAGTTCCGTGAATCGGTGCTCGATTGAATTAGGGTTCGGCGATAAGAGGAAAGCCAGGGGTTCGTGACTTGCTAATTTTCTTTTCCTATTCCTTTTTCTTTCAGTCGGCAACCTTCCTTGGTGTTGAAATGCGTGATTGGAGAGTTTAGAAATCTGCTTTGGCTGTTAGGTAAGTTGCAGAATTATTGTTTAGAATGGGGAATTTAGGATTGGCTTTGTTAATTTTTAGTTTGTTAATTTAATCAAGTAATTAATATTGGCGTTAGTAGAAGTTTATTGATTGAAGCAGGTAATATTGGCGTTAGTAGATTACTTTGGAGTCATACTCCAGTATTTCGAAAGCTTATGAGGAAATATCAATTTCAGGTAAGATTACAATTTAAGCTGGTAATACTACCATGTTAATTATGAGTTTCATGTATTAAATACTTCATGTATTAAATACTTCATGTATTAGAAGTATTTAGAAGAGTTATTTCATTATAGGTTGTGTACTCGAGGAGGAATCGAGGAGCACATCCACTTGACTCAGAGATGAGACATAATTGCTAATTTAAATTGTTTCTATTCCTATGTATGCCACTGTTTCTACCACTTCGTATAAATTGTATGAATGACATATAGATATTTACGTCATTTGAATACAAATACAAATGCTTATTACTTGACTTGCATAGATTCTGATTCTGATGATTATAAAATTTAGCTAGTTGATATGATTTCATTGGGCATATAGAAATATTTTAAAACATGTTGTTAAATCTGATGTGATAAGCGAGGGAAATGTCGGAAAATTATGATAGGAAGGCTATGTTATATCATGCAGATAGGCAAAAGTTCGACGAGATGAGCCTGATTAGGGGATCTTAGTATCCCAGACATTTTGAGGTTGGAGCCCGTTGTCGTCAATTAGTGTCGGTAAGTAGTAGTATGGTTACGCCTTCACTTTTAGTTGGCCGGGGTGACCCTTTTGTTATGAAATCCTATGCAATTATAAATGACATTCTAGAAAATGATTTGATATAGAAAAATGATTTTAATGAAATTCACGCTCCGACATTGATCTGATATGAACCTACAAAGATATTGTTCGGTTATATTGTTACATTTCGATCTACATATTGTTTAGTTACATTATTACATTACTGCAGCATAGTTTACAAGTTTTATAAATTTACATGTATATGCACAATTGTTCTCTTGTCTTGTCGAGCTTACTTTAGCATTCTTGCCTAACTTTAGCTTATGATGCTACCGTTGATAATTCGGGAAAGACGGTGGGTAGAAGCTAGTATTTTGTTGAATGTACAGTTTGGGGTGTATAGTTTTGGGAAGATTAAAGGCTTTTGCATACAAAATTTTATCGATGTCTTTAGTTACTCAGATTTATTTACAAACTTAAAGATTTCATGCTTCCAGTAATTGTGATATGAGTTAATTAGTATATGAATTATAAATATTTGTGATGATTTGGTTAGATACACATTTCACTTGCTCGTTCCGCAGTAGCACAGGTTGAAACTTGTTGGTGGAATCAATCAGTCATCTGACACTTTAGATTGACCTAGATAAGGAAGGGGTCATCCAGGGGTGACAAGAGAGGGAAAGTAGGTATAAATTGAATTTTAATTCAATTTGATATGAGGAATTTAATGGCTCGCCAAGAAGGGAATTCATTTTAAGGAAAATATTCAAAGTTTGAGTGAAGATTCCAATCAATTCTTGAGGGATATCTCTAAGAGAATTTTAGCCAATGAGGATAAGAGAGAGAGAGAGAGAGAGAGAGAGAGAGAGAGAGAAGGAAAGAGAGATCAAATAACATAAATGAAATTTTGAATTCAAATTAAGGTGATCTGCCCTTGGAGGGAAAATTAGATTTGGAAGAATTTGAATTTCAAATGGCATTGAAACATAAACAAAAATTAGAATTAAATGAGAGTTTGGGTTAAGAGGATTTGCCACAAGAGAATAAAATCAAGATGAGAATTAATGACTAGGGTTTACCTTAACATCATAATTTGCATAAGTTTAAATTTTAAAATGATGGTCGACCAAGGAGAAATTCTAAGTAGGGAATTAACATAATTTAGGCAAATGATATGATGAAGATAATACATTAAATTGAGCAATAATGAATAAGGAAAATATGAATTAATTTTAATAAAATAATTACCAAAAAACCCATGAGAATTTCAACCATATCTAGTTTTCATAATTAGGATGATCTCAATTTAATTCAATGAATCAATTAGAATCCAAGATGATTATTTAATATGCTATTTAAGTAATAAAAATATTTAAATTAATGTGGTCAACCAAACAAGTTCCCTAAATACGATTTAATTAAAAAGAGGAAATATTTTAAATAAAGGTGATTTAAGTTTAATTTTAAAATAACTTGATATAATTTAATTAAACTCTAAATGATTAAAATAAATCATGCTTGGGATGTCCAAAATATTTTATATAAGATTAGAATTAACTTTGCATGGATATGGCTTGAATTATGCAATTTTTCAAAACAATTCAAATTCAAAAAAAAATCAAATTAATGAATTTTTAAATTTTGAAAAATGAGGGAATTATTTATGAAAATATTTTGAATAAATCTCACATGATTTATTAACCCAAATTCTATAAAAAAATTGGCCAAATCATTATAAGGATGATTAGAAGAGAGAAAATAGAATAATAAGATAATTGTTGAATAATTTAATTTTCATGCAAAAAATATATGAATAAAAATTATGATTAAGCATGAAAATATTTTAATGAAGTATGAAATTAATTTATCTTGCTTGAAAATATATTAAATAGAACATAATTCATGCACTTAGTTCATATTATCCAGAAAATATAATTCAAGAAATTATTATAATTATAAGATGTAGAAAACATGACATCATGACATAAGATGTAGAAAACATGAATAGTTTTAAAATGAAATATTTTGAAGTGAATGAATAATTTATTTTATTTTTATTGAGCTCTTTATTTGCTTTAATATTGTGATTCCTAAAAAAAAATTCCACCAGTTCAAGTCCAACAACTTTAGCTTTTCGAATTAACTGAAAAATCTGGAAGTTGAAGAATTTTCCTGCAACACTTGAATTTAAACCAATTAATAGCATTTGAACATATGTTTGTTATCATCAAAATCAATCTCAACTCATGAAGTCAACACAATGTCCAACTTTGAATGTGATAAAGTAGAATTCACTCACATCAATAGCTACAATTTGCAATAAATATAATATATTAAGACAGATAAATATTTAAAATTAAGAATCTAATGATTAAAAAAAATATATTAAGTAGTGATTCTTACTTAGATTAACTTTTGAACATGAACGATGCCTCATGAAAGGAAGAAATAAACTAAAATTATAATCACCTCTTCAATTAATAAATCGAAAAAAATATCAAATTGCAAATAGAGGAACCAAATCACCCAAAACCCTAAAATATGAACAAAACAAAATGAGTCACGAGGAAAAAACAAAAACCTTTCAAAATATGGATCTTTTATATAATCAAGATTTAATGGATTTGAAAAGATGAAGAGCAACAACCTCTTTGGACTTTGGAGGCTAACCAATCATTTCAAATCGAATGGTCACTAAATAGAGTTAAAATCAATAACTAATGTAAGAGTAGAAGCATGTTTAGCAACAAAATTGGAACAAAGATGCTAAGCTTTGTCATGGAACAATGACATACTTCAATATCAAGTGTTGTGCCGAAGACGAAAACTAAAATTAGTCGGGTAGATGTGATGACAATGAGGAGTGGCTTAAAAGAAGAGAGACGTTGCGACGATTAGGGTGAGCAACTTAGGAGAAGAGGAATTTCCGCACAAAAGAGTTCATGCTAGCCAATTGGCCAACACCCCTCACTTATTCATGAGCACATAAGGTCGAACTAAATGGGAGATAAATGGGGTTTAATGGAGTGATAATTTTGAGAGGTGAAGGCAGATTTGAGTGGTAGAAAAGTAAATATTAAGATTTAGGTGTTGGATTTGTAAGTAGAATAGTTTTATGTGGTATATATATATATATATATATATATATATATATATATATATATATATATATATATATATATATATATATATATATATATATAATTCCCCAAATTTAAAATCTAATAATACTTATCTTTTTATAAGTAGTTATTATTCTTTATATTTTATTGTATATTGGAAAATTATATAATACATAATAACTAAATATGCATGTTTTAAGAAATATTGAAAAAAAAAGTATAATATCAATTATTTACAATTGAGATAAACATAACTAACTCGGAAATAAAATATTTATTAATCAATTATTTATAGTATGCACAGCCAGCAGGCTAATATCGTTCATGAGAGCGAATAATTGAAAGTTAAGGTATTAGATCAAATCCAGAGACGCGGTGGCCGTCTGACGAAAAACAAGGAGCGAGATCTTCTCTCCTCAAGAGCAGTTTTCGTGTTATAGTAACGCCCCACCTCACGTCTCTCTCTCTCTCTCCCCAACTGAAATCGAGCTGTCAGAGAGCTCCACCCTAATAAATAATAAAAAAAAGGAAGACCGACTACCATTTCTGGATCTATAAAAGGGGCCGAGATGAGCACTTAACCTCCATCCATTGTTCACAACTGCGTTCATTCTAGTTTCTTGCCTGTAGTTTTGTTCTTTTAGCCATTTGCTTTTCCTTCTTTGAGTCGCAATTTGAGTTTTTAAAGAAGGTAAAGCTTCCTTTCTTTGATCAAATTTTTTTTTTTTCAAATTTGTTGTGCTCTTTTCTGCAATAAATGCTTGATTTTTTGTCATGACTCTCATGATGTTTATTTCCTTGGTATACATCAGCGGTGGTATATTATAGGGTGTTTTTCACGTTTTGTAGACTGTCAGTATCATCACCATATTAGCCCAAGCTCCAATTTCAGCATTAAAAAAAAATCTAGCAAAGACTTTTTTTCATAGTATTCTGTAAGGGAGGATGGCTCATATCTTCTAGAATGCAGACGGTGGAATTGTAGTTGATGTGTTGATTTCAAATTAGTCTCCTTTTAGTACCCTTCCGCTGCTTTCTAGAGTATTTGCATCTGGGCTTCGAGCGATCCTGAGAAATTTTATGGAGTGTTTGTCCATTATAATGGTAAAAATGCCTCTTTTCCTGAGATCAAAATACAGCGAACGATGCCGTAAGTTTTTTTTTTCGCTGTTTTCCCCAAAAAAGATCCGACTTTTCCTATCGAAAACGTTATCTGTTCCGTATTCAAACGTGCGTCAGTAAACGTGGCGTCGCTCCTTTTGTCAAAAAATAAGAAAGAAATTCAATTCCTGCTTTCAGTAGTCAATTT
The DNA here is from genome assembly GCA_021442155.1 of Cymbidium sinense. Lineage (NCBI taxonomy): Eukaryota > Viridiplantae > Streptophyta > Magnoliopsida > Asparagales > Orchidaceae > Cymbidium > Cymbidium sinense. The sequence goes on from CM038229.1 coordinate 33,998,641, forward strand.
TTATCGGTGGAAAAAGAAAGAAAACGCATCAACTCGAGTTGGCAACGTTAAAATTTTTTCTTCCCTTATCTGTCAATCTTATCCTTTTGTATGGTTTACACATCATAAATGTCTGCAAGAATAATAAACCACGCTCTGTTATATGTTTGCATGTAACAATTTTATTGTTATATACAAGAAATCCTATGCTTCTAGAATAAGTTAGTCTTGCTCGGCTTTTTCTAAGTCTAACTTTTCCTTGAAATTGTTGGATCATTGCTTATATATTGATCTTCTCCCTTTTTTTCCATTAATTGTAGCTTGAGTTGTTCTGAATCTGTGAAATAAGGAGGAGAAAAGCAATGGCTGATCAGAGAACCTTGACCCGCATCCACAGCATCCGCGAGCGGCTTGGTGACACTCTTTCTGCTCACACTAATGAGTTGCTGTCCCTCTTCTCAAGGTATTAAATTCTTCCGTCTCTAGTTTTGTTTACTCTTAAAACATTTATGGAGCATCATTTGAGGAATATATCTAGTTTTTGTCCTTTGACTGTTGCATGCATTCTAAAAAATTCTAAGGGGGTGTTTGGCAACGGATTTACTTAGAATTTATACTGCTATTCAGTAAATTCTGCCAAACACAAAAAATAGATTTACTAAATCTCGGATTTAGGAAATCCTGTGAATCAAGCAAATCCCGTAAATCCTCTTAAATCCCGGATTTAGTAAATCCAAGGGTGGATTTACGGGATTTAGAGAGGAACTGAGCGAGAGAAAGAGATGGAGGTTTTTATGGAAGAAATTTCAGTTGAGTCATTTTTTTAGGGAAATTTACATAGCACACAAATCTTATTCATTTACATATCTAACACCTAATGTTTGATGTTTATAAATATAGCACCTTTCCTCTGTTTTAAAAGTTGAATTTTACTTTAAAAAAATTAAGAAAAGAATTATTTTTGTTATAATAAGAAAGATTTAAGTATCATATATATAAATATTTATATTTAGGTGTTAGATATATAAATATATAAGAATTGTGTGCTATGTATGTAAATGTCTCTTTTTTTTAATCCTTTTAAAAAATCTTAATTTTAAATAATTCATTTAATTACTAATTTTTTCTTAATTAAAATATTATGATAAAATTAATTTTATTTTAATATTATTAACACTTTATTAATATGTAATTATAAGTTAATTATAATTTATTAATTATAATTATTAATTAAATTTAAGTAATTTTAGCTAATGTAATAGTTGATAGTTTTTAATTTAATTTAACTTAATTTAAACTGATTTAATAAAATATTATTGATGATTAACTTATAAGTTATTAAAATTAAATTATAATTGTTATAAATTTGATAGTTAACTAATTGAAAATTTGGAAGAGTTCCTATAGTTTTACCCCTTCACATGCCTTAATATAATTTAACTCCTAATATGTTAATCTACTAATAGAATTTAATAGTTATTAATTTTAATTAATTAATAGTTAATATTAATACATATTACTTTAAATTAATACTAGTACTATTAATTAATTAATTAATATATATTTAAGTTAATTTTAATTGTATTACTAATGATTTATTAATTAAAAAAATCTTTTTTGAATCCTAACAGACTTAAATCTTATATATTTACTTATCTAACACCTAAATATAAATATTTATATATATAACACTTAAATCTTTATTATTATAACAAAAATAATCCTTTTTTTAATTTTTTGAAGTAAAATTCGACTTTTAAAATATAGGAAAAGTGTTATATTTATAAATATCAAACATTAGGTGTTAGATATGTAAATGAATAAGATTTGTGTGCTATATAAATTTCCCTAAAAAAATGACTCAACTGAAATTTCTTCCATAAAAACCTGTCTCTTTCTCTCGCCCAGTTTCTCTCTAAATCCCGTAAATCCACCCTTGGATTTACTAAATCCGGGATTTAAGAGGATTTACCGGATTTGCTGGATTTACAGGATTTACTAAGTCCGGGATTTAGTAAATCTGTTTTTTGTGTTTGGCAAGATTTACTGGATTTAGCAGTGTAAATCTTAAGTAAATCCGTTGCCAAACACCCCTAAAAGATTTGCTTTTGTAGATTATGTTTTACCGTGTTTGATCTTCATATACAATTAAAGAATGGTTGAGAAGTCTGAGAGTAAGTGATTGGTTGCATCATGTAGGTTTGTTAAGCAAGGAAAGGGTTTGTTGCTACCACACCAAATTCTGGCAGAGTATGAATCTGTAATTCCTGAAGCGGATCGTGAAAAGCTTAAAAATGGTGTATTTGAAGATGTTCTCAAAGCTGCTCAGGTGTGACAGATGAACTAGTTTTACTTTTTTAATTTGTTTTTTTTGCCTAAATGTTTCTTTGTAGTGAAAATTTCCAGATTATTTCTTGTTTGCTTCTCAGGAGGCAATTGTCATACCTCCATGGGTTGCTCTTGCGATCCGGCCGAGGCCTGGAGTCTGGGAATATGTCAGGGTTAATGTGAGTGAGTTGGCCGTTGAGGAATTGACTGTGCCTCAGTTCTTGCAGTTCAAGGAAGAACTTGTGGATGGAAGGTTTGGCTTACCAATTTCTATGAATTTATTATACAGAGTCGAGGAGCTTTGAATTTTCTAGATTGGTGATAAGCAAAAGATGAGGTGGTGTTTCTTACAGCATTTCTCTCTTCTTCTTTCAGATCTGAAAGCAATTTTGCGCTGGAGTTGGACTTTGAACCTTTCAATGCCTCTTTCCCTCGTCCCTCACTTTCTAAATCCATTGGCAATGGTGTGCAATTTCTTAACAGGCATCTTTCTTCGAAATTGTTCCATGACAAGGAGAGCATGTACCCACTACTCAATTTCCTTAAGGCACATAACTACAATGGAATGGTATTACTTCTGTCTTTGGTGTTACAATTTTCTCATTAGTATCATTTATTTCTAATGGAACTTTCATCTAATTACTTATCGTATCTGTTGAATTTTAATTTTATGCAATTTTGATCTGTTATTTTTTTTCCCAAACCTGGGCTGTTTTACTTGTTTGTGTCTTTCAACATTAATCTTTTGGTTAAATTCAAACTCACACCGTTACTGTTCTTTAATATGCATTAGAGCTTTTCAAAGCAACTAACATGAAGCAAATCATGAAGTGATTCATGCAAAATGTGGCTAAAATGTCTTTTTTTTCTTGAATATTATTACATAGCCTTTGGCGATATCTCGATGTCATTAATGTGGCTAAAATGTCAATTTAAGTGTTTCTTTATTGAAGATGTTACCGAAATGAATACTGGGCACTAAACATATTGATTAGTATAATATTACATGATAGATGTAGTGATTCATGCAACTTGTGGTATTAGCTTCACTCTCTCACTCTCTCTCAGAGGATTATGCTTAAGTTGATTTTTGATAATAAATATTTTTTTGCAGAGCATAATGCTGAATGACAGAATTCATAGTTTAAGTGCTCTTCGATCGGCACTACGGAAGGCTGAGCAACATCTAATGAGTATTCCACAAGACACTCCATATTCTGAGTTCAACCATAGGTACGTGCTTGATAATCCTAATCTTTAGACAAAAAAATAATTGGTAAATGCCATTTAAAAATTTTAACTCAATTTAATAATGTGAAGATTCCAAGAGCTTGGTTTGGAGAAAGGCTGGGGTGATACAGCTGAGCGTGTATATGAGACCATACATCTTCTTCTTGATCTTCTGGAGGCACCTGATCCAAACACACTGGAAAATTTCCTTGGTGCTATTCCGATGGTGTTTAACGTTGTCATTCTATCCCCTCATGGCTACTTTGCACAAGACAATGTTTTGGGTTATCCTGACACTGGTGGCCAGGTAATATGCTTGAAGGAAATCAACCTTTTACTTGCTTTTTGATTTCTATTCTGACTTATGGCTTCATTGGTAGGTTGTCTACATCTTGGATCAAGTTCGTGCACTGGAGAATGAAATGCTTTTGAGAATAAAGAAGCAGGGACTTGATATCACTCCTCATATCCTCATAGTAAGTTTAATTATGTAATACTTAAGGAAGTGGTTTTCTCTCATTATTTGCATAGAGGTAGTTTTTATGAGCCTACGACCTTTCAAATCACAATGAAGACAAACTGATCACTCCCCTCAACCAACCTCTTATTAGTTTTGAATTTGTTGATTAGAAGTTAAAAATTCTTCCATTTGTTGCAGGTGACTAGATTGCTTCCAGATGCAGTTGGGACTACTTGTGGTCAGCGTCTTGAGAAGGTCATTGGTACTGAGCACACCAACATTCTTCGGGTTCCTTTCAGGACTGAGAAAGGATTCATTAGAAAATGGATCTCAAGATTTGAAGTGTGGCCATATCTAGAAACTTATGCTGATGTGAGTGGATATTCAGTTTAGAAGGCTTCATCTGCTCTATTTTTTCTTGAGAACTTCAGATATTGAAACTTTATGTTGTTTTGGCTATACAGGATGTTGCAAAGGAGTTGGCTAGCGAGCTGCATGCTATTCCAGATCTCATCATAGGAAACTACAGTGATGGTAACCTAGTAGCAACCTTGTTGGCACAGAAATTAGGAGTTACTCAGGTTTGAAATTTGAAAATTCTTTATTCTTAAAACAAATTTTTATATTGCTTGAGATTACCTGTATTTTGCTCCAATATATTTTCAGTGCACGATTGCCCATGCTTTGGAGAAAACAAAGTATCCTAATTCTGATATCTACTGGAAAAAGTTCGAGGAACAATACCATTTCTCTTGCCAATTTACTGCCGATCTTATTGCCATGAACCATACTGATTTTATCATAACAAGCACTTTCCAAGAAATTGCTGGAAGGTACTAATTAATAGTTGTTTGAAATATTCTAAAAGTTATCGTTGCCTCTTTGCTACTGATTGAAGAAGAAGAAAAAAATCTAACTTTAATTATTGCAGCAAGGATACTGTTGGGCAATATGAGTCTCATGCTGCTTTCACAATGCCCGGGCTCTACCGCGTAGTTCAAGGAATTGATGTCTTCGATCCGAAGTTCAATATTGTCTCTCCTGGAGCTGATATGACAATCTACTTTCCTTACAATGAGGAAAAGAAAAGGCTTACATTCCTCCACGCTGAAATTGAGGAACTGCTCTTCAGTGATATTGAGAATAGCGAGCATAAGTGAGTCTTTCAAATTTTTTTTTTTATTAGAGTTTTTAGACTTCCATTTTTCTTTTCTGGGCTGTTCTGATGACTGATTTCTTTGATATATTTTAGGTGTTTATTGAAGGATAAGAGCAAGCCTATCATTTTCTCTATGGCAAGGCTCGATCGAGTAAAGAACATAACAGGTTTGGTTGAATTCTATGGCAAGAATCCTCGTCTTAGAGAACTTGTCAACCTTGTGATCGTTGCTGGAGACCATGCCAAGGCATCAAAGGACTTGGAAGAGCAAGCTGAAATGAACAAAATGTACAGCCTCATTGAGCAATATAAACTCGATGGGCACATAAGATGGATTTCTGCTCAAATGAATCGTGTTCGGAACGGCGAGTTATATCGATACATTGCAGACAAAAAGGGAGTATTTGTTCAGGTAGTTTCATCTTTTAACAAGAAATCATAAAATTTGTGGTTTTTGTTCTAGTCTGATTTGTGTTGCATATGTGTTTGCTCAGCCTGCCTTCTATGAAGCTTTTGGGCTCACAGTTGTGGAGTCTATGACCTGCGGCCTTCCGACATTCGCGACAGTTCATGGAGGTCCAGCAGAGATCATCGTGCACGAAGTTTCAGGCTTCCACATTGACCCCTACCAGGGTGATAAGGCTGCAGAGCTCCTGGTAAATTTCTTCGAGAAATGTAATGAGGATCCGACCTATTGGGAGAAGATCTCAAAGGGAGCCATAAAGCGCATCGAAGAGAAGTAAGCAATAATAACAAGAAGATAATCAAAGTAATGTACATGCACTAGAGCTCAATCAACTCTCTTTCTTGTGCAGATACACGTGGAAATTGTATTCTGAGAGACTGATGACCTTGGCTGGTGTCTATGGTTTTTGGAAGTATGTTTCTAACTTGGATAGGCGTGAGACTAAGAGATATCTCGAGATGTTTTACGCCCTCAAATATCGTAAACTAGTAAGTTTACTTTGTCTTAAAATTTTAATCTGCATTTGAATTCAGAATATTTCATGTGTGGAGAGAGAGTTCATTACTTCAATTAGTGTGCTCATTCTTTGCTTTCTTTTCTCTAATTTCAGGCATTGTCTGTTCCTTTGCACTCTGATGAGGAGATTGTTGCCAACAGCACTGAATAAATTCTGGATGAAGTCAAGCTTTAATCTCTCGTTTATTTCAAATTCCATGAGAATCTAGAGTCTGACATGTCTTTGTATCTTGCTATTTGAAAATTTATTGCTTGTGTAAGAGGGCTCAAATGCCAGAATATTTGCAATGCAATTTTAATTGTTTGTTTTCCCTCATGTATGGGTTATGATATTTGAGATTATTTGGTTGAATGATACATTTGCTCAGCGGCCTTTATTTTGAATAATGTTGGTCTTCTTCACCAAGTAATCAGATTTGCAGGTTTGGGAAGAACTGCGGTCAAACAGCCGCGGATTGGGATTAGGGTTATAATAATAAATAAAACTTTTGGAGGCCGTCTTGAATTATTTTTATGACCTTTATTTCTTATTTTTATTTTATTTAATTTTATATTTTAATTTAGAATAAAACATATTCACTGATTAGTTGTTTTCATACATTCTTGAATCAAGTGGCCATGCATGAATTGTTTTCAAGCTCAATTACTTGAACACAAAATCAACGATTAGATCAATAATATATATGCATATTTAGATACACCAAAATTGAATAGTAAATGAAAGAAAAAAAAGCTGTTCATATTATTTGTTTAAAAAGTGCTAAATTTTAGCTGGAACATCAATCTAGAATAAAATTGTACTACCATCTCTACAGAGGGAAGCACTTCAACATGGGAACCCTTGTGAAGCAATTTATTAATTTACTTTGAAATGATTTGAATTTTAAAGCTCAGTTTTGTAGAATTAAAACATCAATTAGTGATGGGTGCTTTTTTGTCATAGAAAAAAAGAGAGTTAATGTATTTAAACGGCAAGTGAGAAAAAAATAAACTACCAACATGATTACAAATTGAACTAATGTAGCTCAAAGTCAATAAAGATTGAAATAGGACAGCATTCCCAGTTGACAGAAGCAAAAGCTGATGACGAGAAAAGGATGGATGGAGTACAAGACATTTTAGCCTAATGATTGTTTTAACATTCAATCAAGAGATCTTGGGTTCAAATCCGCAGTTGCCTTGTCTTGTGTGTGTGAGTTTATAATTAAATTCACTCAAATGTCCCAAAAAAAAAAAAAAAAAATGGATGGATGGATACGTACACAACAAAGAGCCAGTGATATCTGTAGGTCAGAAATTTAAAGCAACAATTTGACAAAAATCATCCCAAAAGGGGAAGTAGCAGGTCGATCATCTAAATCTTCATACAAAATCAAAGTGCCCACTTAAACAACCAAACAAAAACAAAACAAAAAAAAATTAAAAAAAAATCATTCAGCCAACAAAACAACCACTAAAAGATGTAGCTAAAAAAAGGCGATATGAGTTAGTGGAGAATCATGTCCAAATAAAGTAAAATCATGACCAATAATACAAAGCAGAAAAAAAAAACTAACTAAATCAACACAACAAAAGCTCACAACCAAAGAAATCCACCTTAGAAAAGCAAACGTCGCAAATCAATGAACCGTAAAAGAGAGGCAGGCAATGAAGAAATCATCCATATAGCAGAAGGTTTGCAGTATCAGGAACATTATCTTTCAGATTCCATCTTTTAATCTTTAGGACAAGGCAGTATTTGATCAACTATAAATATCAGCCAAAGAATGGATGTATGTAAACTTCTATTTCGCTAGAGTTGCTATATAGTAAGCTTAAGTATGAATCTGAATACATCATAACATGGCCACGATGACATGATCTAAATGTATAAAGTATGGCCCCATATGTCATATACAAAGTTATAATTTATAAATTATTAATATAAAGTATGAATATAATAATATTTTCTACTAAAGAGATTACCTGGTGAAGTATAATATCATATGCATATACTTGCCTAAAAAATTTAATAATAACAAAAGGAAAAAAACAAACACTGTCAATAATAAAAGAAAATTTTTATCACATACAAAAATTGTCATTGGCTAGCAATATTCCAATATTAACATTTATTAATAATTATAAAGGCGGGTTGTGCCGAACACGTGTCCATGAGGCATGTCGAATGATGTTTGGATAGTGTGGAGTGAAGTCTAATCCATGTCAAAGCCTAATTTTATCTTCACAGTTTTCAATATTATTTTAAATGTGTAATAAACATCATGTCAGAGAAGTGTTGTATCTAATACGTACAGACATGTCTGACACAAACATGTAAGGTATTAGGAAGTGACCCTGCTTTCTAGTATCGGATAGCCTTTCTTAATGTATATTTAGAGATAGAAACGGCATGACCCAGTAAGAGAGAGCTCAGACAGAAAGCCTGATGAGTTGAACCAAACTAAGAAAAGAAGTTATGTTTCCAACCAGTAAGCTATCAAACCAAGGTTGAAGGATCCTTAACCAACAATCAAATAATTGACAAATGACTTTCAGAATATTTCGAAGGGACTGCACATAGTTAAAACGAAGAATCTGACAAACTACAGTAAGATAATCAACAAATTTGAAAAAAAAGATAAGGTGTTGTTATGGGTGTCAGGGGACTAAAAGGATTTAATATGATTGTTTTGTTTTTGTGGGTTGATGATGATTCCGAAGATCTGGTTGGGTGGACTGGTAATACCATCAGTCTTGCGAGCTTTCCTGGATGGCTTGAAGCTAGCGGCTGTATACTGGGGGCGGTTTTTTTTCTGCTGTCGTTGGTTGCTGTACTGGCTGTCATGCGTTCTGAAGCTGTCCATTTTCATAGTTCAGATTGAAGTTCTCTAGTTTTCCCTGTTATACTGATTTTTATTAGGAAGGGATGGTTGTTAGATGGGCAACCGGACGGATCGCTTGGCTGTAGGCGTATCAGAAAGCTGTAGACTAGTCCTTCTCTGAGTCCCTTTGTTTTTGGGATCCTAGGGTGATCCTTAGTGTATTTTTTGTGCTCTTTTTCGTTCCTTTGTACTGCTTTACTTGGGTAATTTAATTGGGCTAAGCCCTCATTTTTCCCAAAAAAAATAAAAAGATAAGGCTGATGCGACTTGCCAGGCTCTGAGTAGTTATATAATCATTCCCACGAATCTTGCCCAGTCCATATCATAATCCCTTGGTCATGAATTATGGAATAATCATTGATTATAAGACCCATAGTTGTCTTCTTATGCTGAAAAGAATACATCTATTTTACCCCTGCAAAACTTAGCTATCATCATGAATTATGGAATAATCATTGATTATAAGACCCATAGTTGTCTTCTTATGCTGAAAAGAATACATCTATTTTACCCCTGCAAAACTTAGCTATCATCATTTAAAATTGGGCACATGCTTCTATTTAGTATGAAAAAAAAATGAATGGCACCGAAATAAAAAATAATTAAAGGTAAAGATGTGCTCTTCATTTTATTGTCCTATCAAAACTAATGTTAAAAGTCTGGAAAAAACCTCTTCAAAGAGAACAACTATAGTCATTCACAATTCAACATGGAAATTTCCCAAGTAAGCCAGATTTCTGATCATATGTAACTCGTTTTAATGAGCTTGGTTTAAAAAAATAGGTTAAGTTACAAGATTTGTTAAAAAAAAAAGTGAATAAAAAAATGGGGAAATGAAAATACAGCAAAAGATGAACTGTCAACTTCTGCCATCTAGATGATTTTTCCGTGTTCTGATTGCATGGTCCAAACCACCATCCAGATTCAATGCACATACGGTACGTAGAAAATTGCAAAATGAAAGAAATGTGATTCCTCTTTGATAATATGACAGTCAGAAGTGGAAACCCCTCTTTACAAACATTGAAAAAGAAATGATAAAACCATGCCCTTACTTCCTCTCTTGTACATGTTCAGCCACAGTGCGGGCAGATATACTCCAAGCCATCTGTCTTGGAAAAATCCTAAAATCATAGTACTAGGTTAATAAGTCTATATTTATAGCTATCTACTGATGTACTCAAATTTTATATAGAAAAGTAAAGACTCGGCAAGTAACTACATGCAGTTGGCAATCAGTGCACATATAGCATAGGGTTAATTTTTTCTAAAAACTCAAGCAAAAACCAAATAAACAAATGATAATATAAATTTCAATAAAAAAAGTCAGCAAGGTTGACACCTTGAAAGCAGCAAGAGATCTTTTATCACAACCTAAATGAACCCATTTGCTGCACCTTCCACAGCTCAACCAATCCCCAGGAGTGCCGCTGATATAAACCAATATATTGTTATTCTTAGAAAGAAATGAAAATTAAAATTTTTTGAAAAAAAAGAAAAATTAAAAGATGCAAACCTGTGACACAAAATACATTGATCGATAGTTACGTCATTATGAGCTAACTCATACTCCAGCAGGTATGTTTCATAATGTCTTTTTAAAGCATATGTGATTCCCTATCAGAATGTTGGCACGGAGAATTGATTTGGTTTAGTCTTCCAATGGAACAAATCAAATGCATTTCAATAAGAGATCAGAGAGAGAGAGACACACACAAACAGACAAGCCACAGCTGACAAAGTAGTTGCAAAATGCATAATAATGTGAAACATATGAAGCCAAAATGAAAACACAACTACATTTTCTGTTTGCTTGCTGACAATTGATTCATTTCTTTTTCAATCTAGTGAATCATAGCCGCAAGTGTCTGAAGCTATCTTTGAGATTTTGCAAGATCTTCAACTAATGTAGAGCCTGGGTAACAAGACGAAAATAGAGATTGGGAACAGACGAAGGGATCTGATAGGGTAAAGAAAGGAGGGAGACTAGGAGAGGTATCTATATATTCAATTCATTATTTAATTGATTCAAAATATAAGCCAAAAATGACGCTATTTATAAAAATAAGTTTTCAAAGATGGAAGTTCCTTATAAAATACTAAATAATTCAAAATTCAAAACTAATATTATCCAAGTGAATAGTTAATGCTAACATAAAATAAAATAAATAAATCCTTAAATAAAATTGATATGACACTGAAAATTCCATAATCGAAGCACGAATCTTAATGTCGAAAGCAACCTGATTCTGAGTCAAGACTAACCCAGATCAAGTCAAATCTTTGCGATATCAATCGACTCTAACTGAGTGTTTATAAAATCGTCTTGACGAGGATCTAACAAGCAAGATCTTCTAATTCGACTTCATTTGAGCATTCAAATACTTAAAATATATCGATGATCGAATGAATCATTTCGAAATGAGTGGTTTGAATTTTGTCAGATGTATAGACATCCATAATCTATAAATAACCCTCATTCTTCTGAGGGGAGCCTGTTTAAAGAGAAGAGAGATTTAACTCCAAAGATAATCGTTACCGGGCCGACGGTCCACCGCCACGGCCCCACTGCCGCCATCGCCACCGCCACCGACATCATTCATTTTTACCACCGCTGGCCAGTTAGCTATCGCCACTGACATCGCCATCAGACCACGCCGGCTATTGGCTGAATTCCATCGCCACTACTCCGGCTCCTCTGCCATCGACCACCCATTAGTTGTTGGTTACGCATCAATACCGCTGGTCGCCGCTGCAATTATTGCTATTGTTTCTCACCGGTCAGCCCGTTGTTGACCTTATTGCCGCACCATCGTACTATTGTTGTCACACTGACCGCTGCCATTATACACCGCTACGCATTGTATTCACATACCATGGATTTCTCATACTGTATTATCGCTGAAACTTTAATCAAACAGCGGATAATGGTGAAACATTTTTTAAATTCTTCTGAGATAAAAATCTCAGGATTCAAATAAGAAAAATTTAATTTTGGATTTCTCGCATTTAGTAAAGTTTTTATTCTATAAAAAAAAATTAATCCTAAAAAATGATGAAATATGAATACTTTGGATCTAAATGCTCAACTAAATCATATATCTTCCTTAGAACAACTCCATAAAAGATCCTATTGTCCAATGTTAAAGACAATATTGATAACATGAACACAATGCCATGACTTTGAATATAACAATTTGAGTGGTAATAAAATTTCAATCTGACTGGATAGCAACAATAATGTTTGAAGACTCCAAAAACTTGGATGCGGTTTAGTAAAATCTTTTGCTTAATCCATAGCACAAGTTCTACAAGGATTAAATCATCAAGCTCATAATGTTAGGTTCAACTAAATCATGATACCCATGTTTAGACATGCAAGAAGGTAGTGGGATTATTCGAGTTATGAAATTAAATAGTGTGAAGTGTGAACTGAGGTATAAAGGCTGCCTTTAGGTCTTTTTTGAGTTGTTATAAGTCATTCATTACACTCTATTCCGAAAGTATTAAGTAGCAAATATATGTAGCAAAATATAGATTTTAATGGGATCTAGGACCTTCTTAGGATCTAAAATGATAAATGTATGATTTTTCAATAGCATCATCTAGAATTTTCAATAATTATTTTATTCAATCATTCCTAGTCAAATCTAAATCATTATCAAAAAATAATATTCCTTTATATAGATACTCATGACCTTCATGAAACATGTCATGAAAATAATAATGTCAATATCAAACATTTTTAGTTACATAAGCAAAGTTATTATGCTTGATGTATATCTTCAACAAATGAGTTATGCATCTTAAAAACTTCAATTTTCTTGGTTGTGCTAATGTCATGCTAATAAATGAAAATTTTCATATAACTTAAAGCTATGATTTAAGAAATTGATATTGTCAATTGTAGGCATCAATGATGTCAAACTTGAACAATAAAATGATATACTAGGAAATTAAAATGGATCACAAAAGAGAGGCATGAGCAGTAAGATGTGACAAAGAAGTTTGTGAGATGAATAGTTGAGATTTTCATACAAATAATACAAAAAGAGTCATCTATTGCAATAGAAAATGCAAACGAGAGATCTACAACTAGTTCAAGTTAATTGTGCTACAAATAGAGATGCTTCATTGATGAAGAATGATCAGTAAATATATTGTAAGTAAAAGTCTACAGTCGGCAAACACATGGTAAGATAGATGCAATGGTAAGTAGAAGCACACAAGGTTTTATAGAGTGAGCATGAGAACGAGTGCAAGCAAGCAAAGCAAGTGTGTGGCATTGAGCGGATTGAAACATAATAGCATTGATGTGGGAGGGCATTAAAATAATAGCATAAACAGTGATTTTAATTATAAACATAACAAAAATGTTAATCATGATAATCAATATGATTTTTATATTGACACTAGTCGGATGGAGAATATTAGGTAATAAGCTATAGTTTATGAGTCATAGTGAACTTTGAATATGATTATATGCAATGAGAAATGATATGCTAGCAATGATATAGTTGTCATCATAATAAGGCTAATCATCAGGTTAAAGGGCATGTTCTACTTCATATTGGTGTGAGATTCTTTAAGTGTGATCAAATCGATAAACTTGTGCTGACCTATGTATGTGTGCAACAAATCAAATTAAGTATATAAGATGAAATCGACAATTAATGAATGCAACATCACACAAATTTGAGTTAAAATGCCTTAATTATGATCAAAATTAATCGAAACTTTGTCAATTCAAAAATTGATTGTGCCAATACATCCGCAATGCAAAAATTATTTAAACGAGGCTTAATGCGCTAATTAATGATCGCTATATTGGGAAAAATCAATTTTAAATGCAATTGTGCATATATCAGAGTCGAAATGCCTCGAAAACATCTAAATGACCTCCTTCTGCTTAATTGATTACATCGATATCACCGAAATATCGAATCTATCAAACAAGACCATTTGTAGTCAATTTGGATGAGTTTGTGTAAACGTCAAGTGAATGGATGCAACATCATGCGAATTAAGTCCGAATTCATTTTGATCGTCACCAAAATTATCCAAATTACCTCCAATCGCAAAATAAATAGCGTCATTCCATCCAACATCAAAATTACCTAAAATCAATACCCATATTGTCTGCTTCATCATGCAAAAAAATCATCAAAATTTACACAAATTCGAGGTAATGGCACATTTTGAGACACAATGAATTTCACATAATTGATTACATCGCCGAAATATCGAATCTATCAAACAAGACCATCTGCAATCAATTTGGATGAGTTTGTGTGAACGTCAAGTGAATGGATGTGATATCATGTAAATTAAGAATTCATTTTGATCGTCACCAAAATTGTCCAAATGATCTCCGATCGCAAAACATATAGCATCATTCTATCCAGATCATCGAAATTACCTAAAATCAAGACTCATATTGCCTGGTTCATCATGCAAAAAAGTCATCAAAATTTGTATGAATTCTGGGGTAATGACACATTTTGAGACATGCAAATGATGAGGCAAAACCCAAAAAGATGAACTTAAGCCATTACCAATTGTTATTAGAATATCTTAAGATAATTCTTCAAATTATATACATAGTTACATATTAATTATAAATCAATATGCATATAATTTAAACTGTTCTAATATCTGCTATTATCTCCTCATATACCTAACCCACCACCACCTCCCGTTGCTGTTTTCAGTTGCTCCACATGGCCAATAGAAAGAACTAAATAAAAAATGCCCATTCCTCCCGATTATGCATAGAGCAGACCTCGGCTCCCTCTCCTCCACCCCGATCATTTTATTTCCCTCCGTTCCATTCCCAGGCCTGATCTCGAAATAGGAAGAATAAGAGGTTTGGAATGTTGTAGAAAGCAACAACAAATTGCTTGTGAGGGCTTGTGAGGGTTTTCTCATTCTCTTTCTTGTCCTAGTGGAGGATGAGGAGCTCTTGCTAGATTGTTATTTGATGAAGGAAAATTTCAGTCATCTTCAGCCATGACATAGTTTTCAGCGAAAGTTGTCCCTATGTAGATAGAATTTGCTCAACTTAGTGCTTGGTGAATAAAAGGGTCTTCTCACATTGCCAGAGAAGCACATTGCAATATATACGACTGCAGCACATTCCTAGGTCCATTTGTCTGTAAGGTTCATGGAGTCAACTCCAAGTTTCTCGAGATTGGCAAGTCAAAGGCAGGGTTCCACCAAAGCCGAAGTTCTGTTTTCACTAAAGGTGCTTAATATATTTGAAAGATGATTTGGAGTAAAGGATACAGATTGTTGCTGAAACTTCTCTCAATACACCAAAAGAAATTACCAGATCTTCAGGTAATTTATATGGAAGTGGAAAAGACTATTCAGAAATCTCGCAAGCTGCAAAAAAGCTGAATTTGTTGGTCAGAGTTCATCCTGGTTGTGACCATGCTGATCCAATATTTCATGACTACAAGGTGTTTCTCAACCCCAGCACAATAGATGTCGTTTGCACGATCACAGCTGAAGCTCTGGAAATGGGAAAGACTGTCATTTGTGCAAACCATCCTTCAAATGAGTTCTTCAAGCAGTTTCAAAACTGTCGACAGTATAATAGTGGTGAAGAGTTTGTGATATTAAAACTCCAAACTCTTGTTGAAGAGCCTGTTCCGGTTACAGAAGAGTTGAGGAATGCACTCTCTTGGGAGGCAGCTACTGACAGGTTTCTCATGGCTGTTGAGTTGAATCGCTCCATTTCAAGTGGAAGTTCTTCTACGTCTTCTTTTCAACTAATACCAACCTTTATTAAAACTCGTAAATTGAATAGAAGACTAGAGGATTTGTCAGCATCCTTGCATCAAACTGTTGCAGGAATTGAGACTGCTCCGCTGTGCATTTGGTTCCATACCAAAGAGTCTAAAACCAGATGAACAGCAGTGCAGGGAGCTGAGGCTAGCTCTTGATGAACCAAAGAAGGGAAGGTAAAGCCCCCATACACACCTCTCTTAGTGTGGTGGGGAGAACCATCGATCATTGAAATAAATGCCCGTACACGCATTCTTGACGTGAGAGAGAAATTTGTGTTTCCTTGTAGGTATATGCATATCCGTACATGTCTTTCTTGATATTGCGGGAAAAATTTTTTATGCAAGTATGAAGACCTATACATGCCTTTTATGTTGCCATATTACAGATATCAAATAAGTATATACATATCCGTACATGACTTTCTTGATGTGACAGAAATTTGTTTTTCCTTGCAGATATATAGGTATCAATATGTGTCTTTCTTGACTTCGAGAAAAATCTGTATTTTTCATGCTAGTATGAAACCTATACATGCTTTATTAATATGATGGGCAGGCCCAATATACCCTAAAAATACATGTAAATTCTTGAGAATCAAATATTAATGAATAATCTAAAATGACAAGTATACCATGTCAAGGAAATTGAAGGTGAATGAGGTTGGGACAAGATCACATGGTTTGCCAATAAGCATAAACAAAATTTTCTAGAATCACTTGAATTACACTATTTATTCCATCAAGTGAATTGAAAGAAGTCAATGAGATTTGAATTAAATTTGAATTGATTCTAAAAGCATGCCATGCCAATAAATATAAGTGAGGGCTTTTTCAATGCACATTCAATAATATTATATCATGCAATGAAAATACAAAGGAATTTGAGTTCATACAAGTTCTTGCAAGAAAAATTGAATAGTTTATCAATGAGTGTTAATGAGATGTCTTCACTAAACATTGATGTGAAAAGAAAATTTACTATGAGACTAATTTAAATATTCAAATGAATGTAATTTGGCACATGCCTCTGTGCAATTTTACATTTAAATATGATGTTTCATGATTTGTGCAAGTGTTTTAAAGAATTAAACTCTTGCATGTGGCACGAGATAAATCCCATATCTAAATCTACAACTTCGAAATACATGCAAATACTTAAATAAAATGAATTCATTGCACACTTTTTGAAGCAATTTTGTCTTATTTAAATGCTTTGAAGTTACAAAAGTTTTCAAATAAATAAGGTACTTACATTTCAAGAAGCTCATGCTCAATCTCATTGCATTGGGATGCATGTAAACAACTTGAATAGTGAAATAGTGCATTCATTATAAAGCAACACCATCTAAATTTGATGTTTTGTAGCTCATACAAATAACTTAAAATGAGATAATCACGCGTGCTCCCATGGATTTCTTAAATTCATTTTCAAATGCCTCGAAGCATATGCAAATGCTTTACGAAATGAACGAACAAAATGTGTAACTATTTAAAATTTAAAACAACCGCATGTGCTTTGACATTTGTGTTATATGCCTAAATTTAGTTTTTGAGTATATTATGCGAGTTGATTTCCCGATTGAGTCTTAGGACTGGGTCCGGGTTAACAAAACCTAATGATATTGTTATACTCTCTACTAAAGAAAATATTTGAGAAACTAATTCCGTCATATGATAATAGGGTGACTATCTCTAAAACCCCAATGATGCCGTGTTGATTGTACATTTCAACATAAGAAATATTAATTCCAAAATCCTAAAGTGTTAATATTAAATAATATCAAATCTAAGCTTTAAAAATACTAGCCTTAGACCCGATCTTCTATTAATAAACTGACAAAGTTGACAAGGTCTAAATAATAATTATCAATCAATTAAATACCCTTATGATGACAATATTGATTGAAAATTTTAACTGAAAGAATTTATCATTATCAATATTTTGTAAAGTTTTAATGTCAAATCATTGAGATGTTCAAATCTAAATTGATAATGAAACAATCACACGTCTAAATTAAAAAATACTAATTAGATGAAATGAATCATTTAAATATAAACAAAATCCATTCACCCATCCACAATCATTTGTCGTGGGTGATAAGTTAAAAAAATCTTTGCTCACAAAGGAGCTAATGTTAAATAAAATATTTCACTATGTTCACACACAAATAATCTTATGCTAGTAAGGATATAGCCAATGTCCTTTGACCGCATAATTTTACTATCAAATAGTACCACATAAATAGCGATGATGACCAAAACCCTCTGACCGAATAAATTGCCACCAAATGATATCATTATGTTACAATCATAATTGTAACCCTTATATTCTCCAATACCTTTACCCTTTGAGTTGTGCATCATAGAGTGCATCTAATAGGGCAAAAAAATTTTTGTCAACTAAGGTGAACTTAAAATTATCTTCTTAGACAAACATCAAACCAAATCCACAAACTCTTCTTGGATGAAGCGACCCATGACTGCTGATAAGAATTCAACAAACAAATTGTATTGACTACCTCCGCTAACTAAGTAGACTAAGGATCACGATAGATTGAGAGAACAGAACCATAGGATCTTAATTGAGCCTGTCATGATTTTTTCAACCATATGCTTTGAGTTAAATTATGAATCATGAATTTTAAACTTCACTTACTATTATTATACACTAAGCAATTAGTGACCTATTGTCTAGCCTTAATCAAAATTTTCTCTCATCACTGAGCGATGTAATTAACTATAGGTGCACTATAAAAAACTTGAAACCAGATCTAAAGTCCTCGTAAAATGAGGGTGAAATCTCTAGGTTTTATCTACAAATTCATCTATTTTCTTGAAATTTAACTAGCTGCAAATCTAAATTCTCCTCATCGAGAGGTCGAACTCAAATTTTCGAAGACGACAATTTGATAGGACACTAGCTTTTATGAGCTTTAGAGCTTTACCACAACATAAATTCATCATCCTTAGCATGTTGGTGTTGAGGATACATGAATAACTACCATATGTTGACCTACACATGTGTGGCATAATCCAAATAAAACTTATATGGCCAAATCTATAAAATCGATGGTAACGTCGCATAATCAGAAGCTAAAACTTCCTAGTCGCGATCCGATCCAAGCAGAAATTATCCCAAAATAATTCAATTGTGTAATTTTGTTTAAAATATCAAAATTAATTTAATAAAAAAAATATATTGAATCAATTAATAATTGATCAATTAATTAAAATTAATTTTTAAATGAAATTACAAATATCAAAATCGAGAAGCCCCGACGACGTCCAAAAGACCTCCTCAGAAATTGTTGTCGTTGAAAAACATCGAAATCTATCAAACGACGGTTCGCCACAATTCAATTCAAAACGCCAAGCAATTCAAAAGCCGGCGCTAATTTCACTGACCGCCGACATAGCCAAACGATCTCATGCAATCATCGTCGTTGCGTCAAAGACAACGAAAATATCTAAAATCCATACCCATATTGTTATGGTTTATCGTAAGAAATAATTTTATAATTTTTGGCATGAAATTATTAATTATAATGCTATTATCATGTTAACTCATAATAAGGCGGCTAATAGCCGCTTAAAAACTTCTAATCCTTATCCTAATCCCGTCGCTTATTAACCCAATTAAGTTTATTGGTAGCTTTGGGCAATCGAATGAGGCGACGCTTCTAATACCCCAAACTGAAGCGACTAGGGCATTCATGTGACATTTCCTCCTCTTATGCGATCCTCTCTCATTCTCCTTCAAAACCCTCGTCTCTCTCAAGCATCCAGCCCCTTTGCCTTCAATCAACCCATCCGGCCTATTCCGTTCATCCTCTCTTCGAGCATCCCAGACCGACTACCTCCATTTGGTTCCAACCTAACTGAGAGGCTAAGCTTAACCGAACTCTTCCTCCTTCTTTTCTCTCCGTGCCATTTCCTTTAAACCTAAGCTTGTTATTATCATTCTATTTTGGCTTAGTTGAGATGAAATGGGTTTATCAAATATTTCTTTTATGAATCTATATTATACTTGGATTGTTTTCTTTTGCAAATGAAAAGAATGAGTTTGCTCTTCGCATATGGTTACTTCTATCTTCATGGGTGAAGTGGTTTCTCTAATTCATTTTCTTTTACATATTTAAAAGAAAATTAGAAGTGTGAAATAGGGTTTGAGATGATGTATGGCTCGAGCCCTAAGTTATATGTAAGTTTCCTTCTCTTTTCATGCTTCAAATTTCTATTTGGATGGAATGATACTTGCTAAGCCTCTTTACATATTCAAAATGAAATTAGAAGTGTAAAAATAGGGTTTAAGATGCTGTATAAATCAAACTCTAAGTTATATGCAAGTTTCCATCTCTTTTCATTATGTTTGGATGGAATAATGCTTATTAAGCTTCTTTTATATGTTTAAAATGAAATTGGAAATAAGAAAATGGGGTTAGAGATGATGTATGGCTCAAACCCTAAGTTATATGTGGATTTCCCTCTTTCATGCTACAAAATTTTCATTTGGGCTATGTAATTTGAAGATATTTATTTCATAGTTTGTTGTTTTTAGTGTTTAGTGAAATATGTAGAAAACAACAAGTGTGAAATTATCTATGATTTGAGACGGCTAGAGAGCTATTATTTGTTATGGAAGTGCAATATTTGCTTATGTTTTATTATTCCAAGCATTGAATCCGAGAAAATATGGAGAAAATGAAATGATAGCTTTTATTTCTTATGCTATTAGACTAAGAAATCCACTGGAATTGTTATTATGCTATGACCTTTCTATTATATCAAAAAAAATATAATGAAGGGAAGGGGGCTTAGGCATATTGGCCTAAAATAATTGTTGGCACATTTCTACCACTACTTATTAGGGATGAGCCTTATCCTTAATGAGTTTCTTTAATATGCAATTGTGCATGTAGCCACAATCTGAAATTTTAAAACCTATGAATGAGCTCAGTGTGGCTTTGACTCTCTTGCAATTGTTGATCAATAATGGCTTTACTCTCATCTTTCTCCATTAATAGAAAATGTTCTTTTAATTGAATCTGAAAATTCAGATTTATATATATGTTTTTCCTCTTGGATTATTAAAAAAAAGAGAGAAAATTGAAGGTTGGAGAGTTAATCATGATGCTCACCTTGCTTTGCTTCTATTACATCAATTGTTATCATGAAAATGATGATTTGAGTGAGGATTAGCTTTCAAATTTTCTGAATTTGTTAAACTGAAATGCAAGTACCACTACATCATCTTAATTTTCTGAATTTATTCATTTAATCTTGTGAGGACTATCTTACTTTGCTTCATTTGATTGTTTTGCTATCTTGAAAATGAGGTGTTGTAATAAAACTGATTTTGTACATCAATGGGGATGTACAAAAGAAACAACATCATGCAAAGGATCAAATTGTAATAACACTAAAAAGAAAAAATTCTTTAAGAAAACTAATAAACAGAATTTTAATAATAAAAAATGAACCTTCAGATGAAAACAATTTACTAAAAAACCAAAAATATGATTCGTAAAAATATAAATTGGTCTTGGGATATTAATGACCAAAATTTATTACTACAAATTAAAAATCGTTGTAAACAACTCCCTAAACTAACTTTATCAACAAATGAAAAATTAATAATCGAAACTGATAGTTCTGAAACATGCTAGAGTGCTATTTTAAAAGCAATTCGACAAAATACTGAAGTTTTATGCCGATATGCATCTGGTACATATACTCCAACAGAACAAAATTATCATATTAATGAAAAGGAACTGTTAGCTATTAAAAAAACTATCAAAAAATTCAAATTATTTCTAAATGAACATTTTATTGTCCGAACTGATAATAAGGTTGTCATTTCATTTATAAAAGGGAAAATTATTGATTCATTATCAAATAAACGTTTAATTAGATCAGATTTTCTCGCTATAATTTTGATTTAGAATATATGAAGAAACGAAATTCTTTACCGATACTTTAACTCAAGCATCAGTCATTCGAATCAATCCTTGGACAAGTTACCTGAATCACTTGACATGGACACTTACTCAACTACAAAAGACTCAACTAAATCGAATGACCACAGATTGGAAAGTTATTTTGAAATATTAAATCAACAATTCTAAATTAGAATGTGAAATTGCATATAGCAACAACTTACTAAACGAGTTACAAAACGTCAAAAAATATCTCCTTGGGGAAATTGATGAAGACCAATTACCTTCTGTTTCCAAATTACAAATTAAACCAGAAGACTTTCCTCCAATTACTACTCCAGAAAAAATTGAACCAAAAAATAGCTTCTCATCTATCTTACAAAAGGCAGTACCAAAGCAAACAAATATATTAGAAATAGTTGACAATTGGCGCTATATTCTTATATCGAATTAATGCTCAGATATATTACATACATCCGGAAAATATCATGTAATATATATATACTGACCACCACGCCAAAATTATTTATGAATTATATGATCGATTACTCGGATGATGTATCTTGAAGAATTATCAACTCTTCAAAATTACCAAAGTTTTTAGGCGTAGTTAGATGTTCCGAAGTTGTTAAATCAAATATCTATATAAAGTTATTCCAAACTTCTCCAGAAATACCAGAAGGACAAATATCGTTAATACAAATCGGAATTAGCAGTGAACCATTCTACCCAAAATATACCTCAAAGAAATCTTTTTATCAACGACAAAAGGATGAAGAGTTATATCAAATATGGATTGAGACAAAGAAAATCGATCCATCAAATATCTGGGTATATCATTGCTCAGATAAGTTATTCACTTATAATCATAGTAGACAAAATACCAGAAAAATACATGAAGTCCTATATCAAAAATGGGTCAATCTACTCCGAAAAAAATATGATGAAAGCAAGTAATAAAATTAAAGAAAAGTTATACCAATGTGTACACTATAAGAAAAAGCAATCATTACAATTATTTCGAGAAGGACTGGAAAAGCAACGACAGATGTAAAGCAAGACCTCAATTATTAAAGCTGACAAAGACATACTCAAATTATTGAAGGCACTCAGCAAAAAACAAACACACGTATTCAATTATTGAAGGCACTCAGCTAAAAGCAAACGCACTCAACATAATTATTAAGAGCACTCAAAACAAAATTATTGCAAAGCAATCAATTATTGGAAAAGAGAATATTCTTGCATCTATAAATTAGAGAACAAACCATGTTCTAAGGAGAAGGAGAGTGAGTGTGAGCTTGGTTTGTGAGTTTCCTTTCTTCCTGTGTTCTATCCTCCTGTGTTCTATCTTAGAAGAGAAGTACCATGTATTATAGCCTATCAGGCTAAATAATACTTCTCAGTGATGTCTGTAAGTATATTTCTATGTTTTCGCCTATTCATTGTAATATTCGGTTTGTAATAATGTCATAATTGTTTTGCACTATGGGATAGAACTAACGTAAGGTTGCTTCTCTAAGTGATCATATAGGGTTGTGGTCTTAAGTGTTGAGCCCTTATCTTCCTAAGAAATCCACAAGTTATTAAGAAGAATACGAATTTGAATGCAGGTCAAATCCCAAGTAAAAACACGATAGTAGATTATTTACTAAACAGGATATTATACTGTAAGCGTCTTTGGACCCATAGTCTTTATACTTATAGATAACATCGAGAGAAAGCTTTTATTTTAAAAGGAATTGAGAAAAAACCTAGAGAAACAAATTAAGGAATTAGAAAACAACTAGAATACAACAAAAGTATTACAAAAAGCTAATTACACCAAAATTAAGAACAAAACTCTACTGATATTGTAGAGCCCCAGAAAGGAAAGTCGAGCGAAAAGATCAACAGTGTAACAAACACTATTCATATTTTTGTACACCATCTTATACATATGAATCTAATTTCCCTTCTTACCACTCTGAACTAAAAGAAGAAAAAGAACATAAAAAATGTCTTAAATTAGAAGAATTAGAAGATGACATTTCCTAAATTAAATAAAGAATATCTCAAAAAAGAATTCAATAGAATTCGAGATATATTAAACATTAACATTTCTAACAACCAGTTAGAAATCTTCACTGAAGAACAATCATTTCACATAAAAACCCCCCTAGGTATAATTGGTCTATCATAGATGGAGTTTGTGGAGTGTTCATACCACCTACAACAACCAGACGTATCCCAACACCACGAAGCCAACAAACTTCTCAAACCACAACCCAAACCAATTAAAATACGATGATAAAAAATTAATGACATTTGTAAAAAAATTACAAATGAAAAATACACTTAAATGGACAAAAATAAGCTTAAGTTTAATTTGTTTACACACTGAGGTAGATGTATGAGATTTTACATGAATATACGTATAATTTTGAGTTTATATTGTAATTTTTTATGACAATATTGATGGATTGCTTACAGAGTTTATATCCGGTCATTTGGTATTCGCTTAGATTGCTTTTAAGATCACTGCTAACGACAAAATTGTTATATATAAAAGATTGTATACATTGTCTAAATGCTAAAGAATGCTACGCAAACCCATGACGTCTTTCTTGGCATGGACAAACAAAATTTTTACCATGTTCTCAGACACCTACCACGACTTTTTGATGGGACGTAGTCTCCCAAACTAGCCCCATGGAGGATGACGAGGTCACAAATTTTGAAAAAAAAGATAATGTTTAAGTTTCAAAGCTTCATTGTAATTCATGAAATTCAATTCAGCTTTTATCGTTAAATTCTCCTTTGGCTAATTAAATTAAAACAAGAGTAAAAAAAAATGAATGTTGAAGATGCATGCCTACATAAAAGAGAAATTTATATGTTTATTGTGCATGAACAATCAAAGTTCAAATCATGCAAATTATGTCATTTCATGCCATTCTAACTTCATTGGCTTAATACATCGTCATCTTTGAAAATTTAATTTGAGCATTGATATATGACACTTGTTTCCTTCTCTTGACTTTAAAAAAAAAACAAAAAAAGATGAAAAGATGAAAAGAAAACAAGTATTTATCTATAAGATTGTTCAACCCATGCCTAATTTGATTAGCTATGGTTAACTTGATTCTTACTTGAATCTTGATGTCATATGAACAATTATTTGTTTAGATCCAGATTTTCAGATTTATGTGTTATTAGATTTGATATAAATGCTTGATTTATATATGGCCATGTTCGATTCACTTTATGAAAAGAAAAGAAGAAAGAATGAATTCAAATCTGAATTTTAGGCTTACTCTTTTCATTATATTCATTCTCAAATTAATGCCTTTGAAGTATAAATGATATATGAAGTTGCACATATATAAAGCCGAAGATTGTTAGGTTTGGCTTACAAGTTTCAAATAATTTTCTAAGGGTTGAAAGTTTGTTTTTTGTTGCTGTAAAGTTATACTTTGCATTGAGTATGTTATAAGCATATTACTAGGCAATTCCTTAAGGCTTGAATCAATTTAAAATGAAAAAGTATGACGAGGCCCATATAAACTCAATTTCATAAGTTTCTCATTAGTAAATAACATTAGCATAGAATTTCATATGGCATTTGCCTTATGTGTTGCCTCTAAATAATTATCATGTCATATGAAGTGAGTTTTGACTTGTTCTTTTGTAAAAATCAGAATTTTATTATTTCATAATAGTTAATTTTGAATCCTCTTAAATGGTGAGCTCATCATTATGTTAAAGCAAACTTGAAAACGATAGGATTCATGAAATATGCAAGATATTATCTTTGATATTTTGATAAGAAAGAGAGGTAACAAGATTTAAATCCCTTTGTCTAAAACTAAATATATGGAGTATAATTTAGGTAATTCTAGTAGTGTGACAGTGAATAAGTCAATAAGAGAGCGTTTGATATTTAGGCTATATTGTTCAAAATGATGGTGAAATAGATGGAGATGTTATTAGAAGAATTCAAGTTGGATGGATGGTTGAAGAAATGCATCCTATTATGTGATAGAAAAGTTCCACTTAAATTTAAGAAAAATTTTATAAGATGGTGGTAAGACCACAATGACTTATGTAATGTTGGCCAATAAAAAAAGCATAAGACTAAGTTAAGTATTACGATGAGGATGCTTAGGTGGATGAGTGGCTTTACTCTTAGAGATAGAATGCAAAATGAGTATATTCGGGAAAAAGTTGGAGTAGCTCAAGTGATAAGATTAGAGAGTCTCCTTAGATGGTTTGGTCACATAAAGTCGCCGTCCAGACTCAATTAGGAGAGTAGATGATTAGATTTGCCTAAGAAAGGTAGAGGTAGACCTAAAAAAAACTTGGGTAAGATGTATAAAAATGATCTTACTTGATTTAAATGAGAATTTGACACATAATAGACACAATGGAGACAAAGGATTCATGTACACCACTGGGATTAAGGCTTGTTGTTGTTGTGAATTGGTATGACTATTTTTGATGCTCCATGCAAAATGATTTAAGTCTCATTCAGATTTCTCTTTCTCTTATCAAATCAAACTCTTTTTTATGTGTTATGATAGTTTCTTAAAAAAAGAGAAAGAAAGGAGAATCCACCTTTGTATTTCCCCCCATTATTTGGAATGAAAAATTTACTTGTGCATGACTATTTAATCATATCATTTGATAATTCTTGAAAAAAGTTGTCATTTGCTATGAAAACTTATCATGTGATGTTTCTATACAATCAATTCCTCTCTAAAACTATGATCATTATAGCATCAAAAATAAATCAACAAGTGCATGAAGTTTAAATCAAACTAACCCCTCATTTTCATGGAAATCTTTTATTTCTTTTATCTTGCAATCTTGTTGGCCAAATTAAAACATCAAATTAAATGATAAGATTTAAACCTAGAATATCAAATTAAACATGACTTACCGGTGGATGCAATATGGTTTGAGGTCAATCCCAATTGTTGGTGGGTTCATTTAGAAGTTGGTAAATCTCTTTAGGAACTTTAAACTTGAAATATTCCTTGTGAAATGTGAAGGAAATGGGAGAGTAAATTTTCATGAGGGGAAGGATGCTCTTATATTTATAATGTGTAGTAGCTTGGTCTTAAGCTCTCTTCATAAGTAAAATGTCATCCAATCCCCTTTATATGAAGCCAAAATTACTTAATGACATGTATGACAAAACACATAAATGGGATTTATGTTACCCCACTAATGTCATTTGACTTTTTGCATGATATTAAAGAGGAGAAAACTTCTCATCCTCTTCTTTCTTCTCACGGCATCATAGCATGCAAATAAAAAAAATACATAAAAATAAATAAGATAAAATGAGGAGGAAAAGTTCATCCCCCCTTTAATTCTCTTTGCCATTCATTTTAATTACCATGGAATGGGTATGAATTTAGGGAGAAAGAAAAAAAATGCAAAAAATTTCTCCTTTTAATCACCCATGGAATGGGCATGAATTTAGGGACAAAGCGAAAAAATGCAAAGAATTTCTCTTGTCATTCCTTTTAATTACCCATAGAATGGGCATGAATTTAGGTAGAAATAAAAAAAATGCACAAAATTTCTTTGTCATTCCTTTTAATTACCCATGGAATGTGCATGAATTTAGGGAGGGAGTAAGAAAATAAATGAAGGAAAGTGAAAATGAAGGAAATTCTTTTTTTTCTTAATTAAATTATGTCATATCAAAAAAGGAGAAAATAATAAATGAAAAGAAGAAAAAAGAAAGAAAAGAGAGAAAAAAATGGTGAGTGAAGAAGAAAGCTCATTAGAAATTTGATTGAAATTCTTTCTTATTAACTCACTCATAAATGGGTAATAAGAAAAAGAGAGGGAAAAGAAGAAAAGTCTTCCCCTCTTTATGATTTCATGTCATGACAAAAAAAAAATGCATGATAAATAAAATAAAAGAAAATCATAATGAAGTGATATTATGAAATAAAAAAAATGGATTATAATGTCATGATCTCCTCCTTTTATATTTGGCCCATTTAAAATTATTAAGCTCTCTTTCTCTAAAAATTTAAAGGGCTCATAAAGGCCCAAGTCCATAAATGAGCTCATAAAAGACCATGGTCATAAATGGGCTCATGAAAGTCCATGCCCACAAATGAGCTTATAAAAGCCCAAATCCATGAAAAGCTCATAAAAGCCCAAGCCCAAGTTCAAAAATGAGCTTATAAAAACCCAAATTTATAAAGAATAGGAGAAGGGCCCATCGAGCCTATGTCCATATGTGAGGAAAATAATTAAATTAATCCTCATATTTTTTAAATTCTAATATGCATGAAGGGGTTTAAGTATGGTTATCTTTTATATGTGTATTATAACATCTTATCTCTCTTGATTTTGATGTGTCATATACTATGGAGAAAATCATAAGCATTCAATTCCATGTATAAACATTTGAACAAAGCAAACTTACATAGGTTTTATGACAATGTTCTATCACATAAATCATAATGTTCTATCACATAAATTCATATTTGATTTATGACATTCCTCTAAATTTCATAGGAACTTTAATTAGAAAGGATACTACATTTGATGCTTAGCAAGTGTTTTGAAAAGTTAAATGTATATCCTATAAAGATGGATATATTTGATTCATGATAAACTGAGAAGGGTTAAAACTTACATCATTTAGAACAGATGCTCACTCGATATACAAATATATATTTTGTATCTTCTATTATGAATAGATGCTTTGATCATTTGATCATTTAGAATAGAGGCAATGATTTGCAAACAAATATTTTATATACTTCAATGATACATGCTTGATCATTTAACATGTTCATTTGGTTTGCAACAAGTATTTGGGAATATTGAACTCATATTTTGCAAGAACACAATCTTTTGTTTTTTTATGACAAAAATTTATATGAATCAAAGCTCTTATATTTTATAAAATAGATTTACGTTGATGATTTCTTCTTCTAGGTATCAAAACCTATATATGACACATGTCATGCCAAACCTAATTATTTCAACATAGACATCTAAATGTTCATATAACCTTTTAAAGAACAGATACTTGTATGTATGTTGAAGTATTCGTTAGATCAAATACCTAGAAAAATATATAAGTTATATGCAAAGTGAAAGAACAGATAACTACAACTCTCTGTTTGGTCTTAAGATTGCCGCTAACAAAACCCAAAAAATTCATATCAAAACTTATGTTTTCAATTTGACACATATGTCATGCCGAATAGAATTACTTCAACTTAAACATCTAAATGTCCATATATCATTTAAAGAACAGATATTTATATGTATGTTGAAGTATTCATTAGATCAAATATCTAAAAAGATATGCAAGTCATATGCAAAATAAATGAACAGATATCTACATCTTGTGCTAGACCGTGTTAAACAAAACCAAGAATAGATTATAATATTATAAGAATTTTGATCTGATTAAATCTGAGAAGCTAATTCTATCATATAATTAAAAAAAAATGAATCTATTGACATAGCTTCTTAAATTCAAGCTTTCAAGAGGAAA
Source organism: Cymbidium sinense (assembly GCA_021442155.1). Taxonomy (NCBI): domain Eukaryota; kingdom Viridiplantae; phylum Streptophyta; class Magnoliopsida; order Asparagales; family Orchidaceae; genus Cymbidium; species Cymbidium sinense. Next base: position 34,027,889 of record CM038229.1, read on the forward strand.
ATTTTCAAACCCGATCTTATATGCTCGAGCTAGAGTTGACAAAGTTTGAAGAACTATAATTCTTGAAGTAATGAATTTAGAACCGATCTTCTGCAGAAAAACAGGCAGAGTAAAAAATCTATCAGCCAATAATAGTCATATGATCAAGAAAGGCGATCATTATTAAAGTTCTAACAATGAATCATCATATATTCAAATATAAATTAATTATAAAATGATCAAATATTCAAATAAAAATTTTAAATTAAATTAAATTAAATTAATTGTTTAAATTTAAAATTAAAATTCATTCACCCATCTTCAACTATTTGTTTAAGGGTGACAAATTAAGAAGATTTTTGCGAAAGAGCAAATATCAAATCAAATGCATAACTATTTTCACACTCAAATAATCATAAACCCATGACATACCATTCTATCCGTGATTTTCATGAAAATGCAACATAAATATTTACACCAAAGTCGATGATGAGAAACGACACGACTAAATTACCACCAAGACCTGATATTCCCCAACTTTTCGAGTTGAATTAAAGAATATGTTTGATTGAGCAAAAAGTCATATATTAGCTAAGGTTGACTTATATGTATCCCCTTAGATAAATTTCACCCCAGATCTACAAGGACACCTTAGACGACGTAATGTTACAAGCAACATCCTTCGAGTTGACTACCTCCTCCACTAAAGCTGTGAAGGACAGATAACAAATCATGGGACGCGCGTCATCATACCCCAAACATAAGATTTAAATTAAAATGATAAATTTTATAATTTTCAAACTCCACTCACTGTTATTATACATTCGTTATTTAATGATTCATCAACTAGCCTTAATTGAAAGTGCTCTCAAGACGGAGGGTAATTAACTATAGCTTGCCTATAGAAACCTAAAACCAGATTTAAAGTCCTCGCAAAATGAGGACAAAATCTCTGGGAAGTGTCTTATCTACTATTCATCCGTCTCCTGAAAATTACACCGACACTTAAATCACTCTTTTCATCGAAGAGGTCGGTGACGAATTTTCGGATCCCATAATATTTAATTATCTATGTTAGATTATAACATGCTTTATGTTAGGAGGGGCCTTTTATCTCAACGTTTAGAAAGGTTAGAACTTATGAACCAACTCTTGACATAAAGCTAGCCATAATGTATTTATTTTATTTTTATATGATTGTCATTATCTATGAGATTTTTTTTATATATATGGGGAAAGGTCGAATTCCTTATTTTCTCAACATTTATGCCTCTTCTATTTTTTTAATAATTTCAAAGGGGTTAATTTTATTTTTTGAGTGAAAAGATGGGGTTGTGGGAAGATTAAAAATGCTCAAAATATTTACTAAAAATTCTCTTGTATCTTTCCATTTTTAGAATTTTCCAAATTTTATTTTGTTTATTCTTCTCATTTTTTTTTCTTTTGTTATTCTTCTTTTATATGATGAAAAACATCTAAAAATATTAAGAATTTCTTAGTTCACTCAAGCACTAGATCAACATCTAGACCATATATGCCATGTAAGTGATCAAGTCATGAAATTATATTAAGATATAACACCTATCAACTCTACCCTATTATATATTGATTTGAGTTAGAAAAAATTACTAGTTATGAACAATAACTCAATCTACATATGCAAAAAAATCAAATCTTAAGTAATAAAAGATTCTAGACTCAATCAACTCTACCCTCATACATAAAATATCTTATTTAAAGATTAAGACTTAAGAAAATAAATAAAATCTTTCATATTTTATGATTTCATTCAAGTTTATAAAATGGTTGGAGAACATGCCGTATTAACTCCAACTTCACATATGAAGGATTATGTATTATCAGGCCAAGTATTTTCCCAACATGCATACTCAATTTTCTATATTTTCAAAAATTGAGGTATTTACATATTTTGTATTGGTTGGATTGTGGCTTCAAAACAATCCTAAGAAGGATTGATATACTAAAAATAGCTTTACAAATTATTCTAAAATTTTGAAAGCTTTATATATAATTATGTTTGCTTTTTTTCTTTTTCTTTTCTTTTTCCATCTCTTTTTTAAATATTCCGGTCACTACATGAAGAAAGCTAAGCACACTACCTCTTTAGATAATAACGACTTATTGATGGCATGGGTCATAGGCCATTTAAACCAAACATGATAGACCCCACCTTGGTATGCTTTCCCAATAATCAAGGGAAGCTTTCCCACTTAGGTTTAAGCTTATCATCGCTTCAACTATAGGGTAATGATTGGTTTATTAACACTACTATCAACTCTCCTTAAGATTTTAGGGAAGCACCATGCTGTCATAGGGCCTAGCCAACATTGATAATTCTCTAAGTAATACACTTCTACTGAGCTTGAAGTCAAACTTCATCTAGCACATAAAGCTCTTCCAATCATAAATGGATGTTTTGGTCCTTAGTCTAATTATACTAAATTATTATTCGAATTGATGACAGCTCAACTTCAAGTGATAGGACTAAGAGAGGGCATATGAGGTGAATTTGGCTAGCGTCTTGTAGATGATATGATATACCCATAAGGCCTATTGCATCTTGACATGTTCAGCCCTCTTATTCTTGGAGAAAATTTTCTTGAAAAGTTTGACTAATGTTTTGTTAATTTCCTTCACCAATCCATTTGCCTTTAAATAACATACTGAAGAGTATTGGCAATTAATTTTTATGATAATCAATTAATTGGAAGGTTTCATGTCTTATAGATACTTCATGTGATATTAGAAAGAATCAGGAAGGGTAACGACTTGGGTCACTTAGCGAGTGGGCAAGGGGAGAGGATCATGCAAATGAAAAAGCATAAAATGGCATGCTTGGTAGAATCTCAGGAGTAGATATAATTTTTTTTCATTTTTTAAAGTAAATTGGGGCAGCCAACCCCATGGTGTTAAATTGGCACACATCGTAGTAGGTATGTGAAGTTGTATGGGGAGCTATAGCTAGCATGGTGTTAAATTGGCACCTAAATATTATGCGTGGAAGGATCTGATGGTGACAAGATTGTCTTAATGCATTAAATGGAAATACTTAAGCATTACAGACTATATGATATCAATTAATAAAAAGGGAGATAAAGAAGAAGATTATATCAAGAAATAATGAAGATTAATTATTTCTCATGAATGTAGGCCTAGCATGGCGACTTGAGTAATATGGGCCAAGGGATCCTACTTTAGGTAATTTTGATATTTCAAACCGGCTGAGACAATTCATTTTGTGAAAATGATATTGAATTTAAATGTTTTAACTTTTTAAATTGATTCTTTGGGAGCCTATACTTGATTTTTATCACTGTCTTTGTATTCAACCAAATTAACTTGTGAAATATATATTGAGGTTAACAAATACCCTGCAAAAAATATGATGCCTTTTTGGATCAAATCAAATTTGTTGTCCTTGCAAATCTCTGAGGAGTTACTCAAATATCATGCTTTAGGCTTCACTTTTGCAGATCTCCCAAATATTCTTGGATGTGAAGGCAAAGATTGGCCTAAACTTCATTCTATTAACATGTAATCTTTAACTTGAGAAATTTGTTGAAATCTGACAATCATTTTTGAGTATGAGCAACTTCTAACCTAAGGATTATAATCAAATTTGTAATTCTTTAGCTTAGCTATGAGACCTTGTTAAACCAATAGAGATGTGATCAATACGAATGTTTTATACATGACTTGAAGCTAGTGAATCCACAACAATGATAGATGTTAGAATTAGATAGAGTTCCTCCTATCCTGTGCTTCGTGTTTTGGTAGACTTGGTGGAGAATACATATCAATAACTTGACCCCCTTAGGCTAAATCTAATCAATAATGCAATGTCATATACATGATGCTTCAATCTTTGATAAAATTTTGGACAATAATTTTTCATTGGTTCAACCTCTAGCTTTGAACAAATTTTAAGATTGCTCCTTTGATCATGTGTGCGTGTGCGTGCATAATTTTTTTTCTTTTTTGCTGTTGAGTATAGTGAAGGTAAAATTCACATGGCTCTACCAAATAATTGAGCAAAAAAAGCATACTTCTTAACTAGTGCTTTGTGCTTTAATGACCTATCTAAAAGGTGCATGTGAAGAAGCAGTGCTCAAATTCGCTTGATGCTTTCTTTTTTTTTTCGCTTGATGCTTTCTTGAGTAAGGGTTCTATCTTATATTTTTCCTTGATAACATATCTACCAGCCAAGAATATTTCATTGATCTGGACTACTGAATCTCATTCAAGAGGATAAGCTCAAAACTTTAAAATTCCTGCCATCACCCCTTTACTCATGGAGTTCTTATGACTTAATGAGCAATGAGATGCTTACATTTAGTTAACTTGGACAAATTATGATTTTACTTGCTAGCTAAATTATTCCAAATTAGGAATTTCACCCAAAATAGTTAATTACGAGAACTTCATGCTAAATTGTGAATTTTTGGCTGAACTTGTGCTCTTGATTTAGTTCACCATTTTTGTGTATTTTGATAAGTTAAATAAAAGTTTATTGACTTGTTTAATCTAGATGCAAGTATGGATGAATATTTATTTATCTCAAACTTATTATTTGCAGAGTTCATGTTGATCCTCAATCAGTAGTAACACAATAATTCATGATGGAGTTGTAAACCCAGCATTGCAGCATGAGGTAGGTGACTTTTTATTTTTAGGAGAAAATCATTTAATAAAAATTTGCATAGCATAGATGTATTACCGTATTTGTTGTTACATTTACTCACCATTTATAACACACACAAATATATAGCTATGACATGAATGCTCATTGTCGATGTTACTTTGCATATATTACTATCATGATTACCATGTGATTTATGATCTTTATAACAAGCTTCATTATCAGTTCAATTATCTATTGGACAAAAGTAATCTTTTTCGTGTATCGATAGCTTGGTTGAATTTGTTATAACAATTTTATATACTTTATGTCTTGTTATTCACTACCATTGCGGTCCCAAGTCGGATGCAAAAGTGGAGGTTGCGTTAGGTAGTCGGCAGTAGTAAAATTTGTCGAAATAATCGTGACATGAATCCTTTAAATCATTGTGTTAATCTTAGAGCGTCCCAAGCGGCCAGCTGTATGGCTTGAATCTGATGAAAAATGTGCTAGAACATTTGCATCGGCAGTCTGATGTTAAATAAGCAAGGGTTCCACATTTTATGGGGATCGGGCAAGAAGTTAGTCCATGAAACTAGAATTAGGTTAGGATCTTGGAATATAGGTACTCTTACAGGTAAATTAATGGAATTAATAGATATTATGGTTCATAGAAAGATAAATATTTTATGTGTTCAAGAAACTAAATGGGTTGGTGAGAAGGAGGAGATTGATAGTTTAGGTTTTAAACTTTGGTATTGAGGTAAAAGTAGAACTAGAAATGGTGTAGGTGTGATTATAGATAAAAGTTTGAAGGATAATGTTATAAGTATTAATAGATGTGGAGATAGAATTATAAGCTTTAAAGATTATTGTTGATCTTAAGATTATCAATGTTATAAGTGTATATATGCTCCTCAAGTAGGTTTGGAGGTAAGCGTAAAAGAAAAAATTTTGGAATGAATTAGAGGATTAATACTGAATCTCTTGAAGAAAAAAAAGTATTTATTGGAGGAGATTTAAATGGACATGTTGGTAGAGTGGTAGAAGATTTTAAAAGTATTCATGGTGGTTATGGATTTGGAGTTCTAATGAAGAAGGTAGGGTATATTAGATTTTCTTTTAAACATGATTTTAGTTCTTATCTTTTTTTTAAGAAAAGAGATGAACATATTATTACTTATAAAAATGGATCTAGTAAAACAGATTGATTATTTTACGATAAGAAAAATAGATCGTTTAAATTGTAAAAGATTGTAAGGTCATGCAATTTTAAGTACACTATTAGTTTTAGATTTTAAGATGAAAGGTTGTAAGAGAAAAATAAACTAAATTATTGTCAGGATTAGATGGGGACTTAAAAGATAAAAATATTTTAAGAGCAAGCTACAAGATATTAGAATTTGGGGTGTTCATAAAGATCTTACGTTATGTGGGAAAAAATCAAGTGAAATTAAGCAAGTTCTTAAAGATGTCTTGGAGAATCAAAGGAAAAACTCTTTTAATAAGAATAGTTGGTGGTGGAGTCGAGTGTGCAAGAAAAGATAAAATAAGAAACATTGTTATAAAACTTGGTTTAGATGTAAAATTCGGAGAATTGGGAAAGATATAAAATGGGCGTAGAGATTCTAAGAAAGCGATATATGTTTGCAAAAATTTAGCTTTTAGTGATTTATACTGATAGATTAGATCTAAAGAAGGTGAAAGATGTATGTATAAGTTAGCCAAAAAAGAGGAGAAAGTAAAGACATAGTTCAAGTCAGGTATTAAGGATGAAAATAATAAAGTCTTTTCTTAGAAAAGATATTGAAAATAGGTGGATGAGATATTTTGATAAACTATAATGAAGGATCTGAGTCGATTGATTTTAGCACCTATAAACTAATAGAATTTCATTTTATCGTCGTATTAGTAAATCGAAGTTAGTGAAGCTTTAAAGAAAATGAAATGTGGAAAAGGCATGGGACGGATGATATTCCAATAGATGTGTGGAAATGTTTAGGAGATCAAATTTCTTGGCTTACAAATCTTTTAATGTTATTTTAAAACTAAAAGATGCGGATGAGTGGAGAAAGAGTATTGGTTCTATATTTAAGAATAAAGGTGATGCACAAGTGTGCAAACTATAGAGGAATTAAGTTGATGTGCCATTAAAATTATGGGAGAGAGTAATTGAGCATAGGTTACGATGTGATAAGTTTTCGACAATCGGTTTGGTTTCATGCGGTAGATCTACTATGGATGCTATACATTTGTTAAGAGGGTTGATAGAAGCATAGAAAGTAAGAAGGATCTACATATGATATTTATTGATTTAGAAAGCTTATGATAAAGTCTCAAGAGATGTTCTTTGGAGAGTTGAAACGAGAAAAAGTTAATATTGGTTATATTCAAGTTATTAAGGATATGTATACTAGAGCATTACTTGTGTCCAAACAAGGAGGATTGACAAAATATTTTCCTATTTGTTGGATTACATCAAGGATCAACATTAAGCCCTTATCTTTTACTTTAGTTATGGATGTTCTTACGAGGCATTTACAAGAAGATGTACCTTGGTGTATGCTTTTTGACATTCTTCTTGTTGATAAGACTAGAGGAGTCCAACGAAACTTGATTTATGGAGGTCAACTTTAGAGTCTAAAGGTTTTTTAGTTTAAGTAGATCTAAAGCGAATATATGGAGTGTAATTTTAGTTGTAGAAGTTTTAGTGATAGTGTTGTGACTTTAGGTGATCAAGTCATTAATAAGAGTGGCGATTGAATATTTAGGCTCTATTGTCCAAAATGATGGTGAAATAGATGGAGATGTTATTAGTAGAATTCAAGTTGGATGGTTGAAGTGGAGGAATACATCGGCCATTATGTGATAGAAAAGTTTAAACTTAAGGAAAATTTTATAAGATGGTGGTAAGACACAATGACTTATAGTGCGAGAATGTTGGCCAATAAAAGAAGCATAAGACTAAGTTAAGTTACGAGATGAGGATGCTTAGGTGGATGAGTGGCTTTACTCTTAGAGATAGAATGCAAAATGAGTATGTTAGGAAAAAGTTGGGTAGCTCGTGGTAGATAAGATTAGGGAGAGTCGCCTTAGATGGTTTGGCCACATAAAGCGTCGGTCAGATGACCGATTAGGAGAGTAGATGCATTAGATTTCTTATGTTAAGAAAGGTAGAGGTAGACCTAAAGACTTGGTTAAGATGTATAAATAATGATCTTAGTATACTTGAATTAGATGAGAATTTGACACATAATAGGACACAATGGAGACGAAGGATTCATGTAGCCGAACCCACCTAGTGGGATTAAGGCTTGTTGTTGTTGTTGTTGTATGTCTTGTTATTCATGCTACTTATTCATATTTGTATGTATGACAACTTATTGTTCATGACTTAATAAGTAACATATTAAGTTTCCTTGCAAGCTAACCTCTTTAAAATTAGTGTAGTTCCAGTTGTTCGATTGGTGAAACATTACCAAAAGCATTTCAATGATAGTATATTTTGTTTTGAGATTGGCAATTGTCACGTCATTGTAATAGTTTTCTTTAGATATTTTAATTATGATTTTGTTAAGTTTTCTGATTCCAGATGCTATCTTCCTTCTCAAATTGTAAACTCAGCTTTCTTGGTGATCTAGCTACTAGAATTATTATTTCATTAATAAGCCCACATTTCCAAAAACTTGGTATTGTAGAATTACCATCACGAATTTATTGTCTTGTAATACAAAATTGTTTTGGATAGACGTCACTTGTAATGGCTGTATTGGGATTAACTCCATTCATCATGCGAAACTTAAAATGGGTAGCAAAGATTGTACCAATGCGCATATATTGAAGGATAAAACATTTTCTAGCAATTCAAATAGTAGTTTCAAATTTTCTAGTACATCAGATATCAATTTTAAGGTACAAAGTTCAGAAAACAAATAGCCTTCACAGGTATCATTCAAAAAAATCCAGCAAGCCAGAAATGATTTTTTTTAGAAACTTCAATAAATGAATTAATCAACTACAACGGAATGCATTATGATTTATGCATAGAAATATCGTTATACATATTAAAATGAGAACCACAATAGAATATCCATTTAATATATGAACTTACAGTCATTTTATTATTAACTGAATGGTTGCTCATTTTAGAGAAAATCTGACCTCTCCAATTTATGCTATTCCCAACATCATAGCCTCCCCTGGTAACAACCTGAACTGACATACAACAAATTTGTAATAGGAACTTCAAATTACGATGTAGGCAAATGTTACAAGTGAAAGCCTTCTACAGTAAAGCTATATTTCATCGATGTACTTCTGGAAACTAACCTCTTTATAAAGGCAAAACAAGTCTAAGCGCTTTGCATTGAGTACTGCACCAGGAAAATCAGAAAGACCTCCTGGGGGAACTAGCCGTTGATGTCCCCTAAGGATAAGAAAGTGCACCAAATCCTTTAGAAATTCTTCCTAGTAAAGAACACAAAGGAGTATCAACCACTGATTGCACAGGTGTTAAACAAACAAATCAGCATTATATTTATTAAGGCTTACTTCCGAGCAGTCATGAATTGAGCATCGATTGCAATCATGTCTCTTCAATGGTATTGGGTTTGAAGAAATTCTCTGCTTTGCAAGGTCTGATTTAGCCTCAGACCTTCTTTTAATAGAATAAGCTAATCTGTGAATGGAAGTGGAATGATCACTAACAAAAGCCGTCTTTGTTGTGGAACTTATTTGCATTGAAGATGCAGGTTTTGATGCAGAGCTTCCACGTATTAATGAGTTATGTTTTCTAGAGGATGCAGAATGCTCCCTAGGCTTCGATTGGTCCCCATCATGTGAGAAAATCCCATATCTCCGAGAAGCTGATGATGATTTTTTACGTTTCCTAGAGGCTGCAGTTTGTTCATCAAGATTTGGCTGCTTTCCAGTATATGCAGCGAGAAAATAAATATTTTTCTGCCTCTGAGAACGTGGAATGGGCCTCATAGCAGCCACTTTTAGGCCCTGCATGTGAGCCCCTTTTGTCATCTGCTTTTGCTTCTTGTTAGCATTCGAATATAAAGTACTGAAATCTTTCTGATTTCCATCAATCACAATTTCAGGTTTAGCACTTAACTTACTACTGGTGATTAAGGATGAAATTGAGAGGCCATCTTCCTTGGACAATTCTTTCCCATTTCTAGCAAAAAAGAAAAGCAGGCGCTCTGCATCTTCCTTTTCAAAGGAAGCAACTGCAATGCCATGAAGACTTGCAATGCCAAGTGTAACAAGGCTACGGTAAGAGAATTCACATGCAAGATGCTTTAGAATCTGTAAAGCAGCAAGATCACATAATCATGGGATGATGCAAGAAGATTATTCAAAATAAATTACGATAAAGTGTTTTAACGTATCCAATGAACATGATGAATTACAATCTTAAGTCATATCAATGGCAGGGTTCGTGCAAGTATAATTGTTATCTTATATTTAAACTTTGCAGTCTAAAAGGAGATTCATACATCATTTCAGAATGTAGCTCACCCAAAAAAAGTAAAATACCATCTATATACAGGACAGAACATAACAACATTCCTAGAGAAAAAGCGTAACATACTTAACAATTTAAGTAGTACTTATGTTAACAAGAAAGGAACCTGGACGGCCCAGCAAGGAACTTTCATGCAAACTTCAAAGACAGACGCTCCAGCAGCTATGCAATCAGTGCTCAATGGCTGACTAAAACAAAACTTGTTTTCCTCGCAACATGGTTGAGCATGGACTAGCTGCCTTTTATCAATTAGTTCATTCTTTATAAGGTTTTCCACGAGCTGCAGTTTTACAACCAAAATGCACATAAGCCATGATTCAAGCACTCCATAAAGATAGATAGCAAATAATATCCGGAGGTTTTACTTGATCATCAACACAAGTCTGCAAACTACCAGACACCAAAAGTGAGATGAAAGCAGAACTGCAAGTTATGATGTCACATCTCATTTTATAATCTCCATGAGATGTTGCAGCACGACATGGATGTGATGAGGCACTGTCAGCATAAATAATATTAAAGATGAAATACTAAAATATTATGACGAACAGGCAAATCATAATGAGTGCTACCTATTGTCAAATAAAATATATTATCAATTCCAAAATCAAAGTGTGTTGCAACGGGGAACTTAAAAAATACCCAGGTTGGTCAACATCATCATCAACATCATCCTTCTTCCAACAATTTGTTCTGCAAGCTTTTTGCCACCACTCCTGTTGAAGTACTACAACTAAATATTAACTCTACTGTCATGAAATATTCACACAATTTTTACCCATCTTATTCATCGTCTGCACCTTTTTATCCTAATCCTTCACATTGACCCTATTGCATGTTACACTTGATGTGCACAAATCACTTAAATCTATTTTATATAATCATTAATAGGTGCTAATCTCATCATTCTTTTCAATATTATCATCATTGCTCACTCCATCTATCCTTCTAAAACCACACATTCATCTTAGCATTCTCCATTGCACATTTCGCTGGGTCTCATGACTTTTTTCTGGCTCCACATTGTTATCCATATACATCAACATTTGCATTTCTGATTCAACTACTTTCTATCCTAGTTTAAATCTTTGTGATTGGCATATGAAAAATTGGACCTATATAAGCCAAATTGTTAAATGAAAAGTCAACACAAAATGCATTATAAAATTTCTCTGGGATGCAAAGAACTATCTTCTAAGAAAATTAGAAGCAATTAACAACAATGTGAATGCCCAAAGTTAAAGTGCAGCTAGAATAGTAGGTTTGATATATCACTTCAAAATTTATTGAATCTAACAAGAATCTCAAAGTAGTACATATGAGTAATTGAATTAAACGTTCCAACGAGACGAGTACATCAACACCAAAATTGGGTCAAAATTGAGTCCAATGAGCTCAAATCAAGCACAAAAAGCATGTATAAAGACTTCATGAAATTAATTTAATGGTCAAACGATCTCCAAATTTGGCGTCTTTATAATTAATTGATGGTACGGCGATGAATCCAATGAATCACTCGATTACAAATCGTTTGAAAGGTCAAATCATTAAAAAATTATCTATGGTCGAGTGAATATGAACCGTTCGTTAAAATGTTTCTGAATTTGTTTTGACTAAATTACCAAAATGCCCCTCTCAGAATCTTATAAATAGAATCTCTATTTTGCCATGAAGGAGGAGAGAAAGTAGAAGAAAATTTAGAAAGCGAGAGAGAACTACAAAAGCAAAACTTGAAGTCATCATTCTGGCGTCATGGTATAGCTACAATCGACTATGGGACATCTAAGTGTGACTTGTTGAACACGTTCTGAAAAGTATCAAAAAAGAGATTAGAGGAATCATGACAAAAAATTTATTAGAGTTAGAGTGAGAAGTATCACCAATAATTATCTAGGGGAAGATCTTTCGAAAGAAGCAACTCAAGGAGGTCATTTTTTTTTTATTTGAAACTTTAAAAGATTTAATTTTTCAAATAAGTTTTTATTATCAATGAAATTTATTTTTATTGAATAAAACCCTAGAAAGCATATCCATGAGGAAGTCTTTATAGGAAGCTAATAATGGACAAGGTCCTTACCAAAAGGACTTATGAGGGCAAGTGGTAGGCAAAGTCTCCACTAACAACCCCTAGAAGGCACGCACTTGAGGAAGCCTCGATGAGAAGCTAATAGTGGACAATTATCACTAGAAAACTAAAGAAGTGGTTAACGGGATCTCATCAAAATCTCATGGGCAAAAGCTCGAAGGTCTGAATACATTAAAATCTCGAAAAGCAGCGTCGAAAAACAGATCACTAAAACTTTAAAAGGAAAAGCCCGGAAGATACATCAAAATCTCGAAGGCAAAGTCTGGAAGGATAAATCAAAATCTTTAGAAAGCAGAGAATAAGTACAAAAAATCTAAAAAGTTGAAAACCTCAAAATATATATACATATACATAAAAAAAATCTCATCAAACAAAGATATTCAAAAGATATGTATATATCATAATCCTTTCAAAACAATGGTCTAAAAAAATATATAAAATTATTACCGTTGCTGGGGAGCAAAACTTTACAATATAAAAATATGTACTTATGCTACGAGGCAAAAGCCTTAACAGACAAAAGGGATACACTGGAGTTTGAATTTCAGATGCACGCCGCCTAACCAGGTCAATTTCAAACCACAAAATCAAGTTGAACTGGAGCGCGAGAGAATTCGTCATTATACAATCTGTTAATACATATGGTTCACAAGTCAAATATCATGAAAGTTAAAATAAATAATTAACGAGGAACATCATGAATCGGGTTTAAAATTCCCTAATGTAAGCAATTGATCAAATTCATCTCAATTTGAAAATTCAGCTTCGTAATGCATCTAAACTATCAAAATTAATTAAAGGAAATATATCAGACAAATTAATAACCGATTAATTAATTAAATTCACTTTTAATGAAATTACATGTCGAAATTCGGCCACGATATCGAGCGACCTCCATTCGCGAAATTGATCGTCATTGTCGCCGAAATCTATCAAACAAGCCTTCGCGAGCAAATGCGAGCGTCGATCGATTCGAATGCGACATCACGCAACTCAATCCCAATTTCACTTCGACCGTCGCCAACAATATCTAAATGACCTCTGATTGGGAAATTGACTACGTCGTTCGTCAGACTCTAAAATTGACACTCATATTATTAGGGTTTATCGTAATTTCATAATATTTGACGCGAAATTATGTCAATTTGCAATTAAGATGATTAGCAGCTACTTAATCCCTTCATACCCTCTAATCTTTATCCTAATCCTGATTACCAGCGATCGGTACCCAATACCTTTGGTGGTTTGTCGCGATCAATCGAATGGTCATTGAAATATTCCAAAAGGCAAGCGGTAGGCGCATTCCACACAGATTTCCATCGTGCTCAGAGCTCTCGTTCCTCCCTGCTAAACACGCAATTCCTCTCAGCCGAAAGAACTCCCTCTCGATCTCCTTAGATTCCACCCCGTCTCCCTTTTAGGTCTGAGAGGAAGGAGCTCTTCCTCTTGTTCCTATGCGAGTGGAGCAGCGGAAGGAAATCTCTTTCTATCGATTCACCCATCTAGAAGGAACAAGCGGATCTCCTTCTTGGTTCCCCAAACATAAGTCGAACAAATTTTGATTTTCTTCCCTCTGAGTCCATTCCTTCATTTGGGCCTGCAGACAAACTCCCTTATGAATTCTCCAAACCAAGCCTACTAGCAGGCCAAGCTTGGCTCTCATCTCTTCCTTCTCTTCAAATCAAGCTTGGTTGTTTCTACTCAACTCTAACTTGCCTTTTGCTATTTGGGCTTCCCTTGAATGGAATGGACTTGATGACTCCCTCTTTCGCATTCTATGTAGTTGGATTAGAAATAAAATTTGTAAGGCCTGATATATCAAATGGCTTATGCTTGTTTTGTTGTCAAGCATTTGTTTGTTTTGTGCAGAAATGTCTTTACTTGAGCCATGGGGTAAAGTTAAGATGGAAAATCAACTGAATTGCAATCTTGAAATTGATTTATGCATTTCTACCAAGTTATCATCCCATTAATCCTTTTATTTGATTTGGGAAAGAAATTAGAATACTATTTGCATGAGATTGTCTTAACTATTGTGTCTCTTTCTTTGTTTGATATTATGATATTATCATGGTTGCTTGTCAAATATGAAGTTTTAGATTTATATATGTTGTTTTCTTGGGTTACTAAAAAAAAAAGGAAGAAATGTGTAAGGCCTATCATCTATGAAGAGTTGCCTAGCTTTATTTTGATTTCTTTCTAACAATCGATAACTTCTTATCATGCAAATTTATTTTCAGTTAGCTAAAAACTCAATACTTTCTGATGATTTTGCTCAAATAAAATTTCAGATTATTGCATTTGTCAAAACCTAGCATGGTTGTTTGTCCTATGGGGGTTGAAGCTTGCTTGAATATCTTGCAAACAATTGTTTTAGATCAATTTGAAATCTCAGGTTTATATGCATGAGCTTAGCATAAATTCACTTCTTATAATTCCTGTGTTCTAGTTTCATTTCTTGGAAGTATTTTCTTACAAAATCTGAAATTTCTTGGCTTGCATGATATCAAATCTAGTATGGTTGCTTTGCTTTTGCCACCAAACATTCCTATGGTGTATTTATTTGAGTTATCAAACAAATAAAAAAAGAAAATTTAAAATTAGTAAGATCGTGACCTTTCATGAGAGTTATCTTGCTTTGTTATCGTAAAAGTGACTATCTTATTTAGATAAGATTTCAGATTTGCTGGACTTATTAAACTTAGTGTGATTATTTAATTTATGTAACTTAAACTTTATATAATCATCATGTTAAAGGAAGATGATGAGAAGGGTTGATTGGCTTTGTTAGCATTGTACTTGTTTTCCTTTTTTTTGTGATCACTAAGATATAAGCCTTTGAAGTATAATCTGAAATGTGGTTGTTTGTCCTATGGGGATTGAAGCTTGCTTGAATATCTTGCAAACAATTATTTTAGATCAATTTGAAATTTCAGGTTTATATGCATGAGCTTAGCATGTTACTCACTTCCTTGCACTAATTGTTAACGGTGGGCTTTGTTATCACTTAGTTTCATTTCTTGCAAGTGTTTTCTTACAAAATCTGAAATTTTTTGGCTTGCATGATATTAAATTTAGTATGGTTGCTTTGCTTTTGTCACTAAGCATTCCTATGGTGTATTTATTTGAGTTATCAAACAAATAAAAAGAGAAAATGTAAAATTAGTAAGGTTGTGACCTTTCATGAGAGTTATCTTGCTTTGTTATCGTAAAAGTGGCTATCTTATTTAGGCAAGATTTCAGATTTGCTGGACTTATTAAACTTAGTGTGATTATTTAACTTATGTAGCTTAAAATTTATATATTTATCATGTTAAAGAAAGATGATGAGGGAAGGGTTGATTGGCTTTGCTAGCATTATGCTTATTTTCCTCTTTTTTTTGTGATCACTAAGTTATAAGCCTTTGAAGTATAATTTGAAATGTGATTTTGTGCAAATTTAAAGCTTTCATTTTTGTTGTTTGGTTTCATTAAAGTTGTATCTTGCCTAGTGTTTCTTCATAATTTACTCACAAATAATTCTCAAGTCTCTATCTTGCATTAAAACAATTCTATGTTTACTGTCCTTGAATATTTGGAGGCTGAAATCATGTCAAATATATTAATTTATGTATTTTTTTGCTCTTGAATTATGAAAGCATATTGTGATAATAAAATCCTAGCTTCATTAGTTTAAATGTTGTCATCTTCGAAGGCTCAATTTGGTCATTAATATGTGATGTTTGTTTCTTTCTCTTGATTTGGGGAAGAATGAAAAGAGAGCAAGTTTATTTTTATTATTCATAGGTTTAATCCTATATTGATGTTTGACTTGAAGTGATAAAATGAGATTGTGATTCCCATGAGATCATTTTCATTTCTATTTGACATTTTTCTACCATTTGACAATTTTTAGGAAATGTAATAGCTAAATCATGTTATCATGCAAGCAAATATTTTTGATGAATTGAAAATCCAGATTTATATTTATTAACTAAAATTGATTATTTTATTTTATATAAATCAAGCCTTACTTGCAAATAATTATCATGTTTAAAGAAAAGATTAATGAGGCAAAGCATGATTTAAATAATTCTTCTTTCTATCATATCCTTTATTAAGTGTTAAAGCTTGCATTGACATGAAAGTGATGAAAATTGAAAGTATAGGACATAAAAAATTTTCTTTGTGATTTAATTGCTATTTTATTGGTGGGCCTTGAGAAAAGTATTTTCTTTGTTTATATTCAAAATGAAAAGAATGGAAAGGTGCTTATATATGATTAAAAGCTTATGTTCCAGCTTGTTATTTGAATATTCCAAATGCAAAATTTAAGTGAAATGGTGATGAAAATCATGTTATAATAAAAAAGTTTTCAGCTGTATTTTAATTTCATACATATGTGAATGTAAATTTGTTAAATTAACTTCTTGTATGTTGCATTATTCCAATGCGGGAAAATTTGTTATAAATCACATTCGCGTTGTTTCCAACGGAAATCTTGATAAGATCTGTTGCGTTGTTCCAGTGTGAGGAAAATCTATTAAAAGTACTTATTCACATTGCTCTAACGTGACAGGAAATCTGTTGAGATAAATTAGTTCACATTATTTACGTGGAGAAATTTGTTATAAGTACTTGTTCACATTGTTCGAATGTGGCAGGGAAATCTGTTGTGATAAGTACCTGCTCACGTTGTTCCATCGTGGTAGAAAAATTGTTCTATAATATAAGTACTTGCTCACGTTGTTCGAACGTGACAAGGAAATGTTTGGCTATGTTGTGTTAACCCATACACAGTGTGATAGGAAAATCTATTAAAAGTACTTATTCACATTGCTCTAACGTGACAGGGAAATCTGTTGAGATAAGTACCCGTTCACATTATTCCAATACGGCGGAGAAATTTGTTATAAGTACTTGTTGCATTGTTGAATGGCGAAATCTGTTGTGATAAATCGCCGCTTCGCGTTGTTATCGTGGTAAAAAATTGTTATAATATAAGTCTTGCTCAGCGTTGTTAGCATTCAAATATTGTATGTTGTGTTAACATACACGTCTTTTCATGGTGGAAGCGAATAAATTTTTATATTTGAGACACCTTGATATAGTGAATAATCTAGAAATAAAATATGCAATGAAGTCAACGAAAATTTTGATAAACAAAAATATGTGTAAATCTTGAGTCGAGAAAGAAAGCGTGTATATATTCATTCATTCTTAGCTCTATTATTGAATAATCATAATGTGTGATTATAATATGTTTATATCTTTGTTTAATTGTTATTTGAATCTTCATATATGTGGCGTGTGGCTTAAATTCAAATTCTTTTCTAAATGGTGATTATCTTTATATGAGCAGTGAGAGATAGAAATATGACACCGTACATTATATGACTTAAACTTTATTTCATTTGTAAGTATGTCTTTTTATATCTACGTAGGTGAGTTATTTGAAAATAAAGGCCTTTATGTTATGTGACTTAAATATTTTCTTATTATCAAGCGTATATTTATGACATGATTATACTCTTTAAGTCATGAAATAAGATTGAGATAAAAAAATCAGCATAATTACTTAACTAAGTTTAAACTTTCAGATTTGTGATTATAAATTTAGTATGGATATATGTGATTACATTTGAATTATTTGAAAATAAGCGCTTATGTGCCATGTGACTTAAATATTTTCTTATCAGCGTATATTTATGACGTGATTGTATACTTTAAGTCATGAAATAAGATTGAGATAAAGAAATCAACATCATGATTACTTATTTAAACAGTTATGATGATTTAGTATGGATATTTGTTCATTCGTTTACTTATTTTGCCAATCTTTATATGCATGAATAGTTGAAAATAAAGGAAAGTATCTTGATTACGTGATTTAAGTCTTTTTTATTATCGACATCCATTCATATGGTGAGGAAGGATAAAATCAAAACATCAGTTAGACATAACACAAATTGATGTGATATGAATTAAGAACAACTCGATTATAAGGGATCTCTCTTTGAAGGGTGGATGAACTCTTGGGACTTCTGATATATTTTTGTAAGAAGAATGGGGAAAAGTGAGAGAGTAAAGCTTTCATGAAAGAAGAATTCTCTCTTATTTATAATGAAGGTTAGCCCCATAGCATAAGGCCAAAAAAAAAATGGAAATGAGATTTGTGTCATCTCATTAATTTATATAATTTTTCTACATGTCATTAAGAAGAAGAAGAAAATTTCATTTATTTTGTTATTCCCTCTTAATGACTTCTAAAATGAGTATGGGTTTAAGGGGAGACTTTTATTTCCTTTGTCATTCTCTCTTAATAACTCCTAAAATGAGCATTGCTTTAAGAGAAGACTTTTATTTCCTTTCTCTCCTTCTTAATGGAATGTTGAAAAATTATATAAATTAATGTGATAACACAAATCTCATTTTTTTTATATCTTCATCTATAAATAAGAGAATTCTTCTTTCATGAGTCTTACTCTCTCACTTCTCCCCATTCTCCTATATAATATATGTTTAAATCTCCAGAGTTCATCCACCCTTCAAAGATCAGCTTGTTCTTAATTCATATCGCATCAATTGTAAGTTATGTCTAACGATGCTTTTGATTTTATCTCCTCACCTCATACGATGTTTGATAATAAAAAAACAACTATTAGTAAGATACTTTTCTCCTAACCATTAGCGTTAAATAAAGCCAATGAGATATGAACAAATATCCATACTAAATTAATTACAAATCTAAAAGTTTAAACTTGGTTAGCAATCATCCATGATTTCTTTATCTCAATATTATTTACTTAAAGAAAGAGGGAAAATCGTAAATATATGTTTGATAATGACAAGATTTAAGTCTGACATCAAATAACTTCATATAGATATAAAGTTTAAATTAAATACGATATTTGGGTGTCATATTTTCTCTCACCCATTCATATAACATAATCACCATTTTGAGATTTTTTAATTGTCATGCCACATGTGTAGATTCAAATAACAACAACTACGATGATAAACATATTATAATGTCATATGATTATTGAATAATAATGAGTTCATGAATGAACATATATGCATCTTTCTGGACTGGCATTTTGTTAATCAACTTCCGGCATCATCGCGTATGAGGCTGCGGAGGTCTTCCGCCGAAAGGAGTGCATGATAGGTGTAATGAAATTTATGCGTGCCAAGAAAATATGCGTGACAACATACATTTCCGGCGTTAAACGCGAAAGACGACTTATATTGGAACTCTTGACAACTACGCCGTTGCGGCGTGAATATGCGCTAACATAAATCCATTTAACATGTGAGCGGTGCTATCACCGGTCTGGCGTTAACAACGCGTGAATAAGTACTATAACATTTCTCCGCGTTGAAACGCGTGAGCAGTCTTATCATAGATTTCTGCGTTGGAACAATGTGAGCGGATATTATAACAAATTTTTTCCCATTGAACGATGTGAAGCGGGTATTTATAGCGTAAAGCAATTTAACAAATTTACATTGCGTATGCGTGAAATTAAAATCTGGTTGAAAACCTAACATAGTTTTCATCATTTCACCTAAATTTTGCATTTGGAATATTCAAATAGCGTAACATAAACTTTAATCACATGCGCTATTCTTCTCATTTTGAATATGAAGAAAATAACTTCTCAAACCCAATAAATAACAATTAAATCACAAAGAAAACTTTTCATGTCATACTTCCAATTCATCACTTTTGTAATGCAATTTTAACACTTAACAAAAGATATGAGAGAAAAAAGAATAATTTAAATAATACTTTGCCTCATTCATCTTTTATTTTAACATGATAATTGTTTGCAAGTAAGACTTGATTTATATAAACAAAATAATCAATTTTAATTAATGAATATAAATCTAAATTTTCAATTCATCAAAAATATTTGTTTGCATAATAACATGATTTAGCTATTACATTACCTAAACATTGTCAAATGGTAGAAAGGCCAAATAGAAATGAGAATGATCTCATGGGAATCACAATCTCACTTTATCACTTCAAGTCAAATATCAACATAGGATTAAACCCATGAATAATATAAATAAACTTGCTCTCTTTTCATTCTTTCCCAAATGAGGAGAAAGAAAGCATCACATATTAAATTGCAAAGATAACAACATTTAAATAATGAAACTAGGATTTCATTATCACAATCTTTCAATTCAAGCAAGAAAAAACATATATATCTTGCATGATTTCAGCCTCCAAATAATACATGAGCGACAAACATAGAATTGTTTTAATGCAGATAGAGACTTGAAATTGTTTGTAAATTATAAAGAAACTGCAGATGCAACTTTAATGAAACTAAATAAAAAATGAAAAACTTTGACAAGCCACATTATATTTCAAAACTTTTAACTTAGTGATCACAAAAAAAGGAGGAAAAACAAAATGATCAAGAAATCTTTCCTCATCCTCTTCCTTTAACATGATTATATAAAGTTTAAGCCATAAGCTAAACAATCACACTAAATTTAATAAGTCCAAAAAAATCGAAATCTTGCCTAAATAAGATAGCTTTTACGATATAATAGCAAGATAATTCTCATGAAAGGAACCTTACTAATTTTACATTTTTTTTTTATTTGTTTGATAACTTAGATAAATACATCATAAGAATGTTTGGTGACAAAAAAACAATATACTAGATTTGATATCATGCAAGCCAAGAAATTTCATATTTTGTAAACACTTGCAAGAAATGAAACTAAGTGACAAAGCCGTTAAGTGAATGAGGGAAATGAGCGCTAAGCTTATAAACCTAAAATTTCAGATTGATTTAAAACAATTGTTTGAAAGATAATCAAGTAAGCTTCAACCCCCATAGGACAAACAACCATGCTAAATTTTGACAAATGCAAGATCTGAAATTTTACTTTAGCAAAATCATCACAAAATATGGAGTTTTCAGCTAACTGAAAATAAATTTGCATGATAACAAGTTATCGATTGCTAAAAGAAACCAAATAAAAGCTAGGCAACTCTTCATAGATGAGAGCCCTTACACATTCCTTCCCTTTTTTTTTAGTAACCAAAGAGAACAACATATATAAATCTAAAACTTCAGATTTGATCAAACAACCATTGCATAATATCATGATGTCAAACAATAGCAAGAGACACGTTGAGTTAGAACAATCTCATTCAAATAATATTCTTGTCAATTTCTTTTTCCAAATCGAATAAAAAGATTAATGGGATGATAACTTGGTAGAAATGCATAAACCAATTTCAGCATTGCAATTTATTAATTTTTCATCTTAACTTTATCCCATGGCTCAAGTAAAAATATTTCAACACAAACAAACAAATGTTTGACAACAAAACAAAGCATAAGCCATATGATATATTAAGCCTTACAAATTTTATCCCTAATCCAACTACATAGCATGCGAAAGAGGGATTCATCAAGTCCATTCCATTCAAGGGAAGCCCAAATAGCAAAAGGCAAGTTAGGGTTGAGTAGAAACAACCTGGAGCTTGATTTGAAGAGGGAAGGAAGAGATAGAGAGCCAAGCTTGGCCGGTTAGGGCTTAATGTTTAGCTTGGAGAATTCGGCCAATAGAAGGGAGTTCGGGTGGCTCGTGCGTTCAACAGGGAGGAATGGACGGACGAGAGGGAAGAAAATCGGAGCAGCTTGTTCGACTTCTGTTTGGGAACAGAAGAAGGAGATCGGGCTGCACGTTCCTTCGGTAGGATGGGTCGAATCGAGAGAAAAGAGGGGATTACCTTGTTCTGCACTGACGGAACAAGAGGAAGAACTCCATCACTTTCGGCTGCCTGGGGAGACGGGAGGAATCTAGGGAGATCGAGAGGGAGTTCTTTTGGCTCGAGAGAATCGATGTGTCCAGCGAGGAGGAACGAAGCTTCGGGAGCGCGAAGAAATCACTGGAATGCCCTAGTCGCTTGCCTTATTGGAATATTAAGACCGATCGGCCCTTGCAATTGGTCGCACAAACGGCCGATCCTATTGGGTAATTGGGCGGTAAGATTAGGATAAGATTAGAGAGTATTAATGGATTAAGCAGCTGCTAATCATCTTAATTGCAAATTAATATAACTTTGCATCAAATATTATGAAATTATTTTGTGCGATAAACCCTATAGATTTGATGTGTATGGGATGCGGAATCGATTTATGTCGAAAGTCATTTAAACAATGTCATGACGGTGAAAGTGAAGTGGATTGACGGCGGCGATTTGAATCGATCGGCGTTCGCGTACATTGTATTATTGATCGAAAGGCGTCGTTTAATAGATTTCGACATTTGGCGATCGATTAATTTCCGCGAGATCGTTCAGACGTCGTCGAAGCCTGCCGACTTCGATATGCGCATAATTTTATTAAAAATTGATTTTAATTAATTAATCGGTTATTAATTGGTCTGATATATTTTCTTTAATTAATTTTGATAGTTTAGATGCATTACGAAGCCGAATTTTCAAATTGAGATGAATTTGATCGAATCCATTGGCGATTAGCATTTTAAACCCGATTCATGCGATGTTCCTCTCATTAATTATTTATTTTAACTTTCATGGTTCATTTGACTTGTGAACCATATGTGGAGATCAACAAATGCATGATGATTGCGAGCCGTATTTGTTCTGCGAATAATTGATCTTCGGATCTCCGAGATTTGCTTGGATGTCCTAGAGATTTGCTTGATGTCTCAGTTGTAATTTCAATAACTTTTAATAATACCTGATCGTTGCTCCTTTGATGGAAGTGAGTATAACTCTCAGGTAGGGCAATCATTTGAATTTCATTAGTTCGGCTACAATAGCTCGTTGAACTGGTAGAAGTTGTCATCAGTTCAATGCTTTATGCTTGATGGACTTGATGAAGGAGATGATTTAACTTGTCATTATGTCTTGTTGACAGAATTTGGAGTGTCTTCAATCCTTAGCTTTGTGCTTTGACGGACTTGTTGAAGACTTCCTCTTAAAATTTAAAATTTCTATTTTCCTCCCGTCCTGGCTTTATGCCTTAGTGGACTTAATGGAGTTGATGATTTGTTGCTGAGATGATAATGTCTTCGGTCCTTGCTTTGTACTTTGACGGACTTGTTGAAAATTTAATTCTCGAAATTTGAAATTTGTATTTTCCTCATGTCCAAGCTTCGTGCCTTAAGGGACTTGATGGAGTTGATGAGATGAGAATGTCTTTGGTCCTCTGCTTTGTGCTTTGACGGACTTGTTGAAGATTTCATCTCAAGATTCGTATCTTATGTCTCCTTTTATCACAGCTTCATGTCTTGGCCATTTGATGGAGGAAAGTCTGAATTGTCTTGAAGACTTGTCGACGATGAAATTACATTCAACAGCTTACGCTTTTGTGGGCTTGTAGAAGATCTGAGATGGCTAGCTCTCCGAGCTTGTATTGGATCAATGGCAAATAGTCATCAATCCTGCGTTCTGAGCATAATGGACATGTTGATGACGTACCTCCCTTAATTCAGCCTTTGGCTTTGTACGAACAATGAGATTACTTCTTCGGTCCTTTGCTTTCTGCTTAATTGGACTTGTCGAAAAAGAAATTTCCTTCGGTCTTTGTTTTCTGCTTTAACAGACTTGTTTAAGGAGTTGAAATTTCACATTTGACATTGATACCAAACTCGGCTTAATACCTTCTTGAGTAAGGATATTTTTTTATTTTATAGAATTTTGAACAATGACCTTACGACTAATAGAGATGATCTCCCAGTCTGGACCACTTGAACTCACCAAGTTGGAGAGATTTGAGGATTTGGACGCTCTTGTCTTTAAACTAACGAAGTAGGAGGAACTCTTACTACAGCCTTTATGGCGTGTTGAGTAGCAGTCTGTCGGACTTCGGTCGTATTTGGGCGTGTTGAGTCAGATCTTATACAGGTCTTAGACTTGAGCAATTGATAGAAGATTTTATCATCGGGCTAACGAGATGGGGATCTCTTACTACGGCCTTTGTGGCATGTTGAGTAAGCAGACTTATTAGCGCTCGGCCATATTTGGGCGTGTTAAGTCCGACCTTATACACCAACTCGAGCCTTTAGATTTGGTGTATGGATGGAAGATGTGTTTCCAACTTGACTTGTTAAAGTTCGCAGACTTGAAAAAAAAAAATTTTGGTCAATAAGACTTTTAAACTTGAGAATTTGAGTACATAATTTTGCATGTATACATTGGAATTCTTGACGAAACCGCGATATTAAATAGAAGGGCCCCGTGTCTTACAAGGAAAGCCTGACATTTTACTATACATATTTTAAAAAAAATGCTCCGTCTAACAAGGGGAATTTTACTTTATTTCAGAAATGCATTATTGTGTTACAAGAGAATTTCCAAGTAAAACTTACACATTTGATTGACAAGAAAAACTTGAAGTATAAAATTTATTTGATTACACTTTTATGTATAATATTTTTTAAATATCGATATTGATTGGCGTTGGTATTTGAAGTCGATGGTGGTAGGATCTCACTTGATATACCTTTTGATGACGGTCATTTCGACTCAAATTCTGATTTTACGATGGGGATGATTAGTCTTACTCAAAAAACTCATTTCTTTCATGGTGGGTGAGGCGAAAGCGAGAATTTTGGTCAGATGGTGATTCTCCATTGATTCTCGATCAAATTGGCTTATATAAAGTATCCTAGTCTTCATACATACCATCAAGGGTAATTAGTCCTTTTGGGGTTAATGCTCATGGTGAATCGATCATTATTATCATGTGAAATCAACCATTCTTTTACCTCCTCCCTTCCCAAAAAAAATCAATACACCCAACTAGCAGATTTCTTGGATTTGTTGCCGGTATGAAACTCGAAACTCCCAGCGGATGGCCAGTGCCCCACATATCTCTTACTTCACTATTCACCCTCAGAGAACGAGAACGGAACTTGCTCTAGATTTTGTAGTCCTCGGAGGATTGATGCTTCTTGCTTGATTTGAGGACTGCCTCTTTTGATATATGCTTTGAGGGGCATTTGAGTTGGGTGGGTGCACCAGGGACTCCTTGAGCTCTGCGGTTTCTTTGGCTTTCTTCTTGGTAGGGGCTGGGGCTTCCAAGGCTACTCTTTTATGACCACTCATCTTTGTCGGAGGCGAGTCTCGAGGTCATTGTGGCTGAATACATTATTGCATTCTACTTCTAGTTGGTCTTTCCTCTTCCTCGGTTTTAGTAGGGATGAAGAGGTTTAGACTTTCGTCCTCAATGTACTTTCCCTCCCATTGGAGCTTGGCTTGAAAGGACTCAGTTTTCCTCCACGAATCGTCGTCATGGCAGTGAAAGAATCTATGTTCTCGATTCTCAACTTCCTTACGTTTAGTAGAATAGTGATAGAGCCAGTGGGTGACAGCTATTTAGTAGGATTGATGAGATGATAGGATTTGAACCAGTGACATTTTGTACCCAAAACAAACACGCTTCACTTCATTTTCTTAGGTATATGTGCTTTTATTCTAGTACTCAAGGCTCTGTATTTTGGAGGCGTATATGATACTTGGGCACCCGGAGTCGAGTCAAATCCATTTGGGTTATTCTATCAATTCCACGGCTATATACAAACCCTTAGATCTGTAGCATCGACTATCTTTATTATCTAGTACCAAGCCCATTTAGAGCATATGAAAGGAGAATCTTTTTGAACCACACTCCTTGCCCTGACCCTCTTGTTGAAGGTGGATTCGAGCTTTTCACGGGAGTATGGCATGGGTGACTTCAGCAAGTAGCCTGAGAATCATCATGAGGATAGGCTAAAGGCAGAGAGGTCATTGATGCCAGTGGTGACCCTCGAATGGCGTGTACATTCTTAGGGTTTAGGATTAGGTTTATTAGGTTTTATGGTTTAGGTTTATTTTTTAATTTATTTAGTTTCAGTTTAGGTTTAGGGTTTTGGGTTTTGGGGTTTAGGGTTATGGTTTTAGGTTTTAGTTTAGGATTTATGATTTTTGGTTTTTTTTCTTTATATAATAGAGAATAAATTTAGATTGATATTTCTTGCTTTTGATTTAGTAACGCTTTTTTTAAGACATAGTGGCGACATAGATCAAAAATGATCACGCATAGAGGAAATCAAAAACCCTAGATAACTAGAACTATCTCTACTATAAAGACACAATTCCATAAGCTGTAGATTAGATCGACTGTTCTTCAGTTTCTCCAGTACCCATCAGAACCACCCTTGCCTTTGAAGTAGCGCGATCCACCATTATATCGCCTATTTTTCCCTCCTCCACAACCACGTACATAACCTTATGCTCTCTGCCTCCATAATCATAGCCTTTCAGATCATCACCTCCATATCCACCGGCACCTCAGGATCCCCACCACTATGACAATTGCCTCAGGTCTTTGCCTCCACCTTAGATCCCAAAGTGAGCCAAGTTGGCGGTGATGTTCTCTTATCAGACCAATTTCCCTTCTTGAAAAAGGGATGGCGTCTTGTATCATCAGATGCTTTGGACATCATCATTTCGATAGACTTAGATATTCTTTGAGCTTGAAGCCTAACCTAGTTAAGCGCATCAATTTCTTCCATCCGTAGACGAGTATTCTCATCTTGGGTAAAATTTTATTGAATGACTATTTGGAGTGAAAGTAATTCAACTTCGAGTGATAGAACTGCTTATTTTGACAACAATGCATGGGAGGTAGATTTTGGTGAGTCTTGATTGGTATTTGGAATCTGATATAAAAGAATCTGATGTAAATGAAATTGATGTAAAATGGTCTATAGTTGTTTGGTTGAAACTTTCTCGTCACATGTTTCATTTTTGTTTGGTTGTAAAATGTAATAAAATTAAATTTAGACGTCAGCTGGCGAGTCTGGTCTGCGGCAATGGCCAATGGCCAGCCGATCTACCGGCAATACCGGCAGCCAAGCCAGCAACTTTAACTATAAGCGGTCGGCCAGCCGTAATGGCGGCAGCCCGGCAGCGTAGACAGCCAAGTACAGCCCGGCAAGCCAGTGGCAGCCAGCCAGCCAGAAAGCAGCCAGTGTGAGTGTGGCCTGTGCCAGCCAGCCAGTCAGAGCCAGCAATGTAGCGATAACCGGCAGCCAATGAAGCAGCGAGCTGGCCAGCCGAACACAAGCCGGCCCGGCCAATGAAGGCAACGAGCGGCAATGACGGCGGCGGCCGAAGCGGGGCGGCGGCAGACCCGATATAACGCACGATGGCTTTATAATGATTAGCGTCAATCTCGAGTCGTAAGCGGTGTAATTTTACATCAAAATTATTCGTTCTTTCGCCTCGAGTAGCGTAAAGCAATTCCACGATTGCATTATTTACGATAACCACCTATAAGTGGTGCGATGGCTATATCTTCCTGCTTGGTATGTCCACTCGTTTTATTCTTATGAAATTTTTTAAATAATCGGCCAGTGTTTTGTTGAAAGCTCGGCCCGGCCATGCCGCCGGATTATCTCAGTGGCGAATAAATGTTATTCTTATATCGATCGAAGCCAATCTATAGACACAATACTTTGGCATTGTCTAAAATTGATTGGTATGGCACACCGATCTATAGAGAATATTATGGGTGAAGCTAATGACTTCTTTGAATGGAGAAACTTCACTTGTAGAAATAATCCGATGCTAGGATGAAAGCGGTGGCGATTGATGATGGTGGGTGTCAGTCAATTACATCCATCCCCAACACTCGAATGGCCAAAATCTATCATTGGATGCAATTTGGAGGTTGATGAATTATATTCAAGTGGACTGATTTGGCATCTCTTTAGCATACAATCTTTTAGTAGAATTGATGGTATCTCATCCTTTTAATTTTGAAAGCCATTTTGGGATCTGATTGGTGTGCGTAAAGTACTTGATGAATTTCAACAATTACTTTGTTAGCTTCTTATTCCCAAACATCTCGTAGCCATCTACTGAATGATCTATAATAAAGGGTATTGCCTAAACATAATTGCGCTTTTCTCAGTTGTGCGACCATCGACTTATTGCTTGCCAATTTATCTTCCTCGAAGTAGTCTACGAAGGGTTGTCTCCAATCTTCCTTCTCTTCTACTATAAGGACTTCATTTTGTGGTTTAGGCGCTTCCTCAGGTTGAAGTCTTTCCTCTTAAACGGCTTGAGGCTTGTCTTATTGACTTTGAGAAGCAATTTGTAAAGGAGTGTGAGGAGCAACATGAGTTGCATCCTGCTGATTTGCATTTGATGACCTCTCTTCCAGTAGAATCGAGATTTCTTTGACTCTACAGAACTCGGCATATCTAATTAGCATGTGTTTCCATATTCCATACTGCCATCTTTTACTTCTAACAAAGCGCACTCTTTGTTATTCTTAACTTTAGAGACTCGAGTCATAATGAATTAAACATCTCGACGAGACAAGTCCATCAACACTAAAATTGGGTCAGATCAAGTCCAAATGAGCTCAAATTAAGCCCAAAAAATATACATGAAGACTTCGTGAAATTAATTGAATAGTCAAACGATCTCCAAATTTGATGTACTTATAGTCGAATCAAGTAGCTCATTGAGACTAGTCGAATCCAATAAGCCCAAGATCACTCAAATCGAAGGTCGTTTGAATAGTCAAATTATCAAAAAATCATCTACGATCGAGAAAATCAATATGAACTGTCTGATGGAGTGCTTATGAATTTTGTAATTAGCAAAATGCTCCTCTCAAAATCCTATAAATAAGACCTTATTTTTGTCATAAAGGAGGAGAGAAAGCTATAAGAGAACTTGGGTTAAAGTTGGGAGAACTGCAAAGAAGGAAGGAGTTTCAAGTCCATCTTCACCACAAGCATCGCTAACCACCATCTATTGATCGCCTACCACTGCGGATAACCATGGTCCCAATTTCATCACATAGCCATTTTCTGGAACTCTCGTCTACTTGATTTTTCAAATGCAGCCTTGTAATCCTGTAATCGAGAAGCTTGAAACTTTGTACTTTAAAGATAGTGGAACATTTTAGCTTGGCTATGCCCATAATTTTTCCCCTTTTTCTAGGATTTTTCTACAAAAAATCTAGTCTCTTATTTTGTTCTCTACTATCTATGTGTTAGACTCTCGTGCATAGTTAAGGCGTAAAATCAACTCTACCGTTACGAAGTTTTGCACGCAACAAGGTTCAATGAAAGTAGCACAACAACAACAAGCCTTTATCCCATTATGCGGGGTCAACTACACGAATCATTTTCCTCCAATCTGTCCTATTATGTGTCATATCCTCATTTAATCCTAATAAAATAAGGTCATTTTATACTTCCAAACTAAGTTGTTTTAGGTTTACCTCTACCTTCTTGATATAGACTAAATCTAATGCATTTACTCTTCTAATTGGGTCATCGAACTACTAGTGTTTAATGTGACCAAATCATCTAAAGCGACTCTTTTTAATCTTATCTACCATTGGAGCTACTTCAACATTATCACGTATATAATCATTTCTCATTTTGTCTCTGTGTAAAACCACTAATCTATTGAGTATCCTCACCTCTAAAACACTTAATTTTATCATTCTCTTTTACTGGCCCACATTCTGCACCATAAAGTATTGCACGTCTCACCGCCACCTTATAAAATTTTCCCTTGAGCTTGAGCAACATTTTCCTATCACACAAGAGGCCCGATGCATTCCTCCACTTCAAACATCCAACTTGAATTCTACTAATAACATCCCATCTATATCACCATCATTTTGAACAATAGACTTGAGATATCTAAAACATTCACCCTTTTTAATGGCTTGATCACCCATTATCACTACTCCGCAACTATATCTTCTAAAACTATATAATTACACTCTAAGTATTCGATTTTAGATCTAGTCAAACGAAAACCTTTAGACTCTAAAGTTAACCTCAATAATTCAAGTTTCCCTTGAACACCATCTCTAATCTTATTAACAAGAATAATAAAATTAGTAAAAAGCATACACCAATGTACATCCTTCTGTAAATATACAATAAGAACATCCATAATTAAAACAAAAAGATATGAGCTTAAAGCTGATCCTTGATGTAATCTAACCGAAATAGAAAATAATTGGTCAAGCCTCCTTGTGTTTGAATACAAATAATAGCTTCATTATACATTTCCTTAGTGACTTGAACATAAGCAAGATTAACTCCTTTCCTTTCTAGAACTTTCCAATGTACTTTTGTTAGAACTTTATCATATATTTTCTCTAGATCAACAAATATCATATGTAGTTCCTTCTTACTCCCTCTATACTTGTCCATCAAATCTCTCAATAAATGTATAGCATCCATAGTAAACTTAATTGGCATAAAACTAAACTAATTTTGAGAAACCTTTGTACCACATCCTAACCAATGCTTGATTACTCTCCCATAATTTTAATATATGAAAAATTAACTTAATTCCTCTATAATGTACACACTCTTGTGTATCACCTTTATTCTTAACCAACAAACTTTTTCTCCACTCATTTGATATCTTTATAGTTTTAAAATACTATTAAAAAGATTAGTAAGTAAAAAATTATTTAATCTCCTAAGCATCTTCATGCTTCTATTAGAGTATCATCAAATCTTATTATTTTTCCACAATTCATTATCATTAAAGCCTCCCCAACATCAATTTTGCTAATACGATGATAAAAACAAAAATCTCTATTTACATTTAAGATACTAAAAATCCCTCTTTTATAAAAAATAATAGGAAAATCTTAACGTTTAAAAGTTCTTTGATAAGGCATTAAATCTTCAATATTAAAGATAAGACCTATGAATAAATTAGGAGGCAATCTAAAATATAAGCATTTGAACTAAACTTGCTACTTATTTAATAAGGATTACAAGTTGTTGCATGCAATTTTGTGTGAAGTCTGCATGAAGCGTGTGAACATACAAATAATGATAGTCATTCATGGCAAAGCCAACTTCATTATGCTTAAGAGCAATCACTTTTGACATTCATAGTACCAAAGTACCTTTCCTATGTCAATTTGCTTTCCAACTTCATCATGTAAATAAAATATATATTGTGCAAATTACGATGTAGGATCAGAATATGGATAAAGTGGAGAAGGAATAAAATCAAGACTTTCCAATATTTAATCTTTGGCAAAGCCACCTTATGAAGTCTAGTTGGGTATGTGCAAGTGTTGATCAAGACCTTAAAAATCTAATCTAATTATGAAACATCGGAATACCTTAATAGTTAACAACTATTAAAAAATGTAGAATCAAAGTGTTTGGCTATGAGTGATCCTTAAATCAAAGCTAGGCTAGTATGGCTATGTAAGGAACATATAAAAGGCCCATTAGGGGAATAAATAGATAGATGCATCATTGAACTTGAAGGCATACATATTATCATGTACATCTGATACATATATGTCATATAACCAAAGATAAACTAGGATAATATGCACAACAACCACATGAAAGACATCGAGCTAAATTTTATTTCTATATCCCCACAACTAAATAAGAAATAAGTAATGTCCAATCATATGCATGGATTTCTAGTTCACCCCAGACATAGGGAAAGTAGCTGGATGCAGATCAGGTGTCAGATTAACTACTAATTACAAGAATGCTTTAAAAAATATAATTTATGTTATTCATAAATCTATGAGTAGGTCACAGCATTTTCCTTGAAGTTGCATGAAGCGATGTGAGGTAAACCATACATACAAGAGTACATAACGCCTCAAGTAATAAAGAGTAACTAGAGTATCATCCCAAGAGGATTGCACGTCAATTACTAAAATTAGGTTGGATTGTCTATTATTTGGACAATGAAATTAGGTACAAGGGTGCTGAGGAAATAACTAAAATCTATTCATAAACCTACCAAAGATGCTAATTAACAAACTTAAGAAAAAAATTGTGTGGGGATCTCAATATGATTAAACCTAAAAATTGAGCTTCACCAATATTATTTTGTCTAGTTCAAATTTTAACTAAGCAGAGAGTTGATTTCTATCGAAGTCCAATCAAGATAGCTGCTACCATTCTCTTGAAAGCCTAAACTCTTTATTTTTCTCACACAACCTATCTACCTTTCGGTGATAAATTCAACACATGACAAACCTATCAAAGCTTTCTGAATCTCAAAAAGACTATGGCTTCATGGCAGTTCTCTCTAACCTACAACCCATCATCATGATATTTTATTCACGATGAGTCTAATTTTCACTCCTCAGTTTTAAATGAACTTATTAATTTATAAAAGATGATTAGTTAAATCAATAGTCAATAAAACTCAAAATAAAATAAGTAATATTAAGAGAAAAGAAAACTCTAAAATATATTAAAATCAAACTAACATAAAAATAATATGCTACAACTCAACCACAAGAAAAGGGGAGTTTAGTTCATTAAAAAAAATGGAAGATTAGTACATAAGCATTATTATAATAAAAATAAATAAAAGGAAGAAAGGAAAAGTAAAAATGCCCTTAGTAAAAATCAATCCTACCAAAATTAAGATTTAGTCATAGAACTTCATAGGAAAATACAACAATTATCCACTATGTTAGCAATAGGTTGCAAACAAACCAAGCCGAGACAAGTGTGTGTTTGTTCGAGTTCAAGCTTGTTTACCATTATCGAGCTCAAGCTCGGCTCAAACTTGTTTGAGATTTTGAAATAATGTTCAAGCTTGAGCTCAATTAAAAAAAACTATTCAAGCTTAGCATGAGTTTGTTCGCAAGCTCAATTTAGATTGGATTATCGAGTCTATTAAAAGCAGCTCGTTTAATGAAATAAACAAGCTTTAATCAAACCTTAATCAAGCTTGTTCACGAGCCATATTGAGAAATATATACGAGTATCAATTAAAGCTTATTAAACCTAAAATAAAAAATTTAAACAATACAGTTCATGAACAAGGCTTAATCGAGTCGTGATCAAGCTATTATCGAGCTCCTTAACGAGCTTGTTCACAAACTTTAAATGATATTATTTATAAACATAATTGTTCAAGCATGTTCATTTAGCAATCAAATATTAACAAAAAATTTCAAGCTCCTTCAATTAGTTAATCAAACGATCATAAACAAGCACTCATAGAGCTGAGTCACAAATAGCTTGTAGAACATTCAAAGCATTTGCAACCTACTTAGGAGCCTATGAGCAACGTGAAATGAAATTATGATCTATCTATGATCGTACGATGGATAATCACTTCCATCAAGAGTACATAGAATCATCTGATGAAGAAGAAAGTTTGGCCTATCATAGGAGAACTTTTTAGAAGACATCAATATTATAGGGTTAAGGTAGACATTCCTAGTTTTAAGGATGATCTAAACCAAGATAATATTATTGATTGGCTACATATAGTTGACGTGTTTTTTTTATTATAAGGATATTTTTAATGAATGATGTATGAAAATGATAGCCATTAAACTTAAGAAAACTACATCAATTTGTTAGGAAACTTTAAGGAAAAATGTAAAGTTTTTATGTTGGAACAAAAAAAGAAACATAAAAAAATATG
Source organism: Cymbidium sinense (assembly GCA_021442155.1). Classification (NCBI taxonomy): domain Eukaryota; kingdom Viridiplantae; phylum Streptophyta; class Magnoliopsida; order Asparagales; family Orchidaceae; genus Cymbidium; species Cymbidium sinense. Next base: position 34,061,583 of record CM038229.1, read on the forward strand.
TCTCCACATTTTAAACATGTCTTTATATTTTCAATAAAGAAAATTTTCCATAGAAAAAATATATATATATATATTTGAATAATTAATGTGAGCATATGATAAATTTGAACCTAAATAGCCTAGTATTGTTAAACTTATAGGAAGATTGTGTCTAACTATTACAAATGACAATTATAATAATATTGGATGTTGTTTATGTTACCAAATTAGCTCTACAGGTTGAATGTTAAGAATAACCCAAAAATTTATTATCCTAATATAAGACAATATTTTAGGAGAATAGGCAAAAAAATCCAAGAGAAGTCATCCCATGCACATATAAAACTAACTTACCTACTAGTCCATCTACCTCAAGAAGCAATAAAGCAAGCACATTGAATTCTAAAATTTGTTAATTAAATGCTTCTGATGTTTGAATTTGGGCACATTGCCTCTAATTGTCCAATAAAAGAATTGTCTTTAGTAGAAGAGGTCCCATCAAAAGATAAAAAATGAAGTATAGGACACCCTAGATCAAATGAACAATTACTATATGCAAATGAAGGAGAGCTAATAGCAGATGGAAAAACCTTGAACTCCTCTACTAATCTAGATTCTGATTGGTGTCGCCATAATATTTTTCATACTTAACGTGCAGTGAAAGGAAAAGTGTGCAACAAGATTATTGATGATAGTAAGTTGTGAAAATGTCATTTACAATCTTATTGTTGAAAAATTGAAACTACCACTTCAAGAACTTATAAATGAGTGTGGGAATTTGTATTTGGAATACCATAGATCTTGTGAGTACTTATTTAAGTAGTCAAAAACATTATTAAGAGTAAATATACTATCACGAAATATAAATATATTACCTTATAATGCATTCAATTATTTAATAAGGACTCCTAAGGATGATGGATTTTTGATATTCTAGAGATTTTTTTCCCTAAACTATATGGAGAAGTAAAACAAAGTTTATTTTTTAAGAATACTCTTAATTAAAGAAACTGACTTTCATCTCTATAAATTTCAAAGTTTGTGTTAAAAAGATTGTTAATTTGAAATTTCAAAAGGGAACGCTTTAAAGAAGAAGAGTTCTTTTCAAAAGCCAATTGAGAGTAAGTAGAAAATGCTTCTAAATACTGAGAAACCTAGTAAGCATTTCAACTATCTTATTATTGGACTTTATATTTTAAAATAAATTTATTATTCTAAGTTGATATTTTATTAGAAATCTATGACTTAGACTCTAACATCTCAAGACTAAAAATTTCTAAGAGCTGAAGATTTATTCCAATAGAATGCTTTAGAACTTGAGTCTAAAAGCACTTTTGACATAAGCCAGAGATTTGACCTAGTTTAATTTTATAAATCTAGAAAATATCGATTATTCTTCTCACATAAAAAAATAAACTTATCTCTGACTCTTCTGGACTTACTTCCTGCCTAAAAAGAGTTGTCAATTAACACCACCTACGTGATTTTAAAATCATTCTTCCAATCTTATGTATGCAAAGATGATGATTGTTATATTTAGAAAGAAACCTGAGAGCCTAAACTCACTCCATAATCATAAGATAATGACTGGTGTGTGATGCATCTAATTAATGTAATAATTTTTTCTTTTTTATGTATTTTGACTCATAATTTTATTTAAAGGCCTTAGGTATACAAATTGATGCTTACAATGAGATGCAATTAAAAAATAATTATAAGCCAAATCAAAACGAGAAGGCACATTTCCTTATGAAGAGTGGTCATTCTCACAAGTCAGATGTCCCCGTATGTGCAATGGGTGACATGCCCAATTCAAGAAGTACGGAGAAATAGATGTCAGGAAAAACATGCAACACATCAGAAATTTATATTTCAAACATATAGGATTAGTATTAGTGATTGTCAAGCCCATCTGTCCTACTGGGCTATGCTTAGGGACTTAAACAATGCATGCAAGCAAACAACATTTACTATTTTATGACAGCAGTCCCTTTAAGCACAATGCAAAAAATAATATTACCCTAAAAATAACATCTTAGAATCCAGATTAGCAAGCAAATAATCCTAACAATCTAGTCTAAAATAGTACACAAAAAACAAGAAAAAATATCATATCACATCATAAATTATCGCTGATCATCAACCAACCTAAGTCTATGGTCGATGGCTTAACAATCTAGTGTGTGAAAAAAAGGGCTTATATAGTATACATTAGGCCTTTTAGATTTAAATTTTAATTTAAATTCAAAGTTTGTTCAATTTTATCATTGGATTGTTTCAATTTAAATGATTTAATTGATTTTAAATTCTATTTCAATTTTAAGTTTATTTTATGTTAAAGTTGAAAATGAAGAATAAAATAAATTATATTTTGGACAGAACCTATTCTATGCAACATCCTAATCATAGTAGAATGAAATCTCCATCCTGAAATGAAAATTAATTCAAGTGGTCAGACTAAGAACCTATGTATCTTAATTAACCTTTTTTAATTTATTTGAATGATTTAATTGAATTGAGTTTAATCTGATTAAAATTTGTTTGATTTTTAAATATCAAATTTGTCGAGGTCATTTAATTTCATGTGTTTTGATTACTGATATTAATTTTAGATTTATTAGGTTTTAGTTTGATTTAATTCTATTTTGATAATTCATTTAATGTTTGATCCTTCTTTGAGTTGATGTTTTAATTCCTTTCTTCAAATTTCACTTTAAAGATTTAATTTTATATGATTTGTGCTGATCAAATCATTTCAATATTATTTAAATTTGATGATTTCATCCCTTTATTTAGGTTGATTTGAATTGGTTAATATGTTTTAATTTAATTAACTTGTGATTTGATTGAATTTTAATGTGAAATCTATCTAAATTCCAATTAAAAGTTTGATCATTTGTTAAGTTTAATAATTTGACTTGTATGTTGATTATTTAAGCTTGATAATTGTTTAATTTAATTCAATTAATCTTTTGTTTTAGTTTAATTGATTTATTTAATTTCTTAAATATTTAAATCTATAAATTCAATTTAAAATTTAATTGATTCATTTTTTTTTTGTTGATGTAACCAATCAATTATTAAGGTTTAAGTCAATTCATTTAATTGTTTTAATCAACATTTGTTTCATATTTAACACTTTATTAAGTTTGATTTGAGATTTATCAAATTCATGAAGTTAAATGATTCATGATGATATTATTTGAGCTTAATAGTTTCATATCTTGGTTAAGTTTAATTGGTTTAATTGATTAATTATTTAGCTTAATGTTGATTTGAAAAGGGCTTTGTAATTTATTATTTAGTTAAATTTCATATTATTAAATTTTTGTTTCAATATTAATTGAACACTAATCCTAACTCAAATAATTATTTTATTATTTGATTTAGTGAGTCTTTGTTTCGATCAAGTTTAATTGATTTAATATCTCCATTCATTTATTTTAGATTTTAAAAGACACTGCATTTATTTTGAAATTTTGTTACATGATTAAGTTTTATTTAGTATGGATTTATAATTCATTTGTTTTATTGCAAGTAAATTATTTTAGTTAGATTTGATTATGTTTGATTTATGATTTAGGTTAATTTAATTAATTGAATGATCAATTAAATAGTTATATTTAATTTGATTTGATTGATGTAGTTAAAATCTATTTTATTTGATTTGTCATATTTAAGTGATTTAAGTTAATGTTTGATTGTTTTAGTTTATTTAAAGGTTATTTAGGTTTTATTAATCCAACTAGATGATTGATTTAGTTGAAGTTTAGTAATAGCTCTGGAATTTTGATTAACTAAATTGAGTGTTTGCTTTGGTTCATGGTTTAATTGAATATAATTGATGTTCATAATTGATTAGCTAGTTGAAGTGATTAGTGATTATTTTATCTAAGTTAATTCATTTTAACTTGGGTTTCACTTGGTTAAGCATTTGAGTGATTTAGTTTATCTAAGTTAATTTAAGTTCAAGATAATGAACTTGCTTAAGGGATTAATTGAATTAATTAAACATTAATCAAAGATTCAACAAGTCATGATTTCGATGGGTATTAATTTATGATGAATTTAATTAAGTGTTTGGTTTAAGTTAAACTTAATTTAAGGATTATTTTCATTCATCTTGTTCTAATTTAATTGAATGATTCATTTGAAATTCAATTAGAATGTTTAAAAGTTTAATGTTTGATTAGATAATTCAATTTAATTGATTAGTTTAACTTAATTAGCAATTGGTTAAATAACTTAATCAAGATAATTGAGTTGACCACTTTAACTATAGTTCAATTATGTGTTATTTGAATTAAGGGATAAAGTTGATTAAAGTTTGATTAATAAATTAATTAGAGGTTTTAATTTAATTAATTGATTAATTTTATTTTATTTTATGCACTTTATTAGAGTTTGATTCCTAGTTATTTAAATTTATTATATAAACCTATTAAAATATGATGGATGGTTAATTCAATCTTCATTAATTTAAATAACTAATTAATCTCAATTTATCTTATTCGAGTTGACTTATTTAAATTGAATTTAAATTGGTTAAATGTTTCATCGAGTTGATTTAATTGAAGATAAATTAGACTTGATATAGTCAACTTAATTAAATCTTGGGTTTTGATTAAAGGTTTAGTTAGTGATTTAATTAACCATGAGTGATTTACTTAATTTCTATTTAATTATTTAAAATTCAGTGTAAATGATTGACTTAAGTAGATTCTTTAATTCCATCATGATTAATATGATTAATGATTAATTAGGTATTCATGATTAATTTGATTTACTTGATATAGTTGGAGTTTGATTAAAAGTTATCTTAGTTTATCTTATCTAAATTAATTTGTTCATATTAGGCTTAATTTAAATGTTTGATTGATTAGATTAAATTAAGGATTATTTAAATTCAATATGATTAATTTGATTATGTGATTAACTTGACTAAAAGATTTGATTAGATGAATTATAGATTAATTAATAATTTAATTAACCATGATCATTTTGATTAAAACTTAATAATAAATTTAATTAAGTGTTTGTTTTAAGTTAAACTTGATTTAAAGATTATTTTAATATTGATTGTTTAATTTAGTTTAATTAAATGATTGATTAAATTATTTTGAAATTTCATTATCAAAATGATTAAGAGGATCTTAATTAGAAGTTGATGGGTTGATTATATTTTATTTGATTAAATAATCAATTCAATTATCATTGAATTAGTAATTAGCAAACCTCAGCTTGATTAGATGATTTATTTGATCAAGAATTTAAGGATTATGTTTACTATCATTGAATTAAACATTAATTAAACTTAACTTCATTAAATAATTCATTTGATTAAGAACTTGATTTATTTAATGACCAACTAAATCAATCTTAATTAAATGATTAATTGATTTTGTCATATTAATCAAATGATCATGTCAATTAAGTAATTAATTGAAATGAAAAATTTTATTAATCAATTGACATAATTTGTTTGTTAGATTAGCATTAGATTAGTAACTGATTAAGCTTATTCTTCAATGTTTGAACCTTATCAATTAATTGGATTCATGACGATTGATTCAATTAAGGGTTAAAACTTAGTTGATGACTTAATTAAATAACTTATTTAATTAAGACTTGATTATTAACTACTCAAATCAATCACGATTAAATTAATAAAAGTATAATTATGATCTCTTATCAAGTTAATTAAGATTTGAGTAATGGCATATTAAAGGTTTATTGATTAATTTATGTGATTCAAGTTTTATTAATGATTAGTTCAACTTTCTTATCAACTATTGAATTAGTTCAACTTGATTTATTTAATCAGCGTTTAATTTAACTTTATCATTTTGTAACTTGGTTAAATGATTAATTTAACTAAGATGTAATCATCAATCGCTTAAGTTAACCAATATTTGATCAATGTCTCACTACACTTTAAGTTGATTTAATTTAATCTTTAATTTTGAAGTCTTAATTTAAGTTCTTAAGTTGTGTGAATGTTTAGCTTGATTAAGGTTTAACCATTGATATTTTTTTAATTAATAGCTTACTACACTGATTAATTAACTTTCAGATCAAAATTTGGTTTAACTTTCCTAATTGAATTAATTAATTAAGATTTAAATTTATGGCTTTGTTATTTAAAATATTCATGGCTTTGTTCTTTAAAATATTTCTAACAATTTTCTTCTTCAAATATTTTATATTCTGGTTTATGATTTTCCAACATACTGATTTTTTTTAGTACTCTATTTGTCATGAATTCACATTCTTATTTTATAATTGTTTTTTATTTTATTTTATTTTATTTTATTTTTACATATTTTGAGCTATAATGAGGTTTATAGAATTTGAATATCTTTCTTAAGTGTTATAATGTTAAATAAGGTACTATAAACCATCTTGATAATTTTTCATAATTTTCAAATTTTTTAATTATTTATTTTCAAAAAATAGGCTATTGGAGCTTCAAAATTTAATCTCTCTCAATCTAATCATCATTTTATCTTGAAATTTTTATGGTAAGTGTGTTTCAACCTCAATTTCATTCCCAAAAAATTTCAGACCAATTTCATTATTATTTTAAGATTAATTAAAAAAATTTAATTTTCACTCAAACTTAAATTAGGCCCAAACTACCAAATAAAAATTGATTTGATTCATTGGATTCCTCTCAAAAGATGAATCCAACAAGCCCTTATTTGTGATTTTACATTGACTACTTTATTTTTTATGATTTTTTAAAATTTTAGATAATTTTTAGCATTTTTCCTTCCAAAAAATCCCTGATTGGTGGCTTAAAACGGGGCTTAAGCTTTTGCCAAAATCCAATTTGAATTTTATGGCTTTAATTTTGGCTTTGGGTCAACTCATATTGACCCAATTAGTTTGATTTGGGTTTGATAGTTTGAGATGGATGACTGGCTTAGATTTAAGCTTCAATTATGGCTAATTGATCATTCAATTCTTTTAGATTCATTCAATTTGAATTGATTTGATTTTGAGATGGTTCGAACCCACTTTGATCAAAGTGGGTCAAATTGGGTTTACATGGCCCAATTGATCATGTTGGGCTTGGATTAAACTTCAATTATGTTTAAATAATCATTTAGAGTGCTTTGTGATAGTTAATTTCAATCAATTTGGGTCAATCTTGGATTTGACCAACTTTTACGAAAATGAGTTAAATTAATTTATATGATTCAATACACTAATTCAGATTTTAGGCTTCAATCATATTTTATGAAGTACTTGGTGTGATTTGAGTCAATTAATTTCATTTAATTTATTAATTTTGAGTTTGATCCAAGTTTGACCTAATTTGACCTATATGCAAATTGAGTTAAACGCCTCAATCAGCCAATTTAAGCTATGTTTGGATTTCAAAAATGTTTAGTAAATTTTTTAGAGAATTTAAAATTGATTGATTTCAATTAATTTGGAATTATACCTTGAGTTTGACCAACTTTGACCAAGATTAGGCTTATCAGGTTAAGGTGGATTCATTTAGGTCAAACAATCGAATTGATCCATTTAAATCCAAGGACTGGTTGAATCATGTTTATACATTGAATTTGACTCGATTAAATCTATTTGGGCCTACTTGGACTACGTGGCTCAATTAGCCAATATAAACCTCAATTGAATTTAGTTTTGCTTAATTTTGTACTTGGATAAACTCATGTGATGATTTTAAGCCTTTGGAATGGTTTGATTTGGCCAAATTTGATAAGTTGACCTTTTGACTTACCATGACTCACATTGATCAACTTTAGGTCAATGACTAGTTGACCACTTTGAACTTCACCTAAATTTATTTGGGTTCATTTATATTTATGCATTCATACTGTGTTTTTAGTTTAGTTTAATTTGATTTATTTTTATTTTATTTGATTTCATTTAGATATAGATGAGGTTGAACTTAAATAAGTTAATTGAGTTAATCAATCAAATTGCCTCAATCTAAGCTCATTTGAATTTAAATTTCAATTAGAATATATTTGATTTAGATTTATATGAAATTTTATTGTATTTTAGTTTGCTTTGGATTCACCTAATCCAATTAGGTTAGGTAAAGTCAGGTCCTAGAGAGGTTCACTGGGATGACCTGAGTTTCAAAGTATTGAGTTTGATTTACTTTTAAGTTTAATTTTGATTTTCACTTTGATTTTGGTTTTAGATTTATATTTGATTTAATTTTTTATTTGATTTTGATTAAATTATACACCTGATCACTAAATGTAGTGTCCTAAGTACCTAATTAGAAACTCTTAATCTAAGATTAGAGATCTTAATTACTAAGATTGAAGATGATGTTAATCTCATCCAAAAATGAGGTCAACAATAAGTTTATACACAAATTTTTAGAATTCTTTTGAAAACCTATGAATTTATCATAAGAAAATTTTCATTTAATTCTATTATAACAAGGTGGAAAATTGAAGAAGTTAATATAATTAAAGTTATTAATTTTATCAAAGTTCTACAACGACCAAGAAGGTTGTTACATGGAAATAAGATATCTTATAAGATTTTTTTATTCTAAGTGAACTAAAAGAGGCAGAGCTTAAAGATCAATTTGACAACACATTTTGAGGTGGAAGTGAGAAATTACATTTCTATTTTATAGTAATCGTGATTCTTCCTTCACTTGTAATGCATAGGTTGATATAACATTTTGTATAATTAGGTCTTAAGGCTTATTAACTACAATGATTGATTGACGATCACTCTCTTTTGCACCATAACTATTGTCATACAATTAATATGGCCAAATACAAACGTCACAGAACCCTTGTGCATGCATAATGTTACAAACATATGGAGAAAGGAATATATAAATATATAGAAAAAAAAATGTGTAAGCATATTAAATCTAGAAGTTCACCCTCTAATGTCATTAGCTGGGAACGGTAAGATTGCTGCACATGTAAAAACTGAAAATGAATTTGGGAAAAGAACTGCCAAAGATGTGCTTTTAAATAAAAGCACTATGTTGGATGTGGTAAATGTGAATGTTGAGATATTAGGTAAATTAAATTGTATCTAAATGATGATTAATCATCGTTTATTTTATGAGTGATATTTAAATTTATTTCTATTAAAATAGATGGGTCACTTCTGAATGAAGTCCTAGATGCATATTCTTCTTATTTTTTGTAATTTGTATAAGTGGACCCGTAATAATGCACTAAGTTATTGTGGACCTAATGCTTAAAATTTATCTCAGGAAATGCTCCTCTTACTTAAATGGCTGACAAAAGATAAAGTGTATAGAATAAGAGAAACAAATGAAAATCAGTATCAAAGATTGATTGTATTTTGTTTTGAACTATTATAATTGTCAATGTTAGACATGAAAAACATGACTTGAATGTGAAGAAAAAAATCAAATGTTTGAGCAAGATTAAAATGTCTGAATGATGCTTTAAATTATTGCAATTACTATATATATATATATATATATATATATATACTCCCTCCTAGGTAACTCCAAGCTCTTGAACCAAGTCATAACAATACATACATATTCATAGCATTCCACTAAAAATTGATTTATATATCTATGATATATTTTATCAAGACACCCTAAAATGATAAAGGAAAACATCAACCTATTTTATCGATTTACAGACCATTGCACACAAGCACATCATCTTATATATCATAAGCAAGTATTTGATAGGTATTTTTAATCAATATAACCAATACTATTTTCATAATAAAATATGATTAGCAAAAATAAATTTTATTACATTCAACAAAGGTAAATGTATGAAAAATAGATTTTGCTATTATAGAATCAATTCAATAAGCAAAAGTTTGAGCAACAACAAATCCAGACAACTATTAACACTGCTTGATATTTCATTGTGAATGTTAAAAGAGACCTACGAATGTATGTATAACAAAAAACAAGAAAATCAAAGCAAGACTGTTAACTTACAAGTATATAGAAACCTATTACAAAAGATAAGCCCCCTAACAAAAAAAGATGTATATATCCCTTAATAAATAAAAATTACACACTTAAAATCGTAGGAGTATGAGATTCCAATTGTAATTGAGATTTCACTAATTGTACCCAAGTGGAATTTAACTAAAAGATCCTTTACAATACGATACTCAATCAATTAATATGCAAACAAAGGCATTGAAAACAAACAGTTTACTAAAGTAGGTGCAATTTAGTTAACTTAAGTTACCCATAACTAAGTTAAATTAGATAATATTAATGGGAAATAAAACCACATTAATAACATTATCATAAAGACTGAATATAAATTAATTAAATAGAAACATAAATGTAAGATTAAAAAGAACTACTAACTTCAGGTTAATCTGTGCTTACAAACTAAGAAGAAAAAGAGAACAGAGAATGAAGTTACCTTCAAGCTCTTCAATGTTTGATGGTGGCAAACATAATGACAGATTGCAAGGGGACAAATGATCGCTTTAAAAGAAATACAATTGAAAATAAAATTTAAGAATACAGTGCAAAGGGAAAAAAGAAGGAAGAAGAGAAAGAGAGGGGAAGAGCGCAATGTTAAAGAGAAAATAGGAGAGTAAGGCTTCCAATTGGCAGGTATAACGGAGGAAGAAGCAAGAGAGATATGACTGCTCCACCAAAGAAGTTCGACAGCTGTGGAGTAAGGACAAAAAGAATGAGTGCAAGCCAAACCATCAGTCCTTAAATCAAGAGTTGTGTCAATAATAAGCATGAAATTTTGTCCAAAAATCACAAGCAAAGACAGTGAAAAACAAGCAGGTGGGATAAAATCACTCAATCAGGTGAGATAAAATCTTTTGTTGTAAATTGTTGGATTTAAATTCACAATAAAAGATGGAAAAAAATTCAAAGCATTAGTACCAAATTAATGAAAAAAATTAATATATTTGAAAATAAGTATAATACTAGGAATTCTAAGAATTTTTGATTCATTAGCATTTTGTCTCAATGCACAGCATCATTTTATCTGTCCTGCCTCCTTAGCCTTTAATTTATTAAAGGCACCAATAAGCAACCTTTTAATATTTAGAGATTATTGTCTGATCACTACTATAAATTCTACATATCTCTAATTCACAACACCAATAAGCTTATAATTGTCACAATTAAAATAAATTTTATATTATCTTCATGTAAATCATACAAATGACCAATATGATGTGAAGCAAGTAAAGAAAATACTATAATATTAATATGAATCCTAAAAGACAAGATGACAAAGAAAACTAAAAGCAAACAAACAACACAAATATGAAATCTATATGGATGGACAATTTTAAAAAATTAAATGGCTTAAAAAATTAGTTGTGAAGAGTTAATGCAATTTCTTATTGGACTCAAATTTCTTTTAAGGCATTCATTATGAACAAATTAGTTGAAATGTTGATGCAATTTATGTTCTCGATGTTGATGCAAGCTACACTCTCGATAAGGTTCTTTTCTTGAATTAATGCATCATCATAAAAATGATATCATCAGTTCATTACAGAAGAATTTATCAATTTGCTCGATTGGCTCATCAATTGCAATAAGGGTAATTTGTTCAATATCATACTCAAAATAGATTTCAGTTCTATTATAAGTTTACGTTATAAACAAAATCTCACACTTAATTTCTTAGACACTTATGCATTTAAGATCTGGTTAATGAATATGTTTTAAGATATGTATAAATTTTAATTCGATTATATTAGAAATGTGCTCATATTATCACTACAAATCATCTACAGCTAATACATCCTCAATAGATATTCATGGACTATAATCTCTTTGATAAGAATATAATTAACTATGCATGATTTATGAGTTAGTTTACATTTGATAAGCATTAGAAGATATGTTAATGAATCTTTGGGAACATTAAACAAAAAGGGAAATTTAAATACAGAGCACACAATTCTTATGCATTTACATATCAAACACCTAAATTTTGATATTTACAAATATAATACTTTTCCTATGTATGAAAAGATGTATTTCACAAAAATTGATGATGTTGCTATTTTTTTGTTTAATGATAAAGATTTAGGTGCTACTTATGCAAATATTTAAGTTTAGGTGTTAGATATGTAAATATAAATTTTGTATTCTATATATGTAAATGCCCCTAAACAAAAACGTGATTGTCCTAATAGACTGATTGAAATAGTCCTCAATATCAAAGATCTATGCAAAACCTCATGAATGTCTTTGCACTGTAGTGGCTTATTCATCAATAATCACTAGCTAAGGCCTTTAACGAAACAGACAATTGTAACATAACAATATAGAGATGAATAATTTCTATGTACACAACTTATATAGTTAAATATTCAAATACATCATAATAGATTTATTTGCAACTCTTAAATTGATCACACAGTTGATCCATATAATCATGAAATAATAAATACTACTCTTTAAGTATATATTTTGTATCAATACATGTAAATTTAGCAATAACACTTGGCCAAAATAATTGAGCATGTCCTAATAATTTTGAGCTGGCGCATTTAACTCATTGGGAGTCAAAGATAATGTTTTCTTCAAAAAAATTCAACACTGTCAATTAATTTGAAATTATATAACATTATACCTCCCATGGAATGTAGAAATAAAAGTTGAACCCCATAATACCAATATTATTGTGGCTTAACACCATGGCTTCTAAGATCTTATTTACACTGCATTCTTTATTCTTTGTTAGTTAATTTAATTAACAATTCTTACTTCTAGTTGGCATAATAATACAGCATTAGGCTCTGATATCAAATTGATATAAGCCATAGGATAAGGTTAGCTATAATTTCTGTAAAAAAAATTGTAAAGTTATTGTGAATAAAATTAACTCTTTTGATAATTATTGTGGATATTATAAATATTTTCTTTTTTGAGAAAATGAACATCAATTTTCTCAAAGCTACTACACATTAATAAATCTTATTGTAAAAAGTAACTTCTCACTATAAATTTTTTGGAAAACAACAAAAAAAGTAATCACCAAAAAGAGTTGGTAGCAATCTAAAAAGCAAAGTAATGAGAAAGCTGCCTAAAATAGACTCTAAATTATCCAAGGTTTGCCTAATGCATATCTAAGATGGGATGCACAAAACAAGCATACAAAGGATCCAATTCACGTTTTATTAACATGAATTAAGTAAAAACTTCAATCTATTTAGATGAAAATCAAGAAACAAGAAAAACATCATACCTAACAATAAAGATCATCAAAATGTAAACTTTTGTGAAATTATAAAATAAAATAATATGCAATGATTAAAACTTTCAACACAATAACAAAGAACAATTTATAGCAGTTTTGAACATAAAACATGTTGATGAAAAAAATAAATATAAAAGTTACATAAGATGATATAAGCCTCGCCAATAAAAGAAGAAAACTTCCTCAAGAAATTATCGTCAACACTTACACTTGGAGGGTTTATATCTAACTAGTACATATAAGCTAGAGAGATGAGCTAAATTTCCTTAAGCAATCGCCTGAAGTTTTACATTTCCCAATAATATCCATAAAAGATCCACAAATTCGCATCCAACATTCCAAAATTAACTACAAAGCAACAAATCTCCAATCATATTTACAGAACTCCTAAGATTTGTTACATCGTCTAAAATCACAAGGCAACAATTAAATCTCATTCAATAATTGCTAAAATCAACGGGAACAAAAAATTACACAAAAAATGTAGCAAAATAATTACACATAAAAATGAAAATACGTGATTCTAACACAAAGAAGAAAAGGCAGCAGGTTGGTGAGCCAACCTTCCCGAATTAACTGCAATCCCCGCAAAAAATCAATAGCACTATAAAGTTACAAATTATGGCCTAGCTATAGTATAATATCAGGAACATTCTACATCACAAAATAAAGACAAATATACAATTGTACTAAATGAGGTGTTGATAATTATCAATAGTAGTACTAGTAGATGAAATGATACTTAAGTATTTTTCATAATATAAAAAACTAAATATATATGAGAGTATAACTTCTAGAGTTAAGGTTGTGTTGTTAAAATAGAGAATTATCATATGAATATCACTGAAACTAAAATAAATTATATAAAGCTGCAATTAAGTTGGTGATGTTAAACAGATTAGGATGCTAAAAGGTAAAGATCTCTAATTTCTGTGTTCTCTATGGAAAACTTAAGTATCTTAAAATTGGTAAAACTAAGAATCATAGGCTAGGAAATGATAAACAAGTGGAGTTGTGGGAGAGCATCTATTCAAGACAGGATGAAGAAAATATGCTTTCATAATTTAGGCATATACACAAAGGAAGACTCACTAATAATACAAATAAAATTAATGTTGAAAATTAAGAAGAAAAATGTGTAGCACAAAGGTGAAATAAGATTAAAACAGCATACACCAAAAAATTATACAAAAAGGTTTACACCGAAAAGGTTCAAACCAGCATACAAGATTCAAAATGTAGACGAGTAGAAATGAGGATTCATGAAAAACTAGAACTCAAATAGTTCAGATAAGCCTAATGATGATGGCAATAACATTCACAAATGTCTACAATCATCCTTTTGTAGTGAAAAAAAACTAGCATCAACCCCAATCAGCAGTGTAAGCCAAATACCTTTAATCAACGTCCTTGTCCAAATTCTAAAGAGAAAATAGTTACTGCACCATATTGGATATGAGTATCCAAATCTTACACATGACTTGCAAGACCTCAAGAGAAAAAGCAATTGGTTATGAATCCATGAAAAACAAATTACACATAACCATGCAACGCTATTTTGACAAAGACCCTTCGCAATAAAAGCTTACTTGCAACTGCAGACCAATCCCAAAGCCAACATGTAAAATCTTACAAGTTGGAAGTGGACGTCATCATCCAAACTTCAGCCCTTGTAATCATCATCCCAAAGACAACTACTGCACTGTAATCTTTGATTGGAAATAAGTACCCGAATCTTATATTTGACTTGCAAGATCTGGAGGTATTGGGTTAAGTGAATGATAATGCACACATAAGTTTGCAGCACTATTTTGACAGAATCCCTTTGCAATAACAGCTGACTTACAACTTCAGTGTAATCCCCAAACCCACTTGTAAAATATTACAAGTTGGAAGTGGACCTCATTAGCTTGGTTCCGGACTATTGTAAAGATTTGAAACAATATTTGTGTGATATTGCTTCAGCAATCCAATGCAGTAACATTTTCAAATAAAACAATGGAAAAAATCATAGAAGTGAAAGTGTGATACCATGGCTGACAATATATTCACAGCGTATAGTAGAGCATTAAAGATTTAAAAGCAGTGATAGTACAAACCACAAATTTAATGCCAGATAACAAGAAAACCAGTTAAATTACTAACAATGAACACACCTCATCCTCTCAAGTATACAATACACTAAGACAGGGATTTGACAATTGATTTCAAAGCCACAGATGACGTGTATATAGGTCAATTTACAGCAGAGTAAACTAGTATTCACCTAAACAAGAATGGTAGGAAACCTACAAGTATGCTTTCTGACTGAATTATATTGTGTTAATACCATAAAGGATATAAAACTTTGAACAACATAAACACTATTTTAAACGAAATAGTAGATATCTCAATAGATGGAAAATATTTCTAAGATGATAAGTTAAATTTAAAGAGGAGGGCCGCTTTTTGGTATAAGCAGCTCTGGTGACAAAACCTAGTTATAAACAATTAAAGTGCTTGTTGTCAAGATGCTTTTAGCATACATCCATAAGACACAGTAATCATGTACCTGACTTTGTTATGAAGTTTACTCCCACGAATCTGAAGCAACAAAAGTAAAGGAGAATCAACAGGACCACTGGAAGTATACAATAACAGATTTTGCAGAATTATGGCATGTGAGAGTAAAGCTTTGCTAGAAACTTACAAATGCTTTCGTGCAAAAAGAACAAAACTTAGAACTATAATACAGCACAATACATGCAATTCATAAAACACATAGAAATATTGGTTTTTACATCAATTTATCATAATAAGAATAAAATTTAGTTAAGTGTTGCAGAGATGAGGATGCTCACGTGGATGAGTGGCATTATACTATATAAAATATGAAACGAATATATACATAAAAAGGTTGAAGTAGCTCCAATCGTAGAAAACATTAGAGAATCAATTCAAATGGTTTGGTCACATAAAACGTAGTCACCAATGATCCAATTAGAAGAGCAAATGTATTATATTTAGCCTATATAATACAACACAATACATGCAATTCATAAAACACATAGAAATATTGGTTTTTACATCAATTTATCATAATAAGAAAAAAATTTAGTAAAGTGTTGCAAATATGAGGATGCTCAGGTGGATGAGTGGCATTACATTATATAAAATGTGAAATGAATATATACGTGAAAAGGTTAAAGTAACTCCAGTCGTAGATAACATTAGAGAATCAATTCAAATGGTATGGTCACATAAAACGTAGTCACCAATGACCCAATTATGAGAGCATATGTATTATATTTAGCCTATGTTAAGAAAGGTTGAGATAAACCTAAAAAAAACTTAATTAGAAAGTATAAAAGATGACCTTATTCTATTAGAACTAAATGAGAATATGACATTTAATGGGACAGAGAAAAAAGATTCATATAGTTGATCCCACTTAGTGGGATAAAAGCTTGTTATTATTATTGTCATAATAAGTCACCATAAAAATTTATACATACAAAAGGACTACTCTTTTGTATATAATTTTTATCACAAAAAAATTGTACAAAAATGGTATCATGTGAGCACTCCAACACTCGCTTATGCCTCAAATCTTTTTTTTAAGCCAAGACAAGTCACTTTATGAATGTCAACTTCATCTCCATTGCAGTTGCAAAAACCCATATAATTGTTTAATTAATTAAAAAGTCGAGGGAATTAGCAACTACACTTAGATCACAAGCAAGAGGCAAATTCAAAGTGGAGGAATGAAAATTTTTAAACGCTTTGCGAATCATAGTCCTCCTCTTTGGCTTGAAGAAAGCTAAATCTAAGCTAAATTTCCTTTTTTTCAAGAAATTTGTTTGGAAAACCGTAAATTTAGTTTCTAATGTAAATGAAGATAGTGGCAGTGTAAATGATCTTTCATATATATATATATATATTGCACTATCAAATATGCAAGAGGGATCTAACAGACAAACCGGTATGCAAAACAAATAGTGGCAACCACTAGAGCCCATGCAAAGAATTATTCACCAGCCATCCTAAGAACTTGCCTCATATGGGCAACCAACTTAGTTACCAATGTGCAAGAAGACTTGCCTGAATGTCTATCTCATACTAACAACTTGCATTGGATCTTTGTACTCACACAAGCAGAGGACTCAACTTGCCATATGACAACTTGCACAACCTCTGAAATAGGGCGAGTCTCTTCATATGACAACCAATATAAAGCTTCTAGAAATTATTATGGAGTTTCTTTTTGTAGTCACCCATTGATCTTATAAAACATAGAAATTTGTAGTATGAGAGATATTTTTTTAGCTTTTTCACTATTCCTAAGAGGAGAGAGCAAATTCTTATACTCTGCCCTCTTCTTGAACTGATTCTCAGAGATAATCAATATTCTCATATTCTAATATTCTTATTGCCTTTTCTTTAATCCAATTCTATAATACTCAAGAATTTCAAAAAGATAAATTAAATTTCACATTTTAAAATTTTACGCTATGTTTCACAACAAGCCTTTACCTCACTGTGAGGTTAGCTACATGAATCCTTTTTCTCCATCATATCCTATTAAGTGTCAATTTATCATTTAATTTTAATAAACGAAGATTATTTTTTATACATCCTATCCAAATCATTTTAGGTCTACCTCTACCTTTCTTAACATAAGGTAAATCGAATACATTTACTCTCCAAACAAGGGTCACCAGACGGCTGACGTTTTATGTGACCAAACCATCTAAGCGACTCTCTCTAATCTTATCTATCACTGGAGCTACTCCAACATTTTCACGTATATATTCATTTCGCATTTTATCTCTAAAAGTAAAGTCACTCATCCACCTAAGCATCCTCATCTCTGCAACACTTAATTTTATGCTTCTATTTACTGAACAACATTCTGCGCCATAAATCATTGCAAGTCTTACCACCATCTTACAAAATTTTTCCTCAAATTTAAGCGTTACTTTTCTATCAAACAATAGGCTAGATGCATTCCTTGACTTCTACCATCCAACTTGAATTCTACTAATAGCAAATTCATCTATTTCGCCTTCATTTTGAACGATAGACCAAAGATATCTAAAACGTTCACTCTTTTAAATAACTTGATTATCCAAAATCACAACCCCACCACTAGATCTTTTACAACTAAAATAACATTAAATACATTCAATTTTAGGTCTACTTAAATGAAAACCTTTAGACTCTAAAATTGACCTCCATAATTCAAGTTTCTTTTGAACACCCTCTCTAGTCTTATCAACAAGAAGAATGTCATCAGCAAAAAGTATACACCAAGCTACATCCTCTTGTAAATGTCTAATGATAACATCCATAACTAAAGCAAAAAGATATGGGCTTAAAACCAATCCATTTTTCGCACATTTAAAAAAAATAATCATAGGCCTTTTTATAAAATTATATTTATGAGCATATTGAAATATAAAAAAGAATGTAATCATAATCATAATTATAAATTGATTTAAATTATTAGTAAATTAACTTAATTAAAAATTTTAATTATATTATTTTTAATTAAATTTCTAAAGTCCATTCAAATTACTATAGCATCAAGTTTTTCCACCTAGAAGGCATGCAACGATGTATGGTTAAGATTAAATTGAATAAAGATTAAATGATTAATTAAATAAATCCTCAAATAAAACCCTTCATTTTCCCCAATTTCTCCCTAATTTCCACTCTGCCTTTCTCATAATAAACTCCCTGCTACATCATTCCAAGGTGTTGTTCACCTAGCTATACACGCTAGTATCCCTGTGTTGTTGCTGCTAGCTGAGAAGTATTTTAGTTGTTCTGTATTTATGTTGAAATTTGATTTTACACACTTCCTGTTATGTGATTTAAACATGAAAAGATTATTAGAAGAATTTGAAATATATGTGATGACTTTGTAAGATTCAATTTTCACCTACTAGTTTCAAATTTATACATGTTGAGATGAGTATGGAAACTATCAACTATTCTAATACATTAGGATAGAGGTCGTTTGGGGTATGACATATTCGCTCTTACCCTACTTCTCCATGTAGGTAAGATCCTACATTACCCCCACAAACAAATTTAGATTCAACATGCTCTTTAGTGTGGTAAGCGTGAAAATGGCGAGGACCAGAAGCCAAGCGCCTAGTGAAGTAAACCCTTAAGCATAGGACCACACTCGCCATGGGGCAAGCACACAATAATTTGTTACACAACAAAACTTGAAGGATATGAAGGTAAAATCACTCGCATAATCTAGTTGACTATGGAAAAGGTAAAGAACAAAATCTCGAAATCCCAAGAGAACAAGGAGTCCTTAAGCTCGACGACTTATCATACTTATCATTGCTAGATCCCACTGCCAATGACACAACCGGCACTGTTGCATCCTTATCATTCTCATGGTTTAGGATCTTGCAAGCTAGTCGGTGCTCTTGCAACCGCCACCGCCACCTCTTGCTACAGTCGACACTACGACACAGTCTTAGCCTCATATCCTTCTGCCTTTTAACTTAATATCCTCTTCCTTCACTAATGAGAATTCCTAAAGAGCCCAACCCTACATTTTGTGCATTTGTGCAATTAGGTATTGAGGTCTTTTTCGCTCATGAGGCGAGGCATAAGCCTCAAAGTGTTTTAAGGCGTAAGTCTCATGATTAGCAAATTGCGTAGAGTAAAAATAAAAATGAATATATTAGCATCATAACTCATAAATATATTAAGTAAAGATATATTAACACTTGACATAATAAAAAATGATAAATTGTGCTTATATCAATTAACAAATTGTGTAAGCCACAAAATATCATATAATAAACGACACAAAATAAAAGTGCAATAAGATCAAAACAAACTAACAAAGGCATAAGATAAGTTTACTACAAAAAATTTGTCTGTCCTATTCTCCAACACAATAGCTTCCATAGATTAGAAATATATAATAATCAAAAGTCATCAACACTCTTATCACTCAAGGTGTCCTCATTAGAATCATCATCATAATGAATAATTTTCTTCCCAATGTCTTCTTTTGCAAAGTCCAAGCTCTCCCATTCTTCCTCTTCTTAAATCTCAATTATTTTTCTCTTCCCTTATCAATAATCAACAAGAAATTAAAAATATTAATTAAAATGGGATAGTGACGAGCGACGGCGGCGGAAACAACCTAGATGTCAAGCGAAAGCGAGTGTGGCGAGAACGGGCAGAGACGAGCGGATCATTCTTCGCGTGTGAGGGAGAATCGAACCGAACCGAGTTTTAAGTAAACAAAAAACTAGCTGACGAGGTGTGCGCCTCGCCAATGCTAAGGAGAGGCGCGCCTCACTATTTCTGAGGCGTTGCCTCATAGCTATGCAAAGAAGGCGGACGCCTTAAGGCATTTTTTGCCCAAATAGTGCTAAGGGGCGCCTCCTATTGCGCAATTTTATATAGTAGTAGCAAGATAACATTTTAAAACATTCTCCAAGTAATTTAAAAGTTTTATTGAAATAAAGTTTAATTGTACATTATAATATTTCAAATCTTGACCTTATGATTTTAACTACGTATCTTTTTCATTATAATTTTAGTTGAGTGGTAAATCTAATTCAGTGATAGAACCCTAAAGTTACAGCGTTTTGATGTCAGAGTACTAGGTCTTGCATGCTCAACATCCGATTCTAAATGTAATTAGAGCACATATAGTCAAGTTCACAGAAAGAGAATAAATTATTTCATTACTCTTAGAATGAATTTCTTAGTGTACATCATGTAAAACAAGAAATTAAGATAAAAAATTTGAAGATTAAGGATTTAAAGAATGATGAAAACCCCTTAATGTGTGAAGACATGCAATCTGATGATAAATAGCCAATGGATGATGACATTGAGCTCACACCAATTGATCTACAATAAGAAGATCAATTAAGATAAAAAATTTGAAGATGAAGGATTTAAAGAATGATGAGAACCCCTTAATGTGTGAAGACATGCAATCTGATGATAAATAGCCAGTGGATGATGACATTAAGCTCACACCAATTGATCTATAATAAGATCTAAATGTAGATTTCTTTTATGAAGAAAGAAATAAAGCTACATATCACCTACATGCTACAAGGATGCCTCTTGAAAAAAGAATATGTATTAGAGGAGATTTAAATAGACATATTGGTAGAATAATAGAAAATTTTAAAAGCATTCATAATGGTTATAAGTATGGAATCACTAATGAAGAAGGTAGGACATTTTAAATTTTATCACAATTTAAGATTTTATAATTGTTAATGCTTTATTAAAGACAAGAGAAGAGCATATTATAACTTATAAGAATGAACTTAGTAAAATGCAAATTGATTATTTTCTTGTAAGGGATATAATTATTTTTAATAAATCTCATCAATATTTCACATCTGAAATTGAATAGCATGCTCTTCTTCTACTTATTCACATTTCATGCTTATATTTCATCATCATATTATAATTTATCATTAACTCACTTTTTCTATAGTTCTATAAAACAATATTAGTGATAATTGTCTTTTCAATCACTAGCAAATCTCTTCACATATTTTCTTCATAATTCCACATGTTTTAACAAAATTATTCGGCAATTTAGCACCACTCAAAGACAATTCTAGTAAGACCACTCATTACATGGCTAAATAGTAAACCATTTATACCCTCAATATTATAGCAAGTCACCCTCAAATGGACTAAGCATTCTCTCATATTATCATTACCATTAAAAGTATTAATTTTTGGCACTAGATAACCTTTAAAGTAATGAATTTGATCATATTTAACTAGTTACGGATAACCTTTAGCCATTAACTTGTCTACTTGCCCGAGAGCTATGATTAGCTTAAAGTTCTCATTGATAGTAGTTTTTAAGTAGGGTATTCTCATAGATTTTGAAGCAATTTGATTATCTTAAGTAATGGGTTGGGTTGCTTCTAAGCCTACTTTTATCCTCCAGGCATCTAGCGCACCCGTTTAGCTTGTACAACACTGACTATCTGAAAACGATGCCTAGTAATGGGGAATTTTAAGCAATCATTTTATAAATTTTATAATAAATAATACTCTTAAATGATGAGTTGCTACTATTCCTATGCACTAGCTTAAATATGGAAAGAGAAACCGTCTACAAGAAAGTCACTAAAAATATGTGATCTCAAAATATTCTCATCTAAGTCTTTATTTAGATTTTTAGAAAGCAAATTGGATATTAGATATGATACCAACCAAAAATTTTACCCTCAATTTTGTGAGAATTTTTTGCTTGAGTTTGAGGTTTCTCACAAGCGCAAATTCATATGATAAATTATCCCTCACACTCATAAGAGATAACTTCTGATTGAAGCTAAGTGGTAGACTCTTGAGTATTTAGCTTATAATAATAACAATTTGAATAATGAGAAGAAAATATATTACTTTTTGTTTAAAGTGAATGATGGGAGAATGAAGAAAATTCTGATTAAGATCTTATGTCCCAAGTTATCATAAATGTTGATCTACTTAGTCAACAAAAATAGTCTGCCCAACCTGATCAAAAGACTTTGTTAAAAAAAGACAAGTACATACTCAAAGAAGTGGATAGGCCCAAGTGAGCCTAATTATCAAGATAAGCGTACTCACACATGGGGCTCACTAGAAGACGTGCCCGACAAGAGAAGATTGACTTAATCCCGTGACCTAAGCACTTAGAGGATAATAACTCAAAGTACAAGGCATGCTCAACTCGCCAACAGCAGGCGACTATTCAAAAGAATGAGGAGACTACTCTCAAGCCCATATTCACTCGCATACTCATTGGTTAATGGGCTACTCGCCTCTGCCAACGGGTAAATCTATACTCACTCACATGCATACTACCATTAGCTTAGGTGGCAATTCATTTGTAATAGACTTACCTTATATGTATTTTTCATGTATGGTCACCCCTTGATATTATAGGGGGCTTCTCTCTCACAAGAGGACCTTTGGGCTCTCACTAGACCTCCATATATTGTACTTAGATTTTGAGCAATAAAAATTACTATTTTCCCTGCATCCCTCTACTTCTTTGTCCTCCTGTTTGTAGCAGTTTTCTACTTAATCTTGTTTCTCATGTATCTTAGAAGATTCTTTCTCCATCTACGAACAGAGTTAGATTCAACATCATTCTAGGTATGGTGAGCATGGATGAGGATTAGAACCAAAAGCTAAATACAAAGCGAAGCAAGACCTTTAACGCGAGATCACTCGGCAAATATGGAGCAAAACGTCCTATAATTTGCAATTCAACAAAATTTGCAAAACATGGAGGACGGGATCACTCGCTTTATAGAGGCGGCTATCGGGAAACCACAACATGAAGAGCTCAGACAAAAGAAGAATGAAGGATCCAGGAAAAGTTTATTACTCGTTTTCAAAGAGAGATGCAAGAAGTCAAAGATTTAGAACCTGCAGTCGCTCAAGGTTTGAAGGAGGGGCCCTTCAAGTATGCCTTGGGGCTCCAACAACCTAATACACTCGCCGAACTATTGGAGCTGGAGAATCATGTTAATGTTAAATAACAAGTATAATGAGGTGGTTTAACAAGTATCGCTGATTAGGACTAAAGACTCACTGAAGAGGCCTTTGGAGAGACTACCTGAGGAGAGGGTATCCAAGAAAGAAGAGAATAAGAAGAAGGCGACCAGTACAAAGGCAGTTGAGGAAAACTCACTACCAGGGAGGCTGACTATGCACAACACACTTTCAGCAACAGCCGTCTTAGAATTGCCTACAAGCAAGCTAGTAGAGGCAATTAAAATAAAGAATATTTCAAACACCCGCCACTCATAAAAGCTAATAGAGTATGCGATCGATCGAGTTATTGTGCTTATCATTGTGATCATGACGATGACATTGAGTGTCACCATTTAGAAAGTCTGATAAACGAGTTGATAAAAGTGAGGAAGCTCAAAGAGTTCATCAAGAGAAAAGACAAAGACGTTAAAGCTGACAATGAGCATTGATATGGCACTTAAAATACTACTAGTCGAAGCACGAATCTTGATGCTAAAAGCAAGTGATCCGAAAGTTGGATCAAGATCACTTAAAATATCCTTTGGATACTCACGGGATGTCGTTAAATCTCTAAATAACTCAAACTGGAGTGTTTATAGTCAAATCAAGCATCGACGGCCGGTCTAAGATCTCATAATTTTGACTTTTGAGCATTCAAATACACAAAAAACATCATATGATCAAGGGAATCATCATGAGCCGTCCGATGGAGAGGAGGTGGTTCGATTTTGTATTTACAGACGCACTCCTCCATCTATAAATAGCCTCATTCTATATGTATGAGGAGCCCAAGCAGAGAGAGGAGAGAGCCCTAAAGCTTGAAGATCCTCAGACCACTGACGGCGTTGTCACGCCCAGCCGACCCGCGCCGTAATCTTGCTGCCATCATGACAATCATCATATCATTCATCATCACTTCTTCATAAACCGCAACGAGCTATATAGTTGTTGTTGTCGATTTTGGGATTCATTGTACGCCTTCTCAAATTGTAATCCGGTTAAACTTTATCTCAAAACAAATATATAGTGGAAGCTTTTCTTGGGTAGTGATTTTCCTCTCTTTTGAGGTTTTCCACATTAAAATTTCTGAGTTTTCTTGTTCACTTTAAATACATGTGTGTGATGGATTTCACAAACAAGGCTAAAGGTGTAAACTTTCTCTACCATGGTGATTTTAGACGCAAGTATATACCCACACTATTCATATTATCGGAGTCGTACCCACCATCTTCAAGGGCAATGGCGAGTCCTCCAAAAAAGCGAGTTTGAAGAGGTTGTGATAGAGAGAAGTAAACTTGGCAATCATGATGTGAGTATCCTCTACGACCGTCGTACCAATGAGTTTTTCAAAAAGGGATAGACTCATTGTTAGGAATCCCTACAATGACGTAGTTATGGTGACAGCCCTGATCGGCAATTACGAAGTGGGAAGCATTTTAATTGACACGGGGAGCTTAGTTAATATTATTTTTAAATCAATCTTTTGATAAATTGGATCTGGCAAATTCTAAACTTGAACCCTTTATAGGATCATTATACAGGTTTCTCAAGAGAATGTAGAGAAACTGAAAGAATGATCACTTCTCCGTATCACCTGGGGAGAAGGCAAGAAGCATTTTATGGCCATGACCGACTTCAGCATAGAAAAGGCCCCTACTACTTACAATGCTATCTTTGATCGACCCGCACTCAACACATTTAAACCGGTGGTATCAACATATCATGTAGTCATCAAATTCCCCGCTTGTGGATAAGAAATTACTGTCAAAGAGGACTTCAACCAATCCCACAGATGCTACTTGAAAGCTGTCAGCGGGTCGAGTAAGGATGATGAAGTACTGCAGTTCGATATAGTGCATATAAGAATCAAAGTCCTTGAGCAATTTCGATCGAGCAAGGCAATGGGCGAGCATTAAAGATCAGCTTGGCTTTCTGTACCGAGCATAAAGAAGCCCTCGTTCAAACTCTGATGAACAATATAGACGTATTCGTCTGGACAGCAACGGAGATGACAAGCATTGACAACAACATCGCTTGTCATCACGTTAAAGTTCACACAGATGCACAACCCGTGAAGCAAAAAATGAGAAAAACAACAGCTATACTCATCGAGCGTATTAAAGGGGAGGTCCCTAAACTACTCAAAGCCAACTTCATTAAGAACTCAATATCCATAATGCATGTCCAACATGGCAATGGTATAGAAGTTAGATGGCAAATAGAGGATGTGTGTCGACTTCACTAACTTAAACTCAACATGTCCAAAGAATGGAGACCCTCTCCAGCAAATAGATGAGTTGTTATCGCATTTTTGGACATCATCAAATTTAGATGCACCTCGTAGACTCTGAAAAAACGACTTTCATTACTACTGAAAGATTATACTACTATAGAATAATGCCTTTTGAACTGAAAAATATAGGGGCGGCCTATCAGAGACTAGTGGATCAAGTGTCCAAAGTGTAGAAAGAAAGAAATGTGTTGAACCGTGATCAAAGCTCAAGCACTCATAGATTTTCTTGTTGACTTCAGTAGCTCACAAAATATTCTCATCAACCCGGAGGTTTGTGGCGATAATACGTCGATGGCTCTTCAGCGAACCATCCACGGAGGGGAGCATAGTGTTGAAAAGTTTAGTAGATATCACAATAGCAAAATCAATTAAATTCGGCTTCAAGTGACAAATAATCAAGCCACATATGAAGATTTACTCGCTAAGTTTACATTGTTAGGGGCAGCTTATTCAGACTCCCAGCTTGTAGTAAGACAAATAAATGAACAATATAAAGTTTGAGATGAATTTTTGATAAAATATTTAAAGTAAAAGCAGAGATTGGCAACTAGAATATTTCAGGATCGAGCAAATCCCCAGAGAAGAAAATCAAATCACTGGCTTGTTATCTCGGGCTAGCGAACTCAAGGCGAGGTCATTCAACTTGCCTAGCCAAGTGCTGAAGAAGAATAACTGATATAAATAAATCATGAATATTCGCCAAGCTGGGTCGATCCCATCAAAAATTACTTACAAACCAATGAAATTGAAGAAATGACTAAGGATTTAAGAAGGTTCAAAATCAAACCAATCCAATACATATTGATAGGAAAGAGGCATATTTGAAGGTCGGTGACCTCATAACCTCAGAATGTACAATGCCAAAATTCCTAGCACTCCAAAGAACAGTTGTCACAAGTTTTCCAACTCATTACCAATCCTTAGCTCTTTGTTGTTTAGGGAATGGACCTGATAGGTTCATTACTAGTCGCTAGAGGGTAGAAAAACCCATCTTAGTCAAGATAGATTATTTCAAGAAGTGAATCAAAACAAAGCCACTCGCAAAAATCACTTCTCAGGTAATAAAAATTTTTATTTGGACTGACATTATCTATAAGTATGAATTACCAATGGCGATCATCACTGAAAAAGGTTTAGGGAGTCTGCGAGTCTTAAGGGATTAAGTTGAAGTTCACATCAATGCATCACCCCCAGAGTAATGGACAAGTAGAAGCCGCCAACAAAAAGATCCTCAACATGCTTAAGAAAAAGGTCAAAGGCACCGAAGCTAAATGGGTAGACAAACTATCGGCAATACTGGGCACTCATAACAACTCCAACTGCTGCAAAAGGACACTTGCCCTTCATATTGTCACATGGCACAAAAGCCATCCTACTAGTCGAGTATGAAATCTAGAGTCAAAGTCTTGATAATGGAAAGAATGGGAGATGGAGATGGAGATGGAGATGGCGAACGAGTTCAAGCAAACTCGAAGGCTATAAAAGACATTAGATATGCTTGAAGAACTCAAGATTAAGGCATCACTCAAACAAGAGAAAATAAAAAAGAGAAGGCCACGTACCACAACCGTTATGTGAAGAAACAGTATTTCAAAGGTGGCGACCTATTATTGAAGAAAGTAAACGTTGTCACTCAACAAAATGTGTTGGACAAGCTTGCCCACAATTGAGATGAGCCATTTTAATCAAAGAACATACCGACTATAATCTCATTCTAACGAAGACCTACCGAGGACATAAGATGTCAGAGATCTGAAGAATTTTATCCCTAAGGGGAAACCACCCTCTCATTTGTACTCGCTTTATTAATTTCGAGTATTATATATCTTCCTACTTTCAATAATAAAGTTATATATTTTACTCCTCAAATAAGTTAACTCGTAGGATAATGATAGCTTTCAAAAGAGTATACATGAACACTAAAAGGTGAAATTTATACTCAAAGAGCTGTGTGATGACTCAGGATACTCAATGCCATTTTTGGTCAAAGGAAAGGTCCCACTCGGTGAGTGGCGAAAGCCGCAATAGGAGATCCGAATACTTGGTGTGTCACTCTCAGCCTAAGAAGACTAGTCTAACAAGCTATCCTCGAGATCTATAGTCTAAGACCAACACCAAATGATATTTGCAACTAAACTTGAAAGACTAACTCTAATAGTTGACAACTAAAAAGACCAACACTCAGTACAGTCGGCGACTATAATATAAGACCAACAACTTATGAGGTCAACTAAACTCAAAAGATCAACTTTCCTAGTTGACAACTAAAAAGACCAACACTTCGTGTAGTTGATGACTATAGTATAAGACCGACACCCATGAGATAAGAAACTAAACTCAAAAACCAACTCGCCTAATTGGCAACTAAAAAGACTAACACTCCGAGCGATAAGCAACTATAGTGTAAGACCAACTCTCCTAGTTGACAACTAAAATGACCAACACTCCGTACGATTGACAACTACAATGTAAGACCGACACTCCGTGAGATCGACAACTAAACTCAAAATACCAACTCTCTTAATTGGCAACTAAAAAGATCAAAACTTCGTGTGATTGGCGACTATAGTGTAAGACCACATGAAAGTCGGCAACTAAACTCAAAAAATCAACTCTCCTAGTTGACAACAAAAATGCCAACACTCAATGTGACTGGCGATTATACTATAAGACCGACACCACGTGAAGTAGCCAACTAAACTCAAAAGACTAACTTTCATAGTTGGAAACTTAAAAGATCAACACTCCATGTAGCTGGCCCGACGCCCCGTAAAATTGGCAACTAAGAAAGGATCAATTCTCCTAATTGGCAAGCCAAGGCTAACCCTCAAAAAGGGCGACTAACGAAGAACACAACTATATAAAGAACTTGCCCTCACATGTGATCAATGACAAGTATTCTGATTCATAGATGAAGTTATTCGCACATCAACAAACGAGTATCAATCTAGCGAGTATACATAAACTCGTTATATTAATGCGACCACCCAGGGAAGTTCTTTCTATTTATTAGTGATCCAATGCTCTAAGTTATGAATAGGGCTATTTACGCATCGACCAGAAGTATCAACTCAATGGCAAAACATTCATTCAGAAATATTCAATAAGGAAATAAATCCAATCACTACTCAAATAAGTATACTTGATTAAAAAGACACTTATGATTTTTATTTCATGTAAAATATTTTTATAATTGAGCGAGTAAGATCCAAACACCTTACTCACCAAAAAATTTTTTTACTAAGAATTGAAGAAAAAAGACATGTCAACTCGAACTGTTCTCATCGTCGTCATCATCCGAGTCCGTGAGTGCGAATACATTTGAAAAGTCAAAAAATGTGGCATCAAAGTAATCGTGTCCCACCAACTTGGAGACAATAAAGTGAGCTCCATTCTTGAACTTCTGCTATAAAAGCTCGCATACTCATCAAAATAGAAAAATCCAGCTAATTTGGCTTCTCTTTTATGAAACTCTTCAATTTGACGTGAGAGTTTCTCCTCCAATTCTCCCTTCCCCTCCACAAGGTGAGTAAGCTCCAGAGTCGCTCTCCCTTTCTCCTCTTCTTAGCGAGAAGCCTCGGCTTGAAGGTCCATGTGCTTGGTTTTGTAAGATGTTAGTTATTTCTAATACTCACCAGTTGAGACTTACTCGCAACAGCCTCCTCCCTCTTCTCAAAAAATTTGTAGCAAAGCTCTCATATCGATTGCCACGCCATTTCCTGGGTGGTCATGATAGCATGTGGAAAGCAAGCATTAAGAAAGTCGCCAAAAAGATCATCGAGATCCTGCGAGAAGATGGAAGAGTTGAGCTCATAAGCTTCACGGGTCAGCTCGCACAAGTTTGGAGTGTAGTTATTCTCCAAGCTCTCATCCTGCTCCTCCACATAAACACTACTCTGTGGGGACTGCAAGGAGTTGAGCTCTAGCTTTTTTTTTAACTTTCTAATTGATGTACTCGGACCTACTTAATCAGCAGCCTCAGTGGGAGCAACACTCGACTCCCCTTTCTCTTCATCCTCGCCGACCTTAAGAGGAGTCAAGTCCACGCCACCGGCCACAAGCCTGCCAATCTTGCGCTCTCCTTCCTCAAGGAATTGGAATACATCACGGACTAAGCTCAGGGATAGTGGGGGTCACCCCTCCTACAAGTAAGAAAAAAAATTAAAAGAACAAGTCACAAAGATTTAAAATAATTAGCAGTATAAAGGAGAAATCTTTACCGAGAACGACAGAAACCTTGCCAAAGCGAAGGTAGAGGGAGACGTTCAGGTTACGACCCTATAGCCTCGCTATAACCTCCTCATATAGCACACTCAGCTTACCGAGCTTGGTGACCCTACTCAACTGGTAAGGAAGAGGGATAGTCGACACCGGCCACTGAGACGCGTTCTTCACAAACAGAAGTTGCGAGCACCACTTCTACGCCTTGTTTTACATACTGTGAATTTTCAAAAAAGTAGCTGAAAATTGCACGATCCCGTCCTAATGGCCTTTCACCACGAATGCTCGATGGAAGAGGTTCAGGCTCCATAAAATGCCCTCTTCTAGCAAGCATAAGATTAAAGAAATGATTGCTCACCACCGAGTTAAGAAGGACTTGGAACCAATCCAAAGAAATCAAGGATGTCAATCCACTCGTGAAGAAGAGGAAGTCGGAACCCATTCTGAAAATGGGTAAGTGAATTCACAACTCATGCATCTTGACCAAGTTGAGGCGCTCGCTCCTCTCGACCACTCGCACAGTACAGTTTGGGTCGCCGCCGCAATATCCATAAAACATAAAAGTCGCGATGGAGGAGTCCGGGAACTTCCTTGATTTAAGCATAATGGAAAGTTGAGGCCGCCTTCTTCACCAGAGTCATACTCGTTGATGACGAAAAAACAATAAAGATCTACTCCCAATGTTTTAAAAACTGGACCGGACAAGATTCAACCATGAACTGGGCATATGGCCGGTCCGATTTTTTCAAGAATCAGACTTTGCATTGAACCGGCCAAAATCGATCTGAACCGCACCGGTGAACCGATGAACCGGTTCCAATTTTGAAAAATCGGATGGTTCAATTAAATTATTTAAATATTGAATTTAATAAAATTTATAATTTAAATATTTTTATAATAAATAATATAAATTTCAAATTTTATCATTATAAATGAGCTTGAAATAAATTAATCATAATATATTCACCAAATTATTCCAAATATATTACAAGCTCATATTTGAGCTCTACTTTTCAATATAAAGAGTGCAACATCATCTTTTCTTTATGATGTGGGACTAAAATAGTTGAATATGCGGAACCTTATTAAGCTAGCCTTTATGATTTAAAATTTTGAATTATATAATGTGGGCTTTAATAATATCAAATGGGCTTTAAAATATATAAATAAAAAGATAATATTTTAATTATTAACTTTATATTTTCATTATAAATTATAATTTATACTATAAAAAATTTTAAGAATATAAATGTATACAATTATTTTGTAAATATTTTACATATTACATTTTATAAAAATTTTTTATAACTTATATTTTTATATTATAAATTATATTTATATTCATAAACTAACATTATCAAAAAATTTAATTTTTAAATATTTTAAATATACATATATCATGATTTATAAAAATATGTTTAAATATTTTATATATTATATTTTTATATTAGTTATATTTTATAAGGATTTTATAATATTTTTTATTTTATATTTTATATTTTATATTTTATTATAAACTATAATTTTAATAAATTATATTCTTATGATAAATTTATAAATTACATTTATATTTATAAATTTATATTTAAATTTTAGATTTTAAATATATTTAATATACACATAATTAAAGTTATAATACATATATAATTACATCATATTAAATTTTATATCAATCTTAAAATTAATAATTATTAAAAGATATTATTTATGTATTTATTTTATTTATTTTTTTATTAGATATTTATATTATTCCATCTTTTATATTATTAAATATTTTTATTACACTTATCTAAATTTATAATACACAATAATTATAATTAAATGAGCTTTATATCAACCTTTAAAATTATAATTACTAGTAATATTATTTATGTATTTCTATTTATTTTTATTATATATTTATCGTATATTTAAATTATTGTATCATTTTAGTAGATATATAAATATATATATATATAATCATTTTAATATTTATTACATCATCCTGCTCAACTCGCCGAACCATCGAACTTGAATTCTCCCTTCCTGCTCTACGTCCCATTCAATTTTCACAGTCTTGATAACACAAGCATCACATCAATTATTAAGTGAAAAAAATGATCACCAGAACCTCGCGAATATCTCAAGCGATAAGTGCTACTGAGAAACAATTAATGTGCAACAATAAGAAATCAAATAATACTCATAAACAAAGAAAATACAAAATATTTACTTACTTTATTTATGAGTAGAAAGTACAACGCACTCGATATAATCTTAATACATTATTTTTCAACAATTTTATTAAAGGGTCTGAATGTAAGTCCTTAACGAGACCACTTTTCTCGCATATATAATTGAATAAAAAGTTTCTATAAAGAAATGAAATACTCTGTAACTTAACCGAGTTCTCCAACAATGCTATCTTAGCCGTCATGATTGCAAAGTTACTAGTACTCTACCTCAAAAGATTGTCACCGTTGCGACCGTAACTCCAATTGTGAACGCAGCTCGGCTATATCCCGCTTGGACAAGTCTAGGGATTCTCTCAGGTGGGCGACCTCCCTTCGTAGAGTGATGACCTCGGAGGAATCTACGAATACTCATTGTTCTTCCTCCATATTATTCCCCAATCGCCAAGTAAACTCACCCTTCACAGACTAGCCACTATCTCTACGAGAAGAGGGGAAACCGACTCATTTCCCTGATGTCATTAGAGGTGAAGCTGGTCATAGCAACGAGGGCTTCGATGGTCGCTCCTGCTCGATGTAAACTCTACGTCAAGTCCATGCATCACCAATTCAGTTTGCGGCAAAGCTCGAGCCACCACTAGTCGGCAAAAATGGAATTTGTTAAAAACATGAAAAGGATTTTCAATTAGGGGATTTGTTATAGTCCCTCTTGGAAAGGAAAGCCACCTATCAAGTAAGTGAAATTCATCTTTATTCGAAAAATGGCCAAGTAGAACGCCCATAGAAAGGTTAAGTGAGTTTATGAAGCCACCTATCGATGTAACTTGAAGGGCTAGCAAGTGCCCCTCGCCATCCTTTGCCAAGGCTTGAATGCTAGAAATGCTCAGCTGCGATCAAAAAGAAAGTATGAGAGGCAAACATAGAAAGCTTGTAGTATGTGATAAGAGGCAAAACTCACCTCAGCGAGGCATTCCTCTACGGCCACCCTCATGGCAGCTGGTCCAACCATTCAACTCACCAACACTCTCCTACGTCAATCAAAGGGGACCTCCACAGGTATGGCAGTTGCTACAATTGTAGCTGAAATGCTCGCCACAGGTATGGCAATTATCTCTTCCAAAATTTTCTCTTTCTTCACCTTTTTGTGAAGACCTGCACACAAAGTCACAGGATCAATATCACACAGCCTTTTAGCTTTCATAGCGATCACATTTCGACAAGTTTTGCTGACTCGATCATTGGAAGTTGGAGAGTTTATTCGAGCGAATAGCTGAAAAAACACTGAGCGCGAAAAAGATAAAGAAAAGATCCATTTATAGCCTTCAATATGTCGAAAAATTCAATTGGACAAAAGGTGATGTGACCTCTCAATAATTACATGTATTTTTTTAGATCATTAAATGTTTACAGCTAATCATTATATTCATTCTTTTGTCATTTTTACAAGGCATCTCTACAAAGAGCAGAAGAATCGGATAACTAAATGTATACTTAAAGTAATGGGTAGGCCCAAGTTAATCTAATTATCAAGATAAGCATACTCGCACAAGAGGGAATTGACAACCAAGGTGAAGTATACTCGACGAAAGATGTGCCCAACAAGGGAAGATTGAATTAATCTCGCAAGCCCAGCACTTAGAGGATAATAACTTAAAGGACAAGGCACGACTCAACTAATCGACAACAAGCGACTATTCAAAGAAATGAGGCAACTACCATCAATCCCATATTCACTCGCATATTCGCCCG
Source organism: Cymbidium sinense (assembly GCA_021442155.1). Lineage (NCBI taxonomy): Eukaryota > Viridiplantae > Streptophyta > Magnoliopsida > Asparagales > Orchidaceae > Cymbidium > Cymbidium sinense. The sequence continues at coordinate 34,095,734 of CM038229.1, forward strand.
ACGATGGGGTACTCGCCTCCGCCAACTGGAAGATCTATACTCGCTCACATGCACACTGCCATTAGTCATTTGTACTAGACTTACCTTATATATATTTTTCATGTATAGTCATCCCTTGATATTATAAAAAAGGAGCTTCTCTCTCATAAGGGGATCTTTATGCCCTCGCTCTAAACTCCTATATTTTGTAGTTAAATTTTGAGCAATAAAAATTATTATTTCTCCTGCACTCTTCTACTTCGCTTATAGTAGTTTTTATGTCTAACCATGTTTCTCAAATATCTTAGAAGATTCTTTCTCCATTTACAGACAAATTTGGATTCAACAATGAGTGTATCACTATAAGGGACTATATAGACTTAAGGTGAAAGCTTTGCAAACAGAGTCAATCTTAAGATGTCCTTAATTAATAAAGGATGTTGTGCCTATAAAGTACGTCTTGTCAATCATAATTCATATATTTAACAATCAAATAACATTCGGACTTAAGCCATAACCATATTATGATGGCCATCATTTAAGCTAACCACTTGGTCACGAAACACGTCATGTATTTACCAATATAAGAGTTTTGGATATAATTGTATAGATACAATTGAAATGATATAAGCTATTTATAAGCTATAATTAAATTTAAATTTATCAAATCTTGTAAATTACCTAGAGGATGGAGAGGAGCTACTCTAACAACAAAGAGGTTGATTATTATTTCAATATTTTTTAGATTATTTTAAACTTTTTTACTTTTTTTAATATTTTTATACTAAGTTCAAAGTGATTAATCTTAGAACGTGAAATATACTTGACACTCGCTTCTCTAGATCATCATTTCATGAACCTTGACAACTATGATAAGCATTCACCAAACTCTTATAGCTTACATATAGAGAGACAATGAGGGTATTGCGTATACCTTGAGTTTTAATGTATAATGTTGGTTCATTTTTGCTCCTCTTAAAGCCAAGTTGTCAATTCAGTTGCACCAAACTCTTATAGCTTATTTTAACCCATATAAAGCCCTAATTAGCTTAAGAATTGTCTTCTTGTCCTTTCACTAAAAACTCTAGGGGTTGCACTGTGTAGATCTCTTCTTCTAAGTAGTCATTCAAAAAATGCTGACTTCACATCTAATTGATAGATCTCTCTTTTTTTTTTTTTTTTTGTACTGAAAGTACTATCAATACCCTTATTATGTTAAGTCTAGCAATTGGAGCAAATGTCTCATTATAGTAAACTCCAAATTGTTGTATCCCTTATCAACTAGACTTGATTTGGTTTTTTTTATATTAATCAATCTAAGTTAAGCTTAGCCTTGTGGACCTACTTAGCTCCGATTATCTCTTTTTCAAGTGGAAGTCCACTATCTCCCATGTTTTATTCCTCTCAATCATCTTTATCTTTTCTTTCATAGCTTTTCTCCATACTTCTTATTTTGAAGATTCTTCAAAGCTAACTTCTTAATTGTCAAATTGCAATACTCATAAATCTCTAATAAAAATTTTAATCTTTTAGGTGATGATTTGAGATGAGTCTACAACTTGAACTGGCTCTTATCTAAGTACTTGAGTTGACGATCCAAGTTGATCATTGATCTCTTCACCCTGTTGGTGTGATAATGGTGGCATGTTAATACTCATTTCAACTTTCTTTGTTTTTTAGTTGTACTTAATAGATTGAGTACTACAACTTAAGAAAATTCTTTTTTCTATCTCTTCATCTAGCTTACTTCTTTTTTTCTTATGGTATATGAATATAGCAAATATAACCGAAGACCCTAAGATGTTTGTGGATGGCTTCCTTCCACTCCAAACTTCAATTGGCGTCTTGTCTAAAACTTCTTTGATTGAACATCTATTTAGTAGGTAGGCGGCAATGTTTACGGCCTCTATCCAAAAGCTTTTTAGGAGTCCTTATCCACTAGCATAGCTCTTGCTATTTTCATCACAATCATGTTCTTATTTTCAGATACTCAATTTTGTTCTGATGCATATCCAACTATGAGTTATCATTTGACACCATCTTCACAATACTTGTTAAACTCGTTGGAGTCATATTCTCTACCCTATCACTTGAAAGTATCTTCAAGTAGCAACTGTTTTGCTTTTCAACATAAATCTTAAATTCCTTGAAAATCTTTCACGCATAAAGTAAACCAACATCATTCTTGTATAATCATCGGTGAAAAGAATGAAGTACTTGTTTTGCTCAAGTGATGAAGCATGTATAGGTCCGCAAATGTTGGTGTGAATAAGCTCTGGTAGCTCAATAGATCTCCATGCTCTGCCTAATGGAAATGATTGTTAATGTTGTTTACCGAGCAAGCATCCTTCGGAGGCAGCATCTATCTCCTTTATTAGTGGAAGGTCTCTCATCATGTTCTTCTAGTGAAGAATATTCAACCCATGAAAAATTGAAGTGCTCAATACTTCTGTGCCATAATCATGACTCATCCACTTGTATCTTCATCACGACATCATTTGTGTATCTCAACTGAATAGAAAAGCATCCATTCTTCTTCATCTTCGCTTTACAATTTCAAGAGATTTATCTTGTGTCATAAATTGTGCAAGTATCTCCCTCAAAATATAGAGAGTATCATTTCTCCATCAGTTATCCCACACTAAGTAGATACTGATTAATGTCAATACATCATTAATGTATCTTTTCATTTTTTTGTGTTTATGGCAATGGTGCCTTTGTCGGTTACCTCCATGAAATTACTATTTCCTATTTTGACTTTTATCTTGATTTTATCAAAACTCCAAAAAATCATTTTTAATTTGTCATATGATTACTATAACCACTATCTAAATATTAAATATCTTTTTTTCCTAATGCTAGTTAACAAATATAGGAAGAAATTTTTATAATTTTCTCTTCTAAAAAATTAGCTTGATGATTTTTCTTCAAGTGACAAACATTTTAAGCATTCCCAAATTTCTTATAATTTTGACATTATTGTTTTCTTTTAAACTAACAATCTTTCTCCAAGTGACTTTTTCTTTTACGAAAGTCACACGGAGGATACATGTCACTTTTTTATTATTATTCTTATTTTAAAAAATTTCTTGTAAATTTCTCCCACCTTTTGAATTATGAGACCGCGAATTTGTTTTAGATTGAAAGACATTTTCTATAAAGTTTTCACTTCCCCTATTCAATCTTTTTTTTATGTTTCAAGAGAGTTCATTAGTTTTGTTAGTGATAAAATTTCTATATCATTTGATTCTTTAATTGCGTAAATTATTGTATCATATTTTTCTATACAAAAAATTAATATATTTTCAACTATTTATATATCAAATATTATTGTTTCGTAGGCACTCATTTGGTTAATTATTTCTTAGATTCTAGAATAATAATCATTTGTAGTCTCTTTATCCCTCATTTAAATATTCTCAATCTCATTTAAGATTTTGTAGCTTGATATCACGTGCCTTTCTAGTTCTTTGAAACTCCTCCTGCAATATATTTTCTAGTTATTTAGTTGTTGTTGTACCCATGATTCGCTTACTACATGCAAATAATGCTTGAGTCATCTTGCTAATTCTCTTTAAGTGACTTCTTTAATTTGCCAAAAGAATTAACCTATCTTCCGGAATATTAAATCTCTCTTCAATAATCTTAAATCCTCATTTTAATGGACCAAAGATCATAATTTTCTCCATTGAAGATTAGAATATGGATGGAAGAGAGGTTAAAGTCAATCATTGCAAATATGATTTCTAGAATGTTGAGTGAATGATCAAACCTAGCACTGATACTAAATATTGAAAAAATTTTAAAGAAGAAGGATTATTGAGTGAGCAATGACAAAGGATTTTAGATGGGAGAATAGGAGGAGAGAATGAGAAATTTATTACTAATATTTACTGAGTGATTTTCAGCTCAACTTAAAATACAATGCCCTTCCCTATTTATAAGTAGCATGAAAATCAAATATTAAGAGTTCTACAATATTAAAATTCTTTACATAAAATTATACTCTAAGAGTCTTCCAAGTTATTACATAACACTCCTTAGGGAAAAGAGGTAGAATTAAGTCATCTCACCACGTCAATAAAAATATTTAGGTGTAGTAGAGAGCAATGCTTAAAATGTCATCCATTCACGCTAAGATGAAATGGAGATGGAGAGTTTGATAATGTAAAAATATATATAAGAAGAAGAAGAATGGGTGTCAGGATGCACAAGAGAATAATTAGCCCAAAATAAGAGTGGAAGAAGATATTTTATAAACAAACCAAAAAAATTAGTGGGGTTATGACCGCAACATTGGAAGAGGGAGCTACCACCTCTCTCAACCAATCAATAAAATTTTTTTTTACCTAAGGCCTACTAGCCTTGCATTATGACTCATCACCTGCTATAGCAAGCGAAATTAGAAATGTGTGTGTGTGTGTGTGTGTGTGTGTGTGTGTGTGCAAGGTATCTTTAAATTAGAGACACTAGAAAGACTTAAATACTTAAAATTAGAATTGAGTGTGTGTGTGTGTGTGTGTAAAAAAATAAAAAATAAAAGAAGAATGGGTGCCGATGCATAGAGAAAACCAAGATATGAGTGGAAGTAGATATTTTATAAACAAACCAAAAAAAATTAGTGGGGTTATGACCCGGTAACATTGGAAAAGGGAGCTGCACCTCTCTAAACCAATAAAAAAAATTTTACCTGAGGCCTACTAGCCCCACATCATGACTTGTCACCTGCTATAGCAAGCGACATTAGAAATGAGACAAGTTGCCGCCCCATATATGTTATTTCTCAGATTTCTTGACATGTTCTAAAACCATAAAAATAAAATCAATACATTATAAAGTTAAAATCAATTATTTTATTCAGAGGTCTATTAAAAAAATCCTAGTTTTCATTCATAATATTTTTTATCATATAATGCAATCATTTAAATGTCAAAACCAAAATATCAATATTATTGAGTCCATCTCTAATCACCTTATAATCAATGATAAGCATGTTAGTTATCCCATAAAAATAACAAAAATCTCATAGAGATAACTATTATGCATATACTTTTTTATATAAATATTTTAAGTTATTTTGACTCAGCCTTTTTCTTCCTGAACTCTATCTTCTCTCGGGGTATAACCCAAACAATATATAATGCCCTTTTCAAATAATTTTGGCATCCCAAACATGTCAAGATAGAGTATTTTGCAAAGAGAGAGGTAGTGGATTTTTTTAATGCTAATGAGATTTTAAATTTTTTTTAATCAATTGCTTGCAAAATTGCATTAAATCTTCTGTCATCACTTGGATCGAGCCAAGTGGTGGAACAAATATAAAGATCAACATAAAATTCAACTAATTAATTGATAATATTTTTCAACAAAATCTCAAATAGGGTAGATGGTGATAGAAGAGATTTAGCATAAAATAGACATGAAATATTTTTTTGAAAGGTGCAAGTAGTTATCATAATTTAAAGTTTAATCAAAATAAATGGTCCAACCAATTCAACTGGGATTCCATCCTTTAGCTAGTTTTGTCTAAATCCAAAACTAATTCTACGCAAAACTAGTCAAACCTAGCCATAGCCAATGATTCAACCAATGAACCAGATTAGCTTCTAAAGAACTGTTTGATTTGATAATTGATCAAATTTTGGCTTATTGATTTTGATAAAATTACTAAAAGAAAAGATTTAAATTAAAAATAGATAAAATAATTAAACTATCATACCTCAAAATTTTGATTTAAAATAATATTTAAATGTTCAATGATGAAGTGTCCTAGTTAAAACATTATATATTAAATCTATAAAATACCATTATTGCCTCATTATTACACTATTTCAACTATATTAAAAAAAATTAACATTATTATGCCATTCAATTCAATCCACGATTCATTTTCAATCAAATAATTGAACCTTATACCTCTCATTCATATTCAATGTCCGATCTGGTTTTCCAAATCTTCGTAGTTATAGTTGATATTGACATATGTATTGTTATGTATTTTATGATTGTCATTAGTAAAGATGCATCGCATAGTAGTTATAAATAAAAATATAAATGACTTTCTATTAGATATAAACAATAAAATAGATCAAGATTGTGAAAAATTCATCATTTTTTCATTGAAACGGTCCATTCCCACTTCAATATTTCGAGCTCCAAAGTCATTACAGTTATAATCATCACCATCAATCACCTCATTCTAAATATTTAGAATTAGTTCTATAAATCATCACTCTCTAGCAATTCTTTGGGGTTGTGATTTGATCAAAAATAAAACAAAAAGTAGAGACCTGGCCCTCACACTAAACTAACCATTGCTCTTCCATGTTCCATGATTCCAGGCCTCACATCTAGATAGAAGAAGTGAATCCAAAAGCCTTAGCCCATAAAGATTTTGAACTATTCTTTCAGATGGTGCGAAGTTATAGTAATTTAGAGCATTTATTACCAAGCAGCAAAGAAAACCATGAAGTTGGCTTTGATATGAAATTCAAACATAGAAAAGAAATAACCTGCCAACAAAATAAGAATTTCAAGTATATGTAAATTCAAAAAAATCCATTAACTGGGTCGTTTTCACAAGTTGTACTACTGTTTTCCTCCTTTATGATTTCATTGAACTAAACAAGCTTTGCCAAAGTTAGTCTTCTAAGGTCCAATTACTAGAAAAGCAACTCTGATTGGAAAAAACAAAAGAATTAGTAATTGTTAGTGATAGTACAGTGAACATCCTACTCGACAACATTCGACAAATAACAAATCAATGTGGAGATAAGTTAGGAAAACAATGCCAACAATGGCTGTCTTCTTCAATTCAAAGTGAAATATAGAGTAATTACACAACATTCCCCAACCCAATTGGCGATAATATAACACACTAACACATCTTCATAAACCAAAAAAATGCTCGTGAAAAGCTACGGGTAGTCACGCAATAAATTCAAAAGCAACTTAAATAAGTTAGAGAACATTTCTTTGCATTTAATATCTCATATGGCTGCACAAACTACTTCTAGCCAATGTACATTCTAAGGAGCAGGGAGAAACTAGCACTGATTCTCAAGTGATGAGTCTCAAGAAGAAAAAGAGAATTAAGCACCAGCCTAACATAACTTAAAATTTGATTGGGCTTGTGGCCACGATTATTGGCTTATCTACCCGAGCTAATCAAGGAATTCAAGATGATAAAATTATAAGATGGGATGGGATTCCTTGATCAACCCTGGTTGACAGATCAATCAATAGTACAGGCTGCAAGCCAAATCAAATCTTGACTAGTGGTCAAATTCATTATCAACCGAAAAATTTCAGTTGGTAAATTTAAATAAATACATACCACACAAATCTCATACATTTACATATTTAATACTTAAGTTTCATATTCACATATATAACACTTTCCTATGCATGAAAAAAAATATTTCACTCTAAAAAAGTTATGATAGTAGTATTTTCAAAGTGATATTAAAGATTTAAGAGTTGTGTATGTAAATATTTAAAATATTGGTGTTAAATATAAAAGAATTGAGGCACGTATGTAAATCCCCCATTTAAATTTAACAATGAGGGCCAGCTGCTTGGTACTTCCACACCATAAATTTTTCAACTATCAGATGTGCAAGTAAACACAAAACCCTCACATGCCTTAATAATCTCCTCCTCATGTTAAACCTCTGCACATCAACCATCACTTCCCCTCAAACCAAAGTATCATCAAACATCAAACACATGAATATGTCATAACCAACACTTAAACCTTTGCTTAGCCATTGGTGAAAAGACCAAGACCATGGGAGCCACAAATTACAATCACTGCTTAATCTAAGTAAAACCATTGGCACTGATATCACTTATTAGGTAGTGAGAATCAAAGGGGCTGAACAAGTGTAGATTTAAAGGAGCGGAAGCGGAGCATGAGGAGCATGTGCCCCCTCCACAATTTAAAATGTCAACAACAACAACAACAACAAACAAGCCTTAATCCCACTAGGTGGGGTCGGCTACATGAATCCTTCGTCTCCATTGTGTCTTATTATGTGTCAAATTCTCATTTAAATGGCAAGTATACTAAGATCATTTTTATACATCTTAACCAAGTCTTTTAGGTCTACCTCTACCTTTCTTAACATAAGGCAAATCTACGATCTACTCTCCTAACGTCATCTGGACGCCAACGCTTTATGCTACCAAACCATCTAAAGCTCTCCTCAATCTTATCTACCAACTAGAGCTACCCAACTTTTTTCCCTGAATATACCTTATTTTGCATTCATCTCTAAGAGTAGCCACTCATCATCCACCTAAGCATCCTCATCTCTCAGAATACTAACTTGAATGCTTCTCTTTATTGGCCAACATTCTCGCACCATAAGTCATTGTGGCTCTACCATCTTATAAAATTTTTCCTTAAGTTTAAACTTTACTATCACATAATAGGCCGATGCATTCCTCCACTTCAACCATCCAACTTGAATTCTACTAATAACATCTCCATCTATTTCACCATCATTTGAACATAGAGCCTAAATATCAAACGCCACTCTTATTAATGACTTGATCACCTAATGTCACAACACTACCAGAACTTCTACATAAAATTACACTCCATATATTCGCTTTAGATCTACTTAAACGAAAACCTTTAGACTCTAGAAGTTGACCTTCATAATTCAAGTTTCTTGGACTCCCTCTCTAGTCTTATCAACAAGAAGAATGTCATCAAAAGCATACACCAAGGTACATCTTCTTGTAAATGCCTAGTAAGAACATCCATAACTAAAAAAGATAAGGGCTTAAAGCGATCCTTGATGTAATCCAACCAAATAGGAAAATATTTTGTCAATCCTCCTTGTTTGGACAGTAACAGCTCTAGTATACATATCCTTAATGACTTGAATATAATCAATATTAACTCCTTTCGTTCTCTAGAACTCTCCAAAGAACATCTCTTGAAACTTTATCATGCTTTCTCTAAATCAATAAATATCATATGTAGATCCTCCTTACTTTCTATGCTTCTCCATCAAACCCCTTAACAAATGTATAGCATCCATAGTAGATCTACCCGGCATGAACCAAACTGACAGTGAAACTTCATATCACATCGTAACCTATACTCAATTACTCTCCCATAATTTTAATGTATGACACATTAACTTAATTCTATAATTTGCACACTCTTGGCATCACCTTTATTCTTAAATATAGAACCAACAAACTCTTTCGCTCATCGCATCTTTTAGTTTTAAAATGACATTAAAAGATTTGTTTAAGAAATTCCTGATCTCCTAAACATTTCCATACTTCTATGGAATATTCGTCTACCGCTTTTCCACATTTCATTTTTTTAAAACTTCACTAACTTCAAATTTACTAATAAAAAATGAAATTTCTATTTTGTTTAGGTATGGTTGTTAAAATCAATCGTATTTTCAGATCCTTCATTGAAAAGTTTATCAAAATATTCTCATTCAATTTTATTTTCATCATTCTAAAGCATTCTTAACCTTCTAATCTATTTAGATAAATCAATAAAATTTAAATTAAATTATATATTCTTTAGAATCTACTACCACTTTATATCTTTCCCAATTCTCAGGCATCTAAAAGTTTTATAACAATGATTTCTTTATCTTTTCGCACACTCGACTCCACCATTCTTATTAAAAGAAACTTTTCTTTTGATTCTCCAAGACATCTTTAAGAACTGCTTAATTTCACTGCTATTTTTTTCCACATAATGTTAGTTTTCCTCATGAACATCCCAAATTCTAATCTTGTAATTTGCTCTTAAAAATATTTTTATTTCTTTTAAGTGCCCTATCTAATTCTGGACAATAATTTGGTTTATTTTTCTCTTACAACCTTTCATCTTAAAATCTAAAACTAACAATCGATTTAGATTTTCACTGAATAACTACAATCTTTACAATCTAAACGATCTATTTTTCTTATCGAAAATAATCAACTGTGTTTTATTATATCCATTTTATAAGTAATAATATGTTCATCTCTTTTCTTAAATAAAGGCAAGAATTCTAAAATCATAAGCTAAAGAAAATCTAATATAGTCTACCTTCTTCATTACTACCCAAATCCATAGCTACCATGAATAATTTTAAAATCTTCTACCGCTCTACCAACATGTCCATTTAAATCTCCTCCAATAAATATTTTTTGTTCAAGAGGTATCTTTTAGATTAATCCTCTAATTCATTCCAAAATTTTCATGCTTACCTCCAAACCTACTTGAGTAGCATACTTATAACATCGATAATCTTAAGATCAACAATAATTTTTAAAGTATAATTTATCCACATCTATTAATATTTATATTATCCTTCAAACTTTTATCTATAATCACACCTACACCATTTCTAGTTCGACTTTTACCCGAATACCAAAAGTTTAAAACCTAAATTATCAATCTCCTGGCTTTCTCCAACCCATTTAGTTTTGAACACATAAAATATTTATCTTTCTATGAACCATAATAATATCTATTGATTCCATTAATTTACCTATAAGAGTACCTATATTCCAAGATCCTAACCTAATTATTTCACTAACTTCTTTCGATCCGTCATAATGTGGAACCCTTGCTTATTTAACATGCACTAGATGCATTTCTATTTTTTCATATTGTTTCATACAAAGACGCCGCCTGGGGACTTCAAGATAACACAATGATTTAAAGGATTCATGTCATGATTATTTCGACAAGTTTTACGCTGGCTGTCGACTACCTAACGCAACCCTCCACTTTTCACATCCGGACTTGGGACCGGCAATGGTAGTGTTACAATTTAAAATGTCAATATATATTATATTTTTTCTGCTTGGTAAATACTATTTTCACAAAAAAAAGTTAAACTTGTTCCCTCTCAAACTTCTATGACTTATAGATATCTATTAAAAATGATGGTATTTCTAACATGTCCAATTTATTCCCCCATTAAAAAAATAATCACCACCACTAGGGCTAAAATGGGGCTATATGCAACACTAATAAAACATATTTTTAACTAAAAGATAAGCTTATAGGTCAAAGCCAACCACTTATATTTAGATACCAACATATTTTTCAACTACTTGATGTGGGATTGAACATAATATTCTAACATGCCAATCATTTCTATAGATAAAGGAGTATTTGTAAGCACGTGTTGGTCTATTTATGAGAGCATATATGTGTGTTCACATGTTGGTTTGTTTATGAGAGCACATATTTAGCTCAAGTTAAATTCAATAAGACCCAAATCTAACCAAGCTAACTCAAGATCAAGTTGAATTGTCTGTGACACATTCATGTGTATTTTGTATATGTATTCAATTATTGTATTTAGCTCAAGTTAAATTCAATAAGACCCAAATCTAACCAAGCTAACTCATGTTGAATTGTTATATATATTCATGTGTATTTTGTATATGATAATTATTGTGTGTATATATGTGTATATATATATATATGTATGTATAATCACACACATACATATATACATATATAGTATATCTATATGTATGTATTATAATAATATATATATGTATATATATATATATATGTATATATATATATATATATATATATATATGTACATATACATATACATATTGCACTTTGTGTGTCCAAGAGTTAATAAATGACACCCACTAAAGATGACAAACATTAAACAATTAGCAATAAAATAAAAAACAATCAAAGATTAAAAAGGCATTTAAGGGGTACACCTTGCCAAAAGGCACCCAAAAATCCCCTTGTGGCTTAGGTCTTAATGATCTGAGAAACTTATGTCGTTTTTTATTGATTCCGTATGCCTTGAGGATTTATAACTAGAGGCGTTTTAATGAATACCTCAAATTATTTTTTGTTAGCTTTCAAAACTTTTTAGTTTTTTACCTTTTTAAAATATTTTTTCAAAATATTACTACTTGTTAACTTCTTATGCTCTTAATATAGTTTTTTTGTTTTTTATAAATGTATATTCTCATTTTTTTAAATATTTGTTACTATTTTGAAGTAATCTTATATTTCAATTTCTTAGTTTTTTGTATGTGCTTTTATTTTCATTTTCTTCCTTTTGACTTTTTTTTGCTATTTTTCATTGTTGTTTATTTAAATAGTTTTTTATATTATTATTATTTTGTGATAATATTTAGAGGTGCTAGAAGATGGATATGACATTTAAGATTATGATTTATTTTTCTATTGTTGTGAAATTTTGTAGTTTATTGTGATGAACTAAGTTAATTTATTGATGATTTATTGCATATTTGTGACATGTTTTTAATTTTATGAGTTTGCTGATTTTATCAATTTGAGACTTATGCCTTGATTTACATCGAGACTTACACCTCACAACACAAAAGCAAAATGCCTTTGTTTCCAATTTTGTCTTTATGAACCTTAAAAACAATAAAATAAATAGGTTGATAAAATCATGAGTCAAACATAAATCAAGATCCACCATAAGAAACTGTAATGTCTAGATGAACAGTATCAACAATTTAATAACAATATGCAATGAATAATCACGTCTTTCATAGCACTTACTTCAACATTCAAGAGAGCGCTAAGACCATCTTCCAAAGAGCCCAATAAGCGCGCATCCTGTAGAAAGTGAACAACGGCAATTTAAAGTGTTTTTGGACACCAAAACAAAAAAAAAAAAAAACCAACCACAAAAAGAAGTTTGGCACTTGAGAGCATTAGCTTACCAATATACAAGGCATTCCACAGACCAAAACTTTTACATTTACATGCTCATCATATATTTTTATATTAGGGAGAGAAGATGCGGAGGAATCTCCACCATACAAGGATTTCTCAAATATATTCACATGAATCTTAGGAACATCTCCAATGAAACAAGGACAAAACTTCCTATCAACTTGTAGGCAGCTTGTAGGCAGAATAGATTTATTTTTTGAGCAGTACAATCGGAAAGATGCAAGTGCAAATTGAAATGCATCCCATGCATGACCACTTGTACTGGCAAAATTGGGAAAAAAATAGTTATAAAACATTTATGTTGATTTGCATATTTATGCCTGTAAACAAAAAATAAAGACATACCACTTTAAAACTGAAAACAAGGCTAGGCGGAAATGGCATGCTGCATAAGTTGTGAACGAATTCTTCCAGTAAATTACATATGGTACCCCCTGAAAAAGAAAAATAATATAAACTTACTATGTAATACAATGGTTAACACCATGAATCGGGATGTTTTGGTCCAAGATTCAGAATGCAAAGAAGTTTAAAAAACAACCACCACTTGACCGGTACTCTTGCAATGAGAAGGATGCAAGAAACTTAAGATCAACAGTTGGGATGAGATGACATCAGAAAGCAGAACCCAATGATAATGTCTACTCATAGAAAACTACCATCATTAGGTACTTAAAAAGTATCTCAATGAATCCTATTAGCCAGAAGCTTCGGAACACAGAATAGAAAATGAGGACGTGCAATTTGCTTGAAAACTCGTCTCTGCTGACTCCCACAAAAATAAAGGGAAAGGCCAAAATGATAGTCCAAGTAAATTGTGACAGCATGTATTGAAAAAAGTGGGGATGCAAAATAACAAAAACTAGCAAAATCATATAAAGCTAATACGATTTTTTTTATTATTCTTTATTATTTTTTTATTTTTTTTATTTTTTTTATTTTTTGCTCAATAGTCATGGCACAGATGGACCAGACCTAAACCACATGATGAATCCCTCATCTATACTAACTGAACCAAGGCTGAGGCATGTTCACTAATGATCCAGAAAAATAAATCCACCACCAAATTTACATATCAGCAGGATTGCCATCATCAAAGCAGCATATCTTTGGAATGTTGGAACAAGAAATCGTTGATCATTCAAAAAGAAGTTTACTCCTGATCATAAAACTTCACATGCGTGTCCAATATACTAAAAACTCCAAACCTAAGAGAAATAAATGGAAAATATAATGTCATGGCAAACTTTCACCTTCAGGCGTAGTGCCATTGCAATTTCTTCACTGTTTGGCACCTCAAGGTAAACCTGCAACCAATTTTATGGGAAAGATACCAACGTATGACTTAGAATGCATTAATAATTATGCAAATCTATTGAAAATTAGTGTATGTTTGAGAGCAATATAAAGTATTAGCAAACAACCACTGACAGCTAAGATACAGCATAAAATGCAAGAAAAAGGTATTCAGTATACTTAAATCAAGAAACTATTAAGTAAAATAATAATACTTCTTTTTGTATCTCAAAGCACAAAGCTGGCTCTAATTTTTTACAAGTTGGGATCTATCCAAGAACAAGTTGAAAAGAATAACCTAGCATGTTAAGAGATCATATGTAGAATAATGTGTTCTAGGCAGCCTAAAATTGCAACGTAAAGGAATGTTTAAAACTTAAATAAGAGGCTATTTGATTGGGTAAAAAGAAGTACATTGCATTCCTTTTTCAGTAAAAAATAAAATGTGTTTAGTTAGCAAAAAAAGGAATGCAATATAAAATTTCAATGCATTTTTTTTCAGCCTTTGATTCAAATCTGGTGAAAAGAGTTTCGCCTGTTTTGGGAGATTTTACTTTACACATGTCGGTGTAAAGTGCATCAGCCCGCCACCTCCTTCAGCTCACCGCCAACCGGCCGCTCAACACCGTCATCGCCAACTGTCACCACCACTCACCGGCTGCAAAAAACTTACCCTTTTCAAGAACATCATTTTTGTATGTGACTTGTAGTATGTTTAACTCACCATAAAATGTGCTCCATCTACTCATTTATTGTGCATTGATTTGTAAATTGTACCATTTGGATAAGGCTCTTCAATTTATTCCAAATCAAAACTACATCAGGTATTAGCTTAAAGTCTTTGACCACATGGAAAGACAATGTGTCTAACATCTCCAAGAGCTTGGGGTTTTTTTTTTTCTTTTCTTCTGCTATTTAGAATACTTAGATTGAAAGTAATATTTGGGAATTTTAGCACCAAAAAAAAAAAGAAACAAACAAAGAAAAGCAATATAACCATTTGATAATCATCCATTTATCTCATTTCTAGACACACACAGCTAAGGGAAAAACAATGTGTCTAACATCTCCAAGAGCTTGGGGTTTTTTTTTTTTTCTTTTCTTCTGCTATTTAGAATATTTAGATTGAAAGTAATATTTGGGAATTTTAGCCAAAAAAAAAAGAAACAAACAAAGAAAAGCAATATAACCATTTGATAATCATCCATTTATCTCATTTCTAGACACACACAGCTAAGGGTTAAAACATTCAGAATCAAAAAGGTTTGGAAGATCTGAGATTACCTGAAAACCACTTACTTTTTTATTTTTAATTTTTTTTGCCTTTCCTTAGTCTTAAGAAAATCACATGATTTATCTATCTTTGTGTTGTCTAATTACTACTATTGTCCAAAGATAATCACTCTATATTACACTTTTAATACCTGATTGATTGAACTTTTTCTTTTTAATATGAAAAAGATTTTACATTCTTTATGCATTTCTTCTTCAACCTTTTTAAATTTTTAAAAAAAAGGAAATTCTGATCTAAGAAATTTTCTGCCACAAGGATAGTATCATATGGCCTACTAGAGATGACGTGGTAATTTGATGAGAGAAGAAAAGATGACAAGCCTTTGGTTTGAGATACTTTGGTTCAGAGGGAAAAAAAAGACATGAAAAAGTTGTTTGCAAAAGGCTGGGTGAGGTGCCGACAAAGAGTTATAGGAAGTTTTTGCCCTCACAAAGAGAGGAGCAGAGACTTGAGGACGAATACCATACAAATATCAAAAAGTATATATTTCAACGTTGTAGCCTACATCCACCCACAACAATGAAGTCTACCTTGCAATGGAGAAGAAGAATAGGAAGAGATGAGAACACCTTTTTCAGTTTGCAAAGAAATTCATGTCTCAATGAGCCAAAAAGCCACAAATGCCCAAAGTCATTACTTGAAGGAAGAAGAGTATGTATAAGCGGCCTCAACACTTGAGGCAATGTTGAGAATAATAGAAGATAAGGTCCATATGCCTAGCCTAGTGAAAATCAAGTGTCATGTATTGAATGATAGATGGTCGAATGGCTGCATAGTCATTGAATACTCAAACGTCAAACAAGCGAGGTATGGAAAGGCAATGTGATCAGTAATAGTAAGGACCACCTATCCATAAAGATGTGGAGGGCATGACAGAGAATTATTACATTACAGTGGACACATGTCACCTCTAGAGTGGAACAAGGAATGAGGTGTCCCAAATCAATCCCTATTGAAATGGTCAAGGATGTGACCAGGCTAATGGTTTTGTAATCCAAGAAGCAACTCATAAGAGGTTTAGTTTTCGAGAAAGTTGACATGAAGAATTCGGCAAACTAGCCATCTTCTTGGAGTCGTCATCGAACAAACATACTGAGAAGACTCAATTGTCAAAAGTTAACTTGAAGAAGCCAGTGAGTTATCCAAATTTATCGAGCTCTAGGGGAGAAATCATTGAAAGTTTTGAGTTCTCAGGTTTCGTTGGATGAAGTCATTGAGTTCTTAGAAAAGAACATCAAGTATTAAGCTCTAGGAGAAGATGTTAAGAGAGCTAGACCATTGTGGAAGAAGATTGAGTTCTCAAGGGAAGGTAACTCAATTCTTGATGAGTGACATCAAGTAGGCCAACAGGCTCAAGTGGACTATTGAATACTCCATAATAGGGTATAAACGAGCCGAGCTTGAGCGAACGAATCTTATTCGTTTGAAATTTGTTTTGGTTTACGTGTCAAATTTAGAAATTTCATCGTGTTCTACTGCTTTGAAAATCGCTTGTTTGTGTTCGTGTTAAATTGGCAAATGCAATAATCAAAAATCAGATGAGGAGGATTCAAACTTCCAATCTTTTCGTAACAAAGTTTTAACCAATAGTATACTTGCATTTGTGCTATATAAATGTGTTTGTATGTATATATAATAATAATAATAAATAATAATAAATAATAGTAATAAAAATAATAGTAATAAAAATAATAATAAATAATAATAAATAATAATAATAATATAATATAATATAATTTTTATTTCGAGCTAAATCGAAATGAACATCGAGCAAATGATTGTTCATGTTCGCTTGTTATATATCGAAATCGAACGTTTATCTGTCCGTTTAGTTAACGAACGAGCCGAACACGAGCTATTCACGAACAACGAGCTTTTTTGACATCTCTACTCCATAAGCACTAGTTTTTGTTGGCTTGATGGTGGGGTTGGGGACAAAAATAATGCTCCCAAGAAGAAGCTCTTTAGAGTCAAGAGACATTGTCAAAGTTGATCTAGGCATCTAAGTCTCCCGAGGCTTAGATCTTACAAATGTCTACTATGTGCACGCTTCAGATTAACTGCAATAAAGTCTAGTCATTACACTTTTCCCTCATTTCAAACCAAGGTTTAAAAAGGCAAAAACAGGAACTAAGGTGTCTTGCCTTTACGAGGCAAGGCATAAGCCTTAAAATGGATCAAGGCATAAGCCTCAAAATACGAAATAAAAAAGAAATAAAATTATAAATAATTCATAAATATGATAAATCCTCAACATATCTACTTAGTTCATCATCATGAAGATATAAATCATAAAAATAAAAAATAAAAGTTTTAACTAAATTTAAATAAGCACTCACTAAAAAAAATAAATCATGATGATCACAATCTGTAGTGGTAGCATCCTCACTTTCAAAATCTTTAGAAGAATCATCATCCTTGGATCGAATCTCATCATCTTCAACATCTTCTTCTATTACTAGATCTTGCATCTTACTTCCTATAATAATTAAGATTGATTTCAATATAATTTTAAATGAAATTACACATTAACAATATAATCTAGTAATCTATTATGCTTAACTTACCTTTTTATTTTTTTGAAAGTTCAACCCCACATTACTTCGTTCATTTTAAAAGTGAATATTAGGCAGAAGTTGCTCTAATTCAATAACATTTTCAACAATAGTATTAATATTTTCATTATCCTCATAATATATTCCTTCATCTCCAACTTGAAATCCTTTACTATCTTTAGGAATTATCCATTCATCGTGAGATAATATATCATCAACAATCAAAAAATCTTTGTCATCATCATTATTTATTTGCTTTTGTAAGTTGATGTGTCTATCTTTTAGTTTTTTTATTGAACACAACATAAACCAATTTGTTCATTCATTTTTGCATCCAATGTATTCCTTCTCTTTTATGTGCACTTGGGTTGAATATGCTCCAATTATGCTCATATATAAAAGCTAAACAAGACTAAGAACTTCCACTATAAATGGTATAAGTTCAAATACATTATCTTCAAATTGTGCCAATCAACACTTTACAAAAAAAATTGAAATAAATATATACGTGAATGTAAATTTTTATATTTAAAATTATAAGTAAATGTAAATTTACCAGGAGATCGTGCCTTGTAGAATGCTTAAACTGCTCTGAAACCAAAAATTCCTTTTTTTAAATTAAAATCTTCAAATTTGATTATTAGCTTTAAGATAATCTTCATCAGAGACTAGTCTATCCATGCATGCATATAAATTGGTCTTAACCTCATTATCAACATGAAAGTCTTTATCATAATAAAATTGTCAGGTTCAACTAATATGTAGCAACATGCAAATGTTCATATAATTGACAATCCCATTTTTCATCAATAATTTTCCATTTTTCTTTATAAGTAACATCTTGCCATCCTAAATTTCTTTGGATTTCCTCCTTTACCTTATTCATGGCCTCATATATAAATCTCATAGACGGAGCCTTCTCACCATCGACCATTCTTAAAATCTTCACTAAAGGACATGCAGTCTTTAAAGCATATTGACACCACACCAAAATGAGTCATCTTTCATTATAATATTTTTACTTCCCCTATTGTCTTTTGGCCCAAGAACTTCTATCTCATTCTTTAGAAGCAAACATACAATAACTCTTCAAATCCAAAGTCAAATAAGTAGTAATAAACCTTGTAACTGTTGATCAAATAATTCTTTATCTATAAATTTCATCATTAAACTCCACCCAATAATGATTGTAAATAAATTTGCTAATAACTTTTTTTTGAGTAAAACAAATTTCTATTGGCAACTATCCTATCTTTTCAAGTATTAAGTCAAGACAATGAGTAACATATGAAGTCTAATAAAAATGCATTTTTTTCTCCATTAACATTTTACTTACAAACTTATTGCACTTGCATTATAGTAACTATTTGAACAAATAAGCTCTCCAACTTTCTCAACAACATAAATTAATATTTTAAACAGTAACTTCGCATCTTTTACAAAAATTGATGCATCTATAGATTTCAAAAAAAAAATTGTTCCATGAGGATTGTTAACAAGAAAATTAATAATACCCC
This sequence comes from Cymbidium sinense, assembly GCA_021442155.1. Lineage (NCBI taxonomy): Eukaryota > Viridiplantae > Streptophyta > Magnoliopsida > Asparagales > Orchidaceae > Cymbidium > Cymbidium sinense. The sequence goes on from CM038229.1 coordinate 34,115,102, forward strand.
TTTGCCTAATGTCTGACGAATCACCAAATATTATTTTAACTCTTGTCTCAATATCTTTGTCACTTCATCAACCATTATTATTGTTGTTTTAACATTCTCACCTAATATCTATATTCGCAATTCATACATGTTAAAAAGCTCTAAACCTCTATTGTAGTTCCTAATTGCACGAAGCATATTAATTCATGAAGGACTCATAGAATGGAACCCCACTCTCATAAAAAAAATCTTGCAATATTTAAGCATTCCCTATTCCTATCTTCTCTTGCTAAAGCTAGAGAAATTGGTTCAAAATTAAGATTTGTATTTGCATCTATATTCACAATAAATCTATCCATTAGTCCACAAATTCCTCTATCAGAAGAATTAAAATGACTTCTGCTACTAAGACCATCATAACCTGAACCAAAATAAAAATTATTCTCAATCATCTCTTCCATATCTCTTCTAGCTATTTCTTTTATGGTGGCATATTTCTTTAAATATTTTATGCATTCCTTCTTGACTTAATTTGGTACTCTCTCACATGCTCCAACATCGATATGTGTGTAAGTTAAATTATCCTTAAGTCTCTTAACACCCCTAATAATTCATTTGCCACAAAATTTGCACTTTAAGTTAATATACCCCGTCTTTGCACCTTCTCCTGGCACTTCAACTTGAGTATCGTATTTCCAAGCAAGATCTTTTCTTCTAGCGCCACCACCCATTCTAATAAACAAAAATAATAATAAAATATCAAATATATTATAAAGTGATGGATGGTTAGAAACCATGAAAAAAATACCAATGAGGATAAATGATAGTTGCATATGGCTAAGCTAGTATCGATCACCAATCATGGGTCAACTTACTCAAACTTACTCCATATTTAATCCTAAATTGCTTAATATTATTAATATTGCATCTCAATAAATCATCATAACATCAAATCTTGATTCATATATAAAACCCTTGTATCTAGAATGTTTTCAATCAACTTAAAACATGGATGGAGTGTCTTAAACGAATATAGAGTACTGATTAGGTTGTCTTAATTATGATCCAAAGGTAAAACTTTTGCCACAAAATTTGCACTTTAAGTTAATATACCCCGTCTTTGCACCTTCTCCTGGCACTTCAACTTGAGTATCGTATTTCCAAGCAAGATCTTTTCTTCTAGCGCCACCACCCATTCTAATAAACAAAAATAATAATAATATATCAAATATATTATAAAGTGATGGATGGTTAGAAACCATGAAAAAAATACCAATGAGGATAAATGATAGTTGCATATGGCTAAGCTAGTATCGATCACCAATCATGGGTCAACTTACTCAAACTTACTCCATATTTAATCCTAAATTGCTTAATATTATTATTATTGCATCTCAATAAATCATCATAACATCAAATCTTGATTCATATATAAAACCCTTGTATCCTAGAATGTTTTCAATCAACTTAAAACATGGATGGATTGTCTTAAACGAATATAGAGTACTGATTAGGTTGTCTTAATTATGATCCAAAGGTAAAACTTTTGCAAAGTAAGGTAATGTTATGTACTCCAGCCCCTTAATAAAATCTACTTGGGACAAAAGCTATGAAAAACCCTCTTTAATCTTCATGTATAGACCAAGTGAACAATGATATACAAGAACTTAAACAAGGAATCTAACCAAACATTTGAACCTAAAGATTGTAGCCATGCCTCTCATACCAACATAAGTAAGCATAATTAAGTATTATATATCAACAATAAACAATATTAAAAACTCTCTCATAAATCAACAAATTCAAAAACTACAAAAAGCACATAATTAGGAATAAATATCACTAAAAGCATAAAGATGTCAAATATTTACTTATGTTGGAGAAGAGGATGACATAAGAGGGAGAGGAACGGCTCACAGCTCAGGAACGAGGACACTACTCGACAATAAAGCCTCCTAGTGTCGCGTTGATGCTTGAGAAGGAGAGGTGTTAATGCCCAACGAAGGAGCGGCATGGATGCTCGGTGAAGGAGAGGCGTTGATGCTCAATGAAGCGTCATCAAGTAGATCATGCTCATTGAAGTGTCTTGGACTGCCGTCGAGCTTGATGAAGCATCCTCTTACTGTCCTGGAGCAACGTTGATGATCTCTCCTCTCTCTTACTATTCACTACTCTCTCTCTTGCGCGCATTGCTCCCTGCTCATTTAAATGGCAAAACGGAAAGAGAATAATATGAAACCCACCATAACCCTAAAATTATTAAGGCAATGCCTCAGACGTTAAGCCTCAAGGGCATACTCTTAATAAAAAAAGCATACATCCCACTAAATTGATTGAGGTTTAAGCCTCGAGGCTTTGTGCAGGCGTCTCAAATCAAGGCACACCTCAAAGCCAACTCAAACAATTTTTTAATCCATGTTTCAAACTTTATATAAGTATAAACATTCAAAATGACAAATTCAAAGAGTTTCAACAATTTTCCAAAATCTATGGATGTAGAACATGGACTATCGTGAACACCTTGAAGCGAGTATCATAGAGGTTAAGGACTTAGCCTACAAAATCCTATAACCAAAGAGGACATGATGATAAATTATGATATGATAAAATGGTATGACCTTTTTTGGTTCAATATGCCATGAAGATTTGAGAAGATTTCCCAAGCTTGCTAGCTATAACAAGTTGATGGCAACATCCAGAGTGATTCTGAGCAGTATCAACTTGTCAGCAATAGTCTCTAAAAAGAAGATAAAGAGACCTACTAATTAGGATGGATCAACAAGTATCACTTGGCAATACGAGACATTTTTACTAAATCAGTAAGGCACAAAGCTGTCTAAAACTTCTACAAGTGTAACTCTCAAAAATCAACTCTGCAGCTGATGGATGGATAAGGCCCTCATTTCCATTCCAAACAACCAAATGCAGCTAATATTAGAACCTTTTGCCATCAAAACCTATGGGTCAAAATGAGCAGAAAGCAATGGTGTACTACATGGCATGTCTAAAACAAAGAAATGTGTCATTATGCAGAGATGGCATGCGACCCAGCAAGCTGCTAAAGGCTAACTAAAAGAAGAGTAAATAGAATAAAAATACCTACTTAACTTTATTGACAGTAATTGAAGATGTGCTTTGTGTCAAGTTGACCTCCAACCTTTCCCCTCTATTTTTGTTAATATGGGTGGTAAGTGTTACCCCCTTCCCTATACTACTAACGACAAAATTCAAAGTTTCATTGCTAGGTGTCTTCAAAATGAAATCGTTATGAGCATGTTGAAACCAACGAAATAGATGAATATTCCTAGAAAGACAAGATTTTCAAGCAGTTAAGTAAATTTGATGCAAGTAATGGCCATTATAAACCAAGAAATTTATATTTGAGACAAGTTGCGGTAGTCCTTTTTTAGATTGGATCTTAGTGGCATCCCCTTCTCATATCTAGCAAGAATGGATCTAATAGAAAGTTGAGAGATTGACTACTGATTTGGAACATATCATTATAGGTCCATGTAGCCCAACCAAATTATATTCAAAGGGGGATATGTTATACAACTAGCCAACAGGTTTGGAACCCATTCTAAATAAGCATAGCCATCAACTCAACAAACATGAAGTTGTTCAGGTCACTTCAAAACTAGTCTAGAGTTTTCAACTATCATTAAAAGCCTCCCATCAGTTATGGCCAGTAAAGAAGTTGAAGTGCTCTCAACCACTATTATCAGAACCGTTGGTCAGATCAGGAGTTAAGTCTATGGCCATTGGACAAAGGATGTCCTCACATCCATTTCGAGTGACTCGTGCAATTTCATGTTGGTAGCGCTTGTCAAGGGATCCCATGGACTATGGGGGCCCTGTCTTAAACATTATGAAAACATAAGCAGGGTAATAATGCAATGTTTGGATCATATTGAGTTGGCTGCTCTCATGGGAATACTCTCAGGAAAATTAGTATGAATCAACTAGCATATTCAAATCATGAATAAACAGGTTTTGTGAGAAAAGTGGTCACATCTGATCCTTTCTGATTCACTACAAAGTAGCATTAAGTTTCCTATGAGCTTATCTCTAAATCCAACAACCAATATCTAACCTGCCAACTTTGCAAAATCAGATTGGCAAACTTAGGATCAATCTGTTTATAACTTGTCATTGGGTAAGCATTGGATTTATCAAATAGATAGAATGTGGGAAATTGCTCAATGAAAGAACAAAAAATTAGGAATGAAAAAGTTAGTTTGGCAGTTGGAATAGTGGTTGTGTTGATGAATTCTTTCTAATCCCGTGTTTGAAAAGAAACAGATAGCAGACTTTCTAGGTTAAGTTGTCATTGAGGCCAACTTTGCAAAAGAAATTAACGAAGACCGATTTCTAATGGATCAACATAAAAGCTGAGTTCTATTAGCTTGCCTATAAAGGGCGTGTTCCTGAAAGAGGTGCAGGAGATGAGTACCTAGAAAGGTCTAAAAAAGTACACTTGGTTTTCAAAAATAGACATTTAAGTTCTCAAAAAAGGAGTTGAGAAGGTTGAGGCTGAGCTCGAAAGATTTTTGAGAAGGTTGAGCTCTCACCAAAGATAAGTTCCTAATACAAAGTCACCAAGTAGGCTGAACTTCTTGGGAGAAGGCATCAAATTCTCAAAAGGAGGTACTAAGAAGGCCAAACTCTCTGGGTGAGAACGGCAAGAAGGTGCAATGTCCGGCCAGATTTTATCTAGTATGAAAGGTATTAATTTTTGTTAGAAGTGACTTGTCATTGCTCAATGGATTTTGCCCATCACTAGTCATCATTTTAAAAAGCCATAAATAACAATCGAGTGGAGCATTGCACATCTACCAAGAATTGATGAAAGAGAAAATTGAGCAGATAAAAGAGCAATACGAGTAACACTATGGCCCTCATAAATCCACTTAGATTGTCAAATGAATGGCATGTCATAATGTGAAACCTCCTGATTTTATAGGCAGCATGATGCACAAGACTGCTCATTAAGTAAATTTGTAAAAATAAAAGAAAATTTTAACTAAGATCTACATCTCCCCACTTGTTTTATGTTGCAACAATGTGGCTATTTCTTCATGGCATATTCCCCCTGTGATTGGCAGATCCAGTGGGTTAGTGGGTTAAGCAATCAGTTGAACTGTAGCAACTACCTAAAATGCATTTTAGAGGTTGATTGTCTCCATCAAAACATACTCCGAAGTTATGGTTACTTGAGATGGCTGCAATACCAAAAAGTAATGTCTTTGGATTAGACGATAGCACATCATTAAGTCTTGCAGGTGAAATCCAATAAGTTGATTACAATATGATAGAAAAATGGTGAGTAAGATTTTGACTAAAATTGAAATACTTAGGTTGCATTTTGTTGATTTTCCCTTAATGGATGTGATTTGAATATTCTCCATTTACCTGTTCCCTTATCAATGGGAGAAGAGATGACAGGAAAGCATCGCATTGTGCAAAATAAAGTCGCACCGACTTGACAAATCGACATTTGTTGTTTTCCAATGTTTCGTTGCTCTTTGATAATTGGTAGCAATCTCAAGAATTTCAGACAAGAAAGAAACAATGTTGTTCCCTTGAGTCCAATTTTCCTTCAGTGACAAAGAGTTCTCGACAAAAGCACCAAAGAGGCAAATTGTGAAATGGTCGCCATGGGGATAGCATCGCATGGCATGAAGGCAAAAAAGAAGGTGAGCCTTAAACTTGAGATACTCCTGACTCGAGGAAAGAAAGATGATATGAAAGGTTGCCAACTTTGCTAAAGACTTGGGAAGAGATCAATAAGGAGTTCTGGCCAGTTTTTTTCCCTTATGAAGAGAGGAATAAGATGTAGGAAAAATGGCATACAAAGGATAGAAAGTACATGATTTGATTTTATAACCTACAATCACAATATAGTGAGAGGAGAGGAGTCCATCAATAAAAAGTAAATATATAAGATACAATGAAGTCCACCTTGATTTATCTATTAGCACCTAAAAGGAAGGGATAGAGGAGAAAAAGAGGAACATAGAAAGACTCTTTTTTAGTTTCACAAGGAAGCTCATGGGTCAATAAGCCAAAGAAGACCTAAAAGCTCAAATTCTCTTGAAAGAACAAAGGGATATTTATAAGTGGCCTCAAGGTTTGAGGCAGTTCTATGGAAGAGAATAAGGTCAACATGTATCAAGAGATAAATAGTCGAATGCACAATAAGAATTATTTTCCCATAGCAAGATATAAGACATAGCAGTTGTTGTGGTAAAGTGGACATATGTAACCCTCTAGAGTAGGGGGACTGGGCAGCGAGGTATCAAAGGCATAATGGAACACATTAGACCAACCCTATCCATAGTGAAAATGTTCAAGGACAAGGCAAAGTAGATAGCTTTGTAATCTAGGACAACTCGAACAAAGGTCAAGTTCTCAAGTTTTCAGAAAAACCAACTTAGAGAAGTGAGCAAAGTGATCATCTTAGCAAAGTCGTCGGTGGGTTGAAATGCTAAAGATGCTAAATTGTCGATAGAATGGACTTAAACAAGTGGATAAGTTATTTGGGCTTGCCCAACTCTCAAGGAGAGATCACCAAGTTCCAAATACATAGGCTCAATGGAGAAGTCATCAATTTTTTGGAAGGAGTCAAGTATGAAAAACTCTAGAAAAAGGTGCTGAGAGTGCAAAACTATCAAGGAGGGAGACTAAGTTCTTGGAGAAAGGTCTAAGTTCTAAATGTGACGTTGAGTTGATTGACATGCTTCGGTGAATTATTGAATACTCTAAGAGGAATAAGTTCTGGTTTACTTGAGAAAGATGAGCTAAAGGAAAACTCTTAAGAGTCGAGTGATAATTTGTTAAGAAATGGCCCTAGGTCAAGTCACCAAAGTAGATATGGGCAACTACTTTTTCTAGGGGCTCTAATCTTGACAGTTGTCTACCACATGTACAATCTATAATGAGAACTTGTTGATTACAAAAATGGAAAAAAAAAAAAACTCTACTTCTCAATCTTTCTCCATTCAATTTCTAGAAGTGAGATTTTTCATTTCATAGCTATCAAAAGAAGAGTAAAGATATAAATTTTTTCTATATTCAATCCAAAAAAAATATGGAATGTACATTCACTTAAAATAAGTTCCAAGTAACTATTTGATGTCTTTGACATAAATGGCTCTTTTGATTAGATTGCAACAAAAATCCAATTGATAGAAGTAGTGTGTATCATAGCCAGCTCTAATAATTATCCTTCCTATCTACATGACTTTTTTTACCATAGCATAGAGGTTAAAGCATCAAGGTACTGAAAAATTAGAAGATCAATCAATGTAGAGTTTTCCTTAGTGCAAACAATGAATTCCTTAATAAAAAAGAGAAAAAGAAAAAATACTAATAAAAAAGGTCGCCAACATAGTCTTAAGGAGTAGAAAGACCTATTAAACTAATGTTCCCAACTTCCTATAGCCATGACCAATGTTCATTGCAAGTTCACAGTAATGGCAAATGCATAAGTAAAAATCAAGACAAAAGCAACACATAAAATAGTAATTCACATTCATGTGGCATTTGGTTATACAAAAAGAAACAAGACCTTGTGAAGTTAAAGTGCTCACTAGGAAACCCAATTAAAATAAGGTTATAGTTATCAAGACAACAACATTGGCCATTTTTTTCTCATAAATGTTGAGCTAAGAAGTGAAAAACTACAAGCTAATGGTAGTATTGTAACATTTCCTAACAAAATTTTCATTAATTCACGACCTCACCTAACAACATATTAATGATGTAAAAGTAAAAAAAAATGCCTTTCTTCAGAAAGCAACTATATACATAATACAAATATACTTTTGTTCTACTTGTAACAACATATATATTCATGTTTACCGTATCAAATGAATATGAAATAAAGAGAGAAATAAAGAAAATGATTCATTTTTTTAAAAGTCTCAAAATAGGAGAATAACTTACAATAGTGGGTAAAGGAGGAACAATAAGAGAAATAAAAAATTCAGGGTCAGTCACATCGGTGGTTCCCCACATGAGAGAACCAAGTTCTTCTTCACTCTCAAGTTGCTGTCCCTGAAAGTACAGAATATCTGGACATGTTGCACTCTGAACATCCTGGAACTCATCTATCGTTGGATTCACAAGCGTCCGGGCCTGGATATGGACGGGAGAAGTTAAGGATTCCTCCAATGATTACATCAATGCATACTGGTGGATGGACATATGTACAGGGAAAAGATCAGAAAACCATAACTAATTTGTCTAAGCTTTTTATAAAACCTACCTCAGGAAAACCAGAAGAAGCGAGATCAGGAAAGGGATACCGCATACCATCATCCCCGACCGGTCCTTCTCTGCTAGAAGCATTTCCACATAACACAACAACAAGTCGGCATTTTTTGCTTGGGGCAACCCAAGAATGAAACATTGCTTATTATGGGCACAGGAAGAAGAGAGAACCTCAACTCTAGCTCTGTCAAGTATCTTTCATCCTAGAAAAGCAACTTATTACAGCATAGGGAAAAGAAAAAAAAAACCTGGACTCCAAAGCCAAAATAAAATACAAAAGGCAAGTTCACCTCTACCCACAATACCACATTTTAAGAATGCCGCCGTTCCCAAGTCCATTTATTCAAACGACCAAAGACCAAAACCATTTAAGCAAAGCATGGTCATAACCCTAAATTTCCCCCGTTCAGTACACAGATTTTGGGGAGGGGTACAAATACCTCCAGATGAAAACTATCAAGAAGCGAGTGAGCCAAAAGTCACTAGGGCAGCATGAGAAAGAGCGTGAGAGATGAACTGGGAGAGAAACAATCGGAAACAGATCGGGCATCCTCCATCCGTAAAACTTGAAGACATGTTTTCGCCCGTGCTGGAGGTTAAATCGAATCGTGTAATAAATATTAAAATAATTTAAATAATATACTAATAATTTTTTATTTATCTAATATATAAAATAATAATTTTGGAGATTTCGATTTTGGATATATATCTAACTTAAAATTTATTTTTAACCATACGATCAAATTCGAAATGATAAAATTTGACCAATATGAGAATAAGCTAATTTTAAAAAAATATATCTCGATTCATCATTCAGTATTAATTTTGATGATCTACTAGTTCAATACTAATTTTGATTCACTCTGCTCAGTTCTATACAAAAATGATTTTGGATGTAGACTAAACTTATCAGAGTCGATTCACGGTTGAACCAATTAAATTCATCGATCCAATCACATTTTCAAAACTATGGTTATTGTGACATAAGATTTTAATACAAGAAAAAGTGGATCAATCATAAAGAAGCAAAGTAGAATGAAGGCAATTGCTTATGATTTATCATTTTATTTGTCATTTGCATATCAAAAACTTAAGATGTAAGACTATGTATGCTTAAAGTTGAGTTTTTGATGATATGTAAAATTTTAAATTTTAAATTTCATATGAAGTTTTGAATTTAAGATTCAAGATTTTAAAATTTTGAAGTTTGAATTTCTAAGCTATGAGAAAAATATAAGCCATACGAAAAAAAAAAAAATCTTTGTTTTAATTAGAAGGAATTCTCCAATCAAATTCAAAACATGGACCAACCTCTCTTCATCTCTTCCTCTCTTTTGTGTGAATGTAATAAATTGGTGTAAGAACTATATAGTATTTATTTTGCTAGAATGAAGAGGTTGTTGATATCTTCTAGTGAAATTTGAGTGTTTAACTCATGTATGAAGGGCTTGGTAGCTGAATTCCTCAAATAAGGCTTACTTGGTTGTTAGTCACTTACATATGTTATTTTGGTGAGTAGATATTTTACTTATGTGAAATCTTTTACTATACTATTGTAGAGTTATTTATCCACATTCTCACATTAATCCTAAAATAATTTCCTAGCATTATCCCCTCTTAAATCTTACCTCCATATCATTTAGACTCTTAGCTAAAGAAGGGACAAAGTAAAACCTAGTCTTGTTTTAATGAACAATTGAATGTCATAGGGTTGTTTGGTTGCTTGAGTAAGAAATATAGTCTAAAATGAATGTTGTGTTAAGTGAATATAATATATTTAGATTATTTAAGTTGTTTGCTTGGAAACCCTACAAATGTAGAGATTTTTTTCTTTTTGATAAAGTGAATGTAATATAATGTATTTTGGTAGCGGCTTGCGGGGGCTAGTGGAGGCACTAATGAGCAGTGGTCCTCACTTTACAATGAATGTTATATTTGAAATTCGCTTCAATTGAGTGAATTTTAAATACACCAAAAAAACACCATTTCAAAGTATTTCAAATTCATAATGCTTTGGACTTTTACTTTGCATCAATCCACACAAAAGTTAAAATCCTAGCATTTATTTTACACTCAAAACTCAGCGAACCAAATAGCCCCTTAATCATATTCAAAAATTCTCATCCACCCCAAAAATAATATTCCCCTATCAAATGAAAGAATTGATGGACCTAAATTCAAGCATTAAGTCAATCCCCTAAGGCCATAAACTTTAAATAGGGATGCCAATCAATTGGGATTTTCAGACTACCTAATTGGCACCATCACACTTCAGGCCATCATAAACATCATGGAAAATTAAGAAAAACTCTATATATCAACTAGATAAATCCATGACCCATTTTGTTAAGCATCAAGTCAACTCTTTTGAAAAATATTAGTGAATTATGCCTAAATCCAAAATCAACTTTTATAGGTCACATTTGACCTCAGTTTGGATTTTTCTTCCTTTCACCAACCAAATCTACTTTGAATGAATCCACCAACTCCATAATTATAATTGAGACTCCTCTCTCTATCATTTTCAAGAGTTTTTTGCATAAAATTTTAATCCCATACTAATGAAACTGACCCAAAAAAAAAAGTAAATTGGTAAAAATAATAATAAATTGCTTGTTAAAAACTAAAAAAGAAAAAGTTTGGGAATTTTGATTTTGCATAACTTATGATAGTCATAATTAGCTATATATCCTCATTGTTTTATTATTTGCAAAAGTATTTCCAAAAATTTATTTATGTTTAAAATATCACTCTTATATTCACAAATTGTTTATTAAAAACCACAATAACAAAATTTATTCAAATATGGTTTAAGCTATATTTCAAATAAATTTTATACAAATTTAAATTTGTATTATATTTGATCAAGGTTTTAATAAGGAAGCAATAAAGTTTGAGCATGTTTCCATTAAAATTAAAACTTATTTAAAAACAAGGCTCAAACATGCTTCAAATATGGTTTGAAAATTATAAAGAAAGATTTAAACACAATTAGAATGTGATTCAAATAAACTTTAAGCATAGTTCAAACATGGTTTGAACAAACTATAAATACATTAGAATATACTTACAATAGCTATAAATTTGCTACAATATATTGCACTCACAACTATTATAATAAAATATAATTGTGTAAACATCATATACGAAAGTCAATGAAAATAAAATGAATTAAACGTTTTTTATTTATAAATTAAATGAATGGTTGAAGAGAATTAAATGCATGTTTTTTTTTATATTTACTTATGGCATATGAATCCATATTATTAAAAAAAATATACAAAATCATGTAAAACTTTCAGAAGATCTTTTCTTAAAATAAGGTAAATGATATATTGTATCACAATATGGTTCACGATCTCCAATTAAAATAAGATATAGAGTACTCAACAATTTATTTGTATGTTTATCATCATGGAGATTTAGATGAGAATATTTTTATCTATTATTTAATAAAATTAACAACTCAAATATTCTAGGAAGTAGCTAACTGATGAATTTATCATTGCCTATAAGGTTTGTGTTATAATGTAGTCATATAATGTCATAGTATTCATAAGTAATGAGACCTACATATTATAAAATGAAATTTATATCACTTTATCAAATAATATAGTAGATTTTCACAAGCCTAAAAACTCAAAAAATTCCCATCATCTCCAATAACATATATAAGCATAACTTTTAGCTAATTTATGAAATATTTTCTTTTCGACTTATATTGCTTTTTTATAATAATAATCAAATAGTTTATCTAAGACAATGATGTATAATCCATAGCTCTCTAAGTAATGTCATATATGCTCTCTTGTTAAATAAAAAGCTTCTATGTGTTTTAAAAATGGTAACATATGGCAAGCAACATAATATTATTATATGTTCAAAGACATATTGAATTAACAAGCTAATTAAATAGTTACATTATTTTTTAGCTAAGTTATGGGCGTGTTTATCTTTAGAAACCATTTTTTACTTTCAATTCCCACAACCACCTCTCTTTTTTAGAGTTATTTTTCAATCCTACTAATTAATATTTGAAGAAAGCAACTACTCTTCATCAATCAGGCAGAGGGTTGGCTTATACTTCTTGCAAGATTAAATTATGAAATTTTTAGTCATACTATTTATTCTTCTCTTTGATAATAAATTAACTTTACATTAATTTTTATGCATAATGGAAAGGATGGGCTAGTGTCTCATATCTCCAGCATCTCATTAACTCTTACGCACAAAGAGGCCCAATCACTAGAGCCAAAGTAAGGAATTTGAATGCAAAAATTGATAGTCCCATTATAAGATGCAAGAAGGCTATGGGAAGGAACATAACTTGAAGCAATGAAGACCATGAATGACTTATTGTGCGTGTACATTGTTTTGTTATGTATCTTCTAATTGGTATATTATTTCATGTAATTTCATGTATAAATGTCTTATGAGAGAGAATTTGGAATCCACTAATGGAGTTGAGCATTTTTTTTTTTCAAAGATTTATGCTCTACATGACTTAATTTTGATTTACTATTACAATGTGAGAATAACATAGTTATAATTTTATGTAAGTTAGAGCAAATCATCCCATCAAGATTTTTTTACTCTATGAAGCACTTTCCAATTCATGTACCCTTTGAGATAAGAGTTAGAGCCCTATTCAACATTATTGGTTAGAGCCATATTCAACATTATTGGATATACCCATTCAATGGGTATAATAAGTTATTAGTTATTTCTCCCTATTATTATTTATATTTATATAATCTTATTAATTTGTAAATCACTTTATTACCTTTTAAATAAAATCTAGAGGACTATGAAGAATAAAGCCTATAAGAAGGATCTATTTATGAAGCATACCTCACACAAGAAACTACATATTTTTGCTCATACTACTTTGATCTAGATATATAATGAGGTCGAATAAGAGCACTTCGTAATGAAGACATTGATAGCAAGAATTACGTTCAGTCTTCATTGTCAATTTTTTTAAAAAAATGGCAAGATTTCATGTAAGTGCATATAAATATATTTGTATAATAGAGAACTTACTATGACAATATTATATGTACTACTTAATTATTAAGACGTGCGACCTTTGTTAGAGTAAGTATATGTACTCCATGCAATATTTGCATGATATTATTAATTTTTAAGGTCGATATATTTATTCAACATGTATTTACAAAATATTTATTAGTACATATGAAACATCTAACAACGGGATGGCTAGCAAGATGATTGAACCAAAATTTTCAAATTGGCTTTAGGCATATGTAAGTTTGATTGACCAAAAATTAAAGTTTCCTATACTATGATCTAGTAAGTTTTTTAATCTAATAAAGAACTTTCTAGTTTATTATCCACTTAATGGGATTGAAAAAAAATGATTTTATGACTTGGCATGTGGGCCAATGAGATTTATGAAGATGTGGTCTATAAACCTAGTTAATGTTTCAGTTTCATATTAGTATATGAACTAAAGGATGAAAAATAGATAACAAGGGAGCGCCTATTAATGAAAAAACCTAATACAAAGGATGAAGTGGATTATTATTATCTCTTATAAGAAATAGTGTAGTTGCAATATCTTGTGAAGCATAAGAGAGTTTTAATCGTATTCAACTGTGATTGTTTTAACCCAACACCTAATCACGAAATTACTCAAAATGTATGGAATAAATGAAATAAAGAAGAATAGGAAGTATGCAAAGTATGATCCATTCATACTAGCCTAACAAGCACATCGGGGTTTATTATATAAAGTATTTAGGTAGAATAAAAGAGAAAATATAATGGTCTGCTGTAATAAAAATTTAATCAAGAGGAAGAGTTTAAATAAAAAAAATGCTATTGATGTCACACATCAAGAAGTGAAAATGTTTTGGTTCCCACACAGCATTTATGATATAAATAAGATAGCTAGTTTAGTTGATATGAATGTTTAATATGGAAAATATATATATTTTTTAATATAGAGGTCTCTCATGAGGAAGTTGAAGAAAATTAAAAAAAGAAAGAAGAATTAGGGACTTTTGAAGAGGAGATAAAGGATGAAACTGATTAAGTTTCTCACATTAGATTTTTGGTGTAGTGTCTTACCATTTGTCACATTTTTCTATATTACATTATTGCATGCTAATTATTTTTCTTTTTTAGTTATGTTTAACATAAAAAAAAAGTTGTTATATGTCCACACAGACATTTAGTAAGTACAACTACCACCACTACTATCTGCACCACTCAGCCAGGGCCCACTCTAGCTTACCACTCACATGACTGGACACAGCCCACCCCAATCTACCCATTTTCTCATATCCATCATACCCAACTCCCATCATCTTATACTGGCACAGTACTGTACTACCACTCAATCTACACACAATCGACTTACCACCCTCCACCATAGCCCACCACTCATAAGGAGCATTGACATCATCTACTTAGTTAAGGCATTCAAGTGGATCTAATTCAAAAGATTCACATATTTAATTGAGCTTTATGGAGGAACATAAGTATCTTGTTCTTTTCTTAACTTAATTTAATACTTTTAATATTTTATGTGCACTAAAAATTTTATTTATGTAGGTTCAACCCATCAAGATAGGCTATTCATAAAATTAAGGATCAAGAGCAAATTTGATGCATCATATCAATCTTGATAAAAAATACTAACAAAAGTTCATGGCATACAGTTTAGAAAATTTAGATAAGAAGTTTTTAGTTAATAAAATATTTACATTGTTGAGTGCAAAATAATATTTATTTATTGTTTAGATAAACTTCACTTGGCAACCCTAGTAACATGATAGAATACAAAAAAAACTTTGAGAGATGGGAATCCATTCGCTTGTGAGGCATGTTCACAAACATCTACAAGTTTAATAAGAGGATTGTGTGGATTAGAGAGAGTGTATGGGTTGATGTTATTATAGTTTAGGGCATCATAGAGAACATTCAAAAGAGAGAGTAGAATATGTAGAATCAAGCTTTTGATTATGAAGACATGGGGAGTTCTCTACATAGCGGTAGCTTAATTTCCCATACTAAGCATAGGAGCATAATGGTATGCATATTGATTTCAAATTTTTATATGATATATTTTTTCAAATTAATAATTGTAATTATAATAGCTTTTGTAGAAGTCATATGTTAGGAAAAGAGCCAACATTGTCATAATTACACATGCACATGCATCGGTGCCAACAAGGCTTGTAGCAAGTTGATATAGATCCCAACAAATCTATGTAAGTACTATTACTTATAAAAAAAATCATAGTAGTAACATATATTATTACTATTGGTAAATTTTTGTAGAATTAGTATATGGGTTTGAAAGATATTTAGAGCTAATTATTATAAGGAGAGTTGTCATCACAGTGGAATGAGTTTACCTTGCGAAAGCAACAACAGGTGCCAAGAAGTGATAGAGGATATTTGGGCTATGTTCATAATGCGTAGCATATGATTCATAGTCCTCCCAAACACCTTACTCAGGTACAAAGGAGAGTATAATTGAGAAGATGGTCAAAAGACAAAAGTTTGTATTTATCGAGGAGATGAACGCTCACATGAAAATGATGCAGGAAAAGGTGGTAGAGCTACATAAGCAGTAGAACAATAGGAAGGGGAAGGAAGTCGTAGAAGAAGAAGATGAAGTAGTGGATGACGAGGACAATGAGGATATTGGAGAGGAAGCTTGATATGTTGATAATTTTTTTTATCTTAAATTATGTTATTTTATTGAATTATTATATGTTGTTTTATAGTTAACATTTATGTTGTCTGATATTTGATTATATTTTTCTAGTGAGAGTAAGTGTTTTTTTAACATATTCATTTTTTTTGTATATTATTCTATTATTCCAAGTGATCTAAATATGGAATGACATATATTATTCTTGATTTCACATGGATTATAAATAATCAATTGCTATGTGAATCAATTTTTAAAATTTTTTATATGTTTTCAATGGCCAAGGCATCAAAAAATCTAAATATCTTGTGTCGATTTAATAGTTATTAGGGGACAATGTTTGATGGTAATGTTTATCAAAAACTATGATGGCCTAGCCATCACAATTTTCCTATCCAACATTTCTGGGGGATATGTTGATAGAAAAATATTTTAAGCAAGCAAGGCCATTACAAAATTTTGGAACTCAAAGGTGATAGTCTAGCCATTAAATGTTGATAGAAAAATATTTCTGATGTGAGTTTTGCTGGCAACAAAAATGGCATTAAAAATTTGTTAATACTTACTATATAAAGAGCTCCTCCCTAACACTGATCATCATGCTTTAGAATTTACCAATACCCAAAGAAAGTTGAACTGTTGGCATACAAATGGGTAAAATACCTTTAAGACTTTATATTTATTTTTAAACATAAACCTAGGGTAGTAGAGAACAAGCCAATTGATTGCTTAGAAAAAAAACACATTTAAGATGCTCTCTTCCATCTTTATTGAGATGGGTAGAGTATATTTTCTTAAGAATCAGATTGATATATATTCAATCAGATTTTTCTTAACATTACATTAGGGTTTATTTAGATCTAGGCTATACTTCTAATGAACGCAAGCCTTCATAGTTAATTATCCCGTTATAGTAGTAAGAGAGCACTCTTGATTGAGGTTGGAAATTAACACATCTTCCTGTATGAATTGGTGTCTAGTGGTGCGTGTGGAATGGCATAGATGACTATCTATGAGAAATAGGAGAATAGTCCTGATCAAGATCCCATGATTCCATCATCTTGCCACTACATTATTCTAGTTTACCAATATCAAAGGAGTAGCCGTAATGACCAAGGAGTCTGATCAATAGCCATGGGTTATCTCATCTTAGATATCTTGAGTAGACTAACGGTTTAATGTAGGGGTGTCACATGTCGAACGTATATATTAGACTTACATCCCTTGGAACACTGGCAGGGTGTTATGCTTGCATTGCAAGCATGGTTCGAACTTACATTGATTAGAAAGCCAATAGGGAGTTCGCATGATGGACACATGGGTTGGACTTACATCCTTTTGGAATGCTAGAATTATAGGTGTTCACATGGTGAACGAATTATAGTATATTTGCATGATGAACATATGGAAGGATGGGATTAAATCCCTTTAGAAAGCTAGAATTACATAGATGTTCATATGGTGAATGAATTATAAGGTTTAGGGTTATTTGCATGGCAAATAGATAGAAGATTGGGCTTATAACCCTTTCAAATGCCAACAGAGTATGGGGTGTGTTGGCATTGCAATCATAGGTCAGACTTACATCGATTAGAAAGTCATTATATTGGACTTACATCTCTTTAGAATGTCTGGTTTATATAGGTGTTCACATAGTGAATGAATTATAAGTTGTTCGCATATCGAACATAAATAGGTTGCTTTTGGGGGATGGCACCTCGATGCTGTAAATATGGTTCCTAAGCGCTATGAAGAGGAGAACCTTGGTACTATAGATCATGGTGCATGTGCATTATTAGGATAATTCATTGGTGTTAGGAAATCAGTGTCATGGCACTATAAGTGCTATGAAGGACATTTGAAAGTAGGTTGGCAGATTGACCACCACATCGACATTGACTATGTTGCGTCTCAATGCTTGTCAAAAGATCTTTTAAATGGGGGCCAATGTGCCATATCAATATTTAACGCGCTTTTTAGTTCTAGTTAGTTGTGAAATTAATGGTAATAAATGATAATAGTTGATCTTTTTGACTGACATAATAATCATTTTGACTAGGTGGCCAACACGTAGGTGTTCCGTGTGAGCATTGCGGTGTTGGTTCCTTGTTTCAGAACCTGAGAGGTTAGCACCTTGGTGCTGCTATTATAGCGCCATGATGCAAATTCTTTGTTCCACAACCCGAGAGATTAGCGGCGCTACTTTCGCAGCACCACAATGTTAGGCCTGGTTTATAAATAGACCCCATGGGTTATAGATTTTTCATTATATTGTCTCCTTGTTATAGGAATCCTTTGAGTTTTCTTTCCCTCAACTTTTTCTCACACTAAGAAGATAATCATGTCTCTCAAGAGGCTCGTGGAATAGAAGGGTGACTTCAAGTGACACTAGCAAGTTTATTAGTGTGGAAGCGAAGGAGAGGTATCAATATGCTATCATCCATAAGCACCTCATTTCGAGAGAAGTTTCCACAATCTAGATGGGAGTGTGGAGAGGATCACCATCAAATGAGGCTCGGAGAAGCTAGCCTACAAAAGCAGCTCTGCATCATTCCTATGGTGCAAGAATTCTTCCCCAATGTGAAGGAGCATTATGACAATAGAGTTCTTGTGCGGGAGAAATTGGTAAGTTTTGATAGTACTACCATTTATGTATATTATGATTTGCAAAATATAGTGTATGATCAATATCTTTTCTAATATAATAATCATTCTAATTTTGATGAAGTCATTGATTTTCTCACTAGTAGAAATGCCAATATTTAATGAAAATAGTGGGAGGAAAGAATCATTAACTTTCCTATCATCGGCTTAATGAAAAAAATCTAATGCTTGTCATTATTTTATTTCTGCCAAGTTGATGCCCACTGGTAAAATCTATGAAGTACCTAAGGATAGGGTTGTTTTAAATTTTTCTATTCGAAAGGGTTTTATAATAGATATAGGAAAGATTATATATAATTTTATTTGTAATATGCATAAAGGCAGTACTACTACATGATACAATCATCCTTCTCTTATTTATGGTCTGTGTTCTATGGCAGGTGCATTGGGGGAGCCTAATGAATAATTTCTTATTCAAAAGGCTCCTCTAACAAAGATGATAATTAGAGGATTTAGCTCTAGGTTTGAGGTGAGGGAAAGTCCACGTGCTCCCACAACCTCGATCCCATTCTTCCAAAATATTAAACAATAAAATCCAAAAAATTGTAGGAGAAGTCTCAGACTTAAGGAAAAAAGGTTGGTGAGAGTTATCGTAGGTAAGAAGCCTTATGAAAAAAGAATTAATTATTATATGGATCAGTAGCAGCAACAGTTTTCTTACATGGCTCAGTTTAACTTAGCATTAGTTCTATGTTTGAAAATTGTGGCTTTGTGGGTTTGGGTCAGGCCTCTTTTCCTATGGTGCCTCAATATTGGCCTTACGTGAGCACCCCACCTGCGTTAGAAGAAGAAGAAGAAAAAGAAGAGAAGAGGGTGATGAATATGATTACTAGTTTTCCTCTTTTTTCTTTTATTTTTGTTTTTTCTTCTTTTTTGTATTATGTAATCATTTTTAATTTTCAATAAATATATTTTTATTTCACCTTTATGTATTTTTGTGTATATTTTCTTATGTTTGTCTTTTAAAAGCTCTAGGATTTAAAATAATTGAATTTGTTTAATTTAAATTAATAGAATTTTTCCAATTTAAAAGGATATCACAGTAGTAGTGCATTGATGTTGAGAATGCAGCACCTCGGTGCCGCTATTTTTCATGAAATAAGCTTAAAACTTGAGAGTCTATCACTGCAGCGCTCTATATGAGTCACTGTGATGCTCTTAAGCTTGAAATTTTCTTGTCATACTACCCGAGGTGTCAACATTGCGACGCTCTTAAGGTAGAAATTTCTTATCATTTTACCTGATGAGTTAGCGCTGCGGCGCTATAGTGTTGGGTAGATAAAACTTGGACTTAGAAATTAGATAGTTCAATATTCTAGGTGTCCAAAAACATGAAATTAATACAACACTATAGTGCTTGAGGTACAGCATTGTGGCGCTATGTGAAGACTTTCTAGCAAAACTCGAGAGCTCAGCTCCTCGGCATTGGACCCATAACACTTAGGTGTTGTTTCATCAATGCTTAAATTTTAACAGTTTTGGAGAAATTTGAAATCTCGATAGTGTAATGCCTTAGTAGTGCTAGATGCCATACTTATTAGTGCATTAGCACATTTTCCCTTACTCTGAATCCAAGATCAATGGAGAGAGAATTTCATTTCACACTAGAACCAAGTTCAATGGTGAAAGATGTAGTGCCTAAGTGCTAAAAATAGTGCTTTAACATTGCTTTGAAGATGTGGAACCTAAAAGCTTAGTGCCGCGATGCTGAATTATAGCACCAATGCACTACAAGAATTGTATTCAAACCCGAGAGCTTTGCATCACAACACCAAATATTTGGTACCTCGATGCTATAGGATGGAGCACTAAAGATTTCATTCCCAAAATTACAGTGCCTCGACACTAGACCTTAGAGCCGCGATCACAAAGCGGGAATTCTATTTATGAACTAGATTCTTGCAGAATTTGATAATCTTTTATTAAAATTCATTGGAATAACACCTTAGTCGCGATAGATTTTTACTTATTTAGTGCAAACACACTCTTCTCCCTTGTTCCAGATCCAAGATCACAAAGGGAGGGTTTTCTTCTTATGCTGGAACCAAGTTCAATGGTGAAGATATTCGATTTTAAGATTCTAGAATTTTTGGGCCTGGGGGATTTTTTTTACTTTGGATCTAAGATCAATAAAGATAATTCTTTTTATTTCTCAAAGGATCCAAGATCAATGGTGGAAATCTTTTTAAACTTAATTTTCAGTAAGAAACATAAAGAAAGCATTTTTAAAAAAAATTACCTTGAATCGATGAGAGTAAACCTCGACCTTATTTCTTGCACAATGAGATTGCTCTCATAGTAGCGAAAAGTATGCTTTTATGAGTGCAGCCAATTGGGAGCAAGAATGGTGCAGGTGGGTTAGAGTGAAAGTGAGGGAAAGGAGAACGAAGAAAGGAGAGGGGCAATTCTTGCCTTTTTATAGGTGATTTCTCACTATAGGGGCAGTTTTCCACTCCATAACCATTCCCCTTACTTCTTTGGGTAATTCTTAAGAACAATAGTTTTTCTTGATTTTAAAACTAAAGGTCATCATGATAGTGCCTCAGTGTTGGCATACAACACTACAGTGTTGTATCATTTAAGTAGGCAACCGTCAGGGGTGGTGGTTTGAGCTTCTAGATTTTGTAAGATGATGACATCACTTAGGCACTATGATTGCAATGATGCGGTTCCCCTAGCCTAAATATTTAATTTATTTCATATATTTTTTTAGAAGCAAACAAAACTGCCCTTCAACGAATGTGTCATGTCGATTAAATATGATGCATTCATTGATTTTTTTTATTTGTTTATTTTATGATTATATGTAATAATATACTAAGAAGAGAGAAAATATAGTATTTAGAAATCTCTAATCACTTTTTTATTTATCATATAAAATAATGACATAAAAGAGTTTATAGCTACAAATAATTAGCCAGAATTTCTCTAATATATATAGAGATTGTATGAGCCCTATAGGCCATAGTATACTACCTTTCTCTAGCTTCATGGAGATGCTAAAGGGCAGCTTCTTGGTCATGGACTAATGAAAAAAGAATATACTCAAGTTCGATCACCTGAGAGTCTATCTATGAGAAGTTCTCCTCTATGGTTGTGATAGCTTGTTTGATCATAGTTCTCCTTTCAAACAGGTACTATCTTCTCATATAATTCTCTCAATTTAGCAGATATGTCGATGAGCTTAATCTATGCTCTAGTTAACTGTCTCTAGTAGAATCTCAAAGCTCTGAGACTGTGCTCAAAGTCTTGACAAAGTAGAGAGACTTAATGTGAAGTAGTGTTGAGTGAGATTTCTACAATAGTGATCATATCTGATAACATCTCATGATAGTACTGTGTAATAAAAATATCCCAAACTCAACATCTCTCCATAAGGATTCCGAAGTTGTAGCTCTCTTACTTCAAGATCCAAAGCAATAGCATAATCTAATAAAGAATTCACCTCCACGTAAAAGCTAAGGGAAGACTTATGGATCAACACTCATAAGTAGGTGACGTAATACCATCACTATATGATATAGGTACTTTGAAGAGCCTTAATGTGATAAATTTGTGGACCTGGACTTATTCTGAAAACAAAGCATAAGATCTCTTGAGCTGTATAACACAAACTAAGAATAAGATGATTATCTGTATAGGAATCAACATATGAGGAATCATCCTAGGTGGCACTCACTATCACCCAAGTTGAATTTGATAAGAGCGACTCATGGCTAATCATTAGAGTGTTAGATTCCTCTGTGTGTTGGTCTTCTTCAGTATGAATATGGTTGATAGATTAAATAGGGAAGCAACACTAGTGTCTTTTGATAATAGTAGTGTGACATCACTATCCATCTGTCCTACAATGGCTCAACTACTATTAGTAGGATGAAAATATAAGTAGAATTATCTATCCCTATGACTCTCAAGTCATGACTAGTTGTCATGGGACTGTGAATATCTCTATCATCTCTGTTCTAAGCTGTTGAAGCTTTTCGTCATTGCTGCATACTACTACCTAGCTCTCATTTGATGATCTCTTAGGAGCATGAGTCAAGTGTTGTGGGCGTTGGGGGGGGATTGTGTTGTGGAACATATGTTATATCTAATTGAAGTTATAAGATTACTCATTTAGCTAAGAGAATAGTTAGGATAGGTCTTATTATTAAGAATTTAAGAGAGTTGACTTTAGATATGAGAATTGTTTTATATGATAACATATAATGCCGTAGTTTTTGAGTAGCAAATATCAATGCTAGACATTGCTTCTCAATAAGAGAATATTTTATTTCAGCACTTATCAGACATCGACTTATATAGTATAGGATATTTTCTTTCCCTTCTGCATTATTTTGGGCTAGCAAAGCTCCTAATGACTCTTTTAAGGCTACCATATATGGTATTAATGGCTTCCATATTATTGGTGTTGCTAAAATTGGGGGATATAACATATATTATTTTATGTTATCAAATGCTTTTTGACAAGCATCATCCCATATAAAAGATGTGTCTTTTTTATTAGTCGGGCGAAAGGTTGACATCTCCCCAAAAGATTATAAATGAACTTTAACTTTCTAATGTAACCTAGTTTGCCTTGTAGTGAACATAATTTCTTCAAGGTCTTTGGTGTTATCATTATTATTATTATTTATATTTTCTAGAGGTTAATTTCAATCCCTTTATGGCCCACAATAAAGCTCAAGAATTATCCAAAAGTCACACTGAAAGCACATTTTTATGGATTCATCTTTATGTTGAAACTTTGAATTCTATCGAATAAACTCTTAGGTCACTTATGTGCTTGCTTCGATTCTTTCTCTTAACAACCAAATCATTAATGTAACATTCCACATACTTATGTATAAGGTTGATAAAGATGCTGACAATTTCTCTTTGGTATATATCATTGGTATTTTTCAAGCCATATGGCATCACTTTGTAGCAATATATATTGATTGGTGTGCAGAATGTTTTTCATCTTCTAGAGTCATTTTAATTTGGTTATAGCTTGATGAACCATCCATGAGGGATAATATATCATAGTTTGTTGTGTTATCTACCATGAGTTCCACATTAGATAATGAGAAGTTATCTTTTGGGCATACTTTGTTTAAATCCTTGAAGTCAACATACATGAATTTATCCGTTCTTTTTTCATACTGGGATAATATTAGCAATCAAATCAGCATACTTCTCTTCCCATATGAATCTTGCTTCATTGAAGTTTTTTGTTTCAATGATTACTTGCTCTTCAATTTCTAATTGCATTTGCCTTAATGCTTGCTTTACAAGCTGTACATCTGGTTCAATGGCAAGCTTATGTACAACCACCTCTGGAGATATGCCTAGCATTTCACTGTAATTTCATACCAAACAATTCTTTTATTCATAGAGTAGTGCTTTTTATTTCTTCAATCTTTCTAATTTGAGGTTAGCAATAATAAAGGTTGGCCTAGGTTCATCTTTAATACTTAGGTTGATTTCTTGAAGTTCATCAATGGTGGCTTGACTACTTTCTTTGAATTCTTTTGGGGCCACTTTAAGATCAATGATTAATTCCTCTTTAGGTATATTCTCATTTGAAACATTCCTTCATTCATTAGTAGTTTCCACTAGGCCTTTTTTATAGGATATGACATAGCATGAGCTCATTGGAGAAGATGCCAAAGCAATATATCCAAATCCCCATGTTGAACTTCCCATATCCTATGGGATTTTGGGTATTATCTTCTTACTAGAGTTTCTTAAATAATTGAGCTTAAACGCTTGATTGTTTAGGTTGAATGTTACTTTTATCCAACTTGTTTAGAGCTGATGAAAGTATTGAGGAATCATTATTGAAATATCTTTTTCCTCATAATTATTCTTTTTCAACAACATTTGTGTGAGATATGTGATTAGGTCTTCTGCCTTACAGAAAAGAATCACTTGTTCATTATAGCCTTTTCTAAAGGGACAGAGAAAGTTTTTACTTATTTTATTTCCTCACTTTTTGAAGCTGTTAAGGCTTTTATATGTGTCATTGGCACTGTAGTTATTTCCATAGCCTTATTGAAAATTTAGGATTCAAGTACCTTTATTAGAGAAATATGAGTTTTCTCTAATTGCTTTATCACTTTACTAGTATTAGCTTCCTCTTTCTTTTGGCTAGCTGGGGATTTTTAGGGTTTATAAAGTACTAACACCTCTTTGTCATCTTCAATATTATTGCCAAAGTGGGGAATTACCTTGGGTTGCTTTAATTCATTGGTACTTTTGCCTTTTAAATGATCACCGTTTAGTTTTAGTTTGATAGCTGGAGCAACTTGTTTTGGGAATTGACCTCCTTTACTTTCTTAGGCATGAAGTACTTTAACATCATCATATATCTTGATTTTATGTATCAAGAATGGATTCATATCTCCATCAATTTGTTGTTCTTAACTAATTTGAATATACTTCATACATTGATGGAGAGCTGAATGTATTATGCCATATTCATGAATCCATAGCCTAATATGAAGAACTTTATAAATAGCCTAGGCTTTAATCATGTAGAATTTAGTTTCTGTGTACAGTTTCTTGAAGTGTATGGGTAGAACAAGAGACCCTAAGGTTTGTTATCCTTGTTCATTGAATCCTTGTAGAAATACTATATTTATCTAGATTACGAGCATCCAAGGCTAGTGTTCAAAGTATTTTTAACTGTTAAGAGATTGACCAAAGCGCCTGGATCTGTTAATATCCTTTTTATTCAGATAGAGTTGCTTTCAGTGTAACATAAAGGGGCCAATTTTATTTGTTGTCCTTAATAATAGGTTGTTCTTACTGAATGTGATGGTTACTAATTTTTAAGAGGTTACGTCTTCTTTCATTTTTTTTTCAATAAAAAATACGTCATATTATTTAAGATTATATAAAGCTTTGATTAATGTCTCACATATATCCTTAGATAATATGAGAGCATCATAGATATTTAGCAAAGTAGTGAGCTTGCATAAATGTGCCAAAACATTATAGTATAATTCTATTTTGGTAGACTTTTGAAGTTTAGTTGGTGATGGGGTTAAGGCATTTTCATTAACTTGAATTTCTTTACTTTTATTACAGACTTTTTCATGGAGGTAGAGAGATTCATTTTCACTCCTTAATTGGACATAATTTTCTCTTCCATTTGATCTCTTTTATCAGAAGAAGTTTTTGAATTTTGTGTTTCATTAGAGCTTTCGGAGTTTTTAATACTCTCAAAATAACTACCCAATTTAGGACATAATTTCTTTGAGCTTGACTTGACTTTTCATTTAGTGAGCTTTTCTCTGAGAAAGCATAATTTTTCCTCAAAGTCGATTGAAGTTGTAATCACATTTATGACACACCAGGTTTTTGTTGAAACCTCTTCTTTAGGATTTTTTGTGTCAAGCTGCGAATGGGTCATGTATTCTTATGGCATAACTAGCCGTCGAGGAGGTTGTTCAAATTCCTTTAAAGCATCAATCATTTTTGTGTTTCAAAGTTTGGCTTTCGTCATTTCTTCTTTTTCTTTGATTTGTGGGGCTTTGATGAAGAAGACTAACTAATTTTAGTTTGTTTCTTTATATTATATAAAAACTATCCTCTATTGGAGAAGAATCTTTTGGGATCTATTTCAAGCTCCAAGGAATTCTTTTACCGGATGCCTTCTATGGCTAAAAGAATGTTAATCATCCTTTTAGTCTTTTTTGTGATGAATGTTTCCCAACCACCAAGATTAAGCATATTGTAACAACCTTCACCTTTTTTTAGGATGTACCAGCATAGTATTTGATAAGGTGAGTTTTCCATTTTGATAGTTTTTTTTACCCAATCTTTGAAGATAAAATAATTTTCAATTAGATGACTTATAATCCAATGGAGTAGATAATAGTTAGGATCATCAACTTTGTCTGCTTGGTTTCTTCATCGTAGCTCTAGTAATTGTAATCCAAATTTCAGGGTATGTCTAAAGATCTTAGCAATACATTCTCTTTTGAATGAGTATTATTTGGACATCTTCTCTTGTAGGGTTGACCCCTTTTTCTTATTCTCTGTTGGCTTTATAATTGGTCACGAGATTATCATAGGTTGTGAAGTTGCTGCACCTCCATTTCCCTTTTTGTCAATTGTGAATGTAAATGTTGTGTTCACATCATGCAATTTTGGTTGTTTTTTTTCAAAGGGGTTATTATATAATTGGCATTAAGGCCTTTCTACTTGGGGAGCCTTTCAAACTTGACTATACTATCTAATAATTTTTGGAATATATTAATTGTTGCCATGACTAGATATGGAGCCATCTGATCATCGACATTTCTCATAAGGAGTTCTATTGCATGCTTCTCTATGAGCTATTGATCGCATTTCGTGCTTAGATTTCTCCATCTCATGATATATTTGGTAACACTCTCATCTTTTCTTTTTCTTTTTTTGAAGGTGAGGTTTGTGATTGTTACTTTCTTGGTTGCACCTACAAATCTCTTGATAAATAGTATTTCCAACTTGACAAAGGTTTTACTGAGTCGTTAAGTAACTCAACATACCATTCGAAGGCCATACTGCTAAGATTGCTAATGAATTATAGTAGTGGTAAGGTGTCATTCCCTCCGATATTTCTACACATGGTTTTAAACTGAGCTAAGCACTATCATGGATTTTTTTTGCCTAAAAAGTGTTGAATTTCAGCAGAACATGCACTTTAGGATATTGTATTTGATTTTTTTCAATTGAGTATGGTCGGCCATTTCCAACTAGCTATTCAACAGCTTTTGAAGCGATAACTGCTTTGACTTTCTAACTGATGAGATCTTCTACTTTAGATTTAGGGATAACATCGATCGCTTGATGGAGATTTAATGTAATTTCTCTTAGGCTTCATTCCATCGTGTTGAAGTTGTTGGTGAGTTAGGTTTATCATTTTGCATGCCCATAGTTTTAACTATTGGGTTGCTTATCTATAGAGGATTTCTCAGAGGTTTTTGCTGTGTTGCAATTGCTATGAAGTTAAGTTGACCAAATAGCTCTTTCATCAACCCGCTCATTTCATTGTGATTATTGAGTTAGCTGATTTCTTGATCTCTTCTTTAGAGCTGAGAATCCATTTATCATTGTAATCTTGTTACAACATTTGTTAGCTCTTCAGTTACCTCAGCTTCTACATGAGCTTCATCTCCAAGTTATTGATGGCTTGGGTTCTCTTGATGTTCTTCTTCATTTTGTTAAGGCACCATATTTTTATTTCATAAACCTATATCGACCGTGTGAACAACTTCAATTTTGATGCAATCTATATCTTCATCATTTTGGAAGTCCGTATTTTGGAAGTCCGTAATATGTTGCTCTTCATTGATTGAGAATCATCATCTTCCTAGAAGAGTTGATTATTTACCTCATCATCTATTGGCTTACCTTTTTTAGAGTTGCGTGTCTAGTTGATGATAGGAGATTCAGTTCCATTATCATATGGTGGGGCTGGCTCATATTGGGTTGTCTCATCATTGGTGACTTGGGATTCTTTAAGTACCAAAATTGATCGGGGCCTTCCAATGATGGATCTCTAGGAATGTATCCTAAATGTCACACCCCTAGTATTCATCGGATAAATTATATTATTTTTTTCATGGTGGTTGTTGGGACCTTCTAATAACTAAGCACTTAGTATTTTTGTATCTAAGGGCTCATTGTCGGTGTTTATTGAATATAATGCCCATAGACCTTGAGTATTGATATAGGTTGACACATTATTTTTCAATATTCTCACCTTGCTTAGAGTAGGAATTTGTCGGTTTGGCAACTTAGCTCACTAATTTCCTTATTATTCTTTGAAGATTTCTATTTTTAATAGCCTTTAGGACTTTATAAATTTTGCAGGAGATTGTTTCCTTTTTTTAGTTATTGATTTTGTGGTCTGAGATGTGTATGTTTATCCCAAAATAACTTCTTTATAACTTATATAGAGCTATTCCTCTTAACCCTTCGAAGTAGATCAAAATTATTGTTGGTGAGTATGTTGCTTCCACTAGTGGGTTATATTGCTGTTTAGAATTAACAGGCAATCCGACAGCTCTACGACCAACATTGTATTTTCTTAGAGCTCTCCTGAACATTTTGGTGCTCGGAAAGATGCTTCATGATCATTATTGAGTGGAGTAAAAGTGGCATCTTGTGGGATAGTAGGCTCCCCTAATGTACTGCTAAGTGGATCAATGATGATGGACTTCAGTTTGGGCTTAACAACCACTTTATCCTTAGTAGGGGTAGTCGGCATTACCTTTGATAGCCTATTGAAGGCTTTAGGTTTGGGCTCATTAGGAGTGATCACGTTCGGACTCCTTCTCTTATTAAATGGCTTAAGCATTTCAGCACCATTAATGAGAGGCTTAGTTATAAGTCTAGTAGATAGAAATTGCACAACTTTGAAATTATTCTGAACTAGAGAGCAGCTCCAGCTGAATCAACATTGATTATAGCTTGAGGGAATCTAATAGTGAACCCCTCAATTAGCTTAACAGTCATCATGTTTGTAATAATTACCATTGGAAGTTTTGGACCTGGTCGTAGATATTAAAATTTTAAAATATCATAACCCAATATGTAAGTCTATGACGACACTGTAAATTTAATTTTTCTAACCAAAGATGGAAAAGAGATGTAATCCCCAGAGGAGTTGCCAAAAATTTGATCTCTTAAAAATTATACCTTTGAGGATTATCTTTGTCATCTTTATTGAGATGGACAGGAATATATTTTCTCATGAGGTAGATTGATATATATTTAACCAGATTTCTCCTAATATTATGTTAGAGTTCATTTATCTTTAGGTTCTACTTTTTATGAATGCAAAAATCTCCCCATCGTAGCAAGAGAGCACTCTCTATTAAGGTTGGAAATGAACATATCTTTCTGATATGAATCGATGTTTAATGGTGCATGTGGTATGGAATAAATGACTGTCTAAGGGTAATAAGAGAATAGTTTTGATCAAGATCCCATGTTTTGATCATCCCAGGATTACATTATTCTAGTCTACCAGCATTAGAGGGCTAGCCCTAATGTCCAAGGAGTTTGATTAGCAGTCATGGGTTGCCTTAATTTAAATATCTCGAGTAGACTAGAGGTTTTGTCTAGGGGTGTTCACATGGTGAACGTATAGAATGGACTTACATCCCTCGGAATGCCAACAAGGTGAAATGCTTGTATTGTAAGCATGGGTAAGACTTATATTGATTAAAAAGCTATTAGGGTGTTTGCATGATCGACACATTACATCCATTTGGAATGGTAGAATTACAGGTGTTCATATGGTAATGAATTATAATATACATGCATTGCGAACATATAAATGACTGGGCTTACATTTATTTGAAATGCCAGAATTACATAGATGTTCACATGGTAAATGAATTATAAGATTTAGGATTGTTTGCAAGGAAAATGGATAGAAGGTTGAGCTTACATCCTTTTTGAATGCAACAGAGTATGGGTTGTGCTTTCATTGCAATCATAGGTCAAACTTACATCAATTATAAAGTCATTAAATTGGACTTACATCCCTTTGGAATGCTAGGTTAATATAGGTTTTCACATGGTGAATGAATTATAAGCTGTTCACATGACAGACATAAATAGGTTGCTTTTGGGGGATGGTGCCTTAGCAGTGCAAATATTGCACCTCGGCATTATTAAGGCGAGCAGGTTAGCGTAGATCATGGCACCTTGGAATTAATAAAATTAGCGCCATGGTGCTATAGGTGATGTGAAGGACATTTGAAAGTAGGTTGTCATATTGACCAGCGCCTCGGTGCTAGTCAAAAGATCATTTAAATGGGCTGATAGGTTGGCATGCATATTTAACAGATAGGACACACTTTTTGATCAGTGCTGCATCAGAGCATCGTAGTTCCACATTAATAGTTGGCACGCTTTTTAATTTCAGCATGTTACAAAATTAATGGTAAAAAAAGGAAGTAAGGGGTCTTTTTTACTGTCATAGTAATTATTTTGATTGGGTGGCCAACGCCTAGGTGCTCCATGTGAGCGCTGCAACATTGGTTCCTTATTTCAAAACCCAAGAGGTTAGCACCTCAGCATTGCCATTGTAGCACTGTGGTGTAAATTATTTATTCCAGAACCAGAAATATTAGTCCCTCGGCGTTAGGCTTGGTTTATAAATAAACTCCCTAGGCTGCTGATTTTTTATTCTGCTGTCTCCTTACTATAGGAATTTTTAGAGTTTTTTCCCTCAGCATTTTCTCACACTAAGAAGTTAATCATGCCACTCAAGAGGCTCGCTAGTAAGAGGAGGGAGATTTCAAGCGACATTAACATGTTTATTAGCGTGGAAGATTGATAAAAAAGTTCTTATTCAAATGGCTCTTCTAACAATGAGAATAATTGAAGTGGCTCAAGGTTTGAGGTGGAAGAAAGCTCACATGCTCTATGCACCCCATAACCTTTTTCCTAATCTTCTAAAACCTTAAACAAACAACCCCAAGAAATTTTTATAAATAAACCTTAAACAGTTTTCTCACATAGATCAGTTTAACTCAGCATTAGTTCATATATTTAAAAATTATGGCTTTGTGGGTTCGTGTCAGACCTCTTTTCCTACGACACCTCGTTATCCATCTTATGTGATCACCACCCCACTAGGTTTACAAGAAGAAGAAGAAGAGGAGGTAGCGGGTAGAATATGATTATTAGTTTTCTCCAGTTTTCTTTTATTTTTGTATTTTCTTCTTTTTGGTACAACTTATGTAATCATTTTTTTTATTTTCAATAAATATATTTTTATTTCACATTTATGTATTTTTTGTATATTTTTTCTATTTATCATTTGAAAGCTCAAGGATTTAAAATAATGAAATTTTTCTAATTTAAAATGATATCATAGTAGTAGCACCTCGATGCTACTAACCTATAGGACAAGCTTAAAACTCGAGATTCTGGCACTGTGGCACTCTATATGAGTTGAAGTGGCATTCTTATGATAAAAATTTCTTATTATACTAGCCAAGGGGGCAGCGTTGCGATGCTCTTAAGATAGGAATTTTTTGTCATCTTACCTGAGGAGTAGGCACTATGGCCCTCGATTTGCAGCACTGCGATGCTGGGTCAATAAAAGTTGGACTTAGAATTTAGCTAGTTTAGTATTACAAGTGTTCAAAATCCTGAAATTAATATAGTGCTGCGATGCTATGTGAAAACTTATTCAATAAAACCTAAGAACTTAGCACCTCAGCACTAGACCCATAGTGCCTAAAATTTAACAGTTTTGGAGAAATTTTAAATCTCGGCAGTGTTACACCTTAGTAGTGGTAATTTCATGATTTTTAATGCATCAGCACCCTTCTCCCTTATTCTAGATTCAAGATAAATGGAGTGAGGGTTTCATTTCACACCAGAACCAAGTTCAATGGTGGAAGATTTAGCATACCCTCGGTGCTAAAAAATAGCACTTTGGTGCTACTTTGAAGATGTGGATTCTGAAAGCATAGCATTATGGAACTAAATTATAGCGCCATGGCACTATAATAATTGTATCCAAACCCATAAACTTAGAACCATGGTGCCAAATATCTAGCACCTTGGTGCTATGGGATGGATCACCAAATATTTCATTCCTGAAACTATAATGCCTTGGTGTCGCAACACCACTGAGTGAGAATTCCATTTTTGAACTAGATTCTTGTAGAATTTGACAATCTTTTGTGAAAATTCAATGGCATAACACCTTAACAGTGCTAGATTTTTACTTATGTAGTGCAAATACACTTTTTTCCTTTTTTTGGATCCAAGATCGATAGAGGAAGAGTTTTTCTTCTCACACTAAAGCCAAGTTCAATGGCGGTGGTATTCGGATTTCAAGATTCTTGAATTTTTGAATTTGCCGGCTTTCTTTTTTTACTCCAGATCCAAAATTGATAGAGATGATTCTTTTTCTTTCTCACTAATGGGGGAAATTTTCTTCTCCATAATCGTTCGCCTTATTTCTCCGGTTATTATTATGGGGGTAGAATGATAATTTTTCTTGATTTTAAAATTAAAGGTTGTTGTGATAGTACCTAGGCATTGACATCACAACACCACGATGCTGTATCATTTAAGTAGGCAATCGTCAGGGGCAATTTACTCTTCTAGATTCTGTAAGACAATGATAGTGCCTAGCCGCTGCGATTATAACGCCGCGATTGCCTAAATTTAGAGATTTCTTATATATTTTCTTAAATGTAAACACCAATATATGCACTTTCTAAATTCACTTTAGTAATCACTTCTTTATAGTTTTTAGATTTCAGGATTTGAAAAACTAAATATTGATCATCAGGTATACCCATATTTTTATTTGATATATTTAGAGCATGCTCATATAGATTTATCATTGTTTGGTTAAGTAATGGCTATATAGTGATTAATATATATATATCTTTATAAGGGAAAGAGATTGTGCATTCTAAGAACTTCATTTTAGACATTTCTTATCATTGAGTTACATTTAAGAGGTGTAGTGGGACATTAGAAAGCTAAAAATAATACACCTACTTAAGCATATATTTCATTAGCCATCTTTAAAGTGAGATGCTGAAAGAGTGGTAACCCAATGTTATACCTATATGAAAGCCAAAAGTACCAAGCAAAAAAGTTAGGAAATATTATACTTTACTTATTCCATTCAGGCCTTAGGAGAATATTTTCATGAAATTTATACTTGGGATTCCTAAGCACCTAGAAGACATGATAGTATATTTATTATAGTAGAATGTTTCTCTAAGATGACTCACTTCTTACCATACTAAAAATCTAATTATACATTCCATATAAATAGGTTGTTCTTTCAAGAAACTATTATTTTGCATGACTTCCTTCCATAATTATTTATGATCGAGATGTAAAGTTTATATCTTATTTTTAGAAAATATTATGGAAACTTTTGGGAACAATATTTAAGTTCTCTTCAGCCTATTGCCCCCAAACTAGTGGCCAAACTAAGGTAGTGAACATGACTTTAAAAACTTTATAAGAAGTTTGGTGGTTAGAATTTTGAGAAATCAAAATTTACATATTCCTATGGTTGAATTTCCATATAATTAACACTAATTTTAGAGGAACAAATAAGAGAACATTTGAGATAGTCTATGGCTACAATCCTAAGAAATATATTGATCTTACTAGCATTCACATACATTTTTTTGAGTCTACAGTTACATTTGTAAAAGATTTTAAAGCATTGATAAAAGTGTCAAATATTAATTGGAAGTCACTGATGCAAAATATGTTGAAATGAAGAACAAAAATAAAACATTTCTGAAATTCAATGTGGGAAATCATGTGTTCATTAGAATTCATCCTGAGAGATATCTATCCGCTTAATTTTGAAAACTATAAACTAGGGACATGTGTACCATTTAAGATTATTATAAAAATTAACACAAATGCATATATTCTTAAATTTCTAAAAAGTTTGTTAATCAACCTACTTTTAATGAAGAAGATTTAATATCTTTTAATGGAGTTACCCAATATTCAAATGCACAGAAAGATTCTTTTACAAGAAAATAGAATCATTATGTATAAGTGTCATTGAATACTCATTCTTTGAAGTGAATTACATCATCATAGATGAAGTAGCCAAAGTAAAGATCATAGATTATTAGTAAGATGGAGAGACAATTTTTCTACCAAATGACACTTAAATGACTAGAAAAAAAATTAAAGAAGCTATTACCTTATCTCATAGCTAACTACTTATACTTTAACTCATTAGAGAAGAGTTTTTTTAGGGCCCATGGAAAATAGTGTAGCACAAAGAGGCTCAATCACAAGAGCTAAAGCAAAAAAAATCAGAAGGAAAAAATTGATGATCCCATTAGAGGAAGCAAGAGGCTATAGGTGTGAACTCAGCTTGAAGCAATGACAACCATGGTTATGTGTACTTTGCTTGTTATGTATCATTTAATTGCTACATTATTTTATATAAATCCATGTACGAATGTCATATATAGTGTAATGTTAAATGTGATAAGGGGTTAACTATAATTAAGACTAATTAAATTATCAATAGCTAATTTTTATTATTTAAGGGCTAATGACTTGAGGAATTGAGTGGGAGTAGTTAGGCCGGTCCCAACACTATCTCATTTCTCTCCTAAAGTGTGTTTTAGTTAATGTGTGTTGTATAAAATTGTGTTTTATTGTTGGAATGAAGTTTTAGTGATGTTTTACATTAGAATTGAATGAATAATCTTTAAATGTTAAAGCTTGATGGCAGGCAAATTGAAGGAAGGGTTTGGTGATCTTTCCAACCTAAGATGTTTTAATGAGAAGACCTATTTTAATTTATTAGCATTATGTATAAAATTTTTATTATTGATTGTTGTAAAGTTTTCCACTATTTGAAATAATTGTTTGCCTTAATTTTCCTCCATAAATAGTTATTTTTTAGATATATGAAGTGGTCTATCAAGTCTAGGACTAAGCTAACTTAATTCTATTGTGGTGTTTGTTTGATGTACTTAAACTTCATGAAATTATCTAAAATTATCTCAAATTATTGTTAACATACTTTTCTTTAATTTCTAATAGTTATTCTAGGTTTAATTTTAATGTTTCTTAAAATTTTATCAACCTTAATTGTGAAATTAGAGAGTTCGATAGACAATTTTTTGTGAATAATCTTGGGAGAAATTCTTAAAGAAATATCTATACCACATAAAAACTATAAAAAGTCATATGTAGACTTCTCAATATCGAAATTGTTTCTTTATTACATGTGTTTTGAGCTTCAAAATAAGGATAAAGTAAATGAAGTTGGGGTTATAGAGCTAAACTTTTTTTTTTTTTTTGCTTATGTTGGCCTTCCCTAATAATTTGCTTATCTTTACTACTACTCTAAATCAAACCCTCCTAAAGCCTTCTCTACTCTTCTAAAATCATAGGAGAGCTTCTATCCATCAATTGGACTAGCCCAAGTGTCCTCCCCACAATCCACCCCACTTATAATCTCCAAAATAATAATAAAATCACTAATAAGAATCATACAATGATTTATCTTTTATGTCTTCTCAAAGTTGATAAACAGGTTAGTAGTAAAGATCTCATAACAATTGCCAATTTTTTCAACTATATATGTGGCATAATCCAAAATTTTATTGTTCTACATAATCTCCTAGCTATGGATATTTTCACTTAGGATCATTCCTTAGCTTATTTAGGAAATTCTTGACACCTAATTCACCAAGGTTGGTCAAGTCAAATTAGGTTGACCTAGTGGAGCCCACATAACAAAATCATTGATTTTTCTTAAGAATTATATTCCTAATGAACTCAAAGATAATGTAGAATATTAAGAGTCATTCTTTAAGAAAAATAAAGCACTCAAACACTTGAGTCAAACCCTTCAAACCATATGACTCATCAAGGTATTTTAGGGATTAATATAGTATAATTCAAACCAAAGCTAATAAAACTTGTCTAAGTGTTCTTTAATAGACTTACTGATGTCTTAAAACAATTTACTAACATCTTAAAAAAAATTGACCTAATTTAACCCAAAATTCTTTGACCTAATTATGGCCCATTAAGTCATATTGAGTTGAACTTCACGAAATTCAATTAAATTAAAACATAAACATGGCTAAATGATTCTTAAAAAAACTTTAATGAGCCTTTATAATCATATAAAGCCATGTGGCATCCAATTTAAAATCATATAACCTATGACCTATTAATGACCCATAAAAGTCATTAATGGTGTAGATCTATAAAACTAAGCTGAAGTGAAATCAAATTTGGTTAAATCCATTTTAAGGACTTATTGAACTTAATGCCCATTGACCCAAAGTTACCCATCAAGGTCACATTGAGCCATGAATAACTAATTTAACTCCAATATTCACCTTGCTTTGTTAACCTCTTACTTGAGTGCCTAGTTTCCCATCAAACTTGATCCAAGCAATTTGGGCTAACCTAGGTGTTGAATTGACTTTAACACATGAGTCAATTTGCACTTAATTGAATCCCTAGATTGGATCCACCCAAATCAATACTTGAAAAATAATCTTTGGACTCTTCCAATACATCCTAGTTGTCCCAATGCCATCTAATGGCCATTGGATTGATTTTCCATGAATTATCACCATGTCTATCTCTTGATGCAACCATTATAGAATGGTTAGTGGTCCTCAAGCATTAAAACAATCCTAGATCAAGCTTAGTTAGCCAAAATTATTATATTACCCTATGCATTGGCTAGCTAAAACTTCCATATTGTTCTAAGCATTAACTAGAGAAGCTTTAAGAAATAGTTTATTTGTACCCTTCTTTTCACTAGCCAAGTTTTCACGTTCCTACATTAAAAATAATCCCTAGAGTTGTAGCAACCATCCCATCATTTCTCTCAATGTTCCTTATTTAGTGAACTGAACTCAACCTTAGTCACCTTTTTCATCTAAATCTCCTCAATCATTCAAACCTCTAAGTGAAGGGCTTAAGGTGGTTAAACAAAGCCTCTAGAATCAACAATTTCACCTCGAATTAGCCAAACTCAAGTAATCTTAAACCTATATTATTTCATCAATGCCTTGAAGCTTTATGAAGATCTTAGACTAATATAACCATTGAATAGGTAAAATATGTAGTCTTGATCCAATTTAATGTAGTAATTTCTAAGTTATGACCTAGATTGTCCAAACCATCACCATTTTGGTGTATAATGCTTCATTCAATATAATGGAAGAGGACAATGATATCATCATCCATTCATTCTATTTAGAATTCATGATAAAACCACATTGTATTCTCAAATGGTGCGATCTCCCTATGTAATGCACATTTTGTTAAAGTTGTTCAATCTCCAATTAAACAACTAAGATCAAAATTGTGAGAGATACTTTATATGCCATTTATTTAATTAGGCAATTGGATGATGCAATGTGTAAAGCATATGTTACCTCACTTGCCACCTAAGTAAGTGAATTTAGGATTTATAAAATTTTAAAAATTAATAAAAATTTTAAACAATCATAATAAATTCAAATAAAATTTGAATTATGTAAAAAAAAAGTCTTTTAGTAGATTTAGCATTAAGAGGGGAATTTTAAAAAATTAAATGCTCCAAATTACATTGCATAACTTAGGAGTAAGTAATTTAGGAAAATATTTCAACTAACTTATTAAAATTAAATCCAAAATAGTAAGAAATTTGACAGTAAATTTTATTGAAAATGTGAAGTACCTCAAAGGATTTTCTTATAAAATTGGATTAATAGTTTGTGAGAATTAAAAATAAAAAACCTTTAAAATAATTGATAAAAATTAAATAAAAATCAAGAAAATCCAAAAAAAAAATCTAAATTATCCTTAAATTTTCATTTAAATAAAGAACCTTGATTTTCAATAAATAATTAAATAATTAATAATTAATAATCAAATAATTTAAAATATTAAAAATTATTTAAAAATATTTTAATGGAGTTATGAATTAAAATCTAACTTTTAGATTTGTTAAATATTTTAATTAACTTAAGAGTATTAAAAATTCATACATAAATAAAATTAAAGTCTAAGAATATAAAATGACTTTTTTTATCAAAAGTAATTAAATTATTAAATAAAAAAATTTAAAATTAAAATTGATGAATTAATTTTTGAACTTTTATGATAAAATTATTTATATTAATGAAATATGTTATAAAATGTAAAATTTAAATCCAATTAATCCCCAATTTTAATTGAGTGCTTCAAAGATTGTCTTATTCCTTATGGAATGTTTTTATGTTGTTTGAAATTAATTTAGTATAAAGAAAAAACTAAAGTAAGAAAATATTAATTGTAATATAAAAATTATAAACAAAATTCTAATAAATATGAAATTATTATAAGGGATTATAACTATCATAAATAAAAAATATTTGTTTATAAAATTTTAAATTTATTTTAATTTTTTTTTTTTTTAAATTACTTAAAAGTTTATAAAATAGTTATAAACATTTGTCAAAATATATCTTTAAGTTACACAAAATTAAGAATTTTTA
Organism: Cymbidium sinense; assembly: GCA_021442155.1. Lineage (NCBI taxonomy): Eukaryota > Viridiplantae > Streptophyta > Magnoliopsida > Asparagales > Orchidaceae > Cymbidium > Cymbidium sinense. The sequence continues at coordinate 34,153,712 of CM038229.1, forward strand.
GATATTAATTTAAATTTTTTAATAAAACATAAGATAAAATGATAAAGATTAATTAAATAATTTTCAAATCTATAAAATACATTTTGAATAGTTTGAAAGTATTGTAAAGGTTATCTTCACCACTTGGATGTAAGATATACTTTATAATTTGTAGGATGCCATTCGTGATGTAGTTTTCTAATCTAGTAAACTTTGTTCACCTTCATGCATCCTTTAAAATTCTTTAAGTATATGAAACCAAGAATTTAAATTAAAAAATGTTGAAATTATAAATCACTTAATTTGAACTACTTATAGTTAAATTAAACTTTAACATAGAAAAATAAGTTAAAAGTAAAACTTAATAAGAAGACACCCACACAATGCATCACACACTAGATATTTGATAGGACTTATGCCTTAGATCCTTATGTTAAACTTGTTTATCTTATTTAGATGATTTATTGTGTTATTTTTTTATGCTATAATGTGATGTGTTTGATGTGATGATTTGTTAGGACGTAATGTGTGACTAATAAAAATTAATAGGGCTAGTCCTAATCTTATTTTTCATAGGCGAGCAAGCTTGAAGTTGAGTTATACACATTTACTTATAGGTGTTTTATAAAATTCTAAAACCCTTTAAGCATGGGTAATATGACAGGTAGCTTGACACATAAAGTTGCTTGTCATTTAGTGAATAAATGAATGATTGATTGTTTATGTTTAAATAATAGTTATTATACTAACATCTATTTTGTATAGGAAAGATTATATTTTTAAATTGTAATATTTTAGAATTAAAATATTCTTGATGTAAGATTATGAAATTATTAAGAATAAAAAAATAAAGATAATTCTCTTAGGCGGAACTTTATTACCTTTAGAGTGAGAAGATTCTAGAAGATAAAGCTTGAAGACCCATAGGCTTAGAATCACTGGGTCTATGGTATACTTCATAATACAGATGCTTATTTTCTAATTATATTTTTCTTGTTTATAGAATTATATTTTATAGGCCTAGCCAAATCATACTTTTATTATTTATAAAGTTTGTTTTCATGTTTGGTGTATTTTGTTTGTAATTTGTAGAAGAGATGCATATTTTTTTCCTAGGTTTATTCTCTTGTTGGTGTGTCTCGGATGTATCTCTATGGTAGGCTCTTAAGAACAAAGTATTTTTTTTTGTTTTGACTAAATTTAAGAAAACATAAGATTAAAAGAAAGTAAGATCCTTAAAATTTGTCAATATATGCATTCATGATGTCAATACTCTTTCTTTAGTTCATATAAGGGATTCTTAACTTACGAGGGTATGTTCCACATCTCAAGGATAACTGTATCTTAGATTTATTCTAAAATTCTTTTAAAATGCTAATATGTGCATTTCATATTAGAATTTTATAGAAAGAAGCAATAATAACAACATGCCTTTATCCCACTATGAATCCTTCTACTTTGTTGTGTCATATTATGTGTCAAATTATCATTTAATTCTAATAAACTATGATAATTTTTTATACATCCTAACCAATTCTTTTTTGGTCTACCTCTACCTTCCTTAACATAAGGAAAATCTAATACATCTACTATCCTAATTGTGTCATTTGATGGTGAATGCTTTATATGGCCAAACCAATTAAGGCGGCTCTCTCTAATCTTATCTGCCACTATAGCTAGTCCAAACTTTTCCTGAACATATTCATTTCACGTTTTGTCTCGAAGAGTAAAGCCACTCATCCACATAAGCTTCCTCATCTCTGTAACACTTAACTTAGTTTTATGCTTCTCATTTCTGACCAACATTCTATACCATAAATAATTGTAGGTCTTACCATAATCTTATTAAATTGTCCCTTAAGTCTAAGCAATAGTTTTGTATCACATAATTGGCTAGATGCATTTCTCCACTTCAACCATCCAACTTGAATTCTATTAATAACATCCCCATCTAGTTCACCATCATTTTAAACAATAGACCCAAGATATCTGAAATGCTGACTCTTTTTAATGACTTGATCACTCAATGTCACAACACCGCCACTAGTATTTTATAACTAAAATTACATTCCATATATTCAATTTTAGATCTACTCAGACAAAAACCTTTAGACTTTAAGGTTGACATCCATAATTCAAGCTTCTCTTGGACTCCCTCTATAGTCTTATTAACAATAAGAATGTCATTAGGAAATAGCATACACCATGGTACATCCTCCAACAAATGCCTAGTAAGAACATCCATAACTAAGCAAAAAGATATGGGCTTAAAGTCCATCCTTGATGTAATCCAACCAAAAAAAGAAATATTTTGTCAATCCTTTTGTGTTTGGACACAAGTAACAAATCTAGTATACATATCTTTAATGACTTGAATATAACCAATATTAACTCTTTTGTTTTCTAGAACTCTTTAAAGGACTTCTCTTAGAACTTTATCATACAAATACCAACTCTTAGAACTTTTTTCTAGTATACTAAGATCAATAGCATTGCTAGACGACATAACATAGATAGGAGATAATCTACCATTTACTACCCTTGAGAAAATGGGTGAGTTGAGGCCTTCAACAAAACTCTCATTTAAATCCTAAAGAAGACACGTGATGACAACAAATGACAATGGCATGGCCATTAGTTTAAGCCTTATAGGCTTACTGTATCACACATAAGACTGCACATATTCCACTCCTTTCTCCTCAGTATATGGGCCCAAAGATATCCTCTCTCTAGAAGTCCAACTCTCATCTCTGAGGATTATAGTAAGCAGTAAAATCACAATCAAGAAAAATGCTAAGCTATGGTTGCAATAACTTGAAGGTCTTTAGGAGAGTTGTCTCCAAGCATGTCAAAACCTTGAGTTGTATAAGACACAGATGGTACGAGCTCACAATAAGTTGGTTCGACCTTGAGCTTTTTAGGTTAGAGAGTACATTTCAGTTCTTAGAAGACCAATTGTGGCTCGTCTCAAGATGGGAGTTAAGTTTGAACCATCATGGGAGGGCTCTTTTGTTATTGAAAATGCCTACTAAGGTGGGTTATACCAATTGATCAACCACAATGGAGAATGCCAAATAATTCCAATCAATGGGATTTACCTAAAGAAATAGTATACATGATTATGTTTTAATCAAATATTTATTAATAAAATGCATCTTTATTAATCAAATTATTTCTCTCCCTTAAAATCATTTCTTTCCAAATTCAAAACTTTGAGTCATCTCTAAAGTTTATTCTCTCCTTGTGCTTTCCTTCTAGCTTAACCGTCACAAAATAGCAGGTACCTTGTCCTTGTCAGTTGGGTATAACCTATTGCATGATCAATAGGCTACCTCGATGGTTGACCATGCTTAGGATGTGAGCCATTAAGCTTTTTTCTTAAGCTAGCCATCGTGTATTGATTGGGTATATATATATATATATTCAATGATAAGCATAAGACCCCTAGTGGCTCCTCTTCCTTTTTACTATTTCAAGTTTGTAATTAGTCCTCCTTTATGGCTTCCCACATGATAGTCGCCCTAAGTAAGATAATAGCTGTCTACTCGATGACAGATTATCCTGGTGATCAGCTCCACATAAGAAGATATGAGTCATTGATGCTTTTTTCTTAGATTGATTATTGCAAATTGACGGGCACCTTAGCTTGGTTGGTGTTCGCATTGCTAATAACAACCCACCCAATGGATGACACCATTCAGTCATATTTGGGTCTCCATACTTTCTTCATGAATTGGCTGTTATATTTTTACAAAATTTATATGTTTTAGGGATTAGGATAAGACCCCTAGAGGCACCTTTCCTATGGGCATTCTATTTGGATAACATCTTCAGACATGACCTAAGCTACTATAGATTGGATAGTTCCTCATCCTTAGTGGCCAACCCTTTGGTTGGATAGCACCATCTTGTAGATGTATGGATTATCCCTTTGGGCTAGTGAATCTTAGGTAGGCTAAGAATGCATAAATTTATTCCTTAATCATTTTGGGGTCAAATCCACCATTAAATGAGCTCCTATGAGCTTGGATTGAATGACAAAAGATGAATAATGTTTGTCTCTCGCCAAAGGTCGACAACGGATCATCCGTCACCAATTCAGTGTGATTAGAATAGACAATTGTGATTAAATATGTTAGAAATTTTAATTTAATCTTATTTAATCCATTAAATTAATCTACATCATTAAATCCATGATCTAATGGTTGAGATGAAATCGTTCTACCACTGATGAGTCAGCATGACACGCCAGACATTTTAAATAATGAACTGCATAACGCCACATGGAAAGTGTTGACATGACACCTACTGTGTAAATCAATTAATCAGGTTTAAAATTCTAATTTAAGAGCTAGAATTTTAAAAAAATCATAACTTATTGTCGAAAAATTTTAAAAATACAAGTAAACTTTCTATAGAAAGCTTACACATAGGAAATTCTAAGAAAAATAAAAGTCTTAATTTTTATTAAGTATTCAATAAGTAATTAAGGTTTGAAATATTTTTTAATTAGTGAAATGAAGTCATAATTACTTTACTAAGTGGCTTGAAACTTTGGGTGATTTTCCTATGGGATGACCTTTGTCACCCATAATTATTTCAAGTCAATTGGTTGAGTATTTGCAAAATCCAAATTTTCAAATCCTAAAAGGTGATTTTATGCATATAGTAAATTTATATAATTAGAAAAATTATGAAATTAATCATGGGAGCTTAAATATATTTTAGAATAATAATGGTGACTAGAGAAACAAATTGAGACCTCTGATGCTAGTTATTTCCCAAAATCACCATAGAGAGGCTTTTATTTATTAATTAAATCATTAATTTTCTTAAGATTTAGAAAATTCATAATAATTAGCTTAGTTCTCTAAAAGTTATGATCAACCCCTCTTTGTTCTTAATTAATAAATAAATTTTCAATGAAATCAAAATCCTCAATTTGTTGGGGATATTTTAAGTGTAATTAATGATTTTATGTTTTTCTCATTTCTTCAATTAACCCATAAGTAACAAACCTATTGTATTAGAACTTTTAGGACATATTTATTTCATGTTTATTTATGTTCAGTAATTTTCTCATATTGTTTTGGCTTATATTTAGGGAATAATTGAATTTTTGGGATCTATTGGGCTTAATTGGCCAAAATAAATAATTAGTATTAATTAATTCATAAAAATTACTTAAATCACTTTAGAATCACTTAATGAGTTAAAGTGGGTTAAGAGTTAACATTAAAAATTTGTATCTCCTCATTAGGCTTAAATAACTCAAATTTGAAAATCCTCATTTAATAAATTTGATTTGGCTTAAGTGTGATTATTTCCATATGAATGACTTTAAGAGTTAATGACTTCAAATAAGTTATTTATGATATTTAATTGCTTTGCTTCAATTATTTGTTATAAATTTGAATTTTATATGTTTCACGCATTGATGTTTCAGAATAAATGAAGATTTTGTTTGAATGGATACCTTAGATTAATAGCGTGGCAATTATTACTAGTAAATCTTAAATTATTTTCTTTGATAAATTCAAAATATTTATTAGTGTAAACTTAATTTTATCTAAATAGCTAGAATATAAATTTGATATTATATGTATTATCTACGTACTTGAAAGGTATATAGTCTTGACATCCTAAGAACACGAGACTTTAAGTAGTCCCAAGAGGGTCTTTAATAACCTCACTTCCAATGATCTAATAATGACAATGTTGACCTCATTTTTAGATAAGGTTAACATTACTTATGAAGTTAGTAATTAGGACACTTTATATTAGATTAGGGACCTTCTAATTAAGTGCTTAGGACACTACATCTAATGACTTAGTGCATCTTCCTTGAGTTTGATCTAACTTATTGGACTTAGAGAATTCAACCCAAAATTATAATTTGGATGAAATAAAATAAAATCCAAATAAATTTAAATGAAATTAAATTAAAATAAATGAATGAAATAAAAACCAAATCAAAGTCAAATCTAGTCAACCCATTTGACATAAGTTTGACTTAGGTGGGTCCTGCCAAATTGAAGGTCAACCCATTAAAATTTGACCAAATTAAATCATTCAAAATATTCAAAATGATAAAATAAACATGTTTAATCATGAATCTAAATAAATTTAAATTTACTTAGGCCTTAATTAAGTTAATTAGACCACTTAGTCTGAATAAAGCTAAATGGATACTATTGGGTTCAAGCCTAAATCAAATTGAAATCAATTCAATTTGATTGCTCAAAATCATTTAGAAATGATAATCAAACACAATCCAATCCATCATTGGGTCCAATTTGGTCAAATTGGTCATTTGACTCAAATGAAACCCAAGCTTAATCCATTAAGCCTAATTTGGGTCAAATGTGATTAAGCATGATTGGAGTTCAAACCAAATCCCAATTGAGTCAAATTGGTCATTTGAACCCAATTGGAATCAAAATTTAGGTTTAAATGGGTTGAAATGAAATAAAATCAAAATTAATTCAAATATAAATGAATTAATTAAATCAAAATATAATCAATCATCAATGAAACATAATTGAATCTAAAATAAAAAGAATTAAATCAAAATCAAATACTTTGAATCTAAATGCTTGGATTAGATTCAAATTTATAATCCAATTCAAATGGATATAGGCTCGACCTCAAACTCATATTGAGTTTAATTTGGGAAACCACACATTAACATAAATGTTGTGGTAGTGATGCCAAAAGCCAAAGAAAATGAAACCAAAGGATATGAGTGGAGATGTTTGACCAAATAACGATACTTGGTAAATTCCTCCTCTTTCCATCATAAAAATTCCTTGAATTTTATCCAAGTGATCTTTGACCCTCGAGCACCTCTTAGGATAATGGTTCCAAGGCTAAAAATTGGGGGGATCAACCCTCAAGCAAAATAGAATTTTGCTTCCTCCAAGAGAGAAGCAAGAGAGCAAGAGTGGGAGCCAAGGGAAGAAAGCCCACGACCAAGGCAAGAAATGGGAGGAGATGCCCCCCTCCCTTCCAACCTTTCATCTAAACATGCTCATAAGGCCAAGGGGGATTGAATCTACCCGTTGGCCGACCCTCCCCTTGATGATGGCTAAAATTCGGGCTCTTGGAAAGCCACATATATGGCTCTCGCCATGTATAAAAAGATGGGAGGGAGGGCGTTTTCCCTCCATCTTTTCATCCCAAATCACTCACCATGGGAAGAGAAGAAGTTACCCCAAGCCCTCACCATCGCCACACTGAAAAATGACCAAATCTGGTAGCCACTGAGTAGCGTCTAATAGAAAAATGCTAGGGAGAGTCTCCCACCTCCAACTGAACATTCTAACATGTTTTAGTGGTCGAGGAGACCTCAAACGAATCACCATCATGACCCCTTGCTGCAGGCGAGCCAAAGAATGACCAAAATCAATGAAAAATGGCCACAAGTTGGTATCTAAGGCATTTGGCAGGGAGGCAAGCCACCAAATCACAACCACAGCTTTCTCACATTGAGGCGAAGGTGTTCAAGTCAATCCCATCACCAGTTATCACCAAAATTGAGGTACGCTCCACCATTGACCTCCATAGTGTTTGATTTTGGTCCTTTGTGAAAAAAATTTATCACCATGAGGATCAAACTATATGGGTTGGTTGCAAATAGATCTCTGATCATTTTGCAATTGAAATCACATCAAATTCATCGGAGATCGCCATAAATTCATTAAAATCGACAGACTTTGTCCATCTCTTACAGGGGACATTCTAGAGATGATCTATGTGGTCCAATCCTTTTATTTGGAATAGATGGTTGAGATTTATCCACACAATCAAATTAATCCCCTTAAGATGATCATGGAGCAAATTGGGATCATCCAGTCTTAGATAGGATAATCGAGATTTGTGTTGTGTGACACTGCTTTTGACATAGTCGCCATGTGGGATTTGCGTGGCCCAATGTCGCCACACCATGCGATAGAGGTGCCACATTAGCCTGCCATTTTAAAATGGTAAACCCCCTTTTAATTAATTAAAAAATAATTTAAAATACCTAAAGTTCAAAAATTCATAAAAAATAATATATAAATCCAAAAAAAAAAAAATGCAAACTTGGGCTTTAAGGATTCGTCTTGATGACTTGGTTCTATTAAAATTAAAATCCCCAATTAGTTATAAGTATTTTGGCCTTAATTATGATTTAAATAAAATCAATTAAGTCTTAATTAATCACAAACCATTAATCTAATTGAAATGAAACTTTGGGGAACTAAAATTGAGGTTAAAATACACCTTAGGAAACATTTTCATGAATTATTGCAGTGTAATTCAAGAAATATTAAATTTTAAATCCTAAACTTTAACTTGTATTAAATAAATTAAAATTAAACGAAATAAATCATCAAAATTGATCAAATAACTTCAAATCAACTTAACAAACCCTAAGGAACTTAAATACACTAATGAAAGTCATTGGAATTTGATAAATAAAAAATAGCTTAATTAGGTAATTAATTAAATTAAATAATTAAAATAATTAACTATAATTTAAATAAATCATAATAAATCAACAAAATTTCTAAAAATTATGAATGAACCCTCTATGGAAACTTTTTTCAATGAGGAATCAAAGAAAAATAAAATCCCTAAATGATCTTCATTAAATTTGGCTTAATTTGAGTTTTAATGAAGTAATTAAAACCTTAGTTACACTATAATTATGTATATGATTATAATAAAACTTTGGAAATATGAAATTGGCATGAAACCACCACACTTGCCATAAAATTTTAAACCCCATTGACCTTTGGATTGGGAATTGTTGAATTTTCAAATCTTTAGGTCAATATAAATCGAATAATGAATAAAAATTTCATAAATTAATAAAATCATGAAGTAATTTGAACTAATCTTCATCAACATCAGAAACACTTAGGGTAACTCTTCCAACATCCTAAATCAAAGAAACTTAATCATTTTTATACTTAAGGGTTAATGAAATTAATAATGCATATTAAGTTTAATTAAACCTTAAGCTAATGAACTCATAATCAAATAGCTTAATGAAACTTAATTTATATTTGATTTATTTTATTTATTTAAAATGAGTCTAATTTCTTCTTAATTAAACACCCATGATATATTCTTGATTGATTACATTGATTGAAATTGAAACCATGTTTGGAAACTCCTTGGCTGAAAATTCCTTTTGAATATCACTGATTTATTTTATTATTTTATTTATTTTGCTTGCCTTAAACCTTCACAATCAACCCTAGTTGATTTAATATCTCTCACATTGTATTTAAGATGATTGAATCCCTCTTTGAAAAGGTTTTGACTTGCCCCTTGCTTTTATTCAAATTATTTTGAATTAATTCTCTGTTTGCTGATTTGGAATATTGAAATTAAGTTATATATGTTAAGTGCATTATCTCTTTCTCTCTCTTGATCCTTGGCCAACCACTTCTTGATCAATTCGAGTTGGATTCAAAGTATTGTTAGGCGATTTATTGTTTGAACTCAAATACTTTCCAAAATTAATTTCCCTCTCTTTGCTTCATGGCTTGGCCAAAAATCACTTAAAGGTTATTGTCATGATTTTGTTTGTTTGGCTTGAATGATTTCTTTCCCTCTTCTCTCTCTCTCTCTCTCTCTCTCGGCCAAAATTCAATAATCCTTGTTTGAATTTATCTTGCATGTACTCATTTGTTTAAAATCAAATATTTCTTATTAAGATTTCCCTCCTACTTCTTCCCTCCAATTCTCTTCATGCCTTGGTTGAACCTCACCTTGCTCTAGGTTTATTTAATGGGGTTATCTCCAAACCTTTTCTCTCTTGCTTCTCTCATCTTAAACCAAACTCTTGCAATTTGCTTTCTTGGAGTGCTACTTGAATCATAAGTGTAAAATCCTCTTTTCACTAAGTTTCCCACCTTGGATGAAAGCCTATCTTGAACTTTTCTTGGATTGAAGTGCAAAAGATCTTATCCTCTCTCCTCATATTCAACAACTTTTTAAGTGGATATCATCTTCAACATCCTCCAAGCTTGTTTCTAATGGTGAAAAGAAAATTTCAAGTCTTAGATCTCATTGTATAAACATAAAGGACTTGAATAAGAAAATTACTTTAATTTATTGTCTTGAATATTTAACTTCATTAGCTTGGTTTTAATGAAAAGTTTTAAGTGCTTACTTGTCTAAGTTTGATTTCTCTTTACTTCGACTAAATTAAATTTACTTGCATAAGGCTTTTGTAAACTTTGACTTCTTGAATCTTGTTTTGAAAAGTTCTCATCTTTATTTTGTGCTCGTGCTTTAATATTTACATTCCACTTTTACATATTGCATTTTAATGTTTTCAGGTTCATTCATTCTTATAAAATATAAACCCAAGTTGAACTCTTCTTTCTTATTTGTCTTAATATTGTTAGTGGGCTTGAGTGCAAAATTTTTTTAAAATTTGAGAGTTAGATATTTCAAATTATATCTTCTTCTTATTGTTGTTTTGAACTTATGTTGGGGCTATGCATGCTCGGTGTAGGAAAGTATGTGTTGGGGGTAGTACTTGCCCGATGTAAGAAAGTATGTGCTGAGGTTGACTTGCCTAGTGTAAGAAAATATGGGAGATTGGTTGTAATATCATTTTGGTTAATGAATTCCTAGTCAGAGTGGCTAGGCATGGATGTAGGCTATTTTTTGGGTTTGACCGAATCACTTAAATTTATCCTTGTCTCTTATTTTCACTTTTCTACATTTTATTTTATTGTGCTTAGTTGTTTGGTGCTTTGCTCTTTCATTAAAATTTACTTATCTTTCTTTTGCAACTAAGCTTTTTATAAAACTTAAAATTAAGTGTTAAGTTGAAATATTTTCTTAAAATACCTAATTTTCCCCCATTTTGGGTGCCATAGTTTCTTAATAGGTCAACCTTTACTAAACACATTCAGAGTGGTGGTATCGATATATTATGTAGTCGTCAAATTCCCTACTATAGGAGAACAAATTTCTTATTTGTCTTAATATTGTTTAGTGGGCTTGAGTGCAAAATTATTTTAAAATTCGAGAATTAGATATTTCAAATTATATCTTCTTCTTATTGTTCTTTTGAACTTATGTTGGGGTTATACGTGCTCGGTGTAGGAAAGTACGTGTTGGGGTTGTACTTGCATGATGTAAAAAAGTATGTGTTGGGTTGACTTGCCTAGTGTAGGAAAATATGGGAGATTGGTTGTAATATCATTTTGGTTAATGATTAATAGTCTACTATAGGAGAACAAATTTTTGTGAGAGGAAACCTCAATTAATCTCACGTGTGCTAGTTGAAAGCTATTTGTGGGCCGAGTAAAGAAGATAAAATATTGCAACTAGATATTGTGCGAATGAGTTGAAGTCCTAGAAGAGATAGATGAAATTTTGACCCACAAGGAAATGAGCAAGTATTAGAACTCAGCTCAACTTTGTACCCTGAGCATAAAAAACCCTCATTTGAGATTTCTTAAACAATTTTGTTATATTCTCTGAGTTGATAGTTAGGATTTCGAGCATAGACATCAACATTGCTTATCATCACTTGAGCATTCATGCAGATGCATAACCTATCAAGCAAAAAATGAGAAAAATGATGGCTATACTCACTGAACTTATTAAGAAGAGGTTGCTAAGCTGCTCGAGGGTAATTTTATTAGTGAGATTCAATACCTAGAATGGGTGTCCAATGTGGTAATTGTGCAAAAGTAAAAGTAATTAATGGAGAATGTGTATCAACTTCAGAAATCTAAACTCAATATGTCTAAAGGATGGTTATCCTCTCCTGCGAATAGATGAGCTTGTGGACTATGTAGAAGGATTTTCTATGATGAGTTTTCTAGACATGTTCTTAGGATTCCATCAAATTCAAATACACCTTGTAGACTCTGAAAAAATAACTTTTATTACTGCTGAAGGATTTTACTGTTTCAAAGTTATGCCCTTCGGACTAAGAAACACTAGGGTGACCTACCAAAGACCAGTGGACCTAGTATTTAAGGAGCAGAAGGGAAGAAATATGGAAGTCTATGTGGATGACCTACTGGTCAAAACTAGGTCATCTATGTAACACATCCAAGTCCTTGAAGAGATGTTCTCCACATTAAAAAGGTTTAATATGCACCTTAACACTCTAAAATGGGTCTTTGGTGCAAGAGTACAAAAGTTTCTGGGGTCTCATTATCCTTGAAATAATAAAGATAAATCTAGATAAAATGAAGGTAATACTCGACACGCCCTCACCCAAAAATGTGAAAGAGGTATAATGACTTACTAGGAGGGTTGCATGATTGAACATGTTCATCTTAAAGGCAAGGGAGTGATACTCACCATTTTTCAAGGTTCTTAGAAAGGCAAAAAAAATTCAAGTGGACTTCAAAATATGAAAATTCCTTTAGTAACTTAAAGAATCTACTCACATCAACGCCTTTATTGTAGAACCCAAAGGAAAGAGAAGTTGTATTGTTGTACTTGAGAGTTGGAGAATGCTCGATTAGCTTAGTTCTCATTGGACAGGAAGGTGAAAAATAATGACCCATCTATTATGTTATCAAATCTTTGTGAGGTGTCGAGCTAAACTACCCACCATGGAGAAGCTTGCACTCGCACTAATCACCTTAGCCAGGAAACTATGACCTTACTTCCAGGCGCGCTCCATATAAGTCATCACTAATAACCTGATTAAATTTGTACTTATTAAGCATGATCATTCAAGAAGATTACTTTAATGGTTCATGGTGTTGAGCAAGTTTGACATGTCATACTTGCCTTTTATAGTAATCAAAGCCCAAGCACTCTCAAGTTTTCTTGTTGATTTAAGTAGCTCAGAAGATATTCTCGTTAACTTAGAATGCTTGTGGTGGCTATACATTGATGGTTCTATCGGTGAACCAACTATGGGCTCAGTCTTAGTGTTGAAAAGTAGGAAGCACAATAACCTAATCAGTAAAATTTAACTTTAAAGTGATGAATAATTAAGCAGAATATGAGGCTTTCCTCATTATATTGTGATTCAGTAAGGGGGATGGAGCCGTGCATGTAGCAGGTTATTCAAACTTACAATTTATGATGAGACAAGTAAATGGAGAATAAAAAAAATCAGAGATGAGTCTTTGATAAAATGATTGCTTAAAAGAAAAGTAGATATTGGGCAACTAATAATTTCAGGATTGAGCAAATCCCTAGAGAAGAGAACCATTTTGTTGATTTATTATCTTGAGCTAATGGATTTGAGAAGCACACAATCATTCAACTAGCCCAACCAAGTACTAAAAAAGAAGAATTAATGCTAGTTAATCATAAATACTCACTAAGCTGAGTCGACCCTATCAAGAATTAATTACAGATTATAGAACTTGAAGAAATGACAAAAGACTTAATAAGATTCAAAATCTTAGTAGCCCAATACTTGTTGATAGGAGGAGAGTTATTTTAAAGGTCGGTGAGCTTGCTCAACCTTAGATGTGTGAGAGAATCTAAATAAAGGAAAGTCCTTGAGGAAATACTTTATGCAAGTGCAGTAGCCATTTGAAAGGAAGGACCCTTGCTCATAAAGTCTTGATACAAGAATATTTCTAGCATTCACTCAGAAAGAATATTAAGAAGTTCATGAAGAGATGTATCTAATGCAAAAAGTTCATAGCACTTCAATAGTAGCCATCACAACCTTTGCAAGTCATCACTAGTCCTTGGCCATTTGTAGCATGGGGGATGGATTTTATAGTAGCCTTGTCAATCACCAACGAATAGAAAAAGTTTATTATAGTCATGATTGAATATTTTAGCAAATAGACTGAAGTAAAGACACTCACAAAGATAACTTCTTAGGTAATAAGAAACTTTATTTAGATTGACATTATATGTAGGTATTGGCGATCATCATTGATAACATACCTCAAATCATTGAGAGATGTCTAAAGGAGTTCTGTGAGTCTCAAGTAATCAATTTGAAATTGAAATCATTGCAATACCCACAGAGTAATAGATAAGTGGAGGCTGCTAACAAGAAGATCCTCAATTTACTTAATAAGAAGGTCAAAGGTACCAAAAATAAATTAGTAGACACATTACCTGTAGTAATGTAGGCACTCTGAATGACTCCCACCAATGCAACAAGGCACTCGCCATTCACATTATTACATAGCTATGAAGCCATCTTACCATTTGAATATGAAGTTTAGAGCCAAAGAGTCCTAACAATGGAAATAATGGGAAGTGAAGACAATGAGTGGAGTAAAGTGAAATCAGAGGCCATGGAAGACATACTTTATATGCTTGAAGAATTAAGAATCGAGGAAACCTTGAGATAAAAAGAAATAAAAAAGTGAATTGTTAAGTACTACAATCATTATGTGAAGGAGAGACATTTCAAGAATAGTGACCTAGTGTTTAAGTACGTAAATGTTGCTGCTCGATAAAATGCTTTAGGAAAACTTGCCCATAACTAGGATGGGCCCTTCATAATCAAGGAACAAGTTGGCCCCAATGTGTACTAACTACAATCTTATTTAGGCAAGGATGTACTAAGAACATGAAATTCTAGAGACCTGAAAAAATTGTAGCCTTAAGGGAAAGTTCCTCTAATTTGCAATCGATTTATTAGTTTCGAACAAATTATGTATATCCCTATTTACAATAATAAAAGTTTTATATGTTACTCCTTAAATGAGTTAACTTGTAGATTAACGATAGCTATCAAAGGAGCATATTTGGATTTTAAATTGAAAAGCCTACATTTGGGGAGCTATTTGGTGGCTCAGGAACACTCGGTGTGCCATTTTTAGCCTAAGGAACGGTCTCACTCGGTGAGAAATGATAGCCTGAGTTGGAGATCTGAATACTTAGCTCATAACTCTTGTTGAGAATATTAAAGTTGGATATGTTATCCTTGAGTTGAACTTATGCTGTAGAAATAAAAGTGTAAAATTGACACCTCGTGAGGTTGATGACTAAACTCAAAAATACCAACTCTCCTAATTGACAACCAAAATACTAACATTCCATTTGGTTAAGGACTATAGTGTAAGACCGACACCCCGTGAGGTTGGTGATTAAACTTAAAAGACCAACTCTCCTAGTTGGCAACCAAAAGACCAACACTCTATGCGAAATCCCATAAGGTCGAAATCCCATAAGGTCGATAACTGAACTCAGAGAAGGCTAACTCTTGTCGTTGGCAACCTAAAGACCAACACACCATGTGATTGATGACTATAATGTAAGAGTGATACCCTATGAGGTCAATAACTAAACTCAAGAAGCCTAACTTTCTTAGTTGGCAGCTTAAGGACCAACACTCTGTGCCATTGATGACTATAGTGTAAGATCGACACCATGTGATTTCAGTAAATTAAACCAATTCTCCTAGTTTGTGACAAAGGTTGATAAATCAAGGTTAACTCTTTTAGTTGACAACTAAAAGCATAATGTGATCTCTCATAAAGTCATGCAAACAAGAAAAGGGTGTACCTAACTCACTGTATTAAATGCGGCCACCTAGGGAAGGTTTTCTTAATTAAGAAGTGACTTAAAATATTATGAGTCATGAGCAAAGTTATTTGAATAATCAACAGCCGAGTATCACTCCAACGAGTATAAGTCAAGTTGCTATACTACATGCAACCACTAAGGGAAGTTCTCTTGATTGATAAGTGACTTGAAAATATTCTTGAGCCAAGTTATTCGAGTATCAATAAAATAGTATTATTATAGTGACCATACATAGAATAGATACACTAAAGTGACTATCTATGGAAGATTCTCTCAAAACATTCTAAGTTATGAGCATACATTGTTCAAATAGCAAGCACCCATTTAGTGGATATACTGAAACTCTCCATGTTAGCATGACTACCTAAAGAGGTCGTATAAATTAATCAATCTCTAAAATTATTCTAAGTCATGGATAAGTTACGCAAGCATCAAACAAAATGTATCAGCTCAGTGAACAAACACTTACTTGATAATATTTAGTGAAGAAATAAATTTGGTAGCCATTCAGATAAATATGCTTGACTACAAATTCAATTATATCCAATCACAATTTTTATTTCATATAAAAGTTTTATAGTAAAGAAAGTAAAGTACATATATTCTACTCACTAAAAAAATAATGGAAAAAAAGAAATACATTTGGAGAGAGTGAAGAAAGGAAGGCTATATCAACTCATGTTACCCTCATCGTAGTCATCGTTAGAGTTAAAGAGTGTAAGTACATTAGAGAAGTCCAAAAATTTGGCATCTAAATGGTCAAGTTTCACCAATTTAGTGATAATGAAGTTATTGCCATCTTCAAATGTTTGTAGAAGCTTATGGTGCTCATCAAAATCAAGAAGCTCCATGAGCTCTACTTCTTTCTTTTGAAACTCCTCAATATGATGAGAGAGTTCTACCTCTAACTCTTTTTTTCACCTCCATAAGGCAATAACCTCCAAAGTCACTCTCTTCTTTATTGCTTTTGGTGAGTAGCCTTAGCTTGAAGGCCCTTATACTCGGCTTTAAGAGATATCAGCTTTTTCTTCATACTCGCCTGCATGGACTTGTTGGCATAGGTCTCCTTCCTCTTCTCAAAAAAAATTTGATAGACTCCCCAAATCGACTACATGTTATAGCAGGCAAGCATTGAGAATGTCTCCCAAAAGATGATTAAACTCATTTGAGAAGATGGAGAGGCTGAGTTCATAGGCTTTATGGGTAGGCTCACACAAGTTTGGTGTGTAGTTGCTCTCCGAGCCTTCACCTTAATCTTCCTCCTCTTAGACTCATTGCTTTACTAGTGCCTATGACGAGTCATGATTATGGATCTCTTTCTAGACTTCTTTGGAATGGTTCTCATTCCTGCTTTATTAGTGGCCTCAACATAAGCCGCATTCAACTCCCCTTCCTCTTCTTCCTCTTTGCTGACCACGAGAGAGGTTGGGTCCTTGCTATTGGCCACTCACTCACCTACTTCATGCCCATCTTCATCATGAAATTGGAGCACATCAAGCTAAGCTCAGGGGCTATTGGATTCATGTCTCATATGAGTAAAGAAATAAATAAAAATTAGAAGATAACTCTTAGAAGTAAAGGAGATAGAGAGTATATAAAGGAAACCTCACCAAGAATAATGGTAACCTTGCTGTAGTAATGGTAAAGAGAAATATTCACGGTGCGACTTGTAGTCATGACACCTCCTTCTTCTATGCACTCGGCTTACCAAGCTTTGTCACCTTACTTGTCAGGTAGGAAAGAGGAACAGTCGACATCAGCCATTGTGACACACTCTTGATAAAAGTTGTAAGTGTCACTTTTGTACTTTATTTTGTAAACTATGAATTTTTAGTAAAGTCAATGAAAAATGCACGATCTCATCTTGGTGAACTTCCACCATTAATGCTCACCGAAAGAGGCCTATGCTCTGCGCAATTCCCTATCCTTACAAGCAAAGGATGAAGGTGGCGATGCACACCACTAAGTTGGGAGGATTTAGGTAGGCACCATTTTGAAGAAATTAAGGATGTTTACCCACTCGCAGGGAAGAAGGAGCCTGAGCTCATTCCTGATGTGAGGGAGGGGAATGCATAACTCATGCATCCTGAATGAGTTATGGCACTCACTCTTTTCAACCACTTACACAGTGAAGTTAGGGTTGTTGCCTTAGTAGCCATATAATAGGAAGGTTGTGGCGAAAGAGTCTAACACTGGGACCTTTTTGATGTAGGCTTAATGTAAAGTCGAGGCCACCTTCTTCAACAAAGCCATACTCACTTGTGGCGAGAATAAGACCAGGATCAACTTGTGAAGGGGTTTTACTTGCTTATCTTTGAAGAGTAATAAAGTCTCAACTATTTCTGATTAGAAAGGATTTATCGACATGATAAGAAAGGCGTGATAACATGGACATCATGTTAAGCATTAAGTGAAGGAATGATTACCAAATCCAGTGAATATCTCAAGCGACATGCTATAGAAAAATAATTAATGCGCAATAGTGGTACAAATCAAATAGTATTGTGAGCAAAAAAAATTACTATTTTAATTTTAATTTTATTTTTATAAAATGGATGCAATAAAGTATAATGCAATCACTATAGCCCTTATACATCATTCTTTCAACAACTTAGTTATCAGGTATGAGTGCCAATATTTGGCGAGTCCACCTTCCTCACAAATATAAATCAAATAATAAACTTGTGTTGGACAAGTGAAGGGAAGTACTCTGTGACTTGATTGAGTTCTAAAGTAATGCAATTTTAGCCCTCATGGTTGTGAAGTTGCACTGGTACTCCATCTCCAAGGACTATAGTCACTCTTGAATTGCCTTCAACTATGATCGTTGCTCGCTTATGTCCCACTAAGATGAGTATAGGGCTTTATTCAGGAGGGCGACCTCCCCTAGTACGGTGGTGACCTTGAAGGAGTCAATTAATACTCGTTCTTCTTTCTCTATGTCATCCTCTGACCACTAAGAAGACTCACCCTTCACATACCTCTATCTCTATGAGTAAGAGAAGGAAACTTGATCATCATTTCTCTGATGTTAGTTAAAATGAAGCTGGTCGCTATAATGGGAGCATCGATAGCCATTCTTTGCTGATGTGAACACTTTGCCAAGTCCACACATAGTGCTACTAATTCATTCTACAATAAAATTGAAGTCATTGCAAGTCGGCAAGAAAGGAATTCATTAAAAACTTGAAAATAAATTTCAATAAAGGGATTATATAGACCCAACTCTTGGGAATGGAAGCCATCTATCGAGTAAGTGGAATTCCTCTTTACTCGGGGAATTGTATAGCAAATCACCTTTAGAAAGGTAAAGTAATTCTATGAAGCTACCTAGACTATTAGAGGAAATAATTTGAAGGGTTGGTGAGTTCCCCTTACCCTCCTTCGATGTGGCTTACATGCTAGTTATGCTAAGCTGCAATCAAAGAAGAAAGTGAGATTCACAGATAAAGATACTTGCATTATATGATAATAGGCTGGTCTTACCTTAGTGAGGCATTCCTCTACAATTTCCTTTGCTGTAGTTGGTTCAACCATTTAGCTTACCATTACCTTCCTATGCCGAATGAAGGGTACATCCTCTTCTCTTTCCTCTTCCCCATTGATGCTCACAGGTTTCACCTAATGAAGAGTCATCGAAGTTATTGGTCCTTCAACAAGGTTAGTACTAGATTCTCCTTGCAGGTTCGAAGAAGTGACTGAGCTATAGTCGCTATGGTAGGAAGAGTTGGGATGTTCACCTTAGCCATGGGAATGGTATCAATATCTTTATTTTCATGCCTTTTTTTTGACGACCTACTTAGGGTCGCATGATCAACATCACCGTGAGGCCTCTTAAATCCATGATAGTTATAATTTCTTAAGTTTTATAAACTTGACCCCTAGAAGTTCAAGAATCTAATTAAGTGAGTAGTTGAAGAAATGTTGATTGCACTAAAGAAGGATAGATGATCCATTTATAGCTTTCAAAGCATTGAAAAATTAGATTCAGTCAAAAAATGATGTGATCTATTACTAATTACATAAAGTTTCTCAGATCATTAAATATTTACAACTAATTATTCTATTCATTTTGTTCATTCTTCTATCATTTTTGTGAGGTACCTCTACAAGGAGCAGAAAAATCAGAGAGTTAAATGTATACTCAAAGTAGTGGAAAAAAGTGACTTGATTAATCTGAGTACTAAGATAAGTGTGTTCTCCATAAAGAAAATTAATAATAAAGACTACTAGAATAAGTATACTTGGTAGAAGGTGTGTCCCACAAGAGAAGATCAACCTAACCTAGTGAGTAATGACCTAGAGAACAAGGCATGAATCAACCAGCCGATAATGAGTGAATTCTTAAAGGAATATAGCAGCTACTCTTCTTAACTTGATCTTTACTCGCATACTCACAGAATAAAGGGCTACTGTCCCCCACTGTATAACATATGCATACTCACCATCAGCTTTGGTAGGAAACCACCTATACTTGATTTACCTTATATGTACTTTCTATGTATAGTCACCCCTAGATATTATAAAAGGAGATCTCCTCTCTAATGAGGGGTAGGGGTTTACAATATGTCTATCTAACCCTATTTCTTAGGTATCTCAAAAGGTTCCTCCACCAACTATAGGCAAGTTTGGATTCAATAAGTATGGTTCGTCCACCATCTATAGACAAGTTTGGATTCAACAAGTATGATTAGTTTAAATATCAAAAGCAATTATACACAAATATAGAAAAGTAAAAGGAGATAATAGGCAATCAAGTTTTATGTGGCTTGACCAAACCAAAAATTGGTCTACATCCACACCTAGATGCCCCGATTAGGATTCCACTATCCTGAAAGTAAATGCAATACAATACTCTTATACAACAGGGTGAGTGCAACCACAATAATAATGTGTATGCTCCTATAATAAGGTGAGTATAAGTCCAACAACAATAATGTAATCTCTTACAATAGAGCGAGTACAACTCCAACAACAAACTCCAAATAAAAAAAGTATAAACATTTTATGATTTAAACAAGAATCAATCCAAACTTATAGCAAATGTTTTGGTGATCTTCTCACACAAATCAATAACTTTATAATTAACAAAGATTTTCAAGAGCTTTAACAAATTAGTAGCTCAACAAATTTTATATAGAAAAGGCAATCAAGCTTTTCAAAATGTTTTTTACAATATGTATGTCTTTATGCAAATAATTGATAAATGAAAAAAATATTTTTGAATATATAAAAATTTTATGTGCTTGAAATTAAATTATAATAATTGCAAAACTATTATAAATTTAATTGTGATCAATTTTAATGATAAAATGCAAGTATTATGATTCTTTTCACTAAAACAATATTCCTTCAAATGCAGTTAAATTATTTAAGAGAAATGATTTTAATTCCAACAAGAATACAAAATTATTTTAGCAAAAAGAAAGGTTAGAATGCAAAGACTAATATATTTGACTTTAAATACAATAAATGTTAAATAAATTTTAACACACCAAGTTATTGCATATAAATATTAATAATTTTAGCAAAGTAAAGATTTTTCTATCAAGCTACCAAACACAATCTTGCAAATATTTGATGTAGATATGTTAAAAAGTGTAATGAATTTTTAACTTAAGTGATATTAATAATCAAGTCATATAATACTTGAAAAAAAAACAAAGTTTGAACAAATGTTTATGTCAATGTTTTCCATTTAAATTACTTCAAATAACTTTTGAGACAAGATGAGATGATCGCAACATAAATCACATAAGTAAAGTCATTTATTTTATGCTATTTTACTGTGTTGTGTAGAAGAAAATTAATTTTAATAAGTGAGGAACAATGAAAAAAATAACAAACAAAAATATCTTAATTTAACCCGAAACTATTAAAGTATCACCAATACTAAATCACAAAAAGCTTTAAGGATTTAAAGAGACTTGAAAGAGAACAATTGATCCAGTATAAATCAAGTGATTAAGAATTTTAAATCAATATGAGAGTAATTGAGCATAGATTACAATGTGATATGAATGTTTGTCAAAATTAGTTTGGATTTACATTGAGTAGATCTACCATTGATGCTATACTTTTGTTAAATGGTTTGATGGAGAAGTATAGAGAAAGTAAGAAGGGCATACATATTATATTTGCTGATAAAGAGAAAGCATATGACAGAGTTTAATGAGAAGTGCTTTAGAGAGTTCTAGAAAAGAAAGGAGTTAATATTGCTTATATTTAGGACATTAAGGATATGTATACTAGTGTCGTCACTTGTGTTCTAAGACAATGAGGATGGATCAAGTATTTTTCTATTTTGGTTGAATTACATCAAAGATTAGCTTTCAGCCCATATGATTTTGTTGTAGTTATAGATGTTCTTTATACATGTCCTTATTAGACATCTACAATAGGATGTGCCTTGGTGTATGCTTTTTGTTGATGATATTCTTCTTGTGATAAGACTAGAGATGTAGTTCAAAAAAACTTCATTTATGGAGGTGAACCTTATAGTCAATAGGCTTTCATTTGTGTCGATCTAAAATCAAATACATCGTGTAATTTTAATTAAATATATGGTGATCAGTTATTAAAATGAGTGAATATTTTGGATATTTTTAGTGATGGAAATATAGATGGAGATGTTACTCATAGAATTCAAGTTGGATGGTTGAAGTTGAGGAATGCATCAAGTCTATTTTGTGATAGGAAAGTACCACTTGACTCAATAAAATTTTTTTTAAGATGGTGGTGAGAATTGTAACTTATGGCATAGAATGTTGGCCAATAGAAGATAAACATAAAATTAAGTGTTGTAGAGATGAGGATGTTCAAGTGGTTGAGTGGCTTTTCACTTAGATATAAAATGAGAAGCAAATATATATGAGATATGGTTGGAGTAGCTCTAAGATTTGGTCACAAAAAATGTTGACTGTTTGATTAAGAGAGTATACATATTAGATCTTGAAATATTGAAGGAATTGGATCTTACTCAGGGATTTAAGAAACATTTTGACAAAAATACATAAACCCTTTTAAAAGAAACCCTTATCTAACAAGCAATATCTTCATGAAGAGAATTTGAAGGAGCAATGAATATTTTGCATGAAAGAGCACTCAAAACACAATAGTTAAAATGTTCTTCATCCTTTAAGGTTTGGCTCTATTTTTGGAGAAAAAAAAACAATCTGTAGCCATTCAAGGAATGTTAGGGTATGGATTAGAAAAGTTTTTAAGATACATCAGGTTAGGATCAATTATTTGAGAGAGGAATATAATTAGTTTCCCATGTAAATAAATTAATTTTACTTGTGGAGGTTGAAACCATAGATTTGATCAATTTTGGAAAGCCATTAATTCATAATGTTCCAAACAACAAAGAAAAAAAATGAAAATGGCTTTGAATTCAAATTTACGAGAGTTAAGAGAAAATTTGATAAATAAAACTTGAAATGAACATAGGTAGTTTTGGCCAAGTACGTGGATTAATGGAATTGGATTTTATTTTGAAAGTAATGTTTAAAGTACACACATATAAATAAATTAATCAATAATGTATATCTCACCAAATAATTTTTGGTAAAATAAAATAAAATATGAGGATAATAAAAATATGCAACCAAAATTTTCCATAAATATTTTTAATTATAATTTCATTTGGAGAGATAATTTTTGGGTTAATTAAACAATTATATAATTTGGAATTTCAATAATGAATGTAACCACTAAATTTTAATAAATTAAATAATTTTTGCATTAAAAATGAGATAAATGAATAAAATTTTTGCACAAGATTGATTAAGCACAAACTAATTATTCAATTTAATTTTCATGAACAAATATATATGTTCTTTGATTTATAAAAAATTGAAAAATGAAAGTTTTAATTTTTGATGATATGGAACCATGATGAATCTAATGCATTGAAAGATATTGAAATTTTATTAATTAATTTTGTTGTGAGCTTGTTTGTAAATTTTTTAAAATATACAATTTAAGGACCACTAAAGCTCATCAAACCTCTTGAGTATTGCTCTTGTTTGCCTTGATTGACATTAATAATTTTAAGCATATATTTATTATTAATAAAATCCAAAATTTATAATGTTAACCATGATGACTTCTCTGGATAAATGAACTTCCAAAGAGTAATTAACAAATATTAATCTACACTATGTATGATTTTCTATTAATCAAATTATGAGATATACAAGGTGTATATTAAAAAAAGAAAAAATATATTTTAGTCATTGAATATACTATTTTTATCTCTCAAGATAGTATATTATTCTTAATGTTATATTTGATAACTAGAATAAAGTTAAATAGTTAAAGTTTTAGAGTTTAAATAATTTTTTCACAAAATTTTTTAGCGACACCACTAGAGATAATTCCTCCATCAAAGATAATGATAAATGAATTTATATAATAATAGTATAGTTGTGCCCTTTATAGGCAAAGACTACATTTCTGTTTTCTGAAACTCTTACATAAATTTAATACGTAATGTTTTAAGGTCTTTAATATTTTCAAAATTTAAAAGTATTTTCCATGAGTTGTAAAATCCATTATTTAAAAGAAATGTTTTAGAATTCCAGAAATTCTTATGTTCAAAATGGAACCACAAATCCTTTTAAATTTTTAAAAGTTTAAATTCTATTGAATTATTCTACCAAGCCTAATTTTGGTGATTTCAAATTTACTATTTTAAAATCTTTTAAAATTAAAATTCAAACCTCTAAAATCTTGAATTTAAAACTTTGTTATGCTAAAAGCTAACCTGTCAAATTCTCTTATCTTACCATATGTAAAGGTTATACATTATTAATTATGTATGATGATATAGAGTCTATAAACTCATATTTTATAAATTAAAACTTTCAAAAACAAGAAACTAATGTCTGACACCTAAAAAATGGTTGGTCAGTTGATGTTCTCATTTAACATCAAGGTTAATTTGGCTATTAACTCTTGAAAAATGGTTGATAGGTATGTGATTCTGCTTGATTTGGAGGTCTTAACATGATTTTTGAAAGTGTAACTTATTGATCTCATTTTTGGACGAGGTTGACATCATTCTTAATTTTAATAATTAAGATCCTTAATCTTAGATTAGGAGCATTCTAATTAGGCACTTAGGACACTACACTTAGTGACCAAGTGTGTAAAATAAATCATAAAATTAAATCAATCATAAATCTAAAATCAAAACCAAACACCCTAAGGTGAAGGATTATGCCATAGTAATGAACCCCTCTAAGACTTGACCAGACCCATTTGGATTAGGTGAACCCAATCATACCTAAAAATTTAGTAGGAATCTAAAACATACATATTTAAATTGAAATCTAAATTCAGTTGAGCTTAGATTAATGTAGTTGATCCAATTAACCCAGTTAAGCTCATGATCACCTAAGTATAAATTTTTTAAAAAAATCAAAATAAATTAAAATAAAATCAAATAAAAAATATAGAATCAATGCATGAACATAAGTAAATCTAAAAATAAATCTAAATGAGGTTCAAGATGGTCAATTATGTCATTTGACCTAGAATCGACCTTTGTGGGCCCCACCAAATCAAAAATCAACTCACCAAAATTTAACCAAATTGAGTCATTCCAAGGTCTTGAAATTATCAAATGAACATGTTTAGATATAAGTCTAAACAAATTTGAATACAATAAGGTCTCAAATGAGTCAAATAGAGCATTTGACCCAAATGAACCCAAATGAACCTTATTGAACCTAAACTCACATTAAATTAAAATTAATTCAAATAAACCATCCAAAATTATTTGGAAATCATAAATGAACATAATTAAAGAATTATTTGGGCTTAATTTGATCATTTAATTCAAGTGAACTCAATTTGACACATTAAACTGAAATTTGGTCAAAATAAATCTAAATCAAAATTAACATCATGTCAAATGAAATTAATTACTTTAAATAATCTTAAACACTTAATCAAATATGAGTGAAACCCAAATACACCTTAATTGTGTTAAATTCATCATTTGGATTAAAATTTAATTTAAATCAAATGAATTTGATTGATCATAATAAATGGTCAACCAAACACAACTGAACTTGAATATAAATCCTAAAATAACCAAAGAGGTTAAGAGAGTCAATTTGATCCATTTAAGTGAGATGGGTCAATTCTTGGCTAAACCTCATCAAACTCCATCTAACATGGATTAATTGGCCTCTAAAGCTTGTAATGGGCACTTAGGTATAATTACAATGTAGATCAAAATCCATTGATTAAATGGCTTAACCAAAATCAATTCAATAGGAGAAGATGGTGTAATGGACCAATCCTAAATATTTAAACCCAAATCCAAGGCAATTGAACTTAGATTCCTCTTAGACCCACCTTCAAATGAACCTAAGGCAGTTGCTAACCAAGGCTAGGAGTGTAAGGAGTTACCAATCTATCCAAGGAGAGAGAAGAAGATGCCATGGAGGAGAAGAAGCCCAAATCAAGCCACCCTCCTCTCAATCCTTCCAAACTTCACCCATGCATGCATCCATACCTTCCTTAAGTGATTTGAATGCATGCTTTGACCTTCTCACCACCTTTTGCATCATCATTGAATTGCAAATTCCCATGTCCTGTGACCTCCTTTCCAAGCCAAATAAGATAGCTTTTGGCCTATTGTAAGGAGCCATGGAGAAGTCAAATTGGATGCTTTTGCTCATCCCATCACATTCTTTGAGTGAAATTGAGCACGAGCGAACCTTCCCCCTCCTACCAACCAATAGTGGATGTTCACCTCTACACCAATTTAAAGGGAGGCAAGACACAATTCCTTCTCGGAAAGCATCTCTTGACCTCCTTGATTGTTTTGGAAACCAAAAGCACCATTAAGACCCAATGCCTGTGAAGTATGGCTGAAATTGTCTCTCTTTTAAATTCATGTTGGCCATTTGTGAAGCAAAATTAGTTTTAGGAATGATCAAACCATATATATCCACTTGAAATTACTCCTTGATCATTTTGTAATTGAATTCCCATGATTTTTCCATGTAGATTGCCGACGCTTAGCCCAAAAAATCAGACGACACTTGGTCACCACCGCAGATGAAGGAGATGGAATCATTGCCATCCATTCCTTCTATTTGGAGTGGACGGTTGTGATTTAACTGAACTGTTTGATTGAATCCCTTTAGGAAATTGAGGGTTGGTTTTGGGCCATATCAAATGATCTTGATATAACCCCATCCCCACCACCATTTTAACACGAGATCCAAATGGATCTTGCATGGCCCAATTGCACGACACCATGTGTAAAGTAGTGCCACGTGACGTTGACTGGGTTTAAGTGGAAAAATTTGATTTCTTGGGTTTAAAAATTGTATAAAATTACTAGAGACTTTAAAAATTCATAGAATAAAATATCTAACTAAAAAATGAAAATAAGGGCTCTATGGATTCTTCTCAGTGAGAGAGATCCCATTAAACCTAATATCTTTAATTTTTTGGATAATTTTAGGTTAATTGGGTTTACGTGAAATCAATTAAACTTTAATTAAGCCAAATTATCAATCCCATTAATGTAAGACTTTGTGTAAATGAAACTGAAGTTCAAACACACTTTAGATTAAATTCTATGATTTATTGGTTATTAAATTATAATATGCAAAATTTTTAATTTCTAATCCTTAATTTAATGAAATAAATTAATAATAAACTAAAAAATTAAGAAAAATTATAGAATCATTTTAAAACATCATAACATACATTAGTTTTCATAAGAAAAATATTAAACCTGATTGAAACCTATTAATCTTCAAAAAGACTTAACTAATTATGAAAATTAATAGAATTAACTCAAGACATTTGTAACAACATCTGAGGACCTTAGGAAAATTTTCTAACCCTCTAAAGTTATAAAATATAATTAATAATACATGCAAGGTTTATTAAATAATTAAGAAAGTGAAATTAATCAAACCCTAGATTATTAAATTGATAAATTTGTACAAAATTAAATTATCAATTAAAAATAAAAATTGATCAATCTCTAAATTCCATATTCAAATAAAAATCCATTAAAATTGAAATTATCTTAAATTCATTTAACATTAACTGAAAGATATTAATTATAAATAAACATGAGTAATTAATTAAATCATATAATTCAAATAACCTAAAAGCTTAAGATGGCCTAGAATAGGTTTGGGACCTAAAAAGTTCATTTCTTTTGGTCTCTTAAGTTATAATAAGTAATTAACTATTAATAAATAAAACTTCATCATAAGAAATTTCATTAAATAAAAAACCTTTAAACATAAGATTTCACTTAAACTAATTTAAACAATGAATTAAATAACTAAGTCAATAAATATCCTAAGTCATGAAATCTTAATAAAATAAGAAATTTGAATAATAAAATAAAATAATGAAATCAACACCTTTAAAGCAAGCTTAAATTTAAAATTAATTTAAAACAACCAAGTTAAAATAACTTAGATCATTTAAGTTAATAAGCTCTAACAATAGTTAAATGAAATAAGTGAACATGACTAATTAAATCAAAATCTAATGAATTAAACTAGAATATGTGAAATTAAATGATCATTTCTATCTTAAACCTTATTCAAATCAAACAAATATAAAATCAATATAAACCTAAATTATGAAATTACATTAAATAATGTTCATCTTAAATAATCAACAGAAAATCAAAACAAATTAAATTACTTGAAACCAAATTAAAATTAATAATTATTAAATAAAAATCAATTAACCAAATGATTTAAAAGACCATTTTAAATTCTAATTAAAAGTTACAAACTAATCATATCAAATGAAATTTAAATGAAAAAAAATGAATAGAATTTTTAAACTCCAACAACATTTTAAAATTAATTGAATAACATAAAGTTCAATCTTAAAGATGGAATTAAACATTAATGAAATTAAATACAATTCAAATAAATCATTCTGATAAATTTAAAAGGGTTAATTAAGATATTTAGGTTCTTAGTTTGACCCATATAATGGTTTTTTTATCTTTAGATGAAAATTCCATTCTACTAGAATTTGTATGTTGAATATAATGAGTTCTTCCTAATGAAGAATTTATTTTATTTTTGATTCTTTAAAACTTAAATTTTATCGTAACACAAAATAAATCCCAATTTGAAATAAAATAATAAAATAATTAGCTATTTTGAATTGAAATCATCCAAGGGTAAAGTTGAACAAACCTTAAACTCAAATTAAAACTTAAAAGGCCTAGTGTAGTTATACCACACCAACCCATCCGTAAACTCAAATTTTTTTAGATCACCGACCCTAGACTTAAGTTAGGACTATGATCTATGATGCTCTATGATGTGAAATGATATTTTCTTATTTTGTGGTGTAATGTTTTAGATTGGATGGCTGGAAATTTTTTGCACACTAGTCTGGATATTAGGACATTCATTTTAGGCTAAAACTCTTTTTTGTAGGGGGTTTTGCTTAATGGAATTGATGAAATAAATATATAATAAATTTTATTTTTTTGTAAGCGCCACTTAAATCCCTAAACATAACACAATAGAATAGATGGGTTTGATAAACCTTAGTGCTAAGCTCATATGTTTGAAATATAAACTGCTGCTGTGCTGTATGTATTTCTTGGCCTCTATCTTGTAGGGCTTAGGATTTTATTTTTAAATTTTAGAATGTAATTTGAGCCTAGAATTAGATTAGGATCTATAGGGTCTAGGAATAGCATGAGTTGACTTTATTAGTTGCTGGTCGAATGACCAATTGGGCCATTTGATCCAATCTGACTTATTTAAATCAAATTGAGTTAACTGAGACTTAAGTTAAATCAAATTAATTAATCATAAGTATGTTAAATAATTAATTTAAATTTAATCTTAAATCAATTAGGTAAATAAGAATAATTTGACTCAACCCAACTCAATTTATGTTAAGTTGAGTGAACTCAAGTCTTAACCTAAAATGAGTTTACTCACCTCCCCATACATCAAATTAAGCAAAATTTTAGCTTTAATAAAGAAAATGACATGCCAAACACAAGGAAAGGAAGAAAGAGAGAGGTGAGCATGAGAAAAAATTATGTATTTCTTTCTTCACATGAGGGCATGGAAAAAAAGAAAGGTTTTTTCTACGCACCTCATTTCATTTATTCTTAACATACAAAAAAGAAAAGACACACACACATCTTCTACCAACTAGAAGAAACCCCCTCTCCCCACCTCTTGTTCTCTCTAAGTCCAAAAGCCACAAATTTTTAGGAATGGGAAGTGGTGCATGGCAACCGGAGCATTCCATAAGGAGGCAAAAGAAGAGATCCAATATTTTCTAGCATCCATCGAATGTGAGCTTCAGTGTTATAACTTTTTTAAACTTTAGATCAACTATAGGTGTTTGTATTTGGTGGAAAATTTGCATGAATTTAGGATTTTTTTCTTAGATCCTATTGCACTTTCTTTCTTTCAATTCCCCAATGCAAATAAAGCGACTTCTAGAAGATCACGAGATTCGGTGATGTTTGGGGTAGATATCATCCATTTAATTTTTTTGGTCTACTTACCATGAGGGAGACAACTTCCGTGCTGTCCATCTTACTTTGAAGAATGAACGACAACAATTATATCTGAAATTTGATTTATTCTATTAGATCGACCCAAAAATTCAAAAAATCATTAAAAACAAAATACTAAACCATTAAATGCACATAAGGGCTCTATGGGTTTTTCTTTTCAAGTGGAATCCAATGAACCCAAAATCCCTAAATTTGGCTATATATTTTAGGAATAATTTACATTTTAGTGGAAATTATATTTATTTAATTACTCTTAAAATATTAAACTAATTAAGTTGAAAATTTTAGAAAACAAACTTGTTATTATTGCCTACATATCATAAAAATTTTAAGTTAAATAACCTTATGTTTTAAGAATTATTAATTTTTGAATTTAATTGGCTAATTTTGAATAAGTAATTAATTAAAAATTATGAAAATTCATCAAAATAATTCAAATCACTTTAATAAACATTAGTAATTCTAAATCACACTAAATCACAAAAATAATTAAATTGAAGTTTAATTAAGCATTAATAGATTACTTTAATTATAAAAAACTTTAAAAAATTATAACTAATTATGAGAAATTTTAAAAATGCAATTAAACCCTCTATGGAAATTTTAGATTGAGGAGAATCTAAGAAAATAAAAGCCCCAAATTTTATCACATATAGAGGGAGCAATTAAGGTTTAAAGTTTCACTTAATTAATATAATTAAACTTTAATCACTTACTAGATTAGCATGAAATTTTGTGTGATAGTCTTATGGGATGACTTTTTCCTCCCATAATTATTTCATGTTAATTAGCTAAGTATTTTATAGATCCAAAATTTCAAACCTAAATTAGTCAATTTTATGCATTTAATAAATAATTAAAATTAAGAAAATTATGAAATTAACTATGAAATCTTAATTATACATTAAAAAAATAAGGGTGGTAAAAAATTAATTTTGACCTTTGGTCTTCATTAATTCGCAAAATCACTCTAAAGGGTTTTCATTTAATAAATTAAATTATTAATTACCTTTGAACTTAGAAAATTTATAATAATTAGTGGAGACCTCCAATAATTTTGACCAAGCCCTCTTTGTGCT
This sequence comes from Cymbidium sinense, assembly GCA_021442155.1. Lineage (NCBI taxonomy): Eukaryota > Viridiplantae > Streptophyta > Magnoliopsida > Asparagales > Orchidaceae > Cymbidium > Cymbidium sinense. The sequence goes on from CM038229.1 coordinate 34,184,822, forward strand.
CAGCTAACAAAGAGGTTTTCAGTGAAATCAAAATCCACAATTAGTTTGGTGTATTTTGTGTGTAATTAATGATCATGAGTTTTCTCCATTTCTTTAATTAATTTTTTATTATAAGCCCAATTGCATTAGAGTTTTTAAAACATATTTATTTCATGTTTATGCATTTCTTATAAAAGTTTCATAATTTTTTGGGCTTATACTTAAGGCTTAATTGAATTTATGGGCTCTTTTGGGCTTAATTGATCAAATAATTAATTAACCTTAATTAATTCATAAAAATAATCTAAGCCACCATTGAATCACATAATAAATAGAGATGGGTCAAGGGAAAACTTTAATAATTTTCTCTCCTCATTAAGATTATATGATTTAAATTTTAAAAAATCAATCTTTAATGAATTTGATTAGGCTTAATGATGTTTACTTTCATGTGAGTAACCTTAAGAATTAATAACTCCAAATATGTTATGTGGTGATATTTAATTATTTTACTTCATTCGTTATTAAATTTATCTTTCATATATTTCATACACTCATATTTTTTTTAAAAGGAGATTTCATTTAAATTAATTCTTAACCCCATTGGGAAGGCCTCTATGTCATAGAGAAGGCCTACCAAGGAGGATCTTATCAGCTCATTGATTACAAAGGGTAACACCCGATGCTTCCAATTAATGGGATCTATTTGAAGAAATGTTACCCAAAAAATATATTTGAAAATAATTATCAATAAAAGAACAAAAATCTGATTCCATTTCATCAAAATCTTCTTTTATTTTGAAGCGTTGTTTGCTTGTATAAGAAATTTTGAATTAAATAGTGTGTCTATTATAACTAATAAATTTTAAATTATTTTCTTAATTAAAAATGTATCTACTAATCTAAATACAAATTAATATGGCTAATTTAAATTTAAATTTAAAATTATATATGTATGAACTATAATTTGAAGGGTATATAGTCTTGAAACCCAAGATCGTAGGACTACTGGTCCAAAGGAAGTCTTGATACTTCTTATCTCTGGTATATCATCAATACGTACCTTAAGATTTGTAGTGAATTACATATTAAAGGTTAAATTATTTTTTCATATATATATATATATATATATATATATATATATATATATGTATATAGACTTATATATATTCTAAGGGATGCCTTTGATTACCTCACTTCCCTGGTTCAATAATGGCACATACTTGTATAAATTTAATATACTAATGTGTATGTATGTGTATAAGGTATAATAAAATCATTTTTTCTCTACAAAATTCATGCATCATATCTCATATATTAATTATTAATGAAAATACAATAATTCATTCATGCATTAAGCGTGAAATAATATAATAATATATCACATGTATTCATTAAATCTAGTTATTAAATTAAGTATGTTATCCAATTAAATGAATATTATAGGATGATGAAGCAAGGTCAAGAAAAAAAATCATTAATTAGCCATGATATAGTTTATTAATTTTAAGATGTCTTTCATGTTTAGATAAAATCATTTAAGCTAAATCCAAACACATAGCTTAATATAAAAAATTATAACACTTAATTAAGATGATTAAAAGTCATAAAATTCATCTTTAGATTGAACATATGGTTAGGGAGTAAGGTGGATCTCACTCCTCTTTTCTCTCTTTAAAATTCTAAGTTTAAATGAAATAAAATAATAATAATAAATCAAAATAATAATAATAAATAAGAGTTAAGTTTAAAATTCATCTTAAACCATTAATCATTTAAAACATGATCATCATTTAATGAAAATTTTGAACATTTGTCATTAGCTAAATTTAAACATTAGAGCCTAACTTTTTCATACCATACTAAGCCATTACACATACATTAGAATGCTAAGTCATCGATCATAGTTTTAGGTTAGGCCTATGTTTTGTTGTCGTGGATTGATATTTTATTTTATGATGTAATAATTTAGACTAGATGTTAGGATTATTTGTGCATTTGTATGGATGGTAGGGTGTTATTTATTAGAATAATGCTGCCTTATGCAAGGGATTGTGCTTAAAGGACTACTGTAATGATAAAAAATATAAATATCTTTGATTATATTTACTGCTTAAATCCTTAAGCATAATCCACTAGGATAGGTGGGCTTGCTGACCCAAGGCAGAGCGCTAAGCCCAAATTTGTAAAATATAACTATTTGGTGTAAATGTATATTAAGCTGACCTCTATTTTATAGGCATAGTTAAATTTTATTTTTCATAAATATATATATTTTTGTAATAAGACTAGGATTAGAGCTATGGGGTTTAGGATGAGCAGTGGCTAGAATTCTCAAACTTGAAAGGCCTTGTGAAGCCAATCCATGAAGTAAAGATGAAGACTAAGATCGATGACCCCCATAGCTCTATTTTCATTATAAATTGTAATTCAGGCTATATAATGGTAGAGCTTGGCTATCCGATTTCTTTTTCTTTTTTGAGGTGTATGGAGGTACTCGATCATACCAGTTTTTATTCTTTTATGTGATTAATGTTTGATTATTATGTTTACATTGATTGCATAATATAAATGATATGCTTTCATTGGTTTCTTAAAATGTAAATGTTTGATATGTGGCCTGGATGCAGTAAGCTCTTTAGGAAAAAAAATAAAATTTTATCCTAACTTAACAACTTTAACTAAAATTTAAGTAATTCATAACCTCACCATAAAGTCTAAGATTTTTATTTAATAAATAAAAAATTTAATAATCCTTTAGCAGTATGATTATTTAGCATAACAACATGCATGCATATTATTTCACTTTTACAAATATGTGGTTTCCACTCTTGCATGATAAAGGACATGCTTGACCTAAGAGAGCCATCCCTTGTAGTGGAGAATACTCATTATCTCTGATTTATCCCATAATATATTTTACCATGCATTTAGGCAAAAACACTCCCAAACCTTAGTCCAAAATTGATGAGTAAAAAAAAGAAATAGAAATTATAAATTCTATTGCATTAGTTTAAGTTATTATTTTCAAATCAATCATGATTTAGTCTCTTAGGGAGTGAGTTTAGGACCATAGATTCTTTCTTAATTAATAATAGCCTAGATATCTTGCATTTACATAAAACCAGCCCACATGGTTTTAAATCGTAGGAGCTGTTAGCTGGCAGCCACTCTAGGCGGTTGTAAGTCTAGAAGAGTCAGGATTGGTTTATTCTCTTAGGTAGATATGAACTTACTTATCTAAGTTTCTTGCAGTAGATTTAGGTCGAGCTCTTAGCTTATGCTAGAGTATTTTAGATGTAGGTTTAGTGGCTACTTGTTTCTCTTTTGCTATGAGCATAAGTCCTCACTTCTTAGGCATTTCCATAATTTTGTATTGTTAGAATTTAAGTCCTAACTTTCAAAATTTTTTTTAACTCAAATAAATATAATTTCTCTCCATAAAAAATATAAAGCCTTACTATAGGATAGATTGAATCATTCACTAAGTTTTTTAGTATCATGGATGCTTTCTACTCACTCTCCTTTGGAATCCGTTAAGAACTCTTCTCATTTGAACTCTTTACACTTGATTTCCAAAATTACTAAATCTTTGATACCAAGCTTTAAAATCCATAGAAATGTTAGTCAATCACTTTAATCAAAAGTATTCTTAGAAAATTCACATCCCTTAAGATGTGATTAACTATTGGGGTTTTCTTTTATAGGGATATTAAGAACCCGACTTAAAATAAACCCAGCTTTACTTTATTCATGTAAAGTAGGGGTAAGATCTCTGGTATATGTAGTCCCATCATCTTAATAAAAGTCCTTATAAGATGATTAAATCCATTAGATGATGATATCTCTACCTTTCAAGGTGGTATATATCATTTTATAAATACCCCTTAGGATCTGCATGGTGCCCCTCATAATCATATTTTTAAACACCACAACCGATGAGGTATGGCCAAAATTAGTTTTTTTTTAAAAAATTCACATTTGTCATTTGTGAAGTGAGCTTAGTATTAGGAATGATCGAGCCATGTAGATCCCTTTGAAATCACTCGATCATTTTGTAATTGAAATCCCATGATTTCACTATGTAGATCACCGATGATTAGCCCAAAAAATTTGATGATGCTTGGTCACCATCACTGATGAAGGAGATGGAATTGTAGCCTTCTGTTGCTTCTATTTAAAATAGATAGTTTTGATTTAGTCAAACCGTTTGATTGAATCCCTTAAGGAAACCGTGAGTTGATTCACATCCATTTGATCTTTGATTAGATGATCTCGATATAATTGCATCCCCATCATAATTTTAACGAGGGATCTACGTGGATTCTGCATGGTGCAACCATGCCATGCCACACGTAAAGTGGCGCTGCATGGGTTTATGTAAGAAAATTCAATTTTTTAATTTTAAAAATTGCAAAAAATTATTAGAAAGTTTAAAAATTCATAGAAAATAAAATATCTAACCTAAAAATGAAAATAAAAGCTCTATGAATTCATCTCAGTGAGAAGAACATTCTTAAACCTGAAATCCCTAATTTTTGTTGGGTAATTTTAGGTTAATTTAGGTTTAATTAAATTTATTTAAATTTTAATTAAGCCCATATTATCAATCCAATGAACCTAAGACTATGGAGAAGTGAAATTGAAGTTAAAACACACTTAAGATAAAATTCCTAGGATTTATTGGTGATTAAATTATAATTTGTAAAATTTTTGATCTCCAAATTATAATTTAATGAAAAAATTAATAACAAATTATTAAGAAAAATCGTATAATTAATGGATTCATCTTTCAGAGAGGAATTAAGGAAATTTAAACCTTTAAATAATTCCCAATAATTTAGGCTTAACGAAAGTTTTATTAAAATCATTAAAATCTTAATTAGTCCTAAAATACATATCTAATTAGGATGAAACTTTAGGGAAATGAAATTGATAATAAACTCCACTTACCATAAAGCTTTCAAAGTCAAATGACTTATGAATTAGAAGTTATTAAATTTTCAAGCTTTAGCTTAATTTATATCAAATAATAAATAAAAAAATATAAAAATTGTGAAAATTAATAGAATTAACTCAAGACATTTGTGACAACATTAGAGGACCTTAGAAAAATTTTCTAACCCTATAAAGTTAAATAATATAATTAATCATACATTTAGGGTTTATGGAATAATGAAGAAAAGAAAATTAATCAAACCCTAGATTATTAAATAGATAAATTTGTAATAAATTAAACAAACAATTAAAAATCAAAATTGATTAATCTTTAAATTCCATGTTTAGATAAAAATTGATTAAAATTAAAATTATCTTAAATTCATTTAACATTAACTGAAAGATATTAATTATAAATAAATATGAATAATTAATTAAGTCATCTAATTCAAATAATCTAAAATCTTAAGATGGCCAAGATTAGGTTTGACACGTAAGTAGTTCATTTCTTTAGGTCTCTCAAGTAATAAAAAATAATTAAATCATAATGAACAAAACTTCATAACAAAAAATTTACTTAAATAATATCACTTAAACTAAAATTTATTTAAATAATAAATTAAATAACTAAGTCATTAAATATCCTAAGTCATGAAATCTAAATAGAATAAACTATTTAAGTAATGAGATTGAATAATGAAATCAACAACTTTAAAGAAAGCTTAAATTAAAAATTAATTTAAATCAACCAAGTTAAAATAACTTAGATCATTCAAGTTAATAAACACTAATATTAGTTAAATGAAATAAGTGAACAAAACTAATTAAATCAAATCAAATGAATTAAACTATAATATGTGAAATTAAATAATCAATTCTATCTTGAACCTTAATCAAATCTAATAAATATAAAATTGAATGTAAACCTAAATTATGAAATTATATTAAAAAATGTTGATCTTAAACAATCAACATAAAATCTAAACAAATTAAATTACTTGAAACCAAATTATAAGATCAAATTAAACTAAATAATTATTAAAATAAAATAAATTAACCAAATAATTAGAATTTCAATTGAAATTTAAAATACCATATTAAAATTTAATTAAAATTCTCAAATTGATTAAACCAAGATACATGAATCAAATCAAATAAAATTGAAATGAAAAAAATAATAGAATCTTTAAACTCCAACAACATTTAAAAATTAATTAAATAACCTAAATTTGAACCTTAAAGAAAGACTAAAACATTAACCAAATTAAATCCAATTCAAATAAATCATTATGTTAAATTAAAAAGTGTTAATTAGGATACATAAGTTTATAGTTTGACCCCATAGAATGGAATTTATATTAAGATGATAGTTCCATTCCACTAGGATTGGGATATTGAATGGAGTGGGTTCTGTCCAAAGTAGTATTTATTTTATTTTCATTCATTAAAATTTAAATTTAACCTTAAAATAAAATTAAATCCCATACTAAAATGAAATCCAAAATCAATTAAATAATTTGAATTAAAACCATCCAAGGGTAAAAATGAACACACCTTAAACTCAAATTAAGGTTTAAAAGGCCTAATGCAATCATAACACACAAGCCCTTCCTTTCACACACTATATATTTTGTTTTTAGGTCACAACCCTAGACTTATGTTTGGAAGATGATATGTGATGCTCTATGATGTGAAATGATATTTTTTATTATTTTGTGGAGTAATGTTTTAGACTAGATGGCTAAAAATTATTTGCACACTAGTCTAGGTGTTAGGGCGTGCTTTTTAGACCAACACTATTTTTGCAAAGGGCTATGCTTATAGGGATTGTTGTAATAAATATAAATAAATGTTATTTTTTTTGTAGGTGCTACTTAAATTCCTAAGCATAGCCTAATAAGATAGATGGGCTTGGTAACCATTAGTGCTAAGCTCATATATAAACTAATTGTATGCTATATGTCTTTTCTGATGTCACTTTTGTAAGGCTTGGGATTTTATTTTTGAATTTTAAAATGTAATTTGGGAATAAAATTAGGTTAGGATCTATGGAGTCTAGGAATAGCAGGAGCTAGAAGTAGACTTTACTAGTTGTTGGTTTCCTGTGAAGCCCGTGGAGGTCTTTAAAGAAGGTGATGATCCATGATGAAGACCCCCCATAAATCAAGACATTTAGTTCTAGGTTGAGTTGCATAAGGGTAGAGATTGGTTGCCTATTTTCCTTTACTTCTGGGGTGTATAGTACGATCTCATTGGCCTATTTTGTTAATTTAATTTGCCTTGATTTATTTTACGGTGTGTAATAGAACTGCATACTTTTTCTAAGTTTCTTTCTATGATGTGTTCTGTGATGAAAGGCCTAGAAAGGTTAGGCTCTTAGAAAAATAAAAATTTTCTACCCCATTAAATTTAAACAACTCAAACATAAAATAAAAACTTATAACTTCATCATAAATAAAATTCTAAGTATATTAAAATCAAGTAGAAATAATTAGACTTTGTGAATGATGTGAGCATATTATTCATCATTTTTGAATTGGGCATTTCATCCATTGCACATAAGGGGGCATTTGACCTGTGAGAGTGACCATCCTTCATGGGGAAGTGTTCCTTCTCGTATTGATTTGGCCCATAACCTTTTTATAATTACATCTCATTTTAGGTAAGAAAATGTATACCTAAAGCCTTAAGATAAAATTGTGAGTCAAAATATACAAAACATAAAAATTATTGCATTTGTTAGGTTCATAACTTGCAAATCATGATCCTAAGGTCTAAGGAGTGAGTTTAGGTTCTTAGCCTCTTTCTAAATGCAACAACTCAACTATCTTGAAGGCATAAGACTGGAATCATGGATTTAAAATCATTTAAGTGGTGCTAGCTGGCAATCTCTATAGGTGGGTAGTAAGTCCAGACTTAAAGATGGATTCATTTTCTTAAGTGAGAAAGAGTGCCAATAATTCACAGAAGTTAAACTAGGTCAAGCCTGTGACTTTTGTTAGAAGCATTCGTAAACTTAGGTTTTGAAGCAACCTATTAGAATAAGTCTTCAACCAATAGGCATTTTTGCGATCTTGTGCTGTCATAATCTAAGTCTTAGATTTCTAATAAAATGCTAATTCAAAATCTTATTAAATTCAATTTTAAAAATGTAAAACCTAATGATGGGATAGTTGAAATGTTTACTGGGCATCCTAATATCTATAAGCATTTCCTACTTATTCCCAGTTGGCTTCCGAAAATAACTCTTCCCCTTTGAAGCCTTCCCCTTTAAATTTTTGAATCAGCAATCCTTTTAAGAGAAGCTTCGAAATCCATAGAAAAAAAAAGTTAGTTTCTTTAGTTGTGAGTAATCTTAGGAGGAATTCCCTTCCTTCTGATATATAATTAACTATTGGGGCTTACCCTTATAGGGGACTACTAACATTGTAATAAATAAATCTTGTTATATATGAAATATTAAAGATCCATTAGCTTTAGGAATTCTTATTACGAATCAATTATAGGTGTAATATGATTATCTTATTTATCCCTTAATGATTCATTTGATTACCTAAATAATTATTCTTTAAAATCTATGTGGTTTTATAAATTTTCTCCACTTAATTATTATCAAGTTAGTTATGATAAATTTGAGGATAAGATGCTCATTCTAGAGTTTATTCTAGGATGTATGGATAAGATTATTGTCATTTCCTCTTAAAAAAAGAGTTGCTAAAATGTTCCTAGGCTTAGTATAGATTCTTGGATAGATGTATGGATAAAACTTGAAAATGTAATTCATTGAATGTGTGCCTTTTATTATTTAAAGAAGATTTAATGTTGCTTCATTCTATGCTTAGCTTCCAATGGCCAAAACTTAAAGGCATAACAAGGATAAGAGAATCAAGAGAAAATGATAAGAGAGAAAGAGTGATCTAAGTTTAAGGTGATTGAGGATGCTTACATGGATCATGAGTATAAAATTTTAGAGATTGCATAACTTCTAGGAGAGAGAAAGTTTCACCTCTTTCAATTTCCCAAGGCGAGGAGGATGTGTATGGGGTTTTTAGCTCACCACCTCAGTCCTTCAATTATAAAGTTAGAAAATCATTTAAATAACTAAAGAAAAAAAATTTAATGGTACATTAAGAAATTCCATCCATCGAGGTGCAAATAATCTTGGAGAAATTAAATTTTAAGGCATATGAAAGGGATGATTTTTAAAAGGATAAAAAGAAAATTCATAAGGATAAAAACATAGAGTATATTATAGTGGCTCAAACCCCCATAAATATAGGAAGTTTGATGGTCACTTAGTTATATAATTCCTTGTTTATGGTTGCATTAGGGGTTTCTAAAGGTACCTTTATTTATTTTGATAGCATTGTATTGGTAGACACTAGTCAGTTTAGAGATCACCTTCAGTCTTAATAAAAATACTTGTTAAATAGTTGAAACAACATAATTTTTTTTCCATTAGTATAGAAATATGCTTTGATTAAACTTCACCATAGTTTACATCAAGATTCACCTATTATTAGGCTCCATGTTGAGGGTTATTCACCATCTCTACACATTGATGGTAAGAGGTTAGGATCTCTAACTTGTCTTCTTCACTCATTAGGGGAAAGCAAGTTTGGCAACTTAAGATGGGAACCACTCCTTCAGAAGTGAAACAAGCACTGAAGAGAAAAAGAAAATAATAAAAAAATAATAGAATATTGAAAAGGAAAGAGAGAAATAAAATAGAAAAAGCAAATTATCATTGAAGCTAGAAGGGAAAGAGAGTATAAACATGTGGACCCAATCTATGTATCAATGAAAGTATTAACAAAATAATGGAGCAAATAAGGGGTAGTTTGCAAAAAAATGAAAAAGAAGAAGCTACAAAAAATAATTAAATAATGATCATGATGATTTAATAGTCAATAAATTAGCAAAAATATATCTGAAGCTTGCGAAGGAAGTCATTACAATAGATGCAATGATACATATGGTTGATATTAGAGTATCAACATATTGAGAGCAATAATCAAATGATGTTCAAAATGTTTACATCGAGGCAAGCATGACACCAAACTTAACATAGTGATATTACAATAGCTCTAGAAGAAAGATGAACATGTTTCAAAATGAAAAGAAAATGAACGATATAATGGCTGTGATGTGGAACTTACAAAGTTAGATGGAGGGGCCATAGTGAGAATAAGTTGATGCATATTCCCCTTAGTATGTTCATATGACTAGTAAGAAAAAAACAATTGAAGAAAAGGAATATCATATTTTGGTAAAGAAATGGTCCAAAATCAATCTTATATAGAATAAATTCATCAAATAATAGATATAACAATAAGTCATGGAAGATCTAACATGAAATATTTGGGTCTTTTTAATGCAAGTTATTATAATGTTAATAGAAGTGATGCCCTTTTATTCAAATAAATTGTTAGCAATTTGTTCATGGTAGTATTTAATTGGTATTTCGATCTGTGTAGCCTTCTAAAAATATGCTTATAATGAGATTCACTAGAACTCAACACCACATTACTATAATGACATAGTGGTTGAAAAACAAAAACTAAATGATTTGTTTGGTTAATTATACAATAAAATTACTAGTAGTAAGTTCTTCTGAATAGCAACAATGAACAAAATAAGTAACTCATAATAAATAATTCTCAACCTCCACCAATGAAAAAATGAACTAAACTTATTTTTTTTTAAAGAAGAAATGGTTAGAAAGTGTTAACTCTATGAGCCTTCACATGTTTTAATTATCACAATCATTTCTGATTGAACAATCATTTTTATTCATCTGGCTTGTGTATAAGCGACAAGCTTGTAATGTAGGTACTACAAATAAAAAACTCAATAGAAATTGACTTTGAGAGCATGAACAATGATCGTTATCTAGAGTTAGAATACGGAAAATCTCATGAAGACTACAAACGAGGAATGATTGATAGTAGATGATTTAAGTCAAGTCCAAAGTTGTATTTTTAAAAGTTGTATTTTATCTTCATTGAATTGCCTCATGAATTATGAAAATAACCAAGCGCACGCTCACGTACACACACACACCCAGAGAATATGGATTAAAAATTCTAAATCAAAATTTTCTTTAGAAATTATAAAATATGATTTTTATTATATTGAGCAATTTTTCATTTCTATGAGATAATTTTAGTTGCATGATTAAGTTGGTTAACTCTAAAATGACCAAAATTGAACTAATCATCCATTTTATCAAATCATACTATAGAATTATTCTTTTTTATTAATTTTTTTTGCCATTAGGATTAAGTCAACTAATTATAATTTTACAAATATATTTGATTGCATGATATGATGTCTATCATATAATACATAATTATTTGGTTATATTACCTTAAATAAAAAATTTGGTGGATATGATGATAAGAATTTTTTTCATAGTGTATGATGAGACACATGCCAAATAAATAAAGAGTTAAATTTTTAGTTTGTATTGTTCATATAGTACAACCCTTAGTCATATACTATGATCATGACTACTAATTGGATGATTATATCCAATACCCTTAAACCCTAGAAAATTGAATTGATCATAAAATATGTTGGTTGATTGTATAGTATGATTAGGACAATTTTTTAAAAAATATTTTTTAATTTTCTCACTCTAACTCTTCCCTATAAATACCTTTTTGGGGAGCCCAACCCATCAACTTGAACATGAAAGAGCTTAAGGGGGGCTTAGAGAAGAGTGTTCTTTTTAAAAAAAAAGTGAGGAGAATTCTCTCCTCATCTTTTCTCTCAAGAGATCTTTTGTTCATAAGTTTGCACTTTATTTTGGTTATTCTTTCTCATCCACCTTATCATGGAGAATTGAGCTTTAACTTGAGAGATTGCTCTTATAAAGAGCTTGTATGGGATTTTATTTTGTTGAGAGAAGTTTCTTTATACTTTGGAGAGGGAGTGACACCCTTTTTGTCCTTGCAAGAGAAGGGGAATAGTATAAGGTTTTTCTATTGTCCATTAAGTGGGGAGACACGTCTGCCTTGGTTTCTTGTGCCAAATGAGAGATAGTGAAACTTTTTAAGGAGATTTAGGGAGTGGATGTAGGAACATTAGGCTGAATCACTATAAATCATTATGCACTTCTTTCTTTTTTTTTATCATTTTTTGTTGCTCTTTTATTTTATTTTAATGGAACTGATTTAAGTTTTCCCTCTTGTTGAACTTTAAAAATTTCATTTGATTTTTCTCTTTTAATTTTTTCAAAGCACACCAATTCACCACTGTCTTGGGTGTTCCATTCTTACAAGTGATATTAGAGTGGGTTGCATGTTTCATAGTGTTACAACTACAAGTATATTTGATTTTGACACATCTAGAGAATAGAAACACCATGGAAGGGTACTCAACCTCCTTTATTTGATGATATTCCTTTTAATTTTTGAAATATTTTCATGTCTACATTTATTTAATCGATTCATTTTGGATGTGGAATATGATAGAGGTAGGATATTCACCCTCGTATGAAGTTATCAATGACAAATGTAATGAAACTCCTTTTAATTTATGGTCTATAGAAGATATGTAATTAGCTTAATTAAATGTCTACTTGCAGTCCCTTTCTCTTTCAAGAATGTATGGATTGAATAAGATTCTTTGTCTCTTTGCAACATAATTGAAGATGGTGGTGACTACCCATGGTTCCTTACACATATTCTTAAGAGGATCAAACTTCTGCTGAAGCAACACCAATTTAAATTCAGCCACATCTATAGAAAAAAATCAACCATCAAACATGTTAGTAAGATTATTATCCCACTCGGAACGAACAATATTCTCACACCAACCTATACCACAAATCCTTACTCTACTTAATAGTGATTTTCTAGACTTACTTTACATTAGAAAAATGTAACAACCTCTTACTGTCCCTATTATTTTTGATCAGGCTTCCTTGATTTGTAATTTCCCTTTCAAGTATAATAGTATATTTTGCTTCAAAAAAATTTTAATTAAATTCTAAATATTTTAATTACATTTTGTATGCTTAAATTCTAAGGCTTATATGCATGTTTCCACTTACAAATTGATAAAAAAATTTAGGAAAAATTATGTGTTACTTATGAAGGAACTAAATAGATTAAACAATTTCATATCAACATACTTTAACATGATTATGAACATTTTTGTATGTTACTTTATAAATCTATTTTTAACATATATACATGTTTTATAAAAATCATCACTTCATTACAAACATTAAGAAGAGAGTTTACAAATCTTGAAAAAGTCAATAAAATTTTGGTTTAATTGAATCTTGGGATGCCATGACTATAACAAATTTTCAATCCAAAGATAACTTGTTTATTTAATTGTTCAATTGCTTGGTTCTCATGTTTCTTACGAACAAAAAATTCTTGTAAATATATACAAATGTAGGTCATAGGAAAAAGAATAAGATGATTGCTCTAATTGCAAATACCTTTGACTGTAGTGAGAAAGAAAGCAATATTGATGATAATGATGTAGCATTTATAATTAGGAAGTTCAAAAAATTTCTAAAATACAAAAAGAAGAGATTTGACTAAAAGAAAGAAAAAGTAAAATAAAGAATTCCTCAAAGGATAATGATCTTATTTGCTATGGATTTAAGAAACATGATCATATCAAATAGGAGTTCCCTTCACTCAAAACAACAATTAGAATGACAAATAGGAGGAAATGTGTTACAAAGAAGGGCAAAAGAAGAGCTCAATGTGCTTTTCGGATCAAGTCAAATTCAAACTCCTTTAATGAAGCTATAGAAGAAGATGTAAACATCTATTTGATGATAAAAGAAGATTCTCATGATTTTGATGATCAATATGTAAGTAATCCTAGTTACGATGAACTTTTAAACTTTTATGATGAATTATATGTTGAATTCAAATCATTGAAAAGAAAGTGTTTAACTTTAAAGGAAAATTTCTTTTCCTTGAAAAATGATTATAGAGTTAGAAATTCAAAAAGCCAAAACAACATGACATATAAATTGGTTTTTTCATATGTACTAATAAAAAATTTAAAAAGAAAGTAGAAAACCATAAAAAGAATACACGCCCACTGAAAAAAAAAATTAAAAGCAAATAAAATCATGCATTTATTCTCTAAAGGATGCTTTTCTTATGGTATGTTTAGAACTTTTGATAATTTATACACATATCATTCATATACAAACACAACATATGCATGGATTTCAGAAACTTATAATATTTTCTACAACTCTCTTATTTCTAAATGTATGGAACCCAGGTAAGTATAGCTTCTAAAAAAAATAAACCTAAATCTATATTATATCTAGTGGAGGCATGTGGTCGTTAGACTGTAGGTGCTTGAGTCACATAATGAGAGATAAAAGCCAATTCATCTTATTGAATCTCAAAAGTAGAGGAAATATCTCCCTTAGAGACAACACAACTTGTAAAGTACTCATGTCAAGTAATATTAGTATAAGAAATTCTTTATCTACAAAAATGTTCTTCTTGGTGATGGTTTGAAACAAATTAAATTAGCATTACTCAATTATGTGATAAGGGTTTTAATGTAAAGATTCTTAATAATAAATTTTTGCTTAGTTTAAATGGTTAACTTATTTTGGAAGATATTTATATTAATAATATTTATTTGATTGATATTCATAATTTATATTATTCTTTGATTATTTGTCTTAAATCTACACTAATTGATTCCTAGTTATGGTATAAAAAACTATGAGATGCTAGCATGCACACACTTGGGAAGATTATATAGTCTAACTTGGTTAGAAGTATACCTAGAGTAGATTAAATTGATGACCATTTGTGTGATGCATGTCTCAGGAACTATCATTTCATGAGCTTTAGAATTTCTTTACATGGATTTATTTAGACCTATCAGCACCACTAGTTTGGGGGGGGGGACCTCTAAGGTAGATGGGTCTACGTATATACTAGAGATCTTTCCCCTACTTTACATGGAGAAGTAAAGTAGAGTTTATTTTATGTTGGTTCTTTAGTTTTGTATGGAAGCAAGCTTCCATAGTTAATTACAACTTAGGAAATAGTCACCGTTGATTAAAGTAGTCAATAAATATCTCCAAAGATTTCAAAGTTGGACTATCAAAGGATTGGGTACTTTTAGAAACCAAGTGGGAAAGTTTAAATAGAAGGACTTATTTACAGATTCTAAAGGAGAATAAGTAGGAAGCACTCGTGATATTAGGAAGCCTAGTAAGTGCTTTGATCTACCCTATAGTGAGGCTTTATATTTTTAAAAGAGAGAATTTACTTTTATCTAAGTTGGAATCTTATTAGAATATTAGGGCTTATAGTCTAACAACATAAGATTATGGAAATGCCTAAGAGGTGAGGACTTATACTCATAGCCCAAAAGAAATAAGTAGCCTCTGAACCTAAATCTAAAATACACTAGCACAAGCTATAAGCACTACCTAAGTCTAATCGAGAAAATAGGATATAATGGTTTACCTCCACAAGAGAGAATTGACTCATCCCTACTCTTCTAGACTTACAACAGCCTGAAGTGGCCACCAGCTAACACCTCTTATGCTTTAAAAAAACCATGTAGGCCAGTCTTATGTAGATGCAAGATAGCTAGGCTGTTATTTAAGTAGGAAGGAGGCTAAGGTCCTAAACTCACTTCTTAGGAGAGTTGATAATGTTTGGTATGCAAGCATGACTTAGACTAATATTAAAATTTACAAATTTTGGATTATTTTAACACATTCATTTTTGGACCAAGGCTTAGGACAATAATGCTTATATGCATGATGAAATTAAGTCATGGGTCAAATTAATTAGAGCATGTGTTCTCCACTATAAAGGATTGCTCTCAAAAGTCAAGCACATCTCCTATCGTGTAAGAGTGGAGATCCTCCCTATTCAAGAGTGACACAATATGGTATGCATAGTATGATAACATACACCATTCAGCTAAGGGGTTGTTAAATCTTTTATTTATCTTGATTATGTGCCTAGGCTTTAAGTTGAGGTTCTGAGTTGTGTTAAAATTTTACTATGAGTTATTTAGTGATGATAAAAAAATTTAAATTTATCCTAAAGAGCCTACAACATCCATGCCATGCATTAAATCATCACACTTTAAAAAACCTATGAAAAGCATGCCATTTATATTACACAAACTAAACACAATAATCAAATAATTAGATTTTTGTAAGAGAATAAAAGGTCGGTGCGGCTGGGTATCACCATACACCCCAGTAAAGAAAAGAAATTAGGTAGCCGAGCTCTACACTTATACAACCCATATTATAATTAAATGTTATAATTAAAATAAATGTTATGAGGGTCTTCAATCTTGAGCTCTTCTTTCTTCTCCTTGGATTAGTTTGATCTAGGCTTCCTAGGGCCTCCCAGGTCTTTGCCTTCTAGTCACTGCTCATCGAGTGGTTTGTGTTTTTGTCGGTTGCTCGGGTTCGGTTGAGGCACGGAGTCTGTCAGAGTTCTCTTTCCCGTTCTCCTTATAGCTTAATTCTTTCAATTTTTCTTTCTCTAATCCCCATAGTACTAATCCTAATCCTATTACAAAAATTACAAATTTTTGAAAAATGAAATCTAACTACACCTGGAAAACCAATGTTAGCTAAATAAACATACAAGCCAAGCAATTATACTTCACATATTTGGATTTAGCATCCTGCACTTGGGTAGCCAAGCCCGCCTGCCCAAATTGGATTATGCTTAAGGGCATAAGCAGCACTTGCAAGCAAGAACATGTATATATATTTGTTATTACAGTGGCCCCTTTAGCACAATCCCTTGCATAAAATATCATTGGGCTACTAACGACCTACCATCTAGTGTACACACAAATAATCCTAACATCCAGTCTAAAATATTACATCATAAAACAAAATACATCATCATAACATACACTAGCCTAACTTAAAACTAAAATCAGTGACTTAGCATTCTAATGTATGTGCTAAGGCTTAGTGTGGTGTTTCTTAATTAAGCTTTAGGAGTATGATTGTCTAATGTTCTAGAACTATTTAAATTAACCATTAGGGATGGTTTCACTTTAAATATTTTAATGAATTGACTGGTTTTAAATTTACACTTTCTTATTTTATTTGATACTTATTTAACATCTAATTATTATAAAGAGAAGAACGAGGTTTGACCGCTTCATCCCTACTCTAAGTTATGTTTTAAAGGTATATTATCATGGCTTTAGTTTATTTGATGAACCACTTGAAAACATTTTATTAAGCCTAAGTTTAGATTAATTTTAAGGAATCTTATTCAAACATAAAAGGCATCTTAGGATTAATGAAATTGAGTCACCATTGCATGCGTAACATTCCATTACTTCTTTTCAATATCACTAACATACACACTCCTTCATTTTTTTCTTCTTTGTTCATAATATTTGATTTAATATACATATTTGTACATGCAATACATATTCATATTTTGCACATTGATGATCGTTAATGCATGAAATTGGTAGAAAAAAAAGATTTCATTTTATAGCTAAGCATATGCAAACATGTATTAGAAGTTTAGGCAAGTATGTGTCATTGTTAAATCAGGGAAGTGAGATTATCTAAGACCTTCTTGGGGCTAATTAAAACCTCATGTTCCTGAAATATTTAGACTATATACTTTCCAATTCAAATACAAGTAAATATATCCACAAGCATAGAAATGGAAACCATGCAAAGGTGATATAAAAAAACAAATCTTTTGTTCATGTAAGGCTTAGTGACATGAAAAGCAAAGTTTTATCCTAAATTCTAGCACATGCAAACACATAAATGAAATTAAGCAAGTATGTGCCATTGTTAAACCATGGAAGTGAGATTATCTAAGACCTCCTTGGGGTTACTTAAAGCCTCATGTTCCCGAGATGTCCAGACTATATACTTGCCAACTCAAATATGTGTAAATGTGCACATGAAACAAAAAGATAAAACAATCTTTTACTATCATTAAGTTATAACTTAATGGCAACTTTGTTAAGCATTTATAGCCAACATCAACTTAAACTTCACACATTTTTATTGATTATTAGCTTATAAATTAAAAAATAATTTGATATTTATAGATGATAATTGCCACACTTTATAATAACATTTATCCAACACTTACAACTTAAATGTAATCATATTCATTTTATTCTCCTTTTTTTGTAACATGAACATACGAAAAAAAATGGCTTGCCCATTCATAATGATAATTGAAAAGAGGTAATTAAATGTTGCAACATAACATTCTCAATTACATTAAATCCTAAGGACAATCAAGCAAAATAAACATTCCTTAACACTAACCAATGTTTTTATAGGATTTGGTTCTAATGTTTAAGTTGTTACAGCCTAAAGAGATGAAATGATACTTAGGATTTACCCCATCCCATGTTGGTGATTTGATATATTTAAAGAAGGAAATTAAATGAGAGTTTTATGAGTTGATTAGGTTCAAGCCATTAAGCACGTCAACTTAATTACCCTTCCCTAAGGTTCTTCAATTTAATTAACTATTTGAACATGAGTCTTCAATGATATGCTTTGAGAAAATAAAATTAGCAATGCACCTAAGAGAGTATCATACAATTAGGCTCATGCTTAAGTGTTAATTAAATAAAAAAAATCTAAGTTAAATACCCTTATGATTTTCCCACACCAATGGGATAATCATAATTTTTTTAATGACTTTATGCTATTAAAGGCATCAAAAGATATTAATGGATTATATTTGATTTATCTAAATCAATTTTTTTATATTTTATCATTGATTTTTTTAACTATTCTGTAATTATTAAATGTATTAATTAATCCTCTTAAGGAAGGATATTTGGAAAAATAATTTGGAAAGGGGGCCCTAATTATTTCTCTCATTATTTTCACTATTCACATTGAATAATTAACATTAATTATTTAATTTTTATTATTCACCATTTTTAATAATCATTTAATTAATTAAAGAGGGTAATTAGTATTGAAATTTCAAAATCTTCAAACTATATGATAAATAATTTTAAGAAAATTATGGGAGGCATTGGACATCCCATAGAATTATCCACCAAATTTAGAATTAATTAGCCAAGTAATTTAGGCTTAATTAAAGTAATTAGGCTGAGCTTCAAACCTTAATTAAGAACCATTCATTATATATTAATTAGGGATTTTATTTTTATTAAATTCTCCTTTGTTAAACCTTTACAAAATGGGTTTTAGTTGTATTTTTTGGATTTTTTTATAATTAGTTATGATTTTTTAAAGTTTTGTATGATTAAAGTATTTAATTAATGCTTAATTAAATCCTAATTTAATTTATTTTGTAATTTAGTGTGATCTAGGAGGTTTAAATAATTTTTTAGATCTCTGATGTTTATTAAAGTGATTTGAACTAATTTTATGACTTTTAAAAGTTTTATAATTTTTAATTAATTATTTATTTAAAAATAGCTAATTACCTTAAAAAATTAATAACTCTCAAACTAAAAAGATAATTAACTTAAAATTTTATGATAGGTAGGCAAGAACATTAAGTATCTTTTTAGAAATTTTTAAGTAAATTGATTAAGTATTTTAAAAGCAATTAAAAAAATATAGACTTCAATAAAACTAAAATTACTCCTAAAATGTACATCCAAATTTGGGGTTTTTAGGTTCATTGGATTTGTCCTAAAAGAGGAATCCATAGAGCTCTTATTTGCATTTTTTGATTTAGTATTTAATTATTTATGATTTTTTGAAGTTTAAGGTCAGATCTAGTAGAATAAATCAAAAATGAGATCTAATCAAAACAATTCATTCTATCGAAGTAAGATGGATGGCTCAGAGGTTGTCTCACTCATGGGAGGTAGACCAACTAGGGTTAAATTGATGGGATCTATCACAAACATCACGGGATCTCGTGATCTTTTGGTGATCTTAACTAGAAGTCACTTTATTTTGTGTTGGGGAGTTAAAAAAAGAAAGCGTGATGGGATCTAAGAAAAATCCTAGATTCATGCAAAATTTTCACCAAACACAAGCACTTATGGTTGATCTAAAGTTTAGAGAAGTTATCTCACCGAAGCACACATTCGGTGGATGCTAGAAGATCTCAGATGTCCTTTTTTGCCTCCCTATGGAATGCCCCGGCTGTTGTGCACCATCGCCCGTTGCTAAAAAGTTGAAGGCTCTTGGACTTAGAGAGCACAAGAGGTGGGGAGAAGAGTTTTCATCTGGTTGGATGAAGACGTGTGTGTATTTCTTTTTAGTATGTTTTTAATAAAAGAAATGAGGTGTGTAAATTATCATCCTTTTTTTCCATGCCCCCCCCCATGTGAAGACAGAAATGTATATTTTTTCTTATGATGCTTACCTCCCTCTTTCTTTATTTTCTTGTGTTTGGCACACTCTTTTCTTATTAAAGCTGAAAATTTAATTGGTTTGATGTATGGGAGGTGAGTGAACTCATTTTGGGTTAAGATTTGAGTTGACTCATCTTGTTTGCCCAATTAATTGAATTAAATTAAATTTAAAATTACAATTATTTATAATTTAATTAATTAACTCAATTTAACCCTCAAATTGGGCCAATTTACCAGTAAATTGACCAAATTGATAATTTAAATTAAATTAAGTTTTAAAAGTGATTTATAATAATTAATTTTATTTTATTTTATTTTAATTTATTTTAATTTTGGCTTAATATGCTCATATAGGTCAATTTAGGTCAATTCAGGTTAGATTGAACAAATTGGCTAAATTGGGTGCCATTGAGAGTTGAGTCATATTCAATGATCAACTTAAGAATAATTTTAAGTGTTGATTTGGTTTAATTTTGGGGTGTCAAGTTAAGTTTTTATTTAAACCTATTTTTGATCTAAATTGGGCTTAATGGGTCAAATTGGGTTCATGTGAGTTAAATGACTAATATGACCCAAATTGAAGTGTATTCAAGCTTCAATTATATTTTATTGAGTATTTGAAATGATTTGGAGTAATTAATTTGAATTTGATTTTGATTTAGACTTATTTTGGGCCAATTTAGGCTTAATGGGCTAAATTGAGGTTTACTTAGGTCAAATGACCAATTTGGTCAAATAAAACCTAAGAAAAGTTTAAATTATGTTCAAATATAATTTTAAAGTATTTTGTACCAATTGATTTAAATTAATTTTGAGTTTAGGTTAAATAGGGCAGTTTAGGCTCATTTAGACTAGGTGACCCAATTAGGCCATTTGAATCATGACTAGATTAAGAATTAATTAGTCTAGTGCTCTATAATATTAATTTAATAAATATTAGCATCTAGGATGACTTAAATTGATCAAATTTTGTTTGGTCTGATTTTTAGCTTGATTGGGCCCACATGGGTCAACTCTAGTCAAATGACCTGATTGACCACTTTGAAACCCATATGGATTTATTTATTTTGGTTTATTTATACATGTGTATTGATTTTGTGCCTTATGTTTGGTTTGATTTGATTTAGTTTTGATTTAACAAGATTTTCTTGAATTTAGCTGATTTTGAGCCCAACTAGTTTAATTGAGTTAATCAAGCTTAATTACCTTAATCTGGGTTCAGTTGAATCCAGATTTTATTTTAATTTATTATTTTAATGTTTACTTTAGTTGAGGTCATGCACTTAGCCACTAATGGCAGTATCCTAAGTGCCTAATTAGGAAGTTTCTAATCTAAGGTCAGAGATTCTAATTCATTGAGATTATAGTGTTGTTAACCTCACTTGAGGTTAACAAAATCTTAGTGCCTAGATTAAATCCTAAGTCTAAGAGGAGGGTTGTCAATCTCACTAAAAGTAAGGTCAACAATTATTATTGATGATTTCATAAGATTTAGTTGGGTGAGATTTTAAGATGCAAGAATAAATCTTTTTTCGAGTTTAAGATCTTTGTTAATTGGATTCAGAGAAAAACTGATTATGGCATTGCATTTATTCATGTGATCATGGTGGATGATTTAAGCATGATAATTTAAAGTTTTTTTTGTAATGAAATAGAGATAAAACATAAATTTTTAGACCTTGAGACATTGCAATAGAAATGAGTGGTAGAATGGAGGAATATAAAACTTATAGAAGCTAATAAATCCATTCTTCTTATTGAGTACAAGCTTTTTAAATACTTTCAGGATGAGGTAGTTAACACAACTTGTTATGTTTTAAATCAAGTAAATGTTAGATCCAAGCTAAATAAAATCTCTTATGAGCTTCTCAAAGGTAAGACCCCAAGTCTATCTCATTTGCTTATTTTAGGTGAATGTGTTTTATGTTGAATAATAGAAAAAAGGCTAAAAAGGATGTTTGATTCTAAATCTAATGAGATAATCTTTCTTGGTTACTATTATGCTAGAAAAATTTATAGAATCTTTAATAGGAGAACCTTATTTATAGAATATTTAATGTAGATTATTTTTAATAAATTTATTAACATTTACTATCTAGAGATCTTGTAGACGAGGATGATTTAGTGCACAAAATTGAGAATTTTGGTTTAGAATAAAATGAGGAAGCTTGGGGGCATCTACCTAGAGAGTGAAGACATGCTTTGAGTCCTCAACATGATTTAATTATAAGAGACCCATCTATAGAAGTTAGAACTTGAAATAACTTTTGAGAAGAAGTTAGTCATACAACCTTCATATCATTGAATGAACCCTTTAATGTAGAAGAAGTGATATTTGATGAATTTTGAGTTAAAGTAGTGTCAAAATAAATGAATCAATTTGCTAGAAATGATATTTGAAAATTAGCATCTAGACCATCATTTCAAAGCATGATTGGACTTAAGCGGGTATTTAAAAATTACTTAAATGATTAGGAGTTATTGTTAGGAACAAAGCAAGGCTTGTAGCTAAAGGTTTTAATCAAATAAAAAACATTGATTTTGAGGAAACTTTACACTTGTTGCTAGTTTTGAATCCATACAATTATATTTTCTTATCTTAAAGGCATTAAACATTTTTAGATGGATGTTAAGAGTGCTTTTCTGAATGGTGTAATAGAAGAAGATGTGTTCATTGAACAACCACCCAAATTTGAAAAGTCATTATACCTTGATTATGTATATAAATTGAAGAAGGCATTATTTGGTTAATTTATAAATTTGGTACCCTCATGGGAGCCCATCTTTAGATCTTAATAGGCACTTTAATTTTGATTTTATAAAGTACAAAGTTGATAGAAAAAGTACTTTAGGCACATGATAGTTTGTGGGTCACTTGTTGTTTTATGGTCTCATAGGAAATAAAATTTTGTTGCTTTTATCAACTCCTAAATTTTAATACATTAATATAGGAAGTGGTGTTGCCCAAGTCTTGTGAAGAAATAAATTCTTGTTCTTGGCCTACAAGTAGGTACAATTTAATAATATGTGACAATCCTAGTGCTATAACTAAGAATCTAGTTCAACACTAATGCACAAAATATATAGATGCTAAGCATCATTTCATTAAATATCATGTTCTAAAAGGAGATGTTGACATCCAATTCATTGACATGAAGAATCAAGTAGTGGACTATTTCATAAAACCCTTGAATTTTGATAGGTTTAACTCTCTTAGATCACATTAGTGGCAATAGATTTTAGTGATCAAGATATTTACATTTTATTGTTGTTTTTATTTTTCATTCATCTTTATTTTCTTTCTTTTTGTTTTTTTTTCTTTACTTCTATTTTCCATGCATTTTTATTTTATTCTAAATTTATGTTCTTCTTTTCAGGTTGATCCCTTCAATCTCACTAACTTTTCATTATGAGCTAAAATTAAAATGCTGCAATTATACAATATAATCCATGATCACACTATACATTAGATCTATTTAGATCATCAAAATAGATTAGGATGAATGGTTGGATGATATACACTAGAACAGATTGGACAATAATTCACATCATATTGTATAATATGCTCATAACGATATGATTAATTTAGTAAAATTAGCCAATGAAATAAATGTTGGGATGATTAACTTTGCTTTCTCATACTATATTAGTTTGATCATATTGTATGATTGACTTAATTAAAATAGACTTTCAGATGACTATTGGGACAACCTAAATTTTACTGTCAGTTCACACTATACGGTCTCACTGACAAAAACTTCATAAAAACCCTTTACTTTTTCATTCTTTCTCACAATTTCTCATTCTCTTTTCATAATTTTTCTTAGCTTTTCTTTGGTGTGTAAGATACTATAATGGATCATATAAGACCATGAGGTAGGTGTAGCAGCTACTTTAAATCCACTAATGAAATAGCTTTCTACTTATCACTGATTTAAAATCTATCTTACAAGATAAGTTATCTTATCACATACTCGATCTTTTTTACTTGCACAACCCTTTAGTTTTTTTTATTTCTCTTGCTTATCCTTTCCACTCTGAGCTTCATTTTAAATTTTTTGCAAATCTCATCATCAACTCCACTCATACTCTCCATGATAAGAAAATTTCTATCTCCAACATTGATCTTTATGAATAACTTTATGTGTCAAACTCTGGTTTATCCACCCATAGTATTGCTAATGATCCCACTTATAATTGGCCATTTATTAACATGGTCATTATGGAGTCTCCACTTCACCAGGACCAACTCTTAAGTGGACTTGTACTAAATTCTTATCCATCACATTCTTAGGCATAAATAGTCTATCACATTCTTGAAAGCCCCACAAGTCAAGAAACTAGATGATTACCTCAATGGAGACACCATAATCTAGGACCCATCTCAAACATGAAGAGATGCCCCATAATGAGCAAGAGCATGAGAAATGGCATTACTTTTGGTAATTAAATATTAAGTATCCCATCTCAAAATTGATAGCTTGTCCGCACTACTACTACTACACAACCAATGTCATGATAGGCAGGCAACCACAAAGGTCTAGAACTCTAGCATAAGAAACTTGCCATCTAACCATAGTGAAACTCACTAATCACAGCTGAGTTAGTTCTTTTTAACATTTGAATCAATAGTTGTAATAACCACATGTAAAGCTCCCCTCCACTAAAACTCTATTAAATTTCTAACCAAAAAATTATGTTGAATCTATGTCATTAGCTAATATATGCTAGATAAGCCCAAAAATGACCATAAAAAATTTCTTGAAGGAAAATCTAGAAGATTGGGATAATCAATGTGAGATATTATTATAAATTTAGACAATCCTATACAACTTACATGATGACCAGATAATGTTGAGGTCAAGGGTATTAAACTAAATCGTCATAATATCCTTTGTAATTTATCTAAGGTGAACATGATCAACCATCTAGTTTTGATGAAGAATAAAATGTATTGGCCTTCGAGCATGCCAATAGAGAAAGTTCCACTCATTAAAAAGGTATAAGAATAAATTAGGAAAATGGCTTTTATGATGGCCACTTAATAGCTCAAATACAATTCAATCTTCTTAAACTTTACCTATCATGTTAGTCATTAAAATGTATTGGCAAGCTAAAATTCACTATACAACAAAAGTAATGTAAAATAAAATAAAGAGAGACAATCAACACACAAATTTTATGTGGTTTGGCCAAACCCTAAAAATGGCTTACGTCCAAACCTAGCAATCCCTGCTACGAATCCACTAAACATAAAATAGCATACAAACCATATTCTCTTATAACTAAGAGAGTACAACTCCTACAATAACATGTACTCTCCTATAAAGGGGCTAGTATAACCTCAATATAAATGTTAAAACATGAAAAGGGAAATATAAAATCATAAATTTTGATAAAATATATATTTCACAAATAAACCAAGCAATCTAATTCAAAAAATGATCTCACAAATTTTAAATGTTCACTTTATAACTTGTAAATTTGACAAGATAGAATGCTCACTTAATTTTGATAAGAAATAATTAAATAAATATCTTAAAAATGATCTTACCAAAATGTTTATCTTAGTGCAATTTATAGACTAATGTAAAAGTGATTTGAAAGTAAATTGATAATAGTCTATTTCACAATAAAATAACTTTTAATAAATTTAATTTTAAGAGGAATTACAATTAGTATGCATATAATAAAGTAAGAATGATTAACTTTCTATTAAAATTTTTTTCCCAAAATTATTAAACAATAAAAATAACAAGATTCACTGAATTTCAGCAAGAAAAAAAACTATTTAAATAAAGGCTATTAATTGGAATGAAATGATAAGCATCAAATAAAATAATTTAACTTTTTAAAATTTTGTTTTGATAAAAGAAACTTGATATATAATAAATCTAGCAAATAACCTAAAATTTTAGCAAATAAATCATTTTATTTCAACCAAAATGATGCTTTGAATTAATTCAAAGGATCACAAAATACTTAAATAAAATTAGTATAGGATATATCAAAGTAAACTAGATAAACATCTAATTAAACGAAGGATCTAGAAAATATGAAAGTATTTTTAGCATAATAAATTAATTATAAATGCTTAAAATTCACTTCTAAAATGGATTTATGGAAAAATGATAGTTCAAATAAGATTATTGAAGAAATATTTCAAGAAACCAAAAGTAATTTGTAGGAAGATAAAAAATTTCAGCAAGATAAAATAAATCCTACAAACTATCACAAGAGTTTTTCACAAAATAATGATCGAAGAAACATTGATGTGAAAAACTTAAACTTTGATGTCCAAAGACTAATCCATTGAAAAGTAAAAATTTGAAAGAATAAATAGATGGTGAAAATAGTATGAATAATCAAAATAGATTTTGATCGAGAAAAATAAACTTAAGTAATTTGAGAAAGCTTGCTTAGTTCAAGACATTGAAGCATCTGAACTAAGGATTTGATCTTGCAGTATTTGGAGAACACTTGAAAAGGAAATCTAATAAATTTTGTTGGCTTAATGAGCCTCATGTTCAATCTGATCAATTTTGATGATAACAAACGAATGCTTGGATGTTTTAATGAAGGTTTTTGTGTTTCAGATATATCAATTGCTAATTACATATCCAATACATCTCACAATATATTTGAGGAAATTGCAAGAGTAGAAGAATGAATGATAGATCAAAATGGATAATGTGAAGCTCAAGATATAATATTTTAGGTTATATGCATTTATAACTATCTTAGAAATTCATATGAGTTCATTGGCATGAATCAATTTGCTCACAACTTAACATATTATTTTAATGAGGTTAATTTATATAAATCTCTATCTAATTAACATTCAATTATATGTTTCATACATAACATTTGAATTGTAAAAATAATAAATGGTAATAAATTATGACTATTAAGTGTAATTATTTTATTTACTTAATATAATTAAATATTTTAATTTGATTTGAAGGTTACATGATAACTAACATATGTATGATTATATATAAATTATATTTCAAAATTAACAAAAATATGTAAAATTTTGTATTTTAGCCAAAGTCATTTTATAATCAAGGAATTTATATCTAATTTCATCTCCAATAGATTCCTTGGATTTTTCCCTTTAATTTGATAGGTTACATGACCCACGTTTGATTAAAATTGAATTTATTATGACTTTTCAAATATTAGCTGATTTTAATAATGAATGCATGCTACATACTTTGAATATATTAAGAGCCATATTTGATTATTTTTTACTTGCCCATGTGTATAGCCGAATTCTGGCTGCTTGAATTTAATATTTATTTAATATAAATTATATTTTTATTGAATATTAAATTATTAGATGATAACATGATGTTGGAATAATATATTTTTTTTGAAATAATTCAAAATGACCTTCTTGCCTATAAATAGCCCATATTCTCTTCATGAAAGTATATTCAAAATTCAAAATCCCTCAACAAATCTAGAGAAAATTTCTTAGATTTTCCTTCCAAGTGTTCTCCAAATATTGCAAGATCAAATCCTTGGTTTGGAAGCTTCAACATCTTCAACTAAGCAATCTTTCTCAAATTACTTGAGTTTGTTTTCTTGATCTTAATCCTTTTTTAGTTGTTCATGCTATTTTCACCATCTATTTATTCTTTCCAATTTATACTTTTTTGGTGGATTAGTCTTTGGACATTTTTTCAAAGTTTCTCGATCATTTTTTTTGTGAAAACTCTTGTGATAGTTTGTAGGATTTCAACTTGTTGAAATTTTAACTTCTAAAATTTCTTTGGTGCCAAATATTTCTTCATAGTATTATTTTAGAAGATCAAGATCATTTATTCTTAGATCTATTTTAGAAGTATATTTTAAGCATTTGAAATTAAATTATTATGCTAAAATTATTTTCATATTTGCTAGATATCTCTTTTAATTAAAAGCTTACTAAATACTTAGATCTATCATATACTCATTTTATTTAAGTATTTTGTGATCATTAGCATTAATTGAAAGAATCTTTTTGGTTAAAATAAAATAAATTATTCCTTACTGAAATTTATTTTATTGTGCAAAAGAATATTGTGAATTTATTTTGAAATTATTGTTATATTAGTCTATAAATTGTAATAACATAAACATCTCAGTATGATCACTTTAAGATATTTATTTTATTATTTCTTATCAAAATTAACTGAGCATTTTATCTTGCCAAATTTTTAAGTTGTCAAGTGATCATTTATAAGTTGTGAGATCATTTTTTTTTTGAATTGGATAGCTTGATATATTTGTGAGAGATTTATTTTATCAAAATTTATTATTTTGTATTTTTATTTTTTGTGCAGTAAATTTATACTAGGGTTGTACTCACCACTTTGTAAGAGAGTACATATTATTGTAGGGGTTGTACTCGCTCCTTTATAAGAGAGTACTATTTGTAAGCTATTTTTTCATTTAGTGGATTCCTAGATAGGGGTGGCTAGCGTGGTGTCTTTTGGTTTGGCAATAAAAAATTATGTTATTATCTCTCTTTACTTTCTTTACTTTTATTTTGCTACATTAAGAATTATATCTTGTCATTATAAAATCAAAAATTAATTTTCTACTAAAACTTAAAATTTAAGATTTAACTTCTAAAATTTTTAATATCGCCCAATTCACCCCCCCCACTCTTGGGTGCTATAGTGACTCTCAAATTTTCTCTTAAATTTTTGGAGAGATTTTGAATTTAGAAAGAGCAAGCCTTTCTGAAGAGAATGAGATCTATTTATAAACAAGAAAGTCATTTTGAATTATTTCAAAGAAATATATTATTCTAAAATCATTTTATTATATAAAATATTATAATATTTAATAAATAGGATTTATATTAAATAAATTTTAAATTTAGATATCTAAAAAATTTATAGTCACATGGGCAGTTAAAAAATAATTAAATATGACTCTTAATATATTCAAGACGTGTAGCATGCATTTATTATTGAAATCAACTAATGTTTGAAAAATCATAAAAACTTCAATTGTAATAAAAATTGGGTCATGTAACTTATCAATTTGAAGGAAAACATTCAAGGAATCCATTGGAGATAAAATAAAAGAGAAATTTCTTGATAATAAAATGATTTTACTAAACTATGAGATTTCATGTATTTTTATCAAATTTGCAATATGACATGCACAAAATATGATATAATTTAGATATGATCATACATATGTTAGCTATGATAAACTTTTAAATTAAATTAAAAATTATAATTATTTTAAATACATAAACTAATTACACTTAATAATCATAATTAATTATCATTTATTACTTTTACAATTTAAATGCTTTGTATGAAGCATATAACTTTTTTAAATTTATGGAATTGAATGTTAATTAAATAAAAAATATTTATTTATATAAATTAATCTCATTATAAATAGTGAAAATAAATTTTTAATAATATGTTAAATTTTGAGCAAATCAATTCATGCCAATGAACTCATATGTGTTGACTTCATGAGCCCCACCTCATATGAGATTGATTTTGATGATAAAATACACATGTTCAAATGCTACTAATCAAGTTAAATTTAAGTGCAGGAAAATTCAACTCTAGGTTCTTCAGTCATTTTAGGATGCTGAAGCTATTGGACTTTATTTCGGTGAGAATTTTTCTAGGAATAACTATATTAAGGCAAATGAAAATCTCACTAAAATAAAATAAATCATTCATTCATTTTAAAAAAAATTATTTTAGAATTATTCATAAAGTCTATATTTAATATTTTCAACTATTCTTCAAATTATTCATTTTGGATAATGTGAACTAAATGCATAAACTTTGTTCAATTTATTGTGCTTTCATGCAAGTTAAATTAAGTTCACATTTCATTAAATTATTTTCATGCTTAGTCATGTTGATTATCCATTTATTCAATGCACGAATCTAAATTATCCAAAAATTATTCAAAGCATTATTTTTCTCTCTCCTAAACCTTTTTGGCTAAATTTTTCTCATAATTATTTGCAAAATAAATCATGTGGGAGCTATTGAAATTATTTCCATAATTATTCCATCTTTTTATAAATTAAAAAATTCATTTATTTGAATCTTTAATTTGAATTATTTTGAATTCAAATTAAATATTTTCTTGCTTACATGTGCAAATTTGAACTTATATCTTTATGGAATGTTTTGTGGCTGATCACATGCTACTATAACTGATTGAATTTGAATAAATTTGAGTTGATTCAAGTTCAATTAAAATAAGGCATGGAATTATCCTCTTTCCTTATATATTAAATTTATTTTTGAAAACTTCCTATGGTCGGCCATACCCTAATTAAATTCAAATTAGTCACATGATGAATATGGATTTGAATTCTCCTAAGATCTGATTCATCATCATTTAATTTGAATTAAGTACATTAAAATAGATTTAATCTATTTTTTGAATGTAACTTGGCTGAATTTTAATAATTCTTTTGAATTTAATTTAAAATGTTCAAAAATCATATCTTTCCCTCCTTCATTCAATCAAGATAAATTGATTGAATATTCCATGATATTGCATTGAATACTAATTGAATCCATCATAAAAATTCCTTTGGCCGACCCTATCTTTAACCTAATTTAATTAGTCAAATTTGAATTATTTCCCTATTTACTTAGATAATTAATGGTATTATGCTTTGTTTGCTAATAATTCAAATTCACCCTTTCTTCTCTCTTTCTTGGCCGATCCACATGCTAATTAACTTTCAAAATTAATTTGGAGATCTTGTCATGAGATGAATTGATTAAATTTAATCTCTTTATAAATCTTTTCCTCCAAGTTCCCTTGGCCAAATTTCCATCATGCAAAATCTAATTAATTTGATTGATTAAAATTGAATCTCTTTTCGTGTGTATTTTCCCTCTAAGTTGCCTTGAATGAAGTCCCTATCATGCAAATTAAAATTAAATTTGATTAATTCAAATCAAATCTTCTTACTAAATAGGATTTTCCTCTTCTTTGCCTTGGCTGAACCCTTCATAATGCAAATTAATTTTATTTTGATTGGCTTAAGTTAAATTACTTCCTAAAGTATTTTGATAGGCTTAAGTTAAATTGACTTTCACTAAACTAGTAATTTTCATGTAGTTTTGTCAAATTTGAAATACAACATTCACAAATTATGGTATAATTTAGATATGATCATACATATGTTAGTTATGATAAAACTTTTAAATTAAATTAAAACTTTTAATTATATTAAATATATAAACTTATTACAGTTAATAATCATAATTAATTATTATTTATTATTTTGACAATTTAAATGCTATGTATGAAGCATATAAATTTTTTTAAATTTATGGAATTGTATGTTAATTAGATAAAGATAATTTATTTATATAAATTAATCTCATTAACAAAAATTAAACTAAATCAAAATAAGATGTTAAATTATGAGCAAATCAATTCATATGAACCTCTAAGATAGTTCTAAATGTATATAACCTAAAAAATTATATCTTGAGCTACAAGCTATCCATTTTAAT
Organism: Cymbidium sinense; assembly: GCA_021442155.1. NCBI lineage: Eukaryota > Viridiplantae > Streptophyta > Magnoliopsida > Asparagales > Orchidaceae > Cymbidium > Cymbidium sinense. Next base: position 34,216,594 of record CM038229.1, read on the forward strand.
CTATCTTTCATTCTTCCATACTTGCAATTGCATTGAACATGTTGTGAGATGTATTGGATGTGTAATTAGCAATCTTGTGCAACTTTAAAATCAATATATCTGAAACACTTAAAACATATATTTAAACATCCAAGCATACGCTTGTTATCATCAAAATTAATACGATTGAACCTGAGGCTCATAAAGCTAAGATACCATACCATGAATTGCAATCAAGACATTATAAATTTATAATTAGTTGATACCTCCACTTGTTCCTGAACAACATTATCATATACAACTTACATTTCTCATTGTTTAGTATCACTTATTCATTACAACTTTTGCTTCGTGTATACCTTCTACTACATCTCTTATAACACTGATAACAAAATCTTTTGAAATTCACATATTCAATCAAATGTTGAAATGCAAGTCAAAGACACCTTGGTATTGCTACAAGGGTATTTAGTTTTATAGAAAGGAAGACCATTTCTTGAAAATATATGTAGTACTTCCTCTCTATAAGGGATTTCATATAAAGCCTTATGCTATAATGCTAGAAATAACAACCCCCTACTTCTTTCCATGTTTAGATGATTTTATTATAAGATAGTGCAATTTAGCAATGAATTATGAAATGTCTTCACAAAAAAATTATGTCATTAATATCTTTCTTGGGTCGATAGCCTTATTATTAAATCTCTTCTCTATTCAAAATTTTGAAAATGTACTAATAAAAGCAACTATTCTTTTAAAAAGAGTAATTTTATTTAATATTATATGAAGCATATGACAAAGAAAAAATTATGAATAAAATGTTTAATCCATCTAAGAAAGGAGGTAAAATTGCAACTATTTTTATTTTCTTAAGAAATAGGAAGTTATGGTCATGTTTAAGCTAATTAAATTCGGTCTTTCACCTTTTAAAAAAAAGCACTAACTTACTTTCAAGGGAGGTTAGACAAAACTTAATCTTTTAAGAAAAGTGTACCAAAAAAGATTTAAAAAAGTTAACGAAATTAGGGATGAAATTATTAGAAGTAAATAAACTTGATGAGAAAAATAAAAGTTCTGATCCTTCATTGTATATGTACCTTAAAATTTTGGACCATATTATTGATGACTATATTTTTTTCAAGGATTGCTATGAACAATAGTACAAAGTTTCCAAAGTTGATATTCCTAAATAGTTCCAAGAGAAGTTAGTGAAACAAATCTTCTTTTATCCAATACATTTATGCTACTTAGAATGATTAGTTTTATATGACTTGTAATCTATTTTATCTAGTTATTTATACTCAAAAAAGTTTTTTATTTTACAGTAAGTCTAAAATTGCTGCGTTTGGGATGGCTGCCATTACGTGGTGCAGTTTACGTAGCGCCGCACAAATGTTTGGATTTGCTTATATTGTGTTTTTTATTTTACTCGATGCTTATTTCCATGGCTCTCGGTCTATGACTTTTTTTTTCTTAAATTACCGCTCCACATTTTAATGCTCGAGCCATCCCGTGCTGAAAGAACTATTCTCCCTGTGCCCTTGAAACATCCTTTGTCAAAGGAAACTAAGGGTTTTTCTGGAATCATCTCTCGCTGTCGATCTCTCTTTTCCTTTGCTCTAAGATCTCTTCTTATCTCCTTGTCTCATCTTCTATACCAGCCCTCATGTTTCCTAGCAAGTCCCTTCGTGAGCTTCAGTTTGTGTAGATCTCATCTTTTATTTATGATTGCTACATTGTGATTGAGGCAGTATGTTTGACTTCTATCATACGAACTTTAACCTTGATGATCCAATTATAAAGATCATGGGTTGATTTTCCAGCACTTGTTTGTTTTTATCATGCCAACACTTGTTTATTTTATCTTGTGTAGATCTTATCTAGTAATGTTTGACAGTTTTCATATTTCGATGTGGTTCATGTAGCTTAGCTATCTAGTTCTATTGAGGTAAAAAACTTTATTCGACTGTACTGAATAATAGTTTTTGGGTTGTTTATTTGATCATTTTTTTACACGGAATTAGGTTCTAGAACAAAGTTCAATTTTTTTGCTTTGTAGAAATATTTGAATTTTATCAATTATGGAAGATTTTGCTTGTGATTTGTTACAAGCTAGTTGGTCGATGTCTTATGAAGATGTATTGAAATCCCCTCTCAAAATTGATTTGCATGAAGCCAAAGCCAATTGATATAGGCCGTACTAATTCAACACATTATAATTTTTGCATCTCACAATATTCTATTGGTTTAACTTCCACCTTGTAATTCTTCTGCTTGAACTTTGTTGAAAGTTATGTTTAGGAGTTAGTTTCCATTTATGATGGTTTTTTCTAGCAGTTAACACTTGATGGATTTCACAAAATTATTGATATATGACATATTTCAAGGTGAACATCATTGTTAAGTTTATTCTCAACACTTATTTTATTATTATTACATAATTATGTATCAAACTATGACGTAGGATTGCATTGGAGCAATTAAAGGGACACATGTCGATGTTCATGTTCCTTCAACTGATAAGGTCGAATATATTGGTCGATGTGGCTCACCTACCTAAAACATAATGGCAGTATGCAATTTTAATATGTGCTTCATTTTTCTAATGGTTGGATGTGAAGAAAGTGCACATGATAGTCGGATATTCAAGATTTCCACACGACATAAAGAAAATAACTTTCCAATTCCTCCTCTAGGTATTATTATTTTGAGTGATTTATTTCCTAAAAGAAGTAGTTATTATAGCTCATCATTACAAATTCAAATAAGAAAATATTATCTTGTTGATGCTGGTTATCCATTACAATAAGGGTTCCTGAAGCCTTTTCCAGAAACAAAATATTATAACTCTGATTTCGAAAGGAGCAACTGAGTTATTAGGGGAAGGAAATAATTCTTTAATAAATGACACTCATCATTGCGTGGTGTGATCGAGTGAGCTTTTGGAGTATAGAAGAAGAAATGGGTTATTCTATGAGACATGCCTGTATACTCATTCAAAAAGCAGGTTAAAATAGTTATGGCTATAATGGCTCTACATAATTACATACATCGTCACCCATCACACCATGACATTGAATTCAATATTGTAGATGAAGATCAACCATTTATGCCACCTAAAGTATTTAAATATTTATTGGGCCAGTCGATGGTAGAAACCAGTCAACACATAGTAGAGTTTGAGACACAAGCTGGAGAAGGAGCTGAGGAGATGAAAGAATTATGAGAGCAAATTATAACTATTTTAGTTATTGATTAGAATGGAAGTAATGAGTATTTCTAATTTTCTTGTGTAACTCTTATTTTAAATGATAATTTGAACTCTGTATGTTGACATCTATGTGCTCATTAGAACTACATATCTTTGTTGTACTACTTATTTCATACTTTTCACATACAACTGTTTACTTATCATTGTCAAATTATTTTACAATGTTACCATTAACATATTTATATTTTTAATGCTAATATAAATTTATCTAAGTAAATACGAGTTCAAGGATCTCAACTATCTTCAGAGCTGTCTGTTGCAACTGTGGTCTACAATGCTATGTATTCACTTCTCAAAGAGAAAAAAATTATGGGAGAAGATTTTATGAGTGTCCTAGGAGTATAATAAGAGGTGATTGCAACTATTTTAGATGGATTGATGAATACGAGGATGACACATCAGATAGTGACCATGCTTGGAGGGTAGCATTGGAGAAAAAAATTAATCTATTTGATAAACAAAATTAGGTGCTGAATATTTTGATCGCACTAGTTATTGTACTTATAATTTTAATATTAGTTTTATTTATTATGTGATATATAATCTCTTAATATAATTTAGTGGACTTATGCTTATATATGAAAATCAGTTATCTTATTTTTCTTCACTTTGTTTCATAACATTCAACATATTAGGACATTTTAGTCTTTTATGTAGAAATAGCTACATAACAATAGATTATGAATTGAGTTTTTTAAACAGAATCATAGGTTCAGCAACAACTTCCTACCACTAGCTTCTTCTACAGTAGCTTCATAGCTGCTTCTCATATAGCTGCAGCTGTCCCAAACACACCCTTAGTATGGCACACTCTATTCCATTAAGCATTGAAACTCAATAATTATTATACCACATCACCTAATTACTCTAATTTCAGATTTCTTTATAGAAAAATGTTATGATATGTGATCAATATCATAAAATTTGTGTAATGAAGTATTTAGTTTCCTTGTACTTTTCCTCAACTATGGTTTATAAATTCACTTTTCTAATGAAGATATGAGTTATGATGAAGTAGAACTTAGCCTTATTTTTATTAATGGCTTTGATAATTTAGATTTTAATAATTTTGGATCATTTGATGAAGATCAAATTCTATTATTAAGTTTTCGACAACATGCTACATTCTCTTCTTTTAGCTTTAAAGAGGTTCAAGAAATTAGTTACCATGATAATCAAGAGGTTCATATAGTCCAAAATAATGATTCTTTTCTTTAAACAAAACAAATACATTTAGGAATAGAGAAATCACTACAACCTTAACTACTTAAGCCTCCAATAAAATATGAAAGTAGGAATATATTGCTCAAGATCTTGATGAATATCCCATATAAGCTAATTAAGGAAAGTTGATAAAAAATTTATTTCTCATGTTCAATTAGCTCATGCTATGCCATATCTAAAAAAGAAGAAGTTTCTTTTGAAGCTATGAATGAATAAAAGGCTATTTCATATGAAAATGAAAATACACTTGAAGATGAATTAATAATTAACCTTAAGGAGGTGCCTAAATAATTTGAAGAAGGTAATGAAGCTACTATTGATGAACTTTAGGAAATCAAGTTAGGTACTGAAGAATCACATTAGAAAAATTGGAGGAATTAAAAGCACTACTCTAAAAATACAAAGACTATTTCACATGAAATTATAATAAAATGCCAGGCTTATCACCACACATCATTATATATAAACTTTCTATTAAACCTGATGTACCGCCTGTAAAATATGTTTCAAGGTGAATGTGATTAAAAATCGAAGAGCAAGTTATCATTGGAACATAAAAGCTTATTGAAGAAGGATTCATATGAGAAGAAAAATATGCTGACTGGATTGCCAATATCATCCAAGTAACGAAGAAATATGGGCAAATTCATGTCTGCATCGACTTCATGGATTTAAATAAAGCATGCCCAAAAGATGACTTTCTGTTACCCAATGAAGAACTCATGGTAGACAACACATCAAACTATGATATGTTCTCCTTCATGGATGGTTCATCAGACTAAAATAAAATGAAGATGGCTTTAGGAGATGAGAAACATACTTCCTTTCGTACACCAATTGGCATTTATTGCTATAAGGTGATGCCATTTAGTTTGAAAAATATTGGCGCTACATACCAAAGGGCAATGATTCGCATCTTCGATGATCTGATACATAAGTATGTATAATACAATATTGATGATTTGGTTGTCAAAAGCAGAGCTCAAAGTGAGTACATGAGTGGTTTAAGAGTTGTATTCAATAGAATTCAAAGTTTTAACTTAAAGTTGAATCCTTTAAAATGTGCATTTGGCATTGCTTCTAAAAAATTTCTAAGCTTTATTATGCATCATAGAGGAATTGAAATTGACACCTCTAAAATTAAAGCAATAACAGAGATGTCGCTTAAGACCTTGAAATAACTAAGTTCACAATAAAGCAAGTTGGATTATATTAGGAGGTTCATTTCTAATCTCTCAAGGAGATGCAAACCTTTCATTCAATTAATAAAAAAGAATGCACTTTTACATGGGATGATGCTTGTCATGAAGCATTCGATAGCTTAAACAATATTTAGTGCATCCTCCAATTTTGGTAGCACTAATAACAAAAAATCCATTGATATTATATAAAACACCCTAGAAGAATTGCTTGGAGCTCTATTAGCTCAAAATAATAAAGAAGGGAAGGAAAATGCCCTACATTATTATTGACCTCACTTTTGGAGTGAGGTTGGCTACCTCCTTCTTAAACTTATGATTCATCTAGGCACTAAGACATCCTTAGTGCTAAGACACTCTTAGTAATTAGGAGAACACTAATCCCAAGCCTAAAGACTCATAGGGTTTAACCCTAAGGCTAGACTTTGAATTAGGATAGGTAGAGAACTACCTACCATAAACCTAATTAAACCTTATATAAAACCAATCACTCAAACTCAATCTAAATGATTGCAAGTGAAACTTCAACCAACATCAACTTACCCTATGCTCAATGGGATCCATCATGGTTCAATTTGGTTAAGTAACCAAGTTAACCTAACTTAGTCCATGTGAAATCCATAGGGCCAAAACCCAATCAATTTGATTTGATCCAAACCTCAAGATTATTCCAAACATCTAATTAAATATTCTAATTTATTCCAGCCCATCTAATTAAGCTAATGAATTCAATTACCCCAAGTTAAACCATTTGATCTAAAGGGTTCAAATGAGTCAAAATTTAATTTAACTCAAATTGATCATAATCAAGTTCATCAATCAACTCTAAATTCATCATTGAACACCTCTCAACATCTAATTAGCATCAATTTAACCCAATCACCCCAATTGATTTACTTAGTCCAATTTTACCTAAAAGACCAATTTGGTTCAAACTTCAATTCAATACCAAATAAATCTATCCAATCTTCTCTAAAATGATTGGGGGTCATCATTGATCACCCAATTTCCATCAATTAAAACTAGCCAAGTTAATTTAGCCACTAAACCCAAGTTGACCTAATTTGACCTAAAGGGTCAAATTGGGCCAAACCTCATTCTAATCTAAATTGATTACAGCCAATGCCTTCAATCAATGATAGATTGATTATCGAACACACTTCAACCACCAATCTAAGCCAATTTGATCAAACTAACCCAATTGACTAATTTAGCCTAAATTGACATAAATGATCAAATTGAATCAAAATTTAGTTTAATCCAAATCAACACTTACAATCATTCTCAAATGAACAATTAAATGTAAGTCAACTCTTCATCCAACCCAATTTGACCAACTTGACCAATTTAGTCAAATTGACCCATTTAGCCTAAATGAATTCATTTGAACAAATTCAAATCCACTTCAAACTAAATCAAACCAATTGCACCAATGCATTCCAAATGACCCATTGAACATAACCCAAGTGTCCTCTTCACTCAATTTGGCCAATTGGTCAACTTAACTCATTTGAACCCAAATTGACCTATCAAATTGAGGTAAACCTAACCAAACCAAGTCCAAATCCAACCAATCTTTGCATGACTTACCATTAAGTCCCCATTGACTTGCCCAAGTGGACCCAACCCAAGGTGAACTTGGTTCAGCCTAAACTAATTGAATTAAGGGTTTCAAATAGGACAAAAATATAAAATAGGAAGGTCCGATTGCTCTCTTTGCCTTTGGCAGTCACCTTAGCATGCCTTGAGCTCCCCCATGCTGATTAGATCTAGCCCAAATCTATTGGGTTCAGCCGTTAACCAAGGTGAGTTCCCTCTCACATTGGCCAACCCTTAGTTTAGCCTGAGGGACTTATCCCTCTCACCATTGGCCACCAAACTTCCACAGCCACTAGAGACCCTCCACCTCATCAATCCCATGCCATTTCTGGCCACCCCCATTGGCTGACTGATTGCCATGACTTGAACTAACCTCTTTGGTTGGTTCACATTGGGAGGAGGGTATACACCTCCTCTCCCACTTAAACTCATCATACACCTTCCCTAGAGAGCCCTGAGTAGTCTCCAAGCCTTCCTAGAACTCCCCATGTCCTTGGCCATTAGCGAGACCAACTCCTCCCTCAGTCTAAGCCCTCACTCCATCCAACTCCATCGAAACTCCACCAAAATCAAATTAAATGCTCCCACACCTTCCCTAGCTCTAGTGAACCAAAATGAATTAATTCCTAATCGATTTGACCACCAAAAGACTGAGTTCAATCAACTCCAATGAGCTTCACAATAGATTTTGGTCCAGAGAATGATCGGCGGAGAGGCAACTCATGAACTTCTCAATAGGGCTTTGCCTCTTCAAGGCAAAGCTACCTCAATTGATGGACTGCCAGTCTTGAGCTTTGATGAGATAATTTCTGGCCAACCAAAGAAAACCATATGATTGTTAGTCTTTTATGAAAGAAATTTGCTTTTCATGCAAATCCCACCATATGATCTCCCTAAAACTCTCTTATGATCATTTTGGTGTCAAATTTTCCATTGAACAAGCTCCGACAAGCTTGAATCAAGTGGAAAAGGTGAATGATCTCAGTCTCTCATTGTTGGTTGGCGTTAGATCATTGACCATTTGTTCTGTGTGATTAGAATGGATGGCCATGATTAATCGCATTCAAATTTTTTAATTTTTCTCTTTAGAATTGCGGGATTAATCTCTATTGTCCGATCCATGATCGGATGGTTGGGATGAAGCACATCCATCGCTGCTGAGCTAGTAGTCACTACGGACTACTTAAATGACCAATCCCAGAATGCCACGCCATGTTTGCCGCCATGTGGCATCGACTATGTAAATGGATTAATTAGGTTTAATAATATGATTTAATTAACTATAAGTTCAAAAATTTATAACTAATTATAGAGAAATCTAAAAATACAAATAAACCCATTTTAGAAAGCTTAAATAGAGGAGAATTAGAGAAAAATAAAATCTCCAAATTTTATTCAATGAATAGTGACTAATTAGGGTTTGAAATTTGCCTAATTATCTTAATTAAGCTCTAATTACATGGCTAATTAACTTGAGATTTTGTGTGATTAATCTTTAGGATGACTTCTACCCCTCATAGTTTTCTTGAGTTAATTTTCCAAGTGGATTGGGAGAATCAATTTTTCAAATCCTAAATGCTCATTTTATGCATTTAATAATTATTAAGATTAAGAAAATTATGCAATTAATCATAGATGTTTAATTAATTATAAAAATAGTAAGGATAACCACGAAAAATGATTAGAGTATCTTGTCTTAATTATTCTTCAAAATCCCCTTTAAGAATATTTAATTAATTAATTAAGTCACTTAATTGATTTAAGAATTAAAAAAATTGCATTAATTATTTTAATTAATCAACGTTTTAATCCAAAACTCTTTATGTGCTTAGCAAACATAAAGATTATGCAATGAAATCAAGACTCTCCGTCAGTATCAAGAATTTTGAGAGTAATTAATTAATTAATATGGTCTTTCTTTATTTATTTAATTATTAATTATGTGCCTAATTGCATTAGAATCTTCAGCGCATTATTAATCTTATGTTTGTTTATTTTTAATTTTTTATCATAGTTTGTAGGCTCATAATTAAGAATTAATCAAATTAAGAGGCTCTTTAGGAATTTAATGGTTAAGTAATCAATTGAAAGTTAATTAAGCTATAAAAATCATCTAAATTCCCTTTAAACCAATTAATGAACATAGATGGGTGTGGGTAATCTAAATTATTTGATATCCCTTTAGGTTTATGTAATTCGAACTCTTAAATCCAAACTTGGTGAAATTGATATAATTTAGGGCATTCATGTGGATATGATTTGTCCTTAAGAACTGTTGAATCCAAGTATGATGTTTGGTGAAGCTTCATTTATTTTACTTATTTTGTTTATAAGGTTACATATCCCATGTGTATTTGCATTCATATTTTTGAAATAAAGATCATGTAAAGGAAATTGTATCAATTGCATGCATTTGAAAGAAATAGTGTGGCTATTATCATTAATAAATCTCAAAATTATTTTTATTAAATAAAAGTCACATAAGGAAATTGTATTAGTTGCATGCATTTGAAGTAAATAGTATGATTATTATCGTTAGTAAATTTAAAATTATTTTTCTTAAAGCAATCAAAAGATAATCAATCTTTGTATATAAATGAATTGAAATGTTGATCCTAATTCCTTGCATGTATGAATCATAAGTCAAAAAGATATATAGTATGGACATCCCAAGAACATAAGACTTTAAGTAGTCCTAAGGAGTTTGTGATTACCCACTTCTTGGTTCAATAATGACACGTACCTTGAGATTTATGATGAATTATGTGATAGAGATAAATTAACTTCATTAATTAAATTTAATAGAAAATTTTTAAGTTCACCCTTATGTTTATGTGTGTGTACATGCATGTATGAATTAGTAAGTATATAGTTTGGACATCCCAAGAACATGAGACTCTAAGTAGTCTTAAAGGGCACTCTAATTACCTCACTTCCTTGGTTTAATAATAGCACATACTTATAAATATCCATTGTATATAGATGTGCACATATGTTGACATAAGGCTAAAAATATGTAAATAAAAGATATTATCTTCTTTCAAAATAAAATCCATGCATCATGTGATCTCAACCTATGTTAACTAATCAATAATGAAATTGATATCCATTCATGCATGTTTTAAGCATAATATGATAGGTAAAACTTATACACACATTAAAAGCAATGGTGTTTTATCGCCAAACTCATCTTGGGCTTGGTAATCTTAGGTTAACTCGTGCAATTCAGGATGAGTTCTTTAAGCTCAATCCAAACATAAGTACAAAAAAGAAAATAAATTAAAAGCCATAAAATTTACTTCCTAGATCCAACCTAAGTGTAGGGATGAAAGGAATATCATTCTTTCTTTCTTCTCTTTATAATCCTAAATCTCAAATAAATGAAACATGAAATTTGCATCTAAAATTCATTCTAAATAATAACTATGTAAAGTATAACCACCTTTAATAAAGAATTTTAAAAAAAAGGATGAAACATTAGAAAGATTCATAACTTTAAAGGCCAATAAAGACACACCACACTAAGCTTCACACCTCTAGAATATTAAGTCACTGACCTTAGTCTTAAGTTGGAAAAATGTTTATTATGGTGATGTGATGTTTTATTTTATGATGTATTATTTTAGACTGGATGTTAGGATTGCTTGTGTGTATACCGGATGTTAGGATAACATTAGACTAATGATATTTTCTACAAGATATTGTGCTTATAGAACCACTATAATAATAATGAAAATATAAATGCTTCTTGCTTTCAGGTGTTGTTCCATTAGGATAGGTGGGTTTGACTATCCAAAGCAGGGTGCTAAGTCTGAATGTGTAAAATACAAACTACTTTGTTTGCTTGTATGTTTCTCTAACTTCTATTTTATAGGTGTAGTTAGATTTTTCATTTAAAAAATATAAATTTTGCAATAGGAATAGGATTAGTGCTATGTGATTTGGGATGAGCAGTAGCTAGAAAGCATAAACTTAGGAGGCCTTGTGAAGCCAAAAATATTCCAATCCAAGAAGAGGAGGTGAAGATGAAGAATTGAAGACCCCAATAGCTTTCTTTTATTTATAATTTAAGTGTGTGATTGTTATAGCGGCTTTATTTTTTTTATGCGATTAATATTTGATTGTTGTGTTTACATTGACTGCATAATGGAAATTCCATGTCTTTTTCATAGGTTTCTTCAAATGTGATTTTTTGATGTATGGTCTGGATGTGATAGGCTCTTTAGAAAAAAATAATTTTTTAGCCTTGACTAATAACTTCAACTAAATTCTAATCAATTCATAACCCCACTAAATTCTAATCAACTCATTTTGGGCAGTCCCTTATAATGGAGAACACTCCTTCTTTCTAATTTAGCCTATAACTTATTTTCATCATGAATTTAAGCATAATTTCTTCCAAGCCTTAGCCCAAAATGATGAGTCAAAATGAGATAAAAATATATAAATTTTATTGTATTAGCTTAAGTCATGATTTGCACACCAATCATAATTTAGTCTCTTAGGGAGTGAGTTTAGAGCTTTAATTTCTTTTCTAATAAATAACAGCCCAGCTATCTTGCATTTACATATGGCTAGCCCACATGGTTTTAAATTGTAGGAGGTGTTAGCTAGTAGCCACTCCAAGTGGTTGAAAGTCTAAAAATTCAGGATTGGTGCACTATCTCTAGTGAGAGTGGACAAATATATCTTACCTTCCTTGAGTAAATTTAGGTCAAGCTTTGTGCCTATTCTAGCACCTTAGATGTAGGTTCAAAGGCTGCTTGTTTCTCTTTTGCTACAAGTGTGAGTCTCTACTTTTTAGGCATTTTTATAATCTTGTGTTGTAGGAATAAAAGCCCTAACATTCTAATGAAAATTTCCAATCAAAAATAAATTTTAATTTATTTCCTCGAACATATAAAGCCTCACTATATGGTAGATTGAAGCACTCACTAGACCTCCTAGTATCTTGCATGCTTCTTACTTATCTTCCTTCAGAATCAGTAAAAAACTTTTTCCACTTGAGTCTTCCTGATTATTTTCTAACAATTGCTAATTCCTTGATATCAATCTTTAAAATCTTTGGAGATATTAGTCAACTGCTTTAATCGAGAGTATTCTTAAGAAACTCCTATTTCTTAGGATGCAATTAACTATGGAAGCTTGCTTCCATAAAGAACTAAAGAACCTAGATTAAAATTTGCATAACCATATAAAGTGGAAGAAAGATCTCTCTGGTATATACATAGACTCATTTATCTTAGGAGTCCTTATTAAGTATATGGTGATGCTTTTATCTTTTGAGATAATATATCTCATGCAAAAAAGTTGTGATACCACATAGATTTTAGAAATTTTTTATCTAGGTAATTAAATTCAACATTAAGAAATAATTAATTATCTTAGAAAATAAACATGTTATTCTATAATGGATTTGATCACTTAAATAAGGACTCCTAAGGCTAATGGGTTGTTTTAATATTCTAGAGATTTTTTCCTTGAACTACATGAAAAAGTAGAACAAGATTTATTTTATACTGGGATCGTAGTTCCCTATAAGGGCAAGCCATTATAGTTTGTTACATCTTAGGAATGAGGATCTCTTTATAAGAATACTCTCGATTAAAGAAATATGCTGTTATTTCTATAGAGTTCAAAGTTGGTTCCAAAGAATGGTTAAATTAGAGTTTCAAAAGGGAACACTACAAAGTGGAAGGAGTTCTTTTGGAAGCCAATTAGTAAAGTAAGAAATGCCTATAGATATGTGGATACCAATAGGCATTTCAACTATTATATTATTGGACTTTATAATTTGAGAAAAAATTTATTAAGATTTGAATTGGTATTTTATTTGAAATCTAGGACTTAGATTCTAACATCATAAGACTATAGAATGCCTATGGTTGAAGACTTATGCCTAAAATTATGCTTCAAAACCTAAGTCTATAATTACTTTTAACACAAGTCAAAGGCTCGACCTAGTTTAATTTTTAAGAATTATTGGCTCTTTCTCTCACTTAAGAGAAGGGGCTTATCCCTGACTCTTCTATACTTATAACCTGCCTGGAATGGCTACTAGCTAACACCACATAAGCAAATTTTTAATCCATGATGCTGGTCTTTATATTATGCAAGATGACTAGGCTGTTGCAATTTAGGAAAGAATCTAAGAACCTAGACTCACTCCCTAATTCCTAAGATCATGTTGGGTATGATATGTACCTAACTATTGAAACATATTTCATCTTTTATATTTTTGACTCACAATTCATTTAAGGCCTTACAGTATGTAGTTTATGTATAAATGGCATGAAATTAAAATTGCTTATAGGCCAAATCAAGAAGAGAAGGTAGAATTCCCTAGAAAGGTAGTCATCCTTAAATGTCAGATGCCCCTTATGTGCAATGAGTGAAGTGCCCAATTCAAGAATTTAAAATAATATGCTAGTATGGTTCGTAAAAGCTAGTTATTTCTAATTGATTTTAAGTTATTCCTAGGGCATTAATTTATATGAGAAGTCTCTAATTTCTTTATTTTTGTTTAAGTTATTTATATTTAAGTTGGGTAGAAAATTTAGTTTTCCTAAGAGCCTAATGTCTAGGAATTTACCTAAAAAAGACAACATAAAAATAATCTTCAAAAAATAACTTGATTCTATAGCGCACCCAAAATAAATCACACTAAATTTAATTTAAAAAAATAGGCCAGTGCGGCCATGTACTGCTATACACCCCAAAAGAAAGAAAAATGGCTAGCCGAGCTTTCCTTTTATACAACCCGACTTAGAATTACAAGTCTAGATCTATGGAGGTCTTCTCTCCAAGATCATCTCCTTCTTTAGGGAGCTCATTTAAGCTTCATAGGGGACCTCTGCACCCATCTCATGGTAGGGTCAGCTCTTGCTATTCCTAGACCCCATAGATTGTAATCTAATTCTAAGCTTAAGTTACATTTAAAAATTTAAAATAAATTCCTAAGCCCTATAAAAGAAATTTTAAAAAATGCAAACAACATACTAACAATTATATTTGCAAACATATGGGCATAGCATTAGTTGCTTGCCAAGCCCACTTGTCCTATTTAGCTATGCTTAATGACTTAAGCATACTTGGAAGAAAAAAACATATATATATATATATATATATATATATATATATATATATATATATATATATATATATATATATCCTTTTTTGCACCCTATAGAAAATAGTGTTAGCTTACAAAGAAAGTCATAGTATATAGACTAGTGGGCAAACAATCCTAGTCATCTAGTTTAAAATATTGCACCACAAAACAAGAAAAAAACATTTTATATCACATCATAAAATATCACAGATCATCGACCTAACCTAAGCCTCGGGTCGGTGATTTAATAATCTTACGCGTAAAGAAAAATGGGCTTACTAGGCATTTTAAGTTCAAGTTTCAATTTTGGTTTCCAAGATTTAATTTAATTTAATTTTTATCTTTTCATAATTTTGCATCATAGGTACTTGTCATTGTTAAACTAGAGGTTTGAAGCATCAAGACCTCCTTCGGATTAGTAGCCTTACAACCTTGGGTTTTCAGACTATATACCATATGCATGCTAACTGAAATTTTTTGTTTTTCATTATTTTAATTTCTTTTATTCTTAAAATTGGTTTAATTTACCATGGGTGGTTTCAATTTAATTGGTTTAATAATTTACAATTTTATTTTCATTTTGAGAATCATTTTATATTAAAATAAAATTTAATTTTTTAAGAATGAAAAATATAATGAGTCCAGTTTGGGTGGAACCCATTCTATAGGACACATTTAGGGGTTTAACTAAGATTTTAGGTACCTTAATTAACCTTTTTTAGATTCATTTGAAATTAATTTAATTGGTTAATGTTTTAATTTTATTTTGGAATTAAGGTTTTTTTTCCTTTTTATTCCTTTTAATTTGGTTAAATACTTTTTGATTTGGTTTATAAGTTTTTGATTTATAGTCTTTCATTAAAATTTAATATGTTTCTTTAAATCTTAATTTAATGTTCATGTTATTATGGTTTAATTTGAATTATTTTTCATTTTAAGTTTAATTCATTTGTTATTTTAGTTTATGTTTTATAACTTGAGTTCATATTTAATCCATTTAATTTGGTCCATTTTATTCATTTTATTTATTTTGTTTATTTATTTGACTTGACCTGATTTTGTTTATTTATTACATTAATGTTTATGTTATTTTGGTTTGATTTGATTTAGTTTCCATTTTGATTCATTTATATGATATGTTTATTTAGTTTATTTTACTAAGATTTAATGTATTGCTTTTGTTTTTTTATTATGACTTTTACTTTAATTTTTGTTTTTTCTTATATATTTTAATTCAATTCCTTTTTCATTTGATTTTAATTTTTGGATTGATCTTATTTATTAATTATTGTTCAATTTATATTTATCTTATGTTTATCAAATTAATGTCTAATGTTTATTAGATTAATGTCTTATGTTTATTAGAATAATGTCTTAATTCAAGTTTTAGTTTGATTTCATTATTAATTTATTACATTTCAATTTTAGAATGTATTGATTTATATATTTTCAATCTATCATTTAAATTTACTTTATTTTTAAATATGTTATATTAATACATTCATGTTTTTAGTGTTATGTTAATGGATTTAAATTAACTTAATTGAATTCAACTTATAATTTCATTCTTGATTTAGGTTGGTTTATTACATGTTAAAGTTTAATTTCTTGAAAAGAAATTTTAGCAATCTTAATCTTTGACCTTTTCAATTGTTTAAGTTATTTAAGTATTAATGCTTTAGGATTATGTTACTTATTAACTTGAATAAATTTAGGGAATTTCCATACAGACTAGTTTCACATCAAAGTATGGATTTCAGAGATTAATTACTTTTAATTTTAATTGATTAATTAGTTTATTATGAATTTCCTAAATTGATTAATTAAGGTTTGATTAAATTATATGTTCTTAATTATTTTATTAAGTTCTAAGGGATAGTTAATTGAATTTCTTAAGTTTAAAAGGTTAGAAAATTTTATTTATGTGTTATGGTATTAATTGACATGTTTCAAGTTGATTTTATAAATTTTTATAAATTTTTATAATGTTTGATTTAATATTTTATGTAAATTAACCTAGAGATTAGAAATTTAATAACTTCCAATCTAGAAATCAATTTGCCTTGAAATTTTATGACGAGAGGGATTCCTTGCAAATTTAAGGTTCCTAAAGTTTCACTTTAATTAGATGTGTATTTTAAAACTAATTGAGGTTTTAATTATTCTACTAAAACTTAAATTAAGCCTAAATTAGGCAAAATTAATTGCGAGTTTTAATTTTCCTATATTCCTCATGAATGATGCAGTCATAGAGGGTTTATTTAAATTTTTTGGGAACTTGGTTGATTTATTATGATTTTCCTAAGTTCAAATTGATTAATTGGATTAATTAATTCACTTAATTGCTTAACAAGGTTATTTTATGGTTTATTGGATTTCAGAGGGTTTCAATGGAGTGTTTAGATTTAATATGGTTCATTATGATGATTTAAATTCTCATAAATCTTCATGATTTTTTTGATTTAAAATTAATTTATTTCATTAAAATTAGGGTTTAAGGTTGGAAATTCCATTTCTTTTTTATTACTTTACAATAATTTATGAAGAATTCACCTAATGTGTCTTAAACCTAATTTCATTTTCCCAAAGTTTGAAATCAATTGGATGAGTGGCTTGAGATTAATTTAAGCTTGATTATTTTCATTTAAACCTAAATTAACCCAAAACTAACCAAAATTAATTGGAGATTTTGGGTTTAATGGATTCCTCTCAGTGAGATGAATCCATAGAGCCCTTATTTGCATTTTTTGGTTATGTATTTTATTTTCTATGACTTTTTTAATTTTTTAGTATTTTCAAAGATTCTTAGATAAGTAAAATAAGGAAATTTCCATTTTAATGTGCGGCACCATGCAACGCCGATGTGGCACCACTTTTCTCACTGCGGTGCTAGATTTGGCCAGCTGGATCCACGCCGATCCAGCTTGGATGATGGTAGGGAACACATAATTTATCTCGATGATCCAAGCTTTGATCTGACGATCTGAATTTCATGCGTGTTTCCTTAAAGGATTAAAATTGATTTGTGCTGTTAGATTGGGACCATTCATTCCTAATGAAAGGAATGATTGGTGGAGATTATATCTCCTTTAATGACTGCGAAAGTTGCAAAGCCATCCATTGATTCAAGGAGATCTCCGACGATCCAACCGATGAGATTGCTCTATTTTAATTGCAAAACCATCAGTGTATCAAATGGAATGCATCTATATAGTTTGATCTCCCTTGAGATAAAGTTCATTTGAAAGTACCAAGACCAAAATCTAAAGAGGTTGGTTTGACGGTGTACCTTATCAATGGTGGTCTTCAGTAGTGGGGATGATTTGAAAATCTCTAGAATGATGCGTCGAGCCTCCAAGAGGATGGAATTTACTACCTCCTCTCCAATCACTCTATGGACCAAGGTCCATGTGTTTTTCAATTGCTCTAGTCATTTTCCAGCTTACCATTAGTTTCGGGATTGGGGGAAAGGTGAGCCCATCTTTGTTTAGCTTAGGGAAGGTGATGGGATGCTTAATTGGGTCTGAGAATAGCTCTCCTCCCTTTTTCCATGAGAGGCCAATAGCTTTATGCCATGGGGAGCTTAGCTTGGTTAGTCAAGGTGATTGCTACACTTGGAGGCTAGCTGAAGGGGGCGTTAGCTAATTGAGATCAGTCCAAAGCAGTGAAGATGAAGTGGGGAGAAGGAATCAAAGATGCATCTTGAATTAGGGAGGATATTTTGTTTGCATGTTCCTCTTTATTTCTCTATGTGATATTTTTCTTTTTTAGATGGATTCTAGCCTTTTTATTACACCTAACCTTAGCCAATAATCATCCTTAGCTCACTTTAAGATGAGTTTAGATGATTTGAAATGTGATTAGTGAAAGCTTTAAGTTTACATTCTCACTTTTAAAGCATTTAGGTTTAAATCAATTCAAAGTGAATCAAATGCATTTATTTTGATTAATTGATTATAGATATAAGTAATAATCATTGTTGATTGTCTAATAAATGATTTATGAAACAATTGATCCATACCACATGAAATTTGATGTCATTTAGGCTAGTTTGACCCATTTGACTTGAATGGGTCAAGTTGGATTTCTTAACCTCTTAGGACATTTTAGGATTTTGACTTAAACTTAATTATGTCCAATTGGTCATTTATGATGTTTTAGATTTATTGATTTCTTTGATTTTAAATTAATTTTGATTTTAATTCAACTTGACCCATTTATACTTAAATGGGTTAAGTTGAGTTCACTTAAGTCAAATGACCAATTTGATTTGATTAAGTTATATTTGGACTCCAATTATGTTTAATCACATGTGTGATATGATTTAGACTGATTAATTTTATTTAATTTGGAATTGATTTCAATTTTGACCCATTTGACCCAAGTTGGGCTTAATGGGCTAAGTTAGATTCATTTGGGTCAAATGACCAAATTGGTCAAATTAGACCCAATAATTGGTTGGATTGTGTTTAGTAATCATTTCTAAATAATTTTCAATAATAAATTTGAGTTGAATTTAATTTGATTTGGATTTGAACTCAATAAGGCTCATTTAAGCCATTTAGATCAAATGATCTAATTAGTCTAATTAAGGCCTTAATAAATTTATATTTATTTAATTTATATTTAAATATATTTATTTTATCATTTAACGCATTTGGAATTATTTATTTGGTCAAATTTTGGTGGGTTGACCTTTGACTTGGTGGGATCCACATAAGTCAAACCTATGCCAAAAGGGTTGACCAAATTTGACCTTGATTTTGATTTGATTCCATTTATGTTTGTGATATGATTTCATGGTTTCATTTCATTTTGATTTGGATTTGTTTTAATTTAATTTGGTTTTCTTTAGGTTTAAGTGATTTTAAGGTTAAATAAGATAATTAGGTTAATTACCCCATTCATCTTAATTTAAATTCAAATAAATCCAGATTTCAATTATTTTAGATTTGGATTTGAATTTAGTCAAGGTTCATCCAATCCTATTAGATTACGTTAGACCCTAAAAAGATGCATTAGGTCATTAAATGAAGTATCCTAAATGCCTAATTAAGAGATTCATAATCTAAGATTAGGTATCGTAATTACAAGTCTTGGAAATGATGCTAACCTCATCCAAAAATGAGGCTAACAAATTGTCCACCAATATGTGTGGTGGACTAACTAGAGTACACCACACAGATTGGAGTTGACTAAATTAGTCAACACTACAAGCATAAGCTTGAAGAAATTTGAGTTTAATTTTAAAATTAGAATTTCAATTTTGGTTTTAATTTTAAATTTTATTTTTGATTTGTTTATGAAAGATATGCATAAAATGGCTAAAGTTATTTTAATTTAGAAGAATTTATTTTTAGGATCTAAGTTATAAGAATAGAGATGTCATTAGGAGTAGACTCAATGAAAGGTCTAATCTTAACATAATCATGGTAGTTAGAAAAGATGCCTTTACATGACTTATTCTCATCTTGACTATACTAGATTTTCTATGGTTATCTCAGAAAGAAAGCACTGGGACTCAGATCATTCTAAGTGACTTTATCCAAAAGGTAGTCTAAATGACTATCTAATTATAAAGAAAGGGTTTATAAGAAGATCTTAAAGTTTTCTTTTCCTAGAAAGGAAGCCACCATGTATACTTATTCCTATCTAAGAATAATAGCCAAAGATGATGTCGATATGGTTACTTACTCTTTTCCAAACTATATGAATTTTAACCAGGAAAGATACCACTAAGGAATTTACTCTTATATGGTTAGCTATTAGGCAAATGTCTTTAAAGACTTGATTCTAACCTAAACAATTGAGCTGGGGAGAAGAGGCTTTCAATATCTTAATTCTTAATCCTCAAGATTTAGATTACTAGGCAGGGGTCACAAGGACTTGAATCCTGACCTGAATAGTCTATAGGAATAGGGCCTTCAATGTATTATTTTCATTCGTTAATTTTTTTTTTTTTTACACTAAAAAAGGGGTCACAGGGACTTGAATCAGATTCTAATAAAATTCAGCTAACATAAAGGGGCCTTCAATGGCTTAATTCCAACCTGGGCTGCTTAAAAAGAAAAGGGGCCATAATGACTATATACTAACCTTATAAGGATGCCTATTAAGAGGCTTACACCTTTATGATTAACTATTAAGAAGGGGCCTTCAATGGCTTATTTTCACTCCTCAAATAACCATAATGAGGAAGATGGATCTTAATGACTTATTCTTAAACCTCAAATTTCTAGCTAATAGGATTGTGGTCTTGATGATTTAACCCTAACCATATAGTTCATTTGATAAGTAGGACTTAATCCTATTCTTATCTTTCAAAAGAATGCCTCTTGAGGGACTTACTTCTTTCCATTTTGAGGGGGCCTTTAATGGCTTAGTCCAACCTAAATAGCTAAGGATGTGGAAAAGAGTCTTTTGATGACTTCATCTTAATCTTTAAAATTTGACTAATAGGAAAGGGGTCTTGGTGACTTATTCCTAACCTAGATAGTCTATTTGACAAGAAAATGAGTCATGGTGACTTTATCCTAACCTTGTAATGTGAAAGGATGCCTATTATGGGACTTATTCCTAACTTGTAGGGATGGTGCACAAAGGCTTACTCCATACCCAAGATTTATAGAATGGATGTCATAATGACCTTGTTCTCAATCTTATGGAAATTGCATTTAAAAAAAGAGCTTGCTTTCATTTGTAAAATTTTAAAAGTCATTACTTAAAAAATTAACAAAGATAAGAATTTGAATCTGAATAAATTGCAAAAAGAGTAAAGAGCAACATAATCTTTGTGATCATCATGTTAAAACTGAGTACAATTTACACATAATATTTCTTCAAATAACTTTTTTTGATAGGTGGTGTTGGGTGTTCACCATTACAAGTAATCAGTTGATAATAACCCCTTTCATAGACTCTTTCCACTATGAATGGTCTTACCTAAGTTGATTCAAATTTGCTGTTGATCCCGTGATGAGCTAAAATTGGTCATTTAAGAACTAAGACCAAGTCTCCTACTTGGAAAGTTCTAGGATGGACCAACTTATCATGTGCTCGAACCATACTCGATTGGTGTAGTTCAAGGTTTTGTTGAGCTTCCAAATTCTTTCCTTCAAGGATTTCGAGTTCATCCAATCGAATATTGTGATTTTGATCTATTGTAATGTTTGAAACCCTTAATGAAGTTAATTGTACTTCTAATGGAAGAATAGATTCAATTCCATAAATCAAAGCATATAGTGTAGATTGAGTTGGTGTTCGATATGTGATCTGATAAGCCTATAAAGCTTCAACCAACTTTTCATGCCATTAGCACCTATTTTCATCTAATGTATTTTTTAAAATACTCACAAAGGTTTTATTAAATACTTCAGCAAATCTATTTTCCCTAGGGTAATAGATGGTCAAATATCTCCAATCAATTTTATATTTAGCCACAAAGTGATTCAATTTGGTGAACTTGAATGACATACTGTTATCGAATATGATTCGATGAGGAACACCAAATCGATATATGATATTTTCCTAAAAGAATTTAAGTACATGGTATGCTTTTACTTCATTCAGTGGTATTGATTTAGCTCATTTAGAAAAATAATCCATTGTGGGTAATATGAAATGATGCCTTTTTGATGAAGAAGGATCAATGGGTCCTATGATGTCGATACTCCTATTCTCGAAGGGCTAAGAAATAATCATTTGGTGTAGTACATTAGGTGGCCGATGTAAGACCACACCATGCATTTGATATCGATGTACAATTTCCATGCAATCATTCAACATTGAAGGCCAACAATATCCATGTATTTTAATCTTTAATTTCATATTGGGTCTGGATTAGTGAGCGCCACACACTCCAAAATATATTTCAGTCACAATCTTGTAGGCTTTCTATTTATCTAAACAATGTAGCCACATTTGATCAAATGACTTATGATACAATACATTATTAACTAATGCATAAGATAAAGCACATTTCTTAATCTGATTTGCTAATGATTTATCTTCAGAGAGCATTCCCTTACTTAAATAGTCAATTAATGGCTAGCTCTAGTCCCACTCTTCTAAACCTTCAACTACTCTTTGCATTTTTATTTCTTATTCATGTACTCTAAATCTATAGAAGATAGAATTTGTTGATTCTGAACTTCTATAAAAATAGATTCTTCTTTTTGGACACACTATTTCTTTGGCAAGTTTAGTCAAAGCATCTACTATATAATTATCTTTGTGTGATATTCTATGTAGAGTTACATATGGAATCTTCTCAAGTAGTTTCATTATGTATTGATAATAATTGAAAAGCTTAAGGTGTAAAACCTTATAGATACCACTCACTTGATTAATAACTAGCTTGGAATCCCCAAAGATCTTTATATTCTTAATATCCATAAGGATTGCTAACTCTAGCCCAGTTATAAGAGCCTCATATTCAGCTTCATTATTATGCAAGGAAAAGATAAATGGTAGGTATATCTTATCATTCTTTCATCTGGGGTTATAAATATTAATCAAATCCTTGCCTTTCCTAGTATAAAAAAATTCAATTCTTTTTTTTCTTTGATGATGTTGTGCCATCAAAATATAATTCCCAAATGGCATTAAGTTCTTCCTCTAAAGTCATGATCTATTAATCTAAAAGATTATCGTTTAAGGAAGAACCCTCGAGCAAAGGATGTGCTGCTAAGAAGTTAGCCACAACTTGACCTTTTACAACATAAAGAGGAATAAAAATGATCTCAATTTATAATAAAATCATTGACCAATGTGCTAGACATCCAAACAATGTTGGGCATGTCATAAGATGTTGCAATGAATTCACTCTTGAAATCAAATTTACTTTATATAAAAGCATATAATGCCTTAGTTTCTAAGCAGTAAAAACTAAAGCTAAATAATGCTTTTCAATAGACAGATAATTTATTTTCTCTAGGATAAGTCTATGGATCAGATAATAAAAGAAATTTTCTTTCTTTTCTTCATTAACTTGGGCTAATAAAGCTTCAAGTGATTCATTTAAGGCTGCAGTATACAAAATTAATGGCTTGCCACGGATTCAGGCAGCCAAAATAGGTGGATTCATTAAATATTATTTTAAATTTTTAAATGCACTCTGACAATTTTCATCCTAAATTAATTTATAATCTTTCTTGGTTAATGTCACAAATGATTGGAATCTTCTAGATAGATTAGATATAAATCTTCTTAAATATGCCATCCCTCCCTGGAATGATCTTAGCTGTAAGACTTATAGGTGATAGCATTTCTATGATAACTTTAATCTTTTTAGGATCTATTTTGATCTTGTAGTGCTTCAGTACTAATCCTAATAACTTTTCTAAAGTTACTCTAAAAGCACACTTCAAGGGATTCATTTTTAGGTTGTAACGATGCAATCGTTTGAAAATAACCCATAAGTCATATAAATGATTTTCTTTTCCTTTTCTTTTGATGACTAGATTGCCAATATAACATTCAACTTAATTATGAATTAAATTATCAAAGATTTTAGTTATTGTTCTCTGATAGGTAGCCCCAGCATTTTTGAGATTGAACGACATAATAGTATAACAAAATATCCCGATAGGAGTTTTGAACACTGTATGCTTTTCATCATCTAGAGACATCTTTATTTGGTTGTATCCCATGATCCATCCAAGAATGAAAATATTTCATGTGAAATGGCTATATCCACCATGAGTTCAGGCATCGATAATGGGAACTCATCTTTGGGACAAGTCTTATTGAAGTCTCTAAAATAAATGCAAATGCACATTTAGCCATTCTTTTTCTTTTCTGGGACTATGCTAACTAACCATGAAGGGTATTGTTCTTCTCCTATGAACTCGACTTCAATTAATTTTTATACTTCAGTGATTACTTATTGTTCAATTTCTAGGTGCATATGCCTAGGAGCTTGCTTAGCAGGAATCACAATAGGTTTAATCTTTAGTTTATGAACTGCAACATCTAGAGATAAACCTAGAATATCATAATAATTCCATGTAAAATAATATTTATATTCCACAAGTAAATTGATCAACTCTTCATAATCTTTTAGGCCTAATAATGAACTAATGAAAGTTAGTCTTAGGTCTTCTTTAGTTCTCAGGTTGATCTCATTTTAGTTATCAACAATAGATTTTATTTCTTCTTCAAACTCTGGGGGCATGTTTTAAATTATGTAATCATTTGGATCACCTAATGTTTCAAGACAAGATCCCTCTACAGGATTAGATAAAATTCCAAAGAGTCAATCAGATTCCATATGATTGCTTATCATCAAACAATGCTCAAAATCATCTAAAGGTCCAATGATATTGAACCTAATGCCAGCTTTGGATTTTATGTTTTTATTTTTAGTATTCCTTAAGCTTTCCATGTGTTGAGCTCCATTTTTGGTCCACACATTAAAAATCAAACCATATTTTATAGAAATTTTCACACAGTTAGGATACCAGTCAAACTGGAGTTCTATTATTTCATTAGAACATGTGTCTTCAAGCTTTACATCTACTTCTGAGCTTGAAGACCTGGGTACAGAATAAAATTTTGACATTCTTTCACCTTCTCCTATAAGATTAAGGGCTACTTTGACTTCTAACTATGAAATTTTATTATAAGATAAAGGAGTTAGAGTCAAAGTATCCACATACTTCTTTAAGTTTTTATAAGTGGAGCAATCTGGATCATCTTTTAATGCTTGGATTTGTTCTTCATCATTATTTGATTCTAATGTAATCTCAAACTTCATTAAGACATTCTTTGATTGGAATCCTCATCAAAGCTGGATTCTAAATTAATTTGGATTATGAGAGATTCTTTTTATTTTTATTTTCCCTTTTTTTTCTTTCTTTTCTTTTTATTTATTTACTATAAAATCTTCTTTTCTTTTCTTTGACATCGTAATAGGGATGGATTTTATAAAATAAGATATCTGCCTTTTAGGCATATAAGAGGCAGTGTCTTCATAAAGTTCAATCTCATGAATCGAGAATGGTTGTATGTCACCTTTTATGGTATACTCTACTCCATCCTTAGTGTACTCAATTTACTGGTGGAGTCAGGAAAGAACCATCTTATACTTATGTATCCTAGGTTTGCCTAAGAGGGAATTAAAAGATGTATCTGAATCAATGATATAAAATTTTGCTTTAGTTTTCAATCCTTCTATTTCCAATAATAGAGTGATTAAACCTAAAGATTTCTCTCTCATTTCATTGAATCCCCTCAGTAACATCTTATTCGAATTGAGTCTTTTACTATCAATCTTCAGAAAGGATAGTGTTTTGGAGTTCATAATGTTCATTGAAGTGTCAAGATCAACCAAAACTCTCGATAACCTGATATTCTTCACCTTGATAGAAATATAAAGGGGTCGCTTATGATCTATTTTTCTTAAGAGTAGATCCTCATAAGAGAATGTGACTCTAGGGATCTCAAAGTAGCAAGCCTTATTTAAAGAAGTTCTTGCTAGCTGAGTCAACCATATCTCTAGATCGAGTAAATTTTGAACCAATAACTCCCTCATTTCTTTAGATAGAACGAGGGCTTCATAATAATTAGCTTAGCAAAAAGTTTCCTAAGATCAGCTAAAACATTGTAGTCAACCTTGGGAATGATTGGCTAGACTACTGGATCTTTTTAAAAATGTTTTGAATATTGGTCAACAATTTGCTTTCTTATGTCTTTGGAAGAGGAGGTAGACGAGGTGGCAAAACCTTCACTCTACGTAGACTAACCTCGATGATGTCTCCAGGGGTTATGCCAACTTGTCCCTCATGATTGACATCCTTATCAAATGATTGGTCAAAATCTAAAATTTACATTACTATACTAATAGGGTTGCCTTGCAAGTCATTCATAAAACTCTCAATATATGACCCTGATCGACAAAACACATTTTCATGAGAATTTTTCTTTTTCTTCTTTTTGTTTTTCTTTATTTTCAACATCACATTCATCAGAAATAGTACAAATATAAGAAATTCCTTCAAAGGCAAGCTTTTATTCATATCTTTAAAATATGTACATAAAGA
The DNA here is from genome assembly GCA_021442155.1 of Cymbidium sinense. Lineage (NCBI taxonomy): Eukaryota > Viridiplantae > Streptophyta > Magnoliopsida > Asparagales > Orchidaceae > Cymbidium > Cymbidium sinense. Next base: position 34,243,018 of record CM038229.1, read on the forward strand.
TAAAGGAGTGTAAGGCCTAGGCTTTCCATCTTTATCATATAAAACTCTATCAGATACAACATATATCTCTCCCTCACCACTCTCTCTAATTATCTGAACATCTGACGATGCTGAAAGGGGTTGAGGTGGAACTAAGTCTCCTTATGCCAGTAGATCAATCTAGATGATCTTCTTTTTGGTCTTTGTTTGATCCCGCATTGAATTTTTAAATTTTTTTATCAAATATTTTTTAGAGGATTGGGATAAGGCTTTATTCTATTCATTTGAAAGAGAAGAGCTAGAAGAAGTAGAAGAATCACCTATAACAACCTTAATGGACCCTTATCCTGGGTGCACAATGTACTCCTTAGGGATTATCACCAACCCCTTCTTGTAGTTTCTTTCAAGCTAGTCTTTGAAGGTGAAGCAATCATCAATAGTGTGATGCAAAATCTGATGATATGGACAGTAGTTCGGGTCATTCACCTTGTTGACTTATTATGGTCTCTACAATCAGGCAATTTAAAAATCTAGCTTTTTCATTAAATTTTTGAAGATTTTCCTCACTATTTCTCTCTTGAAAGAATAAGTATAGTTTATTCTCTCACTGAAAGGGTTAGCAGGAATCTTTTAGGGGGTGATGATAATTGCTGCTATAATTTCCTAAAAGATGAAGGTTTCTCTACCTGTACCACTATGCTGGCCATTCCCTTGTCTACTATAGAGACATTGTCTGCCTTCTTTTCTAGTACCTTCCTAGGCTTTGTTGGTTCTATAGCAGAGTGCTCTTTCAAGAATGACATCTTAAGGGCTTCTTCTTACAAGTTAGAGGCTTTATTTAATAATTTCTTGAAATTTTTAATAGTAAAGCTCTTTAATAGAAAGGCCACTAGACCATGAATATTTCTTAGGAGTATTTCTACATCATCCTGCTCTTGCAATTGTGACTCACACTTAAGCTCAAAATCCTCCATCTCAAGATGTAATCAACTAAGGATTCACCCGACTTTTATTTTTCAACAACTAGATCACCTAAGGTAATGTGGTATTGTGTGCTAGTGAACCTCTTTATAAACATGTTTTCCAGTTCAGTAAAGGTGCACATTGAACCATTTGGTAATTCTGCGTATCAATTGAAAGCAACCTCAATCAAGTTACTAACAAATTGCCTGAATAATAGGGTGTCACTTCCACCCACATTGCAATAACTAACACAAAAGTGTGCTAAATGCTGCTTGGGATTACCCAACCCATCAAAAATCTTAGAAGAAGGAGGAATGAATCCCTTAAGATATGGTAGTAATCATATTCTTCAGTGTAAGGTCTACCTTTAGGAATCAGAATCATATCATGAGATTGTGGTAATGCTTCTTTTACTTGTTGTTCTACCAAAGACTTCAAGTCAGTTTTGGGAGATATATCATCTACAGGTTTGTGTTCTTAATGATGATACTCTCTTAAACTAAGCTTCGTCTCATCAGTATGATGAGACTCCATAGGCTGTTTAATAGAATGATGCTGGGAGGAAGAAGGAATCATGCTCTCGAGTGACTATAAGGTAACAATCATTTCCTCCATTCTCTTTTCCATCCCTGTGATTTGATCATCCTTCTTTTGTAGCAAAAGGATCAACTACAGTGTAGGATCAGATACAGGATTGTCATGTGTTTCCTCCTATTTATTTTTTGATAACCTCATTCTCATGTGTTAAGGGGTTTGAATTGGATTTTAAAAAAATAATTTTCGAAAATGTTGTTTTTAAACTTTTCTAGAAAACTTAAAATCTATAATGATAAAGATTTAGAAATAAAATAACAATCAACAATAGTAGAAAAGCAAAGTGCAGAAAATAAAGAAAGAGAACACCAATATTTTTACGTGGTTTGGCCAAACCCCAAAAATCAGCCTTTATCCATGCCTAGCCACCTAGGCTAGAAATTCACTAAATTAAAGTTGAGATTACAACAAATCTATCATATTCTCCTTCATGGGCAAGTATAACCCAACACTATACTTTCCTTAATGGGCAAATACAACCCAATCATGAACTTTTCTTAACCGGCAAGTACAACCCCAAAAAAGAAATAATAAAGAGGAATATGAAAGTATTAACTCTCAATTTTAAAAGTATTTTTCTCTCATAACCCAACTACAATAATATTATGGCAAGTGAAATCAAAAGTAATTAAGAGAGCTCACTTCAATTTATATTTAAAATTGAATGCAAAGATACAACATGGAAGATGTATATGATGCAAGTGAGTCTTTAAAATGTTTGAAAGGAATATAAGAACTTGAAAACAAAATGATTTAGTTAATGATCTAAAGAGTGGCACAATAGTAATTTGGAAACTTAACTAATCAACTTTAATATGAAGACTTGAGTTTTGAAAAGATCAAATGAATATGCAATATTAAAGCGCATAAACTCAATTGAAGTCTCTTTGAAAAGAATTATCACATATGCAAAATATGAGATAATTTAAATAATAGAACACTTGCTACCCACAAGAGTTCTTTATGAATTAATCAACACAAAATTAATCTCACTTAAGGATATGTAAGAATAAAGAAGAGAGAAAGATTTACATGCATAAAACTTTATCCAAACACAATCAAAGCTTTTAGCCAACTTGAAAAAGATATGTAAAGATATTTTAAGCACAAAGAAAATTGACCAAACTATAAGAAACCTTAAGCCAAGAAAGAGATTAAGGTCACATACATGAATATAAAAAATAAAATTAGAAGAGCCTTGAAGAGTTGTCAGCCAAAAGGAATTGCACCACTCCTCCAAATTCTTTTGAACAAGCTTCAAAGCAATCACTCATAGGAAGGAAGAGAAGGATGATGAAGATGTTAGCACTTGATTCATCAAGAGAAATCTCTGAGAAAAAAATTTGAAAGGGTTAAGCCAAGAGAGAAAAATTCCAAGAAAGATTAACCTAGTCTTAAGAGCATTATAAATGAGAAAGGAATCAAGGGGGGATGAGCCAATAAGAGAAAAATAGGAGGGAAAACACTTTGGGATTGTGATTTAACTTAAGATAATCAAAAATAAAATTAATTTGCACGATGAAGGGTTCAACCAAGGCAAAGAAGAGAGAAATCTTATTTGGTAAGAAAATTTGATTTGGATTAATCAAATTTAATTTGAATTTGCATGGAGGGGAGTTCGACCAAGGAAACTTGGTGGGAAGGTACACATGGTAAGAGATTCAATTTAAATAAATCAAATTAATTAGATTTGGCATGATGGAAATTCAACCAAGGGAATTTGATGAGAAAGATTTATAAATATATTAAATTTTAATCAATTCATCTCATGATAAAATCTCCAAATAGATTTGAAAGTTAATTTGCTTGTCAATCGGCCAAGAGAGAGAGAGAGAGAGAGAGAGAGAGAGAGAGGGTGAATTTGAATTATTAATTAACAAAGCATAATACCATTAATTAGCAAAGTAAAGAGGGCAATAATTCAAATTTGATTAATTAAATTAAATAATAGATAGTGTCGACCAAGAGAGTTTCCATGATGGGATTCAATTAATATTTAATGCAATATCATGGAATATACAATCAATTTATCTTGATTGAATGGAATAGGGAAAGTTATGATGCACACACTTTATTAAATAAAATCCAAGAGAAAATTAAAAATTCAACCAAGCATGTTTCCAAAAATAGATTAGATCTATTTTAATGCACTAAAGTAAAATTAAATGATGATGTATCAAATCTTAGGAGAATTCAAATAAATATTCATCATGTGATTAATTCAATTTAAATAAAGGCATGGCCGACCATGGGAAGTGTCCAAAAATAAAATATATATATAAAAGGAAAGAGGGTAATTCCATGGCTTCATTTAATTAAATTTAAATTAACTCAAATAAATTTAATTTAATTCAAATTAAATCAATTAGAGTAGCAGGTGATCATCCACAAAACATTCCATAAAGAGCTAAGTTCAAATTTGTACATGTAAGCAAGGGAATATTTAATTTGAATTCAAAATAATTCAAATTAAAGATTCAAATAAATGAATTTTTTAATTTAGATGTGCAGTGTATTCTAGTTATTCCACTACACATATTGGGGGTCCATTTGTTGACCTCATTTTTGGATGAGGTTAATTTGGCATTTGAGAGATCCTAATCTCAAATAGGATTTTCTTAATTCAATGTTTGGACACCTCACCTAGTGTCCTAGAAAATCTTTTGAGTTTATTCTAACCTATTTGATATAGTGAATCAATCCAAATTTTCAATTTAGATTAACTCAAATAAATCAAATTAAAATGAATAAAAGAAAACCCATTTCATTTGAATTTTAATTGATCACTTGAACTCATTTGAAATCATATCTAACTCATTTTAAGCTAAATGAGTTAAAATGAAATTAAATTAAAAATTAAATTAAATGGCTTAATTAAATCATAATCCAATTGATCATCAAAGTACATTATGGTATTAAAAAAATAAACTAAACAAATTCAAAAGAAAAAAGTTAATCTCAAATCCCTAAGAAAATTCAAATGCAATTAAATCTAATCTCAAATCTATTTTGAGATTAATTTGAGCATACCATACTTTAATTCAAACTAAGATGATAATGTCATATTGCATAGAAATAATAAAAGCAAAATAAATATAAAAGAGAATTAAAAAAAGGAAAATGGGAAGAAATAAAAATGCCAATTTCCTTCTTCCACTTTTTTCTATCCTCATCCCATACTACCTTCTAATCAAAGATGGTTGCCTTCAAGTGAAGGCAATCAAATCATATAAAAAAAGCCAAGAAGAGAAGATAAGAAAAAAAAAAAGGAGAGAACATAAAAGTTTTGGCCATGAGGAAACAAGGACATACACACTCCCTCAAGGCAAGCAAAGTTTTCCTAGACCATCCTACATCAAAACCGAAGCCAAACGAAATCTCCCCTTCCCTCCAAGTGTTCTCAATCAGTGGAACCATCAAAACCAAATTTTGAATACAAAGCTTGGGCTAGTAATCAAAACACAAGGAATTCTCCCAATTCCTTTGAAGCAAAGCTTTCTATTGAAGAATCGAAGCTACTTAAATTGATTCTAGCCTTTTAGATCCCCTAAATCAAGGTACACCATTATTGAACCCCCTTTTCTTCAAAGCTTTTGGCCATGGTAGTATCCCTACAAGGCTTGTTCTTTGATGAGATCAAGCCATATGGATTGAAAGAGGATCTTTCAGCGATCATGTATCACTTTAAATCATCCAATTTGGTTAAGTATATCAAAAGATATTAACAAAACAAGTTGGACGGTCCATACTCCCTTTGAGAGATGAAATCCCCGCGTTTCTTTTAAAAGAAAGGGATGGTCCGATCTGTTAATTATTAAATTCCTTTAGGAATCACGAAATGATCGACCATCCGTCTCGATCCCGATCTCCGATCAACACGGATCGCACGATCGTGATCACGTGGATCACGGGGACCGTCCAATATTTGATCGGATGGTCCAGAGCTAATCCCACGCATGGGACCTGTCACTTAAAAACTGTTAAAAATCGATAAGCAATGGTTTAATTAATTTAAAAAATTCAAAAAACATGAAAAAAGCATATTAAATTAAAGAAAAATCAGAAAAATACAAATAAAAGCTCTATGGATTCTTCTTGATGAGAGGAATCCATTGAAATTAAAATCCGCAACTTTAATTGAGTGATTTTTCCTTAATTTAGGTTTAATTGAAAAACATTAAACCTTAATTACTCTTAAATTAATAATCCAATTAATTTAAAACTTTGGGGAAATAAAATAAACTTAGAACGCATCTTAGGTAAAATTTTGGGAATTTAATTCTCTGAATTCAAATGGAATTGAAATTTCATGTGAATTAACCCTTAAATTAATTAAATTAATTACCCTTTAATAAAATAATCATAAAATTTTAATTTAATAATCTTAAATCAACATAATGAACATCAGAATAATAATCAAACTTAATTAAACCAATATGAACCTAGTATGAACTTAATTAACTCAATTAGATAATTAAAGAATTAAATAATTTAATTAAATAACCTAAATTTAATTAAATCATAATAAATCAATCAGCTAACTATAAATTTTGAATAAATCCTCATTGGAAAGGTATTTTAATGAAGAATAAGTGAAAAATAAAATCAGTTAATGAATCTTAATAAATTAAGCTAAATTTAGATTTTAATAAAATAAGTCAAACCTTAATTACACCCTAATTACATCTCTAATTATGCTGAAACTTTAGGAGCATAAAATTGGCATGTTACTCGACTTTCCACAATTATCTTAAACCAAATTGGTCTATAAATTTGGAATTCTTGATTTTCTAAATCTCTAGGTCAATATGAACTAAATAATAATTAGAGTAATCATTAATTCATTAAATCAATAAATAAATTGAACTAATCTGAAATAAACATCAAAATACTTGTTAATTCATCAAACTTCTTAATGAAATTCAAAAATTAATTTAATTAATGAATTTAAATAATGAACTTAAAACCTAGATTAATCAAATCGGATCAAGTAATTAACCTAAGTACTTTGGGTTAAGAATAATCTATGAACAAACCTAAGACATTAATTCATATTAATGGACTTAAAACTTAAGCTTACAAATTCATAATATCTTAAGTTAAATTGAATGAAATCAAACAAAAATTAAACTCCTTAAAGTAACATGAGCCAAATCAAATGAAATCCATATAAATTAATTTAAAATGAAATAAATCAAACAAATTAAATTAATTCAAATAAATGAAATAACATAAATCAAATCCAAACATAAATGAAATCAAAAGGATTAATTAAAATACTTAAGGATTTTAATTAGCCTTTTGGAAACTTCATTAGGATTTAGGATGTTGAATGGAAAGAGCTCCATCCAAAAATGGAATCATTGCATTCTTCATTCTTGAAAACCTATACAACTTTAACCAAATAAAATGAACATAAAATGGGAATTAAATCATTAAGTCATTTGAATTGAAACCAACCAATGGTAAAAAATTAAACCAATTCAAACTTCAAACTTCAAACTTAAACTTAAAGGCCTAGCAAAGTCTTACCATGCAAACCCCACTTCTACACACACTAGATTACTTAAGTCACGGACCCTAGATCTAGGTTAGATTGTTCTATGATTTTCTTTTAATCTCCTCTGATATGTTGTGATGTGCTTCACATGTCTGTGTGGTGTATTGCTTTAGACTAGATGCCTAGGTTTATTTGTTCATTAGACTGGATGTTAGGGCATTCTTTCTAGATTTAACATTATTTTATGTAGGGGGCTGTGTTAAAGGGATCGCTGTAATAAATAAATCATAAAATTATTATTTGCTTGCAGGTGCTAAAAATCCCTTAACATAGTCCATAAGATAGGTGGGCTTGGCAAGCAACTAATGTTAATTTCATATGTTTGTAAAATATAAATTGCTTGGTGTGCTGTGTGTATTTCCTAACATCTGTTTTGCAGGGCTTAGGATTTCTTTTAAATTTTAAATGTAAATTTGAGCTTAGAATTAGGTTAGGATCTATGGGGTCTAGGATTAGTAGGAGCTGACCCAACCAGGAGATTATGCGGTGGTCCCCTGTGGAGCCCGATGGATGTCCCAGAAGGAGACTTTCCGGAAAGAAGACCCATAGATCTAAACTTGTAGTTCTAGGGTTGTATAAGGTAACTCTGCCATTTTCTTTCTTAGGTGTACAATATGCATTGGCCTTTTTCCTATATAATTTAATTTGGTTTGATTTATTTTGGGTACGCAATAGAAACATCATGCTTTTCTTAGGTTTCTTTCTGTGCCATGTTTATACTATGATGTATGCCTGGACGTAGGCTCATAGGATAAACTAAATTTTCTTCCCAACTAAATCAATTGAAACATAAAAATAAATACAACTCATAATATTCACATAAAATCCTAGGTATTAAAATAAGATAAAATATGTAGCAACCCCTTAGCTGGATGTCATGCATATTCATATTGTTTCACTCTTGATTAATGAAGGAATTCCATCTTTACCTAGGCATGACCTTTGAGAGCCTATGATGGAAGTACACCTTCTTCTATTTTGATTTGGCCCATGATCTTTTTTTAATTGCATGCATTAGGCATAAATTGTATCCTTATGGCCTAAATGAATCCTGAGTTAAAAATTATTAAAATCTAAAATGTGCATTAATTATATGCATCTTCATACCTACATGATCTTAGGGGTTAGAGTAAGTCTAGGTTCATAGATTTCTTTCCTAAAATTACAACAACCCAACCATCTTGCATTCATATGACTTAGCCTCATAGTTTTAAAATGCTCTTACGTGGTGTTAGTTGGCAACCTTCTCTAGGTAGGTTGTAAATCCAGAAGAGTCAGGGATAGGTTAGTTCCTTCAAGTGAAGAGAATGACCAATGATTCCCAAGAATAGAACTAGGTCGAGGCACCTGTAGACTAGGTTTTGAAGCATCCTTTTAGGAATAAGTCTTCAACCCTAGGCATTTCTGCAGTCTTGTGCTGCTAGAATCTAAGTCCTAGATTTCTAAGAAAATGATAACTTTAATTCTAAAATTAAATTCCAAATTTAAAGCCCAATCATAGGATAGATGAAATATCTACTGGGCATCCCAATATCAATAGGCATTTCTTACTCATTTCCATTTGACTCTTAAAAATAACTCTCTCCAATTTGGACCTCTCCCAATTGAATTTCCAAATATCAATCCTTTGAAAGCTACCTTAGTGGTCTTTTAGGAATAACCACTTATTTCTTTAATCAGTATTCTTAGGAAGAGACCTTCCTAAGATAATTAACTATAGAGGCTTGCCTTTATAGGGAACCATGATCCCGATAAAATTGACCCTGTTCTACTTTTCCATGTAGTTCAGGGGAAAATACTTTGGTACACGAAAGACCCATTAGCCTTAGGAGTCTTTTATTGAAATGATTGAATCCATTATAGGAGAGCATGTTTATCTTTTGAGATAATATGTTTATTTCTTAATGCCGTATTTGATCATCTAAATAAAATATTCCTACACTCTTTGTGGTGTCATTTCTTTTCTCTATTTCAGAGAGAAAAAGAAAACCAACATATTTTTTTGGCAACTCCACTGGGGAATGGTTCCTCTCTCCATCTTTAGAAATATGTGGTTATTTCTATATATCGGTAGTGTACTAGTGCCACTCATCGGTCAGGACTGCCTTTCTTTCCATTGGATACCTCTCCATTTCATTCTTGGTTGAGCCTATCCAACATCTTGAATAGAGGTTCTAGAACTCTTCATTTGTCATAGTTAAATGATTGGGTCTTAGAACCAAATCCCAAAATAAAATGAGAGGTGAGAGAAATAAATAAAAATCAAGTCATCTCTATTATGACCTAAATCTAGTCAAGACGAATTTGAAACCATTCCAGTATAGAAAAGAGATATCAAATTTAAAAAAGTATGAAAAATAATTCAAGATTTGAAAAGCAAATCTTCAAAAATAAAGTCTCAAAATTAAACTTATCCTTGATCTTACTTTGGCTTTGTACTAGAGCTAAAGAGAATCAGGGTCCTTGATGAGCACCCTTTGTTCTAAATTCAAAAGGTGTTAAAACACCTAAGATATATAAATTGAGATAAAGGAGTTCCTTCAAATATTAAGAAAACTTAAAATCAAAAGGAGGCATAGTTGTACTATGCCCCTTTTCCACCATGATTGAAGTTTGAATTGCATTTAGAAATGAAGAATAAAAAAAAAAATCATCCCCAAAAGAGAATGCCTTATTGACTTTACGTAGTGGTTGATTAAGGAACTCAATGAAAATCTCCTATTTATATAGAAGAAAATTATACATGAATGCAAATCAGCTTTAATCTTAATTTCCATAAGTCCACTAGAATATTGGAAAACAACTACTCAAGTTGATTGGCCAATTCTAAGGAGTGACTTGGAGGTAACCTTCTTTTAGACCTTTCCAAAATCTTAAATTCTTAAGAGTTTGGGAGAGAGTCAAAAGAGGAAGATGACATGACATAAACAAAATAAAGGGACAAGATTCACTTTGCTTCTCAATAGAAGAAAAGAGGGATAATAAGAGAATTATGATTCTCTTGATAAAGTTGAAATGAATAAAATTTAAATCAACTTTCTTAATGGGAGTTTTCTCCCATTGAATGAAATGATATTCCATGATTGGCTTTAATTAATTTTAAGGTTAAATCAAGAAAAGAAAATAAATGAAGAAGTTAATCCTTCTAAAGAAATCATAACCTTAGGATTGGGTCCTAAGGCTGATATATCTATTGCTTAGAGTGAAAATATGAAATCCCTATCTCTGGAAAGTTGATAGATAAATCACTTAGGACTTTGTCAGTCCAAATGAATGAAAAATGCCATAATTTTCAAGACTAAGGTATTATATTCTTTCAATACAAAATGAATCTAAGGAGAACCCTTCACAATATCTTATGACCTATTTGACATTATCTTAATGTTAAGTATGGTGGTCAAAGAGTCTATTGCAAGCTGATATTACCTTTAATCTTATATGTGCTATAGAAGAATGCAAGTCAAAATTTGACTTTCTAATAGCACATCATCTACCCTAGAGGGTCCTATTTTAAATGATGATCTTATAAATGAATAGATCATGAGGTCTTTTGATCTATTGAGGATAGAGTTAGACCTACCTTCCCTTCATATAAAAAGGGAAATTCTTGAATTAAAATTCAAAATGGTAGAGTCATACCACCTCAAATGACATTGAAAAGAAATGGAAAATAAATCATCTTCAAAATATGATATTTTTCCTATCTTAAAGAAGTTGCTTGCAAAATCAAGCATCATAATACTCTTATAAAATAAAATGAAATATGAAATAAAAAAATCTGAAGAAAGAAAAGTAAAGTAAGGCATTACATAATCATGTAATTTGCCACTTAACTATAAGCAACTTCGATGTGGCATTCAATATAAAGAAGTTCTAGGGTTATCTTCTATGATGAAGATAGACTATTAAGAACTTATTAACATCTTAGTCGATGTGGAAAATTTAAAGAAGAAAATCTCCAAAATATATGTTGATCCGGTGCATCGGTCAACATCAAATATAAACATGTGAGTGAATTTATATAAGCTCAATTCTAATCAAGCTCTGATAAGATGATGCCATATAAATTCAATTAAATAAAGAAAGTAGTTTTCAGCTTCATGAAAATTCAATCTTAAAAACTAAACCTAGAAAATGAACTTGATTTCAATCACATTGTTGGTTGAAGCCAAAAATTAAACATAAAAAGAGCAACTTAGAAATTCATGAAACATCTTTAAATGCTCTTGGATGGCCCTATCCAGCCCCAAATAAAAAAAATAAAAAAAGAGAATAAAAAGGAATCAAAAAAGAAAAAAAGAAGAAGAAACATATAAAAAAATAGTGAATAAAAAGGAATCAAAAAAATAATAATAATAAAAAGAAACATATTGATTATTGAAGGATGTTCATATTCATCTAAAGTGTTGAGTCTTTAGAATATCATTCAACTATTCTAAATGACCTCAAAATATTGATTCAATAGAAAATTCGATTTGAAGTGTTAAGTTTTCAAGGAATTAAATAACTCACTCCATAAATAATTTTGAATCAGAGAACATCTTTAGAAAGTCATTTTTTTACCAATCTTAAGACTTTACTAGATTTGTTGCTCCATGAAAAGATAAAAAATAAATAAAAATGTTGGATCAAATTATATAATCAATCAAGCACTGACTTGAATCATAAAAAAAAAAGATAAAAGAAATAGCCAATCAATAAAATATTGTATTTGGACAAAAGGTCAAATACATCAAATTTCCTAGCAAATTATTTAGTGGAGTCATTTCATAAAGAGTGAAATGATATGGAAATGAGTAAAATACAATTATCCTTGAAATTAGGTTAAATACATAAAATCAAGTTTTTTGAATTTTTTAAATTAATTAAACAATTGTATATCAATTTTTAACAATTTTTAAGTGACAAGTCTCATGCATGGATTCTCGGATAATCAGATTGGGCGGTCCCAAAGATCTGAGGTTTCATGAATAAAAGTCTTGCGAGTTGATCTCACATGATCTCGTCCGATCTCAGATCGAATGGTACGGATCATTTTTACGATTCTTAAAGGAATTTAATTAGAATTAACAGCCTAGATCTGGACCGTCCATTTCTTTTTAAAAGAAACGAATGGTCTAGATTTCATCTCCCTCAAACCTTGCAGGAGCCATGGACCATCTAACTTGTTTTGTTAATATCTTTTGACATACTTAACCAAATTAGATGATTTAAAGTGATACATGATCATTAAAAGATCCTCTTTCAATCCATATAGTTTGATCTCACCAAAGAACATGTCTTGTAGGGAAACCATGGTAAAGCTTTGAGAAGAAATTCAATAATGGTGTTCCTTGATTTAGGGAATCTAAAGGCTAGAATCAATTGAAGTAGATTCTTCAATAGAAAGTGCTTCAAAGGAATGGGAGAATTCCTTATGGTTTGATCATTAGCCCAAGCTTTGGAATCAAAATTTGGTTTTGATGGTTCCACTGATTGAGAACACTTGGAGGGAAGGGGGGATTTCATTTGGCTTCGATTTTGATGTGGGATGGTCTAGAAAAACTTTGCTTGCCTTGAGGGAGTGTGTATGTCCTTGTTTCCTCATGGTCAAAACTTTTATGTTCTCTCCCTTTTTTTGTATCTTCTCTCCTTGGTTGGCTTTTTTTATGCTTGATTGCCTGTCTTCACTTGAAGGCAGCCATCTTTGATTAGAAGGTAGTATGGGATGAGGATAGAAAAAAGTGGAAGAATGCATTTTCTTTCTTCCCATTTTCCATTTTTTTAATTCTCTTTTTTATTTATTTTGCTTTTATTATTTCCATGCAATATAACATTATCATCTTAGTTTGGATTAAAGTATGATATGCCCAAATTAATCTCAAAATAGATTTGAAATTTCTTAGGGATTTGAGATTTACTTTTTTCCTTTTGAATTTGTTTAGTTTATTTTTTTAATACCATAATGTAATTTGATGATCAATTGCAATGATATAATTAAACCATTTGATTTTAAATTCAATTTCATTTTAACTCATTTAGCTTAAAATGGGTTAGGTATGATTTCAAATGAGTTCAAGTGATCAATTTAAATTCAAATGAAATGGGTTTTCTTTATTCATTTTAATTTGATTTATTTGAGTTAATCCAAATTGAAAATTTGATTGATTCTACCTATATCAAATAGGTTAGAATAAACTCAAAAAGATTTTCTACGACACTAGGTGAGGTGTCCTATACATTGAATTAAGAAAATCTTATTTGAGATTAGGATCTCTCAAATGCCAAATTAACCTCATCCAAAAATGAGGTCAACAAATAGACCCCCAATATGTATAGTGGATTAACTAGAATACACTGAAATGGGTTCTCAAGCATGTTTATCTTTCGAGCTTATATTGGAGAAGTGGAATAAGTCACATAAACCAACTCATACTATTCACATTTGATTCATAAAAACTATAGAGGAAAGATGATTCACATTTCTGAATATGAGGAAGAAATAAAATCTACTATAGATGAATTAAAGAAGATTTAGAACTCACGAGAACCCAAAATTGATTTTATTAGCTCATTGTGGGTCCAGAAGATTGAAAGTTCTCTCTTTGAGTATAAAGATTGCTTGGAGTTATGATGAAATTCAGGTTTATCCCAAGATGTAGTCACAAACTAGAATTAAAATCCCTAGTGAATGCTTCTAATGTGCTTAGTAGAACAACAATCATTGAAATAAAGAAACTAATTGAAGCGGCTTTATCAAGAAGAACAATACATTGGTAGCATAGTTCCATTAAAAAAGAAGAATGGTCAAATACGCATTTGCATTGACTTTAGAGACTTAAATAAAGCTTGTCCCAAGGATAAGTTCCCCTTGCCTATACCTGAACTAATGGTTGACATAGCTTCCTCGCATGAGATCTTTTCATTTATGGATAGATCATCTGGTTATAATCAAATTAAGATGTCCTGATGAAAAACATACATTGAACTCCAATAGGGATTTTTTATTTACGGTCATGCACCATGGAGCTACTTATCAAAACAGATATCTAGAATATTTGACTTGATTCATAATCAAGTTGAATGTTATATCGATGATTTAGTCATTAAAAGCAAACTAAAATAAGATCATTTTATGATTTACGTCATTTTTGATGCCACTATAACTTAAAGATGAATCCTCCAAGTGCCTTTGGGTGACTTCAAGGAAATTCTTAGGGTTTGTAGTGCGCATGGGATAGAAATTGACCCAGATAAAAGCTATTATAGAAATGCACCTAAAGTCTTACACAATTAAGATCATTACAGGAAGGCTTGCATACTTAAGATTCATATCAATTTTATGAAACTTTGCAACATTATTAAAAAAGACTCCAAATTTATTTGGGATGAAAAATGTCAGGAGGCCTTTGAAAATCTAAAGCAATATTTAATGAATCCTCCTGTTTTGGCTCCCCTGATTCTAGGAAAGCCATTAATCCTCTATACTGCGGCTATGGAAGAATCTCTTGGGGCTTTATTAGCCCAAAAAATGAAGAAGGAAAGAAAATTCCTCTATTATTTTAGCTTATTCATGAAAGAATTGTCTTCCTATTGAGAACATTATTTAGCCTTTGTTTTTGCTGCTCAAAAACTGAGGCATTATATACTTTCTCATAAGGTCAACCTGATTTCAAGGGTGAATCCTTTGCAATATCTCATGATCCGTCCAATGCTGTCTGGGCATCTAGCATGATGGTCAATGATTTTATTATAATTTGAAATCACTTATATTCCTCTTTGTGCTATGAAAGGCAGCAATCCCATTAACACAACCCCCTGCATAAAATAATGTTAAATCTAGAAACCCTAACATATCTTAAATATAACAACAAACCTAGCATCAGTCTAAAGCAATACACCACATAGACATGAAGCAACATAACATATCACGGGAGATTAAAATCCGAAAGATCATAGAACATTTATCTTCTTAGTGAATTATGTAACTATGAAAATTACCAAATGTAACCTGTCATGAAGAAATGAAATCAAAATATTTCTAAAAGAAAGAAAGAAAGAAAAGTTAGGGGATGGAAGGACTATATCCAAGAGCAAAAGGATGAAGTCTAAAATTTTTAAGCATGTGGACATTTTTACCTTCAAATTTCTCCGCATCAAAATAAAGTGGCATGGTTAGAAGTCCAAAAATTATCCCTGACTAAATAAAAAAAATAATATAATCAGATATCTCATGATTTATTATTTTAGCCTTTGCCATGATTGGGTGAGCTCACCTTACAGGTTAAATAAAAAGATAGTGGATCTTCTTTTCCAGGAGTCCATATCTTTTGAATCACAAAGATTCTATTGAGTATACTCTGATACCATTTCAAATAAAATAAAAATACCCTATAAAATTTCTTAATTAATGAATTAAGAGATATCTCATACTTTATCATTTTAGCCTCCATGATTGGGTGAGCTCTTGAAGGTTAAATAAAAAGATAGTGGATCTTCTTTTTCAAGAAACCATATCTTTTGAATGACAGATACAAAGTCAATGTAAATGGACATTTTAACTTTAAACTTCTCCACATCAAAATAAAGTAGGGTTAGAAGTAAAAAAAATTGACCCTTTTGAATAAAAAAAAAAGCATATCTCATACTTTTGTCATTTAGCCTTTGCCATGATTGGGTGAGCTCTCTTATTAAAAGGAAAGATAATGGATCTTCTTTCAGAGGTCCATATCTTTTGTATAGCAAAGGTCATTGTATACTTTGATTCCATTGCAAGTGGTCTATAACCATAAACAAGAAAAGTTATGGAATTATAGATCCATTGCAAGTTAAAAGCTTAAGTAGTTTGGGTCCTAACTTTCTTAAAGGCACTCTATCAATGTTGTTTAGATGTGTGAGATTTTATAATCTTCAAGTTGGATTACCCTTAGAATTTGAAGAAAATCAATTCCATAATTGTGATGATATCAATGATCTCTCTTTGAGTTAGCTATTGATGATTTGATCATCTTTTGGGTTTAAAACTACTTTATTTTGAAATAAATTGAAATGATCCATGGTCCATAAACTTAAACTTGATGACATTTCAATAAATTAAGTCCCTTTGTGGTCAAATTCAAAAGAAAAGCAAAATTTTGCTAAAATTAAAAAGATGACCTTAAGAAAATTTCTTCTTGTAGACACAATGGTCTCATTTTAAAATCTTAGTATAAAAAAAATATCATATTCTAATTTCTATACAACTTTATTTGTTCTATGAAAATCTCAAAATATGAGAAAATAAATTTTATATATTCTAGAAAATTTACTTTGAAGTAATTTCAAAGATTGTATAAAAAATCAAAAATGCAAAAATGAAATTATAAAGATGTTGAATTTCATTTCTTTAATAATATCAAGGAAAAATTCAATAGACTTATAGAATTAATTTCTCATAAGTTAATCCCAATTCTTCTTAGGGATAATTGTCTCTAATAAGATTATCTTGATTCTCATCATTTTAGAAAATTTAAAGAATCTCTTGATTCTGAATCTAAGAGAATGTCCAAGCTTGATTCATCATGTCAACAAAATAAAATAACACATATCCAAACAAAAAAATGAAATTTTATTTGAGAAGCATGGTTGACTTTGGTTCTTACTACTTAAAGAACTACACAATCACATTAAAGATTTCTCAGTTTTACCTATGATGTCTTGCCTTAAGAATAGACATCTAGCATGGTTCATTGTAACTTTGATATAAAAGGAAAATGATGAATTTCTATGCTCATGGCATAATAAAGTCCAAAATATACTCTTCAAAAAAAAATTCAACTCTTTGAAAACCTCACTAAACTTCTTCATGTAGTATTAGAAAGTGAAATGAAGCAAACCTTCCATTACCCTTTCATCAAGTTAGACTAATCAAGTAAGGATTAAGTCCTTAGACTCTTGCTTATTAGCCAAACTTTTGAGGATTAGGAATAAGTCACTTTGACCCCTTCCTCATACATGTCTTTATAGGTTGGGAGCCCTTTTCTGGCACATTTCCTATACATGACTTGAGATGGGAGCAAGCCCTTTGTGGCACCCTTTCTCACTTTAGTCCCCAATGCATGGAACAAGCCATCAAGGCCCCTTTCATGCATAGATTGGATTAAGTCTTTATGACCCCTTCTAATAGCTATAAGATATAAGTTTGACCTTCTTTTTAATCATCGAGTAAGTCCCCTCAGGCATCCTACCTTCGTACATGATTGGAACAAGCCATCAAGGCCCCTTTCATGCTACAGGCGAGTTAGATTGGATTAAATCTTTCATGACCCCTTTCTAGAAAGATATAAGTCCCCGGCCTTCTTTTCATCATCGAGTAAGTCCCCATCCCCTTTACATGATTGGAACAAGCCATCAAGGCCCCTTTCACAGCAGTTAGATTGGATTAAGTCTTTGACCCCTAGCTTAAGATATAAGTCCCATCGGCCTTCATCAGTAAGTCGGTGTACCATTGCATGATTAAATCAAGGCCTTTCATGCGAGTTGATTAAGTCTTTACGACCCCTTTCTAATAGCAGAAGATATAAGTCGTAATCATCGCCGAGTAAGTCCCCGATTGGCATCCTACCTTGTGTACATGATTGGAACAAGCCATCAAGGCCCTTTCATGCTACAGGTGAGTTAGATTGGATTAAGTCTTTATGACCCCTTTCTAATAGCGAAGATATAAGTCCCTTGGACTTCTTTCTAATCATCAGTAAGTCCCCTGCATCCTACCTTTGTGATGATTGGAACAAAAAGGCCCCTTTCATGCTACATAGTTAGATTGGATTAAGTACGACCCCTAGCTAGAAAGATATAAGTCACTTCTTTTCTAATCATCGAGTAAGTCCCTTGGCATCCTACCTTTTGTGTACATGATTGGAACAAGCCATCAAGGCCCCTTTCATGCAGTGAGTTAGATTGGTCTTTGACCCTTTCTTGAAGATATAAGTCCCAATTCATCTTTCTAATCATCAAGAGTAAGTCCCCAGTTGGCATCCTATCTTTGTGTACATGATTAGAACAAGCCATCAAGGCCTCTTTCATGCTACACAAGTGAGTTAGATTGAATTAAGTCCCATTCTAATAGCCGATATAAGTCCCCTCGGCCTTCTTTCTAATCATCAAGAGTAAGCCACTAGTCGGCATCCTACCTTTGTGTACATGATTGGAACAAGCCAACAAGGCCCCTTTCATGCACAGTAGTTAGATTGGATTAAGTCTTTATGACCCCTTTCTAATAGCGGAAAGATATAAGTCCCCTAGTCGACCTTCTTTCTAATCATCGAGTAAGTCCCGCATCCTACCTTTATGTACATTGGAATAAGCCATCAAGGCCCCTTTCATGCTACACAGGTGAGTTAGATTGGATTAAGTCTTTGACCCCTTTAATAGGAAAGATATAAGTCCCCAGTCGGCCTTCTTTCTAATCATCAGGAGTAAGTCCCTAGTCAGCATCCTACCTTTGTGTACATGATTGGAATAAGCCATCAAGGCCCCATTCATGCTACATAGGCGAGTTAGATTGGATTAAGTCTTTATGACCCCTTTCTAATAGCTAAAGATATAAGTCCCCGTCGCCTTCTTTCTAATCATCGAGTAAGTCCCGGTGGTATCTACCTTCGTGTACATGATTGGAAAAGCCATCAAGGCCCCTTTCATGCTACATGAGTTAGATTGGATTAAGTCTTTATGACCCCTTCTAATAGCCAAAGATATAAGTCCCCTACTTCTTTCAAATCAGAGTAAGTCCCTAGTCGGCATCCTACCTTAGTGTACATGATTGGAATTAGCCATCAAGGCCCCTTTCATGCTACAGGTGTTAGATTGGATTAAGTCTTTATGACCCCTTTCATAGCTAGAAAGATATAAGTCCCTTGGTGGCATTCTTTCTAATCATATAGAATAAGTTCCCGGTTGGAATCCTATTCAAACTTCTAGGAATGGAATCAAGCCATTGAAGGCCCCATTTCTTTGAGCTCTAAATAGGATCAAGTCCATGTGACCCCTTTAGTAGTCAACAGTGGAGTAGGATCAAGCATTTCAAGCCTCTTCTCCCTAGCATAGTTTTTTGAGGATTGGATCAAGTCTTAAAGATCTCTTCTAGTAGGATGGATCATGCCCATAATGGCCCCATCTTATTAGCTAATCACATGAGTTCTCAAGAAAGAGTAAGTCTCGTAAAGACATTTTCCTAGAGCATAATGATTACATTAAGGTTAGACCAATCTTTGGGTCTACTCCTAATATCATTCTTCTTCATCCTAGAACTTAATGAAAGTCAAGTTTTTAAGAATGAATCACACTCCCAAGAAAAGATAGGTATACATATACCTATCTTTCACAATCAAAATCAAAATAAAATTCAAATCAAAAATCAAAGTCACTTGTATGTTGATCAACCTGGTCAACACCAATATATGCAGTGTATTCTAGTTAATCCACTACACATATTGGGGGTCCATTTGTTGATCTCATTTTTGGATGAAGTTAATTTGGCATTTGAGAGATCCTAATCTCAAATAGGATTTTCTTAATTCAATGTTTAGGACACCTTACCTAGTGTCCTAGAAAATCTTTTTGAGTTTATTCTAACCTATTTGATATAGGTAGAATCAATCCAAATTTTCAATTTGGATTAACTCAAATAAATCAAATTAAAATGAATAAAAGAAAACCCATTTCATTTGAATTTAAATTGATCACTTGAACTCATTTGAAATCATACCTAACCCATTTTAAGCTAAATGAGTTAAAATAAAATTAAATTTAAAATTAAATTAAATGAATTAATTAAATCATAATGCAATTGATCATCAAATTACATTATGGTATTAAAAAAATAAACTAAACAAATTCAAAAGGAAAAAGTTAATCTCAAATCCCTAAGAAAATTCAAATGCAATTAAATCTAATCTCAAATCTATTTTGAGATTAATTTAAGCATATCATACTTTAATTCAAACTAAGATGATAATGTCATACATGGAAATAATAAAAGAAAAATAAATAAAAGAGAATTAAAAAAATGGAAAATGGAAAGAAAGAAAATGCCAATTTCTTCTTTCACATTTTCCTATCCTCATCCCATACTACCTTCTAATCAAAGATGGCTGCCTTCAAGTGAAGACAGGCAATCAAGCATAAAAAAGCCAACCAAGGAGAGAAGATAAGAAAAAAAAAGGAAAGAACATAAAAGTTTCGGCCATGAGGAAAGAAGGACATACACACTCCCTCAAGGCAAGCATAGTTTTCCTAGATCATCCCACATCAAAATCGAAGCCAAACGAAATCCCCCCTTCCCTCCAAGTGTTCTCAATTAGTGGAACCATCAAAACCAAATTTTGAAACCAAACCACAAGGAATTCTCCCAATTCCTTTGAAGCAAGACTTTCTATTGAAGAATCGAAGCTACTTCAATTGATTCCAACCTTTTAAATCCCATAAATAAAGGTATGCCATTATTGAACCCCCCTTCTCTTCAAAGCTTTCATCCATGGTCGGCATGTTCTCTGGTGAGATCAAGCCATATGGATTGAAAGAGGATCTTTCATCGATCATGTATCACTTTAAATCATCCAATTTGGTTAAGTATATCAAAAGATATTAACAAAACAAGTTGGACGGTCCACGACTTGAGTGAGGGAGATGAAACCGTTTCAAAAAAGAAATGGATGTCCAGATCTTTGTTAATTTTGATTAAATTCCTTTAGAATCGAAAATGATCCTCATCGACCGATGCGATGCAACGATCTCGTCGCTGGATCAACAACTCGACAAATGCTTGATCCCAAATCACGGATCACCAGGACCCCAATTTTGATCGGATGATCAGCTAATCCCACGCGGGACACAAAAAAATCGTTAAAAACTGATAAGCAACGGTTTAATTAATTTAAAAAATAAAAAAATGAAAAAATCATATTAAATTAATAAAAAATAAAAAAAATATAATTAAAAGCTCTGTAGATTCGACTTGATGAGTGGAATCCATAGAAATTAAAATCCACAACTTTAATTCGGTGATTTTTCCTTAATTTAGGTTTATTTGAAAAACATTAAACCTTAATTACTCTTAAATTAATAATCCAATTATTTTGAAACTTTGGGGAAATGAAATTAAGCTTAAAACAATCCTTAGGCAAAATTTTGGGAATTTAATTCTCTGAATTCAAATGGAATTGAAATTTCATGTGAATTAACCCTTAAATTAATTAAATTAATTACCCTTTAATAAAATAATCATAAAATTTTAATTTAATAATCTTAAATCAACATAATGAACATCAGAATAATAATTGAACTTAATTAAACCAATATGAACCTAATATGAACTTAATTAACTCAATTAGATAATTAAAAGAATTAAATAATTCAATTAAATAACCTAAATTTAAATAAATCATAATAAATCAATCAGTTAACCAAAAATTATGAGTAAACCCTCATTGGAAAGGTATTTCAATGAAGAATAAGTGAAAAATAAAATCTCGTAATGAATCTTAATAAATTAAGCTTAATTTAGATTTTAATAAAATAATTCAAACCTTAATTACACCCTAATTACTTCTTTAATTAATCTGAAACTTTAGGAACATAAGATTGTCATGTAACCTGACTTTTCATAATTATCTCAAACCCAATTGGTTTATAAATTTGGAATTCTTGATTTTCCAAATCTCTAGGTCAATATGAACTAAATAATAATTAGGAGTAATCATTAATTCATTAAATCAATAAATAAATTGAACTAATCAAATAAACAAAATACTTAGGTTAATTCATCCCTTCCTAAGTCAAAGAATTTAATCAAATATCAAAATTATAAGAAAATCAATACTTAATGAAATTCAAACATAATTAAACAACTTAAGTTAAATTTAACAAAATCATTCATCCTTAATGAATTTAAATAATGAACTTAAAACCTAGATTAATCAAATCAGATCAAGTAATTGAACTAAGTACTTTAGGTTAAGAATAATCTATGAACAAACCTAAGACATTAATTCATATTAATGGTCTTAAAACTTAAGCTTACAAATTCATAATTTAATATCTTAAATTAAATTGAATGAAATCAAACAAAAATTAAACTCCTTAAAGTAAAATGAGCCAAATCAAATGAAATCCATATAAATTAATTTAAAATGAAATAAATCAAATAAATTAAATTAATTCAAACAAATAAAATAACATAAATCAAATCCAAACATAAATGAAATCAAAAGGATTAATTAAAATACTTTTAAGGATTTTATTAGCCTTTGGAAACTTCATTATTTAGGATGTTGAATGGAAAGAGCTCCCAAAATGGAATCATTGCATACTTCATTCTTGAAAACCTATACAACTTTAACCAAATAAAATGAACATAAAATGGGAATTAAATCATTAAGTCATTTGAATTGAAACCAATAAATGGTAAAAATTAAACCAATTCAAACTTCAAACTTCAAACTTAAACTTAAAGGCCTAGCAAAGACTTACCACACAAACCCCACTTCTACACACACTAGATAACTTAGGTCATGGATCCTAGATCTAGGTTAGATCATTCTGTGATTTTCTTTTAATCTCCGTGATATGTTGGACTTCACATGTCTGTATTGCTTTTACGGATGCCTAGGTTTGTTTGTTTGTTAGACTGGATGTTAGGTCATTCTTTATAGATTTAACATTGTTTTATGCAGGGGGCTATTTTAAAGGGATCGCTATAATAAATAAATCATAAAATTATTATTTGCTTGCAGGTACTAAAAATCCCTTACCATAGTCCATAAGACAGGTGGGCTTGATAAACAACTAATGTTAAGCCCGTATGTTTGTAAAATATAAACTGCGTGTGTGTGTATTTCCTAACATCTGCTTTGTGGCTTAGGATTTTTTAAATTTTAAATGTAAATTTGAGCTTAGAATTAGGTTAGATCTATGGGGTCTAGGATTAGTACCAACCAGAGATGGTGCTGGTCCCCTGTGAGCCCAATGGATGTCCCCAAGAAGGAGACTTTCCGGAAAGAATTCCCATAGATCTAAACTTGTAGTTCTAGGGTTGTATAAGGCAGAACTCCCCATTTTCTTTCTTCGGTGTACATAGCATCGCAGATTGGCCTTTTCCTAAATAATTTAATTTGGCTTGATTTATTTTGGGTGCGCAATAGAAACATCATGCTTTTCTTAGGTTTCTTTCTGTGCCATGTTTATACTGTGATGTATGCCTGGACATAAGCTCATAGGATAAACTAAATTTTCTACCCAATTAAATCAACTGAAACATAAAAATAAATATAACTCATAATATTCACATAAAAGCCTAGGTATTAAAATAAGATAAAATATGGAGCAACCCCTTAGTCGGATGTCATGCATAATCATATTGTTTCACTGATTAATGAAGGAATTCCATCTTTACCTAGGCTTGACCTTTGAGAGCCTATGATGGAAGTACACCTTCTTCTATTTTGATTTGGCCCATGATCTTTTTCTAATTGCATGCATTAGGCATAAATTATATCTTTATGGACTAAATGAATCCTGAGTTAAAAATTATTAAAATCTGAAAAATGTGCATTAATTATATGCATCTTCACCCTACATGATCTTAGGGGTTAGGGAGTAAGTCTAGGTTCATAGATTTCTTTCCTAAAATTGCAACAACCCAGCCATCTTGCATTCATATGACTTAGCCTCATAGTTTTAAAATGGTGGTGTTAGGCGCCTTCTCTAGGGTTGTAAGTCCAAAAAAGAGTCGTGGATAGGTTAGTTCCTTCAAGTGAAGAGAGAATGACCAATGATTCCCAAGAATAGAACTAGGTCAAGCATCCGACATGTGTCGAAGCACTAGACTAGGTCCAAGCATCCTTTAGGAACAAGTCTTCAACCCTAGGCATTTCTTGTCGCTAGAATCTAAGTCCTAGATTTCTAAGAAAATGATAACTTGAATTCTAAAATTAAATCCCAAATTTAAAGCCCAATCATAGGTTAGATGAAATGTCTGGCATCCAATATCAATGTGCATTTCCTACTTTCCATTTGACTCTTAAAATAACTCTCCAATTTGGACCTCTCCCAATTGAATTTCCAAATATCAATCCTTTGAAAGCTACCTTAGAAGTCTTTAGGAATAACCACTTATTTCTTTAATCAAGAGTATTCTTAGGAAGAGACTATTCCTAAGATGTAATTAACTATAGTGGCTTGCCTTTATAGGGAACCATGATCTCAGAATAAAATTGACCCTGTTCTACTTTTCCATGTAATTCATGGGAAAATACTTTGGTACATGAAAGACCCATTAGCCTTAGGAGTCTTTTATTGAAATGATTGAATCCATTATAGGAGAGCATGTTTATCTTTCGAGATAATATGTTTATTACTTAATGTCGTATTTGATCATCTAAATAAAATATTCCTAAACTCTATGTGGTGTCATTTATTTTCTCTATTCCAGAGAGAAAAAGAAAACCAACACATGCATCTTAGGGTACAAAATCTTTCTTCAAGTAATGGTTTAGTAAAATTTTTAGCAATTTGTAAATCTATGCTAATAAAATTAATATTCACATTTGCTTTACTCACATGATCCCGAATAAAGTGATGTCTAATTTCTATGTGTTTAATTCTAGATGTTAAATAGGATTTTTGTTGTCAAATAAATTGCACTCGTGTTATCACACGTAATAGGCATGTGATCTAGCATAATTCTAAAATCTTTTAATTGTTGCTTCAACTGAAGAACCACAACAACACAGCTTCCAGTAGTTATATACTCAACTTCAACAGTTGAAAGAGCAACAAAGTTCTATTTTTTATATGTCCAAGATACTAAAGATGATCCTAAAAACTGATATGTTCTTGATGTACTTTTCCTATCTACTTTATAACCCATAAAGTTAGCATCAAAATAAGAAATCAAGTTACATGAAAGTGAATTTTTTGGATACCACAAACCTATCCTAGAAGAGCCAATTACATAATGAAAAATACACTTAACAATAGTTAAATAAGATTCTTTTGGAGTAGCCTAAAAATGAGTACATAAACATACATAAAATTAGGCTTACTAGCAGCAAGATATAAAAGAGAACCAATCATACTTCTATAAAGTTTTTGATCAACTAATTTTCTTGACTCATCTAAATCAAGTTTAGTAGAGGGGCTCATAAGAGTCTTACTAGATTTAAATTTTTTCATATCAATTATCTCTATCATGTCATTCGTATACTTGGTTTAACAAATGAAAGTATCTATTTCTTATTTCTTTACTTGAGCCTGAAGAAAAAAATTGAGTTCACCCATAATGTTCATCTCAAGTTCTTTAAACATTAAAGATGAAAACCTAATGCACAAAGTTTTACTTGTACTACCAAATAAAATATCATCCACATAAATCTGAACAATGATCAAGTCATCACCTAAATTCTTAAGGAATAGGGTGGTATCTATTCTACCCTTCATAAAGCCATGATCTATAGGAAAGCTACTCAATCTATCATACCAAGCTCTAGGAGCTTGGTTCAATCCATACAATATTTTTTTTAATTTAAAAACATGATAAAAAAATTTTACATTTTCAAAAGTAGGAGGATGTTCTATAAAAACATCTTGAACTATAAAGCTATTTTAAAAAAATGCACTTTTTACATCCATTTGAAATAATTTAAAGTCTTTTTAATAGGAATATGTAAGGGGCAATCTAATAGCTTCTAATCTAGCTATAGAGGCAAAGGATTCTTTAAAATCTATCCCTTCAATCTAAGTGTATACATGTGCAACCAATCTAGCCTTGTTCCTAACAATGTGTCCCAAGTCATCTAATTTATTCTTAAAGACCCAATTGGTTCCTATAACGTTTTGATCTTGAGGTCTAGGAACTAAAACCCACACATCAGTTCTCACAAATTGATTTAACTCTTCTTCCATAGCTACAATCCAATCATGATCCTCCAAAGCTTCTTAATTTTGGTTCAATCTCAGATGAGAATAAAAAATGATTCATCACTTTCTTAGATTATTTTCTAGTTCTGACTCCTTAGGCAAGGTCTCTAATAATCAAGTCCTTGGGGTGATTCCTAATAAATTTCCATTCTTTAGGCAAAGGATCACCTACATTTTCTTTCAAACTTATTTTCTTAAAATCATCTACCTCATCTTCAATCACATCATATTTAATAAAAGCTATAAAAGTTTTATCAAATATGACATGTACTCATTCTTCAACAATCAATTTCTTTTTATTAAACTCTAGAAGATCTACCTTTCAAAGAATATCCTAAAATGATACCATCATCAGATTTGCTATCAAACTTTCCTAATGAATCTTCACCATCATTCAAAATGAAGCATTTACAACTAAAGATACAAAAATAACCAATCTTAGGTTTCTTACTAAAAATAACTCATAAGGGGTCTTATTTAAAATTGGTCTCAAATAAACACCATTCATACCATATGCAAATAACCTCAAAAATACTTAAAATTTTATAATTATCAAGCATAGCTCTACTCAATTCAATTAAAATTCAATTTTTTCTTTCAACTACAACATTTTACTAAGGGGTTTCTAAAAGCAAAACATTTGTGTTTAATACCAAATTTATCACAAAAATTTTCAAAATTTTTATTTTCAAATTCACCATCATGATTTGATTGAATTTTACTAACAAGAAGACTTCTATCACGGCGAATGTGCAATTTTGTTTAGTAAAATTCATTTATAAAGAGATTAAATTTTAATCATTTCATGAAAAAATTTCCAGATAAATTTGAAAGTTAATTTTGGTATGGATCGGCCTAGAAAGAGAGAAGAGAGGGTGAATTTGAATTATTTGCAAACAAAGCATAATGCCATTAATTAGCTAAGTAAAGAGGAAATAATTCAAATTTGATTAATTAAATAATAGATAGGGATGACCAAGGGAGTTTCCATGATGGGATTCAATTAGTATTTAATGCAATATCATGGAATATTTAATCAATTTATCTTGATTGAATGAAAGTGGAAAAGTTATGATACACAAGCTTTATTAAATAAAATCCAATGGAAAATAAAAAATTCGGCAAGCTTGTTTCCAAAAATAGATTAGATCTATTTTAATGCACTAAAATCAAATTAAATGATGATGTATTAGATCTTAGGATAATTTAAATCAATATTCATCATGTGATTAATTTGAATTTAAATAAAGGCATGAACCGGCCATGAGAAATTTCCAAAAATAAAATATATATAAAAGAAAGATGATAATTCCATGGCTTATTTTAATTGAATTTGAATTAACTCAAATAAATTTAAATAAATTAAAATGTAATCAACTAAAGTAGCATGTGATCAGCCACAAAACATTCCATAAAGAGCTAAGTTCAAATTTGCACATGTAAGCAAGAGAATACTTAATTTGAATTCAAAATAATTCAAAGTAAAGATTCAAATAAATGAACTTTTTAATTTAGAAAAAAGATGAAATAATTTGAATAGCTCTCACATGATCTAATTTTTAAATAATCATGAAAAATTTTAGCCAAAATGATTTAGGATGAGAGATAGGATAGAAGAAAAAAAATCAGGATAATAGGAGAGAGAAAATAATACCTTGAATAGTTTTTGTAAAATTTAGATTCATGAATTGAAAAAATGGATAATGAACATGACTAGGCATGGAAATAATTTAATGAAATGTAAACTTAATTTAACTTTCATGGAAGCACAATAAGTAGAACAAAGTTTAGGAGTTTAGTTCACATTGTCAAAAATGAGTAATTTGAAAAATAATTATAAATATGAAATATAGAATTTATGAATAATTCTAAAATAAATTATTTTGAAATGAATGAATGATTTAGTTTTATTTTAGTGAGCTTTTCATTTTTCTTAATATAGTTAATCATAGAAAAATTCTCACCCAGTTCAAATCCAATAACTTTAGCATCCTAAATTGCTAGAAGAACATGGAGTTGAAGAATTTTTTTGCACACTTGAATTCAAATTGATTAGTGGCATTTGAATATATATTTTATCTTAAAAATCAATCTCATATGAGGTGGGGCTCATGTAGTCAACACTCATGTCAACCATTAGGATATGTGCAATAGTTAGCTCTGAGTCATCATCTAATAGACCATATTGATCTAGATCAAATTGTTCTTTAGTTTTATTCATTTTTTCATTTTCTTCATCCTCTATATTAATAGTCTCCATCTCCTCTTTTAAAATAGAGTGGAACACCATTATTATCGAGGATGATCTCAGACTCTTCTTCTATGTCCATGGGTTTTGCATCAATTGTTCCTCTCTCATGATTCTCATAGACAGTGGGGGGTTTCCTCTACATCTAAAAGGGCTCCCAGACCAAGGTGTCTCTCATCTATAGTATTTCTATTACAAGGAGATAGATAAAGTGACTCTATCTCCTCACCTAAGGTATATAATGAGGATAGCCCTTTAGTTTGGGACCTAAGTGAAGATGATGATGGCCTTTCTATAATAGCCGATTGCTAGGTGCTTTCTTTGATGGTGGTGGTGGTGAAGAAACATTTGGCTCAGAAGCCAATAAAACTTTCCTAACATAAACTTTTTTTTTCTTTTCTAGGGAAAGTCCTATCTCTCCCTAAGTTAGAAGGTTGTTCTCTATGCCAAGTTAATGACCTTCCTAAGTAGTGATGTTAGTCTGGTAAAACTAGCATGGGTGGATTAGATTTTCTTCCATTTATTCTAGGAAGTGGTAGATCTCCCTAAAACCTCTCTCTCAAGGCTTTTGGATACTTGATCCTTCATGGCCCTAAGTAGCTCCTCTTTAGTGTAAGAGGAGGACTCAGGAGTCCTATGAAGAATCTTGTAAAACCAACCACATGTATTCATATTCACCATTCTAAAGTTTTTTTTTGCTTTCATATGTTAATGGATGAGGTGGAGAACTCACTATCTGGGGCACATCCTCCTCTCTCTGTGCTATAGAAAAAGGGTGAAATCAGCTACCTCCAAAGAAAGGAGAAGTATTAGGAAGGGTAAATCCATCCCTCACCTTAGACAACTCTATCTCTATCATTTCCTTTTACTTTCTTTCTTTTAAAGCTCGCCTTCTAAGCCTTCTCCCTTTGTCCTTTTTCTAACTTTTAGTCATGAGGGAAAGATTAGAGGTGGATCTTATTTCAAAGGTGCTAGGGAAGAAGGAAGTAGGTAATGTCTCTACAGTAGGTGGTTTAAACTTTTTTGGGATAGGACTTGCCTGGACCTTCTCAGTGGCCCCAATAATGACTACCTCACTAATGGTAGGGGTAGAATAAGGCACACAAGAGAACTCCAAAATAGGCTATTTACCCTTAACAACCAATTCACTTACAAGGACAAGAGTTACTCCATCTGCTGTAATCTTGCGATTTTCAAATCCAACTCCAAACTTAATAATGGAGCCATCAACCAATCTATTGCTATCGATAGAGAAGCCGATCTTGGATGTGGCAGCAAAGATAAGTTTCCCAATAAGTTTTTATTTTAAAATAAAAAATTACATAGGCTTTAGCTTATATTAATTATTTAATGTAGTCAAAAAAAAGTTTTTGACCTATTAGAAAACTTAACAATTTTGTTATGGCTAAGATTTTTTACAAGATATTTTATTCTTTTAAAAATATAGGAGTTGTAGAACCATCTCATTTTATTTCAACAAATGGGAAAAGTTCTATACCATAATTAATGGATGTTAAGTATACTCATCCAAGGATGAAATGGAGAGATACTCAATGAAAAGAAAGACAACCTTGACCCGTGAAAACATAGAAACATTGTTGATGTATATAAATAAAAGCCTATTCCTCAAGATGGAGTGATGAACTTTTCCTCAACAGAGTTGCCAGAAAATATCTCTATGGGGAAAATTTGTGATAGGAGATAAATTTTAGAAATTTCTTATTTAGGTAATCAAATTCATCATTAAGAAAAAAACATATTATCTCAAAAGATAAATATGTTATCCTATAATGAATTTAATCTCTTAAACAAGAACTCCTAAGGCTAATGAGTCTTTTTAATATTCTGGAGATTTTTTCCTTGGAACTATAGAAAAGTAAAAAAAAAAATTATTTTATATTGGGATGATAGTTCCCTATAAGAAAATCCCTTATAGTTAATTACATCTAAGGAATGAGGATATCTTTCTAAGAATACTCTTGATTAAAAAAATATGCTCTTATTTCTATAGAGTTCAAAGCTGGTTCCAAGAGATAGTTAAATTGGAGTTCCAAAAGACAGCACCACAAAGTCAAAGGAGTTCTTTTAGATGCCAATTGAGATAAAGTAAGAAATGTCTATAGATACTGAGATACCCAATATGCATTTCAACTATCATATCATTGAGCTTTATATTTTAAGAAAAATTTGTTATGATTTGAATTGACATTTTATTAAAAATCTAGAACTTAGCTTCTAACAGTGCAAGACTGCAAAAATTTCTATGGTTGAAGACTTATTCCTAGAAGTATACTTCATAAACTATTCCTATAATTGCTTCTAATACAAGTCAGAGGCTTGACCTAGTTTGACTTCTGAGAATTAATTACTCTTTCTCTCACTTGAGAGAAGGGGCTTATCACTGACTATTCTTGACTTATAACCTACCTTGAAGGGCTACTAGCTAACACCACCTAAGTGAATTTTAAACCCATGATGCTAGTCTTTGTATTATGCAAGATAAATGTGATTTTATATTTTAGGAAAGAATTGAAGAACTTAGACTCACTCTCTAATCATTAAGATCATGTTGGGTATGATATGTACCTAACTAATGTAACATATTTTATCTTTTATATTTTTGACTCAAAATTCATTTAAGGCCTTAGGTTATGCAATTTATGTCTAAATGACATGTAATTAGAAGTGGTTATGGGACAAATCAAGAAGAGAAGAAAAACTTCTCCAAGAAGGTGATCATCCTTAAAGATCAGATGGCCCTTATGTGCAATGGGTATAGCACCCAATTCAAGAATTTAGAATAATTTGCTAGTATGGTTCACAAAATAAGTTATTTCTTGCTGATTTTAAGTTATTCCTAGAGCTTTAATTTATGTGATAAGTTTTAAATTTCTTTATTTTTGTTTAATATATTTGCATTTAAGTTGTGTAAAAAAATTAGTTTTCTTAAGAGCCTAGCATCCAGACATTTCCATAGAAAGAACATCATAGAAAGAAACCTAGAAAAATAGGTTGATTCTATTACGCACCTAAAATAAATCAAACCAAATATAATTTAAAAGAATAGGCCAGTGTGATCGGGTACCGCTAAACACCCCAGAAGAAAGAAAAATGGGCAGAGGAGCTCTGCCCTTATATAGCCTGGCCTTGAACTACAACTCTAGATATATGAAGGACTTCTCTCCAAGATCATCTCCTTCTTTAGGGACCTCCTTTGAGCTTCATAGGGGACCTCTGCACCTTTCTACTAGTAGGGTCAGCTCTTACTATTCCTAAAACCTATAGTTCTTAACTTAATTCTAAGCTCAAGTTACATTTAAAATTCAAAAAATAAATTTCTAAGCCCTGCAAAACAATTGTTAGGAAATGCAAATAGCATACCAATAATTATATTTGCAAACATATGAGTTTAGCAATAGTTGGTTGCCTAGCCCACCTATCTTATTGAGCTATGCTTAAGAAATTAAGCATACTTGCAAGAAAAGTGCATTTATATACTTTTTATTATACCAATCCTTTTTAGCACATCCCCATACAAAAAATAATGTTAACCTAAAAAGAATGTCATAGCATCCAGACTAGTGGACAAACAATCCTAGACAACTAGTATAAAAATAGTACACCAAAAAATAAGAAAACCATTTTATATCACATCATAACATATCACAGATCATCGACCTAACCTAAGTCTAGGTTCGGTGACTTAATAATCTAATGTGTCAAGAAAAATGGGCTTGTGTGGTATGACTTTACTAGACATTTTAAGTTCAAGTTTCACTTTGGGTTTCTAAAATTAAATTTAATTTGATTTTGAAATTTTTATAATTTTGCTTCATAATTACTTGTCATTGTTAACCAGAGGTTCGAAGTATTAAAGCCTCCTTCAGATTAATAGCCCTATGACCTCGGGTGTCAAGACTATATACCATATGTTTGCTAATTATGAAAAATTTCATTTTTATTCTTTTAATTTATTTTATTATTAAAATTAGTTTAATTTGCCATGGGTGGTTTCAATTTAAATGGTTTAATAATTTACAATTTTATTTTTATTTTGAGATTCATTTTATATTAAAATGAAATTTAAGTTTTCAAGAATGAAGAATATAATGAGTTACACTTTGGGTGGAACCCATTATATTCAACATCTTAAATCATATTAGAATAAAGTCTTCACCCTAATGTGAGGATTCATTCTAAGGGGTTTAACTAAGATTTTAGGCACCTTAATTAGCCTCTTTTAGATTCATTTGAATTTGATTTAATTTGATTAATGTTTTAATTTTTTTTGAAATTAAGATTTGTTCTTCTTCTCATTCCTTTCAATTTGGTTAATTACTTCTTAATTTGGTTTATAAGTTTTTGATTTATATTCTTTGATTAAAATTTAATATGTTTCTTTAAATTTTAATTTAATGTTCATGTTATTATGGTTTAATTTGAATTAATTTTCATTTTAAGTTTAATTCATTTGTTATTTTAGTTTATGTTTTATAACTTGAGTTCATTTTTAATCCATTTGATTTGTTCCATTTTATTCAATTATTTTATTTTATTTATTTATTTGACATGAAGTGATTATGTTTATTATTACATTAATGTTTATGTTATTTTGGTTTGACTTGATTTAGTTTCCATTTTGATTCATTTATATGATTTGTTTATTTAGTTTATTTTACTATGATTTAATGTATTGCTTTTGTTTTTTTTATTATGACTTTTACTTTGTATTTTTGTATTTTTTATATATTTTAATTCAATTGCTTTTTCATTTGATTTTAATTTTTGGATTGATCTTATTTATTGGTTAATTTTCAATTTATATTTATCTTATGTTTATCAAATTAATGTCTTATGTTCATTAGATCAATGTCTTATGTTTATTAAATTAATGTCTTATGTTTATTACATTAATGTCTTAATTCAAGTTTTAGTTTAATTTCATTATTAATTTATTACATTTCAATTTCATAATGTATTGATTTATATATTTTCATTCTATCATTTAAATTTACTTTGTTTTTTTAATAATATTAAATTAATACATTCATATTATTAGTGTTGTGTTAATGGATTTAAATTGACTTTATTGAATTCAACTTATGATTTTATGCTTAGTTTAGGTTGGTTTATTACATTTTAAAGTTTAATCTCTTGAAATGAAATTTTACCAATCTTAACCTTGGACCATTTCAATTGTTTAAGTTATTCAAGTATTTATTCTTTAGGATTATGTTACTTACTAACTTAAGAAAATTTAGGGAATTTCCATACAATGAGTTTCACATTAAAGTGTGGATTTCAGAGATTAATTAATTTTCATTTTAATTGATTAATTAGTTTTTTTTGTTAATTTTCTAAATTAATTAATTCAGGTTTGATTAAATTTTTTGTTCTTAATTATTTCATTAAGTTCTAATTGCATATTTAATTGAATTTATTAACTTTAGTGGGTTAGAAAATTTTATTCAAGTGTTCTTGTGTTAATTGCAATGTTTCAAGTTGATTTTATGACTTTTTATAATTTTTTATAATTTTTTGATTTAATATTTCATGTAAATTAATCTAGAGATTGGAAATTTAATAACTTCCAATTCAGAGATCAATTTGCCTTGAACTTTTTATGGCAAGAGCGATTCCTTGCCAATTTGAGGTTTCTAAAGCATCACTTTAATTAAAAGTGTATTTTAAGACTAATTGAAATTTTAATTATTTCACTAAAACTTAAATTAAGCCTAAATTAGGAAAAATTAATTGGGTGTTTCAATTTTCATGTATTCCTCTGTGAATGATGCATTCATATAGGGTTCATTTAAAATTTTTGGGAATTCTTTTGATTTATTATGATTTTCCTATGTTTAGATTGATTAATTGGATTAATTAATTCACTTAATTACTTAATTAGGTTATTTTATTCTTTTTTGGATTTAAGAGATTTTGAGTGGAGTGTTTAGGTTTAACATGGTTTACTATGATGATTTAAATTATTTTCATAAATTTTTATGATTTTTCTTATTTAAAAATAATTTATTTCATTAAAATTAGGATTTATGGTTGGAAATTCTATATCTTTTTATTTACTTTGTAATAAATTATGAAAAGTTCACCTAATGTGTGTCTTAACCCTAATTTCATTTCTACAAAGTTTGAAATCGATTGGATGAGTGATTTGAATTAATTTAAGTTTGATTATTTTCATTTAAACATAAATTATTCTAAAATTAATCAAAATTAATTGGGAATTTTGGGTTTAATGGATTCCTCTCATTGAGATGAATCTATACAGTCATTATTTGTATTTTTTTTGGATATGTACTTTATTTTCTATGATTTTTTTAAAATTTTTGGTATTTTTAAAACATTTTTAAATTAAGAAAAATAAGGAATTTTCCATTTTAATGGGCGGCTCCATGTTGTGCTGACGTGCCGTCGCTTTACATGTGGCAGTTGGATTTGGCCAATTGGATCCATGTGGACCTAACTCGGATGGAGGTGGGGACTACAAAATTCTTCTTGACCATGCATTCATCGATCAGACATTTTGCATTTCACTCGTGTTTCCTTATGGGATTAAAATTTATCTGTGTGGCTAGATCTGGACCATTGTTCTTAATGAAAGGCATAATAATAGAGATTATATCTCCTTTAACGACTGCGAAAGCCACAAGCAGTCTATTTATTTGAGAAGATCTTTTGTGATCCGATGAGATCTCTTGATTTCAATTGCAATAACATCAGTGAATCAAATTGGATGCATCTATATGGTTTGATCACCCTTGAGATCAAATTCATTTCAAAAAGTGCCAATACCAAAATCTAAAGAGGTCAGTTTGATGGTGTACCTCATTGGTGACGGTCTCTGGTGGTGGGGATGATTTGAAAAGCTCTGGAATGATGCGTCGAGCCTATGGGAGGAAGGAATCAGACTATTTTCTCTCCAATCACTCTATGGACCAAGGTCCATGCATTTTTTGGTGGCTCTATTAATTTTTTGGTTTACCAACAGTATGGGGATTAAGGTAAGGTGAGCTCATCTTTGTTTAACTTAGGGAAGGTGATGGGATAATCAATTTGGTTTGAGAATAGCTCTCCTCTCTTTGCATTGAGAGGTCAAAAGATTTATGCCATGGGGAGCTTACCTTGGTCAGCCAAGGTGATTGCTACACTTGGAGGCTAGCTCCAAGGGGTGGTCAGCTAATTGAGATCAGTCTAAGGCAATGAAGATGAAGTGGGGGTGGATGAATCAAATATGAAGTGGGGGTGCAATGAAGATGAAGTGGGGGTGGATGAATCAAATATGAATCAAAGATTAGGGAGGATTTTTTGTTTGCATATTCCATTTTATTTCTCCATGTGAAAATTTCCTTTTGGTTCGATTCTAGCCTCTTACTACACCAAACCTTAACTGGTAATCATCTTTAGCTCACCTTAGGATGAGTTTAGATAATTTGAAATGTGATTAGTGAAAGCTTTAAGTTTACATTTTCACCTTTAATGAGTTTGATTTTAAATCAATTCAAAGTGAATCAAATGCATTTCTTTTGATTAATTGATTTTAAATATAAGTAACAATCATTGTTGATTGTCTAATAAGTGATTTATGAATCAATTGATCCATACCACATGAAAATTGATGTCATTTAGGCTAGCTTGACCCATTTGACTTGAATGGGTCAAGTTGGATTTCCTAACCTCTTAGGACATTTGAGGATTTTGGCTTAAACTTAATCATGTCCAATTGGTAATTTATGATGTTTTAGATTTATTTATTTCTTTGATTTTAATTCAACTTGACCCATTTATACTTAAATGGGTCAAGTTGAGTTCACTTAAGTCAAATGACCAATTTGTTTCAATTAAGTTATATTTAGACTCCAATCATGTTTAATTACATGTGTGAGATGATTTAGAGTGATTAATTTTATTTGATTTGAAATTGATTTCAATTTTGACCCATTTGACCCAAGTTGGGCTTAATGGGCTAACTTGGATTCATTTGGGTTAAATGACCAAATTGGTCAAATTAGACCCAAAGAATGGTTGGATTGTGTTCAATAATAATTTTCAAATGATTTTGAACAATAAATTTGAGTTGAATTTAATTTGATTTGGATTTAAACTCAATAAGGCTCATTTAAGCCCATTTAGATCAAATGATTTAATTAGTCTAATTAAAGCCTTAATAAGTTTATATTTATTTAATTTATATTTAAATATGTTTTTTTATCATTTAACTCATTTGGAATAATTTATTTGGTCAAATTTTGGTGGGTTGACCTTTGACTTGGTGGGATCCACATTAGTCAAAGTTATGCTAAAAAAGTTGACCAAATTTGACCTTGATTTTGATTTGATTCCATTTATCTTATGATTTCATGGTTTTATTTTATTTTGATTTGGATTTGTTTTTGTTTAATTTGTATTCCTTTTAAGTTTAAGTGATTTTAGGGTTAAATAAGATAATTATGTTAATTGCCCCATTCATTTTAATTTAAATTCAACTAAATCCAAATTTCAATTATTTTAGATTTGGATTTAAATTTGGTCTAGGTTCATCCAATCCTATTAAATTAGGTTAGACCCTAGAGAGAGGCACTAGGTCATTAAATGAAGTGTCCTAAGTGCCTAATTAAGAGATTCCTAATCTAGGATTAGGTATCCAAATTACTAGTCTTGAAAATGATGTTAATTTCATCCAAAAATGAGGTCAACACATCACACCTTAATATTGCACTCGATCACTTCAATAAGTACTCCCTAAGATCTGCGTGGTATCCTTATGACTTCAAATTGAAATTTCACAACTATATTAGTCGACATTTCATAGGAGCTGAAATATGATACTCTCCCATTAGTGAGCAATGTTTAGCATTGATATTTGCTACTCAGAAATTACGCCACTACATATTATCACACAAGATAACTTTGATATCCAAAGCTGATCCTCTTAAATTCCTGATGATTAAGCCTACTCTAATAAATTTCTTAGCTAAATAGGCACTCTTATTACTCCAATTTGACATAACATACATTCCACAAAAGGAGATAAAAGGGCTTGCTCTGGCTTACTTTCTAGTTGCTCATAATTTACCAATAGATTCTTGACTCAATAATGAATTTCCTGAAGAGCAAATCATTGAAGTAAAAGAAGCTCAACAATCATCAGAATGGGGGCTTTACTTCAATATAGCTTTGTCAATAAGACCAGTTAAATCACAAGGAGGATTACCTATAGTATAGGTTAGAAGTGATTTAACATTTGTGACACTATAAGGTGGTATACTTCGATATTCAAATAGCCTAACTCAACCTCAAACCAACAATGAGACTAAATACAAAGCGTTGATTATGGGCTTAGAGTTAGCAGTTAATATAGATATTGAGAAACTCCATGTTTATGGAGATTCTCAACTCATAATTCAACAAATAATTCAGGCTTTCTAGATAAATTAGCTTGAATTAGTGCTTTATTACAAGCACGTCCTAGAGCTCCTAAAATAAATCCCTGGAGTAACAATTATAAGGGTGTCACGTCAAAAAAATGGCAAGGCCAAAGCATTAGCTAAATTAGCTAAAGAAATGATATATCCTCAAGGAGACCCAATTAGAATAACAATCTAAAGTAGGCTAGTATTGGCACCAACCCTTTTTCAAGCTTTTAAAGCTAAATAAAATCAAGAGATTTTAGCAATAAATGATAAAGATGATTGGTGAGAGCTATTCATCACTTATTTCAAGGGCAGTAGATTACCAAAAGATAAATCAAAGGCTCATCAAATTTTATAACAGAGTATTACGATATGCTCTTGTGAATGTCACATTATATCATTGCTCATTTGATTAAATATGATTGCGATGCTTAGGACTAGATGAAGCTAAAATGATAATGGCTAAAGTTCATGAAAGGTTGTCCAGCGCACATCAATTTGGTCCAAAGATAAAAA
Source organism: Cymbidium sinense (assembly GCA_021442155.1). Lineage (NCBI taxonomy): Eukaryota > Viridiplantae > Streptophyta > Magnoliopsida > Asparagales > Orchidaceae > Cymbidium > Cymbidium sinense. The sequence continues at coordinate 34,281,239 of CM038229.1, forward strand.
TTAAAATCAAATGAATGTGATATTGCTGGACCGACATGGTTCAAGACTTCATTGAACATGCTAACAGATGTCATCAGTGTCAAATACACGCAAACATATTACATTGACCGCCTAATGCCTTACAATCAATAGTGGCATCATGGCCATTTGAAAGTTAGGGAATTGATATAATTGGTCCAATAAACCATCTATCATCTAGAGGACACTGCTTCATTTGGGCTACCACTGATTACTTCTCAAAATGGGCAGAAGTAATTTCCTTAAGAGAAGTTAAAGCAGACACTGCAATAAAATTCTTTCGAGACCATATTGTCTGCCAATTTGGAGCACCTTAATGAATTATATATAATAATGGCACTGCCTTCAAGAAAGCCAAAATATATCGCTTCATTGAGAAATATAACATAGATTGGTGATATTCTTTAATATATAATATAAGAGTTAATGGTCTTACAGAGGCATTCAACAAAATATTGGTCAAACTCCTTAAAAAATTCTATTTAAAAATAAAAGAGAATGGTATGATAAGATAATAGAGGCTTTGTGTGTATATCACACCACATATAAAGTGGCTATGCATACAATATCATACTCATTGGTCTTTGTGGTAAAAGCCATACTTCTTCTTGAAGTAGAATTGCCTTTACTCCATATTATAGTCCAAAGGACTTATAATGGAGATAAATGTTTGAATAGAACTTGAAGAGCTTAAAGCTTTAGAAGAAGTTTGGCTACGAGCCCAAAAAAATCTAGAAATATACAGAGCAAGGATGACTCGAGCTCATGATCATATGATTCGCCCAAGAATCTTGAAAATAAGTGAACTAGTGCTGGAGCATAGAAGGCCTATTATTTTCCATTGCTAAGTTGGCAAAAATTTGACCCAAATTGGGAAGAACCTTACATTATCAAAAAAGTTTATGAAGAGGGAGCTTATTAACTCATTGATGTAAAAGGCGTAAGGCCTATGCCCCCCTATAAATGGACAATATCTCAAAAGACATTATGCATAACTATTAAAGACATTATGCTTTAAAAACATAAGTGTCAAAATTGACTTTAAATTGATCAGTTAAAATGGTAAAATATTCCCAACATTTGAAATCGAGAAGAATACTTCCATTCCAAAAAGAAATTCCTCTATCAATAGGGGTAATTTTATATTTCTTGTAAAACAAAAAAATTCTCCATCAAAGAGAAACTCCATTCAATCAAAGGGATCTAAACTTAAAACTTAGATCCATCATGTCCAAAGGGACTAGATCTAAACTTAAATTTAGATCTATCATGTCCAAAGGGCCAGATCTAAACTTAAATTTAGATCTATCATATCCAAAGGGGTCAGATCTCAACCTAAACTTAGATCTATTATATCTAAAGGGACTAGATATAAAACCTAAATTTAGATATATCATGTTTAAATGGGTTGAATATATAGTTAAACTTAGATCCATCATGTCCAAAGAGACTCGATCTAAGCCTAACTTTAGATCTATCATGTCCAAAGGGGCTAGATCTATATTTAAATTTGAATCTATCTTGCCAAAGGGACCAAATCTAAACCTAAATTCAGATCCATCATGTCCAAAGGAATCAATTCTAAGCATAAATTTAGGTCTATCATATCTAGAGTGGCTAAATCTAAACCTAAATTTAGATCTATCATGTCCAAAGGGACTGAATCGAAACTCAAATTTAGATCTATCATATCTAAAAGGGCCAATTCTAAATCTAAATTTAGATCCACATGTTTAAAGGGGCTAAATCTAAACTTAAATTTAGATATTTTTTATCCAAATGGATCAGATCTAAACCTAAACTTAGATCCATCATGTCCACGAGATTGAATCTAAACCTAAATCTAGATCTATCATGTCCAAAAGGATTAAATATAAACCTAAATTTAGATCTATATGTCCAATGGGACCATATATAAACCTAAATTTAAATCCATCATGTTCAAAGGGGTTGAATCTAAACCTAAATTTAGATATATCATGTTTAAATGGGTTAGGTTTAAACAGAAATTTAGATTTATCATGTCCAATTTACTAGATCTAAACTTAAATTTAGATATGTCATATCCAAAAGGACCAGATCTAAATCTAAACTTAGATCTATCATGTCCAAAGGGGGTAGATATAATCTAAACCTAGATCCACCATGCCCAAAGGTACCAGATCTAAATCCAAACATTGATCCAACATGTCCAAAAGACTATTTCTAAATCTAAACACACCCAACATGCTCAAAAGAGCAATGTTTAAATATAAATCTAGATAGAACATGTTCAAAATGAACTGATTCAAGATAAAAATTTAAATCTATCAAGTCCAGAAAGGATTAAAAATTATATGTAAAATGGTGATGTTGTAAAAGTCTAAAAGACTAAATAAAAGTTCACAATCATAGCTCACTTATAGATTCAGATATTATTGTCTTTTATGATGCCTATAAAATTTATAAGCTCTATCTTATAGATTTGCTATAATATTTATTTGGAGAAGGACAGATGATGTGCCTCCTACTGAGCCCACTGAGAAGTATATATGGGCCACAAATGAAACTTATGATCCACACTATTCAGCCAGACTACATGATCTTTTATTGCGACATCATGATATATTGATGGATAGAGGAATTTATGAAGATTCATTTATTCAATCATCTAGCATTCCACTCTTTGATTTACACCTCCCATTAGAGTATGATCCTTCTAATTAAGTGATTAATTTAAAGCTGAGACATAATCATGATATCCCTTTGGAGAGAATCACAAATCACCTTAGCTTTGGGGATCAAGATATACTTCATCCAATTATAGATATCGCTCTTTCTATTGGTATGATCTGAATTTTGGGTTACCATATATTACACCATGAGGTAGAGCATTAGGACCCAAATTTAGTGATCATCACATCTCTGTTAGCTATCAATGGGTGCATATATTGGGCCCTCCATCATTTATAGATGCATGGTGGTATTCTTAGGAGATATGACATATATCATGAAATCTATGCATAAATTTCTACTATAGTCATCTTCCTTTCACTTGGATCCATGGCATAGTAGAGCATTAAGATAGGACCAGCAATACTTATTAGTTTGGTCCCACGAGATGATGATTACTTTGGCATATATACCTAATATAACAAGGCTACTTACTTTAGGCATTTTATATGAGTAGTGTGTCCCTCCAGATAATGAGCTCTTTTAGTGTCAGCCAGTTGATCAGCAGAGGTGAGGAGGTCATGTATATTCTTCTAGCCTTTGTCATGCTTTAGCTCACTACCAAATGTTGTTTAAAGAGCAAAGATCAGGCCATAGATGATGTAGTACTATTACTCCTGATAAATGGTCTAAGAGTTTCCATCATTCAGTAGTATGTTTGCCTCATTTTGCATGTTTGGATGATCCATTTAACATTAGCTTTCATTCATCAGAGGGGTCCTTTAGCACTAGATTTGAGCCTAAAGGGAGAGCCAATTCTCAATATATTTTAGCACAAGGCATCGATGAGGAGCTATCTTTAGTGGCCTTTATTTCCACGTGGTTATGATACTTTGTATTCCTGGGTCATAACAAACTCTTCTGCCCTTTTACTCTCTTGATGGCTAGTTGCTTAGTCTTGGTGAGAAGATTGGTCTAACACCTATAGCATTAGCCTACATGTATCATCGATTGGGTAGAGTGAGTGCCATGTTTGACTCATGCTATTATGATGTGGAGGCTCCTTGCCATTATGTACATGGATGGATTCATGCACATATTTTTGGAGCCTTTAGTTATCTTAAGACACCTCTTTACTTTAGAGAGTAGCATTTCTCACTAATAATGTGGCCTAGTAGAGTGATTATTACTTTAGATAGAGATCAGATCCAGACATTTATGTTTGTGCCAGCATGCATGATGGTTCACTTTCAAATTATTCATAGATCACCTTTTTATAGCTTACCTAATTAAAGCTTAAGATAGAGATTCATAGATTCATTTGCTAATTGAGGCACACATTCATTAAATTTAGAGTATAGATGCATATTAGAATATCTCATAGGGCTGAGACCTGCTTAGCTTTGCTACCACCATCATGTGTTTGTGATTTTGGAAGGATACAATCTCAATAGAGTAGCTAGAAATTACAGCTTTATTTAGGCTACACCTATATAAAGACTATCATATATATTTGATATAGTAGATAATTATTCCTTGGGAATGTTATCATTGTCCATTTGTTTTGTGTAGCTTTTATGGCTTGGGCTTTCTTCTTTGCATGGGGACTGGTTTTAGTTTCTGTGTGGTTCCACAAGAGGTTTACACAAGATTAGCCACCTATGGTTGCTATGGATTCATCACACCTTCTCTTTCTTTTGGAGCTAGGATTCCACATATATAGTCATAGACTCGAGAAAGACAAACTGACATGACAATTGCATTCCCCTTGACACACAACTCATGTTTTTAAGGAGTCATAAGATAAATAAGATAGTGGTAGAAAGCATCATCAAGAGCCTTCACTTGTTTGTATAGAGACTGGAAGGGATACCCAAAGCTCTCTTTTAGCTGACTATGATATAAGAGAAACAGGAACATCTAACCCTATTATTGCTCCATCTTCACCATCAGAGGATATACCATAAACAATTTGGGTAGAGAGTGATGTCACTTTAGTATTATTGATAGACGCTAGTGGGATTTCTTAGTTTCTCATTCTACTAAGCTTGTCAATGATGACCATATATATTTATATATCAAAAGAAGATCCATGTATAGAGGAATCTGGTGCTTTAATGATTAGTGGTGAATCATTCTTATCAGCTCGACTTGGGTGATAATGAGTGTCACCCAGGATGATTCCTTAATGGAGCATGACTCCTGTATGGATAGCCATCCTACAACTAGTCTGAGGAATATAGCTCAGAAGCATTTAATTAGTCTGGAACTTTCATGCTTCATCTCTAGGATACACTCTAGACTTTTAGGCTTATCACACTATAGCTCTTCAAAGAGTTCATGTCATATAGTGATAGCACTATATCACCTACTTCTAGCTGTTAACTTAAAAGCTTAGCTTGAGCTTTCTAACTTCTATGTGGAGACAAATTCTTTATTGGACTATGCTGCATTCATTGGGGCAATTTGTTTGTAATAAAAAAATAATAATGAAAAAATGAACATCCCAACTCTAATGCCATGGCACTACAAACCAAGCACTGGCTTTACTGCCCCTAAGTTTAAAGAGTCTAGAAAACACTAGTCACTTTTGCCAACAACCATCCCATCAGTGATAACCGCTGGAAGGGAGAGCAAAAGTGGTTGATAGGAGAGTGGGAGGAATTGAGAACCAACTCCTATATAAAGTGAATGGCTGACCCTTCTTCTTTTTCTTTTTCTTTTCTTCTTTATGGCCACACTCTCTTCCCCCTCTCTACTGTATATTCCACCACAAGTTTCACTTTGTTGTGCTCTCTACTACGCTCTCCATTATGCTTTCCTTCTTACATAAGGCAAGATTCTAAGTAAAACTCCAAATGAATTGCTTCTTTTATAGAATTCCTCACTTTATAAGAAAATCTTAAAGAATTCCACCATTGATCTTGGATTTGGAGCAAAATGAAGATCCTCACTCCATTAATAATGAATATATAGTAAAGGAGAAGAATGTGCTTAAAAAAAATGAAATTTTAGGCATTGCTAAGATAAAATGCTACCAAAATCAAGATTAAATCGAGTTTTAATTCAATAAAATACAAATTTAAAACTCCAAGACCTCTACCGTCAAACTTAGTTTGAGCATGAGATGAAAAACCCTTCTTTTGTCAATCTTGGATTTGGAGCAAGGGAGAAGAGTACATTTTATACTAAAATATTTTAAAAATTAGCATTATTAAGTCATTATGTTGCCAAAATTTATAAAAATCATCAAATCACATAAGAAAATTGCCTTAGAATAGAGTTTTTTTTGACTCGTAGCACTGCAACACTGATACCCAACACTACAGTGTTGAGCTTTTGGGATTTTATACCTTGGTGCTCCACTTTACAATGCACTTGTATGGTGCCAAAGCACTATGATTGATGCCATAACATCAACTCTTGGCGATGGAGCTCTACCTTCCCAGGTTCGAAAGTTAAAATGTCCACTTCATGGCACCGTAGTGCTATTGTAAAGTGTCGAGGTGCTATGACTAACGCCTTGGCATTGAATCTTGGCACCACAATGCTACATTCTCAGGTTATAAGGAAAATGTGTTCACCTATAGCACTGCAACACTATTCTGAAAGTGCTGAGGTGTTGTAATAGCGCTGTAGTACTACTTACTAGTGCATAGCACAACCTTCTTTGATTTTAATCCCAAGTCCCACCATCTATCATAGAGGAGTTGGATCCCCCAGCACCAAGGCATTAATGTTATAATGCCACGATGCTGACTATCTAACACTGGGGTGCCGTCTTTCCAGCACCGAGGTGCTAACTTTTTAGTCTAGTTTTCTTTAAGTTAGAAATTATTCAAATCACAATTAAGCCCAGAGGATAGCCAATCGATATGTAAGATGATAAACAAATAATAACAAATAAAATGTAATTATTGAAAATAAAATTTTATTATGTAAATGTGCTAAATAAAACTATAATAGTGTAAAAAAAGAACGAGTGCTAAGTTGAACTTGTTCATGTAAGAAAATTACTTTTGTTGCTGACCTATATGATAATCAAAGTTTTTTTCTCCAGTTCTTGCTACCGCCAGTTACTTTCTCTCACCTTTTTTCTTAATTTTGAGACTTCTCCTTCAATATCTTGGAGTTACTCACTTAATATCTTGGAGGATTTAGGTCTGGACTGAGGAGTACATGAGCTTTCTTCTACTTTCATTTTTCATCCAAACCCTTCAATCATTCTTTTAGTCAGGGGAGCCATTTATATAAGGACTTCTTCATCAAGGTCCCCTGACGCTTCGACCATAACATATAAAAATAAATGAGAAAAGGGTGACCATACCTTAGGGGAGTACTACCCTTAAACATATTACAAACTGAATTATAAAGAGTCTTTCCTACATCTATGGTAAAGCCCTTTTTAATCTCATAGTTCAAATAGCTCTATCCTTAATTACCTCATTGATGTTACCAGTGGGCATCAACTTGGCAGAAATAAAATAATGCCAAGCTATTGCTTCGACTATTAGGCTAATGGTAGGAAAATGGATAATATTTGTTTGCACTATTTTCATTAGACATTTGAATTTCTAACAGTGAGGAAATTAAGGATTTCATAAAATTGGGGTGATTATTATAATAGTAAAGATATTGATTATTATGGGAAAAATTTGTGACACTATATAAGATTTAGGAATTTCTTATTTGATGATCAAATGCATCATTAAGGAGTAAACAAATTATTTCAAAACATAAATATATCCTATAATGGTTCGATCATTTAATAAAAGACTCCTAAGACTAATGTGTCTTTAATGTACAAAAGAGTTTTCCCCTGAACTACATGGGAAGTAGAGCAAGGTTTATTTTAAACTAGGTTAATGGTTCCCTATAAGGGCAAGCCCTTATAATTAATTACATCTTAGAAACAGAGGATCTCTTTCTAAGAATGCTCTCAATTTAAAAAATAGGCTATAATTTCTATGGATTTCTAAGCTGGTTTTCAAAGAAATGATAATTTAGAATTTCAATTGGGAATGATCCAAAGTGGAAAGATTTATTTTTGGAAGCCAATTAGGATGAAGTAGGAAATGCCTATTGAAATTGGGATGCCTAGTAAGCATTTCAACTATCCTATCATTGGGTTTTAAATTTTGGAATTTAAATTAAATTTTGAGTTGACATTTTATTAGAAATCTAGAGCTTATATTTTAGCAACACAAGACTATGGAAATACCTAGGGTTGAAGACTTGCTTCGAGGAGGATGCTTCAGAACCTGAACCTATAACTCTTTTGACACAAGTCAAATGCTCAACCTAGTTTCACTTTTGGGAATTATTGACCATTCTTCTCACTTGAGGGAATAAAACTTATGACCCACCTAAAAGGCTCCCAGTTAACACCACCTAAGAAATTTTAAATCCATGATGACAAGTCTCATGTAGATGGTTGAGTTGTTGCATTTTAGGAAAGAATCTAAGAACCTAGACTTACTCATTAATCCCTAACATCATGTAGAGTATAACATGCACTAAACTAATGCACCATTTTTTAGCTTTTAAATATTTTGACTCATGTTTCATTTAAGGCTTTGGGGTATGCATTTTATGCCTAAATGACATGCAATTAAAAGTGGAAATATGCCAAATCAAGAAGAGAAGGCAGACTTCCCCAAGAAGGTGGTCATCCTCAAAGGTTAGATGCCCCTTATATACAATGGGTGAAGTGCCTAATTCATGGAATTAGAATAATATGCTAACATGGTTTACAAAAGTTAATTATTTCTAGTTAATTTTAAGTTATTCCTAGGCTTCAATTTATGTAAAGTTTTAAGTTTTTTTTTATTTTTATGTTTGAGTTGATTAGATTTAGGTTGGGTAGAAAATTTACTTTTCAGAGGAGCCTAATGTCCAATCATCCATCATAGAAAACACAACACAAAAAGAAACCTAGAAAAGCAGGATGATTCTATTACTCACCTTAAGTAAATTAAGCTAATTTAAATTAAAGAATAGCCCACTACGACAGGTACCACTGTACACCCTAGAAAAAAGATAAAAGGGGTAGTCAAGATCTGCCCTTATATAGCTTGGCCTAGAACTACAAGTTTAGATCTATGGAAATCTTCTTTCCAAGATCATCTCCTTCTTTAGGGACCTCCATTAGGCTTCACAAAGGACCTCCACACCCATTTATTGGTAGGGTCAGTTCCTACTATTCCTAGACCCCATAGATCCTAACCTAATTCTAAGGTCAAATTTTATTTTAAATTCAAAAATAAATCCTAAGCCCACAAAACAAATGTCAAGAAAATGAAAACAACACACCAGCTGTTATATTTGCAAACATACGAGCATAGCATTAGTTTCTTTCCAAGCCCACATTTCCTATTTAGCTATGCTTAGGGGTATAACCATACTTGTAAGAAAATAATATTTTTATATTTATTTATAACAGTAGTCCCTTTAGCACAACCCCCTATAGAAAATATTATTAGTTCTAAAAAGAATGTCCTACCAATCTAGTCTAACGGGAAAACAATCCTAGACATGCAGTCTTAAATAGTACACCACAAAATAAGAAAAATACATCACATCACATCATATCATAGAATATCATAGATTGACCTAACTTAAGTCTAGGGTTCATGACCAAATAATTTAGTGTGTGAAGGAATTGGGTTTGTGTGGTAAGACTTTGCTAGGCATTTTTATATTAAAGTTTCAATTTAAGTTTTCAATTCTTAATTCAATTTGATTTTTAGACTTTTTTAATTTTTATAATTTCACTTCATAGGTATGTGTTTTTGTTATACTAGAAACTTGAGGTATCAAGACCTCCTTTGGACTAGTAGCCCAGCGACCTCGGGTGTCCAGACTATATAACATATGTTGCTAATTATAAAAATTCTTATTTTTATTCGTTTAATTTACCACAGGTGGTTCTAATTTAAGTGATTTAATGATTTGTAATTTCATTTTTATTTTAGATTCATTTTATGTTAAGGTAAAATTAAGTTTTCAGGAATGAAGAATATAATAAGTTCCATTTTGGGTGGAAACCATTCTATTCAACATCCTAAGTCCTAATAGAATGAAATCTTCACCCTAAAGTGAGGATTCATTCCAAAGGTCTAACTAAGATCCTAAGTATCTTAATTAATCTTTTTTGAATTTTATTTAGATAATTTAATTTATTTTAAGTTTAATTCAATGAATGTCTTAATTTTTGTTTTGCATCCTTCTCTTCTTTCATTTATTCTTTTTATTTAATGTTTGATTAATCACATTTTAATTTGGTTTGTTTCTTTTAAAGTATGTTTCTTCAATTAAATTCAATTAAGGTTTATTTATGTTATTCACTTTAATTTGAATTGGTTTCCACTTTAATTTTAATCCATTTGTTATTATATCTTGAGTTTTATAATTTGATTTTATTCATTCAATTGATTAGATTCATTTATTTAATTAATGTTTATGTTATTGTAATTCACTTTGATTTAGCTTTGATTTTCACTTCCTTATTCATTTAATTATTGGTTTTAGGTTAACTTGATTTGTTGATTAATGTTTCTTTTTTGTTTATGTTCATTAATGTTCATTAACTTAAATGAACTTAATATTCAATCTTAGTTTTAATGTCATCATTTCATTATATTTCAATTTTATGATTTATTTGTTTTATTTTCAATTGATATGCTTAAGTTTTATCTTGATTTCTCTTTTTTTATTTCTATTTATTTGTTTCACTAACATTCTTATATTTGTTAATGAGTTTAAATTAAAATGGTTCATTTTAAGTTATGATTTTATTAACACTTATGTGTTATGATTTCATTTATCTTTTATGATTTCATTACTTCAAGAAGGTTCTTCTTATCATTTGATTTAGTGTGATTACGATTTCGATCTAAGAAGCCTAAGAAGAGACGTTCTTATATGCTAACTTATCCCAATTTATTCTAATGTTTATGCCATTTAGGTTTAATCAATTCATGCTAATTAAGTTTCTTTGGATTTATATTCACTTTGTTCTTTCGATTTAAATGACTTTAATAGGTTCATAAGTTTAGTTAATTCAATTCTTTCTTATTAAATGACCTTAATAGGTTCATAAATTTAGAAAATTCAATTCATCCTTATTAAATGACCTTAATAGGTTCATAAGTTCAAAGATTCATAAATTTTACATTTCAGTTTATTAGTGAGTTCATGATTAATTATTAAATTATTAATTTTGAAGTTTAATTGAATTTCAGAATTTTTTGTTTCATCCTTAATATTAGACCTATGTTTATGTTTAATTAAGTCTCTTTTGATTTCAGATCATTTGGAAGTTTTCTTTAAGTGTTATGGTATATTTTATAATTTTTCAAACTTATTTTATAAAATTTATACAATTTTATAATTTTTGATTTATTATTTCACTTATATTGACCTAGAGGCTTGGAATAAGGGTGAATTTCTGATCTAGTGATCAATTGGGAATGCCATTTTCATGGCAAGTGGGTTTCCTTACCAATTTAATTTCTCTAAAATTTCATCTTGATTAAATGTGTAATTTGGGTTTAATTAATATTTTAATTATTTTATTAAAATCTAAATTAAGCTTAATTTATAAAAAATTGCTTAGGAGTTCTATTTTTCCTTGATTTCTCTCTAGAATATGTTTCCATAAAGGCCTTATTTATAATTTTTGGAATTTTGGTTGATTTACTATGATTTTTCTAAGTTGAGGTTGATTATTCAAATTAATTAATTCAATTAATCATTAAATTATTTGATTTTATGTTTTATTAAGTTTCAGAGAGTTTCAATGATGTATTTAACTTTTTTAGGATGTGTTATGATGATTTAAGCTATTTCCATAATTTTTCATAATTTTCTTTAATTAATATTTATTTATTTCATTAAAATTAGGTTTCGGGATTGAAAATTATCTTCTATTTTATTTATAATAAATGATGAAAATTTTCTCTAATCTACATTTTAACATCAGTTTTAGTTCCTCAAAGTTTCAAATCAGTAAGATTAATGGATTATTATTAATTTAGGTTTAAAAATTTTCATTTAAACTTAACTTAATTTAAAATTATCCAAAATTAATTGGAGATTTTAAAGTTAATGGATTCCTCTCACTATGATGAATCCATAAAGCTTTTATTTGGATTTTTGTCTTAATATTTGATTTATTATGATTTTTTAAAGTTTTAATCATTTTCTATACTTTTTAAAATCGAAAAGCACGATTTGTTTTTTTTGTTTAAATGCCTCGACACCACATGGCACGACTTTTTATGTGGATCCAGTGTAGAATGGCGGCGAATGTGATTTTGGTTTGGTCCATTCCATCGAAGATCAGACCACTCAAATCATTTTGTAGATTTCCTATAGAAATTAAATCATTTAGTCCAGCTAAATCTCAGCCATCCTTTCCTAATAAAAGGAACGAATGATGAGAGCTGAGAGTCGTCTATTGAATTGAGGCAATTTCCAACGATCCAACAGTTAAAATTGCTCAATTTCACTTCCAAAATGATCAGTGAACTAAAATGGAGGGATCCATATGGTTTGATCTCCGTTGAGATCAAATTCAATTCAAAAAGGACCAAAACTAAAAGCTTGAGGGGTGGCTTTAATGGTGTACCTTGATTCCGACGATCTCTGAAGGCGGGTTGACTCGAATAGCTTCAGAATGGTGTGGTGAAGCTTTGGGAATAAGCAATTAGGTTGCTTCCTTGTGGATCAACCTCTAGACTAATGCATGGATGGATTCTGATGAGCTTGGTCATTTTCTAGCTTTCAAATGGCGAAGGGATTGGGGTATAGGTGTGCTCGACTTCGTTTCACTCAAGGAAGGTTGTGGAATGCTCAATTTTGCTTGAGGATCACTCTCTCTTGACTTACCATTAGAGGCTGAGAGCCTCTTATGGTTTTCTCCCTTCTGTCGGTTGACAGGGATGATTGCTATTCTTGGAGGCTAGCTCTAAGGATGATCAGTGGCTTAACACATGTTAAGAGGTGCTGAGGTGGATGGACAAAGGGAATGAGAGATTGAGGAAGTTGTTTTTTGTTTCATGCCTCATTGGCTTGCCATGACATATTCTTTTATTTTGGATTTTAGTTGTGTTTGATTTAGTTGCTTAAACTTGCTATTAAGTACCCTTAACCCATCTTAGGATAGGTTTGAATGAGTTTAGATGGGTTTGATTCAAGCTTGGGTTCATTTGGTGCTTAATTATGCCATTTGAATTTGATTTAATTTTAATCATATTTCTTTTGATTAATTTATTTTAGATTTGAGTTTAAATCATCATTGATTGTCTATTGGATAATTGAGAATTCAATTAGCCTATGCCACATGAAGTTTAATTAGATTTTGAGTCAACTTGACCCATTTTGATTTAAATGGGTTAAGTTAAATGACAAATTTTGACTCAATTAAATTATATTTGGACTCCAATTAAAGTTTAATCACATATGCGAGATGATTTGGAGTGATTAATTTCATTTAATTTTAAGTTGATTTCAATTTTGACCCATTTGACCCAAATTAGGCTTAATGGGTTAAGTTTGGATTTATTTGGGTCAAATGACCAAATTGGTCAAATTGGACCCAATGATGGATTGAATTATATTTTTGTGGTATTTAATTTTGGATGTGTTCAGGTGAACACCACGCAGTTCTTAGGGGGTATTTTTTGACGTGATTGGGTATGACATTAACGTATATGTACTACCTCGAAAAATGAAAATATCACCTTGTAATGGACCTAATCACCTAATAAGGACTCCTAAGACATGATGGGTCTTCACATGTACTAGAGATCTTTTCCCTACTTTACATGGAAAAGTAAAATAGGATTTATTTTAAGCTAGGTTTTTAAGTTCCCTATGGAGGCAAGCCTCCATAGTTAATTACATCCTATGAAATGAGATTTCCTAAGAATAGTCTCGATTAAAGTAGTTAATTATTATCTCCAAAGACTTCAAGGTTAGGACTATCAAAGGATTGGTTATTTCAAGAAATCAAGTGGGATTATTCAATTGGAAAGACTTATTTTGGAATCCAAAGGAAGATAAGTAGGATATGCTCATGATACTAGGAAGCCTAGTGAGCACTCCAATCTACCCTATGATGAGGCTTTATATATTTGGAAGTGAGGGGATTTATTAGATTAGTAGGGCTTAGTCCATCAACACAAGATTATAGAAATGCCTAAGAGGTGAGGATTTATGCTCATAGCCCGAAAGCAATAAGCAACCTTAAATCCTAAATTTGAGGAGCTTTAACACAAGTTAAAAGCATGACATTAATCTAAGGGGAAAGGGGACATAAGGGCCTATTCCACAAGAGATGATAGACCCGTCCAACTCTTTTAGACTTACAACCGCCTCAAGTAGCTGCCAGCTAATACCCCCTATGCTTTAAAACCATGTAATCTGGTCTTATAAAATTGCAAGATAGTTAAGCTTATTATTTAATTTGGAAAGAGAATAGATTCTGAAACTCACTCCCTAAGAGACTAGATCATGTTCGGTATGAGCATATGACTAAGTATAAAAAAAACAAAATCTTTACAAATTTTATGTTATTTTGATACATTCATTTGGATAAAAGCTTTGGGATTTCATATGCCTAAATGCACGATGAAATACAGTTATTGGCTAAATCAGCAGGAGGAGGTGTTCTTCATTACAAGGGATGCCCTCATAGGTCAAGCATTCCCCTATTGTGCAAGAGTGGAGACCTTCCTTATTCAAGAGTGAAGCAATATGTTATGCATGATGTTAGACATACAACATTCATCTAAAAGGTTGCTAAATCTTCTAATTATCTTGATTATAGCTTGAGCTTTAGAATGAGGTTGCAAGTTGTTTAAAATTTAGTTATGAGTTATTAATTGGATAGAAAAATTAATTTTATCCTAAGAGCCTATTGCATCCAGGCCACACATTCAAACATCAAGTTTAAGAAGCTATGAAGAAGATGCAGTTCTATTACACAATCTAAACATACCATCAATCAAATATGAATAGATTTCATAAAAGAATAAAAGGCCGATGCGGCCGGATACTACCGTACACCCCAGAAAAGAGAAAAGTTGGGTAGTTGAGCTCCACCCTTATACAACCTGGAATATAAAAGAATATTATAATTAAAATTAAATTAGATGTTTTGGGGGTCTTTCTTCATCATTTCTTCTTTCTTCTTTCTTTCTTCTCTTAATTTGATTTTTCCACCAAGGCATCACAAGGTAGTCCAGGACTAAGCCTTCTAGCCACTACTCATCTTAATCCCCATAGTACTAATCCTAATTCCTATTACAAAATAACATTTTTATGAAAAAGTAAATATAACTACACTTGGAAAATGGAGGTTAGCTAAACATACATATAATCCCAAGCAGTTATATTTCATAATTTGGACTTAGCACCCTACACATGGGTAACCAAGCCCACCTGTCCTAATGTGGATTATGCTTAGGGACATAAGCAACCATAAAGAGAATATTTATATTTATTTTAGGTGGCCCCTAAAGCACAATCCCTTGCAGAAGATAATATTAGGTGATCAACAATCTAACATCTAGTCTACGATTCTGTTTACCTTATTTTTGGAATGAGCTCTCAACCCCTCCATCTTAGACATAGGGCTTCTCTTAGAATTTAAGAGTTCCTTAGTCTTAAGACACATCTAGTGATTAGGTGGACACTCAACCTAGCCTTAGAGACTTAGAAGAGTTGGCCATAGGAATAGGTCATGCCTTAGGAGTGTTAGGAAAATTTGCCTACCCTTAGCTTGAACCACTCCTCACTTTCCTCCCTCCAAGTCAAACCCAAAATCAATCTTATTTGATTTTATACAAACTCAAATCAATGCCACATGATTGAAATCCATGATAGAAATCCAAAACTCCAAAATTCCTAAGTCCTTTAAATTTCCTCTTAAGGACTTATCCAAAATCATCTTCAAATCAATTCAAACTCATGAGATTTTCTCATAACTCATTTATATTCTCAATTATATTCACATCTATAAATGAAATATAAATATAAATCAATCAAACTAAATTCAAAAATTCAAGTTTCTAATTCAAAATCCTTCTTAAGTCTTTAATTCCCTCTTAAGGACTTAGCCTAAGTCAAATTTAAATCAATTCAAATCCTTGAAATTTTCTCATAACACATTTATATTCTCATTTACATTCACATATATAAATGAAATATAAAAATAAATCAATCAAACTAAATCCAAAAAATCAAATCCAACTCCAAAATTTCCTAAGTCCTCTAAATTCCCTCTTAAAAGACTTAGCCTAGATCATGATCAAATCACTTCAAATTCATCAAATTTTCTCATGAACTATTTATATTCTCATTTATATTAACATATATAAATGAAATATAAATTCAAACAATCAAAATCAATTCCAAAAATCAAACCCAAATCCATTCAAAATCCAACCTAAGCCTTTCAAGTCAACATCTTGAACTTAGCCAAATCAATTTCAAATCAAGCCAAACTCTTGATTTTGCTTCATGATTCAATCAACCCTACAATCATGAATCCAAATATAAATACAAAACCTCAATCACTAAATCAAAACTTAATTCAAAAATCAAATCCCAAATCCATTCATATCTTTACTTTGAATATGAAATTGTCAAATGAATCAAAACCCATTTGACTTCAAACCACTTCCAAATGGGTTTATATTTCAATCATAAGTCCATATACAAGATCAATCAAACTCAAATCAAGCTTTGACCAAGCCATTTGACCCACTTAGGCTCACTTGACCCAAAGTGACATAAAGTACCCTTTATGAGCCAAATTCTAATCCTAACCAAATTGGATTGAATCAAACTCACCTATGCCTCTCATCATGATAAAAAATCATCATGAGATGATTAATTACCCAAATTAGGTCAAACCAAGTCAAACCTAAGAGTTGACCAAATCAACACTTAACCAAAATGAAACCCAATATAGCCAAAATCCACCATAGGCCAAATTGATTAAAACCATTGATGTAAGTTCATTCATGAACTATGTTTGAACTTGACCAAGTCAACATTTGAGCCTAACCTAGCCCAATTGGCCACTTGACCCAAGTTGACCCAACTTGACCGAAAAAGTCAAAAATGGGTCAAAACTTGATCTAAGCCAAATTGATTGAAACCAATGGGTCAAGTTCATTCCAAATCACTCGTTGAACTTAACCAAAGCCTCAATTGGCCAACTAGACCTAAGCTAGCCCAATTGACTTTGAACCCAACTTGACCTAAAGGGTTATGTTGAGCCAAATTCAAACTTAACCAAAATTGATTAGAAACAAATATACTAATCCACTTCATATGACTAACCAAACCTAACCCTACCGATGACCTAGCTCAAATAGGTCAAATGGGTCAAATCGGTCAACTTGACCCATTTGACCTAAATGAAGTCATATGAACCAAATTCAAACCTAAACCAAATTGAATCAAACCAAAGCCACCAAAACATTTCAAATGGTCATATGAACTTGACCTAACCCTTGGTTTGACCCAATTTGACCAATTGGTCAACTTGACCCAAGTTGACCCATTTTGACCTAAGGTCAACATGAGCCAAACCATACCAAATGAACTCCAAATCTAATGAAACTTGGCCAAACCTATTTTCTCAACACACCCAACATATTCAAATTAAAAATCAGCCAAATGACCATTCTACCCCTAGGCTATAGAAATAATTTTGGTCAAATTCATGGGGAATTTGGTCAAGTCCTCTTCGTACCAACTTGATACCTTTTTAATAGGTCAAGTAGACCCTATGGAGGGTGGTGCATCAAACCCAATGGGTTTGGGTCAGCCCAACTTGACCCAAGGCCAAACCGAGCACATGGGAATCATGTTCCCACTCAATTTGAAGCACATGGGAGGTTACCACTCCACTCCCTAGCCCAAACTGACCATGTACAAGCTTGTAACAGACTTAAAAGGCTAATGATTAAGGCCAATTGGATCAAAATGATAAAGAGAGCTTTGACCATCCGATTGCCATAGGAGGAGATATAGTCCCCCTAATTCCACTTGAATTCAATAAAGGCTAATTTGACTGAGTAAGAGAGAGTCATAGGAACCATTCTTGAGTGATCCTAAGCTCTCTAGAAGGGATTTGGAATTTCCATTCTCAATTTTCTCTTAAGCAAAAATAGGGGACCTCCATTGATTAGCAAATTTACTCCACACTACAATTCAACCAAATTACCTTTGCATACTCCACCAGAGGGCTAAGTCGAGCTTGCCTAAGCACTCTCTCAAGTTTTGAAGGCAAGGGGAGTTCTAATTCCATCAAAGTTGCAAGGGAGCTAAGGAGGGGTTGATCCATAGAGCAATCTACTCAACCTCAGGAGCTAATACTTTCACTATAGCTTCATCTCAACCAAATGAAGCTCCTCCAAGGGAATCAAGTGCTGGTGATCACCTTCAGCGAGGTTAGACATTTTTTGACCACTAAACTCCATTTATGTTGGTCATTTGTGAAAGAAATGTTAATGGCATAAAATTTTAACCATTAGATGTGATTGTCATTAGGGTTAGATGGTGTGTGCAAGATTTTCATTCAATCAGGATTGATCTTCCCTTTGAAAGTGGACAGTCTCCATTATTCCTCAAGGAAGAACAAGGATGATCTCTGGCCATCCATCCACATGTTTTGGATGGACGGCCGAGATTAAACACATGCTTAGATCTGATTTAATCCCTTTGGAATAGCGGCTTTAATCTCAGCCGTCCGATCCTTGATCGGATGACTGAGGAGAAAGCGCGTAGCATCATCGCTGACGTGACGCTATGATTTGACTACTTAAATAGCCAACCAGGGTGCACCGTGTGTAAAGTTCTGTCGAGTCAGCTGCTTATGTGGCACGCCGTAGGATTAAGAGATTAATTAGGTTTATTTAATTCTGATTAATCCTCTAAACTTTTAAAATTCATATCTATTTAAAAAGAATTAGAAAAATATGAGGTAAATTGTCACTGTAAGATAATTTAATCTAGAATATTCTAAAATTGGTTTTAATGGATTTTGAATATTGTCTTTCTCTGATTTTAGCTTTTTATAGAAATATTAATTTGCTAATTACTCCTTAATTAATCCACTGATTAATCTCAAACTTCTTGAGTACATTTTGGGGGATGACATCTACCTTCCGTAATTTTTTTGAGAATTTTTAGTGGCTTAATTGGGGAAATTGCTAATTTATTTCCTAATTACCCCCTTAATGTAATTAGGGTTAATTAAGGGTTTGATTATTATTTTAACCCTATGTTAAAGTTGATTAAGGTCTATTTCAGTGAATAGAAGGTTTAGGGAATAATTTTGGCACATTTCCCCTAAGCTATTCCTTAAACCACCTTTCCTTCCTTAATCCTCTCTTAACTAAAGGGTTAATTCACTAATTACCCTCTTAATTAATTTCTTAAAATTCTAAAACATACCAGAACTTAACTAATTTGCTTTGGGTAGATGCTTAGGTGTTCAAGAGCCTAAGTTCAATTAAGGAAATCAAAATTCAACTCATATGTGTGAGGGGTGTTTTGAAATTACTTAAATTAACCCCTTAGCTTAATTAATCCTTAATCATGAGCTAATTGCATTAGGTGTCTTTCTTTCCTAGGTGCATTGCTAATTCAAAGTTCCTTGTGTGGTTTTATGTCATCTCATTGGCTCATAATTATTAGATTAACTATGCTAAGGTGGTGTAGGTAAGAGATAATTAATACATCTAATCATACCTTAGCCTAATCAAAATATAAAATGAATCTAATTATCTAAAAATTGAACAAAATAATAAACACATGTGGGAATGGGTTAGAAACAACAACTCACCTCGCACTTCTCAAATTGAAATCAAACATAAACATAAAGTAAAAATGAAACAAAAATCACATTAAGACAAACTTTGATTTATTCTAAACATGCTCATCTCATAGGATTGTCTATAGGAATTATTTAAGGTAAATGTGTTTACATGCTTTCATTGCTTTAGTTCTTTCCCCAACATGCTAAATATGTGTGTCATATGGTTTCATGCATCCATGCTTTTCAAAAAGTGAATTTAAAATAAAAAAATGTTTACTTTATGTCAAATTGCATGCTTTGGTTAAAGTAAGAATATGAGTGGCTATTATCACTACTAAATCCAAATTATTTTCAAAATATATGAATCAATTATCAAAACTAAAGTGTGTTACTTATATTACTTATAAATCTTACTTATGTGCATGTAAAATATAAGGATGTGCTTAGTATAGGTTTTCCTTCTCTTCCCTTTTAGTATAGTTTGAATAGGATTTGGTAAAGTGTATGGTTCATTTGAAAAGAACCTAACACTTGCTTAATTCCATATCCTATTCATTCCTATACTATTACTTAAGAAGGATACCTATGCTAGAACATATCAATTGCATAAAACAAAATAAATCAACCAACACAAATTTTTGGATTATTTTTTCCATTCATTTCTTTTGTACACATGCTTGTATTTAAGGAAAGTTGTATATTAGTCTGGACAACCCCAAGGTTGCGAGGCTTTAAGTAGCCCTAAGTAGGTCATGTGCCTTACACCTTTGGTTAACAATGACGCTGTATTCACTTTTGCCTTTTATACATTCATATGTGCATGTGAAAATTGGATAAGGAACCCCTTTTCTACTTAATGAAAATCATGCATCATAAAGTATTCAAATTTTTTAAGTAACTCACTTAGCATTCTCTTTCAATTCATTTCTTTTGTACACATGCTTGTATTTAAGAAAAGTGGTATATTAGTCTAGACAACCCTGAGATTGCGAGGCTTTAAGTAGCCTTAAGTAGGTCTTGTACCTTACACTTCTGGTTAACAATGGCGTTGTACTCACTTATGCCTTTCATACATTCATATGTGCATGTGAAAATTGGATGATAAATCCCTTTGCTACTTAATGAAAATCATGCATCATAAACATCCAAATTTTCTTAAGTAACCTACTTAGCATGCATCATAAAGTATGATAAACTTTTCCATTTGGTATGTATAGATATGCTTAGGATCCATTCATATGCATGTTATACATGTTGGGCAAGAAATGAAGTGATGTGTGTCTTGTGAATTTAGTTCACTTTACTTAATCTAATAGGCCAGGTGGACTTAGTCACCCATGTGTGGGTTAATAAGTCTAATATACATGCTTGGGATTTGTGTGGTTTGTTTTAGCTAATCTCTATTTTGCAAATGTTAGTTAGATTTCCATTCTTTTTATTTTCATGTAATTTCACAATTAGGATTTTAGAGTGATTATTATGGGGATTATGATGAACATTGGTCATAAGATCTTATCTTATGCACCATGTGAAGCCTTTGGAGCATCCACTTTCCAACCATCCAATAGATGGAACCAAATAAGAAAGAAAGAAAAGAAGAAGAAAGAAGAAAAGAAGAATGAAGAAATGAAGCTTGAAGACCCCCATAATAATGAATTCCTTGCTTAATTGTGTTTAATTCATTTATAATCCAAGTTGTATAAGGGTAGAGCTCGGCTATCCAATTTGCTTTCGGGTTTGTGTGGTGGTGCCCGACCACACTGTGCTCTTATTCTTTTGTGATTAGCTTTATTAATTGATTGATGATTTGTTTAGCTTGTGCATTAAGTGGCATCCTTTTCCTAGTTTCTTCCTTGCTTTATATATGGCCTGGATGTGGATTAGGCTCTTAGGGAAAAATAAATCTTCTACCAAATGTAATAATTAAAAGTTAAAAATAAAGAACTCATAACCTCACCTAAAGCTTAGGTTTAAAATGAAGATAAAAGAATTAGTAACCCCTTAGCTGGATTAGCATTTCTTTTATAACATCATGCACAAATGCATATTATTTTCACTCTTGATTAGAGGGCTTCCATCTTTGCTAGAGAAACTTGACTTGACCTTTGAGAGACATGGTGGAAACACACCTCCTCCCTTCTCGCTAATTTTGGCCAGTAATCTCATTTCTCATGCATTAGGCATATGAATCCTATTAGCCCAAATTAAATAATTATCCAAAAATACAAATAAAATGAAATCTGAATTGTATTAGATTTAGGTCATTTGAAGCATACCCTTACATGATCTAGTCTCTTTAGGGAGTGAGTTTAAGGACTTAGTTTCTTTCTAAATAAATAACAGTCTAGCTATCTTGCATAAAGCATATAACTTGCCTACATGAATTTAAAACCGTAGGAGGAGTTAGTTGGCAGCCACCCCTAGGCAGTTGTAAGTCCAAACGGTCGGGTGGTTTGTCTTTTCTTATGGAGGAAAACCAAATACCCATTTTCTCCTTAGATTTAGGTCGTGCTTTTGGCCCTCGCTAAAGCTCCCTAGATTTAGGTTCTGAGGTTGCTTCTCCCTTCCATGGGCCATAAGAATAAATCCTCACCTCTTAGGCATTTTCATTATCTTGTGTTATGGAATCAGAAGCCCTAAATTTCTAATGAAAATTTAACTCAAACAAATTAAATCAATTTCAAAAATGTAAAGCCCAACCATAGAATAGTTTGAGATGCTTGCTAGGTTTCCTAGCATCGTGGGAATCTCCTACTTACCTCCCTTTGGTTTCAATAATAACTCCCTCTCCTTGATCAATCCCATTTGATCTTCTAGAATAGGCTAATCAATTGATAGTCCTACATATTGAAATCTTTGGAGACAATGATCATTTACCTTAATCAAGAGTATTCCTATGGAATCTCATTCCTTAAGATGTAATTAACTATGGGGGCTTGCCCCATAGGGAACTTAATGAACCAAATTTAAAATAAACCCTACTTTACTTTTCCTTGTAAAGTAGGGGAAGAATCTCTGGTACATCATCCCGTAGACCCATAAGTCCTTAGGTGTCCTTATTTAGGTGATTAGGGCCATCATAGGGTGGTGACTTCTATCTTTTGAGATAGTATACTTTTCTCTCGATGTCGTACCTGATCACCCTAATAAGTACACTTGCGATTCTATGTGGTGTCCATCTAAAGAAGGAAGTAATTATCATCATCTTGAACTCTCTCTCTCCTATCCTTTCTCTCTTTTGTCTTCATCTTTCTTTATGGGAGGGATGAAGATAAGAAAAAGAGAATTCAAGCAGGAAGAAAGGAGGAGATTGATTGATAATGATGGTTGCCTTCACACACGAAATATATATTTTTTTCATCCATAAATTCTTCTAGCGACTCCGCTGGGGATGGTTCCTCTCTCCATCTTTGGTAAATGATCATTGTATTCAAGTATCAATAGTGGATTTGTACTTTGATATGAATCTGAGACTATCTATCTTTTCATTGGCACTTAGCTTATTTTATTCTTAAGTTGAGTTAGCCAACATCTTTAGGTTTTAGGACCTCACCTCATATTGGTCTTGAAACCCCCGTTGGGTTCTCCAATGGATAAAAATAAAAGATCTAAATAAAAATAAAACATTTAAAGACTTCCTCCTTATCATTTTTAATTATAGGGAAAGGTTCATTCTAAATAATAAAAACAAAATAAATTTTTTATAAAAATCTTACTTTTCAGAAAGCACTCTTTCAAAAATGCACATAATAAAATTTTTTCCACAAAATTTTCTTAAGTCACCCTCATCTAACAATTCTCATAATTGTTATATGTAGAAATCTTCAGAAATAAAACTAACAAATCTTTTCCAAAAGCACAAATGAACATCTTCCTTCAATTCATTTTGATGAAGATTTCATTCTTAAAATAAAATGAACAATCATCTTTCCAAAAGTTAAAATCAAAATCAAAAATAAAATTTTTAAAAAAAGCACAAATGAATCTTTCCATTCAATATACCCACACCTATTGAATGGAAGCTTCATTTTCAAATCAAAAATAAAATTTTCAGAAGCACATATGAACATTTCCATTCAATATACTCACACCTATTGAATGGGAGTTTCATTTTCAAATAAAATTAATTTTTTCAAAAGCACATATGAACATCTTCATTTAATATACTCAAATTTATTGAATGAAGATTTCATTCCTAAATAAAAAATAACATCATTTGGAAATCCCACTTAATCATATTCCATATATGATTAAGTTGGAATTCCCTCATTCATAAAGCAATAATCACACACAAAAAAAATTTTCACATTTGCAAAAATAAAATTGATTTCCATTCCTACATACCCAAATTTGTTGAATGGAAGTCTTCTTTTCAAAAATCAAAATTTAACAAATCATATTTTAAAATTTTCAAACACATTTGGAACATCATTTAGCATACCCAAATTTGCTAAGTGAAGTTTCCAAATTTAAAACCAAAAATTTTCAAACACATTTGTAACTTCATTTAGCATACCCAAAATTGTTAAGTGAAGTCTCCAAATTTAAAATCAAAAGTTATCAAATATATTTGGAACCTCATTTAGCATACTCAAATTTGCTAAGTGAAGTTTCCAAATTCAAAACCAAAAATTTTCATACATATTTGAAACTTCATTTAGCATACTCAAATTTTCTAAGTGAAGTCTCCAAAGTCAAATCCAAAAATTTTCAAGCACTTTTGGAACTTCATTCTTTAGCATACCAAATTTGCTAAAGAGAAGTTTCTATTTTCAAAACATTACCAAAACATAAATTTTTTTTAAACACATCTTTTAGAATTTCATTTCAGCATACTCAAATTTGCTAAGTGAAATTTCCATTTCACAAAAATTAAGTGGAACTTCATCTTTAGCATGCCATATTTGCTAAAGTAAAGTCTCCACTTTCAATCAAAAAATAAATCAAAACCAAAAAAGGAAACACATTAGGATTTCTTTAGCATACCCAAAATTTCTAAGGATCCTACTTTTGCAAAAATCAAAATATCCAAAACAAATGAAACACTTTAGGATCTTTTTAGCATACTCAAATTTGCTAAGGATCCTATTTTCAAAAATCAAACAAAGCACACTTGGGTTCTTCACTTAGCATACCTAAATTTGCTAAGTGAGAATTCCAATTTTCAAAATCAAATAATAATTCACAAAAAGAAATAATTATTTTCAAAACACTTCACTTAGCATACTTAAATTTGCTAAGTAAATTTCCAAATCAAAAACAAAATCAAATTGACCCTTACTTTAACATACTCAAACTTGTTAAAGGAAAGGGTCCTCAAATCAAAATCTCTAATTTCCAACATGAACTTATGGAAGCATCCTTTTAAAAATACTTGAACCCATCTTTCAACATACCCAAATTTATTGAAGGTGGATTCATATTCAAAAATTCCTCTTTCCAATCAAATTTTTAAAATCTTCTCAAATCCATTTGATGCCCACACTTCCAAGATGTTGGATGTGGCTTCAGAATTTTCAAATTCAAAAATCAATAAAAACAAAAATATGATCCAAGCTAGTTCCCTATTGTAGATTCTCAGCATTAGTTACAGTAAAACTACAATTCAGTCTTTCAGTTTTTGCAGTTGATCTGAAATGGCAGGCTTGTAGAAGCTTTCCCTCACAGCATGGACTTGGCCTTAGACCAGGCCAACTTCCCTTGATTGGATCATACCCACCTTATTCATTTTGGTAGGAGATTTGAGGGAGTGAGGATCACATGTGAGGGCACTCCCTCATGTTGTCTAGAACTTCTGGCGGGCGAAGGTCATCCAGATCAATCTACCTTCAGATTCAGACATTTCCTCATTAAAGAGGAAAGAAGTGATAGTCTCACCGGCTTAGCGGTACTTGAGCTCGGTACCAGTGGTTTCTCGTCTGCCCCTAAGGCTAGCACCCTCTCATCAGTACCCTCTAAGGGTAAGGCTCCCCTGATCTCAGGGATTGCCTCCCCTACTTTTGAGTACGGGTCTAGCTCTCACTCCTCTCATCCTAGTAGAACATAGCGAAGGAACAAAAATTGCATGATCAAGCGATATCATACCAAGATTGCTAGGGAGATGGAGGAAGCCACACGTTCAGCTGTTGAGGAGGTACCCACTTTGATCACCCCGCTGGTCACAGCAAACTAGTTTCATCCTCTCTCTGGGTCAGACAGAGAGGATGCTAGGACTTACATCACCTCCACCGTGGTAAGACCATCGTTACGGTAGGAGGTCGTATTCCGACCTCGATGTCTTTGCCGGTTGGCGTAGATTATGAACGTTCAGAGTCTGGAGCTCAATTTGATCTGAGATCTATTATCCTCCATAGTGTGGGAAAAACTATTCATCAGGAGAGGGCCAGAGAGGCCCATATATTTGCTCATATTACCAGTAAGGAGAGGCGAAGGTTTAGTCACCAGTTGACAGCTTCTGCACTCATCAATTTTCTAGCATGGCACGCTACCCGCGCCGACCATACAGATAGCATCCTACTTACTAGGACTAGTCATCATAGGAGGATAGCTCCTATTCATAGAGAGTCGGTGGTGTCTCCACCATCGCTCTGCTTGTCCACCATCACATCAGATTTCGGTTCCACAAAGTCCATGAAGGCCACATCCAGGGAGAAGCGTACCCCGTTGGTGATCCAGCTATGGCCAAGGGATCTACTCCATCTACACCACCTATTATGGCAAGGCCGAGCTCTCCTGCTCGACCTTCTACCCTAATGGTGGTGCGGAGGGAGTGGCGACCCCGAAGCATATTGATCATCCCTTCACCAACTCCAGTTCGAGACATGGAGATGGTAGCGTACAGTAGCGAGATGATAGCCCAGCATCAATGATGTGGAACCTCAGAATCACCCCTTTCATAGTTAGTGACAGTCAAGAGTGTGTGTCTACAAGTGAGTGCAGTCCTCATAAGATTGACTCTCCAAAGCGAGGCATGATAGTGATCACAGGTCACTAAATCATTCTCATTAAGATTGATCATTCTCTCGAGGAAATAGTAGCACATTATCTTGTAAAGAAGAAGGAGATTTTGGGGTATGATTGGTCAGATGAGGAGAAGGTCAGCTTCGATCCCAATGAAGATGATTTATTGGGAGACTCAGTTGGGGTCTGTATGATAGATACTAGAGGATCTCTCCTCAAGGAGCAGCATGCCATGGAAGATGATAAGATTGATCAGGAAGATACAACCCAATCAGCCTAATGCCTCTGACATTATTTAAGGTAGAAAGATGAGCAGATAGATAGGATGGAGAGGTAGCTAGAGGACTTATTAACAGCAGTTTCAATGCTTCAGAAATAATCCCCAACAGTTCATCCTACTACAACCGACATTAGTCAGCCAGAGTTAGTGCATGTCTTGGACCCAGCCAAGGCCTTACCTCCCGTTGAGCAAGGCACTAGCATATATAGGAAGGTAGTGGAATGTACCTCCATATAAGAAAAAGACATAAAATTTATGGTTGAGCAGCAAATGAAGGAAGCATTGGCTCAAGCCCGGGGAGGATCATCAGTTCCAAAGGGTAGACCCTACCCAGAGGAATTCATGCAATCTAATATCCCAAGGGTTTTGTGCCACCTTCCTTCAAAAGCTTTGATGGCAGTGAAAACCCAAGGCAGCATATAGCACACTTCAGGACCAATTATTCCAACGCCGGTGGCACTGATGCTTTGCTATTTTGCCTCTTCATTAGTAGCCTAGTAGGGATTGCTTTCGATTGGTATGCTGAACTGCCCAACAGTTCAGTAAAGATATTTGCTGAGTTGGAGTAACTCTTTATCAAGTGATTTGCTGGAGCTTAACAAAGTGTTACTGTAGGTGATCTCATTGTAGCACCACAATACCCAGGTGAGTCTCTTATTGATTATATTCTATGGTGGCATAACCTGAGTATAAAATGTGAGCCGCAGTTGTCTTAGCAGCATGTTATTAGATTCTTCTAAAGAATATTCATGGCCTGGTCGCCTTCATGCTTAAGGGCTTCACTATTAAAACATTTGAGAAGCTAATCAACAAGGCAGTTAGTCTACAAGGAGAGGCCAAATAGTTTCCTTTTCAAAACCAGTTGTCCAAAGCAAAGCCAGAGAAGGTCTATGAGAAGAGGTTCTAGGAAGAGATAGCGGTAAAAAAGGGGGAAGCAACCAGTTAGAGATCAATCCAAGAGACTATGACCTCAGCCTCCACCTCACCTCTTGAGCCTGCAATCCATGCAACCCATGGACGGCCATACCCATACAATGACACACATACTCAGTTATGGTCCACCTACTCTTTTTGATAAGCTTAACAAACCTTATTCATTTAAAAATCGAAGATCTTTAAGAATCTCTTAAAGAAGCTAATTTTTCCCTACCTAGGAGACTAAAGTAGGCAAAGTCATGATCCTAACTTTTTGCTACCATTATGCTAGGCCATATTTTGGAGGATTGCTTCACATTTAAGGGGCTTGAACAGCAAGACTCAAGTCTTTGTAGTTATCCCAAAGGAATACCTAGTGGAACAACCATCCAGTTCCATTAGGGTAATCCTTGGGGATACATGTGATCCTTTCAAAATCAAAGAAGGTTGGGATATTTCTTCATCCAAAACCTCTAAGAAGATTGTCTAGAAGATCAAGAAATATTCCTTGCAGGTAACTGAGTCAGCTCAAACCTCCAACAAGGAAGGTTTGCAAGTTGCCAGTGCCAACTCAGGGAAAGGGGAGCTTCAAGCAATAACATGTGTTAGCACAGGATAGCCAGTGCAACCACCCGAGTCCGACCTCCGTCTACAATTGCGGCTTCCACGGTGACTTCCTCCACTTGACTAGTTCTTCTTCTTCTACTAGTAGAACTATATCATGGATAAGGGCATCAAATCCCTTACCCCACTCACTTTACTTGATTTCTACTTTGTACCTCCAAACAAATCCAAGAAATTGAAAAATAAACTAGTTTGAACTACATCTATGTCACTTCTGATGGGTTGTCTACTTCTATTCCTAATGATAACTCTTCAAGTCAAAATAACTATAATAATTTTGATTTTTCTCTAATTCAGAGTTAGACTTTCTTACTCTGAATACTACGGGTTCATCTTTTGAGATAGACTTGGAATCATCTGATTTTGAGGGTCCCATAGGAGAAGCTTTAGGTGAGCCTGATATGCAGGTAGAACCTTCCAATACCCTGCCACAAGAGATAATCAAAGTTAACCTCCATAGTGGCAAAGTTCTACCTCCTTGGACAGCACCTCAAGATAGAGGGAAAGAAGTCCTTGGTATAGAGGATCGAGAAGCCCCTCCACAGGATGCTCCACCCTTGGATATGCTTATGGAGGATCAGCCCAAGGTGGACTACAATGTCCTTTCTCATCTAAGGAAGTTGCCATCTAAGATAAATATATACGATGGCCTTATCTTATCCAAAGAGATGAGGGAATCACTAATCAAGGCCCTCCTTGATCCTAAGATATGCTTAGCTCAGTTGACCACTATAGGTGAGGAGACACATTATACAAAAGAAGCTCAAGGGATCACCTTCATAGATGAAGAACTTCTTTTGGGGACTTGGAGCACAACCATCCCCTCTACATCATAGTTGACATGGACAGGTCCAGACTTGCCAGAGTTCTTGTTGATATAGGTGCATCGGTGAACATTATGAGTATAAAGACCCTTGCCTATTTAAGGATCGACATCTCCACACTCTGAGGAGATCGGATGATGTTGAGAGGATTCAATGAACAAGGTGAACAAGCTTTAGGTTCCATAGTGTTACCTTTGGAGATAGGTGACTAGAAGACTGAAGCCAAGTTTTACATCATTGATTTGAATACTTCATTCATTGCTTTGGTCGGTAGGCCTTGGATATATCAGAACAAGATAATTCCATCCTCCCTCCATTAGTGCATCAAGTTCAGAAAAGATGGGATTGAATACCATATTAATGGAGATGAAAAGCCATTTTCAGTCTAAGAGGTTGAGATTTATGAGGATGCGACCTACTATCTTCCTCAAAACACCCTTTCTCATAAACTTGGATAAAATTCAGATTCAAAACAAAAGAAAATGAAGAAAAAGAAAAGGCAAAAGAAAAATGAAAAGAAAAATGAAAATCCAAGCGAATAAGAAAAGGGAATTGAAGAAGAAATAGATTCGCATATCACATTCCACCCACAGTTCATTCCATCATATGGACATGTGGGTAGGATGGCTCAACCTTCACCTCTCAGAGGTAGAGGCAGAAATAGAGGCAGTTCCAGAGGTGGAAGACCCTTGGTTGGCCATCAGCCAATAGAGATCGTGTTTCAGTTCATAGGAGTACCCCTACTATTCACATAAACTTGGAACCCAGCTCAGAGGATGAGTCTAATGTGATTAGTATACCAGCTAACCCCTCTCAGCAGGTTCCATTATAGGTGACTTTCGATCCAAACAGAGAAGAAGACTAGGCCTCTAGACAAAGCAAAGTATTTGGATCAGGTTTATGTGAGACTATTAGGCAACAGCTGGGAACCTTAGCTCTAACCTCACTTACATCTCAAAAAGTTGAATGTTTAGTAGTTAAGGAAGCCCATAAGTCTTCCAGTGACAAGATGCTGAAGAGATTCTTTTTGGGATCATCATCCTCAAGTCCTGAAGTTGATGTAGAACTTAAGGAGGATATATTTAAAGAATTAATAGAATTACTATTTGACTTTTACTCGCCTTGTGTTCATAATCTTATATAGAAGGGTTTAGTTCCTCATACATGGTCCAGGCACAGGTTAGAGTACTTTGAAAAGTTATGGAACAATATGGGAAGGGAAGCACAATCAAGAGTAGGAGTAGAAATCGGTACAGTGGGTCCAATCGATGATTACGATTATTATTTGGTTGTTACCAATTATTTGGAGTCAGATAGGTTCTTTTCACACAACATAAACTCTTATGAGGATGTGTGTTTATAAACCTCAGATGATTCAGATGATCTTAAAATTAAGGATGCACCTCCAGAATTTGAAGAAGAAATCCATTCAATAATTGACAAGCTTAAAGAAATCAACCTCGGATAAGAAAACCCACGACATACATTTCATTTACTAAATGAAGAAGAAACCAATGACTTAGTTAGGCTATGGAGTTTAAAGGTGCATGGAAAAAATGCCTGGATTATCTCCTGACGTAGCAGCCTACAAGCTAGCAATAGATCCTAATGTTACCCCTATTAAGCAAGCTCCTAGACTCTTGCAATTAGAAATCGAACAACATGTCATTTTTGAAGTCAAGAAACTGATCGATGTTGGTTTCATCAGGGAAGAAAAATATCCTACCTAGTTAGCTAGTGTCATCCCAGTTAAGAAGAAGAATGGCCAAATTAACATTTATGTCAATTTTAGGGACTTGAACAAGGCATGTCCTAAGAATGAGTTTCCTCTTCCTATACCAGAATTAATGGTGGACATCGCCTCATCTCATGTAGTGTTCTTTTTCATGGATGGGTCATCTGGCTACAACCAAATCAAGATGTCTCCTAATGATGAAAGAAACACTACTTTCCAAACCTCATCAGAATCTTCTGTTATAGGGTCATGCCTTTCCTTAAAATGTGGTGCTACATACCAAGAGCCATTACTGGATCTTCAATGAACTCATCCATCATCAGGTTGAGTGCTACATTGATGATCTAGTAGTCAAAAGCAAAGAAAAGGAAGACAATCTCTTTGACTTGAGAGTAGTTTTCAAATAGTTAAGATAATATAACCTCAAAATGAATCCCCTGAAGTGTGCATTCAAAGTAGCTTCAGGAAAATTCCTTGGGTTTGTTGTCCGACACCGGGGAATAGAAATAGATCCAGAAAAGATCAAAGCTATCTTATAAATGCCACCTCTTAAGAGTTTAACTCAACTTAGATCCTTCCAAGGATGGCTGGCATATCTAAGATGCTTTATCTCCAACCTATCAGGAGATGCAAGCCATTTTAGCACTTATCAAAAAGGACACCAAGTTCAAGTGGGATGACAAGTGTTAGGATGCCTTCAAAGACATCAAGCAGTATTTGGTGAAGTCGCCAGTTCTAACAGCCCCTATCCTGGGCAGGCCATTCATCCTCTACACTGCTGCATTGGACGACTCTCTTGACGCTCTATTAGCCCAAGCCAATGACGAAGGGAAGGAGAATGCTCTCTACTACCTCAGCTGTCATCTGATTCTTACTGAAGTAAACTACCCACCTATTGAGAAACATTGCCTTGCTTTGATCTTTGCATCTCAGAAACTACAACACTACATGCTTTCTCATAAGGTGAACTTAATCTCCAGAACCAATCCATTGTGATATCTCATGACATGACCAATGCTATCCAGATGTTTGGCACCATGGTCCTAATTCTCTCACAGTTTGCCATCACATTAGTACCCCTCCGTGCGGTAAAAGGATAAGCACTAGCGAATTTCTTAGCAACACACCCACTTCCTGCTGATTCTTTGCTTAGTGATGATCTCCCTGATGAACAAATCATGAACTTAGGGGAGGCTAGCAATCACCGATGGGAGATATATTTTGATGGTGCAACTTCTTTTCATAAAGGGGAAGCACCACAATCTACTCTTATAGGAAAGATAGGGGGTAAGAATATTTCTCTAACTCCAGACCATGATGTGATGAGATTCTCATACTATCTTTCAAACCCCTGCATCAATAATAAAGCTGAGTATGAGGCTTTGATTGTCGATCTTGAGTTAGCCATCACTATCAGTGTCTAGAGCATCAATATCTTTAGGGATTCTCATTTGGTCATCAACCAGATTGCTGAGTCCTACAAGGTACTCAAACCCAAGCTTCATCATTACCATGAGTATACCATGAAACTATTGGCCCAAATTCTCGAAGTCACCATCTACAAGGTTCCTTGTGGAGAGAACGCAGTAGCAGATTCTTTGGCCAAACTTGCCAAAGATTGACTTGTCTGAAAGATGAGTCCATTCTTATAAGGGTCCAAAATAGACAAGTCCTATACCTTATTGATACTAAACTCATCAAGAGACTTTCTCTTGAAGGGGAGGTTGCCATTTCCAAAATGGACAAGGAGCTCGATTGGAGGTAACCGTTCATAGATTACTTGAACACCAACAAACTACCTCAAGAAAATTCACAATCCCATTAGGTGAAACAAAGAGCTCTCTCCTATGCTCTCGTTGATGGCACCCTGTACCGTTGATCCTTTGATCAGATGTGGTTATGTTGTTTAGACAAGCACGAAGCCCATGGCATTGTAGCCGAGGTACATTCAGGTCTATGCAGAGCGCATCAATCCAATCCAAAGATGAAGATGAAGATCAAGCGACTTGGATACTACTGGTCATTGATGATTATAGACTGCATGGATGTAGCTAGGAGATATCGATTATCGGTCCTCCACCAACCACCCAATTCTATGCATTGGCCTCCATTCAGTGTTGGGCATTATTGGATCCTCCTTCTTCTAAGGGACATCGATTCATCTTAGCTGCCATCGACTACTTTTCCAAGTGGGCGGAAGCCATCCCACTCAGAGAGATCATAGCTCAGCATGTGCTTCAATTTTTTAGGAACCATATCGTATATAGGTTCAGGGTGCCTCAATGAATTATATACAATAATGGTACTGCATTCAAAAGCACCAAGATCAATAGATTTTCTAGGAGACATGGTATAGATTAGAGATACTCCACCATATACTACCCCAGAGGAAATGGCTTAGTAGAAGCATTCAAAAAAACTCTCATCTAAATATTAAAGAAGACTCTTGATAACAACAAATGATAGTGGAACGAGCAGTTGGTTGAAGCCTTGTGGGCCTACTGCACCACATATCAAACTCTAACTCAATCTACCCCATTTCTTTAGTGTATGGGTTTGAAGCCGTTCTACCTTTAGAATTCCAACTCCCATCACTAAGGATAGCATTGGATAGTAAGATCTCTTCGGAGCAGAATGCAAAGTTGCGGTTAGAAGATATCGAAGGATTGGAGGAGAGTCGTCTACGGGCATGCCAGAACATCGAGTTGTACAAGGCCAAAATGATTCAAGCTCACAACAAGCTAGTCCCTAGGTCTTTCTGAGTAGGAGAACTTATGTTTGTCCTAAGGAGACTAATTGTTGCTCGTCAAAAGATGAGATGCAAGTTTGAACCCACTTGGGAAGGCCCCTGTGTCATAGAGAAGGCTTACCAAGGAGGATCTTATCAACTTATTAATTGTAAAGGGGAACACCTGATACTTCCAATTAATGGGCTCTACCTAAAGAAATATTACCCATGAAATAAATCATGTTTGAAAATAATTATTAATGAAAGAATAAAATTTGATTCCATTCATCAAATCTTCTTCTTTATTGTTGCTTTTCTTTGAATCCTTCATGTTTAGGGTAGGTGTAGAGTCCATCCTATCCTCTTCTTTCACAACACAATCTCATGCTAGAATAGGTGTGTAAGAGAACCTAAGTTGCATCCTATTTCGATTAGCATAATTGAGTTAGGTGTAAGAGTCCCCTAATGGTATCCTTTCTTAGTGAGAAATTATCGGTTTCCATTCGTGGCATCATTTGATCAAATTCCCCAGCATGTTTTAAGGTAGGTGTAAGAGTTCCTCAGCAGCATCCTATTCCTTTTAACAGAAGCACAAACATAAACACATATCTTATATCTCGAGCTACTTTGTTGTGGAGCAAGCCCCCTGTGGCACTCACTCAATAGCTGCTCTAGGTCGGGTCTATATGCTACCTCGTTAGTATGTCACCCAGTGATCACTTATTTAGAGAATGTGAGTCCCCACACTTTCTTCCTAATTTGCCCATTACAAACCAAAGAGTGCCTTGTTAGTTTGGTAGTCTTTACTACTCAGTCAGTAAGCTACCTCTTATTGATTTTATTTAAGAAGATGTGAGTCCCCATGCTTTCTTCTTGAACTAATCATCATGATCGAACTAGGTCGAGTATATTTGATTTGAGGTAAGTCCCCAGTCTCCTTTCCTCTTGACTACATTTGAGTTGATATAAGTGGCATTCACTCAGTAGTTAGGTCGGATAGCACACGTGAAGATGACTATCTCAAACAATAAGTTCTACTATAGGAGAATGTGAGTCCATGAGCTTTCTTCCTAGGCTAATTGTTGCAAACTGATGGGTACCTTAGGTTGGTTGATGTTCGCTATGCTGATAATGGCTCACCCGGTGGATACACCACTCTTGATAGATGTGAGTCCCCGCGCTTTCTCCTTGAGTTGGCCACTGAATACCTATTAGATATTTGACTAGCCATGTCATCTTCTCTAGGGTGTTGGATCAAGCCCTTGCGGCCCCTCTCCTTGTGGGCATTCTATTTGGATTATATTATTTGTTACCCCATTTAGACACTACAGGGTTACTTTTGGATTGGACAGTTCCCCTTTCCTAGTATACACCTCTGTGGTTGGAGAATTTGTTCAGCGGATGCACAAATCTTCCCATGGTTCAGTAAATCTGTGATAGGTCTAGGCTGATATAAGCTCCTTCTCAGTTTGATCCCTCGCAAACTAATGGGGCCCAAGATAAAATAAACTAAAAAACAAATAAAATTAATTCACTTGTGGATTAGGAATTCAAGTCTCCAATAGGCCCCTTTTCCCAAGCAGGCATCCTATTTTTAGGGCAGTGTTAGCAAAACTCCCTATAGGAATTGTCTGACTACTTGAGTTGAGATAAGTCCCAGGGTCGGCACTCACTCTGTAGTCACCCTTAGGTTAGGTTCAATCTATTTTTCCACAAGCAGGTTACCCATGCAGTCATTTCACTTTGGAAGATGTATGATTATGACACATTCTTTCTAGCATGATTATATCGCATGGGCAGCCCTAGGTTGGGTTGGATTTGTTGCCCAAAGCAACCAATCACCCTGGTCTTTTGTAGTAGAAGATGTGAGTCCCCGAGCTTTCTTCCCTTAAACTGATTGTTGAAAAAACTGAAAGGCACTCCTTTGGTCGGATAGTTTCCCATCTTCCAGAAAGCTATTCCCTTTGGTTCAGTAAATCTGAGATAGGCCTAGGCTGATATAAGCTCCTTCTGTGATCCACATCGAAACCACGGAATCCTCAAAATAAACAAATTAAAAAATTGAAATAATCTTTGATCTAATTTAAGTCCCCGACATTCACTCAATAGTCCTTCGGGTTGGTTCAATTTGCCTGCAAATCACCCCAATGGTTCCTTGTATTGGAAGATGTGAGTCCCAATGCTTTCTTCCTAATTTGACCATTGCACATCAAAAGGCACCCCCTCTCATCAGATAGTCCTACCTTATGGTTGGTAGACTACTCCCTTTGGATTAGTAAATCTGAGTTAGATCAAGGCCACCATGGTCTCTAATCAATGCAGGCTATCACAAACTGATGGGATCCATCATAACCAAAATAATTAAAAATAAAATTGATCTTGTCTATCTTGGAGTCGTCTAAAATGCAGTATTCACTCAATAGTAGGTTGGGTTCAATGTTATCTTGCTAATAGATTACCCCATGGTCTCACTTTGGAGGATGTAAGTATCTATGCTTTCTTCTAGCACCATGCATCTAAAGGCTTCCCTTTGATTGGCTAGTCCTTCTATGTGTTTAGTAGACTACCCCTTTGGATTGATTAGTCTGAGTTAGGTATAGGCCTTCATGGCTCCTACTCAGTGCAGTCCATGGCAAACCAACAGGGTCCATCTCAAAATCTAAATCTAAAAATAGAAAATAAATCAAACCTCTCATCCCCTTATGGATGATTTGAACCTGCTTCCCTAGTGGAAGGTTCACCTACTCTATCCCTTAGTGGATTCCTCCCTCTCTCTTATTTCTTGGACATAAGTAGAGCCACATTGCACTAAGCTCTAGATTCCTTCTACACCTTAGGTTAGGGGTAGATTATTTCTGTTAGTGCTTGTGATATTTCGGTGTTGTTGATTGTTTCGGTCAACACCAATATGTGCGGTGTTCCTTGTTAGTCACACCACACCTATTGGCCTCCCTTTGTTGACCTCATTTTTGGAATGAGATCTCAACCCCTCCATCTTAGACATAGGGTTTCTCTTAAACTTTAAGAGTTCCTTAGTCTTAAGACACATCTAGTGATTAGGTGGACACTCAACCTAGCCTTAGAGATTTAAAAGAGTTGGCCATAGGAATAGGTCATGCCTTAGGGGTGTTAGAAAAATTTGCCTACCCTTAGCTTGAGCCACTCCTCCCTTTCCTTCCTCTAAGTCAATCCCCAAATCAATCTTATTTGATTTTCTCCAAAATCAAATCAATGCCACATGATTGAAATCCATGATTGAAATCCAAAAATCAAATCCAAAAATCCAAAATTCCCAAGTCCTTTAAATTTTCTCTTAAGGACTTATCCAAAATCACCTTCAAATCAATTCAAACTCATGAGATTTTCTCATAACTCATTTATATTCTCATTTATATTCACATATATAAATGAAATATAAATATAAATCAATCAAACTAAATTCAAAAATTCAAATTTCTAATTCAAAATCCTTCTTAAGTCCTTAATTCCCTTTTAAGGACTTAGCCTACATCAAATTTAAATTAATTCAAATCCTTGAAATTTTCTCATAACTCATTTATATTATCATTTATATTTACATATATAAATGAAATATAAATATAAATCAATCAAACTAAATCCAAAAAATCAAATCCCAACTCCAAAATTTCCTAAGTCCATTAAATTCCCTCTTAAAAGACTTAGCCAAGATCATGATCAAATCACTTCAAATTCATCAAATTTTTTGATGAACCATTTATATTCTCATTTATATTCACATATATAAATGAAATATAAATTCAAACAATCAAAACCAATTCTAAAAATCAAACCCAAATACATTCAAAATCCAACCTAAGCCTTTCAAGTCAAAATCTTGAACTTTAAATCAATTTCAAATCAAGCTCTTGATTTTCCTTCATGATTCAATCAATTCATGAATCCAAATATAAATACAATCTTCAATCACTAAATCAAAACTCAATTCAAAAATCAAACCCCAAATCCATTCATATCCTTCATTTGAATATGAAATTATCAAATGAATCAAAACCCATTTGACTTCAAATCACTTTCAAATGGATTTATATCTCAATAATGAGTCCATATACAAGATCAATCAAACTCAAATCAAGCTTTGACCAAGCCATTTGACCCACATAGGCTCACTTGACACAAAGACCCAAAGTCTCCTAAAGTACCCTTTATGAGCCAAATTCTAATCCTAACTAAATTAGATTGAATTAAACTCACCTATGCCTCTCATCATGATCAACAATCATCATGAGATGATCAATTACCCAAATTAGGTTAAACCAAGTCAAACCTAAGAGTTGACCAAGTCAACACTTAGCCAAAATGAAACCCAACATAGCCAAAATTCACCATAGGCCAAATTGATTAAAACCATTGATCTAAGTTCATTTATGAACTATGTTTGAACTTGACCAAGTCAACATTTGAGCCTAACCTAGCCCAATTGGCCACTTGACCCAAGTTGACCCAACTTGACCTAAAAAGTCAAAATGGGTTAAAACTTGATCTAAGCCAAATTGATTAAAACTAATGGGTCAAGTTCATTCCAAATCACTTGTTAACCTTGACCAAAGCCTCAATTGGCCAACTAGACCTAACCTAGCCCAATTGACCTTGAACCCAACTTGGCTTAAGGGTCATGTTGAGCCAAATTCAAACTTAACCAAAATTGATTGGAAATAAAGATACCAATCCACTTCATATGACTAACCAAACCTAAACCTACCCATGACCTAGCTCAAATAGGTCAAATGGGTCAAATTAGTCAACTTGACCCATTTGACCTAAATGAAGTCATATGAACCAAATTCAAACCTAAACCAAATTGAATCAAACCAAAGCCACCAAAATATTTCAAATGGTCGTATGAACTTAACCCGGTTTGACCCAATTTGACCAATTTGGCTTGACCCAAGTTGACCCATTTTGACCTAAATGGGTCAACATGAGCTAAACCATACCAAATGAACTCCAAATCAAATGAAACTTGGCCAAACCTATTTTCTCAACATACCTAACATATTCAAATTCAAAAATCAGCCAAATGACCATTCTACCCCTAGGACATAGAACAAATTTTTGTTAAATCCTTGGAGAATTTGGTCAAATCCTCTTCATACCAACTTGATACCTTCCTAATAGGTCAAGTAGACCATATGGAGGGTGGTGCACCCAACCCAATCAATTTGGATCAGGCCAACTTGACTCAATGCCAAAACTGAGCACATGGCTCAAATTGGCCACATTGGAATCATGTTTCCACTCAATTTGAAGCACATGGGAGGTTACCACTCCACTCCATAGCCCAAACTGACCTAGTACAAGCTTCTAATAGACCTAAAACCCCAATGCTTAAGGCCAATTGGATCAAAATGGCAAAGAGAGCTTTGACTGTCCGATTCCATAGGGGGAGATATACTCCACCTAATTCCACTTGAATTCAATAAAGGCTAATTTGATTGAGTAAGAGAGAGTCATAGGAACCATTCTTGAATGATCCTAATCTCTCTAGAAGGGATTTGAAATTGCCATTCTCGATTTTCTCTTAAGCAAAAATTAGGGACATCCATTGATTGGAAAACTTCCTCCACACTATAATTCAACCAAATTGCCTTTGCACACTCCACCAGAGGGCAAAGTCAAACTTTCCTAAGCTCTCTCTCAAGTTCCAAAGGTAAGGGGAGGTCTAATTCCATCAAAGCTGCAAGGGA
The DNA here is from genome assembly GCA_021442155.1 of Cymbidium sinense. NCBI lineage: Eukaryota > Viridiplantae > Streptophyta > Magnoliopsida > Asparagales > Orchidaceae > Cymbidium > Cymbidium sinense. The sequence goes on from CM038229.1 coordinate 34,320,541, forward strand.
GCTAAGGAGGGGTTGGTCCAGAGCAATCCAACCTCAGCTATTACTTTCACAACCAGTCTCAACATGAAGCTCCTCCAAAGGAATCAAGCATTAGTGATCACCTCCGACGAGGTTAGACATTTTTTGACCATTAAACTGCATGTGTGTTGGCCATTCGTGAAAGAAATGTTAATGGCATGAAATTTCAACCGTTAGATGTGATTCTCATTAGGGTTAGATAGTCTATGCAAAATTTCATTCCAATCCGAGCTCGAACGAGCTCAGATCTTCTCTTTGAAAGTGGACGATCTCCATTATTCATCAGAGAAGAACATGGATGATCTATGGCCGTCCATCCATGCATTTTGGATGGACAGTCGAGATTAAAAACATTCTTAGATCTAATTTAATCCCTTTGGAATGGTGGCTTTAATCTCAGCCTTCCAATCCTTGATCGGATGGTAGGGAGAAGCGTGTAACCACATAGCGATCTTGACTATGATTTGACTAAAATAATAGCGAAATGCATGTAAAGTGCTATCGAATTCATGTACGCAGAGGATTAAGTGATTAATTAGGGTTTATTTAATTCTAATTAATCCTTTAAACTTCTAAAATTTATATCTTTTTAATGAAAAATCAAATAAATATGAGGTAAATTGCCACTGAAAGATAATTCAATCTAGAATATTTTGAATTTGGTTTTAATGGATTTTGAATATTGTCTTTCTCTGATTTTGTCTTTTATTAGAAATCTTAATTTGTTAATAACTCCTTAATTAATCCACTGATTAATCTCAAACTTCTTAAGTACATTTTGGGGGATGACTTCTGCCTCCCCTAATTTTCTTGGGAATTATTAGTGGTTTAATTGGGGAAATTGCTAATTCATTTCCTAATTACCCCTTAAGGTAATTAAGGTTAATTAAGGGTTTGATTATTTTTTTAACCCTTGGTTGAGTTGATTAAGGTCTATTTCAATAGGAGGTTTAGGGAATAATTTTGGGGCACTTTCCTTAAGCTATTCTGTAAACCCCCATTCCTTCCTTAATCCTCTCTTAATTAAATGGTTAATTCACTAATTACTCTCTTAAATAATTTCTTAAAATTTTAAAACATTACAGAACTTAACTAATCTGCTTTGGGTAGATGCTTAGGTGTTCAAGAGCCTAAGTTCAACTAAGGAAATCAAAATTGAACTCATATGTGTGAGGGGTGTTTTGAAATTACTTAAATTAACCCCTTAGCTTAATTAATCCTTAATCATGAGCCAATTGCATTAAATACCTTTCTTTCCTAGGTGCATTGTTGATTAAAATTCTTTATGTGGTTTTATGTTATCTCATTGGCTCATAATTATTGGATTAACTATGCTAAGGTGGTGTTGGTAAGAGATAATTAATACATTTAACCATACCTTAACCTAATCAAAATATAAAATGAATCTAATTATCTAAAAATTGAACAAAATAATAAACACACGTGAGAATGGGTTAGGAACATCAACTCACCTCACACTTCTCAAATTGAAATCAAACATAAACATAAAGTAAAAATGAAACAAAAATCACATTAAGACAAACTATGATTTATTCTAAACATGCTCATCTCATAGGATTGTCTATAGGAATTATTTAAGGTAAATGACTTTACATGCTTTCATTGCTTTAGTTCTTTCCCCAACATACTAAATATGTGTGTCATATGGTTTCATGCATCCATGCTTTTCAAAAAGTGAATTTAAATTAAAAAAAAATATTTACTTTATGTCAAATTGCATGCTTTGGTTAAAGTAAGAATATGAGTGGCTATTATCACTACTAAATCTAAATTATTTTCAAAATATATGAATCAATTATCAAAACTGAAAGTGTGTTACTTATATCTTACTTATAAATTTGCATGTGAGTAAAAATATAAGGATGTGCTTAGTATAGGTTTTCCTTCTCTTCCCTTTTAGTATAGTTTTGAATAAGATTTGGTAATGTGTATGGTTCATTTGAAAAGAACCTAACACTTGCTTAATTTCATATCCTATTCATTCCTATACTATTACTTAAGAAGGATACCTATGCTTGCAAATATAAATTATATAAAACAAAATAAATCAACCAACATAAATTTTTTGCATTATTTCTTTTGTACACATGCTTGTATTTAAAGAAAGTGGTATATTAGTCTAGACAACCTTGAGTTTGCGAGGCTTTAAGTAGCCCTAAGTAGGTCTTGTACCTTACACCTCTGGTTAACAATGACGCTATATACACTTATGCCTTTCATACATTCATATGTGCATGTGAAAATTGGATAAGAAACCTCTTTTCTACTTAATGAAAATCATGCATCATAAAGCATTCAAATTTTCTTAAGTAACTCACTTAGCATTCTCTTTCCATTCATTTCTTTTGTATACATAAGGAAAGTGGTATATTAGTATAAACACCCCTCAAGGTTGCGAGGCTTTAAGTATCCCTGAGTAGGTCTTGTACCTTACATCTCTAGTTAACAACGGTGCTGTACTCACTTACACCTTTCATACATTCATATGTGCATGTGAAAATTGGATGAGAAATCCCTTTGCTACTTAATGAAAATCATGCATCATAAACATCCAAATTTTCTTAAGTAAACTACTTAGCATGCATCATAAAGTATGCTAAATTTTTCCATTTGGTATGTATAGATATGCTTAGGATCAATTCATATGCATGTTATACATGTTGGGAAAGAAATGAAGTGATGTGTATTTTGTGAATTTAGTTCACTTTACTTAATCTTGAAATGCCATTCTTTTTAATAGGTTTATTTAGAGTTTATCTAAACTTAGGATTAATTAAAACACTTAATTTAAACATTCACTAAATGAAAATAAGCTTGAATCCACTTTAGAAATTACTTAGGTTAGGGAAGGAAAGAGAAGTTCTCTTCTCTTTCTCTGTCTTTATAACTTAGTAATTAATTGTAGGATTCACTTGAACCCAATCAAAACATGAAATAAAATCAATCCAAAACAACTAAATCACTTAAATGAAACCCCCTTCTAAGTTAAACATTCTTCATATTTAGAAAATTCTAACTTAAAACCATAGCTAAGCATACCACACAAACCTCTAAAGCACACACATTAGGCTAAGTCACCACTTCTAGCTTTAGGTTAGGGCGCTGCATGGTTTGATGATTACTTTTATTTTGTGATATATGTTTTAGTCTAGATGTTAGAATTTATGTGCGTAGAATGAAAGGTAGGGTGATCTTAGTCTAACCATTATCTTCTGCAGGGGATTGTGCTTAATGGGCCCTATGATAAATAAAGATATAAAGCTTTTATTGTGCATGTGCTTATACCCCTAAGAATAATCCAATAGGTCAGGTGGACTTAGTCACCCATGTGTGGGGTGATAAGTCCAATATACATGCTTGGGATTTGTGTGGTTTATTTTAGCTAATCTCTATTTTGCAGGTGTTAGTTAGATTTCCATTCTTTTCCTTTTCATGTAATTTTACAATTAGGATTTTAGAATTATTGTTATGGGGATTAGGATGAACATTGGTCATAAGATCTCATTTTATGCAGCATGTGAAGCTTTTAGAGCATCCACCTTCCAACCATCCAAAAGAAGGAACCAAAGAAGAAAGAAAGAAAAGAAGAAGAAAGAAGAAAAGAATAATGAAGAAATGAAGCTTGAAGACCCCCATAACAATGAATTTCTTGCTTAATTATATTTAATTCATTTGTAATCTGGGTTGTATAAGGGTAGAGCTCAGCTATCCAATTTGTTTTCAGGTTTGTGTGGTGGTGCCCGACCACAATGACCTCTTATTCTTTTACGATCAGCTTTATAAATTGATTGATGATTTGTTTAGCTTGTGCATTAAGTGGCATCCTTTTCCAAGTTTCTTCCTTGCTTTATGTATGGTCTGGATGTGGATTAGGCTCTTAGAGAAAAATAAATCTTCTACCAAATTTAACAATTCAAAATTAAAAATAAAGAACTCATAACCTCACCTAAAGCTTAGGTTTAAAATCAAGATAAAAAAATTAGCAACCCCTTAGCTGGATGAGCATTTCTTTTGTAACATCATGCACAAATGCATATTATTTTTACTTTGATTGGAGGGCTTCCACCTTTTTCAGAGAAACTTGGCTTGACAATTGAGAGCCATGGTGGAAACACACCTCCTCCCTTCTCGCTGATTTTGTCCAATAATCTCGTTTCTCATGCATTAGTCATATGAATCCTATTAACTTGAGTCAAAATAATTGTCCAAAAATACAAATAAAATGAAATTTGAATTTAATTAGATTTAGGTCATTTGAAGCATACCCTTGCATGATCTAGTCTCTTTAGGGAGTGAGTTTAAGGACTTAGTCTCTTTCTAAATAAATAATAGTCTAGCTTTCTTGCATAAAGCATATGGCTTGCCTACATGAATTTAAAACAATAGGAAGAGTTAGTTAGCAGCCACCCCCAGACAGTTGTAAGTCCATACAGTCAGGTAGTTTGTCCTCTCTTATGGAGGCAAACCAAATACCCATTTTCACCTTTGATTTAGGTCATGCTTTTGGCCCTCGCTAAAGCTACCTAGATTTAGGTTCTGAGGTTACTACTTTGTTCCATGGGTCATAAGCATAAATCCTCACATCTTAGGCATTTCCATTATCTTGTGATATGGAATCATAAGCCTTAAATTTCTAATGAAAAATTCAACTCAAACAAATTAAATCAATTTAAAAAATGTAAAGCCCAACCTTAGGATAGTTTGAGATGCTCACTAGGTTTCCTAGCAACATGGGCATCTCCTACTTATCTCCCTTTAGTTTCGATAATAACTCCCTCTCCTTGATCAATCCCATTTGATCTTCCAAAATAAGCTAATCGATTGATAGTCCTACCTATTAAAATCATTGGAGACAATGATCATTTACCTTAATTGAGAGTTTTCCTAAGGAATCTCATTCCTTAGGATGTAATTAACTATGGGGGCTTGCCCTTATAGGGAACTTAATGAACTGGTTTAAAATAAACCCTGCTTTACTTTTTCATGTAAAGCAGGGGAAGAATCTCTAGTACATCATCCCGCAGACCCATAAGTCCTTAGGAGTCCTTATTTAGGTGATTAGGCCATTGTAGGGTGGTGATTTCTATCTTTTGTGATAGTACACTTTTCCCTCGATGTCATACTTGATCACCCTAATAAGTACACTTGCGATTCTATGTGGTGTCCATCCAAAGAAGCAAGCAATTTTCATCATCTTGAACTCTCTGTCTCTTCTTTCCTTTCTCTCTTTTGTCTTCATCTTTATTTATGGGAGGATGAAGATAAGAAGAAGAGAATTCAAGGAGGAGATTAATTAATAATGATGGTTGCCTTCACACAAGAAATATATATTTTTTTTCACCCATAGATCCACATTCCTAACATCCAGTCTAAAATTTTACATCATAAAACAAAACACATTATCATTACATACACCATCCTAACCTAAGGCTAGAAGTGGTGACTTAGCATTCTAATGTGTGTGCATAGGCTTTATGTGGTGTGTCTTAGCTAGGTTTTTGAGTTGGAAATTTCTAAGTTTTGAATTGTTTAAGTTAATATGAATGGTGGTTTGATTTCAAGTTATTTAGATGATTTGTAAGTTTTAATTTGCATTTTGTTTCATTTCATTTTATTTACACTTAGAATCTAAGTGTTATAAAGAGAGGAAGAAGGCTTAACCTTCTTCATCCATACCTTAAATTGTTTCTAAAACATATTATTATGATTTAGTTTCTTTTAATGAATGATTTATTAAATATTTTATTAGTCATAAATTTAGGTTAACCTTAAAGAATTATATTCAACATAAGAAGCATCTTAAGATTAATATAATTGAATTAATATCACATAGAATATATTGAACTATTCTTTTCCATCACTCATAACATGCATATGATTTAACACTTAGTATACCATTACATACAACATATTTTAGCACACTTAAATGATCATGGATGTATACATTTGGACATTATATTTTTACTTGATTGAATTTTTTATGCATGTAAATTAAAGCTCTATCCAAATTCTAATACAAATATACAAAAGAATGAAATTAAATAAGTACGTGCCTTTATTAACCAGGGAAGTGAGATAATCAAATGACCTCCATGGGGCTACTTAAAGCCTTGTATTCCTCGGATGTCCAGACTATATATTTATCATCATTCAAACCTTTGTAAATCCATATATGAACATAGAAAAAAAAGCACTACCTTTGCATGAAATACATTTAATGTGCTTAAATGATTATGGATGCATGTATTTTTAGTAGAAAAGAAGATTCTCGTTCATTAATCAAATACACATACACATGTATAAAAGATGTAAGCAAATATGTTCCATTGTTTAAACCAAGGAAGTGAGATAATCAAATGACTTCCTTGGGGCTACTTAAAGCTTCATATTTTTGGGATGTCCAGATTAAATAATTGCTATCTTAAATACATATGAATGTATACTTGATTAGATGAATCAAAATCATGCAAAAGATTGTATTTTATTTGATTGAATTTTTTATAGATGCAAGGTTTAAAGCTTTATCCAAATTCTAATACAAAGATACATAGGAATGAAATCAAACAAGCATGTGTTGTTATTACTAGGGAAGTGAGGTAATCAAATGACCTTCTTGGGGCTACTTAAAGTCTCGTATTCCAGGGATGTCCAGAATATATACTTATTATCATTCAAACATATGTAAATCTTTATAGGAATTTTAAGAAAGAAAAATTACCTTCACATGCTTAAGTTATAAACACATGCAAATCCTATATGTATTCATAACTACTATCACTCCAAATATTATTATCAATTAATAACTTTTGGAAAATAAATTTAGATTTATTAGTGATAAAGCCACACATATAATAAGATTAAGCCAACTCATGCAATTTTACATAAGTAAATTCCATTTGATTTTTCAAAATATGGATGCATGAAATCAAATGACATACAACATTAAAGTGATAGAAAAGGAATAGCCAAACTTTTCCACATAATTTATTCAAATACACTAATTCCTAAGGACAATCACATTAAATAAAACCATTTAAAGAAAACTAAAGATTCTTATTAATTTGATTTTTGGATTTTATTAAACTCAAAGAGAAGAGATCATTTGTTGTTTTAACCCCATTCCCATGTTAGTGATCTTAATTTATTTAAAGAAAGTTAATTAATTGGTTTTTATGATTTAATTAAGTTGCAACATTAAGCAATCTATTTAATTACCCTTTCCTATGCTTCTTTAGTTTAATTAATCATTTAATCATGAGCCACAAATGATATGAGCATGAGGAAAAATAAAAGTTCAATGCTCCTAAAGGATCAAATGCAATTGGGTCATGATTAGAGATTAATTAAGTTAAAGAATCTAATTAAGTACTCTTATGGTTTTTCCACTCTTATGGGCTAATCATAATTTCCTTAAGGGTCTTTATGTTTTGAACACAAAAAGAGGAACCCTTAATTTGAATGTTGATTATCTGAAGTGATTAGAAATTTAATTTGATTTGATTTGGCATTAATTAATTAATTCCTTAATTAAACCATGTATTAATTAACTCTCTTTAATGAGAAAAATTGAGAAAAATAATTAGGAGAGAGGTCCTAATCACTCTCCCTAATTATCTCATTGTTAATTAATGATTATTGAACTTTAATTAATTAATTTTTACTATTTAGAACTTTGATTAATCATTAAATTAATTAAGAGACTAATGAAAGTTTGAATTTCAAATTTTCCTAATTACATAGCTAATAAATCCCAATAAAATCATAGGAGGCAGAGGTCATCCCATTAAATCAACATGCCAAGTTTGGGATTAATTGCCCAAATAATTAGAGCTTAATTAACCTAATTAAAAAACATTCAAACCCTAATTTAGCTTTAATCACTACTCAAAATCAAATGAAATTATCTTTATTAAATTCTCTTATGTTTAACCTTTCCAAAATGTATTTATTTATATTTTTTAAAATTTTTTATAATTAGTTATGAATTTATGAAGTTTTAGCAAATTAATTATATTTTAAGCCTAATTAATCCCTAATCCCATCAGCACCATGTAGGTGGCTGACATGGCAGCACTTTCCATGTGGCTTCGAGGGATTGGCCACTTAAATGATCTAACATGGTGCTGATGTGGTAGTGGTAGACGTGCTTTCGTCCCCGCTGTCCGATCTTAGATCGAATGGTGGGGATGAATCTCGTGGTTCCTATAGGATTAAATCGAGTTAAATCTAATGGATTAATCATGATCGTCCATTCTAATCACAGGAACGGATGGCAGATGATCCTTCATCCCCTGAGCGATAGAAGACAGACAACGTCCGCCCTCCCTCGCTCGATTTGAGCTTGCTGGAGCTCAAGAGACCTCGGGATCAACTCCAAAAGCTTCGAGGAAGAGATCTAGAGGGATCTAAAAGTGGAAATCACACAAAACATGATTTATTTCACAAAGGACTAATAAAAATTAAAATTTCTATGGTTTACTAAAATTTACCTCACTAGAGCTCATGGCCAGTGGCTAACCGATCGATATATCTTTGTCTTGAAGAAATGAAGCTCTGCTGAGAAGCTCACACCTTGCCTCATCGCTGGTTGCTCTGTAGACCAAATGCCTCTGGAATCCTTATCGGAGTTGGCCTAGGAATGGTCTCATGCTCAAATCATTTGGGAAATGATTCGTTTTACCTCATCGGTGCTTGGTGAATGTGTGGGTAGAGTTAAATTGAGAATTATTGAGATTGAGTGAGCTTGGATAGAGTAGGTGCTCTGTTTTGCTCAATTTCATCATCATCGATGATAGGGTAGCTCATGGAATTGAAGGGAATGCTCAGGAGGCTCCTCTCGACTCACTTGTGCTCTAAGGATGTGTGTTGTGTAGAATGAGATTGAATGGGGATGAGTATTCTCTCCCCATCCAAACTGACAACTTGGATGAATTCTGAAAATTAGAAGTGTCTGGCTGGCACAGGTGGCTGTGGGTGATAGGGAATCAATGAGGTGGCTCAGTTTGATTGGAGGAGTGAGGGAGAGTGGCTGCCAAAGGCTGAGGTGGCTATCCTTGGTTTTCTATGTGTGTCAATGGGAGGAAGTGGGTTAGCTCACCTCCACTTGGCTCATGGTTGACCCAACCAACTTTGGGTTAGGTGGGCTAGTGGTCCCGATGTCCATTTGGAGCTTAGGGTGGCTGCTAAGGGTAGGAAGTGGATTTGACCATCCAAAAATGGGTTTTGTCCCATTTAGAAGGCTTTACCCAATGGGTAATGGGTCAATTCGGGTTTATTTTTGGTTGGGTTGGATTTCGGATGACCCAAGGATGGGTTATGCCAAGTTTTAATGGGTTTGGGCTTGGTTTGAGTGGGTTTGGCTCAATTTGACCCATGTAGGTCAAATTAGGCTAGGTTGGGTTAGGTTGACCAATTGGTCAAATTAGGTCATACCAAGGCTTAGGTCAAGTTCAAATGATGATTTGGGATGTTTTGGTTCAATTGGTTTGATTTGATTTTGAGTTGATTTGAATTTGACTCATATGGGTCAAATGGGCTAAGTTGAACAATTTGGTCAAATTGCCAAATTAGTTTGTGTTAGGTCTTGGTTTAGGTTCAATTGATTATTTAAAGATGATTGTATGTTTTGATTTCAATCAATTTAGATTTAGAAAAGATTTAGACCAATTTTACCCTTTAGGTCAATTTGGGCTAAATGAATCAATTGGGTTGACTTGGTCAAATTAGATTCAGCCAAGGGTTTGATCATGTTCAATAATCAATTTGAAATAGATTTGAGTCATTGGTTGCAATCAATTTGGATTAGAACTTGATTTGGCCCTTTAGGTCAAATTGGGTCAACTTGGGTCAAAGGAGCCAATTAGACTTGGTTTGGCTCAATTGATGGTTAAGTCATGTTCAAAGATCAATTTTGGGCTGATTAGAATCATTAGTTGCAATCAGTTTGATGTAGAATGAAGCTTGGTTCAATTTGGCTTATGTAGGCTAATTTGGTCAAATTGATCAAATGATTAAATTGACTTGGCTTGACCCAATTGATTTCAATTGATCAATTAAGGATGATCAATAGTCAATATAAGAGGTTTTGAATGGTTTGGTTCAATCCAATTTAGGTTGGATTGAAGTTTGGTTCAAATGTGTCATTTAGCTCACTTTGGGTCAAGTGAGGCTAATGGGTCAATTGAGTTGGTTTTGGTTTGAATTGAGTTGAATTGAGTTTGATAATTAGTTTAGGGTTGATTGGTGGCTTTGATTGTAATTGAGTTTTAATTGGATTTTGGCTCACTTGGACAATTTGGGTTCAAATGGGCTAACTTGGGTTAATCGAATTGATTTTGGTCAATGGGTTTGATTGGCTTGATTGTAGATTTTGGAATGAGGGTTTGAATGGTTGGAGTGATTTTTTGAAAATCAATTGGATTTGGGTTTGATTGAAGGAAATTTGGTTAAGTCCATAGGATTGGCTTAAGGGATTAAGATTGATTTAGATTTTGGGTTTTAATCATTTGTCTTGGAGCTTGGATATGAATTGGAATTTAATTGGGATTGGTTGAATTGATTTAAGGTTTTGTATTGGCTAAGGAGGTAGGCTTATGCTTGGTTAGGCCATATAATGGGTAGGATTCCTAAGGTCCTAAGATATAGCCTAAGGCAATTCCTCCTAAGCCTCTAAGTTTGGGTTAAGTGTTCACCTAGTCACTAGAAGTGTCATATTTTTAAGAGAGGTCTGGTGTCTAGAAGACTCCTAGGTCTAAGATGGAGAGATTAAATCCTCACTTAAAAAGTGAGGTCAATAATTTTATTATCATTTCTAAGTGATTTTATATAATTAATTTGTGTTAATATTAGTTTGATTTGGGTTTGACTCCAATAAAGTTCATTTAGGCCCATTTAGATCAATTGAGCTAAATAAAGCCTAAATAAAGTTAAATTTGTTTAGATTCATGTTTATATATGTCTATTATATCATTTAGATAATTTGTAATGATTTCATTTGGTCAAATTTTGGTGGGTTGACATTGACTTTGTGGGACCACATAAGTCAAACCCTTTGCCAAAAGGGTTGACCACTATTTGACCTTAATTTGGATTTGATTTTATTCATTCGATTTGATTTAAATTTGTTTTGGTTTATTTGGCTTTGTTTTGATTTTGTTTGAATTTCTTTTGGATTTAATTAATTTTGAGTTTAATTAGGGTAATTAGGTTAATCACTTTAATCGCCTTACTTTAAACTCAAATGAATCCAATTTTCAAGTGAAATGTGTTTGATTTATATTTGAGATTTGGGTTGAGTCTACCTAAACCCATTAGGTTAGATCAAACCCAAGAAGGATGCACTAAGCCACTAGGTGTAGTGTTCTAAGTGTTTAATTAGGTGTCTCCTAATCTAAGATTAGGTGTTCTAATTACTAATTTCAGAATGATGTTAGCCTCATCCAAAAATGAGATCAACAATCTTATGTGAAATTTTATAAATAGTAATATGCATTAACATAAGTACTATCAAGATGTACCCATTTCTCCTTTACAAAAACTTGGTTGTCCTGATGACCTTTTGCATTGGCAAAACTCCCGCACCATAAGAACAACACAAGTGGCATTATCGTAAGCAAGATGTTCTCAGCCTCACTCACTGATAACCCTCTCCATGCTCCCACCTAGATTGTGGAAGTTCCTCTCTAGAATGAGGTGCTTGCTGACGAGGGCGTGTTGGTACATCACCTTAGAATCCACATTGATGAATCCACCAGTGTCACTCGAGGATGTCCTCTTCTTGCCCTTCTAGATGATCTTGAGTGGCATGTTTATTATTTTAGAGCTAAAGGAAAGCTAAGATGCAAGAACTCTAGAGAGAATAAAGGCTTTAGAATAAAAATATAGGTAGGTTTTATTTATAGGCTGGGCCCAACATTGTGGAACTACTTTTACAGTGCCGAGGCACTGGCATCTTGGTCTCTGAGATACGGGACTAGCACCGTGATGCTTTACATGCAGCACCTAGGCGCCAATCAACCGATCAAGATGGTTAGTATGCTGATAAAAAAAGCACTTAATAATATTTAGTACCATTAATTTCATAATCGATCAGATTTGAAAAGCTTGTTAGACATTGATAGAGTGCCGCGACACTCTGACATAGCACCGTGGTGCTGGTCAAAAGTTATGTACCTTTCTATTAAATGCACCTTCTAGCCTATCAATCCTTGAAAGGCTTTTCAACTGGCACCGCTACGCCTTGGCACTGGTCTCAGTGAAGTTCAAATCAAACAAAACATCCTCTCTCAGAATTATGAACCTCTCCAAAGTACATAAACCCCATCTACCATAACCAAAGTTGTTAGATGAGGGTTTCACTTTAGAGTCAAGTCAAAGAAAACAACAACTAAAGAAAAGAATAATCTTATGCATATGAGTGAATCAAATCAAAAGAAGTATAGGCATACATATTCCTATCTTTCACAATCAAATCCAAAACATAAATTGAAATCAAAATCAAAACCAAAAATCAAAATTCTAAATTTGAACCCCAAGCTTATGTTTGTAATGTTCATCAATTCGATCAACTCTAATATGTGTAGTGTACTTTGGCCAATCCACTACACATATTAGGGGTCCATTTATTGATCTCATTTTTAGATGAGGTTAACATCATTATGAAATTAGTTATTATGATTTCCGAATCTTAAATAGAAATCTTCTAATTCAATGCTTAGGATACTATACTTAGTGACCTAGTGCACCCTCCTTAGGTTTGTTCTAACCTAATAAGCTTAAGTAGACTTGACTCAATTTTCAAATTTGGATTAAATCAAATCAAATCCAAATAAATCAACTTGAAATAAAATTAAAATGAAGGAAATAAATCCTAAAAAAAAAAATCAAAGTCAAATCTAGTCAACCCATTTGACATAGGTTTGACTTAGGTGCATCCCACCAAGTCAAAGGTCAACCCACCAAAATTTGACCAAATAAAATCATTTAAAATGGTTGGAATGATAAGATGAGTACACTTAAAAATGAATTTGAAAGAAAATAAATCCTATGTGGTCTTGATTAAACTAATTAAACTAATCAACCTTAAATATATCCTATTGGACTTAAATACAAATTAAATTCAAATAAATTCAAATCAAATAATCAAATTCCTTTGAATATGAATATTGATCTTAAACCAACCCATTATTGGGTCCATATTGACCAATTTGGTAATTTAACCCAACTTTAACCCATTAATCCCAACTTGGGTCAAATGGGTTCAAAATGAAATAAAATTGGAATTGTTTGATCCAATGCTAAGCCAAATGAATCATTTGACTTAATAAAAAATAACCTAAACTTAAATTCATTAAATGGACTAAACCTAGATCAAATACTCCATAAATCTTAAAATCCTTGATACCCTTTTATCTAAAGGTCCATTAATGATGAAATGCACATACATTAAACATTGAACCAATGCTAATCAATTAATTGGGATGACCTAAATTAAACTAATTCAAGGAATAATTAAGTGCTTTAACCCAAAAAGTTTTCAATCTTATCTTCTACCAATCCACCTAGGATGTTGATAAAACATTTCTAAACTTCATTAATGATGATTCTCAGCCTTAATCAAGTCACTTAAGCTACATAAATCCAAATCAAAGGATGCCATGACTAGTCAAATGAATGACAAGTTAAATTCCTTTTTCAGAACCTAATTCCCTCTCCACCTCTTCATCTTAGACAGGTGTAAGATGGCTGAGAGGCATGGTAGCTAACTCCTAAAGGTTGTGGTTAGCTCAGTCAACCAAGAGAGGGAAAGAAATAAGTTAAGACCTTATGGCTAAGGAGGAATACATATACAGTGCAATTCCCAAGTGCAAATAACCTTTCCATCACCTTCTTGACCTCAAACGAAGTTGAAATGAACTTTCCCCCACTTCCCTCACCGTCGGGAGGCCGAAGAATGACAAATGCCGTTGGAATTCAAACTGAGGTTGGTCTAGGGAGCAATCCAGAGGGAGGCAATCCAAATTCCATTAGCAAACAAGCTTCTCGTACCATTCCACAGCTATTGGAGTTGATCCCACCGCCAAAGATCGCTAGGACTGATATATGCCATCAACCACCTTTCAGCTTTGGTGTTTTTTTGAAGAAAGTTTGATCTCAAGTGAGGTCAAACTGCTTATATCCTTTCAATTGCATTCATTGATGGATATGCAATCAAAATCATGTGATTTTAATGGTTGGATGGCCAGAGATCATGCAAAAATGATGGACAACTCTCGGCCTCCACTGTTGGTGTAAGAGACATAATCTTTGTAGTCCATTACTTTTAAAAGGAATGGACAATCAAGATCTAGTTAGTTCTCTGATTAAATCCGATAAAAGAATCTGTGGACCGAATCGGGACAGTCCGATCGTTGATCGGATGGTCAGAGATTGTCCCGTGTGGCACCGCTTTTGACGTGGATGCCCCATGGGATCTATGTGGCCAAATCATGCCTCGCCATGTGGCAGCAGTGCCACGACGATGCCACATCACCCCACCATTATAAAATAGGTAAATCCCATATTTAATTAATTAAAAATCAATTAAAAATCATAAAAAATTCAAAAATTTATACAAAAATAAAAATAAATCCAAACATTATAAACTTAGGCTCTATGGATTCATCTTGATGAGAGAAATCCATTAAAATTGAAATCTCGTAGTTATTTTTGGGTATTTTTACCTTAATTTAGGTTTGAATGTAAACCTTCAAACCTTACTTACTCCCAAATTAAAAATCCACTCCAAATAACACTTTGGGGGATTAAAATTGATGTTAAGACAGACATGTGAATTTTAATATTGAAAATTTTAATCCCTAAATCTTAATTTTCATGAAATTAATTATTAATAAATGAAATAAATGATGTAAATTGATCAAAAAGATTTAAAACATCTTAATATACTCTAATGATCATAAATAAACTATTAAAACTCTTGAGAACATAATAATTCATAAAATGGCTTAATTAGGCTATTAATTGAATTAATTAATTAAATTAATCAACTTGAACTTAAATAAAATATAATAAATTAACTAGAGCACCGAAAATTATGACCCTCTTTGGATGTATATTTGAGAGGGGTTTCACTGAAAAATAAAACCCATAAATAATTTTTATTAAATTAAGTTTAATTTAAGTTTTAATGAAATAATTAAAGCCTTAATTACTCCTTAATCACATATCTGATCAAAGTAAAATTTTAGTAAAATTAAATAAGCAAGGAACCCCATTTGCCATAAAAAGTTAGATACACTTGACCTCTAGATTGGGAGTATTTGAATAACCAAGCCTCTAGGTCAATTTTGAAGAAAATATTAAATAAAAAATTTATAGAAATTATTAAATTCATAATACAAATTTAAAACATCATAGTTAATATCAAAACACTTAAATAAAATATATAAGTCAACTAAAAATAATACAATTCAAATAACTCTAAGTTAAAGATCATAACTAAATGAAATATGAAACTTAAGTCATATTTAATTATGATAAGTCTTTAAATCATAATAATTTCATTTTATAAACTGAAATATAAAAAGATCATTTATTTTTGAAAAATATAATTTGTCAATATATAAAAACATTAATATCATTTACATAATGAAATAAAATAGTATAAGTGTGAATATAAAAAGACAAATATGTAAACATAAGAAAATGAAATGTGAAAAAAAAAAAAAAAACAAAAAAAGAAGAAGGTCAAATGTAATTAAAACCATAAGCTAGAATGAATTAAAATTTGAAAATGACAGAATAACAAAGCCTATTTTAATCATTTAAGTCATAGAATAAACCAACACTAAGATAAATGCTCTTTGAAAAATACATAGTGATCATTCTTTTTTGCTTTAAATTAATTAAGATAAATGTAATCCTTTCATAATGAACAATTTGGAATCATTTTAGAACTATTCCATAACAAAAGAATCATTAATATACATAAGTTATAAAAGTGAAATGTAATAAATTGAATAATCTCAAACACAATAAATTGAATATAACTTTATTTAGGTTAATGAACATTAATGAAAAAAAAACAAATGAAATTAACTTCAAAAGTTTCACATTAATGAAAATGAAATTAACTTAACTTGAATAGAGAGAATACCTATACTTAAGTTTTACCCTAAATCAAATATAGTAATGTCAATGAACAAACATAAATATTGAATCAAATATGAACTCAATACTAAATATAAGTCATCATAATCAACTAAGTAAACCTGTAAAATAAATCAAACTAAAGGAATAAATGATAAATATAAATACCACAATCTTAAATCAAAGAAATTAGAAGAACCTCAAATCATAATGATAAATAGATTAACTTAATGAGAAGTAAAATTAAATCATAAGAATAACTTAATTTAAACCAAAATCATAAAATTCCTAAATAAAGAAATATAAAACAAAATGAAATAAACTAAATTAAGTCAAACTCTCTAAATTTAAGCTCAAATCAAAATACTTAGGATTTTAGTTAGATCTTTAGGATGAATCTTTACATTAGAATAAAGATATCATCATATTAGGATTTAGGGTGTTGAATGGAATAGGTTCCATTTAGAATGAAACATATTTTATTCTTCACTCTTGAAAACTTATTTTAATTTTAACATTATAAAATGTATCTAAAATGAAGATAAATCAATAAATAATTTGAATTAAAATCATCCAAAGGTAAATAAACCAACATTCAAAACTAAGGAAATAAAAACTAAAATCATAAAGCTTAGTAATGTCTTGCCAGACAAACCCTTTTCTTCACACACTAGAATTATAGGTCATGGATCCTAGAATTAGGTTAGGACGTTCTGTGATTTTTTGTGATTTTCTATGATTATGTGATGAAAATTGTTTTTATTATTTTGTGGTGTACTATTTTAGACTGGATGACTAGGATTGATTATCGATAGTTTGGATGGTAGGACGTTATTTCTAGAACTAATATTGTCTTCTGTAGGGGACTGTGTTAAATAGACCGCTGTCATAAAGATAAATTATAGAATTGTTGTTTGCTTGCAGGTGCTGAAAAGTCTCTTAATATAATCCATAGGATAGGTGGGCTTGGCAAGCAATTAATGCTAAGCCTTTATGTTTAAATCATATAAATGTTGTGAGCTATTTGTATTTTTTGACAATTATTTTGCAAGGCTTAGGATTTATTTTTCGAATTTTAAAATATAAATTTGAGCTTAGAATTAGGTCAGGATCTACGGGTCTAGGATTAACAAGAGCGCCTTCCATGAGATGGTGTAGAGGTCCCCTGTGATGCCTAATGGAGGTCTCTGAAGAAGGATACGATCTTAGAAAGAAGACCCATAGATCTAGACTTCTAGTTCTAGGTCGGGCTTATAAGGGCAGAGCTTCGCTACCCATTTTTCTTTCTTTCGAGGTGTATAGTGGTACCCGACCGCATTGACCTATTTTGTAAATTTAAATTGGCTTGATTTATTTTGGGTGCACAATAGAATCAATCTGCTTTTTTAGGTTTCTTTATGTGTTGTACTTTTCTATGATAAATGCCTTGACGTAGGCTCATATGGAAAAACTAAATTTTCTACCCAATTAAATTTAATTAATTCAAACATAAAAATAATGCAATTCAAAATTAATATAAATAATTCCCTAGGGAATAAATTAAAATTAATTAGAAACCAATTAGCTCTTGAAAATTATGCAATCATATTTCTTTAATCCTTGTATTGGGCAACTTCTCCCATTGCACATAAAGGGCATCTGGCCTATAAGGATGACTGCCTTCTTGGGGAAGCCTACCTTCTATTATTTATTTGGCCCATGAATTTCTTCTAAATGCATACATGTGGCCTAAAATGATTATCGAGTCAAAATTTATAAAAATTTGAAAAATGTGCATTAGTTAGATGCATTTCATACCCCACATTATCTTAGGGATTATGAAGTGAGTCTATGTTCATAGATTCCTTTCTTAAAAATATAACGGCCCAAGCATTTTGCATTCATGAGACTCAACGTCATAAATTAGAAATGCTCTTAGGTGGTGTTAGCTGCCAGTCCTCTCTAGACGGGTTATAAGACCAAAAGAGTTAGGGATAGGTTAGTACTCCTCAAGTGAGAGGAATAATAGATAATTTTCAAAATAGAATTTGGTCGAGCATCTGACATGTGTTAGAAGTACCTATAGACTAGGTTCTGTAGCATCCTTATCAGAAACAAGTCTTCAAACTTAGGTACTTCTGTAATTTTGTGTTGTAGACTTCTAAGAAATTGTCAACTCATAATATAAATTAAATTCCAAAATTTAAAGCCCAATTATAGGATAGTTGAAATGCCTACTAGGCATCCCAGTATCAATAGGCATTTGCTACTTCATCCCATTTGGCCTCCAAAATAACTCTCTCCAATTTGAACCATTCCCAATTGAAAATTCTAAAAATCAATCACTTGAAAAAAAATTTAGAAATCCTTAGAGATAATAATTTGTTTCTTTAATCTAGAGTATTCTTAGGAAGAGCCTTCTTAAGATATAATTAACTATAGATACTTACCTCTATAGGGATCCATGAACCCAGTTTAAAATAAACTATGCTATACTTTCATGTGATTCAAGGAAAAATCTTTGGTACACAAAAGACACATTAGCCATAGGAGTCTTTTATTAAGTGATTGAATCCATTATAAGATAATATGTTTATCTTCTAAGATAATATGTTTATTCTTTAATGATGCATTTGATCATCTAAATAAGAAATTTCTAAACTCTATGTGGTGTCACAAAGTTTCTCCTAGGAAAACCTTTTATACTCTACACTACTGCATTGGATGACTCCCTTAGTGCTTTGTTGGCCCAAGCCAATAACGAGAAGAAAGGGAATGCACACTACTATCATAGTCATTGTCTGATACCTACTGAGGCAAACTATCCACCAATTAAAAAGCATTACCTATGATCTTCGTAGCTCAGAAGCTATGATATTATATGCTTTATGACAAACTAAACTTGATTTCTAGAGTCAATCTATTGTAATATCTCATGACATGGCAACCACTATCTGAACTATTGGCATGATGGTCCATGATTTAGTCCCAATTTGACAATACATTTGTACCCCTCTAAGTAGTGAAAGGGCTAGCAGTTGCAGACTTCTTGGTGGCGCACCTCTCCCTGTAGATTCCCCCCTCAGTGATGATCTTCTAGATGAATAGATCATGATTCTAAGGGATGCAACACTCATCTTTGGGAGATGTACTTTGATGGTGCAACTTTCTCTCAAAAAGGGGAAGAACCATAATCTACTCTTTTTGGCAAGGCAAGGGTAGGATTATCCTCCTAATAGTAGATCATGATATGATGAGATTTTCATATCATATGTTTGAACCCTGCACCAATAATGAAGTCAATTATGAGGCTCTGATCGTTATTCTGGAGTTATCCAACTTCTTAGGCATCCAAAGCATCAGTATATTTGGGGATTCATAACTAGTGGTCAACCAAATTGATGGGTCCTACATGGTTCTAAAGCCAAACTCCATCACTACCATAAATAAACCATGGAGTTACTAGCTTAGATCCCAGAGGTCATAATCTATAAGATCCCTTAAAGAGAAAATGCCATAGTGGATGCCTTAGCTAAGCTCACCAAATAGTTGGCATTGTCCTAAAGGTGAGTCCATATTAACAGAGGTTCACTATAGACATATTCTACCTCATATTGAAATTGAACTTACAATTAAATACACTCTTGAAGGGGAAATTATCATTGCTGAAAAGGATGAAGAGCTAGATTGGAGGCAACCCTTCATTGATTATCTAAATAAAGACAAACTACCTCAGGAGAAATCTCAAACCCATCAAGTTAAGCAGAGAGTGCTCTCCTATGCTCTCGTTGATGGTGTCTTACATCGACGATCTTTTGATCATATGTGGTTACACTATTTAAGCAAACACAAATTCCATAAGATTATGACTGAGGTGCATTCAAGGTTATGTAGAGCTCCCCAGTCTTGTCCCAAGATGAAGGCCAAGATTAAGAGGCTTGGGTACTACTAGCCGAAGATGATCACAGATTGCATGGACGTAGCCAAGCGTTGCCACCAATGTCAAGTGAATGGAGTAGTTCTACATCAACCACCTAATATTCTACACCCAACTATAGCTTCATGACCATTCAAGTGTTGGCATATTGAAATAGTGGGTCTGATTGATCCTCCATCATCCAAGGGTCACCGATTCATCCCATTGGCTATAGATTATTTCTCCAAGTGGGCGGAGGCAATTTCACTCAGGGAATTCAAAGCTCAGCATGTGCTTTAATTTTTTAGGAACCATATCATGTATAGATTTGGAATACCCCACCAAATCATATCTGATAATGGCACCGCCTTTAAAAGCACCAAAATCAACAACTTTGCCTAAAGACACGACATATATTAGAGGTATTCTACTATCTACTACCTATGGGAAAATGATTTAGCAGAAGATTTTAACAAAAATCTTATTCAAATACTCAAGAAGATGCTCGATGATAACAAGCGGTAGTGGCATGAGCAGTAAGTTGAAGCTCTATGGCCGTACCGCACACCTGTAGAGCTCCAACATTATATACCCAATTGTCTTTAGTGTGTGGGTCTAAGGCCATTCTCCCCTTAGAGGTCCAACTCCCATCATTAAGGATAGTTGTGGGTGGTAAAATTACAATCAAGCAAAATACTAAGCTACGATTGGAAGAGCTCAAGATCTGGAGGAGAGACGCTTGTGGGCATGCTAGAACCTTGAGTTATATAAGACCATAATGATTTAAGCTCATAACAAGTTGGTCTGCCCTAGAGCTTTCAAGTTGGAGAGCTCATTTTAGTTCTAAGGAGACTAATTGTAGCCCATCATAAGATGGGATGCAAGTTTGAACTTACATGGGAAGACCTTTTCACCATAGAAAAGACTTACCAAAGTGGCTCTTACCAACTAATCAACCATAAAGGTGAATGTCCGATGCTTCCAATCAATGATCTTTATCTAAAGAAATATTATGCATAAATAATATTTTAAATAATCTCTCTATCAACGAGAATTTTATTCAATCAAATTATTTTCCAAATTTGAATGTCTTTAATTAATAAATTTTTGATGTGTTTAGGATAGGTATAAGAGAAGCCAAGTGGCACTCTATTTTGATAAGCACAACACAAGCACAAGATTACACACAAACATGAATCACAAACACAAATCTAGTTGCTTCAGACTATTTTAAGTTGAGATAAGACCCCTAGTGGTTCTCATTTAGTAGCTACTTTAGGTCACGTTCGATTCACTATTTGATGACTAAGTCTCCCCAGTGGTCAATTTTGCTTAGGAGGATGTGAGTCCCTACACTTTCTTATTAACTTGACCATTGCAAATTGATGGGCACCTTGTTAGTTTGGTACATCTTATTGCATGACCAATAAGATATCCCAATGGTTTGCTTTGCTTAAGAAGTTGTGAGTCCCCGAGCTTTCTTCTTGAGCTAGCCATCATGCACTGACTGGGCCCAAATATATATATTTGAGGATTAGGATAAGACCCCCAGTAGCTCCTCTCCCTCTAGACTACTTCAAGCTTGGGTTCAATCCTTCTTTATGACTCCCCACATGGTAGTCACCTTAGATCAGATAGTTATTGTTTAGTCGATGATAGACTATCCTGATGATCAGTTCTACTTAAAAAGATATAAGTCCCCAATGCTTTCTTCCTAGATTGATCGTTGTAAATCAATGAGCACCTTAGGTTGGCTGGTCTTCACCTTGCTAACAGTAACCCACTCGGTGGATAACACCACTCAGGTAGATGTGAGTCCCTGTGCTTTCTCTCTGAGTCAGCCACCGTATACCTACATACTTTATATTGTAGGGACTAGGATAAAACCCCAGAGGAACCTTCCCTGCGGGCATTCTATTTGGATTACATCTTCATGAATCCATCTAAACATGACCCAGGTTACTACCAGATTGGATAGTTCCCCTTGCCTAGTAGCTACCCCTATGTTTGGATAACATCATTTTGCGGATGCACAGACTATCCCTTTGGCTAGTAAATCTGAGATAGGCCAAAGTTGTCATGGCTTCTTCTTAGTGTGGCCCATTGCAAACCAATATGGTCCATACACAAACTAACTAACTAAAATCTTTTGTGGATTAGGGTAAGCCCCCAATGTCACTTTCTCCAAGTAAGCATCCTATCTTTTTGGGTAGTGTTATTACAACTCCCTATAAGAATTTCTTTGACTATTTAAGCTGAGGTAATCTTTAGAGGCCCTCACTTAGTAGTTTCCCTAGGTCTTGTTTGGCTTGCTACATGATCAGAAGGTCACCTCGGTGGTTAATTTCATTCTAGATGATGTGAGTCCTCAAGCTTTCTTTCTAATTCAACCATCACAAATTGATGGGAAGCTAAAAGGTTGGATAGTCTCTAATGTACAGCCAATAAACTATTTCTTTGAGTCAATAAGTTTAAGGTAAGTCCAAGCTTTCATAGCCCTTCTTTAGTTTGATTCATCGCACACCGATTGGGTTCATTTGTATATATTCAAGGTTAGGATCATGCCCTTAAGGCTCCTTTCTTGAGTGACCATCTTAGGTTTGTATTAAGCCATTGTGGCCCCTCTCCTAGTAGTTGCCCCTTTAAGTTAGGTAGCATCATTATGTGGATAAGCGTGCTACTCCTTTGGGCTAGTAAATCTATGATAAGTTTAGGCTCTTGAAGCCCCTCTTTAGTGTGGCCCATCACAAACTAACAGTGTCCACATCCATTCAATAATTAAATATAAAATTAAAGTCAATATGAGTCACTATAATAAAAAAAAATCCTTCAATGTAACCAATCAAACTAATGAAATCAAATCAAATCAACTAAATAACAAAATCAAACTAATCCTAATCCAATTCTTATTAATTTCCAACAAATCTACATTCATGTCCTTGGCATGATTAAATCTCCAGCAGATTCTTCTTCATGTTCTTAGCATGAAGACAAACTTCAAGCAATCATTTATAGTGAATTCTCATTCATGCTCTTGGCATGATTCCATCCTTAGCACCAAATTTTAAACAAACTAAATCAAACTCAAATAACTCTCCTTCCATGCCCTTAGCATGAAACAAAATAAATCAAACTTAACTAAGATCTGAATTCTAGGCACCCCTCCATTCTACTCTCCCTTGATATTCATGACCTTCTTGAATGCTATTGATCGTATCAATCAATGCCAATATGTAAGGTGTGCCTTGTCAGTTACACCCCACCAGGGGTTTTTATGTTGACCTGACTTTTGGAGTGAGGATTATTCACTCCAATCTTAGGTCTAAGATTCTTCTAAACACTTAAGTTCTCCTTAGTGCTATGACACTTCTAGGGATTAAGGGAACACTAAACCCGGGCCTAGATACTTGTAAGGAAAAACCTTAGGACTAGAGCTTACCCTAAGATAAGTGGGCTCCACTTACCCTGAGGCCTAAACCAACACCCACATCCATCAATCACCTTTAAACACAAACCAAATGATTGAAACCTCATGCTCAAGCCAATCCATTGACCATGATTGAATTTGATTTCCAATCCAAGCTACAAGCTCCAAGCTCCAAACCAACTTGGCTTCTTAACTCAAGTTAACCCACTTCAACCCACTATAACTCCATTCAAACCAACTTAAGCAAACCAAAATCAATTTTCTTAATTGTCCTAATCATCCAATGGATCATTTTGAACCATTCCAACACTTGCAGTCATGCCAACTAAACCAATTAGACTTAAGTGACCTAAGTTAGGCCATTTGACCAAAAAGGTTAAAATGAGTCTAAACTTAATAGAACTAAAATCAATTGTAACCAAATCCACCAATCAACTTCAAATTCATCATTGAATATACTCCAAACATCTATAGCCCCAAGTGGTCAAAATTGACATGACTAAACCACTTAACCCAAAGTGACCTAAAAGGTCCAATTAGGCCAAACTTCAATCAAATCACCATTGTATCAAATCAAGCTTCCTAATCTCTTCATTGATGATAAGTCACTATTGAACACCACACTACAATCAATTAGACCTAACCAAGCCAATTTGACCCCTTAACCCAAGTTGACCCAAAGTGACCTAAAGGGCAAATTGGGCCAAACCATGTTCTAAGCCAAACTAATTACAATCAATGATTCTCATCAACCACAAATTGAGTATTGGACATGATTCAACCATAAATTAAACCTAACCAAGCCAATTTGGCCTCTTGACCCAAGTTGACCCAATTTGACCTAAAGGGCCAAATTGGGCCAAATCAAATCCTAAACTAAATTGGTTGATACCAATACTTCTAATCAATCACCAATTGGATATTGGACATGATCCAACCTTTAATTAAACCCAATTTGGTCAATCCAACCCAATTGACCTACTTAGCCCGATTTGACCTAAAGGGTCAATTAAACTAAATCACTCCATAATTTAAATCATTTCAAATCAACTCTTCCAATAAATTACAAATGATCAATCGAACATAGTCCTAACCCATGCTCAAGCCAATTTAGTTAATTTGGTCAAATTGGTCAACATGACCCATTTGACCCAAATTGAACCATATGAACCAAATCCAAATCTAATCCAAATTGAATCAAACCAATTGCACTAACTCCTTTCAAATGACAATTTGAACTTAACCAAACCCACACTTTGACCCAATTTGGTCAAAATGGTCAACTTAGCCTAATTTAGCTCATTTGGCCTACATAAGTCAAATTGAGTCAAACCCAACCAAACCAAGTCCAAACCCAACCAACCTTGGCATGACTCATCCTTAGGTCACCATTACTCAACCATGGGTCACCATGGGCCTGCCCAAGTTGGCCCAACCCATGGTGAACCTAGGTTGGGTCAAACCCATTGAACCAAGCCCTCAAAATGATACAAAATACACATTTGGATGGGTTTTCCAACTCCCCACCCCTTGGTATCCACCTTTGGCCTTTCTCGGACAAAGGACCACTCACCTAACCTAACCTAACCTAACCTAACCTATGGCTATTGGGTTCAGCTTTTGGTTAAGATAACATGAACTCACCCATGGGAATCCATTGGTCAACATAAGCAGGAGTGTACACTCCATGGAAGCCCACTATACTCTTTTATCCTCTCACGCACATCCACCTCAGCAGTCCCCAGCCACCTCCAGCCACTAACCCCAACCGAATGACTGCCAAAGGTTGAGCCAATCTTAGCCCTTGGTTTAAGTGGGGAGGAGAGTATACTCCTCCTCATCCATTCAAACTCAACAGACACCTTCCTCAGAGCATTTCGTGCAATCCCAAAGTATTCTCTAAGCTCCCCATGCACCCCATCATTAGCGTGACCAAGCTCCCTTCAAGCCCGAGAGCTCTGTCCATCCACCTCACCAAACTCTCACTAAAGTCTAGTTAACTTTCTCCTCACCTTCACCACACTCCAGTTACTTGGAATGAATAAATTCTCGATCAATTTGATCACCGCAAGGTGTCCCCAAACCAACTCTATTGACTTTCATTGTGGCATTTGGTCCATAGACCAATCGGGGGGAGGCAGCTCGAGATCTTCTCAACAGGGCTTTGTCTCTTCAATATGAATCTACATCTATCGACGGAGTGCTAGTATTTAGCTCTTACGAGGTTAAAATTTGACAACCATAGATTTGGTCCCTAGGTGTTGGTATTTTTTTGAAATGAATTATGTTTTCATGCAATTTCCACTATAGGATCTATTTAGATTTTTTTCCCTGATCATTTTGGAGTCAATTTCACCATCAAATTAGCTCTAGTGAGCTCGGATCGAGTGATGGAAGGCAGATGGTGTTTGTCATCCGATGCTTGCAAGACGACGGATCACCGGCCATATGTTGCACATGATTAGAATGGGATGATCATGATTAATTACACTAGAAATTTTAATTTAATCCTTTATTAGAGATCGGATGGTCAGGATGAAATCACATCTGCCGCCACTGAGTCAGCAACTGTGTCAAATATTTTAAATAGCCAATACCATGATGCCATATGGAAGCACTACCTTGTCAACGTCTAGGTGGTGTCGATGGTTTAAAATGATAATTATGTTTAAAAATTCAATTGAAGTGGCGAGAACATAAAAAAATCATAACTAATTATAGAAAAATCCAAAAAATACAAATAAACCCATTTTTGGAAAGCTTAGATAGAGGAAAATTTAATATAAATAAATCCCAAATTAATGTCTAATGAACATTTCTTAATTAAAGTTTAAAGTTTAAGCTAATTACTTTAATTAGGGACAAGTTACTTAGCTTATTAATTTCAAATTTGGCATGTTGATCCTATGGGATGTCCTCTACTTCACATATTTTTCTTGGAATTATTTGCCTTGAAAATTGGGAAATCCCAAATTTTTAATTTTCATTACCCCTTTTAAGTGATTTAATAAGTAATAAGATTAATGAATAGTAAAATTAAGTAATTAGGGATAATTAATCAATGATAATAGTAAGGATAACATTGAAACTCTTTAAGAGTTCATTAATGAAGGAAGTTCAATTAAATTCAAATTAACTTAAATAATGTGTTTAATAACATAAAGTTATTAAAGAAATCATGATTTCCCCATTGGTGTGGAGAAACCATTAGAGGATTTAGCTTAAATTTTTTTATTCTTTAATTTAATTAACTCTTAAACATGAGCTTAATTGCATTAGATCATTTTAGGTGCATTGCTAATTTTATTTTCCCAAAGAATATCATTGAAGGCTCATGATTAAGTGGTTAATTAAATTGAAGAAGTATGGGAAGGGTAATCAAATTGTTGTGATTAATAAATTGAACCTAAGCAATTCACAAAACATGTTTAATCTCTCCCCTTAAATATATCAAATAACCAACATGGGATAGAGTGAACCTTAAGTATCATATCTCCTCTTTAGGTTTTTAATAACTTGAACATTAAAATTAAATCTTAAAGAAGCTTTGGTTAGTTTTAAGAAATACTTATTTAACTTGATTGTCCTTAGGATTTAATGAAATCAAGTATGTTGTGTGATGATATTTTATTACTTACTTTCAATTATTATAAATGTGTATGCCACTTGTTTCATGTATACATGTTTTAAAAGAAAACTAAAAGAATATGATTACATTTAAATTACATGAGTTGGATAAATGCTATTATATGGTGTATCACTAATAAATCTCAAATTATTTTAAAATTATAAGTTAATTATGAATCAAATAGTTTGAAATTTAAATCAATTCTCATTGCAAACATTCAATGAAATGTTATTTGGTTGTAACTTAAAGATGATAATGAATTGTTTACTTCGATGTTTGATGCTTATGTCTATATGTATTTGAATTAGAAAGTATATAGCTTGGACATCTAGAGAACATGAGGCTTTAAGTAACCCCAAGGAAGTCTTAGATAATCTCACCTCCCTGGTTTAATAATGGCACATACTTGCTTAATTTTATTTATGTGTATGCATATGCTAGAATATAAAGGAAAAGCTCTTTCTTTATGCAATAAAACTTTACATAAACAAAGGATTTTCATACATAACCTTTGCATGGTTTTTTTTTCTATGCTTATGCATATGATTATGTGTATTTAGATTGGCAAGTATATATAGTTTCGACATCCTTGGAACATGAAGCTTTAAGTAGCCTTAAGGAGGTCTTAGATAATCTCACTTTAACAATGGCACATACTTTCTTAAATTTCTAATACATATTTGCATATGCTTAGCTATGAGATGAAATCCCCCTTTTCCATCAGATTCATTCACCAACATTCATTTAGTGTGCAAAAAAACATGGGTATATTGCATGTATATATGTGAAATCAAATATCAAAGAGTGTGAATATTATTGATAATGAAAGAAAGTAGTCGAGTATTACTCATGTGATGGTGACTTACTTCTATTAATCCTAAGGTGCCTTTAATGTTTTAATAAGATTCATTAAGGCTAACCTAAACTTAAGCTAAATAAAATTCAGAAGTGATTCATTAAGAAAATTAAAGCCATAATAACCTACCTTTAGAAAACAACTTAGGTTAGAGATGAAATTGTTAAGCCTCTTTCTTCTCTTTATAATAATTAGATGTTAAGTAAGTATTGAACAAAATGAAAACATATAAGTTAAAATCTAATCAAACTACTAAAAGACTTAAAGTGAAACCATCCTTAATGAGTAATTTAAATAATCATAAGCCTTTAAACAATCATAATTCTAAAGCTTAACCAAGACATACCACACTAAGCCTTTGCACACACATTAGGATACTAAGTCACCAATCCTAGTATTAAGTTAGGTCAGTGAATATCATTGTGATATATTTTTTCTTATGATGTAATATTTTTAGATTGGATGTTAGGGTTGTTTGTGCTTAAATTCGATGTTAGATCATTATCAACTTAATGATGTCTTATGTAGGGGATTATGCTTGAGGGCCATTGTAATAATAAATGAATATAAATGCTCTTACTTGTGGGTGTTACTTATTCCACTAAGCATAATCCAATTAGGACATGTGTGCTTGGTTACCCAAGTACAGGGTGCTAAGTCCAAATAGGTAAAATATAATTGCTTGACTTGTATGTTGGTTCATCTAACATCTATTTTGTATGTGTAGTTAGATTTCATTTTTTACAAATATATAATTTTTATAATAGGATTAAGATTAATGCTATGAGATTTAGGATCAGCAATGGCTAGAAGGCAAAGGCCTGTAAGGTCCTGTGAAGCCTGGAGCAAACTAATCCAATGAAGGAAAGAAGAATAAGGATTGAAGACCCCTATAACATTCAATTTATTTGTAATATGAGTTGTATAAGAGTAGAGCTTGGCTACCCAATATATTTTCTTTTTCAAGGTGTACGGTGGTACCCGGCTGCACCAGCCTCTTATTCTTTTATGAAATTCAAATTTTGATTATTATGTTTAGATTGTGCAATAGAAATGGCATGCTTTTTCTTATATTTCTTAAAGTTTGATGATTTGATGTGTGGCCTGGATGTGATAGACTCTTTAGGATAAAATAAAATTTTTTACCCTCACTAAATAACTTATAACTAAATTCTAATGAAATCCATAACTCCACCTTAAAGCCTAGGCTTTTAATCAAGATAATAAAAAGTTTAGTAACCCTTTAGGTGAATGATTGTATGCTATAATAGTATTTCGCTCTTGAATAGAGAAGATCTCCACTCTTGCATGATAGGGGACATGCTTGACCTGTGAAAGCAATCCCTTGTAGTGGAGAATACCTCTTCTTGTTGATTTAGCCCACAACTTAATTTCATCATGCATTTAGGCATAATTATCCCAAGCCTTGGTCCAAATTAATGTGTCAAAATGGTTTAAAAATCTATAAATTTTGCATTAGTCTAAGTAATGTTTGTATATCAAACATTATCTAGTCTCTTAAGGAGTGAGTTTAGAATTCTAACTTCCTTTCTAATTAAATAACAACTTAGCTATCTTACATCTACATGAGACTTGCCTACATGATTTTAAAGTATAGGGGGTATTAGCTGGCAGCCACTCCAAGCAGTTGTAAGTCCAGAAGAGTTGGGATGTGTTCACCCTCTCTTATGGAGGTGAGCCATTATATCCCATTCCCCTAAGTAGAACTAGTTTGAGCTCTTAGCTTATCTTAGAGCACCCTAGATCTAAGTTTTGAGGTGGCTTGTTTCTCTCTTACTATGAGTATAAGTCCTCACCTCTTAGGAATTCCTACAATCTTATATTGTTAGGTTATAATTCCTAGCATTCTAATAAGATTCCAACTTAGACAAAATAAATTCTCTCTTCCAAAAATATAAAGCCTCATTATAGGGTAGATTAAAGTGTCCACTAGGCTTCCTTGTATCTTGAATGCTTCCTACCTATTCTCCCTTGAAATCTATAATAAGTCTTCCATTTGAACTCCTCCCATTTGATTTTCAAAAATAACCAATCCTTTGATAGCCTAGTCTTGAAATCCTTAGAGACATTTATTGACTACTTTAATTGAGAGTATTCTTAAGAAATTCTAATTTCCTAGGATGTAATTAACTATGAAAGCTTGCTTCCATAGGGAACTAAAAAACCAAGCATAAAATAAAGCCTACTTTTCTTATCCATTTAATGTAGGGGAAAGATCTCTAGTATATGTAGACTCATCTACCTTAGGAGTCCTTATTAGGTGACTGAGTCAATTATAGGATAATATTTTTGACTTTCGAGATAGTACATCATACCTTAGTGTCGCACATGATCACTTCAATAAGTACCTCCTAAGATCTGCGTGGTGTCCCTACGACTCCAAATTAAAATACCATAAATTTAAATGAATATTAAATTATGAAAATTATGAAAATTTATTGAATTAGCCTAAATCATCATAATAAACACAAATAAATATTAAAACTTATTTAAAACTCATTGAAACATATACTCCTTAAAATGACCTTAATTAGGGATTAAATGAATTGATTAATTCAATTAATTGACCTAAACTTTAAAAAGTCATGATAAATTAACCAAAGCTCCACAAAATCTAAATAAACTCTCTATGAATTCATCATCAAGAGGGAAATTTGAGAAAGTTAAAACCCCTAATTAATTCTATCTAATTTAAGCTTACTATAAGTTTTATTAAAATAATTAAAACCATAATTAATCCTAAATTACATATCTAATTAAGATAAAACTCTACGAAACTTAAATTACTAGGGAACCCTAATATTCAAAGCTAAATGACCATTTGATTAGAAGTTTTTGAATTTCCAATCCCTAGGTCAATTTAAATGAAATTATAAATAAAAAATTACAAAATTTATAAAAATTTATAAACCAACTCAAAATATTTTCATTAACATCATAAAACTTAAGAAAATTTTCTTAACCTTCTAAAGTCAAGAAATCTAATTAATTATGTATTTCAGTATTAATAAAATGATTGAGAATATAAAATTCAATCAAACCTTAAGTACTCTAATTTGTTAAATTTATCATAAATCAATTGATTAATTAAAATTAAAATTAATCAATTTTTGAACTTTATACCTAAATCAAGAAAATCATTGTTATTAAAATTACTTTAAGTCTATTTTAAGGTTAAGGAATATTGATAATTTCAAATGAAAATAAAAGATGATTAATCAAGTCATTTTATCTAAACAACCTTAAAGTTGAAATAGCCTATGTTAGGTTGGTGCTCGAAGTAGCCTAAGTTTTCTAGGTTATGATTGATAAACAAAATCTCACCCTAAAGGGCTGTTTGGGATCTATTTTGTTTTTTATTTTTTATTTTTATTTTTATGTTGTTTTTGAGAACATGTTTGTTTAGAGTGTTTTTTATGTGATTTTATTTTTTATTTTTAAAAATAAATAACGTTGTTTTTAAAAACACTCAAAACATCTTTTACATGTTTTGAGTGTTTGTAAAAATAATAAGTACAATCAAACAAGTTTTATTTTTAAGGAAAACAAAACAAAACAAAATAAAAATACAAAATAAAAAATAAAAAATAAAAGTTATCCCAAATGACCCATAAGAGATTAAACTAAATAATTAAACTTTAATATGTAATATCTCTAAACTTAACCCAAAGGATGAAGTATAAATATATAAGTTAATAAGTCATCTTAAGTTACAAAATTGAGGTATAATGAATCACTTAAATAATGAACTCACAACTTCTAAACCTAGTTTGAATTAAAAACAATCAATTTAAATTAACTATGTTAACTCATTTAAATTAATAAACACTTAACATTGATAAAACTAATGAGAGAAATTAATTCAATCAAATAAACTAAACAATTATAACACATAAGATTAAATGAACATTTAATTAGAAGAAATAAAAACTATATATATAACCAAGTATAAAGCCAAGTTATAAAAAATGTATATAAATTAAATAACATAAAATTAATTAAAGCACTTGAAAGTAAACTAAACTAAAATAGAAATCAAATTAAACTTAATTACTTAAATTATGATGACATCAACTCATAATTAAGATTTAAAAAAACATTTTTAATTTTAATTTAAGGTAATATTAATCAAAACAAAAGAAATATAACAAAAATGAAATCTTCAAATCTTAATAACATTGCATTACATAAACTTTAACTTTAAAAAGGAAAATTAAAATATTAATCACATCAAACCTAATTTAAAACAAACCATTTAAATCAATTCAAAAGAGACTAATTAAGATACTTATGATCTTAGTTTGACCTTTAGAATGGATGAAAATTTTATTCTTTTAAAATTTAGGATGATTGAATAGAATGGGTTTTGCCCAAAGTAAAATTTATTTTATTCTTCATTCTTTAAAACCTAAATGTCAACTTTAACACAAAAGTAAACCTAAAGTAGAAATAAACTCAAACTCATAAATCAGTTAAATCGCTTAAATTGAAACCACCCAATGAAAAATTGAACAAATTTTAAGGTTAAAAAAAGAAATCAAATAAATGAAAACAAAACTTTTCGTAATTAGCAATCATTTGGTATATAGTCTAGACACCCGAGGTTGCAGGACTACTAGTCCGAAGGAGGCGTTGATACCTCAAACTTTTGGTTTAACAATGACACGTAGCTATGAAGCAAAATTATGAGAAGTGAAAGATTAAAATTTAAATTAAACTAAAGCTTGAACCTAAAAGCCTTATTAAAGTCATACCACATGAGCCCATTTTCTCATACACTATATTGTTAGGTCATCAACCTTGGACTTAGGTTTGGCTAATGATCTATGATATTTTGTGATGTGTTGCTTTTCATATTTTATGGTGTAATATTTTAGATTAGATGGCTAGGATTGTTTACCCACTAGTCTGGATGTTAGGGAATTCTTTTTAGATTAACATTATTTTTTACAAGGGGCTATGCTTAAAGGGACCATGATAATAAAAAATATAAATATTGTTTTCTTGCACGTATGCTTAAGTCATTAAGCATAACTCAATATGGCAAGTGGGCTTGGCAAGCAACTAATGTTAAGCCTGTATGTTCAAAATATAAACTATTGGTGTTTTGTGTGTATTTCCTAATATTTGTTTCATAGAGATTAAAAATTTATTTTAAAATTTCAAAATATAATTTAAACCTAAAATTAGATTAAGATCTATGGGGTCTAAGAATAGCAGGAGTCGACTTTACTAGTTGGTGGTTCTTTATGAAGCTCATGGAGGTCCCTGAAGGAGGTGGCAATCCTGAAAGAAGACTACCATAGATTAAACTTTTAGTTCTAGGCTGGGCTGTATAAGGGCAGAGCTCAGGTGCCCACTTTCTTTTTTCTTTTGGGGTGTACAGTGGTACTTAGCCATATCAACCTATTTTATTAATTATTTTGGCTTGATTTATTTTAGGTGCATAATAAAAATTGCTTGCTTTTTTAGGTTTATTTCTGTGTTGTGTTTCTATTATCAAATGCTTGTAACATTAGGCTCCTAGAAAAAAATAAAATTTTTTATCCCATTAAACTTAAACAACTCAAATATAAAATAAAGAAACTCAAAACCTCTTCTTAATTAAAAGCCATAAGAACAACTTAAAAATAACTAGAAACAATTAGCTTTTATGAAACATGATAGCATATTCTTCATTCCTCTGGAATTGGGTGTTTCACCCATTGCACATAAGGAGGCATCTAACCTATGAGGATGACCACCCTTGTAGGGAAAGTGTGGCTTCTCCTTTTATTTGGCCCATGACTGCTTCTAATTGCATATCATTATATGCATGAACTACATACCCCAGGCCTTAAAATAAATCATGAGTCAAAATACATAAAAGAAGAAATTTGTTGCATTAGTTAGGTGAATAACATACCAAATATTATCTTAGGATTAGGGAGTAAGTTAGGCTTTTAAATTCCTTTCTAAATGAAATAGCTTAGCCATCTTGCATATGTAAGACCAAACTAATGGTTTTCAAAATTTCTTAGGTGGTGTTAGCTAACAGACCTTCTAGGTGGGTGACAAGTTTAAAAGAGTCATGCATAGGTTTATTTCCTCAAGTGAAAAAACTAATAATTCCCAAAAATTAAACTAGGTTGAGCCTTTAACTTTTGTAAGAAGCACTTGTAGGCTTAGTTTTTGAAACATTCTTAGAATAAACCTTAAAGTCTTAGGAATTTTTATAGTCTTGTGCTACTAGAATC
Source organism: Cymbidium sinense (assembly GCA_021442155.1). NCBI lineage: Eukaryota > Viridiplantae > Streptophyta > Magnoliopsida > Asparagales > Orchidaceae > Cymbidium > Cymbidium sinense. The sequence goes on from CM038229.1 coordinate 34,354,789, forward strand.
TAAGTCCTAGATTTTTAATAAAATACTAATTCAAAAATTTATTAAATTTAATCTCAAAATTATAAAGCCTAATGTTAGGTTAGTTGAAATGTTTATTGGGTATTCCAATATCTATAGGCATTTCTTACTTAATCCCGATTAGTCTCCAAAAGAACTCTTTCAGCTTCGAAAGTGTTCCCCATTAAAATTTCAAATTTCCATTATTTTAAGACAAGTTTTGAAATCCATAGAAATAAAAATCTAATTCTTTAATCAAGAGTATTCTTAGGAAGAGATATTTCATTCCTAAGATGTAATTAACTCTAGGGGCTTGCCCTTATAGGGAACTACAAACCCTACAATAAAATAAACCCTATTCTACCTCTTTATGTTATTTAGGAGAAAAATCTCTAATATATTGAAGACCCATCAGCCTTCTGAGCCCTTATTATGTAATTAAATCCATTATAAGATAATGTATTTATCTTTCTAGATATTATATTTACCCATTAATGATGTATTTGATTACCTAAATAAGGACCCCCAAAATCTGCATAGTATTCCAAATAACAATTCCCATAGTAAGTCTAATCTTTTTTGGTCACCTTTAAAGAGAGGATATTCCAAAGAGGATAATCTGTTTCTAATGCTATCAAGTTAGTCTTTAAATAGAAGAGATATTTTATCACCTTTAAAGAGAGGAGTGCCTAAATACCTAATGGTAATTATTGAAACTTAAAGTAATTTATCTTATATATGTGAATAATTTGATTTAAAGAAGCATTATGAGAAAGAAGAAAAATATTTTTGAGTTATTAATTGATAAAGCACTTCAACTTTAAAATTAGACAAAAGTTATGTCAACATTCTCACCATAAGATAGGTCCCATTAGACATTATGATAACATCATCAACAAGTGATAAGTGGGAATTGGGAATACCCCCTCCAGAATGATAGGCCGGATAATTATATAAGTTGAATAATGTATATATACTTTTAAAGAAATATTTCATAGCCAAGATAGAAAGACTTAGATAAATTGGGTCATATTTGAAAAAGCCATAGAATTTTTAATTAACATGATAGAAAAACATACATTATTAGTAGAGGATATGATCAGCATTATGAATTACTTATTAAATATAATTAGTTCTAAAATCCTTAAATGGAAACGTCACTAAAAGTTATCATAAAATTTAGAGATATCCACTTTCCACACTAAGTTCTTACCTCTTATTTTGTATTCAAAGTCATGAATAAGTTCTCGTGCAAAAAGAATAGTGTTGATAATACCTCTACCCTTAATAAAGCCAATTTGATTGGTCGAGATTATCTTAAAAAAATTAACAGAAAATATATTAGACTAGAATGTGGAAAGATTAATAGGACTTAAATTAGACTAGAATTCTAAATTAGGAATCTAAGGAAAAAAGATAAATGTAGTGCTAGTCAAATATTTAGAAATAAAAGATCCATTGAAAAAATCTAGTGCAACTCATTGATGTTAAATTTAAGACTCTTCCAATATTTTGAAAGAATTGAGTGGTATATCCATCATGACTATCAACATAATTTGCTTTCATAGACTTAATTATAAAGACATTTTCTTCTTTAAAGGTGTCACAATTATTATAACATTATCTTCAATAGAAATATAGTAAAGAATAACATTTTTTTAAGAAATAAAGAAAGGATTCATGTTATTATAAATGATATTACAAGAAATATGAAATAAAATAATTATCAATATCATTTTCATTATCAATCCCAATGCCAACCTCTATTTTATAGCTTTTTTATCAATATTAGAAATATTTAGTATTTTTATCTCCTTCAGCTATATATTTGCAAGCCATATTTTATTTTTAATGCGTTTCCACCACGTCTTATAAAATTTAAAGATGGTTTTTATCATCAGTGAGATTATAGAGATTATTAAGAGAATACTCATGATTAAAGATATCTTCTAAATAAATTACTTTTTGTTTGACCACATTATTGTTAAAGAGTAAGTTTTCAAAATGATTTTTGTTCTACTCATTTTAGTTTTTCAAGGTTGTGCAAAAGTTTCTTTATGCTAACTACATGATTATTAGGGACTAAGGGTGAATTGTAATTATCAACCACTATATCAAACAAAAGTTTTTTAGCCACAGATTTAGGAATCAAAATGAAGAACTTGTAGATAACTTATAGTTAAACAATAAAAGGAGTGATCAAAATCTATCATACTGAAATGCTTAAGAGTAGTGTCAAGAAACTTATCAATCTTGTAATCATTGAACAACACATGATCTAACCATTTCCATAATCTTCTATTATTTAAAGTGTAATGAGGTCCTATTAATCCTTTCTCAATCAAGTTGCAATCAATTATTGAATTAATAAAATCTTTCATAGAATGTATATTAAGTAAAGCACCACCCATTATTTCCATGCTAAATGAAGTTTTATTAAGATCACCTCCCACTAGCCAAGGAGCTCAGATGTTAAGGAAAAATGAAATAAGTTGGTCTCACAACAGTTGTCTACCATTATGAATCATATTCAAATTTGAGCATTTAATCATAAACTTGCCCACTAAAGTTAACTCTACAAAAGAAGCAAGCTTTTTAATCTTTTCATAAAAAATAATAACGATGTGTATACCATTAACAGTTTAGTGGATAAGGTTAATGGAAAGAACAATTGGAGGAACATTACCAAAAATAAATTTTTTGGAGGATCTCATTGAATAAGTAGTGGAATCTTTGTATCTCTAAAAGAAAATACAAAATCACAATGGATTTAGAAGTTTCCTTGGAGCACCCATGGCTTAGATGTTGCCATCACAATAAAAGCCAAAGAAGCACACTAGGAGGGAACTAGCTGCCCAAGGTAGAGGGTATCTTAAAGATAAGAAAAACATTTGAGCTCATAAGAAAAAGATAACCTTAAGCCAATATACTAAACACATAAAAATAACTAAAATTTATAAGAAATTAAACATTGAAGTAGAGTGAAACTTGAGGCTAATGAGAATAAAGATAGAAGAATCCTCAAAGTTAGAAAGATTAAGGTGCTCAAATAACTGGCTACATGGGATCTAGAGAAGAGGCACTCAAGCTAAGAGTTACTTAAGAATAATAAAATTTAAAACACTCAAACATAAGACAAAATTATTAAAAGACTAAAGGTAAGAAATTAGCTTAATGCTAAAATGGATTAGAAGAGTTAGATAAAGACATCACTAAGACTAATAAAATTATTAATATATGGCTACCTAAAGTTAAGAACATGAAGGAACTTAAGTAAAAAAACTATTTGAGAATAAAAGTAATGAAGGTACTTAGCTATAAGGATATTTAAAATAAAAGAAGGGTCAATACACCCAAGTAAAGGGTTACTTAAACACTATATTGATAAGAAGCAGGAGACAACTTGATGTTAAGTAGACCAAGAAACTTTAGCAATGGGATACGTGAGACTAAAGAAGGTTAAAGTACTCATGTAGAAGACTACTTAAACATGTGGATATTAGAGGAATAGACTTTACCAAAAGTAATGAAACAAAGCACTCAAGTAGTGAACTTTTGATTCTAAGGAGACTAGAAGTAGAGGACTTATTAAAGTTCTGGAAATGAATTAAGAAAAGTAATTTTGGTTATAATATCTAAATGAAGTTGCAATAAGTCTTTGAAAAATACTTCTAAATATTGATATCCTAATTTGAATTATTAAATAAAACATTTATGATAATAAAAATATACTAAGATAACTTGATGAATTTTTATAAGAATTTATTAGGCATTTATACTTTTGCTTGAGTTAAATGAACATTCTTCATAGTAACTACTCACCAAAGAAAATTAAGTGTTTATTAGAAATTCAAAATTTTGTTTTATTTGTTGAAAGGGGTAATATGAAAGGAGTTGATTTGAAATTGTTGAAGAATAAACAATATATTTAATTTTAAGTTTTAATAATGCAAACCCAACCATAGTAGAGATTTATAATGAAAGGTAAATTTTTATTTTAAAAAGTATACCTTAATTATTAAAATTTGGTTTAATAACATTTAAGCATAACTTTTTTATCTAATACTCATTTATAGGTAACATGGATGCTCACCTTTATAATGATTTATTGATAATTCTTACTTTTGTATTCTTTTTCTACTATATAGGGGCCATCTAACATAGGTTAAAACACATTCCCAATCTTTGAGATAAGATAAATCTACATTGTACTAAGGCTGATTCTTTAATTTTAATGGTTATAGGACTTAAAAATTTATCACAAGCTAGTGCCATACAAGTTATATATAACTCAAGATCCTATTGAACATATGGATGCTTATTTTATAAATTACCATGTTCTTCTAACCAATAGTAGTCATTACATTTAATTATGATTTCATTACTATTTATAATAAATAATGTGAAAAGTTTTATCTCTAGCTAAATAATTGTCTTAGCCCCATAGCATAAAGTAAATAAGGTAGAATTAGTTAATCTCATATATGTAGTATGATAAGCCCAAAAGCTTCAATAAACTTCTCTTATCATTCACACTTATTTTCATCAAATTGATTAGTTATTTAACTAATATTTTGTTGAAGGTTTCAACTATTTCATTTGCTCATAATAAATTATAAGATATCTCCAATTTATCTAATTCTATTGAATGAAATAATTTATTTTTCATGCTTTTAAATGTGAACCATTAATGGACATGATTTTAGTAGGGGACACCAAACTAATAAATAATCTGGCCTTCGAAGGATTAGAATATATGGTTGACACGATTTAACAGTACAACATCTACCCATTTAAAGAAATAATTATAATCATTTGTAGCTTAAGTTAGCATATTATTATTACATGATAGAAGATTAATAAGCCCAATAAGTCTATGCATTAACTTTTGAAAGAATACAAAACCAACATTAGATGTAGTGCATTAGTCTTTTTATTTAATATCACATAACACATTTGGCTTTGATGACAATTATATGCAATGTTTAGATAATTGTTAATCTTCAAGGGTTAGTAGTATTAGAGTCATTTGATTTTGTGTTTTATTTTTTAGGATAAATTGGTGAGTTTCATATAGTTTCGTATATGCTTTGTGTTTTACTTTGTGGGCTTCCTATTTTAACAAAGAAAGAAAATTACATTTTATTAAATGAATATTGGTAGAAAGTATTATTGTTAACTCCATGAGCCACATTACATAATTATTTTATTTTGATGATAACAAACATATGATTTGAGGATAGTAAGGATTTATTTTAAGTGTTTTAAGAAATTCATCAAACTCATCTTACTTAGCAAAATTTGGAAAGTTAATTCAACCTAGACTAGGCAGTTTAGGAATCTTTCTTGGAATTAAAAGTAAGGCAAATATGATCTCTTAATAATAAAAATTATTGCTAAAATATTTTCATATAATTCATTTTGATTTTTAAATACTTTCTTACATAATTAATTTGGATGATTTATTCAATATTCATAAATTAATTTAATAACTTGCATTTATTTAAACCTTAATTCATTATATCTAACATTTAATTTAGTGCATTTATCACTTCATAAATTAATTCCCATGTTTAGATTAATTTTTATCCATTTAATTTAGTATATTACATGGCTAATTTATTAAATTATCAAAATTTTCCTTTATCTCTTTCCTATCTTTTATTTTCTCTCACATATCAATAATTGTTTGATTTTTACTTACTTTATATTAGATCAATTTTTTTTATAATTTTGAGATGAGAAATTTAATGTTATTGATTTAATTTTTATTGATTTAACATGTGTTCTATTTTTTCAAAATCAAAAGCCTTCCTTATTTAATTTTCTTCTTGATTTATTCCCTCTTCTTTCCCTTCTCTTGGTCGAACCTCACATGGATTAATTCCTTCACTACATTACATTTGATTAGTTATGCTAAGTAAGCTTCCCTCTAATACCTTGATCGGCCACCCATTCATTTGATTTGAATCTATTTATATTCAAATCAAGTGCTTTGAAATTCAAAAATAAATTTCTTTCCATAAGTGATTTTTTTTCTCATTCTTTCCCTCTCTTTTCTCTCTTACATTGGAAAAAATTTGTATGTACCAAAATCTACTTAAGGAGTTGATTTCATGACTTAATTATTCTTGTAGAAATTCAGTCTTGGCCAAACTCTTGCAAATATTTTCTTGGTGTTCTCACTTTGGTTCAACTGATCAATGTTTCTCCTCCTTTGCTCATATCTTTAACACTATTTAAGAAGAGTACTTCTTCAAGATTGATTCAACTTTTGATGCAGTCTTGTTCAAGTCTTTTTCTCATAAAATCATTCATATAAAAGGACTTGACTAAGATTATTTCATGATGATTTAATGAAATGAATTTTTATTTTGATGGTTTAGTTTGACTGAAAAGAATTGCAAGTTACATTACTAAAGATTTTCCTAAGTTCTTTTCACTCGTATACCAAGTGATTTGAAAGATTTTCTTTTTCATTTGATTGAATTTTGACTTACCTTCATAAGACTTTTACAATAATTAGTCTTTACATTTTCAATATTTAAAATCATTGTGCTTCACTTTGTGCAAGTATTCATAAAGTGGATTGATTCTTGCATTTAGTTTTAAGTTTACTTAAATATCATTTCATTGCATGCTTTAAAATAAAAAAAGAACAAAAATATATTGAGCTCTCCCTTATTTGTCTTGTTGCTTAGTGACAAAATATATTTAAAATTTAAGAGTTAGATTTTTTACATTTATGTTTTTATTCTTCTTGTTCTTTGAGCTTGTTGGGGTTGTACTTACCCATGCAAGAGAGTACATTATCTATTTAGGGTTGTTCTTGCCCGATATAGGAAAGTACATTGTTGGACTTGTACTTTCTTAGTGTAGGTTATGACTTCATTAGAAATTTTTTTTAAGAGGTTAGATTATAAGCTTGAAAAAGCCTAAAATTTTATTGCTCCCATATGACTTAAGCATTTGACAAGCTCACTAGACCTTCAGCCTCTTTTACATTAGAGACTTAGTATTAGTTTATGATGACCAATTGATACTCATCCTTGAAAAGGAAAAAAGTTAAATCCCTCTTAGGAGGGTCCCATTGTCATTAAGATGGCTTATGAAGGTGCTCTTATCTTTTACTAGATAAAGATGGTACTAATCCACTACATTATATTAATAGACATTATTTAAAGAAATACTATGCTTGATAGCAATTCCTCATTATTCTCATTTTGGCATAATATTGTTGTATTCAGTTAAAATAAATAGAAATTAAGAATGAAAGTTTTGAATGCTTTTGTGGTCACTTTCTAGTATTTTTCTATTTAATTCTATTTAATATGTAATCATTGTCCAACTTGGAAAGATCAATTACCTAAGCAAGACTATCAAGATTTTTTAACACCATTATAATTCTCTTCATATTTAGATAATAGTCTTAGAGAGTTTGTTGTTGCAATTAAATAGTTTAATTTAGAACTATTACAAGGGATAAATTTTCATTAATATGTAGCTAGAAAAACCATGATCACATGTGTTCAACATTACTCTATCTTTTCTAGATAAAATGATGTGTCACAAGAAGCCAATCTTGTGAGCAAAACACCAATTAGAAGGATGTAATCTAAGTAGAGTACAATTGATCAAGGAGGTCTAACAACAAGAACCAAGATGAAGACTATTGATAAAAAAAATTATGTTTTTATTTATTTTGTTTATTAGTATTATTTGTAAAACTATGCATTTGTAATGTTTAGGTGCAAACATTTTTAGTAAATTAATAATTTAAAATTAAAATTTAAATCATTAGAGTTTAGGAGTTTAAATTATAAATTATTTTTGGAGAACCATTTTAAATCAATTCAAATTAATTATTTGACATAAAATTTATCTAAACAATTAATTTCTACTTAGACTGGCTGGCCTTCGCTCATTAGAGTGGTAGTTATGAGTGGTTATAATAACTAGTTTCTCCTCATCCACACATGTGGCCCCTCTCATTCTCCTTCTCTTTTCTTTTGCATATTCCCTTGCAAGAAAATTAAATATGTATTAATAATGATGTCAAGTGGGGGTTAATTACAAAAAGAAAATATTTTGGAGGAATTCCTAAGGAGATTTGGCGCTTGGTGGCCATATAATCAAAGGATGCTAGTTTGGTAACTCCTCTTACCACTACTGCTTTGGAGAATTATAGAAATTATAATGTATATGTTTTTTTATTGAATATTATTATGGTTTTGTTATTTATTCATTAAAGTGAGTTTTACCATTTTTATATTCAATTCTTTATAAAAATCATTATAAATCATTGTTGTTTTGTTGTCCTAGTCTTGTCTTCTATACAACCTAGTTTTGTTTTATAGCCAAATAAATAAAATAAAAATTATTAAAAAGTTATAAAATTTTATATTTACACTATAAACCATAAACTCTAATTTCCATGTGTTTTTAGCTCTAACTTTACTTCAAAAAGTGAAAATCTCACTTGTTGTGCTGTTGAGTATGTAGAAAAACTCTTAACATGGCTTAAAATTAAATCTTAAGAAAAATATAAAATTTATTTAAAAAATAATTAAAATTATGAAATTACAATTATAAGCATTTTATATAATTTTATTTTAATACAAATAATTTGGATTTATTTAGAGGTGGGACTAAATTTAGGAATTTGGTGTTTTAAGTTATAAATTCATGTTGGCAACAACTTTAAGTTCCTTAAACCCAAACTCCACTTCAAATCAAGCTTCTCCATGTCATGCATAACCTTTATAGGAATATTAAATGAATCTCCAAACTTTAATTAATCCCCATCAAGAGCACCAACCCCATAAGCCACATCATAAAGTAAAGTCATTACATGACCCATGTTGGTTGCCATGGTTCCTTTGATAATATCATTTAATGCCAAGATTATAGAATGAACCAATGATATCTAGATATATCATTTGAGAATATTTTAAGAGTATTGGTGATATCCTTGGAGTGATAGTCCAGGTAGAGTTATTGGGTCCCACCAATTAGACATAATAATAGAGGATATTATTTTTGGTGCTCATCAAATGAAAATTGTGTACTTTTTCATTTACATGTGAACTTGATGGCATACTAAAGATGACTATTCAATATTAGTAGAAAGTTATCTTAGTAACTTCTATTACTCAATAGCATATAGCTATTGTAGTGTTAGTCTCTCTCTTAAATTGTAAGGGAAAAGGAGTAGTGATGCAAAATAATCAAACATATTTATCATATATCATATCCAAATGGTTTTTTGCTTAGTAAATCTATTTAAAAAATACTAGTATATATTGATATGTTTAATATTTTTGTACACAATTATTTAGTTAGGTTTTTTATTAAATTAAGATAGTGTAGAATCTTTGTGTGTTATATGTAACATCTTAATGATCATATGTTTACACTCTATGTTAAGGATGTTCATATATGAAATCTATTATTTTTTAGTAGCTACAAATTTTTTCCATATTTTAGTTAAATCTATTTGAGTATATTAAAAATGAATTATATATCTTAGAATAATATTTGAATGTTCATCAATGGGATCTTTTAATTTTTTTCATATTAAAAAATGGGTAGCAACAAGTTCTGAACACTTTTAATGAAGATCACTTTTGAGTGGATCCATTTATCTATAATAAAATATTTATTTGTAAAATATTAATAATTTTTTTAAATATCTTTTTATTCTTCAAAATAAAAGAAATTCATTTTTCATGTATGTTTTATACATCATCAAATACATAGAAGAAGGAGGTCTTGCACTTTCTCTTGTCTTATACGACAAGATATATCCCATGATTTTGCATATGCTTTTGAACATATAATTAAGTGGCATCCATTTATGAGGAACCACTTCTATACTTTATGTACATGCTTAGATGTAGATTTGATCAGTTTTCTTAGGTTAATAACCATTTCTCAACTTTTTTATGTTATTGGAAATAGAGTTGATTTGTTCCCATCTTTGATGTTTTTAGTAGCCCTTTTCTTCATTCCGTGCACACTGAGCATAGAGCAAAGAATCTTTTGGTCAAATTTGATCATTTTAAAGTTATGCCTTGGTCTTTTGTATGTTCTTGTACCTAAAAGTGGAAGTCATCTAAATTTATTTTTGCATTGGATACAAAATTTAGAAGCAATCAGCCTTTTTTTGTTGTATATATGTTTTGAATATATAATAAAAAAAGCTATGATAACTTATAATTTTGAGAAAGTAGATTTATCTCGAAGAATTTTCTTTGATCTTATGTATAGTATTTAATACAAAATTAAGAATCATCAAACTTTATTTTGGTTTTATGTATGCACTTGGGTCATATGATCAGACAAAAGCTTACATTTATTTAATTTGTGCACATTCTTGTATGAAGAGAAGGGTTAACATTGACCACTCATAAGTCTAAAAATGTAGATCCATCTTTGGATTTAGTGCTTGCTTTTATTCTTAGAAAATTAACTTTGAATGTAGTTAAATATCACTACATCAATTTTATTTTTAACTAAAATTGGAGCATTTTAATAATCAATGGATTAATTATCATTTTGAGTTTTAATCATCTTTTTGTAGATCAGCTTTTGTAGAAAGGTCAGTACTTACTTGAAATTGGTATTTCATTTTCTAACTTCTAGTTTAGCTCCACCTACAAAATTATTTATTTATTTTGAGTTATTATAGCTAATTTTGGATTTTAAATCTAATATTATGGCTCATTGAAACATACTGGAAGTTCATCTTTAGCTCTCTTTTAGAGATATGACTAAATAGATTCATGTGAAAACTTCTTATCCCTTAATATAATTTATGTGAAAACTTGAGTTTAAGAGAAATCTTTTAAATTAAAGCAACTGCCATTAATAAAAAGGCCAATCTAATTTGATTAAGATTTTCTTGTTTAGAAGGCCCCATTTGATTCTTTTTAATGTATATTTGGATACTATCACTTAAGCTCATCAAACTTGTTGTTCCATTTTAAGTGTAAAACCTTAAAGAATAAGTAGATAATAAGGCTACCTATCTAATTTATGGACTAAATTTATGTATTTTTTTTGTTATCACTTAAAGGACTACTTATCAAAGAAAGAAGTGAGAGGCTCTGGCATACATTTTCTACATTGGAGTCCTTTTTGGTTCATAAGACTATTAGTTGGAAACTAAGAAAAAAAGTAGTTTTGCTTCATAATTTTAATGAGTGCCTTTTAAGGCTTTGATGATGCAAGTCAATCTTGAATTTTATATTTAGTCTTAAAAGGAAAGATAATATGGTTTAGAAAATAGCCTTTTACACTCTTCTGATAGGTTATCATATCTAAAACAACTCCTTTTTTATGGTAACTTATTATTGATAAGTAGGTGTTGTTAAGTAGAATAATTATTCTCTTGATTTGCATTTAAACTAATAAATTCTCTAATATAGTGCACCTCTAAGGCTTGTTTATGGGGTTTAATGAACCTTTCTATAGGGATCATCTTTTATTTAAAATGAACTTAAGTCTAAATTAGATAACAACATTGAGCACTATTCACTAAAATATGTACCACAAGGATAATTTTGTTTGATTACACATGTTTTCAAGACTAAGTTGTCTACTAGTCACTGGTAGGTTTCCAAATATGAATTTACTAGTGGAGTGTATTTATTAGCACTATGAAATTTTTCAAACTATAGTATTCCTAGACATTGGTGTAAACTATCGGGTTGATCTTTTTGATGGGAGTCTATTAAGATTTGGAGATTATACCAAGATGCCAAAGAATAATGTGCATGCTTTGTAGATGGCTGAAATTAATGTGGCATTAGGTTTAGGGCATTTAAAGGGTTGGTCAACACTATAATCCTATCAATCTCAAGAGCATTTTGTTTGCTTCAAAATTATGGTGTAAGGATGGGATACAACTCTATGACTTGAAATAATATATGAATATTAATGAAGAAAGCCAAACTATAATTTGAAGATTTTTAAAACTTTTAATTTTTTTTTTGATTTTTTGTCATAACTATGTCTGAGAATATCTCATCTAGCCAACAATACTAAACTTAGAGATAGACTTTGTTAAAATAGATTTCGACCTATGGATAAAACTATGAATAATTGTACAATAGGGTTCCTAGTTATTAGATAAATTTTTTGCTCTATTGTAATAAAGTTAAGTCCATATACTGAGTATTATGATAAGATTAAGTCTTGTTGCTAAAAACCCTAAGTTGACCTTTCTATTTGATTTTGATTTTTTTTACAAGAACATACTATTTAAAAAATCTTTATTTAGTAGAGAAATAAGGGTAAACAACTATCAAGGTAAAAAGTGATATAAGTAATTTTATATAATATAAACTAATCACTCACCAAAGTGACTAGGTGGGAAGAGATCACCAAACCCCTTCTCTAAGGGTACAACCACCAAGCCTCCTCTCTTCTTGAGAGTTACTACAAATCTTCAACATATCTTAAAAAAATTTATTACATAGCCAAAAAAAGTAAATGTATATGTTCTTACACAAAATTGTTAAAAAAAATGCAAAGAGAGGGAGAGAGGGAGCGGCAAAGTGTGTGGATGACAAGAAGAGGGTGGATACACATGTGTAATCACTCAAAATCACTCCAACTCCACCATGGCTGGAATAAACGAGTTCAATTGGTTATTTAAATAATTTTAAATTAAATTATTATTTTAATTATAAAATTAAAAGCATCCTTCCATTTTAAAATTAAACTTTCAAAATTCAAAATTTTAAATATAAAATATTCAAAATGTATATTTTAAAATTTAAATTTCTAAAATTTATAGATTCTAAAAAATTACAAATTATAATGATGTAGTTTTACATAAAAATAATAAAATAATCAAATTTATAAACATGGTATAAATATTATCATTACCACTTATATTGAGCCCCCTACTTTACTATAGCTTCTTTCCTGCTCATAACTCTTGTTGTTGGTTACATTCATTTTCCATTAGCTCCTCATGCCACATCAACTCCCCTAGACCTTAGCAAACTCTTTTTTATAGAGTTGAGATGAAGTTCTAAAGTAACACCATAATTATGTTAGATTATTTATTGGTGGTGTCAACTTTCCAAATAATAAAATTAGCATTGAGTAGATTTGAATGTCATGATTTTGTCCTCTTATAAAAGATTTTTTATGTTTATATTGAGCTTTTATAACTTCATAATACATCATATTCATAGATGAATTTTGAAGTTAAAATATCTAGTCGATGCATTCTTAAAAAAGGTGAATTATGTGGAGTTCATTAGAAATGGGTAAGAATGGTAGATGGCAATATATTTATTTTCAAATATGGCATTAAAATAAAAAGTTTATGATTCTTTGATGTTCTCACCAATGAACATAAACAAGATCATAAGAAGCTAATTATGAATATTTCTCATCAAAGAATCACAAAATTTAAAATTTATAACCTTGTTATAAGATCATTTGGAAAAGAAATGGCACCAAATAATTTGTTAACCAAGAATATTAGAAGCTTTTGGCTATGATATCAGATTTGATGTAAACTGTGAGATGGGCCCTCCTAATAGTGGCTAATTAGGGCTTGAAGATCATTCTAAATGCTATAGCAAGAGGACTTAGGTTTTTTGGAAGTGAATTAGCAAGTGAAATTTTTGCTAGGGTCACCAATATGGTTGACCAACATAAGATTTCTTAAAACCTAAAAAATTATAACTCTAAATTTAAAATGTTAGTGTGAAAAAATAAATCTTTTGGGCTTCTAAATATTAATTTAATGTATTTAAAAAGTATTTTAAATAATTTAATAATTTTTTGTGAAGATTTTTATACTTTTAAGATTTTCCTTAATACTAAGATAGAGAATATCTCCTCTAGCCAACAACACTAATTAGCAAAATACTTTTAAAAACTAATATTTAACTTATGTAATAAAGCTGAAACTTTGGAGAATTGTATATTAGGATTTCTAGTTATGATAGAAAATTTTTCACTCAAATCTATTAAGTTTGAGTCAACTTATTGAGTGCCATAATAAGAATAGATCTTGTTAAAGGAAACCCTAAGCTCACCTTCCATGCTTGATTTTTAGAAAGTTTTTTATGAGGACAAATTATGGAAGAAAGTTTTATTCAGTGGAGAAATAAATGTAAACCAAGAAATATTACCAAATAATAGAGGTTATATTATGAAAAATATAAACTAATAACTCAACTTTATATTTGTTTTCATTCATATCTAATGAAGTTTTATTAATGATTAGAAAAAAATTAAGTCAATTCCAAGAAGAGTGGAGCGCCTCCCAATCAAGAAAGGTTTAGCGATCTCTTCTTGCCTAGTCATTTCGATGAGTAATTAGTTTAAAATTATGTTATATATCGCATGCTGTTTAATGTTAAGTTTTTGTCTACACTAATTCTTCCACTAAGTAATAATATTTTCCATAATTTATCATCACAAATCCTACTCAAAACAAAGTTTGGAAGGTCGACCTAGATTTTTAAGAACATTACCTAGTCTTGTTGTAGCACTCAATATGTAGACTTAAACTTAATAAAATTAAGTGAAAGTTTTTTTATTATAATTTGACACCATAAATAAATGTTTTGCATTATCTTATCCTCATTCTCTAACCCTATGTTTAATTTTTAAAGTCAAATTCTCTTAATTTATGTTATTGGCTAAAGAAGTTATTCTCTAACCTTGAGTAAAAATAATTTTTAAAAACATAAATATTATATTAAAAATTCTAAACTTCTTACATTTTAACTAGACATAGTCCCTTACAATTTACACTTTATTTTAACTCATTTGAAATTTCGTAATGGGAGTATTAAATTCTAGAAATTGGAGCATTATATTGTATACTGGGTTCTATCATGGAATGGCTAACCATATTTAAGTCCACATCTTAAACTCTACATAAAATCAAGCCTCTTGATACCCATCCTCACTTTGTAAGAATCTTAAAAAATCCCCCAACCATTAATTGGCTCACCCCAAGTGATCCAACTATATTGCTCAAATTAAATTTGATATGAAAGCTTTTGGAGCATGAAAATAACAAACAACTAAAGTTTCGAGCAAGAGGGAAGCTGTAGTCAAGTAAGGAACTCATTATAATAAGCAATGATGGTATTTATGTAGTTTGTACACTTTTGATTATTGCATGGTTACCATGTAAGAATATTTTATTAAATTTTATAATTTTTTAATATATATATAAATTCTTAAAATTTGATTAGCAAAATTTAAACTTTGAATTTTTTAAATTTAAAAGTTTGAATTTTGAAAATCAAAATTTTTTAAATGAAGGGATGATTTATAATTTTATTATTAAATTTACTATTAAATTTAATAATTTATTAAATAACTAATTTTAACAAATTTTGGCTAGTTATGTGTAACCATCCTCTTCTTCTCATGAACACACTTGGTGATCCGTCACACCTTCCTACTCTTTGCATATATTTTTTAAAATTTTATGTAAAAACTAATATTTTATTTTATTTTCTCTTGTATAATAAAGTTTTGTTGATAATTTTGTGAAGAACTAAAGTTAATTGTAAGAAGAGAGGAGGCTTGGTGGTCTTACTCTCAAACAAAGTGTTTGGTGATTTAATTCTACTTCAGTCACTTTTAATGGGGATTATTTTACTTTTATGTTATATAGCCCATATTGTTCATTATTGTACTACTTTTATACACTCCACTAAATAATGAGTTTTTTTCATAATTTATCCTCATAAAATCCCACTCAAAACCAAATAAGGAAGATTGGCCTAAGGATTCTTATAATCAGACCTAGTGTTGTTATAACACTCAATCAGTTGAGTCAAACTTATGAAAATTAAGTAAAAATTCTTATATTATAATTAGACACCTTAAGCTAAGTCTTTTAGAGTTTTAGTGCTATTTTCCATCCATATATCCAATTTTTGTAGTAAATTTCTTTAAAATTATTTTATCAACTAGGTAAGTTATTCTTCCACTTAGAGTTGAAAAAAAAATCTCAAGAAAGTAAAAAACAAATCACTGAAGATTTTTTTTGAAAACTTTAGATATTAACTAGGCATCCTCTTCTATAATTTAAACTTTATTTAAAGTCATTATAGTATTGTAATAAGATTATTAAATCTTGAAAATACATGCATTAGAATCTAGACTTGGTTATATCTTAAGTTGGCTAACCATATTTAAATCCATATCTTAAACTTCACTTCAAATCTAGTCTTCTTATAACCATCCTCACTTTCATAAGCATCTTAAAAATCCACTAAAAATTAATTAGATCTCCTAAGTGACCCAACCACTTAACCCCCATCAATTTAATTCAATTAAATCTAGATGTGTTAGTCGGTTAAATTGGCATTGATCATGAAATTGGTTAAATTTATTATAGAACTATCGTATGATGTATTTGGCTAAACCCAATTGGTATAACACAAGAAGAAAAAAGAGGTATAATCATAAGAGCCTAAGTAAGAAAATTGGAGGCTAAGTATGGTGGTCTTATTATAACAAGTAAGAAAGCCATCAAAGGAGGTTGACACTTGAGAAAATGGTACAAATGGAGACTTTAGCTTTGTTTATTTCATGTGGTGTGTATGATATGATATTTATATGAGAACTTATGTATTTGGTGTCATGTAATGAGAATTTTATGTTATGTACCATGGGAAGGGTTAATAAAAAAATTTATAATTGATTATTATAATTTATCTTAAAAAAGGAAGATGGCAGGCAACTTTCTTAAAGAGTGTAATTACTAATTTTCATGGAAGGAGGTACCTCATGATGTATTTGGCTAAACCCAATTGGTGTAGTACAGAGAGCATAAAGAGATCTAATAATAAGAGCTCAAGCTAGAAAATTGGAGGCTAAGCATGGAGGTCCTATTAAAAGAAGTAGTAAAGCCATTGGAGGAGGTTGAAGCATAAGGTAATGGTAAAAAATAGAGGCATTAGATTTATTTTACTTCATTTCATATGTATGTTATGTTATTTATATAAAAAACCTATGTATTTGGTGTTATGTTATGTAGATTTTATTGTATGTATTATAAAATGGTTTAATAAATTGAATTTTAAAAAATTAAAATGAATTAATTAATTATAATTAATCTTAAAAAGAGAGGGTTGGTAACTTACTTAGAGGGAGGGGTTACTCCTTTGCATGGCTACACCCTATTTCCCAACCTCTCTTTTCATTTAACATTTTAAATTTGGAATTTAATTAATTATTATTATTATGCAAGTCCAAGAAGAAGAGAATTTTATAAATCATTTGTTTTAGATATTTTTTCAATGTTGTGTTATACAATATAAGAAAATCATTTCCAATAAACTTTTCTTACAAAAATGTTTTAATTTTGTCCGTTGTTATGGTCAACCAAACTATATCATATTTGACCTAATTTAGTATAGTTATTTTTTTGTACACTTAAACTCCAGAAAATCTTGTAAAATTTTTTAGATTTGTTTTAAAATTTCTATCTTTCATGCACAAGTGTTATTTTATGTTCATCAGTACTATTATTTTAAGTTTTATCAACCTAAGAATAAAATCACCCTATCAGCTAGAGAGGGTTTTATTTTACCAAATTTTGGACAAATTCCAAAATAAATACCTAAACTCTAAGAAATTTAATAAAAGTTTTTAAATCATAAATAAACTTCATTATCTAAATTTCTTTTTATTTCATGAGATTGGAAGTTTTGTGGAGGATGTTCTAGTTAGGCCAACCTAATTATTTGCATAATTTAAGTACCACTCCAAACTAAGCCAAACCAAAACCTTTCTCACTTTCCTATGCCCTTAGAAAACTCCCATCTACCAAATTTTTCACACTAACTAAGCCAACCACTGGCCATATCACCAACCATAGTCAACCTATTTTATCCATAAGTTTGACCAAATTTGGCCAAATGTGTCAACTTGATTCATTTGGAACCTATATGGTCTTAAATGAACTTAACCAAACTAATCAATATAATTGGCTTGAACCGTTGGTTATGATAAATAATATGACCTAAGACTAGCTTCCTTGGTCTCATGGTTTGAAAAATTCTAGCAAATGGGCCAACTTGATTTAAATATTAAAATTTAATTAAAATATCAAATTTATTAAATGATAAAAGTATGAAGTTTTTTTGCAGGTTACTAAAATCATCTAATCATAGTTAAACATGTTTGAGCATTAGTTTGATCAAATTCAACTAAATGGGTCACTTTAACCCATGAGGTAGGCCTAGACTTTCTAAAATTTGTTTGATAAATTATTTAATCAAATTAAATTAAATCATTAAATGAGAATTTATTTTGGGTTGTTAAAGAAATAATAAAAATTTACCAAACCCAATTTTGGAATGGTTTAGTTTGATCAAATGATTCAATATGACCCATTTGCATAAAATACCATATAAAATAAATTTAAACCCATTTAAAAAGGAAATTATTTAGAATAAAGTACTTTATGTAGTAGCTAACAAGGGTTAACTCTCCTAGTTAAATTCACAATAAAATAACCTTTTAAGTTATGGTTAATCATGATGGATTTATTTTAATTTTAGCTATTTAAGATTCTCCACATTTAACTTCCCAATTCTCTCCCCATTGCCTACTAGCATCAACCCAGTCCTTTGATCCATGTGATTAGGATATGTAGTCCACTATCACCAAAAGAAGAGAGAGAAGAGTTACTAGGGAGGGAGAAACATCTTCATTAGATAGAGATATAATCTTTGGAGTGATTGCAATAAGCTCAACTAGCTTAAAAGGCTTTAAACACTATTGATGCCTAAGTCGAGCATAAGAATTACTTGACCTACCATTTTAGGTGTCCCTAGACCAATTCAAAGAACGATTTGTTAGTTCTCATCTCATTAAATGTGGGATGATCCCTAACACATAAGTGAGAACTTCAAAACATTTAATTACTTATCTGACCATGGTCTTTGGATGAATTCAAATCATGGTTAATCAAGCTAAACCAATTCTTGTCAAGCCTCAGTCACCTCCAAAATCCATGTGAGAAAATCATCTTAAGAGCATTTTATTGGGAGAAAAAAATGCATGGGTTACTCATAGTTTAGGAAAATTCTCATGATCCAAATTTTTAGTTCTGAACCAAGCATGAGGAGGAAGACTACATGTTGGCCATGGGGTTTTATTTGATCACCTCAGTTCATTTACAAGGGCAAATACGAGAATTTTTACTATGAACATTCTTATACAGTAAATTAAATGAAAATTTTACTATAAAAATATTAAATTATGTAAATTTTGAAAAAAAAACTTACATGAATAAAATATTACATTTTCTATTTTAAAAACTCATTAATACTTCATTTTATTTATTTAATACATTAAATAACATTAAAAATTTTCTATATTCAAATAAGCCATTAATCATATTCTAAAAAAATCCCATAATTTAATGGCATATGAATTACATTGGTTAATTTTTCCAACATAAGAAATTAGTGTTCAAAAATTTTAATAATCAATGTTTTAATTAAACAAATTCTAAGAAAAACTAGATTTTACATATTGAGAATTTTTTGATATTATTTGGTATGATTGATAGTTTAAAATAAAAAATTTTACTATTTTCGAATTATTTGACTTATTTTAAAATTTTTAAAAAACAAATTAGATAAAATTTTGGGGATGTTGTTTTAGCTTAAGTTGTCCTTGTTAAATTTTGCATGATCTAATTAGGGCATTTGTAGGTGGTTTGAATTTTTAAATGAAAAATCCACTAAATGTTAAAATTACCATCCCACCCATCGGTATATTCATAACCTTGGAAAATTTAATATAGTTTATGATTTCAATTTCTGCCATACATTAAATTATTAAGACTTATTAGATATTTTTTAAAATTTTTATTATTAAAATATCATATATTTTAACTATGTTATTACTAAAAATTCCTCAAATGTTTTAAAGAAAATTTTGCTTAATTAAACATGCTATTTTTATTTATTTTTAAGTGTGTTCATATGCTTTGTCAAGTTCATGTAATCTAAAGACAAAATTTAAAATATAAATTTATAATATTTTAATATTCAATGATAAGTAAACAAAGAAAATTTCAAAAATAATGTATGTTGATATTTTATTTGATATTGAATTTTTATTTGTAGCATCGATAAATATTTCTTAATATTTTTTGTATTTTTCAAATGAATCAGCCTTTTTAAATTATTATCATTATGTTGATAATTTTTAGAAAAATACTAAATAATTTTAATAAAGTTTAAAATTATTTGGATCTACTTGTCCTATGTATATAATCATATATTTGGAATCTAATGAGCACTTGATAAAAATTTTAGCATTTAAAAGCTCTTTAATGATAAAGATCATGAAGTTAACTAAATAGGGTCAAATTTAGTCATTCAAAAGAGAAATGTTAAAATTAAAATTTTATTTCATTTAATAAAAGTTATTCATAGTAGAAATTTTTGTAGAACACTGCACATATATGTGTTTGGTGTTTTGGTCAAATTGGTTCGACCCTTACTTAATCTTGATCAATTAGTTTTCTTATATCTAGTATTCTTCGCCTTGCTTTTGGCACCTTGCACTGGTATGCAGACATCAGTCTAGGGTAATATAGTCATTACACCTCACATCAACTTATAAACTTTTTTAATCTAATTTTAGTTAGATAACTCATACTTGAGCTTAATTGATATGAGTTAAGCTCAACTCAACATATTTTAAGCACACTACTTAGCTAACAATTATTAGTAAGTCAACTAGTTGGAGAATAGTATTTTAAGATAGTCACCCTAGCTTCATTTAGGCCCGAGGGACTTTAATATCAAATCCTATTCAAGATAATTCAAAGGCCATCTTGATGTATCTTTTGCTACATCATTAACATGCATCTTACCAAAATAATTAAGCCTTTTAAGTTGACTTGACTAAATAACCCAATTATGTATTACTTCGTTAAGCATCTTATATAGTTAATAATTGGGGGAATTGTCACTCTCTTAGTGACTTGGAAAGAAGGAGAAAAATAAGTCACTGTAATAGTCAATTTTATCACTATGGATGCACCTTCCACATACAATGCCATCTCTGGCTGATCATTGCAAAACATGTTCACAATGGTATTAACTTACCACCTACATGTTAAGTTTCCAACTAAAGGAGAAGAGATTACTATCTAAAATTTCTTAAGTCAATATAGAGCACGTTACTTGTAAGCAACTCACTCAGAGTGCAAGAAGTATTGGTACTTAAAGTTGTCTTCACTGGAGTGAAGATTACTGAAGAAATGGAAGAAGTGTTGACTATGCAAACCCATAGCGACTCCTCAAGATCAACTCATCCTTTAACAATGAGAACAAATAATCCCAGGTCAAAGCTTTACAAGAAGATATTGATGTATTCACTTGGGCTATAGCCATGATGCTTAGTATCGACATCAGTGTCGCTTATCACAAGCTTAAATTAAAAAGGATGCTTGACCAATCAAGTAGAAGATAAGAAAAACTGCAACCTTACTTGCTAAGTCAATCCAAGAAAAAGTAACCAAATTATTTAAGGCCAATTTCTTAAAGGAGGTTTAGTATCTAGAGTGGTTATCGAATGTGGTAACCGTGCAGAAGTTAAATGACAAATGAAGGATGCGTGTAGACTTTATCAACCTAAATTCGATGTGCCTAGAAGACGGCACCTGCTTTTAAGAATAGATGTGCTTCTCAACTCAATGCTAGGTTACTTTGTGATGAGCATCCTTGATGCTTTCCCAGGGTATCACCAAATCCATATGCATCTTATTGACTAAGAGTAAACAATGTTCATCACTAGAAAGGGACTTTCTTGTTACAGGGTAATTCCCTTTGTGTTGAAACATGTAGGAACGACTTATCAGAGAATGGTAAACAAGTGTTTAAAGAGCAAAGAGATATATAGATGACTTACTTGTAAAATTTAAGTATTCTGAATAACACATGCATAATTTTAAGAAAAACATTTTCCACTCTGAAGAAGTACAACATGTGTCTCATCCCCTTAAAGTACATTTAACATATGGTTTGAAAATTTCTTAGGTTTTCTAATTACGCAGAAGACTTAAAAATGAACCTTGATAAAGTTAAAATAATACTCGACATGCCATCATAAAAAATAATAAATGAAGAATATTAACTCATAGGGCGAGTCACAGACTTGAACATAGTCATTTCTAAGATAGAAGAACATTATTCGCTATTCTTCAAAGTCTTGAGAGGTGCGAAGAAGTTTAAGTGGACATCTAAATATGAGAAATTTTTTATGAATTAAAAATTCTACTTGCCACACCACCCTTGTTACAATTTCTGAAGGAGGGTGAGATATTGTTGTTATATTTGGGAGTTAGAGAAGATTCAGTTAGCTCAATCCTAATTAGATAAATGGGCAAAAATAATGGCTAGTCTACTATATGAGAAAATTATTCAGAGGTGCTGATTTGTACTATCCCACCATGAAAAAACTTGCACTCCCATTAGTCATAATAGTGGGGAGACTTAAAATATACTCTCAAGCTCATTCAATTTAGAGCATCATTGATAATCCATTAAAGTCAGTACTCTCCAAGCTAGATCACTCAAGAAAACTACTGAAATGGTTAGTAGAGTTGAGTGAGTTGATATATCATACTCACCTAAAACGGTAATCAAAGTGTAAGCACTTGTAGATTTTCTCATTAGTTTTAGTAACTCACAAAATATGATGATCAACCTAGAATTATTGTGGCATTTATATGTAGATAGTTCTTTAGGCAAACAAGTGATGGGAGTGGGTATAGTGCTAAAAATTTGAGCATGAATCATTGTAACTGAATTACTAAAATTTATCTTTAAAGAATGAATAATAAATTTAAATAAGAGGCTTTACTCGTTGGACTAAGATTCACTCAAGAACTCAAAATTTGATAAATCATAGAACATTTAAACGCACTGTTAATGGTCATTGCAAAGGTGTGTGATGAGTCATTGTAAAGGTGTTTAACCAAAGTGAAGGTATTAATAGAGAAGTTGGAATATTATAAAATTGGACTAGTTCTGAGAGACTAAAACCAAGTTGCCAAACTGCTTTCTAAAATGACTGAGCTCGGAGAGCAACTTACATTCTAACTTACCCAACTTAGTATAGAAGAAGGCGAGCCCATGCAAATAAATTATGAATACTCACAAAATTGGACAGATATCTTAAAATAGTATTTGCATATTATAGAAGAAGGGATTAAAGATCAAAGAAGATTCAAAATCAAGGCTGACCAATATTTTTTAATTGATAGCGAGTTATTTCAAAGATCAACATCCACACTAAATATGAGATGTGTGAAATTAAGTCAACAAATTAAATAGTCACTAAAGTATATTTTAGTGAGTGTTGGAGTCACTTAGGAAGAAGAAAACTTGTGCATCAAATTTTACTACAAGGGTACTTCTGACCTACATTAAGAAAAGATGTTGAATAATTCACTAAGATATGCGAGTAATGCCAAAAGTGAGCTTTTCACAATAGTAATTGCCATGACCTTTGTAGCCCATCATAAGTCTTTGACCCTTTTCCATATGGGAAATGAAGTTGATAGGCCCTTTGCTGATCATGAGTGGATAATGAAGGTTCATACTCATCATGATTGTCTACTTTCATTAGTGGATCAAGACTAAGCCACTGGCCTAGATAACCACCCAAGTAGTTCAAAATTTTATTTAAACTAACGTTATTTGTAGGTATGACCTACTAATGGTTATCATCATGGATAAAGGCCAGTAATTGTTTGACAAGTAAGTGAGACAATTCTATGAATCATAAAGAATTTAATTCAATTATTCTTTAGTACATCATTCGGTGAACATGCAAGCAAGCAATCATGGAGAGAAAGAATGTAGCAACAGATGTGGAGAAAGAGATGCTTCGATCTCTTCCACTCTCCAATGTGGAAGAAGTCTGAAGTAGTTCTACTCACCCAAGTAGAACTACAATGAAGGATCACTAAATCCCATAAATGGCGGACCATCAAGCTCCAATAAAGCTATTTTCAATCAAAATTTACACACAAAAGTTAAAAGTTTTTATTAGGTTAGAACTAGTGGTTAAATAGATACAACACTCTAAGGGATGTGTCTCTTGGGGGAAAACTATCAAAATTTTGAAAAATGTTATAACTATCATTTCATAGTGCCATGGCACCATAAACCAGCACCATGAACTTGCATGATGCCATAGTCTAGCATCGAGGCACCAAATCACAGTGCTAAGGCACCAGCTTCTCGATTCCAAAATAGTAAAATCTTCATAGTGTAGCTGAGGCACTAGACCCACACTTTTGAAATTGAACACATAAAATTGGATTAGGTCTTTTTCTTCAAAGAGTTAAGATTCTAAAGGTCTTTAAGAAGTTCGAGCGTGAAACTTTGTAATTCTTCCAAAGTCATCTAGGTGTCCTCACTTAGTGGTTTGTCTTTCCAGCTGATTAAAAATCTCTTATTAGTACTATCATTTATGGGTGTCTCAATTGTGATGATGATATCCACCTTAAAGAATGCTGGCTAGATAAGTACTCTCCTCCTGTAAAAGCATCATCCTATAAATTTGAAGGTTGGACAACTTTTTTAAAAGATATTAGATCTTCTACATTGAAAATTTGGCTAATAGACATGTGAGGTGGCAATTCAAGAATCCAAGCATTAGTGTTTGCATCTAAAAAAATGAAACAAATTGAACATCTTGACTTGGGGCACTTGTAATCACAGCGTATAGGCTTATCATATATAGAATTTAAATGACATCATGTCTGCGTCTTGCATTTTCAAATCAAGAGAAACTAATGTTTCTACCCAAATAGCAATAACTGCTTAAGAGGGAGTGAGATAATGATTATAGAGTAGAAAACTACCTCAATAGTGAGAAATCACCTATATAGATGAAAGAACTGCCCCTCTCTCCCTTATTTTTCTTTTTCCCTCACTCTCCCTCTAACTCACCTGCTCTATTCTTGCTCTTGGTCATTTGCACTCTGAATAACATGCTTTCCACTACTACAAGAATAATATCCTCGGGCAAGAGGCAAGATTGAGGTTTACTCTTATCGATTTTAGGTAAAACTTTATGGTAATACTTTCTTTATGCAATTTTTTCTCTAAAAAAAATTTTAAAAGATTTAAAAGATATCGACTATTGATCTTGGGTTTGGTGAAAATAAAGAGGCTCATCTCCATCGATCATGGATTTAGAGTAAAAATAAAAGCCCATAGACCTAAAATTCAAGGATCTTGAAATCTGATAGACCTCCACCATTGAACTTGGTTCCAATGTGAGAAGAAAAACTCTCCCTCCATTGATCTTGGATCTAAAATAAGAGAGAAGAGTGAGTTTGCACTAAATATGTAAAAATCTAGCACTATTAAGGTATTATGATGATGAATTTTCATAAAAGGTTGTCAAATTCTATAAGAATCTGGTTCAAAAATGGAGTTCCCTCTCCATGACACCGTGGCACAGAGGTCCAGCACTAAGGTGCTATGCTCTCAAGAATGAAATATTTGACGGTCTATCCCATAGCTCCGAGGCGCCATATATTTGGCTCCTTGATGCTAAGCTCTCGGGTTTATGTATAATTCTTATGGCATTGTGGTGCTGTATTTCAATGTCACAGTGCTGTGCTTTCGGGTTCCACGCTAATTTTTGGCACTAAGATGCTACATCTTCCACTATCTAATTTAGTTTCGATGTTAAATAAAATCTTCCCTCCGTTGATCTTGGATCCAAAACAAGGGAGAAGGGTGCTAATGCACTATAAATGGTGAAATCTAGCACTACTAAGACATTACATTATAAAGAATTTGAATTTCTTAAAAAAAACTATTAAATATTAGGCATTGATAAAATAATGCCTAGGAATTATGTGTCCATTGTTGAGGATTTGAGCTCTCAAGTTGTTGGGAAAGTCTTGTTATAGCACCGCGGCGTTGTATCTTAAGCACCGAGGTGCAGCATTAATTTCATGATTTTGAACACTTGAAATACTGACCTTGATAAATTCTAAGTCTAAGTCTTGTCTACCCAATGCCACCATGCTCGACATCGAGTGCCCCAATGTTAACCTCTTGGGCAGGATGATAAGAAATTTCTATCTTAGCAGCACCGTAGAGCTGCATATTGAGCACTACAACACTGACCTCATGAAGGACATCAAGAAATTTCTATCTTAAGAGTGTTGTAGTGCTAAGACTCTCGGGTTATAGACCAAGCTTTACTATCTTAGAAGAGCTTCAACACCACATATAAAGCACCATAGTTTTAGATTCTCAAGTTTTAAACTTATGTCCTATAGGATAGTAGTGCCTAGGCACTACTTTCTCAGTACCTAGGTGCTACTACTGTGATATCATTTAAAAAAAAAAGTTAAGAAAAATTTCATTATTTTAAATCTTAGAGCTTTCAAATGACAAAAGGACATATACACAAATATACATAAACATGTAAAATAAATTATATTTATTAAAAATAAAAAATTATTACATAAATTATATGAAAGAGAAGAAAATACAAAATAAAAGAAAATGAAGGGAAACTAGAAATCATATTCATCATTCTCCTCATCTTCATCTTCTTCCGATGCTAGTGGGGTGTTCACATAAGATGGATATTAAGGTGACGTAGAAAAAGAGGTCTATCCTAAACCCACAAGGCCATAATTCTCTAAGATATGAACTAATGCTAAGTTAAACTTAGCCATATAAGAATATTATTTCTGTTGCTAATCTATATGATAGTCAAATTGCTTTTCCAAGGACTCTTGACTACGGGTACTCTCACCAACCTTTTTCCTTAAATTTGAACTTCTTCTCCAACTTCTTGGAGTTGCTCATTTAAGGTTTTGGAAGATTGGGATCAAGGTCGTGGAGCACATGAGCTTTCCCCACCTCAAACTTTGAGCCAAATCTCCTAATTATCCTCTTCGTAGAGGGAGCCCTTTGAATAAAAACTTCTTCATCAGGCTCCCCAAATGCACATGCTATAGTATATAAACCATAAATAAGTGAAAGATGACTGTATTGTACAGTAATACTTCCCCTTAAGGATATTGCAAATACAATTATAAATAGTCTTCCCTATATCAATTGTAAAAACATTTTGAATAGTAAAATTTAAAATGCCTCTGTCCTTAATCACCTCACTTATATTACTAGTGGGCATCAACTTGGTAGAAATAAAATAGTGTTAAGACTTAGAATTTATCATTAGGCCAACGGCAGGAAAGTTGATGATCCTTTCCTCCTGCTATTTCCACTGAATATTAGTCAGTGAGAAAACCAAAGACTTCATCAAAGTAAAGATGATCATTATAATAAGAAAGATATTGAATGTACACTGTATTTTCCAAATTATAATATGTGTTAATGGCAGTACTATCAAAATTTATTAATTTCCCCCATACAAGTGTCTTGGTGCTTCTTCACATTGGAGAAGAACTCCTACACCATAGGAATGATGCAGGAGCTACTCTCATAGGCCAACTTCCTCCAACCTCATTTGATGATGACCCTTTCCACGCTCCCACCCAGATTATGGAAACTTCTCTTAAAATGAGGTGCTTGTGGATGAGGGCATATTGATACCTCTCCTCTGCTTCCATGCTAACAAACTTATCAAGGTCTCTCGAAGTCACCCTCCTCTTACTAGTGAGCCTTTTGAGTGGCATGATTGTTTTCTTAGTATAAGAAAAGGTTGAGGGAAACAAGACTCTAAGAATTCTTATAGATAGAAAATGACAAAATGAAAAATATGTAGCATAGGGGGTCTATTTATGAACCAGGCCAATCATCGCGGTAATGCGGAAGCATCATTGAGGTGCTAACCTCTTGAGTTCTAGAATAAAGAATCCACGTTGTGACATTACATTAGCAGTGCTGAGTTGCTAGCCTCTAAGGTTTTAAAATAAGGAGTCAGCACTACAGCACTTCACATGTAGCATCTAGGTGTTGGCCAGCTAGTCAAAATGTTTACTATGCCAGTCCAAAAAGAGCACTTATTTCTATTAATTCTATAACCAATCGAAATTGAAAAGCACATCAGATATTGATGTGGCACAGTGGCGCTCTTATGCAGCATCGCAATGCTAGTTAAAAATTTTTTATATCTATTAAATGTGTCTACAAACCTGTCAACCCATTTGAATGGCCTTTTGTTTAGTTCTGAGGCACTATATAGTCAATGTTGAGGCACCGGTCAATCTTCCAACCTACTTTCAAACATCCTTTAGAGCACCTATAACACCATGAAGCAAACTTCTTAGCACTGAGAAATCATCCTAATAATGCCTAGGTGCTATAATCTATAATGCAAGTGTGCTCCTCTTCATAGCGCTTAGATGTTATACTTACAGGGATAAGGGTTCATTCCCCAAAACAACCTATTGATGTTTTCCATGAAAACATTCTATAATATGTTTGTCATGCGAACACCCTATAATCCATTCACCATGTGAACCCCTTTATATTTAATAACATTCTAGAGGTATGTGAGTCTAATCTATCCATTTTCCATACAAACGACCCTATAAATATGGTTCCAAAGGGATGTAAGTCGAACCCATGTGTTCTTCATGCAAATACCCTAACAACTTTTTAATTGATGTAAGTTCAACTTATGCTTGCAATGCAAGCACAACCCAAACCTTATAAACATGGAATTTCAAATGGATGTAAGCCTAGTCTTCTATCCGTTCACCATGTGAACACTTACATGGCATTCCCAAAGGATGTAAGCTCAGCCTTCTATTCCTTCTCCATGCGATCACCAAACTTAGCTAAAATTTCAAAGGGATGTAAGTCCAATATATTTATTTTCCATGTTAACACCCAGGCATTCTAAAGGATGTAAGTCCAACATGTACATTCATCATGCAAACACCCCTACACTAAAACTCTAATCTACTCGGCATATCTGAGATGAGACCCCATGGCTATTAATCAGACTCCCTGGACATTATGGCTAGTCCTCTGATGTTGGTAGACTAGAATAATATAGTCCTACGATGATAAAACCATGGGATCTTGAACGAGAGTATTCTCTTATTTCCCTAAAAAAGTTATCAATGACATGCCACATACATCATTAAACACCAATTCATATCAAGAAGATATGTTTGTTTCCAACCTTAATCGAGAGTGCTTTCTTACTATGGTAAGAGGGGTAATTAATCATGAAGGCTTGCATTCATAGGAAATAGAACCGGATCTAAATAAACCCTAATATAATGTTATGGGAAATCTAGTTGAATATATATTAATTTGTCTCATGAAAAATATACTCCTACTCATCTCAATAAAGATGATGAAGAGCATCCTCAAATGTTTTTTTTATCGATTAGATTTCTAGCGACTCCATTGGGGATTACTTCACTCTCCATCTCTGGTTGGAAAATTTAAAATATATGGTGTCATCGTAGGCTTAAATATCAGGTTATAATCTCTTAAAATTTTAAGATCTAAGATCAGGTCTGAAATCCCCAATGACAAATATTATAAACATGATGACTATCAAGCTAAGAGAGGGGTCCACTATTAGATTCCTTTAGACCCTAATCAATGTTGGTACCATTTGAGCTACTCTCTAGTTCAAAATAATTTTTCAGGATGCCTAGTTTGTACATGTTGGACTTATAACTAAGCCTGTCTTCAAAGGCACTGGAATTCCAATGGCATTAAACAAAGGATGGAGGATAAATATGATCATTCCCGATGAGCCCAAGCCTAAAGACCTAACCTCTAAGAGGGGTTCCATCTCTGATAACTTGTCAAAAGCAATACCTGCTAAAGATAAGATATATGTCAAGCCCAAGTTAAAGTTTAGCATCGTCAATCTACTTAGCAGT
Organism: Cymbidium sinense; assembly: GCA_021442155.1. NCBI lineage: Eukaryota > Viridiplantae > Streptophyta > Magnoliopsida > Asparagales > Orchidaceae > Cymbidium > Cymbidium sinense. Next base: position 34,384,670 of record CM038229.1, read on the forward strand.
GCATCAGGGGAACTACTATCTCATAAGATGTCAATTTTACTCCAAGCAGCATTGACCCTGAAGCATCTTCCTTGAGCACTAAAATGTCAATGAGGGCTAGGAGAAAGTACAATGGGTCTCGCAAAGCTATCAGATTACCCATTCATTATGAACAGTAGTACTACCCACTAGTGGAAGCAAACATACCCACCAACAATAACTTTGTTTTGCTCTGATGGGTCTAGAGAAATAACTCTAGAGGAGTTATAAAGAAGTCATTCTAGGATGAACATATTCATCTCATGTTATAGAATCAACCATGAATGGAGGAGTCCGTATCTTCCAAAATTCATAAAGTCTTGAGGGCTATTAAAAATAGAAACCTTCAAAGAAAAATCAAGAAGTTGGTGAGCCAGGTCACCAACCCAATAAATTTTTACTCTAAGATGGGAATATTAAAACATATCGTGCCCACCTAGAACAAAACTTAAGGCCTAAGGGTATTATATTTGGTGAACACCATCAACAATCCATTTGATATAAAGATACTAAATGGCTAGTTGTTCGAAGGTCCTAGCAACCACCACGAAAAAAAATAATATAATTAATTTGGTGAACACTAGGGTGTGACATCTAGGATACATTCTCATAGATCCACCACTAGAAGGTCCCGATCAATTTTGGGTACTTAAAGAATCTCAAATTACCAATGACGAGACAACTCAATATGAGCCAACCCCACTAGATGATAATGGAACTGAATCTCTTAACTTCAACTAGAACTGCCAATCTAAAAAGAATCAGGTAGCAGATGATGAGGTAGATAACCAACTCTTTTGGGAAGATGAAGATTTCCCAATCAATGAAGAGCAACCAATTATGGACTTTCAAAATATTAAAGATATGGATTGCAAGAAAGTCAAAGTTATTCACATGGTCGATACACATTTATGAAATTGAAATATGACACCCAAACAACAAAGTGAAAGGAAAGCTCAAGTAGAAGCTGAAGTAACCGAAGAGCTAACTGACATTATAACAAAGTTACAATGACAAATGGGTTCTTAACTCCAAAGAATAGACCAAGAAATCAGCCAGCTCAACAACTACATCAATGAATGACTGGGCTGATGAAAGAACTATTTGGTCAACTTAACCTCATAGTAACTTGAATGCAACAAGTGCCACTAAGAAACCTTTAAAAATGATCAATCCAACTATTGAAATTGGAGGCATACAAAATGTTACACCCAACTTGCCAATAACTTTAACACAACTGCAAGAAGCCTCAGGAGAAGCTACACCAAATGCCCATCAAGAGGCTGATGTTATCACCAAATCTCAAGTAGAAGACCTCATCAGCTAGAAAGTTCAATGTAATCATCATTTCAGAAGTTGCAGAACAACTAGTTGGAAAAGGCCGATCGTACCAGATCGAATATGACCAAGTACAATATCCTAAAGAGTACATTGTGCCAAAATTCAATACTATTTCAGGCATAGAAAATTCATAACAACACTTAGCTCAATTAAAGTCACTTGCAGAAATACTAGACAGATGCTTTATTACTACAATAATTCATTAGTAGTCCTACCCATACGACCTTTGAATGGTATGCTAAGTTACCTAATGACTCAGCAAAAATGTTTATCGAGTTGAAAACACTCTTCATCAAGAGATTTGTAGGAGCAACTAAGAAAGTAATAATAGCATATTTCACCTTGAAAAAGAGAAGGAAAGACGATAGTGTTACCAAATACATCACGAGATGGAGAAATTTAAGCATGAAATGTGATCGGTAGCCTACAGAAAGCATGTAGTAGAACTCCTCATGGGGTATATAGATGATCAAATGGCCCCATATTTAGCCATGACTATGATTAACATGTTCCAAGAACTATTGGATCATGTAGCCAAGTTTGAAAGGCTCCCAAAGAAAAAAGGCCTTAGTGCCAACTATAATAATATTCCCTTGGGAAAAGGAAAACAACCAATATTCTATGATGCAAAGAAGAATGATGTGAATACAACATTCACATTCACAGGTTGACAAAAAGGGAAACATAAGTGTGACAACCTCACGACCAGTGATAACTTCATGACCTACAACAAAACTAATAGTGGATAAGGAAAAGGGGTCAACCATCAAAGAGAAGATGTCTAAATAGTACTCATTCAAAAGACAATGTACTGCTAAGATCTTTAAACAGGCCATAAAATTTAGTTTACAATTAAGAGCCATGACTACAAGACCAAGTAGACAAAGTTGATGATCCCAACTATTATCTATTCTAGAGGCTCATAAGTCATCCAATTAAAGATTATTTTATTTTCAAATATTGGGTAGAAAAGAGCTATTAAAATGAGGAACTTACATTGTCATACATTATACTGGTACATCCTAAAAAGGAAAGGGTGAAGGTTGTTACAATACACCCAATCCAGAATTCAAAAGACAAAATTATTGAGTGAGCTGAAACCTAGAATATAAATAATGATAAGGGCAAAGCCCCACAAACACCAGAAAAAGAAGATGGTGGTTGGGAGAACTTCATCTCAAAAAATATTAAATGGATGATTAACGCTCTTTTAGCCATAGGAGGCATCCAGTGGAAGAATTCCTTAGAGCCTAAAATATATCCAAGAAGATTCTTCCCTAACAAGAGGCAATTTTTATATAATATAAAAAGGCATACAAAAAATAATCACTCTTCTCTATCAAAGCCCCACAAATCAAAGAAAAAAAGAGATTTAGAAAACCAAAGTCCAAAAAATGAAAAATGATTGACTTTTTAAAAGTGTATGAACAACCTCCTCGAAAGCCAGCTAAATTGGACATGGCCCATTTACAGCTTGACATAAAAAATCTTGAAGATGTTCTGGCAGAAACATGTCGTGTCATAAATGTGATTACAACTTCAACTGACTATGAGGAAGAACTATGCTTTCCCAGAGAAAAGCTCAATAAATGGAAGGTTAAGTTAGGCTTAAAGAAATTATGTACTAAACTAGGCAATAATTCTGAGAGTAACGTAAACTATAAAAATTCTGAAGAAATGCAGAATTTAAAAACTTCTTCTAATAAAAAAGATTAAACAAAAGAAGTAACTCAAGTCCAATTAAGAAGTGGAAAATGAATCTCTCCATCTCCATAAAGCAAATCCAGTGATAAAACAAAGAAATTCAAATTAATAAAAAATTCTTACCCCCATCATTGATTAAACCTCAAAAGTCTACCAAAATAAGAGTAGACTATAACATTTTAGCACATTTTTGCAAACTCCCCACTTTACTAAGTATTTATGATGCTCTCATATTGTCCAAGGATATAAATGAGATATTAATCAAAGCCTTATAAAATCTAGAATAATATGAGGCAATTTTTTGCCAGAGAAAAGATGAAAGAGGACTTAACTCCTCAAAAATCAGCAACCATCTCATTCAGTGATGATGACTTATTATTAGAGATGACAGAACATAATTGACCCCTTTATGTCATAGCTGAAAGCAACTATATCTGAATAAAAAAGATATTAATAGATCTAAGTGCTTCGGTTAATCTCTTAATAGTTAAACACTTCGTGCACTAGCCTTGGATGCTCGTTATCTGGATAAAAGCATAATATTCCTACAAGGATTCAATGAATAATGACATTAAACCTTAGGTTCTCTTATTCTTTTTATATTCTTAAAAAACTATACATAGAAGTTAAATTTTATGTGATCAAAACCCAAGTTGCTTATAAAGTGCTTCTTGGTAGGCCATGGGTTCATGATTATGGAATAGTGCCTTCATCTCTCCATCAATGTATGAATTATATTGAAAATGATGAAGAGCATCAAATTGATAGAGACATGAATCCATTCTTGATACATCAGATCAAAATCAATGATGATGCTAAGTACTTCATGCCTAAGAAAGTAGAGGAAGTTAATTCCCAAAAATAAGTGGCTCCACCCATCAAACTAATGTTGAAAGGTGATGACTTGAAGGGCAACAAACTAATGAATTAAAGAAACCCAAGGTAATTCCCTACTTTGGAAGTGATACTGAGGATGTTAAAGAGGAATTAGTACTTTATCAACCCAAGAAAGCCTTAGTTAGCTAAAAGAAGAAGAAGCTAGTATCAGTAAAGTAATAAAGCAATTTGAAGAAACTTATGTTTCTCTAATAAAGGTACCCGAATATCAAATTTCTAATAAATTTATGAAAATAACAACAATGACAAAGGAACAAATAAAAGCATTAATAGTTTCAAGATGGAAATATAACATCTAAAAACTTTCTACATACATTTTAGAAGAGGCTATAATGAGCGCGAGTTCCTTTTCTATAAAATAAAAGAGTGAAACCCAAATCCCACACAAATGTTGTTAAAAGAAGATAATTTTGAGGAAGAAAATATTTCAATAATGATTCCTCAATACTTCTCATTAGCTCTAGAGAAACTTTTTAATAACAACATTCAACATATGCAATAAAGTGCTCAGGCTCAGTTGTTTGAGCTACTCTGGCGAAAGGATAATACCCAAAATCCTATACGATATGGAAAACTTACTACACGGGGATTGGGATATATTATTTCATCATCATCTCATTTAACGAGCACATGCTATGTTATATCCTACAAAAAAGAAGTCTCTTTGGAAACTGCTAATGAAAGAAGGAATGTTTCACATGAAAATATACCCAAAGAGGAATTAATCATTGCCCTAAAAAATTCCCCATAGGAGTTTGAAGAAGGCAATAAAGCTACCATTAATGAACTCCAAGAAATCAACCTAGGTACCAAAGAGGAGCTTGGGGCGACCTTAGTTAGTACTAAAATCACATCAAAAAAATTGGAGGAATTAAAAGCATTAGTCTGTGAATATAAAAATTGCTTTGTATGGAATTACAATGAAATACTAGGCCAATCGCTAGATGTGTTTGTACATAACCTTGCCATTAAACCAGATGTACAACCTATAAAGCAAGCATCAATTTGAATGCGATTAGAAATTAAAAAGCAATTGATCACTGAATTAAAAAAGCTCATTGAAGCATGACTGGATTTATTGAGAAAGAGAAGTATGACTAGGTTTCCAATATTATCCTAATAAGAAAAAAAAGAATAGACAAAATCATGTTTGTATTGACTTCAGGGATTTAAACAAAATCATGTCCAAAAGTTGACTTCCCACTACCCAATGCAAAATTCATGGTAGACAACACATCAAACTATGATATATTCTTTTTCATGGACAGTTCATTGAGGTATAACTAAATTCAAATGGCTCTAGAAGATGAAAAGCATACATCCTTCCACATACTAATCGACATATATTTCTATAAAGTGATGCCATGGCTTGAAAAATGCTAACGCTACATACCAAAGGGCAATGACTTGCATCTTTGATGACCTCATACATAGATATGTATAATGTTACATCGATGATTTGATTATCAAGAGCAAGAATCAAACTAAGCACTTAAGTCATCTAAGAGTTGTGTTTGATAGAATTCAAAGTTTTAACTTAAACATGAATCCTTTGAAATGTGCTTTTGGTGTGACTTTTAAAAAATTTATTGGCTTTATTATATGTCATCACCATAAAGTAAAAATGTTAATGGCTAAAGTCCATGAAGGGTTGTGTGGTGCACACCAATTTGTTCTTAAAATAAAAATTAAAATCAAATGAATGGGATACTATTTGCCTAGTATGGTTCAAGAAAACATTGAACATGCCAAAAGATGTCATCAGTGTCAAATATATGGAAACAAATTACATCTACTACCTAATAATTTACATGCAACAGTGGCATCATAGGCATTGAAAAGTTGGGTAATTGACATAATAGGCCCAATAGATCCTCCATTGTATGGGGGACATCATTTAATTTCAGACCATTAATTACTTCTCTAAATGGACAGAAGCAATTCAATTATAAGAAGTTAAAGTAGACAACATGAGGAAATTTTTTCAAGATCATATCGTCTACTAATTTGGAGTACTTCAAATAATTATATCCAAAATGGTACTGGCTTTAGAAATACCATATTATATCATTTCATTGAGAAATATAAGGTAGATTGGAGATATTCTTCAATATACAATCCAAGATCCAATAGTCTCATAGAAGCATTCAACAAAATGTTAGTTAAACATCTCAAGAAAATTCTCTCTAAAAATAAAAAGGAATGGCATGATAAATTAATAGAAGCCTCGTGGTCATACTGTTACACAAGTAACATCATACTCCTTGGTCTTCGGATCAGAAGCAATACTTCTTCTTGAAGTAGAACTACATTCACTCTGTATAGCAATTCAAAATGAACATATAATGGAGGAAAGTGTTTGAATAATACTCGAAGAGCTTGAAGCTCTAGAATAAACGCAATTATAGGCCCAACAAAATATTAAAATATATAGAGCCAGTATGAGCCAAGCTCAAGACCTCATGGTTTGCCCAAGAAGCTTCAAAGCTGGTGAATTAGTACTAGTACGTAGAAGGCCTATCATATCATATCAATGAACTAGTGAAAAGTTTGACCCAAATTAGGGAGGACCATATATTATTGAAAAGGAATACGAAGGGGGAGCTTATCAGCTCATTGATACAAAAGGGATAAGACTTATGTCTTCTATAAATGGACAATATCTCAAAAGATATTATGCATAGCTAGTAAAAGAATTATACTTTACAAATGCAATAGTTAAAATCAACCCCAAATCTATCAATCGAAGAGATACTCTTCACTTAAGTATGAGAAGAATGTACTCTTCTCAAAAGAAAATTTCTTCTATTAATAAGGGGAGGGAAATTTATAAGCCTTACAATGCAAGAAAAATCATTCATCAAACTCTCACCAATCAAAAGCTATCCTAAATCAAGATCCATTATGCCCTATGAGGCCGGGTTAGATCCATTGTGCCTAATGGGATCAGATCAGATCCATCAAGCCAAAAGGGTCTGAATTTAAATTTAAATTAGATCCATCATGTCCAAAGGGGCCCAAAAAGAGCTAGATCTAAATTTAAATCACATCCATTATATCTAAAGGGGTCAGATCAGATCCATCATGCTCAAAGGGGCCAAATATAAATTTAAATTAGATCCATCATGTCCAAAGGGGTTGGATTAGATCCATCATGACCAAAGGGGCTGGATCATATTTAAATCAGATCCATCATGTCCAAAGGGGCTAGATCAAATCCATCATGCCCAAAGTGGACATATCTAAGCTAAATCAAGATCTATCATGCCCGAAGGTATCAAATCAGATTCCATTATGCCCAAAAAGGTTGGATCTAAATCTAAATTTAAATTCCATCATGTCCGAAGGGGTCGGATCTATATCTAAACTTAAATCAAATATGTTCATATGGATAGGATTTAAGTCTAAATATAATCAACATACCTAAAGGGTGGGTCTAGCTATGAATTTGGATTCAATATGTTCAATTTAAACTCTATGAAACTAAAGAAGATTGAATCAAAGCCTACAAGGATTGCATATTTATAAATTTAAAAATTATTGCTTTTTTATAATGTCTATGAAATTTATATGCTTCTCTTGTCCAGATTTTTCTATCAGTTGGCTACAATGTTTACCTAGAAAAATAAGATGATATGCCTCATACTTAGCCCACTGAGGACTAGATCTGGGCCACTATTGAAACCCATGATCCACATTATGCAGTTAGATTATAAGATCAGCTATCATGACATTAGAATATATGGGCAGGGAAATTTTTGAGGATTCATTTGCTCGATCATAATGCATTCTACTTGTTGATTCAGAGCTATCATCAAGTCATGATCTTGCTAATTGGGTGATTAATTTAAAGATGAGACATAGTCATGATGTTCCTTTGGAGAGGGTCACAAATTGCCTTAACTTTGGGATCAGGATGTACTTTAGCTAGTTGCAGATACTGCTTTTTCTACATGCATAATCAGACTTTTGGGTTATCACATATTACATGATGAGGTAGAAGATTGGGACCCAAAGTTAGTATTTCACACACCCTTGTTAACTATTAGTGGCTATGTACAATAGGTCCACCATCATTTACAAATGCATGGTGACATCCTCAAGAGAGCTGTCATATATCAAATAGTTTATGCATCACTTTTTGACTACAATAGCCTTCCATATACTTAGATCTAGAGCATAGTACAACATTGGGATAGAATCACCAATACATGTTGGATTGGTCCACATTAGATGATGATCATTTTGCCCAACATGTAGGATATAGGAGGTCTCCTTATTATAGGCATTCCATATGAGGAGTTTGTGCCTTTATATTATGAGCTCTTTCAATCTTAGCTAGCTGGCCAGTGTAGGAGAGGCAGTCATGCATATTCCTCAAGTCTCCATCATGCTCTAGCTCACTATCATAGATTATTCAAATAGCAGAAATCAAGTCATAGGCAACGAGGCACAATTACTCTAGATACATGGTCTAAGAGTTTCCTTGATTTAGTAGTATGTTCTCCTCATTTCATATGATTGGATGATCTATTTCACATGGGATTTCATTCACTTAAAAAGACATTCAATAGGATTTGAGCTAGAAGGAAAAGTCAATTTTTGGTAATCTTAGCACAGGACATTGATGAGGAGCTATCTTTAGTGACTTTCATTGCCACTTGGCTGTGCTATTTCATATTTCTAGGTCACAACAGACTTTTCCATCCTTCCACTCTTTTGATGGCCAACTTGCTTGCTCGTTGTAAGAGAATAACACGGCACCATCATCATTAGCTTACCTATACCATGGATTTGGCAAAGTAAGCATGATGACTAACTCACAATGCTATGATGTAGATGCTCCTTGGCACTACTTACATGGCACATATGTTAGGAGCTTTCTGTTGTCTTGAGATGCTGTCCTATTTTAGAGAATAGAGTTTCACTATGATCATGCAGTTGACCAAGAAAACAACCACCTTAGATAAGGATCAACCCTAGACTTTCATATTTGTTCCATCAATGACAAATCACTTTTAAATTATTCATAGATCTTCCTTTTATAGCCTGCCTACTTAGAGCTCGGGATAAAGATTCACAGATTCTCGTACTAATAGATGGTCACCCTTACTATTATCAAGGTCAAGATATAGATGCATAGTAGAATATCTTATTAGGCTAAGACTTGCTTGGCTTTATTATCAATGTCATGAGTCTGTGATATTGGAGGGATACAATCTTAATAGAGTGGCTAGGTAATATGGCTTCACTCAGGCTACACCCTTATATGGACTACCATAGATATTAAATATAGTATATACCCATTCCATGGGGATGCTCCTATTGCCTATTTATTTAGTAGTAGAATCTATAATATGGGCTTTTTTACTTTGCCTAGGGATCGATTCTGGTTTCTATGTAGCTTCATAAGAGACTGACATAGGAGATAGTCACTTATGGTTACTATGGATCCACCATACATACTCTTCTTTCTTAGAACTAGGTTTTCATATATATATTTGTAGATTGAGTAGAGCTAAATTGATATGACACTTACATTCCTTAAACATGTGACTCATGCTCCTAAGAGATCATCAAATGAGCAAGGCTTTAAGAAACAACAACATTAGGCTTCATCAGCTCAGAAGAGATATGATAGAGATATTCACAGTTCTTTGTCAGCTAGTCATGAGGTGGGATTAATAGGGATAGATGACTCCCCTTATAGTCTTGTTCCACCAATAGTAGTTGAGCCACCAGCAAGATAGATGGACAGTGATGTCACGTTGATATTATTGACAGACACTAGTGCTAGTTCCCTAATATCTACTCAGCCTATCAGCAACGACTATATGCATATTGAAGAAGACCCACCTACAAGGGAATCTGACACTCTGTTGACTAGCCATGAGCCGCTCCTATCAAATTCAACTTGGGTGATAATGAGTGCCACTCAAGATGATTCTTCAAATGTCGATATCTGTGTTAAGAGTCATCATATTCCCAGTTCAAATATACAACTCAAAGGCAATTATCTAGTCAGGAGATTTCACGCTTCATCTTTAGGACATGCCTTAAAACATCAGATCCACTATGTTGCAGCTCTTCAAAGAGCTTATGTCATATCGTGATGGAATTACATCACCTACTTTTGAGTGTTGATCTAGAAATCTTGCCTGAGCTTTCTAACTTCTACGTGGAGGTGAATTCTCTATCAGATTGTGCTATCACTTTGGGTCTTGAAGCAAGAGAGCTATAGCTTTGGAAAATCCTTGTGTAGAGATGTTGAGTTTGGGATATTCTCATTACATAGTACTTATCAAGAGGTCTTGTCAGATAAACTCACTACTGTAGAAACTTCACTCAGCACCACTTCATATCAAGTTTCTCTTGTTCACCAAGACCTCGAACATAATCTCAAAGCTTAGAAATCTTGCCAGAGAGAGCTTTCTAGAGCTTAGATTAAGCTTCTTGATATATCTACTGAATTGTGAGAATTATAGCTGAGGAGACATTATTTATTAGAAAGGAGATTTTTGGTCAGACAGGTTGTCACATCCATAGAAGAGGATTGCTCATAGCCAGATGCTCAGGTGACTAAACTAGAGCAAATTCTTTTCTCAATAGACCATGACCAGGAAGCAACCCTTCAGCATCTCCACAAAGCTCAAGAGAGGCAGTCTACTATAGCCTATAAGGTTCATACAACCTTTATCTGTATTAGAGAAATCTAGGCCGATCATTTGCAGTTATAACCTTATTTATGTCACTTTTTTATATGATATATGAAAGTGATTAGAGATTTCCAAAACACTATATTTTCTCTCTACTCATTATATTACTGCATATAATCATAAAATAAATAAATAAGGAAAGCAATGAATGCATCATATCCAATTGACATGACACATTCATTTGGGGGAAATTTTTTTTGCATATAATAAAATGAAATAAATTGAACATCCTGATTTAGGGCGCCATGGTGCTACAATTACAGCGCCTAGGCACTATCACCCTCTTATAGAATCTAGAAGCTCACACCACCCTGATAGTTGCCAACTTAAATGACATAGTGTCATGGCACTATGATGCCAGGTTGCGAGAAAAGTCTTATCATAACATTGTTAAATTTTAGGCACTGATAAAATAAATTTTAGGCAACTGTCAGGCATTGTGGGTCTAGTTGATGTACTGAGCTCTCAAGTTACAGGAAAAGTCACATCACATTATCATAGTGATGTAACTTAAGCATCAAGGTGATACATTAAATTCATGATTTCAAAAACTTAGAATACTGACCTTGATAAATTCTAAGTCTTATCTACCCAACATTGTCACATTGCACATCGAGTGCCGCATCACTGACCTCTCAGGATGGATGACAAGAAATTTTTATCTTGACAACCCTACAATGCTGACCTCTTGAGTAGGACACCAAGAAATTTCTATCTTAAGAGCACCGCAGCACCGCATATTAAGCATCGCAGTGCTAGGCTCTAAGGTTGTAGACCAAATATTTCTATCTTGAAAGCACCGCAATGTCACTTATAGAGCACGATAGTGTTAGATTCTCAAGTTTTAAACTTAGTTCTTGTAGGCTAGCAGTGCCTAGGCATATATTCTCAGTATTGAGGTGCTACTACTGTGATATCATTTAAAGTTAGAAAAATCAATTAGTTTAAATCCTAAAGCTTTCAAATGATAAAAAATGACATATACATAAAAATACATAAACATGTAAAATAAAATGGGCAACCCATGGGTGTGAGTCCCCAAGCTTTTTCTTAATTCAACCATCACAAATTAAAGGGAAACCCATGGGTTGGATAGCCTCTACTATATGGCCGATAGACTACCCCTTTGAGTCAGTAAGTCTATGGAAGGTCTAGGCATTTATAGCCCTTCCTTAGTGTAACTCATTGCAAATCGACTGTATCCATTTGCATATATTTATGGTTAGGATCATACCCTTGAGGCCCCTTTTCCCAAGTGACTATCTTAGATTTGGATTAAGCCATTATAGCCCCTCTCCTAGTAGTTTCCCCTTTAGGTTGTGTAGTATCATCTTGTGGATGAGCAAACTACTCCTTTGGGCTAGTAAATCTAAGGTAGGTCTAGGCTATTGTAGCCCCTCTTCGGTGTGGCCCATCACAAACCAACAAGGTCCATATCTATTTGATAATCAAATATAAATAAAAATCAACATGAATTACCAAAGTCAAATAAAAATTCATCAATTAAACCAATTAACTAAACTAAATCAATAAAATTAAACCAACTCGAATTTAAATCTCAGTCATCCTTAACAAGTCCTCATTTGTGTCATTAGCATGACTCAATCCAGCAAGGTCCTTCTTTGCATCCGTGACATAAAACCAAACTACAAATAAGTCAAACCAAATGCAGGCAATCATCCTCCCATGCTCCTGGAATGAAACATAATGAACCAAATGACATTACGATTTAAGTTCCTCTTACCCCTCCATTTAGGTATGACCAATCTTCATTGATGTTCATAACCTTCTCATTACTTTTGATCACCTCGATCAACACCAATATGTGTGGTGTGCTTTGTCAATTATACCTCACCTAATCAGAGTCTTTTTGTTGACCTCACTTTTGGAGTGAGGATTGATCCCTCCCAATTTATATATAGGAGCCTTCTAGATACTTAGACTTCCATAGTATTAGGACACTTCTAGTGATTAAGAGAACACTGAACCTATACTTAAAGACTTATAAAGCATAACCCTAAGCCTAGAGTTTACCTTAGGACAAGTAAGTTTCACCCAACCTAAGGCCTAAACCAAGACTCATGCCCATCCACTCATCCAAATATAAGCTCATGTGATTGGAGCTCAAACAACTCAAACCTATTCAATTAATCTTAATTGGATTTGGTTCTCTAATCCAAGATCTAAGCCAAATCAACTTAGACCTTAACCTAAGTTAACCCACCATAATAATATAACTCCATTCAAACATATTCAAGCTAACTAAACTCAATTTGATTCTCTCAATCACTCTAATTATTCAATAGGTCATTTCAAACTACTCCAACTTTTACAATCAAACTCATTGAACCAAGAGAATTTGATTAACCCAAGTTAGTGCATTTGACCTAAAAGGTTCAAATGATCCAAAACCTAATCAAGCCCAAATCAATTGTAATCAAAGTAACCAATTAACCTCAAATTCATTATCGAACACATCCCAACCATCCATAACTCTAATGGGGTTCAAGTTGACTTGACCAAACCACTTGACCCAAAGTGACCTAAAATGGGTAATTAAGCCAAACTCTAATCAAACTCCCATGGGATTAAATCAATCCATCCAATCTCTTCATTGATGTTTATAGGCCATTATTGAACACTCCACTACAATCAATTAAACCTAATCAAGCCAAGTTTTCCCTTTGATTGAAGTTGACCTAATTGGACCTAAAGGGTCAAATTGAATCAAACAAACTCCTAGATCAATTGGTTGAAACCAATGCTTCTAACCAATCACCAATTCAATATTAAACATGATCCAACCTTCAATTGGATCCAACTTGGTCAACCCAACCCAATTAGCCTACTTAGCCCAATTTGATCTAAAGGGTCAAATTGAACCAAATCACTCCATAATTCAAATCTATTCAAATCAACTCTTCCAATCAATTAAAAATGACTAATTGAACATAGACCTAACCCATGCTCAAGCCAATTTGGCTAATTTGTTCAAATTGGTCAACATGATGCATTTGACCCAAATTGAACCATATGAACCAACTCTAAATCTAACCCAAATTGAATCAAATTAATTACACTCACTCATTCTAAATGGCCAATTAAACTTAGCCAAATCCCCATTTTGACCCAATTTGGTCAAAATGATCAACAATTTGACCCATTTGACCCATTTGACCTATATGGGTCAATTTGAGTCAAACCCAACCAAACCAAGCCTAAACCCATCCAAACTTGGCATGACTCATCCTTAGGTCACCATGGGCTTACCCAAGTGAGCCCAACCAATGGTTAATCTAGTTTGGGTCAAATCCATTGAACTAAGCCCTCTAAATTGGAAAAAATCCCCATTTGAAAGGGTTCTCCAACTCCTCACCCCTTGGCAGCCACCTTTGGCCTTTCTTGGATAAAAGACCATTGACCCAACCTCACCCAAGGCTGTTGGGCTCAGCCTTTGGTCAAGTGAGAGTATGTTCACCTATGTACAACCATTGGTCCACCTAAGAAGGAGGAGGTACCTCATTCCAGCCCACTACACTCCCTAAGCCTCTCATACTTATCCACCTCAGTAGTCCCCTGCCCCCTTCGATGACCTACCATAGCTGGACGGCTGCTAATGGTTGAACCAATCCAAACCCTTAGTTCAATTGGGGAGGAGAGTATACTCCTCCCCATCCATTCAAACTCAACATAGAGCTTCCCTAGAGCATTACACAGTCTCATACCCTCGTCCGAGCTCCTCATGCACTCCACCGACAGCGACACCAGCTCCTGATCAAACTCAACATCTCTATCCATCCAAACTCCTCAAACCTATATCAAACTAAAACTAACTCTTCTCACTCCTTCACCTCACTCAGGCAAGCCAAAATAAATCATTTCTTGAATGATTCGACCACCAAAAGATGTCCCTAGACCAACTCCTGCAAACTTTGCGGTGATGTTTGGTCCACAATTGATCGATGGGGAGGCAGCTTGAGATATTCTCAACAGAGCTTCTTCTCTTCAAGATGAAGCAACCTCTATTGGTGGACTGCCAGTCTATAGCTCTGGCAAAGTAAAAATCCATTAACCATAGTCTTGGCCTCTAAGTGTTGGTCTTTTTTGAAGTGAATCATGTTTTCATGCAATCTCCACCATAGGATCTCCTTAGATTCATTCCTTGATTGCTTTGGAGTCGATTCCTTCGAAAGAGCCTCGATGAGCTCCGATGAGCTCAGATCGAGCAGTGAAAGGCTGACGGTGTCTGTCTTTCAGCGCTCGTGGGAAGACGGATCACTGGTTGTCCATTTCGTGTGATTAGAGCTGATGATCATGATTAAACATGTTAGAAATATTGATTTAATCCCATTGAAATCATGGGATTAATCTTGACCATCCGATCCGAGATCAGATGATCGAGATGACACTGCGTCCATCTCGGTTGAATTAGATGCCATGCTAGAAAATTTAAGTAGATAATGCTGTCGTGCCATGTGGAAAGTGTTGTCGCATCAGCATCCGTGTGGCGTCGATAATTTAAAGGATTACTTAAGGCTTAAAAATGTAATTAAATGGCCATAACTTCAAAAAATAATAACTAATTGTAGAAAAATATAAATAATATAAATAAACCCATTTTGGAAAGCTTAGACAAAGGATAATTTAATAAAAATAAAATCCCTAATTAACCCCTAATGAATAGTGCTTAATTACAGATTGAAGCTCAAGCTAATTACATTAATTAAGGCCAAATTATTAGGCTAATTAATTTCAAATTTGGTGGGATGATTCTATGGGATGTTCTCTACCTACCATATTTTTTTTGGAATTATTTGCTAAGTGGTTTAAAGGTTTTAGAATTTTAACCCAAATTACCCTCATTAATTAATTAAATTATTATTAAAATTGGTGAACAGTAAAAATTAAATAAGTAGTGTTAATTAATCAATGTAAAAATTAGGTATGATGAGAGAAATAATTAAGATTCCTAACCATTTTTTCAAGTGTATTTCTTTAAGAGGGTTAATTAATATATTTAATAATTAAGGGATAATTAGAAAAAAAAATTCAATGATATAATAAGGATAGAAATTAAAATTGACTTAGATAACTCAAATATAATCCATTAATCCCTTATGTGTTTAATAACATAAAGTCATTAAAGAAATTATGATTATCCCATTGGTGTGGAGAAATCATAAGAGTATTTAACTTGAATACTTTTCTCCTTTAATTTAATTAACTCTTATGCATGAGCCTAATTGCATTAGACTTTTTTAAGTGCATAGTTGATATTAATTTCCCAAAGCATATCATTTAAGTCTCACGATCAATTAGTTAATTAAATTAAAGAAGCTTGGGGAAGGGTAATTAAGTCAATGTGATTAATGGCTTGAATCTAATTAGTTCATAAAACTTATTTAACTTCCTTCTTTAAACATGTCAAATAACCAACATGGGATGAGGTGAATCATATGTATCATTTCTCCTCTTTAGGTTTTAATAACTTAAACATTGAAATTAAATCTTACAAACATTTTGGTTAATGTTAAGGAATGCTTATTTGGCTTAATTGTCTTCAGGAGTCAATGAAATTGAGTATGTTATGTGGCGATATTTGATTACTTCCTTTCAATCCTCATAAAATTGCATGCCATTTGTTTCATATGTTCATGTTTTAAAAAAGAAAATTAAAAGAATCTGATTGCATTAAAATTGCATGAGTTGGATAAATATTATAATAAAGTGTCACTATTATCACTAATAAATCTTAAATTATTTTGAAAATATAAATTAATAATGAATTAAAGAGTACGAAATTTAAATCAAGGATTGTTGTAAGCATTTAATGAAACCTCCACTTAGTTGTAAATTAACGATAGTAAGAGATTATTTTATCTTCATGTTTTAAGTATATGTTTACATGTATTTGAATTAGCAAGTATATAGTATGAACATCTCGAGAACACAAGGCTTTAAGTATCCCCAAGGAGGCCTTAGATAATCTCACTTTCCAAGTTTACTAATGGCACATACTTGCTTAATTTCATTTATATGTATACATGTGCTAGAATATAGGATTAAACTTTTCTTTTCATGCCATTAAACTCCACATGAATAAAATATTTTATATAACCTTTGCACATGGTTTTGTTTCTATGCTTGTGTATATGTTTACATGTATTTGAATTGGCAAGTATATAGTCTGGACATCTTGGGAACACAAGGCTTTATGTAGCCCCAAGGAGGTCTTAGATAATCTCGCTTCTTTAGTTTAATAACGGCACATACTTCCTTAAATTTCTAATACATGTTAGCATATGCTTAGGTATAAATTGAAATGTCCCTTTTCTATTAAATTCATGCATTAATATTCATCAAGTGTGTAAAAATATGGGTATATTGCATGTATATATATGCTAAATCAAATATTAAGAGGGTCAAAGATGAAAGAACATGAATGATATTAGTAATGAAATGAAGTATTTGAATACTACTCATGTGATGGTGACTTAATTTTGTGAATCCTAAGATGCCTCTCATGTTTGAATAAGATTCCTTAAAACTAACCCAAACTTAGGCCCATGAAAAAAAAATCTTCATAAGTGTTTCACTAAAAGAACCAAAGCTATAATAATTTACCCTTTAAAAAATAACTTAGGATAGAAATGAAGCGGCCAAGTCTTTTTCTTCTTTTTATAATAGTTAAATGTTAAGTAAGTAGTAAATAAAATGAGAACATGCAAATTAAGATCAATCAATCTACTAGAAGATTTGAAGTGAAACCATCATTAGCGATTAATTTAAATAATTTCATAACTTTAGACAATCATACTTCCAAATCTTAACCAAGACATACCATACTAAAGCCTTAGCACACACATTAGAATGCTAAGTCACAGATTCTAGCATTAAGTTAGGCTGGTGTATGCTATGGTGATGTGTTTTGTAATATGATGTCATGTTTTAGATTCTATGTTAACACTATTTGTGCGTAAACTGGATGCTAGGTAGTTAGTAGCCTAATGATACCTTATGCAAGGGATTATGATAAATGGGCCATTGTAATAATAAATAAATGTAAATGTTCTAGCTTATAGGTGCTTCTTATGCTAAGCATAATCTAATTAGGATAGGTAGGCTTGGCTGCCCAAGTGTAGGGTGTTAAGTCCAAATATGTGAAATTTAATTGCTTGGCTTGTATATTTGTTTAGCTAATGTCTATTTTGTAGGTGTAGTTAAACTTTCTTTTTCACAAATATGTACTTTTTATAATCATATTAGGATTAGTGCTATGGAGTTTAGGATGAGCAGTGGCTAGAAGGCAAAGACTTAGGAGGCCTTGTGAAGCTTAGGGAAAGTGGATTTAAGGAAGAAAAGAAAAACAAAAGATTGAAGACCCCCATAGCATTTATTTTAATTATAACATTTAATTATAATCTAGGATGTATAAGGGTAGCGCTTGACTACCCAACATTTTCTCTTTTTTAGGGTGTACGGTGGTACTCAGTCGCACCAGCCTTTTATTCTCTTATGAAATTCAAATGCTTGATTATTGTGTTTAGTTTGTGCAATAAAAATGGTTCTTAATGTGTGATGATTTGATGTGTGGTCTGGATACGGTAGGCTCTTTAGGATAAAATTAAACTTTCTATCCTCACTAAATAACTCATAACTAAATTTTAATATAACTCATAACTTCATTTTAAATCCTAGGCTCTTAATTAAGATAATAAAAAATTTAGTAACCCCTTAGCTGAATGATTGTATGCTACAACAACATGCATATCATATTATGTCACTCTTGAATAGAGAGGATCTCCACTATTTTGATTGAGTGGAAAACACCTCTTCTAATTGATTTATACCATGACTTAATTTCTTCATGCATATAGGCATAATTTTCCTAAGCCTTGATCCAAAATAAATGTGTCAAAATGATCCAAAAACTTATAAATTTTTAATGCTAATTTAAGTCATGTTTGCATACCAAGCATTATTTAGTCTCTTAGGGAGTGAGTTTAGGACTCTAGCTTCCTTATTAATTAAATAATAGCCTAGCTATCTTGCACCTACATGAGACTGACCTACATGGTTTTAAAGCGTAGGTGTTTGCTGGTAGCCACTTTAGGTAGTTGTGAGTCCTGAAGAGTTGGGATGTCTTCACTCTCCCTTGTGGAGATGTACCCTTATATCTCATTTTCCTGAGTAGAGTTAGGTTAAGCTCTGAGACTGTGCTAGAGCACCATAAATTTAGGTTTTGAGGCAGCTCATTTCTCTTTTACTATGAGTATAAATCCTTATATTTTAGGTGTTCCACAATTTTGTGTTGTTAGATTATAAGCCCTAGCATTCTAATAAGATTCCAACTTAAATAAAAGTAAATTCTCTCTTTCAAAAATATAATGCCTCACCATAGGGTAGATTTAAGCACTCACTAAGCTTCCTAGTATCATGGGTGCTTCCTATATATTCTCCTTTGGAACCTATGAAGAAGTTTTCCTATTTGAACAATCATATTTAATTTCTAATAACAACCAATTCTCTGATAGTCTAGCCTTAAAATCTTTGGAGATATTCATTGATTACTTAAATTGAGAGTATTCTTAGGAAATTCTCATTTCCTAAAATATAATTAACTATGAAAGCTTGCTTCCATAGGAAACTAAAGAACTCTGCATAAAATAAACCCTACTTTACTTATCCATGTAAAGTAGGGGAAAGATCTCTAGTATACATAAAGACCCATCTACCTTATGAGTCCTTATTAGGTGATTGAGTCCATTGTAGGGGGATATTTTTATCTTTTGGGATAGTACATCATACTTTAATATCACACTTGCTCACTTCAATAAGTACCACCCAATATCTGTTGAATGTCTTTATGACTCTAAATCTAAACACAATAGAGTTGCTCATTTAACATTTTGAAAAATTGGTATCGAGGTTGTAGGACACATGGAGCATGTAAACTTTCCCCTACCTCAAATTTAGAACCAAATCCCTTAATTAACCTCTTTGTTAGGGGAACCTTTTGAATAAGAACTTCTTCAATGGGATCCCCCAATGCACCTGCCGTAATACATAAACCATAAATAAGAGAAGAATGATTGTATCCTATAGTAGTACTTCCCTTAAGCATATTACAAATTGAATTATAAATAATCTTCTCTATATAAATTATAAAGCTCTTTTGAATAGAAAAATTCAAATCAATCATGTCCTTAGTCACCTCAATGATATTACTAGTGGGCATCAACTTGATAAAAATAAAATAGTACCAAGCCTTAGACTCTATCATTAGGCCAGCAACAAGAAAGTTGATGATCCTTTCTTCCCACCATTTTCATTGAATATTGGCATTTCTACAAGTGAGAAAAGCAAGGAGTTTTTCAAAATTAGGATGATCATTATAATAGGTAAGATATTGATCATACACTATATTTTATAAACTCTATTATCTTGGTGCTCCTTCGCATTGGCGAAGAACTCCCACACCATAAGAATGATGTTGGAGCTGCTCTCATAGGCTAGCTTCTCCCAGCCTCATTTGATGATGCCCCTTTCCATGCTCCCACCCATATTGTGAAAACTTCTTCAAGAATATGGTGCTTGTATATGAAGGCATATTATAACTCTCCTCTGCTTTCATGCTAACAAAAAAATTAGTGTCGCTTGAAGTTTCCCTCTTCTTGTTAGCAAGCCTTTTGAGCCGCATGATTATTTTCTTAGTTTAAGAAAAGGCTGAGAGAAAGAAGACTCTAAGAATTCCTATAGAAAGAAGATGGAAGAATGGAAAATCCATAACCAAGGGGGTCTATTTATAAACTAGGCCTAGCACCATGACACTGTGAAAGCAATGCCTATAAGCTAACCTCTTGGGTTCTATAATAAACATTCCACTCTACAATGCTACATTATTAGTGTCAAGGTGCTGGCCTCTCAGATTCTGAAATATGGAGTCAACACCCCAGTGATTCACATGCAGCACCTAAGCGTTGGCCAACTAGTCAAAATGATTACTGTGCCAGTCAAAAAAGAGCACTTATTGTTATTTATTGCTATTAATTTTGTAACTAACCAAAATTGAAAAAACCATCAGATATTGATGTGGCACTATGATGCTTTGATGCACACTACAATGTTGGTCAAAAGTTTGTCCTATCTATTAAATGTGCCTGCTAATATGTTAGCTCATTTAAATAGTCTTTTGGCTAGCATTGAGGTGCTACATAATTAGTGTTGAGGCACTGGTCAATTTGCCAACCTGCTTTCAAATGTCTTTTATATAACTTATAGCATCATGGTGCTAACTTCCCAACATCGAGGAACCATCTTAATAATTCCTAGACACCATAATCTATAGCGCCAAGGTGGTTCCCTTCATAGTGTCTACATGTTATACTTCCAGAGCTGAGGAATCATCCCCTAAAGTAACTTATTTATGTTCTCCATGTGAATACGCTATGATACATTCATCATGTGAACACCATATAATTCCTTCACCATGTGAACACCCTTATATTTAATGGCATTCTAGAAGAATGTAAGTCCAATCTATCTATTTGCCATGCAAATGACCTTATAAACATGTAATTCTAAAGGGATGTAAGTCCAACCCATGTGTTCATCATGCGAACACCCTAACAACTTTTTAATCAATATAAGTCTGACTTATGCTTGTAATGCAAGCACAATCCAAACCCTATAAACATGGCATTCCAAAGGGATGTAAGCCTAATCTTTTATTTATTCATCACGCAAACACTTATATGGCATTCCAAAGGGATGTAAGCCCAATCTTTTATTCATTCATCATGCAAACACTTATATGGCATTCCAAAGAGATGTAAGCCCAATCTTCTATTCGTTCACCATGTGAACACTTATATGGCATTCTAAAGGGATGTAAGCCTAGTCTTCTATCAGCTCATCATGCGAACATGAAACCTAGCTAACATTCCAAAGGGATGTAAGTCCAATCTAACTATTTTCCATGTGTCCAATATATTCCAAGGGATGAAAAAGTCCAACACATATTTCATGAAAACCACCCATACCAAAACTCTAGTCTACTAAGATATCTTAGATGTGATAACCCATTAATAAGATGGACATTATGGCTAACCCTATAATATTGCATAATTAGAATAATATGTCCAAGATATAACCAGAGATTATGATAAAATTCTTTCTCTTATTTTTTTAGAGAATCATCTTGCATAATATTAGACACCTATCTAATGAGATATATTTGTTTCAATATTTATGAAATCTCTCCATACAATAAGAAATTCTATGAATTTTTATTCATAGAAAGTGCTTTTCTAATAAATACATAAATTTAGATATCTCAAAATATATATCAATATCTTTTTTAAAAGTATACTCCTACCCATCTCAATAAAGATGAGGCTTGTATTTTATTTAAAATCAAATATGAATTTCTTCAATTTAATGGGTCATATCCATAAACTATCTACTTTTGTATATTTGTAAAGAAATTGAACTATTGAAAATAAATAAAAATATTAAAATTTATCTTTATTCTTGTCTAAACAACTTTGATTTTGTCTTTCTAATTATTTCTATATCTTTATGAACAAAAATTACATGAAAAATGTATAATGTGAATTAAAAAATACATAATTTAGAGGAACTATCAAAAAAATTAGGTCATATCTATAAAACCATCTGAACAAGGATGTGGTGTTCAGAAATTGAACCTTGTAATGTAAACTCAAATGACATTAAATAATATCTAATTTTTTCTAGAAACAAATTTAGTAGGTTTTCAATGTTTAATAAAACCTTTATTCATTCCATATTTGGGGATAAATACAAAATGACATTGTAATTGAATTACACTTGAAAGTATAATTCAAAGATAGGAACTCTAAAATTTTGAATACATAATTGGCAAAAAATATCCATGTAATGATGAGACTTCAGATAATATTTTTTTCTAAGAAAATCTTTATATGAAATAATCTTCTTTTAAAGTTGTAAATCCATGGATTTAAATTTCAAAGGATCAAATTATAAGAGATACTGCAGAGTTTATTTTATTTAAAATCTATGATAGTTTAAGCACAAGAAAAGGCAAAATGACAACTTTGTGTGATAGTTTTGTTTTGAAATTTAACTTGATAAATTCATTAAAATATTTTATAGATAATCATAATAAAAAATTTTTTATTTTTTAATTTCTCACTAAAGAAAGCAATGGGTTGATTTTTTTGACCAATAAATATAATTATTAATTCTAAGAAGCTTAATGTTAGGAACTTATTTAAAATATCCATTCTAATGACAAAAGAGCCACACAAGACTTAGATCCAGATAAATTTATTTTAAATGATAATGCTAATAATTTCTTATAATTTCTTATAAAGTTGTTATTCCATGATTTAAATTCTAAAGATCAAATTATCAAAGTTTTCCATTCTAAAATAAATTTGATTTTTGATGGGTTAGCTTTTAATCACAAATATAATAAACCTTAAAAAAATGACTTCACTATGACAAAAAAAAATTTCTTATTTTTAAGATAACTTAAATTCTCTAAGACCATTCTTAACAAAACTTTCATCTATGTAATAAGAATATCATAAATAGACTATAAGTAATTAAATAAAATGTTTTAATATAGTCTAGATCTAAATAAAATATTTTATTTAGACAAATCCACTAAAGAAAAGAATGGGTTTTGATTTTTTTTCTCTTATTCAATTCTCATTCTTATCTAATGGTATCCACTCTAAATCATTCAACCAAGGTATAGAAAATCTATATTTTATTATGATCTTATTTATTGTTCTGGTATTAATACACATCCTCTAAGTTCCATCTTTAATATGAGTTAAAAGAGCAGGTACCATACAAGAAATAAGGATTTCTTGGATAGGTCCATTCTTCAGAAGTTCATCCACTTATCCATTTAACTCAGAAAGCTTAGTTAGATTAATTCTATAATGAGGTAAGTTAGGTATTTGTAAACCAGGAGTAAGATTTATAGCATATTATATATCCTTTAATGGTGGTAGTTCATTAAGTAAGGCATCAGGGATTAAATCATTAAATTTAGATAATATATTTAAAATTATAATAGGTATGTTGTGTTCTTTAGTATTAATGGAGATTTTTTGAAAGTGCAAGATAAATAAAAAAGTAGGGTCCTTGAATTCTCTAGCTAAGATTCTAAACACTAAAGTTATAATTTGAATTCTAGGAGATTCATATGTCTTAGATTATATGATAGAAGCATCTTCCTTCACTAATTAAGGATATCACTATCAGCTGGAGTTTTGCTTTCTTGTATTGATTAGGGTTGAGTTGTAGTTTAGAATTGGGATTATGAGGAGGTGAAGGAAGAATTCTTTATGGTTGATCTTTTTTGTTATGCTTTATAAGGAATAACTAGATTATTTTCTTATTATGTTTGAATACATAAGTGTTCTTATGCCCATAATGAATCACATTCAATTCATAGAGCCATGGTCTTCCTAATAAAAAATTAGTTATTTCTATAGGAAGAACATCACACCAAATTTGATCATTATGGCTACCTATTTTAATTGGTGCAAGACATCTACTAGTGATAGGAAGTGATGTGTGATTTACCCAACTTACTTAGAATGGCTTTGGGTGATATTTAGTTGTAAGGTTGGCTCTAGTGTTAATATGGGTTAATATGACACTCATAATACTTATCTATCTACTACTAGTTTACACATATTCTCCTTACATAGAATATACATAAAAAAAATACTCTTCCTTCTCCAATCTTCTTCTTCCGTAGAAGCATCATACACCTCATAACTTCCATTGTATTATCTACATTTGGATCTACTTCTTCATTATATAAGGGTGTATCATCTTGTATCTTCTCAATATCCTCTTCCTTTTCTAAATCTTTCAATTCATCTGAGAACATGAATTTTATTTTACATTGGTTTTTCATATGACCCTTCATGTGACATTTAAAGCAAAATATTTATTTTCATATTTTTAGTAGTGGTTTCACTGGGGTTCATTTTAGATGGGTTTTTTGATGTAGAAGGATTAAGTTTAACAATAAACTTTTAAGATTGAAATGTAGGCGGATATTTAAAAGTTACTTGAGATTTCATCTTGAATGTAGATGCAAGTTTCTTATGTTTTTCTAGGAGTAAAGCATAGTGAAAAGTGTTCTCTAAGATTTGGGAATCATGAAGCTCTACTTTATTCCTAATATCTCTTCTTAAACCAATGACAAATTTATTAGCTATTTGCCACTTTTGATAGGTGCATTGAGTTCTAGCAATAAAGACCTCAAATGTGTTCATATATTCCACTACTAACATCATTCCTTGCTTAAGAGTAGTCAATTATTCGTGGAGTCTTTTCATTGATAATCATCCATATGATATCAATCGAAGAAGTTATCCATTCCAACTAACCTATCTAAAATGTTGTTGGGGTCATGAACATCATAATATGTTGGGGCTTATATTTACCTATTTTGTAGGTTCTTGTGATGTCTCCTAAATCTTAAGATGGCCTTATCTAAGGGTGCTCCTTAGGTTTAGCCTTCTCGTAGGATATTCATATCTCATAAGTTCAAAAGTTTCTCCTCCTATGAGCTCTAAGTCATTTGGATGTGGTATAGTTGGTGGGGTTTGAAGCCAAGTACTCAAGTTCTGAATTTATGTGGTGAGGTTCATGAGTAGGTCTTCTACCATAGTAAATTTCTCTTCACTTCTTATAAAATTTTTTTCTACTCTCATAGTTTAGTCCTCCAATTGGTCCAAACTAATGGATTTATGTGGCTTGATGTTGATGCAAGCATGACACACCAAATAAAAATTTTAAATATGCAATAAGTAAACTAAAGTTCACAAATGAGATGCATAAATTTTAAATAATGACTAGCCTTCAATAAACACAAAATAATTTGTGGATACTACAAAATGTTATGCAAACTTAAATAAATGAAATAAACATAAGCTCTTTAAGGATATGATTTTGGTTTTAAGGTAGGTTTATATCTAAGTTAGACTATTTAGTGAAGTCTCCCTTACTCAAGTTATCACTCAAGTATGATGGCTTGATGTTAGGTTAATTAAAGGAAAGGCTAGGCTTTGTAAGTGGAGACATCTAGTTGGTAGTATCACAAAAATTCATAAAATATACTACCACATATACTTAGCATGCATTCTCAAGTGAAATCACTAATTCTATAAAAAAAATTACTCAAAATCCATAGTATAAAACTAACCTTGCTTGGATTTGATATGGATTATCTATGAGTACTTTTTCCATGTTTCCAAACCTTTAGCTTTGATACCAAAACAAGTCAATGAACACGGGAGTGAGTGATCACAAAGAGAAGGAACATTACAGTGGATGTGAAGAAATAGATGTTATAATGTCTTCCACTCACCAAAGTGAAAGAAATGAAGATCATCCACTAACCAGAGTGGAAGAACTCTAAAGTAATTCTACTCACTCAAGTAGAACTATAGCAAAGGATCACCAAATTCGTTAGACGGCTAGCCACCAAGCTCCAACCAAAGAATTTTTACTCAAAATTTACATAGAGAAGCCAAAAGTTCTTCATTAAGTCAGAATGAATGTTTAAATTATTATAATACTCTAATGGATGTGTTCTTTGGAAAGAAAATCACCAAAAAAATGAAAAAATGTTAGAATTTTCATTTCACAGCAATGTGGTGCCACAAACTAGCATTGCAGTACCACAGTCTAGCACCGAGTTGCCAAATCCCTTTGCAAGGTGTCAACTTCTTGGTTCCCAAATAGTGAAATCTATAAAGTGATGTAGTAGCTCACCAGAATACTAGTACAAACTCACCCACACCTAGAATGTGCTTTATATTATGAAAGCACAAGTCAGCTTGACAACTTATCATTTATAAACCCATTTAAAAGAAGATGCAATACTCAAAATATGAGAGACTTGAAAATTTTTTATCTATATGATAAATTTTTTGGTATTTAATTTCATTATTATTATCAATGTAAATTTTTTATTCATTTATTATTTCATACATTATTGTGGTGTGTTGATTTTTTATTTTATGATGTACTATTTTAAATTGAATGTTAGGATATATACTTATAGACTGGATGTTAGGGCATTCTTTATTATACTAATATTAACTTTTGTAAAGAATTATACTTAATTAAAGGGGTTGTTGTAATGAAAAAACTAACAAGGTTGCATGTAGGAGCTATTTGCTTAAGCCCCCTAACCATTGCTTATTAGGACATGTGGGAGTCGTACCAGCTAATACTAAGCCCTAGTGTATGAAATAAATATACTTGTGTGCATATGTGTTTTAATTAATTTTTATTTTAGAAGTTTAGATGGGATTTATTTTCAAAATTTTAAGTGTAATTTGTATCTAGAACTAAGTTAAAGCCATGAGATTTAGGTTGAGCAATGACTAGAAGACATGGATGTGGGAGATCATGTGAATGTTAAAGCACTTGCATCATAAGATGAAAATACGATGACCCCATAGTCTAGTACTTTTAGTTATATGGTGGGATGTTTAAGGGTAGAGCTCGGCTACCCATTTTCTTTTTCTTTCAAGATGTATAATGAAGCTTGATCTCACTAGCCATTTTTATATTATTTTGATGTTTCAATGGCAATCGCATGATTTTTAGGTTTTTTTCTATATTATGTTTGTTGTTTGTCTATCTAGACCCTTCACTAGGTTCTTTAGAAAAAAAATCAATTTTTCCACCCAACCTAATTAATTGGCTCAAATTAAAGTGATGTAACTCATAACTTCATTTAATTAATGTTATAATATTAATATTAAAAAACTAGAAATCTTTAGAATTTCTGAGCTATGTTGCATGTTTTCATCTCCTTGAATTAGATCATTCTCCTATTGCACATATGGAGCATTTGTCTAGTGAGGATAATCACTTTCTTAGGGAATTCTATCTTTTATTTCTTATTTAGTTGATAACCATTCTCTAACATGCATGTAGGAATAATTACATATTCAAGACTTGTCTTTGTCTAAAATATATAAAATTTAAAAATTATTGTATTAGTTATAAGCATTTTTTATACCAGTCATGATTTTAAACTTTAGGGAGTGAGTTTAAGTTCTTATATTTCTTTCCCAATTAATAACATCCTAAGTATTTTGCACTTCATATGATCGACCACATGATTTTAAAGTGTATGAAGTGTTTAGCCAGCAGTTCACACAAGTAGGCAATAAGTCCATAAGAGTTAGGGTAGGTTCCTTTTTATTTGTGGGATTGAGCCAATACATCCCATTTTTTTCATTAGATTGGGTTGAGTTTCTAGCTTATGCTAAATCACCTTTGATTATAGGATATGAGGCTACATGTTTCTCCTTTTCTACAAATATAAGTCTTCACATCTTAGTCATTCTCATAGTCTTGTGATATTGGAATATTATTCATAGCATTATAATAATATGTCAACTTAAAATAAAAATAAATCTCAATTTCAAAAACATGAAGTTAAATCATAAAATAAATTGAAGTGATTACCAGGCTTTCTAGTATCGAAGCACTTCTTACTTATCTTCCTTTGGATTCCAAAAAGAATTGCTCTTATACGATCTCTCGCTCTTGATTTTCAAAATTTAGCAACCCTTGAGACAAACCTTGAAATCCATAGAAATGTTAGATGATTACATTAAGCAAGAGTTATCTTAGAAGATAACATATTCTATGATGTAATTAACTATAAAGGCTTATCCCAATAAGGAACTTGTAACCAAGCTAAAATAAACTCTCACTTACTTTACCTATGCAATATAGGAGAAAAATCTCTATCACAAGTAGACCCATCGGCATTAAAAATACTTATTAAGTGGTTGAATCCATCATAGGGTGATTTTTCTACTTCTCGAGATAGTATATTATTCATTGATGTCATATTCAATCGTATAAATATTAGAACCCCTAAGATTTTCATGGTGTTCTTACCTCATTTTAATCACAACCATATTTTTTTAGAACTTATCTATAATTCTTTGGAAGAGGAAATATTTTCCATGTATGGTTGGTATTTCTTCTTTTGCTATAAAGATATAATTATATGAACATCAAACGTCACTAAGGCATAACTTCTAAAGAAGTTGACCTCATAGACAACTCAGGGAACTAACAATAAATATAAAATGTGCATTTTTACTATGCTAACTCATTATTAAGAAGAGTACATTTTCTTGATTAAGCAATTCCCAATTCTTTCAAGTACTACTAAACTAAGACCATATTTTCTTATCTTTAATTTCACTATCCCAAATAAATACATCTAAAAATAATAAGTGATTATTTATCTTAAGTCTAAAATAAATGAACTCTTCTTAATATATCTTTTAATTACACATTAATCTTATTCATTAGTATTATTAAGGTTGATTATAGATTTAAAGCAAAAAGAATATAAAAGTGCTCGTATCACGTATATACTGATATATATAATCAAACAAAGAAAATAATAATAATAATAATAATACATAAAAATGGAGGAGAAAAAGATTCAGCCATGGCTCATTTGCTTCTACATGTTTGATTTTATTCCCTAATACTTCTAAGATGACTTATTTATAACATGCAAAGAGATAATATATAGACTTATTAGGATCCTAATGGAAATATAATACCTAATTTTATACAATTGATTAGATATACTCTACAACTTATTATATTTCAATAATAAATTTGATTCAAAATTATAACTACATGACCAAGGTTGGAAACAAAATCTATTTAGCATTTTCGGAACATTAAAGTAAGGGCTTTGAGAACTTTTTGTCTATTTTTTAACATAGCATAATTTTGCTAGTAAGTCTTATGGTTAATTAATGGAAATAGATAATTTATATATGAGTAAAAATAAACATTCAAAACTTAAATTTGGCAACATTAGAAAGACTATTTTGTTTAATAAATCAATTATAGGATAGAAACATTGAATAGATTAAATTGTTTAATGTTATCCATTTAAACATATTACTTGTTGTGCAACACATTTGATGCTTTCTAAAAAAGTATAAAATATGCATTTATAACTCAATCATTTTCTAATTGCACATAAGTGCAACTTGCTATATCAAGAAGTTCTTAATCCTTTGAATTTCTACTAAACTAAGGCTATATGTTTTAACATCATTCTCTACCCCAAATAAATATATTTATAACCAATTATTATTAAAAAGAATATATGGTAATTTGTATTAAGTTAAAAAATGAACTATTCTTAACTTGCCTATAAAATTTATAATTGAAGAAGTTTGTTTGAAGTTTGTTGGATATTCATCTAATTTTATTTTTCTCCTTTTATATTACAAGACCAAAACCATAGTCCTATATGAGCCAATTGTCTCCAAGCTTCTTCCAATTACTCTTATCATGTTATCAATGTATTCATAATTCTCTTTGCTATACTTGGAAAATTATCTTAATTTTAATAATTTATCTTTAAACTATAACATATATATTAGAAAAAAATTAAATGTTGTTAATATATAGCTTATTTGTTTGTCATATCTCTCATATATATATATATATATATATATATAGCGCTAATAACCTATGGAGAATTCATTATAAAAAATATGTCCATCATTTGATGTGAGGTTATTTTCCTTTTTAATATATATTTATAGTCTTCCAATAGAGAAACAACTTTATTTCTCTCATCATTTAGTTTTTAAACAATTATGTTTCACCTTAAACTATTTAAAATTTTAATCATTCAAAGTATTCAATAAATGATAATACAGATTGGCATAAATGAAATTAAGAAGGCCTCAGGTGAGTAATTATTCACCTTGAAATCTAAATTTTTGTAATAATTTTTAAATAAATATATAAATATCAATAAATAAATAATAATTATAAATTGTTAATTAATTATTTTTTCAATACTTAAAATATATATAATATTTATAAAAAAAAATTATTTCATGTAATAAATTTGCTCATACTCAAGAAAGAGTCTAACGATAAATATAACTACACACACACTAACATTTTAAATAATCCTAAAACTCAAGATCATCATTAATTGTGATTTGTAATATAAGGATTATATGTTAATTATTTTTCATTTATTCAAGTATGACTTAATTATTCACCTTAACTTAGAAACTTTTTAAAATTTATTTTAATTGATCAATTAAAATGTCTACTAACAAAAGATCTTATCATTAATCAATGCATCTTATTTCAAATCATTTGAAAGTATTGATATATTCCAATTATAATTATCTTCTCATGCAATCAAAATTATTAATTATGAAAACTGGCACATTTGATTAATGACCAAATGATCTTCAAAATTCTTAAAAGAAAGATATATATATATATATATATATATATATATATATATATATATATATATATATATATATATATATATATATATATATATATATATATATATATATAAAACACTTTACTTATGCTTGAAAGAAAATGAATTTCAATTTTAAAAAGTCAATATTAATGATGTTTTTGTTAAAGATTTTAGTATTATTCATATAAATATTAAAATTTATAATTGTTAAAGATTTTAGTATTATTCATATAAATATTAAAATTTATAAGAACTTAGTGGTTTGTATGTAAATACCTCTTCTTAAAATTACTTATAATAGTTTTAATAATGATCAAAAGAATATATCATTTTAAAATTTACCTTTTATGCAAAAAAACAATTCTCACCAAAATATTATATATATATATATATATATATATATATATATATATATATATATATATATTCTTAATCTACTTTGGTATAACTTCATATTTCTTTTTTTTTTATGGCAATCTAGTGTAACTTTACTATTATAAATAATATTAATTTGACCTATGATTATCATTTTATAAAGGTAAAAAAGGGAATTATAAAAGACACCTTAAATAAAATTAGTATAAGTCAGATCTAAGTAAACTAGACAATTAAAAGGATAGATTTTGCAGATATGAAAGTATTTCAGCTTAATAAATTTATTTTAAATACTTAAAATATACTTCTAAAATAGATCTAAGGATAAATGATCTTTAAAATAAGACTAATGAAGAAACATTTAAAGAAACCAAAATATATTTGTAGGAAGATAAAAATTTTGACAAGATGAAATAAATAATGTAAAACTGTCACAAGAGTTTTTCACAAAAAAAAGTTTAAAAAAAAAACAAATTGAAGTAACTTTGATATTGAAAACTTAAATAGTGAAAATAGTATGAACAACTAAAGAGATTAAGATCAAGAAAATAAACTTAAGTAATTTAAGAAAGCTTACTTAATTGAGGACGTTGAAGCATCCAAATTAAGAATTTGATCTTGAAATATGTGGAGAACACCTAGAAGAAAAATCTAATAAGTTTTCTCTTAGATTTATTGGAGATCTTTAAATTTGAAAGAGCAGCCTTTCATGAAGTGAATGAGGGCAATTTATGAGCAAGAAGGTATTTTTGAATAATTTCAAAGAAATACAATATTTTAACATAATTTTATCATATAATAATATAATATTTAATAACAAAATTTAATTTATAGTAAATAAATATTAATTTCAAATTATTAGAAATTGGCTAGTCATATGGGTAAGTTAAAAACAACAAAAAATGGCTCTTAATATATTCAAAAAGACTAGCTTCATTCAATATTAAAATTATCTAATGTTTGAAAAATCATAGTAAATTAATTTTAATCAAAAGTATGTCATATAACTTATCAAATTTAAGAAAAAAATTTTCAAGGAATCAGATATAGATAAAATTAAATCAAAACTCTTGATTATAAAATGACTTTATTGAAATACTAATTTTCATGAATTTTTGTGAATTTTGAAATATAATAATTAAAAATTGTGCTTTAATATAGATATAATCATATATATGTTAGTTATCAGAAAAAAAATTTAAATTAAATTCTAATTTTTTTATAGATATTATATAGACTAGTTACACTTAATAATCATAATTTATTGCCATTTTTTATTTTGGAATTTAAATGAAGCATAGAATTTTTTATAAAATTATGAACCTAATTGAAAATTAGATAACAATGATTTATTTATATATAATTTAAGCTCATCATCAATAATTAATAATATATAAAATAAATTAAAATAAAACATGCTAAATTGTGAGCAAATTAAATCATGTCTAATAACTCTTATGGAACACTAAGACATTTTAAATATATGTAACCTTAGATTTTAGATCTTGGGCTCCAAGTTATCCATCTTGAATTTTTCTTGCATTCTTTTCATTCATGTAATTGCATTAACCATTGAATAGCAACCTTGCACATCTTCAAAATCAATACATCTGAAACACTAAATGCATGTATTAGAACATCCAAGCATGCATATGTTTTCATGAAAAATTAATAAGATTAAATGTGAGGCTCATAAAGTCATCATCCCCCATAATATTGAAGCAATTAAAAGCAACGACTCAATAAACTTAGCAAGTGAAGGTATTATAAATTTTAGCATCTAATTGACCAAGTCTCACTAATTTAGTGATAATGAACTTTGCAACTTTCCTAAACTTCTACCATAACAAGTCCTTATACTCATCTGAATAAAAGAAAAAAGCTAGAAAAGTCAACTTTCATTTTTAGAGCTCTTTAGTGCAATGAGATTGTTCACTCTTCAATTCATTATTCAACTTAAAAAGGCAAGTCAGCTCTAGTGATACTTGCTCCTTCTCTTCTACACGCCATTTTATCTTCTCATGCAACATAATCAACTTAGACTCAGCATTCTATAGATGAATACATTTTGATTGACATGATAACTTGGCGACTAAGAGATCCTTCATACTAAATATATATATTTTAGAGATTTTCCAAGTCAACTGCTAAGCAATCCCCTAGACAGTCATGGTAGTCATCATTTAGGAAACATGGTCGAGAAGGGTATCCAACTCAAAGACAAATATCATTTCCCCCAACCCGAAGGTTCACCCATCAAATAAGCTAGATTAGGAATATTATTTTTCTTGACATTAAGATTGTTGAGATCACCCATTGTCTCTTTATCTTTCACTCTCTTCTTTCTCAAGGAAGGAAGAGAACCACCACTCATTGGCCTTTTTTTGGACTTCTTGGGTGTTTAACTCCACTCTGCTTCATTAGCCAACTTCTTGAAAGTATCCTTAACAATAACAAAACTTGTTGTTATAATCTAAATCTTCATACTCATCAAGGAATTTGGTGACCTCAGGATCAGTGGAAAATGGAGTGGAGATTTCTTCCCTTACAAAGAAATAAGTATTAGTCATCAACAAAATCAAGTCAAAGGAAACCAACTAAAAAATACAAGAGGTGAGTCTCACTATAGAAGAATTTGTGAATCTTGCCAAACTGAAGGTGGAGATTAATGTTCAGCCTCCTCCCAATCAAGTTGGCCAAGATCACATTTTCTTTAGCAGTCACCTCAAGAACCACAACCTTATTCATAGTGAATAGTGTGGGCTTAGTCGGCACCAACCATCCTATCAAACACTTGAAAAAGTAAAGTTAGTTGCACCATTTCCTTACTTTCTTCAGCAAGCCAGTGATCCATAATAAAACCACCAAGAATTGGGAAATACCATCCTTATGACCCTTAACTAAAAAGACATGATGGAACATAGGTAAACCCCATGCTAACCCCTCTTTCCTTAAGAACATGAGAAAAGTGGTGATACTTGTGATTGAGTTTGGAAACACTTGGGCAAGTACTAACCAATAGTAATTATGGATCTCTATCAACTCAACACAGTAAGGCATGCACAAATCAAATTGCATGTGATCCAAAGGGATGCATGACTTAGTCACACTTAGTGTATTGACTTGCTTATTCTTGTGAGCAATCACACAGAGTAGTTTGAGTCTCCATGAAAATACACATGTGGAAAACCAAGGGCATGATTATAGAATCAAGAAAATGTGACTCACTAATCACACATACCCTAAGGCATTAGAGACTTTTTTTTCATAGCATACATGACCATGCTCATCAAAAAATAAACTCACAAAAAATAAATGGGAAAGAATGATGAAATCAACTTACAAAAATAGAATTGATTCACTTTGAACCAAAGAAGGATGGTAATAATGGCTCACCTAAGCCTAGGAGGGTATTTATAAATGTTGTAAGAATATTTTGATAAGGCAAGTGTTGCATCAATAATTTAATGAAGCAATTATTGTAAAATCCCATGAAGATCTGAAATACTATAGGTCATGATAAAAAATTCACTCACTGTCATAGACCATTAAAAGCAACTTGACATAAATAAAAGAAAAGTATGAAACAAACATTCCATTTATTTAATACATTTTTAGTATATAGTTTTAAAAGCACTCACTTACAATTATTATTTTTAGAATTATTATATGATTGGGTCTGAGTTCTCACTTCCACTTATTATATTTTAAATTATTATATAATTGGGCATGAGTTCCATTCATCGATGAGTGCCCCTTCGTCATATAAGTAATCAATCAAGAACTTAGACCCGTGATGAAGAGGGAGGATTCTTTTAACTCGATGGAGTAGTTAAAAGAAGTCAATTTGGCTTTCATGATCACCCATTTTCACCAAGACTCCTTAGCCACCAACCTCCATTGTGACTCAACATTCTGCATTATCCATAACTTAGTTAACCCTCACCTCATCGAGTCCATAATTTCTTTAAAATTAGCAACTCACTTCTACAAGGTGGTGAACTCAGGCGAGTAAGAAGACGGCAAATGATCCTCTTCAACATCTCCCACTGGATGGGATGACTCGTTCCTCTCAGACTCACCACTATCATGACATGTTTAAATGAGGAAAATCACTAGAATTTTTTGTAATATCCGTCAAAGTAAAGTTGTTCACTCTAACAATTGAGAAATATGGTGCTGCAACATTAGAAAGGATAAGATTAGCCTTTAGAGAGAGGCTTAAAGATGTCAAGTCCATGATGGGTAAATCCACAGTGGCCCCTACATGTTGTGAACTAATGCGGATGAGTACTGACATAAAAATCCTAAGGAGGTGACAAGTCAAGGGAGTTGTGTGGAAGGAAGGAATGGTCTAATCAGATTGACATCCTTCTCATTTGGATGTCACCTAAATAACTTACATATTGTTAAAAAAGCAATCACTTATGACCTACTTTATTTTAAAGTATTATTGGTGGTTATCGAGTGATCATTATTCATGTCCATTGACTCTCGAGCACTCATCACACTAAGCTACAATAACCATAAAGATTATGATAACTAAAATAAATAGTCAATAAAGTTGTAAATAGTTGAAAGTATTACCTCCGAGAGATAGTCCTCAATGATTTTTTATGTAGAGGAGGTTTTCACCAGCTTACTCACCAATACCATTCTTCGATAAAGAGTGACCTCCTCCTTCTCCTCTT
Source organism: Cymbidium sinense (assembly GCA_021442155.1). Classification (NCBI taxonomy): domain Eukaryota; kingdom Viridiplantae; phylum Streptophyta; class Magnoliopsida; order Asparagales; family Orchidaceae; genus Cymbidium; species Cymbidium sinense. The sequence goes on from CM038229.1 coordinate 34,420,759, forward strand.
TCTTGCCTCCCTCTTCTCCCGGGGCACTAAGGATCTTCTTCATACTCATGGAAGAAGATCGATCAACCATGACAACAACACTCTCCTCAACTACCATGGGAACACTCATCTCCACTTGTGTGTCTGCATCACCACCCTTAGTAATGTCACTCAAAATTAGAGTCACTGAAACACTTGCCTTAACTAAGGAGGCGATGGTGAATTCCACTAATCTCTTAGTCTTTTTTTTATCTTTTTTAAAAGGCTCAATCAAATCAATGTTAGTATTGGATCTCTAAGAATCCATAATGAGAACTCATCTTAACAAAAGGAAGGGCTCAATGAAAAGGATGCAAAGATGATTTGGCAAAGTGAAATAAAAATTGTGGTGTTTAAAAAATGATAATAGGACACCATGCGGATCTTGAGGTACTTATTTAAATGATCAAATAAGACATCAAGAAATGAAAAAACATCTTAAAAGTTAGAAGTATCACCATACGATAGGCTTAATCACCTAATAATGACTCCTAAAGCTGATGGGTCTACATATTACAGATTAATCTTCTACCTTATATGGATGAAGTAAGATAGAGTTTATTTTTAGCCAGGCTAAAAGTTCTGTATAGGGTCAAGCCCCTATAGTAAATTACATCCTAAAAGATATGAATCTCCTAAAAAAACTCTCAATTAAAGTAGTCAGCTAATATCTTTATGAATTTTAAAGTTAAAGATCAAAAGATTGGTTATTATAGAAGTCAAGTAGGAAAGCATAAATAGGAATAGTTCTAATCAATTTATAAAGAAGGATAAGTAGGAAGTGTCTTGATACTTAAAAGCTTAGTAGACACTTCAATCTATTATATCGTTAGGATTTTTATCTTTGATATTGAAATTTATATTAAATTTTGAGTTGACCATTTATTAGAATGCTAAACCTTATACCCGAACAACACAAAATTGTTGAAATGCCTAATCAATGAAGATTTACACCTATAACATGAGAGAAACTAGCAACATTGGATCCTAAAACTAAAGAGCTCCAGAACAAATCGAGAGCTCATCCTAGTCTAATGAGGCAGGCCTAGATAGGCTGCTGATTGACACCACATATTCTTTAAAATTATGAAGTCAAGTTTTATACAAATGCAAGATGGCTAGGCTATTATTTATTAGAAATAGATACCTAAGAGCCTAAACTCATTCCTTAATTTCTAAATCATGATTGATATGAAAATGCATCTAACTAATGCAAGAATTTTCATCTTTGATAAATTTAGAAATAGCATTATATTAACACAAGCTTAGGGGTGCAATTATATCTACATGCATGATGTAATTAAGCTATACACTAATCAATGAGAAGGGTGTTCTTCACTCAAGAGTGGCTACCATCAATGGTGTGGCTTTCTGCCTTTTCATGCAATAAGTGAAGACCCCCATTTCAAGGATGAAAAATAATATGCTTTGTGATTATACATTCATCACAAAACTATGATTTCCAAGTAATTTTTATTGATTATTCCTAAGATTTTAAAGTGATATTGTGAGTTATGTTATTTTTAATTTTATTTAATTATTTTAGTTGAGGTAAAAAGTTTATAATCCTAAAGAGCTTAATGAAATCCAAGCCACATACAATAAACATCATACTTTATAAAACCTATGAAAGTAGTCTAGTTTTATTGGAAAAATAATGTAAACATACAAAATAAAATAAATCAAATATTAGAAAGGCTACTGTGGCTCGGTTCCACTATACACCTTGGACAAGAGAAGAGAAATGGGCAATTGAGCTCTACCTTTATACCACCTAACCTAAGCTAAAATATTACAAAAAGTGAGGTCAAGGGGGAGGGGTCTTCATCTTCATCTCCAAATGTTGGGCACTATGGGCTTCATAGAGAATCTAAAGTCAAAGCCTTCGAGCCACAGCTTATTCCAAACCCCATGGCTCTAATCGTAATCCTAATACAAATTATATTTTGAAATGTAAAAGAAAATTCTAACTATTCTTGTAAAATAGAGGCTGGCTAAAGGACTAAAACACACTAAAGTAATTACATTCCATATAGTGGGGCTTAGCATTAGCCAGTATCCTAGCCCACTTATCGTAGTGGGTTATGTTCAGAGATTTATAACACCTACAAGTGAAATGTGCTATCTTTTAATTTATTACAAAATCTCTTTTTTTATTAAGCACAACTACTATGGTATTTATATTTGGAGATTTAAGGACATCATATAGATCTTAGGGGGTACTTATTGAAATGTTCGAGTATGACATTAAGGAATGATATACTACCTTCAGAGGTAAAAATATCACTTTATAATAGACTCAATCACCTAATAAGGACTCCTAAGAAAAATGGGCCTACGTATACCAAAGATTTATCTCTCACTTTACATAGATGAAGTAAAGTAGGGCTTATTTTATTCTAGGTTCTTAAGTTTCCTATGGAGACAAGCCCCCATAGTTAATCAGATCTTAAGAAATGGGGATTTCCTAAGAATACTCTTAATTATATTAGTCAATTAAAGTCTCTAAAGATTTCAAAGTTTAGATATCAAAGGATTGGTAATTATTATAAAATCAAGTGGAGAAGGTCAAATAGAAAGAGCTCTTAATAGGTTCCATAGGAGGATGAGTAAGAAGCACTCATAATATTAAGAAGCCTAATGAGCACTTCAGTTTATCTTATGATGAGGCAAAAAATTATGTTTATTTTAGTTAATATTTTATTAGAAGGTTTGGACGTAGATTTTGATAACACGAGATTATGGAAATGCCTAAGAGGTGAAAACTTAAACTTATAATAAACGTGAAATAAGTGGCCTTTAAACCTACATCTATAGTGTTCTAACATAAGCTAAGAGCTCAACCTAATTCTACTTGAGGAAAGAAGAATATATTGGTTCACTTCCACTTGAGAGAATGAACCAATCTCAACACTTCTAGAGTTATAACTACTTGGAGTGAGTGCCAGTTAACACCACTGATTCAAAGCCATAAAGGCTAGTCTTATGTAAATACAAAATAGCTAGGATGTTATTTATTAAGAATAAATCTAAAGTCTTAAACTCACTTCCCAAGAGACTAGGTAGTGACTAGAGAATGAACCACTCCTTAAAGCTAGGCTGTAAACTCACTCCTTAGGGCTAGGATTAGAGAATGAACCACTCCCCAAGGCTAAACTGTAAACCCACTCCCTAACAGTAAGACATAGATTCCTTAACTCACTCCCTAAGAGACTAGATCATAACTAAAGAATGAACCACGTTCTTAGGCTAGGCTGTAAACTCACTCCCCAAGGCTAGGACTTAGATTTTGACAACACAAGATTGCAAAAATGCTTAAGAGGTGAGAACTTAAACTTATAGTAAATGAGAAACAAGGGGCCTCTGAACCTATATCTAGAGTGTTCTAGTATAAGCTAAGAGCTCAACTTAATTTTACTTAAGAAACATGGATTATATTGGTTCACTTCCACTATAAAGACTGAACCAACCCTGACTCTTCTAGAGTTATAACTACTTGGAGTGACTGCTAACTAACACCTCTGATTCAAAATCATATGAGCTAGTTTATGTAAATGCAAGATGGCTAGACTATTATTTATTAGGAATGAATCTAGAGTCCTAAACTCACTCCATAAGAGACTAGATCATGATTTGTATGAAAATCATGTCTTAATCTAATGCAATAAAATTTATAAGTTTTATTTCATTTTGACCTATTATTTTAGACTCAAGCTTAGAAATATTTTATGTCTGCATGCATGATGAAATAGAGTTATGGGAAAAATTAAAGAAAATGGGTGTTCTCCACTACAAGGGAACTGCTCTCATAAGTCAAGCCCTATTTCTTATAATGTAAGAGTATAGACCCCCTATTTGCTAAAAATAAAATAATATGAATGCATGATATTATAACATACAATCATACAACTAAGGGGTTACTAAATCTTTTATTTTTTTGATGAAATACATAAGCTTTGAAGTGAGGTTATGAGTTATTAAATTTTAATTATGATTGATTAGTTGGGGTAGAAAAATCAAGTTTCTAAAGAGCCTACTACATCCAGACCATAAAATAAATACTCAAACTTTAAGAAACCTATGAAAATCATACATTTTATGTTGCATAATCAAAGTAAATAAATCAAAACATCATCAATTAAAAGAATAAGAGGTCAGTGTGGTCGGGTATAGTCATACACTCAAAAAAAGAGAAAAAGATGGGTAAGCAAGCTCTAATCTTATACATCCTAGATTAAAATTAATTTATAATGAAAATAAAGCTATGGGAGTCTTTAATCTTCATTTCATATCCACTTTATGGATTAGGCATCCCTGGCATCATAGGGCCTCTCAAGTTTGAATCTTCTAACCACTATTCATCTTAAACTTATAGCTTTAATCCTAAGCCAATTAAAAAATTATATTTTTTGAAAACAAAATCTAACTACACTTGCAAAATAAAGGTTAGATGAGCATATGCATACATTAAATAGTTACATTCTATATTTTCAAAATGTTTAAATATTCCATTAAAGAATGATTATTATTTAAATGATTAATAATTTCTTAAATTGATTTCTAAATATTAATTAACTTATTTTTATTTTATATGAATTTAAAATTTTAAAAGAGAGGAGGAGTGGGTCCACCTCAAACCCTAACCCTTAGTTGAATCTAAAGATAAATCTTTATGCTTTTTAATTATCTTAATGAAATGTTACAAATTTCCATATTACATTAGATATTTTTGAATTTGAGTTAAATATTCTCATTTAAACACAAAAAATATCTCAACATTAATTAATTTAAACCATAATTAATTTAGCAATATTTTCTTAACTTTGCTTCATAATTTCTAATATTCATTTAATGGAATGGTATATTTAATAAAATAGTGGGATTTAATATGTGTGTATATATGTTATTTACATATTTCACACCTTGATGCATTAATAGATTAATATATTTTACTTGTTAATATTTAATTTATGAATTGAGAATGTAAATACATATAATGTATGCATAAAATTTATAGAAAAGGTTATTTAATAATCCCTTAAACATATACACATACACTAGTATGTTGAATTTATACAAGTACATGCCATTATTGAATGAGGGAAGTAATGTAATTAACGACCCCATTGGGACTACATAAAGTTTATAAACATATACACATACTGTAGTATGTATACAAGTTTAGATAAATTGTAATGATTTTAAGATATATATATATATATATATATATATATATATATATATATATATATATATATATATATATATATATATATGTATATATATAAGTATTATATATATATATATATATATATATATATATATATATATATATATATATATATATATATATAGTGAAAATAATTAAGGTACGTGTCATTGTTAGATCACGTAAGTGAGGTAATCAAAGACCTACTTGGGACTACTTAAAGTCTTATATTCTCGAGATGTCAAGACTATATACCTTTTGAGTATGTAGGTCATACATATAGGATTAAATTTACATTTAATTATTTAGATTAATTTGGATTTACATTAAATAAAAAATATAAGTTTATTAAAGAAAATAATTTAAGATTTAGTAGTGATAATAACCACACTATTAACCTAGAGTATGCAATTAAATGAAATTCCTTTTTTTATTTTAAAATATGAATGTATGAAATATATGAAAGACAAATTTATAGAATGATTCAAGCAAAGCAATTAAACATCACTAAATAACCTACTTGAATCCATTAAATCTTGAGGTCATTCATATTGAAGATAATCACATTTAAGCCTAATCAAATTTATTAAGTATTAATTTTAAAGTTTAAGTTATTTAAACCTAATGAGGAGATATTTCATATATAATTATCCTTTAATTTGTCTATGTTCATTAAGTGTTTTAGGTAACTTTTATGGATAATTAAGATTCAATAATTATTTTAACTAATTAAGCCCAAAAGAGTCCGAAAGCTCAATTATTTTCTAAATATAAGCCCAAAAATTATGAGAAAATTATTGAACATACATAAGCATGATATAAACATGTCCTAAAATCTCTAATGCAATTAAGCTTATGCTTAGTGGTTAATTTAATGGGGAAAACCTAAAATCATCAATTACACTCAAAATACCCCAAACCAATCAAGGATTTTGATTTCATTGAAGAACCTCTTTGTTAGCTTAACGCAAAGAGGGGTGGGTTGCTCACAATTTTCAGAGAAATAGGCTAATTGTTTTGAATTTTCTATGTCTTAGTGTAATTAATGATTTAATTAATTAATAAAAGCACCTTTAATAGTGGTTTTGGAAAATAATTAGTATCAGTGGCCCTAATTTATATCTCTGGTCACTATTATCATTCTAAAATATAATTAAGCTCCCATAATAATTTTTATAATTTTCTTAATTATAAAACTTTATTAAATAAATAAAATGCCAATTATGGTTTGAAAATTTGGATTTTTCAAATTACTCAACCAATTGATTTGAGATAATTATGGGAGGTAGAGGTCACCCCATGAAATAATCACCCAAAATTTCAAGTCAATTAACTAAGTAATTAAGGCTTAATTTTACTAATTAATAAAATATTGAAACCCTAATTAATCACTATACACTTAATAAAATTTGTCACTTTTATTTTTCTTAGATTATCTTTTGTCTTTGCTTTCCATAAAGGGTTTATTTGTATTTTTTAGTTTTTTCTATAATTAGTTATAAAAATTTTGAAGTTCTAATTATTTAATTAGATTTTTAATCTAAATTAATTTACATAGTTGGTGTCGTGTCAACATTAATGTGGCAGTGCTTTCCATATGTCATTGCATGATTCATTACTTAAAATGTCCCATGTGGCATGCTAACTCAACAGCGATGGATGCGATTTCTTCTTAGCTATTCAATCACAAATTAAAAGGTTGAGATTAATCTCACAGATTAAATTAGATTAAATCAAAAATCCTAATGCGATTAACCATGGTCACTCATTTTTATAATGCATAATGGATGATAGATTCTTAGTCGTCTACCTCTGGTGAAACAAATATCGTTCATTTTTCACTGCATAATTTGAGCTCATTTGATGGTGGAAACAATTCTAAATTGATTAAGAAAAAAAATCTAAGGGGGATCTTATGGTTTGCCAAACATGAAATAACTTCTTAAAAGACTAAGATTCTTATGGTTTTCTATGGTTTAAAATAATGTACCTAGTTGAAGATAAAGATCGATGGCCCAACGACTTGGGTAGCTTCGTTTAGTAGAGACAAAGCCTAATTGACATAGTCGAGAGTTTCCTTTTCACCGATTACTCTGTGGACTAAATGTTGTTGCAAACCTCAATGAAGTTGGTCTAAAGATGTCCTCCTGTGTTTGAATCAAATGGTTCTCGATAAATTTTTTTTTTTTTTTGAGTCATTGGAGCCAAGAGAAGGTGTTAGAGGAGTTAATTTATGTTTAGTGGAGTTTTGGTAAAGTTGGAAGTAGAAGGTGTTTGAGCTGAGGGAGAGCTCAATCTCACCAACAATTGGGTGCTCAAAGAGCTCTAAAAACTTGGATGACTAAGGCTAGTGAGTGTTGTGAAGAAGGTGTGAGCTTGGTTTGAAAGGGAGAGGAGGTGTATACCCACCTCACCCCCACCACCACCACCACAAGTGAACCAACCAAAGAAGTTAGTTCAAATCTTGGTAGCCAATTGGGTAGTGGGGGAAGCTAGAAATGGCATTAGACTGATGAGGTGAATGTCCCCAATTGGCTAGAACAATTTGGTGATTTGACATGAAGTGGAAAACCCAAAGGGTTTGGACCAAGGCTTATTTAAGGTGAGGGTGACCTCTCCTTGGTCGATGGTTGTGTCTAATAGCTTTTGGTCAAGTCTAGTCAGCATGGGTAAGCTCAAGGCATGTTATGGTGACTCCCAAGCCATAGGGAAAGGTTGAACCTTCTTATTTTGGATTTTTATCTCATATAGGTGGCTTGGTTCACTTGGTTTGGGCTAAACTAGGTTCAACATGGATTGGATCCACTTGGACTAGTCAAGGAGGATGTAAGGATGAGTTATATCAAGTTTGGATGGGTTTGGCTAGGTCAATATCGATTTAATTAGATTAAGATGATCAATTGATCAAATTATGCCAAATGGATTAAGTTCAAATGATGATTTGGAGCTTATTGGTGCAATTGATTTGCTTTAATTTGGAGTAGATTTAAATTTGGCTCATAGGGGTTCATATGGGCCAAAAAGGCTAAGTTGACCAAGAAGAGGTAAAATTTGCCAAATTGGGATGAATGGGAGGTTGAGTCATGTTTGATTGATCATTCGAAGAATATTGAAGGCTTTGATTTGAATTAATTTTTTAAAATGAGTTTTAATTCAATTTGACCCTTTAGGTCAAATTGGGATAAATGGATCAATTGCATTAGATTGATCAATTTGGCTTCAATTGAGGATTGAAAAATATTCAATCATCAATTTAAAAATTATTGTAGACATTGTTTCAATCCAATTTAATTTAAATTAAGTTTTGGTTCAATTTAACCCTTTAGGTAAAATTAGGCCAACTTGGGTCAAAGGGTCAAATTGGATCCCCTAGTTCCAAATGTTTGCAATTTAGTGATTGGTGATGACCAATGATCATTTTGTAAGTGATTGGATTAATAATATAGTCTAATTTGGGTTGGATCAAGATTTGGCTCAATTTGAGCTTTTAAGTCAAATTGGGTCAAGTGAGTCAATTGGCTTGATTGAGTCAATTGGAATCAATTAAGGGTTGTAATTTGATCAATAATTAATTTAAAGGTAATTAATAGCATTGATTGGGTCTAATTTGGATTGAATTGACTTTTGGCTCAAATTAAGCTTTTAGGCCAATTTGGGCTAAGTGGATCAATTTGGTTGATTGGGTTGCACTTAGGATTCAATTAAGTTCAATTGAGGTTTAAGATAGTTTAGGTGAGTTTAATTTTAAATGGAATTGATTAGTTTTGGGTTTAGCTCTTTTAAGCCTAAATGGATCGGATTGGGTTAAATTAACCAATGGGCCAAATTGAACCCTAGTGGGTTAAATTAGAAATCATTTAATCTTTGTTTAGGTTTGATTTGTAGTCAACTGGTTTTGGTTTGAAGGATTGGCTTGGGTGTAGGAGTTGTTTTGGGTTCGAGGTAGGTGAGTCCTGCCTAACCTAAGTCGGGGTCTAACTTTGGATTTGAACCCTATGAGTCTTCTAAGCTTTGGATTGGTGTCCACCTAGCCATTAGAAGTGTCTTAGTCATAGGAGAGCCTTAGTTCTTAGATTGAATCCTAGGTTTATAGAGATGATCATCGACCTCACTCAAAAGTGAGGTTAATAACTACCTATAAAAAGTAATGTTAATCTAATATCTCCAAAACATATAGTCTACAAGCATACACCCTAACATCCAGTCTAATATATTACATCGCAAAATAAAATACCAAATCATAATAAAACACCATCTTAACTTAGTTTTAGTATTAGTGACCTTCATTCTAAAGTGTGTGCAAAGGCTAGTGTGGTGAGACAAACCTAAGCATTAGGAGTTTTGGTTTGAAAGGAGAGTTCAACTTATTTATAGGAGGTGGTTTTAGTTTAAATAGCTAATTGCTTGAGTGTAAACTTTTATATCATGAATTTAATTTTTGGTTTAAGTTAAGTTTAATGTTTTAAAAAATATGAAAAATTATAGATTTCACTTGAGGTGAAATATATTCTTTTTCAACACCTGACTCGTGAGTTAAATCTAGAGAGTTGAATTTTATGGCTTTTAATCTTGTCAATAAAGCGCTAAATTTTTTTAATTGAATCCTAAGTATGAATTAAGTCTAAATGTGGTTATAATCATTTGAAAGGCATCCTCGAATTAATGGGTATAAGCTATGATTCTTCTTATGACATTTATTCAAACCTCTTCATCACTTTAATATTTCATCTTTAAATTTTATATTTATAATTAAAAAAATACTTGGTTTAATTTATATATTATTAGGGATGCTTCACCATTACATGTATGCATGTGTATTTTCTTCTTTAAAAAAATTAGAAATTTAGATAATAATAATAATAATAATAATTATTATTATTATAATAATCATTATAATAATAATAATAACAATAATATATGTGGAGAAGCATGCATTTTTGTACCAAGTAAAATTAATCATTTATATATATACACATATGTATATATACATTTAGTATTTGCAAGTACGTGTTATTATTAAATCAAAATTATAAGGTCAAAACCTCCTTCGGACTAGTAGCCTTATGATCCTAGGTGTTCATACTATATACTTGCTAGATTTTATATGTGTATGCATATGCATGTGTAAATGAATAGATTAGTTTAGAAATTTGTTTTAATGAATAAAATTTCAAAATTAATTTTGTTTATCCATATGTATTCATCTTTACATTTTCATAGGTATGTGTCATTATTATACCAAAGATAACGAGCTCAAACCTCTTTTAGGGTTAGTAACCTTATGATCCCAGGTTTCCATACTTGATATACCTTAGGAATGTATTGATTGTACATATAATTAGTATTTTTAATTACTCTAGTTATTTATTTAAACTCTTATATATTATTGATGAATGAAGAAAAGTAATTTTCAAATTTACTACTGATAGTAGAGTTGGAAAAATCAATATAGCACAAGCTAAATGTCTAAAATTTAAATAGGAATGCAAATATGTATGAGTCAGACACACATGTATATGTTAATGAAGAGGAAGACTAAGTATCATAAAGCAATTTACTTAAGTCATTGATTCAAAGACTAACCAATCATAATAACATTTATACCTAATTAAGCTTTTATTTAACACATTTAAATTAAAGTTATTTGAACATATTATATGAGATTAGACATTCTATAATTATCCAACAGCCCTTTGTATTCATTAAGTGAACTTAAATAAATGATTTTTATAATTTAATTATGGTTTAATAATTATTTAATATATTTAAGCCCAAGAACCCCAAAAATTCCATTAAGCATAAAATTTAAGCCCAAAAACTATGAGAAAAATCATTCATATGTAAAATGCCATAAGAAAATAAAACCAAAAATTTCTAGTCTTTAAAGGCTTATATTATGTGACTAATTAAATAATCAGAGAAAATCATAATAAGGTAATTACTCTCAAAATAATCAAAACCATTTTGGGCTTTTGAATTCATAGGATTCCTCTCTGCTGGCTAAGTACAAAGAGGGCTTATTTATAATTTTTTAAGATTTGTACAATTAGTTATAAATTTTCTAAATCCTAAGTTAATTAAATAAATTATTTAATTAATTAAAGCTTATTAAGGGTGATTTTTGAAGGATTTATTAAGATGAGAGGTCTTAGTAATTTTTCTTGGTTACTGTTAGGCTATCTTAACATGTTTAAGCATTCAAAAGCAACTTCCATGATTTATTAATTTAATGAATTACCAAAATGGTCAATTAAGATTTGAAAATATACATCCCCTAATGCACTCACCCAATTAACATGAAATAATTATTAGCTATAGAGGTTATCCCAAGGAATGTTCTCCTAAAATTTTAAATTATTTGGCTAAGTGGTAAGGGATTAATTACAACATTAATAAAAATATCAAAACCCTGATTAGTCTCTATACAATTAGTAAAATTTGGGGCTTTATTTTTTTTATTAAACTCTCCTCCATCTAAACTTTCTAAAGACAATTTATTTGTATTTTTAAATTTTTCTAAAATTAATTATGATTTTTTAAAGTTCTAACTATTTAATCCTAATTTTAAACTTTTAACCAATTTATATAGTTCACTCTGAGTCAGTCGTGATTTACACATGTTCTGTACCAAAAATAGCTGGTAGGCCTAAGCGAGCCTGTATGTCAAGACAACCCTATTCTCATAAAAGATACTCAATGACTTAGAATAAATATATATGCTAAAAGGAGTGCCCAACAATAGAATATAGATCTGACCCAGTAAACCAGACAACTCAGAGAACTTTGATCCAATGACAAAGCATAGTCCAACTCATGGCAGAAGAATCACGTGACCACTCTCTTGCCTCATTCACATACTCATAGGACAACCAGCTACTGGCCCTCTTCAGTAGATGGATCTGCTCTCGCTTACCGCCATTTGCTAAAATGAGAATTTGCATGTGTTAAATTTTCCTTATATGTAATTTTCATGTATGTCACCCCTTAAAATTATAAAAGGGGAACTTCTTTCTTACAAGGGGATTTTTTAGATTTTACTCTAGACCCCCAAATTATGTATCTGCATTTTGAGAATTCACAACAATAAAGACATCTTTTTTTCTATATTTCTTCACTTTCTTGTCTTCCAATTAGCATTATTTTTACTAACCCTATTTTTCAAGTATCTCGGGAGGTTCTTCCTCCATCCACAAATAAATTTAGGTTCAACATCTTCTTAGGTGTGGTGAACATTGATGAGAACTAGAAGCTAGATACAAAATGAAGCAAGACCTTTGACGTGAGATTAGTTAGTAACTATGGAGCAAAACATCCAGCAATTTGCTACTCATCAAGATCTACGTGACATGGAGGACAGAATTATTTGCCTACTGTAGGCAGCCATTAGGAAGCCACACCATGAAGACCCCAAACTGAAGGAGAATAAAGGATCCATGGGATCAACAACTCATCGAGCTCAATGAGAAAGAAGGCACTTATCGAGGGTCCATAGTTCCCATCAACTCAAATTCTCTGATTCTGAGGATTAATCCTATGACACTAGTGAAGAAGAGGGTGTATCAAAGAAGTAGCCACAACAAACAAATACTTTCTCTATGAAGATTGTGAAAGCTTTCCCTCCTTATAAGTTCATGATCCCACATCTCAAATTATATAAAGGTCGGACATATCTCACCAAACCACATAGCCTACTTTGAGTCAACCACATCACTATTAGACTTGGTCGATGCCATGAAGTGTTGAATCTTCCTCACCACTATCAAAGATTCAACCTTCAGGTGGTTATTGCACTTGCCTTTAAGAGTCATTACATCTTTTGCTAACTTTAAGAGGATATTCTTCAAGTAATTTTTATTGCTTATAAGTCACTAAAAAATTCATAGGCTCTCATATAGATGAGGCAGGGACCTGGCAAGTCCATGAGAAAGTTCATTACTCACTTCTAGTAAGAGATGAGATGCTTGATGTCAAAGATTTGGAACTCGCAGTCATCTAAAAACCTCTCGCTTAATGTTTGAAGGAGGGGTCCTTTAGGTATGCCTTAGGGCTCTAACAACCTAAGGCATTCACAGAACTACTAAATCTTTGAACAATCATGTTAATGCTAAAGGGAACAATGAAGTGTTCCAACTAGTATCACTGGCCAAAATAAAGGACCCATTGAATAGGCATTTAGAGTGACTACCCAAGGAAAGATATCAAAGGAAGAGGATAAATAAAAAAGATGCAACTAGAAGAACTAAGACAGAGCTTTAGAAATTTGGCTACTCGTTACCTAGGAATTGACTATACATAACTCGCTCTAGCGACTCCTCTGAGAGTGTCCATGGTAGAGCTTATAGAGGCAATCTACAATAAAGATTATTTCAAGTGATCACCACCCTTGAAAGCTAATGGAGTACATGATCAGTCAAGGTTTTATGCTTATCATCATGATAATGGCCATGGCACACCAAAGAGTGTTTCCATTTGAAGAGTCTAGTAGATGAGTTGATAAAAGTGGGGAAGCTCAAGGAGTTCATCAAGAGTAATGACAAAGAAGTTGTTGAAATTGGCAATGAGCTTGATGCACACACACCATTCACATTACTAGAGTCGTACCCTCTATCTTTGGGGGAGATGGTGAGTCCATGAAAAAGGCAAGTATGTGGAGGCTTTAATCTAGAGAGATAAACTCGACAACCATGATGCGAGCAGCCTCGATGGCTGTCATGCTAGTAGATATTTTAGAAAAGGATAAACTCACTATTGGGAACCCCTACAATAATGTAGCTGTGGTAATGGCCTTAAGCACCAACTATCAGGTTGAGAGCATTTTGATCAAGATAGGGAGCTTGATGAATATCATTTATAAATTATTCTTTGATAAACTAGGCCTAACAAATTCCAAACTCATGCACACTGAAAGACTATTGTATGATTTTTTAGGAGAGCGTAGAGAAACTGAGAGAATGATCACTCAGTCCATCACTTGGGAGAAAGGAGAGAAGTAATTCATAACCATGGTTGACTTCATCATAGTAGAGGTCCTAGCTACATACAATGCCATCTTCAGTTGACCTCCACTCAATACATTCAGAATGGTGGTGTTAACGTATATGCAGTCGTCAAATTTTGTGCTAGAGGAGAATATATTATTATTAGAAAAAAAACCTCAACCAATCTTGTCCATGCTACTTAAAATTAGTTGATGAGTCGCGTAGGAAAGAAGAAGTATTGTAGTAAGATATAGTGTAGACATGAATTAAAGTATTTAAGGAGATAGAAGAAATTCTAATCACGCAAAATAATAGGCGAGCTCTAAAGGTCGGTCTACTTTCTATATCGAGTACAAAGAAGCTCTCATCAGAACTTTAATGGATAATATATATTCACTTGAACAATAATAGAGATGTTAGAAACATTGCCTGTCATAGCTTGAATGCTCGCACAGACGTGCAAGTCATCAAGCCAAAAATGAGGAAGATAGTAGCTATACTTGCTAAGCTCATCAAAGAAAGGTTGTAAAGCTACTCGAAGCTAATTTTATTAAAGAAGTTTAATACCTTGAATGGGTGTCAAATGTAGTGATGATACAGAAGTCAAGAAGCAAGTGGAGAATGTGCACCAAGTTTACTAACTTAAACTCAGCATGTTCAAAGGACAAGTTTCCTCTCCTGTGAATAGACATACTTGTGGACTCGACGGTTGGATTCTCAGTGATGAGTTTCCTAGATGGAATCTTGGGAGATCATCAAATTTAGATGCACACTATAGACTTGGAAAAGGTGACTTTCATTACTACTAAGGGACTATACTGTTACAGAGTTATGCTTTTTAAATTGAAGCATGCAGACGCAACCTACTAGAGACTTATGGATCGGATGTTCAAAGAGCAAAAGAAAATGAATGTTGAAGTCTATGTCAACAACATTTTAGTCAAAAGAAAGTTGCTAATACAACACATTTGAGACTTTGATGAGACATTTGCCACACTTAAAAGGAACAATATGTGCCTTAACCCCCTAAAAATGTCTTTGGTGTAAGTGTAGGAACGTTTTTGTGGTTTCTCATCACCCATGATGGAATAAAATCTAATCCATATATGGTGAAAGCTATACTCGACATGCCTTCATGTAGAAATGTGAAAGAAGTGCATCGACTTATTGGATGAGTAGCAGGACTGAACATATTCATCTTAATTGCAGAGGAATGATGCTCGCCATTTTTCAAGGTTCTAATGGGAGAGAAGTTCATGTGGACCCTAGCATGCAAAAAAGCCTTGAATGACTCTACGCATATACTCCTATACTATAAAGCTCTAAGGAGGGGAAGCCCTGTTGTCATACTTAGAGTGAAAGAAGACTCAATCAGCTTGGTCTTAAGTAGGGTAGAAGCTGAGAAATAATGACCCACTTATTATGTCAGCAAAACCCTTCGAGGCACCAAGTTAAACTATCCCCTCATAGAAAAATTCATGCTCAAACTAATCACCTCGGCCATGCGACTATGACCTTATTTTTAGGTACACTCCATACATGTCATCACTAATAACCTGCTTATGTTAGTACTCGCTAAGCCTAATCATTTAGGAAGATTAATCAAGTGGTATGTAGAACTAAGCAAGTTTAACATATTCTACTCACATCAAACTATGATCAAAGCCCAAGCACTCACACATTTTCTTGTTAACTTTAGCAGTTCATAAAATATTCTTGCCAACTTAGAGCCCTTATGGTGATTATGCATTGATGACTCATTTGAAGAACTAACTATGGGAGCATGAATAGTATTGAAGAGCTCAACTGAGATCACCATCACATAATTAGTTAAATTTGGATTCAAGGTGATAAACAATCAAACTGAATATGAAGCTTTACTTATTGGGCTAAGATTTGCTAGAAGACTTGGAGTCGTACATGTGGCTGCCTATTTAGACTCTCATCTCATGGTAAGATAAGTTAATAAAGAATATAAAGTTCAAGATGAAATATTTGTTTAAAGTAAAAGCATAAATTAGATAGTTAGAATATTTCAAGAACAAGTAAATTCTCATTTAAGAAAACCAAGTCACTGACTTGTTATTTAGCTTGGGGAGCACACAGTCATTCAGCTTACCCAACTGAGTACCAAAGAAGAAGAGATAATGCAGATAGATCATGAATACTATTAAAGTTGGGTCAACCCCATAATGAATTACTTACAAATAGAGAAAATTGGAGAAATTCTAAAAGACCTAAGAAGGTTTAAAATTAGGGCCGCCCAATACCTGTTGATATGAGGTGAGCTATTCTGAAGTCAGTGACCTCACTCAACCTTAGATATGTAGAAGTGGTAGAATATAAGAAAGTTCTAAAGGAAATTCATTCAGATGAATGTGGTAGAAGGAAGGACACTCATTAATATAATTTTGAGATAAGGGTGTTTTTGGCCCATGCTGAGAAGGGGTGCAGAAGAGTTCACAAGAAGATACATATAATGCCTTAAATTCACAACACTCTAATTGCAGTCGACATAACCTTTGCAGCCCACTACTAGTCCTTGGCCATTTGCTGTTTGGGGATTGGATTTGATAAGTCCATTGCCAATTTCTAGTGGACAAAGAAAGTTCATTTGAGTCTTGATTTTTATTCTAGCAAGTGGATCGAAGTGAAGCAATAAGCAAAAATCACCTCTTAGGTAATAAAGTACTTTATTTAGACTCACATTATTTATAGGTATGGGTTAACACTAGCAATCATTATTGATAATGGGCCTTAATTCACTGATAGAGGCCTAAAGAAATTCAATGAATCTTAAGGAATCAGGCTAAAATTCACATTAGTACATCACATGTAAAGCAATAGACAAGTCGAAGGTCCTAATAAAAAGATACTCAACTTGATCAAGAAAAAGATTAAACTCGCAAAGGCAAAGTGGGTACACATTACCCGTAGTATTCTAAGTGTTCAGGACAACACCCACTAATACCACTTGACACTCAACTTTTACATTATCATATATCACAGAAGTTATAAAGTCCAAAGTCAAAAAGTCATGATTATGGAAACAATGCGAGATGGAAATGGCAAGTAGAGTTAAGCAAACTCAGAGGCTATGGAAGATACACTCGATATGCTCAAAGAACTTTGAATAGAGACATTATTAAGGCAAGAAGAAAAAAAGGTGGGTGGCCAAATAAAACTATTGCTATGTGAAGGAGAAGTATTTCAAAAGTAGTAACCTTGTGCTAAAGAAAGTAGATGTCACTACTTGACAGAAGATTCTAGGCAAGCTCGCCCATAATTGGAATGAACCTTTCATAATCAAATAGCAAGTCGATTCTAGTACGTACCAACTACAATCACATTCTAGTGAAGATAAAGTAAGGACATTAATCACCAAAAATCTAAACAAGTTTTATCCCTAAGAAAATTTTCTTATTATTTGTACTTATTTTACTAATTTTGAGTATTATGTATCTTCTTACTTTCAATTATAAAGCTTTGATAATTTCTCAAAGATCCTTCTTGAACACTAAAAGTGAAGCTTATACTATGGTAGCTGCGTGATGACTCAAGATACTTGGTATGCCATTTTTGGCCCAAAGAAAGGTCCAACTCACTGAGCAATGAAAGCCCAAATAGAAGATATGTGTACTTGGTGTGCTACTATTGGCCCAAAAAAGATTGATTTCATGCAAAGCAAATTTTAATACTTAGGGAGCTACATGATGACTCGAGAAACTTGATGTGCCTTTTTTGGCCAAAGGAAAAGTCTCACTTGGCAAGCGGTGAAAACCCTAGTAGAAGACCTAAGTACTTGGCATGCCATTTTTTGCCCAAGAAAACTAGTCTAACCATCTACCCATAAGACTTAGTGTAGACCGATACCACCCATGAGGTTGGCAACTAAACTCAAAAAGACCACTCCATATAGTTGGTAGTTGGTGACTATAGTGTAAGATCGACACCCAATGAGATTGACTACTAAACTTAAAATGACTTACTTTCTTAGTTGGCAACAAAAAAGACCAACACTATGTATAGTTAGCGACTACAGTGTATGACTGACACCTTGTAAAGTCAGCAACAAAACTCAAAGAAAGGCAAACTCTCTTAATTGGCAACAAAAGAAGACCAACACTTCACATGGTTGGTAACTATAGAATAAAACTGACACCCCATGAGGTCTACAACTAAACTCAAAGAAAGACCAACTTTACTAATTGGCAGGTACAAAGATCAACACTCCATGCGGTTGATGACTATAGTGTAAGACTGACACCCTGTGAGGTCGGCATCTAAACTCAAAGAAAGACCAAATCTTTTTGTTTGGAAATAAAAAACCAACACTTCATGCAGTTGGTGACTATAGTATAAGGCCAACATCTTGTGAGGTTGATATTAAACTCAAAAAAAGACTAGCTCTTCTAGTTGGCAAGTAAATGACCAACACTCCATGTAATTGGTGATTATAGTGTAATATTAACACTCCATGAGGTTAGCAATTAAACTTAGAAAATACTAATTCACCAAATTGGCAGAGTCAGGGTTAACTTTCTAAAAGGGAAACTAACATGTAACATGACTATATGTGATAGATACTCCCATTCGATCAATGAGAACATATTATAAGATAAGTACTCATATAATGACAAGCATGTATCTATTCAAAGAAGTATATCAAACTCGACGTTCTAACATGAAATATATATAAGGCACTCTCATGAGGTCTGAAGAGTAAAGCATAAACTAGCACCCTTTGGAGAAGTGCTTTTATTAGCTAATGGCTCAAAATATTTTAAGTCATTAGCTGATCCATTCAAATAAGCGAGCATTATCCTAGTGAATCAATTATGACTATTAAGAGAAGATTCTCTTAAATGGTGAGAATCCCAAATAGTGTTGCTCGCCCGTCAATGAACTAGTATCAATCAAGTGAGTATACACAAACTCATTATGCTTAAGCGACCACTCATAGAAGTTTCTATTAATCAGTAATCCAAATACTCTAAGTTATAAACAAACTTATGCATACATTAGCCAACAAATATAACCTCAATAACATAACATTCATTCATTAATATTCAGCAAAAAAATAAATCTAGTTTCCATTTAGATAACTATACTCAATTAGAAATATACTTGTATTTTTCATTTCATATAACATTTTTATAGTTAAGTGAGTAAGATATAAGCATCCCACTAGCCAAAAAAAAAATTAAGGAAATGAAGGAGGAAAGGAATTATTAGTTCGAATTACCCTAGTTGTTATCATCGTAGTATGAAAGTGTGAGTACGTTTGAGAAATCAAGAATTTGGAGTTAAGATGACCATGCATCACTAGTTTGGTGATGATGAAATCAACATTATCCTTGAATTTCCTTTAGAAGATCTCTTGATACTCATTAGAATCAAGAAACAAAGTAAACTTAGCTTCTCTTTTCTGAAACTCTTCAATCTGACTAGAGAGTTCCTCCTCCAATTCTCTCTTTACCTCAATAAGATGAGAAAGCTCAATGGTTGCCCTCTCTTTCTCCTCCTCCTAGCGAGTCATCTCAGGCAGAAGGTCCCTATGCTTGGCTTCTAGAGTTGTAAATTTCTTCATTGTTCTCATAGCTGGGACTTACTCATGAAGGCCTCCTTCTATATCCTATGAAACTTGTGGCCTATCTCCCAAATTGACTACCATGCTATCACCTGAGCGGTCATGATAGCATGTGGTAGGAGAAGATGGAGTTGTATAAGTTATATGCATCATGGGTGGGCTCATCCAAATTTGGAGAGAAGTAATCCTCCAAGCCCTCCTCATCCTCCTCCTCATCTACAGATTTGTTACTATACTAGCAATTGCAAGGAATCATGCTCATTGTCTACTTTCTGAACTTCTTAGGACCTATACTAGGCCATGCCTCATCAAATATTTTAGTGGGAGTAGCACTCAGCTCCCCCTCTTACTTGCTAACCTCAGGAGAGGTCCATTCCTCATCATCGTCCACTCGCTCATCAATCTCATGCTCACCTTCCTCAAAGAATAGGAGCACTTTAAGGGTAAGCTCGATGGCAGCGGGAGTCACCTCTCTTATGATCAAATCAGAAGAGAAAGAATTAAAAGAATGAGTCACCAAAGAAAGAAAAGATGAGCAAGTAGGAAGAAAATAAATTTATCGATGATGGTGGTAACCCTGCCAAAGAAAAAGTAGAAAGAGACTTTTAGGTTATGACTCTATATCCAATTCATCTCACCTCTTGTACATTGGCTTATCAAGTTTGGTGGCCTTTCTTAGCTAGTAAGGAAAGGAAACATTCAACACTAGCCACTAGGTCTCGTTCTTCACATAGAGAAGTTGCAAGCACCACTTTTATGCCTTATTTTGGAGACCATGAATTTTTAGTAAATATGTTTATTGACCTCATTTTTGGATGAGGTTAATATCATTCTAAATCAGTAATTAGGATGTCCTAATCTTAAATAGGAATCTCTTAATTCAATGTTTATGACATTATACTTAGTGACCTAGTGCACCCACCTTGGATTTAATCTAACATAATAAGCTTGGGTAGACTTGACCCTATTTTCAAAGTTGGATTAAATAAAATAAAATCCAAATAAATCAAAAAGAAATCAAATTAAAACAAAAAAAAATCCAAAACTAAATCAAAGTCAAATTTAATCAATCCATTTGGCATAGGTTTGACTTAGGTGGGTCCCAAAAAGTAAAAGGTCAACCCACCAAGAATTTGACCAAATTAAATCCTTCCAATAGTTCCAAATGATTAAATAAATATGTTTTATCATGAATATAAAAAATTAAAATATATTTAAGCCTTAATTGGGTTAATTAGACCACATAGTCTAAATGATCCTAAATGGGTCATATTAGGTTCAAACCCAAATAAAATTGAAATCAATTTAATTTGATTACTCAAAATCATTTGGAAATGATAATCAAACACAATTCAACTCATCATTGGATCCAATTTGGTAAAATTGGTTATTGACCCAAATGAAACCCAAGCTTAACCCATTAAGCCCACTTTGGGTTAAATGGGTTCAAATTGAAATCCACTTGAAATAAAATAAAATAAATCACTCTAAATCATTTCACACAAGTGATTAAACATGATTAGAGTGCAAACATAATTTAATTGAGTTAAATTTGGTCATTTGACTCAACCAAATTCAACTTAACCCATTTAAGGAAAATGGGTCAAGTTGACTTGAGTTGGACTAAACTCTCATTTGGCATGGGTTAAGTCAATTCCTAATCATCCAATGGATAATCAAGGATGATCCAAATCAAAATTTAAAATTGATTAATAGTGGTTAAAGCATTTGAAACTTAAATTAAATCTAATGCTAAGATTAATCACCAAATGAATTCAAATTGAAACTAAACCTATGCAAATTTATCTAAGTTCATTCTTACATGGGTTAAAAGAGATTGCCTAACAATCTTAATCAAACTAATCAAATCTAAATCCAGCTAAAATGATAGATTATCCCATGGAAAAGAGGGATTACATGAAGCAAAGTCCAATTTGATTTCCCTAATCTCTCATCCCCTTTATAATCCACCTCTTGGCTTCAAGAGGATTGGAATGAGGCAATTACTTGAAGGCCACCAAGAAGAAGCAAAAAAAAAAACCAAAAAAAAAAATCTTTGCTTCCTCCAAGAGGAGAAGCAAGAAAGAAAAGAAAAAAAAATTGAGGAAGCCATGGCTCACAGTGAAGCAATGAAGGAAGGAAAAATGCCCTCCTCCCTATGAATCCTTCATCCAAACTTGTTCCCAAGGCCAAGGGGGATTGAATCCAGCCACCAATATAGCTCTTGGCCATATATGGAAAGAGGGGAGGGAGAGCTTCTTCTCTCCCTCTTTTCATCTCAAATCATTCACCAACGGTAAAGATGAAGAAAGCAACCCTTCCCCCAACTCCTCACCACTAGCACACCAGAAATTGGATAAATCTGGCGGCCACCGAGTTCCCATTAACGGTGAAATGCAAAGGAGAGTTTCTCACATCAAATTGAATATTCTAACATGTTCTAGAGGTCGAGGTGACCTCAAACGAATCGCCACCCCCTTCGCCTCATAGCCAACGAGCCAAAAAACTATTAAAGTCACCAGATTCCAAGCCAAGTTCGGTCTAGGAGGCAATCCATGGGGAGGCAAGCCACCAAATTGCATGCACAACATCATCACATTGAGGTGAACCTAATGGAGTCAATCCCACCACCAGTGATCACTGGAATCGAGGAATGCTACACCATTATCCCCTTAGGCTTTCAATTTTGGCTCTTCTCAAAAGGAATTTGATCCCCATGAAGATCCAACTGCATAAATTGGCATTTGAAATTGAATTGAAATTCACCGACGATAAACAAAATTTTGGCAAAAATGATAGACAACGTCTGTCTCTCGCCGGAGACTCTCGGGATTTGATCTCTGTTGTCCAATCCTTTTATTTTTAATAGACGGCCAAGATCTAGCTGGATGATCCAATTTTAACCCTTAAAGATGTCGCAGAATGAATCAAGATTGTTTGATCTTCGATCGAATGGTCTAGATTCATCCCGCAGGAACGCCATGCGGTATCCGCACATGACGACGACATAGGCTGCCACGCTAGCCTGCCCTCTTAAAATGATAATTCCCCTTTAAAATTAATTAAAAATTTAATTAAAAATCATATAAAATTCACAAATTCATAGTAAATGAAATATAAATTAAAAATGCAAACTCGAGCTCTATGGATTCATCTTGTGAGAGGAATCCATTAAAATTAAAATCCCCAATTAGTTTTGGGTATTTTGAGCTTAATTTGATTTTCAATGAAATTAATTAAATTTCAATTTATCATAAATCATTAATCCAATTCAAATAAAACTTTGTAGAATTAAAATTAAGGTTAAAACACACCTTAGGAAAAATTTCATGAATTATTTCAATGTAATTCATGAGATATTAGAATTCAAATTACAAACCCTAATTTTAATTAAATAAATTAAAATAAAATGAAATAATCATGAAAATGAATTAAATAACCTCAAATCAACTTAATTAACCTTAATGAACTAAAAATCATCAATGAAACTCATCGGAACATAATAAATCATGAAATGGCTTAATTAAATAATTATGTTATTTAAATAATTTAAATAATTAACCATAACTTATTTAAATCATAATAAATCAACCAAATTTTCAAAAATTATGAATGAACCATCTTTGGAAACATATTTTCATATAGGAATCAATAAAAAATGAAATCCCTAAATGATTTTCACTAAATTAGGCCTAATTTATGGTTTAATGAAATAGTTAAAATTTTAATTATGAATCTGATCAAGTTGAAACTTGGAAATGTGAAATTAGCATGAAACCCCACTTGTCATAAAAAATTCAAACCTATTTGACCTTTGGATTGGGAATTGTTGAATTTCCAAATATCTATGTAAATATAAATCAAATAATGAAAACTTCATAAATTCATAAAATCATGAACTAATTTGAACTAATCTTCATTAATATCAAAAACACTTAGGATAATCTTTAAACCTCTTAAACCAAAGAACTTAATCATTTTCATACTTAAGGGTTAAGGAATTTAATAAGGCATATTAAGAGTAATTAAACCTTAAGCTAATGAAATCATAATCAAATAATTTAATGAAACTTTAATCCATAATTAATCTAATCTAAGAATGAATTTAAACATTAACCTAAGTGCCTTAGGTTAACATAAATTAATCCAAATGAAATGAATATAATTTAACAAACCTAAACTCAACTTAAAGTAAAGCATAAATGCAAACCAAATAAAATAATTTAAAGAAAATCAAATGAAAGAAATGAAAAAAATCCAGATCAAATGAAATAATTCAAACTAAACCAAATTGAAAACTAAACCAAGAATGAAAATTAAATCAAATTAAAAGAGATAAAATAAAGATTCAAATTTCAAAAGAATTGAAACATTAATCTAAAATTCCAAATTAAATTCAAACCCAAACCATCTAAATGAAATTAAAGGATTAATTAAGATACTTAAGGATCTTAGTTAGACCTTTGGGATGGATCTCATTTTAGGATGAAGGCTTCATTCTATTAGGGGTTGGGATGTTGAATAGAATGGGTTCCACCCAAAAGTGGAATCTATTTTTCTCTTCATTCTTAAAAACCTAAACTTCACTTTAACAAAATAAAAGTGAAAATAAAAATGAAAACAAATCATTAAATCATTTGAATAGAAACCACCTAAAACATAAAATTCAAACAAACTCAAAACTCAAATTGAAACTTGAACTAAGGAGGCCTTGCAAAATCTTGCAACATAACCCTGTTTCCTTCACACACTAGATCATTAGGTCACAGACTCTAGACTTAGGTTAGGTCATTCTGTGATTCCTTTTGTGATTTTCTATATTGTGATGTAATGTTCTTCATATCTCTTTGTCGTGTACTATTTTAGACTGCATGTCTAGGAATGTTTACCCATTAGACTGGATGATAGGACATTCTGTTTAGATCTAACATTGTCTTCTAAAGGGGGCTATGCTAGAAAGGACTATTATCATAAATAAATTAAAATGTTACTTTGTTACAGGTCAGCTTAAGTCCTTAAGCATAGCCCATTGGATAGGTGGGCTTGGAAAGCAGCTAGTGCTAAAGTTGTATATTTATGTAATATAATTGTTGTCTGTTGTTTGTATTTTGCTAACATTTGTTTTGCAGAGCTTAAGAATAATTTTGAATTTGAAATGTAAATTTAAGCTTAGAATTAGATTAGGATCAAAGGGGTCTAGGATTAGTAGGAGCTAACCCTGCCAGCAGATAGGTGCAATGGTCCCCTGTGAAGCCCAATAAATTTCCTTGAAAAAGAGACTATCGTGGAAAGAAGACTCATAGATTTAAACTTGTAATTCTAGGTCGGGCTATATAAGGGCATAGCTCAGCTGCCCATTTGCTCTTTCTTCTAGGGTGTTCGCATTAACCATTTTCTTAAATTAAATTGGCTTGATTTATTTTGGGTGTGCAATACAATCAATTGGCTTTTCTATATTTTTTTCTGTGTTGTGCTTTTCTATGATTGAATACCTAGACTATTAGGCTCATAGAAAAATTTAAATTTTATACTCATTTTAAATCTAAACAACTGAAATAAAAATAAAATAAAATTGGTACCTCACAAAAATTAAAGCCTTGGGCAAAACTTAAAATTAATTAAAAATAATTAATTTTTAAAACCATGAAATCATGTTGCTCTAATCCTTGAATGGGCACTTCTCCCATTGCGCATAAGAAGAATCTGACCTATGAGGATGACCGCCTTCTTTAGGAAGCATGCCTTATATTATTGATTTGGCTTATAACCATTTCTAATTGCATGGCATTAAGCATAAAAATGCATATCCAAACCTCAAAGAAATCTTGAGTCAAAACATGTAAAATCTAAAAAAATATGCATTAGTTAGATGCATTTCATACCCTACATTATCTTAGGGATTAAGAAGTGAGTCTAGGTTCATAGATTCCTTCCCTAAAATGCAATAGCCTAGGCATCTTGCAATCATGAGACTTAGCAACATGAATTTAAAATGTGCTTAGGTGGTGTTAACTGGCAACCCTCTCCATGCAAGTTGTAAGCCCAGAAGAGTCAGAGATAGGTTAATTCCTTCAAATAACAAGAATGACTGATAATTCCCAAAATAAAACTAAGTTGAGCATCTCACTTGAGTCAAAATCACTTATAGATTAGGGTCTAAAGCACCCTTCTCAAGAATAAGACTTCAACCCTAGGCATTTCTACAGTCTTGTGCTGCTAGAATCTAAGTCCTAGAATTATAAGAAAATATCAACTCAAAATCTAAATTAAAATACCAAAATTCAAAGCCTAATTATAGGATAGTTGAAGTGCCTACCAGGAATCCTAATATCAACAGGCATTTCCTAGTTCATCCCATTTGGATTTCGAAATAACTCTCACCATTTTGGATCAATCCCAATTAAAAATTTTAAAAATCAATCCCTTGAAAACCAACATAGAAATCTTTAGAAATAATAACTTATTTCTTTAATCGAGGGCATTCTAAAAAAGAGACCCTTCCTGAGATGTAATTAACTATAGGGGCTTCTATAAGGAACCATGAAGCAGTTCAAAATAAACCCTATTCTACATTCCATTTAGTTCAAGGGAAAAATCTCTAGTACAAGAAAAACCCATTAGCCTTAAGAGTCTCTTATTAAATGAAGAAATCCATTATAAGATA
Organism: Cymbidium sinense; assembly: GCA_021442155.1. Taxonomy (NCBI): domain Eukaryota; kingdom Viridiplantae; phylum Streptophyta; class Magnoliopsida; order Asparagales; family Orchidaceae; genus Cymbidium; species Cymbidium sinense. The sequence continues at coordinate 34,447,218 of CM038229.1, forward strand.
ACATGTTTATCTTTTGAGATAATATATTTATTCCTTAATGATGTATTTTATCATCCAAATAAAAAAATATTAAACTCTATATGGTGTCATAAATTTTACACAACAATGTTGAAATTGAATAGTTCCATTTTGATGATGCTTCACAAAAATGAGCGATGAAAGAGATCCAAGCTCCATGGGATACTTCCTTCTTGGAGAAATAGGATGAAAGTTATGATACTTACCACTAAGTTGGGGAGGACTTTAGTGAGCACCACTCCAAAGAAGTAGAGGATATTGATCCAGTGGCGAAGAAGGAGAAGTCAGAACCCATTCTAAGAGTGGGTGAATGGAATGCACAACTCATACATCCTCATTGAGCTGAGATGCTTAGTCCTCTCAACTACTTGAATAATGAAACTTAGATTCACACTATAATATCCATAGAATATGGAGGTCATGATGGAGGAATCCACCTCAAGAACTTCTTTAATTAGGGCCTGATGGAAAGATGAAGCAACCTTGCTGAGCAAAACCAAACTTGCTTAAGGTAAAAACGTGATTGAGTTCTACTCCCAAGAAAGTTCTAATCACACAACTTAAGGAGAGTAATAAAAGTCACAACTACTCTAGCTAGGAAAATTTTATAGACACGGTAAAAAAGATGTGGTAATGAGGATATTAAGTCATGCATTAAGTGACGAAATGATTACCCAAATCCCATAAATATCTAAGGTGATAAATGCTAAAAATAAATAATTAATGCACAATAGTTAAAAAATCAAACAATACTCATGAGCAAAGAAATATAAAAATATTTCTTTATTTATAGATAAAATTTTTAAAAAGAATGTACAATACTCTAGTTAAAACCCTAATACATAATTTTTTAGCATTCTCATTACAGAGTCTAAGTGCTAGTCTTTAGTGAGTCCACCTTTCTTGCAAATATAATCAAATAGAAAACTTATCTCATAAAGGAGAAGGGAAGTGCTCTGCAGCTTGATAAAGTTTTATAATAATAAAATTTCAGCCCTCATGGTTGTGATGTTGCCTTGGTACTCCATTTCCAAGGATTGATGCCACTATGACTCTAGCTCAAATTATGCTCATAGCTCACTTATGTCCCATTCGGATGAGTCTAAAGCTTCTCTCAATAGGGTGACCTCCCCTCGCAAGGTGACGATCATGGAGTAGTCTACAAATACTCATTGTTCTTCTTCCACATCAATCCCTGGTCACCGAGTAGAGTCGCTCTTCGGAGACTCATCATTATCTCTATGAGAAGAAGAGGAAAAACCAATCATCATCTCCTTAAATGTTGATAGAAGTAAAGCTAGTCACAGCCATAGGAACATCAATAGACACCTCAAACAGAGGAGAGCTCTCCATCAAGTCTATGAGTGGTGCCACTAGTTCATTTCACAGTAGGGCTACAGTTGCTGCTAGTTAGCGATAAAGAAATACATAAAAAATTGGAAAAGAATTTTAATAAGAAGATTTACTATGGCCCCAACCCTAAGAAGGGAAGCCATTTATCAGATAAGTGGAATTCCTCTCTAATTGGAAAATGACATAGCATATCACCCATCGAAAGATGAAGCGTCTCTATGAAATAACCTAGACAATTAGAAGAAATGATCTAGAGGGCCAACAAGTGCCCTTCACCATCTCTATTGAAGTTTAAATGTTCGATACACTTAACTATGACTAAAGGAGAAAGTAAGAGACTCAGATAACAAGGACTCATAGTACACTATAGTAGGAAAATCTCACCTCAACAAGATATTTCTCTATAGTCACCTTCGCAGTAGCCAGCCCAACCAACCTGGTCACCATCACCTTCCTATGTCAAATCAATAGTGCATCTTTCCCTTCTTCCTCTTCTTCAGGAATATTCATGGGTTGCAAACTTGCCAAAACATCCCACTCCTCAGATAGGTAGGTGTCAAATTCTCCTCTCGGGTTAGAGGGAGAGTTGAGGTGATGGTCGCTATAGTTTTAGCTAAAATGCTCACTGTAGTTATAGGAATGGTTGTGACCATTTTCAACTTCTTCACTTTCTTGGCTATTTTGCAAATTCTTATAGAATCGTATGGTCAATGTCACCACAAGATCTCTTTGCATCAATGGCAACTGTATTTTAATATGTTTTGCTAAACTCTTAAGAAGTATAAGATTAATCTGAGTAGCTGAAGGAATACTAAGTACATAAAAGAAAAAAAGAAAAGAAAAGAAAAGATCCTTTTATAGCTTCTAGAGCATTGAAAAATCAGATATATCCAAAGGTAATGTGACCTCTAAATAATTATATAAATTTTCTTAGATTATCAAATGTTTAACAATGAATTATTCTATTCATTCTTCAATCTTTTTGTGATATACCTCTATAATGTCTAGAAGAATTAGGGAGGTAAATATATACCCAAAGTAGCGGGTAGGCCCAAGCAAGCAAATATATCAAGATAAGCGTACTTACATAAAGGATACTCGATGACTCAGAATAAATATGCTCGTTAGAAGGAGCACCTAACAAGGAATATAGATCTGATCCAGCAAACTAGAGATCTCAGAGAACCTTGACCCATTGACAAAGCATAGTCCAACTCGCTGCCATTTGATGACAAAATAGAAGAACCATGTGACCACTCTCCAGCCACATTCACATACTCATAGGTCAATGGGCTACTTGCTCTCATGAGGTTGTCCTCCATCCATGGACAAATTTAGATTCAACACATAGTTCCACATAATTGGTTATTTAAACTATCCCCCATGGCTTCTCACTCAGTGGCAGTGGATATGATTTTGTTCTGAGCCATTCAATCAAAGATTAAATGGCTCTAATTAATCCCATAATTACTATAATTAAATAAAAAATCCTAGTGTAGATTAGTCATAACCATTCATTCTAATCATGAGAAAAGGACAACATGTGATTCATCCTCAAGTTTTAGTGAGAGATGGAGATTGTCCGTATTTCATTATTTTATCTAAGCCAACATGGTCAGAATCTTAAGGGAAATGATTTCAAATCTATTAGAAGGGGAAAATCTATGGGTCCTATGGCTTGATTTTCATCACATGCACACTTTCTTCATAAAAGACTTAACACTTACATGGCTCTCTATGGTTTAAGAGTGCATACTTCATTTGAGCTAAAGATCGATGGTCCCAATGATTGAGGTAGCATCACTTTAAAAAGGAAAATTCCTATATAGAAGATGGTCACTTGACTCTTTATTATTTGCTTAAGAGGCCAAGCTTTGCTACTGTTCCCTAGAGTTTGATCAAACTATTGCTTTTAGTGATCAAATTCAAAAAGACTCAATTCTTTTAAGCTCATGAGGATGCAAGGATGGTGTAGGAAGCATTAATTGATGTTTGGTGGGGTTTTTGTTTGAGGTGTTTAGGTTGAGAATTTGATCTTGCTAGACTTAGAATGCAAGAGAGGCTTGTGAAGGTATATCCCCTCCCCATATGAGCCACCATTTTGAGTTGGTTTAGCCATGAAAAGTTGGTTGGGTAGCGTGGGAGGCTAGAAATGGGTTGAAACTGATGAGGTGGAGCTTCTTTAATGGTTAGAGGAGTTTGTTGGCCAGAGGTGAAGTGGATAGCCCATGGTTGATGAACTAAGAGAAGTTTAAGGTGAAGGGGACATCACCATGGTAAATGGCTAAGCAAATCAGCCTTATGATAAGTCAACTAGGGTAAGCTCAAAGCATGATAAAGTTATTGCCTTAGCCAAAGGTAGGACTTGTCTTTAGCTACTTTGGAATTTTGTCTCATATATGATCATTGGTTCACTTGGTTCAGGCTTGGTTCAGGCTGAACCAGGTTCACCAAGGGTTGGGTGCACATGGATAGGTCTAAGGGAGCTTAACGGTGCATCAAGCTAAGTTTAGTTGGTTTTGACTCAATTAGATATCCATATAGGTCAATTTGGGTTTAATTGAGTTGAGTTGATCAATTTACAAAATTAGACATAAGGATCTATTAGGTCATGTTTAAATGGTGATTTGAAACATGTTGAGTGGTTAGCTTGGTCCAATTTGCCTTGGAATGGAATTTAGCTCATATGGTTTCATTTAGGCCATTTTAGGTTAGGTTGGTCAATTGCCCAACTTGACCAATTTGGTTCAATTGGATGTTAAGTCATGTTTAATAATCAATTTCAGATTGATTTCAGTGATTGGTTTAGTCTAATTATGCTTGAATTGGGTTTTTGGTTTAATTGGGTTATATAGGTCAAATTAGGTTAGGTTAGTTCAATTGATCAAATTGATCCAATTGGCCTTAATTGAGTGCTAAGATGTGATCAATAATCAATTTAGGAGTGTTTGGAAGAGTTGCTTTGTTTAATTTGGGTCAATGGGTTATTGCTTATGCAATTAATTTTGATGATAAAAATATATATGATTGGATGGAACTAATATTTTATTCAAGTGCTTTAGGAAGTTAACCAGGCTCAGTGTGCTCAATCAGATTTGGAAAGTCATGATTAATTAGACTATGGTAGTTTAGGAATCTTCCTAGATTTTACTAATAAGAAAAATAAGAGATCAAACATATAAAAATAATGGCTTAAATATGTTTATATCATTTATTTAATTTTTTCATATTTTTTTATATTTTAAATTGCATCATTTTTTCAATTATTATTGGAATTATGTGTTGACCTCATTTTTGGATGAGGTGAACATCATCTCTAAACTAATGATTTGGACACCTAATCCTAGATTAGAAGCCTCCTGATTATGCACTTAAAATACTATTCATGGTGACCTAGTACATCCCTCTAGGGCAAAACCTAACCCAATAGCATTAGATAGACCCAAACCAAACTTAGATATAAACAAATGATTAAATCAAACATATTATAGCTGACACCTAAATCCAATTGAGCTTAGACTAAAGTAATTTGGCTGATTAACTAAATCATCATTAAATATAATTAAATCAATAATTAGGTTTAATTTTATTAATATGGTCATTTAACCCAATTAAGTCCATGTTAACCCATTAAATCCAATTTGGGTTAAAGTGGGTTTTGAATTTAAATTCAACATCAAATAAATGTAGTTAACTAATCCAAATCATCTCAAATTTGATTTGGATAGTTAATTGCCAATCTAAATTAGCAAATAATGAACATTATCCATGTTTAACCTAATCTAAATTAAACTAAACCCAAATTGACCTAATTGGAACAGTTGAACTCAAACCCAAACTAATCACATTAGATTGCATTTAACCTCATCCTAAGATGAGTTTAAAGTGATTTATAGCAAAATTTAAGAAAATATAAAAGCTCAAGTTTATCCAAAAGGAGGGAATATGCCATGGAAGGGTAAGTCCAAGCATAAAAAAAATTCTCCCCAATCCACTTCTTCTCATCCATTCCTCATCCTAATTGCTTTGGACTGACCCCAATCAATTGACCGCCCTTTGAAACTAGCCTCCAAGGGTGGCAATCACCATGGTCAAAAGAGATTGACCTCCCTCTTCATACAACTTTTGTCCATCAATGGAAAGAAAAGAGAGATCCTTTCTCAAGCCATCCTGAGCACACCAACACCTTCATCAAGAAAAATGAAAAAGAATCCACCCATTCCCTTATCCCCATGTTGCTGGCAAGTTGGACTTTAATCAAAGCCACCGAAAAATGAATGGAGCTTGGCCTATAGTGGAATCAACAGAGAAGCATTCTAATTTCTACACTTAGAGTCTTGTAACATCCCTGCGAAGCTATTTGAATTATTTCTACCACCAGTGATCGTCATTGATGAGGTATGCCTAGAACCCAACTACTTTAGCATTTAGTGTTTGTCCTTTTTGAAATGAACTTGATCTCAAGTGAGATCAAGCTATATAGATGCATTCCAAATGAATTCTTGATGGATTTGTAATTGAAATTGAGTTATTCCACCACCTAGATCGCTAGAAATCACTTCAATTCAATGGATTGCACTTGGTTCTCTCCATTGATGAAAGAGACATAATCTCCATCGTCCATTTCTTTTATTAAGAATGGACAATTGAGATCTAGTATTATTTCTGGTTAAAACCCATATAAGAAATCGTGGGATGATTCTGAGGGATCAAATCATGTCTCGCAACAATTATAACATAGGATCCACATGGATCCTGCGTGGACTTATCCACAACCTACATGGAAAAGTGTTGATTGGCTTAAGTATAAAAATGAGGTTTTTTGAAATTAAAATTTGGGAAAAAAAAACCAAGAACTTCAAAAATTCATCTAAAATAAAACACTCAATAAATAAAATACAAATATGAGATCCATGGATTCATTTCTGTGAGTAAAATCAATTAACCCTAAAATCCCCTATTTTTATTAAGTATTTTTAAATTAACTAAGTTTAAATAAAAATAATCAAACTCAATCCATTAATCCAATTAATTTGAAACTTTGGGGAATTGAAATTAAGGTTAAAACATACCTTAGATAGAGTTTTCATGATTTGTTAGAAAGTAAATCTATAGATATGCAAATTTCAATCATAAATTCTTGATTTAATAAAATAAATTAATAGTAAATTATGAAACTCATAAAAAATTATAAAATTAACTTGAATCAACATAAAAAACCTTAATTAATCCAAAAATATCATCAGAATTCTCTTGAATATAATAAATCCTAAAATGACCTAATTTTTTAATTAATTAAAATAATTAATTCATTTAATTAATCTAAACTTTAAAAATCATAATAAATCAAACAAAACTCAAAAAATCTAAATTAACCTTTTATGGATGCATCTTCTAAAGAGGAGTTCAAGAAAATAAAATCCCTAGTTAATTTTATCTAAATTAGGCTTAATTTAGGTTTTATTGAAATAAGTAAATCATAATTAACCCTAAATTACACATCTAATTGATGAAATTTTAGAAACTCTAGCTGGCAAGGAGCCCCACTTGCCATAAAAAAATTTAAGATCAAATAATCTATGGATTATAAGTTACTGAATTTCTAATCTCTAGATGAATATGAATGAAAATAATAAATGAAAAAATAACAAAAAATATAAAATTCATAAAATCACTTTAAAACATTTTTATTAACATCATAACAGCTAAGAAAATTTTCCTTGCTCTCTAAAGTTAAAGAACTTAGTTAATTGTTCACTTTGGGTTTAAGGTTTAATGAAATGATTAAGAGTATGCAATTTAATCAAATCTTAAGTCATTAATTTGATTAAATTATAATATTTCAATTAATTAATTGAAATTCAAACTTAATCAATCTCTAAATTTCATACTAAAATATGAAATCCATATATATGAAAAGTTTTTAAACCCATGAATAACATAATTCCAAATATATACAAGAAAAATATGATTAATTGAAATAATTGAATTTAAATGGCCTAAAGAATTGAAATGACATAGATTTAGGTTTGATACTCGAAGAAGTCTATTTCTTAGATTTACTAGGTTATGATTAGTAAGCTCAACTTTATCTTAATAAATTGAATTAAGTAATGAAACTTTAACATATATTGTTCCATTAAACTTAATCTTAATGATGAGTTAAAATGCATAAGATAATGAATTCCTTAAATGATGAAATCAAAAGTTCCTACAGATTAATTGAAATTAATTTAAGTTAACTTATCAAAATTCAAAAGTATAGACATTAATTAAATGATGAATGAGATCATAACTTGAAACTAATTAAGTTAACTTATCTAAATTCATAAACAAAATATTAATAAAATAAATAAATAAGATAGATTTAAATCAAATAAACCAAATAATAAAAATACATAAAATCAAATAAACATTTAATGAAATGAAAAAAAAAGATTAACTATAAAGCTAAGTTGTGAAAATAAATAACATAAAACATAAATGAATCAAATCATTTTAAAGGAAATCAAACTATAAATAAATAATAACCATATTAAACTTAATCATAATAATAAAAACTTTTACTTTAGTTTTTTTTTAAAGAAACATCTTAAGTTCTAATTAAAAAATAATAAATTAAATTAAAGATAAACATTAATCAAGATAAAAGAAATAAAATAAAAATGAAGTCTTCAAAATCTTAATAAAATTAGAGTATATAGACTTTAAAACCTCAAAGGAAAATTAAAATATTAATCAAATCAAACCAAATTTAAGATAAACCATTTTATCTAATTCAAAATGGTTTTAATTAAGATACCTAGGATCTTAGTTTGATTCTTTAGAATAGACAAAAATCTCTCTATTAAGTTTTAGGATGATGGATAGAATGGATTCCACCCAAAGTGAAATTTATTTTATTCTTCATTCTTAAAATTTTAAATTCCACTTTAACTTAAAATGAAATAAAAATGAAAGTAAACTTCTAAATCAATTAAATAACTTAAATTGAAACCACACAATAGAAAATTAAATAAATTTTAATAATAAATAAAAAGAAATCAAAAGAATGAATTTTTTTTCATAACTAGCAAACATATGATATATAGTTTGGACATCCAAGGTTGCAAGGCTACTAGGTCGAAGGAGGTCTTGATATCACAAGCTTCTAGTTTAATAATGACACGTATTTATGAAATAAAATTATGAAAAGTGAAAGATCAATCTCAAATCAAATTAAACCAAATTTTGAATATAAAATTGGCCTAGTAAAGTCATACCACACAAGCCTATTTTTTCATGTACTAGATTGTTAGGTCACCAACCTTAGATTCAAGTTAGGCTAATGATCTATAATGTTATGTGATGTGAAATGTTCTTCTTATTTTGTTATGGAATGTTTAGACTGGATAGCTAGGATTATTTGCCCACTAGTCTAGATGGTAAGATGTTCTTTTAGGCTAATACTATTTCCTATAGGGGGTTGTACTAAATGAGACTGTCATAATAAATAAATATATATATATATATATATGTTGTTTACTTGTAAATTTTGTATAAGTCTCTAAGAATAGCTTAATAAGATAATAGGGCTTGGCAAGAAACTAATGCTAAGCTCATATGTTTGCATTATAACTGTTGATGTACTATGTGTATTTCTTACGCTTATTTTGTAGAATTTAAGAATTTATTTTTTAAATTTTAAATATAATTTGAGCCTAAAATTAGGTTAGGTTCTATGCGGTCTTGGAGCAATAAGAAATGACCCTACTAGTGCATGGTCTTAGTGGTCTCCTGTGAAGCCTGTGGAGGTCCCTAAAAAAGGTTACGATCCTAAAAGAAGACCCCCATAGATCAAACTTTTAGTTCTAGGTTGTGTTGTATAAGGGCAGAGCTTTGCTACCCATTTTCCTTTTTTTTAGGGTTATAGCAATACTCGACCGCATTAGCCTATTCTATTAAATAATTTATCTTGATTTATTTTGGGTGCGTAATAGAAATTTTTTGCTTTTTCTTGGTTTCTTTCTATGATGTGTTTCAATGATGAAATGCTTGAATGTTAGGCTCCTAGAAAAATTAAATTTTCTATCCCATTTAAATTTAAACAACTCAAACATAAAATAAGAAACACAAAACCTCTGATTAAATAAAATTGAAGGTACAACTTAAAATAACTTGAAATAAATAGCTTTTGTGAAACATGATAGCATATTATTTGTACTCCTTGAATTAGGCGCTTCACCCATTGCATATAAGGGACATCTAGCCTTGGAGGATGACCTCCCATCTTGGGAGAAGTGTGCCTTCTTTTTTGATTTGGCCCACGGCCACTTCTAATTGCAAATCATTGTAAGCATAAAATGCATACCCATGGAATTTAAAATAAATTATGAGTCAAAATACATAAAAAAATAAAATTTATTGCATTAGATAAATACATAACATACCAATCATTAACTTAGGGATAGGGAGTGAGTTTAGGCTCTTAGCTTTATTTCCTAAACACAATAGCCAAGGCATTTTTCATTCAAAAGACTAAAGTCATGGTTTTAAAATTGTTGAGGTGGCGTTAGCTGGCAACCCATCTAGGAGGAAAATAAGTTCATAAAAGTCAAGGATAGTTTCATTTTCTTAGGTAAGAAAATGAATCAATAATCCTCAAAACTTAGAATAAGTCAACCCTTTGATTTATGTCAAAGTAACTTTTAGACTTAGGTTTTGAAGTATTTATTGAAATAAGGTTTCAACCACTAAACATTTCTACAATCTTCTGATGTTATAATCTAAGTCCTAGATTTCTCATTTAGTGTCAAACTCTCAACTCTAATAAATTCAATCTCAAAAATATAAAGCCAACAGTATGATAGTTGAAATGCTTACTAGGCATCTTAGTATCTAAAAGCATTTCCTATTTAATCCCTTTTGGCTTCTAAAAAAACTCTTTCACCTTTGAAAGCATTCTCTATTGATTTTCTAAATGATCATTCTTTTAAAGGCAAGCATTGAAATTCATAGAAGTAAAAAAAATCTATTTATTTAATCAAGAGTATTCTTAGAAAGAGATCATTCATTCCTAAGATGTAATTAATAATAAGGGCTCGCCTTTATAGCAAACTACAAACCATGCAACAAAATAAACCCTGTCTTACTTCTCTATATAGTTCAAGGGAAGAATCTCTGGTATATCGAAGACTCATTAGCCTTACGAGTCCTTAATAAGTAATCAAATCCCATATAGGGTAATATGTTTATCTTTTAAGATAATATATTTATCCTTTAATGATGTATTTAATTATCCAAATAATTACCCCCAAGATCTATGTGGTGTTCCAATTAAAATTCCAATATTATCCATTTTGGATTATTTGAATACATGCATAAGATTAAGCCTTATCCATTGCTTGTTCAAGTGAGTTAAACATAATTCACACTTCATTAAGCTATTTCCATGCTTAGATCAATTTCTAATCAAAATAATTTAGCATGAGAATTAAATTATTCCTTCATTATCAAATTATTTATTTTTTCTCTCCGATCAATAATCTTTCTCACATCTACTGCTTGACCAAATTTCCAAATGCTCAAAGCTTCATAAATATATGAAAATTATTGTATTTAATGTCATATTATTTAATGAATTTTTAAATTTATATTTTCTTGCTTTTTGAAATTGAGAATTTTTTAGTTTAAAATTATAATTTGCCATGATATATTTTCCAAAGTGTTTTATTTAATATATCATGTTATGGCCGACCCCAATGCATTTTAAAGTCATTAAATTTGAATTTATTTTTATTAATTATAGTTGATTTAAATTCACCTTGAATTAATTTTATTTACTTTTTCAATTCCCTTTTTGGAATTAATGTAGTCGACCCCTTAATTTATTTTTAAATTGATATAAATTATGTAATTAGGTTAAAAATCCTTCTTAAATTTATTTTCCATGATTTATAGCTAATTTATTTCATTAATTGGAGTTTATTCCATCTTAGAAGACTTTGGCCAAAATTCACTTCATGAATTTAACATGATTTATTTTATTTTGGTTTATTCCCTTGTCCTGCCTTCCCTAATCCCATTAAATTAATTAATAAATCTTTAATATATTTTGGTTTATTCCCTTGTCCTGCCTTCCCTAGTCCCATGTAAGGAAGTACGGAAGATTGATTGTAATCTCATTTTGATTAGTGAATTTATACTCAGAGTGACTAAGCGTGGATGTAGGCTAATTTTTAGATTTGGCTGAACCATGTAAAAATGTTCGTACCTCCTATCTTTACTTTTTTGCACTTAACTTGTTTGGTTGCTTGCTTTCTCTTTATAATACATTTTATACACTTTTGAAACTAAGTTTTTAATAAAGTTTAAAATTAAGTTTTAATTTAAAATTATTTGATATACCTAATCCACGCTTCCTCTTGGGTGCCATAGCTTCTTAATAATTGGTATCAGAGCTTCAGCTTAGTTAGTAGTTTAACATCTTTGAGTTGATCACTATTTCACAAGTATTTTCTAAAGGTGCACTACCTAAAGGATAATCTACACATAGATCACCTTTACATGATAATACTCAATTTGATTATTGTAAAATTCATATAAGTACTTTTATTTGTGGTTAAGATTCTTGAATGGGCATATGTTGACACACTCAGTGTTAAAATAAATGGCTTGAAAGTTGAAAAACCTTTTGATGAATGGTCTTCTTATGAAAGAGAGTTGGATGAACTTAATGTAAAGGACTATAATATTTTATATTGTTATTTACTTTCTGATGATTACACGAGAATTTTTCATGCTTAGTACTGCTAAGGAAATTTGGGATAAGTTGATTATTACATATGATGGTACTAATGAAGTAAAAGATGCTCAAATAAATAGATTAGTGCATGAGTATGAATTATTCTATATGTTGCCTAATGAAATCATTTCTAATGTGCATACTCATTTTATGAAAATAATTAATATATTGTATTCTCTTGAAAGAAAATATAAAAATCAAGATTTGGTCTACAAAATCTTGAGATGTCCTCCAAAAGAATGGGATGTAAAGGTAACTACAATAAGTAAAACTAAGGATTTGATTACATATACACTTGATCAGCTTCTTAGCTCTATAATAGCTCATGAATAGATCTTAGCACAAAAAACCAAAATGACTCTCTTAAAAAGAAAGAATAAGAGAAAATAATTGCTTTGTAGGTGTAAGACACGTGTGAGGAGAATAATTTAAGCTTGTAAGTAGACTGTGATGAGATTGCCATGCTTTCAGAAAAAAAATTGAAAAATATGCTCAGAAAGAAAAGGCAAAGGTATGGTAAATCTAAAATGCATAAATTGCCTACTAAAAAGTCTAATGCAGGTGAAAGAATAGTTTGTTATAATTTCAAAAAGCCTGGACATTTAAGAGGAGATTTCTTAGAAAGAAAAACTAGTTGAAATAAAGAAAAGTTGGAAAAATAAAAGCCCCCAAAAAAAAAGAAAGGGGCACTATGCGCAAACTTAAATTTAGAAGAATCAAGTAATAATATTATTGAACAGGAAGCCAACCTATGTCTCATGGCGGATATGGATACTTCTAGTGAGATATGTGAAGAAGTTTTTTATGAATAGTTGGATGATGCATTTAATGAGTTAGCACATGAATACAAAAAATTGAAAAAATATATAACAATTTAGAAAAAGAAAAGAAAAACTTGGCAATTCATGCTTCATCTTTAAAAGATGAATGTAGTGAGTAAAAAACCAAAAATAGTGCATTAGTAGATTAATCTTTGCATGCAAAAAATTTTAAAAAGAGAAAATATTTTATTACATGCAAGATTGAATACTTATTATAGTAAGCCTGATATTATGTTTGTTGCTTATTTGTGTGCTCATTTTAGGCTTCTTTTAAAGAATCTCATCTAATTACAGTCAAGCCTATATTATGTTATTTTATAGTATCCTAAAAATTTCTTGTCATGTGATTTGGTTGCTTATTTTGATGCTGACTTCATAAGTTACAAAATAGATAGGAAAAGCACATTAAGCATATGTCCATTCTTAGGAACATTATCTTATGTCTTGGTCCTCTAAGATACAAAATTTTATTGCTCTTTCTACTATAGAAGCTAAGTACATAGCTGTTGGAAGTTATGTTGCTCAGATTCTTTGGTTAAAGAAGGAATTAGAAGACTTTGGCATAAGGCTAGAACACATTCCTATTAGATGTGACAACACTTATGCTATTTGTTTAACTAAAATTTTTATTAAGCATTCACATACCAAACATATTGAGATTGTACACCACTTTATTAGAGATCATATTTATAAAGATGATTTTTATTTTGAATTTATTAATATTGATTTATAAATTGCTAACATTTTTACAAAATCTTTACCTGAAGAACATTTTCGTACTTTGAGATGTATACTTGGCAAGTTAGATTCATTTGCTTAAATAAAATTTATTTTTAGCATATTTTACATGTTAATATCATTTTGATGCTGCCAAAAGGGAGACAAATATGTATGTTGATTTTTTTTAAAATATTTTATTATTATATTTTTTAATATTATTTTTCAAAATAAAATATGTATTCTTTTATTACTGCTACATGTTTTAACTAGCTGCTTAATTTTACTTGTGATGAGTTCCATTTCACTTTTCTTGCAATTTGTTTAAACATTATTTGTAAAATTTGCTATATTACTCAAATCAATCTTTGATTAAAAGAAGTTGAAAGGTCGTATTGCACCTTCATCTCTAAACACTACTAACATAGATTTTTCATCATCGAAAAGGGGGATATTGTTGACTTCATGAGCTTCATTTCTTATGCAATTAATTTTTATGATAAAAAAAAATTATTGGATGAAATTAATGTTTTATTTCAAGCATTTAGGAAGCTAACCACACTTAGTGTGCTTAGTCAGATTTGAAAAGTTAAAATCTGTTGGACATGAGTAGTTCAGGAATCTTCTTAGATTTTACAATAATAAGACAAATAAGAGCTCAAGAATACAAAATAATAGCTTAAATATTTTTATATCATTTATTTGAATTTTTGCATAATTTTTTATATTTAAATTGCATCATTTTTTTAAATTATCCTTGGAAATATCTTTTTTGGACAATTTGAGTACTTCCATGACATTAAGCCTTATCCATTTCTTATTAAAGTGAGTTAAACTTCTTTTACACTTCATTAAACTATTTTCATTCTTAGATCAATTCCTTATCTAAATAATTTAGCATGAGAATTAAATTATTCTATCATTATCCAATTTATCTATTTTCTCTCTCCTATCAATAATCCTCCTCACAACTATTTCTTGGCCAAATTTCCCATTGCTCAAAGCATGATAAATTTATGGAAACTATTTTATTTTATTTCATATTATTTTTCATATCATTTAATAAATTTTCAAAATTTTATTTACTTATATTATGAAATTGAGGATTTTTGAATTTAAAATTATTATTTTCCATGATATATTTCCCAAAGTGTTTTTTTTATTATATCATGCTGTGGTTGACCCCCCAAGCATTTTAAATCCATTATATTTAAATTTATTTGAATTAATTTTATTTGATTCAAGTTCACCTTGAATTAATTATATTTACTTTTTTGATTCCCTTGTTGGAATTAATGTAGCGAGCCGCTTAATTTATTTTCAAATTGATTTAAATTATTAATTATGTTCAAAAAATTTCTTTATTTGATTCCTTATGATTTAAAGCTAATTTACTTGGATAATTAAAGTCTATCCCATCTTGGAAAGCTTTGGACAAAATTCCCTTCATAACTTTCTCTTGATTTATTTTATTTTTGTTTATTCTGATGGCCTACCTTCCTTAATCCCATTAAATTAATTAATAAATCTCTTATATATTGTATTAACTCATGATTGAGTCCCCATATGTAAAGCTTTGATCGTTCCTCATTATTCAAAATTCTTAGATATATTTTATTTGAATTCATTTGAACTCTTTCTTTATTTAACTTGTGAGAAATTAAGTTAATTGATTCACTCTTGCCTTGGCTGCCCACATCAAGCCTAGCTTGATGAAATTCAAATTCTAAGCATGTGTTAAATGAATTGAAATCAAATTCTTATCTAAATTAATTTCTCTTACCTTAACCTTATCATGGTCGAACCCTCTTGAGGGTTATTCCTTTTTGGCTCAATGGCACTTATGTTAAGTAGAAGATTTTCCCTCCTAGCTTAACAGACCACACCTATTGGACTAGAATTTATTCAAATATTATTTTCATGTGATCAATTATTCAAATTTCAAATCTTACCATACTAATTTCCTTCTTTGCTTGGCTTGGGCAAAACCTACATGTGTGGGTTGATATTTGTGACATGCAAACTAATGTACATCTCCCTCTTCTTTTCTCATAAAAGAGAAAATTTTATTGATCATTGTGAAATACAAGTAATCTGAAAAAGACAAAATAGTGAATGTGTAGATGTATCACATGATGTTATTTCTAATGTAAGGTAAGTCAATGTTTTCGCTATCCACAAGAAATTTTAGATGTGAGTCTGAAGTCCTAGATATGGAAAAGGATTGTGATGTAGCCCCCTTCTAGCCAACCAATCAGCCGATTGATTACCTTCTCGATATATGTGAGAAAAAGATATATTCAAATTTTTGAATAGTTTCTCAAAAACTTGATTTCATTTATTATAAACAATGGTATGTTATAGTATTTTTCTTCTGTAATCATGTGGATGGGGATCTTTGAATTAGATTCTAACCAGTACTCCTTCAATGGATGGATGGAAGTAATTTTGAATGCATAGAAGCAGACAACCACTTTAGCATGTAGGGAGGAGTATCCAGTGAATGGCATGGAGAAATGGAGTAGGTGCTCTCCGTTCTATCCTTTAAAAATTCCACCAATACTAGTTCCAATTTTGATATCAAAGCTTCCATATATATATATATATATATATATATATATATATATATATATATATATATTAATCTTGATCGCACCATGAGTCAGTTTGTGCCACTATACAAATTCCCATCTATTTTTGATGTCATCCACATAACTCATTAATGTGTCCGAGAATTGCATTCGACCTTTAAAGTGTGTCCTTTTAATAGTCCCATAGCATATTTCTTCCTTTAAAAAAGCTCTGGTGTTACCAATGAAATTTTTTATTATGGTGATGTTACTCTCATGCTTTATCTCATTTCTAGCCATCCAAATGAACTAAAGAATAATCACTGGTGTGATCAATGAGATTTTAATCTTCCATTTATCTTTGATTTGCTAGGTTTGAAGTAGTTCTAATATAGACCCAGCCTTATAGTTCATGTCAATTTAGAGGAGATCAACAAATGTTTTCATACTTTTTTGCTAGAATTGCATTGTATAAAATAATGTGTTATGCTCTCTTCTTCATTCCTGCATAGAAGAAAAAATGAAGGTAACCTTAAGCCTTTGAGTTTGAGGATAGCTTCCATTGGAATAAAGTTATGTAGTAGTCTCCAGCAAAAGAAAGACATTGAAGGCTTGATGACAGAGTTCCAAATCACTTTACCCCATGATACCTTATTGGCTCCCTCCAACCATCTGTTGTAAATAGTTTTAGAGATGGATGTTGATCTAGATTTACCTTTAACAACTAGTCTATCTTTTGGTAGTCTCTAGTGGTATTGTGAATTACATTACAAATATATGTTGGAAGTTGTTCTCTTAACTTATCCTCATTCCATTTGGAATCATCCAAGAATTCTGCAATTTGTTGAGATTGTGTCAATCTATCATCTATCATCTAATTAAATATTGCTTCTTTCCCCATTCAATGATCATTCTAGAAGTCAATCTTTCCCTCTCCCAAGTCCCAAAAAATCAAATTTTTAGCTTCTTCCTTGTTCTTCAGCATATTCTTCCAAATTAAAGAATCTGAGTTTCTTAGCTAGGTATTCATGCATTTGATGACAATATTTCTGATGCATGAATTCAACCCATATAGTGTATTTCTTTCTCTGAATCTAATCCATAATTTGATAGCATTGCATTTGATATTATCTTCTAATGTTTTGAATCATAACCCATGATTGCAAAGTGGCTTGCATATTTTCCTCCAATTGGCCTAGTGGATGGACTTATTTATGGGGCTCCAAATGAATTTGTTAAACATCCTTTCAATTCTCTTTTGAATGGTTTTAGGGATCTATTGTACTTGAGTGGTATATAAGGGAATTAAGTTGAGGATACTTTTTTCTAAGGTAATTCTTCCAGCAAAAGAAAGGAAGAAATTCTCCCATGAGTTTATTCTATTTTGAATTTTGTCAATGAGCTCGTGGAAGAGAGAGAGAGTTTGTGATCTTTCCTTTGTATAGTTGGATGCCAAGGTAGCCAAAAAGAAAGTATGTATAATGGAAAGTAGTCCTTTTTCTGATCCATTTAATCTTACTCTTAGGGACTCCTTTTTCTATAGCAAAGAAGCATTTGTTACCATTAATATCCATACATGATAGTGATGTGAATCCCTTAATGATTACCATATGGGTATTCATAGACTTCCTGCTATCATTATAAAAAATCAAGAGGTCATCAGCAAATGCTAAGTGTGTTATATTTAGATTTCCAGTGGTGTTATAGCCAATTCCTTTCTTTAAGTCTACCTCTTAATTTAGATTTCTTGAGAGAAGATCCAAGGTAAGATTAAAGAGTGTAGGGGAGAGAGGGCCTCCTTGATTAACACTCCTATTAGCTTCAATGAATCCATGGGCTTTACCATTAATGAGGATTTTGTATTGGCTGCTAACAAAGAGCATTTGAATAAAGATGCAAAAATCATCTAAAAATCCTTTTCCTTTGAGTGACTTGAAGATGAAATTCCAATTTATAGTATCGAAAGCTTTTTTGAGATGAATCTTCATAATAAAATTCCCTCCTCTAGATTTTTTGTCTATGTCTTTAATGAGTTCTTGGGTGAGAAGTATGTTATCAATAATGTTCCTCCCTTTCAAAAATGTAGCCTGGATGGATGAAATGAGGTTGGGGTGTAGCCTTGGTATCTGATTTGTAATGATTTTACTAATGATTTTGTTAATAACAAGAGTAAGAAATATGGGTGTGAATTTATCCCAAGAGTGTGCATCTCTTTCTTTTGGAATCAATATAATGGCAGAGGTTGAGAAGTGGTTGTGGATATTATAGCCTTCGAAGATACTTTGAATAGCATTGATGACTTCGAGCCTCATAATATTCCATATTTTTTGTTAGAAAAGGGTTGTGAAACCATCCAGTCCAGCAGCTTTATATCCATCTATAGAGTTGAGTTCCTTCAATATTTCATCTTCCATATGAATTGAAGTTTGAGAAGTAATTCAAACACTCTTCCATAATACCCTCTTGGTTTTTAATCCACATTTCATCTTTAGCTCTAATTTTTTGTCACCACTTACCCTCTTTTTTTCCTCTTAATGTAACCATTAAAATATTTGGAGTTCCTATCTCCTTGGAGGAAGATGTTAGTTGAAACCTATTGTCTAAGAAGAGTGTCTTCTCTTTCAATATATTCCTAAAGTTGTAGCTAGAGTTGTTCTAATTGGGTTTCAATAGTATAGTCATACTAGTTTTTCCTTCCAAGCTGGTGATTTTTTCTTCTGTGGATTTGATTAGATGGTGAATGTTGCCAAAAACTTCTTTGTTTCATTTTTTTAGAGCTTAGGTAGTAGTCTTTATGTACTAACCAAAGTTTGATCCAAGGGTTGCTCTCCTCCACACCACTCCAAGCATTCTTTATACATTTTTCAACTTCAGGGTGCAAAGTCCTGCTTTCCTCCACACCAAAGTTTGATCCAAGGATTTGAATTGATAGTGGGTTGGCTTAGGAATATGTCTAAAAGTCACCAAGATTGGGGAGTGGTCTGATGTTATTTTGGCAAGTTGTTGTACTTCCAGTTTGCAGTAAAGTGAGAGATAGTCTAAAATAATTAGAATGCGATTAAGTCTTTCAAAAACCTTCTCCTTTTTCAAAGTAAAAGGAGAGCTAGTAAAACCTACATCAAAGAGGTTGGCATCCTCAATATAATCATCAAATTATAAAACCAAATTCATTTTAGTCCTTCTGCCATGTTTCTTTTTAGTTGGACTTGCAATCATATTAAGGTCTCCACCAACCAACTAAAAACTAGTGGTGTTGAGGCTGATTTATTTGATATCTATCCAAAGTTCCATTGTTCACTGTCTGGTGCAAGCAGAATATATGAAGGTGGCATAGGAATTCACATTAGAATCTTGGATGTGGATGTGAAGATATTGAATGGTGTCTAGTAGAATTTGGATTTTAAGTTTGGGCTTTTATAAAATCTAAATCTTGTTACTAGTATTTGGATGGATAGAGAATTGGAGAATGTGTATTCTTATCTTGGGTAGGTTTTGGTTAGTTACTAGGGTTCCAATATAGCAAATATCTCAAGGTTTTGGTGTCTTATAAGGCCCTTGAGTCTATTAGAGGTATTGACCTGCTCAATGCCTCTAATGTTCCAAATCAGTATGTTTAACATGAATGGGGTGGGGTTTACTTCTAGTCAGCTATTTAGAGAACCCTTCCTCAGTCAGAGATTCATTTAGTCTTTGATTCCAAGTAGGTTATTTAGTTCTATAATGCCTTTTTTATTCTATTTTCTGTGTTTGTACATCTGCCACTCATCCATAGTTGTATTAATTATATCTTCATAGTGTTTCACCTTCAATTCTCTCATTAGGTAGGTGTATTGAATCTTCTTCTACATTGGTTAAATCTTGACTTGTCACCATTTATGCCATATTATTAACATCAGGCAAAGTCCCATGCCTTATGTTAGTGTTGTCCTAATTTTTGGATGAGGTTAATATAAACTCTGAAATCAATAATTATGATGTCCTAATCTCAATTACGAATCTCCTAATTCAATGCTTAGGATACTATACCTAATGACCTAGGACAACATCCTCGAGTTTGACCTAACTTAATGGGCTTAAGTGAAATCAACCCAAATTTTGAATTTGTATTAAATCAAATCAAATCCAAATAAATCAAAATGAAATCAAATTAAAATAAGGAAACCAAATCTAAAGTCAAATCTAGTCAACCCATTTAACATAGGTTTGACTTAAGTGGGTCTCACCTAGTCAAAGGTGAGCCCACCAAGAATTTGACCAAATTAAATCATTCAAAATATTCTAAATGATCAAGTAAACATATTTGATCATGAATCTAAACAAATTCAAATTGGGCCTTAATTAGATTCATTAGACCACTTAGTCTTAATAACCCAAATTGGGTCCTATTGGGTTCAAACCCAAATCAAATTGAAATTTATTCAATTTGATTATTCAAAATCATTTGAAAATGATAATCAAACATAATCCAACAAACCATTGGGTCTAATTTGGTCAAATTGGTCATTTTACCTAAGTGGAACTCAAGCTTAACCCCTTAAGCCCACTTTGGGTCAAATTGGTTCAAATTGAAATTTAATTGAAATTAAATAAAATCAACCATTCCAAATCATCTCACACATGTGATCAAGCATGATTGGATTCCAAACCCAATCCAATTGAGTAAAATTGGTCATTTCAACCCCATTGGAACCAAACTTAACCCATTTAGGCTAAATGGGTTAAAATGAAATGGAATTAAAAATTAAATGAATTAATCAAATCAAAACTCAATCAATCATCAATAAAAGATAATTAAACTTAAAATTATAAGAATTAAATTAAAACCAAACACTTTGAATTCAAATACTTATTTTGGATTTAATTTTCCAATCTAAGTTAAAAGGGTTTAAACTTGACCTGAATTTCATTTGAGTTTTTGAGCTACCACATATTGGTCTAAGGAATTTGGTGGTGATGCAATAAATCACAAAAAGAAAAAGGTGTGGAATTAGACAAGGGAAAATTTAATAATCCATGAAAGAGAAGGCAAATATCATTTCCACTCTTCTATATTTATCATCCCACCACTTTGTTTGAAGAGGATTAGATTTATGCCAATCAATTGAAGGCCTCCAAATCCTCAAGCCAAAATGGAATTGGCTTTCTCCAAGAGATAAGCCAAGGAAGAAAACCAAGGAAGAAGAAAGAAGAAAGAAGAAAGAAGAAATGGGGCATGGCCAAGGGAGAAAAAAAAGCAAGAAGTCATCATCCTTCCAAATTCACATCCAATCTTGCTCATAAGGCTAAGGGAGATTGAATCCACCCCTTGGCCAGCCTTGCTGCCGCCGGTGACTAGATTTCGGCCACCCAGAAACCAAGAAACTAAAAAATCAAGCTCTCGGCCATCCATGGAAAGAGGGGAGGGGGAGCCTATTCCCTCCCCATTTTTATTCCAAAATGTCCACCAAGGCAAGAGATGAGAAAGGGGACCCTTCCCTTGGCCTCTCACTATTGGCGCACTGGCGAACAGATGGAGATTGAGCCTCTCTAGTTTTGAAATCCAATGGGGAGTCTCTTTCATCAAATTGAACATTCCAACACGTTCTATAGGTTGGACTGACCTCATACGAATCACCTCCCCGACGCTACGCCGCTGGCGAGCCAAAAAAATGACCAAGACCATCAAAAATTCAAGTTGATGTTGGTCTAGGGATCAATCCACGGGGAGGCAAGCCATCAAATTTCATCCTCACCTTTGTCAAGTTGAAACAAAACTAAGGGAGTCGATCCCATCACTGGTGATCGCTAGAATCAAGGAACACTCCCTCACCACCTCCCTAAGCTGCCAATTTTGCTCTTTTTTGAAAGAAATTTGATCCTCAATTAGATCAAACCATATAAATTAGTTGTAAATCAATCACTGATCATTTAAATAAGGATGAAAATTTCTAGCAATCTTTAGAAATTTGGCAAAAATGATAGACGGAGTCCATATTTTTCCAGCGGATCACAGGATCTAATCTCCACCATATGATCCTTCTATTAGGAATGAATGACCTTGATTTAGGTGGACGGATTGATTTAAGCCCTTAAGGAACTATGAAATCATTCGGGATCATCCGATATTTGATCGGATGTTCGAGGATCATCCCGTGTGGCACTACTTTTAACTCAGATTCCACATGGGATCCACCTGGCCCACTCGTTGCACGCCATGTGGTGGAGATGCCACGACACTGCCACATCAACTCACCATTATAAATGGCTAATTCCCTTTAAAAATTGATTAAAATGTAATTCAAAATCATAGAAAATTTAAAAATTCATAGAAAAATAAATATAAATAAAAAATGCAAACTTGGGCTCTATGGATTCATCTTGATGAGAGGAATCTATAAAAATTAAAATCTCCAATTAATTTTGGATAATTTAGCCTTAATTTGGGTTTAATTAAAATCAATTAAACCTTAATTAATCTCAACATATTAATCCAATTGAAATAAAACTTTGGGGAACTAAACCTGATGTTAAAACACATATTAGAAAATTTTTCATAAATTATTGCAATGTATTTCATGAGAAAAGAAATTTTAAATCCTAAACCTCCATTTTAATTAAATAAATTAATTAAAGAAAATGAATCAAACAATGATAAATCAACTTAATGAACCTTAATGAACATTAAAACACTAATGAAACTCATTAGAAGTTAATAAATCATAAATTGGTTTAATTAAATAATAAAATGGATTAAATAATTCAAATAATTAACCAAAACTTAATTAAATCATAATAAATCAACCAAATGTCCAAAAATTATAAATGGACCCTCTTTGAAAACAACTTTTAGAGAGGAATGAATGAAAAATAAAATCCCTAAATGACCGTCATTATATTAGGCTTAATTTGGGTTTTAATGAAATGATTAAAACCTTAATTACAGCTTAATTATGAATCTAATCAAGTTGAAACTTTGGAAACATGAAATTGGCATGGAACCCCACTTTTCATAAAATTTCAAACCCAATTGATCTTTGGATTGGGAATTGTTGAATTTCCAAATTCTTAAGACAATATTAATCAAATAATGAATAAAGAAAATTCGTTAATCCATTAAATCATGAAATAACTTGAATTAATTTCAATCAAACATCAAAAATACTTAAGAAGGTTCTCCAAACATCCAAAGTTAAAAAAAATTAATCAATTTCATACTTAAGAATTAATTAAATTAACAAATCATATTAAAAGTAATTAAATCTTAAGTTAATAAATTCATAATTAAATAACTTGAATCAAATCAAATGAAATCAAACCTTAACCTAAATATTAAAAGTTAACAAGAATCAAACTAAATGAAACCAACATAATATAATCCAAAACATTAATACAAACTCAATGAACCCTTAAATATACAATCAAATTAACCTAAGAATGAATTCAAATCTTAACCTAAATACCTTAGGTTAATACAAACCATAGTCAAAACACCAAATCAAACTAAATCAAATAAATTAAATTAAATAATTTAAATCAAATTAACTAATTCAAATAAAATCAAATGAAATAATTCAAATAAAACTAAGTTGGAAACTAAACTAAGAATGAAAATCAAATTAAATTTATAAAGAAAAGAATCAATCCAAATTCAAACAAACTAAATGAAATCATTAGAATTATTTAAGATACTTAAGGATCTCAGTTAGACCTTTGGGATAGATCTTCATCTTAGGATGAAGATTTCATTTTGTTAGGAGATAGGATGTAGAATAGGGTGAGTTCCATCCAAAAATGGAATTCATTCTACTCTTCATTCTTGAAAACCTAAACTTCACTTTAACCAAATAAAGTTGAAATAAAAATGGAAACCAAATCACTAAATAATTTGAATTGAAACCACCCAAAGGTAAAATTCAAATAAATTCAAACTCCAACTTGAAACTTAAACTAAAGAGGCCTAGCAAAGTCTTGCTACACAAGCCTATTCTCTTCACATAGTAGATCATTAGGTCACGGACCCTAGACTTAGGTTAGGCCATTCTATAATTCTTTTATGATTCCTTAGGATGTGTTTTGATATGATGTGCTTCACATGTCTTTGTGGTGTACTATTTTATACTGCATGTATAAGATTATTTTCCCATTAGACTGGATGGTAGGACGTTCCCTCAATATCTAACATTATCTTCTGCAGGGGGCTATGCTAGAAAGGACTGTTATCATAAATAAAAATGTTGTTTTCTTACAGGTATGCTTAAGTCTTTACAGGTGGACTTGGCAAGCAGCTAATGCTAAGCCTGTATATTTGTGAAATATAATTGTTGTGCTATGTTTATATTTTGTTAACATTTGTTTCGTAGGGCTTAAGAATTAATTTTAAAATTGAAATGTAAATTTGAGCATAGAATTAGGTTAGAATTTATGGGGTCTAGGACCCTACCAGGAGATGGTGTAGAGGTCCCCTATGGATCTCAATAGATGTCCCTGAGGAAGGAGACTATCTTGAAAACAAGACTCATAGATCTAGACATGTAGTTCTAGGCCAGGTTGTATAAGGACAGAGCTCGGTTACCCATTTTCCTTTTCTTATGGGGTGTATAGTGGTACCCGGCCGCATTGGCCTTTTTCTTAAATTAAATTTGCTTGATTTATTTTGGGTGAGTAATAGAATCAACCTACTTTTCTAAGTTTCTTTCTATGTTGTGTTTTTCTATGATTGAATGCCTGGATGAATAGGCTCATAGAAAAAACTAAATTTTATACCCAACTTAAATCTAAACAAATAAAATAAAACTAAAGAAAACTTGAAACCTCACATAATCTAAAGCATTAGTCAAAACATAAAATCAATTAGAAATAATCATGTTTTAAAACCATGAAATCATATTGCTCTAATCCTTGAATTGAGCAACTTCTCCCATTGCACATAAGGGGCATCTAATCTTTGAGGATGACTACCTTCTTAGGGAAGCCTACCTTCTATTATTGATTTGGCCCATAACCATTTCTAGTTGTTTGGCATTAGGCATAAAAATACATACCCAAGACCTTAAATGAATCTTAATTCAAAACATTTAGAAATCTAAAAAATGTGTATTAGTTAGATGCATTTCATAACCTACATGATTCTAGGGATTAAGGAGTAAGTCTAGGTTCATAGATTCCTTTCTTAAAAATGCAACATCCCAACCATCTTGCATTCATGAGACTTAGCATCATGAATTTAAAATGTGCTTATGTGGTGTTAGCTGGCAGCCCTCTCCATGTGGGTTTTAAGTCCAAAAGGGTCACTGATAGGTTAATTCTTTCAACTGAGAGGAATGACCAATAATTCTCAAAAATAGAACTAGGTCGAGCATCTGACATATTTTAGAAGCACAGACTAAGTTTTGAAGCATCCTTATCAGGAATAAGTCTTCAACCCTAGGCATTTTTGTAGTCCTGTGCTACTAGAATCAAAGTCCTAGACTTCTAAGAAAATGTCAACTCAAAATCTAAATTAAATTCCAAAATTTAAAGCCCAATTATAGGATAGTTGAAATGTCTATTGGGCATCCCAATATCATTAGGAATTTCTTACTTCATTCCATTTGACCTCCAAAATAACTCTCTCCAATTTGAATCAATCCTAGTTGAAATTCAAAAAATCAATCCTTTGAAAACCAATTTTGAAATCCTTAGGAATAATAACTTGTTTCTTTAATCAAGAGTATTCTTAGGAAGAGATCCATCTTAAAATATAATTAACTATGGAGGCTTGCCTCTATAGGAAACCATGAACCTAGTTTAAATTAAACCCTATTCTACCTTCCATGTAGTTCAAAGGAGAAATCTCTAGTATAAGATAGACCAATTAGCCTTAGGAGTCTTTTATTTAATGATTGAATCCATTATAAGAAAAACATGTTTATTCTCTGAGATAATATGTTTACTCCCTAATGTCATATTTGATCATCCAAATAAGAAATTTGTAAACTCTATGGGGTGTCACAAATTTTCCCCATAGTCAGGTGTTGTTTGGTTTGTGATATCAATTTCTGGAATTGGGAACTTCTTTGTGTTGTTGTGTATTGGTTGGATTGTATGGGGTCTATTTTTTTCATTATGAGTATGTATTATGGGATCTATTGCTATATCAAATGTCTAGTTTTCTACATTATTAGAAGGCTCCTAAAATTGGTTGTGATGTAGATCTCTTTTGTTATATGTTTCTTCAAGGATGTGATGGTTTGGTGCTTGTGAATGATTTATGAATTCCATGTTCACTTCAGAGTTATTTACAGGTATGACAAATTTAGTGTTTTTCTATCCTCCTTGTGCAGCAAAGTTGTGTTATGTTCCAAGTTTGTTGCCACTGCATTTTTCTTTCTTTTCTCTATGTCAATGTATCCTAGTTCAAGATGTGCAATAAAACATATTTCCAAGTTATGCCCAAACATTCTACATTTTCCATAATAGAGAGGTTTTTGCTCTATCTCGACATTTTTCCAATATCCATTAGATTGAGTACCAATCCAAATTTCTTCATTGTAGCTAGTAGTGATATCCATCTCCACCAAAATCCTTGCAACAGATGGCCTTGTTAAGCTGAAGGTAGGGGAGTCAAGTTTTAATGGTCATCTAGAGATGGCTGCTATACAGTAAAGAATTTGTTTGTGAAATAGATGTAATTATAGTCTTGGAAGTCTAATCCAAATTGGAGTAATGGTGGGTTCAATGTTGTAATCGAAGGATGGAGTTCATTTCAAGAACTTGACTAGGACATTTTCTATTAGGTAGAGCTTTTGGAGAACAAACTGGCATAGTCTTCTTCTTTGGATAGTTTTATGATAATTTGTCTACCATCAAGCAAACCAACATTCCATTCTCTAACTAATTTTAAGTCTTCAAAATGTTTTTTGATTAGGTCCATTTTTGGATGTTTACATGTGAATTTGACCACAAGAGTAAATCTAAAAAGGCTCAGCAAGGTAACAAGTCTCAGATTTAGATAGTAGAAGAGTAGGTTTACACCTTTTTCCAGTGGCTTTTCTAAGGAAACCAGAGCTAGTTCCTTCTAAAAAATAGCCATGATAGCTTTGTAGAAAAAGTAGGATATTGGAATCAAAACCACCCTTGACTGGAAGAGAGCTTCCAGCCATAACTTTAGCATTAGAGAGGGGATCCATAGCAACAAAAAAGTAGGAATAATGGCAAAGAAGGAAAGGCACTATGATAAAATTCAATAGAATAATCATGCAAGACCAAGTTGTACCTGGGAGTGCCTTCACCATTCCCATTATGTACATTTCTCTATTTTTCTCCCATGCTTAACAAGCCACAAACAATCAAATTCATTATTAAATACTTTCTCTCTCAATTCTTTCCTCTCCTCTTCTTCATGCCTTGGTTGGCCCCTTGCTTAATCTCTTTTTTACTTCTCTCCAACCAAATCAGACCTTTGTTATTTGATTTATTGGAGTGCTTCTTGAGTTCAATGTGGTAAAACCATCTTCTCTCCATTGTTCTCACCTTTTAAAACCTTGCTTGAGGTTTTGCTTGAAGCAAACTGCAAAAGCTCTTGATCTTTGTTAACTTCCTCTTCGGCCGATGACACCTATCCTGAAGGCTTCTTGAAGGTTAGGTGCTTGAGATGATCTACTTTATTTTCTTCTTCAACAACTTTCAAGTGGAGATTCTCTTCAACATCTTTCTAGTCTCTTCCAAGCATTAGAAAGTTTTTATGAAGTTTTTGCATTCATTGATCATACATCAAAGACTTGATTAAGAGTTTTTATTTCATTTCATTATTTTGAATCATTAATTTTATTTTGATGAAAATATACATGTGCTTTATGGTTAAAGTTTTTCTCTAAGCCTCTTTTCATTCTCTTTTAAGTAAATTGAAAAGTTCCTTTTAGGGTTGATTGAATTCAAGTTATCTTCTTAAAGTTTTAGCATATAGTGTGTTTCATAATTTTCATATCACAAGTCCTTACCTTTCATTTTGTAAAAGTGTTTTAGAAAAAATAGCTATTTTAAAAATTATTTCTCTTACAGTTTATGCAAACTTTTATAAAATCATTTTAAACTTTACATTTGATTAAGGTTGGTTCTTACATCATTGTTTCAAGTTGTAATCATTCTTAGCACTCTTTCATATTAGCTAGCTTGATTCTAAGCTTTCATTTCCAAATTTCATTAGCATTCAATTTTGTGCAAGTGATTTAAAAAGCTACATTCAAAACCATTGTTCTTTCATCATATTCAATCTTTCACAAAAATGTTTTTCAAACATTGAATTAAATATAAGTTAAATTCTTCTTCACATTTTTTCAAATTCATTAAACATATAACACAAGATTGAGCTCTCTTTACTTATTTGGCTCATCATTATTTAGTTTGGATAGAGTGCAAAATCATTTTAAAATTAAGAGATAGATATTCAAATCATATTTCTTTTTCTTGATCTCTTCTTTTTGTTTGGGGTTTGCTCTTGCCCATGTAGAAGCGTAGATAGTTGGGGTTGTACTTGCTCATTATAGGAAAGTATGGTGTTGGGGTTGTACTTGCCTAGTGTAAAAAGTATGAGAGATTGGTTATAATCTCATTTTTATTAGTGAATATCTAATCAAGGTAACTATGTATGGACATAGGCCAATTTGAGTTGTGGTGTTTAAAAATATGATGAGGGACACCACACAGATCTTATGAGGTACTTGTTAAAATGATCAAGTATAACATCAAAGAATGATATACTACCTCAAGAGGTAGAGATATCACCATACAATGCACTTAATCATGTAATTAGAACTCCTAAGGTTGATGGGTCTACATATACCAAAGAATTTTCTCTTACTTCACATGGATAAGATAAAGCAAAGTTTATTTTAAGCCAGGTTCTTAAGTTCCTTATAGGGGCAAACCCTTATATTTAATTACATCTTACGAGGTCTAAATATTTTAAGAACACTCTTGATTAAAGTGATTAGCTAATATCTCTATGAATTTCAAAGCTTGGTATCAAAGATTTGGTAATTTTTGAAATTAAGTAGGAAGAGTTCAAATGGGAAGAGTTATTAACTAATTCCAAAAGAGAATGAGTAGAAATAATCCATGATACTAGGAAACCTAATGAATGCTTCAATTTATCTTATAATGAAGCTTCATATTTTTGAAGAAGAGAAATTATATTTATTTGAGTTGAAATTTTATTAGAAAGCTAAAACTTAGATTCCAACAATACAAGATTATGGTAATGCTCAAGAGGTAAGGACTTATGCTCATAACAAAGTAGAAACAAGCAACCTCTAAACCCACATCTAAATTCTCTAGCATAAGCTAAGAGCTTGACCTATATCTACTCTAGGAAAGTGGCATAAGTTGGTTCATTTCTACTAGAGAGAATGAACTAGTTACTACTATGTAATTTAAAATCATGTTGGCTAGTCTTATGTAAATGCAAGATAACTAGGTTGTTATTAATTAAGAAATAATTTAGAGTCCTAAACTCACTCCCTATGAGACTAGGTCATGACTAGTAAGAAAGTTATGACTTAGATTAATGCAAAAAATGTACAAGTTTTATTTCATTTTGACTCATTAATTTTGGACTCAGGCTTTGGAGAATTTATGGTTACATGATTAAAATTGATTATGGATAAAATCAGGGGGAAGGGGTGTTCTCCACTATAAGGGACTGCTCTCAAAGGCCAAGCCTTATCCCTTATTATGCATGAGTGGAGATCGCCTATTATAAGAGTGAAATAATATGCATGCATGATGTTGAAGCATACAACCACTCAACTAAGGGGTTGCTAAATCTTTTATTTCTTTCTTAGAAATCCTAGGCTTTATGGTGAGGTTTTGAGTTAGTTAAAATTTTAATTAAAGTTATCAGTTGGGATAAAAAATTAATTTTTTAATAAAGGGCCTATCCCATCTAAGCTACACATCAAATATTCATATTTTAAGACACCTATGAAAAGCATGCCATTTCTATTATGCAATCAATGTAAACACAACAATCAAACATTAATCACATAAATGAATAAAAGCTAGTGCAGTCGGGCACCAGCGTACACCCCAGAAAAGAATAGAAATTTGGTAGCTGAGCACTGCCCTCATACAACCTGGACTGCAATTAATTTATAAATGAAATTTAAGATATGAGGGTCTTCAATCTTCATATTTATCTCTACTTTATGGAGCAAGCACTCCAGGCATCACAGGGCCTCCTAAGTCTAAGCACTTGAGCCACTGCTCATCCTAAACCACATAACCATAATCATAATCCTATTGCAAAAATTATATTTATTATGTAATGAAAATCTGACGACATGCATAAAATAAATACTAGCTTAACATACACTTACATCATAGTTATATTTCATACATTGGGGCTTAACACCTTGCCTCAAGTCACCAAGCCCACCTGTCTTAATGGATTATACTTAGGGACTTAAGCAGCGCCTGCAAGAGGCATTTATAATTTTTATTATAGTAGTCTCTTAAGCACAATCTCTTATAGAAAATATTATTAGTCTAATGTCACCATAATATCTAAACTACATATGAATAATCTTAAAATCCAATCTAAAATATTACATCATAAAATAAAACATCAATCCATCACAATAAAGGACCAGCCTAACCTAAAATTATTATCGGTGACTTACATTCTAATGTGTGTGTTATGACATAGTGTGGTATGAAAAAGTTAGTCTTTGATATTTAAATTTAGCTAATGATGAATGTTCAAGTTTCTCATTAAATGATTATTATGTTTTAAATGATTAATGATTTAAGATGAATTTTAAACTTAACTCTTAATTACTTTAATTTTTTTAAGTTTCATTTAAATTTAGAATTTTAATGTGAAAGGAGAAGTGAGATCCACCTTAACCTCTAACCTTAGGTTGAATCTAAAGATGAATTTCATGACTTTTAATCATTTTAATGAAGTGTTATAAATTTTTTTATTAAGCTATATGTTTGGATTTTTTTTCTAAGTGCTTTTATTTAAACATGAAAGACATCTTAAAATTAATTAACCAAATCATGAATAATTTAATGAGATTTTATTAACCATGCTTCATCATTTGATAATATTCATTTAATTAGATAACAAACTTAATTGAATAACTAGATTTAATGAATACATGTATTAATTATTAGATTATTTCACACTAATGCATAAATGAATTAATGTATTTTCATTAATAATTAATATATGAGATATTATGCATGAATTTTATAGAATAAAATGATTTAATTATACATTATACATATACATACAGATTAGTATATTAAATTTATACAAGTACATGCTATTGTTGAACTAGGGAAGTGAGGTAATCAAATAACCCCTTGGGACTACTTATTAATTCATGTACATATGCATATATATATATATATATAGGAATAAGAATGAAATTATGAAAATTTTTACGATGCTTTATATGTAATTCACTTCAAAACTTAAGGTATGTGTCATTGTTATACGGATCTGAGGTATTAAGACCTCTTTCGGACCAGTAACTTTATGACCTCAAGTTTCCAAACTATATACCTTTCAAATTATAGTTCATACATATAAGATTTTAAATTTCAATTTTAATTATTCATATTGATATTCATTTAGTTTAATAAATATATTATTTTTAAAAGTAAATTAAGATTTATTAGTGATAATAGTCATTTATTTAATTCAAAGCATGCAATTAAATGAAACTTTTTTATTTATTTTTGAAAAATGAATGCATGAGACATATGAAAGATAAATTTATGAATGAACGAAGCAAAGAAATTAAATATCATCACATGAACTATTTGGAGTTATTAATTCCTAAGGTTATTCACATGAAAAAGCACCATTAAGCCTAATCAAATTCATTAAGGGTTAATTTTGGAAATTTAAACCTTGATTCATTTTTATTCTTTAACTAATTCAAAACTAGTTTAAATGATTTTTATGAATAAATTAAAGTTAATTAATTATTTAATCAATTATATTTAAAAGAGCCTATAAATTCATTGAATTCTAAGAATAAGCCATGAGAAATTTGCAAAAAAATGTATAAACATGAAATAAATATGTCCTAAAAATCCTAATTCAATTTGGACTTGTAATTAGAAATTAACTAAGGAAATGGGGAAAAATAATCATCATCAATTACACTTACAATACCTCAAACTAATTGGGGACTTTAATTTCATTGAAAACTTCATTGTTAGGTGAGCACTAAAATGGCTTGGTTAAAATTTTTGGAGGTCAACACTAGTTATTATGAATTTTCTAAGTTCTAATATAATTAATGATTTAATTAATTAAATGAAATCCCTTTCGAGTGATTTTGAGAAGTAATCAAGACCAGATGTCCAAATTAATATCTTTGATCATCTTTATAATTTTAATATGCAATTAGGTTTTTATAATTAATTTCAAAATTTTTTAAATTTAAATTATTTATTAAGAGCATAAAATGACTAATTTAGGTTTGAAAATTTAGATTTCCTAAATTACTTAGTAAATTAACTTGAAATAATTATAGAAGATAGAGGTCATCCCATAAGACTATCACACCAAATTTTATGCTAACCGATAAGTCATTAAAGCTTAATTACATTAATTAAGTGAAACTTTAAACCTTAATTAATCACTACAAACTTGTTAAAATTTGAGGCTTTAATTTTTCTTAAACTCTTCTTTATCTGAGCACTTTGTAGAAGGTTTATTTATATATTTTTTTAGATTTTTCTATAATTAGTTATGATTTTTTAAAGTTCTACATAGTTAAAGTAATTAATTAATACTAAATTAATCCCAAATTTAATTATGTTTTTGATTAAGTGTGATCCAGAGGGTATAATTAAATTTTTAAGATCTCTAATTTTTATTAAAGTATTTTAAATTATTTTGATGAATTTTGATAATTTTTATAATATTAGTTATTTATTATTTTAAAATTAGCCAATTGATTTAAAAAATTAATTATTCTTAATCTAGAAGGATATTTAGCTTGAAATTTTTATGATATGCACGCAATAACATTAAGTTTGTTTTCTAAAGTTTTCAACTTAATTGGTTCAATATTTTAAGAATAATTAAGGAAATATAGTTTTCACTAAAGTTTAAATTACTCATAAAATATTCTGCCAAAGTTAGGTATTTTGGGTTAATAGGATTCCTCTTAGAAAGAGAAATCCATAGAACACTTATTTGCATTTTTTTTTACTTAAGTATTTTATTTTTTGTGATTTTTTAACATTTTGGGTCAAATCTAATAGAATAAATCAAAAATGAGATATAATCGTGACCATCTATTATATCCAAGTAACATGGACGTCATAAAAGTTGTATCCATCATAGGAGGCAGACCAAAAAGGGTTAGATGGATGAGATCTATCCCAAGTAGCATTGGTTCTCATGATCTTCCAGTAATCTTTGCTAGAAGTCACTTTATTTTACATTGGTGAGGGTCAAAAATGAAAAGTGCAACATTGATCTAAAGAAAAATTCCTAGAATCACATCATTTTTTAAAAAACATAATGATCTGTGGCTATCCTAAAATTTTTTATAGAGATTACCTCACTCAAGCCAACATTAAGTTGATTTCCTACATTGAACTCAATCCTAGCCTTCAAGCAAAGCTCCCACATGATCCTCCACCTTTGCCACCTCTTGGATTGTCCTTGCCACTATCCACCATCGTATTTTGTTGGAGTAGACTTGATTTGGTGTTTTTGTGAGTGGAAAAGGTGGGGAATGGGTTGGTCATACTTCTTGGGTGATGGAGAAGGTGTTGGATGCCAAAAAGAGAGCTCTTTTGACTCTTTTCTCCCATTTCTCTCTATATGGCTAAAAATCACAATGAAAAAGTGATAAGGTGTGTGGCTGTTGATGGGGTGGTAGCTAGCATTCATTATGGGGAGTGATTGGGTGATTCAAAAATCACTCCAAGCCAAAAAGTGCAGTAATTAAAGGGGATATTATGTGATTAAAAATTTTGGAGGTTTGCATTTTTTTCTCTCTCTTTCCCATCCCCCACTCTTGACTTTTAATTCTGCTTCATGTGATTTGAGATCTTAGCTTATGCGTGATAAGATTTTCTTCTATAGTTTAATGGGTTTAGTTTGGCTTTGGGTTGATTTGAATCCATCTTGACCTAATTTAGCTTAAATGACTTAGGTTGGGTCCAATAAGTTGGTTTAGCCAATTTGATTTTAAATTAAACTTTAATCATGTTTATTAAGTTATTTAAGGAGATTAAGTTTGATTTATTGTGATTAATTTGATTCTTTTTGGGTTTGACCTGATTTGGCCTATGTGGGTCAAATTGGGTTCACTTAAGTCTATAGCCCAAATTGACTAAATTGAATGAATTTTACCCAAATGAAGATTAGATTAAGTTTAATTAAGTTTTTTTAAAGTGATTTGAAGTTATTAATTTGATATAATTTTAATTTATTTTATTTCTTTTTTTTTGGCTTGATAGGCTCATATAGGTAAATTGGGTCAATTCCGTTAGGTTGACCAATTGACTAAATTGGCTAAATTGGGTGTAATTGAGAGTTGAGTTATATTCAATAATTAACTTTAAAATTCTTATAGGCATTGATTTGGCCTAATTTGGGTTTAGTTGAGTTCTGATTTAAATCCATTTTTGACCCAAATTATCCTTAATGTGTAAAATAAGGTTTACTTGGGTCAAATTACCAATCTGATCCAAATTAAAGTGTATTTGAGCTTTAATTATGTTTGATTGAGTATTTAAAATGACTTGGAGTAATTTATTTTAATTAATTTAAATTTTATTTTGATTTAGATCCAATTTGGCCCAAATTGGGCTTAATCAATCAAATTGGATTCACTTGTGCCAAATGAACCATTTGCCCAAATTAAACCCAAAAATAATTATCAAATTGTATTCAAATATGACTCTAAAATATTTTAGAATATTTCATTTAAAATAATTTTAATTTATTTTGAGTTTAGATTCAATAGGGTCCATTTAGGTTCACTTAGACTAAGTAACTCAATTAAGTTATTTGAGTCATCATTGAATTTAGATTCATTTAGTTTTGTGTTTTATTAAATTAATTTGATATATTTAAGCATTTAAGATGACTTAAATTGATCAAATTTTGATTAGTTTGACTTTTGATTTGGTGGACAAATGACCTGATTGATCACTTTGGACCTCATCTAGATTTATTTTTGGGTTAATTTAGATTTATGCATCAATTTTGTGCTTTTGGTTTAGCTTGACTTGATTTAATTTTGATTTCATATGATTTTTTTTAGATGATTCATTGCTCGAATGGGTCAATTAAGTTAACCGAACCCAATTACCTCAACAGGGTTTAGTTGAATTAAGATTTAATTCAAATATGTTTTATTTATACCTTTAGATGAGTTCAATTAGATTTGGGTTTCATTTAGTCTAGTTGTGTTAGGTCAGGCCTACTAAACTACCATAAGTTTTCTTCTTAATGTGTTAGCCTTTTTAATTTAGTTTTATTTCCATATTTATTGTTTTGATTATGGCTTTAGTTTAGGTTGTATACTTAGTTACTAATAGCGATATCCTAAGTGCCTAATTAATAAGCTCTCAATCTAAAGTTGGAGATCCTAATTACTAAGATTAGGGTGATTGTCAGGTTCACTTGAGATTAACAGAACCTTAGTTCCTAGATCAAGTCTTAGGTTTAAGAGGAGGGTTGTCAACCTTAATAAAAGTAAGGTCAACAAAAGGACCTCTAATAAGTGTGGTGTAAATGATAAAGCACATAGCATGTATTGGCATTGACCGAGTTAGTCAAATAGATCCATGAAATAGCAGATAGAGGTGTTTAAACTATGCTTCAAAGGTAAGTGAATTTAATAGAAGATGCTATATAGATTCACTAAAACATTAGGGATTTCAAAATAAGTGTCGAAGATGCATGGAGCAAGTCATGACTTTAAAAACTCGTAACTCAAATTTGACAAAGCTCAAGTTTGGAGAGAATAGGGGAAAGTATCCAAAGGGATGATCTAAAATTTTGTTTGGATGTGTTGAAGATACGATGGAGAGGTTCCCTGAAGATTAGTTTAATTTAGTTTGGTTTGCGGAATTAGGGAGAAGTTTCCTAGATATTTATTTGGTTTTGTTGCAATGGATTATACAAAGAAGTGGTCACAGGGTCCCAGTCCACTCTTAACTTGACCTTATTCAAAATGGCAAGATAAGTGTAGGAGAGGGATATAATATCTACCTGATCATATTCAAAATAGTAGAGATAGATTATCCAACATATGCCTGACCTTGTTCAAAATAGTAGGACAAAGATAAACTAAATAGCTACCTAACCTCATTCAAATTAGTAAGATGAATGTAAATGAAGAATCTAACCTCTACATGGCCATGTTCAAAAAAATAAAGATAGATTGCTCAACATATGCCCAACTTTATTTCAAAGAGAAAGATAAATGTAAAGGAAGAATCTAACCTCTACATGACCATGTTCAAAATAGTAGAGATAGATTACTCAACACATGCTTGACCATATTTGAAACAACAAGTGAAGAATAAAGCTTAGATGTCCACTTGACCCTATTCCAAACTAGCGACACAAAGGTAAACTAAATATCTTTCTAACCTCAATCAAAATAACAAGATGAATATAAAAAATATAATCTCTACTTAACCATATTCAAAATAGTAAAGATAGATTATTCAACACATACTTGACCTCATTCAAAATAGTAAGTGAAGAACAAAGCATAGATGTCCACTTGACCCATTCAAATTAGCGAACAAAGATAGACCAAACATCTATCTAACCTCATTTGAAACAGCAAGATGTATGTAAGGAAAGAATTTAATCCTTACTTGACCATGTTCAAAATAATAAAGATAGATTGTTCAACACATGCTTGACCTCAATCAAAACAACATGTAAGTAAAAAAGTCTTAGATATCTATCTGCTATTCAAAATAACAAGACAAAGAAAAACCAAATATCTATCTGACCTTATTTGAAAAAGCATGATGAATGTAAAGGAAGAATTTAATCTCTACTTGACCATGTTTGAAACAGCAGAGATAGATTGTTCAACACATGCTTGACCTCATTCAAAATAGCATGCGAAGAACAAAGCATAGATGTCTATCTGACCCAATTCAAAATAGCAAGATAAAGATAAACCAAACATCTACTTGACCTCATTTGAAACAACAATAAATGTAAAAAAATAATTTAATCTCTACTTAACCATGTTTGAAATAGTAGAAATAAATTGTTTAACATATGCTTGATCTTATTCGAAATAACAAGTGAAGAGCAAAGCATAGATGTCTACCTAACCCCATTTGAAATAGTAAGACAAAGATAATGTAATCATAGGATTGAAAATAATTTAAATTTTGATTTTAAAATCACAAGTAGTTTGGAGAAAATTAAATAATTGAAGGTTTCTTCAAGAACTTGCACCCAGTTGATATAAGTACAAGCTTGACATGAAAACATAATCACATTTATGAAATCTATTTTCAAATATAGTTATGCATAATAATTCTTTAAATAAAGCTCATTAATGACAAGCATTGGGTGCTCACCTTTATGATTTATTAATTGATATGATCCCCTTGATAGGCCTTTTTATGATTAAAGGGACTTCTCATGTTGGTTCAAACTTGCCTCCCACGTTGCTATGGGATACAATTGGTATTCTAAAAACTAAAATAAGATCTCCAACTCGAAAATTTCTTGGATTGGCTAATTTGTTATGAGCTTGAACCATATGTGCTTTCTATAGCTTGAGATTTTGATAGCCTTGGAGGTGCCACTTTTCAATTCCTTTGAGCTCTTCCAACCATAGCCTTGCATTTTGCTCAATTGTGATCTTGTTACCTATAACAACCCTTAGCGATGGTAACTTTACTTCTAATGGAATAATGGCTTTAGACTCACACATTAAGAAAAGGACAGTGGATTGCATCAGAGACTTATACATGGTGCGATAGGCCCAAATGCTTCAACTAACAACTCATGCCACTATCGCTTGTTATCATCAAGTATTTTCTTTAATATTTGAATGCTACTTTTATTAAAGGCCTTACTAGGCCATTCACCTAGGGATAATATATGATAAAATACCTCTAATGTATATTATGTTTTCTTGCAAAGTTGTTTATCTTTATACTCTTAAATATGGTTCCATTGTCAAAAATGATTCGGCGGGGTATGCCAAATCTATAGACACTATGACACTTAATGAATTGGAATACATGGTGAGCCTTAACTTTTCTCAAAGGGATTACCTTTGTCCACATTGAAAAGTAATTTATCCCTATTAAAATAAAGTGATGACCCTTAGAAGAAAGAGGATCAATTGGACCCACTATATATGTACCTTAACTCTTAAATAGCCATTATGTTATCATTGGATGAAGGTTGTTAGGTGGCTAATGTAAGATCACTCCATGTACTTGAAACTGGTGACAATGACACACTATGTTTATGCAATCATAATTATCTTTGGACCTAATTGATGTGCTCCACATAACCTGGAATATACCTCGATCATAATTTTTTGGGCCTTGTGTTTGCCTCAACAATGTAACCATATGTGGTCAAAGGGCCATCAATATAAGGTTCCATCAACTAAAGCATTGGAGAGTGCTCTTTACTTAACTTGATGGGCTTGCAGTTTCTCTTGAGGTAGTTTATCTTTGTTTAAGTGATCAATAAAGAGTTGTTTCCAATCTAATATTTCATCCTTTTCAGTAATGGCAACCTTCACTTCCAGAGTATTTTTATAGATGAGCTCAACATCAATAGGAGAAAGGACTTGGTGGTTGCATACTTCTATCTATATGAACTCGTTATCCGGACATGCCATATCTTTAGCGAGCTTGGTTAGAGCATCACCTATGGCATTTTCTCCTCATGGGCATTATAAGTGTTAACCTCTGGGATTTGAGCCAACAACTCCATAGTGTACTTATAATAAAAATGGAGTTTAGGCTTGAGAACTTTTTAAGACCCAGTAATTTGGTTGACCACTAATTGTGAATCCCTAAAGATATTAATGTCCTTAATATCTAATGAAATTTCAAATTCTAAACCAGTGATCAAGGCTTTGTATTCGACTTCATTATTTGTATAAGGATCTAATAGATGATATGAGAATCGTAGTATTCCATGGTCTTGGGTTAAAAAGACTATCCCTATTCTCGCTTTGCCTGGGTTCATCTCCACTTTGGGAGGAGGCTACACCATCAAAGTTCAATTCTCAATGATAGCATTCACTTCTCCTAAATTATGATTTGCTCATTAAGGAGATCATCATTTAGAGAAGAATCTGTGGAGAGAGTATGCACTGCTAGAAAGTCTACTAACGCTTGCCCTTTCACAATGCGAAGTGGTATAAAAGTGAGGTCAAATTGTGACAAAAATATAGGCCATCATGCTAACCATTTGGACAGTTCTAGCTATGTCATGAGATATTATAATGGATTTACTCTAGAAATCAAGTTAATTTTATAAGAAACAATATAGTGCATTAGCTTTTGGGCAACAAATATGAAGGCTAGGCAATGCTTCTCGATGGGTGGATAGTTTGCCTCTACATGAATTAGGCGATGAATCAAATAGTAAAGTGCATTCTTTTTCCCTTGATTGTTGGCTTGAGCCAACATAGTTCTAAGGGAATCTCCTAATACAGCCATGTACAAAATGAGTGGTCTACCTGGGATAGGAGCAACAAGTATCAGAGGTGTCATCAAGTATTGTTTAATGCTTCTGAAAGCATGTTGGCACTTATCATGCCACCAAAACTTGGCATTTTTCTTTGTAAGTGCAGTGAATGGTTGACACCTACCAGATAGGTTCAATATAAAGAAACTTAGATATGCTAATCTTAATTAGAAGGACTTAAGTTGAGGTAGGCTCTTAGGTGGTGGCATATGTAATATTGCTTTAATTTTCTTTGGATCTATCTTGATCCCATCATGTCATATGACAAACCCTAGAAACATCTCTGAAGTTACCTTGAAAGCACACTTTAGAGGATTTATTTTCAGGTTATAATGTCATAACCATTCAAAGACTACTCTTCAATCATATAGGTGGTCTTCCATTTCTCTACTGTTAATTAGGAGATCATCAACATATATCTCAACCTAGTGATGGATAACCTCATCGAAGATTCTAGTCATAGCTCGTTGATACATGCTACCAGCATTCTTAAGGCCAAAATACATGAACTTATAGAAAAAGATTTTTGATCGGAGTGCTAAATATAGTATTCTTCTTATCTTCAGGTACCATCTTAATTTAGTTATAACTACATGACACATCCATGAATGAAAAGATCGCATGTGAGAAGGATATGTCTACCTTCGGCTTTGGTATATGTAACAGGAACTCATCTTTAGGACATGCCTTATTTAGATCCCAAAAATTAATGTATATGCAAATTTGACCATTTTTCTTCTTAACTAGGATGACCCTAGCTAGCCAAATTATATATTTTTTCTCCCGGATAAAACCAGCATTGATCAATTTCTTTACTTTAAAATTGACATATTGTTCAATATCTAATAGCAAGCATCTAGGAGCTTGCATAATGAGTTTTGAATTATGCTAAATTTCTAGTTTACAAAGTGCAACATTAAGGCTAATCCAGGTATTTCTACATAGCTCCAAGCGAAATAATCCTTAAGCTCTCAAAGTAACCTTACTAAACCACTAGTTTCAGATTCACTTAATAAACAACTAATGAATGTTGGGCATGGATTATCTTCAATACCCAAGTTGATTTCTCCAGCTCATCAGTGATTGAATTTATTTTTCCTTTGGTTCTGGGGTGCATCCCCAAACTACACCGATTTCAACTGGAGAAGGATACACTAGGAAACTTAGTCCTATTCTAGCCATACTAGAGAGATACAATGCCATTGGTGGACTTAATTCTAACCTCATCATACTAAAGATTTTAGTTTCAAATTCTAGAAATAATGCCACTATGGATACTTACTCTTGTCTAAGGGTGCAAGTTAGAGAAGATGCTACTATTGAAGTTAGTCCTAACCAAACTAAACTGATTTCAAATAGAGAAGGATGCCACTAGGGGGCTTAGTCTTAATCTAGCCATACGATAGGGATAGAATGTCACTAGGGTACTTTTTCCTAACCTCATCATACTAAAAAATTTATTTTGTTTTTTTATTCTTAGAAAGAATACCACTATGAATAATTACTTTTATTCAAGGGTGGTAGTTATAAAGGATGCCATTAGGGGACTTAATTCTAATGAAACTACATTGACTTTAACCAGTGAAGAATGCCACTAAGGGGCCTAGTCCTATTCTAGTTGTACTAGAGGAATAAAATACCACTGGGGACTTAGTTCTAACCTCATCATACTAAAGAATTTATTTTATTTTTTTTATTCTTAGAAAAAATCTCAATATGGATACTTACTCTTATCTAGGGGTTTGATTGATATGTAGGGGCTTTATGGTGGCCTAGTTCTTAACATGATAAGTTTTAGCTAACAAGAAGAGGCCTTCAATGGCTTAGTTCCAACATGAGTAGTTTAAATGAGGAAAGGGGCCTTTAGTGACTTAGTTTCTAATCCTCAAATTTTGATTAATAAGTAGGGATGGAATGAACTTAAATATTTTGAGCATGTTTGATAGATTTATCATAAGAAGGACTTTGACCCAATGGATAACATACTCATGTCATAAAATTTCATTATTTTCTTTTATTTCAAAGACATATATAATCATTCCAGATGTCTGGTCAACTTCAAGCATGACATCTTGTGGTATCAATTTAAGAAATTACATTTATCTTTTGAGCTAGCATGTGACATTTTAGTTCTTGGGTAGCAAAAATTAAAGTCAAATAATGATTCTCACTTGATAGATATTTTATTTTTGTTGGTGCGAATCAACAGCTTACAAGATATTCTCTTTGCTTTCTTTTTAACTTATGTCAATGAAGCGTCAAGAGATTCTTCTAAAGCTACAATGTACAAGCCCTAAAATTTTCTAAAAATGAAAATAGTAAGGAAGAGCGTACTTTTAGATTTTCTGTGAAACTAGCTTGATACTTCCTATTCCTAATTTTGTGTTACTAAGGCAATTGAAAAGTTGACATTCTCTTGATAATATTAAAATAAGTTTTCTAAGATAGACTAGATTTCTTTAAAATGACTTCTTTTAAATTAAATTCTTAGGAAGTGATATTCAAGGATAGCTTTAATTTATTTTTATCCCTTTAGATCCCAATATTAGTTTTAGGAAGTTTCCTAAAGTCATGTCAAAGGCGTATTTAGGAAATTCTCTTTTAAATTGCACTAGCGCAATAATTCTCATGTTGTATAAATAAATGTTTTCTTTTTTTTAATTTTCTAATAATAAGATCATCGATGTCACTTGATTATCAGTGAGGTTATCAAAAATCTTGATCATGGTCCTTTGGTAAACTGCCCCAACATTCTTAAGACTAAATACTATGACATAAAATAAAATATCAGTAAAAGGATTTTGAATGTCGTATACTTCTTATCCTTTTGGATCATCTAGATCATATTCGGACAAGTCATCCCTAAATGAGAATATTATATGCATAAAAGTTTTATCCACTCTGAGTTCAAGTAAATGTAACAAGAACCCATCTTTAAGAAATATTTTGTTAGTCTCTAGAATATACCATATGTGGATTTGACTCTTCTTTCTTTTTATTTTATTGTTGTGATGATGTTAGCCAACTAAGAAGAATATTTTCTTCTCATGTAAGGACATCATTGACCAATCTTTTTAACTATAGCAAAAATTTTCTATTTAAACTCTAATCACATGCATCAACAAACTTAATTTAATAGAATAACATCAAGCCCAGCCTTGAGCTTATAGGCTACAACATCTAGAGGCAAAATAAGTATTGCATCAAAACTATAGGTAAATTTGTCATTAAACTCTAAGGGTAGCTTGATTAAGTCATCAGTATCCATTTCGCTAAAGTGTGGGCTAGTGAATCAACTTTTATTCCTAGATTTATTTTTTTCAACTAGTCAATTA
Source organism: Cymbidium sinense (assembly GCA_021442155.1). Taxonomy (NCBI): domain Eukaryota; kingdom Viridiplantae; phylum Streptophyta; class Magnoliopsida; order Asparagales; family Orchidaceae; genus Cymbidium; species Cymbidium sinense. The sequence continues at coordinate 34,490,519 of CM038229.1, forward strand.
TGGATTTAACTTCTTCTTCAAATTTTAAGGGTGCATCTCAAACCTAAATACTATTTGAATATTTAGAATTCTCTTAAATAATATTGATCTAAAGATTAGATTAGCTTGTGAAGAGAAGGTCAAATTTCTAATTATAAATAATTATCTTATGATAGATAATCTTAACATTTTCACCTTTGGGTTTCATACTTTCTTCTTAGAATTTGAATTCCTTTCAACTTCTTCAGTTAAGAGAAACTTTGACTTCCAACTATGTTACGTAGTTTTGAAAAAGAGGAGTTAGAGCTAAAGTGCCCACATATTTATTAATACTTTCACACATAGAGAGGTCAAACTCATCTTTTTTAGCTCTTGGACTCGGTCCTTTTCTATTGTTAGACATTGATGAGATTTCAAATTTTTTTAGCTCTTGGACTCGGTCATTGTAAATCTTATATTCAAGAATTATGAATGGTTATGCATCTCCTTTTATGATATATTCAATTCCATCAAGTATATATTTGATGAATTGATAGATGAAGGAGAGGACCATTCTATATTTATGACCCCAAAGTTTACATAAGTGAGCACTAAAAGAAATTTCTGACTTTAAACATTTTGACCTTAGTTTTTAAATCATCAACTTATTATAGTAATTTGATTAAATCCAATATCTTTTTTTTTCTTTGAATCCACATAGTATAATCTCATCAAAGATGAGCTTATGTGTGTTCATTCTTAAAAGTAAGTTTAAAGTTTTAGGATTCTTAATGATGACCAAATCACCTAAGTCAATAAGCATTTTAAGGAATCCAAAGTTATCCACATCAACCATTATATAGAAAAGTCAATTATGTTCAGTAGTTCTTAATAGTATATCTTTATTAGAGAAGATAACTCTAGGAACTTCCTTATAGTGGGATGCCTCATTAGAGAAAGTTCAACTGAGCCAATAAATTCTTTAAGTCAAGTAATGCCTTAATCAATAATTCCATTATTTTCTTAAAGAAAATAAGGGCATCACAAATGCTCAATTTTATGAACAACATCTTAAGATGGGCTAAAGCACTAAAATCAACCTCTTAAGGGAACATATTTTTATGTTGATAGATTAAGAAAAAGATCCTCTTGTAGAAGCTCAAGAGTATAGTTATTATTAATGACTTTATTATCATTTCTTTTCATTATCATTTAAGGCAGTAAGACTCTACCATTTTAAAGTTTAATTTCAATGACCCCTTCTAAAGTGGACGGAAGGAGGGTAAGGTTAACTCTATCCTCAATGGTGTTCTTGTGTTCTTCTTTTGATTTTTTAGAGTTTGAAAGCTTTGATTTATGTTTAGAGTTTCACCATGAGTTCAATCTTATGAATGCAAGATAAGTTGTTGCATTTAGATAAGGAATCTAATAGCTTAAATTCACTCCATAACCTTAAGATTATGATTGGCATGTTATGCTTCTAGCTAATACAAAAATTTTCAAATTTTAATAATTTTCATATAATTGATTTTATTTTAAGGATTTAGTTATGTAAATTATGCCCAAGATGAGATGTAGTTAGAAATAAGTTATGGGCTAAATCAAAAGAGAATGTAGACTTCCCTAGGAAAGGTGCTCATCCTCACAGGTCAAATGTTCCCTTATGTGAAATAGGAGAAGAGCCCAATTAAAGAAATTTGAGAAAAAAAATATGCAATCGTGTTTCACAATTTTAGGGGTTTCTAGTTACTCTAAATATTTATTCTATAATCCTTAATTAGTGAGACTATGGGTTAATTATTTTTATGTTTAGATATTTAACTAAGTTGGGTTGAAAGTTTAATTTTATCTTAGGAATCTAACATAAATCCAAGCTTTCATCATACGCACAATAATCACAAAAAGACACTTATGAAAACATTCAGTTCTATTGTACACCCCAAAATAAATCACATCAAAATTAATTAAATAAATAGGTCGGTGCGACCGAGTACGATAGTACACCCCAAAAAAAGAAAAAATAGGCAGCTGAGCACTACCCTTATATAGCCTATCTAAGAACTATAAGTTAGATCTATGGGGTCTAAATTAACTTCAGGATTATCATCTTATTTTAGAGACCTCCTTAGACTCCATAGGAAACCATCAAATGGGCATAGTTAGCTCCTACTAATCCTAAATCTCATAGATCCTAACTTAATTTTAGAATCATTTTACATTTTAAATTCTAAAAAGAAAATTCTAAGCCCTGCAAAATAAAGGCTAGAAAATACAAACAACATATCAACAATTTATATTGTAAACATATGGGTTTAGCATTAGAGCTTGCCAAGCCCACTTTTCTTATTGAGCAATGCTTAGGAACTTTAGCAAAGCACCTACAACCAAACAATATTTATAATTTATTTATTACAGTGATCTCTTTAAGTACAACCCCCTATAGAAAATAGTGTTAGTCTAAAAAGACATCCTAACATCCAAACTAGTGAGCATTTCCTAGCCATCCATACTAAAATAGTAGACAAAAAAACAAAAAAAAAATCACATCATAAAAAACATCACCATCTTAACCTAACTTTATGGTGGTGACCTAGTAATCTATATGTGAAAGAATGGTTTGTATGGTAAGTCTGTACTAGGTTTCTTTAAGTTTAATTTTTGCATTAAATTCAAGATTTGTTTGATTTACTATTGGATGGTTTAAACTTTAACTAATTTAGTTTAGTTTTAAATTTTTTATCTCTAGCTTTAGTTCATTTTTATGTTAACCTAATATTTATGTTTTAAAGAGTGTAAAGAAAATTAAACTTTACTTGTAGAAAGGTTTAATTTACTTAGCACTGCAATCCAAATAATGTGAAATTATCTCTAAAGGAGTGAAGGTTCACCTAAATGTCAAACTTAATGGTTTATGCATTCTTTTTAATTTTTCATTTAACTAATTTTGTTGAATTAAGTTAAGTTTGATTAATTTTTATTTTATGTAATTAAAGCTCAAACTAAATTGAATATTGTTTGCTTGATTAATGTTTGGATTGTTAAATGTTCAATTTTTTGTTGATTGTTATGTTCAATTTGATTAAATTTATTTTAATTTAAAGTTCAATTGATGTTTAATTCTTTTATTTACATCTTCTTTAAAAATTTATTTTGATTAATCTTCATTAATTTTAGAAAAATTTATTAATTTATGTAACTTTTATTGATTGAGTTATATTGTTATTTGAATTTAATGATTTTATGTATTTATTTAAGTTTGATCAAATTTAAGGTGATTAATATGTTTTAATTTTATTGTATGAATTGTTTGATATTTAATTTGACCTTTTTATTTAAAGTCTAATTAATTATTTTATGATTTATTAAGTTTATTAATCTAAAATTATATCGATTATTTTAGTTTATTTAGATTAGTTTAGTTTAATAGTTTAATAGTTTAATTTTATTAATTTCATTTAGCTCAAGTTTAAATTCAATTTTTAACTTTAATTTCATGAATGACTCAATGATTTAATTTTATTTGATTTGATTTAAATATTTGTTGAATTTATGAAGTTTATGATTTAGACTATTTATGTTGACTGATTTAGTTTAAACATTATTTAAATTTTATGATTTTAGATTTTTATTAATTTCAATTGATTTATATTATTCAATTTATATGTTAAGTTTAATTAAAAGTGTATTTTTAGCTTGTTTTTAATTTGTTGTTTAATTAAATTTTTTATTATTAAAGTTTCCTCATTTTTATTCAATAATCAATTTTAATTTAGAAAACTTACTTAAGTTTTCAAAGCTTAAACTGAGTCATTTCAAGTTCCTACGACATTTTGAATTTGCATAGTAAGAGTATTTTGATTTATTATCCATTTTAAATTAAATTCATTTGATTTTAAGCAATTAAGTTAATTTTAATGGTTCTAATTTTAATGGGTTTTAGTTCAAATGTCGAATTCAAAGATTTACCAATAATAATTTTAAATCTAACCTTACAAGTTATTGTAGATATTGTAATTTCAATCTTAAAGTTTTAATTAACTTGATTCCCTTAATTATTCATTAATTCTACTGTGACTTTTAGGGTTTCTTAACTTTAGAGGGCTGAGAATTTTTTTCTAAATTCTTCAATATTTTTATAAGTGTTTCAAATTAGTTTTGTTATTTTTTGTATTTTTTTAATTATTTTTTATTTATTATTAAATTTAAATTACCTTAGAGATTCAAAATTTTATAACTCCTAATCCAACATTTATGTTAATTTGAAGTTTTTATGGCATGTCAGGTTCCTTGCCAATTTTATTTTTCTAAAGTTTCATATTAATTAGAGGTGTATATCAGGTTTAATTAAAGTTATATGATTTTTAACAAAATTCAAATTAATCTTAAAATATTGAACATTGGTTTAGGCTTTTAATTTTCTTAGATTCTCTTCTAAAAAAGGAATCTATATAAGGTTTATTTAGATTAAATTTTTATTTGATTTATTGTGAATTTTCTAAATTCAATCTAATTGAATAAGTTAATTAATTCTCTTAATCCTTGATTAAGTGATTTAAGGTTTAATCAGTTTTAGGTGGTTTAAACATTTTCCCTAGATTCATTTATGTTGATTATGACGTTTTAAGATATTTCTATAATTTTCTTTAATTTCTCCCTTTTTAAATTAATTATTTTCATTAAATTCAAAGTTTTAACTTTGAAATTTTATATCTTTTAATCCACTTAACATTAACCATTGAAATTTTTATACTAGGTATTTTGACTTCAATTTCATTTTGTGCAATTTTCAAATTACTTAAATTAATATTTTAGGTTTAATTAGGATTTTATTTATTTTAATTAAACTCAAATTAATCTATAATTACATAAGAAAAATTAGGGATTTTGGGGTTAATATATTTCTTTCATTGAGATGAATCCATAGAGCTTCTATTTGATTTTTTTAGTTGAGCATTTTATTTTTCAAAAAATTTTGAAGTTTCTAACATTTTCTATATTTAATAAATCCAAACAAATCTAAATTTTATTATTTAACCCTATCAGCACTGATTAGGCTCCACTTTATGTGTGATGACATGCTATTAGGCCATGTAAGTGCTTGTGTGGTTGGAGGTGGGGACACAGGATTAATCAGATAATTCAAAGCCATTCCATGGTTTTAATAAAGGTTTAAATCAAACCATCATTCTAAATCATGGCTGCCCACTCTAAATAAAAAGAATGAACTACCATAATTTCATCCCTAACTTCTTGATAGAGAACCATGAGCCATTAGCTCTTTGGGCTCGATCGTTGGCACATGGTTTCATTATGAATGGATCAATTTATAATTGATCCATATGGCTTGATTTCATCACTGCACAAATTCATTTCATAAAGGGTGAAACCCTAGAAAAAGATGGTAGGATAAATAATGTACCTCACTAGAGATGATGTCCAGCGGCACTAACGCTTTTGAACACATTCTCCACATCAAGATAAATCTCTAGTGATGTTGGCTTGGGTTGCCTTCCTTTTTTCGGCCTTAGTCAATTTCCAGTTTGTTGGTGGTGAGAAACTTTAATGATGGTGTAGTTGAGTTTGTCTTTACCCCTAAACTGTGCAGGGATGATCAATTTTGGGGAAGGAATGTTCCTCCCCAACTTCCATATATGGAGGACTCTTTGGCTGTCAGTTGTGGCTTATTTCCAGCTTTTCTATGGTGAAGGAGTCCGATAAGAGGTTAGTATAGCTTCTCTTTACCTCAAGAGTGAGTTGGTAGAGTTTTGATAGGGAGAGGATTGTCATTTTCTCTCTTTGTTATTTTGGATGAGAGCCTCCAATAATGAAGGGGTGTTGGCTAGCCAACCAAGCCATGCCACCTTGATTTTGGTGGTCAAACAACTAAGGCCATTATCCAAAAGTCCAAAGGGGGTGATGGGTGATCACCTTCTCCATGTGATGGCCTTGGGCAAAGAGATGAGGATTGAATTTTATCTCAAGATTTTGTTTGAATTTCATACTCTATTTTTCTCCAACTTGTGCTGACAGATTAATTGGCAAAAAGCTTGCTGCCTTCCTTGACCAAAGGGGTTGGATCTTGACCCTAATGTATAGATGGGTTTGATTTTTGTGTTTTCCTAAGGATTAATTAAAGAATTCCCAAATACCCTATGGTCTAGCATAACATGTTGCTTAGTATTTTAACATAAGGATTTCAAGATCATTCATCATATAGGTAAGCCTCATTATATTTTAGTTTAGTTCCAAATTAACTTAAGTGAATTTATATGAGTCAATTGGATTATGATTAGGCTTACATTATGTTTAATTATATTCAAATCATCATTCAATATTAATTTTGATTGACCAATATATTTTAGTTGGAATTAGATTTCAATTTGAAACTAAATTAACTCATTTCGACCTGAATGGGTTAAGTTGGATTTAATTGAGTCAAATGGACAATTCAACAAAATCACAAGGTTTCTAAGCTTCTATCATGCTTGATTAAGTGTTTAATATGATTTGAAGTAATTTATTTTAATTAATTTGAATTTAATTTTGAGTTTGACCCATTTTGACCCAAACTGGGCTTAATGGGTTAAGATGGGTTCAATTTGGTCAGATAACCAAATTGGTTAGTCAAACCCAATGACTAGTTGAATCAAGTTTATACTTGAATTTAAAATGATTTTGAATGATTAATTTAAGTTAATTTTAGTTTAATTTGTGTTTGGGCCAAATATGGTCTATTTAGATTTACTTGGGTTAAGTGACCTAATTAGCCTATTTAAGTCCCTATTGGATTCAGATTTATTTAGATTCATGTTTAAAAACAATTTTTTATGGCTTTGAGCGTTCATGTGGGCTCAATTTGACCAAAGTTTGATTGGCTGGCATTTAACTTGGTAGGGCCCACATAGGTCAACTCTAGGTGAAATGACTTGGTGGGCCACTTTGTACCCATATGGATTTAGTTTTAGGTTCATTTGTGTTCCTAAAATAATTTTATGCTTTTGTTTTAATTTAAATTAATTAATTTTTTTTGGACTTAGATGATTTATAGCTTAAATGGTTAATTGGGTCAACCATGCCAATTACCTTAATTTAAACTTAATTAAATTTACTTTTTAGTTCATATATTTTTAGTTTTGATTTTTGATGAATTTTATTAAGTTTATATTTAATTGGGCTCACCTAATCCAATTAGGTTAGGTCAAGTCTTAGTGGGGTCCACTAGGTTGATATGTCACCTTATGGAGTTTGGCTTTATGTTTGATTTTGATTTTGAATTTGATTTCAATTTTATTTAAAATTTATTTTAATTTATTTTTTAAATTTTCTATTTTAATTTAGGTTATACACCTAGTCACTAAATATAGTGTCTTGAGTGGCTAATTAAGAAACTCTTAATCTAAGATTAGGGACCTTAATATCTAGGATTGAGATGGATGTCAACCTCATCCAAAAATGAGGTCAATAAACTTAATACAATATGATTAAGAAAAAGGAGATATTAAATTGATTATAATTTAGTGGCAACTCAAAGAAAAACAAACACATTCAAATGAAATTAAAGATCTATATGAGGCAAATTTCTTCCTTTTTTTTTCCTCTAAAATCATCATTACTTGCCCATTTGATTGATGCTTTCTAGCTTCCTTTGACAAATTTTTGTGATTGGAAGTTGGATTTTACAACTAGTTCTATTAATCTATGGTACTTGTAAGATAGTTGCTAACTAGCTTTTAAAAAATATTAAATTCATAATTCTCACAATAGCTTTCAAAAGTTGCTTTATCCATCTTTATAAGAAGTTGCAACTACTCCAAATAGACCTTAAGTATATAATACTCGATAGAGCCATTAAAATTATTATTTAATGAACAAAATTAAGTGTGAAGTGCAATGAGCTTATAGAAGAAAGTAATTGAATTAATTTGTAACTTTCTCCATTATTGAACATTTATAATATGTTATTTGAATTTTAAGGGACAACTTGCCCAAATTTTTCTATCATGAGATTTGAAGTTTAAAGTATGACATATGTGTGTGCATATTACTTTTTTGTACTACTATTTTTGGAGATTGATGAGGATCTTATCTTTATTATATTAAATAGAAAAAAGTTAAATACACTAAAATCGACTAAAAATTACAAATTAATTATTATCTAAATATATAGCTTGTTGCATGTTATAATATTTATGGAGTAAAGAGAATGTATTTCAAATCTTAGCTTTGTATAAAAATTTAACTCAGCCATAAATTAAAGAAGACTTAAAAAACAAAAGAATTTTTACATGAAATATCTAAAAAGAAAAAATATCATAGGGAATGGCTTAGTTAAAAAGATTATACCACTATATGTCATTAATTATAAATGATACCATTGAGAAAGGTTTTGGTATAATATAATGGATTTAAGTCATAGAAGGTACTTTTTATAATTAAAGTTAGAAAAACATTAAGGAAATAAAGTTAACTTCAAGAGTTCATTTCTAATCAACTTGGTTATTCTTGTTTGAAGAGAGAATAACACTGATGAAAAGGCTAGTATAAATATTGATTTGGACATCGGGAGTTGAATTGAGTATCGATATTGTACATCGATCTTATTGATGATAATGCACATTGACATTATTAATAATGACTTATAATAAAGTCAATGGGAATCAATATTGTAGTGTTTAAAATGTAAACTAGGACACTACACTGATCATAGGAGGTACTTTTTAAAATGATTGAGTATTACATCAAGGAATGATATATTACCTCAAAAAGTGAACAAATCACTCTATGATGAACTCAATCACCTAATAAGAACTCATAATGGTAGTGGCTCTATATGAACCAGAGATTTTTTTTCCCCTACTTTACATGGATGAAGTAAAGCAAGGTTTATTTTAAACTTAATTCTTAAGTTTCCTATAGGGACAAGCCCCTATAGTTAATTATATCTTAGGAAATGGAAATTTTATAAGAATACTCTCGATTAAAGTAGGTAATCAATGACTATAAAGGTTTTTAAAGCTTGATATCAAAGGATTATGATCATTATAAAATTAAATGGGAGAGCTCGAGCAAGAAGAGTTCTTAACAGAATCCATGGGAGGATAAGTAGGAAACTCTCATGATACTAGAAAGCCTAGTGTATGGTTCAGTCCATCCTATGATGAGGCTTTACATTTTTGAGGTGGAGAATTATGATTATTATTGACCTCATTTTAAAGTGAGGTTGGCTACCTCCTTCTTAGGCCTAGGATTCATCTAGGCACTAAAACATCCCTAGTGCTAAGATACTCTTAATAATTATAAGAAAACTAATCCCATGCCTAAAGAATCATAGGATTTAACCCTTAGGCTAGACTTCACTTAGGATAGGTAGAGCACCACCAACCCTAAACCCAATTAAACCCCATATCAAATTAGTCCCTCAAACATAAACCAAATGATTACAAATGAAACTTCAACCAACATCAACTTACCCTATACTTAATGTGATCCATCATAGTTCAATTTGGTTAAGTAACCAAGTTGACCTAGCTTAGCCCATTTGGATTCAAAAGGGCCAAACCAAAAAAAAACTCCTTAATCCAATTAGAATCTAATCCACCAAAAATCATTTAAATCTTAACTAAGGCTATTTGGACCTTGACTTTAATCCAATTGAATCAATCTAAAAAAAGTTTCCTCTTAACCCAAATTGACCTATTTGAACTCCATAGGGCCACAACCTAATTCAATTTAATTTAAGACAAATTGATTTGATCCAAACCTTAGGATTGCTCCAAACATCCAATTAAGCATTCCAATTCATTTCATCCCATCTAACCATTTGGTTCAATTAACCCAAGTTGACACATTTGACCTAAATAGTTCAAATGAGTCAAAATTCAATTTAACTCAAATTGATCAAAATCAAGGCCATCAATCAACTCTAAATTCATTATTGAACACCTCTCAACATCTAATTGGCAACAAATTGACCCAATCAACCCAATTAGTTCACTTAGTCCAATTTTCATAAAAGATGAATTTGGTTCAAACTTCAATTCAATTCAAATTAGACCAAATCAATCTATCCAACCTTCTCTAAAATGATTGTTGATCATCATTGAACACCCAATCATAATCAATTAAACCTAGGTAGTCAAATCTCAAGGGCCAAATTGGGTCAAATCTCAATTTAATCCAAATTGATTGCAACCAATGCCTTCAATCAATCATAAATTGATCATTAAAGCCACTTTAACCACTAATCCAAGCCAATTTTATCAAACCAACATAAGTGACCCATTTTGCCTAAATTGACCTAAAGGATCAAATTGAATCAAAATTTATTTTAATCCAAATCAATTTAAACCAACACCTACAATCATTCTCAAATGATCGATCAAACATAAGTCAACCCTTCATCCAACTCAATTTGAACAATTTGGTCAACTTGGCCCATTTAGCCTAAATGAACCCATTTGAACTAAATTCAAATACATTTCAAATTAAATCAAACCAATTACACCAATGCATTCCAAATAACCAATTGAACATAACCAAAGTTCCCTCTTGACCCAATTTGGCCAATTGATCAACCTAACCCATTTGAACCCAAATTCACTTATATAGGTCAAATTGAGCCAAACCCAACCAAACTTGGCATGACTCACCATAAGGTCCCCATTGACCTTCCCAAGTGGGCCCAACCTAAGGTGAACCTAGTTCAGCCAAAATCAAGTGAACCAAAGGTTCTAAATAGGATAAAAAACCAAAATAGGAAGGTCTAACCCCTATATTTATCATAAGCAACCACCCTAGCATGTCTTGAGCTCCCCATGCTGATTGGACCTGACTCAAAGCTATTGAGTTCAGTCACTGGCCATGGCGAGGTCCCTCTTACCTCCACCTCATTAGTCCCATGTCATTTCCAGCCACCCCTACTAGCCAATTGGCTGCCACGCCTTGAACATCACATGGGTATGAGAGCATATAGCTCCTCTCTCTCTCTCTCAAACTCATGACAGCCCTTCCAGAGAGAGCCTTGAGTAGTCCCCAAGCTTTCTCAGATCTCCTCACACGCTCGACCACCAACAAGACCAACTCCTCTCTCAGCCCAAACTCTCACTCCATCCAACCACACCTAAACTCCACCAAAATCAAATTAAATGCTCTCACACCTTCTCTTAGCTTCAATAAATCAAAATGAATCAATTTTCAATTTGATTCGACCACTATAAGACTGAGTTCGATAAACTCTAGCGAACTTCACAATGGTGTTTGTTCTATAGGATGATCAGCGGGGAGGCAACTGACAAGCTTCTCAATAGGGCTCCGCCTCTTCAAGGAAAAGCTACCTTAATCAATGGGCCACTAGTCTTGAGCTCCAATGAGATAATTTATAGCCAATCATAGAGAACCATAAGATTATTGTTCTTTTATGAGAGAAATTTGCATTTCATACAATTCCCACCATAAGATCTCCCTAAAACTATCTCCTAATCATTTCAGAGTTGAGTTCGCAATTGAACAAACTAAAATGAGCTCAGATCAAGTGCTAAATGGTGGGTTGTGTCCATCTCTCGCTATGGGTTGATGAAGAATCATCAGTCATCCTTTCCACATGATTAGAACGGTCGACCGTGATTAATCGTGTTAGAATTTTTTGATTTTTTTCAGAATCGTGGGGTTTATCTCCACCATTCAATTTGTGATCGAATGGATGAGATGAAGATGTGTTTGCCACCACTGAGTCAGTAATTATGATGAACAATTTAAATGACCAATCCTGTGTTGCCACATGGAAAGCACTGTCATGTTAACCGTCGCGCAGTGCTAACTGTGTAAATGGATTAATTAATGTTAAAGATTTGATTTAGTTAACCATAATTTCAAAAATTCATAATAAATTTTAAAATATTCAAAAAAATACAAATAAACCCATTTTTGAAAGTTTAAATAAAAAAGAATTAAGGAAAAATAAAATCCCAAAATTTTATTCAATGAATAGTAACTAATTATGGTTTGAAAATTTACTTAATTTTAATAATTAAGCTATAATTTCTTGGCTAATTAACTTGAATTTGTGTGATTAATCTTTGGGATGACTTTTACCTCCTATAATTTTCTTAGGTTAATTTTTCAAGTGGATTAGGAGAATCAATTTTTCAAATTCTAACTATTTATTTTATGCATTTAATAATTATTAAAAATTATGTTAGTTCTCTTTAAACTAATTAATGAACAAAGATGGCTAAGGGTAATCTAAATCATTTGATGTCCCATTAGGTTTAGGTAATTCAAACTCTTAAATCTAAACCTGATGAATTTGATAAAGTTTAGGGCATTCATGTGGATATGATTTATCTTTAAGAATTAATGAATCCAATTATGATATTTGGTGAAGCTTCATTTGTTTTACTTAGTTTGTTTATAAAGTTACATATCCCATGTGTACATCCATTCATATTTTTCAAATAAAAATCATGTAAAGGAAATTATACTAATTACAAAAATTATGTTAATTGCATGTATTTGCAATAAATAGTGTGGCTATTATCACTAATAAATTTCAAATTATTTTTTCTAAAGTAATCAAAAGATAATCAACTCTTTGTGTACAAATGAATAGAAATGTTGATCTTCACTCCCTACATGTATGAATCATAAATCATAAAGGTATATAATTTGGATATCTCAGGATCATGAGACTTTAAGTGGTCTCAAGAGGGTCTTTAATTATCTCACTTCCTTGATTCAACAACAACATGAACTTATAAATATTTGTTGTACATATGTGTGTACATATGTTGACATTAGGCTAAAAATATGTAAATAAAAGATATTCTCTTCTTTTAGAATAAAATCCATGCATCATGTGATCCCAACCTATGTTAACTAATTAACAATCAAATTGATATACATTCATGCATGAATTAAGCATAGTATGATTAGATAAAGCTTATATATACTTTAAAAGCAATGGTACTATATTACCAAACTCATCTTGGGTTTAGTAATCTTAGGTTAACTTGTGCTATTCAGGATGAGTTGTCTAATATAAGTCTAAACATAAGTACAAAAAGAGAAGAAATTAAAAGTCAAAAAATTTACTTCTTAGATCAAACCTAAGGGTAGGGATAAAAGGAATCTCTTTCTCTTTCTTTCTTCTCTTTACAATCCTAAACCTCAAATGAATGAAACATAAAATTTGCTTTTAAAATTTATCCTAAAATAATAACTATGTAAAGCATAACCGCCTTTAATAAAGAATAAAAAAGATCTAACATTATAAGAATTCAAACTTTAAAGGTCAATAAAGACACACTACATTAAGCCTTACACACACTCTAGAATATTAAGTTCACATAAGTTAATGTTTATGATGTTTTATTTTAGATTGGATGTTAGGATTGCTTATGCAAAAACAAGATGTCAGGATAATATTATACTAATGATTTTTTTATAAGGGATTAGGCTTAAGGGATGGCTATAATAATAATAATATAAATGCTTTTTTCTTGCAAGTACTATTTAGTCCCTAAGAATAATCCATTAGGACAGGTGGGCTTGGCTACCCAAGGTAGGGTGCTAAGCTCAAATGTGTGAAATATAAACTATTTGGTTTGCATGTATGTTAATTTAACTTTTGTTTTGTAGTTGTAGTTAGATTTTTCTTTACAAAATATAATTTTTACAATAGGACTAGGATTAGTGTTATAGGATTTAGGATGAGTAGTGGCTAGAAGGCATAGATCTGGGAGGCTCTATGAAGCCTAGAGTGTTCCAATCCATGAAGTGAAGGTGAAGATGAAGCAGTCAAGACCCCCATAGCTTATTTTCATTTATAAATTAATTGTAATCAAGGTTGTATAAGGGTGAAGTTTGGCTACCTAATTCTTTTTCCTTTTTCAAGGTGTATGATGATACTCAGCCGCACAAGGCTTTTATTCTTTTACATGATTAATGTATGAATGTTGTATTTATATTGATTGTGTAATAGAAATAGCATATTTCTCATAAGTTTCTTAAAATGTGATTGTTTGATGTGTGGTGTAGATGTAGTAGTCTATTTAGAAAAAAAAATTTTCTACTCCAACTAACAACTTCAATTAAGTTTTAACCAACTCACAACCTCATTTTAAAGCCTAAGATCTTAATCAAAAAATAAATGATTTTGCAGCCCCTTACCTGAATGGTTGTATGTTATAACAATATGCATACATATTGTTTCACTCTTAAGTAGGGGGTCTCCATTTTTGCATGATAAGAGACAGGATTGACTTGTGAGAGCAGTCCCTTGTAGTAGGAAATACCCCTTCTCTTTGATTTTTCCCATTAATATATTTTCATCATGCATTTAGGCATAAATTCTTCTAAGCCTTTGTCCAAAATTGATAAGTTAAAATAAAATAAAAATGTGTAAATTATATTGCATTAGTTTAAGTCATGAATTTTCATACCAATCATGATCTAGTCACTCAGGAAGTGAGTTTAGGACTCTAGAACCTATCTAATTAATAACAGCCTAGTTATCTTGCATTTACATATGACCAACCCACATGGTTTTAAATCATAGGAGGTGTTAGCTGAAAACCAGTCTAGGCAGTTGTAAATCCAGAAGAATCGGGATTGGTGCACTATCTCTAGTAGGAGTGGACCAATATATCCCAGCTTCCTCGAGTAGATTTAGGTAAAGATCTTAGCCTACGCTAGAGCACCTTAGATGTAAGTTCAAAGGGTGCTTGCTTCTCCTTTGTTGTGAGTATAAGTCCTCACCTCTTAGGTATTTCTACAATCTTGTGTTGTTGGAATCTAAGTCTTAGCATTCTAATAAAAATTTTAATTAAAAAATAAATGTAGTTTTATTTCCTCAAGAACATAAAGCATCATTATAAAATAGATCGAAGCATTCACTAGGTTTTCTAGTATCATGGATGCTTCCTACTCATTTTCTTTTGAACCCATTATGAACTCCTCCCATTCAAACTCTTCCCACTATATTTTTAATAATTGTCAATTCTTTGATTATCAAACCTTGAAATCTTTAGACATTAGTTGACTACTTTAATCGAGAGTGTTCTTAGAAAATTTTTATTTTCTAATATGTAATTAATTATGGAAGCTTGCTTTCATAGGGGACTAAAGAACTCGACTTAAGATAAACCCTACTTTACTTCATCCATGTGAATTATGCAAAAAATCTCTAGTATATATGTAGACACATCTGCCATAAGAGTCCTTATTAGGTGATTGAGAGTATTGTAGAGTGATATTTTTATCTTTCAAGATAGTACATCATCCCTTAATATCATACTAGATCATTTTAATAAGTACCCTTTAAGATTTATGTGGTGTCCTTACAACTCCAAATAAAAACACCATAATTATTTAAGTTGATATTTTATTAAAAGGCTATGACTTGTATTCCAACAACATAAGATTATAAGAATACCAAGAGGTGAGTACTTACACCCATATAAAAGGCCACCTCTGAACCTATATCTAAAATGCTCTAGCACAAGCACTAAACTTAACCTAATTCTACTCAGGGGAAATTAAGATATGTTGGTTTAACTCTACTAGAGAGTGTGAGCCAATCCTGATTTCTTAGACTTACAACCATCTAGAGTGGTTGCTAGCTAGCACCTCCTATAATTCAAAATCATGTGGGCGATCTTATGTAAATGTAAGATGGCTAGAATGTTGTTTATTAAGAATGAATCTAGAGTCCTAAACTCACTCCCTAAGCGACTAGATCATGATTGGTATGAAAATCATGTCACAGACTAATGCAATAAAATTTATAAATTTTTATTTAATTTTGACTTAGGATTTTTTGACTCAAGGCTTGGGAAGATTTTTTGACTAATGCAACTCCATACGTTAAGACTTAGCACCCCATTTTGGGTCACCAAGCCCACCTATCCTAATGGATTATGTTAAGTACTTAAGCAATGCCTACAAATAAAGGTATTTATAATTTTTTTTATTACAACGGTCCCATAAGCATAACCCCCTGTAAAAAATAGTGTTAGTCTAAAATCGCCCTAACATCCAGATTATGCACATGCACCCTAACATCCAATCTAAAAATATTACATTATAAAATAAAACATTAATCTACAATAAAGCACCACCTCAACCTAACTCTCATATTAATGTCTTAGTATTTTAGAGTGCATTTTACATCTAGTGTGATTTGCCAAAACTAGGTCCCAATATTTGAATTATGATGCGAGAAAAGATGTTTAATTTAGCCATTTAAGGGTGATTGTAATTTAAATGATTAGTGATTCTTTAGAATGAATTTTAGATCTCACTTTATTTCATTTTATTTCACTTAGATTTAAAGTTTTAAAGAGTAAGAATAGGAATGAAGTCCAATTCAAACCCTAACCTTAAGTTGGTTCTGAAAGTGGATTTTATATCTTTTAACCATCTTAATGAAATGTTGAGATTTTTTATATTAAATCCTATGTTTGGATTTAACTTAAATGTTATCATAATAATATGAAAGTCATCTTAAGATCAATGGATATAAATCATTTGGTGATATTTTCTTGACTTTGCTTCATCACTCTTAATATTCAATAAAAACATTAGCTTATTTTTATTTAAAAATATAATTGGATTTAATGTAAGTATGTATCATTTAGAAATTAAATGCATTAATGCAAGAAATAGTTGATATATTTCATTTATTGATATTTAATTTAGGATTTAAAGATATATGAACGTATGATGTATGCATGACTTTTGTAGAAATTTAGGAATTCCTTATACATAAGTACACATATGTGCCTTTATTAAACTAGGGAATTGAGGTAATCTAAGATCTCTTTGGAACTACATAAAGTCTTGCACTCTTGAGATGTCCAGATTATATACTTCTTTTTCATAAAGGTGGTGATTTTATTGATTGCTCAAAGATATAGTAATCCAAAAAAACACAAAAAGGAAGAGAAATTACCAAAATTTTAATCTAATGTAAGGTAAGCCCAAGTTGTCAATATGCACAAGTAAGTTTTGTTCTTTATCAGGAGACTTAACAAAGGAAAATTGTTGGAGTTGGGATCCACATTTAGCCAGCAGATATGCAAGATGATTACCTTCCCTCCATATGTGAGAGCAAGATATATTAAGGCTCTTCATCAAACTTCTAATAGATTTGAGAGTGTTAATGATATACCTTGGTGGTATTTAAGGGTGTCCTTCATTAAGAAGTTGGATAAGTGTCATTGAATCTAATTCAATCCAATAGTTTAAGTGTGGATTTTTGGAAGCAAATAGTAGAGCATAATGCTAGGCAACCACCCAAACATGGAGTGTTGAATGAGCACCAAGAGGCATTAAGAAATAGTAAATATAGTTCCCCTTCCAATTTTTGAAAATTCCTCCAATACCAACCCTATTAGACTTTGACTCTTAGCTACCATCAATATTGATTTTAATGGTATCATGGAGAGGATTCTACCAATATATAAGGTTCCAATTAGGAAGAGTGTTGTTCTCAGGTTTTCCCTTGTTGTTAGCAACTCTAAGTTCCTCATTTTTGTTCATTTTTTACAAGTGGGTTCTGATTTTGAGTGACTAGTTTCAGGACTAATACTTGAGTCAATGTTCATGAGGTCAATCCTTATTGTCTAAATAAACCAAAAGATGATAAATAGGGAGTTAAGGACATTGGTAGTCAGATTGCAATCCTCTGGCTGGAAGTTTTCAAATAGTTGTAGTAGTTAAGTGGTCATTGTCCTTCTAGTGGATTTGATCAGCAAAGGCATTCCAGATTTTCCTGCTAAAATTACATTGAAATAAGGTGTGTAAAATCCCTTCTTCCTCTTCTTTTCATAAAAGACACATGGAGGGTAGTCTCAATCCATTAAGCTTAAGGATATCATCCAAAGGGAGGAAATGATGGAAGAGTCTCCAGCAAAAAAAGGAGATTGAGGGTCTGATTTTGGAATTTTAGATTTGTTTACCCCAAGGGATAGGGTTGGTATCTTTCCACTAGGTTAGGTAGATTATCTTGTGAATGGAATGGTTGGTGGCTCTCCCCTTAATCACAAGCTTATCTTTTCTACCAATCTTAATTGGTAATCTCTAGATTTCCTTGCAAATGTATGGAAGAAATAATATTTTTAACTTATCAATGTCCCATTTAGCATCAATCAAGAAATCCTTGATACAACAAGAGTGTAAGGGCTTGTTTCCAACAAATTCCACATAAATAGGTTCCTCACCAAGCCAATGATCATTCCAAATATCAATCAATCCCTTACTAAGGTACTAGAAAATTAGAATTTCTACTTCCTCCCTATGCAGGAGCATTTGTTTTCATATTGTAGAGTCCGTAAGCTTCCTTTTTGCAGTCATTGGATGTAAGTTAATGCAGTATTTCATCATTATGAAATCAGACCAAAGTGAGTTGTTCTGTCTAAGTTTAATCCATAGTTTGATGGTGTTACATTTGATATTCTCCTCAATTGTCTTGAAGCCTAGGCCACCTCTATTGGTCGGTTTGCACAGCTTTTTCCAACTAGCCCAATGGACGGATTTATGTTTATGACTCCAAATAAATATGTTTAACATCTTCTTAATTTTTTGTTGGTTAGTTTTGGGAATTTGCTGAACTTGAGAGGTGTATAGTGGAATTGAATTGAGAATATTTTTAACTAAAGTGATTTTCCCTCCAAATGAGAGGAATGAGTTTTCCCAAGTGTTAATTCTATTTTGTATTTTGTCAATGAGATTATAGAATAGGGAAGATGTTAGCTTACCTTTATAGATCTTGTGAGTGAGTGAATCTAGTCTTCTTAGTGATCCATTTGAATTTAGTTTTGTTGAATTTAGTTTTCCCTCAAAATATATTTGTTAGTATTTAATGATATACCAGAGATGTTCATGAAGTCCTTGATAATTACCAAATAGGTATTGATAGCTATCTTGTTTCCATTGCTGAATAATAGGATATCATCAGGAAAAGCCAGATGGGTGATGTTAATATTCTGAGTGGTGTGGAAATTAAAGTTTTCTTTTGAAGTAGAAATATTGTTTAGCTTTCTGGAAAGGATATTCAAAGCCAATATGAAGATGGTGGGGAAGAGGGGGTCATAATGCTTAACACCCATATTAGCTTGGGAGAAGCCACATGATTGCCCATTGAGTAAGGTCTTGTAATGGTTATTGGAAAGAAGTTTCTCCACCAACTTATAGAATTTATGGGAGAAACCACTCTCTTTAAGGGAATTGAGTAAGAAATCCTAGCTCATAGTACAAAAAGCTTTCTTTATGTCAATCTGCATCATCACATTACCTCCTCTATCATTTTTATCAATGTCCTTGATCAATTCTTGAGCTAGCAATATGTTGTTAATGATGTTCCTACCTTTTATGAAGGTTTCCTGATTAGGAGAGATGAGATATGAGAGAAGCTTTTGGTAATGATTATTGATTGGGGTTAGGAAAATGGGTCTAAATTTGTCCCATGTGTGGCAATTTTTTTCTTTTGGAATCAGGATGATAGCTGATGTGGTAAAGTATTTGTCGTGGCTCATATCTTTGAAGAAGCTTTGGATAGCTTTGATGACTTCCACCTTGTTGAAATTCCAAGCTTTTTGGTAGGAAAGGGTAGTAAAACCATCTAAGCTAGTAGTTTTGTATCCATCCATGATTAAAGAGAATTCCAAATCTCCTCCTCCCTAAGAATTGAAGTGAGATTATTATTATTGGTTAGAACCTTTTCAGAATCAAAGAAATTTTTATTATGATGATAATCTATGTTGTTGTTATGAGACTAGCTTAGAGAGTTAATAAAATAGTTATTATAGTCTTCGAAGATGTCATCTTGGTTGATGATCCAGTTACCATTAGAATCCTTAATCTTGTTGAGCCACTTCTCCTCCCTCTTCTTTCTAATGCAAGCATGAAAAAATTTGATGTTTCTATCTCCATGTAAGAAGTTCTAAACCACTACTTTTTTCCTAAGGAAGTCCTCCTCTCTATTAATAAATTTTTGAAGTTCCAGCTGAAGGCTTTCAAGTTCAAGGTTAGAATTAGCAATGCAGTCCAAATGGTACATCTTTTATTTTATTTTGTCAATCTTTTCCTCAGTGACTTTAATTTGGTAATGGATGTTGCCAAAAACTTTCTTATTCCATTTTTTTAGGTCATGAGTAATGCTCTTGTGAAGGGTCCATATATGTATCCAATGGTTGGGGTGCTCTCCACCATGCCAAAACTTTGAAATACAATTAATAAAATAAGGAATCTGAAAGGATGGTGTTTTGGTTTAATGATATGATTAAAACTAACCAACAAGGGAGAATGGTCAAATGTTATTCTAGCAAGGTGTTGAGCTTCCAAAGTGCAGAAAAAGGTGTCACAATATGGGTTAGTGAGAATTCTATCTAGTCTTTTCCATGTTCTCCCTCACTTCCATGCAAATGGTTTACGTCTAAATTTAGCATCAAATAAGTTGGTTTCCCTAATGCATTCAGCAAACTCTAAAATGATGGATAAGCTTAGTTTTTTTTTCCTCCCTTCATTTTGATATGACTAGCAATCATGTTGAGGTCCCTCCCCGCTCCAACTAACCATGGTCTAGAGGTATGCACACTGATTTGCTTCATTTCATTTCATGTCATAACTCCAATCTATGTTGATGATTACAAGTAGCATAAATGACAATAGCAAAGATGCTGAAGTTGGTGTCTTGCAAATGGAAGTGTAAGTATTGATTGGAATTAACAAGGACTTGAATTTGGAATCTAGGCTTGTAGAAGAGCCAAATTTTGTTGCTGATGTTAGCAATAATGTTGAAGTTGGGAAATCCTCTATTGATATTTTAAAGATTTTGTATATGTACAAGATGTTCTGATATGGCCAATATCTCAAGTTTGTGTGATCTCATAAGGCCTCTAAGTCTATTAGTGGCATTGGCTTTGTCAATTCACCTAATGTTCCAAATCATAATATTTGTCATTTAGGGGTAGAGTTGCTTCTAGTGGGTCTTCTAGAAGTACCTTCTCCACTTGAGTTGTTGCCTATATTCTAATATTTGTTTGCAAAAGATGTTTCAATTTTTGGTTCATTTTTGCATCTATTTCTTACTTTTATTGGTGTGCTAATCTTCCTTAGCTAAGTTGAGGATGTCATCATAATGTTCTTCAGTAGATAGATTAACTTGGTTTTGATTTTTAGTATCTATTTCATTATTCTAGTCTGGTTATGCTTGTTGGAAAGTTGTAGAACTGCTATAAAGGATCAACTACATGTACCAGATTTTCAACAAAAGGTGTTTCATCGCTCATATGACTAATATTCACTTCAATAGTATGTGTGGTTAATTCTAGAATTTAGGTAATTTTGATGGGTTTCCTAAATAGGGGATAGAGCTATAGAAGGTATTTCAGCATAGAGATTATTTTCCCTTGAGTGATCAGAATTCATCCTTCTTTCAGATTCCATATATTGTATTTCAGAATTATCTGAATGGAGGTGTTGTGGGTCTCCATTATCAGGTTATAAAGGGGTTTTGTTGCTGGTGTTATTAGTCATTCTTGTATCAAATTGAAAGAAGATTGAGTGTCTTGATTAGGAGTGCCAATTGGCTACTTATTCCTCTTGTTCTTGTTGATTCTCAACTCAGGATGTGCAATGAAGAACTTTTCTATATTTTGACCAAACATTCTACATTTTCCATAATATAATGTCCTTTGTTCAATTTCCACTTTTTTTATACCCATTGGATTGTGTGCCTATCCAACTTTCATCATTATAAGTGAATGTTATGTCCATTTCCATAAGGATTCTTGTTGTATATGTTTTGGTTAGGTTGAAGGTGAATATGTCAAGTTTTAGGGGTCTACCATATATAGCTGTTATTGAGTAAAGGATTTGCTTGTTGAAGAGGTGCAGCTTTAGTCTAGATAATTTAATCCAAATGGGGGCAATTGGAGGTTCTATGTTGTAGTCAAAAGAAGGAGTCCACTTTAGGAATTTAATAGGTACATTATCAATGTGGTAGAGCTTTTAAGAGAAGAGTCTAGCATATTCTTCTTCTTTATAGAGTTTAATCATGATGTGCCTTCTATCCAAAAGGCCAACCTTCCAATCTCCAACAAGTTTTAGGTCATTGAAATGGTTTCTTATGGTGTCCATCTTAGGATGCTTGAAAGTAAATTTGCCAACTAGGGTGAACTTGAAAGGCTCAGCCAAACTCTATGTTTTTTATTCAGTAAGCAAAATAGCAGGTTTTCCACTCTTCATAAAAGCTTTTCTAAGAAGGGAGGAATTAGAGCCTTCAACAAAAGACTCAAAATATGACTATGGGAAAAGGAGAATATTTGGGTCAGGGGGGCTACCATAAGCCATTGAACTCCCATCCACCACATGAGAATAGGATGGGGCTCCATGGGCAGTGGGGACAAGGAAGATCATGAGAGGAAATGGATGGATGATCTAGGATTCCAATGGAACATTAACTAGAGATAGAGGGAGAAACATACCCGGATGGAGAACTATCGAGAATCCTTCTACCATGTGCCTAAGTTAAACCTATCTAGATTATATACTTATTAATTCACATACATATGCATATGTATATATCTATAAAGATAAATTATAAAAATTTTAAATGTACTTAAAGATTTGAAAATAATTAGCCTTACTGTGCTTTTCACTATAAATTTTAAGGTACGTGCCATTGTTAAACATGGGAAGTGGAAAATCTAAGATCACCTTGGGACTACTTAAACTATCGCACTCCCAAAATATCTAGACTATATACCTTTCAAGCATGTAGATCATACAAATAGGCATAGATTTATATTTTAACTATCATGATTAATTTAGATTTAAACTAATAAATAGTTAAACTTATTTGAGACAATAATTTAGGATTTACTAGTGATACTAGTCGCAATATTTGTTCAAGACATATAATTAATGAAATGTCTTTTTTTAATATCTTTGAAACATGAATGTATGAAATATATGGAATACACATTTATAAAATGATTGAATCAAAGAAATTAAACATTACCAAACTACCTATTTAAAGATGTTAAGTCCAAAGGTTATTCACATGAAAATAATCGCATTTAAGATTAATCACATTCATTAAGCATAAATTCTAAAATTTGAGTTATTTAAATCTAATGAGGAGAAAAAAAACCTGGTGTTATCCCTTAGCCTATTTTTGTTCATTAAGTAATTTAAAATGATTTTTATGATTTTTATAAATTAATTAAGGTTAATTAATTATTTTAGTCAATTAAGCTCAAGAGAGCCCAAAAATTCAATTATACCTCAAACATAAACCCAAAAATTATAAGAAAATTATTAAACATAAATAAGCATGAGATAATCATATCCTAAAATTCTAATACAATTGAGCTTATAGTTAAGGACTAGTTGAAGAAATGGGGAAAACCCAAAATCATTAATTACACTCAAAATACCCCCAAACCAATCAAAGATTTTGATTTCATTGAAAACCTCTTTGCTAACTAAGCAGAAAGAGGGATTAATCATAAATTTTAAAGATCTAGGCTATTTATTATTAATTTTCTAAATCTCAAGATATAGTGATTTAATTAAATAATAAAATCCCCTTAATAGTGATTTTAAGAAATGACTAGAACTAGTGGCCCTAATTAATTTCCTTGGTCACCTTTTTCATTCTAAAATATATTTAAGACTCGACAATAATTTTTATAATTTTTCTAATTATATAAAATTATTAAATGCATAAAATAACCCTTTAGGGTTTGAAAGTTTGGATTTCTCAAACTACCCAACCAATTAATTTGAAATTATTATGAGAGATAGAAGTCATCCCATGGAACAATCACCTAAAGTTTCAAGTAGCCAAGTAATTAAGGCTTAATTTTACTAATTAGAAAAATCTTCAAACCCTAATTAGTCACTATACACTCAATCAAAATTAGAGCTTTTATTTTTCTTAAATTCTCAACTTTTATCTAAGCTTTTCATAGAGGGTTAATCTGAATTTTTTTAATTTTTCTATAATTAGTTGTGATTTTTTTGAAAATTTTATCATTTAATTGGTTTTTTATACTTAATTAACTTATTTACATAGTCGGCACCACATCAGCACTAATGTGGCAGCACTTTACATATGGCACCATGTAGTTTATTATCCATCTCGTGTGGCACACTGATGTATTGGCAACATACATAATTTCTACTTAGCCGTTCCTATGGATAATTTCTAGCTTTGATTAGCTCTAATTTGGATTGAATTAGATTTTCATTCAACTTAGGTAAAATTAGGTTGAGTTAATTGGGTTGATTTGATTGTAATTGAGCTTCAATCAAGTTCAATTATTATTTAGAAGAGTTTACGTTAAGTTTAATTTTAAATTGATTAGATCAATTTTAGGTTTATCCTCTTTTAGGTCTAAATATATCAAATCAAGCCAACTTGGCTAATTGGCCAAATTGAACCTAATAAGCAGGTTTGGTTTCAAGTCAATTGGCCTTGGTTCATGTTTGATTTGTAATTAATTAGTTTTGGTTTGAAGAATTGGTTATGGCTTGATATGGTTTTGAATCTATGATTGGTAAGTCCCACCTAGCCTAAGTCATGGTCAAACTCTTGGGTTGGACCTCAAAAGTCTTCTAGGCTTGGGAATCGGTGTTCACTTAGCCACTAGAAATGTCTTAGTTTTAGGAGAGCCTTAGTTCCTAGATTGGATCCTAGGTCTAAAGATGTGATTTTCAACCTCATCAAAAATGAGATCAATAGATAATAATACTGATGGCATACATCAATCTTATGAATAATATTGTGCATTAATATTATTAGTTATGATAGACGATGAAGTCAACATGTGTCAACATCATGCATTATCATATGCATAAGCTTTATAAATGATAACATATATTGATGATATGCAATAATCTTATAAACTATGACATAAATCAATAATGTGTATTAGGCTTATACATAACAGCTTTCCTTGATTGCATGCATCAGCCTTATAGACTATGAAATACAATAGAATGCATTGGCTTTATACTTTATTTATATTTTTATTTTTGTTCAATTTTTCTTCTTCTTAATATGTCAAAAAGAAGAATAATAGTTTAGTTATACTCTTCTTATTTGTAGATTGGTTGTAGTTTATTTTGATTTTTGCATTTTGTTTTTTTTTTTTTTTTTTTTTTGCTTATATTTTTGTGGTAAATTGGTTATTTTTAAGGTTTTCTTTTTAAAATCTCAAATATGATTTTCTGGTCCTTTAAATACTTGTGCTTATTACATGTCTTACATCTTTTAAATCATGTCTTAAGCACTCTATTTTTACACTCATATAGTTCTATTTTAAAAAAAACATAAATTTAATGGGAATTAAATAATTCCAAAAACTTTCTAATTAATCTATATAATTATTATTATCATAAAGGAGGAGATTGTTAATTTTGTGAGCCTTTTCTGTTATAAAACTTTTGATATTTTCAAACATAATTTGATTCTAAATTATAATAGTTATTTTAGAATTATGCAAACATGTGCATATAGTATTTATTATTTGTGTAAAGACACACTCTTGTAATTGTTGATTAATCACAATAAATCTCTTAGCTTGACCTATATAACCTGATTTAGGTGGTATGCTTTGTTAATGAATTTGTTGTGTACAAATAATGTAATGATGCAAGCAAATAATTAAATTAACTGTGAATGTGTTAGTGGTTAATGATTTGAGATGAATTAAATGATGTAAATTATATAAAATTTAAAATATTTAAAAGTTACTATTATACAAAATAATAGAAGAAAAACATAATCGGTTAACACAAGTGAAATTGTGAGGTCTAGATAGTTCATGCAAAAAAATTTAGAGTTTATAATTTTAATTAATTTAAAAATAAATAATTTTAAAAATTCTTATAAAGCATATAAACTCAATAAAAACTAATGATGCTCAATTATAATGTAATTATAGATTAAGGTAAATGGATTAGTTAATTTTATGGAGCTAATTAATTGAAGAAATGTCATAAGTATAATGAGTATGCCCTTAGACAAAAGAAAAAAAACCTATTATCTAAGATAGAAATGTACCACATTAAAGATATAATAGCAAAGTGTTGACCTCACTTTTAGTGAGGTTGACAATCCTCATCTTAGACCTAGGATTTGGTTTAGGCACTAAAGTTATGTTGACCTCAAGAGAGGTTGATAATCACCCTAATCTTAGTAATTAAGATCTTCAACCTTAGATTAAGAGCTTCCCAATTAGACACTTAAGATATTACAATTAATAACTAAGTGTACAACCTAAACGAAAGTAGAAATAAAAATAATAAATCAAAATAAAACTAAATATGGAATCAAAATTAAACAAAGAAGTTGACATATTGTGGTGAATACAATTGGACAATGTGAGTCCAATCAAATCCAAATTAAATAAAATTAAATAAAAATTTAAACCAAGTAAATCTAAATTGAAAACTAAAAATTATTAAGCCTAGATTGGGCAATTGACATGGTTGACCCAATTTATCTTATTTAGCTTAAAAATTATGTAGGTTAATTAAAATCAAAATAAATTTAAATTAAATCAAACAAAAAGAAATAAACCAACATATGAACATAAAAAGAGACAAAACTCAACTCAGATGGGGCATGAAATGGCTAATTAGGTTGTTTGACTTAAGTTGACCAAAGTGGGCCCCACCGAGTCAAAAGTCAAACTAATCAAAATTTGATCAATTTAATTCATTCTGAAGGCTCAAAAATATTAAATTAATTTAATAAAACCCAAAACTAAATAAATCAAAATCCAATGATGACTCAAATATCTTAATGAGGTTACTTAGTCTAAGTGAACCCAATTGGACCCTATTGAATCTAAACTCAAAATAAATTGAAATTAATTCAAATAAAATGTTTCTAAACACTTTAGAATCATATTTTAACACAATTTGATCTTTTTTTGGGTTTGATTTGACCAAATTGATCATTTGGCCCAAGTGAACCCAAATTGACCCATTAAGCCCAATTTCGGCCAAAAATGGGTCTAAATCAAAATTAAAATCATTTGCTCCAAATCATTTCAAATACTCAATAAAAATATAATTGAAGCTCAAATACACTTTAATTTGGATCAAATAGGTCATTTGACCCAAGTGAACCCATTTTGACCCATTAAGCCCAATTTGAGTCAAAAATGGGTTTAAATCAAAACACAACTCATCCCAAATCAATACCTACAACTATTCTTAAGTTAATTATTGAACATGACTCAACTCTTAATTGCACCCAATTAAGGCAATTTGATCAATTGATCAACCTGACTCGAATTGACCCAATTGGACCTAATGAGCCTATCAAGCCAAAATAAAAATAAATTAAAATTAAATCAAATTATTCAATTCAAATCACTTTAAAAACTTAATTAAATTAAAGTTAACTCTCATTGGTTTGATTTGTTCAATTTATACAATTTGGCTAATAGACCCAAGTGAACCCAAATTGACCCAATTAGGCCAATTCAGGTCGAACCCAAAATAAATAAAAATTTATCACAATCAATCAAACTTAATCACTTTAAATAATTTAATAAATATTTTTGAAGCCTAATTTAAACTCAAATTGGCTAAACCAAGCCATTAGACCCAACCTAACCCATTAAGCTAAATTAGGTCAAGATGGATTCAAGTAAACCTAAACTAAACCCATTAAACCCTAGAAAATCTCATCACACATGAGCTAAGGTCTTAGCTAATGTGAAGGAGAATTAAATGTCAAGAGTGGGGATGGGAAAGAGAGAAAAAATGCAAAGGTCCAAAATTTTCAATCACCTCACATCTCCTCTCATTACTCGACATTTTGGCTTGGAGTGATTTTTGAATGACCAAATCACTCTCGATAATGAATGTCAGCTACAACCCCATCAATAGCCACAACCCCATATCACTTTTTCCATTGTGATTTTTGGCCATATAGATAGAAAGATGAGAAAATAATCAAATGAGCTATCTTTTAGCATCCAACACCTCTCCACTTTCTAAGAAGTAAGACCAACAAAATTCCCACCTTTTCCACTCACAAAAATATCAAATCAATTATATTCAAGTAAAATACGGTGGTGGTCAATAGTAAGGAAAATCCAAGAGGAGACAAAAGAGGAGGATTTATGGGAGCTTCGACTTAAGGCAAGGACCAAGTTTGACGTAAGAAATCCACTCAATGTTGGCTTGAGTGAGCTAATCTCTAAAAAAATTTTAAGAATGTCATAGGTCTTCATGTTTGTTCATAAGTGATGAGAATCTAGAAATTTTTATTTAGATCCCTATTGCACTTTTCATTTTGTCCCTCTCCCACACAAAATAAAGCGACTTCCAACTAAGATCACTGGAAGATCGCAAGATCTGGTGATATTTAGGGTAAATCCCATCCATCTAACCCTTTTTTGTCTACCTCCTATAAGGAAGACAACTTTCGAATCATCCATCTTACTTGGATAGAATGGACAATGATGACTAGATCTCATTTTTGTTTTATTCCATTAGATTTGATTTGACACTTCAAAAAATCATTAAAAAAAACTAAATCAAAAAATAAAAATAAGGGCTCTAACAATTCTACTTTTCGATACAAATCCAATGAACCCAAAATCCCTAAATTTAGCTATATATTATAGGTGTAATTTGAGGTTTTGTGAAAACTATATTTAATTACCCTTAAAAAATTAAACTAATATAGTTTAAACTTTTAAAAACAAAACCGAATGTTATTGCCTACCTATCATAAAAATTCAAGTTAAATAGCCTTCTAGTTTATGAGTTATTATTTTTTGAATTCAATTGGGTAATTTTAAAAAATAATTAACTTGAAATTATCTAAATTATGCAAATTCATCAAAAAAAAAAATTTAAATGAGTTTAATAAATATCAAAGATCTTTAAAAAATTAATTATACCTTTTAGATTACATTAAATCATAAAAATAATTAACTTAGGGATTAATTAAGTATTAATTAATTACTTTAGATATGTAGAACTTTAAAAATTATAACTAATTATAGAAAAATTTAAAAATTATAAATAAACCCTCTATGAAAAGCTTAGATAGAGGAGAATCTATAAAAATAAAAGCCCCAAATTTTATCAAGTGTGCAATGATTAATTTGGGTTTAAAGTTTCAATTAATTAGTATAATTAAACATTAATCACTTGCTAGATTGGCTTGAAACTTGATGTGATTATCTTATAGGATGGTCTCTGCCTCTCATAATTATTTCAAGTTAATTTGCTAAGTAATTTGAGAGATCCAACTTTTCAAACCTAAATTAGTCATTTTATGTTTTTAGTAAATAATTAAATTTAATAAAATTATGAAATTAATTATGAAAGCCTAATTATGTGTTAAAATAGTAAGGATGATCGAAAAAATTAATTAGGCCATCTAGTCATGATTATTTCTCAAAATCACTCTAAAGGGCTTTTATTTAATTAATTAAATTAATAATTACACTAAAACTTAGAATTTCAAAATAATTAGTGTAGACCTCCAAAAATGTTGACCAAGACCTTTTTGTGCTCAGCTAACAAAGAGGTTTTCAATAAAATTAAAATCTCAAATTATTTTGGTGTATTTCGAATGTAATTAATGATTTTAGGTTTTCTCCATTTCTTTGATTAATTCTTAATTACAAGCCAAATTGCATTAGGATTTTTAGGACATGTTTATTTCATGTTTATGCATTTTCAATACATTTATCATAATTTTTGGGCTTATACTTAGGGCTTAATTAAATTTATGTGCCCTTTTAGGCTTAATTGATTAAATAATTAATTAACCTTTATTAATTTATAAAATCATCTAAACCACTTTTGAATCACTTAATGAATAGAAATGGTTCATGGGATAACTTTAATAATTTTCTCACTTCTTTACAATTAAATAATTTAAATTTCTAAAATCAACTTAATGAATTTGATTAGGGTTAAAGGTACTTGTCTTTGTGTGGATTACTTTAATTTATTCATTCATAAATTTGTCTTTTATATATTTTATGCATTCATATTTTAAAAATAAATAAAATGATTTCATTTAATTGCATGATATGAATTAAATAGTGTGGCTATTATCACTAATAAATCTTAAATTATTCTCTTAATTAATAAAACTAATATCTATTAATCTAAATGTAAATCAACAAGAACAATTAAAATCTAAATTTAATCATATATGTATGAACTATAATTTGAAAATATATAGTCTGAAAACTCGAGGTCGCAGGGCTACTAGTCCGAAGGAGGCCTTGATACCTCATACCTCTGGTATAATAATGGCATGTACTTTGAGATTTGTAGTGAATTACATATTAAGGTTAAATTATTTGTACTTATATATATAAATGAAGCATCTTAAAGTTTTCATAATTTCATCCTTATTCCTATATATGTATGCATATATATATATATATATATATATGAATTAACAAGTATATAGTTTGTTCATCCATGAGCCCGAGACTTTAAGTAGTCTGAAGGGGGTCTTTAATTACCTCACTTCCCTGGTTCAATAATAGCACATACTTATATAAATTCAATACATGTACTTTAATGTGTATCTGTACATATAAGTATAATTAAATCTTTTTCTTCTACAAAATTCATGCACCATATCTCATATATTAATTATTAATGAAAATACATTAATTCATTCATGCATTAACATGGAATAATCTAATGATTGATATATATATATATATATATAGGATGATGATGCAAGGTCAAAACAATATCATTAAATTATCCATGATTTGGTTTTATTAATCTTAAGATATCTTTTCTGTTTAAATAAAATCTCTTAAGTGAAATCAAAACTTATAGCTTTAATACAATTCATAACATGTCATTAAAATGATCAAAAATATCATAAAAATTAATCTCTTAGGTTCAATTTAAGATTAAGTATTGAGGTGGATTTCATTCCTCCTTATTCTCTTTAAAATTCTGATTTAAAAGTGGAATCCAAATAAGATCAAAAGTCTAAGTTTAAAACTCATCTCAAATCAATAATCATATAAAGTGTAATCATTCTTAATAAGGGACTTAAACAATCATCATTAGATAATTTCAAACAACAGAACTTAATTATGATATACCACACTAATCCATAGTACACACATTAGAATACTAAGTCATTGATCCTAATCTTAAGTTAGGCTGGTGTTTGTTATGATGATGTGATGTTTTATTTTATGATATAATATTTTAGATTGGATGGTAGGATTATTTGTACATAATCTCAATGTTAGGGAAACATTAGAGTAATGATGTTTTCTGTAGGGGATTGTACTTGAGTGATCTCTGTAATAATAAAAATTATGAATGTCTTTGCTTGTAGATGGTGCTTAAATCCCTAAGCATAATCCATTAGGACAGGTGGACTTGGTAACTCAAGCCAAGGTGCTAAGCCCAAGTATATGAAGTATAATTGCTTGGTGTGTATGTGTGTAAATTTAACCTCTATTTAAAAATATAATATTTATAATAAGCTTAGGATTAGGGCTATGGGGTTTAGGATGAGCAGTGGCTAGAAGCATTAGAATTGGGAGGCCTTGTGATGTGTGGAGTGTTCAATCCATGAAGTGAGGATTAAGATAAAAAATTGAAGACCTTCCATTGCTTCATTTTTATTTGTATAATTAATTATAATCTGAGCTGCATAAAGGTAGAGCTCGACTACCCAATCTTTTTTTATTTTGGATATACGGCGGCACCCGGCCATACTAGTCTTTTATTCTTTTAATCAATAATATTTATTTGGCTTGCTTATATTGATTATACAATAGAAATGGCATATTTTTCATAGGTTTATTAAAGCTTGATTTTTTGTTGTATGGTTTGGATACAGTGGGCTCTTTAGGAAACTAAATGTTTTACTATAACTAAGTAACCTTAACTAAATTTTAACAATTCATAACCTCATCTTAAAGGAATTTAATCAATGAAATAAAAGATTTAGTAACCCCTTAGTTATATATTGTATGTTATAACACCATGCATACATCTTGCTTTCTTCCTTGTAAATGGGTGGTCTCCATTCTTGCATAATAAGGTATAGGGCTTAACATGTGAGAGCTTATTCTCTTATAGTGGAGAACAACCCTTCTCTCTTATTTAGCCCATGACTATGTTTCATCATTCATGTAGGCATAGGTCCTTCCCAAGATTGAGTCCAAAATAATGAATCAAAATGGACAAAAAATTTGTAAAATTTTGTTGCATTAGCCTAAGGCATGATTTTTATACCATTCATAATTTAGTCTCTTAATGAGTGAGTTTAGGACACTAGATTCATTATTAATATATAATATCCTAGCCATCTTTCATTTACATCAGATCGATCGTATAGTTTTGAATTATAGGAAGTGTTAGCTGGCAGCCACTACAAACAGTTGCAAGTTTACAAGAGTCGGGATCGATTCATCCTCTCTAGTGGAAGTGAACCAATATTTTTCACTTCCCTAATTAGAACTAGGTCGAGCTCTTAGCTAATGCTACAAGTTATCACCTCTTAAGCATTTTTATAATATATGTTGTTGGAATATAAGTCCTAGATTTCTAATAAAATATCAACTTAAACAATCATAATTCTTTACTTCAAAAATATAAAGCCCAATGATAGGATAGTTGGAATGCTCACTAGGATTCATAGTATCTAAGGGCATTTCTTACTTATTTCCCAACTAGATTCCGTTAACAACTTTTCATAATTGAGTCTTCCCACTTTATTTTTGAAATTACCAAACCTTTGATATCAAACTTTGAAATCCATAGAGATATGAGTCAATCACTTTAATCAAGAATATTCTTAGAAGCTTTATATCTCTTAAGATTTAATTAACTATGGAGGTTTGCCCCTACAGAGAACTTAAGGACATAGCTTAAAATAAACTTTGCTTTACTTCATCCATGTGAATTTGGGGAAAGATCTCTGGTATATATAGACCCATTAGCATTATGAATCTTTATTAGGTGATTGAGTCCATTATAGGATGATAGGTCTATCTTTTAAGGTAGTATATCATTCATTGATGTCATACTCAGTCATTTCAATAAGTACCCCTAAGATCTGCATAGTGTCTCTCATCACATTTTTAAATACCACAGATTTTTTTAGCAACTCCACTAGGTAAAGCTCCTCTCTCAATCTTTAGTGATTGGTCAATAGCTCTATATACCAGTAGTAAGTTTATTTCACTCATGACTTAAAACTACCATTCATTATGTTGGATGTCTTGTCCATTTCTTCCTTGGGTAAGTGTTGCCAACATCTTTTTCTTAATTTTAGAACCTCTTATTTATCCTAGCTAATGAGTAGGTTCTAAAACCATCCATTAAATTTCCCATTTGGTCAATTCAATGAAATTATGAGTAATCACTAAAGTCAACAAAATATTTGGCATCTCCTTACTTCATCCATGTGAAGTAGAGGAAAGATCTCTGGTATATGTAGACTCATTAGAATTAGGAGTCATTATCAAATGATTAAGTCTATTATAGGGTATATTCTTATCTTTTGAGATAGTATATCATTCCTTGATGTTGTACTTGATCATTTTAGTAAGAATTTGATCATTCAAAAAAAATATCTTCGAGGATACTCTATCATTTTTATCGAGATGGGTAGGAGTATGTTTTTTATAAGGTAAATTGATATATATTTAACTAGATTTCCCCTAACATTATATTAGGGTTTATTTAGATCTGGGTTCTACTTCTTATGAATGCTAGCCTTCATAGTTAATTATCCCTCTTACCATAGTAAGAGAGCACTCTCAATAAGGTTAGAAACAAACATATCTTTTTGACATGAATGGTTGTCTAGTGGTGTATGTGGTATGACATAGATGGCTATCTAAAGAAAATAAATAGTTCTAATCAAGATCCTGTGGTTTCATCATCATGGGACTACATTATTTTAGCCTACCAACATTAGAGGGCTAGCTGTAATGCCCAGGGAGTCTGATTAGCAGCCACGGGTTGCCTCGTCTTTAATATCCCAACTAGACCAGAGGTTTAGTGTCATGGTGTTCACATGATGAAAGTATAGATTGGACTTACATCCCTTAAAATGCCAGCAGTGTTTGCATGGCGAAGGTATAGATTGGACTTACATCCCTTTGAAATGTCATTTTTATATAGGTGTTCACATGGTGAATGAATTATATGGCATTTGCATTGCAAACAGATAGAAGACTGGGTTTACATTTCTTCGGAATGCCAGAATTATAGGAGTGTTCACATGGAGAATGAATTATAGGGTTTTTTACATGGAGAACATTAATATTGCTTTGGGAATGGCTCATCGGGACTAGAAGTATGGTGCCTAGTCGCTATGGAGGGGAGCACCTTGATTATATAAGTGTTAAGGATAAGACGGCTGTCAATCCCAAGCTAAAGTCTATCATCGTTAATCCACTTAGTGGTACATCAGGGGAGCCTACTATCCCACAAGATGCCACTTTTACTCCAGGCAGTAATGACCATGAAGCATCTTCCTCGGGCACTAAAATGTCTAAGAGGGCTAGGAGAAAGTTTAATGCCTCTCATAGAGCTGCTAGATTACCCATTCAATATGAACAACAATATGACCCAACAAATATACCCACCAATAAAAACTTTGATCCACTCCTATGGATTAAGAGAAATAGATCTAAAGAAGCTATCAAGAAGTCTTTTTGGGATGAACACACACATTCCATATCACAAAATCAACCATGGAAGAAAGAGACAGTCTCCTCCAAAATCTATGAAGTTCTTAAGGCTATTAAAAATAGAAACCTTCAAAGAAGAATTAAGGAGCTAGTGAGCAAGTCACCAACCCAACAAATTCTTACTCTAAGAGAGGTGGTATATTGAAAAATACCAAGCTAGCCTTGAGAAAACTCAATACATAGGGGTTTAATGTTCGATGAACACCAACAACAAGCCCATAAGTATGAAAGTACTAGGTGGCCAATTTTAGGAAGGTCTCGACAACCCCCCAAAAAAGAGAATATCCTCCATCCACTAAACACCAGGGTGTGACATCTAAGATATATTCCCAAAAATCTACCACTAGAAGGTCCCAATCATTTTAGGTACGTAAAGAATCATAAGACATCAACAATGAGACAACTCAATATGAGCCAACCACAATAGACAACAAAGGAATTAAATCTCCTTTCAACTATAAATGGTAGTCTAAAAAGAGTCAACCAATGGATGATAAGGTAGATAATCAACTCTTCTAGGAAGATGAGGATTTCCCAGTCAATGAATTGCAGTCAATTCCAAACTTCTAAAATAATGAAGACAAAGATTGCATGGAAGTCAAAGTTGTTCGCATGATTGATACAAATTTATGAAATAGAAAAACACCCAAACAACCAAATGATGAAGAATATTAGGAGAACCTAAATCATCAATAACCCAAAGATGAAGCTCAAGTAGAAGTTGAGGTAACTGAAGAGCTAATCAATGTTGTAACAAGGTTATAATGACAAATGGGTTCTCAACATCAGTGAAGAGACCAAGAAATCAACCAGCTCAACAACTGCCTCATTAAAATGAGTGGACTGATGAAAGAGTTTTTTTTTGTCAACTTAACCTCATAGCAACTACAACATAACAAACACCTCTGAGAATTCCTTCAGAGATAATCAACCCAACATCTAAAATTTGGGGCATGTAGATATTACACCCAACTTGCCAACAACTTCAATGTAAAGGAAAGAAGCCCTAGAAGAAATTACATTAAATTCCAATCAAGCGGCTGACATTATCACTAAATCTCATCAAAAATTCAAAACAGCCATCTCTTTAGAAGCAGCTAAATAGCTAGTTGGAAAAGGCCGACCATCCCTAGCTGAATATGACCAAGTATAGTATCCTAAAGGATATGTTATGCCAAAATTCAACACTTTTTTAGACACAAAAAATCCATGATAACATTTAGCTCAGTTTAAAGCCACTTGTGGAAATATTAGAGGGAATAATGCTCTATGGTTATAATAATTCATTAGGAGTCTTATCAATATGACCTTTGAATGGTATGTTGAGTTACCAAATGACTCAATAAAAGCTTTCATAGAGCTGAAAACACTTTTTGTCATGAGATTTGCAGGAGTAACCAAGAAAGTAATGGTAGCATATCTCACCTTAAAAAAGAGTAGGAAAGATGAGAGTGTTACCTAATACATTATAAGATGGAAAATTTTAAGCATGAAATGTAATTAGCAGCTCAAAGAAAAGCATGCAATAGAACTCTTTATAAGGAATATCAATGATTAGATGGCTCCATATCTAGCCAAGGTTATGACTAATACATTCCAAGAATTTTTAAATCATGTAGCCAAGTTTGAAAGGCTCCCTAAATAAAAGTCCTTAGTGCCACTATAATAATAATTCCTTTGGAAAAGGATAACAACCAAAATCATATGATGCAAACAAGAATGATGTGAGTACAACATTCACATTCATGGTTGGAAAAAGGGAAATGAAGGTGTGGCAACCTCGCGACCAGCAACAACTTCATGACCAACAGTAAATTCAATAGATGATAAGAAAAAGAGGTTAGCCCTCCAAGAGAAGATGTCTAAATAGTACTCATTCATAAGATAATGTACTTCTAAGATCATTAAACACGTCCTAAAATTGGGATTATAATTACCAGAGTCACATCGACCAGACTAAGTAGACAAAGTTGATGATCCTAACTATTGTCTGTTTCATAGGCTCATAAGTCATCCAATTGAAGATTATTTTATTTTTAAATATTATGTAGAAAAGAGTTATCAAAATGTGGAACTTACATTATTAGACACTGTACTAGTACATCCTAAATAGGAAAAAAAGGTGAAGGTTATTACAACATGCTCAATACAGAATGCAAAAGATAAAGATGTTAAGCTAGTTGGAACTCAGAACTTAAATGATGATAAGGGTAAAGCTCCACAAACACAAGAAGAAGAAGAAGAAGAAGAAGAAGAAGAAGAAGAAGAAGAAGAAGAAGAAGAAGAAGAAGAAGAAGAAGGTGGTTGAGAGACTTTCATCTCAAAAAAGACTAAAAGGAATGATTAACATTCTTTTATACATATAAGACATCCGGTGGAAGAAGTCCTTAGATCCTGAAATAGATCCAAAGAGATTCTTCCCCAAATGGGGCAATTTTTATATAATATAAAGAAGCAGATGAAAATTAATCAATCTTCTTTATCAAAACCCCACAAATAAAAAAAAAATGAAATCTAGAAAACCAAAGTTCAAAATGCAACAAATGATTGCCTCTTTAGAGGAGTATGAGCATCATCCTCCTTGAAGGACAATTAAACTAGTAGATTATATGCATCACTTAAAGCTTGACACAAAATATTCTGTATAAGATGTTTCAAAGGAAATGTATCATGTCATAAATATGATTGTAACTTCAACTTACTCTCAGAAAGAACTATGATTTCCTAAAGAAAAGCTTACTAAATGAAAGGTTAAATCAAGCACAATGAAATTATATCCTAAACTATGTAGTAATTCTGAGAGCATTGAAAACTTTAAAAATTCAAAAGAAACACACAATTTAGAGAATTCTTTTAATAAATAAGATCATATAGAAGAAGTAACTCAAGTCTAGCTAAAGAGTGAAAAATGAATCTCTCCATCTCCAGAACAGAAAGCTAGTTATAAAGGCAAAGAAATTCAAATTAATGAAAATGCCTTACCTCCATCACTAGCTAAACATCAAAAGTCTACCAAAATATGAGTAATCTATAATGTTCTAGCACATTTACGCAAGCTCTCTACTTTATTAAGTATTTATGATGCTCTCATGCTGTCAAAAATTATACTTGAGACATTAATCAAAGCCTTGCAAAATCTAGAATAATATGAAGCATTATAAACTGGAGAAAAGATGATTTAAGTTTACAAAAATAAGCAACCATCATATTCAGTGATGATGGCCTATTATTAAGGATAACTAAACATAATTAACCTATTTATGTCACTACTGAAAGTAATTTTATATGCATAAAAAAATATTAATCAACATAGATGCTTTGGTCAATCTCTTAATAGTTAAAATACTTTGAGCACTAGCCTTGGTTGCTTATTATCTAAATAAAAGTATAATATTTTGACAAGGATCCAATGAACAAGGATAACAATCTTTAGGGTCTCTTGATCTACTTGTAGCTTCAGGAAATTGTACACAGAGGCTAAATTTCATGTGATCGAAGCCCAATTTGTTTACAAAGCACTTCTTAGTAAGCCATGGATTCATGAATATGCTACAGTACCTTCACCTCTCCATCAATGTATGAAGTATATTCAAAATGGTGAAGAACATCAAATTGATTTTGACATGAATCCATTCTTAATACATGAGATGAAGATATACGATGATGCCATGTACTTCATGCCTAAGAAAGTAAGAGAAGTAAATTCCCAAAATAAAGTAACTCCATCTATTTGATAATTCAAAGGGAAAAAGTACCTATGAACTAAAGCAACCCAAGGTAATTCCCCATTTTTGGTAGCAATACTAAGGATGATGAGGAATAATTAGTACTTTATCAACCCAAGGTCAGGTAGCCAAAAAGAGAAGAAGTTAGTACCAGTAAAGTGGCAAAACAACTAGATGAAACTCGTGTTTCTCTGATAAGGGCACCCAAATCCCAAATTTTTAATAAAGTTATGAAAATAACTACAGTGACAAAGGAACATATAAAAGCCTTAACAGCTTCAAGAAATGAGGAAATATAATAGTTGAAAACTTTTTATGTCCCTCCTAAAAGAGGCTACAATGAACGTGAGATATTTTTCTAAAAGAAAGAAGAGCAAATCATAAATCCTACACAAATGTTGTTAGAAGAAGATAATTTTGAGAAAGAATACATTTCAATAATAATTTTTCAATGCTTTTCATCAGCTCTAAAGAAGCTGGTTAAAAATAACATTCAGCTTATACAGTCAAGCATTTAAGGTTAGTTGTTTAAGAGTCTCTAACAAGAAGATAACACCCAAAATTCTTTAGAATATGGAAAGTTAATCACACGGGGATTAAGATATATTGCTTCGACATCTCTCACAATGAGCTCATGCTATGCCATATCCTATAAAGAAAAAGTCCCTTTGGAAACTACTGATAAACAAAGAAATGTTTCAAATGAGAATATTCTTGAAGAGGAACACTTACCTCAAAGAGGCCCCAAAGGAATTCAAAAAAAAACAATCAAGCTACTATTAATAAATTTTAGAAAATCAACCTATGTCCTAAAGAAGAACCTTGGTCAAGCTTTGTTAATGCTAACCTCACATCAAAAAGATTGGAGGAATTAAAAGCATTACTCTATGAATATAAAGATTATTTTGCATGAAATTATAGTGAAATGCTAGGCCTATTGCCAGATGTGGTTGTACATAAACTTGCTATTAAACCTGATGTACAACCTATAAAATAAGCATCAAGGCAAATGCGATTGAAAATTGAAGAGCAAGCAATCGCTGAAACAAAAAAAGCTAATTGAAGAAAGATTTATCTAAGAAGAGAAGTATAATAATTGGATTGACAATGTTATCCCAGTAAAGAAAAAGAATAGACAAATTCATGTCTGAATTGACTTTAGGGATTTAAACAAAGCATGCCCAAAAGATGACTTCCCAATACCCAATGCAGAACTCATGGTAGACAACACATCAAATTATGATATGTCTTCCTTCAAGGATGGTTCATCGAGCTATAA
Source organism: Cymbidium sinense (assembly GCA_021442155.1). Taxonomy (NCBI): domain Eukaryota; kingdom Viridiplantae; phylum Streptophyta; class Magnoliopsida; order Asparagales; family Orchidaceae; genus Cymbidium; species Cymbidium sinense. The sequence goes on from CM038229.1 coordinate 34,530,226, forward strand.
CCAAATTAAAATGGCTCTAGAAGATGAAAAGCATACATTTTTTACCACGTCAATTGGCATATATTGCTACAAAGTGATGCCATTTAGCTTGAAAAATGTCGGTGCTACATACCAAAGGGCAATGACCTATCTTCGATGACCTCATACATAGGTATCTGGAATGTTACATCAATGATTTAGTTGTCAAGATAAAAAAATCAAAGTGAACACATATGCAATTTAAGAGTCATATTAGATAGAATTCAAAGTTTTAACTTAAAGATGAATCTATTGAAATGTGCTTTTGGTGTGACTTCTAGAAAATTCTTAGGCTTTACTATGCATCATAGAGAGATTGAAATTGATCCCTCTAAATTAAAATAAATAATAAAAATACTATTACCTAAGAGCTTGAAGCAATTATGTTCACTACAAGGCAAATTGGCTAACTTTAGAAGGTTTATTTCTAATCTTTTGGGGAGATGTCATGTTTTTGCTCAATTGATGAAAAAAGACACACCTTTTATATGGGATGATGCTTATCAAGAAGTATTTGATAGAATAAAGTAATATTTATTACATCCCCCACTTTTGGTAGCACCAACAACAGAAAAGCCATTAATATCTAGAAAAGAACAAGCTCCCGCTGACTTTCTAGCCGCTCATCCCTTACTGGAAAAATCTACATGTAGTGCATGTAGGAATTGGCTTAATATATATGACACTACAAGGTGGTATTCTTTGATATTCATATAGTCTGATCGAACCTCGAACCAACAATAAGGTCGAATATGAAGCATTAATTGCAAGCTTAGAGCTAGCAATCAACATGAAAATTAAGATGCTTCATGTTTATGGAGATTCCCAATTCATAATCTGACAAATAGTTGAGACATTCAAGATAAAAAAGCCTGAATTGGTGCTTTATCATAAACATATCTTGGAGCCTCTGAAATAAATCCTTGAAGTAACAATTATAAGGTTGTCATATTAGGATAATGGCAAAGCTGTCGCATTAGCTAAACTAGCTAAATAAATGATAGACCCTCAGGGAAAGCCAATTACAAAAATGTCCAAAGCAGTGACACCAACCTTCCTGTGAGCCTTTAAAACTAAAGAAAATAGAGAGATTTTAACAATAATAAAAGAACATGACTAGAGAGAAATGTTTATCACCTATCTTAAAGATGGTAGATTATCAAAAATAAATAAATCAAAGGCTCATCAAATTTCACAAAGATCATTATTATATGCTCTTTTGAATGATACATTATATTAGTGCTCATTCGACCAAATAAGATTGCGATGCCTAGGACCAGAGGAAGCAAAGATGGTGATGGCTGAATTCCATGAAGGGTTATGTGGTGCACATCAATCCAATCTTAAAATGAAAATTAAAATCAAATGAATGGGATATTATCTAGTAAGTATCAAGACTACACTGAACATGCCAAATAATATCATAAGTGTCAAATATACATACACACATTGCATCGACCACCTAATCACTTACATCTAATAGTGGCCTCTTGGTCATTTAAAATTTGGGGAATCAATATAATAGGCCCAATAGATCATGTAATATTTTGGGGGACATCATTTTATTTTAGTTGCCACTGATTACTTCTCCAAATGTGCAGAAGCAGTTCCATTAAAAGAAGTTAAAGTGGATAATGTAAAGACATTAATTTGAGACCATATCATTTACTAATTCGGAGTACCTTGAAGAATTATATCTTATAATGGCACTTCCTTCAGAAATACCAAAGTCTATCGCTTCATTGAAAAATACAAGATAGATTGGCAATATTCTTCAATATACAATCCAAGAGCCAATGGTCTCATAGAAGCATTCAACAAAATGTTGATTAAATTTCTCAAGAAAATTCTCTCTAAAAATAAAAGAGAATGGCATGATAAATTAACAGAATCCTTATAGTTATATCGTACTACACACAAAATTCCTACATAAGTAATGTCATACTACTCAATCTTCAAAACAAAAGCATGACTCCCTATTGAAGTAGAACTACCTTTACTCCATATAGTAGTACAAAATGAACTTAAAATCGAGGAAAGTGTCCAAATATGACTCAAAGATCTTGAAGCTCTAGATGAAACTTGATTACAAGCCCAACTAAATTTAGATTATGGTTTTTAAAAATATGATGAGGGACACCACACAGATCTTAGAGGGTACTTATTAAAATGATCGAGTACGATATCAAAGAATGATATACTACCTCAAGAGGTAGAGATATCACATTACACTATATTTAATTATCTAATAAGTACTCCTAAGGTTCATGGGTCTATGTATAGCAAAGACTTTTCCCCTACTTTATATGGATGAGGTAAAGCAGGGTTTATTTTAAGTGGGGTTCTTAAGTTCCATATAGGGGAAAGCCCTAATAGTTAATTATATCTTAGGAGGTGTGAATATCCGAAGAATACTCTTAATTAAAGTGATTGGCTAAAATCTCTATAGATTTCAAAGCTTAGTATCAAAGGATTGGTAATTTTGGAAATTAAGTAGGAAGAGTTTAAATGGGAAGAGTTCTTAATGGATTTTAAAAGAGAATGAGTAGGAAGCATCCATGATACTAGAAAACTTAGTGAATGCTTCAATCTATTCTATAATGAGGCTTTATATTTTTTTAAGGAGAGAAATTATATTTATTTGAGTTGAAATTTTATTAGAAAGTTTGGGCTTAGATTTCAACAATACAAGATTGAGGAAATGCCTAAGAGGTGAGGACTTATGCTCGTAGTAAAGGAGAAACAAGTAGCCTCTGAACCTACATCTAAAATATTCTAACATAAGCTAAGAACTCGACCTAAATCTACTAAAGGAAAGTGAGATAAGCTAGTTCATTTTTACTTGAGAGAATGAACCAATCCCAACTCTTTTGAACTTATAACCACCTAGAGTAGCTACCAACTAACACCTCCTATGATTTAAAACAAGGTGGGTTAATTATATGTAAATGCAAGATAGCTAAGTTATTATTAATTAAAAAAGAATCTATGGTCTAAACTCACTCCCTAAGAGACTAGATCATGATTAGTATGAAAATAATGACTTAGACTAATGCAATAGAATTTATAATTTCTATTTCATTTTTTTTACCTATTAATTTTAGACTAAGGTTAAGTATAGTTTATTACTAAATGCATGATAAAAATAGATTATGGGCTAGATTAGAGAGAAGGAGTCTTCTCCACTACAAGGGACTGCTCTCACAAATCAAGCTTATCCTTATCGTGCAAGAGTGGAGACCTTTTATTTGCAAAACTGAAACAATATTCATGCATGCAGTTATTCCATACAACCATACAGCTAATGGGTTACTAAATCTTATATTTCTTGAATAAAAATCTTAGACTTTATTTTGAGGTTATGAATTACTACAATTTTAGTTAAAGTTGTAAAGTTAGGGTAAAAAATTTAATTTTTTTTAAAGAGCCTACAGCATCTAGACTACATATCAAACATTCACATTTTAAGAAACCAATAAAAAGCATGTCATTTATATTATGCAATCAATGTAAGCACAATAATCAAACATTAATCATATAAAATAGAAAAGATCAGTGCAGCTAGGTACCACCATACACCCTAATAAATAAATAAAATTGGGTGAGCTCTACCTTTATGCAACCCATATTATAATTAATTAACAAATGAAATTAAAGGTATGGGGTCCTTCACTTCTTCATCTTCATCTTCTCTTCATAAATGGGGCACTCCAAGTATAATAGGGCCTCCCAAGTCTAAGCCTCCGAGACACTGCTCATCCTAAACCTCATAGCTTTAATCTTAATCTTATTGCAAAACTTACTTTTTTTTATGAAATAAAAATCTAACTACATGTGCAAAAAAAAAAGATTAGTTTAACATACATTTACACTAAGTAGTTATATTTCATACAATGGGGCTTAGAACCCTACCTCGGGTTACCAAACCCACCAATCCTAATGTTTTATGCTGAGGAACCAAAGCAACACTTACAAGTAAGAGGAATTTATAATATTTATATTATAGTGGTCCCTTAAGCATAATCCATTGTAAAAAAGATTATTAGTCAAATGTCATCTTAACATCCAATCTAAAATATTATATTACAAAATAAAATATCAATCCACCACAAACAAGCACCGACCTAACCTAAAACTATGATCGATGACATAGCATTCTAGTGTGTGTGTTATAGCTTAGTGTGGTATGAAAAAGTTATGCTTTGATGTTTGAACTTAACTAATGATGAATGTTCAAGTTTCTCAATAAATAATGATTATATTTTAAATGATTAATAGTTTAAGATGAATTTTGAATTTAACTCTTAATTTTTTATTATTTATTTTAGTTTCATTTAAACTTAGAATTTTAAATAGAGAAAGGAGGAGTGATATCCACCATAATTCCTAACCTAAGGTTGAATCTAAATATGAATTTTATGACTTTTAATCATCTTAATGGATTGTTGTAAATTTTTTTATTAAGTTGTGTTTGGAACTGGCCTAAGTGACTTTATCTAAACATGAAAGACATCTTATGATTAATAAACAAAATCATGGCTAATTTAATGACAATTTTCTTTACTTTGCTTCATTATCCCATAATATTTATTTAATTAGATAACATACAAAATTGAATAACTAAATTTAATGAATACATGTATATTATTAAATTATTCCACGCTTAATGCATGAATGAATTAATATATTTTTATTAATAATTAACATATGAGATATAATGCATAAATTTAATAGAAGAAAATGATTTAATTATACCTTATATATATACATACACATTAGTATATTGAATTTATACAAGTATGTCCTATTGTTGAATCATGAAAGTGAGGTAATCGAAGACCCTCTTGGGCCTACTTAAAGTCTCACTCTCTCAGAATATCTAGAGTGCATACTTGTTAACTCATATACATATGCATAGTTATATAGGAATAAAGATGAAATTATGAAAATTTTTAAGATGCTTTATATATATATATATATATATATATATATATATATATAAGTAAAACTAATTTAAGCTTAATATGTAATTCACTACAAATCATAAGGTACGTGTTATTATTATACCACATATATGAGGTATCAAGACCTCCTTCGGACAAGTAGCCCTATGACCTCGGGTTTCCAAACTATATACCTTTAAAATTGTTATTCAAACATATAAGATTTTAAATTTTAATTATTCATATTAATCTACATTTAGAATAATAGATATATTATTATTTTTAATTAATTGAGGAAATAATTTAAGATTTACTAGTGATAATAACCACTTTATTTAACTAAAAGTATGCAATTAAATGAAACATTTTTATTTATTTTTGAAATATAAATGCATGAGACATATGAAAGAAAATTTTATGATTGATTGACATAAAGCAATTAAATATCATAACATGACCTATTTGGAGTTATTAATTCCTAAGGTTATTCACATGAAGATAAGCACCATTAAGCCAAATTAAATTCATTAAGGGTTGATTTTTGAAATTTAAATCATTTAATCATAATGAGGAGAGAAAATTATTAAAGTTATCCATTGACCCATTTCTATTCTTTGACTAATTCAAAAGTGGTTTAAATGATTTTTATGAATTAAATAAAGTTAATAATTATTTAATCAATTAAGTCTAAAAGACCCATAAATTCAATTAAGTCCTAAGAATAAGCCCAAAAATTATGAGGAATTATAGAAAATGCATAAACATGTAATAAATGCACTAAAAATCCTAATACAATTGGGCTTGTAATTAAAAATTAATTAAAATGGGAAAAATTCATAATCATCAATAACACTCAAAATAGCCCAAAGTAATTGAGGACTTTAATTTTATTGAAAACCCTTTTGTTAGCTGAGCACAAAGAAAGCTTGTTCAAAATTTTTGGAGGTCTACACTAATTATTATAAATTTTCTAAGTTTTAAGGTAATCAAAGATTTAATTATTTAAATGAAAGCCCTTTAGAGTGATTTTGATAAATAATTAAGACCAAAGCTCCTAATTAATTTCTTTGATCACCCTTACTATTTTAATACATAATTAGGCTTTCATAATAAATTTCATAATTCTTTTAATTTTAATTATTTATTAAGTGCATAAAATGAATGTTTTAGGTTTCAGATTTCGGATCCCCAAAATTACTTATCAAATTAACTTGAAATAATTATAGGAGATGGAGGTCATCCCATAAAAAAATCACACTAACTTTCAAGCTAATTAGATAAGTGATTAAAGCTTAATTATACTAATTAAGTGAAACTTCATACCCTTATTAAACATTATACACTTGATAAAATTCAGGGCTTTTATTTTTTCTTAGATTCACCTCCATCTAAGCTTTCCATAGATGGTTAATTTACATATTTTAAAATTTTGTTCAATTAGTTATGATTTTTAAAAGTTCTACTTAATTAAAATAATTAAGTAATACTTAATTAAACCCTAATTTAATTTTTCTTTAATTTTGTACGATCCAAAGGGTCTAATAAATTTTTTAAGATCTTTGATGTTTATTAAAGTGATTTGAATTATTTTGATGAATTTTCATAACTATTATACTTTTTAATTAATTATTTATTCAAAATTAGCTAATCAACATAAAAACTTAATAACTCTTAAATGAGAAGGCTATTTAACTTAAATTTTTTATGATATGTAGGCAATAAAATTTAGGTTTTTTTTCAAATTTCAACTTCATTTGTTTCGTATTTTAAGAGTAATTAAAAAATATAGTTTTCACTAAAACTCAAATTACTCTTAAACTATATAGCCAAATTTAGAGATTTAGAGTTCATAGGATTCCTTTTAAAAAGATGAATCCATAGAACCCTTATTTGCATTTTTTTGGTTTAGTATTCATTGGATTCCTTTTAAAAGGATGAATCCATAGAGCCCTTATTTGTATTTTCTTGGTTTAGTGTTTTTTTATGATTTTATAAAGTTTTATGTTAGATCTAATGGAATAAATAAAAAATAAGAGTTCTAATCATCCATTCTATCCAAGTAAGATGAATAGCCCAGAGGTTATCTTCCTCATGGGAGGCAGACCAAAAAGAGTTAGAAGGATGGGATCTATGCCAAACATCATTGAATCTTGCGATCTTCTTACGATCTAAGTCAGAAATCACTTTATTTCACGATGGAGAATTGAAAGAAAAAAATGCAATGAGATATAAGGGAAATTCCTAGATTCATGCAAATTTTCCACCAAACACAAACACATATGGTTGATCTAAAGTTTAGAGGAGTTACCTCATCAAAGCCCACATTCGAGGGGTGCTAGAAGATCTCCTCAGGTGTCCTCCTTTGCCTCCCTATAGAATGCTCCTACCGTCGTACACCATTGCCTATTACAAGAAATTAGTGGCTCTTACACTTACAGAGAACAAGAGGTGGGGATAGACGCTTTCTTCTAGTTGGAAGAAGATGTGTGTGAGTGTGTTTTTTTTTAATATGTTAAGAAAAAAAAAATGAGGTGTGTAGAAAACTCACCTTTTTTCCATGCCCTCCCATGTGAAGAGAGAAATGTGTATTTTTTTCTCCTCATGATCACCTCAATCTTTCTTTATTTCTATATGTTTTGCATGCCCTTTTCTTTATTAAAGCTAAAATTTTGATTGGATTTGAAGTATGGGGTGGTGAGTGAACTCATTTTGGGTTAAGACTTAAGTTGACTCAACTTAGCCCAAATTGAGTTCGGTTGAGTCAAGTGAGTCTTGTTTGCCCAATTAAATTTAAATTAATTATTTATAAAACTTATATTTAATTAATTTGATTTAACTTAAGCCTAAGTTAACTTAATTTGACTTAAATAAGTCCAATTGTGTCAAATGACCCAATTGGTCATTTTGGGTTCAATTGGGTCCAATGATCAAATTAGGCCCAAATTAACCTTAGATTAATTTTGAATGAATTGATTCAATGGTTTTAAACTTTTAGGTAATTTAAATTTGATTTAATGTTGATTAAATCTGATTTGGGTTTAGCGGGGTCCATGCGGATCAATTTACATCAAATGGCCTAAATGGCCAAATCCGGCCCAAATTGGGATTAAATTAATTTTGAATGAGATAATATAATAATTTTAAGCCTTTATACAAGTTCATTTTAATTTGATTCTAGTTGAAATTTGTAAGAGCTTTGTGGGACTCATATGAGTCAAATTAGGTCAAATGATCTAGCTATTCATTTTGTATCTCGTTTGAATTTAGTTTTATATTTATTTATATTTATACATTGACTTTGTGCTTTTGGTTTTATTTAATTTATATTTATTTTGATTTTATTTAATTTTAATGAACCTAGATAATTTTGAGCTTAAATAAGGTTAATATGGTCGATCATGCTAATTGACTCAATCTAGGCTCATTTGAATTTAAGTTCCAATTTAGGTGTACTTGATTTAAATTTTTATTGAATTATGCTGAATTTGGATTTAATTAGACACACATTGTCCTATTCAATTAGCTCAGGTCTTGTGGGGTTCACTAAGTTAACCTAGGTTTTCACTTTAATGTATTAACTTTTTAATTTAGTTTTAAATTTATATTTAGTTTCATTTAAATTTTTTGTATCCATTTTTTCTTTAGTTTAAGTTATACACTTAGTTACTAATTGCAGTAATCTAAGTGCGTAATTAGGAAGCTCTTAATCTAAGGTTGGAGATCCTAATTACTAAGTTAAGGTGATTATTAAATCTACCTAAAGTTAATAAAACCTTAGTCCCTAGATCAAATCCTAAGTCTAAGAGGAGAGCTATCAATCTCACTAAAAGGGAGATCAACAAAAGGACCCTCAATAGGCGTGGTGTAACTGATAAGGCACACCGCACATATTGGTGTTGACTGAGCTAGTCAATAGATTTATGAGATAGCAAATAGAGGTGTTAGAAATATGCTCAAAATTTAAGCGAATTTAATAGAAGCTGCTATATAGATTCACTTTAAAAATTGAGATTTTAAAAATTAGGGATTTTGAAATAAGCATCAAAGATACACCAAGCAAGTCATGAGTTTGAAAACTCATAACTCGAATTCACCAAAGCTTGAGCTTGGAGAGAATAGGGGAAAGTCCCCTAAGAAGTGATTTGGAGTTTTATAGGATGTATCAAAGGCACGAGGGAGAGGCTTCTTGAAGATTAGTTTGATTTGATTTATTTTGAGGAATTAGGGAGAAGCCCGCAAAATATTGATTTTGATTTGATTTGATTTGAAGAACTAGAAAGAAGTTCCTTAAAGATTGATTTTGTTTGGATTGCGATGGGCTATACTAAGAAGTGGAAATGATGTTTGATCATCAACAAATATTGTCTAGTCTACTCTCTACCTAACCTTATTTGAAATGGTGAGATAAATGTAAGAGAGGGCTATGACCTCAACCTGACCATACTTGAAATAAAATAGCTAAATTGTTTAACACATGCCTAACGTTGTTTGAAATAGAAAGCTAGGAATAAAGCATGGATATTTTCCTGACCCTATTTAAAATAATAAAATAAAGATAAACCAAACATATACCTAACCTCATTTGAAATAGCATGATGAATGTAAAAGAAGAATTTAATCTTTACCTGACCATGTTCAAAATATTGGAGGTAGATTGTTCAACACATGTATATCCTTATTTGAAATAGCAACTGAAGAACAAAGTATGGATGTATGCCTGACCTTATTCAAAATAGTAAGATAATGATACACAAACATCTGTCTGACCTTGCTCAAAATATTAAGATGAATGTAAATTAAAAATTAGTTCTCTACCTGGCCATGTTCAAAATAGTAGAGATAAGTTGTTCAGCACATGTCTAACCTTATTTGAAACAGCAAGTGAAGAATAAAGCATGACTATCTGACCATACTTGAAATAGCAAGACAAGGATATACAAACATCTGTCTGACCTTACTCAGAATAGCAAATGAATTATTTAATCTCTACCTGACCATGTTAAAAATAGTAGAGATAAGCTATTCAACACATGTCTGATCTTATGCAAATAATAAGTGAAGAATAAAGCATGAATGTCTACCTGACCTTATTCAAAATAACAAGACAAACTTGACCTCGCTCAAAATAGTAAGATGAATGTAAATGAAGAATTTTAACTCTACCTAACCATGTTTAAAATAGTAGAGATATGTTCAACACATGCTTGACTTTATTTGAAACAACAAGTAGAGATTAAAGCATGAATGTATGTTTGACCTTATTCAAAATAGCAAGACAAGGATATATAAACATAGGGTTGAAAATGATTTAATTTTGATTTTAAAATCATAAGTAATTTTGGAGGAAATTAAATAATTAAAGGTTCCTTCAAGAATTTGGGCCTACTTAATATAAATATAAACATAACATGAAAACATAATCACATTGATATTTTTTTTTTAAAATACAGTCTAATACTTCTTTAAATAAATCACATTGATAGGAAGCATTGGACGTTCAACATTATGATTTACTAATTGGTATGATAACTCTTGATAGGCATTTTTATAATGATAAAGTGCTCCCACATTGGTTCAAACTTACCTCCCACCTTGTCGTGGGCTACATTTGGCCTCCTGAAAACTAAAACAATCTCTCCAACTCAAAAATCTCTTGGATGAACCAACATGTTATGATCTTGAACCATTTTTGCTTTGTATAGCTTAAAGTTTTGATAGGCTTGGAAGCACCTCTCTTTAAGACCTTCGAGCTTTTCCAAATGGAGCCTAGCATTTTCCTCTGTTGTGATCTTATTGCCTACAACAACCCTCAGTGATAGTAACTAAACTTATAATGAAAGAATGGCTTCAGACCCACACACTAAAGAAAAAGGGGTTGATTGTGTTGGAGTTCTATATGGGTATGGTATGCCCATAAGGCTTCAATTAACTACTCATACCACTATCACTTATTAGCATTAGTATTTTTTAAAGATTTGGACAAGAGTTTAATTGAAGGCTTCTACTAGCCATTCATTTGGGGATAGTATATGGTAGAGTACCTCCAATCTATGTTATGCCACCTCACAAAGTTGTTAATCTTTGTGCTCTTAAAGGTAGTGCCATTATCGAATATAATCTGATGGAGTATGTCAAATCTATATATGATGTGACTCTTGAAGAACTAAAAAACATTATGTCCCTTGACTTCCATCAAAGGGATCACCTCCTCTCACTTAGAAAAGTAATCTATTGATGCTAAGATGAAGCAATGACACTTGGAAGAAGGTGGGTCAATTGGACCCACTATATATGTACCCTAACACTCAAATGGCCATGAAGTTATCATTAGATGGAGGAAGTTAGGTGGATGATGTAGAACTACTCCATGCACCTAACACTAGTGACAGTGATGTGTTACATCCATACAATCTATAATCATTATCGACTAATAGTATATGAGCCTTTTAATTTTAACTTTCACATTTAAACCTGATTGATGTGCTCTACATAATCCTGAATGTACCTCGATCATAATTTTTTGGGCTTCATGTTTTCATAAACAACGTAACCACATGTGGTCAAAGGGCCATCAATATAGGGTGGCATCAACTAGAGCATAGGAGAGTGCTCTTTGTTTAACTTGATGGGCTTGTGATTTCTCTTAAAGTGGTTTGCCTTTGTTTAAATAATCAATAAAGTGTTAACTCCAATCTTATTCTTTATCTTTTTCAATAATTGAAACCTTCCCTTCAAGAGTATTTTATCAATGAGCTCAACATCAATAGGAGAAAGGACCTGTTGGTTGTGTACTTCTATCGATATGAACTTATCATTCAGACATGTAATCTCTATAGCGAGCTTTGCTTGAGCATTGACTATGGCATTTTCTCCTTTAGGGACCTTATAAATGGTAACCACTAGGATTTAGGCCAACAACTCTATAGTGTACTTATAGTAGTGATGGAGTTTAGGCTTGAAAACCTTTTAAGATCTAGTTATTTGTTGACCACTAATAATGAATCCCCAAAAATATTAATATTCTTAATACATAGTAAAATGGATAATTCTAGACCAATGATCAAGGCTTCATATTTGACTTCATAATTTGTTCAAGGCTTTGATAAATGATATGAAAATCAAAGTATTCCATGGTATGGGGTTAAAAAGACTACCCCTATTCCTGCTTTGCTTGGGAGGATACACTATGGTTCTTCTCCCCTTTAGGAGGAGGATGCACCATCAAAGTATAATTCCAAAATGGCAGCCATTTACATCTTTTAAACTCATGATTTTCTCATTAAGGAGATCATCATTTATTGGAGATTCGACAGTGTGCTACTAGAAAGTCTGCTAACGCTTACCCTATCATATCGCGACATAGTATGAAAGTGATATTAAATTTTGACAAAATCATGGGCTATCGTTCCAACCATCTAGATAGCTTCGATTGTATCATGAGATATTGTAATGGATTTATTCTAAAAATTAGGTTAATTTTATCAAAAAGTGCCTTAGCTTTTGGGGATCAAATATGAGGGCTAGGCAATGCTTCTCGATAGGTGGATATTTTGTCTCAACATGAATTAGGCGATGACTCAAGTAGTATAGTACATTTTCTTTCCCATCATCATTGGCCTGAGCCAACAAAGCACAAAGAGAATCACCTAATGCAGTTGTGTACAAAATAAGTGGTCTACTCCATATAGGACCAGCAACTACTAGAGGTGTCATCAAGTATTATTAAATGCTCTCAAAAGCATGTTGGCACTTATCATCCCATTAAAACTTGGCATCTTTCTTTGTAAATGTAGCCAATGGTCAACACTTACTAGATAGATTTGATATAAAGCATCTTAGATATGCTAATCTTCCTGAAAGGACATAAGTTGGGTTAGGCTCTTAAGAGGTGGCATATCTAATATTGCTTTAATTTTCTCTAAATCTATCTCGATGCCATGGTGTCATATGATAAATCCTAGCAACTGTCCTGAGGTTACCTTGAAAGCACACTTCAAAGGATTCATTTTCAAGTTATAATGTTGTAACTGTTCAAAGACTACTCTCAAATCATATAGGTGGTCTTTTTTCTTTGATTTTGACTATCAAATCATCAACATAGCACTCAACTTGGTGATGGATGAGCTCATCAAAGATTCTAGTCATGCCCACTAATACATGGCACCAGCATTCTTAAGGCCAAAAGGTGTGACCTTGTAATAAAAGATTATGATCAGTGTTTTAATTGTGGTATTCTTCTTGTCCTTAGGTGCCATCTTAATTTGGTTATAAACAGATGACCCATCCATTAATCAGAAGATCATGTGAGATGAAGCTATGTCTACCATCAACTCTAGTAGGAGTAATAGGAACTCATCTTTGGGACATACCTTATTTAGATCACTAAAATTGACACATATTAGAATTTGGCCATTTTTCTTCGATGACACTAGCCAACCAAATAGGATTTTTTTTCCTCTCAGATAAAACTAGCATCGATCTATTTCCTTACTTCAAAAATGTCCCATTGTTCAATATCTAATCACATGCATCTAAGAGCTTACTTAATAGGAGTTGCATCAGGCTAAATTTCTAGTTTATGAACTACAACATCAAAAGCTAATCTAAGCATTTATTCATAACTCCTAGCAAAGTTATCCTTAAACTCTGAAAGTAGCCTAATTTAACCATTGGTTTCAGATTCATTCAACAAAGAACTAATGAATGTTGGGTGTGGATTATCTTCAGTACCCAAGTTGATTTCTTTTCGCTCATTAATAGTTGACTTTATTTCTTCCTCCAATTCTAGGTTCCTAACTTGGAGGTCATTTGAATCACCTGAAGTTTCTACATAAACTTCTTCATATAAATGGGTGTCATTTAAAAAGAACCTATTAGACTCTAAGTTATTAGTGATGACCAAGTAATATTCATCTTCATTTATATACCAAATCCTAGCCCTGGTCTTGATTGTGCCTTCTTACATTTATTTTTTCACATTTTTTCAAAGTAATTTGAATTTTGCTTGGACCATGCATGTGGTATTAATCCCTATTTTTCTAAATTTTGAACACAAGGAGAATACCAATCAAAAGTTAATTTTATTATTTCTTTGTAAGATTCATCCTCAAGTTCTACATCAACTCCTAAACCTGAGGATGATGCTCCTATGAAAGAAATTTTATGCTTAGAATTTTCATTAAATTGTGATGTAACTTAAAATATCGAACCCTTAATAGTCTCTGAAGAGAGTGGGGTTAGAGTTAGAGTTCTCACATACTAGCTTATCCTCTCATATAAAAAAAATTTAGATACATCATCACTCTACTCGACGTAAGATGCGAATGGAAGGTCATGTAAAACTCTACTTCCTTCCCTAAATTTTCCTCCTTTTCTTTTTGATTTTCTTTTTCTTTTTCTTTTTGTTTTCTTTTTTTCTTCTTCCTCTTCTTTATCTTTTAGATTAATATTATTTTGTACATCATGAGAGTATACATTTTATTTCTTGGGAGGTAGTAGGTTGCATCTTCATATATCCCAACCTCATGCACTGAAAATGGCTTTAAATAATCCTTAATGTAGCACTCTAAGCCATTGCGCATGAACTTAATACACTTTTGGAGTGAGGATGGCACCATATTGTTCTCATGTATCTAGTGTCTTCCTTACAAAGCATTGAAAGATGTATATGAATCTATAATAAGAAGTTTTTCTTTAGTCTTTAAATCATTAACTTGTAATAGTAATGTGATTGAGCCTAAGGCCTTCTCGCCATATTCATTGAATCTTTTCAACATTATCTTATCAGAACTGAGCCTGGTGATGTTGATCCTATAGGCAATGGTTCTTGGACTCATGATGTTGACCAATGCCACCGGGGTCAATAAGTATCCTAGACAATCTGAAGTTGTCTATGTTCACTGAAATGTAAAGTGGGTGGTTATGATTGATAGTTCCTAGGAGTAAATCTTCATCTAAAAAGGAAACCCCTGAGACCTCTTTGAAGTACCAGGCCTCTTCTTCAACTGTAGAAGTAATGTTCAACTAAGGTAAGCATATTTTAGAATCTCGAAGAGCCCTGATCAAGGACTTCCTCATTTGTTTGGATAGGATAAGGGTATCATATATTCTTAGTATAGCTAGTAACTTTCTAAGATGGATTAGGACATTTTACTCAACCTTAGGCTGATTATCCATAATCATATCTCATGTTGGAGCATCTTATGAAAGGATTATCTGCTCACTAAAACCAATGGCTTATTTTCCTTTATCTTGAGGTTCCATACTAGGAGGTAGAACTCTATCACTATGAATGCTAACATCTACAATGTTTTCTATTGGGGAAATCATAGGGGCATCTACCTGCTCATTGGGGACACCCGAAGCTTCACCTAATGGATCTTCAAAGTCAAATAATTCCAGCTCTATCTTGGTTGGGGCTCCCTGGAGATTTAAGATAGGGATGTCACTATCAAAGTCAAAGAAAAGATTTGATCAAATTTATTTTGATTATTGAGATTTGGAGAACTATTATTAATATCAAGATTATAAAAATTATTCTCACCATGAAGTGACAAGATGTAAGTAGAATTATTTTTTATTACTTTCTCTTGATACTTACATCTAAAGGTGTCCTGCTCCTAATAGTATAAGCGGTAGGAGTGATAGGCGATGATGCCATTGATATATCTCAAATCTGCACTGGCTACTTATGCTCAGTATTCTCCATCTCTATGTTAGCCTTTGTAACTTGCAGACTTACCAGTGGTGTGGGTTTGAGCTAGTTCAGGTACCTGTAGAGAAAGTTATAATTTTAAAAATAATCTTATGAGAGGTTCGAGATAGAAAATATTCTAACCTTTAGCCTTGAGAGGATCGAAGGATTCCCTGAAGATTACTTTAATAGAATTAGTTGCTTGTTCTACTAAGTATTTTTTGGATTTCACTATGGCTCCAGGCTTGTAGCTTCATTTTAGCCAATCCTTGAAGGTAAAATAATCCTCTAAGATGTGTCCAAGCATGCAGTAGTGGGGGAAAAAATTAGAATCATCACACTTACCCACTTCCTCTAGCCTCTTAGGTTCAGGTTTCCTTATAAGATTCTTGAAAATTTTTCTATTTACCTCCCACTTGAATAAATAAAGCTTATTTATCTTGAATGAATAAAGCTTGTTTAACTTTTCAGTAAGAGCAAGTGGAATGTAACTACCCAACTGCTAGTAAGGGTACTGGTATTGCTGAGGGGGCGTGGAGGTGGAAGTGGAGATGGCTAAGACTTAGGTCTCTCGGGTTGAACTCGAATAGATTATTTCCCTTTGTCAACTGTAAAGACCATCCCAAGACTTTTCTCTAGCACTTTCTATGGCTTTAGCTTGCAGGACTAGTCTAAAAAAGATAATGGTTTGGCTTCCTTCTAAAAGTTGTCTGCTCTATTAATCAATTTCTCAAAAGT
Organism: Cymbidium sinense; assembly: GCA_021442155.1. NCBI lineage: Eukaryota > Viridiplantae > Streptophyta > Magnoliopsida > Asparagales > Orchidaceae > Cymbidium > Cymbidium sinense. Next base: position 34,546,618 of record CM038229.1, read on the forward strand.
TTTGATGGTGAAACCTTTGAGCATGCATATCACTAGGACATGGATATTCTTGAATAGAATCTTAATGGCATGATGCTCCTAAAGTCGAGGTTCACACTTCATACTGAGGTTCCTCCATATGCGAAGATAATCAACTAATGACTCATTAGGTTTCTATTTTTCAACTACTAGGTCCCTTACAGTCACCATCTATTGGACTCCTACAAACCTCTCGATGAAATACTCTAACTCGGTGAAATTCTTCATTGAACTATTGGGTAGTTTGACGTACCAGTCAAATGCTACACCTTCTAGGCTATTAACAAACTGTCTAAATAGGAAACTGTCACTACCTCTAACATTGTAATAAGTATCTTTGAAATAATAAATGTGTTGTAATGGGTTCCCACTACCATCAAAAGTATTAAAGGATGGTGGCACAAACCCCTTAGGATATTGCACTTCATCAAATTTTTTTGAGTAAGGTATCCCTTTTGGAACTAATGAGGCCCCTTTGGTTTGCATCAACACCTCCTTAACTTCTTGTTCCACCAACTGCTTGATATCTCGCTCCTAGATAGTTACACTCTATGTACCCTTCCTATACAAATTGCCTGCATCCTCATCTATAGAAATAGTGCCTTTATTTCTATCTACTATTTGCACTAATTTAAGCTTAACCACTTTCATATGTGTGGCTTAGGGGATTGGAGTTTGTCCTTCAAGGGTTAGGACCACTGACATCAACTCTTCCATCCTTTTCTCTATTTGATGGAATTGGTCATATTTTTGTCTTCGTTGATGCAATAGTCACTAATTCATGTCTAGCATCTCACCTACCTCAACCACAACACCCTGAATATCTTGGGGATATTATTTTCCTCTATGTAGGGACCCTCGAGTATCAACCATATGTATTTCTATTGTATCCTCTAGAAGGTCATCCTCATTAGCCATCAAGTCTACCATGTCACATTATGAACAAATGATCATCCTTGACAATCTACCTTACTGCAGCATGATAGCCCTCCTGTATGTCATTTAAGATCAATTGTCTACTCTATTTAGGGATATTAGACTGTATATTATGTGACCACTACAAGTAACTAGATCTTCTACTTGAATCGGATCTCTCACCTGAACTACATGTTCACTTACTAGTTTTGGTTGGGTACAAACTGGCCTCTTATATTTATTCTCCTCCATCAAATGATCATGGTGTAGTCATGACTACCATTTTAGGCTACTACACTTTCTTCCTTACTAGTAAAGTAGGCAGTTAAATGGAGGAGCTTGACCTCACACCACTGGCATGAGAAGAGAAGGTTGGTCCTCAAGTTATAGCCTGATCACTAGAGGTGGGGCTTGCCTTCCCTTGAACTGCTTCTGATATTTTAAGGGGACATTAGATGTCATGACTTAGATGGGAGAGGAGAATCTATGAGTTGAACGATGTGATGGTGATCGCCCTGACTGTGATTCTATAGATGCCATCCTCTCTTGGTTGCACTCGGTGAGTATAATCTAGTTGGATTTGCCTACACGGTCAGACTGATATAAATTATGGTGTTTATCCATCAATGTGGAGGCTACTGACTGCCTAAAGAATCTCCTCCTTTCACTCCTAGCGACTTGAACTACTACTTAGGCCTCTATAGCCCTCTCTCTTCTCATCTGTTCTTCCATGCTCTTTAGGATGGCTGTTATCAAACTTCCAACTACTTCATACTTGAACTATTTATGCTTCATTTCCATACATCTAAGAACTGACCTCAGATAAACATAAGGTGTTCTTCTCTGTTCCCTAGCCGGTGTCTCATTCTTAAAATGATGTGGGTGTGTTACATCGATACACCAAATTTCTTCTTCCCTTAGATGTAGAGAGTGGGTGAACCTACTTCCCTAAAGATGAGGAGAGGTTTTGTAATAGGACACACCCTCAACCATCTGAGATGAGGTGTCTACCTCCTGAGACATCCACTCATATAGTTTTTTTTTTTTTGACTTTTTATTCTTATTCCTTCTCTGAGTCTTGGTGTGGAGAATGTGATAGAAGGAAGAACCAACCTCAAAGATAGATGAGAAAAAGATTGGCTTAACCTTGGCCTTCCCATTGGAGGTTGAGGCTATCTTTGGTGCTACCTTAATCTTGGTCATTCTGCTAGTTATAAAAATAATGGATCGTAGTGGTAAAGTGGGAACCTCAATAGGCTTTCTTTTTAATGAAGGGAACTCCATCTCTAACCTCATGTCAAGCTATTAAAGGGGTTTCTTATCTACCTCCTCTTCATGGTTAACCATAGTGAGAGATGGGCCATCACAAGCGACCTTCAAATTATCAAAGCTTAGCCCAAACTTAATAATAGAGGACTTGGTGAGGAAGGCCTGATTTACAGTGAAGTCCACACTAGTGGAAAAAGAGAAAATAAGCTTGCCGAATGACATAATGCCTTGATGTAAGTTGTTTGTTGTTGTAAAAGTGCATAATTCTATTAAGAGATAGCAGCATTAATTATCTATATGAAGTTCATAGATTTATATTTTAGACCCACACTCATCAAATGAAGCTATCATGGGTGGGATCAAAGAAATTTTAGACATATCTTGTTTGAACTTCAAACTTCATCATGAAGTGGTTTTAAAAATTTTATGAATTTGAAAATTTAGGATTTTATAAACCTAATTTGTCATGCTTGAGCATGAAAATTGGTTTAAAGAGATGGTCAAATATTCGGATAACTTTAGTGATTAATTAGAAATTCATTGAATTGACCCTATTGGGGAATCCAGTGAGAGGTTCTAGAACCTACTTATTAGCTGGTGATAAATAATAGGTTCTAAGACCAAGAAAGAGATGTTGATAATTCTTGCCCAATGAAGAAATGAACTAGACATCCAATAGAATGAATGGCAGTTTAAGGTCATGAGGGCAAATGCTATATCAACACTCATTCAACTAAATATGGTTATGATGCCTAAGACTACATGAAGCAAAGATGGTGATGGCAGAAGTCCATGAAGGATTATGCGATACACACCAACTTGGTCCTAAAATAAAAAATTAAAATCAAATGAATGGAATACTATTAGCCCAGTAGGATTCAAAACTGGATTTAACATGCTAGAAGATGTCATAAGTGTCAAATATATGTAGACACATTGCATCAACCACCTAATCACTTACATCCAATAGTGGTCTCTTGCCATTTGAAAGTTGGGGAATCGATATAATAGGCCTAATAGATCCTGCATCATCTGGGGGATATTATTTCATTTTAGCTGCCACTGATTACTTCTCCAAATGGGCATTAAAAAATACAAGATAGATTGGTGATATTCTTCAATATACAGTCCAAAAGCCAATGGTCTCTTAGAAGCATTCAACAAAATGTTCATTAAACATCTCAAAAAAACTAGCTCTAAAAATAAAATGGAATGACATGATAAATTAATAGAAGTCTTATAGCATACCAAACTACATACAAAATTTCTACATAAGCAACACTGTATTACTTATTCTTTGAAGCAGAAGCAAAACTTCTTCTTAAAGTAGAACTACTTTCACTCCATATAGTAGTTCAAAATGAACTTACAATGGAATAAAGTGTTTGAATATGACTCAAAGAGCATGAACCTCTAGATGAAACTCGATTACAAGCCCAACAAAATCTAGAATGTGTGGTTTAAAAATGTGATGAGGGACACCACACAGATCTTAAGGGGTACTTATCAAAATGATCTAGTATGATATCAAGGAATGATATACTATCTCAATAAATAAAGATACCACCCTATAATGGACTTAATCATCTAATAAAAATTTTTAAGGCTGATGGGTCTACGTATACCAGAGACTTTTTCTCTACTTCACATAGATGAGGTAAAGTGGGGTTTATTTTAAACTGGGTTCTTAAATTACCTATAGGAGCAAACCCCTATAGTTAATTACATCTTAATAAGTGTGAATATTCAAAGAAAACTCTCGATTAAAGTGATTGGCTAACATCTCTGTAGATTTTAAAGCTTGGTATCAAAGGTCTGGAAATTTTGGAAGTCAAGTGGGAAGAGTTCTTAACATATTTCGAAGGAGAATAAATAGGAAGCATCTATGATACTAGAAAACCTAGTGAATTCTTCAATCTATCCTATAGTGAGGCTTTATATTTTTAAAGGAGAGAAATTATATTTGTTGAGTTGGAATTTTATTAGAAAACTAGAACTTAGATTTCAATAACACAAGATTATGGAAATATCTAAGACGTGTGGACTTATGCTCATAGAAAAGGAGAAACAAGAAGCGTCTGATCCTATATCTAAAATACTCTAGCATAAGCTAAGAGCTCGACCAAAATCTACTCGAGAAAAGTGAGATAAGATAGTACATTTTTACCAAAGAGAATGAACCAATCATGACTCTTCTGGACTTACAACCTCCTGGGTTGGCTGCCAACTAACATATTCTATGATTTAAAACCATGTGGGTTGATCATATCTAAATGCAAGATTGCTAGGTTTTTATTAATTAAGAAAGAATCTAGGGTCCTAAACTCACTTCCTAAGAGACTAGATCTTGAATGGTATGAAAATAATGACTTAGACTAATGCAATAGAATTTATAATTTTATTTCTTTTTTTTTTACCCATCAATTTTGGGCTAAGGCTTGGGAGAGTTTATGCCTAAATGTCTGATGAAAATAGATTATGGGCTAAATCATAGAGAAGGGTGCTCTTCACTACAAAGGACTGCTATCACAAGTCAACATGTCCCTTATCATGGAAGAGTGAAGACTCCCTATTTGTAAAAGTGAAATAATATGCATGCATGTTGTTATGACATACAATCATACAGCTAAGGGGTTACCAAATCTTTTATTTCTTGAAAAAAAAATCCTAAGCTTTATGGTGAGATTATGAATTGCTTAAATTTTAGCTAAAGTTGTTAAGTTAGGGTAGAAATTTTATTTTTCCTAAAGAGCCAATCGCATCCAGGCCACACATCAAACAATCACATTTTAAGAAACCTATGAAAAGTATATCATTTTTATTACACAATTAATGTAAACATAATAAATAAACATTAATCACATAAAAGAATAAAGGTCGATGCGGTCAGGTACCACTGTACACCCCAAAAAAGAAAAGAAATTGGGTAGCCAAGCTCTACCCTTATACAACCCAAGTTATAATTAATTAATAAATAAAAATAAAGCTATTGGGGTCTTCAATTCTTCATCTTCATCTTCACTTTATGGATCCAGCACTCCAAGTATCAAAGGGCCTCCCAAGTCTAAGCCTTCTAACCACTGCTCAACCAAAACTCTATAACTATAATCCTAATCCTATTGTAAAAATTACATATTTTAATGAAACAAAAATCTAACTACACCTAAAAAATAAAGATTAGCTTAACATACACTTACACCAAGTAGTTATATTTCATACATTGGAGCTTAGTAGTCGCTAAACCTACTTGTCCTAATGGATTATGCTTAGGTACAAGTATGAGGCATTTATAATTTTTTATTACAGTGGTCCCTTAAGAACAATCCCTTACAAAAAAAATATTATTAGCCTAATGTCGCTCTAATATCCAGACTACATACAAATAATCCTAACATTCAATCTAAAACATTACATCATAAAACAAAACATCAATCCACCATAACAAAGCATCAACCTAACACAAAACTATGATCAGTGACTTAGCATTCTAATGTGTGTGTTATTCGTTAGTGTGGTATGAAAAAGTTAGGCTTTGATATTTGAACTTAGCTAATGATGAATGTTTAAGTTTTTCATTAAATGACTACTATGTTTAAATGATTAATGGTTTAAGATGAATTTTAAACTTAACTCGTAATTTCATTATTAATTTTTGTTTCATTTAAACTTAGAATTTTAAAGAGAAAAAGGAGGAGTGAGGTTCACCTTAATCCCTAACCTTAGGATGAATCTAAAGATGAATTTTATAACTTTTGATCAATTTAATGAATTGTTATACTTTTTTTTATTAAGCTATGTGTTTGGATTTGGCCTAAGTGATTTTATCTGAACAGGAAAGACATCTTAAGATTATTAAACTAAATCAATGCTAATTTAATGAATTTTTCTTAACTTTACTTCATCATTCCATAATACTCATTTAATTAGATAACATACTTAATTGAATAACTAGATTTAATGAATACATGCATGTATATATGATTAGTTTATTCCATGCATAATGCATGAATGAATTAATTTATTTTCATTAATAATTTACATATAAGATATGATGCATAAATTTTATAGAATAGAATAATTTAATTATACCTTATACATATACATACACATTAGTATATTAAATTTATATAAGTACATGCCATATTGGACCAAGGAAGTGAGGTAATCAGAGACTACTTAAAGTCTCATGCTCCTGGGATGTCCAGACTACATACTTGTTAATTCATATACATATGCATACATATAAAGGAATAAAAATAAAATTATGAAAATTTTAAGATGCTTTACATAAATATAAGTAAAAATAATTTAACCATAATATGTAATTCACTACAACTCTTAAGGAATGTCTCATTATTATACCATAGATACGAGATATCAAGACCTCCTTCAAACCAGTAGCCATGTGACCTCAGGTTTTCAGACTACATACCTTTCAAATTGTAGTTAATGCATATTGGATTTTAAATTTTAATTTTAATTATTCATATTAATCTACATTTAGATTAATATATGTACTATTTTTTTAATTAATTGAAAAAATAATTTAAGATTTACTAATGATAATAACCACACTATTTAATTCAAAGCAAGCAATTAAATGAAATATTTTTATTTATTTTTGAAATATAAAAGCCTAAGACATATGAAAGATTAATTTATGAATGAATGAAGCAAAGAAATTAAATATCATCACATGACCTATTTGGAGTTATTATTCACATGAAGACAAGCACCATTAGACCTATTCAAATTTATTAAGGGTTGATTTTTGAAAATTAAATCATTTAAACCTAATAAAATGAGAAATTTATTAAAGTTATCCCTTGACCCATTTTTGTTCTTTAACTATTCAAAAGTGGTTTAAATAATTTTTATAAATTAATTATTTAATCAATTAAGTCTAATAAAGCTCATAAATTCAATTAAGTCCTAAGTATAAGACCAAAAATTATAAGAAATTTACAAAAAAAATGCATAACATGAAATAAATGTCCTAAAAATTATAATGAAATTGAGCTTGTAATTTGGAATTAATGAAAGAAATGGAGAAAACCCATAATCATCAATTACACTTAAAATACTCCAAACTAATTGGGAACTTTAATTTCTTTGAAAACCTCTTTGTTAATTAAGTGGAAAGAGGGGTTGGTCAAAAAATTTTGACGTCTACACTAATTATTATGAATTTTATAATTTCAAGGTAATTAATGATTTAATTATTTAAATGAAAGCCCTTTAGAGTGATTTTGAGAAATAATCAAGACTAGATGTCCTAATTAATTTGTTTAGTCACCTTTACTATTTTAATACATAATTTGGCTTTCATAGTTAATTTCAAAAAATTTTAAATTTTAATTAATTATTAATTGCATAAAATGACTAATTTTGGTTTGAAAATTTAGATCTTCTAAATTACTTAGCAAATTAACTTGAAATAATTATAAGAGACATAATTTATCCCATAAGACTATCACACCAAATTTCAAGCTAATCTAGTAAGTGATTAAAGTTTAATTACACTAATTAAGTGAAACTTCAAACCCTAATTAATCATTGTACACTTGATACAATTTGAGGGTTCCCACTACAACAACTGGCCCTAAAGTGTGCTATATGCTGCTTAGGGTTCCCACTGCCATCAAATACCTTAAAGGATGGTGGCACAAAACCCTTGGGGTATTGAAGTACATCGAATTCCTCCGGGTCTACCCTTGGAACCGATGAGCTCCCTCAGGGTTGTGCCAATGCTTCCTTCATTTATTGCTCAACCATCTGCTTGATATCATTTTCATGCATGGAGGTACTATCGATCGCCTTCCTATGCAAGCTATTGGCATCTTCATCCATAAGAGTAGTGCACTAGCTCAGGTATGTTGGCCTCCGTAGGACTAGGTTGTGAGATAGGTGCTTGATTATGCAATGCTAAGACCATTGCCATCAATTCTTCTACTCTCCTTTCCATCCACTCAATCTGATTATCTTTTAGTTTGATTTGTTGGAGAAGGCATTAAGTTGAGTCTGATGCCTCACCTTTCTCAACTACAACACCTTAGGCTTCTTATCTAGGCTGCTTCCTATGCAAGGATCCTCAAGTATCTATCATATGGACTTCAGTAATGCCATCCAAAAGGTCATCTTCATCGGCATTAAAATCTACCATACCCACCTCTTGATCAAGCTGATCATCTCCAACTATCTGCCTCACCGTGGCACGATAATCCTCCAAAATCTCCTCCAAAGATCGATCATCCACCCTCCCCAGCACTACTGGGATGTATGCTGAGTGGCGACTCACAACTAGGTTGTGCTCTAAAGAGGTGATGCACTAAATGTTCTGGGCAGGAGGAGTGTTATCTTTGATAGCCTCAATAATCATGGGAGTTAAATTGGAATCTCCTTCCCTCTTCTAGCTGTGGTGGTGGAGTGACCACAATGCTCTTGGGCCGCCACTCCTTCTTCTCCACTGTTGGGATGGAAGGTCAATGAAGTGTGGTCCTTGACATGTAATTATATCACCAAGGGGATGCCTTCTCTCTAAATGCTGACTTGTGGTACTTGGTGGGCACCTAAGATGATGGAACTTGGATGGGTGATGGTGGTCAACAAGTTTAATGGTGTAATGGTAATGACATCGACTGCCTCTCTACCAAAGATCTCCTCCTATGGCTAACCAATAAGAATTATCTTGTCAGAATGATTGGCTCTATTAGCTCACTGATTAGAATGGTCAATCAAAGCTAAGGTTGTCGACTATCTTGAAAACCTCCTTCTGTCTCTCTTGCCCGCTTGGGCAGCAACTCTGGCCTCTATGGCCCTTTCTCTATTGATCTGATCCCTATGGCCCTTTCTCTATTGATCTGATCCCTAACACTCCTAGGGATCACTCTCCTCAGATCATGTGTAGCAGACTCAGAGCATCCATGGACTCTCCCTACTCTCTTGAGCATGGACCTCAAACCAGCATAGGGTTTTCTCCTCTCCCTATCAGGTATCTTATACTCCATGGGTAGTGGGCATGATGTTGCAATCTTCCTGACATCATCCTCTTCCTCTATAGTTGAAAGGGGATGAAACCTACTACCACCATGGACAGGAGAGGTTTCATAGACAGATCCCTCCTCAGCTACATGGAAGGCCTCCTCAACTTCCTTGATCATGCGCTCATAATGCCTCTTAATCTTTCTATTTTCTTATGGTGTTGGGTCTTGGTCAACGGTGTAAGATGGGAGCTAGAACTGACCTCAAAAGTATTTGAGACTATCTCAGAAACTAGGATGGACTTCCCTTTAAAGACTGGGACTATTACAGAGACCATGCTTGTCCTAACTAAAGCTATGGCAGGTACATATGGTACTTGTGGCAGGGGAACCTCTAAGGCCTTTCTCATCAGGGATGGAAACTCGGTATCTGAATGGATTTCAAACTACCAAAGGGGCTTCTTGTTAGCCACCTCCTCCTTATTGACAATGTTGAGGGTAGGTCCATCACATGTGACTTAGAGATAATGATTGACTACTAAAGATGGAGAGAAGAACTATCCATAGAGGAGTCACTAGAAATCTATAATTTATTTTAAATTTGGGTTGATATTTGGTATGATGATTACATGATGTACCATCTCAAAGATGTAAACATCACCACAATAGACTCAAAGGACTCGTGATATATATCAGAGATCTTTCCCCTACTCTACATGGAGAAGTAAAGTGGGGTTTATTTTATGTCGGGTTCTTTAGTTCCCTATGGAAGAAACTTCCATAATTAATTACTTCTTAAAAAATAGGAATTTTCAAAGAAAACTCTTGATTAAATAGTCAATAAATATCTCCAAAGATTTCAAAGCTAGATAATCAAAGGATTTGGTATTTTTGGAAATCAAGTGAGCAAGTTCAATTTAGAAGACTTATTTTTCAATTTCGAAGGAAGATAGGTAGGGAGCACTCATGATACTAGGAAGACTAGTGAGCACTCCAGTCTATCCTATGGTGACGCTTTATACATTTGAAATAGAGAGTTTATTTTTATTTGAATTGAAATTTTATTAGAATATTAGGGCTTATAGTCCATAAATACAAGATTGTGAAAATGACTAAGAGGTGAGGCCTTATACTCCACAAGTAAATATTTCTTTTCATGTCTTAAACTTACAATCAGGCCACCAATTAACACCTCCTATGTTTCAAAACCATGTAGACCGGTCTTATGTAAATGCAAGATAGTTAAGCTGTTATTTAATTAGAAAAGAAACTAGAGCCCTGAACTCACTCCTTAAGTGACTAGATCAGGACAAGCATGAAGACATGACTTAGGCTAAAACAAAATTTACAATCTTTTATATCATTTTTGACATATTTATTTGGCCAAAGGCTTAAGACAATTATGCCTAAATGCATGATAAAGCAAGGTTATGGTCTAAATCAATGGGAGGAGGTGTTCTCCACTACAAGGGATGCTCTCAAAGGTCAAGCATTCTCCTATCATGCAAGAATGGATACCCTCCCTATTTAAGAGGAAAATATGATGATATGCATGATTATTATAACATACATCATTTTGCTAAATGGGTTGCTAAATCTTTTAATTATCCTGATTATAACCTGAGCTTTAAGGTGAGGTTATGATTTATATTTAAAATTTAGTTATGAGTTATTAGTGAGGGTAGAAAAATTAATTTTATCCTAAAAAACCTACCGCATCCAGGCCACGCATTCAATCATCAAGTTTAAGAAACCTATGAAAAATATGTCATTTCTATTACACAATTTTAACATGATAATTAAGCATTCATAAATTTCATGAAAGAATAAAAGGCTGGTGTGGCCGGGTACCACCGTACATCCCAAAAAAGAGAAGAAGTTGGGTAGCTGAGCTCTACCCTTATACAACCCAGATTATGAAAGAATATTATTATTGCAATCAAATAGATGTTATGGGGGTCTTCATTCTTCATCTTTCTTTCCTTCTTTTGATTTTGTTTTACTCCAAACTTCATAGGGCCTCCTAGGTCTTTGCTTTTTATCCAGTGCTCATCCTAAACCATATAACACTAATCCTAATTCCTATTGAAAAATTACATGTTTATGGAAAGTAAAATCTAACTACACCTACAAAATTGATGTTAGCTAAATAAGCATTCAAACCAAGAAATTATATTCCATAAATTTGGACTTAGCACTGTGCACATGGGTAAACAAGCCCACCTGTCCTAATGTGGATTATGCAAAGGGTGATAAGCAACCTGCAAACAAATGCATTTATATTTATTTATTATTTTAGCAGCCCCTTTAATATAATCCCTAGCAAAAAATATCATTAGGCTATGAATGGCCTAATATTTCTACACATAAGCAATCCTAACATCCAATCTAAAATATTACATCACAAAACAAAATATAATATCACAACATACACCGGCCTAACTTAGAGTTAGAAGCAGTGACTTAGTATTCTAATGTGTGTGCTAAGACTTAGTGTGGTATGTCTTAACTAAGCTTTAGGATTATGATCATCTAAATTTGGAATGTTCAAGTTAGGGGAGGTTTCACTTCAAATTGTTAAAAGGATTAATGCATTTTTAATTTATATCTTCTTTTATTTCATTTGATATTTACTTAGTATCTAGTTGTTATTAAGAGAGGAAAGAGGCTTTACCCTCTTCATCCCTACCCTAAGTTATTTTCTAAAGGCATGTTATTATGACTTTTGATTTCTTTTAGTGAATGATTTATTAAACATTTTATTAATCCTAGGTTTGGGTTAATTCTAAAGAATCCTATTCAAACATGAAAGGCATCTTAAGATTAATGAGATTGAATTACTATCAAATGGATAATATTACATCATTCCTTTTCATCATCAATAACATACATATGTTTTCATTTTTATGATATTTAATTTAGCATACCTATACATGTAATGTACATTGTGAATCTTTGTATACATACACATATATTAGAGATTTAAGCAAGTGCATGCCATTGTTAAACCAAGGAAGTGAGGTAATCTAAGTCCTCTTTGGGGCTACTTAAAGCCTTGTGTTCCCGGGATGTCTAGACTATATACTTGATATCTTAAATACATATAAATGTATACATAAACATAAGAATGAAAGTCATGCAAAAGATTAAATATTAGCAAATTTATTTACTCATGTAAAGTAAAGCTCTATCCAAATTCTACTACATGTATACATATGAATGAAGTTAAGCAAGTACATGCCATTGTTAAACCAGGGAAGTGAGGTAATTTAAGACCTCCTTGGAGCAACTTAAAGCCCCATATTCCCGAGATGTCCAAACTAAATATTCATGACCAACATCACTTTAAATTTTCATCATTAAGTTATAATTTGGAAAATAATTTGAGATTTATTAATGATAATTTCCACACCATATAATAAGATTGATTCAACACATGCAACTTATACATATATAACCATATTCATTTGGTTCTTTTATTTGAAAACATGGATATATGATACAAATGGAATATAAATTTATAATGATTGAAAAGGAATAATTAAACATTATCACATGATACATTCAATCACATTAATTCCTAAGGATAATCAAATCACGCAAAATTTATTGAGAATAACCAAACTAATTATAAAGTTTAATTTTTTGGTTTAAATTATTAAAATTTAAAGAACAAAAATGATATTTGCAATTTTTCCCCATACCATGATAGTGACTTAATGTATTTAAGGAAAATATTTAAGCAAATTTTATGGATTGATTAAGTTTAAATCATTAAGCAATTAATTTAATTTCCCTTTCCTAAGCCTCTTAAGTTTAATTAACAACTTAATCATGAGTCTCGAATGATATCCTTTTGAAACTTTTAAATTTGCAATGCACTTCGCAAGGCCTAATGCAATGAGGCTCATACTTAAATGTTAATCAACTTAAAGGAAGAACTAAATTAAGTACTTATATGGTTTTTCCACGCCCATGGGTTAACCATAAATTTCTTTAAAGCTCTTTATGTTGTTAAACACATAAAGGGAATCCATGAATTTGATTTGAATCATCTAAAATAATTATCATTTTAATTTGATTTTTTACTTTATCATTAATTAATTAATTAATCCTTAATTTAGCCATGAATTAATTAACCCTCCTATGAAAATATACTTAGGAAAATAACTAGTATAGAGGCCCTAATTATTTTCCCTCATTATTCCCACTTTTAACAGTGATTAACTCTTATTAATAATCTAATTTTTACTATTTAGCACTTTTAATAATTATTAAATTTCTTGAGGAGGATAATTAGGAATGAAATTTCAAATTCTTTCAATTACATGGACAATAAATTTCAAGAAAATTATGGGAGATAGAGGACATCCCATGGAGTTAACCCACCAAATTTGGGATCAATTAACCAAGTAATTAAGCCTTAATCAAGGTAATTAGCCTAAAGTTCAAACCCTACTTAAGCACTATACATTGATCAAACATTGGGGATTTTAATTTTATTAAATTCTGCTATGTTTACCCTTTCTCAAATAGGTTTATTTATATTTTTTGTATTTTTCTACAATTAGTTATAAATTTCTAAAGTTTTAGCCATTTAATTGCACTTTTAACACCTCATTAACCTCTTAAACCATTAGCCCCATGCAAAAGCTGACATGGCAGCATTTTCCATGTGGCACAACTAGATTGGCTATTTAAAATGTTTGGCGATAGATGACTCAACAGCGGCGAATGTGATTTCATCCCTGCCATCTACTCTCAGATCGGATGGTGGAGATTAATCTCATGGTTCCTAATGGATTAAATCAAAAAGTCTAATAGATTAAATCATGGTCATCCTCTCTAATCACACGGAATGGACAGGCGATGATCCTTCATCCCCGGAGCACCAAAAGACAGACCCCGTTCACCTTTTACTGCTTAATTCGAGCTCACCAAAGCTTGTACGATGACAAGACCAACTCCAAAATGTGTGGGGAGGAGATCTAAGAAGTTCCTATGGTGGAAATTGCATAAAATCAGGATTCACTTCCAAAAGACCAACACCTAGAAAGAAATCTATGGTTCACTAAATTTTTACATCACCAGATCTAAAGACTAGTGGTCCGTCGACTGAGGTAGCTTCATCTTTAAGAGATGAAGCCCTGTTGAGAAGATCTTGAGCTGCCTCCCACCGATCTCTCTGTAGACCAAGCACCACCGTGAAACTCATCGAAGTTGGTCTTAGATTCCCTTATGGTGATCAAATCGATTGAGGATTCATTCATTTTGACTTGCAGGAGTGAGGGGAAGGTATGGGAGGAGTTAATTTGGATTTGGTGAGGTTGGACGGTGAGGCTCTCGATTTCATTTGGTGGTGGTCTCTCCGGCGATGGAGAGCACTAGGGATTTGGGGAAGGGTTTAGGACTACTTGAAATGCTCTAAGCAAGATTTGTGTGAAGTTTGAATAGATGGGCAAGAGTATACTCTCTTCCCCAAGTGAACCAAGGGCTAAGATTGGCTCAGCCTTTGGCAGTCTTCCGGCAGAATAGGTGGCCAAAGATGGTAGTGGACTTCTGAGGTGGAGGTTCTTGAGAGGCTGAGGTAGTGGCATGGGCTGGCATTGGGTGTACCTTCTCCTCCAAGTGAACCGATGGAGAGCCAAGGGTGAATTCACCCTCTCATGGACTAAAGTTGAACCCAATAGCCTTAGGTCAAGTTGGGTCAGTGGTCTGAGTGTCCAAGAAGGGCTAAAGGAGGCTTCCAAGGCTTGGGGAGTGAGTGAACCCACCCAAATAAGGATTTTATTTTATTTGGGTGGCTTCGTTCAAGAGTTTTGACCCAAAATTATTTTCATGGGTTGGGTCCACTTGGGTTAGCCCATGGTGACCCAAGATAAGTCATGCCAAGTTTGGTTAGGTTTGGACTTGGTTTGGATGGGTTTGGCTCAATTTGACCCATATCGATCAAATGGGGTTCAATTGATTTAGGTTGACCATTTGGTCAAATTGGGTCAAACTAAGGGTTTGGATATGATCAATTGATCATTCGAAATGTATTGGTTCCATTGGTTTGGTTTAATTTGAAGTGGATTTAATTTGGGCTCATTTGGGTTCATTTAGGTCAAAAGGGCTAAGTTGACTAATTTGGTCAAATTAGCCAAATTGGCTTGGTGGAGGGTTGGTTTAGGTTTAATTGATCACTTAAGAATGATTGTAGTTTGTGGTTTGAATAAATTTGAATTATGGAAGGATTTGGTTCAATTGGAACCTTTAGGGCAAATTGGGCTAACTGGGTCAATTATGTTCAATTGAAGGTTGGAACATGTTCAATAATCAATTTATGATTGATTAGTGGAATTGGTTTCAATTAATTTGGTTTAGGAGTTGATTTGACCCAATTTATCCCTTTAGGTTAAATTGGGTCAATTTGGGTTAAGGGACAAATTGGCTTGGCTAAGATCAATCGGTGGTCAAGTCATGTTCATTATTCAATTTATGATTGATGGGAGTCATTGATTGCAAACAATTGGAGTTAGAATGAGATTTGGTTCATTTTGGTCCACATGGGCTAATTGGGTCAACTTGGATCAAGTGATCAAATTAGTTTAGTTTGACCCAATTGATTATAATTGGCCAATCATGGATGATCAACAATCATTATAGAGGAGATTGGATGGGTTGATTCAATCTAATTTGGGTTGGATTGAGGTATGAGTCAACTTGGTCATTTAAGCCACTTTGGGTCAAGTGGACCAATTAGGTTGATTGGGTTGAATTCAATTGAATTAAGTGTTAAGAAGAGTTCGATGATGGATTTAAAGTTGATTGGTGGCCTTGATTGCAATTGATTTTCGTTTGATTAGATTTTGGCCCATTTGGACCTTTTGGGTCAAATGGGCTAACTTGGGTTGATTGGATTCATTTGGTTCAATTTGGTTTGCTTCTAAGTATTGGAAGGCTTTAAAATAGAGTATTGAATGGCTGAAGTACTTTTGTGAAAATCAATTCAATTTGGTTTCTTTGAATGAGCTTGGATCATGGATCATGGTGGAATGAACTTAGGTTAGGACTTAAGCAATTTTGGCTTGGAGCTTGGATAGAAAATAAAATTCAATTGAGGCTGGTTGTGTTGGCTTGAGGTTGATTCTGGATGGTGGACAAGCATAAGTCTTGGTTTAGACCATAAGATAGGTAAGTCCTATTTGGCCTAGGGTATAACCTTAGCTTAGGGTATGGCTTCCTAAGGCTATAAGATTGGGTTTAGTCACTACAAGTGTCATTCGGCTAGAGAAATCCAAATTCCTAGAAGGTTCCTAAGTCTAAGATGGGGAAGGATGAGTCCTAACTCCAAAAGTGAGGTCAACAAAACTTCTAGGTAAGTTTACTTTAATTTAATTTTGATTAAATTTGATTTGGGTTTAGTGGGGTCCACATGGATCAAATCGGGTCAAATGGCCTGAATAGCCAAATCCGGCCTACATTGGGCTCAAATTGAGATTGAATTAATTTTGAATGAGATAATATAGTGATTTTAAGCCTTTATACAAGTTCATTTTGATTTGGTTCTAGTTGAACTTTGTATGAGCTTAGTGGGGCCCACATGAGTCAAATTAGGTCAAATGATCGTGCTAATAATTTTATGTCTCGTTTGAATTTAGTTTTATGTTTGTTTATCTTTATACATTGACTTTGTGCTTTTAGTTTTATTCAATTTATATTTATTTTGATTTTATTTAACTTTAATGGATCTATATAATTTTGAGCTTAAGTAAGGTTAGTCAAGTCGATCATGCTAATTGACTCGATCTAGGCTCAATTGAATTTAAATTCCAATTTAGGTTTACTTGACTTAAGTTTTTATTGAATTATGTTGAATTTAGATTTGAATAGACTCCCATTGTTCTATTCACTAAGTTAGCTTAGGTTTTCACCTTAATGTATTGACTTTTTAATTTTATTTTGATTTTATATTTAGTTTCATTTTGATTTTTTGATTCCATTTTTGCTTTAGTTTAAGTTATACACTTAGTTATTAATTATAGTATCCTAAGTGTCTAATACTAGAGTATGCCTTCTATAAATGGATAATATCTCAAGATATATTATGCATAACTAGTAAAGATGTCTAGCTTTGAAAATGCAAGAGTGAAAATCATCTCTAAATCAATCAATCGAAGAAATACTCTTCACTTAAGTACAAAAGAATGAACTCATCTCAAAATAAAATTCTCTTATCAATAGGGGAAATTTTATAAGTCTTACATTGTAAGAAAAATTCTCCATCAAAAAGAAATTCTCTCTAATTGAATCCATCCTTAAACAAAGATCCATCATGTCTAAAGGAGTGTTGGCCTCATTTTTAGAATGAGCTCTCAACACCTCCATCTTTGGCATAGAATTCCTCTTAGACTTTAAGAGCTCCTTAGTCTTAAGACATATCTAGTGATTAGGTGGACACTCTACCTAGCCCTAGAAGGCTTGGAAGAGTTAGACTTAAGAATAGGTCATGCCTTAAGGGTGTTAGGAAAACTTCCTACCCTTTAGCTTAAACCACTCCTCACTTTCCTTCTTACAAGTCAAACTCCAAATCAATTCTATTTAATTTTCTCATGAAATCCATGATTAAATTCCATGATTTAGATCCATGATTGAAACCATGATTGAAACCCAAGATCAAAATCCATCAAAAATTCCTATGTCAAAATTTTGCCTAAGTCCTTAATTTTCCCTTAAGGACTTAAACAAAATAATGATTCAAACCTAAATCAAACCTTGAGATTTTCTCATACCCCATTTATATTCTCATTTATATTCATATATATAAATAAAATATAAATTTAAATCAATCCAATCAAATTCAAAATTCCAAGTCAAATTCATGAAAAATTCCCTTTAATGGATCAATCCTAAACCTTGATCAAACCTATTCAAACTCATGGGATTTTCTCAAAACTTATTTGTATTCTCCTTTATATTCTCATATATAAATGAAATAGAAATATAAATCAATCAAATCAAACTCAAAAATTAAATTTCAATTAAAAATTGCTTTAAATTTTTTAAATTCCCTTTAATGGATTTATCCTAAATCATGATTAAACGACTTCAAATCCTTGGCATTTTCTCATTATTCATTTATATTCTCATTTATATTAACATATATAAATGAAATATAAATTTAAATAATCAAAACCAATTCCAAAAATCAAACTCAAATCAACTCAAAATCAAATCTAAGCCTTTCAAGCCAAAATCTTGAACTTAGCCAAATCACTTTCAAATCAAGCCAAACTCTTAATTTTCTCATGGTTCAATCAAACCTACAATCATGAGCTCATACATAAATCTGAACTTCAATCAAACAATCAAACCCAAAACCCCTTAATATTCTTCTTTTGAATTTGAAATTTTCAAATGAATCAAAATCCATTTGACCTCAAACCTCTTATAAATGGATTTATATTTCAATCATAAGTCCATATACAAGATCAATCAACTTCAAATCAAGCTTTGACCAAGCCATTTGACCCACTTGACCCAAAGTGACTAAAGTATCCTTATGAGCTAACTCTTGATCCTAACTAAATTGGATTGAACCAAACTCATATTTGCCTCTCATCATGATCAACAATCATCATGGGATGATCAATCAATCAAATTAGGTCAAACTAAGTCAAACCTTAGGGTTGACCAAGTCAACACTTAACTTAAAATGAAACCCAACATAGCCAAAATCCATTATAGGACAAATTGATTGAAACCATTGATCTAAGTTCATTCATGACTCATGTTTGAACTTGATCAAGTCAACCTTTGAGCCTAACCTAGCCCATTTGGTCAACTTGACCCAAGTTGACCCATTTTGACCTAAAGGGCCAAAATGTGTCAAAACTTGATCTAAGCCAAATTGATCCAAACCAATGGGTCAAGTTCATTCCAAATCACTTATTGAACTTGACCAAAGCCTCAATTGGCCAACTAGACTCAACCTAGCCCAATTGACCTTTGACCCAACATGACCTAAAGGGGTCATGTTGAGCCAAAATTGAACCTAACCAAAATTGATTGGAAACAAAGATACCAATCCACTCCATATGACTAACCAAACCTAAACCTACCCTTGACCAGCCCAAAATTAGTCAAATGGGTCAAATGGGTCAACTTGACCCATTTGACCTAAATGATTCATATGAGCCAAAACCAAATCTATACCAAATTGAACCAAACTAAAGGCACCAAAACATTTCAAATGGTCATATGAACTTGACCCAACCCTTGGTTTGACCCAATTTGACCAATTGGTCAACTTGACCCAAGTTGACCCATTTTGACCTAAATGGGTCAACATGAGCCAAACCCTATCAAATGGATTCCAAATCTAATGCAACTTGGCCAAACCTAGTTTCTCAATATATCAAACATACCCAAAGTGAAAAAAAATAACAAAATGACCACTTTACCCGTAGGCCATAGAACAAATTTTGGCTAGCCCATGGGTATTTTGGTCATACCCTCATCACATTCACTTGAGACTTTCCTAAAAGCTCAAGGGGACTTAGTGATGAGTGGTGCACCCAACCCAATGGGTTTGGGTCAACCCATTTGAGCCATGGACCAAACCCGACCACCTATGGCAAAATTCAATTTTCAAACTCCCCCCTAAGCTCAATTCAAGCACATGGGAAGTTATCATTCCACTCCTTTGGGCAAATCGACCATGTGCAATGACCTAACAACCTAAACAGCTCACTCCATATAGTCAATTGGATCAAAATGACAACTAAGGGTTCGGCCGTCCGATTACCATAGGGGGAGATATACTCCCCCTAAAATGAAATTTTAATTCACTCTTGACAGATTGGAGCCTAGGAATCCTTAGCAACCACCTCAGAGCATTCCTAAGCTTCCTAAGGGGGATTTGAATCTTGAATTTATCAGTTTTGCACAGTGCAAAATAGGGGAGCTCTCCTCAATTACCAACTTCATCCACACTTGATCTTAATCTGATTCCTCTTGCACACTCCATCAAAGGGTCTAGTCAAACTTTCCCAAGCTCTAATTGAAGTCCCCACGGCAAGGAGGAGGTGAATTTGATCAAAGACATAAGAGGGAGCAAGTGGTGTTGGTCCATAAGAAGATTCACTCAACCCCAAGGCTTGAAACTTTCAACAGGGCTTCGTCTCCACTAGATGAAGCTACCTCATCGAGCTGGAGCATCGGTGATCACCTCTGGTGAGGAATATAATTTTTCAGCCACTTAGCTTGATAAGTGTTGGTCTTTTGTGAAAGGAATTTTTATTGCATGGGAAATCAACCATTGGATAGGTTGGTACTAATGTCTAGATGGTGTGGGTTGAGTCTTGAATGATTTCATGCCAGATCAAGCATGGATCTCCCCTTGGATCATGGATGGTCTCCAATAATCATTAGGAAAGAACTTAGCTCATCTCAACCATCCATCCACACATTTTAGATGGATGGCTGAGATTATTAGTGCACTTTACAAATCCTTATCTAATTTTAAACCACAGGTGAATCCTTAGCTGTCCGATCTTTGATCGAACAATTAGGGATATTAGCGAGCCATCATCTTGATATGATGTTTAAGTGGGTGGCTCATAGTGTGATGTATGTAAAGCGTACTAACCGTTGTTGCCACATGTCTCGCTGTGGGCTGAGATTAATTGGGGATTAGTTATTTAACTAATTAATTCCTAATTATCCCCTAGAACTTTTAAAATTTATAACTCTTCATAGAAAAATCAAAAAAGAAAAGAAAAAATGAATTGGGTAGATAATTTCATCTAGAATATTCTAAAAATGTTTTCAATGGATTTTGAATTCCCCTTTTCTCTGAATTTGGATTTTTTTTAGGAATTTTAATTAGCTAATTATTCTCTAATTAAGTCACCAATAAATCTTAAACTTTTAGGGTTCATTTTAGGAGATGACCTCTGCCTTCCCTAATTTTTTTGAGATTTATTGAGGGCTTAATTGAGAAAATTGCTAGCTCATTCCCTAATTACCCCCTTCATGTTATTAAGGGTAATTAAGGAGTGATTAGTGGATTTACCTTATGATTAAGTTTAATTAAGGTCAGATCCAATGAGCAGGGGTTTTATGGAATAATTTTGAGGCATTTCCTCTAAGCTATTCCCTAAACCCCCTTTTCTCTCCTTAATCCCTTCTTAATTACGGGTTAACTCATTAATTATCCCTCTAATCAATTTTCAAAAATTCCAAAAACTTCTAGAACTTAATTAATCTACCTTGGATAGATGCTTAGGTGTTCAATAGCCTAAGTTTAATTAAGGAAATTAAAACCCAATTCACATGTGTGAAGGGATGTTTTAAAAGTACTTAAGCTAAACCCATTAACTTAATTAACTTTTAATTGTGAGTCAAATTGCATTAAGCCTTTTCATTATTAGGTGCATTGAAAATTTAAATAACTTGTGGGTTTTATGTCATCTCATAGGCTCATAATTACTTAGTTAATTTTTCTAAGGTAGTATAGGTAAGGGTTAATTAAGCCACTTAATTCGTACCCTAATCTAATCAATACATAAAAATGGATCTAATGAATTAAAAATTAAACAAAAATATAAAACACATGTAAGAATGGGTTAAGAATAGCAAACTCATCTCACCTTTTCAAAATTAAATCAAACTTCAAACTAAACAAAAAAATCATTTTGAAATTCACTTTGATTTGTTCTAAATTTCTTTATTCCTTAAGAATGTCTTTAGGATTTAAGTAAAGTGAGTTTATTCATATACTTTCATTGCTTTGAATCTTTCCCAACATGTTAAGTTGTGTGCCATGTGATTTATGCATCCATAATTTCATGTTTTAAATTTTAAAAAAATGAAAATTGTTTACTTTATGTCAAATGTGCATGTGTTGGCTAAAGTAAAATATGAGTGGCTATTATCGCTACTAAATCCAAAATATTTTCAAGAATTATAAATGAAATACCAAATATAAAAGTATGCTACTTATGATTTAATTATAAGCTTGCATATGATGGATTATAAAAGTATGTTTAACACAGGCTCTCTTTCTTTCTCAAGTGAGCATAGTTTTGAATAGGAGTTAGTAAGATGTAGGGTTCATTTGAAAATAACCCAACACTTACTTAATTCCAAACCCTATTCATCCCTATGCTCTCACTTAAGAAATTTTGCCTATACTTGCATGCATAAATTGTATAAACAAAAAACAAATCCATTAAACAATTTTTGCATTCTCTTTTTTCCACTTCATTTCTTTTATATACATGTCTGTACTTAAGGAAAGTAGTATATTAGTCTATAAAACCCCGAGGTTGTGAGGCTTTAAGTAGCCCTAAGTAGGTCTTGTACCTTACACCTCTGGTTAACAATGGCACAGTACTCACTTATGCCTTTCTTACTTTCTTGTATGTATGTGAAATTTTGGATAAGGAAAACCTTTTCTACTTAAAAAAATCATACATGTTTAACTTTAACTTTTCATAAATGAATTACTAAATGCATCATACTTAGCATATCATTGTATATATTATATATATTGTATATATATATATATATATATATATATATATATATATATATATATATATATATATATATATATATATATATATATATATATATATATATATATATATATATATATATATGCTTAATCCATCCATATGCATGTTATATATGTTGGGAAAGAATTGAAGTAATGTGTGTTATGTGAATTTTGATTCATTTTATTTAATCTTAAAATGCCTTTCTTTTTGGATAGGTTTGTTTAGAGTTTATCTAAACTTGGGGTTAATTAAAAGATATAATCAAAACATTCACCCAAATGAAACTAAAACATGAACCTACTTTAGAAAATTATATAAGGTTAGGGAAGGAAAGAGAAGTCCTCTTCTCTTTCCCTCTCTTTATAACTTAGTAATTGATTGTAGGATTCATTTAAACTAAATTAAACATGAAATAAAATTAACCCAAAATACTAAACAACTTAAATGAAACCCCCTCTCTAAGTTGAACAAGTTCTTCACACTTAGAAAATTTGAACCCAAAGTCCTAAGCTAAGCATACCACACAAACCAAAGCACACACATTAGTCTAAGTCACCACTTCTAGCTTTAGGTTAGGCCAGTGCATGATTTGATGCTTTATTTTTATTTTGTGATGTATGTTTTATACTAAATGGTAGGGTGTATGCTTATAGAATGAATGATAGGATGTGTTTAGTCTAACTGTTCTTTTCTGTAGAGGATTGTGCTTAAGGGGCACTATCATAAATAAAAATATAACTGCTTCTTGGTTGCAGGTGCTTATACCCCTTTGCATAATCCATAGGCCATGTGGACTTAGTCATCAATGTGTGGGTTCATAAGTCAATATACATGCTTGGGATTTGTGTGGTGTGATTTAGCTAACCTTTGTTTTGCAGGTGTTAGCTAGTTTTTCCACTTTTCATTTTCATCTAAAAATTTGTATAATTAGGATTTTGGAATAAATTATTATGGGAATTAGGTTGAACATTGGTCATAAGATCCCATCTTATGTACCATGTGAAACCTTAGAGCATCCACCTTCCAACCATCCAAAAGAATGAATGAAAGAAGAAAGAAAAAAGAAGAAAAGAAGAAAGAAAGAAAAAATAAGAAAAAAGAAAGAAGAATAAAGCTTGAAGACCCCCATAACAATGAATTTCTTTGCTTAATTGTAATATTCATTTGTAATCCATGTTGTATAAGGGTAGAGCTCAGCTACCCACAATTGATATTTTTGAGTTTGTGCGGTGGTGCCCGACCACAAATGGTCATTTATTCTTTTGCGGTTAACTTTATAAATTATTTAATGATTTATTTAGCTTTTGCATTAAGTGGCATGCTTTTCCTAGTTTCTTTCTTGCTTTATGTATGGCTTGGATGATGATTAAGCTCTTTAGGGAAAAATAAATCTTTTACTCTACTTAACAACTCAAAGTAAAAATTAAATAACTCATAATATCACCTAAGGCTTAGGATTAAAATCAAGATAAAAGAATTAGCAACCCCTTAGCTGGATGAGCATTTCTTTATAATATCATGCACAAATATATTTTATTTCACTCTTGATTGGAGGGCTTCCATCTTTCTAGAAAACTTCTGCTTGACCTTTAAGGGTCGTGGTGTAAACTCACCTCCTACCTTCTCACGGATTTTGGCCAATAATCTGATTTCTCATGTATTAGTTATAAAAATTCTATTATCCTGAGTCAAAAATAATTATCCAAAATTAAAATATAATTAAATTTGAAATGTATTAGATTTAGGTCATTTGAATCATGCCCTTTACATGATCTAATCTCTTGAGGGAGTAAGCTTAAGGACTTAGTCTCTTTCTAAATAAAAATAGCTTAGCTATCTTGCATAAGCATAAAGACTTGCCTACATGTATTTAAAATCATAGGAGGAGTTAGTTGGCAGCCACCCCAGGCGGTTGTAAGTCCAAGCTGTCGGGTGGTTTGTCCTCTCTTGTGGAGGCAAACCAAATACCCATTTTCTCCTTAAATTCAGGTTGTGCTTTCGACTCTCACCGAAGCTACCTAGATTTGGGTTCTGAGGTTGCTTCTCCCCTTTACAGGCCATAAGCATAATTCCTCACCTCTTAGGCATTTCCTTAATCTTGTGTTAAGTAATCATATGTCTTCACTTTCTAATGAAAAATATAACTCAAACAAACTAAATCAACTTCTAAAATGTAAAGCCCAATTATAGGATAGTTTGAGATACTCGCTAGGTTTCCTAGAACCATGAGCATCTCCTACTTATCTTTTATTTTGACTTCGATAATAACTCCCTCTTTTGATCAATCCCATTTGATCTTCAAAAAAAACCAATTGATTGATAGTCCTTCTCATTGAAATCTTTAAAGACAATGATCATTTACCATAATAGAGAGTTTTCTTAAGGGATCCCATCCCTTAGGATGTAATTAATTATGGGGGCTTGTCCCTGTAGGGAACTTAACAAACCCATAACAACAACAACAACAACAACAACAACAACAACAAGCCTTAATCCAACTAGATGGGTTCAACTACATGAATCCTTCATCTCCATTGTGTCCTATTATGTGCAAATTTTCATTTAAATCAAGTATACTAAGATTATTTTTTATACATCTTAACCAAGTCTTTTTTAGGTCTACCTCTACCTTTCTTAACAGAAGGAAAATCTAATGCATCTACTCTTCTAATTGGATCATCGGACGGTCGATGCTTTATGTGGCCAAACCATCTAAGGCTCTCCCTAATCTTATCTACCACTAGAGCTACTCCAACTTTTTCCTGAATATACTCATTTTGCATTCTATCTCTAAGAGTAAAGCCACTCATCCACCTAAGCATCCTCATCTCGTAACACTTAAAGTCTTATGCTTCTTTTTATTGGCCAACATTCCCATAAGTCATTGCAGCCTTACCACCATCTTATAAAATTTTCCCTTACATTTAAGTGGAACTTTTCTATCACATAATAGGCCAAATGCATTGCATTCTTCAACCATCCAACTTGAATTCTACTAATAACATCTCCATCTATTTCACCATCATTTTGAACAATAGAGCCTAAATATCAAATGCTCACTCTTATTAATGACTTGTTCACCTAATGTCACAACACTACCACTAGAACTTCTACAACTAAAATTACACTCCATATATTCAATTTTAGATCTACTTAAATGAAAACCTTTAGACTCTAGAGTTGGCCTCCATAATTCAAGTTTACGTTGGACTCCCTCTCTATCAATAAGAAGAATGTCATCAGCAAAAAGCATACACCAAGGTACATCTTGTAAATGCCTAGTAAGAACATCCATAACTAAAGTAAAAAAGATAAGGGCTTAAAGCCGAACCTTGATGTAATCCAACTGAAATAGGAAAATATTTTGTCAATCCTCCTTGTGTTTGGACAAGTAATGACTCTAGTATTCCTTAATGACTTGAATATAACCAATATTAACTCCTTTCAATTCTAGAACTCTCCAAAGAACATCTCTTGAAACTTTATCATAAGCTTTCTCTAAATTAATAAATATCATATGTAGATCCTCCTTACTTTCTCTATGCTTCTCCATCAAACCCCTTAACAAATGTATAGCATCCATAGTAGATCTACCTGGCATGAAACCAAACTAATTATGAGAAACTTCTGTATCACATCGTAGCCTATGCTCAATTACTCTCTCCCATAATTTTAATGTATGGCACATTAACTTAATTCCTCTATAATTTGCACTCTTGTGCATCACCTTTATTCTTAAATATAGGAACCAACAAACTCTTTCTCCACTCATCTGGCATCTTTTTTGTCTTTAAAATGATATTAAAAATATTTGTAAGCCAAGAAATTCCTTGATCTCCTAAACATTTCCACACTTCTATTGGAATATTATCCGGTCCTACTACTTTTCCACATTTCATTTTCTTTGAAGCTTCACTAACTTTAGATTTACTAATATGATGATAAAAATGAAATTCTCTATTTTTTTAGGGTATTAAGGTTGCTAAAATCATTTATACTTTCAAATCCTTCATCGAAAAGTTTATCAAAATACCTCATCCACCTATTTTCAATATCCTTTTCTAAAAAAGCATTTTATTATTTTCATCCTTAATACACCTCACTTGAACTATGTCTTTACTTCTCCTATCTCTTTGGTTGGCTAACTTATTCATATATCTTTCACCTTCTTTGGTATCTAATCTATTGTATAAATCACTAAAAGCTAATTTTTTGCATCATATACTGCTTTCTTAGAATCTCTACAGGTCACTTTATATCTTTCCCAATTCTCCAAGTTTTTACCACTAAACCAAGTTTTATAACAATACTTCTTATTTTTTATCTTTTCTTGCACACTCTGACTCCTCCACCAACTATTCTTATTAAAAGAAGCTTTTCCTTTTGATTCTCCAAGCACATCTTTAGCAACTTGCTTAATTTCACTTGTTATTTTTCCCACTTAATGTTAGCTTCCTGAACATCCCAAATTCTAATCTCTTGTAGCTTGCTCTTGAAAATATTTTTATTTGTGTTCTTTAAGTGTCCCCATCTAATTCTAGGATAATAATTTGGTTTATTTTTCTCTTACAACCTTTCATCTTAAAATATAAAACTAACAATCAATGTTGGGTACTTAGATTTTCACTTGGAATGACCTTACAATCTTTACAATATAAATCTATTTTTCTTATCGAAAATAATCAATCGTGTTTTACTAGATCCATTTTCATAAGTAATAATATGTTCATCTCTTTTCTTAAATAAAGTGTTAGCAACTACAAAATTATAAGCTAAAGAAAATCTAATATAGTCATACCTTCTTCATTAGTCACTCCAAATCCATTACCACCATGAATACTTTTAAAATCTTCTACCACTCTACCAACATGTCCATTTAAATCTCCTCCAATAAATACTTTTTCTTTAAGAGGTATCTTTTGTATTAATCCCTCTAATTCATTCCAAAAAATTTTCTTTTGCGCTTACCTTCAAACCTACTTGAGGAGCATAGACACTTATAACATTGATAATCTTAGTATCAACAATAATATTTAAAGCTATAATTCTATCTCCACATCTATTAATATTTATAATATTATCGTTCAAACTTTTATCTATAATCACACCTACACCATTTCTAGTTCGACTTTTACTTGAATACCAAAATTTAAAATCTAAACTATCAATCTCCTTGGCCTTCTCCCCAACCCATTTAGTTTCTTCAACACATAAAATATTTATCTTTCTATGAACCATAATATTTATTAAATCCAGTAATTTACCTAAGAGTACCTATATTCCAAGATCCTAACCTAATTCTAGTTTCATGGACTAACTTCTTTGCGCATCCATCCATAATGTGGGAACCCTTGCTTATTTATTTAACACTACACGATCGGCGGCTCACATTTTCACTATATTCAAGCCATACAGCACATCACTTCGAGGGGATGCCCTAGCATTAACATAATGATTTAAAGGATTCATGTCATGATTATTTCGACAAGTTTTATGTTGGCTGTCGACTACCTAACGCAACCCTCCAGTTTTCACATCCGGACTTGGGATCGGCAATGGTAGTGTTGAACTTAATAAACCCAGTTTAAAATAAACTCTGCTTTACTTTTCCATGTAAAGTAGGGGAAGAATCTCTGGTACATATGCAGACCCATCAACCTTAGGAGTCCTTATTGAGGTGATTGGTTCCATTAAAGGGTAGTGACTTCTATCTTTCAAGATAGTACATTATTTCCTTGATGATATACCTGATCACCTGAATAAGTACATCTACAGATCTGCATGGAATCTTACCAAGATGAATTTCTTTATAGGACTTCTCTTTTTTCTTTGCAGATTTGAAATTATTGATGACCAACGAGATCAAATCCATCATGCCTAAAGAGGCTGGATCAAATCCATCATGCCCAAAGGGGCCATATCTAAACTCACATTTAGATTCCATCATACCCAAAAGGGTCGGATCTAAACCCAAATTTAAACTACATCATGCCTAAAAGAGCTATATCTAAATCCAAACCTTATATTTCATCATCTCCAAAGGGACTAATTTTATACCTAAACTTAAATTCAACATGTCCATAAGGATTTGATTTAAGTCAAAATATAACCAACATACCTAAAGGGGAAAGTCTAAATATAAATCTTAATTCAATATACTCAAAAGAGAATTAAATTTAAATTCCATAAAACTTGAGAAGATTGAATCAATACTTACAAGCAAAACATATTTACAAATTTAGATATTATTTCTTTTTTATAATCTATATGCTTCTCTTGTCCAAATTTATTACAAGATTAACTACAATGTTTACCTAAAAATGGATAGATGATATGCCTCCTATGGAACCAAATGAGGAGTAGATAAGGGCCACTATTGAAGCCCATGATCCGCATTATTCAGTCATATTATAGGATCAGCTATCACATTTTTAGGATATGTTGATGGGCAAGGATATTTTTTAGTATTCATTTGTTGGATCATCATGCATTTTACCTCTTAATTTAGAGCTTCTATCAGGTCATGATCCTGCTGATTGGATGATCAATTTAAAGCTGAGACACAGTCATGTTGTTTATTTAGAGAGGGCCATAGATCACCTTAGCTTTAAGGATTAGGACATACTTCAACCAATTGCAGATATTACTCCTTCTACAAGCACAATCAGGCTTTGGGTTGTCACATATTACATCATGAGTTACAAGATTAGGACCCAAAGTTATTATTTGGCACACCCTTATCAGCTATCAATAGCTATGTATACTAGGCCTGCCATCATTGCATGGTGACATCGTCCGAAGAGCTGGTATATATCACACAGTTTATGCATCACTTTTTGATTGCATTCATCTTCAATTTACTTAGATCTAAAGCATTGAAGAATATTAGGACAATATCACCAATACCTGGTAAATTGGTTTGTATGAGATGACAATCATAATGACTAACATGTACGATATAGCAGGCCTTTCCATTATAGGCATTCCCTATTAAGAATGGGTGCCTCCAGATCATGAGTTCATTTAGTGTTAACTAGCTGGCCAACATAGGAGAGACAGTTGTGTATATTCTTTAAGTCTCCATCATACTCTAGCTCACTATCAAAGACTATTTAGAGAGAAGATATCAGGCCATAGGCGACGGGGCATAGTTATTTAAGACACATGATCTGAGAGTTTCTTTGATTCAGCAACATGTTCACCTTATTTTGGATGATTGGATGATCCATTTGATATGAGATTTCATTCATTTGAGAAGCCATTCAGTTCCATATTCAAGATAGAAGAAAGAGTCAATTTGTTATGAATATTATCATGGGACATTAATGATGAGCTATCTTTAGTGGCTTTCATTGCCACTTGGCTATGCTATTTCATATTTCTAGGTCATGGTAGGCTTTTTTGTTCTTCCACTCTCTTGATGGCCAACTTGCTTGCTCATGGTGAGAGAATAACACTAGCACCAACATCATTAGCTTACCTATACTATGGATTAGGTAGAGTGAGCATGATGACAAACTCACAATGTTATGATGTAGATGCTCCTTGGCACTACTTACATGGATGGATTCATGCACATATATCAGAAGCTTTAGTTGTCTTGAGATGACATTATATTTTAGAGAGTAGAGTTTTCTTATGATCATGTAGTTGAGGAAAGCTTCAATCACCTTAGATAGGGTTCCAATCTGGACCTTCATGTTTACTCCATCACACATGATAGATTACTTCTGGATTATTCATAAATCATCTTTTCATACCTTGCATGCTCAAATCTTGGGATAGAGATTCATATATACTCTTACCGATAGAGAGACACCATTACTATTATTAAAGCCAGGATACAGATGCATAGTAGAATACCTTATTAGGCTAAGACCTGATTGGCTTTCTTATCGACGTCATGTGTATGTAATTTTAGAGGGATATAATCTCAATAAAGTGGCTAAGAATATGGCTTACTTAGTCTATGCAAGTATATAGACTACCATAGATATTGGATATAGCATATACTCATTTCCTAAGGACACTCCTACTGTCTATTCATTAAGCAGCAGCTTCTACAGCATGGCATTTCTCACTTCACCTACGGACTAGATCGAGTTTCTATGTGACTCTTTAAGAGGCTTACATAGGAGTTAGTCACCTATAGTTACTTTGGATCTACCATACCTACTCTTTCTTCTTAGAGCTATTCTTTCACATATGCAGTAACAGATTAAGAAAAGCTTGACTAGCTCAACATTTGCATTCCCCCCAACATATGGCTTATACTCCTAAGAGATCATCATATGACCAGGACAGCAGTAGAAAGTGATGATGAAAGGCTTCATCCACTAAGGAGAGAGAGGAGATAGAGATATTCACAATCCTTAGCCAGCTGGTTATGATATGGGAGTAGCAAGGATATATGATTCTACTCATATTCTCCTTTTTTTCACCAGTTGCAGTTGAGCCACCAACAGGACAGATGGAGAGTAATGCACCTTGGTAGTATCCACAGATACTAGTGTTGCTTCCATTGTCTACTCAGCCTATCAGTAGTGACCATATGTATATTGAAGAATACTCACATATAGAGGAATATGGCACTCTGAAGACTAGCCATGAGTCACTCTTATTAGATTCAACTTGGATGATAGTGAGTGCCTCCCAAAAGATTCCTTAATAGAGCTCAGCTCGTATATATAGCCACAATACTCATATTTTGAGGGATACAGCTCAAAGATGATTCTATGGTTTGAAGATCTCTTGCTTCATCTCCAAGATACGTCTTAGACCTTTAGATCCACTACATTAGGGCTCTTCAAAGAGCCTATGTCATATAGTGACAGTATTATGTCACCTACTTCTGAGCATTCATCTGAAAGCCTTGCTTGAGCTTCTTAGCTTCTGTGTGGAGGTGAATTCTTTATTAGATTGTGTTATCTCCTTGGATCTTAAAGCAAGAGAGCTACAGCTTTACGAATCCTTATGTAGAGATGTTGAGTTTGGAATATTCTCATTATACACTATTACCAGGAGGTCTTATTAGATACAACCACTACTACAGAAACCTCACTTAGCACTACTTCACATCAAGTCTCTCTAGTTTTCCAAGACCTCAAGCATAATCTTAGAGCCTTGAGATCCTATTAGAGAGAGCTTTCTATAGCACAAATTGTGCTCCTCGATATATCTATTGAATTGAAAGAATTATAGTTGAGGAGATAATATTTATTAGAAAGGAGAACTATGGTTAAACAAGCTATCACAACTATAGAAGAGGATTGCACACAAATAGATGCTCAAGTGATTGAACTAGAGTAGAATCTATTCTCATTAGTCCATAACCAGGAAGATGCTTTCAGTATCTCCATGAAACTTGAGAGAGATAGTCTATTATGGCTTATAGAGCTAATAAATTCTCTATTTTATTAGACAAATTCAAGCTAATCAATTATAACTATAACTACTTTTATGTCACTATCTTATACGATATATGAAAGTGGTTAAAAATTCATAAAGACTATATTTTTTTCTTTGCCTATTATATTGTATATAATCATAAATAAATATATAACGAATGCATCACATCCAATCAACATGTCACATTTATTGGGGAAAAATTTTTTTTCATCTAAATAAAATAAAATAAATGTAATATCTCAACTTGGGGCACTGTAGTGCTAAAATCAAAGCACCTAGGCACTATCACCGCCTTACAAAATCTAGAAACCAAACTACCCCTGACAGTTTTCTACTTAAATAACACAGTACCACAGCACTGTGATCCAAGGCACTATCATGATGGCCTTCAATTTAAAAAGCAAGAAAACTATCGTTCTTGCCCAAGCAGCAACAATGCCTTGGGGGAGTAGGGGGAATGGTTATGGAGCAAAGAAATTATCTCAATGGTGAGAAATATTCTTTAAAAAGGGGAGAGCTGCCCCCACTCTCCTTCTTATTCTTTTTCCCTCACTCTCCCTCTAACCCACCTACCCATTCTTGCTCTTGATCTCCTACACTCTCAACAGCATGCTTTCTGCTACTACACGATAGCACTCTCTTTATGCATGAGAAAAGATCAAAGCCTACTACCATTAACTCTAAGTAAAAATTTCTAGGAATGCTTTCTTCATGTAATTTTCTCTCTGAAAAAAATATATGAAATTTCCACTATCAATATTGGATCGAGTGAGAAATAAAAAGAATTATCTGCATCAATCTTGGATCTGAAGTAAAATAAGAATGTCTCCAAGACTAAAATTCTAGAACCTTGAAATTTGAAGACTTTCACCGTTGAACTTGGTTTCGACATGAGAAGAAAAATTCTCCCTCCGTCGATCTTGGATCCGAAACAAGAGTTACACTAAATTTGTAAAAAATCCAACAATACTAAAATATTATACTTCAAATTTTTTATAAAAATTATCAAATTTTGCAAGAATATGGTTCAAAAATAGAGTTCTTGCTCCACGACACTGTGGTGCTAAGCTCTTAAAAATGATATCTTTAACACTCCATCTTGTAGCACTGAGGTGCCAAATATCTCGAGCCATGGTGCTAAGCTCTCAGAACTAGTACCTTATTTGTAGCCCCATAGTGCTAAGGTTGCGATTTCACTTATTTAAAATAGTTTCATAGCACTATCTTCCTAATGTTGTGATGTTATATCCTAAAATCAATTCTACCATCAAACTTAGTGTGAAAAAAAATCCCCCTTCCATTGATCTTGGATTCGAACCAAGGGAGAAGGTCGCTGATGCACTAAAAATCATGAAATCTAACACTGCTAAAGCATTATGTTGCCAAATATCAAATTTCTTCAAAAATTATTAAATCTTAGGAACTGATGAAGTAGCGCCATTGTGCTATGGGTTAAGCACCAAGGAGTTGCGCTCACAAAAATTTTGAATCTCATGCAAGCATCTGACATCACCAAGGTGCTAATGTATTAGCGTTGAGGTGCTGACCTTCTCAGGTTTTGTAGAAGCAATATGTTTAATCATAACACTGTGGCGCTATCCTTTAAATGCCAAGGCACTACATCAAATCATGATTTTTGACACTTAGAATACTGACCTCGCTAAATTTAAAATCTAAGCCTTGTCATCTTAGCGCCCAAGTGTTGAACTTAAGGCATCGTAGTGCAACCCTCTTGGGTTGGACAATAAGAATATTTTATCTTAGAGCACTGCAACTCTACATATCAAGTGCCACAGCAATGCATATTGAACATCGCCATGCTGCATATTGAGCACCATAATGCTACCCTATCAAGTTACCCACAGAAATTCTTAACTTAGAATTGCCTCTTAGGCACCACAACGTGGCCTTCTCAGGTTCTAAGTTTGTTTCCAATAATATAGCGCTATTAATATTATGCTGCCCTCTTTGAATCTAAGCCTGAGTTTCATCCATATAATTTATATTAAGTCTCAGAGTGTAATAAGTTATAGCGTTGAGGTTCCATGGCCTTGATGATATTTTTTTAAGATTAAAAATTTTTATTATTTTAAATCTTGGAGCATCCAAATAATAATTAATGAAAATTACATAAAAATGTAAAATAAAAATTTATTTTTATGAAAAAATCAAAATGATTATAGAAATTGTATAAAATGGAATGAAAATACAAAATAAATGAAAAAAGGGGGAAATTAATAATCGTAGTTATTATTATCCTCCTCTTCTTCTTCTCCGACTCCGGTGTGGTGTTCACATAAGGTGGATATTGTGGCTCCATAGAGAAAGAAGCCTAACTTAGACCCACAAAGCCACAGCTTTCAAATATATCAACTAAAACTGAGTGAAACTTAAACATGTAAGAAAACTATTTCTGTTGTTGATCCATATGATAGTCAAATTTCTTTTCCAAGGCCTATTGCCTACGACTGCTCTCGCCAATCTTTTTCCTTAAATCTGAGATGTCTCCTCCTATTTCATGGAGTTGTTTATTTAAGGTTTTGGAGAATTGGGATCGAAGTTGTGGGGCTCATGGGGCATATGAACTTTCCCCCACCTCAACCCAAATCCCCAAATTATCCTTTCCATTAGAGGATCCTTTTAAATAGGAACTTCTTCATGAGGCTCCCCTAAACCACCCACTATTGCACATAAACCATGAAAGAGGGAAGGATGATTGTATCTTACAACAGTACTACCTTTAAGCATATTACAAATAGAATTATAAATAATATTTCCTATATCTATTGTAAAGCACTTTTGAATGGCATAATTCAAAATGGTCGTGTCCTTAGTCACCTCACTAATATTATTAGTGGGTATCAACTTGGTAAATAAATTAGTCCCAAGCCTTAGACTCTACAGTTAGGTCATCTGCTAGAATTTAATGATCCTTTCCTCTCGTCATTTCTATTGAATATTTGCATTTCTACTAGTGAAAAAATTAAGAACTTCATCAAAATTGGGATAATCATTATAATAGAAAAGATATTGATCATACACTACATTTTGTAAACTGTAATTTGCATTAATAGTAGTACTATCAAAACTTACCAATTTTCTTGGTACAAAAACTCTATTATCTTCATGCTCTTTCACATTGGTGAAGAACTCCCACACCATAAGAACAACACAAGAACTACTTTCGTATGCCAGCTTTTTCCAACTGTGTTCATTGATGACCCTCTCCATGCTTCCATCTGAATTATGGAAACCTCTATTTGGAATGAATTGCTTGTGAATGATGGCATTTTGATACCTCTCCTCTGCTTCCATGCTAAAAAAACCTATTAGCATCACTAAAAGTACCCTTCCACTTGCTAACGAGTCTTTTAAGCAGTAATATTACTTTCTTAGTGTAATAAAAAAAGGCTAAAAGAAAGAGGGCTCTAAAGGCTCCTATAGATAAAGACTGTAGAATAAAAAATCCACAGTCTAAGGGATTTATTTATAAACTAGACATAGTGTCATGGTGCTACATTAGAAATTCCAAGGCACTAACCTTTTGGGTTCTTAAATTAAGAACCAGTGTCGCAGCCCTCACATGTAGCACCAAGGCACCAATCAGCTAGTTAAATCAATTATTCTATTGATAAAAAAGAGCACTTATTATCTTTTATTATTATTAATTTCATAACTGATTAAAATTGAAGAGCACATAAGATATTGATGTAGCATCACAATGCTCTGATGTAGAACCCATACCTAAATAAACCCTAAAACAATGTTAGGGGAAATCTAGATAAATATATATTAATCTGCCTCATAAAGAACATACTTCTACCCATATCAAAAAAATGCTAAAAAGCATCCTCGAATGTGTTTTTTTAGTGATCAATACCCCCTATATGTAGTGTCCCTGATCACATTTTTAAACACCACACAAATAAAAGAAAATTTGCCCAAATGCTAAATGAAGAAGCTTCCAATATCAAATGGATTATTCAATGCTTACCTCCTCTATTCTTGAGTTGTGAAGCCATATTTGGTAATGGCCCAAAATTTGGCCTTCTAATGAGAGATAATTGCTTATAATTTATCAAAAGATGTTCTTTAAGCTGAACAAGTAATGTGTTATCTTTTGGAAGATTAGATCTAAGGAAATATCCACTTTAAGGGTTGACCAAATAACATGGATTGCCAAACTTGAGTCTTATTAACTCTAAATTTAAGCCCTTGGTGTGGAGAATCTAAGTTACTATAGGGTTCTAAAATACATGAAAATTATAAAATGGTGTATCTAGATTTAATCTAGATATTCTGATAGCCTTAAAATATTTTAAATATTTTTTATAGGTTTCATGACATGACTATGACATATTATAACCCAATCTAGTCAATAACCCTAATTTAGAAGTTTTTCCTTAGAAGAAAAAGCATAGGATTGAAAAATTTTAATAAAATAATAGATATGATAAACAAATATCTCTACATTAAACATTATGTTTTTATAATTTTAAATATTTTAAGGTATTCAAGGACAAAGGATCAAGACTAGGACTTGTTGGATAGGCATGATAGCTTTAAGAAAGGATTTGATTAGTATTTTATGAGATAAGAATGATGATAATTTTTGAAGGGTATCACAAAAATCTCATATAAAAAAAACAAATGTTTCCATAAAATAAAATAGATTTTATCATAGGCCAAAGAGACAATTAAAGAAGATCACCAAACCTTCTCTTGATGTGATTGACTACCAATTCTCCACCTTCATGGAAAAATAGTAATTATTTTCTTCAAACATTAACAAAATCTTTATTAAACTAGCAACTAAATATAAAAGTCCAAAAATTCTTAATACAAAATGAAAAAAATAAAATAAAAGAGGGAGAAGAGAGAGAAGTATGCTCTTTTATTTTAAAATGATAAGTGAACTAAATTCCTCCTTAGCCAGCCATAAATGTAAAAAAAATGATTAAATTACAAAATCACATACAATTACTTATTTTTCTTATGATTTATCATTTTTCTAAGAATTTGAAATTTTAAAACCCATTAAAATCTAACGATGGGTCCACTTTTATTTAGCCTTAACTTCTTGTAATTAATTTAGAAGCTTACAATGTTATTTTAAAATGTTAACATATAGGCTACTTTAGTTTAAATTATATGCTTCAAAGGCTAATCCTAATTGTCCATTTGAGCCTTCATGGAATTCTTAGGGACTAAAAATCTCTAAGATCTCTACACGAGTCAAAATATTTATGTTCATGGCTTTTTATATTTTATTTTCATTTTGAACTAATAAAATATTTATTTGCTAGAGATCTATATGAAAAGACTTAAAAGTGATACCCTTAGTTATAACTAAGGTGAAGGATATGATTTTCACGGAGAAAGAGATTGTAAAGGCTTCTCTGCATGCATAGAGCAAAGAATTATTTTCAAGTTTTTGCATGAATTCTAGATGACTTATTCCACCTAAGCATTGACATAGGCTTGCAAGCTATTCCAAAAAAAAAAATTTCTCTAATTATTTTTATCTGAGTTATTTTACTTTTATGTTTTATTGTAAATATTATATTATATTAATACAAATAGTTTCTATAACTTAATTCTAGATGATAATATTTTAAATTACTCAATTTACCCACGCTTGGGATACATGCAAACCGTCAAATGGTAGCCTTAGCTTTTTTATTGGTTTCACATCTTTTGTTGTTTTTTTGAGTTACATGCACATAATAACATGACATAAGAGAAAAAATATATAAAAAAATAAAAATCATGTCACACAAGAGCATAGTGGATAAGATAGGTGAAGGTTACTCCACTACATATTCACCCATTTGATGAAAGAAAATTTAATCTTTGAAGAAACCATGTGATGATGTTTTCCCATTGTGTGGTATGAAAATATGGAATCACATTTCAAAGGATATAAAACTTCTATTTTCATTGATGGAAGAGAATGTTCTGAAAGGTGAATCTTTGATTTCATAGTTTTATTTTTATAGATAATAAGGAATTTAATCTAACAATTTATTCATGATATATATGTATCCCTAGATCAAAGAATCATAAGATATATATTTTTAATATTTTTTACTTCATCAAATGTACCAAACATGAAAATAAATTATCAAAGATGAAAATATGCAAACCTTATATAAATAATGGCATGAATCAATAATGTATATTAGCCTTATACGAAATAGCTTTCCTTGATTGCATGCATTAGCCGTATAAGTAATGTTATGCTTCGATAGTTTGCACTAGTCTTATTTTTTTTATTATCTATTTTTTCTCTTTAATATGTCAGAAGTATTAACTATAGTTTTGTTATAATCAATTTGTTTGTAGATTAGTTGTAGCTTATTTTGATTATTTTAATATGCTTTTTGGTGTTTATATCTTTGTACAAAATTATTTTTTCTTTGTAGGTTTCTTCTTAAAATTTCAAATATTAGTTTGTAATCCTTTAGGTACACATGCATATTGCATGTCTTACTTCTTTAAAATCACGCCTTAAGCACTTATTTTTACAAACCCATATAACTTTATTAGATACATAAATTTAATGGGAGTTAAATAAAGCCAAAAACTTTTTAATTAATATATATTTGATATTATCAAAAAGGAGAAGACTATAAATTTGTGCACCTTTTATGGTATACAAGTTTTTTTTATTACAAACATAATTTGACTGAAAGTTATAATATATTTTTTTTAGAATTATGTAAGAATGTGCATATTTTCATTCCAACTTGTGGTTTTTCAATTTGTAATCATAAGGACACCGCACAGATCTTACGGGGTACTTATTAAAGTGATCAGGTGCAACATTAAAGTATGATGTAGTATCTCAAAAGAAAGAAACATTATCCTACTATGGACCTAATCACCTAATAAGGACTCCTAAGGCAGATGGGTATACGTATATACAAGAGATATTTCCCTTACTTTACATGAATAAGTAAAGTAGGGTTTATTTTATGTCAGATTCTTTAGTTCCCTATGGAAGGAAGCTTCCATAGTTAATTACATCCTAGAAAATAAAAATTTCCTAAAAACACTCTCAATTTAAAGTAGTTAATAAATGTCTCCAAAGATTTCAAGGCTAAACTATCAAATGATTGGTTATTTCTGGAAATAAAATAGAAAGAGTTCAAATGGAGAGACTTATTTACGGATTCCATAAGAGGATAAGTAGGGAGTATCCAAGACACAAGGAAGCATAATGAATACTTCAATCTACTCTATGATGAGGCAATATATTTTTTTAAAGGATAATTTATTTTTGTTTAAGTAGAAATTTTATTTAAATGCTAGGACTTCTGTTCCAATGACACAAGATTGTGGAAATGCCTACAAGGTGAGTACTTATACTGGTAAAAAAAAAGAAACAAGCCACCTCGGAACCTAAATCTAGAGTTCTCTACCATAAGCTAAGAGGTCGACCTAATCTACTTCAGGAAAATAGAATATAAGGGTTTACCTTCACAAGAGAGGGTGAACACATCACAGCTCTTAAGGACTTAAAACTGTCTGGAGTGGCCACAACCTAACACTTCCTATACTTTAAACCCATGTAAGCCGGTCTCATTTATAGCTGCAAGATAGTTAAGGTGTTATTTAATTAGCCACAAGATAGTTAGGCTGCAAGCTAGAATCCTAAACTCACTATCCAAAAGATAAGATAATGTTTGACATGCAAACATAGCTTAAACTAATGTTAAAATTTTACAAGTTTTTTAGATCATTTTGACACATTTATCTTGGACTAAGGCTTGTGATAATTATGCATATATGCATGATGAAACTGAATTATGGGCTAAATCAGCAAGAAAGAGGCGTTCTCCACTACAAGAAACCACTCTCAAAGTCAAGCATGTCCTCTAACATGCAAGAGTGGAGATCCTCTCTATTTAAGAATGAAACAATATGGCATGCATGCTGTTATAGCATAAAACTATTCAACTAAGAGGTCGCTAAATTTATTATTATCTTAATTAAAAACCTAGGCTTTAAGATGATTTTCTAAATTGATTAAAATTTAGTTGAAGTTATTAATGAGGGAAGAAAATTTAATTATATCTTAAAGAGCCTATCGCATCTAGACTACACATCAAATCATCACAGTTTAAGAAACTCATGAAAAGCATGCCATTTCTATTGTACAATCTAAATACAATGATCAAACATTTAAATTTTGCAAAAGAATAAAAGGTTGATGCGATAGGGTACATTCGTACACCTCATAAAAAAAAAGAGCTAGATAGCCGAGCTCTACACTTATATAACCTGGATTACAAATAAATATTATAATTGAAATAAATGTTATGGGGTCATCAATTCTTATTCTTCTTTCCTTCTTTAGATTAGTTTGCTCTAGGCTACACATGGCCTCCTAGGGCTTTACCTTCTAGCCACTGTTCATCCTAAGTCTCACAGCACTAATCAAAATCCTATTACAAAAATTACATTTTCATTAAAAATAAAATCTAATTACACCTACAAAAATAGATGTTAGCTAAACAAACATACAAGCCAAGTAATTATATTTCACATATATGGACTTAGCACCCTGCACTTGGGTAACCAATCCCACTTGTCTTAATTGGATTATGCTTAGGGACATAAGCATCACCTGCAAGCGAGAATATTTATATTCATTTATTATTACAGTGGCCCCTCAAAAATAATCTCATCCGTAAGACATCATTAGACTAAGAATGACCAAACATCTAGTCTATGCAAAAAATAATCCTAACATCCTGTCTAAAAAAATTTTACATCATAAAATAAAACATATCACCACAACATACACTAGCCTAACCTAATACTAAGGTCGATGACTTAGTATTCTAATGTGTGTGTTGAGGCTTAGTGTGGTATGTCTTGATTAATCTTTAGAATTTGAATTTTCTAAAGTCTTAGGATTATTTAAATTACCCATTAAGGATGGTTTCACATTAATTCTTTTAGTGCCTTGATTGGATTTTAACTTATATTTTTTTATTTTGTTCATTACTTACTTAATATTTAATCATTATGAAGAGAGAAGAGAGACTTAACTCTTTCATTCCTAGCCTAAGTTGATTTCCAAAAATAAATTATTATGGCTTTAATTCTCTTATGAACCACTTATGAATTTTATTTTGCCTAAGTTTAGATCAGCCTTAATGAATTTTATTCAAACATGAAAGGCATCTTAAGATCAATGAAATTAAGTCATCATCACATGAGAAATATTTTACTACTTTCTTTAATTATCAATAATATCCACATCCTTTCATTTTTAATTTCTCTAATATTTGATTTAGTATATACATATACATGCAATATACCCATATATTTTACACACTTGATGAATGTTGATACATGAATTTAATAGAAAAGAGAGATTTCATCTCATATTTAAGCATATGTAAATATGTATTAGGAATTTAAGAAAGTATGTGTTGTTGTTAAACCAGGGAAGTGAGATTATTTAAACCTCCTTAGGGCTACTTAAAGCCTCATATTCCCAGGATGTCAATACAATATACTTGTTAATCCAAATTCACATAAACATATACGTAAGCATAGAAATAAAATCATGAAAAAGTTGTGCATAAATATCCTTTATTTATGTAAAGCTAAATGGCCTAAAGGAAGGGGTTTCACTTTATATTTTAACATATACAAACACATAAATGAAGTTAAGCAAGTACGTGCCATTATTAAACCAGGGAAGTGAGATTCTTTAAGACCTCTTCAGCGCTACTTAAAGCCTCATATTCTCAGGATGTCTAGATTATATACTTGTTAATTCAAATATATAAACATAAGCATAGAACATGGGGATAAAACTATCACTTTCCATCTTTTAATTATAAATAAATGAACATTTCATTAATTATTTATAATGAGCATTGATTTAAGTTTCAAATCATTTGATTCATAATTAACATATAATTTTAAAATGATTTGATATTTACTGTGACCATAGCCACACCATATAATAGCATTTGTCCAACTCATGCAATTTGAATGCAATCATATTCTTTTATTTTTAAAACCTGAATATATGAAGCACATGACATACACATTTATGATAATTGAAAGGAAGTAATTAAATATCCCCACATAATATACTTGATTTCATTAAACCATAAGAATAATGAAGTTAAATAAACATCCATTAACCTTAATCAAAGCTTCTTTAAGGTTTAATTTTAATGTTCAAGTTGTTAAAAACCTAAAGAGGAGAAATGATACTTAGACTTCACTCCATCCCATAATGATTATTTAGTATGTTTAATGAAAGAAGTTAAATACATTTTATGATTTAATTGGGTTCAATCCATTAATTACACCAATTTGATTGCCCTTCCCAACCTTCTTTAATTTAATTAATGACTTAAGCATGAGCCTTAAATGATATGCTTCAGGAAAATAAAATTGGCAATGCACCTAGATAGATCTAATGCAATTAGGCTCATGCTTAAGTGTTAATTAAAGTAAAGAAGGAAAAATATTTTAGCCAACTACTCATATTGTTTTCCCACACCCATGGGAGAATCATAATTTTATTGATGACTTTATGTATTAAACACATAAAGGGTTTTATGGGTTGCACTTGAGCTCTTAAAATTAATTTCATTTGAACTTGATTATTAATTTTCTAAATTCAGACTCAATTACTAAACATATTAATTAAATTCATAAAGGGAATACATTTGAAAATAGTTGGGAGGAGGTCCTAATTAATTCCCATATTATCCTCACTATTTTTATTAAATAATTATCCCTAATTACTCAATTTTTTTGTTCATTGATTTTAAAAATTATTAAATCAATTAAAAGGAGTAATTAGAGTTAAACATTTAGAATTTTCCAAATTATTTGTCAAATAATTCAAAGAAAAATATGGGAGGCAGAGAACATCCCATGGAATTAACATGTTAAATTTGAAATTAATTAGCCAAGTAACTTAGCCTTAATTAAGGTAATTAACCTAAGCTTCAAACCTTAAACACTATTCATTAAGCATTAATTGGGTTTATTTAATTCTTCTATGTCTACGCTTTCCAAAATGGGTTTATTTGCATTTTTTGTTTTTTTTATACTTAATTATAATTTTTTGAAGTTTTGGGTATTTAATTACATTTTAAACCTAATTAATTATTTTAAACCATCGATGCCACATGGATGTTAATGCGATAGTGCTTTCCATGTGGCACCATAGTATTAGTTATTTAAAACATCCGCTGTGGCTACTGACTCAATAATGGTGGACGTGGTTCTATCCCGACCATCCGATCTTGGATCATACTATCAAGATTAATTTTGTGATTATGAAGAGATTAAATCAAGATTTCTAGTGTGATTAATCATGGTCATCCATTTTAATCATGCAAAATGGATGGCCGGTGAGTCATCCCATCAGTGTTGGATGATAGACACCATCCACCTTCCGCCACTCGATTTGAGGTCATCAGAGCTCTTTTCACAATGAAATGAACTATAAAATGATTTGGGAAGAGATCTAAAGAAATCCTATAGTGAAAATTGCTTGAAAACACAATTCATTTTGAAAAAGACTAACACCTAGGGGCAAAACAATAGTTGCCCAATTTTTACCTCGTCGGAGCTGAAGATCAGCTATCCGTCAATAGAGGTAGCTTTGTCTTGAAAAGATAAAGTTCTATTGAGAAGATCTTGAGCTACCTCCCTGCCGATTTAGTTTATAGACCAA
The DNA here is from genome assembly GCA_021442155.1 of Cymbidium sinense. Classification (NCBI taxonomy): domain Eukaryota; kingdom Viridiplantae; phylum Streptophyta; class Magnoliopsida; order Asparagales; family Orchidaceae; genus Cymbidium; species Cymbidium sinense. Next base: position 34,590,480 of record CM038229.1, read on the forward strand.
ATGCCACAATGGAAGTCGCCGAGTTGGTCTAAGGAAGCCTTTCGATGGTCGAATCGATCAGAAATTGATTCATTTTTGGTTGTTGAAGTGTGGTGAAGGTGAGGGAAAAGTTAATTTGGCTTCGATGAAAGTTTGGTGAGGTTGGACAAATGGGGCTCTCCAGTTTGAGTGGAGCTTGGCCTCACCAGTGATGGATTCACTGGGAGCTCAAAAAATATTCTAGGAATACTCGAAATGCTCTGAGGAAGGTGTGTGATGAGTTTGAAAGAATGGGGAGGATTATACTCTCCACCCCAATTGAACCAAGGGCTCAGATTGGCTCAGCCTTTGACAGTCGTCGAGCTAGAGATTAGAGGTGGCAGCGGACTACTAAGGTGGATTTGTAAGAGAGGCTAAGGAAGTGTAGTGGGCTATCATGGAGTGTACACTCCTCCTTAGGTGCACTAATGGTTTCCCATGAGTGAGCTCACCCTCTCTTGGCCAAAAGATGAACCCAATAGCCTTATGTTAGGTTGAGTCAGTGGTCCTCTGTCCAAGAAGGGCCAAGATGGTTGCCATGAGATGTAGAGTTGGAGAACCCATCCAAATGGGAATTTTATCCCATTTGGAGGGCTTGGCTCAATGGGTTTGACCCAACCTGAGTTCACCTTAGGTTGGGCTCACTTGGTCAGGACCATGGTAACCAAAGGATGAGTCATGCTAAGTTTGGTTAGGTCTGCACTTAGTTGGTTGGGTTTGGCTCAATTTGATTAATGTATGTCAAATGGGATCAATAGAGCTAGGTTGACCATTTTAACCAAATTGGGTCAAACTCGAGGTTTGGTTAAGTTCAATTGAGGGTTTGGAGTGAATAATTGCAATTAGTTTGGTTCAATTTGAGTTAGATTTGGATTTGGCTCATATGACTTAATTTGGGTCAAATGGGTCATGTTGACCAATTTGATGAAATTGGCCAAATTGGCTTGAGCATGGGTTAGGTATATGTTTAATTGGTCACTGGTGATTAATTGGAAGAGTTGGTTTGAATTAATTTGAATTATGGGGGGATTTAGTTCAATTTCACCCTTTAAGTCAAATTGGGCTAAGTAGGCCAATTAGGTTGGATTGACCAAATTGGACCTAATTGAATGTTAGATCATGTTCAATATTCAATTTGTGATTGATGAGAGTCATTTATTACAATTAATTTGGCTTAGAACATGATTTGGCCCAATTTGGCCCTTTAGGTCATTTTGGGTCAACTTGGGTTAAAGTGCCAAATTGGCTTGGCGAGGTCCTGTTGATTGTAGCGAAGTGTTCAGTAGTGACCTATAATCATTAATGAATAGATTTGATAGTTTGATTTGATCCAATGGATGTTTGGTTGAAGTTTAGTCTAACTAGACCTTTTAGGTCACTTTAGGTTAAGTGATTTAGTCAAGTTAATTTGGACCAATTGAGGCTATAGATGGTTGGTGTATATTCAATAATGAATTTGAAGTTGATTGGTGGCTTTTACTATACTTGATTTGGGTTTGATTGGGTTTTTATTCATTTGACTTTTTAGGTCCAATGGGATAACTTGGGTTACTTAAGTATAAATGATTTAGTTGGCTTGATCGTAAGTGTTGGAATAATTTGTAATGATCCATTGGATAATTAGAACAATTGAAAGAACTGAATTGAGTTTGGTTTGAATGAAGTTATAGGATTTTAAGTGGGTTAACTTAAGTTAAAGAGCCAAAATGGCTTGGAGCTTGGATTGGAAATCAAATTCAATCAAGGCTAATTTATTGGATTAAGGTTAAGGTTTCAATCATTTAGTTTATGTTTAAAGGCATTCATGGGTATACACGTCAGTTTAGGCCTTAGGGAAGGTGAAGCCCACCTGTCCTAAGGTAAGCTCTAGGCCTAAGTGTGACTCACTATAGTACTCAAGAGGCATGTGGGGGGTTCAATTTGATATTAAAAATTTTAAAAGTTAAATTTTAACGTTTAATACAAATTTAATTTTTTATTTTATAATGATAAGATATAATTCTCAATGCAGTAAAAAAATAAAGTATAATAAAGTAAAGAAAAGTAATAGGCACACAATTTTTATGTGGTTTAGCCAAACCTCAAAACTAACCTACATTCACGCCTAGCCACCCCTGGCTAGAAATTCACTAAATGTAAATAGCTTACAAATCATACTCTCCTATAATGGGGCGAGTACAACCCCTACAATAATATGTACTCTCCTATAAAGGAGCGAGTACAACCCTAATTTAAATTTTATAGCACGAAAGGAAAAATATAAAATAATAAATTTTGATAAAATATATCTCTCACAAATAATCGTGACATGAATCCTTTATATCTCTCACAAATATACGAAGCTATCCAATTCAAAAAGTGATCTTACAACTTATAAATAAACACTTTACAACTCATAATTTTGACAAGATAGAATGCTCACTTAATTTTGATAAGAAATAATAAAATAAATATCTTAAATTGATCTTACTAAGATGTTTATGTTATTAAAATTTGTAGGCTAATATAAAAATGATTTCAAAATAAATTCACAATAGTCTTCTCCACAACAAAATAAATTTCAGCAAGAAATAATTTTAAGTTTAAGAGAAACTATAACTAGTTTGTATATAATAGTGTAAGAATGATTAACTCTCAACTAAATTTCTTTTTCTTAATTATTAAGCAATAAAAATAGCAAGCTTTACTAAATTTCAGCATAATAAAATTACTTAAATAAAGATATTAGTTAGAATAAAATGATAAGTGACAAATAAAATAATTTAACTTTTATAAATTTTATTTTGATAAAGAAACTAGATATATAATAGATCTCGCATATGCTCTAAAATGCTAGGAATAATTTTTTTATTTTAACCAAAATGATGCTTTTCATTAATGCAAATGTTCACAAAATACTTAAATAAAATTAGTATATGATAGATCCAAGTAAACTAGTAAGTTTTAATTAAAAAGAGAGATTTAGCAAATATGAAAATATTTTCAGGACAATAAATTAATTTAAAATACTTAAAATATACTTTTAAAATAGATCTAAGAATAAATGATCTTTCAAATAAGACTAATGAGAAAGTATTAAAAGAAACCAAAACAAATTTGTAGGAAGATAAAAATTTTAGTAAGATGAAATAAATCCTAGAAACTATCACAACAGTTTTTCACAAAAAAATTGGTTCGAAGAAACTTTAACGTGAAAAACTATACTTTAATGTCCAAAGACTAAGTAAAAAATTTGAAGGAACAAATAAATGGTGAAAATAGTATGAACAACTAAACGAGATTAAGATTAAGAAAAACAAACTCAAGTAATTTTAGAAAGCTTGCTTAATTGAAGATGTTGAAGCTTTCAAACCAAGGATTTGATCTTGCAATATTTGGAGAACACCTCAAAGGGAAATCTTGAAAGTTTTCTCTTAGATTTGTTGGAGAGATTTTGAATATGAATGAACAACCCTTTCATGAAAAGAATGAGAGATATTTATAAGCAAGAAGGTCATTTTGAATTATTTCAAAGAAATATATTATTCTAACATCATTTTATCATATCATAATATAATATTTAATAAAAATAAGATTTATATTAAATAAATATTAAATTCAAATAGCCAAAAATTGACATACAAGTCAAAAATAATCAAATATGGCTCTTAATATATTCAAAGCATGTAGCATGCATTCATTATTAAAATCAGCTAATGTTTGAAAAATCATAATAAATTCAATTTTAATCAAAGGTGGGTCCTATAACCTATCAAATAAAAGGAAACAATCTAAGGAATCTGTTGGAGATGAAATCAAATCTAAATTCCTTGTTAATAAAATGACTTTGGCTAAAATACAAAATTTTATATATTTTTGTTAATTTTGAAATATAACATTTAAATATTATGATATAATTTAGATATAATCATAAATATGTTAGTTATCATATAACCTTTAAATTTAAATTTAAATATTTAATTATATTAAGTATATAAACTAATTACACTCAATAGTCATAATTAATCATCATTTATTATTTTCAAAATTTAAATGCTATGTATGAAACATATAATTGAATGTTAATTAGATAAAGATTTATATTAATTAATCTCATTATGATTATTTAAAATAAATAAAAATAATATGTTATATTATAAGTTAATTATTTCATGCTAATGAACTCATCTGATCTTCTAAGATAGTTATAATTGCATACAACCTAAAATATTATATCTTGACCTTTATGGTATCCATTTTTATCTATATTTCATTTTTCATACAATTTCATCAAACATATTGTGAGATATATTGGATATGTAATTAACAATCAATATATTTGGAACACATAAAATGTATATTAGAACATCCAAGCATATGCTTTTATCATCAAAACTCATAAAGCCAACACTAAGGTTATGCCATACAAGTCTCTAGGCCTGGGTTTAATGTTCCCTTCATCACTAAAACTGTCCTAGAATAAAGGAAACCTAAGCATCTAAAAGAATCTTAAACTTAGGATTGGAGTGATCAATCCTCACTCCGAAAGTTAGGCCAACAAAAGGACCCCCAATAGGTCGGGTGTAACTGACAAGGCACACCACAAGTATTGACATTAACCAAGATGATCAATAGCAACCAAGAAGGTCATGAACATCAAGGGAGACCAAAATGGAGGGGTACAAGGAATTCAAATCTTAGTTAACTTTGATATATTTTGTTTCATGCGAGGGGCATGGAAAGAGAATTACTTGAATTTGATTTAATTTGTTTGAAGTTTGGTTTTATGTCGAGAACATGAAAAGGGAAAAAATATGTTGAAGATTGAATCATGCCAATGGCATGAATGAAGACTTGTTGGGAATTAATGGGCTTTGGATTAGGATAAGTTTAACTTAATTAGTTTGAATCAGTTTATTTAATTGATTTGATTTGGTTTCATTGGTTTGATTGGTTATATTGAAAACTTTTGTTTGATTTTGGTGACTCATGTTGATTTTGATTTTATATTTATATTGAATACATGTGGACCCTATCTGTTTGCGATGGGCCACACTAATGAGGGGCTATAAGAGCCTAAACTTAATATAGATTTACAAACCCAAAGAGGTAGTCTGCTTATCCGTAGAATGATACTACTTAATCTAAAGGGGAAACCACTAAGAGAGGGGTTGTAATGGCTTAATCCAAACCTAAGACATTCACTCGAGAAAGGAGCCTCAAGGGCATGATCCTAACCCTGAATATATACAAATGGACCTAATTGGTGTTCGATGATCACACTAAGGAAGGGCTATGAATGCTTGGACTTACCTTAGACTTACTGAGTCAAAGGGATAGTCTACCAACCATAAAGTGGATACTATCCATCCTATGGGTTTCCCATCAGTTTACAATGGTTGAATTAGGAAGAAAGATTAAATACTCACATCTTCCAAAGCAGAATCAACCACCGGGGTGACCCCTTGATTATGCAGTAAGTCAAACCCAACCTAGGGAGACTACTAAGTGAGGGTCTCTCGGGGTTTTATCTCAGCTAAAATAGTCAAAGGGATTCATATAGAGAGTTTTGCTAACACTACTCAAAAAGATAAACTACTTATTTGTGAAAAGGTTCCACTTGGGGTCTTACCCTGATCCACAAGAGATTTTATTTTGTTTGTTTGTTTAGTGTGGCCCTTATTGGTTTGCGATAGGTCACACTATAAAGAGCCATGGGGGCTTTGTCCTATCTCAGATTTACTAGCCCAAGGGATAGCCAGTACATTTGTAATACGGAGTTTCCAACCAACAGGATGGCTATTAGAAAAGGGGAACTGTCTAATCTAATAGTGACTTGGGTCCTAGATGGGGTTACGAAGATGTAATCCAATTAGAATACTTGTAGGGAAGGTGCCTCTAAGAGTCTTATTTTAGTCTTTGAAATATAAAGCCTGTTGGTATACGGTGGCTGACTTAGAGAGAAAGTGTAGAGACTCATATCTATCTGAGGGTTGTTATCCACCGTGTGGGTCACTATCAGCAAGGATACCATTAGCCAATCTAAGGTTTCTATCAATTTGTAATGATCAATCTAGGAAGAAAGCATCAGGGACTCACATCTTCCTAAGCAGAACTAATCATCGAGATAGCCTGTCATTGGTTATTATCTGACCTAGGGTGACTACTAAGTGGGGAGTCATAAAGTAGGATTGAACCCAAGCTTAAAGTAGTCAAGAGGAAGAAGAGCCACTAGGGGTCATACCCTAACCATCATATATATATATATATATATATATATATATATATATATATATATATATATATATATATATATATATATATATATAGTTAGACCTAATTAGCATACAATAGTCAACTAAAGGAGAAATCTTGAGACTCACATCTCCAAAAACATGATCAACCATTGGGATGGTCTATTAGTTACGCAATAGAACACATCAAACTAGCAAAGGGGCTCATTGGTTTACAACGCTCAAGCTAAGAAGAAAGCATGAGGACTCATACCATCCAAAGCAAGGGCAATCGTTGTGTGACCCACTAGTCAAGTAGTGAATCAAACCCAACCTAAAGCAACTACTAAGTGAGGGTCGTTGGGTGTCTTATCTCAACTTAAAGCAGCCTAAAATAATTGGATTTATAATCATGATTCCAGTTTGTGTGTAATTTTATATTTGTGTTGTGCTTATTGGAATAGTCTGCGACTTGGGTTCTCTTATACCTAACCTAGACACATCGAAATTCTGTTAATCTAACATATTTGAGTTTAGAGAATAATTTGATTGAATGATTTATGAGAATAATTAAATTATTAAATTAAAATTTATAAATGAAATGCTTATAATTTAGATGAATGTACTAAAAATATAATTAATGATATTTTCATTGATGAAGAGATTATTTGAAACATTATTTATGGCATTTCTTCAAATAAATCCCATTGATTAGAAGCACCGGGCTTTTCCCTTTATGGTTGATTAATTGGTAGGAGCCACCTTGGTAGGCCTTTTTTAATGGTGAAAGGGTCTTCCCAAGTAGGCTCAAACTTACCTCCCATCTTGCGATGGGCTACAATTAGTCTTCTTAGAACTAAAAAAAGCACTTCAACTAGAAAAGCTCTAGGGTTGATCATCTTGTTATGAGCTTGAAACATTCTAACTTTATATAACTTGAGGTTTTGACATGTTGGCAGGCGTCTCTCCTCTAGACCTTTGAGCTCTTCCAATTGTAGCTTAGCATTTTGCTAGATTATGATTTTACCACTCACAACTATCCTTAATGATGGGAGTTGGATCTCTAAAGGAAGAATGGCTTCAGACCCATACATAAATGAGAATGGAGTAAATTGCATTGGAGTTCTATAGGTTATGTGGTAAGCGCACAAAGCATCAACTAACTACTCATGCCCTACTACTTATTATTATCGACCATCTTCTTGATTATTTGAATGGGAGTTTTATTGAAGGCTTCTACTAAACCATTTCCTCATTGATAGTAACTAGTAGAATACCTCCAATTAATATTAAGTCTTCGAGTGAAGTTGTTAATCTTAGTACTTTTGAAGATAGTACCATTATCGGATATAATTTGGTGGGGTATTTCAAATCTATATATGATTTGGTTCTTGAAAAATTAGAGCACATGTTAAGCTTTGACTTTCTTGAGCGAAACCACCACCACCTACTTGGAGAAATAATCTGTAGCTGATGGAATGAACTGGTAACCCTTATATGATGGAGGATCAATCGAACTGACTATATCAATACCCCAACACTTGAATGGCCATGCAGCTATGGTCAGGTGTAGAATGTTAGCTGGTTGATATAGAACTACTCCATGTACTTGACAGTGGTTGTAATACTTGGCTACATCCATGTAATCTATGATCATCGTCGGCCAATAATACCTTGTCCTCTTAATCTTGGCCTTCATCTTAGGACCAGACTTGTAAGCTCTAAATAATCCTGAATGCACCTCAGCCATGATCTTATGGGCTTCGTGTTTTCTTAAACACCATAACCACATATGATAGAAGGACCATCAGTATAAGACACCATCGATGAGAGCATAAGAGAGTGCTCTCTGGTTTACTTGGTGGGCTTGAGATTTCACTTAAGGTAGTTTACCTTTGTTTAGGAAATCAATGAAGGGTTGCCTCTAATCTAGCTCTTCATCCTTTTCATCAATGGAAACCTCCCCTCCAAGAGTGTATTTATCAATAAGTTCAACATCAATAAGAGGTAGGATTTGTTTATTGTGAACGTCTATTGATATGGACTCATCTTCCGGACATGCTAACTCTTTGGCGAGCTTGGTTAAGGCATCTACTATGGCATTTCCCCCTCAAGGGATCTTACAGATTATGATCTCTAGGATCTGGGCTAGTAACTCTATGGTGTATTTGTAATAGTGATGGATTTTTGTCTTTAGAATCTTGTAGGACCCAACAATTTTGTTCACCATAAGTTATGAATCCCCAAATATATTGATGCTTTAGATGCCTAAGGAGATGGCTAACTCTAGGATGATGACCAGATTCTTATATTTGGCTTCATTGTTGGTGTATGGTTTCAACAGATGATATGAAAATCATATCATATCGTAGTCTAGTGTTAGGAGGACTATCTCTACCCTTTCCTTGCCTAGAAGGGTAAATTATGGTTCTCCTCTTCTTTGAGAGAAAGCTATGCCATCATAATATATCTTCAAATAGTGAGTGTTTACATCCCCTAGATTCCTTATTTATTCTTTGGAAAGATCATCATTAAGAGGGGAATATGCAGAGAGAGGGTGTACCACAAAGAAGTTTGCGAGTGTTTTCCCTATGATTGCACGGAGGGGGAATGAATGTAATGCCAAACTGCGATAAAATCATAGACCATCATTCCAATCATTCAAATAACATCGACTGTATCATGATATATTTTAGTGGATTAACTCTAGAAATCAAGTTTACTTTATGAGAGAGCATAGAATGCGTTAACTTCTAAGCTGTGAAGACCAAAGCTAAGCAATGCTTCTTAATGGGTGGATAGTTTGCCTCAGTAGATATTAGATGATGATTGAGATAGTAGAGCACGTCCTCTTTCCCTACATCATTGGCTTAGGCCAACAAAGTGCCAAATGAGTCATCTAATGTTGTAGTGTAGAGTACAAGGGTTTGCTCGGGATAGGGGTAGCAAGGACTGGAGGCATCATAAGATATTGCTTGATACTTTCAAATCTATTTTGGCATTTATCATACCACTTAAACTTAGTGATTTTCTTGACTAGTCCTGAGAATGGTTGACATCTGCCTAATAGGTTGGATATAAAGCCTCTTAGATACGCCAACCTCCCATGGAATGATTTGAGTTGAGTTAGGCTTTTAGGGAGTCACATTTCTAATATTGCTTTGATCTTCTCTAAATTGATCTCAATCTCATGGTGTCGGACAATGAACCCTAAAAATTTTCTTGAAGTTACCCTACTTCAAAGGGTTTATTTTAAGGTTATATTGCCTTAACCACTCAAAAACTACTCTCAAGTCAAAGAGATGCTCTTCCTTTTATTTACTTTTTTCCATGAGAACATCAATGTAGCACTCTACTTGGTGGTGAATGATTTCATCAAAGATTCCAGTCATGGCCCACTGATTTCTGGCACCAACATTTTTTAGGTTGAAAGGCATAACCTTATAATAATAAATTTTGATCGAGGTTCTAAAGGCAGTATTCTTTTCATCTTCAAGTGTCATCTTGATTTGATTATATTCAGATGAACCATCCATGAAAGAGAAGACCACATGAGATGAGGCAATGTCCACCATCAATTATGGTATTGGTAGTAGAAATTTAACTTTTAGACATGCCATATTTATATCATTAAAATCATTAGTTTTACATTCATTCAATAAGAAATCAAACCATGAAGGGTATTTTTCTTCCGGATAAATAGCATTGATCAATTTCTTAACTTCAGAAATGACTTGTTGTTTAATGTACAATCGTATGTGTGATTTGATTTCTTCCTCAAATTTTGGGGGTGCATCTTTAACTCTAAAAGCAATCTAAATTCACTAAGTATCTAATTAACATTCATTCAATAAGTTAATGTGATTTGAGAAGAATTTTCCCGATTCCAATGATTTCTTGAGCTTGATAGGATTTGATTTCTTCCTCAAATGCATCGCTTAAAGATCATCTAGATCATCTAAAGTATCTAAACACACCTCTTCATATAAGTTAATGTGATTTGAGAAGTCTTCCAATGATTGGTGATAGGCATTTCATCATTATAGCTTTTCAAACTTTCTTGATTAAGGTCTTCCATTTGTTATCATAGCTTTTAAATCAAGTGTTTAGATAATTCATGTGGAATTAAACCTTTCTTTGTTAAATTTAAAATACAAGGAGAGTACCAATCAAGCGTTAACTATTAATTCTTTGAATGATTCATCCTCAAGCTCCAGATCAACTTTCTAGATTGAGGATGTCACTCTTAAATAAAATTTCTAAGGCTTAGCATTGGTATATGTTTTATGAGCTTCCTTAACTATCAAACTCTCAACTTTTTATGAGGAAAGTGGGGTTAAAGCTAAGGTGCTCACATGCTATAATGACAGTTTCACATAAAGAGGACTCAAATACACTCCTCGAGGACCTAATATTCATCACTGTGGGGCTCTAATGTCACCTCTAATGCGGTCTACTAATGTAGAGAGGTAGCTAGTGTACTCACTATATAGGACAAATCCTCTAAACTAGATTCCAAGTATATGTAGATGGCAGGAGTACTCAAAAATGTAAGAATAAATCACCCAATATGTGGTAGGTATGGAGGTCTACCACCTCTAGGACTTCCTTTGAACTTGCCTCTTCCTCGTCCTAGTGGAGGTTGGGTCATTATACTCACTTGTTCAAATGGAGTGATGAACTGTGAGTGGAATCTAATCTCAGGCTCTATTTCCTCTCTATTGTCTTCCTTTTGCTTCCTTTTCTTTTATTTTTCATTTTCATTTTTGTTTTCTTTTTTTTCTATTTCTCTCTCTTTCTTTCTTTTCTTTTTCTTTTTCATTTTTATTAAGTTCATGAGAGAAGACATTTTGTTTCTTAAGGAGGTAATAGGTTGCATCCTCGTAAATCCCAACCTCACATACTACAAATGGCTTGAGAATGCTTTTGACACGATAACTAATCCCCTCCCTGATGAACTTGATGCATTGATGTAAGTAGGATGGAACTAAGTTGTTCTCATGAATCCAAGGTCACCCTAGAAAAGCATTGATTGATGTATCTGAGTCTATTATGTAAAACTTGGCCTCAATCTTCCAATCATCTATTTTCAATAGTACCATTATGGAGTATAAATCCCTCTCGCCTTGTTCATTGAATTCCTTCAACATCACCTTCTCAAATTGAAGTTTAGAGATGACAATCCTCAAGTAGGCAAGGGTTCTTATATCCATAATGTTTACTGATGGACTTAGATCAACAAACACGCCAGATAACTTGAACTTTCCAACATCCTCTGTAATATAGAAGTGATAATTGTGCTCTATTATCTATAATAGTAGGTCTTCATATGAGAAGATAACTCTTAGGACCTCTTTTGAAAAACATGCCTCCTCTATAGTAGGATCAGTACCAGCCAACTGAGTTAAGCATATCTCAGGGTCAAGCAATGCTTTAATTAGTGACTCCCTCATTTCTTTAGATAAAATAAGGGCATCGTATATGCTTAGTTTTGTTGGCAACTTTCTAAGATACACTAGGATGTTGTAGTCAACTTTGGGATGGTCCTTTACAAGCATATCTAAAGGCAGAGCATCTTATGGAGGGGCTATCTTCTCACTAGAACCAATGATATGTTTACCCTTATCTTGAGGTACTACCATAAGTAGAGCGTTGCCACTATGTAGGTTAACTTCAACCACTTATTATGATGAGGAGCTTGTAAAAAGTTCTACTTACTCATTGGGTATACTTGTAGCTTCTCCTAAAGGATCATCGGAGTTGGATGAATCCAAATCTAGCTCAAGTGGTGAACCCTAGAGATTCATAAAAGGGCAATATATTTCTAAATCTGAATGGAATTGATTAGAGTCATTTAAATTATTATTATTATAACTTAGAGAGCTGCCAATAGGAATGAAAACACTGAGGTCATCAAAAGTAGACAAGATGTAAGAAGAATTATTCTTCTTCATTGATTTCTTCAGTTTGGGAGGTACATGATAAAAGTCAAGTAAAGTAAGTTGTTTGAGTGGCTTAGTTCCCTCATCCATGGATACAACACTCCTGTTGGTGGTGGCAGACCTAGTAGATGTGGTATCTACAATGGTGGAAGAGAGAATGTCGGACTCAGATAAGGGTGGTGTTATAAAATTATCCTAGGTAAGTGGTGGTTGATGCTACTACTAGGCTTCTATCCTCCCTGAGTTGCCCCTCATAATTGGTAGGCCTTCTTTATTATTGGAGGTTTGAGCTGAGTTAGGCTCTTATAGAGAAAGTTTTTGAATTTTAGAGATGATCTTTTTAGAGGTACAGAATAGAGAGATATCCCAAATTTCTTTCGTCTCAAGAGGATTAGATATCTCCCCAAATATTACTTTAATGGAACCAGAAGGTTATTCCCCTAGGTATTCCTTGGGGATCACTATGGCTCCTAACTTATGGCAACACTCAAGCTAATCCATGAATGTAAAGTAATCCTCTAAGACATGGCCTAACATGCAGTGGTAAGGGCAATAGTTAATATCATCACTCCCACCCACTTCCTCCAACTTTCTAGGATCGGGCAGTTGAAAATCAAGCTTCTTAAGAAGAGTTTTAAAGATTTTTTTTACTACCTCCCTCTTAAATGAATATGGCTTGTTGAGTTTTTCAGCAAGAGTAGGTGGGTAGTAGCTACCTGGTGGCAAGTATTGATGCTGCTATTGTGTAGGATGTTGAAGTGGCCTTTTGTGGTGGCCAAGGTAGAAAAAGAGGAGAGGAGTGGAGTTTGCTGGACTCTAAGCTTCTTAAATTGAGCTCTCACTGGCTGCTTCATCTTATTTAATTCCACTATAGCCTCTAGCTTCTTCTTAAATACCTTTTGAGGCTTGGACATGAATGATTGGTCCGAGAAGGGGAACTACTTAGCTTCCTTTTGCAGATTGGCCACCTTATGATTAGCTTTTGAAAGGTCTTAATGGTGAATCCCTTAAGCATGAAACCCTTTAGGCCATGAATATTATAAGAAAAATTTCAATGGCATGATATTCTTACAGCTGTAGTTCACATTTCATACTCAAATTTTTCCACCTGAAAATATAATCAACAAGGGACTCATTGGATCTTTGTCTTTTCGATAATAAGGTCCCCTACATTTACTCTTTATTAAGCTCCTATGAATATCTTAATAAAAAGTTATTTTAATTTCACAAAAAAAGACTTCACTGAACTGTTGAGCAGTTTGGTGTACCAATCAAAGGCAACTCCAAAAGGCTATTGATAAATTTCCTAAAAAGTTGGGCATCACTACCACTAGTGTTGCAACAACTGGCCTTGAAGTGTGTTATATGTTACCTAAGATTCCCACTGCTATCAAATACCCTAAAGGATGGTGGCACAAAATCTTTGGAGAATTAAACTACTTCGAATTCCTTTGGGTAAGGTCTACCATTTGGAACCAATGAGCTCCTTTGGACCTACACTAATGCTTTCTTCAGATGCAACTCTACCATGTGCTTGGTATCCTTCTCATGAATGGAGGTGCTATCAGCTATCTTTCTATGCAGGTTTCCAGTATCCTCATACATTGGAGTGGTGCTCTTAAGATGATCTAGGATGTGTACCAACTTAGGGCTATCAGCCTCCATAGGATTGGGTTGGGTGATAGATATTTGATTCTACAATGCTAACACTACTGCCATCAACTTTTTTTTTCTTTCCTCTCTATTCTATCAATCTGATCATCCTTGAGATTAATTTGTTGGAGAAGGTGTTGAGTTAAGTCTGATGCCTCACCTTCCTCAACTATAATGCCCTAAGCCTCTTAGCTAGGCTGCTCTCTATGCAAGGACCTCAAGTATCAACCATGTGGACCTCTGATACATCATCTAGGAAGTCATCCTCATCAGCATTCAAGTCTACCATGTCCTCCTCTTGATCTGAGTGGTCATCTCATACTATCTACATCATCGTGGAATGATAGTCCTCCAATATCACCTCCAAATATCGGTCATCTAATTTACCCAGGACTACTAGGACGTATATTGGATGATGACTCACTACTGGACTGTGCTCCAAAGAGGTGATGCACTATATGTCTTGGACAAGAGAGGTGCTAGCTATGATAGATTCAAAAATCTTAAGAGCCAACTTACAACTCCTTTTTTTTCCTTCTCTTGCTGGGATGGTGGAGCAATTGAAGCACTATTAGACTGTCACTTCTTCCTCCCCACTGTTGAGGCAGAAGGTCAACTGGGAGAGCTTGGCATTGCATCAACTAGCAAGGTGGATGGAGTGTGGTCCTCAGGATGTAGTCGTGTCACCAATAGGGATGATTTCTCTCTAAATGTTAACTTATGATACTTGGTAGGAACCTTAGATGGTGAGATATGAACTAATGATGGTGGTCGGTGAGTGGAGCTTTGTGATGATGACACTAGTTGCCTCTCTATCAGAGGTCTCCTCCTTTGGTTGGAATTAATAAGAACTATCTAGTCTAATGATGATCGCTCCATCCGAGAATGCTCAATCAATCGAGGTCACAACATGAACCTCCTCATATCTCTTTTTCCCACTTGGGTAGTAATCCTGACCTCTATGGCCCTCTCTATTTGGATCTAATCCCTAACACTCCTAAGGATGAGCCATCTTAAATCATGCAAGGTGGCGGACTCAAATTATCCATGTGCTCTCCCAACTCGCCTAAGCACAGACCTAAGGCCAGCATAGGATCTTCTCCTATCCCTATCTGATGTCTCATACTCGACAGGGCATGGAGGTGATGATGTTGTTTTTTCTCACATCCTCCTCTCCCTCTATAGTTGAGAGGGGTTGAAACCTACCACTACCAAGAAGGGGAGATGTCTCATGAATGGATCCCTCTTCAACTACATGGGAGGCTTCCTCAATCTCCTTGGCTATGCACTCAGAATACATATTGATCTTTTTTTTCTTATTATGATTTGAGTCTTAATCAAAGGCATATGGTGGGAGCTAGAACCAACCTCGAAGGTAGGGGAAATAACCTCAAATGCTAGGACAGACTTCCCTTTAAGGACTGGGGTTGCAGCAGAGGCATCACTCACGACATGGGAACCTCTAAGGCTTTCATCTTCAAAATGGAAACTTAGTACATACTATAAAGTAAACTGTAGAAGTGGCTTCTTGTTAGCCACCTCCTCCTTACTCACTATACCAAAGTCAGGACCATCACATGTAATCTTGAAGTGTTCAAATCCAATTCCAAACTTGATGACTTAGGTAGAGGTGATTATAGCCTGATCCAAGGACAAATTCATACCCAGAATAAAGGAAAAGATTACCTTTCTGAAAGACATAATGATTATTTACTTGAAAAGAAGGACTAGGGCTTTCTTTCTGCTGTTGGAGAAAAAAAGACATAGGATTAGACTTTCCTTTAGTTGTTATTTTATTTTTCTCTAAATTGAAACCATCATCTTAACAAATATGGTTATGTTAGATGGAGTTTATATATATTTTGGAGAGATTTATAATTTTCAGGTGAGATATTTTATTTAATTTGAACTTCACTAAGAGTGAGCTTAAATGAGTTTTGAGATGGTGCATGAACTTTATATTGGAATGCTTGTGGAAAGAAGTTCTTGAAAGTTTTAAGTTGAGTTTGTTTAATATATTTGGGTAATTTCTTTGATTAATTCTTTTTAGCCTATTAGAGGCCCAATAGGGGTTTTAGAACCTACTGGAGTAAGGCTATAAAACCTAAAGGATGTTGGTCACACTTGCCTAAGGATGAAATAGGCGAGCTGCCTAATAGAAATAATAATAGTCTTGGACTTACATAAAGAACATAAGTTCACTATCAATGCTTGGAGACAATGATTGACTACTAAAGATGGAGAGAGCAATTTCTCACAATGGTGTCACCAAAAAAATCTATGTTGTCTTAATTTGGAGTCATAGGGACACCACACAGATCTTAGGGGCTACTTATTGAAGTGAACGGGTACAACATTAAAATATGATGTACTATCTCAAAAGATAAAAATATCACCCTACAATAGACCTAATCACCTAATAAGGACTCCAAAAAAGCAGATGGGTCTATGGATATACCAAAGATCTTTCCTCTACCTTACATGGATAAGTAAAGTAGGGTTTATTTTATGTCAGGTTCTCTAATTCCATATAGAAGCAAGCTTCCATTGTTAATTACATCCTAGGAAATGGGAATTTCTTGGTTATTTTTGGAAATCAAATGGGAAGAGTTCAAACGAGAAAACTTATTTATGAATTCCATAAAAGGATAAGTAGGAAGTATCCAAGACACTTGGAAGCCTAGTGAATATTCTAATCTACCCTATGATGAGGCTTTATATTTATGAAGAGGAGAATTTTATTTTGTTTAAGTGAAAATTTTATTAGAATTCTAGGATTTATGTTCCAACAACACAAGGTTATGGAAATGCCTAAGATGCGAGGACTTATATTCGTAAGAAAATAGAAGTAAACCACTTTGTAATCTAAATCTAGAGTGCTCTAGTAGAAGTTAAGAGCTCAACCTAATTCTATTTGGGGAAATTGAGATATAATGGTTTACCTCCATAAGAGAAGGTAAACACATCCTAACTCCTTTAGACTTACAACCGCCTAGAATGGCCACTAGCTAATACTTCCTACCCTTTAAAACCATGTAGGCCAGTCTTATATAGATGCAAGATAGTTAGGTTCTTATTTAATTAGAAAAGAAGTTAAAATCTTAAACTCACTCCCTAAGAGACTTGATAATGTTTGGTATGCAAATATAGCATAAACTAATGTTAAAAATTTAGAAGTTTTTGAGATTAATTTGAGACATTTATCTTGGACCAAGGCTTCGGATAATTATGCCTACATGCATAATGAGTTGAGTGATGGGTTAAATCAATGAGAAAGAGGTGTTCTCCACTACAAGGAGCCCCTCTCAAAGGTCAAGCATGTTCCCTATCATGTAAGAGTGGAGATCCTCTCTATTCAAGAGTGAAATAATATGACAATAATGTTATTATAACATACAACTAACCATCTAAGGGGTTGCTAAATCTTTTATTATCTTGATTAAGAGCTTAGTCATTAAGTTGACGTTATGAATTTATTAAAATTTAGCTGAAGTTATTAATGAGGGTCAAAGATTTAATTTTATCTTAAAGATCCTACCACATCCAAGCCACACATCAAATCATCACACTTTAAGAAACCTATGAAAAGCATGTCATTTCTAGTGCACACTCTAAACACAATAATCAAACACTTAAATTTTTAAAAGAACAAAAAGTTGATGCAACATGGTATCACCGTACACCCCAAAAAAGAAAAAGAGTTTGGTAGTCGAGCTCTACTCTTATACAACTCGAATTACAACTAAATATTACAATTGAAATAAATGTTATGGTTCGATTAGTTTGCTCTAGGCTTCACAGGGCCTTCTAGGTCTTTAGCTTCTAGTCACTTTCATCCTAAACCCCATAGCACTAATCAAAATACTATTACAAAAATTACATTTTCATTAAAAATAAAATCTAACTACACCTATAAAATAGATGTTAGCTAAACAAACATACAAGCCAAGTAATTATATTTCACATATATAGACTTAGTACTCTGCACTTGGGTAATCAAGCTCACCTGTCCTAATTGGATTATGAATAAAGGCATAAGCAGTACCTGCAAGTGAGAACATTTATATTCATTTATTATTACAGTGGCCCCTAAAAAATAATCCCCTCTATAAGACATCATTAGGCTAATAATAACCTAACATCTAGTCTACGCACAAAATAATCTTAACTTCTTGTCTAAAAAAAATATTACATCATAAAACAAAAAATATCACCACAACATACACTGGTCTAACCTATTACTAAGGTTAGTGACTTGGAATTCTAATGTGTGTGTTGAGGCTTAGTGAGGTATGTCTTGATTGATCTTTAGAATTAGGATTTTCTAAAGTCTTGGGATTATTTAAATTACCCATTAAGCATGGTTTCACTTTAAGCCTTTTAGTGGCTTGATTAGATTTTAACTTATAAATTTTTATTTTCATCACTACTTACTTAAGATTTAATCATTATGAAGAGAGGAGAGAGTCTTGACTCTTTCATTCCTAGCCTAAGTTGATTTCTAAATATGGATTATTATGGCTTTAATTCTCTTAATCAACAACTTTTGAATTTTATTTTATCTAAGTTTAGATCAACCTTAATGATCTTATTCAAACAAAACGACATCTTAAAATTAATTGGGAATTTTGATTTTAATGGATTCCTCGAGTGAGATGAATCCATAGAGCCTTTATTTGCATTTTTTGGATGTGTATTTCAATTCTTTTATGATTTTTTAAATTTTTTTATATTTTTTTAATATTTTTTAAATTAAAAAATTTTCTATTTTAATAGGTGGCCTCACGCGATGCCAACGTGGAGCCACTTTACACATGGTGGTGCCCTACTTAGCCAACTAGATGATCCAACTCAGATGGTGGCGGGGACCACATAATTCATCTCGACCATCTGATCTTCAATCGGATGGTTTGGATTTCACGCATGGATCCTTAAGGGAATTTAATCAACCATGTGGTTAGATCTCAATCGTACATTCCAAATAGAAGGAATGGATGGCAAAGATTTCTCCCCTGTCCTCCCACCGAAGAATCGAGAGTCATTGGCTCTTTTGGCCTTGATCACCGATAATCAGAGCAGAGAGAGCATGCATTTTCAATTGAAAATCCATTAAGGATCTATTTGCAACTGATCCATACAATTTGGTCTCAATGGAGATCAACTTCCCTTCATAAAAAACCAAACCAAAATGCTTTAGAGGTCAGTTTTGAAGCATACCTTGTCAGCTTTGATCCTCAGTAGTAGGGACGGTTCATACACCTTCGTGGGAATATGGGTGGCTATAGGAGAAGTTTCACATGTTGCCTCCCCGTGGATCACTTTGGAGACCAACGCTCGCTGCCTTATCATCGGGTTTGCTAGTTTTTTAGCTTTTCGGTGGCAACAAACCACAAGAAAGGTTAGTTCTAGTTCGCCTCTATCCCTAGAACATGTAAGAACATCCAATTTGAGGGGAGGAATCATGTTTCTACATTTGGATCTTTGACCAAGAGCTTGGCCCTCGACTTTGGCCAATTGCAGGCATGTCGGTGATGAGAGGTTCATGGAATGCTTCATTTCTCCTTCTCTTCACCTTATGAGTGTGTGAGGATGTTAAGATGGCCTAAAGGAAGCTTCATTCGTCTCTTTCCATATATGGTTGAAAGCCATATATTTAAGAGTATAGGTGGCCAAAATTTGGTCACTGGCGGTGAGAGGGTTGGCTAAGGGGTGCTCTTGGGAGTGTGTTTGGATAAATTTCTTGAGGGGAAAAAGCCTCCTCCTCCCTTTTCTTGACTTGGCTGAAAGCTAGCTTATGGAATCCAAGGCGGAAGCCAAGTTCCCTTTACTATGGTGATGGCCACCCTTGGAGGCAAGCTCCAAGGGGGTTAACTGATTAGATACAGTCCAAATCAATGGTGGTGAAGAAGTGAATGAGGTATGGAAGAGAGGATGTGGGTTTTTTCTTCTTTGTATAGATTCCCACCTTTTTTCCATGGTTACACCTCATATCCTTGTGACCTCATCTCACATGGCACTTCTTTGACTTTTAGCATCACCATTACATCCCTTTGGGCTGGTGGTTGATTGGCCAAATCAAACTAAGGTGAATCTTAGGTTAAACCCAAGTCCACTTGAGTTGGAATTGAAGATTGGACCTAGTTAATGTCATTTAGATTTCACTTAATTTAAAATGTTTTTATTGTGTTTCTTTTGATTAATTCATTTTAGGTTTGAGTTTAAATCATTATTGATTGTCCAATGGATAATTTAGAATTCAATTAACCCATGCTATATGAGAGTTTAATTTAATTTCATCCTAATTTGACCCATCTTGAATTAAATAGGTTAAATTAAGTCCAATTGAGTCAAGTGACTAGGTTGACACAATCAAAGTATGTTTAGACCCAAATCATGTTCAATCACATATGTGAGATGATTTGGAGTAATTAATTTCATTTTATTTGGAATTGATTTCAATTTAAACCCATTTGACACAAATTGGGCTTAATAGGTTAAGTTAGATTCATTTGGGTCAAATGTCCAAATTAATCAAATTAGACCCAATGATTGGTTGGATTATGTTTAATTTTGATTTCAAAATAATTTTGGACATCCAATTTGAGTTTATTTTATCTGATTTTAATTTGAATTGAATTTTGGATTTTAATACGATTTACTTGAGTTTCTTTAGATCAAGTGACCTCATTAGCCCAAACAAAACCTTATTAGATTTAGATTCATTTGAGTTATGTTTAAACATATTTATTTTAGGATTTTAGTCTTTGGAATGACTTAATTTAGTCAAATTTTAATGGGTTGACCTTTTGATTTGGTGGGACCCATATAAGTCAATTCCATGTCAAAAGATTGACCACATTTAATTTTCATTTGAATTTAGTTCTTTGGATTTATTTTTATTTATGCATTTACCTTATGCTTTTTATTTGATTTGATTTCAATTTATTTTGATTTCTTTTTAATTTCTTTAAGTTTAGATGATTTTGAGCTTAAGTAGGATAATTAGTTAACCACTCCAATTATCTTACTTTAAACCCAAATGGATTTGGATTTCAATTGGAATGTGTTTGACTCAATTCTTTGTTCATGTTTGAAATTTGGGTTGAGTCTACCTAAACCCATTAGATTATACCAAATGCAAGAAGAATGCACAAGGTCATTAGGCATAGTGTTCTAAGTGCTTAATTAGGATGCTCCTAATCTAGGATTAGGTGTCATATTTACTAATTTTAGAAATGATGTTAATCTCATCTAAAAATGAGGTTAATAATCTCCTCGAGCTCCATAAGAGACTACCAATCGGTAAAGCCAGCTATTTTTATTCCTAGACCCCATAGATCCTAACCTATGACTAAACTTAAATTACATTTTAAAATTCTAAAGTATAATCCTAAACCTTACAAAATAGACGTCAAGAAAACATACACCATACTAGTAGTTATAATGCAAACATACAAGCTTGGCACCAATGACTATCAAACCCACCTATCCTATTGGGTTATACATAGGGACTTAAGCAGCACCTGCAAGTAAATAACATTTATTTTTATTTTATGATAGCGGCCTTTTTAAGCACAACCCTTGTAGAAAAAACATTTAGCCTAAAAAAAACATCCAAACTAGCAAGAAAATATTTCTTAGCTATCTAGTCTAAGAGAGTACACCGAAAAATAAATATAAACTTCAAATCACAACACAACACAAATCATTGGCCTAACTTAAGTTTAGGGTCGGTGACTTAACAATCTAGAGTGTGAGTGGAAGAGCCAATATGGTATGACTACACTAAACCTTTTTAGGTTCAAGTTTGACCCAAATTCAAGATTTATTCAATTTTATCATTAGATGGTTTTAATTTAAATGATTATAGTTATTTTGAATTTTATTTTATTTTTATATTAATGTTTAATTTAGATTTTAAAAAATGAAGAATAAAATAAATTCTACTTTGGGCATAATCAGTTCTATTCAACATCCTGATCCTACTAAATTGAAATTTCTACCTTGAGGTGAAAATCCATTCTAGGGGTCAAACTAAGAACCTGCGTATTTTAATTTATTCTTTTGAATTTATCTGAATGATTTAGTTGAACTAAATTTAATTTGGTTGATGTTCATTTGATTTAT
This sequence comes from Cymbidium sinense, assembly GCA_021442155.1. Taxonomy (NCBI): domain Eukaryota; kingdom Viridiplantae; phylum Streptophyta; class Magnoliopsida; order Asparagales; family Orchidaceae; genus Cymbidium; species Cymbidium sinense. The sequence continues at coordinate 34,612,432 of CM038229.1, forward strand.
ACTTTGATTATTTTAGTTTTCTGATTTATTTAATTTAATTTAATTAATCTTTCATTTTAATTTAATTGAACTCTTTGGTTCATTTAAGATTTAAGTTTTTATATATAATTTCAATTTAAAATTTAGTTGCACTATTTTCTAATAGTTGACATAACCAATCACTTATTAAAGTTTAAGTCAATTATTTGTTTTAATCAACATTCATTTCATATTTAATATTTTATTAAGTTGATTTGAGATTTATCAAATTTATGAAGTTAAATGATTTGTGTTGATATCATTTTAAGTTTTATAGTTCTATATTTTGATTAAGTTTAATTGATTAATTATTAAGCTTAATGTTGATTTAAAGGGGATTTTGTAATTTGTTATTTAATTAAACTTCTTATGATTAATATTTTACTAAAATCTTATTTTAACACTAATCCTAACTCAAGAAGCTTGTAAAGATGAAATCATTAGGAAGTTAAACTTATTCTATGGCATTCTAGACTTCTAGGTTATTTAAATATTATAAGTAATTTAATTAAGTATTCCTTTATTTATCGTTAAATTTTAGGGGTTGTTTGGTTACCTGAAAAAGGAATGTAGTAAAACCAATACAGTGTAAAAGGAATGTAGTGTATTTAGATTACTTTAGATTGTTTGGTTAAAAATTCTACAAATACATGAGTATATTTTTTCTGTTTGATAAAATAAATGTAATGTAATGTATTTTAAAGATTTTGGTGGCGACGTGAGCATACAAGTGGTAACGATCAACGGCAACAATGGGTGATGGTGATATGGGTGGTCGCGGTGGACTAGAGCCGATGGGGGGTGATGACAGGCGGCCAACGGTGGCAATTGGTGGTGGCAGTGGTGGCCGATGGGTAGCGACGGATGCAACACTTTACTTTGGTCAATGTATTTGGAATCTACCCAAATTTAAAATTCTAAATACACCGAAATTTAACCTTTTGATAAATTCCAAATGCATTGCATCACTTTGGAATTTTACTTTGCATTGTGTCAAACGTGAAAAAAACTGAAAATCCTGCATTTACTTTACTTCACTTTTCATTCCAACCAAACAAACCCTTAATTATTTATTTCATATTAATTAATTTTGGGATGATTTAATTTTTAGTAAATTCTTATTTAAATAATGAATTCAAAGATTGATTAACTTTAACTTTTACTAATTATCTTATTTTTTGGAGATTCTACAATTTAGAATTTAGGGTTTAATTGATGTCATGGCTTTAATTATCTCTTTTAAACCCAAAGTTTGTAATTTCTTATGATTTTTTTAGTTCAAAAGATTAAGAAAATTTTTCTAGGTTTTCTAATATTATTGAAAGTGTTTTACATTGATTTTGTAAATTTTTATAATTTATGTAATTTTTGTATTTATTATATAGCATAAAATAACCAAGAACTTGAAATTTTAATAACTTCTAATCGAAGCCATTTTTCTTTGAAATTTTTAAAGAAAGTGTGGTTCCTTGCCAATTTCATTTTCTTAAAGTTTCACTTTGATCAGAGATGTTTTTTTGGCTTAATTAGGATATAAATATTTTTGTAAAACCTAAATTAAGTAAAAATCATTCAGAATTGATTAGGGCTTGTAATTTCTCTTCATTCCTCTATAAATCGATTTTTAATTTTTAACTTCCTTTTTCAAGTTTTTATTAGCACACTTAAGAAGGTCAAATTTTAAAAATAAGTTGTGTTCTTTTTGACTTTTCGAATATCAAACCCTTTGGAATCACTTTTTAATTTTTCAAGTTCATGTAAAAGTGTTATGACTACTTTCCAAAATTTTAAAAAAAAATAGAGTTAAATATTTTCTTTTCAAAGATTTAAATGCAACATGTAATTCATCATAAAAGTTTAGAATTTCATTATAACTGAGATTATTGTTCATCATCAAAATCATGAGAATCTCTTTTTTCTATCAAATAAAGTTTTGTGACTTCTTTTATATCTTCTTCTTTAGAAGAGTCTAAATCCAGGTTTATACAAAAAGCATAAAATTTCCTTCTCTTACCATTCTTTGCATCACCTTTTTTCCTTGTGATTACTGTTCTTGAGTGAAGGACATTCTTATTTGTTGTGACCTAGTTTCTTACATTCATAGTAAATAAGATCAGTAACTTTCAAATAATTTTTTGCTTTACCTTTGCATTTCTTTCAGTCAAATTTCTTTGTTTTATCTTTTAAGAACTACATATTCATCAAAGTTCTACATAAATTACAAAAAAGACATTTTCAATAATATATAAAACTTTTCAAGTTATGTGGAACTCTTGGTTATTAAATTTTCAAGTTCTTAGTTAATTTTCAATACTACATATTCATCATCAATAATTATTTTCACTTTACTTCCATCAGATGTATTTACTTTCACAGTAAACTTCTTTTTCTTTAGTCTATCACCTATGTTAGTGTTTCTTTGTATAACTTGTTATTCATAAGCAATAAGAGAGCCAAGCAAATGATCAATTGAATAAATAGATAAATTTTGAATTTAAAAATAGTGATCACCATGGCATCCCAAGATTTAGAAAAATAATGCAAAATTTTGTTGAACTTTTTCATATTTGTAAAGTCTCTTCCTAATGCATGTAATGAAGCGATGAATTGTGTAAAAAATGTATACATATCAATAATAGACTCACGAGTCAACATACAAAAAAAAATTTCATCACATAAAAGCATGTTGATACAAGATTGTTAACCTCATTACTTCCTTCATAAGTAAAGCATAATTTCTTTCTTTATTGTTAACCTCAAATTTCTTTACTAGTTTTCTAAGTGAAAATATGCATATAATCCCTAGAATTTAAAACATAAAAAAAGTAATTTAAATACTTTAATTTCAATTGTGTTAGTTTCCTATCTTCTATAAACTATAAATTAAAAGGAATTTTAACATGTTTTCCATTAACAACTTCATGTAGGGGTGAATATCCCACCTTTAGCATATTTCACATTAAAAAATAAATTGATTGATTAAAAGTAGACAAGCAAATTTTCAAAAATGAAGAGAAATATTCTCAAATAGAGGAGATAAAATAATATTGTATTCTTCTATAGTGTTTTTATTCCCTAGGTGTGTGATGGTTGAAACTAATTGTTATTGTTAGATTGTAAAACAAGCAATTTGTTATGATACCACTTCTAAGAATGGCACACCCAATAGAGGGCGAATTGGTGTGCTTTCAAAAAAAATTTATAAGTGTAAAATTAAATCCAATCTTCAAAGTTCAGTGAGAAAGAAAACTTAAAATCAAATCCTTCAAAATAATCAAAAGAAAAGAGCAGTAAAAAGATAAAAGAAGGAAAAGCAAGAAGGGCCACAATGATTTGTAGTGGTTCAGCCCAATGGACCTACTTCCACCTGCATATCTCCTCTAAAACTCTACTATCTTTTATTTAGTATTACAAGCCAAGGTGACGAACCTATCTCCTTAACAGGTAATGAAGAAAACCCTTTCTTTCATGGAAAGAAAGTTGCTACTCCCCTTCCATCGTACAAAGAAACTTCTCTTGACAAAAAAAAATTTAGCACAAGCTATTAATAAGAACAATCTCTCATGTTAAAGCTCAACTCTTAATCGTAAGATGGATAAGAAAAAATAATCTAAATATAATGCAACCTCACTAACAAAAGATCCTTTTTGGGAAAAAGGGAAAAAATATCCTGACTTTTTATTTAAGAAGACACTCTTCCTTATGCCTCCCATGAGCTCTCTTACATTCAAGTTCATAGGTTATGCTCCCCAAAGTGCGTATTAATAAAGAGAAAGTAGAATAAAAAATTTAATAAATTATTTTTAATAAAATGCTTCAATCATATTGTACAATAGGACATCATACCGTACTATTAACTCAATTTTATAGGGTTAAGAGCTCTAGATGATACGATCGTCCTAACATCCATCACTATTCATACTATATGACCAAAGGTCATACCATTCAAATAGTACAAATTAAAAATTCAACTCTCTATGTATTTAGCCAATATGATAGCATTATATAGTACTAACATATTAAAATAAAATTCTCTAAATCAAATTCCTCAAATTCTATATTAAATTAAACTAGATATCGAATAAATTCATGTCGTATGATACTCATCATAGTGTGTGTTTATCAAATTAGGCAAATTTGTAATTTTACTAACTTAATTATGATAGTTAAAAATATTTAACTAAAAAGAGCAATTAAATAGCATGATCTAAATTGTACAATATGATTAGTTCAATTTTGATAATTTTTGAGTTAACAAACTTAATTCTGACAGTTGAAAATATTTAACAAATATGGATAATCATCTAGTATAATAAGAATTATATACTATAATTTCTAAAAATACTTTTTAAAGAAACACTTTATTTTATATTTTTTAAAGTGTGTGTACATGATCATTTTTTATCATTCACATGATAAATACATGAAGATAAAATAAAATATAAACATTAGAAATAATAACACAAATTTGGGTTTGACTTGGATCTTCTGCATTTAGTGTTCCTCATTTGTAGTCTTCATGAGTTATTTCCTGATCTAACTCTTAAAAGACAATCATTATTCATGTCCTCTCCATCAATTTTCATTAAGTTAATTATTTGTAATACATATATTGAAAGCATACCACAACCTATACACACAACTGATCAATAAAAACTACTATTCAACCATAAATATTTGAAATCATGAAAACTTACAATGTTATGTGATCGCTTATAGGACTACTATGGTAAAGGGTGAATCACCATAACTAAGTAAGATGACAACTCAATTTATAAAAAGTATATATGATAATAATCATTAAATCACTAAAAACTCAACAAAGAGTATAATAGACTCATCGGTAAGTGGGTAAGTGAATGAGATCAAGAAAAAGATAGAAACAATGATAAATTTGATTTTATAGATCTATCATCCTAGGTTATCAAGCCAAAGGTGGTGAAATAGTCATGAAGAGAAGGATGCCATAGGAAATGGTGGAGAAAGAGATGCTCCACTGATCTTTCACTCACCAAAGAGGAAGGAATATGAAGATCTTCCACTCACCAAATTGGAAGGGATATAAAGAAGTTGCACTCACCCAAGTAGAACTACATTAAAGAATCATAGAATCCCTCGGACGATCGACCACCAAGCTCAAACTAAGAGTTTTTACTCAAATTTCACGCACAAAAGCCAAAAGTCTCTTCATTAGGTAGAATATGTGTTTAAATTGTACAATACTCCAAGAGATCTATCCCTTGGGGACAAACCAACTTAAAATTAAAAAAAAGTTGAAATAATCATTTTACAAAGTTGAGGTTCCACAAACCAGTACCTCAGTCAATACCATAGTCTAGCATTGAGGTGCCATATCTCAGTGCCAAGGAGCTAGATTTTCAGTCCCTAAACACTAAAACCTACATAGTGTAGTGTCGTGGCACTAGTAAGGCAGTGTCGAGGTGCTAGTAAGGAACCATCAAGGTGCTAGATCCACAACTATGAAGTTGAACACACGAACTTACATGTTTTCAATCAGAAATCTAATACAACACTTACACAAGATTAATTACACCAATGATTACATAATATAGCACATGAAACATAAAGTATACTAAAAGTCTTCTTGAGATCAAGCTTCAGTTTGAAACTTAGTGATAGGTCATTTCTTTTGACAAGCTACATTAACTCCCATGGGCCTCAAAGAGCTCTTCTCTGAAGAGCTAGGAATCTAAAGGTCTTTAAGAAATTTGGGAGTGAAGCTTTGTAGTTCTTTCAAAGTCATCCATATATCCTCACTAGGTGTTTTATCTTTCCACTTGACTAAGAATCTCTGACTAGTACTATCATCCATGGTTATCTCAACTATAATGATTTTCTCCATCTCAATGAACGTTGGCAAGATGGGTACTTGTAAGTAGTTTATATCTCCTCCTAATAGTATCATCCTAAAAATTTAGAGGTTATGTAACTCCTTTAAAAGATATTAGATTTTTCACATTGAAAATAGGGATAATAAACATGTAAAGGGCAATTCAAGAACATAAGTATTAATAATAAGTTTTCTAATTTTTTTTAATGGCCACATGCTCTCACTTATAACTTTTTATATTTATAAATGGAAATCTCTTAAGATGGATACAAACTAATACATAATCACCTACCTTATATTCCTTAAAAAATTTATCTTTATTCTTTTATTCAGTATACTTAGCATTTTATATTTATAATTGTATCTTTATGTCTTCTTGAAGGCTATGAAAATCACATGCAAATGTATACACTGAATTAGAAAATATATGAGTATGTGTATTAGCTAGGTCAAAATGCATTTTAACATTATATCCATAAATTATCACAAAAGGTGATTTTTGGGTTGTCCTGAGAATGAAACTATTCAGAAGGTAATGTTAAATACAAATTTTCTAAAAAAATTTCCAAGTAAGCACTTTAGTAGATTTGCTAATGTCCTACTAACTACTTCATTGTCCATCTGTTTGGGGATGAAATGTAGAGGAGAATTTTAGTTGTGCTCTCATTAAATTTTATAAGATTTTTTTTAGAAATAAGATTATGTCTCTATTGGAAACTCCGTGCAACCTAATAATTTTTTTAAAGAATAATCTTACTATGTGAGATGTATCATTTGAATTTGAATCGGGTATGGAATGTGCCATTTTATAAAATTTATCTACTATGACAAATATACTATCACGCCCTTTATTTAATAGTTATAGCTTAATGATAAGTGTAGCATTGGGCTACAATTTATTCAACATAATTTCGTATGGACGACTAATAAAATATTTGCTTAACTAGTGCTTCGATCTTTAATTTATCAAAATATCCTAATGAACCTCCTAAATGTCATTTAAATATAAGAAATTCCCATAGGGAAATACACAATTGCTTGTCTTTATAAAGATACTCATCTAGAATGATAAAAGAGCTATCAAAAGTCAAGGGCTTAGATTCGTGATCTAAATCTATTATATGAAAATCAAGGTAAATCTTGTAATCTTCTTTTAAAGTCTGAAATCCAAGAATTTGAAATTAAAAGGATGAAATAATTAGATACTCTAGATAGATCATATGTTATTTTATTGTCTATCCCAAGTTTATGTGTATACATAAAGGAAGACTCTTGAAGGTAATCGACCCATTTTGCATGTCTATAATTTAGTTTCTTTTGGGAGTTAATAAATTTTAAGGCTTAATGATTATTATTTAAAATAAACTCTATATGTAATAGATAATACCTCCAATGCTTAAGAGTTTAAACTACCGTATAAAATTTTCAATCATATGAAGAATATTTTTGCTTAGCGTCATTTAATTGTTCATTGAAGAAAGCAATTTGATGGTTTTCTTGGCTTAATATTCCACAAATTCCAATACCTAATACATTATAAATCACTTCAAATACTTTATTGAACTCAATAAGTCTTAAGATAAGTGAAGAAGTCATAAGAGTTTTAATTTATTGCATAGATATTTTAGCATCTACGATCCACATAAACTTATCTTTCTTTAGAATGTTTGTGATAGAAGTTACAACAATGTTGAAATTTCTTATAAACACCCAATAAAATGTTACTAATCCATAAAAACATCTAACACATGTAAAAGATTTCAAAAATTTTCAAATCTAAAATAGACTTGATTTTTGATGGGCCAGCCTTTAATCCCTCAATAGATGCAACGTAACTTAAGAAAATGACTTTACTTTGATAGAAAAAAAATTTCTTAAAGTTTACATATAATTTTGCTACTCTTTATGTTTCTAAAATCATAATTAAGTGATGAAATGTTATTTTTCATCTAGGCTATAGATAAAATATCATCGAAATAAACTACAAGGAATTGACCAATAAAACATTTCAATAAAATATTCATTAGTCTCATGAATGTACTAAGAGCATTTGAAAGACCAAACATCATGACTAATATTTCATAAAATCATCGAGAGTTTTGAATATTGACTTTCATTCATCACCCAGTCTAATTTTTATTTGGTGGTATCCACTTCTTAAATCAATTTCAGAGAATAAAGATGAACAAGAAATAAGATCTAACATGTTATCCAACCTAGGTATAGGAAACCCATATTTTATTATGATTTTATTTATTGCTCTGCTATCAATACACATCCTCCAAGTTCTAATCTTTCTTAGAAGTTAAAAGATCAGTTATAGAACTAAGATTTTTTTGGATAAAATTTTCCTTTAAAGGTTCATCTACTTATCATCTTAACTCAGCATGCTCAACTGGATTGATATTATAACTAGTTAAATTAGGTATTTATAAACCCAGAATCAAATCTATAGCATGATGTATATCCCTTAGTGGTTGTAATTCATTAGGTAAGTCATCAAGGATCAAATTAGTAAATTTAGATAATAGATCTATTTCCATAGAAGGTATGTGTTGATCCTTTATATTAATGGAGATTTTTTTAAGGTGCGAGATAAATAGAGAAGTAGGGTCATCGAACCCTTTAACTAAATGTTTAAACCTTTAGGTTATAATTTGAACTCTAGGAGATTCACACATTTTACCATATATAACAGAAGTATTCTCTTTACTGTTATATGTTAATATTACAATCAAATGGAGTTTCACATTTCTCCTTTGATTGAATTTAAGTTGTACTTAAGAATTGGGCTTGTGAGGAGGTGTATGAAGAATTCTATGTGGGGGTGTAATTAATTTCTTCTCATTAAGCTTTATGGTGAATAATTTGATTAATTTTTCATTATATTTAAATACATAAGTGTTTTCATGCCCATAATATATTACATTCAAATCATAAAGCTATTTTCTTCTTAATAGGATATGAGTTATTTCCATTGGAAGAGTATCACACCAAATTTGATCATTTTAGCTACATATTTTAATTGGGCATCCTCTACATTGATTTTGCCTATGACTCTTCTTAAGACATTTAAAGTAAACTACCTTTTTCATATTTGTGGTAGTATTTTTTTTAGGGTTCATTTTAGAGGGGTTATTTGATGTAGAAGGATTAAGTATAACAATAGATTTTTGAGATTGTGATGTGGGCAGATATTTAAAAGATATTAAAGCCTTTATCTTGGATGTGGATGTAGCTTTCTTATACTTTTCTATGAGTAAATCATAATGAAAGGCATCCTCTAAAGTCTGGGGATTATGAAGCTCTACTTCATTTCAAATATCTCCTTATAAACTAATGATAAATTTATTTGCTATTTGCCACTCTAGATCAGTGCATTGAATCCTAGCAATTAAGTCCATAAATGTATTCATATATTCCACTACTGACATAGCCCCTTGCTTAAGAGTTGTTAATTATTTGTCAAGCTTTTTATCATGATTTATATGACAATACTTAGCCAAAATTTTTTTCATTTAAATCTATGTCATGAGATTTCTACCAAATCTCTCTTCATTAGCTAGAATGTTGTTCCAATAGATTTTTGTATGACATACTAGTTTCATTATAGCAAATGTTGTACATTGGTAAACATCCATATAATATCAATAAAAAATGGATTCATTTGGGTTAACCAATCTAAATTACTTGGGGTCATGAACACCATCATATGTTGGGGCTTTTATCTTAGCTTATTTCGTAGGTTCATGTGACATTTCCAAGACCTTAAGATGATCTTGTTTAAAGATATTTCTTAGGTTTAGCCTTCTAGCAGAATACTTATCTCTGAAAGTTAAATATTTTGTTTAAAGCCTAGTACTCAATGTTTGAATTTATGCTCTGAGGTTGATAAGTAGGTCTTCTAACCCTATTAAATTTCTCTTCATTTCTCATGGAAATCTCATCTACCCTTCTAGTTAAGTCATTTAGTTGGTCTAATCTAATGAATTTAGGTGGCATGATGTTTAACAAAATATAATTATGACACTCCAAATGAAAGTTTTAAATATGCGATAAGTGAACTTAAATTGACACAAACGATATGCATACAACAACAACAAGCCTTAATCCCACTAAGTGGGGTCGGCTACATGAATCCTTCATCTCCATTGTGTCCTATTATGTGTCAAATTTTTATTTAAATCAAGTATACTAAGATCATTTTTTATACATCTTAACCAAGTCTTTTTAGGTCTACCTCTACCTTTCTTAACATAAGACAAATCTAATGCATCTACTCTCCTAATCGGGTCATTGGACGGCCGATGCTTTATGTGGCCAAATCATCTAAGGTGACTCTCCCTGATCTTATCTACCACTGGGGCTACTCCAACTTTTTCCCGAATATACTCATTTTGCATTCTATCTCTAAGAGTAAAGCCACTCATCCACCTTAGCATCCTCATCTCTCTATAACACTTAACTTAGTCTTATGCTTCTCTTCTATTGGCCAACATTCTCGCACCATAAGTCATTGCGTCTTACCACCATCTTATAAAATATTCCCTCAAGTTTAAGTGGAACTTTTCTATCACAGGCCGATGCATTCCTCCACTTCAACCATCCAACTTGAATTCTACTAATAACATCTCCATCTATTTCACCATCATTTTGAACAATAGAGCCTAAATATCTGAAACGCTCACTCTTATTAATGACTTGTTCACCTAATATCACAACACTATTACTAAAACTTTTACAACTAAAATTACACTCCATATATTCAGTTTTAGATCTACTTAAACGAAAACCTTAAGACTCTAGAGTTGACCTCCATAATTCAAGTTTCGTTGGACTCCCTCTCTAGTCTTATCAACAAGAAGAATGCCATCAGCAAAAAGCAAGCACCAAGATACATCTTCTTATAAATGCCTAGTAAAAACATCCATAACTAAAGTAAAAAAGATAAGGGCTTAAAGCTGATCCTTGATGTTATCTAACTGAAATAGGAAAATATTTTATCAATCCTCCTTGTGTTTGGACACAAGTAACAGCTCTAGTATACATATCCTTAATGACTTGAATATAACTAATATTAACTCCTTTATGTTCTAGAACTCTCCAAAGAACATCTCTTGAAACTTTATCATAAGCTTTCTCTAAATCAATAAATATCATATGTATATCCTCCTTACTTTCTCTATGCTTCTCCACAAACCCCTTAACAAATGTATAGCATCCATAGTAGATCTACCCGCATGAAACCAAACTGACAGTGAGAAACTTCGTATCACATCGTAACCTATGCTCACTATTTCTCCCATAATTTTAATGTAGGCACATTAACTTAATTCCTCTATAATTTGCACACTCTTGTGCATCACCTTTATTAAAATATAGGACCAACAAACTCTTTCTCCACTCATCGACATCTTTTTAGTCTTTAAAATGACATTAAAAAGATTTGTAAGCCAAGAAATTCCTTGATCTCCTAAACATTTCAACACTTCTATTGGAATATTATTCGATCTCTTGCTTTACATTTCATTTTTTTTTAAAGCTTCACTAACTTCATTTACTAATGATGATAAAAAATGAAATTCTCTATTTTTGTTTAGGATATTAAGGTTGCTAAAATCAATCGTATTTTTAGATCCTTCATTGAAAAGTTTATCAAAATACCTCATCCACCTATTTTCAATATCATTTTCTAAAAAAAGTATTTTATTATTTTCATCCTTAATACACCTCACTTGAACTATATCTTTACTTCTCCTATCTCTTTGGTTGGCTAACTTATACATTCATCTTTCACCTTCTTTGGTATCTAATCTATTATATAAATCACTAAAAGCTAAACTTTTTTCATCATATATTGTTTTCTTAGAATCTCTATAGGCCACTTTAAATCTTTCCCAATTCTCTGAGTTTTTACATCTAAACTAAGTTTTATAACAATACTTCTTATTTTTTATCTTTTCTTGCACATTCTCACTCCACCATAAACTATTCTTATTAAAAGAAATTTTTCAATTTGATTCTCCAAGCACATATTTAGCAACTTGCTTAATTTTATATTTTTTTCTCACATAATGTTAGCTTCCTCATGAACATCCCAAATTCTAATCTCTTGTAGCTTGCTCTTAAAAAAAAATTTATTTGTGTTCTTTAAGTGTCCCCCTCTAATTCTAGGACAATAATTTGGTTTATTTTATCTCTTACAACCTTTCATCTTAAAATCTAAAACTAACAATCAATGTTGGGTACTTAGATTTTCACTTGGAATGACCTTACAATCTTTACAATCTAAATGATCTATTTTTCTTATCAGAAAATAATCAATCTGTGTTTTATTATATCCATTCTTATAAGTAATAATATGTTCATCTCTTTTCTTAAATAAAGTGTTAGCATCTACAAAATCATAAGCTAAAGAAAAATCTAATATATTCCTACCTTCTTCATTAGTCACTCCAAATCCATAACCACCATGAATACTTTTAAAATCTTCTACCACTCTACCAACATGTCCATTTAAATCTCCTCTAATAAATATTTTTTCTTCAATAGGTATCTTTTGTATTAATCCCTCTAATTCATTCCAAAAATTTTCTTTTGTGCTTACCTCCAAACCTACTTGAGGAGCATAGACACTTATAACATTGATAATCTTAGTATCAATAATAATCTTTAAAGCTATAATTCTATCTCCACATCTATTAATATTTATAACATTATCCTTCAAACTTTTATCTATAATCACACCTACACCATTTCTAGTTCGACTTTTACTGAATACCAAAGTTTAAAGCCTAAACTATCGCTTCCATAGCCTTCTCCCAACCCATTTAGTTTCTTGAACACATAAAATATTTATCTTTCTATGAACCATAATATCTATTAATTCCATTAATTTGTAAGAGTACCTATATTCCAAGATCCTAACCTAATTCTAGTTTCATGGACTAACTTCTTTGCATCCGTCCATAATGTGGGAACCCTTGCTTATTTAACACTGCACCCGAGTGCTGATGCAGCGGCTCTAGTACATTTTTCACTGTATTCAAGCCATACAATGCGTCGCTTCCAGGGGATGCCCTAGCATTAAGATAATGATTTAAAGGATTCATGTCATGATTATTTCGACAAGTTTTATGCTGGCTGTCAACTACCTAACGCAACCCTCCACTTTTCCCACAAATGATATGCATACATTTAAAATAAATAAATAGCTTTCTATAAACACAAACCAACTTATGGATACTACAAAATATTAATCAAATGTAAAGAATAAATAAAGATGAGATCTTTAAGGATATAGTTTTTTTTTATATAAGGTTTGTTTCGGGGTTAGGTTCTTTAGTGAACTCTCCCTTTCTCAAGTTATCACTCAACTATGATGGCTTGAAATTGGGTTAAGTAGAGGAAAAGGCTAGGCTTTATAAGCGGAGATAATTAGTTGGTAGTAAAATAAATATTTATAGGATTGCCTACCACATGAATTTAGCATGCATTTCACTAACTCTATAAAGAAAATTACTAAAAATCCAAAATACATTGCTAACATTACTTAGATTTATTATGGATTATTTGTAAGCACTTTCATCATGCATCCAAACCTTGGTTTCGATACCAAACATTGGTGAAGCAGTCACGGAGAGAAGGATGCCACAATAGATGGTGGAGAAAGAGATGCTCCACTGACCTTCCACTCACCAAAGTGGAAGAAATATGAAGATCTTCCACTAGCTAAAGTGGATTGAATATAAATAAGTCCTACTCACCCAAATAGAACTATGATGAAAGATCACCGAATCCCTCAGACGACCAATCACCAAGCTCCAACCAAGAGTTTTCACTCAAAATTTACACACAAAATCCACAAGTTCATTCATTAGTTAGAATAGGTGTTTAAATGGTATAATACTTCGAGGAATGTGTCCCATGGAAACAAAACTATTTAAAAACTAAAAAAAATTTGGAACAGTCATTTCATAGTGACGAGGCACCACAAACTAGTACTACAACACGATAGTCCAGTGTTGAGGCATCATATCCCAATGCCAAGACACCAGCTTCTCGGTCCCCAAACACTAAACCCATAGAGTGTAATGCTGAGGTAATCCACACCTATGAAATTGAACACATAAACTCATATGTTATCAACCACAACTCCAATATAACACTTACACATGATTAATTACACTCATTACTATATAAAATAATATATGAAACATAAATCCACACATAAAGTCTTCTAAAAGTTCTCCGAAATTCAAACTTTGGTTTGGGACCTAGTGCGATATATAAAAAGGTCATTTAGCTTAAGAGGGTGGTAGACTTAACCCAACTATGAGACAATCTATAAGCAACCTTGAATTGTGTGTTCTAGAATTAGCCTCATGCCTCAAACTATAAATGGAAAATTAAAAATTTGTATATAGGAGATTTCTAAGAAGGTTTGAAAAGATGTAAGGCTTATAATCTCTATATAAATAGAGAAATGCTTATGAACAAAGGCATCCATCTACTAGCACTTTGGATAGATCTGAACTAGAAAATAAATGAGATGGCTTAGTAATATACAATTAAATCTAATAAATGTTTATCTTACAATCCTATCTTGATGAAGCTGCCAGTACCTAGCATGCTAAAACTCTACAAGAGTAATTAAAAGTATGCATGCCTACAACTCTATCTTAAGAGATTTGACATACAATATATGTTATGTGTCTTCAACTAAAGGCCCTTAATTTATATTTGATTGGGCCATATTATGAATGTGTAGAAGCATATGAGAGTTTTAATTGTTGGCTAACTCTATCTTATATCTCCTATCAGAAATATAACAAAGCAAAATAATTTAAAATACTTAGATAAAGAAACATTCTTATAATCAATTTTAAATTTATTAATCATTTTATCAAAGTTAGTAGAAAGCATTTTATCTTATAGTCTAGTGTAAAATCATCTATAACTCAAATAATAATAGTACAATAAGAAAGCAAAAGAAATAATAACATGTAATTAAGATAAACATAAATAATGCTTGTGTTATGATGTTTAAAAAATTGGTAATGGACTGGTGAAATTGGACATTCTTCTTATATATATTCAGAATAAAAATAAAAAAAGAGATAGTTTAGTTCAACTATAAATTTAATTTTCTTCTACTCTTAGCCCTTTTCGTAGCTCAAAGTGTACATATATTCATTGAAATTGGATCAAATTGTACTCAGTCGATAAAATTTTCTTATACTTTATTTTTGTATATGAAATTCTAAAAAGAAACATAAAAAAATCATTAAACTAAAGGGTGCCTTCATAGTACAATAAAAATGACAACATTAAACAAGAATAAAATATCATAGATTAATAATATGGCATCATTTATATATGAATGTGTGACCCTATAAAATCAAAAAACTAAAAGAAATGGCCATATTTTGAGCACCAACAAGAAAAACATCTCTACTCTAGTATAGCAAAATAATCAAAGTTGCTCAATACAAAAAAAATAATAATAACAATCAATCTCAACTTCTTGTCACACTAAAAGCAATCTCACCCTGAGAATCAAAGGGTTTGCACATCAATATGACTTAATTACATCTCCTTATGTTAAGTAGCTATGGTTGTCAACTATCACAACACCTAAGTGAATGAAATAATTAGTATATCCTAAGGTTAGCTCAGACGACCTTAACCACTTATTAACCTAAGTTATATATGAAAGCTTAATCATTCTAAGACTTATCAGTTTATAGTGAATCAAAGTGATAACCTTTAAGCTAATTAAGCTTATTAACTAATCATATAAGATGTGAATACAACTAAAAAGATTTTATTATCAGATGAGCCATATAATAATGATGGCCAATTTGTAGTAATCTTGGTCAAGTTTTGGTTCTATAGGATATATTCCAACCTAAAATGCTGACATCATTTTATATGCTTGCAAATGAATCAAATATGCCAAATTAGTTGAAACCATTAATTTTGAGGTACAAAATTTAAGTGTTCAAGAAAGGTATAAACACTTGAAGATAAAAAGATTCTAAACAATAAGTGAATATTATAAAATTTTAATGTTTAAGCTAGTACTGAATAAAAACTATCCATTGAGATGAGGACCAAGTATATGTGTATACTTGGAACTAATTATGCTCAATCATAGGATATGACTAAACAATAGAATGACTTTATGACTCAATCAATACAAAATTGATCAAATTCAAATTGAACTTGATCCAAAAGGCAACCAAGTTCATAAAAAGTAAGTAGTATAATCATAGAAATGTGGTTATACTATGAATGGACTAAATCACTATGTGTATTATTGGCCTATAAGATTTTCTCAATCAAACAAACATGGTTGAAAGATAGAAAAAATATTAGACTAAAAGACATAAACTAATATGAGTTCGAATACTCAGTCAAAGGGAGCGATCAAATATTAAGAGCCTGGTAAAGGTGCAATACTATGCTATAGAATTAACTAAAGGAAAGGGATGATATGCATAGAGTTAGTGATGTAAGTTATTAAAATGATTTACCCACTTAAGCAATGAACTTGTATACACAAATATCATGATAAATAGAACCAATTGATATAATTAATTCTGTGAATGAGGGTGAAATTGCAATTAAATATAACATACCAAAAATTAATGTTGGGGTGCAATAAAATGCATGTCCCTAGTATAATGCATGAGTGTAATCAAGAAATACTAGCATACATTGTGTTCAAATAGGTTATTCGCTTTGAATAAATTTTTAAAATAAAATAATCTAAAATTTAGAATGTATTAAAATGGTTAATGGAAATTGAATACTGATACCTAAGTGGTTTATATAAAGAAAAAATAATATATAAATTTATTTATAAAAAAAAATTATGGGACACTTTTAAGGTTAACTTAGTGTTAATAATTAACTTTTTATTTCAAATATACTTCATAAATATTATAATAATTAAATTAACAATAAATGATATTTTTAATATTATTAATAATAATACACACCAAACAATTCCCAATAAATATTGCTATTACCAAATTACACCTCCATTGAACATCAAATGCTATGGGGCAGCTACAGGAAAAACTAGTAATTTACCAACGAATGATTTTCCTCCTAAAAAAATGTAAATAAAATACATTAAATTTTAAAAAAAATCATTACCAAATTCCTAAAAAAAGCATTAAATCATAGAGAAATCGATATAATCTTTTTAGATTTTTACATTGTTAAATAAATTTTAAAAATAAAAAGCATTTAAATTCTCCATGACAAATTTGTTAATGGATTAAAATAATTTTAATAATTATGATAAATTTTGTGACAACATATATTTATACCATAAACAGTCCCTAAAACTTTTAGAATTTTTGAAATTATGATTTAATTGTTAAAATTTTTAAACAATGAGATTTTACCTTGGAAAAATCATTACTTACACACCAAGATTCAAAATGTCTAAAACATTTTATGGATTATTGATGTTATTGTTTAAAATGTCTCCAAGAAATATAAGATTTTTTTATTTATAAAGAATCAATCGATTTAAATAAATAAAATGTTGATTTTTAAAATTATAAAATGGATGAATATTGAATGATATTTTTTTTCTAAACTTCTCATGTTATATACTATTTATAGTAAAAATTTTAATTTAATTAGATTATTAGTTTATCTAAAGCAAATAAATAAATAAAATATGCATTGTTTAGATAATTGCACAATCTGACTTGATCACAACAATTGGATTTTATTTAAAATTGATCCAATGGTGGAGAAGTCATTTTTGAACATCTTGTTGGGCTTATATAAATAAGATGGGTTGGGCTCAAGTTGAAGTGAGACAAGCCTAACTTGTGGGAAATTCTCCCTCTGCAAGCCATCCTAGATAAAATCCTTCATTGGGAAGCTTCAAGGACTTGATGATAGGTGTCGAATGGATGGCATATTAAGCCATGTTGTATGGTTTATGACACTATGAAGACTAGGGCTGTATGGTGGCAAAGGAGGGTTTGAAGCAATTGCTTTAATGGTGGATGAACCTTAGATTTTTCAATTTTAGAAGCTTCAATAGCTGAAATTCTAACAAGCCTTTTCAGGAATTGGCTCAAGGTGCACTAGATCATCAGGTCGACCAAGCTCCAATCTATTTAAGCCCATATAGGCCAAGCTTATCCATGGTTAACCATGGTTAAACTTAGGGTGGTTGGGGGTTCATGCAAGGTGGTGCCATGGGGAGTTTTGTAGGCTACTGGTGAGCAAGTTGTAGGACTTAAAATAAGGAAATAATGGATGCACTTCATTTGTTTACCCCTAACTCCCTTAGCATCCATTTAAAAGGAATTAATTCATGATGACCTAATTAAAGCCTTATGGGACTCATGGAGAACAATGATTGTAGTTGTGGATAATCACTTAGTTTAAATTTTTATAAAATTTTAATAATTTTGATGATATAGGCTCACTTTACCTTAATTAGCCTATATAGTTGGACCAATTTTGACCCTTTTAAAGTGGTCAAACCCTCTTGGGTTGAACTAAAGAAATACTTCTATGCCCTATGTATAAATTCACTTTTAAGAATTTGAAGAGATTTATCTCTTTCATTGATCTAATTCCATCATGAACATGTGTATTTCCATTTGGGCTAAAAAGGACCATATTTTCCTATTTGGTCAAATTAACCACCTTAGAAGGGTCAAATCAATGGGTTTGAACTAAGCATTTGTTAATAGCATCTTTGGCTACAATCACCCTTAATGAATTAATTGGATGGTATGATTAACTTAGTTCAATAAATTACCAAAGAAGAGTGTTGGCCTTAATGGTTATAAATAGCTTATTTGGCCAATTGATCTTGGGCTAAGGGGTAACTAGATCTAGCGATGCATGGACCATGTTTTATGTTTTTACAAAACTTCACAAGTCCAATTGGTCTAATTATTTAAAGGTTTAGGCTAATTTGATCTTATTAAATCAATTAGGCAAATCTGGGTCAATTGGGCAAACTTGTACTCAATTACCCCAATTTATGGACCCAAAATCATTAGTACAATATTTTAATAATATGGACACATTTATTAACCAATTTGAAATAGTCAATTTGAGCCCAAGATTATCCCATATCAAAATAGCTTTGACTTTCCTAGTTTTTGGTCAAGCCTATGAATTCTAGTGGTAAATTGTCTCATAATAATGTTAGGAACATCCCAAGATTCAATATTTAGGGTGATTGACCAATTTGGCAAAGTAGTGTTATCAACTAATTTAGAACCTAAATGGAAAAAAATTTTGGCTTAACTATGAGAAAAATCTTTTAAATTAATTTTGAGGATGGTTGAAATATTTTTAGGGTCTTATAATAAATTATATAAATAATTAAAATAATGAGTTAGATTGATTGTTTAAATTAAGTTCCTATATACATTAGGGAATGGTTAGGCTTAACTAATGAAAAAGGCCTATATTAGGGCTATCTATAGTTGAACCTATGACGTAGAAATTTTTTTGGAGTGATCCTTGTACATGAATTCTTCAAAATGTTTAATAAAACCAACTTAATGTGTTAGATTATGTTTATGCATTTAGTGTTTAAGAAGGATATGAAGTTAAATCTTATTGACATTTTTTTTGTGAGCACACGCTTCTATTTATGGTTGAGCTTAAAAAATTCCTTTGGATAAGACATTAGACAAAGCTTTATTTGCCTCTTGCCCAGGTGGTAATGTCCTCTCATCACTAATGTAGAATAAGGTATCATTTAAGCTTAGTGTTAAAGTCAACACTCTCTATTAATGTTTGACTCGCAAGATAGTTAAGCCAGATGAACCTCTAACTCACACCATCGAAGGCTCCTCTATCTGTTCACTCTATGGTTCCTTAAATATGGTGAGTGATGCGCTCCATCTCCTTGAAGTCTTATTAGGTCATAAAGTACGAATTGTCTACTCCATGCCAATTGAGTTTGTCTCTTATAAGTTGTCCTACCTCTTAAAGTGTTTGTCTCCTAGTTTGTGGCATCTATCCATGCTCACTATATCAAACCAAAGTGAATATTAAATCTTAATTTTTTCATGGGTTGACAACAAATCTTACTTGTAAGACTTGCTTGGAGAAGTAAGGGGGTAGGGAGAGAGATGAGTAAAGAATATGATCAATCTATTGCATATCACTATTTGTAGAAAGTACAATCATAACTGAGTAGTCTAAGTATACAAAAATTTACAAAAGACTAAAAAGTCAGCATGAGTTGTATCACCTCAAATGAGAGTCTAGCAATATAGAAACCACTCAAATGATCCCAAAAGATCAAAAGCTCCCATATGCACTTCTAGACCTTCATTTATAAGCGGAGGTGCTAAATAAGTGGCTATAAAAAAACTCATAGAATAGTAAAAAGAAAAATGTATAGATTCTAGAGACTACTTTAGTACACATGTGTACAAGGACTTAATGTATCAAGGGTATGGCCCATAGATGATGTGGCCCTTTAGATAAGTGAACTCATCTAGCATTGAATATTGGTTGAGCTCACTGTCTTAGGCTCTATTGAATCATGTTGTAGACAAGTACTTAACAAGCTTCTATATAAAGGTCACCCACTAAGTAGGCTGAGTGAATGTAGTAAGCAAGTCTAGTATGATGCTAGAGTAGATGATGAGTCCCTTATCAAGGGCTAACCTACAATGTATTTTTATTCACTGAGTTGATGACAAATAAATATATGGTGAGTTTCATGCTAATTAGAATTGGCTAATTCATTAACCAGTTGTTGTTTTAGGGAAAGTTCACTTAGCTTGTGGTAAACCCTAGGTATATAATGAAGATAAATGAAAATGTTATAATTTGTCCTTATTTATAATGCAAGATTTGAGAAAAAAAAAAGCGATTTAAAAAATATTTTTTGATGCAAAGATCTAGCATTGAAAATCTTTATTCATTATAAAAAATAATTAATTTTTTAAAATTATTTAAAAGTTACACTAATTTACCTATCTCTTTGGAGTGGCATACCTTTTAGTTTGAGGGGCTAACTAACATTGGGATGGTCCCATTTCAAGTGGAACTTAGAGATGGAATAAAAGATCTTGGATTTGAGTTATTTTGGGTGGCTAATTTTATGTGAAGCTTGAGTTGATTTTATGTTAATGGATATGATGGGTGTGATTATTCTTTGAAAAGCTTAAGAAGTTGGGAAGATAGTTGAAAAGTATTTGAGGTGATAATGTGAAGATTTTAGTGTATAGAGTTGAAGGAAAGAAGGGTAGTTGAGTTCAAACAAATTTTATGAAGCTTAGATATTTAGTGAATTACTTATAGATTATGGGAACTAAAAGAGTAACTTTTAGATCAATTGATGGGAATGTTTGAGAGAGGATAACTATAAGAAATCAAATTAAAATGAAAAAGTAACAATGGTAAATAACCTATCACCAAAGAGAGTGATCCAAGTCACCAACCTATGAACCAAAGTGTTGTCACTAAAACAAACCAATAAAAAATGAATATAGTTTTTCCAAATTGATTTCATTCATTTAAAGCATCCTTTCATTATAACATTCTCAATAAATATTAGCATTATAATCATTCTTGCTAAGAAAACATTATGAGAAGAGAAAATGATGGTCAAATAGTACATTAAAGCACTCTGAAACCATTCTAAAGCTTCATACTCCATTTTGGAAACTAAATAATTTTAATCCCATTGAATGTATCTCTTAATAAAAGGAATATCACTCTTGAATCTAGAAAATATGGTAATTCTTACTTCATGTAAACTTTAATAATGCGACAAAAAGAGGTGGCAAGATGACATGGCAAATTGTCCTTAGATAAAATTACTAGTTTATTTTACACTTAATATTTTTAGAATACTTACACCACAACTAAAACTCAATCATCATAAATAAAATTTAAAATAAAAAAACAAATATTACATTGATAATTCAAGTAATCTAATTGCCATTTACTCTTAAAATTAATTTATAATAACTTACAATGAACTTGTTGTCTTGCTTTAAAAACAATGATCCCAATGAATTAAAATGAACCTTGATTGAATTTATCAACTAGCCATACAAAATATGGATCACATCCTTATATGTATTATAAACTCCATGTTACTCAACAATCGTATTCTAAACCTCTAAAAAAGTGCCATTTTACCCACACACTAAACCTGGATAAATAGTAGATGGTAATAATGCTGGTTAAAGGTTGAGTGTGAATGTTATATAAAAGGGTATGAGCGATGAATCAATATCTTTTAAATCCTTTGAAGGATGATCATAAAAAAAATATGAGGTTTATATTATTATTTTTATCTTGGAATTAATGTATGTTTGAGTAATTCCATCATCATTGTCCATGTCTTGATAGTTAGCTAATATGCACTATAAATTGTTATCCCTTATTTCCCTTACAAATCCTAATGTGTTTTTTTATGTTGACTCTTACTGAAATAAGGAAGAGAGTTGAACGTGATAAAATTTTACAATTAATGCCAAGTTGCAGCAAAATGGGATGAATTTTGACAAATGTTTCCAAATTATTTCATGATAATACCAAGTTTAAGTCAGTCGTCACATACCAAGCCAAAAAATGAACATGTTCCAATGAATTGTTTCTCAAGAAGACATTATGATTTCCAAGTTAGCTAATGAACTAAAAGAAATGATGGAGAGACTGAAAAGTAGTCCAATGAAGCTCTTTAAGATAATGAAATGGAGAATATAGATCCATTTTTTCTTCCCACTTGAGGGGTGAGGTAATTGCATTGTTAATAAAAATGATATTTTCATATGTTGATGAAGTACATGATGGATAAATGAATCAACTCATCCATAGAATTTATAACAAATCTAATTACCCCTATGATTGTGGGCATGATTTGTCTTATACAATTATAATATAAAAAATCATGTCAAGTTATCTTTAATATCCATAGTAGACCATTATCTATGAGATATGTGACAAATTGATGGAGACATAATCTAGAGATTAGTGCCATTAGAGATCATAATCAAACCATAAGATTTATAATAATAGCCTTGAGATTAATATTGAAAATGATCTTAGTTTAGTTAGATTCATACTAGAATCTTGAGATTGATATCCATTAGATATATTTTATTGAAAGGTTGACATTATGATGCAATGTGATGGTGCCAAAGTTGGATGGTATACTATACTACTTATTATCCTAATCAAAAGAGTATTACTTTGACATTATTAATCAGAAAAATAAAATTTATCTATTGACATGCACTTATAGGGACATAACTTAAAACTCACATGAATATTTTTAATAAAATTTAAATTAAAAAATATGTGAGGAATTTATATATATAGTATATAATTCTTATATCTTTACATATATAATACCTAAATTTTAATATATACCTAAACAATATTTAAATATTTAATATTTTATTATTGAAATCACTATCAGTATTTTTTAAAGTGCAATGCACCCATTTCATTTATATATATATATAATATTATATTTATAAACATAAAATTTTAAATATTAGTTATGAAAATGTAAATGAATTATGTATAATATATGTAACTATTTTAAAATATTTTTATTTAAAATGAATGACTTTTAACCTCAGTACCCATTTTCGAACTACGCAGAAAGTTTTGAAATCGTAGTCCACTCTGTTGAGCAGCAACCCGCGAACCCTCTAATCCATAAGAGGAATGCCAGGTTTTCCGCAGCGCTGAGGTTACAATCTGCGAGATTAATTGCGATTTGAGTATGAATCATTCTCTCGTTATGGTCTTTATTGTTCCTGTTGGGGAATGATCGATCGATTTATTGTACCATTTTCTCTTGGCAGTTACCGCCGAAAACCTATCCGACGATCGAGCAAAGGAAACCTATGGAGGAATACTCGTATGATTCCTTTTATCGAAAAAGACTCTATGCCCCTGTTGTTTGGTTTGCATTATGGTTTAATTTTTATTAAGATGTTGGGTTATACATTTCTTTAGTCGTGAAAAACTGATTTTATATTGGCTTTCTCAGGGTTTTGTTTTCAGTCCTATTCCTTTCCGGACGGACGCTGTGCTATTTTCCGGGCAAGCGCTAGAGCAAGATAGGAATGACACTGCCCGAAGAAGTGGTTTTACTGCTTTCAAAGAGATCCTGAGTGACCCGTTCAAACGCATTTTGCTTCCAAGTGATGTAAGTAAATCTGCTTCGTCGTAACTGTTTTATTTATTTCGACAATATTGTATGTGGTCATACTTATTAGATGAATTTTTGAGTTTATAGTCCATCGTGTACGTAATTTCTTTCTTCATGCCATTCTAAATAGGCTTTTGAATAAATATTTGATTTAAAAAAGATGTTGTGGAATTAGTATGGCTTTTAAATTTGAGTAGTCATGACCATGGAAACTAGGCTATATCCTTTTGTATCCCTCGTGGTATGACAGGATAGATAAAAATTGGGCATTTATAAGTTGCTAGCATTGCTGTACTTTTGGCTCTTCTTATTTCCTATAATTTGTAAGTCATACTGTAACGTGTGAATGAGTGTAGTGGGTGAAATGCATCATGCATTGGATCAATGCATTATAATAAAATTTCAAGTAGGAGTGGAATGTTTATTAGATTTGTTAGTGTGGAGGGTGAGATGCATCATGCATTGGATCAATGCATTCTAATAAAATTTCAAGTAGTAGTGGAATGTTATTAGATTTGTTGCTTCCACTCTTTGTGGTAGGTGGCGGTGTTGGTTGTCACCTACCATTTTGTCCTCTCCTTTTAGAGGAAGGGTTGGTCCAATGACTTGGATTACATTGTAGTTTAATTTTTAGAATCCTTGGTTTTTCATTTCCTACAAAAATTGTAGAAAGGTGCACTTTTTTATATTTTTAATTAAAATCTTATTTATTTTGTTTTCTGCCATTTCTCTTATGTTTTGAATTGTATGATGTTTCTTTTAGAGATTTAAGTTGTGGATTTCACCTATTGACTGAAGTTTTTAAATACAAATAAAATGTTATGAAATATTAGATGCTCTACTCTCCATTATATATGGCTAAACTACTTGGTCTCTTTTCACCACCCTATTTTCATTTTTGTTCCATTATCATCATTTCTCAATATATTTTTTTCTAGTTTTATCATTCATCCATAAACCATTTCCATTTTAGAACTTAGGTATTAGTGAATTGTTTATCATTTGACTCAACTCCATATTATATAGCCTTTATAATTGCATTTTATAAAATTTTCTTGATATCCTTTAATTCAATTTTATCGCTTCAAAGAACTCTGTTTCAAAGTTAAAATCATTGTGATCATCATAGAAGTTGAAAGAGACTTATATTGAATGAATTTTACCTTTTGTAGGGTGATTAGCTTGATAGTATTTGCAATTGTTTACCACTATTGGAGTATTATAAGAGTAGTAGAAATTACAGAAGACGCACTTGATGATGTTTATATATTGGGTTAAGAGCATTTTTAATAGTTAGAGAATTATGTTTGGGTGGGATAGCAGACTAAATGGCTACTTCATGTGGAAATGGTGGAAAAGTTTTTCAATTGCTTTAGAAGGAATTCTATTTTTGGTGTTGAGGATAGGAACACTTTTATCAATGAGATCTAATTGATTTTTCATATCTTTCATTATATTTAATGTTTTTCCCATCTTATTGTAGGAGTTGTTAAGTGTTTTGATCATACTTATCAATGCTATTATTAAGTCTTTCAAAATAATTCATGAATTTATGGAGGGGTATTATGATGGTCAAGATACAAGAGATGGAGGATTGAAAGAAATTTTGGTTGTCTAGTGATTATAATCATCCAATAGTTATAAACTTAAGCCATTAAATTCTTACCAACCTTGCTTTCTAAATGAAATCACCAAAACTTGATGTTTGATGTAAAAGTGTAGTTGACTTGATGGTTACTTCCCTTAATGTGCCTTTTAAATCCTTTGATGCCATGCAATAAGCATTGTTGGAAGCATGGTTGTTTTTGTAGGATTGGAAATGTGGGAAGTTATGGTATCAAATAGAGAAGCTCTAGGGTTTATTGAGGCAAAACCTAAGAAGTTGAATACTATGATTTGGGAATGGAGGCCCAATCCAAGAGCTTGTGATGGGCCTAAGATTTTGTTTAGTTGGAAGAGAAGGGTATGAAGATGACATAAGAGATATAAAATAGATGAAATAAATCATTAGCTAAGGACTTAAACCATGGATAAACCACCAATACACACCAATTGTCTGCCACAAAGGGGAGACTCTATAGTAATCAAACTCAAGCTATACAAAAATTAATTAATTCAATCAAATATACATGAACATTCAAATAGTCCTATGAAGATAGAGATTCATAAAATAATTCTTAAAAATAGGAAAGAAACACAATTTAAACACATTTGGAAGGTATTTTTGCAAGCCTCTACACAATGATGTGAAAATGCTATCCATGAGCCTTGATTTGTGGGTGAAGTCTTGAAACTTAGACATGAGCCTCATTTTTAGTTTTAAAATATAGATGGGGGCCGACCATATCTTGAATTTGAAAGAGGGATAGCCAAGCCATAACCTAGCCATAAATTGAAGGATACTTGATCATTACAATTTTGAATACTTGATTGATGTTTGCTTTAATGAATGCTCTTTTGGGCGTAGGAGATGAAAAGCATGCCAAGGGAATGGTGGTTAATGAGAAACTTGGATCTAGCTCTAAGCATGATATAAGTAAGTCTCTTTTGCATGTATATAAGAATATGAGTTGCTTTTATTTACATGAAGAAAGGGTACATGAAAAGTGATTGTCAAGCATTGAAGAATAAAGATCATTATACTACTGATAGACATATGGTGAGTCAATAGATATTTATATAGTCAAACACATATTCTAGTGATATTCTTTCAATGACAACATGAGTTAGATGTATTGATCATTGGATTCTAGACTTGATTATACTATGTATCCTTACAAGGAATTATTTAACAAATATGAGTTATGCGTTTTACAAGGAAGTTGAAGATGCATGATGCCATGATGAGAATTTTTATAAGAGCCAAGCATATACCAAACCTTAGAATGAATTTGATATTATTGAGTGGTCTTTGTTAATTGGAATTAAGTTTTTGAGAGATGTATAATTCCTATTAGTCTAAGAGGTGCTTTTGAGAGATGTATAATTCCTCATAGTTTTTCATCATCACTTTGAATAATAAACCCGCTCAATATATTTAAAATGTTCACTCTTTTTAATGACTTGATTACCCCATGTCTCAACCTCGCCACCAGATCTTCTACAACTAAAATTACACTCAATGTATTTAGTTTTAGATCTACTCAAAAGAAAGCCTTTAGATTCTATGGTTGATCTCTATATTTCAAGTTTTTCTTGAACTCTCTTTCTAGTCTTATACGCCAAAGGTCCATCCTCCTGTAAATGTCTAGTATGACGTTCATAACTAAAGCAAAGAGATAGAGGCTTAAAGCCAACCTTTGTGTAATCCAACTGAAATAAATTCTTGATCAATCCTTCTCGTGTTTGAACTCAAGTAACATCATATATATCCTTAATGACTTGAATATAATCAATATTAACTCCTTTCTTTTTTAGAATTCTCCAAAATACTTCTCTTGGAACTTTATCATATGTTCTCTTTAAATCAACAAATATCATGTGGATTCTCTTTCCTCTCTCAATACTTCTCCATCAAACCTCTCAACAAATGTATAACATCCATAGTAGAGCTAAATGTCATGAATCTAAATTAGATTTGAGAAACTTTTGTATCATGATGTAATCTATGCTTGATTACTCTTTTTCATAATTTTTATGTATGACACATTAATTAAATTCCTCTATAATTAGCACAATCTTGTGCATCACTTTTATTCTTAAATATAGGAACCAACAAATTCTTTCTCCACTTATCGGACATCTTTTTAGTTCTTATAATAATATTAAAAAGATTAGTAAGCCAATAAATTCTTGATTTTTTAAATATTTCCACACTTATATTGAAATATCATCAAATCCTACTATTTTTTCACACTTCATTTTATTTAAAGTCTCAAATTTTATTTTTATTAATACAATGATAAAAACAAAAATCTTTATTTTTTTAAGGTATTAAGGTTGCTAATGTCAATTAAATTTTCATAACCTTCATTGAAAAGTTTATCAAAATATCTCATCAATCTATATTGAATATCCTCTTTAAGTAAATATTTTATGATTTTCATCTTTAATGCACTTCACTTGAATTAAATTTTTTTACTTCTCCTATCTCTTTGTTTGGCTAACTTATACATACATCTTTCATCTTCTTTAGTATTCAATCTATTATATAATTCATTAAATGTTGAAATCTTTACATTATATATTGCTATCTTAGAATTCATATGGGCTACTCTACATCTTTCTCAGGTTTTTAAAATTTTACATCTAAATCAATTTTTATAATAAATTTTTTTTATTTTTGATATTGTTTTGCACAATTTGACTCCACCACCAACTATTTTTATTAATAAGAGTTTTTTCTTTTGATTTTCTAAACACATTTGTTACAACTTAATATCACTTGCTATTCTTTTTCACCTAACATTAGTTTGCTTAGGAACATCCCAAATTCTAAGATCTTTTAACTTTTAAAAATATTTTTCTTACAATCTTTAAGTACTTATCTAATCCTAAGATAATGTTTCAATTTATTTTTCATATTCTAACCCTTCATCTTAAAATCTAAGACTAGTTGTTGATATTAGATACTTAAATTTTCATCCGAAATGACCTTATAATTTTTACAATTCAAACAATCTATTCTTCTTATAAAAAAACAATCAATTTACATTATCTTAGGTTCATTATGTTCTTTATTTTCTTAAACAAAGTATTAGCAATTACAAAATTATAAGCTAAGGCAAAATCCAAAATAATATTACTTTCTTCATTTGTCACTCTATACTATGGCCATCATGAATGTTTTTAAAATTTTCTACCACCATCATGCTCATTTAAATATCCCCCAATAAATTCTCTTTTTTTTAAGAGATATCCTTTTGTTAATTCTTTTAGGTTATTCTAAATTTTTTCAATTGAGCAATACATCCAAAGCTACTTGAGAGGCTTTAAAACTTATAACATTAATAATCTTTGCATTAACAACAATTTTTAAAATTATAATTTTATCTTTAATTCTATTAATTTTCACAACTTTTATCTTTCAAGCTCTTTTTTATAATCACACATACACCATTTCTAACATGACTCTTATCTGAATACTAAAGTTTAAAACCTAATTTATCAATCTCTTTGGCCTTCTCCTCAACTCATTTAGTTTCTTGAATATATAAGATATTTATCTTCCTATGAATCATAATATCTATTAATTCCATTAACTTATTTGTAAGAGTATTTATATTCTAAGTCCCTAACCTAATTTTAATTTCATGGACTAGCTTCTGTGCTTGCATTCGTCCATAATATGGGAATCTTTGCTTATTTAACACTGCGAGCATGTACTGGCTCATGTACATTTTCATCGTATTCATATATAGTACATCTCTTCCCTAGCATTGATACAATATATAAAAAAATTCATATCATGATTTTTCAGTGAGTTTTACGTTGGCTATCAACTACCTAACTCAACCCTCTACTTTTCTCATCCAGGCCTTCGACTCAACAACATCAAATTTTTGGTCCCATCATTATTAAAAACAAATTGTTCTAGCTGCCTATATGTTTGCTTGGGTTAGAAGTTTGTAATATTATTTAACAGTCATGTTATGGCCCTTATGGGTAAATAAGCAAATTCTTATACACACACATATATACATATAAGCATGCATGGTATCTCATGCAGAATAGCTAGTTGGACAATTGGGTGCAAATCTTATGGCATCTAATGACACATATTAAGGAGCAGTGAGATGTAGATTTTTTGATATCATTTAGATTTTTCCTATTATCTCTCTGTGATTTTTGTATCTGTACAAGATAATAGGAGGTTTTCCTATTTATTTGAGTAGAGATATGTGGGGCTTCTTTGTAGTGGATTGGATATATTTGGGATTGGCTTAGAGTGCTTTTTTTGTTCTCCATTTCTTCATTTACCAGCATGACTTCTTGATAGCAGATCCATTCTCCCGTGACTGCAGCCTATGGCTGAAACACGTAAATCTTGGTTTTTTGGTGTGGTTTCTCTCTTCGTGATTTACTTTGTTTACTCATCAAATTTAATCATGTGTTGCATGCACATAAACAAGTGGTTTGTGTGAACATTTGATATTGGATCCATGTTGTGACACTTCACATAATTTAATTGTATAGTTATTGCACAATAAAATGGTCCCTTTTATTGCATACATTTTCTTTAGACAAACTTAAGGGCTTCACAACCATTGCCATGCACTCAAGTAATGAGATCGTTCATCTTTGTGAAGGTCATGGAAATTTATTCTGTGGAGAACTTGACAAATACAATACAATTAACTAACCTGAACTGAGATCTTGTGTGGTCAACAAAACAGAGGTTTGACATTGCTTTTGCCCTTTTCTGGAAATTTATTTGTCATTATTCTAATGCCAACTTGTCATGCTATCAAGAATTTTATTTAAAGCAAATAGTTGCAAATTCTGTAGATGAGATCACCTTTATTATCACCGTCTTAATTAATTTTTTATTGGGAAGATTCATTGCTCTACTTTGACCATTGAGTCATTGAGAAACTATGTTCTCTTTCTTACTTTACATGATACTTCACGCCTGACAAAGGGTTCAATTGTTTTCTTGCCACTTTCCATGTTTTTCACTCAGTTAATTATTGGTGCTGGATACTCTTCATTTATTTAGGCGAGCATTCATTTGTTCAGTCTTTTCTTATTACCCACAGAAAAGCAGCAACTACTGTTGCATTTCATACGTGGTAAAATTGTCGAATAATTGTTCTAAACTTCTAATACAAAGTGTTTCTAATAAGCAGACAGCAGCAATTATGTGAGGAAGACGTTAGCAATACCAAAGCTCAATAAGCAGTAGGTGACGAAGAAACTTTAGTTTACTACAGTATGTAAATTGCTATCCCTATAGATAGGATCAGTTATGGCCATAACATGATTATACTAACTTTCACTTTCATAAGTACATTCATGTCCTTGCACTCTGAGATGGTTGGTCAAGTGCCATACGAGCAAAATCATCAATTTGTGATGCCACAGCAGGCACCTAGAAAAAAGGCAAGTGCAATTAGTTGAGGATCTATGCCAGCACTAAAACTTAGTTGTCTTATTACCTTGTCATGCATGACATTTATCAATGAAGATTTGCGAGCAACTTTGTCCCTCTCTGAAGCCCACTTAAAATCTGCAACATAGCACCTGTTGCACTATCATAGGCTAACTCCCTTAAGAGAAGCATCAATTCCTCCCAAGCCTCATTTACATTTTAGGAAATATATTGGTTGTGACTGTCTGACTAGACAAATAAGCTTGAATTTTCATATTTCAGTTTTTATTGTCTGATTTTAACTGCTGTTGCACATTTAAACTTTAGAAGGACTTGAGTAGCCTTCCATTATTTTGTTGTTTACTCGTTGGAAAAGGTAATGAACTTGTTGCACCTAAATTATCTAACTTGATGTGCAATTTATAATATTTTTGAAAGAGATTGATGAATGTAAAAGGATCCTTTTCATGGAATAATTTTATTTATTTTTGACTAAGTTCTTTTATAGTTGACTTTAGCTGCAGAAGTTATTTTCCAAGGGGTGAGTTGGCATCCACATAAGCACATACTAGCATGCATATCCGGATCCAATCAAGTTTTGATTCGTGATTATGAAGATTCAGGTAAGTGATAAGCATTAACATTTCTATGAACAAACTCAGGGCTTAAATCAGCCTAAATCGTTAAGAAAATTGCTGCTTTCTTTTCATACTGTAGTTCTTTAGATGGTTATCTTATAAAATAACATTCCATCTTCTGATTAGAGGGAAAAGATCCTTGTATCTTGACCAGTGAAGCTCAAAGAGAGATTAAATCACTTGAATGGAGACCTAATAGTGGGAAGACACTTTACGTTGCATGCAAGTATGTATCAATCTTGGTTATGATCATTTTCTACTTTTATATTTACAGTGGTGAAAGATACTTTCCCACTCAAATATTTTTGAGCTTCGAGCAGTTAATTTCTTAAATGCTTAAATTTGGTTTTTTAGGGGTGGAGTATGCCTCTGGTCTGAATCTTACCCTGGAAATGTTCCTTCTGTGAGGTCTGGGGTAACTTCATCAGTTGGTACTGTTTCAAGAGGCTCTGGTATCCGATGGATTTTGGTTGATTTTCTTCGGAGCCCTGCTGGTGAACAATTTAGTGCTATTTCTTGCAGTCCTGATGGAAGATATCCAATTCATTCATTTTGAAGCCTGTGATAGTTTCTGCAATCTCTACATAATCTATTGTTCACACTAATGTTACTTTTCCTTTTTACATTGCTTTGTATGATGTCTGTAGCCTTGCAATGTGTATAGATGCCTTGTGATGTCCTTTTATAATATTTCTATGTGATTTCACTTTCTGACCACTGTTTTTGAAGTTTTACCTTGATATTTGTTCACATACTAGCATCTGCATCTTTTGAGAGCTCATCGTTCACTATATGGGATGTTGCCCAAGGTATTGTAGATAATTTCTTTAGTTATCAGTTGTGGTATATTCATCTGTTGTCAATTATAATTTCATCAAGGAGTTTTGTTTATACAATGATTGTTCTGTAATATCCTCTTCACCATCATGTCATCGTCATTTACCTTATCCTGATTATATGAGGTTCTACTCTATCCTTCAAAATTGTTATTCCATGCTTTAGTTATTACCTTCCACCCAACGTTGCATGTAGTGCTTTAGACATCAATTTCTTGTTTCACTTTTTAATTCAAGTAAATGCAAATTTTATAAATGTATAATATTTTGAGGAAACTATCATAATTCTGTTGTTTCTCTTATGGCATGATGAACGAATGTATTTGTTTATTGAAATATACTAGTAGTTTCATATTAATGTACTTTTAATTCTTTAATCATGATGATTTATAGTCTTTCTCATTCACCTTCATTTCTGAATCAGCACTATGAATTTTGAAGTTAGGGAATATTTTTTTTGTCATGGCTGACATATCTGCTGTTACCTGGTCTGGTAGTCTTGATGGTTGTAGTAGGCTTTCATCTTTATTTATGAATAAAAATATGTTATCTCAAATTGCTCATTGAACTCTAGCGAAATAAGTCCATTTATCATTTGCCAATATTTTTATGATACCCTACATTCTCTTCTGTGGTAGTAAAGTCCTACTAATTTTAGTATTAAGTCCAGTTTGTTTGACTGAACTATATAGTTGAAGAAACATGTTTTAAATCATCTGTTTGAAACACAGAACATTTCATTGAACTTTAGCCGTAAGAGAAGCATTGTCACAGCCTAGATTATTGAATACATTCATTTGTAAAGTGAAAACAAATGGGATGAATGACTAAATTGACTCTTGAATCTGACAAGATTTATTGGAACGGTTTACGATTTTTGATGCATTACAAGAAGATTAGATTTCTCTAGTCCAATCAAAAGGATCCTAATTGTTTTTCAAAGAAGCTTAACTAGGCCAGTTTTCCGCTCTTTTTAGAACCATATTTAATTATTGATGATTTTTCTATTATTTTTAATTTTTTAATTTTATTAAGTTCAATTATCTTCTTTTAGATTCTGTTTGAATGTAAGCAATTGTTGGGATTTTATCGTAATATTAATCATACAAATCTAATGATTTATTATATTCATATACTTATCGATGATGAATTTAGTGAGAATCCTTGGATCCATATTAGTGAAGCATTTGATAGGCTATACCATGTGATTAACCAAATCAAATATTCATTTTTGTTAAATTCGATGCAATCCACTACAATGGCTCCTTAAATTCTTTTGTCCCACAAACCTTAGAATATTTTTTGTTTGACAACTTGTGCTTGAAATTACTTATCATTTTCTTTATGATAATGGTTTTTATGAAGTTTATGATGACAAACTTATTTTTGATGATGTATCATTTTTGAAAATAATTTGTATTTGAGTTTACTATTCTGCTTGATAGGATTTATAATGTTAAAATCTTTGGCTGTTTCACACCGAACTCAAGATTGGCCCAAAATCATTTGA
The DNA here is from genome assembly GCA_021442155.1 of Cymbidium sinense. Lineage (NCBI taxonomy): Eukaryota > Viridiplantae > Streptophyta > Magnoliopsida > Asparagales > Orchidaceae > Cymbidium > Cymbidium sinense. The sequence goes on from CM038229.1 coordinate 34,646,511, forward strand.
TTATGTTTCCAGCTGAGCCAAGTTTTGTTATTGGATATCTCAATCTAGTATTGATTTGAGCCAGACATGATTTTCCATTTCTGATTTGCATTAAAAATTAAGCTAATCTTGATTAATTTTTTGATTTTTTATGACAAATTTTTAGTCCAGCATATAACTATATATATGTATGTATATATACATGTATATTTGTCTTATTCTTAGGTTTCTAATAATAAATTTCAGACATATCATATGTTAAACTTGACATGAGGAAAGCATAAGAGGAACATTCCTTATGCTTTGTATAGGAAATGGAGATAGAGACCAAGTCTGATTATACCATACAAAATTTTATATTGCAAGTCACCCATTTGCAGCTAAAGCAAGAAAACTATGTTGCAGATTCCATCCAAAGCAAACGTTATTTATGCAGTGTGAGCATGAATCTTGAAACATCTTTCATTAGTATTGAACTCTGCATCAACATCTTGTAAGATAGTTGTTGCACATAGATAAAGCTAGACATCAACTAGTTGATTTCACATTTAAACAATACAACTCTCAAAAAGTCCAATTTGGCATACGTACAATGTTTTTACTCTCATTTAATAATTTCTTAAAGGTGTATTCCTATCTTTTCGTAATTTTTCCTATCTTTGCTTAATCTTCTCAAGTTTTTTTTTTTGCATCTATTGCATCTAACTTTATTAAAGTTTCTAGATCTCTTTTTTCTTGGCTTTTCCACTTTATACATCTCCTTTCTCTTGCTTGCTAAACCTATTATATAAATCATCAAAAGATTTAGCTTTTGTATTGCTTACTATTCTCTATGAGAGACTTCTAACATTTCATAACCATTATAGACCCCAATAATATTTACTTTTTGTTACTCTTTGAATGCATATTTTTTTCCTTAATAATCTTTTATAACTTCTCATTCTATTAGAAATGTCATTATTAATGTGTTATGTTGAAAGGCTTTCCTAATATTTTTTATGATAATCTTCTTAATAGAGTTAGCATCTAATCCTATCTCAAGTTCAATGAAATTAAAATAGTTTAATTCATCTATCTTAATATTCTTTCTAAAAGATTAATAATTCCTCACCTTTCAAAGTTTGCCATCTTGTAATAAGGCAATTATTTTTATCGATCATTTTTTATACACCTAAGATACTCCTTCATAAGTTTTTTTTATAGCTTTGAAACACGGTTTTTTTGTTTTTTTTTTGATTTTGCGGCTATACTTTTGAAAGTAAATAAGTGCCTTCTCATTTTGTAAAGTATGTATTAGCTATTGCAAGATCATTGGCTAACGTGATATCAAATATATCTTATGCTTTTGCATATCCATATCCTATTCCACACCACACCCACTATGAATTCTGTCATAACTCATCATATTAGAACTTTAGTATCCATTTTAGTTATTCCCAATTAGTATCTTTTATTCCTTTGGTATAAATTGTAATAGTTTATCAATGTCTTTTCCAAATTGTTTTTTTTTTTTAAATTATCTTCTAATCTAATTTAAGAAATATTTACACTGAACATGGTTATAATATTATCATAAATAATTTACCAAATAATAATTATGTTTTCTTTAACCTTAGTCATCTCACCAATTTCATCATTTGATTCTATGTCCATTATTCCCACCCCCTATTTCTATGATTATTCTTTCCAACTATAGAACCTTATTTTTTTGCACTTGATCTATATATATAATGATATGAAATATTTGAGTGGACTAGATCTCATGGCCTTATTCAATTAATTCGGCACATCGTGCCTTGTTGAATACATGTCAAACTCAATAATACTAGTGATCCCATCTTTGCTTATGTCGAACTTATTTGTTAAGTTCAACAATCTTGTTTGGTTCTAATTCATCGCTCCATTTTTGCCTAGATTATGCTAATTAACCAATAATGAAAAGCTGTCTATACTTTTTGGAAGCTAGGCTTCTAGGAGAAAAGAGGTCATGAATGAACTTCATCCTACATTAGAAAGGAATGATAGGTTACACTGCCATATAAGTAAAGACTTAAACTCATATATACATGGTGCCCTTTGTTATAATAGTTGGAGTTTTCATAGGAAATCCAAAGTTAGGCATGCTCATATTGTCATATTGCCATACTCTTCAGACGAGTGACCTCTTCTAAGGTTGTATCAAGCTTAGAAGTATGAGGTTCAGTTTAGTATTGGTGGGTGAGCTAAAGTAGTCAATTCTTACCACATGAAGGTTGGATTAGTACATTAATCACTTTGAAAATTATCCAAGGAGATTGCAATTATTTTATTACCTGATGAGTGGATTTTGTCATCCTTATGCTTACCATTCCATAACACAATCTTCAGCCAGCCCTTTATTAATTTTTAGGTGGTCATTTCTACTTGTCACTTCAAAAATTTCTATTCTTGATGGTTTTCCATTGTACGTGTCAATCTTGTTGCCTCATGTTTTTGCTATCTTAATGCCGTTTAGGAGATCCTAACCAACTTTTCTAATACTAACTTGGAAGATCACTCCAAAATCTGGTATCTAGTCAGCAGAAGGAACTATTGAGGTCTTACTCTTTGCCAATGAGTTTTGACAACTTTTCTTTATTAGCACCCCTTGCTAAGGTGATTTTTGAGCTCAACTTGTTAATACCCTTATAATTAACTTTGACATTTTTGCTTGGGAGCCATTTGAAGGGCTCATCATTGCCACCAGCATCTCGAGTCATTAGATTACATCCAATCACTAAGTAAATTAATCCAACAGAGGAAGAAAAAATATGCAGTAAAAATGTAGGTGATCATCAAGGAAGAGATTGGGAGATTCATCGTAATAGTGGTTTGATATCCTAAGTGGGTAATGAAGTTGGTGATGGTAAAGAAATCCAATGGTAAATGGAGGATATACTTTGGCTTTAAGTAAATGAATCATGTCCATAGAATTCATACTTTTATTGGGTATGACTTTTTTGTGGGCTTGGTAGTAATTTAACCATTATATTAGCATCTCTATTTTTATGCATGTGCACAATGATTTGCTCTTAACAATTAGAGCGAATTTTTTTTGTCATTGCTATTTAGTAGTTTGAGCAATATGGAGCACTCTAAATGACTTTTGATGTAAAGATGCTTATGTAGAGGACTATCTTTAATGGATGATACAACCCTAAAGGTAGCTCTTTATAATGCATTGAGATTTATGTTTGATTGGTCAGTAAGTGTCAAGATTCATGAAAGTTTATAATATTTACAAATCTCATCCATGCTATATTGGTCATTCTATTTACAAATCTCTTCTTAATCATCTGATTGCTCCAACATTTGTGTAAGGCAAGATAAAAGTAATGGCGATTAAAACATTTAATTGTATGCATCAAATTTGTGCTATATCTAATCAAATAATAACATTTGAACCATCTAATTATTTACATCAGATTTGAGAATCAATCTGGTCTATTACATAATTGTCCAATTTTCATTCTTTAAGATTCATGATAATTTACTTATCAATCACAATTGACTTTATCCAACAATCTAATCAAAGATGTGGATCTCGATGAAAGCTGAGCCAATCTGTAGTAACTTTTACAATAACATTTTATAGAGAAAGTTAATGAAGGTAAATATTTGGGAGATGAAAGGAGTAGTGATTGTTATTCAATTAATAGAGCTACAATGTAGGACTATATTTAAGTAAATGCACTTGGCAATGGAGGTAGTTTTGGTCAAATATTGGAAAATAAAAGAGGCAGTTACACATGAATGATATTGATGAAGAGATCATGTCTAGTGTTCAGCTACTGCTATCACTTTTCCTTATGTTGAAGGCTTAGTTTGGACAATCCACTTGTGATAACATTGAATAAACTCCACATTGGAGATGGCTTTGGTGAATATGTTGGCCAGTTGATATTGCGAGACAACATGGTGAACTATGATAACAGAGGATATTATGGTCTCGAATAAAATAATGATATATTTTAATATGTTATGCTTGATAAAAAAGATTAGGACAATATGTTTGACTTATGTAGTTTTAATTATTGATGATCAATAAATGCTGAATTTATTGAATACTAAATTTTTTGAGTATTTATTAAATGATTGAATACCAAATCTCCCCAGTGTTATTGAGTAATGAATATTGAGCTCCTTTAGAATCGTTGAGTAATAAATGCCATTGAGCATTACCGAACAATGACTATTGAATTCTTTAAGTATTCATTGAGAATCTTAAGCTCTTTGATTTGCGCTTGATTTTACTTTTAAGAGAGTATGCTAAGTTAATTCCAACACATTGATAACATTTGCTTTAAAAAAGTTAAAAAATGAAATTAGGAGTAATCCTATTTTTGAGAAAAATATAAGAGAACAACTATTGATTTGAGGAAAAAATAATTTTTAATAAAACTTAATTGTAATAAAATAACATTTATCGATCTCCAACTAATTTAAAAAAATTGTAAAACTCAGATTATATATGAAGAATAAAATTTGGAAAAAATATATTTGAAAGTCTTAATTTCGAGTGCCTTTCTTTCAATCTTTTTAATTTAAAAATCAAATAATGTATTCATTTTTGAGTTAATAACAAAAATATAATTTGAAAGTAGTAAATGCAATTCTATATAGGTTTTTAGACTCTAAGATGGAAAAGTCGAAAAAATATAATAATAGATTGGAAGATTTACATACATATCATATAGTTCTTATGTATTTGTATGTCTGACACCTAAAGTTAAATATTTACTTATCTGATACTTTCCTATGCTTAAAAGGGTACATTTCACTTTTAAAAAGTGAGTGATGATGGTATTTTTGATGTGATATTGAAGATTGAGATATTATATATATAAAAATTGAAGTTTAGGTGTTCAATATGTAAATATATAAGAATTGTGTGGTAGGTATGTAAATCCCCTTAATAGATTTTATGTCAGACTAAATTGTGATGAGAAATATTTAAAGCTATAGGAAATTTCGATTGAAAGCATGAAGATTAAAGTTAGATAAATAATTATTTAAGAATATGTTTAAATTTTAAACTTGTTTGATTTCTTGTGTATGATTAAAGAAAAATAAAAAAAATGCATCCATATGTTAAGTTCATCATCACATGGCCAATTTTTTTAGTTTATGAGAAGTAAAAAAAAGACATAATTAGCTGAAAAGTTGATACTAAAAAATTAGATTCGATGGCTTGCAAAGTGTGTGAATTTGTGCCAAGGACTAGATTCTAAGCTTTACAATTGCAAAATAGAGAATTAGAAAGGAAATAATTTAGTAATTTGACCAACTTATAATTTATTTAGTTTTGCTAATTTTATATTACTCATATTTTTTCATATGATTAAATAAATAATGACTTTATAATTGCAATTTTGGCTCTCCATTTTAATTTCATTAGATTCATCTAATTTCATAGATATAATTCATATATTATTTTGATTTTATGTTTTTTGGTTTATTTTTTTTTTAAATTGCTTTCAAATCTTTTTCAAATTTGTGTAAATCAATTTTAGACCATTTGAAGTTGCTCATTATTTCTTGAAATCAATTCTTATATGCTTTTTGTACAACAAATATCTATTTTGGCTATTATATGTGATGTGGTTTGTGGTGGGGTTACTTGGGGTGATCAATTTAGTGAATTGGGACTTTCTTAATATATTTAGGAAAGTGAAAAAGGTTGTGATTAGGTTAATTCTAAAATGAAACTCACGATCTAGACTTAATTGTGGTCAACTAGCCTAAGTTAGACTATAACTTAGATTCTCTAACACCTACTTCTCAAGCTTAGCATCTAGTACTTTCTCCACAAAATTCTAAATGGCATGAAATAAGATGCAATTGTATGGGAGGGAGTCTAGTTGCAATATGTAAAGTTTCACAAAATTTCATGAAGTCTATATAATTATTTTGGATTTTCTCCTAAGACTGTTTGTTGAAACCCTCTATAGCCGACTGGTTGTTTGGCCACTTATGGTTGGACTAAAACTCAACTAAACACTTGTAGATGAAGGTTAAGAGTGTCAACTATAATTCTGGAGTTTCTCAAGAAATTTTAAGGAATTGGGACCCACCAAATCCAATTGGGAACATGACTAGGTTAAAATTGACCTTGTATTGGTGCTTCAATGATGGATTTGGATGCTTTTAAGTGGGGAAATTATGTGGTAAATAATATTTAGAAACTTAGGGAAAAAAACTAAAACCATGAGAAAAACATAATAAAAATTACAACAAAAAAATTTGATCACTTACTCAAGTGACCTAAGTTGAAAGATCACCAAATCACTTCAAATTGTTGGCCAGCCGCCAATCCCCAATATTTTGGATTTTCTTCCTCAAAAAAATATGATCATTTTAAAGACTAAAAAGATGCCAGATGAGTGGAGAAAGAGTTTGTTGGTTCCTATATTTAAGAATAAAGGTGATGCACAAGAGTGTGCAAATTATAGAGGAATTAAGATGCCATACATTAAAATTATGGGAGAGAGTAATTGAGCATAGGTTACACGATGAGAAGTTTCTCACAATCGCTTTGGTTTCATGCTGGTAGATCTATTATGGATGCTATACATTTGTTAACTTGATGGAGAAGCATAGAGAAAGTAAGGAGGATCTACATATGATATTTATTGATTTAGAGAAAGCTTATGATAAAGTTTCAAGAGATGTTCTTGGAGAGTTCTAGAAAGAAATGAGTTAATATTGGTTGTATTCAAGTCATTAAGGATATGTTTACTGAGTCGTTACTTGTGTCCAAACACAAGGAGGATTGACAAAATATTTTCCTATTTCAGCTTGAATTACATCAAGGACTTTAAGCCCTTATCTTTTTACTTTAGTTATGGAGGTTCTTACTAAGGCATTTACAAGAAGATGTACCTTGGTGTATGCTTTTTCGATGACATTCTTCTTGTTGATAAGACTAGAGAGGGAGTGCAACATAAACTTGAATTATGGAGGTCAACTCTAGAGTCTAAAGATTTTCATTTAAGTAGATCTAAAACTAAATATATGGAGTGTAATTTTAGTTGTAGAAGTTCTAGTGGTAGTGACATTAGGTGAACAAGTCATTAATTAGAGTGAGCGTTTCAGATATTTAGGCTCTATTGTTCAAAATGATGGTGAAATAGATGGAGATGTTATTAGTAGAATTCAAGTTGGAAGGTTGAAGTGGAGGAATGCATCCGGCCTATTATGTGATAGAAAAGTTCCACTTAAACTTAAGGAAAAATTTTATAAGATGGTGGTAAGACTAAATGACTTAGGCGTGTAATGTTGGCCAATAATAAAAGAGAAGCATATAAGTTAAGTGTTACAGAGATGAGGATGCTTGTGTGGATGAGTGGCTTTACTCTTAGAGATACAATGCAAAATGAGTATATTCGGGAAAAAGTTGGAGTAGCTCCAAGTGGTAGATAAGATTAGAGATGCCTTAGATGGTTTGCACATCCTAGTAATGACTTAGGAGAGTAGATGCATTAGATTTGCCTTATGTTGAAAGGTAATAGACCTAAAAAGACTTGGTTAAGATGTATAAAAAATGATCTTAGTATGATTTAAATGAATTTGACATAATAACACAATCTAAGGATTCATGTACTTCCCACCTAGTGGGATTAAGGCTTGTTGTTGTTGTTGTTGTTGTTCCTAATTCTTGTATTCAAAACTCACCAAAATCCTCACTCAATAGCATGAAAGAGTTTTTATACATACACCACAATTCAAATTAAAGAAACGGAGGGATAAGTTTGATTAGGGAGGTCAACCCACACAACTAATTAACTACTCCCTACATAAATTGCTGTCCCCCTTGTTCAAAATTAATTATTATTAATTAATTTTATAATTAATTATAATTTCAATAAATTACTCCTGCTTATTACATGATGTGATTCACACAAACAATAAAATATAGGCCATCAATTATACATAATAATGTTCTCACCTCCATTCCTCATCATTGCCTTCCAAGATTGGTTTCTAGTCCTCTTGTTTGGGCTCTAGTTATTGGACCTCTAGTGATCAGACCTTATGCTAGATCATTTTCTCTTGGCTCCCAATAACTCTTCTTTGAGAAGAGTTGAAGTCCAAGATTATGAGCTTTGGTGCTTGCTTCTCCAAATCATCTTTGGTAAATCAAGTATCTTTTGTACATAGCCTGTCTTTCCAAATCATCTTTGATGAAGAGGTTGTTTTCTTATCCTTTTTTATGAGTGTGTGGATCTCATAACTCCAGCTTATTCTTAATGTCACTCTCAAAACTAATAATAAATTTATTGGTTAATTGCCAATCCTGATTTGTACAATTGGTTCTAGTCACAAGGTTCTCAAATATATTTATCTATTTCACTACCTGCACATTTTCTTGTCTTAGAGTCATCAACTATCAATATATTTTTTCATTGTTTCTAGAACAATATTTGACCCTAAGCATTTCCTTTATCTCTACTTATCTAAAAATGGTTCTACTAGGCCTCTCTTCTTTAAGTAAAATGTTATTTCAATAAATTTTAACATGACCTACTAATTTTATTTTAGTAGAAGTGGTTCTTTGATAGCATCCATCTGGTACCAATCAAAGAATTCATCTATCTGGGTAAGCTAGCCTAAAACTTATTGAGATCATGGACTCCGTTATAGGTTTTGGCATCAACTATCATCTTTCTGTTTGGTTTATTCAAAATCTCAAGGTGCCTATGGTGGTCATTTTTATGGAGATTTCTTAATGGATGTCTCCTAGGATGTAAGTGGCCCCTAGGGTTTTTTATGAACTCTTTTCCTAATGTATTAGCCTCCATAGAATATTGGACTAAGTGTGAGATTTGTTCCCTAATGTTCAAATTCTGGACTTAAGGGGCTAGGCTCTTGATTAATTGTTGTATTTTATTGTACTTATCCTTAGTTTGTAGAGCTAGTTCTTCAACCCTCCTATTTAAAATATTCGTTGATCTTGATTAGCAGATTTAGGAGGCTTGATGTCACAAGAAGTAAAATTAAGCCTATTTTGGTTTTAATTTTTAAATTATGCAATGAAATGTTTCCTATAATTTTAATGAAATGGATGCTAATGATTGAATTAAAATGATTTTCAAGTTTTCATTGAGTGCGAACACAATTGAAATAAACTAGCAGAAAACAAGTTTAAATAAAATTGAAACAAAAATCCAAAATTTTCAATATAAGTTCTATGTTAATTTGAATCAATGTGATGGTTTAATGATTTTGTGGAACATTCCTTATTAATGATGAAAAGTAGGGTTAAATAATTAGCGCTTGTGTACTGTTTCATAGAATTGATTATGACATGCAGTTTACCTCCAGTTTTTGCAATAAAATATAAATGTTATAAAGGCAAAATTAAAAAGTCCAGAAGATCAGTGATGAACCTCTTAGGATGTTAACTATTTGCAAACACCTTGCCAAGCTTTACACTTCTGTTGGTGCCCACTATCCAATGTTGTCCACTAAACCTGATTTCTGATATCAAATATAATGTGGCTTGTGGTGGGCTCACTTGGGGTGACCAATTTGGTGGATTGAGACTTTCATAAGATGCTTATGAAAGTCAGGAATACTATCGTTAGATTAATTCTGGAGTGGAACTCAAGATCTGGATCTAATTGTGGTCGATCAACTCAACACGAACTACAACTCAAATTCTGTAACATCACCTTCCCAAAGTTAGTACTTTCAACTCAGAACTTCGAATGACATAAAATAAGATGCAAATTGTATGGGAGGGAGTCTAGTTTCTATATGAAATGTTTCACAAAATTTCATGAAGTCTAGATAATTATTCTGGATTTTCTCTCAAGACTAGTTTGTTGACACTCTCTTTGGCTGACTGGCTGTTTAGTCACTTAAGGTTGCTTGAAATGGTCTTACCATGGAGGAAAACTCAAATAAACACTTGCAGATGAAAGTTAAGAGTTTCCCCGTTAATTTTGGAGTTTTTCAAGAAATTTTTAGGAATTTAATTCCATGAAATCCTAATTAGAACAAGACTAAGTTAGATCCGATCTGGTTTTGGTATAGTCATTTAGTGATGGATTTGGATTCTTGTTAAGCATGGAAATTATATGGTAAACAATTTTTAGAAACTTAGGGAACAAGAATGAAACACCGCGGGGAAAAATACTAAAAATCACAATATAAAAGTTAGATCACTCACTCAAGTGACCTAGGTTAAAGGATCATCAAATCACTTCAAATTATTGTCTAGCTACCAAGCCATAACACTTTGGATTTTTTTTTTCCAAATTCTTGCATTCAAAGCCAACAAAATCCTCATTCACAGCACAAGAGTTTTTTTACATACATGTAATTCTAATAACAGAGAGGGGGAGGTTGGAGGAGGGGACCGACCCACAACTAATTTAACTCCTCCCTTCATAAGCTGCTTCCCCCTTATTTAAACTTAATTATAATTAATTAAATATAAATTTATTTAGTTACAATTCTAATAAATTATTCCTCCCCACCGTACATGACATGATTCACACAAATGAAAATACATGTCATCAATTACACATAACAATGTTCAGAACAGCATGAAAAGAAATGTTCTAAGCTCCATTCCTCATCATTCCCTTTCAAAATGGCTTCTAGTCTTCTTGTTTGGGATCTAGTGATGGACCTCTAGTGATCAGACCCTCTTATGCTATACACCAATATATTTTCAAATTTATTGGTTTCTTCACATTTTTCTGTCAGCATAAATTCTTTATACTTGGATTTATTTTTAATTAATTCCTAAGATAGCTTTTAAGCATTCATTTTAGGATATATTTATAGCTTTCATATTCTATTTTTACCCTTGACCTTTAAACTGTGACACCTCGGTGGTACTTATTTAGTTTTCTTTTGAGTTACTTTTGGATCAAGGTCAAAATTATTGCTTTAAATTTAGAGCTTATTTTTTTTTCTAAATTAGTACAGAAAATTCAAAATCCTAAATTTTTAAATGAAAAAGCTGCTCATTGAATTGTTTTATTATGACTGTTCAGTGGCTTTCAAAACAGCCACGTGCCGTTTTTATGATTAAAGTTTTCCGAGTCAATTGCTTTTAAAAATTCTTCTTAATTGTTAACAAACGTAGAGAATCTGATTTTAATATACAGAAAAAAAACCAGATTTCAAACATCACTGCTTTTGATTAATGTTTTCAAGTCACAATAAAAAAAATCTATTCTCAGATTTATAAATGTAAAGCCTTTTCTACTGATTATATCTTTTTTTACTTTTTAATAAAATAAAAAAATATTGATCGTGTTGTGATGAATTTAACATATGATACTATACTTAAAGTTTCTCTTTATTCATGTGCAGTAAGTTGTATGACTTTTCAATCTAAATATTTTAAGACAAATATTTATCTTTCATTGTTACAGTTTCATTCTAAATTTCTTTAAGCTTTAAATGGTTTCATTATATATTTTTCATTCGTCTTCAAGGTTTGGCTAGATATAAAATTTATTATTATTTTTTCATATTTTTTTCATGTTAGTTTAAAACTTGTTTTAAATTGAATTTACAGTTTTCAAATTAGAATTTCCTCTTTAACTCAAAAACAAATTAAATATTTGATTTTCAAATAGAAAAATCTTAAAGAATGGAAGTTAGTTTTATTGCATCAGAAACTATTGTTTTTCAAATTTTATTGTTTTATAGAATTTAATTTTTGTTATTTTTCCAAATCAGCTAATAATGAATAAATGCTATCTTCTTCTGATTAGTTTCTATTGAAAAATAATATTTTCTTAATTCAAAAGTTGTTCTCTGTATTATATTTTTCTCAAAACAATATTGCTTCAGATTTTTTTTCTAGCGGGATTAAAATAACAACAGAATTTTAACAAGTTCAATTAATGTATTGGAATTGACTTATTATGCTATCTCAAAAGTAAAGTTAAGGAGCCCAGTATTTATTGCTCAATTAATACTAGGACTCATATACATTATTCGATAATGCTCGGTGATTTTCATTATTCAATAATCATTACGGAGCTTAGTTTTTATTATTCACCAATGCCAAGGGAATTCAATATTTTGTTATTCAGCCAATACTCAAAGAATTTAGTATTTTGTTATTCAGCCAAATGATAGAGAATAAAAGAGACCTGCCATGCATCAATTCTGGAGATGCAAAGATCATGAATAGTGGTAAGTTGCTGCTATCACTTGATGTCTTGCTACTTGATTGACCACACAAATCATGCTTGATGACCATATCATCACCATTGAGCTTACAACGCTGTGCTTGATACTGTGTTAACCTAAAGGAATTTAAGTTTATATCTATCAACAACAATAACAACAATAAGCCTTTATCCCTCGGCTACATGAATCCTTTTTCTCCATTATGTTCTATTGTGTCAAATTCTCATTTAATTCTTATAAACTAAGGTCATTTTTATCCATCCTAACCAAATTTTTTTAGGTCTACCTCTACCTTTCTTAACATAAGGCAAATTTAATACATCTACTCTCTTAATTGGGTCATCAGACGGCCGATGCTTATGTGGCCAAACCATCTAAGGTGACTCTCTCTAATCTTATTTGCCAATGGAGTTACTCTAACTTTTTTCTGAACATATTCATTTTGTATTTTATCTCTAAGAGTAAACCACTCATCTACTTGAGCATTTTCATCTTTGCAACACTTAGTTTTATGCTTCTCTTTTACTGGCCAACATTCTGTATCATAAATCATTGATGGTCTCACCACCATCTTATAAAATTTTCTCTTGAGTTTAAGCAGTACTTTTTTATCACACAATAGGTCCGATGCATTTCTTCACTTCAACCGTCCAACTTGAATTCTACTAATAACATTCCCATCTATATCACCATCACTTTGAACAATAGACCCAAGATATCTAAAATGTTCATTCTTTTAAATGCCTTGATCACCTATTGTCACCACCCCACCACTAGATCTTTTACAATTAAAATTACACTCAATGTATTCAACTTTAGATCAACTCAAACGAAAGTCTTTAGACTGTAAGGTTGACCTCCATAATTCAAGTTTCTCTTGAACTCCCTCTCTAGTCTTATCAATAAGAAGAATGTCATCAACAAAAGCATACACCAAGGTATATCCTCCTGTAAATGCCTAATAATATCATCCATGACTAAAGCAAAAAGATATTAGCTTAAAGTTGATCCTTAATGTAATCCAATGGAAATAGAAAAATATTTTGTCAATCGTCTTTGTGTTTGGACAAAAGTAACGGCTCTACTATACATATCCTTAATGACTTGTATAACCAATATTAACTCTTTTTTTTTCTAGACTCTCCAAAGGACTTCTCTTGAAACTTTATCATTTGCTTTATCTAAATCTACAAATATTATATGTAGATCCTCCTTACTTTCTCTATACTTCTCCATCAAACCTCTCAATAAATGTATGGCATCCATAGTAGATCTTCCTGGCATGAAGCCAAACTGATTTTGGTACAGTATTGCTTAAGTTTATATCTATCAATCTACCAAATTACCCAAATGGCATTGACTTATGGGCATATGGGATCACGAAGACTTCAAAGGCAATGTGGCCTAGCTATGCTGTTGGATTTGTCAATTACCAAAATGCCTTGAGCAACTTCTATACTTAACTACTTCAGGAATAAGATAGGAAACTTCTTGTATTTTTTGTTGGGCGCTTTCTCATCTTCTCATCTCTATCACTTGCAAAAATGGATATGAAAATTTCCCTACTTCTGTTTTCTACAAGACCACACTACTTACTTACGCCTTGGGATACTCTCCTGTGGAACTTCCCTTAGGGCAGTTCAGATCCCAAGGCTAGTGAAGACTATGTGTAGAACTCTCCACTAGCGCTATCAACTTTCGATACACACCATCATTGTTACTTAGAGGATTTATGAAAGAAGTCAAAATGTTTTAGGTGTTGGGTAAATTTGTCAGGCCCATGCTTTGTGATTGTATTGGGTTGGGGAGTCTTGACTTGTTCACATGTCATTTTGTGTGCATGGAGGTTGCACCGGTGATAAATTTTATGGGAAATGAGGCCATACCCATTGAATTAACTGACCGTGTCAAAATGATCTTAGTTGATGTCTTCTATATGGCATATTAAATCAGGCATAATTTTGCGGAAGTGATATTGTGCTGTTAATCAAGATTTAATAGGTGCAAACTACGATGTGTGAAATATCAATATTTGTGCATCACCCTAACTTTGCATTTATGACATTCCTTATCCATGTTAAGGTTATTGTCATTTATTTTTTCAATACTTTGTTCTTGCTTTTGAATAAAATTCCAATTTTAATTTACAGGTTTAGGAACACCAGTTCGACGAGGATTAGGGGCTGTATCTATTTTAAAGTGGTCTCCAACTGGAGATTATCTTCTAACTACAATGAGGCATGTGCAATAATGCTTCAAATTTTGATACTATATTATGATGCAAATATTGTCTAGGATAATTGGGTTAAGTATTTTAGTTTCATTGTTTACTAACAGTGTTTACTAACAGTGATGGAACATTCTATCTCTGGGAGACTAACACATGGACATCAGAGCCTTGGTCTTCAACTGGTGGCTATGTCACGGTGAGTTAGGTCTGAACAACTACGTGGTGCATATTTAAGGCCTTCAAAAATAATTCACTAGTCCAGTCCAATCATCATCATCATCATCATCATCATCATCATCATCATCATCATCAGCACCATCACCATCACCATCATGAGATTTCTTATCCCAATTATTTGAGGTAGGCTTTATGAATTCTCATTTTACATTTGTTATTGTTGCTTACTGCATTAGATGGTACACCAATCCCAAGAAAATCATTTTGAACAAATTTTGTTAGTGTATCCCTTTTCCTTCTTAATCATCCAACAGTAATTTGGATGATATATATATATATATATATATATATATATATATATATATATATATATATATATATATATATATATATATATATATATATATATATATATATATATTATTTATTTATTTATTTACATAACTTGCTTGGAAATATAGGCAAAGTCCAAGTATTACAGAATTTATGCAATCAGCCATCTTTTTCTGACTGCATACTTTTTTTATAATCTGTAGTGTTACTGTTTTTATATGAGCGTAAGTCAAGTGATGTAAATGTTGCATTTCTTGATAGGGCGCTGCTTGGGATCCTACAGGACGCATGGCATTGCTTGCATTCTCAAAATCAAACACGTTAGGTTCACTACACTTTGCTTCAAGACCTCCAGCATTAGGTAATGATATGTAATATATCAGAGATATTTCTGATCTTTTTTTTGTTGTGGCTATTCTTTTACTATGAAAAAAAATTCACTTTTTGTCTTTGTATCTTTTTAGGTAAAATTAAACTATTATGTGGAATTACATTGTTAATGTCTAATTCTTCTAATATAACCAAGTTCCAATTTTTTGCTTCTTAGATCATTTCTAGGGTAAATTTTTCTCAACTTCTTGAAAATTTACCAGAACAACATTGGAAGAAGCGGATTTTGTACTAGAACCTTAAGACTCATGTTTTTGAAAGAAAAGCGTTTCTATTACATTTCTAATGCAATAATTTTTAGCGTATATTGCTTTAATCAGGTTAGATATGAATTATGATATGACAGTGTCCAAAGTATCCTGATGTTTGCTTGTATTCTTGAGGTTCTCCATTCATTCTTCTACTTTGTAGTGGAGTCTGGATGATGTAGACTAATGCTGTTATGTTTGGATTTGGATCAAATGAATAGTTCCAAGGATCATCAACTATATTCTTGGTGTTTGCCTGGTGGATTTATGTTAAGGCATGGTGCCATGTTATATCATGCCAGACTTGCTGTGGTAGGATATCGAATCATCGATGACCTCAGTTAGAGGAATGGGCAACTGGGCAGGGCAAATATTGACAGGAAGGCAGGCTCGTGTTTGTCCTAAACTCTTATTTTGTGCTTGTTTTTTCTGCATATTTTTGTCATATGGCTTTGCATCTGCAAGAAAAAAAAAATCGGCCTCTGCTGGTTCCGTTATCCCTCTTCTTGCGAGCTGTAGTTTACTGTCCTGACAATTTTTCATAACTTGCCTTCCCGAAGACATGTACATCCAGTTATGTTCTTGTTTAGCTGTCCAGATCTTCCCTTCTGCATCTGTGTGTGAAGTTTCAGAATACCATGATGGGAATTGTTTTGCATTTGAATGAATGTTCTTATCCCATATCATAGGAATGTAATTTTATTAGAAATAAAGATTGTGTTTTCAAATTTTTAATTTTTTCAAGCCTGTTATAGTTGATATAATCAGATGGTAGATTTAGTAGAATAGCTAAAAGCATTAGCTACATCACTTCATTGGTTGATATGCACAATGCCTATAATTAATCTACTTATGAGCATTTTATCCTGGCTATTATTAAGTCGATCTTCTTTGCTCATGTCCCTCCATGATGTTGGGACAAAAAAGTTGAGGGTTTCTAGGCCTTGCTTTCAAACATTTTCTGTTTACCTAAATCATTTTAATTCTCTTGAGATGCTGATAAAATGTCTGACTGTTGTTGATTCTTACCCAACTGAAGAAGAGATCTTGATGAAAGCCATTTCTGAAATGAGTTTATTGTGAATATGCAGAAGTATTTTTTTGGTAGAATGTGTATGATGATCGAACCATTTCTTTTACATTTATTGAGACAAAGAGATGCAATGTTAAACATAGGGGTAGGGTGGGTAAATGATGAAGTTTATTGTGGATAAAATGACAACTGAAGTTGGTGTCTTTTGTTTCAGTTGGGATCCTTATGAAAGTTTCAAGTTGGACCTTAGAAATAGCTCATTTAGATATCTTACTTTAACCTACATCCACCCCTAACCATTGATGTCAATAGTTATGCTTTGATATCAAATGATATCGAACTAGGAATAAAGGATCTTGTGACACTAAATTGATGATGAGTATGTCTGGAATAGTTGAACAAGGAGAAAGATGGAAGAACAGAAATAGGTAAAGGAAATTCTACATACACAACTTGGATAGGGTAGGAAGAAAAAACTTGGCATACACAAATTGGAGTGACGCATATACACAATTTGGATTTGGATCGATGTGGAAGAAGAATTCAATTTCATTCATCAATCAATCAATATTTTTTGTCCACAAGCAATTCTCCTTATTACCTTAAAAAATGGGATTATCCTCATTTAATCTAATGAAATTAAATATTTAAAATAAATAAAGAAAATTTCGGCCTAAATTGATAAGGGGTCTAAAGTGCCTTAAAAACAAGTCTGATTTAGCTCTTCTATAGTTTGGTTTGATGCATTGTGATTGTTTTGAAGTTTTAAGAAACTGTACTTTTTGTGGCCTGATTTAGGTAAATAATCAACCAACATGAATGATATGTTTTGACTCCCTAGGGTACAGAGGACTCTTGGAGAATTAGGAGCAATCTAATCATCCAAGTGATCAAGTGCAACAAGAATGATTGGCTGGTTGAAGTAATAGTTGTTGTGGAAATCCCTCTTGTAAAAGAATCAATAGATGATTCTCGTCAAAAGTTAATTGATAAAGCATTAAATATTCATTGTTTAAAATAAATCTTATATGTTATAAACATATTAGGTGGTAAATTTAAAACATGAGTATAAATTTGATCTCCTACTAATTTGAAAAGGACCATATACCCCCTTGCATGCCATTTCTGGTACCTGATTAATATGAATAATGATAAAGTCACCTTCATTATACTCTTGAGTACTTCATTTGACACTCACAATATCAAATCTTTTCTTATTATGTTAAGTCATTTTGCTTTATAACTTAATTATAAAAATCATGCATATGCTAGATACTATAGAATCAGAACATGCATGACATGATGAAATTACATGATCTATATGCTTTTGAGGGTTTAGTACTTGAATAATCTCAAATGTTATCTTACCGTTAACAATGCCATCATGATTTGGTTGAATCTGAAGTAGAAGTTGTCTAGGCCACAAAAGATTTACCTATATACGTGCATGTGTTGTTTAGGATCCCAAATTGTTTAACTGACTTGAAGATATGGATCAATTCTTATTACTTAATTGAATAATTGCTGCAAGCTAAGCCGATCCTTAGGAGCTTGATTACAAGTGGTTTTAGATCAAATTGGTCTTATGTGGTAGCATAGAGGAGGATTCACTGGGCCTGGAACAAATAGAGGTGTTATTGAACTTGAAGATGCATAGTGTAGAACAGTCCTGTCATATAGCTAAGGCTGATCTAAGAGGATATGTACAATAACCATGGAGATGACTAAGCATGTTAAAAGCATGCACTGAAGCATGCTTCAATAGTCATGCTGTGTGATGCAATGAACCCTTGCTTCACGTTGTCATGTGCAGCAAGTTGGCAAATCGATCATGTTACTTTGTGCTGCACTAAAGTGCTCGCATGAAGTACTCATGTGCTATGGCTTTATAGCTTCTCGTAATGCTCATTTTAGTTCTATTAATAATGTAAGTTCTACCTTTGCTAATGTGTAAACCTTCACCCTAAACTAGCTACTACCTTTGGCGTTCAAGACCAACTGCAACATTAATTTCTCTTTACTTCCCACTTCATGATCAAAACCTTTGCCGATGTGCTCTCCATCCATAATGAAGGGTGAGTGGCATGCAACTCAGGACCTTCATCTTCTTCCACAATGGTGCATCACTCAATTCCTTCATTCCCAACCGATTGTGTATCATTTTTTTAAATGTTTATATATATATATATATATGTGTGTGTGTGTGTGTGTGTGATGTTATTTGAATTAAATAATTTTTGTGTGTGATGTTATTTGAATTAAATAATTTTTACATGGTTTCAGAAAAATTAAAATTTTTATGGTTTTAGATGGATAAAATTTGTTTGATACTAACTAATTTTAGAAATTAATTTCCCATATTTTTGATGTCATATTTAGTAAATTTATAATTATTATTACCCTTTTTAGTAAATTATAGGTATATAATTAAAAATATGGATTGTATATTTGTTTTAAAAAATTTAAATTCAAAATCTTTTTATGATTTGTATATTCATCTATAAAATTTATGGCTTACTAAATGATTGTAGAATCTGAAAATTGCAGATCTTTTGATGAAGAGAGTTTAGATTTATGCTGGTCAAGTTTTTGAAAGACAGATGCATTTATAAATAAGACATTACCTAAAGTTTTGCCTTTAATTTGTGAGAGCTTTAGATCTAGTTTTAGGTTTCTTATATGCGCAAGCTTTTATAGTTAATTATTCCTCTGATGACTCTCGATTAAGGCTAGTTGTTAGATCGTTAAATACATAGCAAGGAATAGTAGCAGATTAAATTTGAGATTTGAGAAATTATTATCATCAACTTAGAGTGGATGTTGGGGAAATGATGATGAGCCCGATCAAGATCTTATGGTTCCATCATCTCGAGCTATCATGATCCTTTATATACTTAGTAGATGTAGTCGACTCAACCTGATCAAAGCATCATTGTCAACAATGATTGGATTATGTTGTCTAAGAATATATTGTAGATATGAAGTGGATGTTTGTTTAAGGAGATAATATAAGTCAAACTTAGCTAACATAAGGTTTTGCGTCATATCAGATGCATTCTGTGATTCACAACTCAGAGCCAAGCCATTAGGGAATATACAGATTATAATTGTGAAAATAATTTAATAGTGTTATTTGATGACAAACTACATAATTAGAGGGTTCTGTTCACAACTATAATTTATGTGGTGCCATTTGATGGCAAAATTATACTGATAGAAGTCATACGTGAAATTATTTGAGAGTAAACATAACAATACACCTAATTTGATATTGACTCATTTAGGAACTAGAGTTTTTAGATTATCATTTTTGACAAATGATTGTGGATGGATGAATGAATATTGCTTTAAGTTATTTAATGATGAATTTCATTTGAATATTTTGACTTTAGTAACTTATCAAATTCATGCATCTAATTTATGTCAATTTGATTTAGAATTTCAGTATATTTTGATGATAATATCCCTACAACTAAGATGCTCATTTAACATAATCATCATCAGGGTATTTATATTTGTTTGATTATTTATTTTACTGGACTAGACATTGTCAACTTTGTTAACTTGCCAATAGAGGATCATATATAATGTTTATATTTTAAGAATTTGAGCTTAAATTGATTCGACATTAATAATTTGAGAATTTTGAAAATGATATCTCTTTTGATTAAAATCTTTGATCAACGTGGCCATCCTCCGAGATATAGATCTTATCAACTACTTGTCAACAAAGGATCGAGTCTTAATCCATTGTGGTTTAAGATTTAGTTAAAAAAATTATCATGTTACAATCTTGTCAACTCTATCTTGAGTATAAAGGATCATGTCTAATCTTTGTGGCGGATCGGTTGGTTGGTCGGTCGATTCAATCGTGAACCGATCATAAGGCCGGTCCAATCACTCAAAATTACATTCGCATTGAATCGGTGTAAATCGAAGAGAACCGCTGAATCGACTATTAAACCGACGGACTGCTCCAAGTTTTAAGAAACTGCTTAGCTCAATAAATTTTTCCTTAAACCATTTTATATTATTTAATTAAATAATTTACATTTTTAATAAAATTTATATTAAGTTTTAATAATAATTTTTACTTTTAAATTTAATTATTTTTATAATCATTTTTATAAATTCTAAAACTTTTATTTTATTAACATGAATGTAACTAAATTAATTTATAATATAAGCACCATGCAACAACTTAAGTGGTTACAAGGTTATCCTTTGAAGCTCTTTTTTGTATATAAAGAGTGCAACATTTATCCCCTTTATGATGCGGGACTATTGAGTGCAACCATATTTTAATTTTGAAAGTAGTAAAAGACATTGAGATATGAGAATACAATAATAACATTTAAATTTTTAACTTTATATTCTTATTATAAATTATATTTTATAATATAAAAAGTTATTTAAAATATATATTTTATAATAATATTTTTAAAATATTTTATATATTATATTTTTATTTTAGCCATATTTTATAAATTTTTTAAAAATAATTTAATATTTAAAATTTATATTTTATAATAATACTTAAATATTATAGTTTTATGTTAGATATATTTTATAAAATTTTAAAATAAAATTTATATTTTTAATACAAATTATAATTTTTTATAAATTAGATTTTTATTAAATTTAATATTTATATTCATAAATTTATATAATAAATTTTTAGATATATTTAATATGCTCATCTAAATTTATAACACAAATAATTATATCTTAATGAGTATTATATCAATTTTTAGATTTATAGTTACTATATTTATGAATTTCTATTTATTTTTTATTATATTTTTATCATATATTTAAATTATTGTATCATTTAATTAGATCAATATTTAATCATTTTAATTTTAATATTTATTATATCATTCAGTTCAACTTTGGTCGAACCATCGAATCTTAAACCTCTCTTTCTTCCGGTTATTTATCCGATCTGATTTTTACAACCTTGATGTCTATATGGTTAGGACTTATATTTTCAAGGTTAAAGTTGAGTATTTATAATTTTTGAATGCTGAATTTTTTTGATTAAGATCTTTGATAGCCATATACAAATGTGAATACAAAATTTTACTTTTAAGAAATAAACACATAATTTCTAACTAGTCTCGTCAACTCTTGTATATACTAGGAGGAGGATCAGACTAGTTAAGTAAAACTTATGACTTCGTCACATAAGTGAAGTGGCATGTTTAAAAGAATGTGCATGATTGATAAGCATTACTTTATCTTTAAAAAGAGGAGATTACATTTTTCATGAAAATTATGATTAATCATTGAAAATACTTGCACTATTCTTGAGATAAGAGTGAACTTAATTTTAATTTTGATTATATCTTATGCAACATTCTTAAACCATATGATTGAGTATTCAGTACATTGGTCGGAGCGCATGTAGCATTTGAAATTTATTTTATGTTAAACTGTATGTTATCCTGAAACATTAGAATTAATCATTTTACACATGTGTTGGGGCCTATGCAGGTGCAGCAATTTTAAATTTCTAAGTGAATTTTGAAAAAAATTACTTATTTTTCAAATCATTTGCACATATTTTGTTGTGTGGGATTGAACATAAGGTTCCCTCGCAATGTGTGCACGATTATGTCCTTTAAGTCTCTTGCACATATTTTAATAAAATGAGATTGAACATAGAGTTATTTTGTAATTTGTGTAAGCATTTTATTTCATTTAAATATTTGCATGATTTTGAGTTTATTCTCATGATACATATAACAAAAAAAAAAAAACAAAAACAACAAACCTTTATCCCACTATGTGGGGTCGATTACATTAGTCCTTCTTCTCCATTGTTTCTTATTGAGTGTCAAATTCTCATGGTATTAAGAAAGTCTTGGAACGTTGAATTGAATTCTAGGAAGACAATTATTGATCTAAGTTCCAATAGAGATCAATCCCCTTAGCTGGAGCTGCGGAAATGCCAAGAAGAACCAGAAATTGCAACAGAGGACAAACTCTTTTTTTCACATCTGCACCGGACCATCAGCCTACACCTGAGGGATGGCAGGGCTAGTTGGAAAATCTTGGCAAACCCTAAGAGCCCACAATGGTTTCCTATCTCTCTCACCTCACTCACCTAGGGAATTCATCCTAGAGAACTTAGGAAATCCTGAAACTAAACCAACAAGAGCCCCTTCTAACTTCCAATAAGGTGGTATTTATAGACTTCCTAAGACAAGACCCTCTGCCTTAAAAAATACAAATATACTCGTAGGTGAGAAATTCACAAATAAGTGCCGAGCTAAAAGGAAAAATACACCTATAAAAGGGACAGTCTTGGTCAGATGCTTTGATTGAAAATTTGAAAACATGTTTGGAATAATTGAATAAGAAGAACAAAGTTAGGAGAAGAAAAGAAAGAGATATAGGAATCATCATGATATGACTCAAAATCCTCTAATTGTCAAATTATAACATATATCCATCATTTACAACAGAAGAACTATAGTACAAAAAGAAAATTACAAAATACAACTCAATTGAATGCTAAAATACAAGTTCCCTACAGAAAATTAATAATAACAGAAGCTAAAGAGCGGTCAAAGACAATATTATAAATATCACGTAGATAATAAGAAGCAAGGACCGAACTAATCGGTATAGCATACTAGCAACAACAAATAAGATGAGATGATATCAACTACAAGAATAATAATCCCAAATTAAACATCACAGAAAGACCAACAAGGAAGGGCTTAAACTAAACCAACGAAGGCATATCCAACACGAAAGCAAATTCAAGAAATAACGCCAAAAGAAGAACAGTGATGCTCAATCGGAAGATCCATTATCAATAAAAGAATTTAGATGTTCCAAAACCCTCGAGTTATAAATAAGCAATTTAGAATCAAAATCAAGAAATCAAGATATAAAATAACAAAATAACTTTACGTTATTTTGTAGCAAAATGGATGAAACAACAAGCTCAATCGAAATCAAGAAGATCGACACTAAACCAACTACTATTCAGGAGACAGGGCGTAATAGTGAATAAGCGATCCATTGTAGCAAGTAGTTATTCATGTAAAGAAGGCTTAGAGATAGGTTAGACAAATAGTATAAATAGAGGATAACAGACAAACAGAGGGCAATAAAGAATTTCAGAAAGAAACTTATCTTCTTCAGTCTTCCTCTTCTTCTCTTTCTCCTGCGCATCTTCCCTCCTGGTTTTCCTCATAGGAATGGTTGTTCATCGAACCAAGGTTTCTCCTCATCCGCTACCCTCTTCCCTCTCAGTGATTGACGACTCAGTGGAAGGAAACAAAGCAAAGTAAAGGTTAAAGCAAGCTTCCCGCAGAAGTTTCATCCCATGGCCAAGAAGCAGTCGCGTAAGCCTCTATCAAAGGCTCAGATTCATTCCAAGGAATACAAAACCAGGTAAGAGATCAAGCGCTGAAAGGCAACGTGTAATCCTAACAGACAGAGGAATCAAGAACCGCTTGATCAAAACACCAATCCAAGGGAAGATAAGAAACCAATCAATCCGACGGTTCAAGAATCAGCTCAAGAGAAACTCAATCCGAGTGATTAGATCCAACGGCCAAGAACAAATGCGCTAATCCAACGGCTCAGAAAGAACCCAAAAAATCTTCCCTAATTATCACTTAACTCGGAGTTGGATCTCGAGTCAACTCACAGAACCCCACTCAAGCCTAGCCTGACCATAATTGGCACTGAACCAGACCCATTCTCACCAACCAAACTCAGCCAAGAATTAGGATCATATCACATCACGTGCACAAATTGTAGAAGGGAGGGAGAAGAGTTCAAAAATAGGGTCTATAACTGGTCTTATTCAACTATTTTATAACTTGATTTGACTTCTTATATTTGATTTATGAGAGATTGGAGCTTTATATTCTGATTTAGCTGAATAATAAACTGACACGGGTGGTACCACATCAGCCATATCTTTTTTTGTCCTTGGCTCACCTTTTTACTTTTGGCTAAATGAATGAAAGTTCAGTTCTTGGAATCGTAATTGCAGCATTTGTGTAAATTTTGTTAGTCATTATTAAGTTATTATGTATTTTCTTGAGGCTGAAATGGTAATTTTTGTAGAAAAATAATGTGTTTGCTATTCCACTCTCGTGCCATACATTAAAATTATGGGAGAGAGTAATTGAGCATAGGTTACGATGTGATACAGAAGTTTCTCACAATCAGTTTGGTTTCATGCCAGGTAGATCTACTATGGATGCTATACATTTGTTAAGAGGTTTGATGGAGAAGCATAGAGAAAATAAGAAGGATCTACATATGATATTTATTGATTTAGAAAGCTTATGATAAAGTCTCAAGAGATGTTCTTTGGAGAGTTCTAGAACATAAAGGAGTTAATATTGGTTATATTCAAGTCATTAAGGATATGTAGATAGTTACTTGTGTCCAAACACAAGGAGGATTGACAAAATATTTTCCTATTTGGTTGGATTACATCAAGGATCAACATTAAGCCCTTATCTTTTCTTGTAGTTATGGATGTTCTTACGAGGCATTTACAAGAAGATGTACCTTGGTGTATGCTTTTTGATGACATTCTTCTTGTTGATAAGACTGAGAGGGAGTCCAACGACTTGAATTATGGAGGTCAACTTTAGAGTCTAAAGGTTTTTTTCGTTTAAGTAGATCTAAAGCGAATATATGGAGTGTAATTTTAGTTGTAGAAGTTTTAGTGATAGTGTTGTGACTTTAGGTGATCAAGTCAATTAATAAGAGTGAGCGATTCAAATATTTAGGCTCTATTGTTCAAAATGATAGTGAAATAGATGGAGATGTTATTAGTAGAATTCAAGTTGGATGGTTGAAGTGGAGGAATCATCGTCTATTATGTGATAGAAAAGTTTCATAAACTTAAGGAAAATTTTATAAGATGTTAGTAAGACCGCAATGACTTATAGTGCGAGAATGTTGGCCAATAAAAGAGAAGCATAAGACTAAGTTAAGTGTTACAAAGATGAGGATGCTCAGGTGGATGAGTGGCTTTACTCTTAGAGATAGAATGCGAAATGAGTATGTTTGGGAAAAAGTTGGAGTAACTCCAGTGGTAGATAAGATTAGAGAGAGTCGCCTTAGATGGTTTGGCCACATAAAGCGTTGGCGTCCATGACCGATTAGGAGAGTAGATGCATTAGATTTGCCTTTATATTAAGAAAGGTAGAGGTAGACCTAAAAGACTTGGTTAAGATGTATAAAAAATGATCTTAGTATACTTGAATTAAAAGAGAATTTGACACATAATAGGACACAATGAAGACGAAGGATTCATGTAGCCGACCCCACCTAGTGGGATTAAGGCTTCTTGTTGTTGTTGTTGTTGTTGTTGTATTCCACTCTCTGTGCCAGGAATCTTATGAGCTATCATTATGACTTTCAATCTCTTTTCAATTTCTTTTTCTTACCTTGCTTAGTACATAATTATCATGCAGACAACAAAAAACTGCTATTACTTTGCATATTTAACTTTTTAAATTACTATTAAATTGTTCTCAGAACATAATAATTTCAAAATTTTTTTTGTTGGTTATCGGTAACCAAAATAACCACGGGCTGAATTCTTTTTTGAGAATTCCTTCACTATTCTTCATTTTTTTCATAGCTTGCCCCTCAACTTTTTTCTTTTTCACTTGTCTGTAAATGTTTTTGTTTTCTTGGCTGCAGACGCACATCTACTTCCTGTTGAACTGCCAGAAATGGCATCCTCGACCGGAAGGTAAAATCGGTCTTCATAATATAAAATCCATTTTCTTATTGCCTTGCAAATGTTATATAAAAAAAAACCGAATGAATTTGAGAAGTTTGGAAACTTTTATTATATTACAGTTACAATAATGCAGGGACTTTTCTGACTATTTGAAATCATTATTACTGTTTTTTTTTTCTGGATATGCAGCTGTTGAGTCTCTTGTTTGTAAGCATGTCCGAAACTGATCATAAGCTCATTTTTTACTCATTTTTTATTGGTCTTGTGCCTGACAAAGCCTTTTAAACAATTGCTCTTGCTTTTAGAAACTCAAAGCTCCTACTTGTCTTCTTGAAAAGCATTAAATCCCTGTATGACATTTTTGCAGTGGAACCCAAAGTACTTTGCATGGTGGCCAACAGTTCCACCCACCAGTAAATATACAACTATGGGATAGAAACATGTAAAATTTTAAAAGTATAGAAGGCGTGAGTGTCAGCTAACCAAGTAAGGGGTGATTGGTTGTGCATGGATACCATCAAATTTCTTTTATTTTTATTTTTTGCAGCTTAAACTCGCCTCTATACACATGGAATATAACAAAATTAAACTCACAAAGTTATAAGTTTAGGTATTTAAGTTGTGTTGAAGGTGTGATTAGTTAATATAGAGTGTTCAAGTTTTAAGCATAATAAAGATGTATTACACTCAATAAAGGTAGCACATAATCTTGTAATCATTAGAAGAACCTATATGTGTGATGCCGTACATGTGATCAATGTAGACTATATTATAAACGAGTGAGTATTCAACCTTACAAGCTCAACATGATTAACTAAACTAAATGAGTTAGTATAATCAAATCATTAACCTCCAAAGTCACACAAGCAAATGTGTCCATAATAAGATTGATGCGATGATATAATATTTCTATGCTATATGTGATAGCAATTAACTTTGAGCATGAGAAAATAGATCTACTCTATATAAGAACATAGTTGCATTAAGATGTGAATCACCAAATGAACATTCAAGCATAGACTGATAAAGTAAATGTGTAGGAGTAAAAAAATCTAACTATAAAGCAAATGAATATAATATATTTTTACATGTTTTAGTACTCAAGGAACTCCCTTGACTTCGATTCCACTGCCACTAGAAAAACTCCTTCACTCAAGCTCATGGAGAAATAATCATAAACACATTTTTCTATAAAGGCGAGTGCAATCCATTTCTTGATCTAACAAGAGTATCTCAATCCAAATTTCACAACACGATACTTCTTCAAGTCCAATACTTCAACATACAAGTTTTATAAACTAAAAGTCACTCTAAAATCTTTTTAAACTTCTGTGGTAATCTAGGATTATCACCTATCAAATATAAGAATATACAATCTCTACTCTAGACTAATTGTAAAATATACAAGAAAATTCAATGCAAAAACTATTCAGAGAGAGAAGGTGATCATCATGTGCAGCCTTAAAGGATTAATACTTTGATGAACACATTAATTTATCACAAAATCACCTCAAAATGATTTTTTACTTAGGCTCTCATATTTTTTTAAAATCCATAAAATTTTCATTTCATTATATCACTATTTATAGTGAAGGGAGAGAGCAAGAGAAAGCATTTCAAAAATTTTCCAAAAAAATATTTTCATTCCATTGGCTTGGCAAATTACTATGCCAAGAAGGTGACATCAGAGTCTTCGATTGAGGGCGCTATTGACATGCTCTAATATGATCTATTTGATGTAATTAAAAAAAAGTGATGACAATTTCATAAATAATTATAATGTTTATTTTATAATAATTTTATGTATATAATATTAAATTATATTATGTATGAAATCATATATAAACAATTTAATGAATCTAAAGGAATTAAAGCTAATGTCAAATTAAGTTTTACTAATTAATCATCATTAACACATAATTACATTATTAAGGAAATTTATTAAATATGTGTAACTTTGGACACAGTTAAATTTCTTAAGATAAAGAGGACATAATTAAGAATGATCAATCAAATTGTCATCAAATTAGTTTTTAATTAAGTATATAAGAGAGTGATCAACATAAATAAGCATAATTAGTAAATTAATGAATAAAATATGAAATTTTTTATTACTTAAAGTTTCTAAAACACGAGGTGTTCAAATTCAAGAATGTGTAACTTATGCATATGATCATAAATAATAAAAATAGTAACATTAGTTTGCGTAAATAATAATCAGCTGATAAATCAAATAATTGGAAAAATAAATGAAAGATAGTGTCAATAATTATGAAATAAGTTTTGTCTAAATTATAGTAAATATTACTAAAATCAAGTTTTTGTTTAATTTGGGTTCATGATCTTTGAGTTTTGGTGAATCCTACTTAGTTATTTTACATTGAATAAATCCTAAAACTTACACACTAGGCAAATTGATCTTGGAAGCATTGTCTTGCACATAAATCTTTTTAAATTGAACATTTATATGCCATCTCCAAATAACTAGTGCTATGGGTTAGTATATAGGAATCAATCATTATCATCCTGGTTGATACCATTTGATTAACTTAAAAAATTTAACAAATCATTAGTCGACACCACTTAAAAATGTTGTGATCAAATCACTAATGGGCCACACACGAGTTACTATACTCATTGGGTGACCAAAAGAAAATGAACTTATCACATGAAATTGTGAGAATATGTAATATTCAGGAGATAAATCTAAAAGGCATATCATATACATGGAGCTCTTGTTGATGCATGGTTTGGAGCTTCTGGAATTGGGTTATTTTATTCAACTTCACACTACATTTTCTAAAACCAACTTAACTACTACAAGAAAGCCATCACCTAGTTAGGATATTAATATATTTTAAAAAGAAAATAGTTAAAATCTTTTAAAGTTTCAGCACCTATGCATATAAGTCTTTTGATAAGGCTCTTCTAAAAGGTTGTAATAATACTCATAATAAGTTTTTAATTAGTTGTAATCTTCTTTTTAAAGTTAGTTATTATATTTTTCAGAAGAGAAAATTTAAATGGTCTATATCTTTATAGAATTATTGTCATTAAGAGTGCAAACTAGTTGAGCTAAACTCAAATCACAAGTAACTTAAGCTCAGCTCATCTCGAGCTCATATGTTGAACTTGAACTCTGCTTGTCAATTGAATCATAGGCTTGAGCTCGGCTTGTGAGCTTTAGGTCATTAAAGGAACTTTGTTGAGAAGTTGTGATGGGAGCAAGCTTGAGAAGGTATACTGGCATGTATTCCTCAAAGAAGAAAAGGAAGTTGTGATGAACCAGTAGCATGTGTTTGAAGAAGAGAGCATCATGAAGAACAAATCATGACAAGACCTATGGGTGATGACATTTAACTCACAACATGATTGTGATCTTGAAAAGGAAGTTGGAAGATTTATGATGTGATTAGCTAGTCTAGTTCTAAATTGAGCAGTTATATAATTTAATGTAATCCACACCTCTTTTTTCCTCTACAAATGGTGTTCTCTTTTTTGCATTTCAAATTTCTTTTGCTATACTTCTCACATATTTTGAGCTCTCTGTTCGCCCACATCATCACTCCTTTTGCTTAGTGGGAGGCTCTTAAGATTTTTGTGGTTCAAGCTAAATTGGCCCTAGCTCTAATCATTTCAATGATCATTGAGGTTCCTTCACTTTTGGTTTTTAGGTTTGGTGATCATGTCTGATCTACCTTTCTCACTCCTCTGCTTTAGTCATCTTTGAGATTTTTCCACTGATGTAGGATGAGAGTGTCTTTTATGATATGATGTTTATTACATCGATAATTTTTAAATTTTCACAAAAGAGTAATGATAAATGCACACTACTATTGAGCACATTCACAATATTATGAATTTAGTGAAGTTGAAAAGATTTCGATTAAAGTTATGTTAACCACTAGAGATCGACTCTTATAAGTGCAGAAATAAGCGAAAAGTTATGAACGATCTAACCATGATTTAAAATAAGCTGTGGGGATAAGTTGAAGTCGACCTCTACAATAGTTTGTCGTTGTGGAGATCACGTTCCTTAGAAGTCTTTCTGGGGTTGTGAGCTCACACTCAACATCCACTCAGGAGGAAAGCACACAGAAGAATAGTAAAAAAAAATTATGATAACGTTTATTCCAAATTCAAGTGTCAAGCATTACAAGAGTCTCCTTATTTATAGGATTGAAAGAGAGAGAGTTAAGAATACTCAAACCTAATACCATCATAACTACACCTACTACCACATACTACCAAACTTACCCAAAATGTCATACCTACTATAATGAATCATGAGCCATGACATAAGAATAACCCAATACATATAAGCTCAAGACATATGCAAAATATAAAAGCCCAATAATACATAACTTAAATTATAACAAAAGGCCCAATACATGGATTTAAGCTTTATGATGATGACGACGATGACGATGATACTCTGCATCAGCACTCTCCGATTTTAAAGGATTCTCTTATGGAGAATGAAAATCCAGACACTCTTGTAATAATTGTGAGTCTAGTTGATGTAACTTATCAAATGTAAGCCATGAATCTTCAAGTGGAGAAAGATCTTTCCAACGAACGAGAAAATTTTGAGTGCCTCCATCAGATGTGATGATAATCTAGTCTTCTAAAATTTGATCTGGACGATGTGATCTTAAGTAATGAGATGGTAGAGGAGTTGGTGATGAAGTATTAACGTGTATGTTAATGCTATTTGTAGAGGGAATATTGTTATCTATGGCTTGCCCATGCTACAATGTTAAATCTAATACATTGAATATTGGAGAAATCCCAGCATTCATTGGAAGATCTATTTCATAAGCATTATCATTTATCTTACATTTTATAAGATCGGATCTCTTGAGAGTTAATTTCTGAGTTCCGGTTAAATCTCGGATCTAACTTTAACAAAGAAATCTCCTTATTAAATTTTACATATCATATATCCATCAACATTAGCTTTATATTTATCATAACTTCGAGTAAGTTTTTGTTGAATTTCACGATCATGCATACTTTGTGCAAATGAAGATGCAAATGCATTAGACCTGTATGTTACAGGCAATTCAATAAGATCAATTGATTTTCTTGGATCTTAACCAGTTATAATATGAAAAGGATTCATACCGGTTGACATATTAATTGAACTGTTATAAGCAAACTCTGCAGTAGGAAGAATGAGGTCCCAACTAGTAGTATGATCATGACACTAAGTAAATTTCTTAAGTTTTATTAACAACTTTTTGTCCATCTTTTGAGGGTGGTAAAAGTAGAAAATAAGAGTTTTGTGCTAAGCTTTTTCCATAAGATTTTTCAAAAATAACTCATAAACCTTACATCACGATCGGACACAATTGTCTTAGGAAGTCCATGTAAACAAACTATCTCGTGAAAGAAAATAATCATTATATGTGATGCATCTGATGTTTTATAACACAGAATGAAGTGTGTCATTTTAGATAATCGGTCAACAACTACTAGAATAGAGTCAAAATGTTATACAGTGTGAGGTAATCCTAAGATGAAGTCCATACTAAGATCTTCCCATGGCTTGTGGGGAATTGAGTGGTGTATGACCAATTTTATTTTTTACTACTTGGCAAATCTGACGTTGGACAATGACACGAGCAACATCTTTCTTAAGACTAGGCCAAACTATCCTCCATCATATTATCTTATCTCGACCAAAATGACCAGACACATCTCCTGAATGAATTTCCTCAACAAGAAAATTTCGAAGTGATGAATCTGGGATACATAGTTGTGTGCCACCAAAGAGATAGCCGTCTCGTATTTGATAATCCGGACTATTAATTGAAACATCAAATTTTAAAGATTCAAAAATTTGTTGAAAATCTTTACAATTTGGATAATCATCTTTGACCTTTTCAAATCCAGTAACCTTCATACTCATGATATTTATTATGGTACATATTCTACTTAGGGCATCTGCTACTTTGTTCTCGGCACCAGATTTATGTTTAAGAACAAATGTATATTCTTGAAGAAATTGAACCCATTTTGCATGACGAGAACTAAGTTTCTTTTGAGTGTTTAGATATTTAAGCGCATCGAATAAAGTATAAATTCGTGAAAGAAGATAATGTCGCCAATAACATAAAGTTTGGATGAGATAAAGCTCACGATCATATGTGGAATATCGTTGGCGTCTTCATTTAATTTTTTAAAGAAAGCAATAGAATCACATTCTTTGTTTAAGAACACCTCCAATCAGCATCACATGACATCTCAAATATTTTGTCAAAATTTAGCATTTTAATATCGATTGGACTTGTTAAAGTTCTTTAATTTTAGAGAGGCATCGATGTTTGTTTTGTCCAAACAAAGTCTCTCTTTTTAAAACATTGAGTTATCGAGGCCATAATAGTACTAAATTCACGAATAAACCTTCGATAAAATATGGCTAACCTATGAAAATTACATACATCAAGAATTGTGGTTGGGGTAGGCCACTCTTGAATAGCCAATTTTTTTAGGGATCGAGATGCCATCACAAGAAACAATGAATCCTAAGAAGATTACTGAAGACATCATAAATGAGCATTTTTTTTAAGTGAACATATAGTCTTTCTTTATAAAGCACTTTAAAGACTTGTTATAAATGATTCTCATGATCACTCTTAGTCTAACTAAAAATTTAAATATCATCAAAGTACAAAACTAAAATTTTTCAATAAATGGTATTAAGATATGAGTCATCATCGCATGTATCTTGGGTATTAGTCAAAGTTATTAGCCATTCATACAAACCATCTTTTGTCTTGAAGACTATTTTTCATTCATCACTTTTACGTAAATGAATTTGATAATCCACTAAGATCAATTAAAAAAATTATTGATTCTCATATCTAATATATTTATCAAGTCTCAGGTATGGACTATACTTAATAGTGATTTTATTTATAACGATTATCTACACACATCGCCAAAATCTTATCTTTCTTTGGGGCAAGAATAGCGACCGCGCATGGAGATAAACTTTCTCTGATAAATCCTTTTGCTAATAAATCATCAACTTGTCGTTTTAGCTCCGCATGTTCATTTGGGTTCATACGATAATGTGACAAATTTGAGAGTGATGATTTAGGAACTAGTTCTATGGCATGTTGGATACTTCTTAATGGGGAAAGCTCACTAGGAAGTTCTTCGGGACAAATATCTTGATATTCCAATAAAAGTTCATGTATTTTAGATGAGAATGATTTAACATAAGGTTGATTTTCAGAGCCTAGGGCAATTAATGCAAAAATGTATTCCCATTAATCTCTTATTGAAATTGACATCTATTAATAATATGTAAGGATTTCTTTTCTATGGGAGGAGAAGAATTTTGGGGTTGAAGTGGAGTGAGTTCTTTAGGCTTAGCTGGATTTAAGACAATTCTCTTACCTTGAAAATTAAAAGCATATGTATTAGATCGCCCATAATTTGTGACATCAATATCAAAATATCAAGGTCTATCTAAAAGTATATAAGCAACATCCATCGAAAGAACATCACACCAAATTTTATCATTATATTCTCCTAATTGAATGGGTACAAGATAACGTTGAGATATAGAGATGTCTTTTCTACCCAAGCAACCTTATAAGGATGTGGGTGAGTCTCTGGAGTGAGCTTCATCCTAGCGAGAGGTAGCAACATATCATACAACTATCTATTAATGATTAATTTACATCTTTTCACCACTCTTAAAATAAGTGTGGAAAATTGATTCTTTATATTATTAGCTTTTGGTTAACACACAACGATATATGAAACTCATCTAATGCTTTTCATCATTAGTTTCTTCACAAGGGTCAACAATTTGATTATCATTATTTTTATTTTGTTGATCCTCATTTTCATAATCTAAGTGTAAGTTTTGACGAGGACAAGTACTTGCATAATGACCAATTTTATCACATGTAAAACAAGTAATGCTAGAAGTCTTAGAACCAGATGTTCCCACTAAAGCTTTTCCTTTTGTTTCACTTCCTTTACTAAGGTAGGAGTAACACGATTGAGAGTTGTTTCAGATGAAGTTGTGAATCTTATAAGGTTGTCATCTAAGATATTGTTTAATTTGAGCCGTCAAATGCATCCTCAAGAGAATAAATTTCTTGGGTTAACATTTCATTATGAATATCGGTTAAATAAATCTAGATATGCGGTGATCCTCTCTAACATCATAACAAGTTATCAATTCATCAAACTGTGTCATATACTCAACAATAGTCAAAAATCCTTTTTTAAGTGGTCATTTCATCCATAAGTCGATCATGAAAATTTAATGGTAGATATTTTTGCTTTAAAATTTCTTTCATCTCATCCTAGAAGCAATAGGTGGTTGCCCTAATTGTTAAAATTTTTGTGTGAGATTAATCCAATAAGTCTTAGCATGATTAGTTTGTTTCATGCAGGCAAAAACGAACTCGTCTTTCTTCTGACATGGGCATCCAATCAAAATATTGGTCCATATCTACTAACCAATCTAAGAAAATTTTAGGATCAAGTCGATCAAGTAGGTGGATCAATTTTAAACGATAACATCATCATCTTCAATATAGGGCAACAAAACTAGATAATGACTCTTCATAATGTTGGGATAATGCTCATAAGAAGTTCGATGAGCATAACCTTCATCTCGTTAATTGTCTTTTCGATGAGGTGGGTGAGGAGTACCTCATCAAACTGGGATATTCATTAAAGTTGTTCCTAGGGTGATAACAGGGTCTAATAGGAGAATGTGGATGAAGAGGGAGAGGAAGAGGAACGGGATTGACAGGATGACCTTTCTCTCTTTAAGTTGGTGTTCTAGGATTGAGTTAGTTTCTGGTGAATGTGTTGTAAGCTTATCAACTTTTTGTTTTGAGGCTTCAAATTTTTTTTGAAATTCATGATAGGTTTGTTGGTGCAAAAGGGTAAGTTTTTTTATTTTTTCTAATAAAAATTCATAGGAATCATGTTTTTCATCTAAAGATTGATCTTGATATCTAAGATCACTACTAGTTGACATGATGATAGTTTTTTAAAATTTTAATATAAGTAAATATTTAATTTAAATTTTTTTTAAAATATACAATGTAATGAAATCAAAGACACGATTAAAAAAAAGCAAGTAAATGCCCTAATTAAATAAAAATTTTGTATGTTTTTATTTAAACATTGAATTACAAGATTACTCTAATGCAAAAATAAAACTCAATACTAAACAAGATGTTCCCAAAGAGACATACTTGCTCTGATACTAAATATGATGTAAGACGAGAGTGCCTTTTTTGATATGATGTTTATTACACTGATAATTCTTAAATCCTCACAAAAGAGTATTGATAAATGCACACTACTATTGAGCACATTCACAATATTATGAATTTAATGAAGTTGAAAAGATTTCGATTAAAGTTACGTTAATCACATTAGAGATTTTACTTTTATAAGTGCAAATAAGCGAAAAGTTACGATCTAACATGCGATTTAAAATAACAAATGATAAGTTGAAGTCGACGTCTACGTCAATGTTGTGGAGATCCGCGTTCCTTCCTTAAGTCCTTCTCTGGGTTGTGAGCTCACACACTTTCAATCTGTCCTCGAGGAAATGACACAGAAGAATAGTAAAAGAAATTTAAGAATGTGACTTTTATTCCAAATCCAAGTGTTAAGCATTACAAGAGCCTCCCTATTTATAGGATTGAAAGAGAGTTAAGAATACTCAAACCTAACTCCAAACTCAAACTCAAATAAATACATATACCTCTTACCAAACCTACCTCATTATCAAACTTACTTCCATACCTACCCAAAATGTCATACCTACTACAATGAATCATGGGCCATGACATAAGAATAGTCCAATACATATAAGCTCAAGACATATATAAAATATAAAAGCCCAATAATACTTAACCTAAATTATAACAAAATGCTCGATACATGGATTTAAGCTTTATGATGATGACGTCGACGACGGTGACGATGATGTCCTACATCATCCACCTTTTGGGCATACCTCGCTCTTTTGCTAATGGTTGGGTTTATTGTCCATACAATGTTCATTACTCTTTCATCAAGCTGAAGGTTCCATGTGCATAAACAAGCCTTCTCTTCTAGATAAACTTATGCTTATTTTCATTGATATAAATCATCCCCACATGCATGTCAAAATTATGATTGATTGGTGAATTTTCAATTGATATCTTTTATCATTATCATATTATTCTTAGTCTTTCTTTAGAATCAGGTCACATCAAGCCTTTTTGTGTCATTTTTTGTGGCTTTTCAATGTGAATGCTGAAGTATTCTCTTCATTTTGATGCTTTGTGGAATCGTTTATCCCCCTTTTTGGGTAGCTTTTTTTAAGTTACAACTTGATTACCTCAACTATTCAACTTTATATATAGTAGAATCTATTTTTGGCCAAATTTTTGCAAATTGATGTTGCTTTTACCCATTTTTCTTGGCTTTTTATGGTTAGGTCCTAGTGAAAATTGGATAATACCTATCTTTTTCATAAGGAGGTGTGGATTCATACATCATCTTATAGTTACTAGTGAAATGTTGAATTTGAAGACATTTTTTTGCTTTAACATTTTTATCTCTGATAATTAATGTTGATATTAATAGTCTACTTTGGAATTTTCTATTCCGTTTGGTGAAGAAACGAAAGCCCTTAATTAACTACATCTTTTTGTTTTTACTTGGAGTATTCTAAGTTACAACATGTTGGTGGACAACAATGTTTAAAAAGACAAAATCGAGAAT
The DNA here is from genome assembly GCA_021442155.1 of Cymbidium sinense. Classification (NCBI taxonomy): domain Eukaryota; kingdom Viridiplantae; phylum Streptophyta; class Magnoliopsida; order Asparagales; family Orchidaceae; genus Cymbidium; species Cymbidium sinense. Next base: position 34,683,581 of record CM038229.1, read on the forward strand.
TGATGTGTTTTCTCATAGTGACACAAGGTGTAAGGCTCTGGGTGAATCGACGCTTAGGCTCGAAACAAAAAATTTAAAAATAAAAATGTTATATAATAAAATAAATCAGAAAAATGATAAATACTCAATTTATTCACCTAGTTCATTATCATAAATATATAAATCACAAATCATAATATCAAATGTTAATATAAAACATAAATTTAAATAAGATTTCTTATAAGCACTCGCTTAAAATTTAAATACATTATGAGATTCAAGATCTACAATAATATCATCATCATTTTATCATTTTAGAAAAATTATTATATATAACTATCATCCTTGGAATATATTTCATCATATTCAAAATCTTATTAAATTACTATAGCTTTCTTTTTATTCTCAATAATAGTTAACAATGTATTTAAAATAAATTTTAAATAAAATAATAGATTAAAAATTGAGAGAAAAATAGAGACATTAATCTAGTTTGTGCTTCTTGAAGATGTGTCACTGCTTAGAGATTATGGCTCATGCTGCTTGGAAAAGAAAAGTAATATTGATTTGCATAATTTGAAGGAGGTAGATCACTCAAAATTAAAAACTCATTGGTGAGATCAATATATAAATATGTATAATAATTTATAAAATAAATTAATATTATAAAGAATTAATTATAATTATAATTATAATTTATAAAATAATAAAGTGAGGCACCGTCTCAAAGCACCTTGAGATGTTTAGCCTGGAGGCGTATGCCTCACTTGAAAAATGCGGCCTCACTAGACCGAGTGAGGCTTAAGCCTTGAGGAGGTGCTTTTCATGCGCCTTAATTTGAGGTGTGCTTTGAGGTGTATGCTTCAAATGCCGTTTTTAAACAAGGTTGGATAGGAGATTCCATATCTTATTAGTTGGGCTAAAATGATATACGTAAGTGCATATATTGTTCAAGTAATATAATGTTGAGAAAAGTATTGCTCCTATGAGGATTTATTTAGAAATTTTACTAACTACTAATCTAATGTTACCTTTAATTTTTATCCAACAAACTAAAAATTTACCTATGTTAAATTTAGTTTTATACCTATATTAAATTAAGTTAAAAGTATGAAAGCTACTTTTGAAAATAAGATTTTTTTCTTAATTTTAGATAATATACTCTTAATTTATGGTTGTTTGATTATTTCTATGGACTTTGTATTAAAAAGTTATTTTTTGTTATTGTCAATTAGTAGTAAAATATCCCAATGATGGTCGTGCTAATTGTAGATTGCAACCAAAGGGGTTATAATCATCAAAGTATCTAAAATATTGATGTTAACTCATTTGAAATTTAAGATATAAATCTTAGACCCAATTTTTTTGTATGCAAATAAGCAAAATTAAAATGGTGTACCCCAATGATAACTGTGTTGAACAAAAATTTTAATTGGAGGGGATATTATTATCAAAATTTCATTAAATTTCAAATAAAGTTGTTGTAAAGTGAACTTTGATGAAATACCAAATTTAATAAGTTAAAATCAAATGAAATTCAACATATAAGACTTATAACAAATTTATCAAAATCTACCTTCTACAACTAGTTTGTTGGAAGTGATAAGTTAGGAAAATTTTAGTTCATAAGGGATCAAATGTAAAGTTAGGTGTATTTCTATATTCATACTCAAACAATCTCATCCTAATAAGGATTTGGCTTGAGTTCTCGTGCTCTCTCTGCTCACACACATTGCTGTTCATCACCCCCACTATTCTTACTTGTGATGTTCTTACTTTGATATTAGATAATTGTACTGGGAGAAAAAATTGGTGTTTTAAGGTTATTTTGAATTATTATGCCATTAATTTTTTACTTTGAAATTAGTATAATACTTCTTGCTTCAAGATTTGATACCAAGATTTTAATATGTTTCTTAATATTTTGCAGAATTTACTATTTCTTGCTTTTAGGTGTTATTGTATTGCATTTTAATATATTAATAAGTTAGAATATGTCTTACTTTGTAGTTGATGTGTGTACAATATTTCTTTGTACAATTTTTTTGATTATGAGGTTAAGACCTCAAAATGCCTTGAGGCTTATGCCATGCCTCACGGATGAAAAATGTCTCAATAATCGATTGCGTAGTTTTAAACTTTGCTAGGCGCTACTCTTAAAAATATTGATTTTCTTTTATTTTGTCTTAAATGAAGTGCCTACCAAACTATAAAAAATAATGAAACGAAACTATAATTTAACATTAATTAAACATAAAAATATATTTTAAAACACATAAAATTCACTATATTTTTATGCTTATCATTTATTCCTTAGAGGTTGAGCCGTAATATGAAAAAATTATCATTACTCTATTTTTCACCGTCTTCTAGCTAGGTAAGATGATTGACCTTGCTCTTCATCATATCTTTATTTTATCTTATGTAATTTTATTTTTCCCCAATAATTTTTAATAATTTCATTTTCTTTACTCCTATTATTTGCTTGTTAGAAAATTATGCTTAGAAATAAATTTAAAACAAGTAAAATTTCAGTTTAGTCAAGCTTTCTCATAAGTTAATGTGTCTAGTCTTGTCAATCTTGAACTTGAGTCAAGGCTTGATGAGCTGTATATGCAAGTTCATTAACAAGTTGAGATATAGCCGACTCAGCTGATTTGCACACTTAGTCATATGACTTACATGCATATATATGCTTATATAGTTGAAAAGGATGAAAACACATACATCAGAATATTATGAATAATGAGGAAATATTATAATGATAAAAATGTAGATTCCTATAATCATTAAAGGACTAAAAATGGAATTTAGTTTTTAAACCCTCAGGGAATATATAAAATTATGTATTGTCCTTGCTAACCTTTTTGGACTACTAGTAAAAGTGTGCTTGTCCCAATTATACGTGACAAGTTTTTGTATATGCAAATTTTATTTGTGTTTCATTAATGCTAAGCAAGTTCAACTATAAATATATTCATGTTAAAATGCATGTTTAAAACATCAATATTCATTGACAAAAAGAATTTTAAGAAAGTGTATTTGTGAACAAGTTGATTGAAAACTATTCTTATAATTATACCTTTTTTGTTTTTTTCAATTAGGTGTTTTTTGAATGCTTGTGTTGTATGGCTAAATACAATGAAAAATGTGCAAGGGCCACTGTAATGATGCCTGGGTGCAATGTTTAATAAGCATAGATTTCTATATTATGGACGGATGAGGGCGAAGAAGTTAGTTTATAAAACTAAAATTAAGATAGAAATTTGAAATATAGGTACTCTTACGGGTAAATTATTGGAATTAATAGATATTATGATTCATAAGAAAATAAATATCTTATATATTCCAGAACTAAGTGTGTTGGGGAGAAGGCCAAGAAAATTGATATTATAGGTTTTAAATTTTGGTGTTCAAGTAGGAGTTGTATTAGAAATTATATTGGTATGATTATAAATAAGAGTTTGAAGGATCTATTATGAAAATTAATATAATTATAGCTTTAAAGATTATTGTTGATGTTAAGATTATTAATATTATAAGTGTTTATGCATCTCAAATAGGTTTGGATGTATGCTTAAAAGAAAATTTTTTGAATGTTCTAGAAGGATTAATGCAAAGGATATCTCTTGAAGAAAGAATATTTATTAGAGAAGATTTAAATGGACATATTAATAGAGTGGTATAAGATTTTAAAAACATTCATGGCGGTAATGGAGTTAGAGTGATTAATGAAGAAGGTAAGATGATATTGGATTTTCCTTTAGCTTATGATTTTATAATTGTTAATACTTTATTTAAAAAAAAAAAGATGAACATGTTAGCACTTATAAGAATGGACCTAGTAAAATATAGATTGATTATTTTATGATAAGAAAAATAGATCCTTAAATTGTAAAGATTGTAAAGTCATTTCGGGTGAAAGTACCCAACATTGATTACTAATTTTAGATTTTAAGATGAAGGGTTGGAAGATGAAAAATAAATTAAATTATTATCTTAAGATTAGATGGGTGCATTTAAAGAAAACTAATAAAAATATTTTTAAGAGTAAGCTACAAGATCTTAGGATTTATGATGTTAATGAAGAAGCTAATATTATGTGAAAAAATATTGCAAGTGAGATTAAATGAGTTGCAAATAATGTGCTTAGAGAATAAAAAGGAATAACTCCTTTTAATAAAAATAGTTGGTAGTAAAGTCAAAATGTATAACACACAATGATTTAAAGGATTCATGTAATGATTATTTCGACAAATTTTATATACCTAAGCAACCTCCACTTTTGCATGACTTGGGGAAAATGGTAGTGTTTAAAGTCAAAATGTATAAGAAAGATAAAAAATAAGAAGCTTTATTATAAAAATTAGTTTAGATGTAAAAGCTTGGAGAATTGTGAAAGATATAAAGTGGTCCATATAGATTCTAAGAAAGTAAAATGTGATATAAATAATTTAGCTTTTAGTGAGTTATATAATAGATTGTATACTATAGAGGGTGAAAGATGTATGTATAAGTTAGCCAAGCAAAGAGGTAGGAGAATTAAAGATTTAGTTCATGTAAAGTGCATTAATGATGAAAATCATAAAATACTTTTCTTAGAAAATGTTATTGAACATAAGTGGATGAATATTTTGATAAACTTTTCAATGAAGGTTGTGAAAGTGTGATTGACTTTAACAATCTTAGTACCCTAATTAAAATTAGAGAAATTTATTTTTATCGTCGTATTAGTAAAATTGATGTTGAAAAAACTTTAAAGAAAGAAAGTGTAGAAAAACAGTAAGACTTGATGATATTCTAATAGAAGTGTGGAAATGCTTATTAGATCAAGATTTCTTTTGGTTTATTAATTTTTTTAATATTATGTTAAAGACAAAAGATGTTTGTTAAGTAGAGAAAAAATTTGCTGGTTCTTATTTCTAAGAATAAAGGTGATGCACAAGATTGTGCAAATTATAGAGGATTAAGTTAATATGTCATATATTAAAATTGTGGGAGAGAGTGATTGAACATAAGTTACGATGCAGTACAAAAGTTTCTTAAAATCAATTTGATTTCATACTGGATAGGTCTATGGATGCTATACATTTGTTGAGAGGTTTGATGAAGAAGTATAGAGAGAGGAAAGGAGGATCTACATATGATATTTTTTTGATTTAGAGAATGCATATAATAAAGTTCTAAGAGAAGTGCTTTGAAGAATTCTAGAAAAGAAAGAGTTAATATTGATTATATTCAAGTCATTAAGATATGTATACTAGAGCTGTTACATGCGCTCAAATAGGAGGATTGACCTAGTATTTTCTTGTTTCAATTGGATTACATCAAAGATCGACTTTAAGCCTAAATCTTTTTTTTTTAGTTGTGGATATTGTTACTAGACATTTGCAGGAGGATGTACCTTAGTGTTGATATTCTTCTTGTTGACTTGAATTATGAAGGTCAATCTTTGAATCCAAAGGTTTTCATTTAAGTAGATCTAAAATCAAATATATGGAGTGTAATTGTAGTTGTAAAAGATCTAGTGGTGGAATTGTGGTATTGGGTGATTAAGTGATTAGAAAAAGTAAACGTTTTAGATATCTTGGATCGATTGTTGAAAATCATGATGAAATAGATGTGGATGTTATTATTAGAATTCAAATTGGAGTAGAAATGCATCTGCCCGTTGTGTGATAGAAATATATCACTTAGACTTAAGAGAAAATTTTATAAGATGGTGGTAAGACTTGCAATAATTTATGATGTAGAATTTGGCCAATAAAAGAATAACATAAAATTAAGTATAGCAAAGATGAGGATGCTCAGGTGGATAAGTGGATTTACATTTAGAGACAAAATGAGAAATGAATATATGTGGAAAGGTTGGAGTAGCTCCAGTTGCAGATCAGATTTGAGAGTTTTATTAGATGGTTTGGTCGCATAAAATGTCACCGTCTGATGACCCAGTTAGGAGTATTTGTATTAGATTTGACCTATGTTAAGAAATATAGAGGTTGGCCTAAGAAGACTTGGTTATGTAGTGTAAAAATGATCTTATTTTATTAGGATTTAATGAGAATTTGATAGTGAATAAGACACATTAAAGAAGAAGGATTCATGTTGCCGACATTGTTGCTTGTTGTTGTATATATATATATATATATATATATATATATATATATATATATATATATATATATATATATATATATATATATATTCTCCTCTCTTGTACAAAGTGTAAGCAATAAACAATCTTGAGAGTTTTTTTTTTCATTATTTTATTTTCTACATGGCAGCAAAGCGAGGTCAGAGTTTTCCTTCTAACCTTTTTTCTATTCTCTTTTGTTAGAATTTTCTTACTTTCAATCTTATTTGTGTTGCTAGTTTCTCTTTTTATTCATTATGTATAGGTTCTTTAACTTTTTTCAAAGTAGTTAATCATGATTAATGGTGAAAATTTGACAAAGAAGTAACTCCATGGATTTCAGGCATCTTATCGCTTGAATGAGAAAAAAATACTATAAATGATCCCAAATCGTGAAGATATTTCTGCAATAGTAGGGAAATATCTAACATTTTGTGGATCTACCTCCGGAGCCTAAGGGCTCAAAGTTTGTGCGTGAGGATGAGGCTAATTCTATGATCATGACATGATCATGAAACATCGCATTTCTTAAGATCAATGAGTTTTTTATGTTCCTCGAGATATCTATTAGGATTAGGAGGGTATATTAATTTAGTTCAAACCAAATAGATTATATTTGATTGATTTGGTTATGCTCAATTTTCAATTTTGAATTGGATTGTGGTTTTCGGTTTGATGTAAGAAAATAATGCCGGTTGAATTGAACTAAAATGGAATTAAAATTATATAATTTCAAATAACCAAAATATTATTGTCTTTTATATGTATATGTGTGTGTGATGTGTGTGTGTACATATATTATTTAATTGGGTTTTTTTTTTTTTTTCTCTCATCTTATAATTTAAGTTTTTTAATCTTTGCATTACCAAAATCAAATTTTATTTTCTTTTCAAAATTTGGTTAAACCAAAACTAAACAAAATAAACTAAACTATATTTCAGTTTGGGTTAAAGAAAAATTTAGTTTGATTTAGTTTTTGGGTTTTAGTTCAAAAACTATTTGATTTGATGAATTTGTCAATCCGTCCATCCAAGTAAACACCCACCCCCTAACTATGATTACTTTTGAATCCCAAGGTAAGGGACTTTCTGTCATAGAGCATTGTTCAAAAGGATGCAAATCTTCTTCTGTAGACAATCTTTAGTGTAACTACTGCAAAAGAAAGGGCACACCAAAGATAAATGTTAGAAGCTCCATAGAAATTTTTGAAGTTACGAAGGAAACAAAAATGAAAATTAAAAGGAGAGGCCTGCCTAGTGGAGTTAGGACTTAATTTAAAGGAAATTGACAAATTAAAGAGTTTTCTTAATTCCTTAAATACTATAAGTCTTATATTTTTGGTTTGTCAAATAACTCTTCCTCTTCTTAGACCCTACATTCAAGATAAACAGACTATATTATTAACCTTGCCAATATATTTCAAACTTAAAATCCTTTCTTAGCAATATTAAAATAAAAGTTGTAGATAGATCTTTTACAACTATGGCAGGATAGAGAGATATCTTAATTTCTTCCAAATTAACTTTCAATAATGCATTGCATGTTTCACATCATGCTGTTGTCCTCATACAGGCCCTTAGTGGTAAATTTCAGGTTTTCTTTAGGTTAAATATTTGACAAATTTTTACATAAAATCTATATGCTACGGAAAAGACAAACGGATATGTAAATGTAAGTCAAATTTTTATTTTTATTTTATTTGCATGCACATAATGTCTAAAATGATTTTCTTTCTCAAAGCTGTACATTAACGTGGCATTTATATACAGCTGTGGCATTGAAAAAATAGCTTGGGATGCTTCTGGGGAGCGATTGGCTTTGTCATTCAGAGACGGTGAAGAGATGTACAGGGGTCTCATTGCAGTATATGACATCAAGAGAACACCTCTTATTTCACCATCTTTGGTGTTAGTATATCACATGCCAAAATAATTGTATGTTACTTTGTTTTTCTTTAATTGCTAATATATAACTATTTTTTTAGTTTGGATATTAATGCATGCAACTGTTACAAATAATGATATTAACCCAGAACTTCCTTTTATATAGGGGATTCATTAGAGGTCCTGGAGAGTATCCCAAGCCACTAGCATTTTCCTTTCACAGTAAATTCAAACAAGGACCCTTGCTTTCTGTGGTAAGAACTTGAAACCACTTGATCTTCAATTTTCTTTCTGAACTAGTTCTAGTTGTGATAGTTATCCAATCATATTTACTTGTGAGACATCTTAAATTCGACAATCCATTATTATGACAGTGCTGGAGTAGTGGCTTATGCTGTACGTATCCCCTCATTTTTCGCACACATATACTTTCTTAATGAAGGTTTGTTCTTATCTTTTACATCTCAATTTACTCAAATGTAGTTAATGTTTTGTTAAGATTTATGTCATCTCTTTTTGAAAGAGCTTGGAGTTTTGAAATTAGAATGTTTCAAATGATTGGACATCGATGTAGATTTTAGAATTAAGATTAGGTGGTTGAAATAGAGAAGTGCCAAAAAAGTATTTACAATGAAAAAGATATGGAAATAAGAAAAATTTAGAAAACTATAATTAAACTAGCTTATGCCATATTGATTTACATAATGGATGATAGTCAAGTTAAGTGTCATAAATTAGTATGCTGAAATGAATTATAAAAAAGGTTAGATTATAATAGAGGTAGCACCTATTATTGAATGGAGTTGGTTTATGTATGATGAACGTTTGAAAATGCACTCCTAAAATTTAATTAAATATAAAACAACTTAAAAGGAAAGGATGTAAAAATGATCAGAAGATATATACGAAAGATATATATACATTGACTCTAAAAACTACTAGCTTGTGCAAATCAGAAAAGAATAATTTCAGGGAACAATTAAGTAGTTGATCAAATACTACAGAGAGATTTAGCCCTCATTTAAGATATCTTATTTATGGTTTGATTCTCCTCATTGTTAACTACTCTTTCTAATTATAGGAGTGATCTTTTAATTAAGGCTGTTTTATGACTCAATTGTAAGTTCATTTTGTGGCTTCTTGTAAGGATTGACCTAGTGTGATAACAGAATGTTACACTTATGCGTAGAAAAGATGGCGGGGAGATCATGAAAAGGCTATTTAGGATTTTTTGGTTCAATCATTCTTGGTTAGTAAATATACCCTTGTCTAAATAGCCAAAAGATGGTGTTTCCCAATTTTGATTTGGGGATCCTTGTTCACAATCATGAGTTATATTGTTCATGGGATATATTGGAGATAAAAAACTGGTTGAGTGGTTAATTTTTTTGTTGTCTTTAGCTAAGAGGCCTTTTGCCCTATCAAATGTACTCTACAACTTACTAACTCGTGGGCATGTTCATTATTTGGATTGTACCCTTCATCTTAAAGTGGTTTAGTAGTGCATTTTTAGGCATGAATAAACAAACTTAGGGTGGATTGCTATGTTCTCAGAGACATGGGATTTTTTATTGTGGTCATATGATCACATTGATATGATATTGGTCCCATTGAGAAATTTGTTCAAACTTTGAATTTATATGTTCACATTGATATGATAGTGGCTTTGATCAAACTTTGAATTTAAACCTCTTTTTAAGTTTGAGATTGATTGTGAAAGAATGGGTGCTTTGGATCAACCTTTTTATATGTTTTTTGTCTTTTTGTTAGGGGAGTATCTGAAAACACAGTTGGATGCAAGGAATCCTTGTAGTTAAGATTTATCTTATTTACACCTAACAACAATGAGCAGGCAATTAATTGGTGGCCACTTAGACTGGTGTTCTCAAAGTTTATTTTGCATTTGGATTTTGAGGAGTGTTGGTGATGACAGTGATCACTCTGATCAGCTAGAAGGTCAAGCCTTTGGGAATTCATCTTTTGGTTCAAGGACATTGATGGTGGGGTTGGTAACTCTAATTTTAATCTTAATAATTCTTTAATAATTAGAGATGGGCATTGCACATTGCATGTCATTTATGTGCAAGTATCCCCCTACACCAAATCATAAAGATTGGTGAGTATCTTTGTATGTCAGAAGCTCACTTGCAAGCAACTTACTTGCCAATGAGGTTTGGGAATCTATTTGCACACACATAGATTCTATATTTCAAGTCATCGATAATACATTATAAACATATGGGGAGAACATCTTACCTGCCAATCATAAAGGAAAGTTCTAATTTGCAAAATATCCAATTATACACAACATCAACATATGAGGTTTTGTCGAAGATTAAAATTGCATAATTAGGTATTGAAGCATTTTTCATTCATGTGATGAGGCGTAAGATTTGAGGCATAAGCCTTAAGTTAAAAAATTGCATAGAATAAAAATAAAAATAAAAATCAATATATTAGATTCATAACTTATAAATATATTAAATAAAGATTTATTAACGGACTAGTAAGTAACATATGTGCTTGAATAACATAACTATCAAATTTATTACAATCAAATAAAAAGTAACATAAAACATCAAAACAAATTATTAAAATAAGACAAAATAAGTTTAATACAACAACAACAACAACAACAAGCCTTAATCCCACTAGGTGGGGTCGGCTACATGAATCCTTAGTCTCCATTATGTCTATTATGTCAAATTCTCATTTAATTCAAGTATCTAAGATCATTTTTTTATACGTCTTAACCAAGTCTTTTTTAGGTCTATACCTTTCTTAACATGAGCAAATCTAATACATCTACTCTCCCCAATGTCATCAGGACTGACGGCCAGCTTTATGTGGCCAAACCATCAAGAGCGACTCTCCCCTAATCTTATCTACCATGGAGCTACTCCAACTTTTTTCCGAACATACTCATTTTGCATTCTATCTCTAAGAGTAAAGCCACTCATCCAGCAGCATCATCTCTAGGCACTTAACTTAGTCTTATACTTCTCTTTTATTGGACATTACGCACCATAAGTCATTGCGAGGGTCTTACCACCTTATAAAATTTTCCTTAAGTTTAAGTGGAACACTTCATCACATAATAGGCCGGATGCATTCCTCCACTTCAACCATCCAACTTGAATTTTACTAATAACATCTCCATTATTTCATCATTTTGAACAATAGAACCTAAATATCAATCGCCATTTATTAATGACTTAATCACCTAAAGTCACAACACTACCACTAAAACTTCTACAACTAAAATTACACTCCATATATGTTTTAGATCTATTTAAACTAAAACCTTTAGACTCTAAAGTTGACCTCCATAATTCAAGTTTATGTTGGACACCCTCTAGTCTTATCAACAAGAAGAATGTCATCGAAAAGCATACACCAAGGTACATCTTCTTGTAAATGCCTCGTAAGAACATCCATAACTAAAGTAAAAAGATAAGGGCTTAATGCTGATCCTTGATGTAATCCAACTGAAATAGGAAAATATTTTGTCAATCCTCCTTGTGTTTTGACACAAGTAACAACTCTAGTATACATATCTTTAATGACTTGAATATAACCAATATTAACTCCTTTCTATTCTAGAACAATCCAAAGAACATCTCTTGAGACTTTATCATAAGCTTTTCTAAATCAATAAATATCATATATAGATCCTTCTTACTTTCTATGCTTCTCCATCAAACCTCTTAACAAATGTATAGCATCCATAGTAGATCTACCCGGCATGAAACCAAACATTGAGAAACTTCAGATCACATCGTAACATGTTCTACTCTCATAATTTTAATGTATATTAACTTAATTCCTCTATAATTTGCACACTCTGTGCATCACCTTTATTCTTAAATATAGGAACCAACAAACTCTTTCTCCACATCTCGACATCTTTTAGTCTTTAAAATAACATTAAAAAGATTTATAAGCCAAGAAATTCCTTGATCTCATAAATATTTCCACACTTCTATTGGTCGGTCCTACTGCTTTACCACATTTCATTTTCTTTAAAGCTTCACTAACTTCAGATTTACTAATACGACGATAAAAAATGAAATTTCTATTTTTGTTTAGGTATTAAGATTAAAAATCAATCGTGATCCTTCATCAAAAATTTTATCAAAATACCTTATCCACCTATTTTCAATATCTTTTTCAAAGATTTTATTATTTTCTTCCTTAATACCCCTCACTTGAACTATCTTTACTTCTCCTATCTCTTTGGTTGGCTAACTTATACATACATGTTTCACCTTTAGATCTAATCTATCAGTATAAATCACTAAAAGTTTTAAATTTTTTTGATCACATATTGTTTTCTTAGAATCAGACAAGACTTTATATCTTTTCCCAAATTTTATATCTAAACTAAGTTTTATAACAATGTTATTTCTAACATCGACTCCACCACCAACTATTCTTATTAAAAGAAGTTTAATATAAAAAATCCTTCTATTTCCAACACAACTTCCATAGATCCAAATAAATATAATAAATAATTAAAGTCATCAATACTCTTATTATTCATGAGATTCTCATTAGAGCCATCATTATAATAAATAGTTTTCTCCTCTGCCTTTTCTTTTGATAAGTCCAAGCTCTCCCTTTCTTCCTTCTCTTCTTCAATTCAGTTATCTTTTCTCTTCCCTAATAAATTATAATCAATAAGAAGTTAAAAATATTAATTAAAATTTAAGATAACTTCAAATACTTAAATTTTTATAAATATCTTTTTTTTTCTCTTGTTGCCTTGTGCTTGATGTACTATCCTTGTTTCTGTCTCCATTAAAAAAATTCACATTCAGATCTTCTTGCTATAACTCATATGGAGTGACCCTATCATCGTTATCTACAAAGCACTCACCATTTTATGACATATCTTCGCATAATAGAGCATCCTTGTCATCTGTCAAATGTTTTTTTTTTATTTCTATTCCTCGGTCTCTTATTATATATGATGTATATCAATGAATTCATCTTTTATGTTGTCAGGTGATTTCTCCTTTTTATGTGAACATGATTTTATGTGCTCCAATTATGCTCATATTCAGATGACAAGCATGTTAGTCCCAATACTTTAATAGCAAAATGTTGTAGATCTAGAGTGCCACCACTAAATTGGATCTACCATTCAATTATATTTGAAAGAAAATGATATAGTTAGATAAGAAAATTTTAGAACTTAGACCGTCGTTCATTATTTCAATGAAAATATTATATATTAAAAATTATATGGAGAACATTTTGCAATAAAATTTTTAGCTTGATGTAGCCCAAAGAAACCTTTTTTTTTAAAAGGAACAAATTGCATATTATCAATTGCTCTCTCAATTGGTCAGCAATCAATCTATCCATGCAATAGTATAGCCCCAACTTGATCTTTGGATTGGTGGATTTATTCTCAGCATATTAAAATTAAGGGTTAAGGAAATATCTACCAGCATGCAAGTGATAATGAAGCTGAAGCTTCCATTTTTCATCAATGATATCCTAAAGATTCTTATGATTGGCCTCCTCTCCTCCTGAGCTATTAATTATTTTGCCTCATCCATTGTATTGTAAGTAAAGCCTATAGTTGGCTTTTTCTCTACATTCACATTCTCAAAACTTGAACCAATGGCCTTATAATTTTATTGCATATGAGATGCTAGATCAAAATATTTCATTTAAAATATTTTTCAAACTATTTTCGCCTTAGTTTTTTTTTTTTCCCCATGCACAACCAAGCCATTCTTTGGAAGGGAATATTGGCTCCAATAGTTGTTTAGCTTTCAATATGTTTGTAGAGTCAAATAGACTGTAGCAAATCTTATTGTAGTAGGGCATAGATGTTCTTTCTTAGAAAAATTTCTCATCAAAGATAATACCTAAGATTGATTGTAAATGAATTTAGTAAATTTTTTGCTCAAATCAAGGCATTTTTATGTTGGGGCAAGTCATCATGCTTCTCTAAAATCAAGTCGATGCAGTGTGCAAAACATGGTGTCTAGTATAAATGTTTTTTCTTGTCCATCAACTTATTCCTAATTGCCCTATAAGTGCTAGGTTTGTCTGTCGCAACTTGAACCACTAAATACTCTCTAATCTCTTCTCTCTCTCTCTATCAAACAGTCCAAAAATGTACTATGCATCCTTCACTTGATTAGATGCTTCTATAAATTTCAAAAAATAGTACTATAAAGATTATTTATCAAAATATTAATCAAACTTCTATTCTTTATGTCAAATCATCCATTAGACATGATTGTTAGTCTAGTTTGACTCCAAGTCCTTTCAATTTCTTCTATACTTTTCTCTATATTACTCAACTCCTTCAACACACATGTCCTCATATCATTCATGGAGGGGGTGGGTTTCAAGCCTCAATCATAAGCACCTATAAAACAAATCATATTAACGTAAGAAGGGGAGGTTGCTACATTGAATGAAATGATATTCTCATAAAAACAACCTCTCAATATCCATGCACACATGTTTGGATGCCTCCCTATTATGCTTTGGATTTCTCTGAGTTGCATTTGGCCCCTCTCCATGAACCTTGTCATTCTTCATATTTACTAAATAGTGGTCCATGGGGCCTTTTGCACCTCTACTAGTCGATATCTGTGGCAAAGATGATGAGCAGTCCCTCCACTATGCTAACTCCCATAATAAGAGCCAACATCAACTCTATCATCAAATTGTTGTTGTGTAAGATGTTTTGATATCGTCGGCTTCTTATATGATTGGATATCCTCTTGTTCTGCTTCTGGCACTTTAGCAGTACAACATTCTTGTTCGGAATGTGAGGACAAGTGGCTCGTGAAGGGAATGGAGGGATCATGTGTGAGGATAAGCAGGATTGGGTTTTAAGTAAAAAAAAAAATCCTAGTTTATTGAGGCGTTTGTCTTGAAATTTTCGAGGTGTGGTGCATCTCGTCATTTGTGAGGCGACGCCTCACCCCAGGCGCTTGAGGCATGCAGCTCAAAGTGATTTTGGGTTGAAAAGCATGGAAACACGCCTTCTATTGTGCAATTTTAAACAATGAGTTCTACTTAGCCCTCTCACACTAACAAAGATGTGAATTTTCAAAATTGACAATCTTATTCTACAAGTAATCTTGACAAATGGTAGCATTATAAGACAATGAAGAAACAAAATTTAATTGATGCTAAAACTGTAGAGTATCGAATTGCTTATTGAAATTGTTATTTGTTCCACTAAAGATTTAAGATGATTATTAAGAGAGACAAAAAAAATGTTTGTACGACAAGTTGAAAGAGGTGATATAATGGCATTAGCGATTCAAAGCCAAGTGGTATATTTGAGGCATGTGTAATTTTATAAATTCTCTACATGTTAACTGAACAATATCATATCTTAAAATCTTTTACCACTTTTTGCAATAATCTTTTCAGCAATACATGCCCCTAGGTATTCTGTTGATTTCCATCATCTTTATCCTCATGGTAATTTATCCCTTACTATTGACATAGATGATTCTTGTATTTTACTCTGGAAGAGATAAAATATACTGTTTCTTTGTTGTTGCTAGCAAATTTCCTTGACCAAATGTGTTTTTCATGGATGCTTTTAAGGTTTTGTTGGATAATATCCTTCTTGATCTTGACATTATGTTTAATGATATCACCTTTGCATATCTTCTCTAGCAAGGCTAAGTTCTGTTCTTATTGGTTTAATTCCTTAAAATAATAATAGTGGGCTTATCAAAAATTTCACAAAGTCATTACTGAAGTTTTCTATAATTGTTTCAAGTCCATTATCCCTTCTCTTGGAAATTCATGTGAGGTTCATTTATTTCTGATAGAGGAACTTTAAATTGCTTGGTGGCTGCTTATTTGACTGTGCATGCTTATCTTAGGAGCCTGGCGGCAGTGTTCATTTTGAAAGTTGATTTCGAGAAAACTTTTCATTGTTGTAACGAGAATATCATTTTTAAGAGATTGCACAATTGAATTTTTTCCCAGGAAATTTCACTAATGGTAATGTAGGTTTTCATTCATGCCAATTTATAAGGTAATGTCAATGGTGTTATTGGAGTGAAATTTAAAAACTACGACGGGATTTCAAGGCAGTTTTATGTCCTCTTGCCTTTTAATAATGTAGATGTGTTGTTTAAGATGATTGTTAATAGCTAGTTGATTGAGGGGGCCAAAATCTATATAACTTATTTATTCTTAGTGTTCAATTTGCTAAGAACACTTTTTGTTATATGGGACTTCGTTTTTTCAAGGTACCCATCTCAAATACATTCATCTCGTTGATAATATTTCTAGTTTGAAGATTAATTTCTTTAATATGCTTTGATTAACTTGGGTAATGCCAATGGTTGTTTTTCTCATCTTACTTTTATTTTAGGTGCAAGGTGGAGACTCCCTTAACTACCTTAATATTCTTTGGTCTAAAAATATTGAAAATATTTTATCAAACCCAATGATTGATAAGATGCAAAGAAAATTGCTAAATGGAAAGGAGCGTATCCTCTAAAGGTTGGAGACTCGCCCATTAAATCTATACTTTCTCTTTTTATATTCTCTCTTTTTTGGATTCATCCTTGAGTGATTGACAAAATTGATGTGCCATTAGAATGAAGGGAAAAAATGTAAGAAAATGTTTGAATTTGATTGATTGGAATACAAATTTGATGCCTAAAAAAAGAAGAGGTCTTTGAACTCTGAATCTTAAGGGGGTGTTTGGTCATTAATTTACTCCATATTTAAACTATTAAATCTAGTAAATTCTATCAAATGTAAAAAACGGATTCACTAAACCCCGGATTTAGTAAATCTCATAAATCCCACATATCCCGTAAATCCTCTTAGATCCTGATTTAGTAAATCATGTTGGAAGCTGGATTTACAAGATTTACAGAAACTGTTGCATGTGAAGGAAGAAATGGGCGGAAAGATGACGATTTCCATCGCTGCCTTGCTTCTCTTCTTTGATGGCTTCAGATAGTAAAACGGATCGAGAGGTAGCCAAAATCTCATCGATGCATTCAATAGTGAGCTCTTGTTGCCATTGTGCCGCACTGGAGGAGAACGAGAGTTTGGGAAAGTAGGGATGACGATTACCATCACTAATAAACGATGGTTGCTACCATTTTGTTTTAATTCTTTAATTAAAAAAAATCTTAATTTCAATTAATTTAAAGTTTTATTAGATAATAAATGATGAAACCATTATTAAATTGAAGTTACTCTTAGTTTACTTGAAGGGTTGATGACGATGATGATTACCACTAATTTCAATGCAACAATGATTTATGAACAACTACTTATTTCTCATTTATATTTTCTAGAGGGATGGATAAATAAAGGCAAGGTGGTGGTAAGGTTAATAGGAGAGAGAGGTATGATAAGAATAAATGCTCACATGTTGCAATAGTGGGGAGTGGTTCGGCTTGCTTCTATGTGTACTGAGGACAAAAATCAGTTGAGAATAGAGGTGTTGGTTGTTGTATGTGATACAGAGATCCAAGTGAAGAGGTCGGTTTACTAGAAAATAAGTAGGAGATCATTGGGGCTTTGTGCACAAACTTGGAGTGGGGAGGAGGGACATCAATTGGGAAGAGGTGAGGGATAACTAGCTATGATGAAATGGGAGATGCCAACATTTTGGCGTGAATCATATGCTCGACTAAGAGGAAGGATTGGGTGGCGAGAAATCAGGCTTTAGTGGTTGCTATGTGAGGTGTTTCACATGAGAGGTTGGGTGAAGAGACGGAGCAGGAGTGGTGTGATTGGCTGAAGATTGAGGTGAGAGGTCAGCTTGCATGAGATTGGATGCGATGGCAGCATTTTGGGTTCAATCGAATGCTTAGCTAGAAGGAAGAGTGGCTCAAACTACTCAGTTTAAATGGAAATGGGGAATGCTACTGCGAGTTTAGGGTCGAGGGAAGAGAAGGGAGCTCAAGGTAGATGCATGGGATTTTATTTATTTATTTTGTGAGAATGAGGCGGCTTTATCGCATTAGGGCTTCTCGTATCTTTTTATTGTTGTCTTACCAGTTCATGACTGAAAAGATGGGTACGATGGGACAAGTGGCTCAATTTGATCCGTTATGAGGAGAACGTGGGTACGGACGAGAGATTGGGAGTATGGGATATAAGATGGGATTGAGTGATATTAATTAATTTTTAATAGCTAATAAATATATATAATTAAATTTATTCAACTATATATATTTATTATTATTATCATTATTTGTTTATGATTTTATATGTATTATTTTTTTTATTTGCAGGCTCGTTGTTCATATTTGTCGAAATGTCGTCGGTCTTGAATGTAGGTGATTGTTGTACCTTGCATTTGTGTCAGAATTTAGGCAAATTGAGTATCGTTTCTTGTCATTTTAGACATTCGAGACGAATCGATGCGATCTATTTTGCGAACCGCTCTCGTTTGGATGATCTCAACGATAATCAAGGAGATTCTAACCTAATTTGCACACATTTTTTTGTAGGCCACCGTTGTCATTCTGCTCAATTCGATCAATCATGAAAAAGTCTTTTTTGGCAGATTTTGGAGCTTCGAATGCATTTAAGAAGCAGTCAATTTCATGAATGGATAATGTTCAAGCAGGTTCAACAATGATCAAAGCATTTCTAGCACGATTTAAGCAATACTCATCCGTAGCTTTGTCATCATTATAATTGATCAAATTGAGTGCAAAAAACCTTTATTGATAAATTTCAATGTCTCATTTGCATCGACATAGCCCATTTCATGAACGAATGATGTTTGGATAGCATCGACGACAATCAAAGCAAGTCGGCTTTGATTCAAGTGATATAGTGTTTGTCGTCCGTCGATTTCACCTAGCTTGCTTGACTCAACTTGTGGAGTTAACATATAGGTCAGCAGTTCTAGGTTTCTAGAGAGTGAAAATGATGGTGAGAGAAAGAGAGCTAGAGAGAAATAAGTTTCTCTTTCTGTTTGGAGATGATATAGGAGGTTTTTCTCTAATTTTAGAGAGAGAAACTAGAGAGATGTGAGAGATTGATGAGGGAGTTTTGAGAGAGATGGAAAGAGAGGTTTAGGGAGAGAATGAACTCTATATTTAGAGAGAGAGTGACAGGGAGGAAAAGTTGGAGAGGGAGTAGGTAGGTTTGAAAGAGAGGGATGCCTAGTGGTGTGGTGGAGCTAGCAAGGAGATAGACTATGCGAGAAAAAGCGAGAGAAAGAGAGAAAGAGAGAAAGAACTAACTCTCTCTATTTAGGAAAATGTGGTTGGAGGGAATAGCAGGAAAGTGGAGGGTGGTTTGCATGACTGAGAGTGATGGTAGAGAAGTCGCGCCAAGCGGAGGACTCACATTCATTTGGCTTTGGCCTGAAAATGGGGATGAGAGGTAGAGATGAAAGATGGATTTTGAGAGGAGATCAACGTGAAGAAGACGAGGAGCTGGTTTTGGCGACGTTGGATGGAGAATCGAGCAAGACAGCTTGGCTGGTAGTTAGGAAGCGGGAGATGAGTGGAGATGGGGAGTTGTTGCGCGAGAGAGAGCTGAAGCCCGGAGCTTATGTGGGATGATGCGCAATATGGGCTTCATGTGGCTAGAGAGGGGCAATTGTAGTTGGGGTTTGATCAGGATTAGATAAAATTAAGTGTATTTTCTCAAAATTCATGCTGATATATCGAAGTTCCTCGTGCGATGACCTAATGTAGTATGAGTGCTATCCCAAATAAATTTGATATTCCAAATGCTATGCTGCTGTCAGTTTCATGATCAGACATTGCTTGGATGATTTCGGCATTGATCAAGGTGATTTCAACTCAAAGCATGACATTGCATCCACTCACTTGATGCTCGCGCAGACTTGAATGAATCGAGTGGATGCTCTCATGTGATAAATTTCGATGTTTTGGTGACATTGACACAATCAATTTCGTGTTCGGAGGTCGTTTGTATGTTGTCGAGGCCTCATAACTTTGATATGTGTCAAATCACATCGATGTCTGGTCTTCTCTATCGATCAACCATCAAACAACACGAGATGTATATCTTAGTCAATTTCAATATTCTGTACCCATTAGCGGAGTCTGTTTTGCGACCTGATGATATTTTAGTCAATTTTGATGATGATAGGGGCATTACAACTTCGATCAGTGCAATGTTGCATCCATAATCCGTTGATTTTGCCGTTTGTGCTTGATTTGACTTATGAGATGTTTGTGGAGGTCAACAAGAAAAAGAAGAGTGGAGATATATGAGAGAAGGGTGTTAGTAGCTGTTGATTTTCACTGATAAGAAGGTGCTTGTCAAGTTAGAAACAAGGAAGGTTAGAATGAGGATGTTTGCAAAAAATATCACCAGGGATGTTGGGTGGTTGTCGATAATTATTATAATGAGGTTGGGGTGGAGTTGCTTATGGTTTGGTGGAGAGAGAAGAGAATGGGAGATGGGGATGTCTCAGACAACTTGTAGGGAGGAGATAGAAAGAAAAAGGGCTGGGACGGGGTGGGTCAGCTCAATGATGGTTGGAGGCTTGCACGAGAGAGAGAGCAAAAGTGGTTTGAGTAGTTAAAGGAGTTAATGTAGGGAGCTGCGAGGTAGATAGAGAGAGGAGTGGAAGAGGTGAGGTAGCTCGTGTGGCAAGGAGGTGGCAAATAGAGTAATAAAGAGGATAAGTTGTGTGAGCAATCTCTTGCTAAAATGCACCTCTAAGAGAGATGGGAGCGCTAAGGTTGGGAGGGCTATGACTGAGAGGGGACTATGGACAAGAGAATGAGAGAAAGAGACTTGGGTGTCAAGAATAGGAATGCGGGTTTTGGGTAAAATGATAGCGAGGACTAACAAAATAAGAGGGGCAAATATATATATTGAAAGGATTGATGGAGACGTGAACAAGTCACAGGTGGCACTGTAAAAGCTAGGATTTGCAGGATTATGGGAAACTGATAAAGATTTGATTTAGTTCCATTTTTTAATAAAATAATATATATAAGATTTAATTTTACTTAATTTTTATTTTAACAATAACTATTTTAAATTTAATCTCAATTTGTGCATATATGCATATAAATAACAATAACTATATATATTAATAATTATAATTATAATTATAGTTTAATTTATATATTGTTGACCTATACATGTGTTATAAAAGCTAAATTAAGCAGAATACATGAAATCGACAATTAATGGATGTGTCCTCACATAATTTCAAGCTGAAATATCTTATTTACAATCGAGATTGATTGAAACTCTCTCAACTTTAAAATTTGATCGTCGATGCTTCTGAAATATAAAAATTAATCAAATCAAACTTATCACATTAATTAATGATCAATCAATTGATCAAAATTAGTTTTAATTATAATTACATTATTGTTGCCAAAATGTTCAAATGATGACGTTCATGAAATTTATTGCATCGTCTAAACAAGATTGGAGAGCTTTGATGATATTCAAATGAGCTTTGTAAAATTTGTTGTGCCATTGTCATCGAAACGCCGAAATCAGTCAAACGACATCTTTCGCGGTCAATTCAGCTAAGTTTGCGCAAACGTCGAGCCATTAGAAGGCGATGTTGTGCAATTTAAGCTTAAATTCACTTTGATCGTCGCTGAAGTTGTTCAAATGTTCTCAAATCGCAAAACGGACAATGCCATTGATCCCAAACATTAAAATTACTTCGTCAACACCTGAATTGTTTGGTTTCATCGCATAAATAGAAAATCATCGAAATTTGCATGAATTTTAAGATAGCGATGCACAATTTGAGGAGAGTGATCATAAAAAATTTTGTGGGATAACATATGAACATGATTTGCACAATTTTATATATAAATATATATAAGCTGAACTCATTTTATATATCTTACATATGAATACATTCATTTATAGTTAAATTAGATGTAATTGCTGTTCAAAGTCTATCACATTAGTTATTATTTGCCTCTTCATCTCCCTAAATCTGCCACCCAAGTCTCCAATCTCATTTGTTTTTGGCTGCTCCCCATATGGCCAATCATAAAATGATGAAGCTCCCTAAAAACAAGAACACTCGGCCTTCTCCATTATTCCCCACTCTTGATCTCTCCTCCCCATTTCTAGCCCAAGCCCGTCGCCCGTTGTTGGCAGAAGCAAATCCTTGACTCATGCACAAACACCCCACTGCCTTCCTGGCTGTTGGCCATCTTCCGCTCCCGACCCATCTATCCTGCTCAACCCAGCTCTCGTCGATCTGCATGCAAGAGCCGAATTTCCCTCCCTGTTAGATACACACACGGTTCTCTCTAGTCCGCCTAAGGTAGCAACTTACTCTCCTCCCTATTCACTCGTTCTTCTTCCTCATTGTTCACACAGGCTGGATCCGCACACCCTCTCACCTCACATTGCAAAGGCCTCATTCAAATCTCCAACCTTTTCCCATCACCTACTTGTTCGCCCCAAACAAGATCACCCTCCAAACCACCTCTGCCCAGCTGATTGTACTCCCTCTACCCATCCCTGTTGTTACACTGCAACAGCCCGTAAATCCCCTAATTCTCTATACTACCTCTTCGCTCAAACTCCTACATTAAACTAGCAACTTTTCCTTTATTTGTTGCTAATGTTTGGTTTTGATAAGCAAGGTAAAACAAAGAAGAGAAATTTCTATTGTAGGCTTAATTATTTTTTAAGTTTGTTGAATTGTTTTTATCTTGCTTAACCTGCTATTGAATCATGGGAGATAGAATGAGGTGAAAATCCTATAGGATTCATCATCATCATGTGAATTATTTGTTAAGAGTATAAGATGGATATTGCTTAAACCTTGCCACCAAACATTCATTTTGCTGTTGGGTTAAAATGATAGAGAAAATAAATGGAATTTAGGAGTTTGTTGGTTTTAAAGAAGAAGCCACATTGCTGTCCATAATCTGATTCATTTCAAAAACCATTAAGACCTAGATACTTATGCCTCTTCTTATCTTTAAGTTAGTGTGAGGTGAGATGTAATGAGATTTCAGATTTATGAGATTCAACATTGTCATTTTTTGATGTTTTATTTGGCTATCAACTTATTATTTCATTTGCCTGATTTAGAGAAAATGGAAAGGAAAGTATGAGTTTTTTTTTTAATTCAATCAACTTGACTTTTAAGATCCTCATTTTTGACATTTGGTATGAAATGGTGAAATGAGGAGTTTACATTTGTTGGGGTTTATGACATAGTTTGTAGTTTGGTATATTCCCAAGGCAAATCTTGATTGAGATAATGATGAAAGTCATGATATGATAGAAAGATTTTATATGTGTTATAATTAACTCACTTCAATGTATATGTGAATGTAAAATTACAAGAAATATTAAAATTATTTAAGTATCCATGCACATTGTTCCAATGTAGCGGAAAAAATTGCTTCAAAATAAGTACTCATACGCATTGTTTCAACGTGATGGAGAAAATTCTTTGAAAAAAATAAGTACTCGCATACGTTGTTCTAACATGACAAGGAAATTTTATGTTTATCTTTTCATGCAGATACAATTGAAGGCTTATGCGTGGTTTGTATAAACATTTTTGGTTGCGGTGTCTTATGACATCGACCATGCGTGATTCTTGGCTCGATGGGAAGGCCTTGCTCTCCTAATGTTTCCCCCCTATGTGGGGATAATGTCGAGAGGCTGTTGGATTTTAGTTTGACAGAAGACTTAAAATAAATGAATGAGCTACGAAAGAGATGTCAAATCTAAAGTGAAATTAATTTGAATAGAAAAATCACATGCACTTACAGAGAATGATGAAATGAAACCAAAGTTAGCTTGAATTGCAAATAGAATCTGCTTGAACACTTTGAGTTCACAATATCTCTCATAGAGAAAATTCAAGGGAGTTGAAAGAACAAATTTTGATGGGATGGGATACTTCTTTACTATAATGAACATTAGCTTAACATTGAGCTTTTTCTAATTAATTATCATTCATGATCATTAAGAAAATGAATTGAAAAGTAAAAAAATTGCATTGAATGGTGGATGATAAAAGGGAAAACCATCAAATAATGAATTACAAAGTCATATTCTCATTAATACAAAGTCATGAAATAAAGTTAATGTTGGATGATAAAGTCAAAAAAATGAATGATGAATAAATGAGAAGCTACCTTTTAAATGAAAATCCATTACATTTGAAGAGAAATTATAAAGATAGGGAAGATCTGTTAGTTGACATATCATGAAAATAAAAATGCAATAACCCTCTTATAATGGTAAAATAGTAGACCATTACATTTGCTACATATCTCAAAGCAATCTAATAGCTTTTTGCTACTTTTCAGAAAGTTTTATGGTGAAAAATTGCTTTTGTGAATTAGAGCTATTTGAGTGTGATGATTGTTAAGAAGCCACTGTTTGAATTTTTCAAAAAGAAAAATATTTATACATATGACTTTTAAAAAAGCTGTTTTCTCAAGGCTTTACAACCAAACTTTTCAAAAGTTTCAATTGTCCTAAATAGACTCTAAATCATTTATAAAATGATTACATGCCTTAATTAAAAATTGTTATTTAAATGAATTTAATCATTTAAACCTTTAAAGCAAAATCACCCATCCGCAATTGTTGTGAAGTAACAAATTAAAAAAAAATTGCTCACAAAAGAGTCAATATCAAATCAAGTACATCACGATATTCACACTCGAATAATCTCACATTAGTAAGGACGTGTCCCGTGTCCTCTACCTGCGTAATTTTGCCCCCAAATGACACCACATAAATTGTAGTTCGATCGATACCTGCGGGTGTTGCCATCAAATGATACATTAAATTACGATTCTGAGATGTAGCATTATGTTTTCCAATGGCTTTGCTCCTTGAACAGTTAATTATATGTTGTATTTGATTGGGCAAAAAATTCTCTGTTAGCTAAAGTTGACTTAGATTTATCCCCTTAGACAAACACCACCTCAGGTCTATAAAAATATCTTGGACGACGCAACCCATGATTATTGATTAGGATGTGTCTGTTAGATTGGGTCGATTATCTTCGTTGACTAAGTAGATTAGAGATCATGACAGTCCGAGATGATCGAACCATGAGATCTTGATCGGGCGTGTCACCATTCCCCCTAATATATGCTTTAGGTTAAATGATGAATTTTATAAAATTTTAAACTTCATTCACTGCTATTATACGCTAAGCAATTATCGATCTAATATAACCTTGGAAAGTTCTATCTCTAGAGTAATTAATCAGATCTATAGGAAACCCATATATAAAGTGCTCGCAAAATGAGGGCAAAATATTCGGGTAGTGTCTTATCTTACGAATACATCTGTCTTCTGAAAATTTGACCAACACTAATCAAACTCTCTTCATCGAAAAGTTGGTGGTGAATTTTTGGAGCCCACATATATTTTTATCTAATTGTAATTAATTAATATTTTTTACATATGCCTAAAATCTTGTAAAATTTTTGTCTATGCACGCCTTGAATTATGTCATCTAATGCATTGACAAATTTTGTGATATTTTGCTTGACAACCTCCTATAATATGTTCTTTCTCACAATTTTCAACTTTATTAATATGTTGACATAGTTCATTTTACAAAGAGAACATTTGGACAATTTCATTTGCGATTGAAACAATTTGAGCCCGATTTGCTTGCATAGCATCTGTAGACCATTGATTTCATCACATATGGTTGAGTTGGTCATGTATTTTGATAATTTTGATGCTCCATGCACATTGACACTACCTATTATGTGAAATAGGTGATGTTCAGATGATTTCATTCTTAATTGATGCATTCTAATTGCAACTCACGTGTTGTCATGTCTATTGTTTATCATTTTTGTCGAACTTGTTCAAGTTGTATTCTGGAGTAGATACTAAGATCAACATTTAGCTGAAAATTTTCTGCAAGATGCCAACCATATTTGACAGCACATATATACATGCTCTCACAATGTAGTCTGACCTGTGAATTTCTATGCTATTATGGGCCAATATCATTGATAACCATTACAAGTTATGTAGTCATTCTTGTGCTTCAATGATGAGTCTCTAATTTTATTTTCCGTTTTGGCTTTTACTATATCTTAGGTTTGTAAATTTCGTGAAGTTAAGAATTTACGATATACAGTCTTAGCTATTATTTTAAGGTTATTATTCATTTATAATTCGATGTGATATATTATAAAAGACTAAACTTGTGTGATTGTTAATAGAAACCCTTTGTGATCCTAAACACTGTTCTGTACCAATTTCCATTTGAGGAATAGCATACATAACGGGCTGCGCATTAGTGCATGAAGATTAGATAATGCAGGGTTAAGGAAGGGGTTGATTGCGCACGACTCTGCCTCTACGTTTTGGAGTTTGTTTTCCATGATGTATTGATTTATGAAATTTATGAAAAAGGTATCATAACTTTCTTGATAGCAAGCAAATACCCCTTATTTTACTAATGAATCTCAGAATGACTTGCTCTCTAACAATAGGATTTTTAGCAACTAAAAGATTATTATCTCTGATCAATTAAAACGTTATCCTGGTATTTTTTAATGAATTCAGCTTCTTAGCTTTTATTTTCGTTAGTTCCTTGGTTAACCAGATGATCGCTAACATGTTGATTATTTATCAAACATCTATTAATTATAATCTAGGACTTCTTTTACATTTCTTGATATATATTTTATTTTTTAAGCAAAAATTTCTATTGCATTGCATGGCACGAATTGACAGTTTTATTTATATCCCCTACTTTACGCTGCCACGATTATTAGCATCTCTGGACATTATATTTAGTAAGTGTTTACTATTAAATCATTATTTTTATTTTACCGTTCTTTCTGTTATATCTGAGTATGAAATTGCAGCCACGTTCATAAATCTGCGTTCATGTTAAAGTTTTTGATTCAACGTTTTTTTTGCTCATTTTATTTGCTCATTTTACCCTCTTTCGGGAAAAAAAAAACTTGTGTAAGAATCTTCTACTTGCAAAGCAGAATGTAAGATCAAGAGAAAAGGAAGGCACTCAAAGAGGACAAGCTCTTGAAAGAATTACAGTGGAGGATAATCCGCCCCTATTTATGTTGAAATCTAAATAAAAATATATAAATGAAGAGCTTAACCATTATTTATATGGATATTATATTTGATTTAGCCGACTCCATCAGGGTTTTCGTTTGAGCAGAAATAATTGTCATAAAATTTTCAGGTTTATAAGTTGTATATAAGCCTGTACAGTAGGGCTCAAATGCGTTGATTACTGATCAATCCTTTGCTTAACCACCGACTTATTTGGTATTACAGAAGCTTTCATGTGATGCCTGTGCTTGATGAAAGAAGATTAACGGTGTAGCTGCTTAAAGACCATGAGAATTGGCCATGTGAAGGCTATTCCAGCTCTATCCGACAATATCGACTGCTTAGAGAGGAATGTGGTTTACTTTCTGATCGTTTAGTACTTCTATTCTATGGACTTCTGAACTACTATCTTCTTCTGCAAGCTTATCTTTTAGATTTTGGAACTATCAAATCAGTACCTGAGGCGTCAGGGGCAGATACAGCCAATGCTGATTGGTAACTTTTCATACCCGTTTTTGTGTTATTTTTATATATTCAAAATCTTCAGATGTGAATCCTTATTTATTCATATGGAATCTGGAAATCCTACCCCACCACCGTATCTCTTCTAGTTGAGCGCAGAACATTGGTTGACAATTTTCATTCTATGCTTTGAATCCTAAATTTAAAAACCGTAGGGCAGAACTCAAAATCGATCATATACCAGAGACCTCTAATTCAAGCACTATATTTGCTTATTTTTTGAATGACGTTTACAAATTCGAATTCAGCTTGAGACCAACTTAACTTCCACTATTTTTTTAGTCTGCAAGTCAATCTATAATAGCCTTTGTGATCATTTGCCTCAAGCTTTTTTTAGTTATTTTATGACTTATTCCCTTTTAACTTAGTGCCTACTTTTGGGTATTTTTTTAAAAAAAATTACTATCGCAATCTATTGTTGTATAACACCAACTGTTGTTACTACTTGCAAGTTGCCACTACCACTGACAACAATCACTGACATCACATAAAAAGTAAAAAGATCATATTTTTAAAATGTTAAATTTATTTTATTTTACTTCAAAACAAATAAAATAATATGAAATAAAAGTAGGAGATAAAAAAAATTAAAGTGATCTCAGAAAGCTCTTAAATATGAGTTAATTTCTTATTTTTAATAATAATAATAATAATAATTAAGGCTTTCAATTTCATATTTTTATACTAATAGGTTGATGGAATATTTTAATTGGTTTTTTAATAGGCTTTTTTTAATGAAGGTTGTGAGGATATGATTGATTATAATGATCTAAGTATTTTAAATGAATAAAAATTTATATTTTTATCATTATATTAGTAAAATTAAGTTGCAAAGATTTTAAAGAGAATGAAGTGTGAAAATATAATAAGATTTGATGATATTTTAATAAAGTATGAAGATGTTTAGATGATTAATGAATTTTTTTGGCTTATGAATTTTCAATATTATTTTAAAGATTAAAAATACATCAATTGAGTAAAGAGTCTTTTTTTATTTTTAAGAATAAAGGTAATATACTAAAGTGTGTAAATTATAAAAGATTTAAGTTAATGTGTTGTTAAAATTTTGATGATAGCAATTAAGGTTAGATTGTAATGTGATATACTAATTTTTTAAAATCAGTTTGGATTTATGTTGGTTAGGCCTATTGTGGTTGTTATATATTTGTTGAGAAGTTGATAGAAAAATATAGAGTAAATAAGATCTATATATGATATTTGTTGATTTAAAAAAAGTATAATATAAAGTTTCAAGAGTAGTGCTTTGGTGAATTTTAGAAAAGAATGTAATTAATATTTTCTTTATTAAAGTTATTAAGAATATGTATGTTAGAGTTGTTACTTATGTTCAAACAAAAAGGAGGATTGATCAAGTATTTTTTTATTTCAATTGAATTATGTGAAAATCAACTTTAAACTTATATCTTTTTTGTTTTAGTTATGAATGTTCTTACTAGACATTTAAAGAAGGATGTTCTTTGATATATATTTTTTGTTGATGATATTTTTCTTGTTGATAAGATTAGAGAAGGAATTCAAGAGAAACTTAAATTATGGAGGTCAACTATAGAGTCTAAGGACTTTTGTTTGAGTTAATCTACAATTGAATATATTGAGTGCAATTTTAGTTGTAAAAGATTTAGTGGTGAAGTAGTGACAATAGGTGATCAAGGCATTAAAAAGAATGAACATTTTAGATATCTCAGGTCTATTGTTCAAAGTGATGGTGATATAAATGACGATATTATTAGTAAAATTCAAGTTGGATGATTGAAGTTGAGAAATGCATCGGGCCCTTATTGTGTGATAGGAAAGCATCATTTAGACTCAAGAGAAAATTTTAAAGCTAGATAGAGACAAATAATGATGCACTAATGTGGTGAAACAATGGGTATATGAGACTTACTCAAAAGGTAGTTACCATTTCATTTTTGTGCATAAATGGTTGTTATTCGATCCGAGAAGGATAAAGTTAAATTTTAATGTTCTATGTTCAGTGGTATTTTTAATGTATATCATGTGATTAATAGATAATTAACTATTAGATTATTTGATGCATTAGATGGATGTTATCATTGGATTAAAAAAAATTCTTTGATCAAGCAAAGGGCAATTTGTACTTTCTCTGGCACACTATTTTGTTGGTTGGTGATGATATTAATCGAGAGATTTGTTCTATAATGTAGATGTAATTTATCGACAAAAAGTAGATGATTAGTTACCCGATAATAGATTCTTCCTCATCAGTGCTCCCTTTCTCTTCTCGCTACATAATCTCCATATTCTCTCTAATTTTCTTGTTCTCATTTTTGGATGGGTTGAAGCAACCCTAAACATTCTCAAATAAGAATCTTTCATAGATAGCATGAAGTTCTTGTGTCTTCCCACTGCGTCCTCGACATTGTTAGTGTTCGACTTGCATGTTGGGAATATAAGGCTTACCCTACATATGAACAAGAAATACTCTCAGAACTTAGATGCCTAATTCCTCAAACTTCCCTCTTAACCATATGCCCTATAATGATGAAAAAAAATATAATTTATGGTGAAATTAATGAAAGCATTAATATAGAATCTAGCCTCAATGGGTTATTCGATAGGTAAAAGACTATTTTATCAAAATATTTACAAGCTATTAACAAATTGTGGAAAATGAAAGTAACTCATGAGTTGCATTCACTTATAGATGGTGTTTTCCTTTAAAATGATTGCATATTTAAAAGATCTTTAAATAGTGCATAGTAATAATCCACAATTTATTAAAATGAGATTAGTTATATTTTAAAAAATATACACATGATTTTACCCCGATCAAATAAAATGTTAAAGACATTTCAAATTGGATTAAACTTCCAAAACATCCATTGTGTTGTTGGTCTGGATCTAGAATTTCTGAAATTGTTAGCAAAATCGAGATTCTTTTGGTAGTTGATTTTCTCACAACATCTCAATCCAAACTTACTTATGCTATAGTTAGAATATAGATTTCTACTATATTCATTTTATCAAACCATACCATAATTAATATAAACTAAAAAAATACATCCTAAAGCTTGTTATTTATGAATTGAAACCCACACGATGCATTGGTTATGACACTTTTGCTCTTGATGCCTCTCATTGTCTAAATTCTTTGGATTTTTGATCTCCTAAAAAATTAACTTATCCTTGCTATAAAAGAAGTCATAGTGGCATTAGGGGCAATGCTTTTAAGGGGATTAGCATTTCAAAACTTACCTCCTTATTGTGGGGAAAATTTATAACATCACTATTTTAGAAATTTCTTATTTAGGTAATCAAATACGTCATTAATGAATAAACATATTATCTCAAAAGATAAACGTTATCTTATAATGGATTTGATTACTTAATAAGGACTCTTAAAGTTAATGAGTCTTTTAATATTCTAGAAAGTTTTTTTTGAACTACATTGAAAAGTAGGAGAAGGTTTATTTTATGTCGGGTTTGTAGTTCCCTATAAGGGCAAATCTCTTATAGTTAATTACATATTGGAATGATGAATCTTTTTCTAAGAATACTCTCAATTAAAGAAATTGGCTTTTATTTCTATGGATTTCAAAGCTTATCTTAAAAAGATATTTAATTTAAAATTTCAATAGGGAATGCTTCAAAGGGGAAGGGTTCTTTTTATAGGCCAATCGAGATTGAGTAGAAAATACTTATAGATTTTGGGATGCTCAGTAAGCATTTCAACTATCATATCACTAGGCTTTACATTTTGAGATTGAATTTAATAAAATTTTGAATTTTCATTTTATTAGAAATCTAGGACATAGATTTTAGCAGCACAAGAATACAAAAATGCCTAATAGTTGAAGACTTATTCTAATAAGATGTTCTAGACCCTAAGTCTAAAATGCTTTAGACATAAATCAAAAGTTTGACTTAATGTATTTTTTTTGAATTATTGATTTTTTTTTCTCACTTAAGAAAAAATAATTTATCTCTAACTCTTCTAGACTTATTACCTGCCTAGAATGATTTCCAGTTAACATATCCTAAGCAAATTTTAAAATCATGATTTCAATCTTATATATGCAAGATGTTTGGGTCGTTGTATTTAGAAAAAAAGGTTAAGAACATAAACTCACTTCCTATCCCTAAGATAATATTTGACATGATATGAACTTAGTTAACGTAACAAATTTTATTTTTTTTATATATTTTGACTAATGTTTCATTTTAAGGTTTTGGGTATGCAATTCTTGCATATAATAAGATGCAGTTTGAAATAATCATAGGCCAAATAAAAATAAGATGACGCATTTCCTCCAGCAAGGGTGGTCATTCTTAAAGGTCAGATGCCCCCTTATGTGCAATGGGTGAAGCACCAAAATTTAAAAGGAATGAACAATATGCTCTCATGGTTCACAAAAGCTAATTATTTCTTATTGCTTTTAAGTTAATTCCTAGGAATTTTAATTAAAGTGAGGTTATGAATTTTTTATTTTATGTTTGAGTTGTTAATTTATTGGGGTAGAAAATTTAAATTTTTCTAAGATCTTAACGTTTCTAGGCAACATATTACAAAGAACATCATAGAAAGAAATCTAGAAAACAAATGCATTTATGTTGTGCGCCCCAAAATAAATCATGTCAAATTAAATTAATAAAATAGGCCAATGCGGTCGGGCACCACTATACACCCAGAAGAAAAAAGGATAGCCGAGCTCTACCCTTATATAGCCCGGCCTAGAACTACAAGTCTCGATCTATTGGAGTCTTCATCCAAGTTCGTCACTTTCTTCAGGGACCTCCATAGGCTTTATAGGGGACCACTTGCTAGTAAAGCCGGCTCATGCTATTCCTAGAACCCATAGATTATAACCTAATTCTTGGCTCAAATTATATTTTAAAATTCCAAAAAAAAATTCTAATCTTTGCAAAATAGATATCAGAAAATACATACAACACGCTAATAGTTTATATTTCAATAATATGGACATAACATCAGTGTTTACCAAACCATCATGTCCTATTGGGCTATGATTAGGGACTTAAATAATACTTGTAAGCGAACAACCTTTATGTTATTTTTATTACAATAGTCCTTTTAAGCACAACCCCATCCAAACTACCTGACAAACAATCATAGACATCCAATCTAAAATAATAAACTACAAAAATAAGAAAATTATAATTTCAAATCACATAACATCATTAATCATAAGCGTAACCTAAGTCTAAGGTCAGTGGCCTAATAATCTAGTGTGTGAGGAAGGGGCTTGTGGTATGACTAAACTAGGCTTTTTAAGTTCAAGTTTTAATTTAAGTTTCAAGATTTATTTAAGTTACCAATGGCTGATTTTAATTTAAGTTATTTAATTGATTTATGATTTTATTTTATTTTTAGGTCTATTTTTGTGTTAAGGTTGAATTTAAGTTTTAAAGAACGAAGAATAAAGTAAATTTAGCTTTAGGTGAAACCCATTCTATTCAATATCATAAATTCTAGTAGAATGAGATTTTCAACTTAAGAAAAAAAAAATTCATTCTAAGGGTCAAACTAAGAACCTAAGTATCTTAATTAAGTTACGTTTGATCTAATTAATGTTCAATTATTCTTTTGAAATTTGATTTTAATGATTACAATTTATTCTTTTTTATTTCTTTGTAGTTTTATTAATGTTTCTTAATTTGATTTATGAGCTTTAATTAAAATTTAAAGTGTTTCTTTAAAAGTCTAATCATTTATCATGATAAGGTTTGGTTTAACATTTATATAATTTGATTTGGTTTCAAGTGTTTTTATTTATATATTTTTAATTTTATGTTGATTGATTTTAATATTATTTAGGATTTACATAATTTGATTAAATATTTATTTAATTTCATATGTTGTAATTATTTAACCAATTTGATTTCAATGGAATTGATTTCATTCATTTGTTTTATTAATGTTTATATTTATTAACTTGAATCATTCAGCTTAGTTAATTTAGGTTGATTTTTAATTCAAATTTAGTTCAGAAGTTTTTTAATTTCATCATTTAAATAATCCATTATATTTTATTTTCATAACTTAAGATGATTCATTAATTTATGCATATTTAATGCATCATTTGGGTTGATGTTAATGGAATATTTTATATTAAAGATTTATTATTTAATTGAATCCTTTGAAATAAAGTTTTGCTTATCAATCACAACTTAAAAAACATGGAAAATATACTACTTTAGGTACCAAACCTAACCTAGGCCATTCTAAACTTGTAAGTTATTTAGATTTAGTTGATTTGATTAATTATTTTTATTTTTATTTGAAATTATATTATTCATTAATATTAAATGGACTTCAAGTAATTTCAATATTAGTGAATTTTTAAATAGAGTGTGAAGTTCAGAGGTTGCTTAGTTTTGATTTTCGATTGATTTATTATAAATTTATTAATTTAATAATTCATGATTTGATTAATTTTATATTCATAATCATTTCATAAATCCTAAATGCATAAGTAATTAGATTCCGTAACTTCATAGGGTAAGGAAAATTTTCTAAGGTGTTATGATGCTAATGAAAATATTTTAAGTTGATTTCATAAAATTTTATAATTTAAGTAAATTTTTAATTTATTATTTGATTTAAATTAACCTAGATATTGAAAATTCTACAACTTATGATCTAGAGTTCATTTGGCTTTGAAATTTTTATGGCAAGTGAGATCTTTGACAATTTAATTTTTCTAAAATTTCATCTTATTCAAATATATATTTTAGGACTAATTAAGGTTTCAATTATTTTAATAAAACTTAAATTAAGCTTATTAGTAAAAATTAATTAGGAATTTTAATTTTCTTTAATTCTTCTTTGAAAGATGTATCCCTAAAGGATTTAGAATTGTTAGAGTTTTGGTTGATTTATTATATTTTTTTGAAAACCAGATCAATTAATTAAATTAATTAATTCATTTAATTGCTTAATTAGGTTATTTTGAGATTTATAATTAATTAATTCATTTAATTGCTTAATTAGGTTATTTTGAGATTTATTAAGTGCTAGAGAGTTCTAATGATGTTTTTAGATTCATTAGTGTTTATTATAATGATTTTAGTTAATTTCATATTTTTCCTTAATTTTAATGTATTAATATTAATTAATTTTATTACATCAAATTTTATATTTTCCATTTTAATTACCAATAATTTTCCAAATTTTTATGAGGTGTATTCCAACCCTAATTTCAATTCCTTGAAGTTTCAAAATGATTGAATTAATGGTTTGAGTTTAATTTAGGTTTGATTATTTTTCATTAAACTAAAATTAACCCAAAAATAATTGATAAAATTAGGGATTTTATGTTTACTAAATTCCTCTCATTGAGATAAATCCATAGAGCCATTATTTGCATTTTTGATTGAGCATTTTATTTTATTTTAATGAATTTTTGATGTTTCAAGTAGTTTAAATTAATTTTTAAATTCTAAAAATCTAGTTTTTTCTTATTTATACTTGTTGACCTACATGTATGCTCCATCAGTTAAGTCGAGCTCACAGGTCAAATTCGGCGGACTTCGGATGCAACGACGCACAAATCAAAGTTGAAATACACTCGATGTTGTCGAAACCAGTCAGAATGATCTCCGATCAATGAACAGACTCCTCCATCGCATTCAGAATACCAAAATTGATCAGAATATACATATTTCACAATTCGACGGTCGATCGATCAAGAAGAAAATCCACTGATGAGTCGACGCACATATCAAGATCGGGAAGCAGCAACGATGCCCAAACGACCTCCGTTTATGAAATTGATCGAGCCGTTAGCGTCAAAACGTCAAAAACCTATCAAAGACCGTTTCACTCAATTCGATGAGTATCAATATCGAGCAACGGAAGAATGACGCAACTAACCAAAATCGACTGATTCGGCCGATTTCACTCAAACGACTCCATCGAAAACGCGCACCATTGAGTTCAGAGCACCAAATTTTCTTAGGAACGACATCTATATTGTATGGATTTGGCTTCAGCAAAATTTGCATAAATTTCAATGCTATGCCGCAAAAAGGAGTCCACAAAAAAATAATAATAACAGGAGAAAATCAAATATTTATTCTTGATTTCACTAAGCATAATTTTAATGATTGATTATTCCAAAATTAATTCATAATTTCTATGTGTATGGTATGGAGTTAATTGAGAGTGATTCCTCCCTAAATAGTCTCAATTTTGGCTTAGAATTTGAAAATCTCCCCTAAATACATAAGGAAAATAATTAATCAGCAATCAGAGCTCCTAATTCTCGATTTCTCTCCCAAGGCAAAGGGGTAACCAAGACTTTCTGAACACACATCAAACCTCTCCTTTCTTCCTATCTCGCACTCTCTCCACCTCGTGTGCCCCCTCTCCATCTCTCATCCCGCCGAAGAGCTCCCGCATCCCGCTCGGTCTCACAACCGCTCACTCGATTCGAAGGTAACCTTTTGCTCATTTATCCACCAATCTCCCGTTCATCCGTTTCAAACAGCAGCTAAATGAGCTGCTCTAATTTCCCGCATCCAGTCGACTTGAGCCAAATCCAGTCCGGCCATCGCTCCTGAAATCCCAAGTGAATCCCGCCAACCATTCAAACCCGCTACACCTAAACAACCAAAATTCCATCCCAATCCTGTCGTTCGAACCTAGCCGCCGATAGCTCCGAATCCTTCACCCAGACAATCCCGTCGCACATGCCTGCCGATCTCCATTGTGTAAAAATTGTCCTCCTCCTCCAGTCGAACGTATCTTTTCCTCCCACCGACAACCTGATCCCACCAGTCCCGTCAAGCCACATCACTCGCTTCAGCCGAGCAAACTAATCTTTCCAATCAAACTAACCGAGCCGAACGGGAGAATCTTATATCTCCTCCTTTTGGTCCAAACTCCCAAATTAGACTTCTCTCATTATTCCCTATTCTCGATAATCTTCTTATATCTCAGCTCAAACTTACTACAGATGTCGACTAGCCTGGTATCCTGCCTCTTCTTTGTTTGCTTACCCAATTCTCTCTCTCTCTCTCTATTCTTTCTTACCATCTCCCAACCGTTCCCTCCTCACTTCTTCTTTTCAGTATAGCCGAGAACTCGCATTAGCTGTTTCCTAAGAACCACTTTCATTAGGGTAACTCCCACTGTGACGGTTCCTCTCAAGACTATCTCTTGAACTATTCCAGATCCCTCTTTGATTGAGTCCAATTATCTTGCCACAACCGAGAAAACTCGCATCGTTTGCTCTCGATTGACATCTTCCTCCTCCTTTCCCTTCCTCTCGACATACCTTTCCCAATTTCTTGCTCTGATCATTCTCTTTGCCACAATCGAGAAAGAACTCTGTCATCAGGCTGGTTCCTCTCGATTTTCGGCATCTTCCTCCTCCTTTACCTTCCTCTTAGCATACCTTCCCAATTCCTCCTCTAATCGAGTGCATAACAGCTGAATTACTCTTCCGATCTTTCTTTTTGTCGCAGTTGAGAAGGAACACCGTCATCAGGTGGGTTCCTCTCTCAATCTTTGGCATTTTTCCATTTTCTTCCTTCCTTTGGGTTCACCACTCTAGCAAACTTATTATATGATTGAGTTTAGATGTCAAGATTTATCTTTGTGGTTGGGGTAATAAAATGTGTGAAAATTATATATACGTGCATCTTTACGCAGTTGAAGAACGCTATCGGCATAAAGATGAAATTGTTGTCGCAAGACACCGCCATACTCATCGTATGCACTGAAGTAGTTCAAAACTGTTAGATGTCTCCCCTATGAAATATTGCCAAAATTTGACTAAATTTTGACAGTGGGGGAAGGAGATTTGAATGTGTAAAAAATCAGATATATTGCTTTTCTCAGGTGATCAAGCCTCGTGCTTCATCAACGAGATCGGAATTGACGGAGTTTCAAAACACCAACCGCTACGCTCATCGTGGACGGTGTTAAAATACTGATGATCCCCTACGCGGATTACGTGAATATTACCAAATTTTATCCAAAATTCATACTGCAAATTCGCAACCAAAAAGACCGCCTAAGTTGCTATAAAATAAAATTGATATCAAATTGAATTTTGAATTATAAGTGAGAATGAATTTGAAATAAATTTAAAGATTACATTTCAAATAAAAAAGAATGAAATGAAGTTAAACAGATTTTAACTCAAGTTTAATCAATATTTTGGCAATAAATATAAATTTGGCACTTCAATATATGTTATTCCAAGGGATCTAATAAGATATTTGAATAATTTAAGACGCCTTCAATGCTACCGGATTCGCAACACATCGTACAAGCAAACATATGGCGTTAATTAAGGCTTCAATTGAACATTTGCATATATCATGATGTAGGATTAAAACTCAAATTCAATATTTTAAAATTATGCAAGCATTTTTAAATATACCCGGATGGGCCCCAACACCTATACCAAGCATCTATACTTTATGTTTGAGGATGTTGCACGAGTTTTTAAAAAAAAGAGGAAGAATGATGAAATCGATGCAATCTTTTATGACTATATGCATGTAAACTAATGAATGTCTTCATATGCTAAATTAAGTCAATAAAAGATATAAGTATTCACCCATGAATATGATCATAAGAGCTAATCCTCTATGTTTTAGAGTTGACGCCTACTAAATAATCAACTCTAAATGAATTTAAATTACATTATATCCCAAGACGTAATCCTCTATATTGAATGGATGACAAGTCAGCATGATATCAATTTCTTAAGAAATTTAAATTACACATAAGTCATAGATCCTCTACTAAAAATAAGTAGAAATTTGATAGTATCTTAATGACGATCAATGAAAAAATATCAACCAGAGGGGATATTATCATTTAAATATATTTGAGCTCTAAACTAATTCATCACAAAAATAAATTTCAATTAAGTAAAAATTTAAGCTAAATGAAACTCATTATTAAAATACTTTAAGCAAATAATTCATCCACCCATCCATCATTATTTGTTGGGGATGACAGATTAAGAAAACTTTAGCTCACAAAAGAGCTAATGTCAAGTCAAATAAATCATTATATTTAAACTCAAATAATCTCATGCCAGTAAGGATGTGGCCCG
The DNA here is from genome assembly GCA_021442155.1 of Cymbidium sinense. Taxonomy (NCBI): domain Eukaryota; kingdom Viridiplantae; phylum Streptophyta; class Magnoliopsida; order Asparagales; family Orchidaceae; genus Cymbidium; species Cymbidium sinense. The sequence continues at coordinate 34,722,217 of CM038229.1, forward strand.
TGTCCTCCGTCTGTGTGGTTTGGCGAGTAGGCTCCACATATGATGCGGTTACAATCAGAGTCCTCGAATCGGGTGATTGCCTCCAAATGACACAATTATATTACGATTACGTCTGTAGCCCATATGTTCCCCAATGACTGAGCCCTTTGAGTTATGAATCATAAGGTATATTTGATAGGCACAAAGCTTTTTTATCAATTATTCTAACCTTGACAAACACCACCGTGTCTATAAGGATTTCTGACCACATAACCCATGTTCGAGCAAGGATCCTTCGATGGCCTGGCTACCTCCTGACTAAGTAGACTAGACCATGATAGTGAGACGTAACCATGATCTAGACGCACATCATCATTTCATCAACCATATGCTTTAAGCTAAAAATGATGAATTTCATTAAAATTTAAATCCCAAATTTTAAACTCCACTTGCTACTACTTTACGTTATGCATTAAGTGATTTAATGACTAGCCTTAACCAAAAGTTTTCTCTTAACATTGGGAGGGTTAATTAACTATAGGTGCTTGCGCCTATAGGAAACCTATAACCAGATCTAAAGTCTTCACAAAATGAGGATGAATCTCTGGGTAGTGGCTTATCTACTATTCCATCTACCTTTTAAAAATTACATCGACATACTTAAATTCTACTCTCTTAATCGAGAGGTTGCAAATTTGGAGCTCACGATTTTTTGGCAATTGGGACTAGTTTCTCTTTCCATCTTTGGCTAGTCAAATTTGGAGCATAGTAGCAGTGGAGTATAAGCAATCAAAATTGAAATTTAGTCATAAAATAAAATCTTTAATGAACATTATAGTGTTGAGTATGATTTTATTTGCTTGAATTTTTTTGAATATGTTATTTTACGTCTTGATTCTCGCATTTTTAAAGTATGGGGTAGAATATTTATTTTTGATTATTGATCCCCATCTTTCATTCGTGAAGATGGATCTTTGGAACACTCCGTTCATTGTGAAGCTGAGCTGCGGGTCTAAGATACATTTGGCTAATGCTATCATCAACACTGGAGATGTTGGAGCTACCATTCAATTTAGTAGTGTGGACTTTCCAACAATTGTAGTTAAAGCTAATGTCATGTCAATTTAGGATATGTCTACACATCGTGTACATCAGCCTGTGCAATAGAGAAAATTTACTGAAGTAGTTACTACTGAAGCTCCCCAAAAGAAAGCTTCTGTGTTTAAAAGGTTGGGATATTCTGATACTCTGACTATGAAGAGAATTATTGTCAAGTAGAAAGTCTCAATCATGCCTGTAAGCACCACTCTGTCAATGGAACCTTTTGTACCAGGAAAGCATGATCATGAAACTTCCTCGTCTGAAGGAAAACAAACAAGAAGGCAGAGAAGAAGGGTGAATAACGAACTACGAGCTCAACAACTGTGGTTTGAATGACAAGCTATGCAATTAGCATCAGAACTAGAAGTGAGTATTCTCACCCAGAATAAATTTGAGAACTTGAAATGGGTAAAAAGAAATAGCTCTACTGGTATGCTGAAATAATCTTTTTGGTATCCAACATTGTGGCAAGCTCTGGTGCCTCAAAAGAAAAATTCTAAAACCTTATCCACTAGAGTGCATCGAGTGCTGAAGGTTGCTAAAGAAATAGGCCTAATGAAAAGAAGGGTCCAAAGGCCTATGATGATTGAAGCTGATAATGTTTCATCTAGTAGACTACCACATGCTGTGAAAGCTCATGATCGATTTAAGCAAATCTCGTATGGTGAGCATCAAAGCATGACACTCAGACCATATGTCAGGGAATCCTCTTCCGAAAGGTCCCGACGGAAGGGCATGCAAGCTTGGAGGCCAAGGCCCCAAAGAGAAACTGTTGAAAATAAAGAAAGAGGCGTGACATCTGGTTTACACTCCCGAAAATCCCCTAGTGATAAGAACAGACAAAAATGGTTTCAAAAGAAGAAATCTTATGATGATGAATTACAGGATGGTCGACACCTAGGTGAACATTCTAGGGAATCCCATCACCAATCAACCGAAACTCCATGAAAGAAAGTTGATTTTGATATTAGCCCTCCAATTGAAGAGAGATTTATCTCGAATCTAGAGCCAGAAATTCACTGGAGGAGACATTCTGAAGTCAAATTACAAGAAGATGAAGAATATGATGAGGATACTATGGGAGTGGAAGTAGTGTAAATGGTACAACACATTGGAGAACCATCTAGTGCACGACAACACCAACATAGATGGCATGCAGCACCTTCTATTCATATTGAAGAACCAAATTGAGGAAATGTATGAGGAGCTTCAAGGTGTCCTGTGATGAAGAAGAGGAAGAACTGGAAAGATAAGAAGATAACTCTCTCTTTGCAGACTCTACCACATTAGCCCAAATGCAGAAATAAATGCAATGATAGATGAAGGCAAAGGATAGGGAGATCATCCAGTTAAATGCAAAGATGAACCAAATGATGGCACAAATGAATGTGATGCTACAAATGATCCAGAGAAGTGTGGCAGTAGTGCCATCATCTACTCCACCTACCAACCATCCGACAGTTAATGCTACATCTACTGATCCACCAGTTGACTCAGTGCCTCAAGCTGAGCAATGTAATGCACCTGGGGAGAAATGAAGTCAATTTTAGCTTGTCAACCCATCCCTCAAGATGTGCCTAACATATCTGAGCTCGTGACAACAGCTCAATTGGAACAGCTCAATTGGAAACAATTATAAATGAAAAGATCAAAACTGTCATTGCCTCTGACTAGGCAAAAAAAAAAACTAGTAAGCAAAGGTCATCCATAATCGATAGAGTATGATCAAGTGACATACCCTAAGGGTTATTCAGTGGCTAAATTCAATACATTCATTCAATGGAACTAGGAACCCCAGACAACACCTGACGTAATTCAAAGTAACATGTGGCAATATAGGAGGCAATGATGCACTACTATTCTGCTAGTTCGTTAGTAGTTTAACCTCAACTGCTTTTGAATGGTACACTAAATTTCCTAATGACTCGGTCAAGACTTTTGCTGAATTAGAGATGATGTTCATCAAGAGATTCGTCAGTGCAACTGAAAAGATTATAATTGTTGACCTCGCTTTAGAACGAATAAGAAAAGTTGAGTCAGTAACTAAATATATTTCACATTGGCAAATTATGAGCATGAAATGTGAACAGTAGCTAGAAGAGGAACATGCAATTCAATTGTTGATGGGTAACATTGATGATGAGATGACACCATATTTATGTATGGCCTCTATCTCAACATTTCAAGAGTTATTGGACCGAGTGGCAAAGTTTAAAAAGTTGAATCGCTCAAAACCTGAGGGTCACTCAGAAAAGCTAAAGAAGAATAAATTCTCAGACTCAAGGAGGAATGAGTCTCATACAACCTCTTACAGCTCGAGCAGTGAAAAGTGAGCAACTTATAATGTTTGTAAAGGAAAACAACCCACTTATACGGATGAATGTGGAAAGTAATCAGTTAACCCCCAGTCAAAGCAATCAATGAGAGATGATGAGCGAATGCACTCATCTCTAAAAGATAAGATGAATAAGGAATACTCTTTCAAGAGGGAAAGTGTGACTAAGTTATTCTGCCAAGCGCTTTGTGGTAAAAAATATTCCTGCCTTCACTTTTTGAAAGAGGATAAATGAAAATAGAAATATAATGCCTTGTTGAGACACCATGAGTCAGCAGATATTTTATTAGGTGATCGGCACGACATTGGGAGAGAGGTGTACTATCTCGAAAGATAGAAGTCACCACCCTAGAATGGACTTAATCACCTCAATAAGGACTCCTAAGGACTATGGGTCTTTAGAATATACCAGAGATTCTTCCCTAACTTTACATGAAAAAGTAAAGCAGGGTTTATTTTAAACTGGATTCATTAAGTTCTCTACATGGCAAGCCCCCATAGTTAATTACATCATAAGGAACATGATTCCTTTGGAATACTCTTGATTAAGGTAAATGATCGTTATCTCCAAAGATTTTGAAAGGTAATACTATCAATCGATTGGTTTATTTTTAGAAGATCAAGTTGGATCGATCAAGAGGAGGGAGTTCTTATCGAAGCCAAATGAAGATATGTAGGGGATGCTTAGGATACTAGGAGGCTCAGTAAGCTTCCCAAATTACCCTATGGTTGGGCTTTATATTTTCGAAATTGAATTAATTTGTTTGAGTTGCATTTTTATTAGAAATATATGGCTTACAATTCCATGATACAAGATCATGAAAATGCCTAAGAGGTGAGAATTTATGCTATAGCCTGCAAAGGGAAGTAACAACCTATGAACCTAAATTTGGGGAGCTTTAGCGAGGGCCAACAACACGACCTAAATCTAAGATTAAAATGGGTATTTGGTTTACCTCTACAAGAGAGGATAAACCACCCAATTGCTGGACTTACAACCTCCTGGGGGTGGCCGCCAACTAACTCCTCCTATGATTTCAAATACATGCAGACAATTCATATGCTTTTGCAAGATAGCTAAGCTGTTGTTTATTTAGAAAGAGATTAAGTCCTTAAACACACTCCCTAAGAGACTAGATCATGTCAGGCATGATTTAATGACTTAAATCTAATGCAAATTTTGTCACATTTTATTTTCATTTTTGGACAATCAATTTGACACAGGTTTTAGGATTCATATGCCTAATGCATGAGAAATTAGATTATGGGCCAAAATCAGTAAGATTAGGAGATGTGTCTCCACCATGGCTCTCAAAGGTCCAACCAAGTTCTCTAGCAAAGGTGGAAGCCCTCAAATCAAGAGTGAAACAATATGCTTTTTTATGCATGATGTGAGAAAAGTAATACAACATTTAGCTAAGGGGTTGCTAATTCTTTTATCTTGATTTATAACCTAGGCTTTAGGTGAGGTTATGAGTTATTTTATTTTATTTTTATTTTGAGTTATTTTGATTGGATATAAAATTTATTTTTCTAAGAGCCTAATCATCATCCATGCCATACATCAAAGAAAGGAATAAACTGAGAAAAGATGCCATCTTAATGCACAAGCTAAACAAACATCAATCAATTTATAAAGTCAGCACAAAAGAATAAAAGATCATTTGTGGTCGGGCTCCACCGCACAACTCAAAAATAAATTGGGTAGTCGAGCTCTACTCTTATATAACCCGGATTATAAATGAATTAAATACAATCAAGAAGGAATTCATTATTATGGGGGTCTTCATTTTTCATTTCTTTTTTCTTCTTCTTCTTCTTCTTCTTCATCTTCTTCTCTTTCTTCTTTGGTTGAAATGTGATTGCTCCAAAGGCTTCACATAGTACATAAGACATAATCTTATAACCAATGTTCATCCTAATCCCCCATAATAATCATTCCAAAATCCAAATTATAAAATTACATGAAGATGGGAAAAGATAAATCTAATTAAAACTAGTAAGACAGAGATTAGCCAAACAAACCATACAATCCCAAGCATGTATATATAAAATTAGATTTAGCACCCCACACATGGGTAAGCAAGTCCACCTGACCTATTTTGGATTATGCTTAGGGGTATAAGCACCTCTACAGTAAAAGTAGTTATATTTTATTACGCCTTAAGCACAATCCCTGTAAGATAATGATTAGACTAAGATCGCCCTACCATTCAGTCTATGCACATACACCCTAACATCCAGACTATAACTAAATATCACAAAATAAAAACAAACATCAAACCATGCACCGTCCTAACATAGGACTAGAAGTGCTGACTTAGCCTAATGTGTGTGTCATTTAAGGTTTGTGTGGTATGCTTTGCTAGGCTTTAAGGTTGAAGTTTTTTAAGTATGAAAATGGTCAACTTAGAGGGTTTATTTCATGTAAGTGATTTAGTTTCTTTGGTTGATTTTATTTTGTATTTTGATTTGGTTTGAATGAATCCTATATTAATTACTAAGTTGTAAAGAGAGAAAAATAGAAGAGAATTTCTCTTTCCTCCCTACCTTAAGTAATTTCTAAGGTAGATTTTGATTGTTGTTTAGTGAATGTTTTATTATATGTGTTGATTAATCATAAATTTAGATTTTCCCTAAACAAACCTATTCAAAAAGAAAGGTACTTTAAGATTAAGTAAAGTGAAATACTATCATAAAATACACAACACCTCATTTCTTTCCCAACATGTGTAACATGGATATGGATGAATTCTAAGCATATCTATACATGAAAATGGAAGTGTTTAGCACACCTTAATGATAAATGCTAAGAGAGTTACTTAAGAAAATTTGGATGCTTCCTGATGCATGATTTTGTTAAGTAGAAAAAGAGTGACTCTTTTATCCATTTTTCATATGCACATTTACAAGTATAAAATACATAAATGAGTATGACACCATTCTTAGCACCAGGGGTGTAAGGTACATGACATACTTAGGGATACTTAAAGCTTCGCAACCCCTGGGTTATCCAGACTAATATATCACTTTTCTTAAATACATGTGCATGTACAAAAGGAATGTATGGAAAGAGAAACATGCAAAAGTTGATGTTTTTTTGGTTAATTTGTTGGCTGTTTAATTTACATGTGCAAATGCGAGAATCCTTCTTAATTCATAACATGGAAGTGGATAGGAAAAGATATAAGCAAGTGTTATGTTCTTTTAAAAGAACTATACACTTTGCAAATCCAATTCAAGTTAAAAGAGAAGAGAAGGAAAGCCACACAATTCACATCTTTATATTTATACTCATATGCAGGCTTACAATAATTATAAGTAGCATATATTTCAGTTATGATATTTGATTTATAAGTTTTGAAAATAATTTTGGATTTAGTAGTCATAATAGCCATTTATATTCTTACTTTAGCCAAAACCTGCAATTTGACATAGAGGAAATATTTAATTTTTAATTTGATTTTTAAATGGCATGAATGTATGATTTTCATATGGCATACACATTTAGCATGTTAGAAAAGAAATAAAGTGATGAAAGCATGTAAATTTATTCACCCTAATTAATTCCTAAATATAATCTTATAAGATAGGATTATTTAAAGTAAATCAAATTTATTTTAGAGAGATTTTTAGTTTTGTTTGAGTTTGATTTGAATTTAAGAAATGTGAAGAGGTTTGCTGGTCCTAACCCATTTCTCACATGTGTATGTTGTTTTATTTTAATTTTAGAATCATTAGATTGATTTTATATTTTGTTTAGTTTAAGGTGTACATTAAGTTCACTAATTACCTTTACCTACACCACTTTAACATATTTAATCAAATAATTATGAGTTAATGTATGACATAAAATCACACAAGAAATTTAAATCAGCAATGCACCTAGAAAAGAAAGGGCCTAATGCAATTAGCTCACAATTAATGATTAATTAAGTTAAAAGGTTTAATTTAAGTACTTTCATAACCCTTCCCACACTGTGAGTTGAATTTTGATTTTCTTAAGTTACTTAGGTTATTGAACACCTAAACACTTACCCAAGATGAATTGGTTAAGTTTTGGAATGTTTTGAAAATTTCATCAAGTTAATTAAGTAGGTTATTTGTGAATTAGCCCTTAATTAAGTTTGGATTAAGAAAGGAAATGGGTTTAGGGAATGGCTTAGGGAAAATTCCCTAAACCCATTCCATAAACCTCTTCTTCACTTAAGCAAAGCTTAATTAACTTAATAAAGGGATTAAACCACTATTCATATGCTTAATTACCCTTAATTATATAAAGAGAGTGATTACATATTCATTAATTGATTTCCCTAATTAACTCATTAATAAATCCCAATATAATTAGGGGAGGCAGACGTCATTCCACTAAATGCATCTGAGAAATTTGAAATGAATTAATGAAGTAATTAAGGAGTAATTATGGTTATTAAATTTTCACTATAACCTTAATTAAAGCTAATGCATTGTTCAAAATCTATTAAAAATAATTTTAGTGAATTACTTACTGAATTATCTTCACAATGCATTTTATTTTATATTTTTTGATTTTTTAACATTTAGTTATGAATATTTGAAGATTCAATGAGTAAGAAATTAATTAAAACCCCTAATTATAGAACTAATCCCACACCACGCGTGGATAGTCGACGCGCTACTGCTTTCCAATGCATGAGATTATTTAAGTTATCACATCTCACGTACGGCACTGCGCTTTCTCGATTGTCATCAAGGATCGAATGGTTGAGATCGAGCCCACGGTTCTTAAGGGATAAATCAGAGGATCCTATGCGGCTTGATCAGGACAGTCCATCCAAAATGCATGGATGGACGGTCCATGATCCATCACTGAGCTTGCCTGTGGGAGAGGACATTCAACCACTCTTTAGGGCAAGATATGAGCTCGGTTGAGCTCAAACTCAACCCACACCATCATCATGCAAGGGGGAAGACATCCAATGACCAATTTTACTTGAGATAAAAATTCTCTTCACAAAGGACCACACACTCCCTATTCTAGGCTCGGTTTGAAGGCATACCTCACCAGAGGCTATCACCGATGCTCCAATCCATCGAGGTAGCTTCTTCTAGTAGAGATGAAGCCCTGTTGAAGATTTGAGGCTTTGGTATTGGGTAGATCCTTCTATTGACCAAGGTGCTCTTCCTAAGCTTGCAGCCTTAGTCTAGACACCACCTCTTTGGCATTGAGAACTTGGGTGAAGCTTTGGATGAGTTTGATTGGGTTCCCTCAAGGTGTGTGAGGGAGGAATTGAGTTGAATTTGAGTATTGGATGAGTTTCAAAATCTTGCTACCTCCACTATTTTTGACATAGGAAAAACCAAGAATGGGGAAATTGAATTGGCTTGGGGGAGCTTGGGGAGACTTGCAATTGATTCCTCTGGCTTCCTCTCACTCAATCGAATGTAAAAGAATGCAATCCATGTGAAATTAGGGGGAATATATCTCCCCGTAGATGGATCGGACGGTCGAGAGGTGCTAAGAAATTTTGATCAAATTCACCTCCTTTAATGGGTTATTTTAGGCTGTTTGAACTTGCACATGGTTCAGTGATTGCCATGTGCTTGAAATGAAAAGATTGGTTAGTTTGGCCATTGGGTTGGGTTTGGTTGACCCAAACTCATTGAGTCATGTGCACCATGCTCACTAGTGTCTGCTTGGTCCACTAAGAGAGTGCTACATGGCTATGAAGAGGATTTGACCAAATTCCAAGTGAATTTTGCCAAGAATTACCCTTTGACCTAGGGGTAAAATGAACATTTAGCTTGGATTTTAGTTTGAATATGTTTGGTATGATTGAAAAATGGGTTGGGCCAAGTTTCAATGAATTTGGAATTGATTTGATGTGATTTGGCTCATGTTGACCTATTTAGATCAAAATGGGTCAACTTGGGTCAAGTTGACCAATTGGTCAAATTGGGCCAAACTAAGGGTTGGGTCCTGTTCATATGACCATTTGAAATATTTTGGTATCATTGGTTTGGCTTAATTTGATTTATATTTGGATTTGGTTCATTTGATTTCATTTAGGTCAAATGGGTCAAGTGGACCAATTTGACCAATTTGACCTATTTGGGTTAGGTCATGGGTTGGTATAGGTTTCATTGGTCATATGAAATGTATTGGTATCTTTATTTCTAATCAATTTTGGTTTAATTTGATTTTGGTTCAATTTGACATTTTAGTCAAGGGGTTCAAGGTCAATTGGGTAGTTCGATCTAGGCCAATTGAGGCTTTGGTCAAGTTCAAATGATTTGGAATGAACTTGACCCATTGGTTTCAATCAATTTAGCTTAGATTAAGGTTTGACACATTTTAACTTTTTACGTCAAGTTGGGTCAACTTGGGTCAAGTGGCCAATTGGGCTATGTTAGGCTCAAATGATGACTTGGTCAAGTTCAAACATTGATCATGGATGAGTTTTGATCAATTGTTTCAATCAATTTGACTTAGATCAAGTTTTAACACATTTTGACTTTTTAGATCAAGTTGAGTCAACTTAGGTCAAGTGGACAATTGGGCTAAGTTAGACTCAAATGATGACTTGGTCAAGTTTAAACATTGAGCATGAATGAGTTTTGATCAATGGTTTCAATCAATTTGCCTATGGTAGATTTTGGCAAGTATAGGTTTCATTTTGACTAAGTGTTGACTTGGTCAACCTATATGTTTGACTTGTTTTGACCCAATTTGAGTGATTGATAATCTCATGATAATTGTTCCTCATAATGTGAGGCTTTGTTGGGCTTAGTTCAATCCAATTTGGGTAGGATTAGAATTTGGCTCAAAAGGGATACTTTAGGTCACTTTGGGTCAAGTGAGCTTAAGTGGGTCAATTGACTTGATCAAGGCTTGAATCAAGTTTGGTTGAACTCACATATGGACTTATGATTAAAATATAAATCCACTTGCAAGTGATTTGAAGTTAAATTATTTTGATTCATTTGACAATTTCAAGTTCAAAGGGGTGAACATGAGTTTTACTTGGGTTTGATTTTTGAATTTAGTTTTGGTATGATGATTGAAGTTTATATTTATATTTGGATTCATGATTGAAGGATTGATTGAATTATGAAGAAAAATCAAGGGTTTGGCTTGATTTGAATTTGATTTGGCTAAGTTCAAGAATTTGACTTGAAAGGCTTAGGTTGAATTTTGGTTGAATTTGGATTTGATTTTTGAATTTAGTTTAGGTTTGATGATTAAAGTTTATGTTTATATTTGGTTTCATGACTGAAGGATTGATTGAATCATAAGAAAAATCAAGAGTTTGGCTTGATTTGAATTTGATTTGGCTAAGTTCAAGAATTTGACTTGAAAGGCTTAGGTTGAATTTTGGTTGAATTTGGATTTGATTTTTGAATTTAGTTTTGGATATTTGAATTTATATTTCATTTATATTTGTGAATATAAATGAGAATATAAATGGGTTATGAAAAAATTTCTTGAATTTGAATTGATTTGGATTTGATTTAGGCTAAGTCCATAAGATAGAATTAAAGTGACTTAAGAAAGATTCTTAGGAATTTGGAATTCAATCATGGGCTTCAATCATTTGGAATTGATTTGAGTTTGAGAAAATCAATTGAGTTGGAATTGATTTAAGTTTTGATTTTGATTTGATTTGGAGTTTGGGGTTGGTTTAGACTTGATTTGGAATTTGACTTGAAGGAAATAAGTGAGGAGTTGGTTCAAGCTATAGGGCAGACAAATTTTCCTAACACCCCTAAGGCATGACCTATTCCCATGGCTAACCCTTCTAAGTCTCTAGGGTTAGGTTGAGTGTTCACCTAATCACTAGAAGTGTCTTAAGACTAAGGAAACTCTTAGTGTATAAAAGAAGTCCTATGTCTAAGATGGAGGGGTTGAGAGCTCATTCTAAAAATGAGGGTAACAAAGGGCGCCCAATAGGTATGGTGTGATTGACAAGGCACACCGCACATATTGGTATTGATCGAAATGATCAACAACTCCGAACGATCACAAAGACTAACAAAAATGATCTACTCCTAACCCAAGGTGTAGCAGGAATCAAGAACTTGGTACAATGTGACTCTACTTATGTCAAAGACATAAGAGAGTGAAAGAGGAATCCACTAGGGATAGAGTATGTGAACCTTCCACTAGAAAAATAGTTCAAGTCATCCACAAGGGGATGAGGGGTTTGATTCGATTTGACTCTACTGAGGGAGATTGATTGGATTTGTTTGATTGTTTGATTGTGTTTGTTTTGATTATTTTTGACCCCACTAGGCGAGATTGATTGAATTTATTTTGTTTATTTTTGTTTGACTCCACTGAGGGAGGAGCATCAAATTTGTTTCAGACTTTTTTTTCAGATTTTTGATTTTGAGATGGATCTTATTGGTTTACGATGGATCACACTAAGTAGGGGCCATGGAGGCTTAAACCTAACTCAGATTTATCAATCCAAAGGGGTAGTCTACCAAGCACATAGTAGGACTAGCCAACCAAAGGGACTGCCTTTTGGTGTGCAACAATGCATTAGGAAGAAAGCAATAATTTACATCCTCCAAAGTAGGGACCAGTTGCTGGGGTGATCCATTGGCAAGGTAACAGATTGAACCCAACCTAGGGCTGATTATTGAGTGTATGTAACTGGGGGACTTAAATCAACTTAAGGATAGTTAAAATATTGATTTCATTTTCTTTAATTATTTTGATGGATCCCATCGATTTGTGATGGACTACACTGAGTAAGGGCCATGGGCCTTAAGCTAACTCAAATTTACCAATCCAAAGGGATTAGTCTACCAACCACATATAGGACTATCCAACCAAAGGGGTGCCTTTCGATTTACAATGATCAATTTAGGGGAAGAAAGAACGGAGACTCACATCTTCTACTACAAAAGACCACTAGGGTGATCGATTGGCAAGGCAACGAATCGAACCCGACCTAGGGCTGACTATTGAGTGAATGCCACTGGGGGACTTAAATTAGCTCAAAAATAGTCAAGATTAGTTTCATTTTTTTAATTTATTTATTTTGATGGATTCCATTGGTTTGCGATGGATCACACTGAGAAGGAGCTTATATCACTAAAAATGTCTTAGATTTACTGAATAAAAGGGAGTAGCTTCCTGGTCGAGGGAACAACTATTTGACCAAAGGAGTGCCTTTCGATTTGCAATGATCAATTTAGGGAAAGAAAGCATGGGGACTCACATTTTCCACTACAAAAGACCACTGGGGTGATCAATTGCTTTGGGCAACAAATCAAACTCAACCTAGGGCTGCCCGTTAATTTGCAATAATCATGCTAGAAAGAATGCGTCATAGTCTTAAATCTTCCAAAGCAGAATGACTGTCAGGGTACAAAATAGATTGAACCTGACCTAAGGGCAACTATGGAGTGAGTGCTGACTCGGGGACTTATCTCAACTCGTAGTCGCAATTTGGAGTTTCACGACACTCTAAAGATAGGATGCGGAAAAGGGCCCTTTGGGGCTTGAATTTTTAATCCACAAGCGAATATTTTATTTGTATTTTTAGTTTATTTATCGTGGACCCTATTAGTTTGCGAGGGATCAAACTGAGAAGGAGCCTATATCAACATAGACCTATCTCAGACTTACTGAACCAAGGGAGAATCTATGCATTTGCTGAACAAATTCTCCAATGATAAGAGTGGCTACTAGGAAAGAAGAACTGTCCAATCCAAAGGTAACCTGGGTAGTGTCTAAATGGGATTGCAAAGGACGTGATCCAAATAGAGTGCCCGCAGGGAGAGGGCCGCTAATGGCTTGATCGAAAACCCTGGAGAAGATAGTATCATAGGTATTCGGTGGCCAACTCATGGAGAAAGCGTGTGGACTCACATCTGCCAAGAGTGGTGTATCCATCTGGTGAGTCACTATAACATAGCAAACATCAACCAACCTAAGGTGCCTATTAGTTTGCAATAATCAACATAGGAAGAAAGCTCGAGGACTCACATCCTCTAAGTAGAAGATTCGGGATAGTCTCTTCGCCATAGATGCCATCCACCTAGGACTCGAGAATGCCACTAGAACTTATATCAACTCAAATGTAGTCAAGAGAAAAGGAGCCTCTGTGGGACTTTCCCTAAACCTCAAATGTACTCGACCCAGTCAGATCATGATGATTAGTTCAAGAAGAAAGCACAGGGACTCACATTTTCTTAAACAAAATCAACATGAGGTAACTTACTGGCTGGGCAGTGAAGTCTACCAAACTAACAAGGCGCTTGTTGGTTTGCAGTGATCAAGTTAGGAAGAGAGCACCACATCCTCCAAAAAATGACCACTGAGGTGACATACTAGAAAGGTAGCATGTAGACCCGACCTAGAGCAACTAATGAGTGAGTGTCATAGGGGGCTTGCTCCCACATCAAAATATCCCGAGATAAAAGATATGTGTTTATTTTTGTACTTATATTAAAGGGAATATGATGCCTCTTGGGTTCTCTTACACCTATCTTAAACACACTAGGAAATTTGATGAAATGGTGCCATGAATGATAGTTGAAATCCCACCAAGAAAGGATGTCGCTTGGGTTCTCTTACGCCGAACTTAGTTGTGTTAATCAAAATAGGATGCCTTTTGGGTTCTCTCACACCTATTCTAGTAGCGCTGGGGAATTATGTTTAATTTGTATTTGTATTTGAAAAAGAGGGATATGATGCTTCTTGGGTTCTCTTACACTTATCCTAGACACGTCATGGTGGATTCATAAGACAAGCAAACAACGCTTCAAAAGAAGATAAGATATTGATGAAATGGGATCAAATTTTTGTTTTTTTATTGATAATTGTTTTCAAACATATTTTATGGGTAATATTTCTTCAAATAGAGCCCATTAATTGGAAGTACCCATTTACAATCAATGAGCTGATAGGATCCTCCTTAGTAGGCCTTCTCTATAATACGGGGGCCTTCTCAAGTGGGTTCAAACTTACCTCCCATCTTTCGACGGGCAATAATTAGTCTCCTTAGGACTAACACAAGTTCTCCTACTTGGAAAGACTTAGGGTGACCAACGTTTTGAGCTCATTTTGGCCTTGTACAACTCAAGGTTCTGGGACGCCCATAGTGACTTTCCTCCAAGCCTTCGAGCTCTTCTAATTGCAACTTTGCATTCTGCTATATAGTGATCTTGCTACCCAATGCTATCCATAGTAATGAGAGTTGAACTTCTAAAGATAGAATGGCTTCAGACCCATACACGAAGAAAAATAGGGTAGATTGAGTTAGAGTTCGGTATGTGGTGCGGTAGGCCACAAGGCTTCGACCAACTGCTCATTCCACTATCGTTTGTTGTGATCGAGCGTCTTCTTTAGTATTTGAATGAAGTTTTGTTGAATACTTTTGCTAATCCATTTGCTATAGGGTAGTAGATGGTGGAGTATCTCCATTCTATGCCGTGCCTTCTAGAAAAGCTGTTGATCTTGGTGCTTTTGGATGCAGTACCATTATCAGATATAATTCATCGAGGCACCCCAAACCTATATATATGGTTCTAAAAAAATTAAAAGCACATGGAGTTGTGACCTCTTTGAGTGGGATTGCCTCTGCCCACTTGGAAAAGTAGTCGGTGGTAGCTAGAATGAACCAATGACCCTTTGAAGAAGGAGGATCAATCAGACCCACAATGTCGGTACCCCAACACTCAAATGACCATGAAGCCAATGTAGGGTGTAGAATGTTGGATAATTGATGTAAGATCACACCATGTACCTGGCACTGATGGCATCTCCTAGCTACATCCATGCATTCTATAATCATCAAAGGCCAGTAATATCCTAGTCTCTTGATCTTCGTCTTCATCTTCGGACTGGACTGATGCGCTCCCCATAGACCTGAATGTACCTGAGTGACAATCCTACGGGCTTCGTGTTTGTCCAAATAGCGTAATCACATTTGATCGAAAGACCATCGGTACAAGGTGCCATCCACGAGAGCATAGGAGAGAGCTCTTTGTTTCACATGATGGGCTTGTGATTTCTCTTGAGGTAGTTTGCTGGTGTTCAAATAGTCTATGAAAGGTTGCCTCCAATCCAACTCCGGGATATGACTTGTCTATTTTGGACCCTTATTGGAATGGACTCATCTTCCGACATAATTCTTTTGGCAAGTTTGCCAAAGCATCTATTGCTCTCTACTGGGAACCTTGTAGATGGTGACTTTAGGATTTGGGCCTTCATATACTGTGGTAATGACAAAGCTTAGGTTTGAGAATCTTGTAGGACTCGATAATCTGGTTGATGACCAACTAAGAATCCATGTAGATATTGATGCTCTTGACACACACTGTGATAGCTAACTCTAGATCGACAATCAAAGCCTCATACTCGGCTTCATTATTGGTGCAGGGATTAGAAAGATAATATGAGAATCTCATCACATCACGGTCTAGAGTTAAGAGAACTATTCCTACCCCTACCTTTCCTGGAAGAGTAGATCATGGTGCTTCTCCTTTATGAAAGGAAGCCGCACCATCAAAATACATCTCCCATCGGGGGTTGTCAACCTCCCCTAAGTTCATGATTTGTTCATAAGGGGGATCGTCACTAAGCAGGGATTCAGCAAGCAGTGGGTGTGCTGAATCTGCTAGTGCTTGACATTTTATCGCACGAAGGGGTACAAATGTGAGATCAAACTACTAGAGAATCATAAACCATCATGCCAAACATCCATATAGCATTGGCCATGTCATGAGATACTGCAGTGGATTGGTTCTGGAAATCAAGTTCACCTTATGAGAAAGCATATAGTGCCGTAGCTTTTGGGATGCAAAGATCAAAGCTAGGCAATGTTTCTCAATAGGTGGGTAGTTCGCTTCAGCAGGAATCAGATGATGAATGAGGTAGTAGAGAGCACTCTCCTTCCCTTCATTATTGGCTTGGGCCAACAAAGCACCAAGAGAGTCATCCAATGCAGCAATGTAGAGGATGAGTGGCTCATAGATACTAGAACTAGCTTCACCAAATACCGCTTGATATCTTCAAGGCATGCTCGACTTGTCATCCCACTTGAACTTGGCATCCTTGACAAGTAGAATGACTTGCATCTCCCCAATAGGTTGGAAATAAAGCATCTTAGATACACCAACGTCCTTAGAAAGATCTGAGTTGAGTTAAACTTTTAGGAGGGGGCATTTCTAAGATAGCTTTGATCTTTTCTAGATTTATTTTTATTCCCCAGTGTCGGACAACAAACCCAAGGAATTTCCCTGAAGCTACTCCAAATGCACACTTCAGGGGATTCATTTTGAGGTTATATTATCTTAACCATTCGAAAACTACTCTCAAGTCAAAGAGATGGTCTTCCTTTTCTTTGCTTTTGACTACTAGATCATCAACATAACACTCAACTTGATGATGGATGAGTTCATTGAAGATCTGAGTCATGGCCCATTGGTATGTAGCACCAACATTTTAAGGCCAAAGGCATGACCTTATAATAATAGATGATCGAGGTTCAAAAAAGTAGTTTCTTTCATCCTCTGGGGCCATCTTGATTTGGTTGTAGCTGATGACCCATCCATGAAGGAGAATTACATGAGATGAGGCGATGTCCACCATTAATTTTGGTATAGGAAGAGAAAACTCATCCTTAGGACATGCCTTTTTAAGTCCCCAAATTGACAAATATGAATTTGGCCATTCTTAATTTCTTAACAAGCTAACCAAGTAGGTATTTTTCTTCCCCGATGAAATTAACATCGATCGCTTTGACTTCAAAATGACCTGTTGTTGATTTCTAATCGCCTAGGAGCTTGCTTGATAGGTTAGCTTGATCTATTGCTAGTTTGTGGATTGCTATGTCAGGAGATAATCTAGGCATTTCTTCATAACTCCATGCAAAGTAGTCCTTAAACTCAGTCAATAGCCTAACTAAGTCATTAGTTTTTTCTTCATTCAATAACGAACTGATGTATGTCGGGTGTGGATTTTCTTCCATCCCGAGGTTGATTTCTTTAAGCTTGTCAATTATTGAATGGATATCCTCTTCAAATTCAGGTAGTGCATCTTTGATTTAGAGATCATCTCGATCATCTGAAGTATCTAAACACACATCCTCTTAAGAGTTGGTTTGATGTGAAAAGAACTTATCAGACTCCAGATGGTTGGTGAAAACTAAGTAATAATCATCATCATCGATTGGACCCACTATACCGAATCGTAGTCCTGATCTTGATTGTGCATCCATACCTTTGTTGTTCCATAGATTCTTGAAGTACTCTGACCTATGCTTAGACCATGAATAAGGAATCAAACCCTTCTTTGCAAGATTAAGAACACAAGACGAGTACCAATCAAAAGGTAATTCCATTAATTCTTTATATGAATCATCCTCAAGTTCTACATCAACTTTAGGACTTGAGGATGATGATCCCAAAAGAATCTCTTCGCTTGACATCCTGGAAGACTGAGGCTTCCTTAACTACTAAACCTTCAACTTTTTGAGATGAAAGTGAGGTTAGAGCTAATGTTCCTGACTACTGCCTAATAGTTTCACAAACATTTGATTCAAATACTTTCATGCTTTGTCTGGAGGCCTGGTCTTCATCGCTGTCTGGCTCGAGTGTCACCTCTAATGAAACTCGCTGAGAGGGGTTGACTGGTATGCTAATCACATTAGACTCAACTTCCGAGCGGGATTCCAAGTCTATGTGAATAGTAGGGGTACTCCTATGAACTAGGACATAACTCCTGTTGGCTGATGGCCAACCAGGGGTCTTCCACCTCTAGAACCTCTATTTCTACCCTTCCTCCTCACCGGTGGAGGTCATCCTACCCACATGTCATATGATGGAATGAACTGTGGGTGGAATGTGATATGGCTCCACTTCTTCCTCAATTTTCCTTTTCTTGTTCACTTGGCTTTCATTTTTTTTTTTCTTTTCTTTTCTTTTCTTCTTTTCTTTTGCATTTGAATTTGAATTTTGTCCAAGTTCATAAGAAAATGTGTTTTGAGGAAGATAGTAGGTTGCATCCTCATATATCTCAACCTCTCTGACTGAAAATGACTTTTCATTACCCTTGACACAGTATTCAATCCCATCTATCTTAAACTTGATGCACTGATGGAGGGAGGATGGAATCATCTTGTTCTGATGTATCCAAGGCCTACCGAGCAAAGCGAGAAATGAATTATTCGAATCAATGATATAAAACTTGGCTTCAGTCTTCCAGTCATCTCCAAAGGTAGCACTATTGAACCTAAAGCTCTCTCACCTTGTTCATTGAATCCTCTCAACATCATCCAATCTCCTCGAAGTGTGGAGATGTTGATCCTCAAAAAGTCTTTTAGACTCATAATGTTCACCGATGCACTGGATACAAGAACTCGAAGTCAATCGCCCCATGTCCACTATAATGTAGAGGGGATGGTTGTGCTCCATGTCCCCTAAGAAGGTCTTCATCTATGAAAGTGATCCTGGGCTTCTCTAGAATAATGTGCCTCCTCTCCTAATACCGAAGCTAAGCATATCTCAGGATCAAGGAGAGCCTTGATTAATGATTCCCTCATCTCTTTGGATAAGATAAAGGCATCATATATTAGCTTAGATGACAATTTTCTTAGGTGAGAGAGACATCCACCTTATCCTCCATAAGCATATCCAAGGGTGGAGCATCTTATGGAGGGGCTTCGATCATCTAAACCAATGACTTATTTCCCTCTATCTTGAGGTGCGCCTAGAGGTAGAACCTTGCCACTATGGAGGTTGACTTGTGATCTCTGGGTAATGGAAGATTCTACCTACATGCTCACCTACAACTTCTCCTATGGGACCCTCGAATCGATGATTCCAAGTCTATCTCAAGAGGTGAACCCGTAGTATTGAGAAGGAAAGTCCAACTCAATCGAAAGAGGAAGATTAGAGTTGTTATAATTATTATTTAGACTTGAAGAGTTATCATTAGGAATAGATTTAGACAACCCATCAGAAGTGACATAGATATAATTCAAGCTAGCTTTATTCTTCAATTTCTTGGATTTTGAAGGAGGTACATAGTAAAAATCAAGTAAAGTAAGTGGGGTGTGGGATTTGATGTCCTCATCCGCCGATACAAGATGTCTACTAGAAGAAGAATTAGTTGAAGTATAGGTAGTCACTGATGTAGTAGGCAACTTGGAGAGGCGACTCGGTGGTTGCTACTTGGCTATCTCCGGCAGTGCTAGCATCGAGCTCCCCTTTCCCCTGAAGTTGTCTACAACTTGCAAACCTTCCTTGATGTTGGAGGTTTGAGCTATCGTGCACGAAGGAAAGTTTCTTGATTTTGGAGACAATTTTCTTAGAGGTGGATAAGGAGATATCCCAACCTTCTTTGGTTTTGAAGGATCAAGTATCCCCAAGGATTACCCTAATGGAACTGGATGGTTGTTCCACAAGGTATTCCTTGGGATAACTATAACATCTGTAAGCTATGCTGCCTTGAATGTAAGCAATCTTCCTGAAGATACCTATAGGGCAAAAGTTAGATCATTGCTTTTGCCCACTTCCTCCATCTCTAGGTTCGTAGTTAAAAATCGCTTCTTTAAGAGATTCTTAAAGATCTTCGATTACCTCCTCTTAAATGAATAAGGCTTGTTAAGTTTATCCAAAAGAGTAGGATTGTAAGCTACTGGCGTATGTGTACCATCACGATGGTGTTGGGAGGAGGCGGTGTGGAGGCTACTATGGCGACCGGTAGGGCTGCCTCGGTGGTGGTAGAGGAGGTGGAAGTGATGGCTGTGGAGTATGAGGTCTCTCAAACTTCTCTCTGGCCAGCTGTTTCCCCTTTTCTACTGCTATCACTACCCCGGGCTTCTTCTCAAAAGCTTTCTGTGGCTTCTGCTTTATTGATTAGTCTGGAAAAGGCAATTGTTTGGCTTCTCCTTATAAGCTAGCCACCTTGTTGATTAGTTTCTTAAATGCTTTGATGGTGAAACCTTTGAGCATGAAGGTGACCAGGCCATAGATATTCTTAAGCAGAATCTCAATAATGTTGTCGTATTGTGGTTCATATTTCATACTCAAATTATGCCATCGAGAATATAATCAATGAGGACTCATGGTTTTGTTGAGCCACAACAATCGCTTATAGTAACCCCTCGAGCTCAACAAACCTCTTGATAAAGAAGAGTTGCTCCAACTTAGCAAAAGTCTTCACCGAACTTGGGAAGTTCAACATACCAATCAAAGGCTACCCTGCTATTGATAAGAGATGGAAGAGTAAAGCATCACCGCCACAATAAACAAGGTCTGAAATGTAAATATGTCCTGTTCCCACTGCCATCAAAGCTCTTGAAAAAGGTGGCACAAAATCCTTAGGATATTGGATGGCATCAAATTTCACCTTTGGAACTGATGATCCTCTTCAGGCTTGAGCTAATGCTTCTCTCACCTGCAGCTCAACCATGGTTTTGATGTCTTTTTCATATATGGAGGTACTATCCACTACCTTCCTATACAAGCTGGTGATATCCTGCTCCATTGGAGGTAAAGTCTTGGCTTGATCCAAGACATGCACCAACTCTGGCTGACTAGTCTCGCCTATATATGACTTTGGTGCTTAAAGTGCTAAGACTACTAACAAGTCCAAGCTACTTTCCCATCCTATCTATTTGTTCATCTTTTGCTTTAATATGGAGGTGTTGTTGGAGTGTGTCTTCGCTCCTCAACACCTTCCATAGTCTTTCATGGAAGAGAGAACCTCGGTACTACCATGTGTACCCCCACCAATCCTCTAACAAATCATCTTCATTTGATCAAAGACCTTTTTCATCCTCTAAATCGAAATATCCTAAGATTTCTTCTTCTCCACTAGAACGAGCTACTATGTCATCTAGGATTGGTCCAACCAAAGAATGAAAAGATCGTCCCATAGTAGGATCACTATCATGAAACAAGCACCTAACCGACGCTATCTGGATCTTTGTGAGGACTATGCTCACTAGAGGAAAGATACTGACCGCTGATCTCAGAGTGGTACTAGAGGATCTAGCCATAGGGGACTAAACCTCCTCCTCCCTCAACCGCTATCTCCTCCAGCTCTGTGGTGGTGGTGATGGATGACTATACTTCAAGGCCCATTCCTTCCTCACCACTATGGGGCAAGGTGAGCATGGAGCTCAACCTCCATAGTAGGTGTGTAGATGGGATGGGATCTCTCCGTAGCCGATCACCAATGGGGTTCTCCCCTCCGGCCTTCATGGCCTTGGAATAGTAGATGGACATGTACGAGATGATGGACGGAGAAGAGTGGTGTGGTGGAGGCACCACCGACTCTCTGGGACAAGCTCCCCTTATGATGTAGTCCCCTGAGTAAGATATAAGATGATGGTGTGGGTAGTACGTCGATCTGGAAAGTCCACAAGTGCAGAGGCCACTGACTGTTAGTTGAACCTCTAGTGCTCCCGGCTAGTAACATGAACTAATGTACGGCTTCTAGCTCCCCTCGCCACGCCAATCAAACTATCCTGATCGCCCCATTTCCTACCAAAGATAAGATTGATCAACCGCATGACCTCCTCTCACCAATGTGCAAATGAACTCGTGGAGGTGAAGTAGAAATCCTCTAGCATCCTCTCTTAGATCGAGAGAGGGTGGAACTAGTTTTCTGAATGGGAAACCATCCTGGAACTCACAATAGACCGAGTGGTGCCTCCAACTCTAGCAATGTGAGTGTGATACCGCTTGATCATGCGTTCTTGTTTCTTCATGGGTAGGTCGAGCAGTAGCTAGACCCAACCTCAAAGAGGGAGACAATCCTAATCGTGGGAGCCTTCCCCTTGGAAGGTGCCAAGGAGTGGGTATTAGCCCCACTAGTAGCATGGGGAACAACCGAGTATGCATCGCATATGGCTAATGGGAACTACCACAACCTTCCTCTTCAGAGGGATCTCAATAGATGGCATGTCGACTGATGAGGCCTACCATCACTTCTGCTAACTATGGCAAGGTGGGTTCCCTCACATGTAATCCTGGCCTCCTCAAAGCATGAAAGTGGAACACATCGACCGCCATTGCAATCAAGAACTGAACCCATCAAAGTCCAATGTTGAAAATAAACTTGAATCATTTTATTTTGTTGATTTTGAATTTGAATTTTAGAATTTGAACCCACACTCAACATCTTGAAAGTGTTAAGTTCAAATGGATTAGAGAGATTTTGAGATTGATTGAAAGAGGATTTTTTGAATGTAGAATCCACTTTCAACAAATTTGTGTATGAAAAATGGGTTCAATATTTTGAGAGATGCTTCCATAGGTTCATATTTGAATTTTGATTTTGATTTGAGGACCCTTTATTTAACAAATTTGGGTATGTTAAAGTAAAGGTCAAGATTTTCTTTTTAATTTGTGATTTTTTTGAATTTACTCACTTAGCAAATTTGGGTATGCTAAGTGAGGTGTTTGAAAACAATTTCTTTTTTTTTCTTTGTTGCTTGTTTTGTGAATCATTTGAATTTTGAATGAATCATTTAGCAAATTTGGGTATGCTAAATGAGGAATTCAAGTGTGTTTTGTTTTTTTTTTTTGAAATTTTTTGAAAATAGGATTCTTAACAAATTTAGATATGATATGAAAAATCCAATGTGTTTCTTTTTATTTTGACTTTTTTTTTGAAAAAGAGGATCTTTAGCAAATTTAGGTATGCTAAGGAGATCCAAATTTGTTTCTTTTATTTTTGATTTGATTTTGAAAATAGGGTTATTAGCAAATTTAGATGTGCTAAGGAAATCCTAATGTGTTTCTTTTTTTTGTTTTCGATTTTGTTTTGAAAATGGAGACTTCACTTTAGCAAATGTGGTATGCTAAAATGAAGTTCCAATGTATTTTGAATTTTGTGAAAGAGATTCACTTAGCAAATTTGAGTATGCTAAATGAAATTCCAAAAATGTGTTTTTGTTTTGATTTTTGAAAATGGATTCTTAGCAAATTTATGCTAAGGATCCAATGTGTTTTATTTTGATTTTTTTGAAAATGGATTCCTTAGAAAATTTAGTATGCTAAATGAAATCCAAATGTGTTTCTTTTGTTTGATTTTGTTTGAAAAGAGATCAATTTTAGCAAATGGTATGCTAAAAAAAAGTTCCAAATGTGTTTTGATTTTGAAATGGAGATTTCACTTAAAATTTGAGGTATGCTAAATGAAATTTCAAAAAATGTGTTGTAAATTTTGTTTTGAAAATGGAGACTTCAATTTGAATGGTATTAATTTCAAATGTTTTGAATTTTGTTTTGAAAATGGAGATTCACTTTAGCAAATGGTATGCTAAATGAAGTTCCAAAATGTGTTTTGAATTTTGTTTTGAAAATGAGATCATTTAACAAATGTGGTATGCTAAAATGAAGTTCCAAATGTGTTTAAAAATATTTGTGTTTTTTGATTTTGAAAAGAGATTTCCATTTAACAAATTTGGGTATGTAAGATGGAAAAAATTATGTTTCATTTAAAGATGTATTTTGTGATTTTATTTTTTTAAAGAGGAAATTTCAATAATCATATGGAATGTGTTATATGGTTTTCAAAATAGTGTCATTTTATTTTGAAATGAAATCTCATTCAATAAATTTGGGTATATTGAATGGAGATGTTCATGTGTGCTTTTTTTATTTTGATTTTGATTGAATGAAACCTCCATTCAATAAATATGGGTATATTGAATGAAGAGGTTTCATATATGCTTTTTGAAAATTGATCTTTTGGTTTTATTTTTGGAATGTTGATTGTTATTTGTATTTGAAGATGAAATCTTCATTCAAGTAAATTGAGTGAAGATATTTATTTGTGATTTTGGAAAATATGATTGTTGGTTTTATTTTTGAAATGTTCATGCATGTAACAATTATAGAAATTATTTGATGTAGTGCAAATATTTTATTAAGTGTATTTTGAAAAAGTGCTTTTGAAAAGAAAGACTTTTATGAAGGATAGATTTTGTCTTTATTTTTGGAATGAACCTTTTCTTACCATAAAATGGTAAGGAGGAAGTCTTTAATTATTTTCTTTTTATCAAATTTTATTTTCACCCATTGAGACCAATGGGGTTTTAAGACAACGGGTGAGGTCCTAAAACCTAAAGATGTTGGCTAGCTTAACTTAAGGATGAAATAAGCTAAGTGCCAACGAAAAAGAAAGATAGTCTTGAATTCATAAAAAAGTACAAACCTACTATCGCCTTGTTGGGACATAATGATTAGAATATACCTGTTGGGTGATTGCAGAACATTGAGGAGAGGTGTACTATCTCGAAAGATAGAAGTCACCACCCTACAATGGACCTAATCACCTCAATAAGGACTCTAAGGACTATGGGTCAAATGTACCATAGATTCTTCCCTACTTTACATGAAAAGTAAAGTGGTTTATTTTAAATCGTTCATTAAGTTCAAGCCCCATAGTTAATTACATCTAAGGAACAGATTCTTTAGAATACTCTTGATTAAGGTAAATGATCATTGTCTCCAAAGATTTTGAAAGGTAGGACTATCAATCGATTGGTTTATTTTTAGAAGATCAAGTGGGATCGATCAAGAGGAGGGAGTTCTTATCAAAATCAAATGAAGATAAGTAGGGGATGCTTAGGATACTAGGAAGCCTAGTAAGCATCCCAAACTATCCTATGGTTGGGCTTTATATATTTGAAATTGAATTGATTTATTTGAGTTGAATTTTTATTAGAAATCTAGGGCTTACAATTCCATGACAAGGTCATGGAAATGCCTAAGAGGTGAGGATTTATGCTGTAAGCAAAGGGAAGTAGCAACCTCTAAACCTAAATCTAGGAGCTTTCAGGGCCAAAAGCATGACCTAAATCTAAGAAAATGGTATTTGGTTTACCTCCACAAGAGGATAAACCACTATTGGACTTACAACCTGGGTGGACCAACTAACCTCCTACAATTTTAAATACATGTAGGCAAGTCAAATGCTTTTGCAAGATAGCTAAGCATTGTTTATTTAGAAAGAGACTAAGTCCTTAAATACACTCCCTAAGAGACTAGATCATGTAGGGAATGATTTAATGACTTAAATCTAATGCAAATTTTGTCACATTTTATTTTCATTTTTGACACAAGCTTTAGAATTCATATGCTTAATGCATGAGAAATTAGATTATGCACTAAAATCAGTAAGATAAGGAGGTGTGTTTCCACCATGACTCTCAAAGGTCAAGACAAGTTCTCTGGCAAAGGTGGAAGCCCTCCAATCAAGAGTGAAATAATATACTTTTTATGCATGATGTGAGAAAGTAATACAACATCCTAAGGGGTTGTTAATTCTTTTATCTTGATTT
This sequence comes from Cymbidium sinense, assembly GCA_021442155.1. Taxonomy (NCBI): domain Eukaryota; kingdom Viridiplantae; phylum Streptophyta; class Magnoliopsida; order Asparagales; family Orchidaceae; genus Cymbidium; species Cymbidium sinense. Next base: position 34,747,930 of record CM038229.1, read on the forward strand.
ATAACCTAGCTTTAGGTGAGGTTATGAGTTGTTTTATTTTTTTTATATTTTGAGTTATTGATTGATAGAAAATTTATTTTCTTAAGAGCCTAATCATCATCCAGGCTATACATCAAAGCAAGGAATATACTAGGAAAAGATGCCAACGTAATGCACAAGCTAAACAAACATCAGTCAATTTATAAAGCTAGCACAAAAAAGAATAAGAGGCCATTTGTGGTCGCTCCACACAAACTGAAAATAAATTGGGTAGTTGCTCTACCCTTATACAACCCGGATTATAAATGAATTAAATTACAATCAAGAAGGAATTCATTTATGGGGTCTTCATTCTTCATTTCTTTCTTCTTCTTTCTTCTTCTTGCCTTCATCTTTCTTCTTTCTTCTTTTGGGTGGTTGGAATGTGGTTGTATCAAAGGCTTCACATGATACATAAGACATAGTTTTATAACTAATGTTCAATCTAATCCCTTATAATAATCATTCCAAAATCCTAATTGTAAAATTACATGAAAATGGGAAAAGAGAAATCTAACTAAAATATACAAGACACAGATTAGTTAAACAAACCATACAATCCCAAGCATGTATATATATAAATTGGACTTAGCACCCCACACATGGGTAACCAAGTCCACCTGGCCTATTTTGGATTATGCTTAGGGTATAAGCACCCAATAAAAAATTTATATTTTATTAACGCCTTAAGCACAATCCCAGAAGATAATGATTAGAGTAAGATCATCCTACCATTCAGTCTACGCACATACACTCTAACATCCAGACTAAAAAATAATATCACAAAATAAAAGAAAACATCAAACCATGCACCGCCCTAACATAAGGCTAGAAGTGATGACTTAGCCTTATGTGGGTGCTATTTAAGGTTTATGTGGTATGCTTAGGTAGGCTTTAAGGTTGAAGTTTTCTAAGTATAAAAATGTTCAACTTAGAGGGTTTATTTCATGTAAGTGATTTAGTTGCTTTGGTTGATTTTATTTTAGAATTTGATTTGGTTTGAATGAACCTACAATTAATTACTAAGAGAGGAAAAGAGAAGAACTTCTCTTTCCTCCCTACCTTAAGTAATTTCTAAGGTAGATTCATATTTGATTATTTAGTGAATTTTATTATATGTGTTTTAATTAATCCTAAGTTTAGATTTTCCTAAACAAACCTATTCAAAAAGAAAGGCATTTTAAGATTGAGTAAAGTGAAATACTATCACAAAACACACAACACTTCATTTCTTTCCCAACATGTATAACATGCATATGGATGAATCCTAAGCATATCTATACATGCAAATGTTTAGCACACCTTAATGATGAATGCTAAGAGAGTTACTTAAGAAAATTTGGATGTTTCATGATGCATGATTTTGTTAAGTAGAAAAGAGTGATTCTTTTATCCATTTTCATATGCACATTTACAAGACATATGAGTGAGCCATTGTTAGCACTAGGGGTGTAAGGTTCAAGACCTACTTAGGGCTACTTAAAGCCTCACAACCCAAGGTTTGTCCACACTAATATATCACTTTTCTTAAATACATGTGCATGTACAAAAAAGAAATGCATGGAAAGAGAATCATGCAAAAGTTGATGTTTATTTTTTGATTTGATTTTGTTTATATGTGTAAATGTGAGAATCCTTCTTAAGTCATAACATAAAGTGTATAGAATGGATTTAAGCAAGTGTTATGTTCTTTCAAATGAACTATACACTTTGCAAATCCATAAATTCTATAAAAGAGAAAGAGGAAAATCACATAACTTTATATATTATACTCACATGCAAGTTTATAAATAATGTAAGTAGCATACCTTTCAGTTATGATATTTTGATTTATAAGTTTTGAAAATAATTTTGGATTTAATAGTGATAATACATTCATATTCTTACTTTAGACAAAATATACAATTTCACATAAAGAAAATATTTCATTTTTAATTTAATTTTTAAAAGGCATGAATGTATGATATTCATATGGAATACACATTTAGCATGTTGGAAAGAAATTAAGTGATGAAAGCATGTAAATTTATTCACCCTAATTAATTCCTAAAGACAATCTTATGAAATAAGATTATTTAAAGTAAATCAAATTTGTTTTAAAGAGATTTTGTTGTTTGAGTTTGATTTGAATTTAAGAAATGTGAAGAGGTTTGCTGGTCCTAACCCATTTCCACATGTGTATGTTATTTTAGTTTAATTTTAGAACCATTAGATTGATTTTTTATTTTGTTTAGGTTAAGTGTAATTAAGTTCATTAATTACCCCTTACCTACACCACTTTAACATATTTAATCAAATAATTATGAGCCAATGTATGACATAAAATCACACAAGAATTTAAATCAGCAATGCACCTAAGAAAGAAAGGCCTAATGCAATTGGCTCACAATTAATGATTAATTAAGCTAAAGGGTTTAATTTAAGTACTTTCATAACCCTTCCCACACATGTGGGTTGGATTTTGATTTCTTAAGCTACTTAGGTTATTGAACACCTAAACCTACCCAAGATGAATTGGTTAAGTTTTGAATGTTTTGAAAATTTTATCAAGTTAATTAAGTAGTGATTAGGATTAGCCTTAATTAAGTTTGGATTAAGGGGTTTAGGGAATGGCTTAGGAAAATTCCCAAACCCATTCCATAAACCTCTTCTTCATTCAAGCTTAATTAACTTAATAAAGGGATTAAACCACTATTCACATGCTTAATTACCCTTAATTACATAAGCAGAGTGATTAAGGATTCATTAATTGATTTCCCTAATTAACTCATCAATAAATATCAAGAAAATTAGAGGAGGCAGAAGTCATCCCACTAAATGCATTTGAGAAATTTGAAATGAATTAATGAAGTAATTTGGGAGTAATTTAGGTTATTAATTTTTCACTAAAACCTTAATTAAGTAAAATGTACAATTCAAAATCCATTAGAAATAATTTTAGTGAATTCCTTACTGCATTATCTTCACAATGCATTTTATTTTGTATTTTTATAATTTTTTATATTTAGTTATGAATATTTGAAGATTCAATGATTAAGGAATTAATTAAAACCCCTAATAATATAACTAATCCCGTTGACGCCCTGTGGACTACTAACACGGCGCACACTTTCTACGTGGTGCGATGGGATTAGTTATTTAAGTTGTCACATCCTAGTGCCGCATTAGCGATTGTGCTACGTGCTTTCTCTCTGGATCGTTCGATTAAGGATTAGACGATTGAGATCGAGCCCGTGGTTCTTAAGGGGTCAATCAGAGGATCCTATGCAGCTTGATCAGGACCGTCCATCCAAAACACGTGGATCGACAATCCATGATCCATCATTGAGCTTGCTTGCAGGTGAGGACATCCGTCCACTCTTTATGGTAAGATCCAAGCTCGATTGAGCTTGGATTGAGCTCAAACTCAACCCACACCATCATCATGCAAGGGGAAGACATCCAATGACCAATTTTACTTGAGATGAAAATTCTCTTCATAAAGGACCACACACTCCCTATTCTAGGCTTGATTTTAAAGGCATACCTGGCCAAAGGCTAACACCGGTGCTCCAATATGTCGAGGTAGCTTCTTCTAGTAGAGACGAAACCCTGTTGAAGATTTGAGTCTTTGGTATTGGGTAGATCTGTCTATTGACCAAAGTGCTCCTCCTAAGCTTGTGGCCTTGGTCTAGACACCACCTTTCTTGCCTTGGGAAGTTGGGTGAAGCTTTGGATGAGTTCGATTGGGTTCTCTCAAGGTGCATGAGGGAGAAATTGAGTTGAATTTGAGCATTGGATGAGTTTCAAAATCTTGCTACCTCCCCTATTTTTAGCTTAGGAAAAATTGAGAATGGGGAGATTAAATTGGCTTGGGGAGCTTGGGGAGACTTGCAATTGCTTCCTCTGTCTTCCTCTCACTCAATCGAATGCAAGAGAATGCAATTCAAGTGAAATTAGGGGGAGTATATCTCCCCCTAGATGGATCGGACGGTTGAGAAGTGCTAAGTCATTTTAATCAAATTCACCTCCTTCAATGGGATGTTTAGGCTGTTTGAACTTGCACATGGTTAAATTTTGGCAGAAGGAGGTAGTGGAGAAGTGCCATGTGCTGATTTTGGGTGGAGTGATTGTCATGTGCTTGAAATGAATGCAGTGGTTGGTTTGGCCATTGGGTTAGATTTGGCTGACCCAAACCCATTGGGTCATGTGCACCATGCCCACTAGTGTTCACTTGGTCCACTAAGAGAGTGCCAAGTGGCTATGAGGAGGATTTGACCAAATTCCAAGTGAATTTGTCCAAGAATTACCCTTTGACCTAGGGTTAAAATAGTCATTTGGCTTAGATTTCAGTTTGAATATATTTGGTATGATTGAAAAATGGGTTGGGCCAAGTTTCAATGAATATGGAATTGATTTGATGTGATTTGGCTCATGTTGACCCATTTAGGTCAAAATGGGTCAACTTAGGTCAAGTTGACCAATTGGTCAAATTGGGTCAAATTAAGGGTTGGGTCCAGTTCATTTGACCATTTGAAATGTTTTGGCATCATTAATTTGGTTCAATTTGATTTATATTTGGATTTGGTTCATTTGATTTCATTTAGGTCAAATGGGTTAAGTTGACCAATTTGACCTATTTGACCTATTTGACCTATTAGGTTAGGTTTCATTGATCAAATGAAATGTATTGGTATCTTTGTTTCCAATCAATTTTGGTTTAATTTGATTTTGACTCAATTTTACCTTTTAGCTCAAGTTGGGTTCAAGGTCAATTGTTGAATCTACAATTGAGGCTAAGTTCAACAAGTGATTTTGAATGAACTTGACCCATTAGTTTCAATCAATTTGGCTTAGATCAAGTTTTGACATATTTTGACTTTTTAGGTCAAGTTGGGTTAACTTGGGTCAAGTGGCCAATTGGGCTAGATTATGCTCAAATGAAGACCTGGATAAGTTCAAACGTTGATCATGAATGAGTTTTGATTAATGGTTTCAATCAATTTAGATTAGATAAAATTTTGACACATTCTGAATTTTTCGGTCAAGTTGGGTCAAGTTGGGTCAAGTGGCCAATTGGGCTAGGTTATGCTTAAATGATGACTTGGTCAAGTTCAAACATTGATCAGAATGAGTTTTGATCAATAGTTTCAATCAATTTGGCCTATGGTAGAGTTTGGCTAGTTTAGTTTCATTTTGACTAAGTGTTGACTTGGTCAACCCTTAGGTTTGACTTAGTTTGACCCAATTTGAGTGATTGATTATCTCATGATGATTGTTGCTCATAATGTGAGGCTAAATTGGGCTTACTTCAATCTAATTTGGGTAAGATTAGAATTTGGCTCAAAAGGGAAACTTTAGGTCACTTTGGGTCAAGTGAGGTCAATTGACTTGATCGAGGCTTGAATCAAGTTTGGTTGAACTCACATATGGACATATGATTGAAATATGAAGCCACTTGCAAGTGATTTGAAGTCAAATGGGTTTTGATTCATTTGACAATTTCAAGTTCAAAGGCGTGAACATGAGTTTGACTTGGGTTTGATTTTTGAATTTAGTTTTGATTTGATGATTGAAGTTTATGTTTATATTTGGATTCATGATTGAAGGATTGATTAAATCATGAAGAAAAATAAAGGATTTAGCTTGATTTGAATTTGATTTGGCTAAGTTCAAGAATTTGACTTGAAAGGCTTATGTTGAATTTTGGTTGAATTTGGATTTGATTTTTGAATTTAGTTTTGGTCTTATGATTGAATTTTATGTTTATATTTGGATTCATGATTGAAGGATTGATTGAATCATGAATAAAAATGAAGAGTTTGGCTTGATTTGAATTTGATTTGGCTAAGTTCAAGAATTTGACTTGAAAGGCTTAGGTTGAATTTTGGTTTAATTTGGATTTGATTTTTGAATTTAATTTTGGATATTTGAATTTATTTTCATTTATATTTGTGAATATAAATGAGAATATAAATGGGTTATGAGAAAATTTCTTGAATTTGATTTGATTTGGATTTGATTTAGGCTAAGTCCAGAAGATAGAATCAAAGTGACTTAGGAAAGATTCTTAGGAATTTGGAATTCAATCATGGGCTTCAATCATTTGGAATTGATTTGAGTTTAAGAAAACCAATTGTGTTGGAATTGATTTAAGTTTTGATGTTGATTTGATTTGGAGTTTGGGGTTGGTTTAGACTTGATTTAGAATTTGACTTGAACTAAGGAAGTGAGGAGCTGGTTCAAGCTATAGGGTAAGCAAATTTTCCTAACATCCCTAAGGCATGACCTATTCCCATGGCTAACACTTCTAAGTCTCTAGGATTAGGTTGAGTGTTCAACTAATCACTAGAAGTGTCTTAAGACTAAGGAAACTCTGTCTAAAAGAAGTCCCATGTCTAAGATGGAGGGTTTGAGAGCTCATTCTATAAATGAGGTCAACACACTTAAAGCAAGATTAGAATTCTGGAATCCAAAAGACCCAAAGAGTCAGGTCAAACTGATAATTCAAAATATTATCCATATCATCAGGTGATTAGCCACTCGATTAAAGATTGCTATGTCTTTAAGGATTTACTGGAGAGAAAATATAGAAAGAGTGAATTCACACTGCTTGATAGTGTCCTCATTTATCCTAAAAGAGAATCTGCTAGAGTGGTTACATCCACTTCAGTACTATTGATGAAAGAGAAAGCAAAAGAAAAAGTAATATGAGATGAGCAATGAGAGATAGTAGTCTCTAAGAAGACCATAAAAATTCTGAAATAGCTAAAAGATGTCCCTAGTGTTAGGTGAAAATCACCACTTGAACTTATATTAGACTTAAAAGAAATGTCTAAACCAAGAATTTTAGCTTCTTAGCCGTATTTTGATAAGGCTACTTCATCACAGCATGAGGAGCAGTCAACTAAATGTAGACCTCATAATTAAAAAAAGTCAGCTAAGAAAAAGAAGATCAAGAAGAGAACTATAATTCAGAAGATCATCAATAATCTAGAGGAGTATCATCAACCGATGAGATAGACTATTAGACTTGTTGATTACATGTTAGGACTTCGGGTCACTGAGTCAAATGTAGAAAGAAATAATAATGAAGACTTACTTCCTAGAGAAATGTGTCAAGTTATTTCTGTGGTATCGAATAGCCCCCAATGAGGTCCATGCCTGGATAATTGGAATCAAGTAGCTTTAAAAAATGTTATATGTAAAAATGAATTCAAGAAGTTTGTCCCGCCAAATAGGAGAACTGCTAAACTTATAACGTCAAAGTCGTGCTTGATGGCGCGATAAACAGAAGATAGTTCAGAAGAAGACTTATATTTTTCTAATGAAGATGAGTTTGAGCCCTCAAAGACATCCCAAATGGGCAACTTGAAGCTTGACAGTGACTCTGAAGCATCCACACAGTCCTCCAGGGTAGATGATGACTCCGAAGGAGCTACATCATCTGAAGAGTCTGAGCCAAATAAAGCAGTCCAAGTGCAACTAAGGAGTGGTAAGATACTACCGCCTCCATTAAGGAAATTGCCATCCAATAAGCATAAAATCATAAATGAAGATAAAAATATTGAAGTTAATGAAGATATCATCCATAAAGACCCTAAGATTAAAGCAAATTCAAGTGGAAGAATCAATTATAATATCCTATCGCATTTGAGAAAGATCCTACACAATTGAGTGTGTACGAGGCTCTCTTGATGTCGAAGGACCTTTGAGAAATTCTGATTCAAGCTCTTAAAGATCTAGAGAGATATGAAGCCTATTTTGTTGAATGACACATGATTGAAGTTTTTGCAAGCTCAAGATCGCATGATGATCACTTTCTCTGAAGAAGATCTTATGTTCAGAACAACGGAACATAATCGCCCATTATATGTAGCAGTAAAAAGTGACAGAATTATGATCAATCAAATTCTGATTGACCCATGATCATTAGTAAATCTTATGAGTCTGTGAGCACTTAGGGGGTTGTCCCTAGACATTCAGTACCTTGGATGAGATAGATTGATGGTCCATGGCTTCAAAGAAATGGGGTAGACGACTCTTGGATTTTCATTCTACTACTTAGGTTTGGAGAACTCTATACCCAAGATAAATTTCATGTGATAGATGTCGACACCTCATTCAAAGCTCTATTAGGTCATCCTTGGCTCCATGAATATGGTCTGGTTCTATCTACTCAACACTAATGTATGAAGTATATAAGAAACAGAGAAGAACATGAGATTCTTAGCACTATTCAGCCATTTACAGTTCATAAGGAAAAAATTTGTGAGGATGAAAAGTATTTTCTTTCAAAAGAAAGTAAGTCTCAACAATCTACAGCTCCAACTTCAAAAACTACAAATCAACCTAAAGAAGAGAAAGAGCAAAAAGGAGGAAAGAAGGCTACATTAAATATCTCTAAAACTTATGACATATCACCAAAGCTGAAGAGGCATGTTCCTTATTTGGGTTGTGATACTGAAGGAGAAAAAGATATTCTAGTTGAAGTCAAGGAGAAATGTGAGCCCTCAACAAAAGCAAATGAGATAAATTACTCTGATTCTGATTATGATTTTGAGTCCATATATGCAAGCGAAGTTCAACATGTCTCCATAAAATACATATCCGAGATCTGCAGCTTTTCTCTTTCATTAATGGATAGAATCTATTCATCAGGCAAGTCATCATTAAGCAATGAGTCATCTGGGATAGGATGTGCAACAAGGAAGTCTGTCAAGATCTATCCTTTCACTGCTTTCTGGGGTACGTAATATCAAATTGTAATAAGAGTACTACTCATCGAGCTAAATGACCTTTCAATGTTGGTCTCGTCAAGAAATTTAGGGGATCAACCTTTGAGATTAGTGTGATTATATAAGAAAGCATGTTAATGGCGAAGCTTCTGATTTGTAAATATCAGTGCCAAACAATGCCTCTCTATTAGAGAGTAGCGTGCTTCAGCTCCTACTAATCTTTGACTGATGTAGTATAGCGCATTTTCTTTATTTTCTTCATTATGTTGCACAAGTAAATCTCTGAGCGACTCCTCTAAGGCTGCGGTGTATATGATAAGAGGTCTCCTTGAGATAGGAGCTGTTAGAATTGGCAGATTGAGTAGATACTTTTTAATTCTCTCAAATCCTTCTTGGCATTCCTTGTCCCATTTGAATGGAGAGTTCTTTCTCATTAGCTTCGCAAAAGGTTGGCATCTTCTCGACAATTTGATATGAAACATTGAATGAATGCGAGTTATCTTTGTAAAGAGCGAAGCTAGCGAAGGTTCTTCGATGGAGGCATCTCCACAACCATCTTGATTTTGTTAGGGTCAATCTTAATTCCTCTATGTCTTAGAACATATCTAAGAAATTTTCCTAAGGAAACCCCAAAAGCATAGTTGTAGGATTCATCTAGAGATCGTATTTTTTGATACTTTCAAAAATAATCTTTAAATCTTCAAGGTGATCTTTTTTATCAATGATTTTAACGACGAGATCATCAATGTAGCATTCTACCTTCTGATGAATCAACTCATCGAAGATGTGTGTCATGGCCCTCTGATATGTAGCACCAATATTCTTCAATCCGAACAGCATGACTGTGTAATAATAAATACCAATTAGTGTTCTGAATGATGTATGTTTCTCATCTTTAGTAGCCATCTTGATCTGATTATAGCCCGATGATCCTTCCATAAATGAGAACATGTCATAGTTATAGGTGTTATCCACTAGCAATTCTGACACAGGAAGTGGGAATCATCTTTTGAGCATGCCTTGTTTAGATCTTGAAAGTTGATGCAGAATCAAATCTGACCATTCGTCTTCTTTACATGAACAATATTGGTTATCCAATCTACATACTTCTCCTCATGAATAAAACATGCATCAATTAGCATTTTTGTTTCTGTGACCACTTGTTATTCAACATCCAGCCTCATTCTTCTAGGAGCTTGTTTGACTGGTATTGAATCAAAATTTATAACTTGCTTGTGAACTGCCACATCAAGGGATAAGCCAGGTATCTCAGAATATGTCCAAGCAAAGCAGTCCCTGAATTCATGAAGCAATGCTTTTATTCCTTCAACCTTATCGTCAGATAGAAGGGCACTAACGTAGGTTGGATAGGGTTCTTCTTCATTCCCCAAATTAATTTCTTTCAACTCTTCCATGATAGACATCTACCTGCCATATTCAAGTTCTTCAGGTGCCGGTTTGGCTTCTAATTCCCCATCAATTGTGAGAACGACTTCATAAAAGTTATCTTCATTTTCAATTTCAATTTTAATCTCACTTTCGATTACTGTATAGAAAGTGTTACTTTGATGATGCTTTTGTTGGATGTATCCAAGACCTTTAGTGGTATAATTATCGCTTCTTCAAGAGGTTTGTGGACTCTTTGAACTCCATAAGTTATCAAAGAAGAGAGCTCGCCATCTATCAATTCCAATATCGATTCCAAGTTTGTGCATCATCCTTTGGATTTTTGGAGGATAGTATCTCGCCATTCTAGTGGGTACCATCTTTTCAGACTCTGAGTACTGAATAAGCCATTCAGAATCATAGTGTTGATAATCCTCATATCTATAGAATGAAGTTCCCAATCTATTGTTTCCCAAGTAGTGGAGGTACATAAAAGATTTTTAGTTCCTCAATGTAGTGAACATCAAGTGATGTGACTTCTTTGAAATATCAGAGAGGAACCAGTGTAACTATGAATAAATTGTTTAATACTAATAGGTTAGCAGCCCTTCTAGAAGAGACATCCTCGATCAAGCTAGTGCAACCTCCAAACTTACCCAATGCGTGAGCTGGTATTGGCCTCGTATTCATAACACTATAAAGAGGCATCATAAGACATTCATATGGCTTGACTGAACCTCAAAACAATAATGAAGCCGAGTATGAGACTTTGATAGCAGGTCTTGAAGAAGCTATTATTATAGGTATCCAAAATTTGCAAGTTTTTGGAGACTCTCAACTGATCATCAATCAAGTTTTGGGAATCTATAAGATCACTAAGCTTGAGTTAGCTTATTATCATAAGCGAGTTCTCGAGCTAATGGCACAAATTTTGAATGTTTCATTGACTCGAGTTTCTCGATCCAAAAATAGCAAAGCAAACTGCTTAGCTAAACTAGACAAAGAGATGGCAAGCATGAATGACGAGCACATGTTGATAGAAGTCTTCACCCGTCAAGTTCTACAGCCTATAAATCCATATTCCCCGTAGGTAGAGGGGACATCAAACTCAAGCCAGCAGGAAGCAATTCAAATTGCTCCTCATTCTTTCGAAGAACAACTACAAGAGATAGAAAAGCTCAAAAGTACTACAAAGAAATTATGTGAAGCTTTGATAGTGGAAGAGCCTGATGGTTGGAGACAACCCTTCATCGATTATTTCAAGGAAAGCAAATTTCCAAGCAATAAATCACTAGCCATGGAAATTACGAAAAGGATCCTACGATATGCCTATGTTAATGATACATTATACCATAGATCCTTTGAACAAATGTGGCTACGATGCTTAGGAACAGATGAAGCTAACAAAGTTATGTCTGAAATTCATGAAGGACTTTGTGGGGCACATCACTCAGGTCCTAAAATGGCAGCAAAAATAAAGAGAATGGGATATTATTGGCCATCGATGGTGAGAGATTGTATTGATCATGCCAAAAGGTGCCATGAAAGCCAAGTCGATGGGAATCTCATTCATCAACCTCCAAATCCACTGCAGTCAATAGTCGGATCTTGGCCGTTTGAATGTTGGGGAACATATATAATTTGACCTATTGATCCACCATCAACAACAAGTCATCGCTTTATCTTAGCAACAATCGACTATTTTTTCAAGTGGGCTGAAGTAGGTCTATTTAAAGAGGTTACTACTGATCGAGTCATCGACTTCTTCACTCATAATGTTATCTATATATTTGGTATATCATGATGAGTTATCTCAAAAAATGGCCCAAAATTTAAGAGTACAAAGATCTATAAATTTGCTGATCGATACAAAATCAATTGAAGATATTCATCAATTTATAATTCAAAAGTCAATGGTTTAGCAGAAGATTTAAATAAAACACTGATCAAGCTACTCAAAAAGATCCTCATGAGGAATAAAAGAGAGTGGCACATCAAAATGCTCGAGGCGTTATGATCATATAGAACTACTTACAAGATGCTAACTAAAGCTACTCCTTATGTTCTAACTTTTGGAGTTGAAGTAGTTTTGACACTAGAAGTTGAACTACCATCCCTTAAAGTAGCCATCCAGTATAATCTCACTCAAGAGGAGAACACACGTTTATGGATGGAAGAGCTTGACATGCTCGACAAAATTAGACTTCAAGCCCAACAAAGCTTAGAACTCTATCGATCAAGAATGTCTAGAGCCTTCGATGGAACATTGTGTCCTTGAACTTTTCAAAGGGGAGAGTTAGTCTTAGTGCTGAGAAGATCGATAATCCCTCACCAAAGAATTGGTGGTTAATTTGAAGCTAATTAGGAAGACCCTTACATTATAGAGAAGGTATACGAAGGAGAAGCCTACCAGCTTGTTGATTCGAGTGGTCGACGACCTATGCCACCCATCAATGGTCATTATCTCAAGAAGTATCATGTATGAGTGCACGTGACTGCATGATTGGATAAACATTATATTCATGACTCCTCATATTATATATATATATATATATATATATATATATATATATATATATATATATATATATATATATATATATATATATATATATATATATATATATATATATATATATATATATATATGTATGTATATATATATATATATATGAAATAACACTAAAAAATTCTCTTGCATTACGAGAATGCATTTTCGAGTCATGATGAAATTCCCTCTGCAAGATAGGGGGCATTTTTATTTTTTTATTTAGATTGATATCATGCTTTCTATTGATATCCTAAGATGAAAGTATATATATATATATGATGATCGATAACAAGTTTCATCTAATCTTAGCTGAAAAATCCCTCTATTAGACTGGGGTATTTTTAAATTTTTATATTAGAAAAGTACTTATGTCTATTTTGGGTTGACATCACGACCTGTGTTGAGATCTCCACATAATATTTAAAATTATATTTGTTTAAGTCATAGGTGACTATGCAAATAATATGTAAGATTGACTCCACTCAGGACATGTAGAGAATAACTTCAAAGGCTAGAGGTTCGCCTCCTGAACTCATCAGAATCTTAAAGATCAAGTGAAAAAGCTTCCTGGTTCCGTCGGGCTCACTAAGCCCAAATGTGGCCGAGTTGCCAACAAATCGTAAAAGAAAGACTGCAAGGATAGAGCCCCTCTCTGGTTTGTTTAATGACTATGATTGTCTATCTTCCAAAGCTGATCCAGCTCAACAAATTTAAGCGATCCAGATCTGAAGAGTCTTTCCAATTGATCGACGAATCAAGAGAGGATCTGTGGAGAATTATGAACAACCACAAGGCACAGACCTACATAACTACTTCAATAAGTCTGACAAAGTAGTAAACACAGGACCGAAGAAGCTATTTTGAAGTTCATAAAAAGCACATAGCTGAACTAAAAGTATTTTGTAGTTAACCAGTCCATTAATATACCAAGTGTTGGACTGATAACTTCTTGCCATAGAACTAACACTCGCCTTGAAGACTAGGTTGCCGGCTCACATCCTTCAACATGTCCACCAAAAGATGTGCATCCTCCTGACAAGTCAAGTTAGATAAATCAGGTCAATCCTTCATCAAGTCCGTCAAGCTCGAAGCTAGGATAGAAGGAATGTAAATCACAAAATAAATAAAATTCTTCCTTCACCAAGCCTACTAAGCATGAAGGTAAGGTAAAAGGAGGATTAAAGATATAACCACTAAGATGAGACCTTCTTCAAGCCCATCAAAGCATTAAGCATATGGTCGATGGTATCTCTCTTCCTACCTGATGAGTCAATAAAGACATATTAGGTTAAATATTATATGGTCAATCAGTTTGCAACAAACATTTTAAGCACACCATATTTGTTGTTGTGGGGCAATTATTGAACTTCATGTATGCTCCATCATTCAAGTCAAGCTCACAAGCCGAACTCGACGGACTTCAGATGCAATAATGCATAAATCAAAGTTTAAATACACTTGACGTTACTGAAACTAGTTAAAATGATCTTCGATCGACAAACAGACTCTACCATTGTATTCAGAATGCCAAAATTGATCAGAATATACAATTGCACAATTAGGCGGTAGACCGATCAAGAAGAAAATCCATCGATGCGCCGAGACACATATCGAGATTGAGAAGTTGTGATGATGCCCAAATGACCTCCATTCATGAAATTGATCATGCCATTAGCGTCAAAACATCAAAATCTATTAAATGAGACTATTTATGCTCAATTCAGATGAGTTTATGCGAATATCAAGCGATCAGAAGCAACAACGCACAACTTTGAACCAACATTGACTCGATTCGGCATTGACTTCACTCAAATGACCTCCGATCGCAAAATAGAGTGCACCATCGAGTTCAGAGTGCCAAATTTGCTTAGAAATGACATCCATATTATATGGATTTGGCTTCGACAAAATTTGCATAAATTTTAGTATTATGTCACAAAAAAAAAATCAGTCCACAAAAAATAATAATTATAAAAGAAAATCAGATATTTATTCTTATTTCACTAAACATAATTTAAATGATTAATTATTCCAAAATTAATTCAGAATTTCTATGTGTATGGTATGGAGTTAATTGAGAGTGATTCCTCCTTAAGCAGTCTTAATTTTGGCTTAGAATTTTAAAAATCCATCCTAAATACATAAAAAAGTAATTAATCGACAATTAGGGCTCCTAATTTTGGATTTCCCTCCCAAGGCAAAGGGGCAGCCAAGAATTTTTTCACACACATCAAACCTCTCCTTTCTTCCTATCTCACACTATCTCTACCTCGTGCGCCCCCTCTCCATCTCTCATCCCCTCGAAGAGCTGCCGCATCCCACTCGGCCTCACAGCCAATCGTTCGATTTGAAGGTTACCTTCCGCTCGTTCATCCACCAATCTCCCGTTCATCCATTCCAAACAGCAGCCAAATAAGCTGCTCTAATTTCTCGCATCTAGTCGATTAGAGCCAAATCTAGTCCGGCCATCACTCCTGAAATCCCAAGTGAATCCCGCCAACCATTCTAACCCGCTACACCCAAACTTCGAACCTAGCTGCCGATAGCTCTAAATCCGTCACCCAGACAATCCCGTTGCACACGCCTTTCGATCTCCACTGAGTCAAACTTATCCTCCTCCTCTAGTCAAACATTTCTTTTCCTCTCACTGATAACCTGATCCTGTCAGTCTCGTCAAATCACTCGCTTTAGTCAAACAAACTAATCATTCCAATCAAACTAACTGAGCCAAATGGGCGAATCATGTCTCACCTACAGTAACTTAGACGAACGATAATCTTGTCCATCTCTCCTCTTTTTGGTCCAAACTCCCAAATTGAACTTCTCTCATTATTCCCTATTCCATATAATCTTCTTCGGTCTCAGCTCAAACCTGCTATAGATGTCGACTAGCTTGGTATCCCACCTCTTGTCTATTTGCTTACCCAATTCTCTCTCTCTCTCTCTCTCTCTCTCTCTCTCTCTCTCTCCCTCTCTCCTTTCTATCCATCTCCCAACTATTCCTCCCTCACTTATGACCTGGAGTATAGCCTTTCCTCTCAGCAACCATTCTTTTTCGCAGCAGAGGGGCAACTTTGTCATCAGACGGGTTCCCCTTAGCACTATCTCCTACAACTATTCTGTATCCCTCTTTGATTGGAGTCCAATTCCCTTTGCCTTAGCTGAGAAAGAACTCCATCATCAGGTGGGTTCCTTTCAATTTCTGGCATCTTACTCCTCCTTTCCCTTCTTCTCCGCATACCTTTCCCAATTTCCTACTCTGATCATTCCCTTTGCCATAGTAGAGAAAGAACTCCATCATCAGGCGAGTTCCACTCAATTTTCGGCATCTTCCTCCTCCTTTACCTTCCTCTCAGTATACCTTCTCGATTCCTCTTCTGATCGAGCGAATAGCCACTGAATTACTCTACTAACCTTTCCTTTTGTCGCAGTTGAGAAGGAACACCGTCATCAGGCGGGTTCCTCTCTCGATCTTCGGCATTTTTCCATTTCCATTTTTCCTTTAGGTTTACCACTCCAGCAAACTTCTTTTATGATTGAGTTTAGATGCCAAGATTTATCTTTATGGTTGGTGGTAGATGTGTAATGAAATGTGTGAAAATTGTATATATGCTTGTACTTCTTTAAGCATGTTTGAAGGCCTCATCATCCTCATCAGGGCGTGATGAGATAAAATTTGGCTGTGGTGTTGCAAGACACCACTCTCTTCGCTCATAAGGTCATGTCGAGTAACCTAAAATCGTTAGATGTTGCTCCCCTTATGCTGAAATGCTGTCAAAATTTTGACTAAATTTTAGACTTAAAAAGGGGAGGGGGGGATGTGATTGAAGGCCTCATTATGCTCATGAGGACATAATAAGATTAAAATTTGATCGAGGTGCTTCAAAACACCAACAGTCACGCTCATCAGGGTGTGACAGGTAGGCCAAAATAGTTTTGATGTATCCCTCTATGCAGGGATGACGCCAAAATACTACTGAAATACTACCAAAATTTTATCCAAAATTCATACTTGCAAATAAAATTCAAGCTAAACAAATAGCACTGCCTAAGCTTGCTAAAATAAAATTAATATCAAATTGAATTTTAAATTACAAGTGAGAATGAATTTGAAATGAATTTAAAGATTATATTTCAAATAAAAAAAAGAATGAACTCAAACAAATTTATGAACTTGAAGTGAATTGAATATTTTGGCAATAAATATAAATTTGGCACTTCAATATATGTTATTCCAAGGGATCTAAAAAGATAATTGAATAATTTAAGATGCCTTCAATGCCACGGAATTCGCAATACATCATACAAGCGAACATAAAACATTAATTAAAGTTTCAATTGAACCCTTGCATATATTATGAAGTAGGATTAAAACTCAAATTCAATGTTTTAAAATTATGCAACTATTCATAAATACACTCGCATAGGTCTCGACACCTATACCAAGCATCTAAACTTTGTATCTGAGGATGCTGCGTGGGTTTAAAAAAAGAGGAAGAATGATGAAATCGATTCAATCTTTTATGACTATATGTATGTAAACTAATGAATGTCTTCATATGCTAAATCAAGTCTATGAAAGATATAAGTATTTAGCTCCATAGAATATGATTATAGTAGGCCTAATCCTCTATGTTCGAAATAGATTTGACATGATATACTAAATAATCAACTCCTAAATGAATTTAAATTACATTATATTATAAGACCTAATCCTCTATATTTGTAATGGGGTTGATAAGGTCTGTTATGATATCAATTTCTTAAAGAATTTAAATTACACATAAGTCATAGGCTAGATCCTCTACTAGAAAATAAGTAGAGTTGATAAGGTCTACCCTGATGATGGTCGTGTTGAATGAAAATATAAACCGAAGGGAATATTATCATTTAAAGATATTTGAGCTCTAAACTAATTCATCACAAAACTAAATTTCTATTAAGTAAAAATTTAAACTAAATGAAACTCATTATTTAAATACTTAAATTAAATAATTCATCCACTCATCCATCATTGTTTGTTGGGGATGACAGACTAAGAAAACTCTAGCTCACAAAGGAGCTAATGTCGAGTCAAATAAATCATTATATTCAAACTCAAATAATCTCATGCCAGTAAGGACGTGGCCAGTGTCCTCTGTTCACGCGGTTTGGCCAGTAGGCTTCACATGCGATGCAGTTATGACCAGAGTCCTCTAATTTGGTGGTTGCTGCCAAATGACCCCATTATATTATGGTTATGATTGTAGCTCATATGTTCCCCAATGGCTCAACCCTTTGAGTTATGAATCATAAGGTATATTTGATAGGCATAAAGCCCTTTTGTGAACTAAGGTGGACTTAAGATTATCTCCTTGGACAAACACCACCTCATATCTATAAGGATTTCTTGGATGACGTAACCCATGTGTTGGTGATAAGGATCCTTAAGTCAGGTTGTATCGACTACCTCTTCTGACTAAGTAGACCAGGGACCACGATAGCTCAGGATGACAGAACCATGGGATCTAGATTGGGCACGTCATCATTTCACCAACCATATGCCTTAAGCTAAAAATGATGAATTTCATTCAATTCTAAACCTCAAATTTTAAACTCCACATGCTACTACTATATGCTACACATTAAGCAATCTAATGACTAGCTTTAATCAAAAGTTCTCTCTCAGCATTGGGAGGGGTAGTTAACTATAGGTGCTTGCGCTTATAGGAAACCTGGAACAGGATCTAAAGTCCTCACAAAATGAGGATGAAATCTCTAGGCAGTGTCTT
Source organism: Cymbidium sinense (assembly GCA_021442155.1). Taxonomy (NCBI): domain Eukaryota; kingdom Viridiplantae; phylum Streptophyta; class Magnoliopsida; order Asparagales; family Orchidaceae; genus Cymbidium; species Cymbidium sinense. The sequence goes on from CM038229.1 coordinate 34,766,373, forward strand.
ATCTACTATTCCATCTTCCTTCTAAAAATTACACTAACATACTTAAATTCTACTCTCTTAATCGAGAGGTCGGTGGTGAATTTTTAAAGCCCATAATCCTTGCCAGTGGCTTTCCACGTTTCGCTCTCCATTGGGCCACACAAGATCTATATGGATCCCGCTCAAAAGTAACAGGACATGTGGGATTAATTATGAATCGTCTAATCACAGATTGAACCATCCTGATTTAATCCTGCTATCCTTAAGTGATTTAAATCAAGTGCTGCAGCTAGATCGCAACTATCTGTTCCAAATAAAAGGAACAGATGGCTCATATTTCATCCCTATTCTCATCGACGAGAACTGTTTATCGTCTGCCTTTAAGAAGTAAAATTTGGTGATATAGATGGAAGTTTCATGTGATTTCGATTGCAAAATGATCAAGACTCTGATTAGAACACATTTATATGGCTTGATCTCACTTAAGATCAAGTTCTCTACAAAGGACCAAACTGAGGCCAGGTGGTCAAGTTTGATGCATACCTAGCTGACATTGATCCTTGGCAGTGAAAACACTTCGAGCACCTTCATTGGGCTGCGACAAACCTTTGGTTGAAAGGAATTGAGTTGTCTCCTCACCAATCACTATGGATGCTGAGCGAGCTTCACCTCTTTGCCAGTTGATCTAGTAGAATTTAGGCTTACTAGCGGTGAGAGATCTGGGGAAAGGATTGATTCTCCTTCTCTATCTCCTTGGAATGTTTGAGTGATGTTAGAATTATGAGAGGAAACCTTCTTCCTCTCTTTCCAAGCATGGTTGAGATCCATCTATGGAGAATTCAAATAGAAATTTTCTATGGTTATCACCACCTTCAGATTCTTCATTAAATTGATTAGGAATGGGTTTATGTCAATTAAATGAGGAATCAGAAGGATATGGAGGAAGGGAGAGTTGGTTTTGGCTTCTTATGCATATGGCTTGGTCTTCTTTCCTCCCATGGCTACAACTAATTTTCCATGGAATCTCTTAGCTTTATGGCACCACCTCAACACCTCTTGGATTGATGTTTGGCCATCCAAGTTAGAGTTAAGGTGTATCATGGATCAAACCCAAGTTCATTTGAGTTAGATTTTATTTAAGTGTTTAGGTTTGATCTAGTGATTTTTGTACTTTTGAAATGATTTTGGTTAATTTATTTGATTTCATTTTATTTGTTTAATTGAACTAATAATTGAATGATTTATGGATTGATTAACTCATTTTAAGTTTAAGTTTAATGTGGTTTTAGGCTAGTTTGATTCATTTAATCCAAATAGATCAAGTTGAGTTTAATTAGATCAAATGGCCAATTTGACATAATTGGAATGTATTTTTGTTTCAATTGTGTTTAGTTAAGTATTTAAGGTGGTTTAGGTCAATTAATTTCATTTTAGTTGGGGCTAATTTTGAATTCAAACCCACTTTGACCCAAAATGGGCTTATTGGGTCAACATGGATTTAATTGAGTTAAATGAGCAAAATTGTAAAGTTAAACCCAATAATTGGTTGAAATATGTTTAATTATAATCCCAAATGATTTTGAACATTTAATGTGAATTGATTTCCACTTAATTTGGATTTAAATTCAATAAAGTTTATTTGGATCTATTTGGATCAAGTGATCTAATTAACTCATTTACGACCTTATTAAATATTGATTTATTTAGATTAATATTTAAACATATTTATTTAATGATTCTAAGTCTTGGAATGATTTAATTTGATCTAATTTTGATGGATTGACCTTTGACTTAGTGGGGCCCACATATGCCAACCCTAGGTCAATGACATGATTGACCATCTTAAGGCTCATTTGGATTTATTTTGTAGGTTCATTTATGCTCATGCAATGACTCTATGCTTTTTGTTTGATTTGATTTTATTTGAATTTCTTTAGATTTAGGTAATTTTGACCTTAAATGGGTTAGTTGAGTCAACCAGCTCATTTACCTTGATCTAAACTCAATTGAATTTAAATATCAATTAGAATGTATTTGATTAAGATGTTGGTTGAATTTTATCAAATTTGTTTTGTTTTGGGTTCACCTAGTCTATACCATTTGGGTTATGTTAGGTCATAGAGAGGTTCATCAAGTCACCAAGTATAGTATCCTGAGTGATTAGTTAGGAGGCTCTTAGTCTAAGATTAAGTATCCTAATCACTAGGGTTAGGGAGGATGCTAACCTCAACCAAAAATGAGGTCAACACTTTTGATAGCACTCATGACAACATCAAACTTGATTATCTTGTCTAGTACGCTTACTAATACTATAAATTCTCTTCTCCTTTTCCTATATTGGTGGATACATCCAAAGACATTTCATTATCTCAATGATAGAGTATTCTTGGAATATATCTTTGCCAAAATCATTATCCAATAATTTTGAGGCTAAAATTTTTATCTAAACGTAAGTTGTCTTTGGCTGCATTTAAATAATTGATAATGAAAAATCTACTTTGATGATCTTTGATAACATTTTAGTCACTCAAAATATTGTCCTTTCCTTGTCAAAAATAATAAAGGTAAACCAAAAGGATGAGGCCCTCCCCTTCTTAATAACTTATGTTTTATCCTAATATTTTGGCTTGAAATGTCATAGGTTTAAATAGTGATGCTAGGGTCATTGATAGTAGAAATATTGCCAAAGACTATTAAATTGATATCTTGTGTCTTCTTGAGACCAAATTTTTTTCTTCCTCTCCTTTGGATCATGTATCTATTAGGCATGTTAGCGTCTTTCTTATGAAAGGTAGTTATAATAACATTAATTTACCTTCTCATAGTCATATTCATTACTATTTTATCACACTCATAATTAATTCATGGATGGTTAGCTTTTTTTTTCATATTTATTGAACTTTTGGTGACTTCTATTTATATTAAAAATGGAATAATATAGAGGATGGTATTATGGCATTCTATCATTAACATTGCTCATAATACTATTAAATTTTTTATTATTTTGAGAGGCTTCAATTGCCTTAAATCTATTTCTAAAAACTTTGAGGTAAATTTCTCTTACATGCTAAATGGAATTAACTTAAATATTGCATTTTTAACTCTAAGCACAAGAATTTCCTAAATACTAGACTTTTAGTCAATTAGTTTAATAACCAAAGGAAAAAAAACCACATAAGATGTGCGCTTGGTAGGGCTTTATGTAATAATGCTTGGATTGAAGCTTTTCCATAATCTTATTACAAAATTATAACTCTCCTAACTTCTAGTTATTGTTGTATTCTCATATAACTAGAAAAATTATCTATTCTTAAGTAGAAATTTACATATAAAAATTATTGGAGTCATTGCCTTAATTTTCATGATATAGTATATGTGGCTTAGAATAGATTGGTCAAATGTAATTCCACTTTTTCATTTAGCAACTGGAAATGGGATTAATTATGCTATGAAATCTCTCTTATAAATCAAATTCTATTTGCAACCTTAGGTTAAGCATAATATAATTTTTAAGGAATTGGAAACAAATCCTTTATATTTAGATTCTAATATTCTCCATTATGCTCTTACTAATTAAAGGCTTTAATTGATGCCTCTATCTGTAAGAATAAATGAATAAATTAACATGTTAAATGTTGTTGGCTCTTAAAAAGGGAAAATGACCGAAGGTTCTTATATCATAAAATCAAAAATAGAGGTAACCATAATTATATAAGAGCTACTATATAATTCCAATACTTATAACTCCCAAGATAATAATACCATGGTACCTATCTTTTATTTTTCTATTATTCTTAGGGTTTATTTGGGATAGCTAAAGCATTTTGAAAAGTTGGTTGTTAAGTTGCTATGGGGAAAGTAGCTTTTTCAAAAGCAATTGTCTGTGTTATAAATAATTTACTTTTTTAAAAAAAAATTAAATAATAGCTTTTTGATAGCCACAATACTCTAACAATTCTGATTTTTAAAAGCAGCTTGTCACCACAAAACTTTTTGAAAACAACCAAAAAGTTGATAGCCAAATGTAAGTGTGGTTACTTTCTGGTTGCTTTTTGAAAAATAAAGTTTCTCGAAAGCTATCATATATGCACCTTTAATGGTGATGATATATTTCTTAACTTATGTGATACAAATAGTCTAGTCAATTTTACTTTACCTTTAAAAAGTAGTAGTAATATACTCTTAAATTCCTTCTTAAATGAAGATATTAAATTTACTTTCTTAAGCATTTGCAATGATAAACTCATGGGCTTGATGATTTTACATCTAATTTTTTTGAAGAAATGTGACAATGTATTGGCTTGTCATTCTCTGAAGTTGTTTAGTACTTTGTATCTTTATCTAATTTCTTACATAAACACCCTTTGGTTTAGTACCAAAGAAGTCACTTACACAATAATTGAATGACTCGAGGCTTATATCTCTTTCTAATATTTTATGCAAGGTTATTGTAACTTATTGTGGGTAGATTGAAACTTTTGCTTCTTAAACTTATTCATCTAACCAATCAACTTTCATTCATGAAAGGTGATAATATTATCGTAGTCCATGAGATTTTGCATGGATTTAATTTCAGCAGCTCTCCAAACCAATTCTTCTCTAAGATTGATATAAAAAAGTTTTTGACAAAATTAATTAGTAATTCTTATATGATAGATTAAATATCATGGATTCTTGCATGAATTTGTATGATTTTTTTTGTAATTATTAATTGTGAGATAAGAGCTTATTTCTCTTAAGATTTTGGCCTTCTTCGAAGATGTACTCTATTCCCTTTCCTTTTTTTGCTTTTGTTATGGATGGATTTTCTAGGCCTATGGAGATCAAATCTACAAATTCGAAGTTCAAAGGTAATAACACCATTATTAATTACTTAATATATATTGATGACTTACTATTTTTGATTAAATTTATACTATTATCATTACTTTCCCACCTCTATTCTTAAGCTAGTGAAAAGTGCTTCTAAGCTATGTCAATACTGATAAATCTATTTTTTTTCAAAAATGTTGATCTTAATATTTTGAAGCAACTTTGTGAGATCTTATTATTTTATCTGAAAAACATTCTTTGAGATTGCCATGGAATCATAATTCTACAAAATAAATAAAAAATAAATAAGTAAAGCTATTGATTGCTCTAAAATGATGGATAGAATGCAAACAAGCTGAATGGATGGAAGAGAAAGATCCTTTTTTCTAGTAAATTTCAGCCTATTAGATCAACTATTTGGAACTACATGCAATAATATTTTATATCTTCTAACTTACCTAAGCTCTAGGAAAAAAATTAGAAAGATTTACATACATACCATGTAATTCTTATGTATTTACATATTTAACACTTAAAAGTTAGATATTTACTTTTTATCAGTTTCCTTTGCTTAAAAAGGTGTATTTCACATTTAAAAAGTGAGTAATGATGATATTTTTGATGTGATATTAAAGATTGATGTGTTATATATGTAAAAATTGAAGTTTAGGTGTTAGATATGTAAATAAATAAGAATTTTATGGTATGCATGTAAATCCTCCAAAAATTTATTGAGCGTAATTTGTAATTTCTTACACAATAGTGGTGCTATTAATAAAATTCACACCATCGCTTGGACGACTTCTTCTTTGCCTTTGAATAAAGGGTATTTGGGCCTTCCCTCTATTAATTTTTTAAATTTCATGGCAAAGCTAAAATTATTTTGAGGCTATTAAATACTTTCATACTTAGCTGTATGTTACTTGAATAATTATGGTATTGTTTGCGTGAAACCTATCAGTTAATCTATTAGCCTTTAGAAATCCTTCTGTGCTATTGCTAGCAAAATTAGAAATTGGATTACTCTTAAAATTAGCAAATGATATTGACCTTTTTCTTCCATGATCTTTATTTCAATGACAAAACTCTTATGAGAGCTTTTAGTAAATTAATTCTCAGTTGGTTTCATTGTAAATTCTTTTGTTAAATTGATACAATTTATTCATAATTACACTCAGTGTCTTTCTACTTTATTTCGCTAGGATGACATTAATTATATGTATCAAACCACATATGAAAATTCATTCACATATATTTTTTGATTACCCTGAATATTTTCACATTTTAAAAAAAATGCATAGTTGAAGGGAACTTCCTTTATATTGGATGACCTTTTCGCAACTATTGCCTCATGCTAATTACATTAGATGCAATATTTTGGAAAGGTTTTTCCTACTTGCTATGCATATTACTGCTTATTATGTATGGGTAAAAGTGAATTGTAGACTTTATCAAGAGGCCATACTTGTCTTGATATCTTAGTAAAAAGGTTCACTTTACTATATGGTAAAAGAGTTAGAACTAAAATTCAAAATTTGATTTTCTCGAGTACATACTAAATCTATATTTTTGATAAGTGCATTTAGATTCCTTTCTCGTAATTGGTTGTTCTGTCTTGTTGCACATTACTCCCATTTCTCATTGCTACTTTGTAGTATGGATATATTTGGCAAGCAATGTGCTGTCATCTTCTATTTATAACATTAATGCACTATTTGTTTGTTATTTGGTAGACGCAATTAAAATGTTCTTCCAACTTTATGTTTTGTCTAATTTATTATTTTGCTACAAAGGCTTCTCTCTTAATATTATTAATCATTAGCTCATTAGGTTTGTTACTTTTGTTATTAGTCTAGCTTTTGGCCTCTTCCATCCTATGCTGGTTGGCTTTTCTCGAGTTTATATGCAGGATAAAGTGAAATCTATGGTATCTACCATTATATATAACGAGTAATACATGATGAAAGCTTTAATTTTTGGTAAAGTAATGATAAAAATTCACATAAATATGCGGATCAATCAATGAGGTAGTCAAGTTGTTTCCTTGCTTCCTTTTGAGAAATATAATGCATGCTTCAAATTTTTATTTTACCATTAGAACGAACCATTTTATATAGTGGTGTCTTTTGATTATGACCATTTACTTTAAGCACTATTATTATTTTGAAGAAATGTTCACTTTTGATTGTCATTTTGAAGTTTCATTTTCTTTTTCAGAAGTTTCCTATTTTGTAGTGTCACTTTTTTGTGTATTAGTTATGTAAATTTATTAATTAATGTAATTGGCTAGCCATGGCCTTCACTTCTCCCACAAAAAAAGGTATCAATTGAGATGTAAGTTACTATGTAAATGTGAAGATTTGATCTCTTTTTAAAAAATAAATTTATTTTAATTTCTTTATTGACTATTATTATTAGTGTAAGTATTAGTGCTATTACTATTATTTTTCATATACTTCTCAATGTGAACTCTATAAGGATCTTACATGCAATAAATTTTTTAATTGTACCTAGCAATGCTTGTTTCACTAGAAGTAAGGAATGACAAGAAGGCTATCTCCTTTTTTAATAGATTCATATTAAAAATACATCATATTAGCTATTTTTATCACAAGCAAATATCTATGGCAAAAAAAAGTCTACATTAACATGGATATCTTGTCTTCCTTCTACTCTTTATTGTTAAACAAATATTAAAATTATTTACAAATAAGATATTTCAATCATATATAAAAGATTTCATTAAAAAATTACAATTTTATCCACTTATAAAATACATAATTTTGTTGATGAACAAATTGTTGGTTCTTGATCTATTTGTAGGTTGATACTATACATTACATCCAAGACTTGCTTAAAAAAGTAAGTGGTAGAGAGAGATGAGTGGAGAATGCAATAGCTATTCATATCAATATAAAAAAGAGAGTACAATAATGGTTGAGTGATATTAATATAAAGAATCCCAAGTTGTGTATTCTCAAATTAAAATCTTAAGATGCCAAAGAACACAAAAGTTCCAAAAAGTGGAGAAAATATCTCGAAAATGTCTTCAATCTTCTCATTTATAAGATAGGAGGGATATAAGAAACTCATAAAATAATAATAATAATAAATATATAGATTATAGGGACTACTCAAATATAAATATGTCACACGTGCATAAGGACCTAGTGCAGTATGAGTGTGGTGCCCTAAATGATGGGGCCCTTCTGATGAATCATCTCATTTAGCTCTAAATGTAGGATGAGTTCACTATCCAAGTCCCTATTGAATCATGTAGTAGGTGAGTGCTTGCAAGGTTTTTTATAGTGGTCATCAGTTGAGTAGGTTGAGCGCGTTCATCGGGTAAGTGAGATAGGCTACTTAAGTAGGTGGCTAGTTCTTTGGTGAGAGTTGTTCCATGGCATACCTTTGATCATCAAATTGATAGTAAGTTGGCATATAGTGGGTATTGTGCTGATCTGATTTGGCTAATCTACTAATTAGCTTCCCCCAGGGAAAATCCAATTTGTTCATACTATACCTTGGGTATATACATATGGATAAAGAGTTGATATGAAATCTTATAACAAAGTACTAGTTTTACATGTTAAATTTAACTTATCAAATGCATTTATAATATTTCACATGATTTTATTATTTGTATAATGTATTTTTTACGTAGAGTAAAGTGACGTTAAAAAGGATCCAAAGAGTTATTAAATAAATATTATTTTGTGAGATGTTTAAGTAGTAATTTGGCAAGTTAATATAACAACTCAATCAATTAAAATGCTACTTAACTTTGTTGATGGGTTAACAAAATATTTATGATATTAAACAAATGAAGATGAAAATTTATGATTTTGAAGAGAGCATCGAACCGGCTAAAAAATTAATTTTGTGACCAAATGAACATCAAATTGAAGGAATTTATTTTACATATTTGGTGCATTTTGGATATAACATAAATCAATATAAAATTCACATAATTTGTACAGTTTTTCTTATTTTGATATGGCCATTTTAGTCATATAACCTCTTCATACTTTCAAATTTTGAACTGTAAAAGGTGTTGTAATGCTTTTAAAGTGACAAACATTTTGAGTTAAGAAAAGATGTTATCATCACCACTTTTATATATTTTTTTGTAAATCATCTAATATTGTTCAAATCAATATTATTATCAAATTACAATCAATTAACTTCATTGAGTTTGCGGCATTAAGAGCTTTGGAAAACCAAATAATACTTCTTAATTGGATACTTCAGCAAAAATGCTACTATTGCATCACTATTAAACCACTAATATCAATGAAAAATAATTTCAGTTTCAACTAGGTTAGTCAATCAGACAAACACAATGGTGGGATTTGATCTCCTATTCTCACCATCAACATTAATTCCTTTTAAGTTTTTACTCAATAATAGTAGAAGATTTTTTTTTTTCCATGGAGTAAACATTTTTATGTATTGTATTAAGGCTCTGAAGTTTTCTTAAGTTCTGGTGGAATGTGGACATTATTTGTTAAAGATTTTTTAATAGGTTAGACTTATAATTATTCCCATTTAAAATTTCTTTTCAAAAAAAATTCTATATTTTATGCTCTTTGCATTTAAATTATGGGAATAAGTCTTTCTCAGTGTGTATGTATGTGTAATTAGTCTATTACATAATATTTTTGAAAGATTGATTGAAAATTCTTAAAGCTTATGAATGTTTAATAGCTATAAAGAAATTATTAATGTTTATAATAATGGAGAAGTATAGGATACCTCATCCACAAAGGATATCTGCCATTCAATTTTCTGCATATATTAATATTATTCAATCTATAGAGTGTAATTTAAAGCAGTGTATTAGATTGCATGTTTAATTTAAATCATGTGATTAACATAGATAATTAACCAATAGATTAAAAGATATTTTGAACAGGTGAAGAGAAAATTTGTTCTTTTTTTTGATGCATTGTGCTTAACAGCTGCTGCAAGGTATCTTAAATTCTCATCAAACACTTTTCTTTTTTGGGAGATTTGGTGTAGCCAAAGTTTAGTAAAATTTAAGAACAATTTAGTAGACTTCCCTAGACATATTTTTAGTATTTTTTTTCTAAAAGTCATAGGAGTCCAATAGGAAAGTGTTGTTAAGTCTTCTTTAAGTTTTTTTGGAGAGATTATCAAGGTGATCTTAAGGGAATGGAAACAAGGCAAAGATGAAGATATTCTTGGAGTTCTCTATCTCGATTTTAACTTTCCTTATCCCTTTTTATTATTGTAATCATGTCCATACATGAATTTTTTCATGTTTAATTTTTTATTTAGCCATATATTTATGTTGTTTCGATTTTAATAAAAGTTTAAATTTTATTTTTATTAATTATCAAGTATTTTATTATGTGATTTATCGATTAGTGAATTGACTGGCAATCATTTTCAATAAATTAGGAGGTATGTTTAGAATTGAGAGGTGGAAAATAGATTCATCATTGATAAAATACCATAGTGATGGTCGTTTCTTAGAGATAACTATGATGAAACTATGTAGTCCTTTTTGAGATTCTAAGAACTTTATTGATATTTTTGTATTAAATTATCAATGAGAACTAGGCATATTGCGCGAGAAAAATGAGGAACCTAAGCTTTTGAAAAAAAAGTTAGCAAATATCTTGATTGAACTTTGATAAAATTAACTTCTAATTTTTTAAAATATTAACTTCATAAATTAACATTGGTAAAACCAAATCCTTAGGCATATAGAGAACACCCACCATAAGTACTCTCTCTTTTTAGTTTTTCAATCTTTTAAATGGAGTTAGGAGTAGTTTACTACATCTTTCTTGGCACCTTTTTTGCATCATCCAAATAATAAAAAGAAACCTAATTTCATTAATTGGTGTTTAATCTTCAAGGGAACAATACCCTACTCTCACTTTATTATTTGAAGTGACCATGTACTCTTGCATGTATGCTTCACACTACACCAATTAAGTTTTTGGCATCATTTCCAGGGGTTGTTATGCTAATAATGATACTAAGTTGATTTTTGTTACTTTAGACATTTCTATTTTTCCTTACACACTTTCATTTATTTTCTTTTTTTTTTCTTATTTCGTAAATTGAATGTTGTTGTGGAGTTTATATTTGGAGTTCATAGGGACACTACACAGATCTTAGAGGGTACTCATTGAAATGATCAAGTACGATATTAAGGAATGATTTACTATCTCAGGAGGTAGAAATATCACCATACAATGGACTCAATCACCTAATAAAGACTCCTAAGACTGATGGGTCTACATGTACCAGAGATTTTCCCTTACACATGGAGAGAGAGTAAAATATAATTTATTTTAAACTGAGTTCTTAAGTTTCCTTTAGGGACAAGCCCTATGGTTAATTACATCGTAGAAAATGGGGGTTTTCTAAGAATACTCCTGATTAAAGTAGTAAATTAGTGTCTATAAGGATTTCAAAGTTTAATATCAAGGGATTGGTGATTATTAAAAATCAAAACAGGAAAGTTTAAATAAGGAGAGTTCTTAAGAGATTCTTAAGGAGCAAAAGTAAGAAATGCTCATGATACTAGGGAGAGACTATTGAGCACTTCAGTCTATTCTATAGTGAGGCTTTATATTTTTGAGGAATAAAATTATATCTATTTGAGTTAATATTTCATTAGAAGGCTAGGACCTGTTGACTCCATGAGCCCCATCTCATTTTGAGATTAATTTTGATGATAATAAACATATGTTCAAGTACTACTGATTAGTTTAATTTAAGTGTTGTAGGAAATTCTTTAAATAAATTGAGAAAGTCAAATCTATTGGATTGGGTATAGTTTGAAATTTTCTAGGAGTTATAATACTGAGTCAAATAAGAGTTCAATAAGATAAAGTTAGTAGCTTAGTCATTCAAAATATTTCATTGAAAAATTTTCATATTTTTCTACAGTTTAAAATTATATTATTATTTAATTATTTCTTGAATTATATTTTTGGTTAATCTAAATCACTTTCATAAGATTAATTATCATATATTGTGTCTTCAAGTAAAATGAATTTATTTCAAACTTCAATTAAATATTTTGATGATTGCATGGGAATAAAATTGTAATAGAATTATCCTAATTATTCTTTTTATCTCTCCTATCCTTTTATTTTCTCAGTCATACCATTCTTATTAATTTATTGATAATTTGGCCAAATTGTTTGAAGATTTTGGAACATAAATTATGTGAGAATTATTCAAATTATTACCATAATGTTTCTCTCATTTATTCAAGTTTCAAAAATCCATTTATTTGAAATTTGAATTTAAATTATTTTAAATCTTGATTAAATAATCATTGCCATATTGAAGTTAATTTGGACTTATTCCTTTATGGCATGATTTGGCCGACCCTATCATGCTTTAAGTAAGTTAATTTAAGTTTATTTGAATTACTTTATGTTAATTCAAATTTGAATTCAAATGAGCCATGAGTTTATAAACCTTCCATTTAAAATTATTTTAAACTATGTTTATTATTTAAAAAGCCTTTTAATTACTCTTTCTAAATTTGAATTGATTGATTGCATTGATTGGAGATCAATTTTATTAAGGAAAATATTTTGGCCAAAAATCCTATATTGGATCTTTTCTATTTATTTTATTTGAATTAATTCATGTAGTTTCCTCTTTGATATCTCTCTAATTAATTCATTAAATCATCTATATATCATGCATTAAAATTAATTGAATCCATGTTTGGAATAATGCTTGGCCAACCACCTTAATTGGGAATTTAAATTAAAATAATTCAAACTTATTTCCTCTTGAATTTAATGGACTATGCTTCCTATGTTAAGTTTTACTCTTCCCTCTCTTTTCTCTCTTGGCCAACCCTTATACAAAATAAACTCTTTTTGAATTCAAAATATACACCATGGGTTAATTAATTCAAACTTCAAACTATTGCTTAGAATAGTTTTTCTTCCTTTTCTTGATTGGCAAAAAAATCCTAAATAAAATCTTCTTTGATTTTATTCTTTGTCTTGATTGATGTCCTCCATAACTCTCTCACTCTCTCCTCTCTCTCTCTCTCTCTCTCTCATTCTAGTTTATCTTGGCTAAAATATTCAATAAGAGATCCTTGATTATTTGATTGAAATGATCAATTCAAAATTGAATAATTTCTTTAATTCAATTTCCCTCCAATTCTTCTCTCTTTCTTGGCCGACCCTCTCCTTCTTCTTTTCTATGTAATTGGTTTAGAATAAAATTACTCTCTATTTTAGCTCTTCTACATATTGGCCAAACCCTAGCAAATTATTCTCTTGGAGATCTTAGTGATTCAAAATGCAACATTCTTCCAACCTCGCTTGATTCCCTTAGTCAAAAGCTCTCATCTCTCTTAAATTTTCATTTGACCAAATAGCTATGAAATCAAGAGATGTTTTCCAAAAAATTAAAGCTTTCATTGTCAGAATTATTCTTTTGGCTGAACCTTGTGTGGAGTTGAATTAAAGGACTGATGAAGATTAGTGAGAATTCTCCCTTAACTGGCCCTCCTTTGGGATTACTTGAAGCTTGATGATAAGAAGTCCTCTCCTTCATTGCAAATCATCTTCTATCATTAATTGGAGATCCTTCTCATCATCTTTCAAGTTACTCTCAAGAATTTATAAGGTTTGGATTCACTAATTATTTTTTAATTGTTATATATTAAAGGCATTATGAAAAAGGTTTTCAAATTGATTTCACATATAAGAAATAAACATTGGTTTGTTTTTTTTTTAAAATTTATTTATTTCATAACATACTTTGGTTACACTTTAATGCAAGTGTTTAATAATCCATATGTTTTGACATAATATATCATTTCATTTTATTTTGTTTTCAAGTCTTCATCTCTTTTAAAGTAGAAGAACTACTTTTAATACTTGTTTACTTAAATCATTCGATATAAATTTTTATCTTAAATCAACAAGAAAGTTATTCACCTTGACATTTCTTTAATATTTGTCTTAATATTATTTTAGTTGGTTTGTGAGTGTAAAATATTTTTAAATTGAGAGTTAGATACTTTGTATCTTTTCTTCTTTTTTTCTCCTATACTTTTTTGGGGTTGTACTTGCCCATGTAGGAAATATTTGTTGGGTTGTACTTGCCCATATAGGAAAGTACGGTGTTGGGTTATACTTTCTTGTGAAGCAGAGTATGAAAGATTTTCTATAATCTCATCTTTGATTTAATGAATTCTTAGCTTGGGTTTCTAGGCATGGATGTAGGCTAGTTTTTAAGTTTGGCCAAACCATGTGAAAATCTCTATGTTATCTGCTTTAATTTTTGCACATTTACTTAACTTTATTTTACTTTACTTTGGTTGTTTATTACTTTGTTCTCTTAAATACAATCATTTGAAATTAATTTTTTTATTAAGTTTTAATTTAACTTTTAATTTGAAAATCTTTTGAATTCCCAATTTACCCTCCCCCCTTTTGGGTGCCATAACCTCATAACAAGACATAGACTCCAACAACACAAGATTACAAAATTACCTAAGATGTGAGGACTTATAATTATAGTAGATAAGAAATAAGCAGCCTCTAAACTTATATCTTGAGTGCTCTACCATAAGCTAAGAGCTCCACCTAATTCTACTCAAGGAAAATGGATTATGTTGGTTCACTCCAACTAGAGAAGTAAACCAACCATAACTCCTTTGGACTTACAACTACCTGGAATGACTATCAGCTAACACCTATAATTCAAAACCATGTGGGTTGATCTTATGTAAATACAAATAGCTAGGTTGTTATTTATTAGGAATGAATCTAGACCCCTAAACTAACTCTCTAAGAGATTAGATCATGAATAGTATGAAGATCATTTCTTAGGCTAATGCAACAAAATTTAAAAATTTTATTTAATTTTGAATTAACATTTTGGACTCAGAGTTGGGAAAGTTTATGTCTGCATGCCTGATGAAATAGAGTTATGGCTGAATTAGAGAGAAGGAGTGTTCTCCTCTATAAGAGAACTGCTCTCACAGGTTAAGCCTTATCTCTCATCGGGCAAGAGTTGCAAGGAATGAAGTAAGATGTATGCATACTATTATAACATACAACAAATATCTAAGGGGTTACTAAATCTTATATTTTATTGATTAAATACATAGGCTTTAAAGTGAGGCTATAAGTTATTTAAAGTTTAATTAAAGTTGATTAATTAGAGTAAAAAAATAAGTCCTTAAAGAGCTTATTACATATAGGCCACACAATAAATAGTAAAACTTTAAAAAGCTTATAAAGAGCATGCAATTCTATTACGTAATCAATGTAAACAAGATAGAAAAACATCATCAATTAAAAGAATAAGAGGTTGGTATGGCTGGGTACCATCATACACCCTGAAAAAGAGAAAAAGATGTATAGCCAAACTCTTCCATTATACAAACCAAATTACACTTAATTTTATAATAAAAAAAGCTATGAAGATCTGCAATCTTCATCTTCATCTTCACTTCATGAATTGAGTGCTCCAAGCATCATATGGCCTTTTGGTCTGAACCTTCTAGCCACTACTCATCGTAAATCTCATAGCTTCAATCCTAAGCCTATTATAAAATTTATATTTTATGAAAAATTAAAATCTAACTACACCTATAAAAAAAGGTCAAATGAATATACATATACACCAAGCAATTATATTCCATACATTTGGGCTTAACACTCTGCCTTGGGTCACTATGCCCACCTGTCCTTATGGATTATGCTTAGGGACCTAAGCATCACCTATAAGCAAAGGTATTCATAATAATATTTTTATTACAATGGACTTTTAAGCATAATTTCTTATAGAAAACATCATTATTCTAATGTCATCTTAACATCTAGACTACACACGTACACCCTAACATCTAGTATAAAATATTACATCACTGTTGACCTCATTTTTTGATGAGATTAATACCATTCTGAAATTAGTAATTCGGTTGTCTTAATATTAAATAGGAATCTCCTAATTCAATACTTAGGACACTATACTTAGTGACCTATAGGACACTATACTTAGTGACCTAATGCACCCTCATTGGGTTTAATCTAACCTAAAGGGTTTACATGGACTCAACCCAATTTTCAAATTTGGATCAATTTTCAAATTTGGATTAAATTAAATCAAATTCAAATAAATCAAAATGAAATCAAATTCAAACAAAGGAACAAATCTAAAACCAAATCAAAGTCAAATTTAGTCAATCCATTTAGCATTGGTTTGACTTAGGTGGGTCCAACAAGTCAAACATCAACCCATCAAGAATTTGAGCAAATTAAATCATTCTAAATGCTTCATTTGATCAAAAAACATGTTTGATTACAAATCTAAAGAAATTTAAATTCATTTAGTTCTTAATTGGGTTCATTAGACCACTTAGTATAGATAAACCTAAATGTGTCCTATTGGGTTCAAACTCAAATAAAATTAAAATCAATTCAATTTCATTCCTCAAAATCATTTGAAAATGATAATTAAACACAATCCAACCCATCATTAGGTTTAATTTGGTCAAATTGGTCATTTGACCAAAATGAAACCCAAGCTTGACCCATTAAGCCCACTTTGGGTCAAATGGGTTCAAATTGAAATCCAGTTGAAATTAAATGAAACTAATCACTCCAAATCATCTCACACATGTGATCAACCTTGATTGGAGTCCAAACCCAACCCAATTGGGTCAAATTGGTCATTTGAACCCAATTGGAATCAAACTTAACCCATTTAGGTTTAAATGGGTTCAAATGAAATAAAATTCAAAATTAATTCAAATATAAATAATTTATTTAAATCAAAACCCAATAAGTCATCAATTAAAGATGATTAAACACAAAATAACAAGAATTAAATTAAAACCATATACTTGAATCTAAACATTTGGTTTGGACTCAAATTTCCAATCCAAGTCAAATGGGTTTAAACTTGATCTCAAACTCACATTAAGTTTGAGTTAGGTATCCACATATTAGTCTATGGAATTTAATAGTGATGCCAAAAGTAAAAAAGAAAATGAAACCAAAGAAAAAGAGTGGAGATCTTTGATCAAGAGAAGATTCCTCCCCCTTTTCATCATGAAAAGGACTTGAATTTATCCAAGTAGCCTTGAACCCCTGACCACCTATTAGGAGAATGGTTCCAAGGGATAAAGGCCAAAAGATAAGCTCTCAAGCCAAAAATGCATTTGTCTTCCTCTAAGGAAGAGCCAAGGAAGAAGAAGCCATGGAAGAAAAGAGAAAGAAGAAAGGAGGAGCCAAGGGCTCGGTCAAGCAAGAAAGAGAGGGAAAAGACCCTCCTCTCTTCCCATCCTTCATCCAAACTTTCTCACAAGGTGAAGGGGGGATTGAATCCACACTTTGGTTGGCCTTGTCATTGCTGGTGGTCAGAATCTGACCACTTAGAAGGACAAAGAAGAAGCTCTCGACCAACTATCAAAAGAGTGGAGGGAGGGCCAATTCCTTCCCCCTTTTGATCCCAATTCGTTCACCAAGGATAGAGAGGAAGGAGGAGACCATTACCTTGACTCCTCACTATTGATACGTTGGAAAATGAATGACCATTGAATCCCTTTAGTGGTGAAATTCAAAGGAGAGGTTCTTAAATCAAATTGAACGTTCCAACACATTCTAGAGGTCGAGGCAACCTCAAAAAAATAACCACCTCATCCCCTCACTGTCGGCGAGCTGAAAAATGACCAAAGCCATTAGATTTCTATTTGGCCTTGGTCTAGGGAGCAATCCATAGGGAGGCAAGCCATAAAATTGAATATACACCTTTGTCACATCGAAATGAAGCTAATGGAGTCAATCCCATCACTGATGATTGCTGGAATTGAGGTACGCTCCACCACCATCTCCTTAAAACATCAATTTTGGTACTTTTTGAAAAAAAATTGATCCCCAAGTAGATCAAAACACACAAATGAGTTACAAAATGATCCTTGATTATTTTACAATAAACAATGAATCAAAAATCATCAGCAATCAGCAAAATTTTAGCAAAAATGATGGATGATTTCCATCTTTCACCAGAGATCTACAAGATCTAATCTTTGCCATTTGATCCTTCATTTGGAATGGGAAACTATTATTTAGTTGGATCATTTAATTTTATCCCTTAAGGACTCCATGGATCGAATTGAGACCATTCGATCTTTAATCGGACTGCCGTGATTCATCTCACGTGGCACCGCTTTTGATGTGGATGCCACATGGGATCCATGTGGCCCACTCCTGCCTCAGCATGTGGCGATGATGCACGTAGGCTGCCACGTTAGCCCATGGTTATAAAATAAGTAAATTCCCTTTTAATTAAATAAAAAAAAGCAAACTTGGGCTCTATGGATTCATCTTGATGAGAGGAATCCATTAAAATTAAAATTCCCAATTAAATTGATAATAAAGATTTGAATTGATGTTCGTTATGAATACTCTATGTGAATTACATGTGCTTATAACCTAAACATGTAAAAGTATTATTTTATCTTTATGATTCATGTATGTGTTTACATATATTTGAATATTAATGAGTATATGGGCTAGAAATCCTAGGAATATGAGATTTTAAGTAGCCCCATGGAGGTCTTAGATTACCTCACTTCTCTGGTTAATAAAGTCATGCACTTATTTAATTTCATTCATATGTGTATTGTACTAGAATTTGGATAGAACTTTACTTTATAGTGTAAATAAGTCACTAAAATATAATATTTTGCTTGATTTTTATTCTCATGATTGTGTGTACATTCATATGTAGTTAAGATAGTAAGTATATAGTATGGATATTCCAAAAATACGAGGCTTTAAGTAGCCTCAAGGAGGTCTTAGATAATCTGACTTTCTTGGTTCAAACAATGACATGTACATGCTTACATCTTTAATACATGTATATGTGCACTTAGCTAAGGAATGAAATTATTCTTTTCTACCAAAATATATGAATTCATAATCATTTAAGTGTGCCAAAAATACATTGCATGTATAGGTATGTTTAAGTTCAAAATTATGTGCATGATATTGATAATGAAAAGGAATAATATAACATTATCCATGTGATAGCAATTCAATTTCATTAACCTTAAGATGCCTTTCATATTGGATAGGATTCTTTAAGATTAACCCAAACCTAGGATCAATAAAATATTTAAATAAACATTCACTAAAAGAAACCAAGTCATAACAATATGCCTTCAGAAAGTCACTTAGTGTAGGGTTGAAAGAGGTTAAGCCTCCTTCTTCTATTTATAATCATCAAAATAAAATACAAACTAAAAGTCACTAATCCTTTTATAACTTAAAATAAAACCACCATTAATGTCTAACTTAAATAATTCTAAACTTAGATAATTACAATTTAAAAGCTTAGCTAAGACATTCCACACTATGCCTAAGCACACATAGGAGAATGCTAAGGCACTACTTCTAACTCTGAGTTAGGATGGCGTATGTTATGATGTTGTCTTTTATTTTGTGATGTAATATTTTAGACTGGATGTTAGGATTGTGGTATGCAGACTGGATATTAGGCCAATGTTAGCAAAATATTATTTTTTACAGGGGATTGTGCTAAAGGGGTTGCTGAAATAAGAATTAATATAAATGTTTTGCTTGCAAGTGGTTATACCCCCTTTGCATAATCCATATTATGACAGGTGGGCTTGGTTACCCATGTGCAAGATGTTAAGTACAAAATTATAAAATATAACTGCTTGGGGATGTATGTATGTTTAGCTAACATCTATTTTGCAGGTGTAGTTAGATTTTATTTTTTTATAAATATGTAATTTTTAATAGAAATTAGGATTAGTGTTATGGGGTTTAAGATGAGCAGTGGCTAGAAGGCGTAGTCTTAGGAGGCCTAGTGAAGGCTTAGAACAAACCAAATTAAAAGAAATAAAGAAGAAAGAAGATGAAGAATGAAGAATGAAGACTCCCATAGTATTTTTTCTTTAATTGTAATTGTAAATTTT
This sequence comes from Cymbidium sinense, assembly GCA_021442155.1. Taxonomy (NCBI): domain Eukaryota; kingdom Viridiplantae; phylum Streptophyta; class Magnoliopsida; order Asparagales; family Orchidaceae; genus Cymbidium; species Cymbidium sinense. Next base: position 34,786,144 of record CM038229.1, read on the forward strand.
CATTATAATCTAGGTTGTATAAAGGTAAAGTTAGGCTACCCAATTTCTTTCTTTTTTGGAGTATACGGTGGTACCCTGCTACACCGATGTCTTATTATTTCATAAAATTTATAAATATTTGATTATTATGTTTAGATTGTGCAATAGAAATTGCATCTTCTTCATAAGTTTCTTAAAATTTGATGTTTGAATGTGTGGCTTGGATGCATTAGGCTCTTTGGATAAAATTAATTTTTCTACTCCCATTAATAACTCATAACTAAATTTTAAAGTAGCTCATAACCTCATCTTAAATCTTAGGCTAATAATCAAGATAATTAAAAGATTTAACAACCCTTTAGTTGAATGTTGAATAGTCTAACATCATACATAACATATTGCTTCACTCTTGACTAGGGAGGGTCTCCACTTTTGCATGATAGGGGAATGCTTGACCTATGAGTTCATCCATTGTAGTGGAGAACACATCCTCCCATTAATTTAGCCAACAATCTATTTTTATAATGCATTTATGCATAATCCTAAGCCTTTGTCCAAAAAATTATGTCAAAATGATATAAGAATTTGTAAAATTTTGCATTTAGATTAAGTCATATGTTCATGCAAATCATAATCTAGTTTATTAGAGAGCAAGTTTAGGACTTTAGTCTCCTTCCTAATTAAATAACAGCTTAGATATCATGCACTAACATGAGAATGACCTACATTGTATTAAAGCATAGGAGGTGTTAGCTGCAGCCACTCTAGGCAGTTGTAAGTCCAGTAGAGTTGGGATGTGTTTACTCTCTCTAGTGGAGGTAAACCATAATATCCCATTTTTCATTTAGATTTAGGTCATGCTTTTGGCTTGTGCTAAAGCATCCTAGATTTAAGATCCAAGGTTATTTATTTTCTTTAGGCTATGAGCATAAATCCTCACCTCTTAGGCATTTTCACAATCTTGGGTTGATGGACTATAAGCCCTAACATTCTAATAAAGATTCCAACTCAAACTAAAATAAATTCTCTCTCAAACATATAAAGCCTCACCATAGGATAGATTGGAGTGCTTACTTGGCTTCCTAATATCATAGGTGCTCACTACTTATCTTTCTTTAGAATCCAAAAATAAGTCTTCCAAATTGAACCTTCCCACTTGATTTTACAAAACACCCAAATCCTTTAATAGTGTAACCTTGAAGTCTTCAAAGATATGATTAACTATGGAAGTTTGCTTCTATAGGGAACTAAAGAACTTGGCATAAAATAAACCCTGCTTTACTTCTCAATGTAAAGAAGGAGAAGGATCTCTAGTATATACGAAGAATCATCTACCTTAGGAGTCTTTATTAGGTGTTTAGATCCATTATAGGATAATGTTTCCATCTCTCGATATGATACATCATACCTTAATATCGTACCCGATCACTTCAATAAGTACCCCCTAAGATTTATGTGGTATCCACATCCAAATTAAAACACCACAAAATTTTGTGGCCACTCCACTGGGGATATTCCTCTCTCCATCTTTAGTAGTCAATCATTATCTCCAAACATCGATAATGGACTTATATTTTATATAAGTCCAAGAATATTATTCTTTTCATTCAACACCTTGCTTATTTCATCCAAGACTATCATTCTTAAGCAAGGGTAAAAGACCTCCATTGGGTAAATGAAAATTAATCAAAGAAAATTATCCAAAAATAAATCAAACAAAATCAAGAACATCTTACCACTAGCTTGGTAAAGTAAGGTTCATCCAACATTTCAAAATTCCAATGAAATTCAAAAGCAAAAGTGTCTTCTCCAATATTCCAAAATCTCTCCAACATACTTGAACCACATTTAACATAATCAAATTTGTTAAATGAGGGTTCCAATTCAAAATCAAATCATAGTCAATAATAAAAAAGTAAGAGTATAATTTTATGTCTCTTTCAATAGTGAAGTAGAAATCCCAACCCTCTTTTCTTGCAAGCAATCTTTTACCATGTCTTCCGGTAAGCTCATTTTCTCGTTCACATCAGGTGTGGATTTGGCCATGGATCAGACCATACTCACCACTAACCCCCTCATCATCAAGTTTGGCCTTAGATTTGAGCATTTCAATGTCACCTACGAGGGACCTGACCTCACCACAATCAGTATAGAAGAGGTGGTAGAAGGAAGCCACTTCTACAGCTGAAGAGGAAGGCCATAGAAGTTCCCCGGCCACATGTGCCAGTTATGCCTACCACAATTTTGGTCAAGACTAGTACTACCTTTGTAGTTTCCCCAGTCTTGAAGGGAAAGTCTATCTTGGCTTCTAAGATAGTCTCCCCCATATTTGAGGTTGGTTGTAGCACTTGTCCTGCTCCATTAACTAAGACCCATCACTGTAATAAGAACCAAAAAAATTAAAAGACATTATGAGCGCATGGAAAAATAGGTTGAGGAAGCCTCTCATATGCTTGAGGAGGGTTCTCCTCGTGAGACCTCTCCCCTTCTTAGTGGTAGTAGGTTTCACCCCCTCTCAGCTTCAGAGGGAGAGGAGGACATTAGAAAGATTGCAACATCATACCCACGATCTGCAGAGTATGAGACACCAGATAGGGAGAGGAGGAAGCCTTATACTAGTCCATGATCCATGCTTAGGAGAGTTTCCAGTTAAGTTAAGAATATATGATGCCCTTATCTTATCCAAAGAGATGAGGGAGTCACTAGTCAAAGAATTGCTTGACCTTGAAATATGCTTAACTTAGTTGGCCGCTATTAGAGAAAAGACATGATTTTTAAAGATCCTAGGAGTCACATTCACAGATGAAGACCTACTTCTAGGGATGATAGAGTATAACCGTCCACTCTATATTACAATGGATGTTGGAAGATTCAGATTATCCAGTGTGTTGGTAGATCTAGGTGTATTAGTGAACATTATGAGCCTAAGAACTCTTGCCTACTTGAGGATCGACATCTCTAAACTCCAAACGGAGAGGATGATGTTGACAAGATTCAACGAACAAGGCGAGAAGGCCTTAGGGTCCACAGTGTTGTCTTTGGAGATAGATGATTAGAAGACTAAAGTCAAGTTTCACATAATATATTTGGATACATCTTTTAATACTTTTCTAGAGTAACTTTGGATACATAAGAATAAAATGGTTCCATCCTCCTTACATCAGTGCATCAAGTTCCTAAAGGGTGGAATTGAGTATTGTGTTAAAGGAGATCTTAAGCTGTTTGTAGTTCATGAGGTCGGGATTTATGAGGATGCAATCTATCACCTCCTTAAGAAGCAAAATATTATCTCTCACGACCTTAGCCAAAATGAAAAGAAAAAGGAAAGTAAGAAAAAGAAAGAAAAGGAAAATAAAAAGAAAAGGGAATGAGAAGAAGATCTTAGTGAGGATATAGAGCCTTAAATCAGATTTCACCAATAGTTCGTTACTCAATTTGAACAAGTGGGGAGGATTACTCAACCTCTACCAAGATGAGGAAAAGGAAAATCTAGAGGGAGTCCCAGATGGAAGACCTCCATACTTACCATATACTAGGAGATTCATCCCAACATCTAGGAGTACACATGCTATCTAAATAGACTTAGAATATAGTTTAGAGGATGATTCTTATTTAGTCAGTACGCTGATCAGCTCTTCTCGATAGCAGATCCCATTAGAGGTGACACTTAAGCTAGACAGTGATGAAGAGTGGGTCTCCAAACAAAGCATGAGTGTATCCAAGTCATCCTTATGTGAAACTATTAGACATCATATGGGAACCTTAGCACCAACCTTATTTTTCTTGCAAAAAGTTGAGGGTTTGGTAGTTAAGCAAGCCACCAAATCATGTGCAAACACTAAGATCCAGAGATTTTATCCAAGAGCATCATCCTCAAGTCAAGAAGTTGATGTAGAACTTGAGGATGATTCATTTAAAGAATTAATTGAATTACCATTGATTGGTACTCGCATTGTGTTCTTAATTTAATAAAGAAAGGTTTAATTCCATATACATAGTCCAAGCACAAGTGAGAGTACTTTGAAAGGTTATAAAATAACAAATGCAAGCAGTCTCAATCAAGATCAGGACTAGGCTTTAGTATAGTGGGTCTAGCTGATGATGATGATTACTGCTTAGTCATCACCAATCATTTGAAATCTGATAGGTTCTTCTCAAACCACATCAACTCATATGAGGAGGCATGCTTAAAAACTTCAGATGTATCAGATGATCTCCAAGTCAAAGATCTGCCCCAAAATTCAAAGAAGATCAAATCAACCATTGACAAAATCAAAGAAATTAACTTGAAAATTGAAGACAATCCACACCCTACGTACATCAGTTCCTTATTGAATGAAAGTGAAACCAATGACTTAGTTAGGTTACTCACCAAGTTTAAGGACCGCTTTTCATGGAGTTATAAAGAAATTCCCCGATTAGCTCTTGACATAGGGATTCATAAGCTAGCGATACAGCTTGATACTAACCACATCAATCAAGCCTCTACACTACTGCATTGGATGACTCCCTTGGCGCTTTGTTGACCCAAGCCAATGATGAAGGGAAAGAGAAGGCACTCAACTATCTCAGCCGTCATCTTATACTTGCTGAGAAAAACTATCCACCCATTGAGAAGCATTGCCTGGCATTAATATTTGCATCCCAAATGCTACATCACTATATTCTCTCTCATAAAGTAAACTTGATTTCAAGAATCAATCCACTATAATATCTCATGACATGGCCAACACTATCTGGACGATTGGCACGATGGTCCATGATTTTATCACATTTTGATATCACATTCGTACCCCTCTGTGCAGTGAAAGGACAAGCACACAGATTTCTTAATGGTACATCCACTTCTTGCAGATTCTTCATAAAATGATGATCTCCTCTATGAAAAAATCATAAACTTAGGGGATACAAGCATTCACCATTGGGAGATGTACTTTGATGGTGCAGTTTCCTCTCAAAGAGGAGAAGAACCACAAGCTACTCTCTCAGGTAAGGCAGGGGTAAGAATAGTTCTCCCAACCCCATACCGCGATATGATGAGATTCTGATATCATCTATCCAAGCATTGCATCAACAATGAACCTGAATATGGGGCTTTGATTTCTGGTCTAGAGTAAGCTATCTCACTATGCATTCAGAATATCAACATTTTTGGGATTCATAGTTAGTGATCAACTAGATCGCTGGGTCCTATAAGGTCTTGAAGCCAAAATTCCATCACTACCACAAGTACACCATGGAGTTGTTTGCTTAAATCCTAGAGCTCACAATCTACAAGATTACTCAAGGAGAAAAATCCATAGTCAATTCTTTAGCCAAGCTCGCCAAAGAGTTGACATGTCTGAAAGATGAATCCATATCAATAAAGGTCCATAATAGATAAGTCCTATCTCTTATTGATGTGGAATTGATCAAAAAATGCTCTCTTGAAGGGGAGGTTATTATTTCCAAGAAAGATGAGGAACTAGATTAGTGGCACCCTTCATTGATTATGTAAACAAAGGTTAACTACCTCAAGAGAAATCTCAAGCACATTAGGTGAAGCAAAGGGTACTCTCCTGCCATCGTGGATGATATCTTATACCGACGGCTCTTCGATCATATGTGGTTATGCTATTTAGACAAATATGAAGCTCGTAAGATTATGACTAAGGTACACTTAGGATTAAGCAGAGCTCATCAATCTAGTCCCAAGATGAATGCCAAAAATAAAAAGACTTGGGTATTATTTGCCGACGATGATCATAGATTGCATAGATGTAGCGAAGCGTTGTCATCAATACAAAGTACATGGAGTGGTCTTACATCAACCACCCAACATTCCACATCCAACATTAGCCTCATGGCCATTTGAATGTTGGGGAATTGACATAGTGGGTCCGATTGATCCTCCTTCATCCAAGGGTCACCGGTTCATCCTAGCTATTATGGATTACTTTCCATGTGGGCAGAGGTGATTCCGCTCAAGGAAGTCAAAGCTCAACATGTGCTTTAGTTCTTTAGAAACCATATCATATATAGATTTGGGATACCCCGCTAAATCATTTTCGATAATGGTACCACTTTGAAGAGCACTAAGATCAATAACTTCACCTAGAGACACAATATATATTGGAGATACTCTACCATCTACTATCCACGGGCAAATAGTTTAGTAGAAGCTTTCAAGAAAACTCTCATACAAATACTCAAGAAGACACTCAATGATAATAAGTGGTAGTGGCATGAGTAATTAGTTAAAGCTTTGTGGGCTTACCGTACTACCTACAGAACTCCAACTCAGTCAACCCCATTATCCTCGGTGTATGAGTTCGAAGCTGTTCAACCATTAGAAGTATAACTCCCATCACTATAGATAGCTATGGGTAGCAAAATTACAACATAATAGAACGCCAAGATACGTGTACAAGAACTCGAAGGTTTAGAAGAAAGATGCTTGCGAGTATGCCAGAACCTTGAGTTATACAAGGCAAAGATGGTTCAGGATCATAACAAGTTGGTCCATCCTAGAGCTTTTCAAGTAGGAGAGCTTATTTTAGTTGTAAGGAGACCAATTATTATGCGTCACAAGATGGAAAGCAAGTTTGAAACCACTTGGGAAGGCCCTTTCACTATAGAAAAGGCCTACCAAGGTGGATCTTACCAACTCATCAATCACAAAGGAGAATGCCCGATGTTTCCTATCAATAGGGTTTATCTAAATAATACTATCCATAAACAATGTTGAACATAATTTTTTATCAATAAAATTCCTTTTTTTATCAAACAATTCTTCGAATTGAAAGCATTTCATTTACTGAATTTTCATGGTATGTTTAGGGTAGGTATAAGAGAACCCGAGCATCATCCTATCCCTTATTAACACATCAAAAATACAAAATTGCACATAAACATAAATCCATTGCTTCGAGCTACCGTGAGTTGAAATAAGTCACCCAGCATCCCTCACTTAGTAGCTGCTCTAGGTCAGGCCTGATTCGGTACTTAGCTAGTGTGTCACCCATGTAGTTTTCTACTTAGGAGGATGTGAGTCCCTATGCTTTCTTCCTAACTTGACCACTATAAACTGATGAGCACCTTGTTAGTGTGGAATATCTTATTGTATGACCAATAAGCTACCTTGATGCTGGCTTTGTTTAAGAAGATGTGAGTCCCTAAGATTTTTTCTTGAACTAGCTGTTGTGCAGTAACTGGGTTTGAGTTTATCCTTGAGGATTAGGGTAAGACCCCCAGTAGCTCCTCTTCCTCCTGAATACTTTAAGTTTTGGTCCAGTGCTTCTTTGTGACTTCCTAGTTAGTAGTTGCCCTAGGTCGAATAGTAGCGGTCTAGCCGACGATAGACTATCCCAATGATTAATTTCACTTAGGAAGATATGAGTCCCTGATGCTTTCTACATAGATTGATCATCACAAACTAATGGACACTTTAGGTTGGCTAGTGTTTTCCTTACTGATAGTAACCCACCAGGTGGATAACACTGCTCATCCTCATGGTTTCTTCCTGAGTCGGCCACTGTATACCTATAGGCTTTATTTTTCAGGGATTAGGATAAGACCCCCAGAGGAACCTTCCCTATGGGCATTCTATTTGGATTACATCTTTCCCATCTAGACATGACCCAGGTTACTGCCAGATTGGATAGTTCCGCTTTCCTAGTAACCACCCTTGTGGTTGGAAGTTTTGTACTGTGGATGTACAGAATATCCCTTGGGCCAGTAAATCTAATATAGGACAAAGCCCCTGTGGCTCCTTCTTAGTGTAGCCCCTCACAAACTAATAGGGTCCACACAAACAAACAAACAAAATGAAATCTCTTGTGGATTAGGATAAGAACTCTAGAGGCACCTCTTCCCAAGAGGCATCTTATCTTTTGGGTACTGTTAGCAAAACTCCCTATAGGAATCACCTTGACTGCTCTAAGAGGATCATAGGCACTCACTTGATAGTCACCTGAGGTCGGGTTTGACTTACTGGGTTGTCAGCAAGGCACCCTAATGGTTGATTCTACTTAGGAGGATATAAGTCTTCGAGGTTTCTTCTTAGTACAGTCGTTGCAAACCAATAGACAACCCTTAGGTTCAATAGTCTATACTACGCGACCGTTAGATTACCCCTTTAGATTGGTAAATCTAAGGCAAGCCCAGGCTTATATAGCCCCGCCTTAGTGCAGTCCATCATAAACCAACATGGTCTAAATCAAAATCAATCACAATCAATCAAATAAATTAAATCAAATTAAACAAAAATTCAAAATTCAAACTCAAACCACATCAATCAACAAAACCAAACTCAAAGCAAATCAAAACCCAAATTAAAATTAAATTAATCATCATAATCAAATTAAATCAAATAGATTCAATTTAATCTCAATCCCCAGTGGATTTCCTTCTATACCCTAGGCATAAATCAAATCAAATTAAATTAAATAAAAGCAATCAAATCTCAATTCCTAGCGGATCCACCTTTATGCTCTTGGCATGAATCAATCTTTATCCAACCAAACCCATGTACAAATCCCCATCGGATCTTCCTTTGTGCCCTTGGTATGAAGTCAATTGTTAGCTAATCACACTAAATTTTACTCATCTTCTCATGCCCTCAGCATGATAACGATTGTATGAAGTTAGGATTTATGGATCCATTTGTCTCTTCACTTGATTATGGATGGATATCCTTAGTACTTATGATCTTTTAGGATGCTATTGATAATCTCGATCAACTCCAATATGTGCGGTGTGCCTTGTTAGTTACACCTCACCTATTAGGGGTCCTTTTGTTGACCTAACTTTTAGAGTGGGATTGACTCATCCTTCCTTAGACTTAGGAATCTTCTAGACACTTAGATTTTCCTAGTCATAGGATACTTCTAGTGATTAAGGGAACACTAAACCCAATCCTAAGGACTTAAGAAGGCATACCCCTGCATAGGTCATACCCTAAGGATAAATAGGTCCTACCTATCCTATGACCTGAACCATGACCCATACTTGTATACTCATCCAAAACCAACCTCAAGCCAACACAACCAACCTCAATTGGATTTCATTTCATATTTAAGATCCAAGCCAAATTAATTTAATCCTTAACCTAAATCAATTCCACCATCATCTTATGGATCCAACTAGAAGCCCATTCAATTGAAACAAATCAATTTTCATAAACTCCAACCATTCAATACTCTATTTCAAACTCTTCCAAGACTCCCAATCAAACCAATCAAACCAATCAAATTAATTGAATCAAATCAACCCAAGTTAGACCATTTGACCTAAAAGGTCCAAATGAGCCAAAATCTGATAAAATCTAAATCAATTGTAATCAAAGCCATCAATCAATCCTAAATCAATCATCAAACTCAATCTAACCTAATTTAACTCAATTCAACTCAATTGATCCATTTGTTCCACTTGACTTAAAGTGACATAAATGACCATTTTGATCCAAACCTCAATCTAACCCAAATTGGATTGAATCAACCCATCCAATTTCGTGTACAATGATTGTCGATCATTCTTGATTGACCAATTGCAATCAATTGGGCCAACCCAAGTGAATTGATCACTTGACCCAAGTTGACCCAATTAGCCCCTATGGACCAAAATGAACCAAACTTCATCCCAACCTCAATCAATTGCAACCAATAATTCCTATCAACCATAAATTGTCCATTGAACATAACTCAACCACCAATTGAATCAAACCAAGCCAACTTGAGCTCTTGACCTAAGTTGATCAAATTTGACTTAAAGGATCAAATTGGGAAAAATCAATTCCTAAACTAAATTGATTGAAACCAATACCTCTAATCAATTACAAATTGATTATTGAGCATGATCCACCTTCAATTGAACCCAATTTAATCAAACTAACTCAACTAACCCGATTTAGCCCAACTTAACCTAAAGGGTCAAATTGAACTAAATCATTCCAAAATATACATCAATACAAATCAACACCTACAATCATTCTCAAATCATCATTTGAACCTAAACTAACCTTCCACCTAAGCCAATTTGGTCAAATTTACCAAATTGGTAAACTTAGCCAATTTGACCCATATGAGTCAAAACTAAATGCATTTCAAATTAATCCAAACCAAAGGCATCAATACACTCTAAATAATCAAATGAACTTACCCAAACTATTAATTTGAACCAATTTGGCCAATTGGTCAATCCAACCCAATTTAACCCAATTTGACATGACTCATCCTATGGGTCAAATTGAGCCAAACCCATTCAAATTAACTTCAAACCTGACAAAATTTAGCATGACTCATCCTTGGGTCACCATGGGCCAGCCCAAATGGGCCCAACCCATGATTCAACCCACCTAAATAGGACAAAATCCTCATTTGGATGGTCTCACCTACTCACCAACCCATGACAGCCACCCTTAGCTCATTTTGGACACTTAGACCATTGACCCAACCTGACCTAAGGCTGTTGGGTTCTGCTTTGGGTCATGAGAGGGTGAGCTTACCCTTAGCTCACCATTTGTTCACTTGGGGGAGGAGGTACACAGCTTGCCTGCCTTTGTAGCTCCCACAGCCTCTCAAAACCCTCCACCTCAGTAGTCCACACCCATCTCTAGCCACCTACCTTGGCCGGATGACTGCAAAAGGTTGAGCCAATCTCAGTCCTTGGTTCACTTGGGGAGGAGGGTATACTTCTCCCCATTGATTCAAACTTCACAAAGAGTTTCCCTAGGTGATTCTGAGCAGTCCTAGAGCCTTCATCAATCACATAGTGCTCCCTATCACCAGTGACACCAAGTTCCATTTAAACCTGAGCTCTATATCAGTCCAACCTAACTCAAACCCCACAAAACATTAATTAACTTATCCCACACCTTCTTCAAGCTTCGATGAGTCAAAATAAGTCGATTCCTAATCAATTCAAGCACAAGAGAGTGGAATTTCATCCACAGAGGCGTCAGTGGGGAGGAAACTAAAGAACTTCTCAACAGGGCTTCATCTCTTCAAGATGAAGCTACCTTAGTCCTTAGATCGACGATCTTGAGTTTCAGGGAGATAAATTCTGGAAAATCATAGAAAATACCCTAGGTGTTGATCATTTATAAAAGATTTTACTATTTCATATGATTTCCATTGTAGGATCTCCATAGATCTCTTCCTTGAACATTTTGGAGTCGATCCCAATGCCTCACGAGCTTCAGCGAGCTCAGATTGAGTAGTGAAAGGTGAACGGTGTCCATCTTCTAGCGCTCAGGAGATGAAGAATCATCTTCCATCCATTCCATATAATTAGAATGGACAGTCGTGATTTAATCTATTAGAAAAATTTAATTCAATCCTTTAGATATCACAAGATTAATCCGCATCATTTGATCAGAAATCGGACAGCGGGGATGAAACTGCATTTGTCACCGCTACTTCAGCCACAAGGGACATTTTAAATAGCCTATCCCATGGTGCCATGTGGAAAGTGATGCCACGTCAGCTCCCGTGTGGCGTCTCTAGGTTATGGGGTTAATTGAGGGTTTAAAATGTGATTAATCACTCAAAACTTTAAAAAATCATAAATAATTGTTAAAAAATTCTAAAAATATTAGTAAACCCATTTTAGAAAGGGTAAATAGAGGATAATTTAATAAAAATAAAACCATAAATGTTTGAATAGTGAATAGTGCTTAATTAGAGTTTGAAATTTTCTTAATTACCTTAATTAAGCCTTAATTACTTAGTCAATTGATCTCAAATTGAATGTGTTAGTTCTTTGGGATGTCCTCTACCTCTCATAATTTTCTTAGGATTTATTGGCTAGGTAATTAGGATAATTTGGAGTTTTAACCTTAATTACCCACCCTAATTAATTTAATGATTACTAAAATTATTAAACAGTCATTGTTGGCAGTGGAAATGATGAGGGTAAATGATCAAAGCCTCTTCATTGATCATTACCTAAGTATCTTTCCATGACGGGTTAATTAACTCATGGTTTAATTAAGGAATGATTAAGCAATTAATGATGAAATTAAACTAAATCAAAATGATATTTGCTTCAAATAATTTAAATTGAATTCATGGATTCCTCTTTATGTGTTCAATAATATAAAGACCCTTAAGGAACATATGGTTAACTCATGAGTGTGGGAAGATCATATAAGTAGTTAATTAGATTCCTCTTTAATCTAATTAATATTTAATCACAAGCCTAATTGCATTAGGTCTTGTTAGAAGCATGGCAAGTTTTAATTTCTCATTGGCATATCATTAGAGACTCATGATTAAATGATTAATTAAATTAAGAAGCACATGGAAAAGGAAATTAAATGAATTACTTATTGGCTTGAACTTAATTAATCTATAAATTTACTAAATTACTTTTCCTTAAACACATGAAGTCACATAGGTGGGGTAGGGTTAAAACAAGAAATGGTATTTCTCCTCTTTAAGTTTAATAATTCAAATTCAAAATCAAATTTTATAAGAAGCTTTGGTTAACCTTAAATGATTTTATTCAACTTGATTGTCCTTAATAATTATTGTGATTGGATGTATTATGTGGTAAAGTTTAATTATTTCTTTTCAATCATTATAAATTTGTATGCCATTTGATATCAAGCACCCATATTTCAAATAAAAGAATCAATTGAATTTAACTATGTGTAAGTTGAATGTGTTGAATTAATCCTATTATATGTGTGGCTATTATCACTAATAACTTCAAAATTATTTTCAAAGTAATAAACTAATAATGAAGATTAAAATCGATGTTGGATATGAATATTGTATATGATTTATATTTGTTTATAACTTAGACATGTTAAAGTATTTTTTTATTTTCATGATTCATGTGCATGTTTACATGTATTTGAATGTTAGTAAGTATATAGTTTGGACATCATGGGTACGAGGCTTTAAGTAGCCCCAAGGAGGTCTTATATTACCTCACTTCCCTGGTAAACAATGGCATATACTTACTTAATTTCATTTATATCTTTATAGAATTTGGATAAGGCTTTACTTCACATGAATAAATAAATTTGTTAACATACAACCTTTTGCATGATTTTCATTCTCATGGTTGTGCATACATTTATATGTATTTAAGATAGAAGGTATATAGATAGACATTCTAGGAATACTAGGCTTTAAGTAGCTCCAAGGAGGTCTTAGATTATCTCACTTTCTTAGTTTAAATAATGGCGTACACTTGCTTAAATCTTTAATACATGTGTATGTGTACTTAGATAAGGAATGAGATTCCTTTTTTCTACCAAAAATATATGCATTCATAATCATTTAATGTGCCAAAAATACATTGCATGTACAAGTATGTTAACTTCTAAATCATATGCATTCAATTGATGATGAAAAGGAATAATATAACATCATCCTTATGATATGGATGAAAAGGGTTAAGCCTCTTTACAACAATTAGATGCTAAGTAAATATCAAATGAAACAAAATAAAATGCAAATTAAAATCCGCCAACCCTCTTAATAACTTGAAATGAAACCACCCTTCATGTTTAAGTTGAACAGTTCCAAACTTAGATAATTATAATTCTACAAGACAAACCACACTAAGCCTAAGCACACACATTAAAATACTAAGTCTACACTTCTAGCCGTAAGTTAGGATGGTGTATGTTGTGATATTATGTTTTATTTTATGATGTAATATTTTAGACTGAATATTAGGATTATTATGCGCAGATTGGATGTTAGGCCATTATTAGCCTAATGTTGTCTTCTGCATGGGATTGTGCTAAAGGGGTGCTATAATAATAAATATAAATGCCTCTACTTACAAGTTGCTTGTGCCCATTTACACAATCCATATTTGGACAGGTGGCCTTAGTTACTCATGTGCAGGGTGTTAAGTCCAAATTATGAAATATAACTGCTTGGGTTTGTATAGTTGATTTAGTTAACATCTGTCTTGTAGTTGTAGTTAGATTTTACTTTTCAAATATGTAATTTTGTAATAGGAATTGAGATTAGTTATATGGGGTTTAGGATGAGCAATGGCTAAGAGGCAAAGTATTGGGAGGCCTTGTGAAGCCTTGGAGCAAATTTAATTCAAAAGGAAGAAAGAAGAATGAAGAATGAAGACCCCCATAGTATTTTTTTTCCTTCAATTATAATTACAATATTTTATTATAATCCAGGTTGTATAAGGGTAGAGCTCGACTACCTGATTTTGTTTATTTTTTGGGGTGTACGGCGGTACACGGCCGCACTGACATTTTATTCTTTCACGATAATCTTTAAAGATTTGATTGCTGTGTTTATCTTGCATAATAGAAATCACATCTTCTTCATAGGTTTCTTAAGCTTGATGTCTGAATGTGTGGCCTGGATGCGGTAGGCTCTTTAGGGTAAAATTAATTTTCTACCTCCATTAATAAACTCAAAACTAAATTTTAAATATAAATCATAACCTTATTCTAAAGCTTAGGTGATAATCAAGATAAATAAAAGATTTAGCAATCCCTTAGCTGAATGATGTATGTTCTAATATCATGCATAACATATTGTTTCACTCTTCGATAGGGAAAGTCTCCACTTTTGCACGATAGAGGAATGCTTAACATGTGAGGGCATCCCTTATAATGGAGAACACCACCTCTCACTGATTTAGCTAATAACCATATTTCATCATGCATTTAGGCATAATTATCCTAAGCCTTTACTCAAAGATTGCATCAAAATGATAAAAAATAATAAAATTTGCATTTTAGTCTAAGTTATGTCTTCATGCCAACCATGATCTAGTCTATTAGGGAGTGTGTTTAGGACTCTAGTATCTTTCTATTTAAATAATAGCTTAGCCATCCTGCATAATCCTAAGATTGGCCTACATGGTTTTGAAGTGTAGGAGGTGTTAGCTGGCAGCCACTCCAGGTGGCTGTAAGTCTAGTAGAGTTGGGATGGGCTTACCCTCTCATGTGGGGGTAAACCATGATACATTTTCTATTTAGATTTAGGCCATGCTTTTGGCTTGTGCTAAAGCATCTAAGGTAGCTTATTTTCTTCAAGCTATGAGCATAAATCCTCACCTCTTAGGCATTTCCACTATAAGCTCTAAAATTCTAATAAAGATTCCAACTCAAACTAAAATAATGTCTTTCTCTAATATATAAAGCCTCACCATAGGATAGATTGGAGTGCCTAATAGGCTTCCTAGTATCATAGGTGCTCCCTAATTATCTTCCTTTGGAATCCAAAAATAAGTCTTCCAAATTGAATCTTCCAACTTGATTTTCCAAAATACCCAAATCCTTTGATAGTCTAACCTTGAAGTCTTTAGAGATATGATTGACTACTTTAATTGAGAGTTTTATTAAGAAATCCCTATTCCCTATGATGTAATTAACTATGGAAGCTTGCTTCCATAGGGAACTAAAGAACCTGGCTTAAAATAAACCCTGCTTTCCTTCTCCATGTAAAGAAAGGGAAAGATCTCTGGTATATACGAAGACCCATCTACGTTAGGAGTCCTTATTAGGTGATTAGGTCCATTATAGAGTGATATTTTCATCTCTCAAGATGATACATAATACCATTATGCCATACTATATCACTTCAATTAGTACCCCCTAAGATCTGTATGGTGTCCACATGACTCCAAATTAAAATACCACAGTATTTCCAAAAGAGGAAACATTGAATAATTAGGCACTAATTAAAAAGAATTAATGATCAAATCAGAAATCAAATTAAATTAATAATGGGTTAAGATAATTTAAATTTAATATATTAATCCTCCTTTTATTTCTTAAGGAAATTTTGGTTAACCCATTGGTGTGGGAAAACTATAAGAGTACTTAGCATAGTTTCTTCCTTTAATCTAATTAACTTTTAAACATGAGGCTAAGCGCATTAGGTCTCTTAAGAGCATTACAAATTTTAATTTCTCATAAGCATATCATTGGAGGCTCATGGTTAGATGGTTATATAAATTAAGAAGCTTAAGAAACAAAAATTAAATTAATTGCTTATTGATTTCAACTTAATCAGCTAAATGGTTATATAAATTAAGAAGCTTAGGAAAGGAAAATTAAATTAATTGCTTAATGATTTGAATTTAATCAATCTATAAAATTTACTTAATTATTTTCTCTTAAATGCATTAAATCACCAATATGGGATGGGGCAAAACATAAGGTGTCTTTTCACCTCTTTAGGTTTTAATAATTCAAACACAAAAATCAAACTTCATAATAACTTTGGCTAATCATAAAGAAAATTTATTTGACTTGATTACCCTTAGGAATTAATGTTATTGAATGTATTATGTGGCAATATTTAGTCATTCCTTTTTAATCATTATAAATTTGTGCACTATTTTTATCATGTATTTATGTTTTCAAATAAAAGAATCAAATGAATATGGTTATATACGTACAAGTTGCATGTGTTGAATTAATCTTATTATATGGAATGGCTATTATCACTAATAAATCTCAAATTATTTTCAAAATTATAAGTAAATAATGATAATTTAAATTAATGTTGTCTATGAATATTCAATAAGGTAATTTAAGCATGTTAAAGTATTTCTCTATTTCCATAATTCATGTTTATGTTTACATATGTTTGAATATTAGCAAGTATATAGTCTGGATAGCCCGGGAACATGAGGCTTTAAGTAACCCCAAGGAGGTGTTAGATTATCTCACTTCCCTGGTTTAACAATGGCATGTACTTGCTTAATTTTCATATGTATACATGTATTAGAATTTGGATAGAACTTTACTTCACATGAGTAATAATTTGTTATAATAGAACTTTTGCATGATTTTCATCCCTATGCTAGTGTATGCATTTATATGTATTTAAGATAACAAGTATATAGTCTGGACATCCCAAGAAGACGAGGCTTTAAGTAGCCCCAAGGAGGTCTTAGATTACTTCACTTTCCTAGTTTAACAATGACATGTACTTGCTTAAATCTCTAATACATGTATAAGTATACTTAGCTAAGAAATGAAATCTCTCTTATCTACCAAAAATTTATACCTTAACTGTCATTCAAGTGTGATAAAAATACACACATGTGCATTGCATATATTTATGCTAAATTAAGTATCATGAATAAAAAAAATGAAAACATATGCATGTTAATAATGATGAAAAAGAATTATGGAATATTATCAATGTGATAGTGGTTCAATTTCATTAATCTTAAGATACCTTTCATGTTTGAATAAAATTCTTTAAGACTAACCCAAATTTAAGTTTAATAAAGATGCTTAATAAGCCATTCACTAAAGCAACCCAAGTCATAATAATACACCCTTAAAAAAATAGCTTAGGGGCAGTTTGGGATTAGTTTTATTTTATGTTTTTTATTTTATTTTTATATTGTTTTTGAAAATATGTTTGTTTAGAGTGTTTTTATGTGATTTTATTTTTTGTTTTCAAAAACAAATAATTTTAATTTTAAAAACACTCAAAACATCTAAAAGATATTTTGAGTGTTTTTAAAAATAATAAATACAATCAAACAAGTTTATTTTTAAGCAAAACATAAATAAAACAAAGTAAAAATACAAATAAAATAAAATAAAAGTGATCCCAAATGGCCACTTAGGGTAGGGATAAAGAGGGTCAAACCTCTTTCCTCTCTTTATAATAACTAGATACTAAGTAAATATTAAGTGAATAAAATCCACCAATCCTTTTAATAACCTGAAGTGAAACCTTCCCTCATGTGTAACTTGAACATCCCAAAACCCTTAAATAGTCATATACCTAAATTTTAGCTAAGACATACCACACCAAACTTTAGCACACACATTAGAATACTAAGTTACCAATTCTAGCCTTGGGTTAGTCCTGTGTATGTGACGGTGTTATATTTTATTTTGTGATGTATTATTTTAGATTGGATGTTAGGCCGCTATTAGCCTAATAATGTTTTCTACAGGGGATTATGCTAAAGAGAGTCGTTGCAATAATAAATATAAATGTTCTTGCTTATAGATTGCTTATCCCCCTTAGCATAATTCACATTAGAATAGATGGGCTTAGTTACCCATGTGTAGGGTGCTAAGTCTAAATTTATGGAATATAAGTGCTTAGTTTGTATGTTTATTTAGCTAAAATATATTTTTTAGGCATAATTATATTTTACTTTCCATAAATATGATATTTTGTAATAGGAATTAGGTTTAGTGCTATGGGGTTTAGGATGAGTAGTGGTTAGAAGGCAAAGACTTGGGCAGCCTTGTGAAGCGTGGAGTAAAACCAAATCAAAAGAAGGAAAGATAGATGAAGAATGAAGACCACCATAACATCTATTTCATTTTAAGTGTAATATTCTTTCATTTGTAATTTAGGTTGTAGAAGAATAGAGCTCGGCTACCCAACTTCTTTCCTTTTTTAGGGTGTACGGCGGTACTCGATCGCATTGACCTTTTATTATTTTATGAAATATATGTTCTTGATCATTGTACTTAAATTGCATAATAGAAATGACATATATTTCATAGGTTTTTTTAAAATGATTGAATATGTGGCATGTATGTGGTAGGCTCTTTAGGATAAAATTAATTTTTCTACCCCCATTAAACAACTCATAACTAAATTTTAAATATAGCTTATAACCTCCCCTTAAAGCCTAGGTTATAATCAAGATATTTAAAAGATTTAGCAACCCCTTAGTAGAATATTGAATGTTATAACATCATGCATAACATCTTATTTTGCTCTTGAATAGGGAGGATCTCCATTACAGCACGATAGGGGAATGCTTGACTTTTGAGGGCATCCCTTGTAGTGGGGAATAGCTCCCCCCACTTATTTAGCCCATAATCTTATTTCATAATGCATATAGGCATAATTGTCTCAAGCCTTTGTCCAAATGAATGTGTCAAATTGGTGTAAAATAATATAATATTTGCATTAGTCTAAGTCATGATTTTATGCCAATCATGATCTAGTCTCTTAGGTAGTGAGTTTAGGACTCTAGTTTTCTTCCTAATTAAATAACAGCTTAGCTACCTTGCATTAACATAGACTATCCTACATGATTTTAAAGTGTAGGAGGTGTTAGCTAGCGGCCAGTCCAGGTGGTTGTAAGTTTAGAAGAGTCGGGATGGGTTTATCTTCTCTTGTGGAGGTAAACCACTATATCTCATTTTTTATTAGACTTAAGTCATGCTTTTAGCTTGTACTAAAGCATCCTAGATTTAGGTTTAGTGGCTATTTATTTTATTCATGTTACGAGTATAAGTCCTCACCTTTTAGGCATTTCTACAATCTTGTGTTGATGGGCTATAAGACCTAATATTCTAATAAAATTTTTACTCATATAAAAATAAACTCTCTTTCAAATATATAAAATCTCACTATAAGGTAGATTGGAGTGCACACTAGGCTTTCCTAGTATCATGAGTGCTCCTTACTTATCTTCCTTTGGAATCTGAAAATAAGCCTTCCAAATTGAACTTTCCCACTTGATTTTCAAAATACCTAATTTTTTTGATAGTCTAACTTTGAAGTCTTTGAAGATATTTATTAACTACTTTAATCGAGATTGTTCTTTGGGAATTCCCATTTCTTAGGATATAATTAACTATGGAAGCTTGCTTCCATAAGGAACTAAAGAACCTAGTGTAAAATAAACCCTAATTTACTTCTCCATGTAAAGTAGGGAAAAGATCTCTAGTATATACACAGACCCATCTGCCTTGAGAGTCATTATTAGGTGATTAGGCCCATTGTAGGGTGATTTTTCCATCTTTTGAGATGGTATGTCATACCTTGATGTCATACCCGATCACTTCAATAAGTATCCCCTAAGATCTGCTTGGTGTCCCTATGACTCTAAATTAAACACCACAAAGGGAAATGAAAAAGGAAGAGCCAACACCATGGCATTGAACATGAACTATTTTGAAGAAATAAAAAAGAAGAAGAAAGAAAGGCCAGCTCTTAAGCATTATATCATTGGCACCACGATGTTGGAAAAAGATCCAAATTAGAGCTAAAAATAGAAAGGCTAGCACCTAGGTGTTGTCATCTCAACACAGCAGTGCCGAGGACTTAAAAAATCTCTTTGGAGAATCCATCAAAGCACTTAGTCACCATAAACAAAGCACTATTAAGCCCTAAAATCAAGCAAATGATAGAAGAGCCAGAACCACAGTGTTGTTCAACAGTACCACAGTGCTATACATAGCTTTTAAATGCTACCTTTATAGCACCATGGCACGATGGCGTGATAAATGCAATTTGAACTATTTTGACAATCAATATGGGTGATTTTCATACAAGATCTGAAAGAGCAATCACCATAATAATTTTTTGACTATAAATAAAGAATAATTAGTTGGTTGCTTAAGGAGATTTTGGCTTGTGTGAGTGTGAGTGAGTGGGTGTGAGACACACTTGGAGAGTGACATTCCAAGTGTAGTGTGCATGTGTTAGTGTTTGTATTTTGTTCAGTGTGTGGGGCTATGTGATGGAGTGTTGATCTCACTAGAGGTATTAAGAAGAAGATCCATACCAAGGATATGCGAGAGGGGTTGCTTAGTACTTCCATGAGGAAGTAGAAAGAAGGAAGTCAAGAGGGTTCTTTGAAGATCTACTCAGTTCTCTCTTCCTTTTATTTCTAGTTATCATAACATCTTATTTTTCAAATTTAAAAATATTCTTCTTCTTTAATATGGACCACTAAAATATAAAGTGCTCTGGATTTATGTATTTTGTTTGTTAATGTTATTATATTGAACTTGATGTTTGAATTTAAATAAGAAAAATATTCATGCTTTACTTGAAAATGTGTTTTATTTTTCCCTACACTTTATTTACTTGCAATATGGTGAATTATGAAGTTAAAATAATTTCTGATCTAGAGATATCAAAAGAAACCACTTAATTTAATTAGATTAAAAGATGGATTTACTAAATGACAGTAATTAATACACTATTTATATTAAAACACTATTAAAAAATTTAATAAATAAACCACTTAAAAATTTAAAAGACCAACAACAAAATTAATTATTAATTTTTTCTGATTTCAAATCATTTTAATATTTTTCAATAAAATAAAATATTTAAAAAATATTTAAAAAAATAATTAGAACATAATAAATTACACGCTTTAGTTATTCTGGGAATGATACTCTAAAATATTACAACACTATGATTTTACAAAAATAAAAAAATTTATTTCAATTTCAAAGTAATAGGGAAAGTTTCATTAATTATCAAATTCTAAGAAGATTATACCTTAAGATCAATATATATATAGGTAGATATGTATAAGTAAATAATAAAAGAGTTCTTACATAAAGCCTAATAAGCACAATTTCTATAATTGTTATTATATTTTTTAAAGTGAGATTTATTTTATTTTGTGTAATAGAGAAGACAAGGCTATAGAAAAACTTCTGAGGTGAGGACTTAGTTTTATGAAATGAAAGATAGTTAGGGTGTTATTTATCATGAATGTAATCTAAAAACCTAAACTTAGTCCCTAATTCTATGATCATGATATGTATGCAATACTTCTATCTAATGCATCAATTTACAAATTTTATGTTTTTAGACACTAAATTTATTTTAAGTGAAGTTGGGTATGTAATTATACCTACATGCACGTAATATTTGAAATGCTATGAAGGCTAAATTTGAGTTTTAAAGGTAAATTTCCCATGAATGGTGGTCATCTTTATTAGACAGAGATCCCTTTATTTAGAATGGGTAAAAATTGTATACAAGGAAGTAAAGCAATATACTTTATATTTACATAACAAGGGTTTCTAGTCAATTTTACTTAATTATGCCTATTATTTCTAAATGTGATTTATTATGAGTTATTTAATTTAGATTATGAGTTTATTAAATTTATTTTAATAGAAAAGTTATTTTTTCTAAAAGCCTAATGGAAATCTAAGCTTATATAATAATTAAACATAATCATAGAAAGAAAGCTAGAAAAGTGGTAGTTCTAATACACATTATAAAGTAAACACAACATTAAATGATGAATTATT
This sequence comes from Cymbidium sinense, assembly GCA_021442155.1. Taxonomy (NCBI): domain Eukaryota; kingdom Viridiplantae; phylum Streptophyta; class Magnoliopsida; order Asparagales; family Orchidaceae; genus Cymbidium; species Cymbidium sinense. The sequence goes on from CM038229.1 coordinate 34,808,105, forward strand.
AATATAAGAAAGGTTGGTTTGGCTAAGTTTCACTATAAACCATAGAATAAACAGAAAATAGGCAACCCAACTCAACTCTTATGTAGTCTGGCCTAGAACTCCTCCATGGTACAAGCTTTAGGCATCATAGGACCTTTAATATCCATGTCTTTTAGCTACTGCCAATCCTAAACCGTATGACTCTAATTAAGCTCTAGTTACACATTACATTTGAAAATTAAAGAGAGTGTTAAATCCTACAAAATAGAGATTGAATAAAAGATACACACATATAAGCAGTTATATTTCATAGTAAAGGCATGAGCAATCAAGATCTTACTTGGAAGCAAATTTGTTTGCTTTAATTACAGTGAACCTTATTTAGTGATGGAGTCATGATTTTTTAGTGAGATTAAAAGAACTAAAAGGCCATGGATCTTTAGATTAATATCTATAGATGGGATGTAGAGTTGGTATGATTGTGAGAATATTTAAAATAGTTTAGCATGGGCTAGTGTGTGATGATTTAAAATATCACTTTAAAAATGAGCTTTAAGTGAGGTATATGGTTGGAAATAATTATGAATGTCTTGGTTAGGATATTTATTTATGATTTGGAGTAGTTAGTTTAAAATAATAGAGATTTTGAGGTAATTTAGGTATGAAGACCTATACTTGATTGTAACTAGTGAAGTAGAAGTATTATTGAGTGGAATGAAGGTGTATGTTGATGGAGGAGAGTATAAGGCTTAGTGGGGGATTTTAAGTGATGTCAAGAATTTTTAGAAATTTAGAATTTGGATTTATAATTATTTTGTGATAAATACATATTAATTAACTTATCATCATTCGCTTAAGGTTTTCAAATAGTTTATTTCTAAATCATGGAGTTGTAGGCCATACGGAGGTTACTATGGAAAATTACAAGAGTGGTTAGCTCCTCTTATTCTCCTTCGATTTCTTGCATTTTAAAATTTTTTCTTATTAGAATATTGAATTGTTTTCTTGGTTGTGAAATGAGATGTTTATTAATTTTTTGAAGAAATTTTGGAGTTCTATCCAAGTGTTGGTGTGGCTTAGCAGTTGGCCATAGACAACCTATCCAAGAAAATTCACTTAATGAGTGATTGGTTCTATATTTACTTAAATACTTATCATATCATGTTGTAGCTTTCATATTTTATCTTCTTACCATTAAAAAAAACTAATTTTCTAGCAAATCTTCTATAATATCTTCTTCAAATTTTAATTGAGGCTGGCAACCAATCTTTGCCCTTATTAGGATATTATTTTGTACCATCAGCCATTAAAACCAATTGAATCCTTTGCAATTTCTAGAAAAACTTCAAATACATACTACAAACATTCTTCTTTTATATAAAAGTACTTTCAACATTTTTATATCACCTTAAACTACTTTTCAAAAACCTTAAACAAACTTGTATGTTGCAAGCCATACTATGTTTAACTAAACCTTATTGTTGACCTCATTTTTGGATGACGATAAAATCATCCTAATCCTAGTAATTAGGACACATAATCATAAATTATGAGCTTTCTAATTAGGCACTTATGACACTATACTTGGTGACCTAGTGAATCCTTTTAGGATTTGACCTAACCCAATAAGATTAGGTGAACCCAAACAAACTCAAATTTAAATAAATAATTAAATCAAACACATTTTAATTTAGTATGAACTAAAATAAATGGGGTAGATGACCCAATCAACCTACCTAAGCTCAAAATTACCTAAACCTAAATAAATTTAAATAAATTGAAATCAAATCAAACAAAAAACATAAAGTCAATGCATAGACATAAATAAACCTAAAAATAAATCTATATGAGGTTCAAAATGGTCAATCAGGTTATTTGACCTAGAATTAACCTATGTGGACCACACAAAGGTAAGGATTAATTCACCAAAATTTGACTAAATTAAATCATTATATGGACTTAGAATTATGATATGAACATATGTAAACATATATCAAAATGAATCTAAATCTAATAAGGCCTCAAATTGGCTAATTAGATTACTTGATCCAAATAAACCTTATTGAAACCTAAATCAAAATAAAATTATAATTAACTTAAATCAAACATTCAAAATCATTTGAAAGTCATAAATGAACATTACTTAACCAATTATTGGGCTTAATTTTACCAATTTGGTCACTTAACCGATATAAACCCATGTTGACCCATTAAGCCCAATTTGGATCAATGTGGGTTAAAATTTAAAATTAACCTTACATGAAATAAAACCAATTCATCTAAATAATTTTAAATACTTAATTAAATATAGTTAAAGCTAATTATATTTTAATAATGTCAAATTAGCCATTTGACTTAATTAAATCCAACTTAATTATGGGTTCATTTGGGTTTAAAATTAAAATTAATTCCAAATTCAATAAAATAATTTAATTAGAAACACCATAAATGATTAAACTAACATAATTGAAAATTAAATTTAAATTCAATCAACCTAATGAAATAAACTAAACTAAGTTAAAATAAAAATATTTTTAAGTGAACCAACTTGAGGCATTTGAACTTGATCCCAATTCAAATGAGTTTGTTTAACTCATGGATCACTTTAGGCTTGGTTTGGGTAGTCAATCATTAATTCAAAGAGGTGAAAAATGATCATCGATAACACTTAACCCAATCTAAGTCAAGCTAAACCCAAATTGATCAAACCTAGACCTTTAAGCTCAAACTCAAACCAATCACAGTTGGATTCATTTAGACCCATCATAGGATGAACCCAAAGTAGCTGCTAGCTAAAGGTAAAGGTTTAAGGAGGTTTTAATCAATCTAAGAAGACGAGAATATGCCATGGAAGGGGGGAAACCAAATTGATCTATCCTCCCCTACTAATACATCAAAATTTTGACCATCTATGCTACCAAGTTATTTGAGTTATGACTTAGACCTCTTAACTACCTTTAGAGTCATGATGGGATTCAAATTCCCATTGCTAGTGACCTCCATGGAAAGCCCATAAGGAGACCTCTCGATCAACCTTAAAAACTAAAGAGAGGTTGAATTTAAGGCTTCCTTTAATTCCAACACCTTCCCCAAGTGAAATCAAACACAAGCATACCTTCCTTCTCTTCCCAAGCTACCCTGATCATTGCCAAAACCAAACTCTGGTGAGCGGCAACAGACATTCATCTCCATGTTGATTCAAAGGGTGGCAAAGCATGATTCTTCTTCTAAAATATTCATCTAACTCCCTTGAATATTTTTTAAATTCAAACCACCTCTATGACCTCATACCGATAAAGTATGGTCGAAACTGACCTCCTTCTACTTTTACGTTGGTCATTTATGAAATGAAACTAGTTTTAAGATTAATTAAACCATATAAATCCCTTCAAAATTATGCCTTGATCATTTTACAATCAAAATCTCATGATTTCATTGCAAGGATCATCAACGATTATCTACTAAAAGCAGACAGTGCTCGGTCTCCACTGTGAATGATGGAGACAAAATCGTAGCCATCTGTTCTTTCTATTTGGAATGAATGACTATGATTTATCCAAATCAATTGATTAAATTCCTTAAGGAAATCACAACTCAATTTAGAGCCATCTAATCTTTGATCGAGCTGTCCAAACAAAACTATGTCCTCACCGCCAACTTAACTTAGGATCTACGTGGATCCCACGTGTCCCAATCATACACCGCAACATGTAAAATGATGTCATGTTAGTGCCACATGGCTCTGACTATTTTAAAAAAGAAATTATAATTTTCTAGATTTAAAAGATTGCAAAAAAAAAAAACTAAAAAACTTTAAAAATTCATGGAAAATAAAATATCCAACAAAAAAATATAAATAAGGGCTCTATGGATTCATCTTAGTGAGAGGAATCTATTAAACCTAAAATCGTCAATTTTCATTAAAGACTTTATGATTAATTTAAGATTAATTAAAATTAATTAAACCTTAATTAAGTCTAAAATACTAATCCAATTAACTTAAAACTTTGAGGGATTAAGAGTGAAGCTAAAACACACCTTAGATAAAAATTTGGGGATTTATTGGTGATAAAATTAAAAGATACAAAATTTTTCATCTCAAAACCTTAATTTAATAAAATAAAAAAAATTGTTCAAGAAAATTTAGAATAATTATGGAATTAACTTAAAACATCACAATAAACATTAATGAATCTAAAATTATATATATTAAAGCTCACTGAAACCCACCATCAATCCTAAAAAAAAAATCTTAATTAGAGATTAATTTAAACAAACAAATCAATTAATTAACGTGAACTTTGAAAATTTATAATCAAATAAAATAAGAATCCAAAATTTTTAAATGAACCTTCTTTAGATTTATTATTTGGAGGGGAATCAAAGAGAATTAATATTCCTAATTAATGACTAGTAATTTAGTCTTAATTTAAGTTATATTAAAAACATCAAAACCATAATTAGTCATAAAATACATATCTCATCAAGATGAAACTTTAGGAAAATGAAAGTGCTAAAGAACCCTACTTTCCATAAAAAAGTTCAAATCCAAATGACTTTTGGATCAAAAGTTATAGAATTTCTAAATTCTAGATTTATTTAAATCAAATAATAAATCAAAAAATTATAGAAATTAAGAATATTAATGGAATCAATTTGAAAGATCTTAAATAACAATAGAGGAATTTAAGAAAATTCTTTAGTCCTCTAATGTTTAAAAATCAAATTAATCCTTCATTTAGGGTTTATAAAATGAATTAAAAATAAGAAGATAATTAAGCCCTAAAATATTAAATTAATAAATTTAAGGCAAAATAAATATTTAGCTGATAAATTAAAATTATTTATTCTCTAAGTCTCATGCCTAAATAAGGAATTCATTAACATTAAATCTATTTTTAACTTACTTAACATCAAAGGAAATAATAATAATAAAACATTAATGATTAATAAATGTGAATGATTAAAATTAAATAATTTAATTTAAATGACCTAGGAATAAGAACGACCTAAATTAGGTTTGGCACCTAAATAATTCATCCATTAAGTTTCTTAGGTCATGATTAATAGGAAAACTTTATCTTAAGAGGTTTAATTAAAAAATGAACTATTCATATTTATTATCCCATTAAAACCAACCTAAATAATGGGTTAAAATGCATAAACTAAATTAACATCCTAAGCCATGAAAATTTAAATGTAATGGACTACATGAATAATAAAACTAATCCTTTTAAGTAAGCCTAAATAAAACATGTGAAGCAACTAAATTGGATCATTCAAGTTAATAAATATTACTATTAATGAAATAATTAAATAAAATCAATCCAATCAAAATTAAATAGATTAAATTAGAGCATATGAAACCAAATAATTATTCCTTAATCCAATCTAAGAAATATAAAATCAAACATAAACTTAAATTATGAAATTATGTCCACCCTAAATGGTAGAAAAATTAATTAGTAAAATACATATGTAAAGAAAATGAGTTGAAACAAAAATTAAATTAAAATGAATATTAAATAAAACTTAATCATGTTAAATGAATAGTCTTTTAGTTAAAATTTAAATAACCATTTTAAATTTTAATTACAGGTTACAAATTAAACTTAGAAATATTAATCAAGTCAAATAAAAATATTATAGTCTTTGACTTAACAATATTTAAACTTAATTGTATAAGATATATGTTAACCTTAAAATAAGGATTAAACATTAATCATAATAAACTATTCAAATGAATTCAAAGAAGTTTAATTAAGATACTTAAAATCTTAGTTTGACTCTTAGAATGGATTCATCTAATGAAAATTTTATTTATAGATTAAGATAATTTGAATAAATTGGTTCTTAAAGCATAATTTATCTTCATTCTTATTCTTTGATAAAATCATTCAAAGAAAAAAGGTTAATTTGAAATAAAATTATAAATTAATTCAATCATATAACTTGAAACTTCCTAATGGTAAGTTGAATAAATTCTAGAATAGAATAAAGAAAACTAATTTAGATAATTCATTAAAAGAAAATCTTTCACAATCTATTATTTGATGATTGTTCTATACTCTAGAATATGTATATTGCTCTTAATAGATTAATAGATTAGATTGTTTTCTTGCTAGTTTGAATGTTAAGGCATTTTTCTAGGTTAATATTATTTTTTGTAGGAGGCTATGCTTAAAAGGACTACTGTCATAAAACAATAAATGCTATTTGTTTGTAGGTGTTGATTAAATCCCTAAGCATAGCCATTAGGATAAGTGGGCTTGGCTAAAATTGGTGCTAAGCTTGTATATTTGAAATATAAATTGTTGTTGTGTTGTATGTATTTTTTGACGTATATTTCATAAGGATTAAAAAAATTTATTTTATTTTAAAATGTGAGCTTAGAATTAGGTTAGGATTTATTGGGGTGCATGGGGTAAGGGTGGGGGTGGGGGGGAGGTGGGTGTCATATAAGAATAGCAAGAACTAACTTTACGAGTGAGTGGTTCTCTATGAAGCCCGTGGAGGTCTTTGAAGAAGGCGACGTTCCTAGATGAAGATCCTTATAGATCAAAACTTCTAGGTCAAGTTGTCTAAAGGTAGAGCTCAGTTGCCCATTTTTCTTTACTTTCGAGGTGTATAATGGTACCTAGCCACATTATTCTATTTTATTAATTTAATTTGGCTTAATTTATTTTGGTTTGTGCAATAGAAATGCATGTTTTTTCTAGGTTTTTTTCCTATGATTTGCTCTATAATGAAATGCCTAGAAATATTAGGCTCCTAAAAAATTTAAATTTTCTACCCTGCTAAAATTAAATAACTTAAACATAAGAAATGAAAACTCAAAACCTCACGATAATTAAAGCCTTAGACATAACTTAATTATAACTAGAAATAATTAGCTATTGTGAACTATGAGAGCATTTATTAATTTCTCTTGAATTGGGTGCTTCACCCATTACACATTAGGGGGCTTTTGACCTTTGAAGATGACCACCCTTCCTAGGGAAGTGTGCCTTCTCATTTTAATTTGGCCCATAACCAATTTCTAGCCGCATCTCGTAGGCATAAATTGTATACCCAAGCCTTAAAATGAATTATGACTCAAAAAAATATAAAAGATGAAATTTGTTACATTAGTTATATGCATAATATGCCAAACATCATCTTAGAGTTAGGGAGTGAGTTTAGGTTCATAGCTTCCCTTCTAAATACACTAGCCTAACCATCTTGCATACATAAGATAGGAATCATGGTTTTAAAATCACTTAGGTGATGTTATCTGAAAACCCTTCCAAGCGAGCAATTAGTCTAGAAGAGTTAGGGACATGTTCATTTCTCTTTGATAGAAAAAGAACCAATAATTCCTAAAAATTACATTAAATCATGATTTTGACTTATGTCGGAAGCATTTTAGACCTAGGATCTGAAGCATCCTATTCGAATAAGTCTTCAACCACTAGGTGTTTCTATAGTCTTATGTTGTCAGAATCTAAATTCTAAATTTCTAATAAAATGTCAACTAAAATTTTAATAAATTTAATTTTAAAAATATGTAAACCCCAATGATAGAATAGTTGAAATGCTTGCTAGGCATTCCAATATCTAATGACATTTTCTACTCAATCCTTATTGGCCTCAAAAAAAAAAAAACTCTTACCCTTTGACACATTTTTTATTGAATTTCTAAATTAACCTCCTTTTAGACAACCTTTGAAATCCATAGAAATAAAGTCAATTTTTTTAATCAAGAGTATTCTTAAGAGGAATTTTCTTTCACCTATGATGTAATTTACTATAGGAGCTTGCCTTTATATGGAACTATACATCTAGTATAAAATAAACCTTGTTCTTTTTCACTATGTAATTCAGAGGAAAAATCTCTGATACATCGAAGACCCATCAGCCTTAAAAGTATTTATTAAGTAATTAAATCTATTATAGGGTAATATCCTTATCTTTTGAGATAATATATTTATTCTTTGATGATGTATTTGAATACCTAAATAAGTAACCCCAAGATCTGCATGGTATTCCAAATAAAGTTCCCACCCTTGTCCCTTATAAAATTTGAAACAAATGACTTTAAAATCCTTGGAAGTTTTAAAATTTTCTATATTACATCTAGATCCAATACTAACATTTTCAAGTGATTTTGATGCCTAGAGTTGTCCTATTCTTTTCACATAATAATTTTAAAGTGCTTACTAGAGCCCTTGAGTTAGACAGGTTTCTCTTAGGCCAACCAACTTGTTTCCCCTATTCTTAACTTCACATCAAATTCAACCCCACCAAAACCTATATATGCTTTTTTTTATCTCTCTTAGGAAATTCAAATCTTAATTAGTTCCATTTGGAGGACTAACCCAATCTACAATAGGTTTCCTATCTTTAAGGACCTAGATTAAATGGTTTATCTCTAAATCAAACTTTACTAACCTAAGTATTACTCAACCTTGCTTATCCTAACTAGTTTAGATAAAATATGTAAGATTAGTTAGATCTAAATTAATTCCTAAGAAATTTATAATCAATTAATTTAATACCCTCTATATGTGATCTAAAGATAGCATATGTAAGATTAGTTAGATTTTAACCCTTTGCCGATCACAAGTCCGGATGTGAAAAGTGGAGGGTTCCGATAGGTAGTCGATAGCCAGTGTAAAACTTATCAAAATAATCGTGAAATAAATCCTTTAAATCATTGTATTAATGTTAGGGTGTCCCTTGAAAGTGACGCACTGTATGGCTTGAATATAGTGAAAAATATGCAAGGGCCGCTGCATCGGCACCTGGGTGCAGTGTTAAATAAGCAAGGGTCCCCACATTATGGATGGATGCGGGCAAAGAAGTTAATCCATGGAAATAGAATTAGGTTACGAGCTTGGAATATAGGTACTCTTATTAAATTAATAGAATTAATAGATATTATGGTTCATAAAAATAAAAATGGTGTATGTGTGATTATAGATAAAAGTTTGAAGGATAATGTTATAAATATTAATACATGTGGAGATCAAATTATAGCTTTAAAGAGTATTGTTAATACTAAGATTATTAATGTTATAAGTGTTTATGCTCCTCAAGTAGGTTTTGATGTAAGCTCAAAAGAAAATTTTTGGAATGAATTAGACGCATTAATACAAAGAAAAATATTTATTGGAGGAGATTTAAATGGACATGTTGATAGAGTGATAGAAGATTTTAAAAGTATTCATGGTGGTTATGGATTTGGAGCGACTAATGAAGAAGGTAGGACTATATTAGATTTTGCTTTAACTTATGATTTTGTAATTTCTAATACTTTATTTAAAAAAGAGATGAGCATATTATTACTTATAAAAATCGAGCTAGTAAAACATAGATTGATTAATTTATGATAATAAAAATAGATCATTTAGATTGTAAAGTTGTAAGGTCATTCCAAGTGAAAGTTTAAGTACCCAACATCGATTGTAAGTTTTAGATTTTAAGATGAAAGATTGTAAGAGGAAAAATTAATCAAATTATTGTCTTAGAGTTAGATGGAAATACTTAAAGAACACAAATAAAAATATTTTAAAGAGCAAGCTACAAGAGCATAGAATTTGGTATGTTCATAAGGAAGCTAATGTTATGTGGAAAAAAGTAGCAAGTAAAATTAACCAAGTTGCTAAAAATGTGCTTGGATAATCAAAAGAAAAAGTTTCTTTTAATAAAAATACTTTATGGTGGAGTCAGAGTGTTCAAGAAAAGATAAAAAAAATAAGATGAATGTTATAAAACTTGGTTTAGATGTAAAAACTTGAAAATTTGGGAAAGTTATAAAGTGGCATGTAGAGATTCTAAGAAAGCAATATATGATGCAATAAATAGCTTTTAGGGATTTATACAATATATTAGATACCAAAGAAGGTGAAAGATATATGTATAAGTTAGCCAATTAATAGGATGGAAGAAGTAAAGACCTAGTTCAAGTGAGGTGTATTAAAGATGAAAATAATAAAGTGATTTTATTAGAAAAGGATATTGAAAATAGGTGGATGAGATATTTTGATAAAGTTTTCAATGAAGGATCTAAAGGTATGATTGATTTTAGAAACCTTAATACCCTAAATAAAAATAAAGAATTTTGTTTTTTATCATCGTATTAGTAAATCTGAAGTTAGAGAAGCTTTAAAGAAATGGAATGTGGAAAAATAGTAGGACCGGATGATATTCCAATAGAAGTGTGGAAATGTGTTGGAAATCAAGGAATTTCTTGGCTTACAAATCTTGTTAATGTTATTTTAAAGACTAAAAGGATGCCATATTAGTGGAGGAAGAGTTTGTTGGTTCCTATATTTAAGAATAAAGGTGATGCACAAGAGTGTGCAAATTATAGAAGAATTAAGTTAATGTGTCATACATTAAAATTATGGAAGGGAGTAATTGATCATAGGTTATGATGTGATACAAAAGTTTCTCACAATCAGTTTGGTTTCATGCCAGGTAGATCTACTATGGATGCTATACATTTGTTAAGAGGTTTGATGGAGAAGTATAAAGAAAGTAAGGAGGATCTACATATGATATTTATTGATTTAGAGAAAGCTTATGATAAAGTTTCAAGAGATGTTCTTTGGAGAGTTCTAGAATAGAAAGGAGCTAATATTGGTTATATTCAAGTCATTAAGGATATGTATACTAGAGCTGTTACTTGTGTCCAAACAAAAGGAGGATTGACAAATTATTTTTCTATTTTAGTTGGATTACATTAAGGATCAACTTTAAGCCCTTATCTTTCTGCTTTAGTTATGGATGTTCTTACTAGGCATTTACAGGAAGATGTGCCTTGGTGTATGCTTTTTGTTGATGACATTCTTCTTGTTGATATGACTAGAGAGGGAGTCCAAGAGAAACTTGAATTATGGAGGTCAACATTAGAGTCTAAAGATTTTCATTTAAGTAGATCTAAAACTGAATATATGGAGTGTAATTTTAGTTGTAGAAGTTCTAGTGGTAGTATTGTAACATTAGGTGAACCAGTTATTAATAAGAGTGAGTGATTCAGATATTTAGGCTTTATTGTTCAAAATGATGGTGAAATTGATGGAGATGTTATTAGTAGAATTCATGTTGGATGGCTGAGGTGGAGGAATGCATCTGGCCTATTGTGTGATAGAAAATTTCCACTTAAACTTAAGGGAAAATTTTATATGATGGTGGTAAGACCTGCAATGACTTATGGTGTAGAATATTGGCTAATAAAAGAGAAGTATAAAACTAAGTTAATTGTTACAGAGATGAGGATGCTCAGGTGGATGAGTGGATTTACTCTTAGAGATAAAATGCGAAATGAGTATGTTCGAGAAAAAGTTGGTGTATCTCCTACGACAGATAAGATTAGAGAGAGTCGCCTTAGATGGTTTGGCCATGGTTTGGCCACATAAAGCGTCAGCTGTCCAATGGCCCGGTTAGGAGAGTAGATGCATTAGATTTTCCTTATGTTAAGAAAGGTAGAGGTAGACCTAAAAAGACTTGGTTAAGATGTATAAAAAATGACCTTAGTATACTTTAATTAAATGAGAATTTGACACATAGTAGGACACAATGAAGATGAAGGATTCATGTAGCTGACTCCACTTAGTGGGATAAAGGCTTGTTATTGTTGTTGTTGTTGTTGTTGTTGTTATTATTATTATTGTTGTTGTTTGTATATGTGATCTAAAGACTTACTTTTGGTACTTAGTGAATTAGTAGCTTCAGATAACCAATAAATCCCTTATCACCCATTGATTCTTCAAGGCATTTACTTTATGGTCATTTCATCCTTCTTAGTCAGATGTGAGATGAAAACTCCAATTAGTTGCCAATTTTTATAATCACCATTAACTCTTTAAGATAATGACTTCACCTAATTGTTGACTACTCTACTTACTAAAACTTCACTTCTTAGATGTGCTGCTTAGTTTTCTCTTAACCTTATTACTAACTTTCCTTTTATCTCCTTTTAAGCCAACATTTTTTATGTAAGAAATTTTATTTGAATAGATTTTAGACAAATCATCATTATGCACATGACCTAGTCTGACATACTATGATTTATCGATTATATCAAGTTTCTAATAATAAGTGATATTAGAGTAATTAATTAAATATAAAATCATATGATTAATTATGAGATGAGTATCAAAAATGAAATAATTTTATGATTAATTTAATTCATGCATACATATGCATAATTTTATGTTATTATGTATGATTATTCATCTTTGGGAGTGTTATAGTTCTAATCATATGAATTAATAATAATAATAAATAAGTAATATGTAAAATTTTTGTTCAAAATTCCCAATATAAATTATAATAAGGGCAAGTTATGACATCAACTTTCATGATGCAATTTTCCTAGCTCAATTGATAGGGGTTGCATTAAAAAAAATGAAAGTTATAAGTTAAGTGAAATAGAACAATCTCATCTATAAATATTTCATAAATAAAAGTTGTACTTATTTGATGAATTCGTTCTATGGCTCAATCTTATGATTGAGTGCATTTTTTTTCTAAGGATATACTTCTACTTGGCTTTTATTTTTTTTCTTCTTAATAAATAATTTTTTACTATGTATTACTATGCCCTATGGATAGTTATTATTTTTATTTTATCCATAACTCTTATCTATCCGTAATTGTTGATAAACCACTTGAACTATACTTAAATTTAACATTAAATACTTTATGGTTTTAACTATTCCTATCATATTAATGCATTTGTAAGCATGTAAAGTTATGCCAACTCTATAGGTTGAGATACTTCCCATTAAAAATCCTAAATAAGTCATTTTATGATTAATTGATTATTATTTTAGGAGATAATTTATAAAATAATAAAAACATTTTAATAATAATCACACCTTGTATGACTTCTTAATTATTTTAATTCGCTTAAAGCTTATTAGTTTAATTAATAATCAAGTAATAAGCCATAGGATAGTTATGCTCTAATAAATGACTTAGTTTGACAAGTCATTTGGATTATATGAGTTAATCCTAAGATACAAAGACCTCTTCGTACAATTAGGTGTTATGATAGTTCACAATTCTTTAGTCACTTGGTATAAGAAAAAAACATAATAAACTTCATGCTAAGTTGGTCAATCTGCAATTCCCTATTATTGATTGATTCTTATCTACTTCTAGGAGTTCAAATATTAGTTTTTCAGATGCTCTTCTTACAATAAAAATCCTTCTTTCAAGCAATAGTAGGAACAACGAGAACTATATCTTAAAAATAAAGATCTGTAAAGAGTCGACAAGTGCCCATTAGAAGACCAATAAATTGAAAAAAAGGTGAGTTGATGCTGCTTCAAGCTCATAGCAATCGCTCCCTTTCTTAATCCTTGGATTCCAAGATGAGAGAAGTGAAAGAGGATCTTTCATTTCCTTTTAGATGCTAGATCGATCTTCTACTATTCTTTATAACTGTTAGCTTATCTTTTCTCACAAAAAGCAATATGCTTCACACATGTTTTGCTCTGATGAGACATAAGGTTGATTGTGGGACCAAACTGAACTAGTGCCTTTGCTTGCAGCCTAAGAGAGACTTGTAGGGTGGAGTCGCATTCTAGTCATAAATGAAAGTCCCCAAAAGAGATATCTAAGATAGAATCCTAACTCATTTTAGTGACTTAAAACTCACCCTCTGGATTCCTTGACTAACTTTTCTTTCTTCTTTTCTAGATTCTAATGCCTATTTCAACCAGCCTAACTAGAGGGGTCTAGTCCATCACTATTTACTATTGTAGGATATAAAAAAGCACTTTTAGTTCAATTTGGTAGAATACGAGTCTCCAAAACCTAATGTCGAAGGTTCAAATCCTACAAAGTGTGATTCCTTTTATGTTATGTCAAAAGAAAGGCCTTTTCTTCTATAGAGCCAATAAGATTCTATCTTCAGTTAGATAAGAAAAAGTAGGCTCTTTTCTTGTGTGGGTTTAGCTCTAAGGCTTGCCAATTTAACTGTAGACACCTCAAATCATTAGCAAGTTGGTGGTAAACCACTCCGAGCATTATAGAAAGTCCCACAAAACTACTTACCATACCTAGCCTCATTTTGATAAACAAATTCTTTAATGCTCGAGATGAGGTTTCTTTATGTGTGTTGGTGTTTGAGAATGATTATTATGTTTACTTTGTGATGTGTTGTAGTGCTTTATTATTTTTCCATATTTAATAAAGATATTCTTCTACAAGTACTCGATGCATTTAAATTATTTTTACTTTTACTTTTATAGAGGTCATGTGTCAATATTTAAGTATTATAATATTATATAATATTATATAATATTATATCTATGATGCAATATTTATAGTGTGTTATGATGGCTCCATTTATCTTTAGGTATTTTCTTCATTATATTTCAAGAATTTGATACGTATAATAAACTATAAGTAAAATTTCTTGATTTAGTGTAAATTGATTAATTCTTGATAAAAAAGAAAAGATTTTGATAAAAAACTAATAATTTATTAGTTAAATTATTTAAGCTTGGATACTCTTTAATTTTTATTTTTATTCTAGTTATATATAAAAAGATTAGTCAGTTACACAATCCTGTTACCTTTTTCTTTTATATCCATCATAATATATTGATTATTCATAATGTTTTCTTACTACATTTACTTTCTTATTATAATGCGATTAACCAAGCTCTATATGATTTACGCTAAGGTCAAGGGTTAAAATTTTTCTATAAACTTTTAAAAAATAATAAATAATATTAAAATTAAAGTTCAAGCTCTCTCTTATCAAATATTTTAAATTACTTTTGCTCTATTATATTTTTTTAAGGAGGTATAAGATAGAGCTAACTATTGATAAAAACTCTAAAAGTTGGTGCATCATCATAAAATGACAAAGTCAAACATGCATTAGAGATCTTGCTCACCTAATGATAGATAACCTGCATTTCATACCATATTTCTTAGGGTAAAGCCTTAGTTAGTCATTACTTTGACTACACTTAGTGAGTCTTAGCATGCTATGTAGTGGCAACCTAACTTAGGAATATATGTCTAAAATCGAGTAGCTATAGTTGTGAAAAATGTGCCTATCACATTTTCTTTCTTTTTATAGAATCTATCTACTCATGTATAGATTGTAAGTCTAATATCATTCTAATATTTATGTAAAAGTCATTTTTCTATGAAATTTTTAATTTTCTTTCCTTAGTTTGAGGTCATGAGAACAACTTTGGTAGATGTATATCATGGTTATTGATAGAGCATCTCAAATTTAAGTTGGGTAACTATCTTCTAATGCTAAATGATATTAAGCTTAAAAGCTTGGGATCTTCATCCACGAAATTTAAACCAAGCTTATTTTCCACTGTTTCATTGATTATTACCTTTACCCACTTACCACCTTCCTAATATCTTTTTGTATATTGGATTGTCACCTCACTTAATTATAGTAATTTACACTTTACCTTTTGGATTGATACCCATTATTTAGATTGCTTTATTTGTGTAATAATTTATAAATATGAGTCAGCCTAAATAACCCAATTAAATCAAAATAAAGATATAATTTCACTTATTAAGTGTTTCTCTTAGAGAAATTCTTGAGTGTACTTAAGTAAAGAGAGCCTACTCACTTTGGTAGATTGAGTGATGTATATTTTCTTGATCCTTTTAGTTATTTGATGATATTTTCTTAAATAAATATTTACCATAAGTTTAGATGCAAGGTTGTGACCTTGTCATGATTCTTTTTTTATCTCCTCTTATGAAATATTTCATATATTGACTATATTATCATATTAATATTTTTCCACGCCAACTAGAATCGCATTCTTGATAAGACTTGATCTTTCTCTACATATTTGGAAACCTAACTGAATACTAGTTTGTACATGTACTCTTTTTTAATCCTTTTGTGTTCTGACTTGATAATCATAACTCTACTTATCAAAATTTGAGTAATAATGATATTACTCCATTAAAATTTCTTTCAAGACACTTCAGTTCCCATAATCACCAATAGGTTAATTAAGATTAAGTAAGATTTTTATGGTAATCTCTTGCCTCCATCTAGGGTTTTGGCTTTGGTGATTCTTGGTTTCCTCTCATCCGTGCGCCTCTGTCTAAGGATTTTGAAGTTTCTTACTTCAATTTCTCCTTGTTCTATCGGTTTGCTCAGCCAATAGCCACTGAAAAGAATGCACATTCTTCATCTATGGCTTCGACAGTAGCTAATCCTTGGGGTAAACCTTCGAGTTTTGATGTTCCCTCTAGGGCATCTATAATTTTTGGGGTTTTCAGCTCCAATAGGTTTCCGACTTCTAAATCCTTTAAGGATATGCTTACTGGTAAGGATGGTGGCCCTCGTGAGTCTATTAAACTTATCTCAACTTCTTTTAGAGGAGTTCTTGTGGTCATGTGTTTGGATGTGGATGTGGAGAAATTGGCTAAATCGTATGAATTTACATTGGTTGGAAAATTTACTTTATGATGACCTAATCTTGATAAGATTCATTCATTTTTCTATAATTTGAAACTTTTGGTGTTTTTTGGTTGGCTTGATTGATCCTAGCACGTTTTGATTCAGTTGACATATGATTTGGACTATTCTCATGTTTTCTTGCATCGTTCTTATTTTGTTTTCAATTGCCAAATGAAGTTGCTTAAATGGACTCTTTTTTATATCAAGTAAGAATCTCCAATCATTCTGGTTTTGATTTCTCTCCCTAATATGTGAATTCATTTTGTGAATCATCATTTTTTGTTTACTGTTGGGGCTTTGTTTGGCTGACCATTGCAAATTGATCAAGCAACGACTGCAAAAACATAACCTTTTGTTGCTCAGATTCTTATTGAACTGGACATTACCAATAGGCATCCTAAGAAAATTTGGATTGGTTCTGAAAATTATGGTTATTTGCAAAAAATTGAGTTTGAAAACTTTTCTATGTTTTGTGCTCATTGTAAAATTTATGGACATGATATTTTAGATTGTTTTATTGTCCATCCCCATCTTAAAAAGAAACTTCCCCCTAAACAAATTTTTTATTCTAATCCTAAGCAGATTCCTCCTAAAAACTAGAAATCTTTCTTTGTTCCTAAGGAAGTTTCTAATGGTGAAAATGTGGTTGCTTCTTTGGATAAACTCTCAAATCCTGTTAGAGTTGTTGTGGCTAGTCTTGATGTAGAAGATTTGGATGTTATTCATGGAAGGAATCATAATTTGTTTCTTTCCTCTTCTTTGCATTTGGATGGTGCTAATTTGGATAAGAATAAGTTTTCTAAGCTTGTTGATGATGATTCGATTTCTAATGACTCTACTCCTGATTCTTTACCCGCTTTAATTAATGATAAAAAAGTTTTGAATGAGGACTTGAATGTTATTAAAAATCTTGAACAAATTTTCGATCCAGATAAAGAGAATGGTGCTTTAAACAGATCTATGTCTTCACCTTCTCTGAATTCTAAATTGGATATTTATTCCAATCCAATTTCTCAATACAATCAAGAATTGAAAGATGGTAAAATTATTGGTAAAGATGCTTTAGCTATTCAAAGTGCTTCTGATGTGGTTTCTATTCAATCTCTTTCGGATGGGGATTTATTGGAAAAAAATAAAAAGATTTTAGTTGTTGTTAAAAAGAAAAACAAAATTCCTAAATCACGTTCACCTAATTTGCCTAGATCTACATGATCTGGTTCTTCTTTTTAAATTTAAATGGTTAGTTTTTTAATTTGGAATGTGAGAGGTATTGGATCCCTTTCCATTTGGAACCAGATTACGAATCTTGTTTGTATTCAAAATATTTATTTTTTATCCATCTTGGAACCTTTTATTCATCCTAATAAAATTGCTCATGTGGCTAGAATGATTGGTTTTAGCTATTTCTTTGCTAACTCTAACAATAAAATTTGGATTTTTTTGGAATAATCCTTTTGTTTTAGATATCTTGGATGATTTATCTCAAGTGGTTAATGTTAAAATTGCCTATCCTCTTGTATTATAGGTGGTAGATATATCTTTTGGGAGAATCTTTTTAATTTTTCCAATTCAATTATTGAACCTTGGTTTGTTGGTGGTGATTTTAGTACTATCTCTTCTTCTTTATAAAAGCATGGTGGTTGTTCTCCTAATTTATTTTCAATGGATGATTTTAATAATATTATTCTTGATTGCCATCTTATTGATATTGGTTTCATTGGTTCTAACTTTACTTGGAATAACTATAGATTATAGAAAAGACTTGATAGGGTTCTTTTCAATCAATATTGGATTAATTTTTTCCCTATTACTTTTGTTGAGCATTTGAGTAGAACATTGTTTGATCATTCTCCTTTGCTTATTAATATTAATATTAATGATAAGAAACCTCTTTCTCCTATCCCTTTTAGATTTCAAAATATGTGGCTTTTGGATGAAATATTTCATATTGTTGTTTCAATTAATTGGAAGGAGCCTTTCTAACTTGATGATGTTATTTTTGGTATGAAAATATTTTGGTTTAAATTATAGAGATTAAAATAATTTCTTATTGGTGGAATAAGAATTTCCTTAAGAATCTTTTCTCTAACATTATTGAAATGGATAACAAAATTGTTGAGTTAGAGGATGAGGTTATCAATGATCCCTCCAAATCTACTTTATTATCGAATGCTAAAGATAGGTTGATTTGTCTTCAAGACATAGAAGAAACCTATTGGAGGTAGAAAGCTTCTTTGAAGCATATTTTTGATGGTAACTGGAATACCAAATATTTTCATGCTATGTTGAATAAGAAAAAAAGCTATTAATCATGTTCATAAAATCAAACTTAATGATGGCTCTTGGTGTAGGGAGAAAATAGATCTTATTAATTTTGTTATTCCTTTTTATAGAGATGTTCTTAATAAGAATAATTCTTATAATGACATTTCTTTGCCTTTTCTCATTCCTTCTCTTATTACTATTGAGGAAAATGTTATGCTTATTTCTTTACCTAGTGAATCTGAGATTTTGGATATTCTTAATAGCATAAACAAAGATTCTATTACAGGGTCTGATGGTTATATTCCTCTCTTTTCCAAAAATGCTGGATGATTTTAAAAGATGATTTAATTAATGTTGTGCTTGATTTCTTTAATGTTAATGTTATTCCCAAGCTTTTTACTAGTACTTCCATTATTTAAATTCCTAAAAAGGATAATCTTGAAGCTTGGAGTGATTTTCGGCCTATAAGTTTATGTACTTTTTTTTAACAAACTCATTTCTAAGATTTTGGCTAAAAGACTTAGTCTTTTACTTCCCAAAATTATTTCTTCTAATCAAACTAGTTTTGTTAAAGGAAGATCCATTTTTGATAATGTGCTTTTGGCCCAAGAACTTATTCATGATTTGGATGCTAAAGTTAGGGGTAGTAATATGCTTTTTAAATTGGATATTTCTAATGCTTATGATAATATTTGTAGGAATTTTCTTTATAAAATTTTGGAATTATTTGGTTCCTATAATCATTTCATTTTTTTATTAAGAATGGAATTGAAAACTCTAAGTTTTCTAGTATGTTAAATGGGGAGTTACATTGTTTCTTTTTCTCTTATCAAGTCTTAAGATAAGGTGATCCTTTATCTCCTGCTCTTTTTATCATTGGCGTTGATTACTTATCTAGAGGCCTTGTTCATTTATTCAATTAAATGCCTTTTATGTATTATAGGACTAAGGGTGGTTTACCTATTTCTCAATTAAGTTTTTCTAATGATTTTATCATTTTTTGTAGTGCTTCTATTCATTACATTAAAAATTTGAATAACTTCTTGAATAAATTTGGTATGAAAAGTGGCTCGAAGGTTAATAGTAATAAAAGTTATTTTGTTACTTGTTCTAATATTTCTTCTGCTAAGATTGTTAGTATCAAGAATCCGACTGGCATCTCTCATCAACATCTTCCTATCAAATATTTAGAGACTTCCTTATACAATGGCAGGAAAAGATCTCATTTGTTTGATGAGGTGATTCAAAAAATAAGTAATAAAATTTCTTCTTGGGAGTTTCATTTACTTTCTTTTGGTGCTAGACTTATTCTTATTAAAACCATTCTTCGCTCTTTGCTTATTTACCTTTTCTCTACTATTGTTCCTACTTTATCCATTATTAACAGGATAAATAGTCTTATTAATAAATTCTTTTGGGCATCTAATTCATCCTCTAAAAGAATGCATTAAACTAATTGCAACAATTGTTGTCGTATTTATAGAGAAGGTGGTATTGGTTGCAAGACCATTCAAAATTCTATTACTTGCTTTTCTTATAGAATGTGGTGGAATTTCAGAAAAAAATGATAGCTTTTGGGCTAAATTTATGAATGCCAAATATTATCAAGGGAGACATCCTTAACTTGTTCTTTTAGAACAGGTAATTCAACTTTTTGGAGGAGGCTTTGTAAAATTAAATGGTACGCTAAATCTTTGATCTCATGGAGAATTAAATCGGGTTCTTCCTATTTTTGGCAAGATAATTGGCTTGGATAAAGGTCTATTGATTCTCTTCTGTCTACTCATTCTACTTTTATTTTAAAGGTTAACCATTTGTTTAAGGATAATAATTGAGATTTGTATCAATTAAATAATTTAATTCCTTAGGAGATTCTTAATAAAGTTTGCAATATTTAGTGTGTTCCTCATTTACAAGATCAAATTTTGTTTAAACTTTTATCTTTTAGTGATTTTATTTTTAAAGATATGTGGCATTTTATTAGAATTAAAATTCAAAACTCTCATGTCTTTTTTAAAATTTGGAATCATATTATTCCTTCTTCTTTTTTAGTATTAGTTTGGAGGATTCTTAGGAAGTATACTGTCATTGATTCTTTATTATGGAGCAAAGGGTTTTTCTTACCTTCTAAATGTCAATGTTATTATCATGTTAAGAATGTGAATCATATTTTTATTAATGGTTCTATTGCTGTCAAAGTTTGGATTTGGTATGATGAGGTTTTTAATACTTCTCATTTTGATGGTACTTTATCTCTTATGCAATTTCTTGAGAGCTATTTTCTTAATACCTCTAAAGGTCATATTAAAATTATTTTGGCTATTACTATCATTTGGTATATTTGGATGGATAGAAATGATGCTAAACATAGGGGTCTCCCTATGAATCATAAATGTATAATTGCAAGATCCAAGGATAAAATCATCTCTTTGTTTAAAGCTAATCTTATAAAAGGGTCTAATTTTAGAGGTTATAAATCTTCTGCTTGCAAATTTGGTATTTCACTGCCTCATTCTTCTAATCCCCTTAACTATAAAATTATTTATTGCCTTAAACCTAAAGATGATTTTATTAAAGTGAATACAGATGGTCCTATTTCAAAGGATAAATATGGATATGGTAGTATTTTAAGAGATTATCAAGGTAAGGTGATATGTGTCTTTGCTACTCCTATATCTCCTTGCACTACTATTTATGCAAAGCTTATAGTTATTTTCTATGCTCTTTCTATTTACTTAAGAAAAGGTTTTTCAAAAAACTGGCTTAAAGTGGATGCTTTTCTTTTATTAAACCTTCTCACTTCTAATAAATTGGGTAATACTAAAATGTTTTATCTTATTAACAGCACTATGAACCTCTTGTCTAAAATAGTTTTTAAAATTTCTTATATTTTTAGAGAAGGGAATTATTGTGCTGATTTTTTTTTGGCTAATTTAGGTGCTATTTTGGATACTATCACTATTTTCTCTAATCATAATCTTTCTTTCCTGCTTAGAGGATTGATTAATCTTGATAAAATTGGGCTTCCTTATATTAGGTTGCATTAAGTTTTAATTTGTGCTTTTTTCCTAATTTTCTTATCCTTTATTATTTTTGTGGCTGGGATGGCTATGATGAGTTTGGTCCTTCTTACCTGTTCTTGCAGCCCTCTGTAGGATGTGGAGTGTTGGTATTGTTCACCCCTAGGAGTTGGAGGCATATACTGGTTTCTTATTTTCTTAGACTTATCATGTTGATTCTAGTTACATTTTCTACTTTTTTTTCTTAAATCTAAACTTACACCTTCTACTTTGCCCTGTGTCTTTTTTCTTTCTAATTTTCTCTAAGCCTGAACTGGTTTTGGTGTGTCTTTCCTGTGGCTACTACTATTTCTTTATGGGCTTGGGGTTTTTTTCTGCCTTCTTGATTGTTTGGTAGCCTTGGTGGTTGGTTGGGTTGATGGCTTTTGTTGGTTTTCTGTTTCCAGGTTTGTTGTATTTTTTCTTGGGGGATGTTGATTTCCTTTTTGTATATGGTTTTGGCCTATTATTTTCTTTTTCATTTTTGCTAATGGTGTTTGTCTTTTGTTTGGTGGGTTGCTGTGCTGGCTTGCTATTTTTGTTATATTCTTCTCTAGCATGGGTTGGATTTCCTGTTCTCTTGGTTTTTTTAAGTTGTGTTGCCTCCTTTATTCTCTAGGGGGTTGTTGTTGTTGGCCTAGTTTTTGGAGGGGGTTGTTTGCTGTTGCTACTGTCATCTATTTTTCCTCTGGTGGGGTGTCTGGCTGGTGGTGGCCTTGGTGGTTGGTTGGGTTGTTGGCTTTGGTTGGTTCCAACCTCTTCGTAGTTTGTGTTTGGTTTGGTGGTTGTTGCTTTTTCATCTAGTGGTTTGGCTTGGCCTATTGGTCTTTTCTATTTTGTGTTTTTCCTTTTTGCTGGTGTTGATTATCTAAGCTAGTTGGGATGCCTTGAGATCCTATTTTTTCTTTCCTGTTGTCTTCAGACTCTGGCTGGTTTGTTTTTTTTTTGGTGGTAAGGGTACTCTTCTTCTTGGCTGTAATAGCTTTAATGTTTCTCTTTAGCTCTTTGGCTGGTAGCATTAGTTGTGATTGTAATCCTTCTTAATGAAGTTTGGATGCTCACATCTATTGTTGCTCCTTGATTTGGATTTTGATTGAGCTTAAGCCTATATTTCTTCTGTTATTCCTTTATTACGCTCAGTTGTCTTTGAGTTTTTTCTTGCAGGTTCTTTGTAGGTTTGGAGCTCTGTAGCTATTGCTCTTCTCTCAATTGTTTTTGGTCCTGTTGATGCTTTGTTTTTTTTTCTTTTTTCTTATCTTATTTTAGGTTTTTGGGGAATTTCTCTTTAGGTATTTGTAGCTCTTCTGAGCAGTAGCTTTGAGAAATTCCCCTTTTAGTTCTATGTACTCTTATTTTGTTAGCATTAAAATTTCTTTTCTTTTTTTTTCTAAAAAGAATAATAGGTTAATTAGTGTCCCATTCTTTGAATTCCTTTTGAAAGTATTTATTACCCTTTTATAGATATAATAATTAGCTATTGATCATTCTTTTACTAATGTCAAGTAGGAACATCATGATCGAGTCTTTCATAGGGGTAATAATCATGTTGTCTTTGCCGACTTTTGATGCTTGAATGGTTACATACAGTTTTAGTTTTTCCATGTAACAAACTATTGTCACTTTTTTATGATCATACTCTTATAGAGGCTACTCCATGCCCACATCAAAGGAAGAGTAGTATAACAGTGCTCTGTACCTTATGACAATCCTTCCTCTTAAAAGAGATCAATTTTAAATGTTATTCAAGGTACTAAATCCTTTAGATTCACAAGATTATCTAGTATAACTTTGTATTTTCTTATCTCTCTAGGATGTTTTTATAGGACCCTGATTAGTACACATTTTGATATTCATTATATCTCTATTCTAGTATACCCTTGAGCCATCAGTTAAGTAAAAGATGTTGACATACTAGGAATAGATAGCTCTACCAAAAGCAACAACAACCAAAAGTTATTTTTTAATTACTTTTGACATTCTCATTAGGTCCAATAAATTGAAAGTTCTTACTTAAGAAACTACTAATGTTGACTTAATTATAAATATCACTTAGCTAATACATCATATTATTTGCATAACCTAAGACACTTGTTGTGTGCCAACTAAGAAAATTCATAAGGTGATTAACTCTACGAATAATAAAGAGAATATTGTTGGATGATAATTAGTTACACAAATTGCTTCTCCTAGTCTTCAAGTTCTTTAACAATTTTTTAATTATCCTTTACATAAGAAATGCTAAAGTGATAGACCTAGAAAAAATCAGAAGGCCTTCTAAAAAATTGTCTCTTACTATTGATATTCACAATTGTGTTAATAGTGCACCTATCACTACAAATTCATTACTTCCTATATCTTTTGATTATGTCTGTGAATTGTCTGCTCAAATAAAAAGAAAAAAATAGTTTATTTTTCTTTAGTACTATCTATGCAGTTTATTGAAATTTCCTTCGATGGGAAAAGGAAATTTCTTTGCACTTAGATTCTTGTCCAACAAGTTCAAACCAAAAAAGGATATATTTGAAAGGGGTTCCATATTCTTATCTAATTCTTAAAAATGGATAAGAAAAAAGAATTATTCTAAAGTTTCTACATCAGATGATCTTTATAAACCTCTTGAATTTATTGTTGAAGAAGTGACTATCCTACTTGAAAAAAAAATGTATCATTTGTCCCCATTAATCTCAATGAAACTATTCTACTTCTTAGATATTCTCGATGAACATCCTAATGAATGAGATGACTTATATGATGATGTTTTTATAAATGATAATGAGAAGTTTCTTATTGTAGATGTTATGATCATTGTAAATGAGGAAGATCTCTTAGCCAAAATGGAGAATCTTCTCAATAAGCTTTCTTGGAGAATATCTAAGAAGGATAACTATATGGTTCTTAAAAAATGTATAAGATCTATTAACTTTAGAAAATGAATAAAAATAAAAGGTTATTCTTATCTAGAAACTTCAATAATAAATTTGATATATGGTCCCTACCATGGCTACTCTGATAACTCTGATTGGATGTCGACCTTTCCCTATTTTACCTACACTGAAGATGTTATAAAAGGACACTTTTTTGCACCTCAATTTGTTCCATTATTAGACTCATGTTCAGCTTGTACCCACATTAATTGAATCTTTGATTATTTAAGCTCCTTTTGTTGTATCTTCCATAATGCCCCTAGTGCATTTGTATCTAATTCTTATACTATGGTAGAGATCCAAGTTGAAGCAATTATAGCAACACGATAAGTTTAATCTTTGGATAAATGATGAAGACCAAATCTTGAGAAGTATGAACTATTCTTACTCCCTAAGGGATTTGTTCCTCTTAATTTTTACTCAATTTGATGAACCTAGAAATCCATGCTATCAAAATTTCCCATTTTAAGAGCAACATCAATAACAATAATGCTCTTCTTTCTTCATTTTTATAGTGTTTTTATTAGAGCTTCCATTTAAATAATATGCAAATCTACCATATGAATCTTTTAAAATTTTAGAAGAGTAAGAAGTATCTTTGTAAGATGATTCACTAGCATGATATAAAAGTTAACATGATCTCATGACTCTACAATAAAAATACTTTATAATTTAGTAGATTTTCTCATATGATGACACCACCACTTTAAAGAATCATGTTGTTGAACTTTTGTTTAATATGAGCCTAGGGCTCTACTCCAAAAGTGGTCATTTATTCATAATCTTACAAAATTATTAATGAAAAGATCTAGTCTCCAAGGTAAAAACATCCTCCATGATCCTATAAAAAGATAGCTTCCAAGATAAATTTAAAATAAATATTTGAATGAAAGAGTGGAGAGGCAGTTATAACATCCACATTGACCCAAGTTAACAACACCCCACCATCTAAGAATTTTTAATTATCTTTCCAAAAGAGGCTTGGTAGATTTCATTCTTTCATAAAAAAAATGCTATTAGAAAGCTTTTCAAAATGTTACTCCAATCATAGATAAAACTCTTAGAATCCAAGAAGTCTAAAGAAGTTAATAAGACTACCGATCAAACCAATTGACCTTATCATATATGTTTGCAACATGCAATAGAAAGCTATATTACAATTAAGAGTCAACTCGAGTATTAACAAAAATTAAAAACATTAGTATCCTTAATAGGTTTCTAAAGAAGTAGACTTCTTCTATAAAATACAATACTAATCATGATTTTGTACATTTTAGAAATGAATTGCATAACCCATTATTTGCATCTATCTTTATGAGTTATTCTTATAATGAAAAATGGCTAAATAACATACTTTAATTCTTAGTAATAGTGTTTTTTAGCTAAACTTTAATATGAATGACTTTTCAAAAAAAAAAAAAACATTAACTTCAACTTCTACTTATAATATAAAATAATTATAGAAAGTACCCAAGGAGAAGAACTTTTAGAAGATAATCATGAAATCCAATCAAGGAGTTGCAAGGTGCTTCAACCTCTTAAGAATGTGGTTAAAGACAAAGGCAAAAATATAACAACCAAATAAAAATCATGAACATCAGATGTCTACCTAACAACTTAAAGTAATCTATAAATTCTTGGCCCATTTAAAGAAAGTACACTATTAAGTATTTGTGGTCACTTATGTTATCATAAAAATTGCATGAAGTTTTGATAATTTAAAGAAAAAGAAATAATATCTTTTTCTTGATGAACTCATTTCTATTACCTTCACTAATTATGACTTATTAAAAATTATTAATTGTAGTAGACCTTTTCTTGATGAACTCATTTCTATTACCTTCACTGATTATGACTTATTAAAAATTATTAATTGTAGTAGACCTATGTATGTAATCTCTTGGTCTATGGAAATACCTTTAATATGATCCTGATAGACCCTAAGTCATCAATGAACGGTGTAAAAATATTTACCTTTTGTCACTAAATACAAACACATTATGCTCAAATAGATTGATGCTTCATGGGTTTAATGGAAAAAGGCTAGAAGACTTTAGGTTTTATCACCATTTCATTATATTTTGGTAAATTGAAAATCGAAGAAAAATTTTGTATGATAAAAGTGAATACTTATTTTTGAGTATTTTTACTATGATCGTGGATTCATGAGTTTGAAATGGTACCTTCTACTTTTCTTTAATGTATTAAATATACTCTTGGAGTTGAAATTTTTTCTATCAAATAATCTGCAACATATTTTTTGTAAATGTGATTAATGTTAATAATGATGTTGAATATTTTAGTCCAAAGAAGATGCCAATTCACTTGAAAATAGTGCTTGCTAACTTTAAATGAAAGTAGGCCCCCTATTTTACTATCTTCTAAAAAAAAATAAAACAAATTATCATGGACAATGTCAAGAACTAACATCCCATAAATGAGAAGAAGATATCATTCTAATATTTCCTTGTGGAAACATTATACTCTATAATAGCTCTTCAAATGACTCAAAAATATGAAAATCCAACATGCCATAAATTAGTATGTCCTTTTAAGAGAAACATTATAACTTGAAAAAAATTTAAACAATAAAGGAAATCTCAATTTTAATTCAATATTTGTATCTCAAATATCACACTTTGATACACAACAACTGTCAAGACAAGTTGTAAATTATACTCTAGTTGTGATGCATTTTCATGAAGACCATTCATTATTTAACATGTCTACGATATCTTCTCTATTGACAATTTACATTCATTCCATAAAAATAAAACTCTAACATTGTTTTATGTTGTACTGGGATGGGGAAACATAATTTCATCTGAATGTGAACAAAGTTATTCTGATGAAATGGAATATATTACAATTTGTTATTTTTCTTTGCCATTGGTAATAAAATGTTTGAAGAAGAAAAAACTTTTTTAAATATGACAAATTTTATGATATAATATATAATAAATAGTGGAGAATGTTTAGAGAGATATAAGGTTTAGGGTTTCATATCAAACCCCTACCTTAAGCAAATTGTAAAATGATTTCAGTAACTATTATTTAAGATGAAGATAATTTTTATGAAATAAATAAAGAAACTAATATGGCTCCTAAATTAGGAGAAAGTACTCCTATGGATGAGGTTATCAAATCAACTTAGATACAAATAATGACCCTCATCATACCTTCATTAGAAAGTTATTATTAAGCATTTAACACAATAAATTAGTTAAGTTTTCAAAGATCATCATGACTATTTTTCCTAAAATTATATTGAAATGTTGAGTTTGTTCTTTGAAATAGTGACACATAAATTATCAATTGATCCTAGCACTTCTCTAATAAAATAAGTGACAAGGAGGTTGTGATCTGATATTAAGATATTAGTTATCTCAGAAACAAAAAATAGGTAAATTTGGGTTCATCTAAGACAAATAATATTCTAACTTGATTGCTAGTATTATTCCCATAAGTAAGAAAAATGGGTAGATCTGCATCTTTGATAATTATAAGGACTTAAAAAAGCTTATCTTAAAGATGGATTTTTTAATATATTTCTAAAATAATGATCAACATAGTCATGACTAAATCAATGTTTTTCTTTGTCAATGACCTATTGGGATATAATCAAATCATAATGGCCTCTAAAGACGAGCATCATGTAGCTTTTAAAACTTTATTAAGCAATTATTTTCAAAAATTTATGCCTTTTGATTAAAAAATGCTAATGTAACATAACAATTTATAATAACTCAAATTTTTAATAAATTATTACAATGATGATATTGTTATAAAAATTAAAGTTATTGAATATCATATGCATGATCTTCAGATTATATTCTAAAGAATCTAAAAATACAGATTGAAGATGAATCTCTTAAAATGTGCTTTCGAAGTCTCATCAAAACATTTTTTAAGATTTATTATCCATCATCATGGGAGTAAGCCTACCAAAACAAAAGTGATTCTAAAAATACAAGTGTAGCTTAGAGTTTTTAGAAGATATTTTTCTAGTCTATTTACCATATGTCAACTATTTATTACCTTATCTAAAAAAATGTATAACTATGTTAGGACAAATTTTGTATAGAAGCCTAGGAATATATTAAAACAAATTTGACACACACACTGGTATTAACGTCTCTAATATTGGGAAAACCTTTGATACTATAGATGGTTAATCTCAATGAATCATAAAAAGAACTACTCACTGAAAATAATGAACAAGGTAATAAAAATGATTTATATTATCTTTGCTAGTGATTTGAAATATCTTCATGTAAAAAATACTAGTTAGCATTAATATTTATAATTCAAAGTTTAAGGCATTATATGATATTTCATAAAATTAATCTATTTTTTTAAGTTAATATGTTTCAATACTTAATGACCTGACCAACTCATTTACAAAGGTTAGCTCGATAGGCAATGATTTTATTGCATGATATAGCATATGTTTCTCATAAAGCTTTGAAAGGGAAAGCCAAATTTAACTTTTTTTTTGTAGTCCATCATATTATTACAATTTTTTTAAAATGATTATTTACTTGATGAGTAAATCTAATCAATAGAGAATCAAGAATGAAAATTGTATTTTGATGGAGCTTCATCAACTAAAAAAATGAGCTTACAAAATTCCTCAAATAAAAGCAAGGATTTTTTCTTTATCTCTTGAAGAAGGAATTATCAAGTATGTATGCACTTGATTTGATCCTCATATAAATAATGAAGAATAATAGGAACCTTTTATTATGAGTTTTGAACTGACAAACTTGATATCCATTAAGAGAATAAAAAATCGTAATATTTTTTAGTTAATTATTACTCAAGTAATTGGCTTATATAAGGCTTGAAACCTAACTTGTATGCTTATCATGCAAATATTCTAAGTATTACATTAATTAGAGTACCTAGATATCTAAATAATATAATAGATGCTTTGGTTGTTATGGCCAAAGAACGTTTTAAACCAAATGAAGACTTTATAAGGGTTAGAGTCCATAATAAAATGAATTTTATTCCTCTCCTATTTGTATAAAGAACAACCAAAACAAAAAAAAAAACTTGATTTTAAGCTCTCCCACTTTTGAGAAGAATGACTGCAAATAAGTATTTATCAACCACACAAAGAATCCTTTCTAATTATTAATATTTAGGCTCTCAAATTCAAAAGTGAGCACCATCATACATAATTATAAACAACTTTCTATATCAAGGATCATCAATATAATCCAATTTTGATTATTTCATAAAGAAAGGCCCAAATGATTTTGATGAAAGTTCTTGAAAGTCTCTATGGGTCTTATCAATCTAGCCTAACAATGAAATTTAAAATTAATAGGTTATGTTATTACTAGCTTACTTTTACATGATATTGAGTGAATTTCATTAAAAAATGTCGTTAGTGCCGAGCTCATGATCCTATTCACCATATGCCTTCCAAGTCCTGCACTCGACTATTACATCCTGGCCATTTGAATGTTGTGGGATAGATATCGTAGGTCCAATAAAACCTCTTCACTAAAGGGCATAGGTTCATACTTTTCACTAACAATTAGTTTGTTAAATGTGCTAAAAGCATTACTTTAGGAGAAGTCAATATACTCAAAATCTTTCATAATTATATAGTTTATAGATTGGCATTCCTTAAGGATTAGAGTTAACAATTGTATGACTTTTAAGTGCACTAAAATTAATAAGTTTTACTAATGCCATAACATTATGTAGCAATACACCTTTATTTAGTGTTCTAGCACTAAATGGCTAGCTAAATCTTTCAAGAAAACTTGAATTAATTTGATAAAAAAAATTATGTGTACTAATAAATGAGAATGACATGACAACTTATCAAAAGCCACATGTGCATATAAACCCACATATAGAACTTCCACATAAGCAACTATTAATATATTTGCCTTTGGGGTCAAAAGCAATTCTTGCATTAAAAGATGAGTTGCCATCTTTGAGTATAGTTGTCAATACTAAATTTAATGATTACCAAAACATTCAACTTTACTTTAAAGAGCTAGATGTTATGTAGTTATGGCACCTAAGAGAGGGATGAGTGTTGAATTTGGTATTTAAGAAAAATATTAAATTAAAACTTAATTTGATTGCTTTGTATAAAAATTAATTGCAAATAATTTTTTCTTAATTATCCACAAAAATTATAAGCAATAATAAAGAAAAGTACAGGTGCAGGAAAACTAAAAAGAGAACACAGAGATTTTTACGTGGTTCAGTCAAACCCCAAAAATTGGCTTACGTCCACACTTAGTAACCCAAGCTAGGAATTCACTAAATCAAATTGAGATTACAACTCCCGTACTCTCCTTCACATGCAAGTATAACCCAACACCGTACTTTTCTATATGGGCAACTACAACCCAACACATACTTTCCTACAGCAAACAAGTATAACCCCAATACAAATCAAGACAATGCAAAAAAAAGAAGATATAAATATCTTACTCTCAATTTTAAAATATTTTTGCACTCATAACCTAAACTATACCAATATTAAGGAAAGTGAATATTACTAAAAAAGAGAGCTCACTTTAAATGAAATTGCAATAAAATCTTCAATCAAGTATTTGAAGCAAGCAAGTAATTCAATGTTGCTATGAATGAACTTTAAAATATTTTGAAATTATTTTGATTTTTTTGAAATGAAAACTTAAATTGGAATATGAACCAACTTGAAATGAAGTATTAAATCACACAACTTTAGTTTGAAAACCTTTCCACAAAAATAAGTTAAGTCCAAATGATAAATGAATTTGCAATTAAGAAAGCTTTGATAATCACTTGAATAATAAATGGAATGATACCACAAGAAAGCTATCACATAACATATATTTATAAACCAATTGAAGACAAGTAATTAACAAGCATAAAATAATTAATGAAAGAGATGAAGTGGTCGGCCAAATAGAAAAGTAAATGAGATGTAATGTAAAGCACAATCAAATTTAACCAATCTATATGAAGCTTTAGGCCAAGTTTATAAATAAAGAATATTCAAATGATTAAGCATTAGATAAAAATAAAACTTTTAGTAACTTTCATCTAAACAATAAACTATTAAAATATGGCATGATTAAGCATAAGATAATAAATCAATCTCCTTATGTTTGTTCTCGGCCAAACAAGAACTAAAGGTTATGAATTGAATAAGCACAAGATAATTTAAATAACCTTATAAATTTCAAAGTCAAGAAGAAATAAAGCAAATAAAAGAACTTAGCACCTTAGAAATTTAAGAACTAGTTATGATGCTCTCGACCAAGGGAGGAAACACATCAAACCTTAAATTTTTTTCAATCAATCTTTAAGCCAACTAAATGTCCAAGGGAAAGAGAAGAATGATGATGAATGTTTGCACTTCAATCAGCAAAAGTCTCCAAGAGTTTGCTTTAGTAAGGATCAGCCAAGGAGGAGAAGGTGAGCAAGAGAGCAAGAGAGAATATTAGCTTTTTAGAACCTTTCTCAGGTTGAAACAAGGCTCTTAAATAGAAGAGGGAGGAGTCTAGGTTTGGCCCAATCATGAGGAAATGATAGGGAAATGAAATAGGAAACAATTTGAATTTCAAAACTAGATCGGTCAAGAGATTTTCAAGAGGCTCCTTTGTAAATTTGATTCAAGCCAATATGGAATGATTTCAATATGATTCATGACTAAAGGGCGATGAGAGATCCTATAGGGAGTCAAACCAAGGAGTTATTCGAAAATTATGACAAGAAGGAGGGATTTTCGAATGGAATAAACCCATGGAAAATAATCAAAGAAACTTGGCTACGGGAGTTTCCATAAATAGAAAATCCTCAAGTTAATGCATGAATCAATTAAGATCAAGGCTGATTATATTATATATATATATATATATATATATATATATATATATATATATATATATATATATATTGAATGTTTAAATAATATTTAAATTTATTTAAATTTGAGTTAAAATGGTCGGGCCTCAAACAATTTCCTAAAATGGATTTTAATTAAAAAATTGTTTTGAAAAAGAGGATTGATTTAAATTTAAATTTAAAGTAACTTGTAATGACTCAATTAAACTTTAAATAATTAGAATAAGTCATGCTTGGGGCGTTCAAAATGTTCTACAAAATATTTGATTTAATTTGGAAAGAGTATATAATGAATGAATAAGTATGAATTCAAAATAATTCAAATTCAAAAATTCAAATTAATGGATTTTTAAATATAAAAAATAAGGAAATATTATATGGAAATTTTTTGTATGAAATTCACACATTTTATTACACAAAATGTATTAAAAATTTGGACAAAATAATGTTAAGATGAAAATGATAATAGGAGAGAGAAGAATGAATAATTGGAGAGAGAATAAGAAAAAAGAATAATTTTATGATAATTCAATTTTCATGCAATAAAAATTATGATTAGCATGAAAACTATTTAATGAAGTTTAAACATAATTTATCTTGCTTGAATGCACATTTAATGAAACTTATTTCATGCATTTAGTTCCTATTATCCAAAATGGATAATTTAATGAATAATTGCAATATTAAGATATAAAGAAATATAAATAATTTTAGAATGATAAATTTAACATTGAATGTATAATTTATCTTATCTTAGTCAGCTTTTCATTTGCCTTAATATAGCAAATACTAGAAAAATTCCTACCTACTTCATGTTTAATAGCTTTAGAATTTTGAATTGATTGAAGAGCCTTGAATTGAAGAATTTTCCTGGACACTTGAATTTAACTTGATTAGTAGCATTTGAACTTGTGTTTGCTATCATTAAAATCAATCTCATATGAGGTGGGGCTCATGAAGTCAACACTAGATAATCTTGATGTAGTTTGACTTCAAACCCAAAAAGTTCTTGTGTTATATCATGCTTGAATAATATAAGCACATGATAAATTTGTTGGACCCAAGGATTTTTTCTGTTTATGACCTCATATTAGTTTTAAAGAGGCCTATAGTAACTCACCACCAAAAAGGTGTTAAACTTGATCTTGTTTAAGAAGGCCCTTTTGAAGTTGAAATGTTTTATGATGGAAAAAGCACATCTTTTGATATATAAGGATGGTACTCATCCCTTATGTCCCATCAATGGTCATTTCTTAAAGAAATAGTATAACATATTATATTCTCTTAAACTTTCATATAAAAAAATTCACTAGGAATGCTTTATTTACATCTTTGATTTTAGCTTTTGATATTTATATCATGAAAACATAATACTTTTAAAAATCTCAAGAAAATTAGTGGAAAAAATTTTAATTTCATAAGGATGTGTCTCTTAAGGATGGATTTCTAAGCATATTCTTAGCAACTTTCAAAAAACCAACATTTGTGTGTGTGTGTGTGTGTGTGTGTGTATATATATATATATATATATATATATATATATATATATATATATATATATATATATATATATATATATATATATATATATATATATATATTGGTATATAATTTGGTTTGAGTCACCAAAAATCATTCAACTTCAAACTCATTTAAATATAATAGGATTGTTGTAACATCCATAATGGTTGGCAATTTTATTTTTTGGTTTGGTCTTATACTGCATTTAGGTTTTCAATACACATTAAAATTAGGTTATTGAAATATTTTTTTGGGGTTTATATCTTCGCCTTCTAGTTGGCCTTAAGACTGGGCCTAGGCCATTAAAATCGAAGTGAGAGTTGTTGTGATCTCTCTTGCAGCAACCTAACCTACAAGGTATTGTTGATCTTATTTTTGGATGTGGTTGTCATCATCCCAATCATAGTTAAGATCTTTAATCACATATTAGGAGCATCTTAATTAGACACTTAAGACACTATATTTGATGACTAGGTGTATAACCCAAATTAAGATAAAAAATTTAAAATATCAAATCAAAATAAAATCTAAACTAAAGTTGAAATTAAAATCAAAACTAAATGTCAAACACCTTAAGGTGAAGCCCTAGGTCAACCTAGTAAATCCCACTAGAACTTGACCAAACCCAATTGGACTAGATGAGTCTAATCAAATCTAAATTTAATAAAAATAAAATTCTATATAACTATATTGAAATTTAAATTTAATTGAGCCTAGACTGAGATAATTAGGATGGTTGACCCAATTGACTCATTTAAGCTCAAAATCACCTAAGTTTAAGAAAAAATTAAATAAAATAAAAAAATCAAAATCAAATCAAACTAAAGCATAAAATCAACATTTAATCATAAGTAAACACAATACTAAATTCATATGGGGTTCAAAGTGACTTATAAGATCATTTGATCTAAGTTTACCCATGTGAGCCCCATCAAGTCAAAAAGTCAATAAGTCAAATTTAGCCTTCCGAACAAAATCAATAAATGAACATGATCAAACATAAAAGTAAACAAATCTAATCTCATTGAGAACTCAACTGGGTTAATTTGGCCACTTAAGCCAAATAAACCCAAATGGACCTCATTAAGCTAAATTCAAACTAAATTAAAAATACCTAAATTAAATATTTTAAAACACTTTAAAATCCTAATTAAATATAATTCAACTAGTCTTTCTATCTAATTTAATCGATTTGGTCATTTGACCAAAGTGAACCCATCTTGACCCTTTAAGCCCAATTTGGGTCAAAATAAGTCAAAATCAAAATCAACTTCAAATTAATTTAAATTAATTATTCTAAATCATCCTAAATACAAAATCAAGCATGATTGGAGCCTAAACATACTTTGGTTGAGTTAAATTGGCCATTTGGCTTAATTGAACATAATTTAACCCTTTTAGATTAAAATAGGTCAATTTGGGTTAGAATCAAAAATCCAATTCAAGTTAAATAAAACCAATCAATCAAAAATATAATAAATTATCATTTAAATATAACTAAATGAAAATCTAAAACCCTAAAATAGCCAAATAATCTAGGAAATCCAACTTGATTTAGGTCAAATGGTCAAATTAGCTTAAATCACATTGAAACCCCATAAGTATTGGATTAATTGATCACTATATCATCTAATGGATGATCAATAGTAATTGCAACATAAATATAAATCAAATCAATTAAGTGGAATGCAATCAACAAAACTTAATCCACTTTTAACCCAAGTGACATTTTATCAAATTCAAACACTAAATTTAATTCAAATGAGCTTGAGCTTGACTCATAACTCACCTTTAACTAATCAAGGTAAGTTTCAACCATCTCAACGAGAGGTGAGCTAGTGTCATGGGGAGCCCAAACCAACCTACGTAGGCAGGGATAAAAAAAAACCATGCTTCCCTCATCACTTTAATTACAGTTAGAACTTATCCTCTAATCTTCTATCCACCTTCAACAG
Organism: Cymbidium sinense; assembly: GCA_021442155.1. Classification (NCBI taxonomy): domain Eukaryota; kingdom Viridiplantae; phylum Streptophyta; class Magnoliopsida; order Asparagales; family Orchidaceae; genus Cymbidium; species Cymbidium sinense. The sequence goes on from CM038229.1 coordinate 34,844,130, forward strand.
TAATTCCATCGTCTCATTCTTTATGGTCGACCACCTTCCACCTTCTCCATGGTTAGGCCAAATATAAAGAGAGAAGGAGAGCACACATAACCCACTTTTTTTATTGTTCAACACCTTCTCTAGAGCAAATTTAGCACAAATAATCATTTTCCCCACTCTCTTAGTCTCTCTGACCTTCATAAATGCTGAATTCTAGTGAGTGATGGATGTGATTAATTGCCACACCAATCTAGAGGGAGCCAAACTTCTCATAGAGCCTCATTCTGATGTCCTAAACCTTTTTGAAATGATAACACCTTTGAGGATCAACTCTAGTGAGGTACTCCACTTTATTGACCATCCTTTTATTTTGATTTGGTGTTTTATAAAGTTGAATCGATCTTAGTTAAGATCAAGCTATTTAGATCTATTGCAAATAGATCACTAATTGATTTGCAATCAAAATCTCCAATCATCATTAAATAGATCATCGAAGATCGACCCATTTGTCCTAATAGCTCTTTGCTTCTAACAAGAGGTTAAAGATGAAATCACGATCATTCATTTCTTTTAATTTGGAACAGACGACCTTGATTTATTTGCACCATGTCTTTTAAATCCTTTAAGGAATTGTGGATGATTCTAGACCATTTAGCATTTTTATCATATGGCCCTGATCAATCTCGCATCCCCACTGCCTTTTTGCAAAAGATCTATGTGGATCTTGCGTGGCTTAGTGGTGTGTCGCCACACATAAAGTGATGCCCAATCAATGTTGTCTCAGTCCTAATTGAGTTAACTAAGAAAATCAAGACTTTTAAATATATCAAAAATTTAAAGAAAATAAAACACTTAACCAAATAAATAAATAAATAAGAGCTTGTTAAGAGGCTATATCACCCAAGAGGAGGGGTGAATTGGTTTTTTTTTTAAAAAATGTTTCAAAAATTTAATTGTAAACTTTTGTATAAAACTTAAATTTTTAATGATAAAGCTATAGAAAAGTAAAATAAGAATTAACAACATTATAGAAAAGTAAAGTACAAAAAATAAGAAAAAAGAACACAGAGATTTTTACGTGGTTCAGCCAAACCCCAAAAGCTTACCAACATCCACACCTAGCAACCCAAGCTAGGAATTTACTAAGTCAAAATAATATTACAACAAATCTCCTGTACTCTCCTTCATGGGAAAGTAAAACCCAACACCATATTTTTCTTAATAGACAAGTACAACCTAAGAATGCAAGCACAACCCAACAACATACTTTCCTTAACGGGAAAGTACAACTCAACAATAAAATAAGTAAAAGGAGTAAGAAGGATCTAACTATCAATTTTAAAATAATTTTACTCTTACAACCCTACTACAACTATATTAAGGCAAGTGAATTCAAAAGAATGAAAGATAGCTCACTTTAATTGATATTTAAATTTGAACAATAATTAACCTGAAATATATAAATTACGTAAATGAATCTTTAAAATATTTGATATAAATATGATAAGTTAAAATCAAGGTGATTTAATTTATGATTTGAAATATAACACAATAATTATTAGAAACTTGAATCAATCACTTGTAAGAAAGAGACTTAGAGTTTTATAAAAGATCAAATGAAAATGAAATCTCAAATCACATAAACTCAAATGAAATCTCTTTTTTTAAAAATTATTATTTATGAAAAATATGAGATAATTTAGAAGTAATAGAACTTGTTGATCATAAGTATTTTATATGAAATAATCATAAATATAATAATCTCTCTTTAAAACATGTAGGAATAATGAAGAGAAAACAACTTGCAATAATAGACTTTAATTCATCAACCACAAAGCTTTTGGCGAACTTGAGAGAGTATAGAAATAGATAAGTCAAGCACAAAAAAAAATTGACCGAATGCATAAGAAACTCAAGCCAAGAAGGAGAACAAGGTCACTTAGCATATAAAATCACAAACTAGAATTAAAGCACCTTGTTAGCATATAAATTTATTGATGATTTATTTAGCTTTTGCATTAAGTGTCATGATTTTCTTAGTTTCTTCCTTACTTTATGTATGGCCTGAATGTGGATTAGGATCTTTAGGGAAAAATAAATCTTTTACCAAACTTAACAACTCTAAATAAAATTAAACAACTCATAACCTCACCTAAAGCTTAAGTTTAAAATCAAGATAAAAGAATTAGCAACCCCATTAGCCGGATGAGCAATTCTTTTTATAATATCATGCCCTAATGCATCTTATTTCACTCTTGATTGGAGGGCTTCCACCTTTGCCAGAGAAACTTGACATGACCTTTGAGAGCCATGGTGGAAACTCACCTCCTCCCTTCTCATTGATTTTGGCCAATAATCTTCTTTCTCACATATTAGTCATATGAATCCTATTAGTCTGAGTAAAAATAATTATCAAAAATAAAAATAAAATGAAATTTAAATTTCATTAGATTTAGGTCATTTGAAGCATGTCCCTTTACATGATCTAGTCTATTTAGGGAGTGAGTTTAAGGACTTAGTCTCTTTCTAAATAAAATAGCTTAGCTATTTTGCATAAGCATAAATACTTGCCTACATGTATTTAAAATTATAGGAGGAGTTAGTTGGCGGCCACCCCCAGGCAGTTGTAAGTCCAAGCTATCCGGTGGTTTGTCCTCTCTTATGGAGGTAAACCAATTACCAATTTTTGCCTTAGATTTAGGTTGTGCTTTCAGCCCTCACTGAAGCTCCCTAGATTTAGGTTCTGAGGTTGCTTCTCCCCTTTGTGGGCCATAAGCATAATTCCTCACCTCTTAGGCATTTCCTTAATCTTGTGTTAAAGAAACTTAACTCCTAAATTTCTAATGAAAAATGCAACTCAAATAAGCTAAATCAATTTCAAAAATGTAAAACACAACTATAGGATAATTTGAGATGCTCGCTAGGTTTCCTAGCATCATGGGCATCTCCTACATATCTTCCATTTTGGCTTCGATAATAACTCCCTCTTTTGATCAATCCCATTTAATCTTTCAAAAAAAATAAACCAATCGATTGATAGTCCTTCCTATTGAAATCTTCAAAGACAACGATTATTTACCTTAACCGAGAGTTTTCCTAAGGTATCCCCATTCCTTAATATGCAATTAACTATGGGGGCTTTCCCCTATAAAGAACTTAATAAACTCAATTTAAAATAAACCATGCTTTATTTTTTTCATGTAAAGTAGGGGAAGAATCTCTGGTACATATGCAGACCCATCATCCTTAGGAGACCTTATTAAGGTGATTAGGTCCATTAAAGGGTAGTGACTTCTATCTTTCGAGATAGTACACTATTTCCTTGATGACATACTCGATCACATGAATAAGTACATCTGTGGATCTATGTGGCATCCTAAAAAGATGAATTTTTATAATTCCTTGCATTTTATTTCTCTCCAAAGATTTGAAGGTGACCCCTTATAGAAATTTTAAACCAACACCTCCTGACTACTTCAAGTTTGGGTCCAGTCCTTCTTTGGCACTCCATGCTTAGTAGTCACGCTAGCATCTATCCCACCGATGACAGACTATCCCAATGATCATTTTTATCTATGAGGATGCAAGTATCTTATGCCTTCTTCTTCGATTGATTATCGCACACTGATGGACACCTTAGGTTGGTTGGTATTCACTATGATGACAACAACCCACTCGGTGGATACACCACTTATGGTAGATGTAATTCCCTATCATTCTCTTTGAGTTGGCCACCGTACACATATAGGCTTTCTTTTCAGGGATCAAGATAATGCCCCTAGTGTCACCTCCAATGTGGGTGCTCTATTTGGATCATGTCCTTATGACCCCATCTATACATTACCTGAGTCACTGTCAGATTGAATAGTTCTCATTTTCTAGTAACCACACCTGTGGTTGGAAGGTTTGTACTATCGATGTGCAGATTTTCCCTTTGGATTGGTAATTCTTAGAAAGGCCAAGGACGATAAAGCCCCTTCTCAGTGCGGTTGATCGCACACCAATATGGTCCACACAAACATATAAACAAACAATATATATTCACTTGTAGATCAGAAGGACACCCCTAGTGGTACCTTTTCCCAAATAGGTGCTTATCTTTAGGAAAGTGTTAGCAAGACTCCCTATATGAATCGCTTGACTACTCTTGAGCTGATGTAAGTCCCCAATGGCATATACTCAGTAGTTGCCTTAGGTTGAGTCTAATTTGTTGCACATCCAATAGATCACCCCAGCGGTTGTTTCAACTTTGGAAGATGTAAGTTTACTATGCTTTCTTCCTAGCATTGTCATTGCACACCGAAAGGCAACCCTTAGTTTGGTTAGTCTCACCCTTCGGCCGATAGACTACACCTTTAGATTTGTAAATCTATGATAGGCCAAAGCCCTAGTGTCTCCTTCTTAGTGGGTCCATCACACACCGATAGGGTCCATAAATTAAATCAAACTAAGTCAAATTCAATCAACCCATTTATATTAAATTAAATTAGAATGAAATTAATCTTGACTATTCTTAAGTTGACGTATGTCCCCAGTGACACTCACTCAGTAGTAGCCCTAGGTCTGGTTTGATATATTGTGCATCCAACGGGTCACCCCACTGGCTGCTCCCCACTTTGAAAGATGTAAGTCTGCTATGCTTTCTTCCTAGCAGAGTCGTTACACACCAAAAGGTAGCCCTTAGGTTGGATAGTTCTACCCCGCAGCCAATAGACTACCCCTGTGGATTTGTAAATGTAAGATAGAACAAGGTCCCCATAGCTTCTTCTTAATGGGTCCATCACAAACTAATATGGTCCATAAATTAAGAAAAATTAAATCAATTAAATTTAACCAAGCTCATATCCCCAGGGGATATGATTTTAAATTAAATCCAATTTGATTCTCCCCAATGGAGTTAAATCACACCCTTCTCCCCAATGGAACCCAAATCATGCAAACAAATCAAACAAACAAATCAAATTCAAAACCAACCTCCCCAATGGAGCCATAACAAATTAAAATAAATTAAACTCGGTCTTGATCCCCAGTGGACTCAGGCCTATATCCCAAGTAGATATGCACCACATTTACATAAAGTAAATCCAATTAAATCTAACTTGATCCCCAACAAATTCAAGCATGTATCCCCAATGGATCTCTCTCCCATAAAATAAATCCAATGAATTAGAGTGGATCCACCCATATCTCAATCCCTAGCAAATTTCTTCGTTATGCCCTAGCATAAATTTACCTCATATCCAATTCATATCTGATTCCCCAATGAATCTTGCCTTCTTATCCTTGACATGAAATGCTCATCAAATCCTCTTCTCCTATGCCCTTGGCATGAGACGAGTTGCATTGCACTAAAATTGTGATTCTATCTACCTCTTAGGTTTAGGTATAGATCATTTTTGTTAGCGCTTGCAATCTTTTGGACATTGTTGATTGCCTCGGTCAATGCTAATATGTGTGGTGTGCCCTTCAGTTACACCACACCTATTGAGGGTCCTTTTGTTGACCCACTTTTGGAGTAAGAATTAATCTCCTCTCCTTAGATTTAGGAGTCTTTTAGACACTAGATTCTCCTTAGTCATGAGACACTTCTAGCAATTAAGTGAACACTTAGCTTAAGCTTGGAGACTTAGATGGGTTAATCATAGGATTACGGTATGCCATAGGATAAGGGAAATTTATGCAGCCCATAGCCTAACCAAATCCATACTTGCCTTCTTAAGCTAAACCAAACCTCAAATCCAATTCTTCCAAATTTAAATACCAAATTCAAATTCAGACTCCAAACCAAGTGATTGGAACCCATGGCCAAATATAAAATCAAATCAAACCTAGCATAAGCCATATGATTTGATCCCATGAACTTAACCAAAATTCCTTCAATCCAAATCAAACTCAATTGATTTTCTCATGAATTAATCAATTCTTTGATCACCATCCCAAATATAAATGAAATCTAAATCAAATCACCTAAGCTAAAATCAATTCAATCAAACCTAACATAAAATATTCAAAAAAGCCAAAACCCATTTAAACCCAAATCAAATGTAATCAAAGGTATAAATCAACCCTAAATTCATATACAAATCCAACTAAACTCAATTCAACCCAAAATCGATTCAACTAAGCCCAATTGGTCCACTTGACCCAAAGTGGCCAATTTGACCTATTTGAACCAAATTTCAATCCTACCTAAATTGGATTGAATCAAACCTATAAAAATCTCTTATGATGATCATCAATCATACTTGATTGATCAATTGTCATCAATTTGGTCAAACCAAGTCAACTTGGTCATTTGATTAAGTCAACCCACTTAACCTACATTAATCAAACTAGCCAAATCTCAACCTAAGCCAAATTAATTAAAACCAATAATTCATACCAACTTATAATCAATATTTGAACATGACTTGACCATCAATTGAGCCAAACCTAACCCAATTGGCCCTTTGATAGAGGTTGACCAAATTTGATCTAAAAGGCCAAATTGAGTCAAATCAAGATCTAACCAAATTTATTGCAACCAATGGCTCAAGTTCACTACAAATTGATTATTGAACTTGAACTAAGCCTCAATTGAACCCAATTGACCCATTTAGCCCAAATTGGCCTAAAGGGTCAAATTGGCCTAAATCAAATACAAATCCAAATTAATTGAAATTGAAGCCTACAATCATCTTCAATTGATCAATTAAACCTAAAACTATGCCTAACCCAAGCTCATTTGGTCAATTTGGTCAAATTGATCAAGTTGGCCCATTTGCCCCATATGAACTCAAATGAGCCAATTTCAAGCCAAATTGACTCAAACCAATTGAACCATAACACTTCAAATCATCATTTGAACTTGACTCAAGCCTTAGTTTGACCCAATTTGACCAATTGGTCAATTTTACCTAACCTAGCCCAATTTGACCTATATGGGTCAAATTGAGCCAAACCCACTTAAACTAAGTCTAAACCCATTGAAATTTGACCCAGCCCATCCTAGACTCACCTTGGGTCAGCCTAAATCCAACCTGACCTAAGGCATTAACCATGGACTAAAGCTCCCCACATGGGGTCAATCCCAAATTGGAAAGTTAACTTCCCCCTCTTATCACTTGGCAGCCATCCAATGCCCAAAATGATTGCTTACTTAGGTGGCTAACTTAACCCAAGTGGTCTAAGTCAGCTATGGACTAAGGGGAGGCACGTTTAACTCACCTCCCCACACCAACCAAACCTAATGGACACAAGGAAGGAGGGAGCTACCTTGAGCCACTAACCCAACCTCTCGGCTAACCAAATCAAGCCATATAAGCTTGACCCTGACCTTTTTGGTGCCCTACGGACAAACAACCAGAAATCATGGCTTCAATCTAAGCCATTCGATCCAAGGGAGGGGGATATACCACCCTCATTTTAACTCAATTGACATGCATTCACCCTCAAAGAGTCCCCTAGAGCCATTTTGAAATCTCTAGAGCACCCCCCAAGCCTTCCGAGCCTTCTTGATGCCAAATCCACCAACCTGAAATAGGACAAGGCCTCCCTCCATCCAACTCCACTGATACTCAACCAAACTTCAATTAACTTCACCCAAACCTTCCCCTACTTCCGTCAAGTGAGAACGAAACTTCTCCTAAGCTCCTCGACCATCGGAGGTGCTACTTTGATCAACGTCTATCAGCAAAGCAATGGTTCTTGGTCCATAGAGCAAACAACGAGGAGGCATCATGAGAAATTCTCAACAAGGCTTCGCCTCATCCAAGCGAAGCTACCTCAAGTGTTTCACCGCCAGTCTTTAGCTTTGACGAGATAATTTTTATTAAATTGAGCTTTAGGCAAAATTTTTTAAGGCGATCTTCTTCATGAAGGTGTGGGATCGATTTTATGTTCATCTAAGCTCAGGTGAGCTTGGATCGAGCGAAGGAAGATAGACGATGTCTGTTTCCCGCCACTCAGGAGATCATAGATCATGCACCGTCCATTCCGCATGATTAGAATAGACGATCATGATTAATCCATTAAATTTATCTCATTTTAATCTCTTAAGAACCGTAGGTTTAATCGTCATCGTATGATCTTAGATCGGGCGATGGGGATGAAACTGCATCTGCTGTCGGCCATGTCAGTGCTGACTTGATGTATTTAAATAACCAATCCTGCAGCGCCACATGGAAAGTGCTCTTCATAGCACCGATGGGATTAGCTTTAATTAAGGCCTAATTAATTATTCTAATGAATAAAACTTTAAAAAATTATATCAAATTGTAAAAATATTAGACAAATATAAATAAATACATTTTTAAAGGTAGTTCAGAGGGGAGTTAACTAAAAATATTTCTAATTAATTTTGAATAGTAATTAAGGCTTAATTAAGATTTTAATATAAACTAAATTAGCTTAATTAAGCTCTAATTACTTGGGCAATTAATTCCAAGCTTAGAGAATTGATTTAATGGGATGGCCTCTACCTCCTGTAATTTTCTTGGAATTTATTACGTAAGTAATTAGGGAAATTGATCAATTGAACCCTAATTACTCCATTAATTAATTAAATGATTAATTAGCACCCAAAACATCAAAATTATTTAATTAAAAAATTTATTAATCACTATTCAACAATGAATGGATAAGGGAAGGAGATTAGAACCTCTTTCCTAATCTCTTTCCCAAGTTCATTTCATTTTAAAGAGGGTTAATTAATATGAAAATCAATTAAGGGATTAGTTATTTAATTAAGTGGCTTAATTAATCAAATCAAAATTATGATCACATCAGAAAATTAGCAATGGAATTAAAGGTTCTGTTTTATGTGTTTAATAACATAAATACTTTTAAGGAAATTATAATTAGCTCAAAAGTGTGGGAAAGTCATAAAAGTACTTAATTAGGTTCTTTAATTTAATTAACCTTTAATTATGAGCCATTTACATTAGGTTCTTTTAGGAGCATTGTAATTTTATTTTCTCACATGTTCATGTCATTTGTGGCTCATAATTAAGTAGTTAATCAAATTAAAGAAGTATAGGTAAGGGTGATTAATTGATTTAAATAAGGATCCAGCTTAGTTAATTTATAAAATCCACATAATTACCTCTTCTTAAACCAAATTAAGTTCACCAATGGGAATGGAATTAAAACAACAAATAAATCTCCTCCTCTTTTAAATTAATCAAAATCGTAAATCATAAATTAATAATCAACTTCAATTTTCTTTAAATGTTATTTAAAGTGATTGTCCTTAGAAATCAGTCTAGTTGAATGAACCATGTGTTTACATTTAGTTATTCTTTTCCAATCATTTTAAATATTGTATGTCATGTGGTTTCATGCGTTCATGTTTTCAAGTCTAAATGAATCAAATGAATTTTTTATATAAGCTTGCATGTGTTGGCTTAACTTAATATATGTGTGGCTATTATCACTATTAAATCCAAATATATTTTTCTAAAGTCTATAAATTGATAATGACATGCGGAGTGATGATAGTTATGAATACATATATGATTTTCATGTGTTTATAGCTTAAGCATGTTAAATGAAGCCCTCTTTCTTATGGGTATATAGTCTGGACATCCCAAGAATACGAAGCTTTAAGTATCCCCAAGGATGTCATTTGATTACATCACGTCCTTGGTTTAACAATGGCGCATACTCATTTAGTTTCATTCCTATGTATTTGGTATCAGAATTTGGCTAGAGCATTAATTCATATGCCTAAATAATTCAACTAAAGAAAATACAGTCTTTGTATGGTTTTCATTCTTATAGTTGTGTATACATTCATATGTATTTAAGACAACAAGTGTTTAGTTTGGTCATTATGAGAATATGAGGCTTTAAGTAGCCCCAAATAAGTCATTTGATTACCTCACTTCCCTAGTTAACTTGTCACACTTGCTTACATCTTTTATACATGTGTATGTGTGCTTAATTAAAAGATGAAAATCCCCTTATGTTATTAAATAATACATGCATCCAAAATCATCTAAGTCCTCGAATTATATTATATATAAAAATAATGCTCTATTTCTTGTGATTCATATATAGATTTACATAAGTTTGAATGTTAATAGGTATATAGTCTAGACATCTTGAGAATACGAGGCTTTAAGTTACCCCAAGAAGGTCATTTGATTACCTCACATCCCTGGTTAACAATGACATGAACTTATTGGATTTCATTCCTATGTATTATGGTTTTAGAATTTGAATAAAACATTAATTTACATATATTAAATAATTCAATCAAATAAAACACAATTTTTAAATACATACATTCATCATTCAAGTGTACTAAAATATCTTGTATGTGTAGATACACTTTGGGTTGAATCATGTGCATGTTACATGTGATGAAAAGGAATGATTTCATATATGTCATGTGATAGTAATTCAATTATATTAATCCTAAGATGCTTTTCATAATGAATAGGGTTATTTAAAGTGAACCTTAACTTAGGATTAATGAAATATTTAATAAGCCATTCACCAAAGAAAACTAAATCAAATTTAAAAAAAGAGGTGCTTTAGAACATGGATTAAGGTAGGGATGAAAGAGGGTAATCCTCCTTCCTCTCTTTGTAACACTTAAGTGCTAAGTGTAAATCAAATGAAACCAAATAAATCATAAATAAAAATTCATAAGGAAATTAAATAACTTGAAATGAAACCAACCTTTATGTTAAGTTAAATCCTTCCACACGTAGAAAAGCATAACCCTAATGCTTAGTTTATAAACCCAGTGCAGTCTATAATTAATTTTATAAACTAACATAAAAGAATAAAATTGATTAATTATTTGTTTATATTGTGTATCAGGATTGCATCTTTTTCATAGTTTCTTTATGATTGATGCTTTAATGTGTGGTCTGGATGCAGTATGCTCTTAGGATAAAATAAATTTTCTATCCAACCAATCACTCATAATTAAAGTTTTAAATAATTCATAATATCACCATAAAGCCTAGGCCATAATCAAGATAATTAAAAGATTTAGCAACCCCTTAAATGTATGTTGTAGTCTCACATCATGCATGCACCTTCTAACACTCTTGCTGAAAGTGAGGGCATCTATCTTTACACAATAGGGACCACTTGACCCATGAGAGCAATCCCTGATGATGGAGCTTCACCCTCTTTCTCTCTTGATTTAGCCAATAATCAATTTTTATCATGCATTTAGGCATATAAAAATCCCAAATCTTTTGTCTAAAATGGCTTGTCAAAATGAAATAAAATTTGAAAATATTTCGCATTTGTAGATTAAGTCATATGCTCATACCCCCTCATGCTCTAGTTTCTTAGGGAGTGGGTTTAGGACTTTAGTCTCTTTCACATTAAATAATTATCCTAGCTATCTTGCAATTCATAAGACCAGACTATATGGTTTTAAATTGTAGGAGGCCACTCCAGGCGATTGTAAGTCCAGAAGTCGAATGAGTTTATTCTCTCTTATGAAGATAAACCCTTATATTCACCTGTTGCTCAGATTTAGGCTATGCTTTAGGTCGTACTAAAGCTCTCTAGATTTAAGAATTGAGGTAGCTATTTTCATTTAGCTACAACCATAAATCCTCACCTCTTAGACATTTCTACAACCTTATATCGACAGATTGTAAGCTCTAACAATCTAATAAAAATTCAACTCAAATGAATAGAATCTCTCTACTTTCAAATATATAAAGCCTCACCATAGGGTAGACTGGAATGCTCACTATGCTTCCTAGTATCATGAGCATTACATATTAATTTCCTTTGGATTCTAAAAATAAATCTTCTCCTTGAACTTTCTTAATTGGTTTTTCAACATAACCAATCCTTTGATAGTCTAACCTTGAAATCTTTAAAAATAATAATTATCTACATCAATCGAGAGTATTCTTAAGGAATCTCATTTCCTAATATGTAACTAACTCTGGAGGCTTGCCTCCATTGGGAACTTAAAAACTCAGCTTAATATAAACCCTGCTTTATTCATCCATGTAGAGTATGGAAAAAATCTCTGGTATATTTGAAGACCCATCATACCTTAGGAGTCCTTATTAGGTGATTTGGTTCATTGTAGGGTGATTTCTCTATCTTTTGAGATAATACATCATACCTTTATGCCGTACCCGATCACTTCAATAAGTACCCGCATGATCTGTGGTGTCCCCTCCCACTTCCAAAATGAAAATCACCATGTAGGTCAAATTGGGCTAGGTTGGGTTAAGTTTACCAATTGGTCAAATTGGTTGAGTTAAGTTCAAATGATGATTTGGAATGTTTTGGTTCAATTGGTTTGGCTTCATTTGGTTTGGATTTGAATTTGACCCAAATTGGTTAAATGGGCTAAGTTGACCAATTTGGTTAAATTGGCCAAATTCGCTTGGTTTAGGTGTTGATTTAGGTTCAATTGATCATTTGAAAATGATTGTAGGCTTTGATTTCAAATAATTTGGATTTAGGTATGATTTAGGCCAATTTGACCCTTTAGGTCAATTCAGGCTAAATGGGTCAATTGGGTTGACTTGGTCAAATTGGGTTCAACCAAGGGTTTGATCAAGCTCAATTGATGGTCAAGCCATGTTTAAAGATAAATTTTAGGTTAGTATAGATCATTGGTTTCAATTGATTTGAATTGAGATGAGATTTGGTTCATTTTGATTTATGAAGGCTAATTGGGTCAACTTGGGTCAAGTGGTCAAATTAGCTTAGTTTGGTTCAATTGATTGTAATTGGCCAATCAAGAGTGATCAACAATCAATATAGGAGGTTTGGAATAGATTGGCTCAATCTAGTTTTGGTTGGATTGGAGTTTGTTTCAAATGGATCCTTTAGGTCACTTTGGTTCAAATGAACCTAATGGGTCAATTGATTTGATTTTGGGTTGAATTTGGTTGAATTGAGTTTGATAATTGATTTGGGATTGATTGATGGCTTTTATTACAATTGATATGGGTTTAATTGGATTTTGGCTCATTTCAACATTTTGGGTTCAAATGGGCTTAGCTTGGGTTAGTTGAATTGATTTTGATCAAATGGCTTGATTGTAGTTCTCGTAAGAGTTTGGAATGAATGTTTGAATGGTTGGAGTGCTTTTATGAAAATCAATTGAATTAGGTTTGATTGAAGGAATTTTGGTTAAGTCCCTAGGATTGCTTTAAGGGATTAAGATGGATTTAGGTTTAGGATAAGATTAGGTTTAGACCATTTTGGCTTAGAGCTTGGATAGGAAATGGAATTTAATGGGTATTGGTTGGATTAATTTGAAATTGGATTTAGCTAAGGGGATAGGAATGAGACTTGGTTTAGTCCATAGGATGGGTAGGTTACCTTTAGATCCTAAGATATAGCCTAAACCTGTGGCAAGTCCTCCTAAGTCTCTAAGTTTGGGTTAAGCATTCACTTAGTCACTAAAAGTGTCCTATGAATAAGAAGATCTTAGGGTCTAGAAGACTCTTAGGCCTAAGATGGGAAGATTGAATCCTCACTCCAAAAGAGGGGTCAGCATAGCTAGAGTTAGGTCTTGGGATTTGTAGCCCTCACCCTCCTGAAAAATTTTCAATTGAATTTATCTTAATTGGTTCACTATTGAAGGAGAAATTGGCTTTAATTTGCATGACTTCTTAAGATTTTAAAGAATAAGAATAAGACAAACTCACGACTATTAAATGGGGATCAATAGTCTAGATCTAGTGGACTACGATTTTGTCCAACTATCCCATTTTAAACATATTTTCTTTAATTTCATATGTAAGTAGGGTTTCAAAAGAGGATTCCATGAAAAATGTTATTTCTCTAAAATTCATGCACTTTATAGTTTTTAAAAAATTATTGTTAGACACTTTAATTATTTAAATCCCCAAATAAATTTGAAAATTTTGCATATTTATAGAGGGGATTTAAATGACCTTTTCAATACCCAATAAAAATCTCAAGTCGTGATGAATCCATATACGTGACATATGATTTTTCAAATAATTTATTCATATCTTAAACTTATTAATAATGAAAATAAAATTCTAAAAATATAAAAAAAATCAAAAAACATTTCTAACATTTTTTATATCTTTCCAAATATATTGAAAATTTTGGAAAATTATTTGATTTATTACCTTAATTGAAAATAAAAAATTTTATATTTTTTTATCTTTTTAATATATTTAATAAATTAAGAAGGATTTTCAAATATTAGAAGCATCTTCTAGAATTTTCTTGAATTTTCATTAAATTATTTAAATATTACTTTAGATTTTAAATAAAATAATCTATGCTTAAAAAATTATTGTTTTGCTCGTAGTGGTCCTATAATTATGAGCCTCTTCTAGGAAGTGTAATATGGCTTTTACAATATAAACTAGTTTATTCATATTTATTTAACATAATTTAGTATTTATAATAATAATAACATCTATTTTATTACTAATTCCAAAAATATGTTAAACACCTTAAAACTTTTAAATTTATTTAAATATATTATTGAAGCTAACTAAAAGAAGAATAATTAAAATAATAATAATAATAATAATAATAATAATAATAATAATAATAATATTATTAAATTAGTCAAATTTATCTTAAGTTTCATAATTTTAATAATTCTAATTTCTAATTAAAATGAAAATATGAATTAGTAATATTATTTGATTTCATCTTATATAAATTGAAATAATATATATTGAAAACAAAAATCTTTGTCGATTGTAGTTGCATATACTTAGCATTAGATCAGAAACATCGAATTCACTACATTATCACTAACATGTAATATTTGATTTCAACTTTTTTTATTCATATAAGTTTAATTATTTCAAGTGATCCTATACATATTGATATATGTGCATTAAGGTTTGTTGTTTGGAAAGATGGCTAGATTGGTGGAGAAACATGCAAATCTATGATTAATTCATACAATATCATAGAACTTTAATTACCTTCTTAACCATTATAGTAGCTTGCATTTTCAACATCATATATATTATTCTATTTTAATGAGCTAATTCCATCACTTATTATTGCATTCTTTAACATTTTCCAATACTCAGTCAATTCCTTCGACTGAGTATCATTATTTATACTTGAGAGATTGACCAATACCACGTTTGGTCAAACTCTTGCCCAACTAAGTAATATCAATTTTAGAAAGTCATTCTATAGTTCAGCCACACCATATGATTGAACACCTTTTGTTCAGCATATATATCTATACTTAGTTATGTTCCTTTCTTTTCTAAATAGATAGTTTCTATTTAATACTACCCTATACTTTGAATATGTAAAATGTTTTTTATTTGTGTAGAATCTATCTATCTTCAAGTGTTCATGCCTCACTTGAACACATAAATTCTATAGCTGATAGTTGATAGTTTTATTTTTTTATATTATATTGATCCATTTGTATACATATAAAGTGATGTGAGCACTTAGATTAAGACATGTCTTATTAGAAACAAGGCATATCATGATTATGATTAATTTATTATTTATAAGTGGAAATTCACTAAATTGTAAAATTCTTTTAATTGTAATCACACCTCACAAGATCATTCAATGAGTTTAATTATCTTAAAACTTATCACTTCAATTGATAATTAAGGGATGAGTCTTAAAATATTCATACTCTTATAAATGATTTTGTTTGGCAAGTCACCAAGATATTATTAGTTAATCTTAAGATATATAGACCCCTGCACGCACTTAAGTAGCGTGATAGTTCATAACGCTTTAGTCACTTAGCATAGGAAAGATGTAATAAGGTCATTTTGATATGCAATTCCTTTCAAATGGGGTTTCTTTATGTGGTCTTATAATTTAATTTTGATTAATCTATTTACTTTGTGATTGTTTGTGCTACTTTGTTGTTTTCTACATTATAATAAAATTTCTTCTATTGGTACCCAATGTATGACCATTATTTTTAATTTAAACTCTATAGGAGCCATGTATCAATTTATAAATGTTGTAATATTTTATGTTCTTTTATCTATCATACAATATTTTTTGTGTTTTTTATGGCTCTAATTTTTTAGGATTTTTTTTACTACATTTCAAGAATTCGATATGAACAATAAAGTACATGTTTCTCAATTAGTACAACAATCCAATTCCTAAAGAATATGTAAACAATATGAACCAGGATAATAGACCAGGAGTGCAGATAAACTAAAATTTATAATTATTATTTAATTTATCTAAGCTATGGAGTAGAACTCAGATTCTCTTTGCTAATTTTATTCTAGGTATATATGAAAAGATTGTCCACCTAATTAGCTTATTACTTATTCTTTTATGGTTATCACATCATAGTGATTGTTTATATTATCTACTTATTATTTTTTATTTTTTATTAGAGTGTGATTTTTTAAATATAGACAACTTTTCATGAAGCTTATAAAGCAAACTATTTTATACTAACTTTAACAAAATAATAAATAACATTAGAATGAATTAAAAAAAAATCTCTTAAAATAAGGTTAAGTCTCTCTCTAGCAAAATATTTAAAAATATTATTGCTTTTCTATATCTCCTAGAGGAGTTATGAGATAGAGCTAACTAGTGAACAAAACCCATAAACATCAATGAACCCTTAAAATATGTTTAAGTAAAGAATGCATGAGAGGCCTTCCTCACTTAAGGATAGATAACCTATATGTATATCTCTTAGGGTACAACCTTAGTTAGGCATGATTTTAACTACTCTTAATGAGTCTTAGAACACTAAGAAGTGGTAGATTGGCTCATATAAGATTGTAAATCTAAATTCAATTAGCTCTACATGCATATAAGGCTATCCCATTTCCTTTTTCTAGAACTACTTTTTGCAGATATATATATATATATATATATATATATATATATATATATATATTACAAATCTTGCATCTTTGTTACCTTTCTATGAAAATTGTCTATATAAAATATCCATAAATTTTTTTTTCTTGGCTTGAGGTCATAAGATCAACTTTGAAAGATTAAATTCATGATAGAGTATCTCATATCTGGGCCACGAGCTAAATTATCATGAGCTAACATTTTAAGATTTTGATTTATAAAATCTAAACCAATGTTGTTTTCTTAGCATCTTTTCCTTATCAACTTATCACCTTAAACCTATTATACTCTTTATTAAGCCTTTGATGGTTCAATAATTATTATCACAAAGGCTTTCTAAATAACATGCTATCAACTTGGTTGATTACTATGATAACCATCTACCTTATAAATTTTCACCTTTTATATAGATTACTCAATTAGAGTAATAATTATTAACTCACAAGACCACCTCATTTACCCTATATCAAGATAAAGTTAAGTTTCCACTTATTAAGAATTTTATCTAGGATGTGTCCTTGAGTGTAATTAACTAAAGAGAGCATAATCATTTTGGGAAATTGAGTAAACTATATTATCATGATTCTTTTTATTAATTCAATGATATGCCTATAAATAAAATTTATTATAGTTTTAGATAAGGGGTGGTGCTTTATTATAATCCTCTTATCATCTCTTCCAGTGAAAAATATATATGAAGCTCATATCATCATGTAAATATTCTTCCCCATGCCGACCATCGAACTAGCTCTTGTCCATTCTCGTTGAATATGTTATGTGCTAAATCAGTCTAAAATACATATAGGCATGCAAAATTTCCTTGCTTTAATATGAACCTTTTGGTCATGCGATCTTTAACGACCTTCATTTCATGAACCAGGAGTGGAATTAGATTGTTGTTAAAGAGACAAACATTTTGAGGTAAAAAGTATCCTATCATTATAATTGTTTATTTATCGTATATTTATTTTTAAGTTTTTTGCAAGTGTTCAAATCATCAAATTTCAATTGATTAACTACTTATGTTTATGGTATTAAGACTTTAAAAAATTTATTTTATGTTCTTTAATTGGAGAGCATACCAATGCTGGCTAATGTTGCGTCATCATTGAACCACTATCATCAATTAAAACAACCCACTTTAAGCTTAGCCTAGATTAATCAATTCAACAAAAAAGTCACTATTTATTCATTAAAAGACATGATATAAAAATTATGGATAAAGATAAGTAATATTTTAATATATTATCAATTTAAATAAGTAATATTTAATATATTATCAATTTAGATAAGTAATATTTTAATATATTATTGAATAAATATAAATTAATTTTCTAAAAATATCTAAATATATATTCCATTCTTTTTTATATTTTAAACTTTAGATCATAAGGATTTGAATGGTTTGATTATTTCTAAGTCTCCATTTGACCATCTTATATTTTTGAATAATCTATCTTGATATTTTTGAATTATCTACCATATTCTGCTCACTAGAATTTTTTATATTATTCAACATAGTGTTCTTAGATTCTTCATATTTGTGATTCAAAATTCTATGCATCATGTTCAAAGATTCTCAATATTGTTATTCATGAATATTTATTCCTATTTTTCAAAATTCTCCATCCTAATAATTAAGAATTTTGCATCTTTAAGTTCATAATACTACCTTAACTCTATCATCTTTAGTAATTTTTGGTATCTCTAGTCATCCTTTAATTTTAAACATCTAGTCCACCCATTATTCTAGATAAAGGACTATTTCTAGCCTCATTTCATCACCATCAAGATTTACGCCTATGAATTTCGTACTCCACCATAATAAAGGATTTATTTTTTTATAATCTAAGTCATATCTAATTTTAAAGCTTTCTCTAAATGTTTTGAGAGAGGATCTATTTGAAAGGAAAAAATCATAAGAACTAACTTAATAAAAAATATAACATAATAAGCCTAGCATTATATTTGTTATTCATTTGTGTGCATGTTTTTAGGCCACTATAAAAGAATCCATTTTAATAGCAGTCAAGCATGTATGTTATTATTTGATAGGCACATCTATGTTAGATTTGTAGTAACCTAAAAAATTTTTATCATGTGATTTAATTGTTTATTCTTATGCTGACTTAGCATGTTGCAAAATTGATTGGAAAAAAATATCAAGCACATGCCAATTTTTAGGATCTTCTCTTGTGTATTGGTCCTCAAAGGAAATAGAATTTTGTTGCTCTTTCTATCACTGAAGTTAAGTACATAGTTATTGGAAGTTGTGTTGCTTAGGTTCTTTGGTTAAAGAAATAATTAGAACACTTTTCCATTAGGTTTGAACACATTCCTATTAGATGTGACAACACTAGTGTTTTTTGTTTAACTAAAAATTCTATTCAACTCTCATAGAACAAGCATATTGAGATTAGGCACCATTTTATGAGGGACCATATTCTTAAAGGTGATGTTAATGTTGAATTTATTAATACTCATTCACAAATTATTGATATTTTTATAAAAACCTTTACTCGAAGAACTTTTGAACTTTGAGATGAAAGCTTAACATGTTAGATCCATTTGTTTAGTTACATGAATTCTGAATTTTTAATACATTTTGACATGTTTTTACTTTTTTGATATTGCCAAAAGGGGAGAAGTATGTATGTTGCTCTTTTTCAATTTTTTTGCACATGCATAAATTTAGGGAGAGCTACTTGATTTTTAGAGCTACTTATTTTCATTGCTGGTTTATTTTGCTACAGATTTTATCTTTACATATTCTCACATGTTTTTTTTTTTTTTTTTTGCAATTTTCTTTACTTTATCAGTTTATTTTGTTACATGATTTAAAAGTATTTTTATTTTAAGGTTAATGTAAGGTCATTTTGCACCTCCATCCCAATACACTACCAACATAGGTTTGTCATCAACAAAAAAGGGGAGATTATTGACTCCATGAGCCCCATAACTTATGCATTTGATTTTGATCATAATAAATATATAAATAGATGAAAACTAATTATTTATTTAAGAGTTTCAGGAAACTCAATAGACTCAGTTTGTTCAAGTTAAGATCAGTCTGGATTAGGATAACTTGAGAATCTTCTTAGGTTTTGTAATATAAGATAAATAAGACCTTAATAACATGAAAATAATGGCTAAAATATTTTTTTATTTTTTTATTTTTCTTTTACATATTTTCTCATATTTTATTTACATCAAATTTTTTAATATTATTGAAATTATCTTTTTTAGATAATTTGATTACTTGCATGTGTTTAAGTCTCATCCATTGCATCTTAAAGTGAGTTTTCTTTTACACTTCATTAACTTATTTTCATGCTTAGATTAATTTTTTTCATTTAATTTTAGGATGATAATTAAATTATTTTTTCTCTCTCCTATCAATAATCCCTTTCTATTTTTATTCATGGACAAATATTTTGCTATTTTAAGCATGATAAAGTTTTTGGGAATTATTTAAATTAATGTCATATTAATTTTTCTTTATTTGATTTAAATTCATGCATGAGGTTATTTTAAATCTTGCATTTGATTAAAGTTGATTTAAGTTAACTTGTATTCCATTTCATTATACTTGTTTAAGTTAACTTGAAGATCATTTCATAACGTAGCTTTAAAATATTGAAATACAAAATATTAGTTGAGCTCTTTCTTATTTGTCTTAATATTATTTAGTGGGCTTGAGTGCAAATTTTTTTTAAAAAATTCAGTGTTAGATATTTAAATTGTATCTTTTCATGTTCTTTTGAACTTATTTGGGGTTGTACTTTCCTGATGTGGGAAAGTATGTTGTTGAGGGTATACTTTCCTTATATAAGAAAGTATAAGAGATTTGTTATAATCTTATTTTTATTATTCAATTCCCAGTCAACGTGACTAGACGTGGACATAAGCCAATTTTTGAG
The DNA here is from genome assembly GCA_021442155.1 of Cymbidium sinense. Lineage (NCBI taxonomy): Eukaryota > Viridiplantae > Streptophyta > Magnoliopsida > Asparagales > Orchidaceae > Cymbidium > Cymbidium sinense. Next base: position 34,864,832 of record CM038229.1, read on the forward strand.
TTTGGTTGAACCACGTAAAAATCTTTTTGCATCTTGTCTTTAGTTTTCTATATTATACTTTTCTTGCTTGATTGTTTGCTTACTTTGCCCTTTCATAAAAATATATTTATAATTACAACTAACTTTTTTACAAAAGTCAAAATTAAGTTTTAACATAAAAATTTTTAAAATACCCAATTCACTCCCACCCCCCACTCGGGTGTCATAGCCTTTTAACAGACCTATCACGAAAAGCAAAATAAAGATGCTTATATAAAAAATTTTATTTTATATCATTGTATGGACATTATGAGAAATGATTTTGTATTTGTAATATGTTAGCTCGTGTAATTTGGAACTTTGAATTTTAAAATTCAAATCTTTAAGTTTTAGATATCAAAATTCTAATTTTTATAAAAGAAATTCATATTAATTTACATAAAATCATTTTCTTAATATTTTTAATTAATCTTATTTCTAAATAATGGAGTGGCTAGCTTCAAGGAGATTTTTTTTTGGCAAGTTACAATGGTGGCTAGCTCCTCTCCTTCTCCTTCCATTTATTGCATTTTAAAAGTTCTTGTTTGTAAGAATATTACATATGTTGCTTAGTTGTGAAATGAGATGTTTATTGATTTTTTCATGAAAATTTGGAGTTTTGGTGTTGCTTAGTAGTTGGCCATAGGCAATCTCTCCAAGCAAATACACTTTAGTGAGTTATTTGGTTTTATATTAACTAATTAAATATTGATGCTATCGACTAATGTTTTTATTTATTATAATTAAAACACATAAAGCCCTTTAAAATCCATTAAAAAACTCCAGATTCATACTACAAACACAATTCTTGTATATAGAAGTACTTTTAGCATTTAAATATCATTCTTAAAAAGTCATAAGTTTCTCTATATAACATCTATACCTAATACCATAACATTTTCAATTGATTCTAAGACCTAGAGTTAACCCTATTGAACACAATTTATCCTTTGAGTAATTCAAAACCTTATTTAAACATGAAGGAAAGGCTAGATCGAACAAGGCTAGATAAAAGAATGTAAAATTTATAAGAAAATACATTAAATTAGAATGTGAATACAAATAAAAAAATTAGAGTATAAGAATCAACTCTCTCATTCTTAGGAATAGTTACCCCACCCCACACACACACACACACACGTCTCTCCCTACTTCCCAAAACAAATCCTCCACCTCACAAAATTCTCACTCTTTTTAGGATCCAAAGAAGGCTATAAAAAGAAACCTCATGTCAAGTTCTAGAAATGATATGTTTGTTATGATATGAATAGACTCACCCATGATTATAGTGGTCGGGTGTGTACTATATACTAAGTGGTGAATTTCTTGATGTAGTTGCTCATCTAGGTCAAAAGTCTAGAGTTGGTTGCATGACTGGGACGAATTCATTCACATACTCACCTATAAGGAGGTGAGTTCCTTGGATTGTTGCTGAGTGAGTTCTTCCTTATAAATGTGACTGATAAAAAGAAAAGAATAATAAAAAAATTTAATAATTAATGTCATTATTATAACGTTTGACAAAAATATATATTTTAGGTATTTATGTCACATCACTTTTGAGTTGACCTCCCTTTTTGGTGTTTTTCGTGCTCTATGGCTATATAAAAGGTAGTCATGCTCTAAAAATAGGTTGTTCTTATTCCACTTACAAAAATAATGTGATTTGGCTTACTCTTTCATAAACTATACTATATTTAAGGTGAGACCTTTGTAACTTAATTCTCTCTTGCAAAAAATCACCTTATTCTAACTCTTGCAAAAAGAATTTTTGGTGTACTCTCTTAAGCTTAGGTGATCAAGTCATCTTCTCTCTTGCCATCATCTTTCATCATATTCAAGGGGAAAACTTCTTCTTTTTTAAGCAAGCTTTAAGCTTTGGAGAACACTCATTCAACTAACGTGCTTACACTCTCATTCATTCAAGTAAATTGAGTAAGATTATTTTAAATTATTTTGATAAATTGTGCTTCTTGATTTTGATGGTTTATGTTGATTAAAAAGATTTTGTGTTGTCATTGCTAAAGTCTTTCTAAAAAACTTCTTCATTCATTTTCTCAACTAATTTAAATATTTATATTAAGTTAGATTTGTGTTTCGTTTTGTGAGATCACATTCTAAAGGCTTTCACTTTTAATGTTTTCAAAGTTTTCATTTTTAAGATTTCATTTTCTTGATGCAAATATTTTTAAAAATTAATCTATTTCAAGTGGTTTACATCAAGTTCATATCATTGCATATCTTAAAATAAAAAATAAATAAAAATATATAGTGCTCTTTTTTATTTATCTTATTATTACTTAGTTGTGTTTATGAGAAAAATAATTTTAAATCGAAAAGATAGATTTTTACTTTTGCAATTTTCTTTTCCTTGTATTTTAATATTATTGGTGTTAACTTACCCAATGTAGGAAAGTAAGTTATTGAGGTTGTACTTGCTTGGTGTAGGAAAGCACATCATGAGGGTTATACTCACTCAGTGTAGGAGAATTTGAGAGATGCATTGTAATCTTGTTTGATTTAGTAAATTCCTAGCATGGGTTGCTAGGAGTAGACATAAATCAAATTTTGGATTCAGTCGAATCACATAAAAAAATTTTATGCCTCTTGCCTCTTTACTTTTCTGCATTTACTTTGATTGGTTGGTATGCTCTATTTTAATATCATTTTGAAATTAACATTTCTACAAGAGTTTAAAATTATATTTTAGCTTAAATTTTTTTTAAAATTCTCAACTCAACCTCACCCTCTCTTGGGTGTCATAGCTTCTTAATAATTGGTATCAAAGCCTCGACTCAATTTGTGGCTTAACTTTAAGTTGATTACTATGGTAAAAAAATTTCTTAAGGTTGCATTATGTGAAGGACAATCTACACATAAACCACCTTTACTTGAAAATATTTTATTTGATTACTTAAAAAAAATCATATTAGTATTTCTCTTCTTGGACAATATTTTTATATATGGCACATGTTAACACATCAATACCACACACCAACTATAAAAATTAATGGCATGAAAGTTGAAAAGCCTTTTGATGAATAGACTACTCATGAAAAAATTGGATGAATTGAATGCAAAACCTTGGAATACTTTGTGTTGTGCTTTACTACCCAATGATTACATGAGAATTTTCATGCTTAGTACAACTAAGAAATTTTGAGATAAATTAATTGTAACATATGGATGCACTAATAAAGTTAAAGATGCTCACATAAATAGATTAGTGCATGAATATGAATTATTTTGTATGTTGACAAATGAGACCATCTTTTATATGTTTTCACATTTTATGAAAATTAAAAATACATTGCTCTTGAAAGAAAATACAAAAAATAAGATTTGGTTTATAAAATTTTGAGATGTCTTATAAAAGAATGGGATGACAAAGTAATAGTCATAAGTGAAACTAAAGATTTAACTTTATATCCACTTGATCAACTTCTTTGTTCTCATATAGCACATGAATAGGTTTTGGCTCAAAGATAACTAAATGATGCTTCCCAAAAAAAAGTAGAAAGGAAAACCATTGCTTTATAGGTGGAAGATAGTAGTGATAACACTAATTTAAGCTTCGAGGTGGATATTGATAAATTGCCTTGCTCTCCTAACAAAAATAAAAAGAAAAGGTATGAAAAATCTATAGTTCATAAATTACATACTAAAAAGTTAAATGTAGGAGAAGGCATTAAATGCTATAATTGCAAAAATCTTATACATGAAAAAAGAAACTATTCAAAAATTGTCAATGAAATCTCAAAAAATAAAAAAGATAAAAAAGCAAAAGGGGTAAAAAAAAGTCATTAGAATAAAAATAAGAAAGCCTTGTGGGTGGATTTTGATTCAGAGGAATTTAGTGATACCACTTACAAAGAAGAAGTGATCATATGTCTTATGATGTACAAATGTGGTATGTGATAATATTTCTTACAAAGAACTACATGATGCTTTTAATGAATTAGCTTATGAATGTAGAAAGTTAAAAAGAAAACATAATGCCTTAGAAAAAGAAAGGAGACTTTTGGAATTGCATACATCTTCTCTAAAAGATGGATGTATTGAGTTAAAAAATAAACAATAAACCTATAGAAGATCAATCTTTACATACTAAAATGTTAAAAAAAAGAAAAATATTTTGTTAAATGCAAGATTGAATTTATACTTTAGCTCATATTCCCATACTTCTTCTAGCAAAGGTAAATCATTTAATGTATATAAATCATCTAGATATGAACCTTGTGCTAATACTAATGTATGGAGCAATTTTTGGAATAAAAAAAGATCATATATCATTTGATTATCATGCACATAGATCGTAAGCATTTCCAAAATCTCATTTTATTTGATTGCCTAATACTTAAAATGAAAGACACACAAACAACATACAATGCATAATTTTTATATAAAAAGTGGACCTAAAAATATTTGGGTTCCAAATGTCAACCCTTGATTTATTATTATTTTTTTAGTAGGAATGTTTTCAAAGTAAAATTAAACAAAGCATGGGGTAATTGGACAACATATGTTCAAGGCATATAACTCATGAACATTTACACATTTAGAACCTATTGAAGAAGGATTTGTGGTATACAAAGATAATGTTAGAGATAAAATTATTAGTATTAGCTCTATTAGTAAAATTCAATTATCTTAGATAAAGTTTTTTCTTGTTAATGGCTTAAAGCATAATCCTATTTCAATTAATAAACTTTGATAGAAATGTTTGAATATTGAATTTCATACATTTTATGTTATTAAAGATAATAAATATTTTGTTGGTTGGTCATAGATACAAAAATACTTATTTAATTTATTTAAAAAATTCACATGGTTCAAACTTGAATTTACTTTATTTTAAAAGCACTTCTAATGATGTATGGTTATGGCATAGAAGATTGTCATATTAACATGCATTAGCTCAATAAAATTATAAAACTTAATTTAGTTGAGGGTTTACCTAAAATTAAATTTCATTTTTATTATGTTTGTGATGCATGCATACATGATAAGCATTCAAAACATTCTTTCAAAATTAAAAGTATTCATTTTACATCTAAACCTTTAGAATTTTTTCATATATATTTATTTGGTCCTGCTAGCACTACTAGCTTGGGCGGTAAGTTTTATGGTTTTGTGATAGTTGATGATTTCCTTTATTCACTTGGGCTATATTTTTAGTTAATAAGAATAATGCATTTGAAATATTTAGAAAATTTATAAAATATATTCAAAGAGTCAAAGTTATTAAATTAGAAGAATTCAAACTGATCTAGAGGTGAATTTGAAAATAAATTATTTGAGGAATTTTGTAATGAATTTGGAATTAAACATTTTTTTTACTTCTAGAACTCATATTAGAATATTTTATTTAATTTTTTCTATATATTTTCTATATTTTAAAATTATATTATTTCTAATTATTCTTTGAACTATCCTTTTTTGGATAATCTAAATCACTTGCATGAGTTTAAGTATCATATATTGTGCTTTCAAGTAAGATGATGTTATTTCAAACATCATTTAATTATTTCCATGCTTAATTTCATTAATTAATTATTTATTTTTGAATGAAAATAAAACTATTCTACAATTATTCTTATTATTCTTTTTCTATCTTCTATTCTTTTATTTTCTCTCTCATAATCACAATTATTGTCTTGTTTATATTTTGGTTGAGTTATTTTTATAGCTTTTGGAATGATAAATGATGTGATATTTATTCAAATTATTTTCATAATATGTCCTTCATTTATTTAATTGTTAAAATCCCTTTATTTGGCTTTTGAATTTAAATTATTTTGAAATTTAAATAAATTATCAGTCATATGTATGCTAAATTAAATATATTTTTAAGACATGGATTGGCCGAACCCTATGCTTAATTTTTTTCATCTTAATTAAATCAATTTAAACTAATCTAGTTTAACTCAATTGAACCTTCATTTTATGTTTTTTCCATTTCTGGTAATCTATTTATGGAATTATTTTTGCCCAACCCCTTTATTATTATTTTTCATTGAATAAATTAATTTATTAATTCAAAAAGCTTCTTAAATTTATTTATCATCACTTACATGTGATTGACTGCATTGAATCAAGATTGATATATTTTTGAAATTCTTTTGATCAAAATTTTATTCTTAAGAGATTGGATTTATTTATTTTATTTTATTTTAAAATTTTGTCTTTTCTCTTTCAATAAACTCTAGTTAATTGAATATCTCATATCTTGCACCATTAACCATTGATTGAATCCTTATTTGAAATATTTTTGGTTGATCGCCTTTGTGGTGTTTATTTTCGGATGCGTCATTGTGGACACCATGCATATAGTAGAGGGTATTTATTGAAGTAATCAGGTATGACATTAAGGTATGATGAACTATCTTGAAAGATGGAAGTATCACCCTACAATGGACCTAATCACCTAATAAGGACTCCTGAGGCATGATGGGTCTTTGAATATACTAGAGATTCTTCCCCTTCTTTACATTAAAAAGTAAAGTAGGGTTTATTTTCTACGGGGTTCTTTAGTTCCATATGGTGGAAAGCCTCTATAGTTAATTACATCCTAATAAATCAAATTTCCTAAGAATACTCTTGATTAAAGTAGTCAATTATTTTTTCCAAAGATTTCAAGGGTAAGACTATCAATAAATTGGTTATTTTGAAAAATCAAATGGGATTGTTCAATCGAAAGATTTATTTTAGAATCCAAAAGAAAATATGCAGAAAATACTCATGATACTAGGAAGCCTAGTGAACATCACAACCTATCCTATGGTGAGGTTTTTTATATTTTAAAGTGAGAGGACTTATTTTGTTTGAGTTGAAATTTTATTAAATTGCTAGGCCTTATAATCCACAAACACAAGATTATGAAAATGCCTAAGCGGTGAAGATTTATGCTTGTAGCCCAAGAGAAATATGCAAACTCGAATCCTAAATCTAGGGAGCTTCAACAAAAGTTAAAGTGCAACCAAAACTTAAGCGGAAAGGGGACATAAGGGTCCATCTCTACAAGAGAGAGTAAACCCATCTGACTCTATTAGACTTACAACCACCTGGAGTGGTCACCAGCTAACACCTCCTACAATTCAAAACCATGTAGTTCGGTCTTAAAAATTGCAAGTTAGTTTAAGCTATTATTTAATTTTGAAAGAAACTAGAGTTTAAACTCACTTCCTAAGAGACTTGATCATGTTTGGTATGAGCATATGACTTAGTCTAAATGTAAAATTTTTTCAAATTTTATATTATTTTGACACATTCATTTTGGACAAAGGCTTAGGATATTTTATGCCTAAATGCATGATGAAATTTGGTTGTTAGACAAATCAAAAGAAAAAGAGGGCGAAGCTCCATCATACTCTCAAAAGTCAAGTGGTTCTTAATGTACAAGAAGGGAGGCCCTCATTCCGCTAGAGTGATAGAATATGCCATGCATGATGTGAGACATATAACATTCATTTAAGAGGTTGCTAAATCTTTTAGTTATCTTGATTATAGCCTAGGCTTTAAAATGAGACTGAAATTTTTTAAAAATTTAGTTATGAGTTATTAAATAGGGTAAAAAAATTAATTTTATCCTAAGAGTCTATTGCATCCAGGCCACACATTAAAACATCAATCATAAAGAAACTATGAAAATCATGTTATTCTATTATGCAATCAAAACAAAATAAACTACCGTGAAAGAATAAGAGAAAGTTGTGGATGGGTACCATCGTAGACCCCAGAAAGAGAAAATTGGGTACCTGAGCTCTACTTTTATACAACCTAGAATTATAAAAGAATATTATCAATTAGAATTGAATATATGCTATAGGGTCTTCACTTCTTCACTTCTTCATTTCTTCTTCTTTCTTTCTCTTGATTTGCTTCAAGGCATCACAGGACACCCCATGACTAAACCTTCTAACCACTGCTCATCCTAATCCCTATAACACTAATCCTAATTCCTATTGTCAAATTATATTTTTGTATGGAAAAAGTAAATCTAACTACACTACAGAACATATATTAGCTAAACATTTATGCAATCCCAAGCAGTTATATTTCATAATTTAGACTTAGCTCCCAATACATAAGTAACCAAACCCACCTATCATAACATAGATTATGCTTAGGGGCATAAATAACATACAAATATAATATTTATATTTATTTTTAGTAGCCCCTTAAGCACAATCCCTTGCAGAAAATAATATTAGGCTAACAACGGCCTAACATCCAATCTATAAATCACATTCCTAACATCTAGTCTAAAATATTACATCATAAAATAAAATAGAGCATCAAACATACACCGTCTTAACTTAGGACTAGAAGTAGTGACTTAATTCTTATGTGTGTGTTGAAGCTTTGAGTGGTATGCCTTTAGCTAGGCATTAGAGTCATGATTTTTTAAATTTAGGATTATTTAACTTAGCATGATGGTTAGTTTCATTTCCAGTCATTTAGATAATTTTGTAAATTTTAATTTATATATATTTTTTTTGCTTCATTGATTTACACTTAGCATCTATGTGTTATGAAGAGAAGAGGTAGGTTTGTAGTCAAATCCATAGGATTAAATTATAAAGTTAAGATGGGTTTGATTTTGGCTTGGAGTTTGGATATGAGATTGGATTCAATTTGTATTGGTTTGATTTAAGGTTTGGTTTTTCATTGATTTGAAGTTGGTTCTAGACTTAAGGTTAGGTATAAGTCATGGGTTAGGCCATAGGGTAGATAGGTTCCCTTGTTCTAAGTCATAGCCTGATTCTATGGAGAATCCTCCTAAGTCCCTAGGTTTGGGTTAAGTGTTCACTTAGTCACTAGAAGTGACCAATGACTAAAAAGAATCTAATGTTTAGAAGGCTCTTAGATCTAACACGAGAAGATTGACTCCTCACTCTAAAAGTGAGGTCAATAAATAGACCGCCATTTGGTGTGGTGTAACTGACAAGGCACACCGCACGTATTAGCATTGACTGAGATTATCAACAGTTTCCAAAAGGACTACTAGTGCTAACGAAGACTATCTATACCAAAATTAAGAGATTGATAGAATCATGATCTTACTATAATGTAACTCATCTCATGCTAAGGGCATAAGAGAGCTAAGAAGATTTAGTTTGGATTGGTTGAAGATTGCTTTCATATTAAGGACATGAAGAGAGATCTGTTGGGGATATATATTTGAATTTAATTAATTTTAATTTGGTTTGTTTTGATTTATGAAAGGGAGATCCACTGAAGATACATGTTTGAATTTATTTAATCTTTTTGTTGGTTTAACTTGGAGGCATATCCATTGGGGATATCAGCTTGAATTTTTTGGGGATGAAGATTTGGTTTGTTTGATTTAGTCCATTTTGCGTGTTTATTTAATTTTGATTTATTTGGTGATTTAACTTGATTTTGGTTGGTTAATTTTGGTTGTGATTTAGTTCCACTGGTGAGATTAATTTGATTGATTTAATTTGATCATGACTTAACTCCACTAGGGAAGTAAGTTCGAATGTGAATTTGATTTGGACCCCATCAGTTTACGATGCACCACACTAAGAAGGAGCTATGTAAGTATAGGCCTATCTTAGATTTACCAATCCAAAGGGGTAGTCTACCAACCAAAGGGTAGGACTATCCGACCAAGGGGTTGTCTTTTGGTGTGCAATGGCTATGCTAAGAAGAAAGTGCGAGGACTTACACTACCAAAGTAGAAATAGCCATTGAGGTGACTTGTTGATGGCACAACAAGTTAAACTTAACCTAGGGCAACTGCTGAGTGAGTGTCCTTGGGGAACTTATCTCAACTCAAGAGTATTCAAGATGATTCCTATGGAGAGTTCTGCTGACACTACCCTAAAGATAGGATGTCTGCTTGGGAAGAGGTGCCACTACGGGCATTATTCTAATCCATAAGAGATTTTGTTTTATTTTGTTTATTTCTTTGCATGGACCCTATTGGTGCATGAGGACCACACTAAGAATAAGCCATGGGGCTTTGTCCTATCTCATATTTACTGGCCCATGGTAAAGTCTGCACATCTGCAGTACAAAACTTCCAACCACAGGGTGGCTACTAGAAAAATGGAACTGTCTAATCCGGTAGTAACCTAGGTAGTGTCTATATGGGGTCATGAAGATGTGATCCAAATAGAACAGTGGAGGTGCCTCTGGGGGTGTTATCTTGATCCTTGGAAAAGAAAGCTTATGGGTATATGGTGGTCAGCTCAAGGAGAAATCATAGGGACTTATATATACCTGAGCGGTGTTATGCACCTGGTGGGTTATTGTTAGTAAATTGAACACAACCATCCTATGGTGCCCATCGGTGTACGATGATCGATCTAGGAAGAAATTATAGGAGACTTACATCTTCTTAAGAGAATCTGATCATCAGGACAGTCTATCTTTGGCTAGATAGCTACTATTCGACCTAGGGTGACTACTAAGTGGAAACACACAAAGAAGGACTGAACCCAAACTTGAAGTAGCCAGGAGGAAAGGAGCCACTATGATTCTTAGCCTAATCCTCAAATATAAACTTAGACCCAGTCAATGCACGGTGGCTAATCCAAGAAAAAGGCACGGAGGCTTACATCTTCTTAAACAAAGTCAATAATAAGTAACTCATTGGTTATGCAATAAGATATAGCATATTAGCAGGGCGCTCATCGATTTGCAGTGGTCAATATAGGAATAAATCATAGGGACTCACATCCTCCTGTGCAAGAGGCCACTAGGGATACACACTAGCTGGGTAGTAAATCAAACTCGACCTAGAATAACTACTGAGTGAGGGTCGCTGGGGACGTTATCTCAACTCAAAGTAGCCTGAAATAAAGGACTTGTGTTTATTTTGGTTGTGTGTAATTTTGTGTTTTTGTTATGCTAATGAAGGGTAAAATGTAGCTCGGGTTCTCTTATACCTACCATAAACACGCCATGAAAGTTTCGTAGATGGAAATGCTTTCGATTTGAAGAAATTTATGATTTGAAGTGAAGTTTTATTGATGAAAATTGTTTTTAAACATTATTTTGTGGGTAATATTTCTTAAGGTAAATCCCATTGATTGGAAGTTTCAGGAGTTGTCCTTTATAGTTGATAAGTTCATATGATCCTCCTTGGTAGGCTTTCTGTATGGCAAAAGGGCCTTCCCAAGTGGATTCAAATTTGCCTCCCATCTTATGAAGGGCAATAATTGGTCTCCTTAGAACTAAAGAAAGCTCTTCTACTTGAAAAGCTCTAGGGCGGACCAACTTGTTGTGAGCTTGAATCATTTTTTCATTGTATAACTCGACATTCTAGTATGCTCATAAGCATCTCTCCTCTAAACCTTTGAGTTCTTCTAACTGCAACCTAGCATTATGCTCGGTTGTAATCTTGCTACCCACAACTATTCTTAGTGATGAGAGTTAGACTTCTAATTGTAGAATGGCTTCAGACCCATACATTAAGGAGAAAGGGCTATACTGAGTTGAAGTTCTGTAGGTGGTACGGTAGGCCCATAAAGTTTCAACTAACTTCTCATGTCACTATTATTTATTATCGTTGAGTGTCTTCTTCAGTACGTAGATGAGAGTTTTATTGAAGGCTTCTACTAAATAGTTCTCCTACGGGTAGTAGATGGTAGAGTATCTCTAATATATATTGTGTCTTGGTGCTCTTGAATGTAGTATCATTATTATATATAATTTAGTGGGGTACTCCGAATTTATATATGATATGGTTCTTGAAAAATTGGAGCACATGCTGAGCTTTGACCTCTCTAAGCAGAATCACCTCCACCCACTTGGAAAAGTAGTCCATAGTAGCTAAGATGAACCAGTGACCTATAGACGAATAAGGATCAATCAGACCCACTATGTCAGTACCTTAGCACTTGAATGACCAAGAGGCCAAAGCTAAATGTAAAATGTTGGGTGGTTGGTGCAAGACCACTCTGTGTCTTGACATGGATGGCATTGCTTGGCTACGTTCATGCAGTCAGTGATCATCAACGACCAATAGTACCCAAGTCTTTTGATTTTGGCTTTCATCTTGGAATCAAATTGGTGAGCTCTGCATAATCCTAAACGTACCTCAATTATGATCTTACAGACTTCATGCTTGTCTAAACATCATCACCACATATGATCGAAGGATCACCGGTATAAGACACCATCCACGAGGGCATAGGAAAGTGCCATTTTCTTCACTTGATGTGCTTGGGACTTCTCTTGAGGTAGTTTGCCTTTGTTTAGGTAGTCAATGAAGGGTTGCCTCTAATCCAGTTCTTCATCTTTTTTGGCAACAACAACCTCTCCTTCAAGAGAGCATTATTCGATGAGTTCAATATCAATAAGAGGCAGGACTTGACTATTTTAGACCTTTATTGATATGGACTCATCTTTTAGACATGTTAATTCTTTACCAAGCTTGACTAAGGCATCTGCTATAGCATTTTCTCCTTGAGGAATCTTATAGATGGTCACTTCAACTCCATGGTATACTTGTGATTGTGATGGAGTCTAGGCTTTAATACCTTATAGGACCCAATGATTTGGTTGACCACTAGATGGGAATCCCCAAAGATGATGATGTTCTAGATGCTGAGCAAAATGTCTAACTCCAGACTGGCAATCAGAGATTCATATTAAGCTTCATTATTGGTGCAAGGATCAGATAGATGATATAAAAATCTCATCATATCACAGTATAGAGTTAGGAAAACTATTCCTACCCCTGCCTTTCCTGGAAGACTAGATTGTGGCTCTTCTCTTATTTGAGAGGAAGTCATACAATCAAAGTACGTTTCCCAGTGGTGAATTCTAGTATCCCATAAGTTCTTGATTTTTTTCATCGGGGAGCTTATCACTAAGCAGAGAATCAAGAGGAAGTGGGTGTACTACTAAGAAATCCGTGAGTACTTATCCCTTGACTGCATGAAGGGGTACAAAAGTGATATCAAATTGTAATAAAATCATGGACTATCATGCCTACCATCTAGGTAGCATCAACCATGTCATGGGATATTACAGTGGATTGATTCTAGAAATCAAGTTTACTTTATGAGAAAGCATATAATGTCATAGCTTTTGGGATGCAAAGATTAACGGTAGGCAATGCTTCTTAATGGGTGGATAGTTTGCTTCAGTAGATTAGATGATGATTGAGATAGTAGAGTGTGTTCTCTTTTCCTTTATCATTAGCTTGGGCTAACAAAGTGCCAAGGGAGTCATCTAATGCAGTAGTGTAGAGTATAAGCAGCTTGCCTGAGATAGGGGTGGCTAGGACTAGCAACATCATCAGGTACTATTTGATGCACTCGAAGGCACGCTTACAATAGTCATCCGACTTAAACTGAGCATCCTTCTTAATCAGTGCTAAAAATGGTTGGCATCTATCTGGTAGGTTAAATATAAAGCTTCTTAGATACGACAACCACCCTTGGAATGATTTGAGTTGAGTTAGACTTTTAAGGGGATAGGGAATTTCTAATATCACTTTAATCTTCTCCATGTCAATTTTGATTCCACGGTGTCAGACAACGAACCCAAGAAACTTCCCTAAAGCTACTCCGAATGTAGAGTTCAGAGGGTTCATTCTGAGGTTATATTGTCTTAACTGCTTGAAAACTACTCTCAAGTCAAAGAGATGGTCTTCCTTTTTTTTGCTTTTGAACATGAGATCATCGATGTAGCATTCAACTTGGTGATGAATGAGTTCATCAAAGATTTGAGTCATAGCCCGCTGGAATGTGGCACTGGCATTTTTAAGGCCGAAAGGCATGACCTTGTAGCAATAAATTCTGATTTAGGTTCTAAAGACAGTATTTCTTTCATCTTCGGGTGTCATCTTTATTTGGTTATATATATATGAACCATCCATGAAATAGAAGACTGTACGAGATGAGGCAATGTCCACCATCAATTCTAGTATTGGTAGTGAAAATTCATCTTTAGGGCATGCCTTATTAAGATCCCTAAATTTGACGCATATGCAAATTTGGCCATTCTTCATCTTAATTGGAACGATACTAGCTAACTAGGTGGGGTATTTTTCCTCCCTGATGAAACCAGTATTGATCAGTTTCTTGACTTCAAAAATGACCCATTATTTAATGTCTAATCATATGCGTATAAGAGGTTTCTTGACAGGGTTTTCCTCAAGCTGTATTACTAGCTTATGGACCACTACGTTAAGAGCCAATCTGAGCATTTCTTCATAACTCCGTGCAAAGTAGTCCTTGAACTCATTGTGTAGCCTAACTAAGTCATTGGTTTCAGTTTTGATCAATAAAGAACTGATGTATGTCGGGCGTGGATTGTCTTCAATTCTGAAGTTAATTTCTTTGAGTTCATCGATTATTGATTTGATTCTTTTTCAAATTCTATGGTTGCATCCTTAACATGGAAATCATCTAGATCATCTAAAGTTTCTAAGCACACCTCCTCATATAAGTTAATGTGATTTAAAAAGAACCTATTAGATTCCAAATGATTGGTGATGATTAAACAGTAATCATCATCATCGACTTGTTCTATTGTACCAAAGCTTAGTCTGAGTCTTGATTGAGAATTCTTGCATTTGTTGTTCCATAACCTTTCGAAGTATTTTGACCTATGCTTAGAACACATATGTGGAATCAAACTTTTCTTAACTATGTTATGAACAAAAGGCGAGTACCAATCAAAAGGTAATTTTATTAATTCTTTATATGAATCATTCTCAAGTTCTACATCAACTTCTTAACTTGAGGATGATGCTCCAGGATAGAACTTCTAAATTTTTGTAACTGCACATGATTTAGGGACTTTCTTAATTACCAAACCCTCAACTTTTTGTGATGAAAGTGGGATTAGAGCTAAGGTTCCAATTGATACCTAATAGTGTCACATAATAAAAACTTTGATACACTTATGATTTGCTTAGGAATTTGGCCTTCATCATTGTCTAGCCTAAGTGTCACATTCAATGGGATCTGCTATCGAGAAGAGTTGGTCAGTGTGCTACCACATGAGACTCATCATCAGAACTAGATTATAAGTCTATGTGGATAGCAAGTGTACTCTTGGTTGATGGAATGAATCTCCTGGTGGATGGTAAGTATGGAGGACTTTTACCTAAGACTCCTCTAGGCTTGCCTCTTCATCATTCTGGTGGAGATCAGGTCATCCCCCCCCCCCATTTTGTTCGAATGGAGTAACGAATTATGGGTGGAATCTAATATCGGGCTCCACTTCGTCCCTGAGGTCTATTTATCGCTCTCTTTTATTTTCTTTTTCATTTTTCTCTTTCTTTTCTTTTTCTCTTACATTTGGATTTTGACTAAATTTATAAGAATAGATATTTTCTTAGGAAGGTAGTAGGCTGCATCCTCATAAATCTTGACCTCATGAAGTGCAAAGGGCTTGAGATCTCCTTTGACATAATACTCAACTCCGCCTCTTAGGAACTTAATTCACTGATGTAAAGAGGATGGAACCATGTTGTTCCCATATATCCATGGTCTCCTAAACAAAGTATTGAAAGATGTATCTGAGTCTATTATGTGAAACATGGTTTCAGTCTTCCAATCATCTATCTCTAAGGGCAACATTATAGAGCATAAGGCCCTATCGCCTTCTTCATTGAATCCTTTCAACATTGTCCTCTCCATATGGAGTTTAGAGATGTCAATCCTCAAATAGGAAAGAGTTTTTAAACTCATAATATCGACTAATGCACCTTGGTGAACCAAACCTCTAAATAGCCTAAATCTTCTAACATCCACTATAATGTAGATAGGACAGTTGTGCTCGATTGTTCCTAGAAGTAGATCTTCATCTGTGAATGTAACTCTTAGGATCTTTTTTGAGTCTGGTAAAAAATAAAATATATATATATATATATATATATATATATATATATATATATATATATATATATATATATATATATATACCTATATATATATATATATATATATATACCTATATATATATATCGATATATATATATATATATATATATATAATTAGTGTCGAGCGATATTCTTGAGAGAGGACATTGAGAGAGTAATGTTACCAGAGATTCTTTCCTTACTTTACATGGAAAAGTAAAGCAGGGTTTATTTTAAATAGGGTTTGTTAAGTTCCCTATAGGGGCAAGCCCCCATAGTTAATTCCATCCTAAAGAATGAGATTCCTTAGGAATACTCTCGATTAAGGTAAATGATCATTGTCTCCAAAGATTTTGAAGGTAGGATTATCAATTGATTGGTTTATTTTTAGAAAATTAAGTGGGATCAATCAAGAGGAGGGAGTTCTTATCAAAGCCAAATAAAGATGAGTAGGGGATGCTTAGGATACTAAGAAGCCTAGTAAGCATCCCAAACTATCCAATGGCTGGGCTTTGTATTTTTGAAATTGAATTGATTTAATTGTTTGAGTTGAATTTTTATTATAAAGTTAGGGCTTACAATTCCATGATACAAGGTCATGGAAATGCCTAAGAGGTGAGGATTTATGCTCATAGCCTGCAAAAGGATGTATCAACCTCCGAACCTAAATCTAGGGACCTTTGGTGAGGGCCAAAGCACGACCTAAATCTAAGGTAAAAATAGGTATTTGGTTTACCTCCATAAGGGAGAATAAATGACCTAACTGTTTGGAATTACAACCGCCTGGGGGTGGCCGCCAACTAACTCCTCTTACGATTTTAAATATATCTGGCAAGTCATATGCTTTTGCAAGATAGCTAAGTTGTTGTTTATTTAGAAAGAGACTAAGCCCTTAAACATACTCCTTAAGAGAGTAGATCATGTAGGGCATGATTAATGACTTAAATCGAATGCAAATTTTTATTATGTTTTATTTTTATTTTGGACAATCAATTTGACACGGGCATTAGGATTCATATGCCTAATGCATGAGAAATTAGATTATGGGTCAAAATCAGTAAGATAAGGTGGTGTGTTTCCACCATGGCTCTCAAATGTCAAGCCAAGTTCTTTGGCAAAGGTGGAAGCCCTCCATTCAAGAGTGAAATAATATGCTTTTTATGCATGAAGTAAGAAAGAAAATATAACATTCAACCTAATTCTTTTATCTTGTTTTATAACATAGGCTTTATGCGAGGTTATGAGTTGTTTATTTTTAGTTTGAAATTAATAGTTGGATAGAAAATTTATTTTTTTAAGAGCCTAATTGTCATCCAGGCCATACATCGAAGTAAGGAAGAAACTAGAAAAAGATGTCATCTTAATGCACAAGCTAAATAAATATCAATCAATTTATAAAGCTAGTGCAAAAGAATAAGAGGTTATTTGTGTCGAGCTCCACTGCACAAACCCATAAACAAATTTGGTAGCCAAGCTCTACCCTTATACAACTCGGATTGCAAATGAATTAAATACAATTAAGAAGGAATTCATTATTCTATGGGTCTTCATTCTTCATTTCTTCTTTCTTCTTTCTTCTTTCTTCTTCCTTCTTTGGTTGGTTGGAATGTGGTGGTCACTCAAGACATTCATAATCTTAATGTTCATTCTAATCCCCCATAACAATCATTTCAAATCCTAATTGCAAAATTACATGAAAAATAGGAAAAAGGAAATCTAACTAAAATCTGCAAAATAGAGATTAGCTAAACAAATCATACAATCCTAAGCATGTATATATATAAATTGGACTTAGCACCTCACACATGGGTAACTAAGTCCACCTGGCCTATTTTGGATTATGCTTAAGGGTATAAGCACCTGCACAGTAAAAGCATTTTTATATTTTTATTATAGTGCCCTTAAGCACAATCCCCTACAAAAGATAATGGTTAGACTAAGATCTCCCTACCATTCAGTCTACGCACATACATCCTAACATCCAGACTAAAACATCACATCACTAAATAAAAACAAATAACAAATGATGCACCTCCCAAACCTAAAGTAAGAAGTGGTGACTTAGCCTAATGTGTGTGCAATTTAACGTTTGTGTGGTATGCTTAGCTAGGCTTTAAGGTTGAAGCTTTTTAAGTGTGAAAATATTCAACTTAGAGAGTGGTTTCATTTAAGTGATTTAGTTGATTTAGTTGATTTTTATTCTTATGATTTGTTTAGGTTTGAATGAACCTATAATTAATTACTAAGTGTTGTAAAGAGAGGAAGAAGAGAACTTCCCTTTCCTCCTTACCTTAAGTAATTTCTAAGGTAGATTCATATTTGATTTTCATTTAGTGAATATTTTATTATGTGTTTTAATTAATTCTAAGTTTAGATTTTCCCTGAACAAACATATTCAGAATGAAAGGGATTTAAGATTAAGTAAAGTGAAATACTATCACAAAACACATAACACTTCATTTATTTCCCAACATGTATAACATGCATATGGATGAATCCTAAGAATATCTATACATGCAAATGGAAGTGTTTAGCACACCTTAATGATGAATGCTAAGAGATGTTTGTTTAAGAAATTTGGTTGTTTTTATTATGCATGATTTTGTTAAGTAGAAAGGATGAATTCTTTCATTCATTTTTCATATGCACATTTATATGTATGAAAGGCATAAGTGAGTATGAAAGGCATAAGTGAGTACGGCGCCATTGTTTACACCAGGGGTGTAAGGTACAAGACCTACTTGGGGCTACTTAAATCCTCACAACCTCGGGGTGTCTAGACTAATATACCACTTTCCTTAAATACAAGTGCATGTACAAAAAGAAATAAATGGAAAAAGAGTCATGCAAAAACTTTATGTTTGTTTGTTTGATTTTTTTATGCAATTTACATATGCAAGTGTGAATATCCTTCTTAAGTGATAACATAGGAATGAATAGGAATAGATTTAAGCAAGTTTTGTGTTCTTTTCAAATGAACTATACACTTTGCAAAATCCTATTCAAAACTATGCTAAAATAGAAGAGAAGGAAAGTCACACAATGCACACCTTATATTATATTCACATGCAAGCCTATAAATAATTATAACTAGCATACTTTTTAGTCGTGATGTTTGATTTATAAGTTTTTTAAAATAATTTTGGATTTAGTAGTCATAATAGCCATTCATATTCTTACTTTAGCCAAAACATGCAATTTGACATAAAAAAAAATATTTCATTTTTAATTTGATTTTTAAAAGGCATGAATGCATGATTTTCATATTACATACACATTTAGCATGCTAACAAAGAAATAAAGTGATGAAATCTTATAAATTCATTCACCCTAATTAATTCCTAAAGGTAATCTTGTGAAATAAGATTATTTAAAGTGAATCAAATTTGTTTTAAAGAGATTTTTATTATTTTTTGAGTTTGATTTGATTTTAGGAAATGTGAAAAAGTTTGCTGGTCCTAACCCAATTCCCATATGTGTATGTTATTTTACTTTAATTTTTAGAACCATTAGATTAGTTTTATGTTTTTCTTAGGTTAAGGTGTACATTCATTACATTAGTTACCCCTTACCTACACCACTTTAACATATTTAACCAAATAATTATGAGCTAAAGTATGACATAAAATCATAAGGAATTTAAATCAAAAATGCACCTAAGAAAGAAAGGGGCCTAATGCATTTTGCTCACAATTAATGATTAATTAAGCTAAAGGGTTTAATTTAAGTACTTTCATAACCCTTCCCACACATATGGGTTAGATTTGATTTCCTTAAGCTACTTAGGTTATTGAACACCTAAGAATCTACCCAAGAAGGAAATGATTGAATTCAGATTGATTTGATTTTAAAATTTTGATTAATTAAGCCATTTAATTAAGTGATTAAACTTATTTAATTAAATTACACCTTAATTAGATTTTTATCCAAATGAAATGAACTTAGGAGAAAAGATTTGGAAGAGGACTCCTAATCTCATTCCTTAAGTCCATTAACTATTATAAGGTAATTAGCAAACTTAATTATTTAATTTATCACTATTTAATAGGTTAATTAATGATTTAATTGAACCATTAATAAATTCCAAGAAAATCATGGGAGGCAGAGGTCATCCCATTAATCAACCTTAGGAAGTTTGGAATTAATCAGTGGAATAATTAGGGAGTGATTAATATAATTATATTCCCAAAATAATCCTAATTATAGAAAATTTACAATTCAAAATCAATCAAACCTAATTTCAGATTATTCCCCTTTGAATTATCTTCATAATACATTTTATTTTATATTTTTCTGATTTTTCTATATTTAGTTATGTATTTTTAAAGATTATGTGATTAAAACTTAATTAAATAGCCTAATTATATAGTTAATCTCGTCGGTGCCATGTGCTAACGTGGTGCACAGTTTCCATGTGGCATGATGGGATTCATTATTTAAGTAGTCATATCCCATGCCGCGTCAGCCGGCAATACTAAGCGCTTTCACCTCGACCGTCCGATCAAAGATCATACAATCAGGATTAAGCCTGTAGTTCTTAAGGGATAAATCGAAGGATCCTACGCTGATTAATCAAGATTGTCCATCCAAATCGCACGGGATGGATGGTCCATGATCCGTCACTGAGCTCGCCTATAGGAGAGGGCAACCATCCACTCCTTAGGGCTTGATCCAAGCTCAATTGAGCTTGAATTAAGCTCAAATTTAACCCACACCATCATCATGCAAGGGTATGAAGATCTAATGGTCAATTTCACTTGGGGTGAAACTTTCCTTCATAAAGGACCAAACAATCCTACATTTAAGCTCAATTTTGATCCATACCTTGTCGGAGGCTCTCACTAGGGCTCCCAACCATCGAGGTAGCTTCGTCTAATGGAAACAAAGCTCTATTGAAGGTTTCAAGCTTTGGGATGAAGCGAATTGCTCAATTGACCAAACTCCTCTTAGGCTTGCAGTTTTGGTCTAAACACCTCTTCTTGTGGCTTGAGAACATGGATGAAGGTTTGAGTGAGCTTGATTAGCTCCCCTCAAGGTGCTTGAAGGAGGAATTGAGCTGAATTTAAGTATTTGATGAGTTAGAAAATCTTGCTACCTCCCCTATTTTCAGTTTTGAAGAAACCGAGAATGGAGAAATCAAATTGGCTTGAGGGATCTTGGAGAGACTTGGGAATGCTTCCTCTGGCTTCCTATCACTCAATCGAATGCAAGAGAGTGAAAATGAAATAAAATTAGGGGGAGTTTATCTACCCCTAGGAGGATCGGATGGACAAGCATGGAGATGCTATTTTGATCAAATTGATCCTATGGGTTGAGTTGGTCCATGTGGTTCAATTTGACCAGAAGGAGGTAGTGGAGAAGCTCCCATGTGCTCAAAAGAGTGGAAGATGGATCCCATGCAGAGATTTTTTAAGTGGGCGATCAATTTTGGCCTTGGGTTGGGTTTGACTAACCCAAACCCATTGGGTCATGTGGACCACACCCACTAGTGTCCACTTGGTCCATTAAGAGGGTGTCAAGTGTCCATGAAAAGGAATTGACCAAATTCTAAGCGTAATTGGCCATAGGTTATCACTTGACCTAGGGTTAAAATGGGCATTTGGCTTTGATTTTACTTTAGGTAGATTTAGAATAGTTTGAAGTTAGGTTGGTCTAAATTTTAAAGAATTTGGAGCTGATTTGATGTCATTTGGCTCATGTTGACCCATTTAGGTCAAAATAGGTCAACTTGGGTCAAGTTAACCAATTGGTCAAATTGGGTCAAATGAAGGGTTGGGTCAAGTTCATATGACTATTTGAAATGTGTTGGCATCATTGTTTTAGTTCAATTTTATTTGTATTTGGTTTTGGTTCATTTGACTTCATTTAGATCAAATGGGTCAAGTTGACCAATTTGACACATTTGACCTATTTTGGTTAGGTCATGGTTTGGCATAGGGTCAGTTGGTCATTTGAAGTGTTTTGGTAGCTTTTATTTCAATAAATTTTTCTTTAATTTGATTTTGGCTCAATTTTACCTTTTAGGTTAAGTTGGGTTCATGGTCAATTGGGCTAGGTTGGGTCTAGTTGGCAAATTGAGGCTTTGGTCAAGTTCAACAAGTGATTTGGAATGAACTTGACCCATTGGTTTCAATCAATTTAGCTTAGATCAAGTTTTGACACATTTTGACTTTTTAGGACAAGTTGGGTCAAGTTGGGTCAAGTGGCCGATTGGGCTAGGTTAGGCTCAAATGATGACTTGGTCAAGTTCAAACATTGATTATGAATTGGTTTTGATCAATGGTTTCAATCAATTTGGCTTATGGTGGATTTTGGATAATTTAGGTTTCATTTTGGCTAAGTGTTGGCTTGGTCAACCCTTAGGTTTGACTTGGTTTGACCCAATTTGAGTGATTTATCATCTCATGGTGATTATTGCTCATAATATGAGGCTTAGGTTGGCTTAGTTCAATCCAATTTGGGTAGGATTAGAATTTGGCTCAAAAGGGGTACTTTAGGTCACTTTAGGTCAAGTGAGCCTAAGTAAATTAATTGATTTGATCAAGGCTTGAATCAAGTTTGATTGAACTAACATATGGATTTATGATTGAAATATAAATCCAATTGCAAGTGGTTTGAAGTCAAATGGGTTTTGATTCATTTAAGAATTTAAAGTTCAAAGGGTGAACATGAGTTTGATTTGGGTTTGAGTTTTGAATTTAGTTTTTGTTTGATTATTAAAGTTTGTGTTTATATTTGGTTTCATTATTAAAGGATTGATTGAATCATGAAGAAAATTCAAGGTTTTGGCTTGATTTGAATTTGATTTGGCTAAGTTCAAGAATTTTACCTGAAAGGCTTAGGTTGAATTTTAGTTAAATTTGGATTTGAGTTTTGAATTGATTTTGGTTTGACTATTGACGTTTGTGTTTATATTTGGTTTCATGATTGAAGGATTAATTGAGTCATGAAGAAAAATCAAGAGTTTGGCTTGATTTGAGTTTGGCTAAGTTCAAGAATTTGACTTGAAAGGGTTAGGTTGAATTTTGGTTGAATTTGAATTTGAGTTTTGAATTTAGTTTTTGATAATTGAACTTATATTTTATTTATTTTTGTGAACACAAATGAGAATATAAATTGGTTAAGAGAAAATTTCATAAATTTGAATTGATTTGGATTTTATCTAGGCTAAGTCCATAAGATGAAATCAAAGGGCTTAGGAAAGATTTTTAGGATTTGGAATTCCATCATGGGTTTCAATTACTTGGAATTGATTCATGATTTGAGAAAATTCATTGGAATTGATTTAAGATTTGGTTTGGAATTGATTTGAGTTTAAGGTTAATTTGAATTTGGAGTTTGACTTGAAAGGAGGAAGTGAGGATTTGGTTCAAGCTATAGGGTAGACAAATTTTCCTAACACCCATAAGGCATGACCTATTCCTATGGCTAACTCTTCTAAGTCTCTAGGGCTAGGTTGAGTGTTCACCTAATCACTAGAAGTGTCTTAAGACAGATTCTAGAAGCATGTATTAGTGTTGACCGAAATGATCAACAACATCGAACGATCACAAGCACTAATAGAAATGATCTACTCCTAACCCAAGGTGTAGAAGGAATCCAGAGCTTAGTGCAATGTGACTCTACTCATGTCACAGACATAAGAGAGTGAAGGAGGAATCCACTAGGGATAGAGTATATGAACCTTCCACTAGGGAAACAGGTTCAAGTCATCCACAAGGGGATGAAAGATTTGATTTGACTTGTTTGATTGTTTAGTTGTGTTTGGTTTTGTTTATTTATTTTGATTGTTTGTTTTGAGTATTTGCTTTTATTTTGACTCCACTGGTGGAGATTGATTTAATTTGTTTTGTTTGTTTTTGTTTGACTCCATTGAGGGAAGAGGGTTGAATTTGTTTTGTTTATTTTTATTTGACTCGACTAACGGAGGAGGGTTGAATTTGTTTTAGATTCTTAGATTTTTAATTTTTCAGATGAACCTTGTTGGTTTACAATGGATCATACTGAGTAGAAGCCATGGAGGCCTAGGCCTAACTCAGATTTACCAATCCAAAGGGGTAGTCTACCAAACACATAGTAGGACTACCCCACCAAAGGGATTGCCTTTCGGTGTGCAGCAGCTGTACTAGGAAGAAAGCATAGTAGACTTACATCCTCTAAAGCAGGGACAAGTTGCTAGGGTGATCCATTAGTAAGGCAACAAATTGAATCCAACCTAGAGCTGACTATTGGGTGAATGTTGTTGGGGTACTTAAATCAGCTCAAAGATAGTCAAGATTAATTTCATTTTTTAAATTATTTTTTATGGATCCCATCAGTTTACGATGGACTGCATTGAGTAGGGGCCATGAAGTCCTTAAGCTAACTCAGACTTACCAATTCAAAGGAAGAAATCTAATAACCACATAGTATGAATATCTAACCAAATGGAGTGTCTTTTAGTTTGCAAGGGTCAACTTAGGAAGAAAGCATGGGGACTCACATCTTCCAAAATAAGGAACCACTGGGGTGCTCAGTCGGCAAGGCAATAAATCAAACCCAACCTAAGGCTAACTATTGAGTGAATACCGCTTGGAGACTTAAATCAGCTCAAAGATAGTCAAGATTTATTTCATGTTCTAATTGTTTTGATGGATCCCATCGGTTTGTGATGGACTGCACTGAGTAGGGGCCATGGAGGCCTTGGGCTAGCTCAAACTTACCAATCCCAAGGGAGTAGTCTACCAACCACATACTAGGACTATTCAACCAAAAGGGTGTCTTTCGATTTACAATGGTCAAGTTAAGAAGAAAGGGATGGGACTCACATCTTCCAAAATAAAGAACCACTGGGGTGATCAGTTGCTTTGGGCAACAAATCGAACCCAACCTAAGGCTGACTATTGAGTGAATGGCACTGGGAAACTTATATCAGCTCAAAGATAGTCAAGATTAATTTTATTTTTTAGTTTGTTTTGATGGATTTCATTAGTTTGTGATGGACCACACTGAGATGAAGCTTATATCAGCCTAGACCTATCTCAGCTTTACTGAACTAAAAGGAGCAGCTTCCTAGCCGAGGGGAGAGCTATCCAACCAAAGGAGTGTCTTTCAGTTTGCAATGGTCAATTTAGGGGAAGAAAGTGTGGGGACTCACATATTCCACTACAAAAGACCATGGGGTGATCGATTACTTTGGGCAACAAATCACTCACAGGGCTGGTCTTTTAATAATCATGCTAAAAGAATCGTCATGCACATCTTCCAAAAATATGTCAGGGTAACCTAATAATGGAAAAATAGATTGAACCTGATCTAAGGGTGACTACAGAGAGAGTACCAACCCGGGGACTCATCTCAACTCAGGTAGTTAGGAAATTTCTATAGGGAGTTCTACTGATACTACCCTAAAGATAGGATGTCTGCTTGGGAAAAGGGGACCTTTGGGGGCTTGAATTTCAAACCCATAAGCAAATATTTTTATTTATTTATTTAGTTTATTTATCATGGACTCTATTAGTTTGTGAGGGATCAAACTGAGAAGGAGCTTATAACAGCCTAGACCTATCTCAGATTTACTGAACCAAAGGAGAATTTGCACATCCGATAAACAAAGTTTCCAACCACAACTCAAGGAGAAAGCACAAGGACTTACATCTATCAAGAGTGGTGTATCCACTGGGTGAGTCGCTATCAACATAGCGAACATCAACCAATCTAAGGTGCCCGTCAGTTTGCAATAATCAGCCTAGGAAGAAAGCTTGGGGACTTATATCCTCCTATAAAAAAATTGATTGCTAGGATAGTTTGTTGACGGCAAGTGTCATTGACTTCTGAGTGAATGGGGGACTTCTATCAACTAAAATGTAGTCAAGAGGAAATCAGCCTCTAGGAGACTTATCCTAAACCTCGAATATGATCGACCTAGCCAGATCATGATGATTAGTTCAAGAAGAAAGCACGGGGACTCACATCTTCTTAAACAAAATCAACACGAGGTAGCTTGCTGGCTAGGCAGTGAAGTCTACCAAACTAACAAGGAGCTCGTTGGTTTCCAATGATCAAGTTTGGAAGAAAGTGTGGGGACTCACATCTTCCAAACAAGTGACCACGGGGTGACATACTAGCAAGGTAGCATGTAAGCCTGACTTAGAGAAGCTGTTGAGTGAGTGCCACAGGGGGCTTGCTCCCACATCAAAATAGCCAGAGACAAAAGATTTATGTTTGAATTTTGTGCTTGTGTTAATGGGAATAGGATACTGCTTGGGTTATCTCACACCTACCCTAAACACACTTGGGGAATTTGATGAAATGGTGCCATGGATGACAACCAAAATTCCCACTAAGAAAGGATGCTGCTTGGATTCTCTTACACCTAACTCAGTTGTGATAATTGAAATAGGATGCCTCTTGGGTTCTCTCACACCTATTCTAATGTGCCAAAAAATATGTTTGATTTTGTTTGTGTTGTGAAAGAGGGATAGGATGTCTCTTGGGTTCTCGTACACCTATCCTAAATACGTCATGGTGGATTCGCAAGACAAACAAATAACGCTTTGAAAGAAAGGAAGATTTGGACGAATTGGAATCAAATTTTTATTCTTTTATTGATATTTATTTTCAAACATGTTCTTATAGGTAATACTTCTTCAAATATATTCCATTAATTGGAATCATCAGGTGTTCCCCTTTATAATCAATAAGCTAATAAGATCCTCCTTAGTAGGCCTTCTCTATAACATAGGGACCTGTTGACCTCATTTTTAGGATGAGCTCTCAACCCCTCTATCTTAGACATAGGACATCTCTTAGACACTAAGAGTTCCTTAGTCTTAAGACACATCTAGTGATTAAGTGGACACTCAACCTAGCCCTAGAGACTTAGAAGAGTTAGCCATAGGAATAGGTCATGCCTTAGGGGTGTTAGGAAAATTTGCCTACCCTTAGCTTGAACCATTCCTCACTTAATTCTTTCAAGTCAAACTCCAAATCAAATCAACATCAAACCTAAATCAATTCCAATCTAATTGATTTTCTCCAAACTCAAATCAATTCCATATGATTGAAACCCATGATTGAAATTCCAAATTCCAAAATATTTACTAAGTCCTTAATTCCCTCTTAAGGACTTCGACTAAATCATCTTCAAATCAATTCAAATTCATGAAATATTCTCATAACTCATTTATATTCTCATTTATATTCACATATATAAATGAAAGAAAAAACTCAAATCAATCAAACTAAATCTAAAAGTCAAATTCCAAATTCCAAATCTTTCCTAAGTCACTTTGATTTTCTCTTAAGGACTTAGCCTAGATCATATTCAAATCATTTCAAATCCTTGAAATTTTCTCATAACCCATTTATATTCTCATTTATATTCACATATATAAATGAAATATAAATTTAAACAACCAAACCCAATTCTAAAAATTCAATTTCAAATTCAATCAAAATCTAACCTAAACCTTTCAAGTCAAATTCTTGAACTTAGCCAAATCAACTTCAAATCCAGCCAAACTCTTGATTTTCCTTCATAATTCAATCAATCCTTCAATCATGAATCAAAATATAAATACAAACTCCAATCACTTAACCAAAACTTTATTCAAAAAAAATCAAACCCCCCAAATTCCTTCATGTTCTTCCTTTGAATATGAAATTATCAAATGAATCAAAACCCATTTGAGTTCAAACCACTTGCAAATGGATTTATATTTCAATTATAAGTCCATATACAAATTCAATCAAACTCAAATCAAGCTTTGACAAATCCATTTGACCCACTTAGGCTCACTTGACCCAAAGTGAGCTAAAGTACCCTTTATGAGCAAAATTCTAATCCTAACCAAATTTATTTGAATCAAACTCACCTAAGCCTCTCATCATGATCAATAATCATCATGAGTTGATCAATTAATCAAATTGGGTCAAACCAAGTCAAACCAAAGGGTTAACCAAGTCAACACTTAGCCAAAATGAAACCTAACATAGC
The DNA here is from genome assembly GCA_021442155.1 of Cymbidium sinense. Lineage (NCBI taxonomy): Eukaryota > Viridiplantae > Streptophyta > Magnoliopsida > Asparagales > Orchidaceae > Cymbidium > Cymbidium sinense. The sequence goes on from CM038229.1 coordinate 34,892,681, forward strand.
CAAAATCCATCATAGACCAAATTGATTGAAACTAATGATATAGGTTTATTCATGACCAATGTTTGAACTTGACCAAGTCAACATTTGAGCATAACCTAGTCCAATTGGCCACTTGACCCAAGTTGACCCAACTTGACCTAAAAAGTCAAAATGTGTCACAACTTGATCAAAGCCAAATTGATTGAAACAAATGGGAAAAGTATTCCAAATCACTTGTTGAACTTGACCAAAGCCTCAATTGGCCAACTAGCCATAACCTAGCCCAATTGACCTTGAACCCAACTTGATCTAAAGGGTCATATTGAGCCGAATTCAAACTTAACCAGAATTGATTGGAAACAAAAATATCAATCTACTTCATATGACCAACCAAACCTAAACCTACCCATGACCTAGCTCAAATAGGTCAAATGGGTCAATTTGGTCAACTTGACCCGTTTGACCGAGATGAAGTCATATGAACCAAATTCAAACCTAAACCAAATTGAATCAAACCAAAGCCACCAAAATATTTCAAATGGTCATATGAACTTGACCCAACCCTTGGTTTGACCCAATTTGACCAATTGGTCTACTTGACCCATTTTGACCTAAATGGGCCAACATGAGCCAAACCATACAAAATGAACTCCAAATCCAATGAAACTTGGCCAAACCTATTTTCTCAATATACCAAACATACTCAAATTCAAAAATCAGCTAAATGACCATTTTACCCGTAGGCCATAGGGTAAATTTTGGCCAATTCCACTTAGAATTTGGTCAAATCTTCTTCATACTCACTTGGCACTCTCCTAGTGGATCAAGTGAACATTAAGGAGGGTGGTGCACTCAACCCATTGGTTTTGGGTCAGCCCAATCTGACCCAATGGCCAAACTGACCACTCCCCTTGAAATGGCCACATGGGAATCATGCCTCCACTTATTTTGAGCACATGGGGAGTTCATATTCCCACTCCTATGGCCAAATCAAACTCATGGATAGTCCTAACAACCTAACAGCCTAACAAACCCTTTGAATCAAAGCAACTAGATCAAAATAGCAAGCTTGCGATTCCTTGCCAGTGGGAGACATACCCCTAATTAATTCCCACTTCCCTATTGATTGAAGCTTAGAAACTCAGAGTAAGCCTTAGAGAGTCTTCCCAAGCTTCCTAAGGAGGATTTGAAAACTTCATTTCTTAATTTTCAAAGTTTAAAAATAGGGGAGGTCTATTGAAAGCCAATTCACTCCATACTCAAAATCAGTGCAATTCCCTTTGCACACTCCATCAGTGAGCTCAATCGAACTTGCCCAAGATCTCCTTCAAGTTCTTGAAGCAAGGGGAGATCCAATTCGATCAAGGCCAAGCTCAAGGCAAGGAGGAGGTGACCCATAGAAGGATCCACTCAATCCCAGCCCCTTAAACTTTCAGCAAAGCTTCTTCTCAACCAGACAAAGTTTCTCCATAAGAAATGAGCGTCGGCGATCACCTCTGATGAGGTATACCATTTTTCTAAGCTTCAATGTGGCTTGGAGCTTTATGAAAGAAATATTAATGGCATAGGATCTTGATCGTTAGATGTGATCTAAGATGCATGTTGATGGTGTGGGTTGAGTTTCATCCCAATCCGAGCTCAGATCATGGCCTCAAACTTGGACGGTCTCCATGGCTCACAGAAAATTACACAGATGGATCTCTGGCCATCCATCCACATGTTTTGGATAGATGGCCGAGATTAAAATGCAAAATATCCTTATTTTCCTCCCTCAGATCCACAGCTTTAATCTCAACCATCCGATCCTTTATCAAACGATTGAGGAGAAAGCGCATAGCACCGCTGCCATGCAATGCTATGATGTGATATTTTAAATAACTAACCACATAGTGATGTGCATGCCATGTACATGCATGGCATTAGAGGATTTAATTGTTAAGAATTTAAATAATTCTAATTAATCACTTAAGCTTCTAAAATTCATATCTCAACATAGAAAAATCAAAAAAAATATGAAATAAATTGCATTGGAAAGATAATTTAACATAGAATATTCCAAAATTAATTTTGATTAATTTTGAATAGTTCTTTTCTCTAAATTTAGGTTTTTTGGGAATGTTAATTTTCTAATTACCTTTTAATTAATCCACTAACTATTCCCAAAATTCTTGAATGTATTTAGGGGGATGACTTCTGTCTACCTTAATTTTCTTGGGATTTATTGGTGGCTTAATTGGGAAATTGCTAATTCATTTCCTAATTATCCCCTTAATGTAATTAAGGCAAATTAAGGGTTTGATTAGTAATTTAATCTTTTATTGAAGTTGATTAAGGTTTGTTTTAGTGAATAGGATGTTTATGGAATAATTTTAGGGCATTTCCCTTAAGCTATTTCTTAAACCCCCTTTTTCTTCCTTAATCCATCTTTAATTAAGGATTAATTCACTAATTACCCCTTTAATTAATTTCACAAAATTCTAAAACTTTCTAGAACTCAATTAAACCTTCTTAGGTAGATGCTTAGGTGTTCAAAAGCCTAAGTATAATTAAGGAAATCAAATTTTAACTCATATGTGTGAGCGGTGTTTTGAAATTACTTAAGTTAAATCCCTTAGCTTAATTAATCATTAATTATGAGACAAATTGCATTAGGCCCTTTTTTTCCTAGGTGCCTTGCAAATTTAATATCCTTGTGAGGTTTTATGCCATCTCATTGGCTCATAATTATTTGATTAACTATGCTAAGGTGGTGTAGGTAAAGGGGTAACTAACATGCTTAATTCATACCTTAACCTAATCAAAATATAAAATGAATCTAATCACCTAAAAATTGAACAAAAATATCAAACACATGTGGAAATGGGTTAGGAATAGAAAAATCATTCCACATTTTTTAAATTAAATCAAACTCAAGATCAAATAAAAATCACATTAAACAAACTTTGATTTGCTTTAAGCTTTCTTATTTCAGAAGATTATCTTTAGGAATTAATTAAGGTGAATGTGTTTACATGATTTCATTAATTTAGTTCTCTCCCAGCATGCTAAATATGTGTGTCATATAATTTCATGCATTCTTGCTTTTCAAAAATCAAATTTAGAATGAAAATGTTTCCTATATGTCAGAATTGCATGTTTTGGCTGAAGTAAGAATATGAGTGGATACTATCACTATTAAATACAAATTATTTTTAAAATATATGAATCAATTATTAAAACTAAAAGTGTGTTACTTATATCTTACTTATAATATTGCATGTGAGTAAAATAGAACAATGTGCTTAGTGTAGTTTTCCTTCTCTTCTCTTTTGGTATAGTTTTGAATAGGATTTGGCAAAGTGTATGGTTCATTTGAAAAGAACACAACACTTGCCTAATTCTATTTCCTATTCATTCCTATGCTATGACTTAAGAAGGACAACTACACTTACATATATAAATTGCATAAACAAACCAAAATAAAATAAATATAAATTTTTTCATCTTTCTTTTCCATTCATTTCTTTTGTACACATGCCTGTATTTAAGAAAAGTGGTATATTAGTCTGAAAAACTCTGAGCTTACGAGGCTTTAAGTAGCCCTAAGTAGGTCTTGTAACTTACACCCCTGGTGCTAACAATGGTGTCGTACTCACTTATGCCTTTGATACATTCATGTGTGCATGTGAAAATTGGATAAGAAATCCCTTTTTTACTTAATAAAAATCAGGCATCATAAACATTCAAATTTTCTTAAGTAACTTACTTAGCATGCATCATAAAGTGTGCTATATATTCCCATTTGGTATGTATAGATATTCTTAGGATTCATTCATATTCATGTTAAACATGTTGGGAAAGAAATGAAGTGATGTGTGTTTTGTGATCTTAATTCACTTTATTTAATCTTAAAATGCCTTTCTTTTGAATATGTTTATTTATAGTTCATCTAAACTTAGGATTAATTAAAACACATAATAAAACATTCACTAAACAAAACTAAAGCATGAATCCACTTTAGAAATTACTTAGGTTAGGGAAGGAAAGAGAAGTTCTCTTCTCTTTCCCTCTCTTTACAACTTAATAATTAATTGTAGGGTTCACTTGAACCTAAATCAAAACATAAAATAAAATCAATCCAAAATAACCAAACCACTTAAATGAAACTCTCCTCTAAGTTGAACACTCTTTACACTTAGAAAATTCTAACTTAAAATAATAACTAAGCATACCAAACAAACTTCTAAAGCACACACATTAGGCTAAGCCACCACTTTTATTTTTGGGTTAGGATGGTGCATAGTTTCATGTTTGCTTTTATTTTCTGATGTAATGTTTTAGACTGTATGTTAGGGTGAATGTGCGTAGATTGAATGGTAGGGCGATCTTAGTCTAATCATTATCTTTTGCAGGAGATTGTTCTTAAGGGATGCTGCAATAAATAAAAAAAATTATAAATGCTTTTTGTTGTGCAGGTTCTTATATCCCTAAGCATAATACGATATGCAAGGTGGACTTAGTCACTCATGTGTATGGTGATAAGTCCAATATATTGTTTAGCTAATTTCTATTTTGTAGGTGTTAGCTATATTTGCTCTTCCTTTTCATGTAATTTTTTACAATTAAGATTTTGGAAAGATTGTTATGGGGATTAGGATGAACATTGGTTATAAGGCCATGCCTTATATACCATGTGAAGCCTTTGGAGCATCCACTTCCCAACCATCCAAAAAAAAGGAACCAAAGAAGAAAGAAGAAAAGAAGAAGAATGAAGAAATGAAGAATGAAGAAATGAATATTCAAGACCCCCATAATAATGAATTCCTTGCTTAGTTGTATTTAATTCATTTATAATCTGAATGGTACAAGGATAGAGCTTGGCTACCCAATTTGTTTTTTTGTATTTGTGCGGTGGTGCCCGCCACAATGGCCTCTTACTCTTTTACAATTAGCTTTATAAATTGATTGATGATTTGTTTAGCTTGTGCATTAAGTGGCATTCTTTTCCTAATTTATTCCTTGCTTTATGTATGGCCTGGATGATGGTTAGGCTCTTAGGGAAAAATAAATCTTCTACCAAATTTAATAATTCAAAATTAAAATAAAGAACTCATAACCTCATCTAAATCTTATCAAGATAAAAGAATTAGCAACCCCTTAGTTGGATGAGTATTTCTTTTATAACATCATGCATAAATGTATCTTGCTTCACTCTTGATTGGAGGGCTTCCACCTTTGTTAGAGAAACTTGGCTTGACCTGTGAGAGCCATGGTGGAAACACACATCCTCCCTTCTTGCTAATTTTGGTTAATAATCTTACTTCTCATGCATTAGGCATAAGAATCCTATTAGCCTGAGTCAAAATGATTGTCCAAAAATGAGAATAAAACATGATATGAATTGCATTAGATTTAAGTCATTACTCATGCTCGTATATGATTTAGTCCCATAGGGAGTGAGTTTAAGGACTTAGTCTCTTTTTAAATAAATAATAGTCGAGCAAACTTGCATAAAGCATATGACTTTCCTACCTGAATTTAAAATTATAGGAGGAGTTAGTTGGCGGACACCCCTAGGCTGTTGTAAGTCCAAGTAGTCAGATGGTTTGTCCACTTATGTGGAGGCAAACCAAATACCCATTTTCTTCTTAGATTTAGGTTTTGCTTTTGGTCTTCACCAAAGCTCCCTAGATTTAAGTTCTGAGGTTGCTTCTCTCATTTATGGGTCATAAGCATAAATCCTCACCTCTTAGGCATTTCTATAATCTTGTGTTGTGGAATCATAAGCCCTAAATTTCTAATGAAATATTCAACTCAAACAAATTAAATCAATGTCAAAACTGTATAGCCCAATCATAAGTTAGTTTGAGAAGCTCTCTAAGTTTCTTAACATCATGAGCATCTCCTATTTATCTTCATTTGGCTTCGATAATAGCTCTCTCTTTGATCAATCTCATTTAATCTTCAAAAATGAACTAATCGATTGATAGTCCTACCATATTGAATTATTTAGAGACAATGATCATTTACCTTAATCAAGAGTTTTCCTGAGGAATCCTGATTCCTTAGGATGTAATTAACTATTGAGGCTTGCCCCTGTAGGAAACTTAACGAACCCAGTTTAAAATAAATCCTATTTTACTTTTCCATATAAAGTGGGGGAAGAATCTCGGGTACACCTCGAAGACCCAAAGCCCTTAGGAGTCCTTATTTTGGTATTTATGTCCATTGTAGGGTGGTGATTTCTATTCTTCGAGATAGTACACCTTTCCTCAATGTCATACGATCACCCTAATGTATCTAATCATGGCATCATTATTTTCTATCTTCTTTTCACCACAGAAAAGAGGGATAGATGAAGGCAGAGATATAAATTCTCCACCCATAGATTTTTCTGGCGACTTCGTTGGGGATGGTTCCTCTCTCCATCTTTGGTAAATGATCATTGTCTCTAAGTATCGACAGTGGTTTGTATTTTTGTATGAACCCAAGACTATCTTTCATTTGGGTTTTGTCACCTCTCCGACTATCTCTCCATTGGGTCAAATTTTTTTTGCCCAGCACTTAACTCATTTCATCCTTAAGTCATGCTAGCCAACATCTTTAGGTTTTAGGACCTCATCTCGTGTTGGTCCTAAAACTCCCGTTGGGTTCTCCAATGGGTAAAAATAAAAAAACTAATAAAAGAAAACACTTAAAGACTTCCTCCTTATCATTTTTATGTTAAGGAAAGGATCATTCTAAAATAATAAAAAGAAAATAAATTTTTCATAAAAAAAAAACCTAGCTTTTCAAAAAGAACTCTTTCAAAAATGCACAAAATAAAATATTTTCCACAAAAACTTTCTTACATCACCCTCATTTAATAATTCTCATAATTGTTACATGTGGCAATCTTCAAAAATAAAACTAACATTCTTTTCCAAAAGCACAAATGAACATCTTCCCTTAATTCACTTTGATGAAGATTTCATTTTCAAAAATAAAATGAACAATCATCTTTCCAAAAATCAAAATCAAAATCAAAAATAAAACTTTCAAAAATCACATATGAAACCTATACATTCAATATACCCACACTTATTGAATGGAAGTTTCATTTTCATACAAAACTAAATTTTCCAAAAGCACGTATGAACATCTCCATTTAATATACCCAAATTTATTAAATGAAGATTTCATTCCAGAATAAAAATAACATCATTTGGAAATCCCAATTAAACATATTTTATATATGATTAAATTGGAATTCCCTCTTTTAAAAAATAATAATCACACACAAAACAAAATTTTTACATTTCAAAAATAAGATTGACTTCCATTCTTACATACCCAAATTTGTTGGATGGAAGTCTTCTTTTCAAAAATCAAAACTTAATAATCATATTTTCAAAATTCAAAACACATTTGGAACTTCATTTAGTACACTCAAATTTGCTAAGTGAAGTTCCAAATTCGAAAATAAAAAATTTTAAAACACATTTGGAACTTCATTTAGTACACTCAAATTTGCTAAGTGAAGTCTCCAAATTCAAAACAAAATTTCAAACACATTTGGAACTTCATTTAACATACTCAAATTTGCTAAGTGAAGTTTCCAAATTCAAAAATTTTCAAACACATTTGGAACTTCATTTAGCATACTCAAATTTGCTAAGTGAAGTCTCCAAATTCGAAAATCAAAAATTTCAAACACATTTGGAACTTCATTCTAGCATTCCCCATTTGCTAAATGAAGTCTCCACCTTTTAAAACCAAATTTTAAAACACATTTGGACTTCATTTTAGCATACCACATTTGCTAAAATGAAGTCTCTACCATTTAAAACAAAAATTTAAAACACATTTGGAACTTCATTTTAGCATACCACATTAGCTAAAGTGAAGTCTCCACTCTTTAGAAACAAAATTTCAAAAACATTTGGAACTTCATTCTAGCATACCCCATTTGCTAAAATGAAGTTCCCTTTTCAAAACCCAAAGAACAAAAATTTGAAACATCCTTGGAAATTCATTTAGCATACTCAATTTTGCTAAATGGAATTTTCACTTCAAAAATTTCAAAAGCACTTTGGAACTTCACTCTTTAGCATACCAAATTTTCTAAGTGAAGCTTCCATTTTAAAAATAAAACCAAAACACAAAATAATTTTAAACACATCTTTTGGAATTTCATTTAGCATACTCAAATTTCCTAAGTGAAATTTCCATTTGACAAAATTTGGAACTTCATTTTAGCATATACTAAAAGTCTCCACTTTCAATAAAAAACAAATCAAAACCAAATTAAACACATTAAGATTTCCTTAGCATACCTAAATTTGCTAAGAATCCTATTTTTTCTTTTTCAAAAATCAAAATATCCAAAATAAATGAAACACTTTAGGATTTTCTTAGCATACTCAATTTGCTAAGAATCTTATTTTCAAAATTTTCCCAAAAACAAAACACACTTGGGTTCTTTACTTAGTGTACCCAAATTTACTAAGTGGGAATTCCAAATTTCAAAATCATCAAAGATTCACAAGATAAAAAGCAAACAAAAAGAAAAAGAAATAATTATTTTCAAACACTTCACTTAGCATACACAAATTTTCTAAGTTAGTGGTTTCCAAAATATCAAATCAAAATCAAAACCAATTGACCTTACTTTAACATACCCAAATTTGTTAAAGGAAAGGGTCCTCAAATCAAAATCTAAATTCAAAACATGAACCTATGGAAGCATCTATCTAAAGAATATTTGAATCCATTTTTTAACATACCCAAATTTATTGAAGTTGGATTCATATTCAAAAATTTCTCTTTTCAATCAAATCTCTAAATCTTATCTAAATCCATTTGAACCCTACTTAACACTTCTAAGATGTTGGATGTGGGTTCAAATTTTAAATTCAAATTAATAAATCAACAACATAAAAAATTTGGTCCAAGCTTGTTTCCAACATTGCAGATTCTCAGCGTCTGTCTCAATTACAGCTACGGTTTAGTTCTTCAGTTTTCATTTGACTATAAATGGCAAGTTCATAGATGTTTGTGTTCACTTTCCTCGATGGCATGGACTTAGCCTTGGATCAAGCCAATCTCCTTCGAGCTGATCACACCCATCTCATCCATTTGGATAGGTTTTGGAGAGGATTATGTGAGGCACTCCCCTCATGTATTAGGATTCAGTGGTGGGGAGGAAGCCGATTATTTAAATCGATTTACCATCATATTCTGATACCCCCCCCCCTCTTTAGAGGAGGGATAGTGTAGCATGCATGATAGCATACCGTTTCAATATGCCTGTGGTTTTTTTGTAGTGAGCCAACACCCTCTCATCCTCTAAGGGTAAGGAACCCATGATCCCAGGGATTTCCTCCCCTACTTTTGAGTATGGGTCAAGCTCTTATTCCACTCACCCTATTAGGACACAGAGAAGGAACAAAAATTGCATGATTAAGCGATACCATACAAGGATTGCTAGGGAGATGGAGGCAGTCGCTCGTTTAGTTGTTGAGGAGTTGCCTATTTTGACTTCCCCGTTGGTTATAGAAAACCTGTTCCATCCTCTCTCTGGGTCTGATAGAGAGGATACGAGGAGGATCCATACTTCACCTCCAGTGGTTGCATCCCAGATTAAGGAGGTGTATGACCTCATCGGTTCTGCTAAGTAGCGGAGCTTATGGGCGTTCGAGTGGAGCTCAATTTGATTTGAGATCTATCATCTCCCACAGTGTGGGGAAACATCTTCAATAGGAGAGGGCCAGAGAGGCTCATACATCTATTCATATCACCAGTAGGGAGAGGAGGTTTGAGTTGATGATCGCACTCATGATTTTCTAGCATCTTTGCCCTTGCCAACCATACAGATAACATCCTTCTTATTGGGACCACTCATCATAGGAGGATAGCTCCTGTTCATAGAGAGATAGTGGTGTCCCCACCACACCGCTCTACCCAGTCCCTCACTTGTTCATGTAGCATCTTGATTTTGTCGAGGCATGAAGGCTCATCAGGAGAAGTGTACCTCATTAGTGATCTAACTACTGTCAAGGGATCCTACTCCATCTACACCGCCTACTATGGCAAGGCCGAGCTCTCTTGCTCAACCTTCTTCCCTAGTGGAGGTGCAGAAAGAATGGTGACCCCGAAGCATAGTAGTCATTCCTTCACCAACACCATCAGTTCAGTAGGACACAGAGATGGTGGCAGCTGTTGTAGAGGGACTAGATGATAGCCCTATTGCACCCATAATTATAAAGCCTCCTAGGAGTATCACACCTTTCAGAGTTAGTGGCAGTCAGGAGTGTGTCTCTTCTAGTGAGTACAATCCTCATAGGATTGATTCTCTAGCAGCAGGGGAGGTTGTGCTCTTGGTACATGAGTGACCACCCAGGCAAAAAATTTGTACCTATTCATTGATCATTCTTTAGAGGACATAGTGGCACATCATCTTATGGAAAAGAAAGAAACTTTGGGGTATGATTGGTCTGATGAGGAGAGCATCATCTTTGATCCTAATGAAGATGATTTATTGGGAGACTCAATAGGGGTGTGCATGGTAGATACCAGAGGAGCCCTCCTCAGAGAGCAACAGGCTATGGAAGGTGATGATGCGAAGCGAAGACAGCCCACTCGTCAACACCTCCTACAATTAAAATAGAAAGATGAAAAGATAGATAGGATGGCAAAATAACTTGAGGACTTTTTAACAGTAGTCTTAGTACTTCAGAAACAAGCCCTAGTAGTTCATCCAACCATAGCTAAGACCAATCAGCCAGAGTTAGTGCATGTCTTGGACCCAGCCAAGACCTTGCCTACCATCGAGCAAAGTAGCACTAGCATGTATAGGAAGGTAGTGGAAAGTACCTACATATAAGAAAAAAGACATAAAATCCATGGTTAAGCAACAAGTGAAGGAAGCATTGGCTCAAGCTCGGGGAGGATCATCAATTCCAAAGGGTAGACCCTACCCAGAGGAATTTGATGCAATACAATATCCCAAGGGTTTCATGCCACCTTCCTTGAAAAGTTTTGATGGCAGTGGAAACCAGAGGTAGCACATCACCCATTTTAGAGCCAGTTGTTGCAACATCGGTGGTAGCGATGCTTTCATTTTTTGCCTCTTCGTTAGTAGCCTAGCTGGGATAGCTTTTGACTGGAATGTTGAACTCCCTAATAGTTTAGTAAAGATATTTGATGAGTTGGAGCAACTCTTCATCAAGAGATTTGCTAGAGCTCATTAAAGGGTTACTGTTGGTGATCTCATTACAGCACAACAACACCCAGGTGAGTCCTTTGTTGACTATATTCTCAGATTGCATAACCTAAGTGTGAAATGTGAGCTGTAGCTATCTGAGTAATATGCCATTGAGATTCTTCTAAAGCATATCCATGGCCCGGTCACCTTCATGCTTAAGGGCTTCACTATCAAAACTTTTGAGAAGCTAATTAACAAATCAGCTAGTCTATAAGGAGAGGCCAAACAGTTACCTTTTCAAGATTAGTTGCCTAAGCCAAAGCCTTAGAAGGTTTATGAAAAGAAGCTGGGAATAGTGACAGTGGTAGATAAGGGGAAGCAACCTACTAGAGATCAGTCTGAGAGAACATGACCTCAATAGCCTTCACTTCCCCCTCCTTTACCACCCGGTAGCCTCCACCTCCACTCCATGGCCGGCACCATCTCCTCCTACCATCAATGAGGGCACATACCTGTTACCGGGGTATATGGTCCCACTCTTTTAGATAAGATTAATAAACTTTATTCATTTAAGAGGGAGGTAATCAGGAAGATCTTTAAGAACTTCTTAAAGAATCTTGATTTTCAGCTACCCGAACCTAGGAGACCTGAGGAAGTAGGCAAAAGCTATGATCTCAACGTTTGCCCCTACCACCGTATGCTAGGTCATGTTTTGGAAGATTGTTTCACCTTCAAGAACTGGCTTGAACATAGCTTCATGATCGGTGCTATAGTTATCCCAAAGGAATACCTTATGTAACAACCATCCAGTTCTGCCAAGGTAATCCATGGGGATACTTGTGATCTTTCTAAAATTAAAGAAGGTTGGGATATCTCCTTATCCAAAACCTCTGAAAAGATCATTCAGAAGATCAAGAAACTTTCTTTATATGTGCCTAAGTCAGCTCAAACCTCTAACATCAAGGAAGTTTTGCAAGTTGTTAGTGGCAACTCAAGGAAAGGGAAGTAGCAAACGTAGCCTTTGAGGGATAGCCTAGTAGCACCACCATCAGTCTCAGGTCTACCATTTACCACATCGAGACTTCTCCTACTTTAGCTCTTCTTCTTTACTAGTAGAACTCTTGTATCGATGGATAAGGGCACTAAATCCCTTACCCTTCTTACTTGATTTCTACTTTGTACCTCTATCAAATCCAAGAAATTGAAGAATAAAGCTAGTTTGAATTACATTGTTCATCGCCGATGGGTTGTCTTCTATTCTTGATAACTCTTCAAGTCAAAATAATATAATAACTGATCTTCCTCTTTCTAATTCAAGTTAGACTTTCCTACTGAATCTTGGGTTCACCTCTTGAGATAGACTTGGAATCATCTAATTTTGAGGGTCCCATAGGAGAAGGCTGGGTGAGCTAACGTCGGTAAAACCTTCCATTACCACAATAAGATGTCACCAAGTCAACCTCCGTGGTAGGTTCTACCTCCTAGGCGGCACCTCAAGATAGAGGAATAAGTCATTGGTATAGAAGATCGAAGCCCCTCCACGATGCTCCACCATTGGATATGCTTGGAGGATTAGCCCAAGGTGGACTACAGTCTTCTCATCTAAGAAAGTTGTCATCTAAGTTAAGCATATGATGCCCTTGTCTTATCCAAAAGATGAGAATCATTAATCAAGGCTCTCCTTGATCTAAAATATGCTTAGCTGGTTGGATTGGTGGAGGCACATTCAAAAGAAGCCTGGGGATCACTTTCAGATGAAGACCTTCTTGGGGACTTGGAGCACAACCATCCCTCTACATCACTTGACATGGGCATATTGATTGCGAGTTCTCATGATCAGTGCATCGATGAACATTATGAAAGACTCTTGCCAATTTGAGGATCAACATCTCCACACTCTGAGGAGATTAGATGATGTTGAGAGGATTCAATGAACAAGGTGAGAGGGCTTTAGGTTCCATAGTGTTACCTTTGGAGATAGGTGACTAGAAGACTAAAGCCAAGTTTTACAAAATTAATTTGAATACTTCATTCACTGCTTTGCTCGGTAGGCCTTGGATACATTAGAACAAGACAATTTCATCCTCCCTCCATCAGTGCATCAAATTCAAAGGATGGGATTGAATACCATGTCAATAGAGATAAAAAGCCATTTTCAGTTAGAGAGGTTAATATTTATGAGGATGCAACCTACTATCTTCCTCAATTCAAACACAAAAGAAAAATAAAATGAAGAAAAAGAAAAAGCAAAAGAAAATAAAAAGAAAAATGAAAATCCAAGTGAACAAGAAAGGGGAATTGAAGAAGAAATAGATATGTATATCACCTTTCACCCACAATCCATTTCATCATATGGATGTGTGAGTAGAATGACTCAACCTCCACCAGGCTGAGGCTGAGGCAAAAATAGAGGTAGTTCTAGAAGTGGAAGACCCCCCTGGTTGGCCATCAGCCAACTGAGGTTATGTTCTAGTTCATAGAAGTACCCTTACTATTCACATAGACTTGAAATCTAGCTCAGAGGATGAATCTAATGTGATTAGTATACTAGCCAACCCATCTCAGTGGGTTCTATAGGAGGTGACTTTCGATCTAGACAGCGATGAAGACCAGGCTTCCAAACAAAGTAAAGTATTCGAATCAGGTTTATGTGAAACTATTAGGTAGCAGCTGAGAACCTTAGCTCTAACCTCACTTTCATCTCAAAAAGCTGAAGGTTTAGTAGTTAAAGAAGCTCCTAAGTCTTCCAAAGACATGAAGCTAAAGAGATTCTTTTTTGGATCATCATCCTCAAGTCCTGAAGTTGATGTAAAACTTGAAGAGGATTCATTTAAAGAATTAATGTAATTACCGCTTGACTTTTACTTGCCTTATGTTCATAATCTTACACAGAAAGGTTTGGTTCCTCATACATGATCCAGGCATAGGTCAGAGTATTTTGAGAAGCTATGGAATAATACGGGTAGGGAAGCACAATCAAGAGTAGGACTAAGATTCGGTACAGTGGGCCCAGTCGATGACGATGATTATTATTTGGTTGTTACCAATCATTTGAAGTCTGATAGGTTCTTTTCATAAAACACCAATTCTTATGATAATATATGTTTAGAATTCTCAGGTGATCTAGATGATCTTTAGATCAAAGATGCACCTCCCGAATTTCAAGAGGAAATTCATTCAACAATAGACAAGCTTAAAGAAATCATACTCAGACAAAAGAAAAATCATGCCCGACATACATCAGTTCGTTGTTGAATGAAGAAGAAACCAATGACTTAGTTAGGCTATTGACTGAGTTAAAAACTATTTTGCATGGAGTTATGAAGAGATGCTTAGATTATCTCTTGATGTAGCAGTCCACAAGCTAGCAATAGATCCTAATGCTACTCCTATCAAGCAAGCTCCTAGCATGCATTATGAACAATAGATCATTTCAAGTCAATTGATGATGGTTTCATCGGGGAAGAAAAATATCCCCTTTGTAGGTATTGAGTTAAGAAGAAGAATGGCCAAATTTGCATTTACATCAATTTTAAGGACTTAAATAAGGCATGTCATAAGGATGAATTTCCCCTTTCTATACCAGAATTAATGGTGGACATCGCCTCATCTCATACGCTGTTCTCTTTCATGGATTGGTCATCTAGCTACAACCAAATCATGATGTCCCCTAAAGATGAAAAAACACCACTTTTTGAACCTTGATTGGAATCTTTTTTATAAGGTCATGCCTTTTGGGCTTAAAAATGCTAGTGTTGCATACAAAAGGGCCATGACTCAGATCTTCAATGAGCTCATCCATCATCAGGTTGAGTGTTATGTTGATGATCTAGTAGTTAGGATCAAAGAAAAGGAAGACCACCTCTTTGACTTGAGAGTAGTTTTCGAACGATTAAGATTATATAACATCAAAATGAATCCTGTGAAGTGTGCATTCGGAGTACCTTCAGGAAAATTTCTTGGGTTTATTGTCTAACATTGGGGAATAGAGATAGATCCTGAAAAGATTAAAGCTATGTTAGAAATGTTGCCTCCTAAAAGTTTAACTCAACTTAGATTGTTCCAAGGATGGTTGGCATATTTGAGATGCTTTATCTCTAGCCTATCGGGGAGATGCAAGCCATTTTCAGCACTTGTCAAAAAGGATGCTAAGTTCAAGTGGGATGATAAGTGACATGCCTATTAAGCGGTATTTGGTGAAGCCTAGTTCGCGGCCTATCCAGGCGACCACTCATCCTCTACACTACTACATTGGATGACTCTCTTGGCCCTCTGTTGGCCCAAGCCAATGATGAAGGGAATAAGAGTTCTCTCTACAACCTCAGTCATCGTTTGATTCCTGCTGAGGTAAACTACCCACCTATTGAGAAAAATTGTCTAGCTTTGATCTTTTCTTCCCAAAAGTTATGGCATTATATGCTTTCTCATAAGGTGAATTTGATCTCCAGAATAAATTCACAACAGTATCTCATGACACGGCCAGTGCTATCCGGACATTTGGCACACTAGTCCATGATCCTTTCATAGTTTAACCTTACATTTGTACCCCTTCGTGCGATAAAAGGACAGGCACTAGCAGATTTTTTAGTAGCACACTCACTTCCTACTGATTCTCCACTTAGTGATGATCTCCCCGATTAACAAATCATGAACTTAGGGGAGATCGGCAATCACTGATGGGAGATGTATTTTGATGGTGCAGCTTATTTTCGCAAAGGAAAAACACCATGATATATTCTCCCTGGAAAGGTAGGAGTAGGAATTGTTCTTCTAACTCCAGACCATGATGTGATAAGATTCTCATATTATCTATCCAACCCCTGCACTAATAATAAAATTGTGTATGAAGCTTTGATTGTTGATCTGGAGTTAGCCATCACAACTAGTGTAAGGAGCATAAACATCTATGGGGATTCATAGTTGATTATCAATCAGATTGTCAGGTCTTATAAGGTTCTTAAACCCAAGCTTCATAATTACCACGAGTATACCATGAAGCTATTGGCCCAGATTCTTGAAGTCACCATCTGCATGGTTTCTCGAGTAGACAATGTAGTAGCAGATGCTTTGGCCAAACTTACCAAAGAATTAGCAAGCTCGAAAGATGAGTCCATTTCAATAAGGGTCCAAAATAGATAAGTCTTATCTCTTATTTATGTTGAACTCATCAAGAGATTTTCTCTTGAAGGGGAGGTTTCCATTTCCAAAAAGGATGAGGAGCTAGATTGTAGTCAACCATTCATACACTATTTGAACACTAGCAAACTACCTCAAGAAAAGTCACAAGCCCATCAAGTGAAACAGAAAGCTCTCTCCTACACTCTCATTGATGGCACCATGTACCGCCGATCCTTTGACCAAATATGGTTACACTGTTTAGACAAACATGAAGCCCATGGCATTGGCGAGGTACATTTAGGTTTATGGGCACATCTCACGAAGATGAAGAAAAAGAAGATCAAGCGACTTGAATATTACTTGCCCTCGATGATTATAGACTGCATGAATGTAGCTAGGAGATGCCATCAGTGTCAGGTACACGGTGTGGTCCTCCACAAACCACCCAACATTCTACACCCAACCTTGGCCTCATGGCCATTTGAGTGTTGGGGTATCAACATTATGTATCTGATCGATCCTCCTTCCTCCAAGGGTCATTGGTTTAATTTAGTTGCAACTGACTACTTCTCCAAGTGGATGGAAGCAATCCCACTCAGAGAGGTCCATACGGCAGTGCTTCAATTTTTAGAACCATATCATATATAGGTTGGTGCCTCGCGAATTATATTTGATAATGGTACTGCATTCAAAGCATGAAAATCAACAGCTTCGCCAGAAGACACAGTATAAATTAGAGATACTCTACTATCTACTATCCCATAGCAAATGGCTTAGTAGAAGCATTCAATAAAACTCTCATCCAAATTTTGAATAAGACACTTGATGACAACAAACGATAATGGTATGAGCAGTTGGTTGAAGCCTTGTGGCCTACCGCACCGCATACTGAACTCCAACTCAATCTACCCTATTTTCCTTAATGAACGGGTCTAAAGATGTTCTACCTTTAGAAGTTCAACTCCCATTACTAAGGATAGAATTTGGATCACTTCAGAGCATAATACAAAGTTACGATTAGAAGAGGTCAAAGGTTTGGAGGAGAGTCACCTACGGGCGTGCCAGAACCTCGAGCTATACAAAGCTGAAATGATTCAAGCTCACAACAAGCTTGTCCACCCTAGGTCTTTCCAAGTAGGAGAACTTGTGTTAGTCCTAAGGAGACCAATTATTTCCCATCGAAATATGGGAGGCAAGTTTGAACCCGCTTGGAAAGGCCCTATGAAATAGAGAAGGCCTACCAAGGAGGATCATATCAGCTCATCGATTGTAAAGGGGAACACCTGAAGCTTCCAATTAATGGGCTCTACCTAAGGAAATATTACCCATGAAATAAATCATGTCTGAAAATAACTATTAATAAAAAGAACAAAATTAGATTCCATTTCATCAAACCTTCCCTTCTTTCAAAGCATTATTTGTTTGTCTTGTGAATCAGCCATAATGTGTTTTAGGTTGGTGTAAGAGCCCCCTAGCGGCATCCTATCCCTCTTTTGCATCATAAACACAACCTCCTAGTGCTATTAGAATAGGTGTGAGAGAACCCAAGAGGCATCTTATTTCGATTAGTACAATTAAGTTAGGTGTAAGAAAACTCAAGCGGCATCCTTTCTTAGTGAGAATTCCCAGTTGTCATCTGTGACACCATTTCATCAAACTCCCCAGCATGTTTAGGATAGGTGTGAGAAAACCCAAGAGGCATCCTTTTCCTGCTAACACATACACAAAACAAGCACATATCTTTTGTCTAAGGCTATTTTGATGTGAGAGCAAGCCCCCTGTGGCACTCACTCATTAGCTGCTCTAGGTCAAGTCTATATACTACCTCGCTAGTATGTCACCCCAGTGGTCATTTGTTGGAAGATGTGAGTCACCATGCTTTCTTTCTAACTGGATCATTACAAACCAATGAGCACTTTATTAGTATGGTAGGCTTCATTTCCCAGCCAGTAAGCTACCTCATGTTTACTTTGCTTAAGAAAATGTGAGTCCCCATACTTTCTTCTTGAACTAGCCATCATGCACTAACTAGGTTGAGTATATTTGAGGTTTAGGATAAGTCCTCCAAAGGCCCCTTTCCTCTTGACTACATTTGAGTCGATATAAGTCCCCTAGTGGCATTCATTCAGTAGTCGACCTAGGTCGGATGGCACCTGTTTGAAGGCACCCATAATTTTATCTAAGGATGTGAGTCCCCGAACTTTCTTCCTAAACTGATTGTTGCAAACTGACGGGCACCATAGGTTGGTTGATGTTCACTATGTTGATAGCGACTTACCCGTTGATTACACCACTCTTGGCAGATGTGAGTCCCCGAGCTTTCTCCTTGAGTTGGATATTGAATACCTATTGGATATATGGCTAGCCATGTCATCTTCTCCAACATGTTAGATTAAGCCATTTAGCAGCCCCATCCCTATGGGCACTCTATTTCGATCATGTCCTTTGTGATCCCATTTAGACACTACCTAGGTTACTTTTGGATTGGATAGTCCCCCTTTTTAGTAGCTACCCTTATGGTTGGATAATTTGTTCAACGGATCTTTGATTCGGCAGAAATGAGATAGGCGATATAAGCTCCTTCTCAATTTGATCCCTCACAAACCAACAAAGTCCACGATAAAATAAATTAAACAAATAAATAAATTCATTCGCTTGTTGTGGATTAAGAATTCAAGTCCCCAAAGGGCCCCTTTTCCAATGCAGGCATCTAATCTTTAGGGTAGTGTTAGCAGAACTCCCTATAGGAATTGCTTGACTACCTAAGTTGAGATAAATTCCCGGGTCGGTGCTCACTCTCTAATCGCCCTTAGGTCAAGTTCAATTCATTTTTCCATAAACAAGTTATCTCGGCAATCATTCCACTTTGGAAGATGTAATACTATGATGCATTCTTTCTAGCATGATTGTCGCAAACTGACGGGCAGCCCTAGGTCAAGTTTAATTTGTTAGCCAAAGTAACTGATCACCTCAGTGGTCTTTTGTAAGTGGAAGATGTGAGTCCCCATGCTTTCTTCACATGAATTAATCACTACAAACCAAAAGGCACTCCTTTGGTCGGATAGCTCTCCCATCAGCCGGGAAGCTACTCATTTTGGATTGGTAAATCTAAGATAGGTCTAGGCTAATATCAGCTCCTTCTCAGTTTGAATCATCACAAACCAACAGAATCCATTAAAATAAACTAAAAATTGAAATTAATCTTTGACTATTTTTAAGTAGATTTAAGTCCCCCAGCTGCATTCACTTAATTGTCAGCCTTAGGTCAGGTTCGATTTGTTGCCCAAAGTAGCCGATCACCCCAGTGGTTCCTTATTTCTAAAAGATGTGAGTCCCCGTGCTTTCTTCTTCAGACTTGTCCATTGTAGATCGAAATGCACCCCTTTGGTTGGATAGTCCTACCTTGTGGTTGGTAGACTACTCCCTTTGGATTGGTAAACCTGAGTTAGGTCTAGGCCTCCATGTCCCTACTCAGTGCAGTTCATTGCAAACCCATGGGATCCATCATAATCAAAATTACTTTAAAAATGAAATCTACCTTTGACTATCCTTGAGTTGATTTAAAGTGACATTCACTCAATATTCGACCTTAGGTTTCAATCTTATCTTACCAATAGATTACCCCACAATTGGTCTACTTTGGAGGATGTCTCTACTTGCTTTCTTCAATTCTGTTGTATCAAAGGCATCCCTTTGGTTTGGTTTACTATGTGTATAATAGACTACCCCTTTGGATTGGTAAATCTGAGTTAGGACTAGGCCTCCGTGGCTTTTACTCAATGCGATCCATCATAAACCAACAGGGCCCATATCAAAATCCAAAAGCTAGCTAAAAATCTGAAATAAACAAATCAAATGAAACAAAGAAATAAACAAACAATCAATCTAAATCAAATCTTTTGTTTCTCCTTAGTGAGATGCAAATCTTTCTAGTTCCCCAACAGATCTAGAATTCTAATCTCTTAGTGGATTTCACAACCCCTCCCTTGCGGATGACTTGAACTTCCCTCCCTAGTGGAGAGTTAACTTTTCTATTCCACGTGGAGTCAAAATAAACACAAATTAAACAAACAACAAATTGAAACAAATTCAACCCTCTTCCTTAGTAGAATTCAAACAATTCTTTTTTTCCCCGAGTGAGACTTAAATCAAATCTCTCATCCCCTTGTAGATGACTTGAACCGGCTTCCCTAGTGGATGGTTCATCTACTCTATCTCTTAATGGATTCCTCCCTCTCTCTTATGTCTTGGACATAAGCAGAGCCACATTGCACTAAGCTATGGGTTCCTTCTACACCTTGGTTTAGGAGTATATTATTTCTATTAGTGTTTGTGATCTTTCAGTGTTGTTGATCATTTTGATCAACAACAATACTTGCAATGTTCCTTGTCAGTCACACCATAACTATTTGGCGCCCTTTGTTGACCTCCTTTTGAGGATGAGCTCTCAACCACTCCATCTTAGACATAGAACTTCTCTTAGACACTAAGAGTTCCTTAGTCTTAAGACACATCTAGTGATTAGGTGGACACTCAACCTAACCCTAGAGACTTAGAAGAGTTAGCAATAGGAATAGGTCATGCCTTAAGGGTGTTAGGAAAATTAGCCTACCCTTAGCTTGAACCATTCCTCATTTTCTTCCTTCAAGTCAAACTTCAAATCAAATCAACATCAAACCTAAATCGATTCCAATCTAATTGATTTTCTCTAAACTCAAATCAATGCCATATGATTGAAATCCATGATTGAAACCCATGATTAAAATTCCAAATTCCAAAACATTTACTAAGTCCTTAATTCCCTCTTAAGGAATTAGCCTAAATCATCTTCAAATCAATTCAAATTCATGAAAATTTTTTCATAACTCATTTTTATTCTCATTTAAATTCACATATATAAATGAAATATAAACTCAAATCAATCAAACTAAATCTAAAATTCAAATTTTAAATTCCAAATCTTTCCTAAGTCACTTTAATTTTCTCTTATGGACTTAGCCTAGATCATATTCAAATCACTTCAAATCCTTGAAATTTTCTCATAACCCATTTATATTCACATATATAAATAAAATATAAATTTAAACAACCAAAACCAATTCCAAAAATTCAATTTCAAATTCAATCAAAATCTAACCTAAACCTTTCAAGTCAAATTCTTGAACTTAGCCAAATCAACTTCAAATCAAGCCAAACTCTTGATTTTCCTTCTTGATTCAATCAATCCTTCAATCATGAGTATAAATATAAATACAAACTCCAATCACTTAACCAAAACTCAATTCAAAAAAATCGAACCCCAAATGCATTCATGTTCTTCCTTTGAATATGAAATTGTCAAATGACTCAAAACCCATTTGACTTCAAACCACTTGCAAATAGATTTATATTTCAATCATAAGTCCATATACAAGTTCAATCAAACTCAAATCAAGCTTTGACCAAGCCATTTGACCCACTTAGGCTCACTTGACCCAAAGCGATCTAAAGTACCCCTTATGAGAGAAATTCTAATCCTAACTAAATTGGATTGAATTAAACTCACCTAAGCCTCTCATCATGATCAACAATCATCATGAGATGATCAATCAATCAAATTAGGTCAAACCATGTCAAACCTAAGGGTTGACCAAGTCAACACTTAGCCAAAATGAAACCTAACATAGCCAAAATCGACCATAGGCCAAATTGATTGGAACCAATGATCTAAATTCATTCATGACCAATGTTTGAACTTGACCAAGTCAACATTTTAACCTAACCTAGCCCAATTAGCTACTTGACCCAAGTTGACCCAAGTTGACCCAAATTGACCTAAAAGGTCAAAATGTGTCAAAACTTGATATAAGCCAAATTGATTGAAACCAATGGGGCAAGTTCATTCCAAATCACTTGTTGAACTTGACCAAAGCCTCAATTGGCCAACTAGACCTAACCTAGACTAATTGACCTTGAACCCAACTTGACCTAAAGGTTCATATTGAGTCAAATTCAAACTTAACCAAAATGGATTGGAAACAAAGATACCAACCACTTTATATGACCAACCAAACCTAAACTACCCATGACTAGCTCAAATAGGTCAAATGGGTCAATTTGTCAACTTGACCCATTTGACCTAAATGAAGTCATGAATGAAATTCAAACCTAAACCAAATTGAATCAAACCAAACACCAAAACATTTCAAATAGTCATATGAACTTGACCCAACCCTTGGGTTGACCATCAAACCATTTTGACCACAAATCATTCTCCAAATGAACCAAATCTAATGAAACTTGGCCCCCAACATACCAAACCATTTAAACACTTAATACCCCCTTGGAATTTGGTCAAATCTTCTTCATACTCACTTTGCACTCTTCTAGTGGATCAAGTAACACTAGGGAGGGTGGTGCACCCAACCCAATGAGTTTGGATCAGCCCAACCTAACCCAATAGCCAAACTAACCACTCCCCTTGAAATGGCCACATGGGAATTGTGCCCACTTATTTTAAGCACATGGGGTGTTCATATTCCCACTCCTCTAGCCAAATTGAACTCAAGAATAGTCCCAAGACAATTAGATCAAAATGGCAAGCTTAAGCTCAACCGTCTGATTTCCAAAGGAAGAGATATACTCCCCTTAATTGATTTCATTTCTAACTTCTCCTCTGTAGATTGAAGCATAAGATCTGAGAGGAATCCTTAGAGAGACTTCCCAAGCTTCCTAGAGAGGATTTGAAAACTTCATTTCTCAAATTTAAAGGGATGTCTCATTGAAAGCTAATTCACTCCATTCTCAAAATCAATCATTCCTTTTCTCCATCAGAAGCTGTCGAGCTTGCCCAAGCTCTTCAAGTTCTTGGCAAGGAAATCAATTATCAAGAGCTCAAGGAAAGGAGGAGGTGACCCATAGGAGGATCCTCTCAACCTTATCCTCTCAAACTTTTAGCAAAGCTTTGTCTCAACCAGACGAAGCTTCTCCAAGGGAAATGAGCACCGGCAATCACCTTCGGTGAGGTATGCCATTTTTTTGAGCTTAAATTCAATGTGGTCTGGAGCTTTGTGAAAGAAATATTAATGGCATAGAATCTTGACCATTAGTTGTAATCTAGGATGCATGTTGATGGTGTGGATTGAGTTTCATCCCACTCCAAGCTTAATCAAGCTCGGATCATGGCCTTAAACATGGACGATCTACATGGCTCACAGGCAATTATAGGGATGGATCTCTGGTCGTCCATCCCCACATTTTGGATGGACGGTTGAGGTTAAAATGTGTAATATCCTTATTTTCCTCCCTCAGATCCATGGCTTTAATCGAGCTTGATCCATGGCTAAGGAGAAAGTGTAGCCGCCACACCACGATCTATGATGTGATGTTTTAAATAACCAATCAGGTGGTGATATGTGTAAAGTGCATGCTGCGTGAACCACATGCATGGCGCCAGCAAATTAAGGATTTAATTAGGAATTTAAATAATTCTAATTAATCACCTAAGCTTCTAAACTTCATATCTCAACACAGAAAAATCAAAAAAAATATGAAATAAATTGTATTGGAAAGATAATTGAATAGAGAATATTTTAGAATTAATTTTGATTACTTTTTAATAATTCTTTTCTCTAAATTTGAGTTTTATTAGGAATGTTAATTTACTAATTACCCTTTAATTAATTCACTAACTATTCCCAAACTTCTTGAGTGTCTTTAGGGGGATGACTTCTACCTAATTTTCTTGGGATTTATTGGTGGCTTAATTTGAAAAATTGCTAATCATTTCCTAATTATCCCCTTTATGTGATTAAGGTTAATTAAGGGTTTGATTAGTGATTTAATCCTTTATTGAAGTTGATTAAAGTCTGTTTCAGTGAATAGGAGGTTTAAGAAATAATTTTGGGGCATTTCCCCTAAGCTATTCCTTAAACCCCCTTTTTCTTCCTTAATCCATCTTTAATTAAGGGTTAATTCACTAATTACCTACTTAATTAATTTTTAAAAATTCTAAAACTTTCCAAAACTCAATTAATACTTCTTAGGCAGATTCTTATGTGTTAAAAAGCCTAAGTACAATTAAGGAAATCAAAATTTAACTCATATATGTGAGGGGTGTTTTGAAACTACTTAAGTTAAACCCCTTAGCTTAATTAATCATTAATCATGAGCCAAATTGCATTAGACCTTTTTCTTCCTTGGTGCATTGCAAATTTAAATTCATTATGAGGTTTTATGTCATCTCATTGGCTCATAATTATTTGATTAACTATGTTAAGGTGGTGTAGTAAGGGTATTAATTGCTTAATTCATACCTTAACCTAATCAAAATATAAAATGAATCTAATCTCCTAAAAATTAAACAAAAATATCAAACACATGTAGGAATGGGTTAGGAACAACAAACTCAATTCACATTTTCCAAATTAAATCAAACTCTAGATCAAATAAAAATCACATTAAACTAACTTTGATTTTCTTTAAGCTTTCTTATTTCATAAGATCACCTTTAGGAATTAATTAAATTGAATGTTTTTACATGCTTTCATTACTTTAGTTCTCTCCTAACATGTCAAATATGTATATCATATGATTTTATACATTCATGCTTTTCAAAAATCAAATTTAAAATGAAAATGTTTCTTTTATGTCAAAATTGCATGTTTTGGCTAAAGTAAGAATATGAGTGGCTTTTATCACTATTAGATCCAAATTTATTTTGAAATATATGAAAAAATTATCAAAACTGAAAGTATGTTACTCATATCTTACATATAAGCTTGCATGTGAGGAAATTATAAGAATGTGCTTAGTGTAGTTTTCCTTCTCTTCTCTTTTGGTATAGTTTTAAATAGGATTTGGCAAAGTGTATGGTCCATTTGAAAAGAACACAACACTTCCTATTCATTCCTATGATCTGACTTAAGAAGGACAACTACACTTACACATATTAATTGCATAAACAAACCAAAATAAAATAAATATAAATTTTTGCATCTTTATTTTCCATTCATTTCTTTTGTACACATGCTTGTACTTAAGGAAAGTGGTATATTAGTCTGGACAACTCTGTAGTTGCGAGGCTTTATGTATCCCTATGTAGGTCTTGCACCTTATACCCCTGGTACTAACAAAGGTGTCGTACTCACTTATGCCTTTCATACGTTCATATGTGCATGTGAAAATTGGATAAGAAATCCCTTTTCTACTTAATGAAAACCATGCATCATAAACATTCAAATTTTCTTAAGTAACTTACTTAGCATGCATCATAAAGTGTGCTAAATATTCCCATTTGGTATGTATAGATATGTTTAGGATTAACTCATATGCATGTTATACATGTTGGGAAAGAAATGAAGTGATGTGTGTTTTGTGATCTTAATTCACTTTATGTAATCTTAAAATGCTTTTCTTTTGAATAAGTTTGTTTAGAGTTCATCTAAAATTAGGATTAATTAAAATACATAATAAAATATTCATTAAACAAAACTAAAACATGAATCCACTTTAGAAATCACTTAGGTTAGGGAAGGAAGAGAAGTTATCTTCTCTTTCTCTCTCTTTACAACTTAGTAATTAATTCTAGGATTCACTTGAACCTAAATCAAAACATAAAATAAAATCAATTCAAAACAACTAAACCACTTAAATAAAATCCTCCTCTAAGTTGAACACTCTTTACACTTAGAAAACTCTAACTTAAAACCATAGCTAAGCATACCACATAAACCTCTAAAGCACACCATAGACTAAGTCACAACTTCTAGCTTTAGGTTAGGATGATGCATGGTTTGATGTTTGCTTTTATTTTATGATATGATGTTTAAGACTAGATGTTAGGGTGAATGTGCATAGACTGAATGGTAGGGCGATCTTAGTCTAATCATTATCTTCTATAGAAGATTATGCTTAAGGGCGTATAATAAATAAATATAAATGCTTTTGTTGTACATGCTTATACAAGCATAATCCAATAAACTAGTGGACCCATGTGTGGGGTGATAAGTCCAATATACATGCTTGGGATTTATGTAGTTTATTTAGATAATCTCTATTTTGTATGTGTTAGCTAGATTTACTCTTCCTTTTCATGTAATTTTTGCAATTAATATTTTGGAATGATTGTTATGAGGATTAGGATGAACATTGGTTATAAGGTCATGCCTTATGTACCATGTGAAGCCTTTGGAGCATCCACCTCCCAACCATCCAAAAGAAGGAACCAAAGAAGAAAGAAGAAAAGAAGAAGAAAGAAGAAAAGAAGAATGAAGAAATGAAGCTTGAAGACCCCCAATAATAATGAATTCCTTGATTAATTGTATTTAATTCATTTATAATTCAGGTTGTATAAGGGTAGAGCTCGGCTACCCAATTTGTTTTTTGGATTTGTGTGGTGGTGCCCGACCATAATGGCCTCTTATTCTTTTACGATTAGCTTGATAAATTGATTGATGATTTGTTTAGCTTGTGAATTAAGTGGCATCCTTTTCCTAGTTTATTCCTTACTTTATGTATGGCATGGATGATGATTAGGCTCCTAGGGAAAAATAAATCTTCTACCAAATTTAACAATTCAAAATTAAAGTTAAGAACTCATAACCTCACCTAAATCTTAGGCTTAAAATTAAGATAAAAGAATTAGCAACCCCTTAACTGGATGAGTATTTCTTTTATAACATCATGAATAAATGCATCTTGCTTCACTCTTGATTGGAGGGCTTCCACCTTTGCTAGAGAAACTTGGCTTGACCTATGAGAGCCATGGTGGAAACACACCTCCTCCCTTCTCGCTAATTTTGGCCAATAATCTTACTTCTCATGTATTAGGCATGAGAATCCTATTATCCTGAGTCAAAATAATTGTCCAAAAATTAGAATAAAATGTAATATTAATTGCATTAGATTTAGGTCATTACTCATGCCCGTGCATGATTTAGTCTCTTAGGAAGTGAGTTTAAGGACTTAGTCTCTTTCTAAATAAATAACAGATGAGCTATCTTGCATAAATCATATGACTTGCCTACATTAATTTAAAATTGTAGGAGAAGTTAGTTGGTGGCTACCCACAAGCTATTATAAGTCCAAGTAGTCGGGTGGTTTGTCCTCTCTTATAGAGGCAAACCAAATACCCATTTTCACCTTAGATTTAGGTTGTGCTTTTGGTCCTCGCCAAAGCTCCCTAGATTTGGATTCTGAGGTTACTTCTCCCCTGCACGGGCCATAAGCATAAATCCTCACCTCTTAGGCATTTCCATAATCTTATGTTGTGGAATCATAAGCTCTAACTTTCTAATGAAATATTCAACTCAAACAAATTAAATCAGTTTCAAAAATATAAAGCCCAATCATAGGTTAATTTGAGATGCTCTCTAGGTTTATTAGCATTGTGAGCGTCTCTTATTTATCTTCATTTGGATTCGATAATAGCTCTCTCTTTGATCAATCCCATTTGATCATCAAAAATGAACTAACGATTGATAGTCCTACCCTATTGAAATTTTTAAAGACAATGATCATTTACCTTAATCGAGAGTTTTCCTAAGGAATCCCCATTCCTTAGGATGTAATTAACTATGGGGGCTTGCCCCTGTAGGGAACTTAACAAACCCAGTTTAAAATAAACCCTTCTTTACTTTTTCATGTAAAGTAGGGGAAGAATGTCTAGTGCACCTCGAAGACCCAATGTCCTTGGGAGTCCTTATTTTGGTGATTAGGTACACTTTATTATGGTGATTTCTATCCTTTGAGATAGTACACCTCTCCTCAATGTCATACACGATCACCCTAATAAGTACCTCTGTGGTTCTATGTAGTGTATGACCAAGGCATTATATTCCTGTTCTCATTTATCTTCTTTCCACCACTGAAAAGAGGGATAGATGAAGGCAGGAATATAAATTTTCCACCCATAGGGCCTTCCCAAGTGGATTCAAACTTGCCTCCCATCTTGACACATTATTTCTTAGACTAACACAAGTTCTACTTGAAAGACCAAGGGTGGACCATTATGTGAACTTGAATCATTTTATCTGAGGTTCTAGCATGCCCGTAGGTGTCTCTCCTCAAAACCTTCAAGTTTGCAACTTTGCATTATGTTATGTAGTGATTTTTGTACCCAATCCTATCCTTAATGATCGGAGTTAAACTTCTAAAGTTAAACGACTTCAGACCCATGCACTAAGGAAAATGGGATAGATTGAGTTGGAGTTCTGTATGTGGTGCGGTAGGCCCACAAGGATTCAACCAACTTCTCATGCCACTATCGCTTATTATCGTCGAACGTCTTCTTTAGTATTTGGATGAGAGTTTTATTGAATGCTTTTGCTAAGCCATTGGCTCTTGGGTAGTAGATGGTGAAGTATATCCAATCTATATCATGTCTTATGGTAAAGCTATTGATCTTGGTGCTTTTGAATGCAGTACCATTATCGGATATAATTCATCAAGGCACCCTAAACCTATATATGATATGGTTCCTAAAAAACTGAAGTACATGTTGAGTTGTGACCTCTCTGAGTGGGATTGCCTCCGCCCACTTGGAAAAGTAATCAGTGGCAGCTAGAATGAACTAATGACCCTTGGAAGAAGGGGGATCAATAGGACCCACAACATTGGTACCCCAACACTCAAATGGTCATGAAGCCAATGTAGGGTGTAGAATGTTGGGTGGTTGATGTAAGACCGACTGCACAGCGATGGCATCTCTAGTCACATCTGCTTGTCATAATCCCTACAATATCCTAGTCTCTTAATCTTCATCTTTATCTTTGGAGTGAATTGATGTGCTCCGAATAGACCTGAATGTACCTCGATCATAATCCTATGGGCTTCATGTTAATCCAAATAGCGTAACCATATTTGATCTAAGGACCGTCGGTACAAGGTGCCATCCATGAGAGCATAGGAGAGAGCTCTCTATTTCACTTGATGGGCTTATGATTTCTCTTGAGGTAGTTTGCCGGTGTTCAAATAATCTATGAACGATTGCCTTCAATCTAGCTCCTTGTCCTTATTGGCAATGACAACCTTCCCTTCAAGAAAAAGTCTCTTGATGAGTTGAACATCAATAAGGGATATGACCTGTCTATTTTGACCCTTATTGGAATAGACTTATCTTCCGGACTTGCCAATTCATTGGCAAGTTTGGCTAAAGGATCTGCTACTACATTCTCTACTCGAGGAACTTGTAAATAGTGACATTAGGAATCTAGGCCAACAACTTCATGGTGTACTCATGATAATGATGAAGCTTGGGTTTGAGAACCTTGTAGGACCTGGCAATCTAGTTGATGACCAACTAAGAGTTCCCGTAGATATTAATGCTCTTGACATAGACTATGATGGCTAACTCCAGACTGATAACCTCATACTCAGCTTCTTTGTTAGTATAGGGATTAGAGAGATAGTAAGAGAATCTCATCACATCGTGGTCTGGAGTTAAGAGAACAATTCCTACCCCTGCCTTTCCTGGAATGGTAGATCATGGTGCTTCTCCTTTATGAAAGGAAGCCGCACCATCAAAATACATTTCCCATCGGTAGTTTTCAACCTCCCCTAAGTTCATGATTTTTTCATCAGGGAGATCGTCACTAAGTGGGGAATCAGCAGGAAGTGGGTGTGTTGCTAAGAAATCTGCTAGTGCTTGTCCTTTTATCGCGCGGAAGGGTATGAATATGATATCAAATTGCGAGATTATCATGGACCAGCATGCCAAACATTTTGGTAGCATTGGCTGTGTCATGAGATACTACAGTGGATTGGTTCTAGAAATCAAGTTCACCGTATGAGAAAGCATATAGTGTCGTAACTTTTGATATGCAAAGATCAAAGCTAGGCAATGTTTCTCAATAAGTAGGTAGTTCGCTTCAGTAGAAATTAGATGATGGCTGAGGTAGTAGAGAGCACTCTCCTTCCCTTCATCATTGGCTTGGGCCAACAAAGTGTCAAGGGAGTTATCCAATGCAGTAGTGTAGAGGATGAGTGGCTTGCCCAGGATAGAGGCTGCTAGAACCATGAGCTTCACCAAATACTGCTTGATATCTTTGAAGGCATGCTGACACTTATCATCCCACTTGAACTTGGCATCCTTTTTGACAAGTGTTGAAATGTTTTGCATCTCCCTGATAGGTTGGAGATAAAGCGTCTAAAATATGCCAACCGTTCTTGGAAAGATCTAAGTTGACTTAAACTTTTAGGAGGTGGCATTTCTAAGATAGCTTCTTTTATGGATCTATTTCTATTTCATGGTGTCAGATAACAAACCCAAGGAAATTCCCTGAAGCTACTCCGAATGCACACTTCAGAAGATTTATTTTGAGATTATATTGTCTTAACTGTTCAAAATTGCTCTCAAGTTAAAGAGATGGTCTTCCTTTTCTATGCCCTTGACTACTAGATAATCAATGTAGCACTCAACCTGATGATGGATGAGTTAATTGAAGATCTGAGTCATGGCCCATTGGTATGTAGCACAAGCATTTTTAAGGTCGAAAGGTATGACCCTATAATAATAGATTTCGATCGGGGTTCAAAAAGTAGTGTTTCTTTCATCCTCAGGGGCTATCTTGATTTGGTTGTAGCCAGATGACCCATCCATGAAGGTAAATGCATGAGATGAAGCAATGCCAACCATTAATTCTGGTTTAGGAAGAGGAAACTCATCCTTAGGACATGCTTTATTTAGGTCCCTGAAATTGATGCATATACAAATTTAGTCATTCTTCTTCTTAACTAGTACAACACTGGCTAACCAGGTAGGGTATTTTTCTTCCCTGTTAAAACTAGCTTCGACTAGTTTCTTGACTTCAAAAATTACCTATTGTTCGATTTCAAATTGCATGCATCTAGGAGCTTGCTTGATAGGGTTAGCGCTAGGATATATTACTAGTTTGTGGACTGCTACATTAGGAGATAATTCAAGCATCTCTTCATAACTCTATGCAAAGTAGTCTTTAAACTCAGTCAATAGCCTAACTAAGTCATTGGTTTCTTCTTCATTCATCAATGAACTAATGTATGTCAGGCGTGGATTTTCTTCCATCTCGAGGTTGATTTTTTTAAGTTTGTTAATTTTTGAATAGATTTCCTCTTCAAATTCTAGCAGTGCATCTTTGATTTGGAGATCATCTGGATCATCTGAAGTTTCTAAACACACATCCTCATAAGAGTTAGTGTAGTGTGAAAAGAACCTATCGACTCAAATGATTGGTGACAACTAGCGGTAATCATCATCATCATTGGACCAACATAATCTTGATCTTGATTATGCATCCTTGCCTGTGTTGTTCCATAGCTTCTCGAAGTACTCTAACTTGTGCTTAGACCATTTATAAGGAATCAAACCTTTCTTTGCAAGATTAAGAACACAAGGGCAGAACCAATCAAAAAGAAATTCTATTAATTCTTTATTTGAAATATCCTCTTAAGTTCTACATCAATTTTTAGGCAGGATGATGATCTCAAAAAGAATCTCTTCAACTTGACATCCCTGGAAGACTGAGGGGCTTCCTTAACTACTAAACCTTCAACTTTTTGTATTTGAATTTTGCCCAAGTTCATGAGAAAAGATAGTTTGAGGAAGATAGTATGTCGCATCCTCATATATCTCAACCTCTCTGACTGAAAATGGCTTTTCATCTTTTTTGACATAGTATTCAATCCTATCATTACTGAACTTGATGCACTCATTGAGGGAGGATAGAGTTATCTTGTTTAGATGTATCCAAGGCCTACTGAGCAAAGCCATGAATGAAGTATTCAAATCAATGATATAGAACTTGGCTTCAGTCTTCTAGTCACCTATCTCCAAAGGTAACACTATGAAACCTAAAGCCCTCTCACTTTGTTCATTAAATCCTCTCAACATCAACCGATCTCCTCAGAGTGTGGAGATGTCGATCCTTAAATATGCAAGGGTCTTTAGACTCATAATGTTCACCGATGCAACTAGATCAATAAGAACTCTAGCTAGTCTGAATCTGCCCATATCCACTGAAATGTAGAGGGGATGATTGTGCTCCATGTCCCTAAGAAGAAAGTCTTCATCTGTGAAAGTGATCCCCTGAACTTCTATGGAATGATGTTCCTCCTCCCCAATAACAGTCAGCTGAGCTAAGAATATCTCTGGATCAAGGAGAGCATTGATTAATGATTTCCTCATCTCTTTGGATAAGATAAGGGCATCGTATATGCTTAGCTTAGATGGCAACTTTCTTAGGTGAGAGAGGACATTGTAGTCCACCTTGGTGATCCTCCATAAGCATATCCAAGGGTAGAAATTTTGTGGAGGGGCTTCATCATAAACCAATGACTTATTTCCCTCATCTTGAGGGTCTAGGAGGTAGAACCTTTCCACTACGGAGGTTGACTTTGGTGATCTCTTGTGGCAAGTTAGTAGAAGATTCTACCTACTTATCAAGCTCACCTATAGCTTCTCCTATGGCACCCTCAAAATTGGATGATTCCAAGTCTATCTGAAGATGTGAACCCATAGTATTCAAAGAAGGAAGGTCCAACTCTAAATTAAAAAGAGGAAGATCAGAGTTGTTATAATTGTTGTTTAGATTTGAAGAGTTTTCATTAGGAGTAGATTTTAGAAGTGACACAGATATAATTCAAGCTAGCTTTATTCTTCAATTTCTTGGATTTTGAAGGAGGTATATAGTATAAATCAAGTAAAGTAAGAGGGGTGAGGGATTTGATGCCCTCATCCATCAATACAAGATGTATACCAGAAGAAGAGCTTGCTGAAGTAGAGGTAGTAGTTGATGTAGTAGCTACAATGGTAGATTGGAGACTGGGCTCGGTCGGTGCTTGTGGTACTTGGCTATCCCTAGCTAGCATAGGATACTATTGTTGATACTGTTGCTGAGCTCTCCCTTTCCCTAAGTTATCCTGAACAACTTTCTAACCTTCCTTCATGTTGAAGGTTTGAGCTACCTCAGGCACCAGTAAGAAAGTAACTTGATTTTGGAGATAATTTTCTTAGAGGTACGAGATAAGGAGATATCCCAACCTTCATTGGTTTTGGAAGGATCGCAAGTATCCCCAAGGATTACCTTAATGGAACTGGATGGTTGTTCCATAAGGTATTCCTTCAGGATAACTATAGTACCGATCTTGAAGCAAAGCTCAAGCCAATCCTTGAATGTGAAGCAATCTTCCAAAACATGACCTAGCATGCGGTGGTAAGAGAAAAAGTTAGGATCATTGCTTTTGCCCACTTTCTCTGGCCTCCTTGATTTGGGTAGCTAAAAATCAGGCTTCTTTAAGAGATTCTTAAAGATCTTTCTGATTACCTCCCTCTTAAATGAATAAGGCTTATTAAGTTTATCTAAAAGAGTAGGTGGACTGTAACAACTTGGTGGCGGGTATGTGTACCGATGCTACTGATGATGTTGCTGAGGAGGAGGTGGTGCAGGCCATGGAGGCTACTATGGTGGCCGATAGGACTACCTCGGTGGTGGTAGAGGAGGTGGAAGTGATGACTATGGAGCTCAAGGTCTCTCAAACTGCTCTCAGGCTGGTTATTTCCCCTTGTCTACTACTACCGCTACCTCTGGCTTCTTTTCATAAGCTTTTTGTGGCTTTTACTTTATTGATTGGTCTAGAAAAGGCAACTATTTGGCTTCTCCTTGTAAGCTAGCCATCTTGTCAATTAGCTTCTCAAATGTTTTGATGGTGAAACCTTTGAGCATGAAGATGACCGGGCCATGAATATTCTTCAATAGAATTTTAATGGCATGTTGTTCAGACAACTGCGGTTTGCATTTCATACTCAAATTGTACCATCTGAGAATATAATCAATGAGGGACTCACCGGGATTTTGTTAAGCCACAACGAGAATGTCTACAGTCACCCTTTACTGAGCTCCAGCAAATCTCTTGATGAGGAGTTGCTCTAACTCAGTAAAAGTCTTCACTAAAATATTAGGAAGTTCAGCATACCAATCAAAGATTATGTCTGCTAAGCTACTAACAAAGAGATGGAAGAGTAAAGCATCACTGCCACCGATGTTGCAATTACTTGCCCTAAAGTGAGCAATATCCTGCCTCAGGTTCCCGCTTCCATTGAAGCTCTTGGCATAAAACTTTTAGGATATTGGATGACATTGAATTCCTCTTAGTAGGGTCTAGCCTTTGGAACTGATGATCCTCCTCGGGCTTGAGCCAATGCTTCTCTCACTTACTACTCAACCATGGTTTTGATATCTTTTTTTCTGTATGGAGGTACTATCCACTACCTTCCATACATCTTGTCGCCTCTACTAGAGGTAAAGTCTTGGCTAAATCCAAGACATGCACTCACTGGTCTAGTCTCTATAGTAGCATGAACTGTGGTGAGTTAAAGTACTAATGCTAGCAAATCCTCAAGCTGCTTCCCCATCTTGTATATTTGTTCATTCTTTTACTTTAATTGCTGGCATAAGTGTTGGGTCGAGTAGGCTGTGTCTTCCTGCTCGGCTATAGCACCTTTCATACCCTACTGATTATGGAGGAGGGAACCCCAAGTATCTACCATGTATACCCCCGCTAAATCCTCTAATAGATCATCTTCATTTAGATCAAAACTGACTTTTTCATCCTCTAAATCTGACCAGGCATATCCTAAGATTTCCTTCTTCTCCATTAGATCTTGAAATGTCATCTGAATGTCAATGATTAAAGCATGAAAGATCAAGTCACCGGTAGGATCACTGTCATGAATAGATAGGCACCTAACCTCTGAAGCTGCTGGAGAGCTGAACTTGTGAGGACTATGCTCATTAGAGGAAAGATACTCCTTCTTACTGCTAGATCTGGGCTGAGTGGTACTCCTAGGAGGATCTATGGCCATAGGGATGACTGAACTGTCTCCTCCTCCCTTGATTATTATGACTATCTCCATAGCCTGCTTCGGTGGTGGTGGTGACGGGATGACTACGATACTCTGAGGTCTCTATTCCTTCCTCACCACAACTAGGGCAGAAGGTCTAGCAAGAGAGCTCAGACTCACCATAGTAGGTGGAATAGATGGAACAAGATCTCTTGGCCATAGTCGGATCACCAATGGGGTTCTCTTCTCCCCTGATGCGGCCTTCATGGCCTTGGTTGGAAAATTAGATGCTGGAACATGTACGGGAGATGGCAGGCACGAAGAAGAGCCATGTGGTGGAGGCACCATCGACTCTCTCAAAATACAAGCTCCTCTCCTATGATGTATAGTCCCTACAGGTAAGATCGTTAGTATGATCACAAGTAGCGCGATCTGAATCCACAAGTGAGGATGATCAATTGTACCTCAGCACTCACAGTGACATGAATTGATGTACGGGCCTCTCTAGCTATCTCCTAACTAATCTTTCATCCAATGCTATTGGGAATGATAGAACATAAATCAAATTTAGCCCCAAACTTTGATCGTCCATAAGCTCCACCTACTTGGTGTAAATTTGATCGAAGGCCGGCGTAGGACCTCCTCCTCTCACTAACAAGTGCTTGAAACTAAACTACTAGCGGTGGTGAAGTAAAAATCCTTCTAGCATCCTCTCTATCAGATCTAGAGAGAGGGTGGAAGTAGTTTTCTATAACCAGTGGGGAAACAATCCTAGGAAACTCCTCTACAACAGACTAAGTAGCTGCCTCCAACTCCTTGGCAATGCGAGTGTGATACCACTTGATCATGCAGTTCTTATTTTTACACTGGGTCCTGGTAGGTCGAACAGTGTAGGAACTAAACCCAACCTCGAAGGTAGGGGAGACAATCCTTAGAATTAAGGGATCTTTCCCCTTGGAGGGAGCCAATGAGTGGGTGCTAACCCTAACTGGGGCAGCAAGGGGAACAATTGGGCATGCTGGCGCTATCATTGTTACTGCTATTGTGGGAACCGCCATAGCCTTCCTATTCATTGAGAGGATTTTCCAATCAAATGGCATATCGACCTGGATGATCGACTTTTTCCAGGTCACCACGCTCCTGCTAACTATGGTAAGGGGGGTTCCCTCACATGTAATTCTGGCCCCCTCAAAGCCTTGATCAAAGTGGATTAGGTGGGCATAGTCAGATCATGGAAAGCTGGCCTGATCCAAGGCCAATTCCATCCCATGAACACATACTTACACTACCATTGCGAAATGAATCGGCGAAGACGAAAGTCGCAATGTTGAAAACAAACTTGTATCAGATTTCTATTGTGTTGATTTTTGAATTTGATTTTAGAATTTAAACCCATACTCAACAACTTGAAAGTGTTAAGTGGGGCTCAAATGAATTTATAAGAGATTTTGAGATTGATTAGAAAGGGAATTTTTGAATTTAGAATCCATTTTCAACAAATTTGTGTATGTTGAAAATGGGTTCAAATATTTTTGGAGAGATGCATCCATAGGTACATATTTGATTTTGTGTTTGTTTTGATTTGAGATTTTTGGAATTTACTCACTTAGCAAATTTGGGTATGCTAGGTGAGGTGTTTGAAAACAATTTCTTCTTTTACTTTTGTTTACTTTATTTTGTGAATCATGTGTGATTTTGAAAGATTGAATCCTCTTTTACAAAATTTGGGTATGGTAAAGAAAGAATCCAAATATGTTTTATTTTTTGAATATTTTTGAAAATAGGATTCTTAGCAAATTTAGGTATGCTAAGGAAATCCTAATGTGTTTTGGTTTTTGTTGATTTTTGAAAAAGAGGATTCTTAGCAAATTTAGGTATACTAAGGAAATCCTATGTTCTTTTGTTTTTATTGATTTTTGAAAAAGAGGGTTCTTAGAAAATTTAGGTATGCTAAGGAAATCTTATGTGTTTCTTTTGTTTTTTGATTTGATTTTGAAAAAGAGGATCCTTAGCAAATTTAGGTATGTTAAGGAAATCCAAATGTATTTCCTTTGTTTTTGAGTTGATTTTGAAAAATAAGATCCTTAGCAAATTTGGGAATCCTAAGGAAATCCAAGTGTGTTTCTTTTATTTTTGATTTGATTTTGAAAAAGGGGATCCTTAGAAAATTTGGGTATGCTAAGGAAATCCAAATATGTTTCTTTGGTTTTTTATTTTATTTTGAAAAAGTGGATCCTTAGCAAATTTATGCATGCTAAGGAAATCCAAGTGTGTTTTGTTTTTGATTTATTTTTGAAAAGGGGGATCATTAGCAAATTTAGGTATGCTAACGAAATCCAAATGTGTTTCTTTTGTTTTTTCATTTTGATTTTTTATTTTAAAAAAGATGATGTTGATTTTATTTTTGAAAATGTGATTGTTCATTTTATTTTTGAAAATGAAATCTTCATTCAATAAATTGAATGGAGATGTTTATTTGTGCTTTTTGAAATTATAATTGTTGAATTTTATTTTTAAAAAGATGATTGTTGATTTTATTTTTGAAAATATGATTGTCGATTTTATTTGAAAAATGTTTGTTGATTTTTGTTTTGAAAATGTGATTTTTCATTTTGTTTTGAAAGTGAAATCTTCATTCAATAGATTGAATGAAGTTGTTCATTTGTGCTTTTTTTTGAAATTATGATTGTTGAATTTTATTTTAAAAAGGATGTTTTGTTGATGTTTGTTTTTAAAATGTGATTGTTCATTTTATTTGAAAAATATTTGTTGATTTTTGTTTTGAAAATGTGATTTTTTATTTTGTATTGAAAATGAAATCTTCATTCAATAAATTGAATGAAGATGTTCATTTGTGCTTTTTTGAAATTATGATTATTGTATTTTATTTCTTGAAAGTGATGATTGTCTTTTTTTTGTTTTGAAAATGAAAATATTTTATTTTTCAAAAGAGATTTTGTTGATTTTCATTTTGGAAAAGATGATTGTTCATTTTGTTTGAAAATGAAATCTTCATTCGATAAATTGAATGAAGATGTTCATTTGTGCTTTTGGAAAGTATGATTTTTTATTTTTATTTTGAGATGTTCCAACATATAATAATCATGAAGAATGTTAAATAAGGGTGATTTATGAAAATTTTTGTGCAAAAATTTTATTATGTGTATTTTGAAAAAGTGCTTTTTGAAAATTGATGTTTCTTATGAAGAATTTATTTTCTTTATTTTTGGAATGAACCTTTCCTTACCATAAAAATGGTAAGGTGGAAGTCTTTAATTATTTTCTTTTCATTAATTTTTTATTTTCACCCATTGGGAAACCCAGCAGGGGTTTTAAGACCAACACGAGGTGAGGTCTTAAAACCTAAAGATGTTGGCTAGCATAACTTAAGGATGAAATAAGCTAAGTTCCAATGGAAAAGAAAGATAGTCTTAGATTCATACAAAAGTACAAACCTACTATAGATACTTGGAGATAATGATCATTTACAGAGAGAGAAAACCATCGGAGTGGATGGAGAAAATGACATCTATAAATGTTATATATATATATATATATATATATATATATATTTATATATATATATATCATATATATGATATATATATATATATATATATATATATATATATATATATATGATATATACATATATATAAAAAAATTTATTTATATATATATATACCTTGTTGGGACACACAGATCCGATGTTCTTATTAGGTGATCGAACATTGAGGAGATACTATCTCAAAAGATAGAAGTCACCACCCTATAATGGACTAATCACCTTAATAAGGACTCCTAAGGACTGGGTTTGAAATGTACTAGAGATTCTTCCCTACTTTACATAAAAGTAAAGTAGGTTTATTTTAAACTTGCAGTTAAGTTCCTAGGCAAGCCCCCATAGTTAATTACATCCTGAATGGGATTCTTAGAATACTCTTAAGGTAAATGATCATTGTCTCCAAAGATTTCAATGTAGGACTATCAATCATTGGTTTATTTTTACAAAATCAAGTGGGATTGATCAAGAGGAGGGAGTTCTTTATCGGCCAAATGAAGATAAGTAGGGGATGCTTAGGATACTAGGAAGCTAGTAAGCATCCCAAACTATCTATGGTTTTTATATTTTGAAATTGAATTGATTTATTTCTTTGAGTTGAATTTTATTAGAAAGTTGGGCTTACAATTCCATGAAGGTCATGGAAATGCCTAAGAGGTGAGGATTTATGCGTAGCCCGCAAAGAGAGAAGTAGCAACCTCTAACCTAAATCTAGGGAGCTTGAGGCCAAAGCATGACCTAAATCTAAAAATGGGTATTTGGTTTACCTCCACAAGAGAGGATAAATCACCAGACTGTTGGACTTACAACTGCCTGGGGGTGGCTGCCAACTAACTCCTCCTATGATTTTAAATACATGTAGGCAAGTCATATACTTTTGCAAGATAGCCAAGCTATTATTTATTTAGAAAGAGAATAAGTCCTTAAACACACTCCCTAAGAGACTAGATCATGTAGGGCATGATTAATGACTTAAATCTAATAAAAATTTTTGTTATGTTTTATTTTTATTTTGGACAATCAATTTGACACATGCATTAGGATTCATATGCCTAATGCATGAGAAATTAGATTATGGGCCAAAATCTACAAGATAAGGAGGTGTGTTTTCACCATTGCTCTTAAAGGTCAAGCCAAGTTCTCGAGCAATGGTGGAAGCCCTCCAATCAAGAGAGAAACAATATGCTTTTTATAAATGATGTGAGAAAGAAAATACAACATCTAGCTAAGGGGTTGCTAAATCTTTTATCTTATTTTATAACCTAGGCTTTAGGTGAGGTTATGAGTTATTTATTTTTAGATTGAATTGATTAGTTAGATAGAAAATTTATTTTCCTAAGTGCCTAATTGTCATCCAAGCCATACATCAAAGCATGGAAGGAACTAAGAAAAGATGTTATCTTAATGTACAATATAAACAAACATCAATCAATTTATAAAGCTAGCGCAAAAGAATAAGAGGCCATTTATGGTCGGGTCCACTGCACAAACCCAAAAATAAATTGGGTAGCCAAGCTCTACCCTTATACAACCCGAATTACAAATGAATTAAATACAATCAAGAAGGAATTCATTATTATGGGGGTCTTCATTCTTCATTTCTTCTCTTCTTTCTTCTTTCTTCTTTCTTCTTTCTTCTTTCTTCTTTCTTCTTTCTTCTTTTGGTTGGTTGGAATATGGTCACTCCAAAGGTTTCACATGATAAATAACACATAGTCTTATAACCAATGTTCATCCTAATCCCCCAAAATAATCATTCCAAATACTAATTACAAATTACATGAAAAGTGGGAAAAGGGAAATCTAACTAAAACCTGCAAAATAAAGATTAGCTAAACAAACCAAATAATCCCAAGCATGTATATATATAAATTGGACTTAGTACCCTACACATGGTAGTCCACAACCTATTTATTTGGATTATGCTAAAGCACTGCATAAAGAAAAGCATTTATATTTTATTACAGCCCTTAAGCACAATCCTAGTAAGATAATGGTTAGACTAAGATCATCCTACCATTTAGTGTACGCACATACATCCTAACATTCAGACTAAAACATCACATCACAAAACAAAAATAAATATCAAACTATGCACCGCCCTAACCTAAAGCTATAAGTGGTGACATAGCCTAATGTGTGTGCTATTTAAGGTTTGTGTGGTATGCTTAGCAAGGCTTTAAAGTTGAAGTTTTTTAAGTGTGAAAATGTTCAACTTAGAGAGTGGTTTCATTTAAGTGATTTAGTTGATTTAGTTGATTTTAAACTTTATGATTTGTTTAGGTTCTAATGAACCTACAATTAATTACTAAGTGTTGTAAAGAGAGGAAAAGAGAAGAGAACTTCCCTTTCCTCCCTACCTTAAGTAATTTCTAAGGTAGATTCATAATTGATTTTTTTAGTGAATGTTTTATGTTAGATTTTCCCTAAATAAACCTATTTAAAAAGAAATGCATTTTAAGATTAAGTAAAGTGAAATACTATCACAAAATACACAACACTTCATTTCTTTCCCAACATGTATAACATGCATATGGATGAATCCTAAGCATATCTATACATGAAAATGGAAGTGTTTAGCACAGGTTAATGATGAATGATAAGGGATGTTTGTTTAAGAAATTCAGATATTTTTATGATGCATGATTTTGTTAAGTAGAAAAGATGGATTCTTTTATCCATTTTTCATGTGCACATTTACATGTATGAAAGGCATAAGTGAGTGTGGAGCCATTGTTTACACCAAGGGTGTCAGGTAAAAGACCTACTTGGGGCTACTTAAAGCCTCGCAACCCTGGGGTATCCATACTAATATACCACTTTCCTTAAATACAAGTGCATTTACAAAAATAAATGAATTAAAAAAGAGTCATGCAAAAAAGTTTATGTTTGTTTGTTTGATTTATTTATGCAATTTACATATGCAAGTGTGAATATCCTTCTTAAGTGATAACATAGGAATGAATAGGAATGGATTTAAGCAAGTGTTGTGTTCTTTTCAAATGAACTATACACTTTGTAAAATCCTATTCAAAACTATGCTAAATGAGAAGAGAAGGAAAGTCACACAATGCACACCTTATATTATATTTACATGCAAGCCTATAAATAATTATAAGTAGCATAATTTTTAGTTGTAGGGTTTGATTTATAAGTTTTTGAAAATAATTTTGGATTTAGTAGTCATAATAGTCATTCATATTTATACTTTAACCAAAACATGCAATTTGACATAAAGGAAACATTTCATTTTTAATTTAATTTTAAAAGCATTAATGTATGATTTTCATATGACATACACATTTAGAATGCTAGGAAAGAAATAAAGTAATAAAAGCATGTAAATTCATTCACCCTAATTAATTCCTAAAGACAATCTTATGAAATAAGATTATTTAAAGTGAATCAAATTTATTTTAAAGAGATTTTTATTTTATTTTGAGTTTGATTTGATTTTAGGAAATGTGAAAAGGTTTGCAGATCCTATCCCATTTCCCACATGTGTATGTTATTTTAGTTTAATTTTTATAACCATTAGATTAGTTTTATGTTTTGCTTAGGTTAAGGTGTACATTAAGTCCATTAATTACCCCTTACCCACTCCACTCTAACATATTTAACCAAATAATTATGAGCCAAAGTAGGACATAAAACCACAAAAAATTTAAATTAGCAATGCACCTAAGAAAGAAAGGGGCCTAATGCATTGGGCTCATAATTAATGATTAATTAAGCTAAAGGGTTTAATTTAAGTACTCTCATAACCGTTCCTACACATATGGGTTAGATTTGATTTCCTTAAGCTACTTAGGTTATTGAGCATCTGAGAATCTACCCAAGTAGGAAATGATTGAGTTTAGATTGATTTGATTTTAAAATTTTGATTAATTAAGCCATTTAATTAAGTGGTTAAACTTATTTAACTAATTTACACCTTAATTAGATTTTTATCCAAGTGAAATGAACATAGGAGAAAAGATTTAGGAGAGGACTCCAAATCTCATTCCCTAAGTCCATTCACTATTATAAGATAATAATCAATGGAATAATTAATTAATTAATCATTTAATTAATTAAAGGAGTGATTAAGAGTGAATCAATTAATTCCCCTAATTAAACCATTAATAAATTCCAAGAAAATCATGGGAGGCAGAGGTCATCCCATTAATCAACCCAACGAAGTTTGGAATTAATCAGTGGAATAATTATGGAGTAATTAATAAAATTATATTCCCAATAAAACCCTAATTACAAAAAATTTATTGTTCAAAATCAATCAAACCTAATTTTAGATTATTCCCCTTTGAATTATCTTCACAATGCATTTTATTTTATAGATTTTTAATTTTTCTACATTTAGTTATGTAATTTTAAAGATTCTATGATTAAAATTTAATTAAATAGCCTAATTATATATTTAATCCCATCAGAGCCACTTGGACCGCTAACGTGGCACGCACTTTCCATGTGGCATGACAAGATTCACTATTTAAGTAGTCACATCCCATGTGTCAGGCGGTGCTACGCTTTCTCACCGTCCGATGGGTGATGATTGAGATTAAACGTTCTTAAGAGATAAGTCAAAGGATCCTATGCAAATTAATCAAGACCGTCCATCCAAAACACATGAGATGGATGGTCCATTCATCACTTCAGAGAGGGGCAACCCACTCCTTAGGGCTTGATCCAAGCTCGATTGAGCTCAGATTGAGCTCAAATTTAACCCACACCATCATCATGCAAGAGCATGAAGATCTAATTTTAAATTTCACTTGGGGTGAAACTTTCCTTCACAAAAGACCAAACAATCCTACATTTAAGCATGGTTTTGATCCATACCTTGCCAGAGGCTATCCCAACCATCGGTAGCCCGTCCAGTGGATGAAGCCCTACAGAAGGTTTTGGCTTTGGGTGATTAATTGACCAAACTCCTCCTCCTAAGCTTGCGTCTTTGGTCTAGACACCTCTTCCTATGGCTTGAGAACTTAGATGAACGTTTGAGTGAGCTCGATTAGGTCCCCTCAAGGTGCTTAAAGGAGGAATTGAGTTAAATTTGAGTATTTGATGAGTTAGAAAACCTTGCTACCTCTCCTATTTTTGGTTTTGAAGAAACTGAGAATGGAGAAATTGAATTTGCTTGAGAGAGCTTGGAGAGACTTGGGAATCCTTACACTGGCTTCCTACCACTCAATCAAATGCAAGAGAGTGAAAATGAAATGAAATTAAGGGGAGTATATCTCCCCCTAGGAGGATCGAACAGTCGAGCATGGAAATTCCATTTTGATGAAATTGATCCTATGGGTTGAGTTAGTTAGGCCATTTTGGACACCATGTGGTTCGGTTTTTCCAGATGGAGGTAGTGGAGAAGCTCCCATATGCTCAAGAGAGTGGAGGAGGGATCCCATGTGATGAAATTTCAAGTGGGTGGTCGGTTTGGCCTTGGCTTAGGTTTGGCTAACCCAAATCCATTGGGTCATGTGCACCACACCCATTAGTG
The DNA here is from genome assembly GCA_021442155.1 of Cymbidium sinense. Taxonomy (NCBI): domain Eukaryota; kingdom Viridiplantae; phylum Streptophyta; class Magnoliopsida; order Asparagales; family Orchidaceae; genus Cymbidium; species Cymbidium sinense. The sequence goes on from CM038229.1 coordinate 34,936,797, forward strand.
TCCACTTGGTCCACTAAGAGGGTGCCAAGTGTCCATAAAATGAATTGACCAGATTCCAATTGGAATTGGCCATAGGTTACCCTGCCACCTGGGGGTAAAATTGTCATTTGGCTTTAATTCCACTTTAGACAGATTTAGAATAGTTGAAATTAGGTTGGTCCAAATTATAAAGAATTTGAAGTTAATTTGATGTCATTTGGCTCATGTTGACCCATTTAGGTCAAAATGGGTCAACTTGGGTCAGGTTGACCAATTGGTCAAATTGGGTCAAACCAAGGGTTGGATCAAGTTCATATGAATATTTGAAATGTTTTGGCATCATTGGTTTGGTTCAATTGGATTTATATTTGGTTTTGGTTCATTTGATTTTATTTAGGTCAAATGGGTCAAGTTGATTGATTTGACCCATTTGACATATTTCAGTTAGGTCATGGGTTGGTTTAGGTTTAGTTGGTCAATTGAAGTGTTTTGGTAGCTTTTGTTTCAATTAATTTTGGTTTAATTTGATTTTGGCTCAATTTTACCTTTTAGGTCAAGTGGGGTTCATGGTCAATTGGGCTAGGTTGGGTCTAGTTGGCCAATTGAGGCTTTGGTCAAGTTCAACAAGTGATTTGGAATGAACTTGATCCATTGGTTTCAATCAATTTGGCATAGATCAAGTTTTGACACATTTTGACTTTTTAGGTCAACTTGGGTCAACTTGGGTCAAGTGGCTAATTGGGCTAGGTTAGGCTCAAATGATGACTTGGTCAAGTTCAAATATTGATCATGAATTGGTTTTGATCAATGGTTTCATCAATTTGTCCTATGGTGGATTTTGGCTAGTTTAAGTTTCATTTTGGCTAGGTGTTGACTTAGTCAACCCATAGGTTTGACTTGGTTTGACCAAATTTGACTGATTGATCATCTCATGATGATTTTTTCTCATAATGTGAGGCTTAGGTGGGCTTAGTTTAATCTAATTTGGGTAGGATTAGAATTTGGCTTAAAAGGGGTACTTTAGGTCACCTTAGGTCAACTAAGTCAAAGTGGGTTAATTGACCTGATCAAGGCTTGAATCAAGTTTGATTGAACTCACATATGGACTTATGATTGAAATATAAATCCATTTGTATGTGGTTTGAAGTCAAATGGGTTTTGATTCATTTGATAATTTCAAGTTCAAAGGGTGAACATGAGTTTAATTTAGGTTTGAGTTTTGAATTTAGTTTTGGTTTGATGATTAAAGTTTGTGTTTATATTTGGTTTCATGATTGAAGGATTGATTGAATCATGAAGAAAAATCAAGGGTTTGGCTTGATTTGAATTTGATTTGGCTAAGTTCAAGAATTTGACTTGAAAGTCTTAGGTTGAATTTTGGTTGAATTTGGATTTGAGTTTTAAATTGATTTTGGTTTGATGATTGAAGCTTGTGTTTATATTTGGTTTCATGATTGAAGGATTTATTGAATCATGAAGAAAGATCAAGATTTTGGCTTGATTTGAGTTTGGTTTGGCTAAGTTCAAGAATTTGACTTGAAAGTCTTAGGTTGAATTTTGGTTGAATTTGAATTTGAATTTTGAATTTAGTTTTGGATATTTGAATTTATATTTCATTTCTATTTATGAATATAAATGAGAATATAAATGGGTTATGAGAAAATTTCTTGAATTTGAATTGATTTGGATTTGATTTAGGCTAAGTCCATAAGATGAAATCAAAGGGCTTAAGAAAGATTTTTAGGATTTGGAATTCAATCATGGGTTTCAATCATTTGGAATTAATTCATGATTTGAGAAAATCCATTGGAATTTATTTAAGAGTTGGTTAGGAATTGATTTGAGTTTAAGGTTGATTTGAATTTGGAGTTTGACTTGAAAGGATGAAGTGAGGATTTGGTTCAAGCTATAGGGTAGGCAAATTTTCCTAACACCCCTAAGGCATGACCTATTCATATCGCTAACTCTTCTAAGTCTTTAGGGTTAGGTTAACTGTTCACCTAATGACTAGAAGTGTCTTAAGACTAAGAAAACTCTTAGTGTTTAAGAGGAGTCCTATGTCTAAGATGGAGGGGTTGAGAGCTCATTCTAAAAATGAGGTCAACAAGTACCATGCTTCCTCTTCAGTAGCAGTCAGTTGAGCTAAGCATATCTCTGGATCATGCACAATTTTTATTAGAGATTCTCTCATCTCTTTGGATAAGACAAGGGCATCATATATGCTCAACTCAGTTGAAAACTTTCTAAGATGTGCGAGGATGTTGTAATCAACTTTGGACTGGTCCTCCACAAGTATATCCATAGGTGGAGCATCTTGTGGAGGGGCTATCTGCTCACTAGAACCAATGCCCTGTTTACCCTTATCCTAAGGTGCTGCCCTAGGAGGTAAAACTTTGCCATGCAGATGTTGAGTTCACTGACTTCTTGGAATGAGGGGTTTGTGGTAAGATCTACCTGCTCATCGAGTATACATATAGCTTCTCCTAAAGAATCCTCAAAGTTAGATGACTCCAAGTAAAACTCAAGAGGTGAACCCTGATGATTCAAAAAAGGAAAGTCCATTTCTAAATCAGATTGGGATTGATCAAAATTATTTGAGTTATTATTTTGACTTGAAGATCTTTTGAATAGAGTAAAGTTAATAGGAACATCAAAAGTAGAAAAAATGTAAGTGAAATAAGATTTCTTCATTGATTTCTTTAATTTTGGAGGAGGTACATAGTAAAATCAAGTAAAGTAAGTGAAGTGAGGGGTTTGGTGCCCTCATATGCTGATACAATGCTTCTACTAGAGATGGAGGAGCTTGGTAGTATGCAGTGGAAGGAGTCTTTGGATTGGACTGGTTGGGCTCTGGTCTATCGGCAAGTTAGGTAGGTTGCTGCTACTAGGCTTCCACCCTCCCCGAGTTATCTCTCACAACTGGCAAAACTTCCTTGGTGTTGGAGGTTTGAGCTGATTCAGGAACCTATAGATAAAGTTTCTTGATTTTAGAAATTATCTTTTTAGAGATATGAGATAAAGAAATATCGCAACCTTCTATTATCTTGAGAGGACCAGAGGTATCCCCAAAAATTACTCTAATGGAGTTGAATGGTTGTTCTACAAAGTATTCCCTAGGGATAACTATAGCTACTGACTTATAACTTTGGTCAAGCCAATCTTTGAAGGTGATGCAATCCTCTAAAATGTGGCCTAACATGCAGTGGTAGGAGTAGTAGTTAGGATTATCACTCCTGTCCACTTCCTCCAACTTCTTAGGCTTGGGTAGCTGGAAATCAAGTTTCTTTAAAAGATTCTTGAAGATCTTCCTGACTACCTCTCTCTTGAAAGAGTATAGATTGCTGAGTTTTTCAATAAGAGTAGGTGGAAAATAGCTAACGGTGGATCGATACCATTCGTAGGCTAGTGATGGTGGTGGCCATTGTGACGGTCAAGGTAGTGGAGACTGTTGAAATCTCCACCTCTCTGATTGAGCTCTCACTAGCTACTTCCCCTTATCGATGACCATTATTATCCCAGGCTTCTTTTCAAAGACCTTCTGAGGCTTTGGCTTTGATGACTGGTCTAAAAAGGATAACTATTTGGCTTCCTCTTGTAGGTCAGCTGCCTTGCTGATTAATTTCTTAAATATCTTTGTGGTGAATCCCTTAAGCATGAAAGCGACTAGGATATGGATATTCTTAAGTAGAATCTCAATGGCATGCTGCTCTTGCAACTATGATTCACATTTCATACTCAGGTTGTGCCATCTAAGAATATAATCAACAAGAGACTCATTTGACTTCTATTTTTCTACAATGAGGTCACCTACAGTTACCCTTTGGTGAGCTCTTGAAAGTCTCTTGATGAAGAGATGCTCTAACTCCGCAAAAGCCTTCATCGAACCATTGGGTAGTTTGACATACCAATCAAATGCTACTCTTGAAAGGCTACTGATAAACAACCGAAAGAGAAGTGTGTCACTGCCACCAGCATTACAATAATTAGCCCTGAAGTGTGCTATGTGTTGCCTTGGATTTCACTGCCATCAAAGATCTTGAAGGATGGGTCTAACCTTGGGTCTTGAACTATATCAAATTCTTCCAGGTAGGGTCTACCTTTTGGAATAGATGAGTCCTCTTGGGCTTGCATATGCTTAATGTCCTTTTCATGCACAAAGGTACTATTAGTGACCTTCCTATGCAAGCTACCAGCATCATCATTCATGGGAGTGCACTTGAGATGATCTAGGGTATGAACTAGCTCAGGTCCTATGACCTCGATGGGGGAAGGTTGTGAAACTAGGGCTTGCTTCTATAAGGCTAGGACCACTGACATCAACTTCTCTACCTTTCACTCCATTCTATCATTCTAATCATCCTTCTGCTTGATTTTTTGGAGGAGGCATTGAGTTGAGTTTGATGCCTCACCTTCCTCAACTACGACATCTTCCTGGCTAGGTTGTTCCCTATGCAGGGATCATTAGGTATCAACCATATGGACTTCTACTAGGTCAACTAACATGTCATCCTCATCAACATCAAAGTCTAGTCAACCCTCCTCCTGGTCAAACTGATCATCCCCAACTATCTACCTCATCATGGAATTATAGTCATCCAGAATGTCATCTAAAAAATGATCATCTACTCAACCCTGCTCTACTGGAACATAGACTGGCTGATGACTGACTAGTGGACTGAGCTCTATAGAATCTATGCATTGAATACTCTACACTTGTGGAGTGCTCCCCCTAATTGAGTCAATAATCATTGGGGCTACCTCAATATCCCCTCCCTTCTCCTCCTCCAACTATTATGGCGGAGCGACCATGACACTCTTTGGTCGCCACTCCTTCTTAACCACTGATGGAATGGAAGGTCGAGTAGGGGAGCTCAGCCTCACCTCAATGGGTGGGGTAGATGGAGTGAGATCCTTAGGCCATAGTCGGATCACCAAAGGAGAAGCTCTCTCTCTAGATGGGGGCTAGTAAAACTTGGTGGGGACTGTAGATGGTGGAACCTAAACTAGTGAAGGTAGACAACGAGTGGAGTGATGTGATATGGGTGACACCGGCTACCTCTCCGCTAGAGATCTCCTCCTTGGTGGTACCAATAAGGATAATGTGGTTAGAATGATCGGCTCTATCAGCTCACTGATCAGAAAAACCCATCAAAGGTGAATTCACCGACTGTATGGTGTACCCCCTCCTCTCTCTCTCTTACTTGCTTGGGTTGTCACCTTGGCCTCAGTGGCCCTTTCTCAGTGAATCTAATCCTTAACACTTCTAGGGACCAGTCTCCTCAGATCATGCAGAGTGCCAGACTATTGGCATCTATGGCTCTCCCAACTCTACAAAGCATTAACTGCAGACCAGCATAAGGCTTCTTCCTATTCTGATCCAGTGTCTCATACTTTATAGATGGTGGGTGTAATGCAGCTATCCCGTGGTAGTCCTCCTCTCCCTCTAAAGTTGAAAAAGGGTAAAACCTACTGCCACCCAAAAGGGGAGAGGTCTCACAAGGGAATCCTCCTCAATGACATGGGAGGGTTCATCTACCTCCTTGGCCACATGCTCATAATGTCTTTTTTATTTGTGATTCTTATTATGGCATTAGGTTTTATTGAGTGGAGCAAGATGAGAACTAGAACCGACCTCGAAGGTATGAGATACTATCTCAGAAGCTAAGATATCCTTCCTCTTTAGAGCAGGGGCAACCATAGAGGCGGTACTAGCCTGTGCTAAAACTATAGTAGGGGCAATTGACTATACAACTGGCAGGACTAATGAAATTGGCAGGGAACCTCAACAGCCTTCCTCTTCAAAGAGAGGAACTTTAAATCTGACTGTAGGTCAAACTGTAGGAGTGGCTTCTTTCCTGCCACCTCCTCTCTACTAACAATGGTGGGGGTTGGTCCCTCACATGTGACTTTGAAATGCTCGAAGCCAAGTCTGATCATGATCATGGGGGAATCGGTGAGTATGGCCTGATCTAGGGCCAAATCCACACCAGAAGAGAAGGAGAATATCAGCTTGCCGGAAGACATGGCTAAGGACTGATAGAAAGAAGGAACGAAGAAGGCGGTCTGGTATCTCCGTTGCACTGTTGGAAAAGAAAACCGGAGTATACTTTGCTTTGATGTTGTTGATTCGAATTGTTGATTTTTATTTTGAATTAGAACCCACATTCAATAAATTTGATTATTTTAAATGGGGTTCAATTGCTTGTTAGAGAGATTATGGAGATTTTGATGGAGAGATTTTTTTTTGCTTTGGGTTATTATTGAATTTTGTTTTGGCTCTATGTTGGAACCCACAAAACAAATTTGGTTATGTTAAATGGGGTTCAAATGCTTTTAGTGGAATTTTTAGAGATGAGATTAATGCCTTCTTTTGTTGGAGTTTGATCGATTGGATTTCAAGTTAGAACTCTCATTTAACAATTTTGGGAATGCTAAATGGGGTTCATTAATTTTGTTTTATGGGATTTTTTTTAATTCGTTGGGGAAGAGGCTTTTGCTTTTATTTGTTAAAGTTGTTGTTGGTTTTTAGTTTTGGTTTAATTTTTAAATTGGGAACTCTCATTTAACAAATTTGGTTATGTTAAATGAAGTTGGTTAATTTTGTTTGAAAAAGGGTTTTGCAATTTTTAAAGAAGGAATTTTATTTTGGATTTGTTGTTGATGTTTGATTTTGATTTTGAAAGAGGAACTCTCACTTAATAAATTTGGTTATGAGAGGAACTCTCACTTAACAAATTTGGTTATGTTAAATGGAGTTGGTTAATTTTGTTTGAAGATGTTTTAAAAAAAATTGAAGGGATTTTCTATTATTTTTGTTTATTGTTGTTGTTTGATTGATTTTGATTTTGAATGAGAACCCTCATTTAACAAATTTGATTATGTTAAATGTGATTCATTAATTTTGTTTGAAAAAACTTTTGAAAATTTTGGAAAAGATTTTTCTTTATTTTTCTTTGGATTTTATTGAAATTTTGTTGAACCTTGGATGAACCTTACTTCACCAAGCTAGCGGTATGAGGTTTCTAATTTTATTTGATTGATGTTTGGTTATTATTCTTTTATTGATTAATTTATGTTTACCTATAGGGGGACCCAATAGAGATTTAAGACCTATTTAGAGTGAGGTCTTAAAACCTAACGGATGTTGGCCACCATTACTTAAGGATGAAATAATGAAAGTGCCAATGGAAAGAAAGATAGTCTTGGGATTATATAAAATATAAGTCTACTATTGATGCTTGGAGACAATAATTGACTACTAAAGATAGAGAGAGGAATGATACACAGTGAAGTCGCCAAAAAAATATGTGGTGTTTATTTTTGGATGCATCATTGTGGACACCACGCAGATCGTACGGGGTACTTATTGAAGTAATCGGGTATGACATTGAGGTATGATATACTATCTTAAAAGATGGAAGCATCACCCTACAATGGACCTAATCACCTAATAAGGACTCCTAAGGCATGATGGGTCTTCGAATATACCAGAGATTCTTCCCCTACTTTACATGTTAAAGTAAAGCAGGATTTATTTATGTCAAGTTCTTTAGTTCTCTATGGAGGCAAGCCTCCATAGTTAATTACATCCTAAGAAATAGAATTTTCTAAGAATAGTCTCCAAAGATTTTAAGGTTTCGACTATCAATACATTGGTTATTCTGGAAAATCATCCAAAGAAAAATAAATAGGAAATGTTCATGATACTAGGAAGCCTAGTGAATATCCAAACATATCTTATGATGAGCTTTTATATGTTTGAAAGTGAGAGGACTTATTTTGTTTGAGTTAAAATTTTATTAGATTGCTAAGGCTTATAATCCACCAACACAAGATTGTGGAAATACTTAAGAGGTGAGAATTTATGCTCGTAGCCCAAGGAAAATATGCAACCTCAGATCCTAAATCTAGGAAGCTTCAACAAAAGTTAAAACGTGACCTAAATCTAAGTGGAAAGGGGACATAAGGTTCTACCTCAATAAGAGAGAGTAAACCCGTCCAACTCTACTGGACTTACAACTGCTTAGAGTGGCCGCCAGATAAAACCTCCTATGATTCAAAACCATGTAGTTCAGTCTTATGAAATTGCAAGATGGTTTAAGTTGTTATTTAATTTTAAAAGAGACTAGAGTCCTAAACTCACTTTCTAAGAGACTAGATCATGTTTTGTATGAGTATTTAACTTAGTCTAAATGTAAAATATTTTCAAATTTTTTATTATTTTGACGCATTCATTTTGGACAAAGGCTTAGTATATTTTATGCCTAAATGCATGATAAAATTTGATTGCTGGCCAAATCAAAAGAGAAAGAGGGTGAAGCTCCATCATAAGGGGCTGCTTTCATAGGTCAAGCAATTCCTAAGTGCAAGAATGGAGGCCCTCATTTTGCAAGAGTGATAGAAGATGCCATGCATTATGTGAGGCATACAACATTCAGGTAAGGGGTTGATAAATCTTTAGTTATCTTGATTATAGCCTAGGCTTTAAAGTGAGATTAAAAATTATTTAAATTTTAGTTATGAGTTGTTAATTGGGGTAGAAAAACTAATTTTATTCTAAGAGTCTACCGCATCTAGGCCACACATTAAAATATCATTCATGAAGAAACTATGAAAATCATGGTATTCTATTATGCAATATAAATAAAATAACAATCATTTTTATAAACTATCATGAAAGAATAAGAGGTCGATGTGGCTGAATACTACCATACACCCTAGAAAAGAGAAAATTAGGTAGTCGAGCTCTACCCTTATATAACTCAAAATTATAAAATAATAATTACAATTAGAATTGAATACATGTTATGGGGTCTTTACATCTTCATTTCTTCTTCTTTCTTTCTCTTGATTTGCTTCAAGGCATCACAGGGCACCCCAGGACTAAGCCTTATAGCCACTGCTCATCCTAATCCCCATAGCACTAATCCTAATTCCTATTGTAAAATTATATTTTTGTATGGAAAAAGTAAATCTAGCTACACCTACAAAATAGATATTAACTAAACATACATATAATCTCAAGAAATTATATTTTATAATTTGAACTTGACGGCCTGCATATAGGTAACCAAGCCCACTTGTCCTAACATAGATTATGCTTAAAGGCATAAACAATATGCAAATAGAACATTTATATTTATTTTTAGAGGCCCCTAAAGCATAATCCTCTGCATAAAATAATATTAGACTAATAACGACCTAACATTCAACTTACGAACAACATTCCTAACATCCAATCTAAAATTTTACATCACAAAATAAAACACAACATCACACATACACCGTCCTAACTTAGGACTAGAAGTAGTGACTTAATTCTAATGTGTGTGCTAAGGATTTGTATGGTATGTCTTCACCTAGGCATTAGAGTCATGATTTTCTAAATTTAGGATTACTTAATTTAGCATGATGGTTGGTTTCATTTCAAGTCATTTAGATAGTTTTTCAAATTTTAATTCATATTTTATGTTGCTTCATTTGATTTAAACTTAGCATCTAAATGTTATGAAGAGAAGAGGGAGGTTTGGGGTCAAATCCATAGGATTAAATCATAAGGTTAAGATGAGTTTGATTTTGGCATGGAGTTTAGATATGAGATTGGATTCAATTAGTATTAGTTTGATTTGAGGTTGGTTTTCCATTGATTTGAAGTTGGTTCTAGACTTAACAATAGGCATAAGTCATGGGTTAGGCCATAGGGTAGATATGTTCCCTTAGTTCTAAGCCTTAGCCTGATCCTATGGTGAATCCTTCTAAAACCCTAAGTTTGGGTTAAGTGTTCACTTAGTCACTAGATGTGACCTATGACTAAGGAGAATCTAGTATTTAGAAGGCTCCTAGATCTAAGATGAGAAGATTGACTCCTCTCTCCAAAAATGACATCAACAACCTTGTTTAGGGAATTTGAATTCAAGTCAATTCAAATTTATTCCTTCTTGAATTTAATCGACTCCTCTTTACTTCTTTTGAAATAAAATATTTTTTAAAGATTTATTTATTTTAAGTGATTCATATAAAGATTTGATCATTGCTTTTAACTTTAATTCAACAATAAATATGCTCACTTTGAGCTCTCTTTATTATTTATCTTAATATTATTTTAGTTGAGACTTGAGTGAAAAATTATATTAAATTGAAGTTGATATTTATATAGTATCTTTTCTTCTTTTGTTCTCTTGTACTTGGTTGGGATTGTATTTTCTTGTTATAATACAAGGTTTTGGTTGTACTTTCTTATTGTAGGAAAGTATGGAATTAAGGTTGTACATGTGTGGTGTAGAAAATTATGTTGTTGGGTTTTACTTTCCCATGAAAGAGAGTATGGGAGATTTGTTGTAATATCTTTTTGACTTAGTGAATTCCTAGCTTGTATTGCTAGGTGTGGACATAGGTATATTTTTGGGTTAAGTCAAACTACGTAAAAATCATTATGTCATTTGCTTTTCTTTTCTACATTTTACTTTACTTTACTTTGGTTGTTAATTGCATTACTCTTTCATTGATTATTAAATTTAATCATTTACAACCAAACTTTCTACAAAGATTTAAAAACTAATTTTCAACTTAAAAATTTTTAAAACATTCAATTCACCCCCCATAGCCACTTAACACACATGTCAAACTAAGTAAGATAAAATGAGTAGAGTATCGTTCCCACAAGAATTAGAGAAAAATTAGATATTAATTTACATTAAATATTGCTCTCTTAAAATCTATTTTTCATCTAACAAACTGCAAGTGCCTAATTAAAGTTGCTATCTACTATTTTGCAAGATAATAAAATAATAAATTTTATAATTTTTATATTTATATAAAAATATTATAATTTTCTTAAGTTTAAAATATGTACTCCAGATTTACAGAATATTTTAGACTATATATATTATTAAATAATATGGTGGATTAATTTAAAGCTTGTAGAGTCAATCAAGAACAAAAATACTATATTCTCTATCTCTATACAAGTATAACCAAACTAATCCCTTTACCCAACTTTTTGCCTAGTGCCAAGTAAATTTTGATTGGTTTCTTTACTCATATTTCTCTTTAATTAAATACAAATCTTAAAATAATCATATGTTTAATGGCTATTTAGCTCTTCTCAACTATCTAGCACATTAATGATTATTTAATATGTTTGTTTGCTTTTTTACTAATTGCTTGTCTAGGATTCCATTGATATCTCAAGCTCACGATTATTTTTAACTTTGTGACTAGACAGATCATAAGTAGATGAAGCATAAAAAAGCAAAAGATATTTTCATTAAAAGAACAAATAAGTTTTTTATATTACAATAAAGTATAATACAACACAAATATCCCAAAAGTTCACATAAATTTAGAGCACTTTATAGATTAATACTCCATAATAGAGAGAAAGAAATAAATCATATTAAATTTATTAAACAAGATGTGGGATAACTAAAGAAGAAAAGTAAGAGGACACTAAGTAGATCTTTTAAGTCCATTCATCACAATCATATATTACTTTATCATGGAAATGTCCAATATCTGCCACTAAAAATCCTTGATTGTTGATATCATTCTCCACCTCTTGCTTAAGAAACACTCTTTCACATTGCCCTTACACACTCTCACAGCACTTGGAGTGTCGCTCTCTAAGTGCTTCATAAAGAACTCGCACACACACTCACCCTCTTGGCAAAAAAAGTGAAAAGAAAAAAAAAATCTGAAAAAAAGGATCTTTCTCTCTTAGAAATGTATCCTATATATAGCCTACATATAACTATAATCGGTTGTCCAGATGCTTATGCCATAACTTTCTTGAATCATTAAACTATCATGAATCTATTATGTCAGGTCATAGCATTGTGATACTAGAAGTGCCATTACAGTGCTCCTAATCTAGCGCAGTTCTTGCTGCTTCTGCCTCATATTTTGTTTCTTTGGTACATCACAGTGGTGTTGCTTTTGCAGCAGCTAGGCACTGAGCTTATTATAAAACTATCCCAAAATGAGTTTGATCTAGGATTGTGGCATTCCTGATATAGCACTTAGGTGCTTGCCTTACTGTAAAATGACTATAATTTAGGCCTTGTACAGCTTCGCAGCATCGCTTTTGCAATGCCTAGGTGTTGGGCCTAAATTGTTTGTTTTTTATTACTTATTTTTATTATTTCACTATCATAACACTAAATATACTTAAAATAAGCATATTTTAACATAAAAATGCATGATAAAGGCATTAAAATTACAAAAAAAACTTATAATTATAGTACTTATCAAATACCCTCAAACTCAAATTATTGCTTATCGTTAACTAATTTGATATATTAGCCATTATGACTTTTTGAGTAAGTTGATAATATAGAAATTTTGGAAATATAAAATAATTAATTAAAATTTTCTAAGTAAAGAATATAATTTATATTTTAATTTTTATTCTTTCATTTCATCATTCCAAAAAATAATAGCCCAAATTTTTATTATTAACAATTATTTTTCTTAAGTTAAATTTTATTTGTACATATTATCATAGTTGATTCTTATGAATATAAATTACTTAAATTTTAATAAATAGTTATCCATATATAGAATTAAACATAATTTTTGCTTTCTTAATTGAAATTATGACTTTTGTTGTTCCATAATTTCAATGAATTGATTTAGATTGCAATATATTATTGTTCAATCATGACACTTGTTGGGTTTATGAGCCTCAAGTTCAATCATATTGATTTTGATGATAACAAATGTATGCTTAGATATTCTAATATATGTTTTAAGTGTTTCAAATCTATTGATATTAAAGTTGCATAAGATTCTTAATTATATATCCAATACATCTCACTAATGCAAGTGCAAGTATAGAATAATGAAAGATGGATAGCTTGGAGCTCAAGATATAATATTTTAGGTTTTATGCATCTATACTAACTTAGAGGTTCAAACGAGTTCATTGTCATGAATTGATTTGCTCATAATTTAATATATTATTTTAATTTATTTTAATTATTATTAATGATATTAATTTATGTAAATAAATAGTTTTTATCTAATTAACATTCAAATCCATAAATTTAAAACATTTATATGCTTCATACATAGCATTTAAATTGTCAAAATAATAAATGATAAGTAATTATGATTACTAAGTGTAATTAGTTTATATATTTAATATAATTCAAACTTTTAATTTAATTTAAACTTTTAATGATAACTAACATTTTTATAATCATATCTAAATTATATCATAATTTGTGAATGTCATATTTCAAATTTGACAAAAAAAATACATGAAAATTAGTATTTTGGCAAAAGACATTTTATCATCGAGGAATTTTGCTGTGATTTCATCTCTAACTGATTACTTTTTTTTTTCCTTCAATTGGATAGGTTACATGACCCACTTTTTAGTACAATTGAATTTATTATGATTTTTTGAACATTTCCTAGTTTTAATAATGAATGCGTGCTACACATTTTGAATATATTCAGAGTCATATTTGATTATTTTTTATTCATTTTAATTTAATATTTATTTAATATGAATCATATTTTTTATTGATAATTATATTTTTATTATATGATAAAATTATGTTAGAATAATATATTTATTTAAAATAATTCAAAATGACCTTCTTGCTTATAAATATCCCTCATTCTCTTCATAAAATAGTTGCTCTTTCAAATTCAAAATCTCTACAGCAAATCTAAGAAAAAAGTTATTAGATTTCTTTCCAAATATTCTCTAAATATTACAAGATCAAATCCTTGGTTCAGATGCTTCAACGTCTTTTATTAAGTGAGCTTTTTTAAATTACTTGAGTTTGTTTTTCTTGATCTTAATCTACTTAGTTGTTCATACTATTTTCATCATCTATTTATTCTTTTTAATTTTTTACTTTTTGGTAGATTAGTCTTTGGCTATCAAAGTGTCCTTCTTGCTTATAAATTTATTCTTTAAGTTTCTCACGTCAAAGTTTCTTCAATTTTTATTTTTATTTATTTATTTATTTATTTGTGAAAAAGTCTTGTGATAGTTTGTAGGATTTATTTCATCTTGCTAAAATTTTTATCTTCCTATAAATTTATTTTGGTTTCTTGAAATATGTCTTTATTAGTTTTATTTGAAAGATCATTTATCCTTTAATCTATTTTAAAAGTGTACTTTAAGAATTTAAAATTAATTTATTATGCAAAAAATACTTTCATATTTGCTAGATCTTTCTTTAAACTAAAAATCTTATTTAGTTTACTTAGATATATCCTATACTAATTTTATTTAAGTATCTTGTGATCATTTGCATTAATTCAAACATCATTTTGGTTGAAATAAAGTAAATTATTTGCTAAAATTTTAGGGTATTTGGTAGATCTATTATATATCAAGCTTCTTTATCAAAATAAAATTAATAAAAAGTTAAATTATTTTATTTGGCACTTATCATTTCATTAAAACTAATATCTTTTGTTTAAATAGTTTTGTATCTTGCTAAAATTTAGTAAAGATTGTTGTTTTAAATGTTTAATAATTTAAGAAAAGGATTTTTTAGTAGAGAGTTAATCATTCTTACTTTATTATATGCATACTAATTATAATTCCTCTTAAAATTAAAATTATTATTTGCTGAAATTTATTTTATTGTGCAATAGACTATTGTTAATTTACTTTCAAATCATTTTTACATTTATCTACAAATTGCATTAACATAAACATTTTGGTAAGCTCATTTTTAAAATATTTATTTTATTATTTTTATCAAAATTATAATTCAATCTTGTTAAAATTAAAATTTATTATTTGAAAGTGATCATTTATTTGTAAATATTTTGATTTTGGATAGCTTGGTAAATTTTTGAAAAATATATTACATCTAAATTTATTATTTTTAATTTTTCTTTATTTTTAAAAAAAAAATTTTGAGTTGTATTTTAAAATACATTTATTATTTATTTATTATAAGAGTATAATTTTTAAGCTATTTTGTATTTAATTCTATGGTGGCTTGGACTTACCATTTATTTAAATTGAAATTATTATCTCTTTTATTTATCATACTTTAGTTTTGATGTTGAAATATATTTGTCATTTTAAAATATTATTTTTTTAAAATTTTTATTTTAAATGTTAAAAAAAATAACGCTTGATAAATGCTATTAATTTTGATAATTCATGATCTTATAAATCATTTTTATACTCATAATAATGGTTTAAAATGTTATTTATTATTATATGTATTTCTATTTATTTTTATATCAATTCATTAAGAATCTCTTATGTATGATATGTGTGGTTAAGGAAACTCTTAGATTACCAAACATTATTAGTGTTTCTAAGCATTTTAGTTATTATTAATTTAGTATGATTAAATAAATAATATAATTGCATTTTATTAAATTAATTTATGTTGCTACAAAATTAATATTTTACACTAACTTAAATTTTAAATTAAGTATATCATTTCAAATATAAAAAAATTACTAACATCACATTTATACAAACATCACATTTAAATAAACACATGTAAGAAATGACTTATAATATTGAATTTAATGAAACAAAAATAAATGCATGCATACACAAATTTTAAAACTACAATAAAATAAATAAAAATACACAAAATTACACAAAAATACACTAAATTTCATAAAAATATAGAACTATCTTAATAGTCCTCATCCTCTACCTCTTCTTCTTCTTCTCCATATTCTTCTAGCTTTGGTTGGGTACTTACATGGGGTTAATATTGCAGAGCTACAAGAAAAGGAAGTTGGTTTGTGTCAACATTAAAGTTGTAGTTTTCAAACATGTGAGCTAATGCTGAGTTAAACTCAGCCACAAATGAAAATTATTGCTACTACTGACCCATACAATTATTAAATTTGCATTCAAATTTATGTTAACACAGGCTACTTTTAGTTTAAATTAGAGACTTCTCATTCAATTTTTTGGAGTTCCTCATTTAAAGTTTCAGATGACAGGGATCTAGATTGAGGAGGGCATGAGCTTTCCCCCACTTATATTTTTGATCACAATCCTTTGATTATCCTTTTTGTGAGGGGAGCCCTTTGTATAAGAACCTCTTCATCTAGCTCTCCCGTCGCACCAACAAAAGCACATAAAGGGGTGGCCAAAACCTATTGTAGTACAAGATTTAATCATATTACAAAATATATTATCTTAGTTACCTTACTGATATTATCAGTGGGCATCAACTTGGCAGAAATAAAGTAGTACTAAACTTTAGTCTAAGTAGTCATGCCAGTGGAGAAAAATTGATATACATTTTCTCTCATTATTTTCATTGAACATTAGCATTTTTAAAGTGATAAATCTAATCACATCAAAATCTCAATATGACTATTATAATATAAAGGATATTCATCATATGCATAATTTTATAATTTGTAATAAATATTAATGATAATACTATCAAAAATTTACCCATTTTCCCCACATGAAGACCTTATTGTTTTGATGCTCCCTTGCATTGGCGAAAAATTCTCGCACCATAGAGATGACACAAGTTTTACTATCGTAAGATACATGCTCCTAGTCTTGCTCTTTGATAATCCTTTCCACACTCTCACTCAGACTATGGAATCCCCTCTTTGAAATGAGAGGCTTATGAAGGAGTATGTGCTGGTACCTCTCTTCCACCTCAGCACTAATAAAGCGATCGGAGTCACTCATGGTTGCCCTTTGCTTGTTCTTATTAAAGTACTTGACTGACATTTTGACTTTCTAGATTTAAGGAAATGCTACAGAGAAATAGTGCAAGAAAATTTGAAGAATAAAGACTTCAAATGAAAATTTTGACAGCCAAGTGGTCTTATATATAAACAAGACTTTGCATCATGGCACTACTCCGATAGCTCCTAGGCACTAGCCTCTCTATTCAAACTTGTGAGGTATAGCAAAGTTGCACTTAGCATGCAGATCCTAGGCACTAGTCAACTAGTCAGGAACTTACTAATCTCATTAAAAGGTACATTTATAATATTAATTATGTAATTGATAGTCATAAATTGGGTACAAGTATTCTATCAGGTATTGATGGAGTGCCTAAGCACTATGACCTAGCGTCATGGTGTTGGTCAACCCTTTTGTTCTTCTATGTTAAATGTGTATGTCCAACCGCAAGGATTTTTGAATAACCTTTTTGATTGGTGTCATGGAGCTAATTTGACAATGCCTAGGCGCTGGTCAACCAATCAACCTGCTTTTCGGCCTTTTTATTTCTTACTAAAAAAATTTCTTTTACTATAGTGCTACAGCATCATGGCAGTGCCTAGGTGTTGACCCTATATATATATTCACTTTAGAAGAATAGAATATTTGTAGGCTTGATCGTATGAGACCATTTTAGAAACTCAAAAGAAGGGAAAGAGCCCTTAATCCAATCCTTAAGCCTCCCAGCAATGCAATCTTCTTCTAATGGATCTTCAACTCATAATTATTTCCAATAAACATTATGAATATACTTTTAACACACACACACACACACACACACACACACACACACACACACACACACATATATATATATACACACACACACTCACATATACATATATTGGGTTACCTCCTAACAAGCGCTTCGTCCTTAGTTGATGTAACTTTTTTTAATTTTTAATTTCTTTGACTAAAGTAATGGACTCTTTAAATTAAGTCCAATTTTCTTCATATAATGGCTTAAGTCATTGACCATTCACTTTGAAAATCTCATTTATCCTTAGATATTAGATATATATAGCATCGTGTGCTTAAACTTTAATAACTAAGAAAGGGACTAACCATCTTCATCTTAGTTTATCTGGAAATAATTTCAATTTAGAATTGAATAATAGTACTTATTATCTAGGCTTAATTTTTTTAATGATTTTCCTATAAAATTTTTTGTATGTGCTCAATCCTATTTATTCTAAGTCCTTCAAATCTATAAGTTGCTTTTATGCACATATTTTCATATCAAAATTTATTTTATTTTTTTTAATTGCCCAAAATACTTTATGCTCTAATTCTAATGGTAAGTGATAAGCCTTTCCAAATACTGATCTATACTAAGACATTCTAATAGAGGTTTTGTATGCAATCATGATGGCCCATAATGCATCATCTAATTTAGTAACCAATCTTTTTTAGTAGGCCCTACAATTTTTTCTAAAATCTTCTTTATCTCCCTATTTGAAATTTCAGCTTGGCCACTTGTTTGGGGATGGTAAGCAATAGCTATTCTATGTTGTACTCTATACTTTTTCTTAAAAATAATTTCACATATTCATTATATAAATGAGTACCTACATCACTAATAATGATTTTGGGTTCCAAATCTTATAAAAATATTTTTCCTTAAAAATTAAATAGTTACCTTCAAATCATTTTTAGTGTAGCTATTGTTTATACTCATTTGGACACATAATCAACTCCTACTAAGATATATTCATTCTCATATGAAGAAAAAAATCGACCCATAAATTCTATTCCCCATACATTAATGATTTCTACAACTAAAATATAATTTAAGGGCAATTATTGATGCTTGGAGATATTTCCCATTCTTTAGCATTTATCAAAACTATTCACATATTCGTGCACTTCTCTAAATAAAGTTTGCTAATAAAATTCACTTTGTAATATATTAGTAGCTATTTTATTACTTTGTATTCAAAATCATGACAAGACTTTATAATTTCTCAAAATTTTATTATCAGGAATGCATTTTCTTAGAATCTGATCTAGAAACTTCTTATAAAGATAAGGTTCATCCCAAAAATAGAATTTTACATCATGTAAGAATTTCTTATAATGATTATAATTGATTCTGTTGGGTATAATTTCACTCACTAGATAATTCACAATATCTGCATACCATGGAAAAACTTTATGCTTGAATGAAAATAATTGTTCATTTGAGAATTCTTCCTCAATATCTCCTCTAACTCTCAATCCCTCTTTAGCTGTTAATCTAGATAAGTAATCAACTACATGTTTTTCATATCATTTTTATCTTTAATTTCTAGATGAATTCTTGCAATAATGTGGAGTTTATATTCTAAGTTTATAGGGATACTATGTAGATCTTAGTGGGGTGCTTATTGAAATGATTGAGTATGACATCAAGGAATGATGTACTACCCCGAAAGGTAGAAATATCACCCTACAATAGATTCAATCATCTAATAAGGACTCCTAAGATAGATGGTTCTATGAATACTAGAGATCTTTCTTCTACTTTACATGGATGGAGTAAAGTGCAGTTTATTTTATGCAAGGTTTTTTTGTTCCCTATGGAGGTAATTCCATATAGTTAATTACATCCTAGAAAAATAAGAGTTATCTAAGAATACTCTTGATTAAAGTAGTCAATAAATGTCTCCAAAGATTAAATTTTAATATCAAATAATTGGTAATTATGGAAGATCAAATGGGAAAGCTCAAGATAGGATGAGTTCATAAAGAATTCCAAAGGAGGATAAGTAAGAAGCACTCATGATACTATGAGTCCTAGTGAGTGCTTGACTATCCTATAACAATATATATATATATATATATATATATATATATATATATATATATATATATATATATATATATATATATATATATATATATATATATATAATTTCTTTGAAGGTGAGAATTATATTTTTTTAAGTTGATATTTTATTAAAAGCTAAGACTTAGATTCTGATAACATAAGATTGTGAAAATGCCTAAAAGGTAAGGATGTACACTGATATTAAAGGAGAAATAAGTGGCCTCTGAATCTATATCTAAATTACTCTTGCATAAGCTAAGAGCTCAACCTAATTCTACTCAGAGAAGTAGGATATATTGGTTCACTTTCACCAAAGAGAGTAAACAAATACTAACTCTTCTAGACTTACAACCACCTAGAGTGACTACTAGCTAACACCTCCTATGATTTAAAACCATATGGGACAGTCTTATGTAAATGTAAGATAGCTAAGCTATTATATATTAGGAAAGAATCTAGAGTCCTAAACTTACTCCCTAAGAGACTATATCATGATTGGTGTGTAAATAATGTCTTAGACTAATGCAATAAATTCATAAATTTTATTTTATTTTGTCTCACTATTTTGGACTCAAACATGAGAAAGTTTATACCTACTTGTATGATGAAACTAAGTTGTGGGCTAAATCAGAGAGAAGACATGTTCTGCACTACATCAAAGGTCAACCCTTATCTCTTATCGTGCAAGAGTGGAGACCCCTTATTTGAAAGGAAGAAGTAATATGCATGCATGATGTTATAATATACAATTATACAACTAAGGGGATACTAAATTTTTTGTTTTTTGATTAAGATCCTAAGTGAACACTACATTCACTGGTCCCAAGTCTGGATGTGAAAAGTGGAGGGTTGCAATAGGCAGTCAACAGCTAGCATAAAACTTGTTGAAATAATAATGACATGAATCCTTTAAAATATTGTGTTAATGATAAGGCATCCCTTGGAAATGATGTGCTATATGCCTGAATGCAGTGAAAAGTGTGAAAAGTCCACTGCATTGACACTCAATTGCAGTGTTAAATAACCAATGGTTCTCACATTATGGATGGATGTGGGCAAAGAAGTTATCCCATGAAACTAGAATTAGTTTAGGAAATTGGAATATAAGTACTCTTATAGGTAAATTAATAGAATTAACAGATATTATGGTTCATAAGAAGATAAATATTTTATGTATTCAAGAAACTAAATAGGTTGGGGAGAAGGCCAAGGAGATTGATAGTTTAGGTTTTAAACTTTGGTATTCAAGTAGAAGTCGAATTAGAAATGGCGTAGGTGTGATTATAGATAAAAGTTTGAAGGATAATGTTATAAATATTAATAGATTTGGAGATAGAATTATAACTTTAAAGATTATTGTTGATACTAAGATTATCAATGTTAAGTGTTTATGCTCCTTAAATAGGTTTGGATGTAAGCTCAAAAAAAAATTTGGAATGAATTAGAGGGCGTAATACAAAGATACCTCTTGAAGAAAAAGTATTATTCAAGGATATTTAAATAGACATGTTGGTAGAGTGGTAGAAGATTTTAAAAGTATTTAAACTAGCTATAAATTTGGAGTGACTAATGAAGAAGGTAGGACTATATTAGATTTTTCTTTAGCCTATGATTTTGTAGTGCCTAATAGTTTATTTAAGAAAAGAGATAAGCATATTATCACTTAAAAAAATGGATCTAGCAAAACACAAATTGATTATTTTTTATAAGAAAAATAGATCATTCAGATTGTAAGATCATTCTTCCTGAAAGTTTAAGCACCCAACATCGACTGTTAGTTTTAAATTTTAAGATGAAATATTGTAAGATAAAAAAATAAAGTAAATTATTATCCTAAGATTAGATAGGGACACTTCAAGAACACTAATAAAAATAGTTTTAAGAGAAAGCTACAAGAGCTTAAATTTTGGGATGTTCATAAGGAAGCTAATATTATGTAAGAAAAAATAACAAGTGAAATTAAGTAAGTTGCAAAAAATATGCTTGGAGAATCAAAAGAAAAAACTTTTTAAAAAAAAAAAATAGTTGGTGGTGGAGTCAGAATGTGCAAAAAAAAGATAAGAAATAAGAAGCATTATTATAAAACTTAGTTTAGATGTAAAAACTCGATGAATTGGAAAAGATATAGAGTGGCCCATAGATATTCTAAGAAAGCAATATATGATACAAAAATATTTAGCTTGTAGTGATTTATATAATAGATTGGATATCAAAGAAGGTGAAAGATGTATGTATAAGTTTGCCAACCAAAGAGATAGGGGAAGTAAAGATCTAGTTCAAGTAAGGTGTATTAAGGATAAAAATCATAAAGTGCTTTTCTTACAAAAGGATATTGAAAATAGGTGGATGAGGTATTTTGATAAATTTTTCAATGAAAGATCTGAAAATATGATTTATTTTAGCGACCTTAATACCCTAAATAAAAAAAAGATAATTTTATTTTTATCGTATTAGTAAATTTGAAGTTAGAGAAGCTTTGAAGAAAATGAAATGTGAAAAAATAATAGGACCTAATGGTGTTCCAATAGAAGTGTAGAAATGTTTAGGAGATCAAGGAATTTCTTGGTTTAAAAATCTTTTTAATATTATTTTTAAGACTAAAAAGATGTCAGATGAGTAGAGAAAGAGTTTGTTGGTTCATATATTTAAGAATAAAGGTGATGCATGAGAGTGTGCAAATTATAGAGGAATTAAGTTAATATGTCATACATTAAAATTATGGGACAAAGGAATTAAGCATAGGTTATGATGTGATTTAAAAGTTTATCACAATCAATTTGGTTTCATGTCAGACAGATCTATTATGGATGCTATACATTTGTTAAGAGGTTTGATGGAAAAGTATAGAAAAAGTAAAGAGGATCTACATATAATATTTGTTGATTTAGAGAAAGCTTATGATAAAGTTTCAATAGATGTTCTTTGGAGAGTTCTAAAAAAGAAAGAAGTTAACATTGGTAATATTCAAGTCATTAAGGATATGAATACTATATATGTTACTTGTGTTCAAACACAAGGAAAACTAACAAAATATTTTCCTATTTCAGTTGGATTACATCAAGGATCGGCTTTAAGCCCTTATCTTTTTTTCTTTAGTTATGGATGTTCTTACTATGCATTTACAAAAAGATGTACCTTGGTGTATTCTTTTTGCTGATGACATTCTTCTTGTTGATAAGACTAGAGAGGGAGTCCAAGAGAAACTTAAATTATGGAAGTCAACCTTAGAGTCTAAAGATTTTCATTTATGTAGATCTAAAATTGAATATATGGAGTGTAATTTTAGTTGTAGAAATTATAGTGGTAGTATTGTGACATTGGGTGAACAAGTCATTAGAAAGAGTCAGCAATTCAGATATCTAGGCTCTATTGTTCAAAATGATGGTCAAATAGATGGAGATGTTATTAGTTGAATTAAAGTTGGATGGTTGAAGTGGAGGAATGCATCTGGTCTATTGTGTAATAGAAAAGTACCGCTTAAACTTAAGGGAAAATGTTATAAGATGGTGGTAAGACCTACAATGATTTATGGTGACCAATAAAAGAGAAGCATAAGACTAAGTTAAGTGTTGTAGGGATAAGGATGCTCTAGTAACTGAGTGGCTTTACTCCTAGAGATAAAATGTGAAATGAGTATGTTCAAGAAAAAGTTAGAGTAGCTCCAATGGTAGAAAAGATTAGAGAGAGTCACCTTAGATGGTTTGGCCACATAAAGCTTTGGCCGTCTTATGACCTTATTAGGAGAGTAAATGCATTATATTTGCCTTATGTTAAGAAAGGTAGAGGTAGACCTAAAAGTCTTGGTTAAGAAGTATAAAAAAGGACCTTAGTATACTTGAATTAAATGAGAATTTGACACATAATAAGACAAAATGGAGAAGAAGGATTCCTGTAGCTAACCCCACATAGTAGGATAAAGGCTTGTTGTTGTTGTTATTATTGTTGATTAAGATCCTAAGCTTTAAAGTGAGGCTATGAGTTGTTAAAATTTAGTTGAAGTTATTTAGTGGAGAAAAAAATTTAATTTTGTAAAGAGCCTACCGCATCCAAGCCATACAACAAATAATCAATCTTTAAAAAAACTTATGCAACGCATGTCATTTATATTGCACAATTATTGTATACATGAAAACAAACATTATCAATTGAAAGAATAAAAGACCAATACAACAGGGTACTGCCATACACTTTAAAAAAAAGAAAAAAAATTAGGTAACTAAGCTATGCCCTTATACAGCCTGAATTGAAATAAAGCTATGGGGGTCTTCGATTCTTTATCTTCATCTTCACTTAAAGGGTTTGTACTCCAAACATCACAAGGCCTCCTAGGTCTAAGCCTTCTATTCACTACTCATCCTAAACCCATAGCACTAATCCTAAGACTATTACAAAGGTTACATTTTTATGAAATGAAAATCTAACTACACCTACAGAAAAGAAGTTAGCTTAACACAATTCACACTAAGTAGTTACATTCAATATATTAGGGCTTAGCGCCCAACCTTAGGTTTCTAAGCCCTCCTGTCCTAATAGATTATGCTTAGGGAAGTTAAGCAACACCTGCAAGCAAGAAGCATTAATAATTTTTTATTACAATAGTCACTTAAGCATAATCCCCTATAGAAAATATCATTAGTCTACAGCCTAACATCTAGACTATGCATATACAATCTTAGCATCCAGTCTAAAATATTACACTATAAAAGAAGAAAAAATCAACACATCCTAATAAAGCACCAACCTAACCTAAGACCAGGATTGGAGATTTAGCATTCTAATGTGTGTGCTATGACATAGTGTAGCTAGGAAATATTGGGATTTAATATTTGAAATTATCTAATGATCAATGTTAAAGTCCCTCATAAAGGATGATTTCATTTTGCATGATTAATGTTTGAAATGAATTTTAAGTTTGGACTTAGAGTTTTCAAGAGAGAAAAGAGAAATGAAATCCACCTTAATCTCTAACCTTAGGTTGAACCTAAAGATGAATTTTATGATTTTTAATTACCTTAATGAGGTGTTATATATTTTCCTATTATGCTATATGTTTGGATTTGACTTAAGTATTTTTTATCTAAACATAAAAGGTGTCTTAAGATAAATTGATCCAAACCATGATCAATTTAATGACATTTTCATAACCTTGCTTCATTATCCTTTATTATTCATTTAACTCAATAATATATTCAATTTAATAATTAAAGTTAATGAATACATATATATACCATTTAAATATTTCACACTTTGATGTATGAATGAATTGATGAATTTTTAAGAATAGTTAATATAAGATATGATAATATAATGCATGAATTTTGTAGAAAATATAATTTAACTATACCTTATACATATACATACATATTAATATATTAAATCTGTGTAAGTCTATGTCATTGTTGAACTAGGAAAGTGAGGTAACCAGAGACCTCCTTGGGACTACTTAAAGTCTCACACTCAAGGGATGTCCAAATTATATACTTTTTAATTCATATACATTGCATACATATATAAATATAAGGATGAGATTATGAAGATTTTAAGATGCTCAAATATATATGTGAAAATAATTTAACCTTAATATATGATTCACTATAAATCTCAAGGTGTGTGTAGTACCAGAGGTATGAGGTATTAAGACCTCCTTACGATTGGTAGTCTTGTGACCTCAAGTTTCTAGACTATATACCTTCAAAAAAAATTATAGTTCACAAATATAGGATTTAGATTTATACTTATATATATATATATATATATATATATATATATATATATATATATATATATATATATATATATATATATATATATATATATATATATATATATATATAATTTTAGATTTATTAGTGATAATAGGCACGCCCTTTAATTCAATGCATGCAATTTAATTGAAATCTTTTATTTATTTTTAAAATATGAATGCTTGAAATTTATAGAATGTAGATTTATAAATGATTGAAGCAAAGCGATTAAACATCATCGAATAACCTATTTGAATCTATTAACTCCTAAGGTCATTCACATAAAGATAAGCACACTTAAGCCTAATTAAGTTCAGTAAGGGTTAATTTTATATATTGAATTATTTGATCCTAACGAGGAGAAAATGCTATTAAGCTTGACCTTTGACCCACTTACATTCATTAAGTGATTCAAAAGTGATTTAAGTGACTTTTATGAATTAATTATTATTAATTAATTAATCAACTAATTAAGCCCAAAGATTCCATAAATTCAATTAAGCCATAAGCATAAGCCCAAATATATGAGAAAATTACTAGAAATGCATAAACATAAACTAAACATGCTTTAAAAAATTAATGCAATTGGGCTTATAATTAGGAGTTAATTAATAAAATAGGGAAAACTCAAAATTACCAATTACTCTTAAAATACCCCCAAACCAATTGGGGATTTTGATTTCATTGAAAATCACTTTGTTAGCTAAGAACAAAGAGGGCTTAGTCAAAATTTTTAGAACTTTACACTAATTATTATGAATTTTCTTAACCTTAGGATAATTAATGATTTAATTTATTAAATAAAAAATTTTGGGATGATTTTGAAAAGTAATTAAGATTAAGGGTCCTAATTAATTTCTCTAATCATCATTACTATTTTTATTTGTAATTAGGCTTACATAATTAATTTCATAATTGTTTTATTTTAATTATTTATTAAACACATAAAATGACTAATTTAGGTTTAAAATTTTAGATTTTCAAAATTACTTATTTAATTAACTTTAAAGAATTATGGGAGGTAGAGGTCATCCCATTGAATAATCACATAATTTTTTTTAATTAACCAACAAAGTAGTTAAGACTTAATTATACTAATTAAATAAATTTTTTAACTCTAATTAATCATTATATACTTAATGAAATTTGGGGCTTTTATTTTTCCTAGATTCTTCTCTATCTAAGCTTTCTAAAATAGGTTTATTTGTATTTTTTAGATCCTTTTATAATTAAGTATGACTTTTAGAAGTTCTATCCAATTAAAAATAAATTTTAATCTTAATTAAATGAATTACATAGTCGACATAGTATCGGCGGTGATGCGATAGAGCTTTCCACATGGCCCTGCGAGATTGGTTATTTAAAATATCTCATGTGTTTGTTGACTCAGTGATGACGGATGTACTTTCTCCTCTACCATTATATTACAAATCAAATAGTGGAGATTAATCTCATAGATTAAACATAATAAATCAAAAAATTTAATACATTGAATCATGCAGAACGGATAAAGGATGATCCATCATCGACCTCCGATGAGAGACAAACACATTCATCTTTTCTTGTTCAATCCAAGCTCATCAAAACTCATTTGAAGATGAAATCAATTCCAAAGTGATCAAGGGGACATTCTAAGGGGGATCCTATAGTTTGATTTGCATCAAATGCAACAACAAAAAATCTTTCAGAATAGACCAACCATCTTACATTTTTTTATGATTTTCTAGATTTTACCTTGCTTGAGCTAAAGATCGGTGGCCTAACGACTAAGGTAGTTTTGCCTTGAAAAGGTAAAGCCTTGTTGAAGAAGTCTCAAGCTACCTCCCTACCAATCATCCTCTGGACCAAACGCCATTGTGAACCTCACTAGAGTTAGTCTTGGAGTGCTTTCTTGTAATTGAATTGAGTGGTTCTTGATTAATTTTGGTTTTCCAGAGTGTGGGAAAAGTTAATCTAAATTTAGTGTCATTTTGGTGGAGTTAGGTTTGAGAGAGGCTCGAGCTGAAGGGGAGATTGGTCTCGTCTGCAACTAAGTGCATAGGGAGCTCTATCTAGGAACTTGGGGGACTGAGGGTCTCTCTATGAGGAATGTGTGTATTGAGTTTGAATGGGGGATGAGGTGTATATTCTCCTCACCATGTAAACTAACCAAAGAAGTTGGTTTAGGTTGTGATAGTCGTTTGACCAATGGGGGTGACTAGAAATTGCATGGGACTAGTGAAGTGGAGGTCCCCTAAGGGCTGAAATAATTTAGTGGCTAACGGTGAAGTGGGCATGTCAAGGGAGTTTAATTAAAGATGAGCCAAGGTGATAGAAACCTCAACCTTTGTCAATGGAAAAATCCAGCAGCCTTGGGTCAAGTTGGGTCAGTCGGTCTATGCTCAATTAGTGTTAAGGGAGGCTACCATGGAAAAAAGGGGTTTGTAGACTTTTGAAATGGGAATTTTATTCTATTTGAAACCTTGGTTCACTTGATTTGGGTTGGACTGAGTTCACATTCGATTAGGCAAGTCAGGGGGGAACTACGAGTGAGTCATGCTAAGATTGGTAGGGTTTGGACTTAGTTTAGTTAAGTTTGGCTCAATTTGACCTATATAGGTCAATTTGGATTCAAATGGGTTAGGTTGACTAATTTATCAAATTGTGTGAAGAGAGCTATTGGGTTAAGTTCAAATAAGGATTTGGAATTTCTATGTGTAATCAATCTGATATTATTTAGATTGGATTTGAATTTGACTCATATGGGTCAAATAGGTTAAGTTTACCAATTTGGTCAAATTAGCCAAATTTGGTTGGATGAGGGGTTGAGTCATGTTTGATTGATCATTTGACAATGATTGGATGCTTGATTTGAATCGATTTGTTTTAGGATAGGTTTTGGTTTAATTTTTCTCTTTAGGTCAAATTAGGCTAAATATATCAATTGAGTTGGGTTGGCCAAATTGGCTTCAATTGGTGGTTGGAGAGTGTTCAAAAATCAATTTAAGATTTATTGAAGGCATTGGTTCAATCCAATTTGGTTTAGAATGAGTTTTATCTCAATTTGGCCTTTAGGCCAAATTAGTCAACTTGGGTCAAATGGTCAAATTGGCTCAATTAGGTTCAATAGATTATAATTAGGTGATTGGTCATGATCAACAATCATTTTGAAAGTGATTGGATGAACTCATTTGGACAAATTTGAATTTAGTCAATGTTTGACTCAATTTGGCTTTGTGAAGAAAATTTGTGACACCACATAAAGTTTAGGAATTTCTTATTCGAATGATCAAATGTGATATTAAAGAATAAATATATTATCTCGAAAGATAAACAAGTTATTTTATAATGGATTTGATCATTTAATAAAATATTTCTAAGGCTAATGGGGCTTTTCTATACCAGAGATTTTTCCCCTGAACTACATGGAAGGTAGAACATGGTTTATTTTAAACTGGGTTCATGGTTCCCTATAGAGGCAAACCCCTATAATTAATTACATCTTAATAATGGTCTCTTCTTAAGAATACTCTCGATTAAAGAAAAATTATTACTCCTAAGGAGTTCCTAATTTGGTTTTCAAAGGATTGATTTTTGGAATTTTCAATCAAAAATGGTTCAAATTAGAGAGAGTGATTTTGGATTCCAAAGGGATGAAGTAAGCAACGTCTGCTGATATTGGGATGCTTAGTAGGCATTTCAACTATCCTGCAATTAGGCTTTAAATTTTGAAATTTAATTTAGATTTTGAGTTGAAATTTTCTTAAAAATCTAGGACTTAGACTCTAGCAACACAACACTATAGAAATGCCTAGGGTTAAAGACTTACTCTGAGGGGGATGCTTTAGAACCTAGTCTACAGGTGCTTCTGACACATGTTAGATGCTAGACCTAATTTCATTTTAGGAATTATTGACTATTCCCCTCACTTAAGGGAAACTAACATATCTCTAACTCTTCTGGACTTACAACCAGCCTGGAGAGGGCTACCAGTGAACACCACCTAAGTGCATTTTAAATTTATGATGCCAAGTCTTTTGAATGTCAGATGGCTAGGCTGTTATATTTTTTAGAAAGGAATCTATGACTCACTCCATAATTCTTAAGATAATGTGGGGTATGAAATGCATTTAACTAATGCACAGATTTTTATAAATTTTGACTAGATAATCATTTTATGCCACGGGTATGCAATTTATGCTACATGGTATGCAATTAGAAGAAAGCTATGAGCCTAATCAATAATAAAAGGCAGGCTTTCCCAAGAAGGAAATCATCCTCACAGGTTAGATGTCCCTTATGTGCAATGGGAGAAGTTGCAAAATTCAAGGATTGGAGCAATATGATAGCATCATTTTCAAGAGCTAACTAGTTTATAATCTATTTTAAGTTATTCCCTAGAGATTTATTTATATTCGATTTTGAATTGTATTGTTTTTATGTTTGGTTTGATTAAATATAATTGGATAGAAATTTTAGTTTTTCCTATGAGCCTACGTCTAGGAATTCATTATAAAAAGCACAACACAAAAAAAAAAAACTAGAAAAATAAATTGATTCTATTGTGCACCCAAAATAAATCAAGCCAATTTAAATTTATAAAATAGGCCAATGCGGTCGAGTACAGATGTACACCCTGGAAGAAAGGAAAATAAGCAGTCGACCTCTGCCCTTATATATCCTCACCTATAACTAAAAGTTTAGATCTATGGGCCTTCTTTCCTGGATCATCTCCTTCTTTAGGGACATCCATCGAGCTTCATAGGGGCCACTATACCTATCTTCTAGTAGGTCAGATCCTACTAATCTTAGACCCCATATGTTTTAACATAATTTTAAACTCAAATTTATATTTTTATTTCAAAATTAATTTTTAAGCCTTGCAAAATAAATGTCAGCAAAATACAAATAGTATGCAGCAGTTATATTTTATAAATATACGGGCTTAGCATTAGCTTCTTACCAAGCCCACCTATCCTATGGGCTATGCTTAAAGACTTAAGCATACCTACAAGAAAATAGCATTTTTAATTTATTTATGATAGCAGTTCTTTCTACTATAGCCCTCTGTAGAATACAATGTTATGTCTAGAAAGAACATCCTACCATCTAGTCTAATAGGCCAACAATCCTAGACATGTAGTTTAAAATAGTATACCATAAAGACATGTGAAGCACATCATATCACAACACATAGATTCATAAAGAAATCACAAAATAGCCTAACCTAATTCTAGGGCCCATGACCTAATGATCTAGTGTGTGAAGAAAATAGGCTTGTATAGCAAGACTCTGCTAGGCCTTTTTAGTTTAAGTTTCAATTTGGAATTTGAATTTATTTTAATTTTACTTATGGATGGTTTCAATTCAAATGATTCTGTGATTTATTTTCACTTCATTTTTACTTTCTTTGGTTAAAATGATGTTTAAGTTTTCAAGAATGAAGAGTAGAATAAATTTTTTTTGGATGGAATCTATCCTATTCAGCATCCTAACTCCTAACAGAATGAAATCCTCATCCTAAGATGAAGATCCATCTTAAAGGTCTAACTAAGATCCTTAAGTATCTTAGTTTATTCTTTTAATTTCATTTAGATGACTTGGGTTTAAATTTAATTTGGAATTTGGATTAATATTTCATTTCTTTCTTTGGAATTTAGATATTTGATTTTTATTCTTGGTTTATTTTGTTCTTTTAATTTAATTTGGTTTGAATTATTTTATTTGATTTAGTTTATTTTATTTTATTTGAAATGTTGCTTCATTTGATATAGTTTTAATTGGTTTTATTTTGAATTATGTTTAGGTTTATTGAATTTATATACATTTCATTTAGTTTCATTTATGGTAACCTAAGGAACTTAGGTCAATATTTTAAATTCTATTTAGGTTAGATTGATTGTATATGCAAATATGATTAAGTGTTTGTGATTATGATTTTATTAGCTAAAGGTTTATTTAAGCTTAACATGCATTATTAATTTCATTAAGCATGGAAATGATTAAGTTCTTTCACATAGGATGTTTGGAGAACCATCTTAAGAGTTTATTATGTTTGATTGAGATTAGTTCAAGTTGTTTCATGATTTTATAAATTTATGAGTTTTCTTTATTCATTATTTGATTAATATTGACTTGAAAATTTGGAAATTCAACAATTCCTAATCCAATGATCAATTGGATTTCAAATTTTTGTGGCAAGTTGGGTTTCATCCCAATTTCATGTTTTCAAAGCTTCACCTTGATTAGATTCATAATTAGGGTGTAATTAAAGTTTTAATTATTTTTTAACACCCAAATTAGGCCTAATTTGATGCAAATCATTTAAAGGTTTCATTTTTTTCTTTGATTCATCTCTAAAAGATGTTTTCAATGTGGGTTCATTCATAATTTTTGGAAATTTGGTTAATTTATTTTGATTTAATTAATTTTTGGTTAATTATTTAAATTATTTAATTCAATTAATTGCTTAATTAAGCAAGTTTAGGATTTATTATGATCCAATGAGTTTCATTGATGATTTTATGCTCATTAAAGTTTATTAAGAAGATTTTAAGTGATTTAATTCATTTTTATGAGTTAATTCATTTTATATTATTTTATTTTATTAAAATTAAGGTTTAGGATGTTAAATTTAATATTTCATGAATTACAATGCAATAATTCATGAAAAATTTTCCTAGAGTGTGTTTTAACATAATTTTAGTTCCCTAAAGTTCCATTTGAATTTAATTAATGGTTTGTGATTAATTAAGGTTTAATTCATTCAGACCCAAATTAAGGCCAATTTACCTAAAATTAATTAAGAATTTTATTTTTAATGGATTCCTCTCATCAAGATGAATCTATAGAGCCGAGGTTTGCTTTTTTTTATTTGTATTCATTTTTTTTATTAATTTTTAATTTTTTATATTTTTTTAACTAATTTTAAAGGGATTTAACAGTTTTATATTGGCAGGCTGACATGGTAGTCATCGTGGCACTATCGCTATGGTGAGGCGGAGGCCACAGTCCAGCATCGCAATTCCATGATCCTTGACCATCTGATCAAAGGTCAGATGCTCCCAATTCATTCTGCAATTTTCTTAAGGGATAAATCAGATCATCCCTTTAAATCACAACCATTAATTCCAAATAAGAGGATCGGATTGCGAAGATTAGATCCCATAGATCTCCAGCGAGAGACGGACATCATCCATCATTTTTCCCCAAATTTTAGTGATCATCGATGAATTTTGATGTGATTTTGATTATAAAATGATTAGTGATCCATTTACATCCCATTCATCCTATTTGATCCGCTTGGGGATCAATTTGGTTTCAAAAAGTGTCAAAATTGATGGCTAGGGAGGACGGTGATGAAGTGTACCTCATTTTTGATGATCAACGATAGTGGGATTGACTATATTAGCTTCATTTTGATGTGATGAAGGTCTGTATGCAATTTGGTGGCTTGCCTCCTCATGGATTTCTCCCTAGACCAACATCAAATCAGAATATGGTGGTGTTGAACATTCTACGGCCTCTCGGTGGTGAGGGGGTGAGATGGTGATTCATTTAAGGTCACCTTGACCTCTAGAATGTGTTGGGACATTCAATTTGATGAAATAAACTCCCCCTTGGATTTCACCATTGATGGAGCTCAGTATCATCCGTTCTCTGGCTTGCCGGTGACGAGGAGTCGGAGGGAGGGTCTATTTCTTCATCTCTACCCTTGGTGAGCATTTTAGAATGAAAAGAGGGAGGAAATTGGCCTTTCCTCTCCCTCTTTCCATGCTTGGCTGAGAGGCATCTTCATGGCCTTCTAAATGTATGGATTTCAGCC
The DNA here is from genome assembly GCA_021442155.1 of Cymbidium sinense. Lineage (NCBI taxonomy): Eukaryota > Viridiplantae > Streptophyta > Magnoliopsida > Asparagales > Orchidaceae > Cymbidium > Cymbidium sinense. Next base: position 34,969,832 of record CM038229.1, read on the forward strand.
ATCGGTGGCGGCAAAGTCGGCTAAGGGGTGGATTCATTCCCCCTTGGCCTTGTGAACATGTTTGGATCATCACATGGAAAGGAGGAAGGAAATTACCATATTTCCATGCTTGGTCAAGCCTCCTCTTCCCTTATTTTTCCTTTTCCTCTTCCATGGCTTCTCCTCCCTTGAAGAATAACAACTTTATTTAGTATCTTCCTCCTTTTGGTGGCCTTTAATTGATGGCAGCCATCTCCTCTTCTTTTAAGCCAAGAGATGGAATTTTAAATCGGATAAGGGATTAAAGAAATCCAAGTGGATTTTGCTTCCTATAATTCCTCTTTTCCATTGGATAAGTTTATCAATTTGGTTTAATTTAAATTTGATCAATTTAATTATGGAAATTTCTTTTAATCCATTTAAGGATGAATTTAAATAAATACCTTAGGTTTCATTCCACATGTTTTATTTCAATCTCAGCATTGGATTCAATTTAAATCTCAAATTCTTTAACCAGTATTAATTGGTTTTAAATTTTTATTTGGATCATCCTTAATTGTCCATTAGATGATTAGGAATTGACTTAACTCATGCCACATGAAGGTTTAGGCCAACACCAAGTCAACTTGACCCATTTTGCCTTAAATGGATTAAGTTGGATTTGGTTAAGTCAAATGACCAAATTTGACTCAACTAAATAGTGTTCACACTCCAATTATGTTTAATCACTTGTGTGAAATGTTTGGAGTGATTTATTTCATTTGATTCCAAGAAGTTTTAATTTGCACCCAATTGACCCAAAGTGGGCTTAATGGGTTAAACTTTCGGTTTCATTTGGGAAAAATGACTAATTTGACCAAATTAGACCCAATGATAAGTTGAATTATGTTTGATTATCATTTCCAATTTATTTTGAGTAATCAAATTGAGTTGATTTCAATTTGATTTGGGTTTGGACCCAATAGATCCCATTTAAGTTCATTTAGACTAAGTGATCTGATGAACCCAATTAAGGCCTAAATAAATTTAATTTTTTAGATTCATGATCAAACATGTTTATTTGATCATTTGAAATATTTAGAATGATTTCATTTGGTCAAATTCATGGTGAGTTGACCTTTGACTTGGTGGGACCCACCTAAGTCAAACCTATGCCAAATGGGTTGACTAGATTTTACTTTGGGTTAATTTTGGATTTGTTCATTTGTTTTAATTTAATTTTAATTTAATTTATTTGGATTTTATTTGATTTAAACCAAATTTAGAATTTGGGTTGAGTCCACCTAGGCCCGTTAGGTTAGATCAAACCCAAAGAAGATTCCCTAGGTCACTAGGTATAGTGTCCTAAGCATTAAATTAGAATATTTTTATTTGAGATTATGACATCATAATTACTAATTTCATAATGATATTAACCTCATCCAAAAATGAGGTCAATAGGTCTTTTAGGCTAAATTAGGTCAAGTGGATCAATTGGATTGATTAGGTTCAATTGGGATCAATTGAAGCTGAAACATGTTCAATGATGGATTTAGAGTTGATTGGTAGCTTTGATTGGATTGAATTTTGACTCATTTAGACCTTCTAGGACAAATGGGTCAAGTTGGGTTAATTAGATTGATTAGAGTGAATTGAGATGTTTAATTATGTTTTTGGAATGATCATGAGGCTTGGATTGATTCAATTTCACTTAAATCAAGTTGAATTAGATTTTAGCCCTATATGGTTCATTTCGTTCAACTTGGGTTAAGGATCAATTTTTCTTGATTTGATTCAATTGGGTTGTAATAAAAGTTCAATTATGTTTAATTGAGTTGAAATGAGTCTGAATAAATTCAATTTTAATTGGAATAGATTTATCTTTGATTTATCCCTCTTAAGCCCTAATAGGTTAAATTAGATTTAAAAATATTTGGACTTGATCAAGGTTTGATTCATAATCAATTTGTTTGGTTTTAAGTAATTGATTTTGTTTGGAGACTGATTGGGTTTAAGGTAGGTGGGTCCTACCTAACCTAGCAGGGGTCTAACCTTAAGGTTCAACCTATAAGTCCTCTAAGCTTAGGATTAGTGTTCACTTAACCTCTATAAGTGTTTTAATTCAAGGAATACCTTAGTGCTTAGATTGAATCATAGTTTTAAGGAGATGATTATCAATTTCACTCCAAAAGTGATGTTAGAAAATAGTAATACCCATATAATTAATCTAGGTTTAACCTCATTCTTTTCTAATTGATATTTAATTGTTACATGATTTATATATACAATCACTTTCATTCTAGAAAAATAGGATTTGAATTTATTAAAGACAAATATAATAGTTAGTAACTCTTTTTCTATTGTTGAATAATTTAATTGATTTTCATTTAGAGTTTTACTAGCATAGTATATCACATTGAAGATGTTTGCCTTTTCTTTGTCCTAAGACTATCCCTATTGTAAAATCATTTTGTGTCACACATTAATTCAAAAAACTTCCAATTAGGTGTAATAATAATCAAAGCTAAACTCAATTTGACTTTTAATAGATCAAAAGCCTCTAGACATTCCTTTATAAAAATAAAGGGTGTATCCTTCTCTAATAAGTTGCACAATAGTTTTGATATTTCTAAAAAGTCTTTGATAAATCTCTTATAAAATCCAGCATGTCCTAAAAAACTTCTAAATCCTTTAACATTAGTTGGTGGTAGAAGATTTTCTAGAATTTGTACTTTTTCCCTATCCACTTCTACTCCTTTTTATGAGATTTTATGACTTAGTATTATCTCTTCTCTAACCATAAAATAGTATTTCTCTGTGTTAAGTACTAAGTTTTTCTCTTCATATCTCCTAAGAATGATTTCTAAACTTTCTAAGTAATGTTCAAATGTGAGACCAAAAATAGAAAAATTTTCCAAAAACACTTCAATGCAATTTTCAATTAAGTCAGAAAATATAGCCTTCATACAACGATAAAAATTAGCAGGTGCATTACATATGATAGATGGCATTATTCTAAAAGCAAAGGTACCATGAATACATGTGAATGTTATTTTTTCTTTATCCTCAAGTGCTATGGAAGTCTTATTATATCTAGAATACCCATTAAAAAGTAATAATTTGAATGGCCTACTGACTTATCTAATGATTGATCAATGAAAGGTAAAAAAAATGATATTTTCTAGTGACTTTATTTAAATTACTATAATCAATATAAATCCTTTATCATGTGTGACTATTCTGTTATGAATGATTTCATTATTTGCATTAATAACAATAGCCATTCCTCCTTTCTTAGGAATAGAATGGATTGGACTTACCCATGTACTATCTGATATATGATATATAATTCTTGCATCTAACCACTTTAAGATTTCCTTTTTTTTCTTACTACTTTTTCATGATAGGATTTAGTCTCCTTTGATTTTCTATAAATAGTTTATTATTTTCTTCCAAGAGAATTCTATGCATACATATTGAGGGACTAATGCCTTTAATATTTGTTATTGTCCATCCAAATGCTTTTACATGTCTTTTAAGAACATTAATTAAATTATCTTCTTGAGTTTCATCTAATCAGCTAAGATGATCATTGGTAACGTTGACTCTTTCCCTAGGTAAGCATATTTCAAGTGATTTGGTAATGGTTTTAACTCTAGTTCTAGGACTTCTATTATAGATGGTTAGAAATTTCTTTCTTTCTATAGACATTTCTAATGGTTCTAACTTTTCATTAAATTGATTGTGTGTAATTTTAAAGAATTGAATGTCTTCATATTCTTCCAACATCATTTTGTATTTTTGTTCTATAAAATCATTTATGATATAAAAATTTAATTTTTATTTTATTTTATTCTTACTTTACCCAATCCTATATAATTCTTCATTTATATTATCAAAAAATTTAATAAAGTTGAACACATTAAATTGAACTTCTTGATCATTTACTCTCATTGTTAATTCTCTTTTTGAACATCTATCATCATTCTTCTAGTAGCTAAGAAAGGTCTCCCTAAAATGAGAGGTGTTGAACTCACTTTTGGAGTCAGGATTCAATCTTCTCATCGTAGGTCTAGGAATCCTCTGGACACTAAGAACTCCTTAGTCATAGGACACTTCTAGTAGCTAAATGAACACTTAAGCTAAACCTATGAATTTTAAAAGGGTTTCCATACGATTATGCTAAGCCTTAAGACTAAAGATACCTACCCTACCCTATGGCCTAACCCATGACTTGCAATCACCTAAGTCTAAATAAAATCAAATTGAATCAAGATTAAACCAAATAAAATCAAACCAAAAGAACAGAATCAATTCATAAACATAAATGAACTCAAAAATAAATTCAAATGAGGTTCAAAGTGGAAAATATGTCATTTGACCTAGAGTTGACCCATGTGGGCCCCATTAAGTCAAAAGTCAACAAACCAAAAATTGTCCAAATTAAATCACTCTGAAAGATCAAAATCATCAAATGAATATGTTTAAACATAAAACTAAATAAATCTAAATCAAACGAGATCTCAAATGGGTTAATTGGATAATTTAACCCATTAAGCTCAATTTGGATTAAAATAGATTCAAATCAAAATTAACATCAAGTCAAATAAAACCAATCACTCATCATATCCACTTAATCAAATATGATTAAATCTTAAACACATCTTGCTTGCTGTCTGATCATATTCACGCAAAATGTGTGATCCCGCTCACTCTAGCCACGTGGAACTATGGATCCAATCCGTGGCTGACACATGGTATCGCGTGCCCCGTTAGCGCCACATGGGATAAGTAGGAAATTCTAGATTTTCGAGTTTTAAAAATTAAAAAATTCACCTAAAACTTGAAAAATTCATAGAAAATAAAATACTTAACCAAAAATTGCAAACAAAGGCTCATTGGATTCATCTTTTGGAGAGGAATCCAACAGAACTAAAATCCTCAAATGTTATTGGATATTTTGAGATTAATTTAAGTTTTAGTGAAAATAAAATTTCATCAATTACTCTAAAAATACAATTCAAATTAAGTTGAAATTTTTTGAGATTGAAATTGAGCTTAAAATCTCCCTACCTACCACAAAAATTTTAAGTCAAAAGGACTTCTGGATTGGAAGATATTAATTTTAAAATTCAAAATAACTATTTTAGTAAAATAAATTTATAAAAATTATAAAAATTGATCAAGATGATTCTAAAACATTTCAATTAACATCAAAGAGCTGAGATAAAAAACTGGGAACCATTTCTTAATCTTTTCTTTAAGTCAAGTTCATTTGGATAATTAATTAATTAATTAATTCAAGTAATTAATTTAATGATTAACTAATTAATGATCTTATTAGTCTAATTGAAATCTAAAACACATCAGATCCTAATTACTTAATTGAGGGGTAGGTCTTTAGGTGCTTAAAAGCCTAAAGTAATTTAAATAAATTATGGTTAGCTCACATGTGTGGGAAAATCATAAGTGTACTTAATTAAATCTCTTAATTTAATTAATCACTAATTATGAGCCAAGTTGCATTAGGCCCTTTCATTTCTAAGGATCATTACAAATTTATTTTATGCATTTCATGTTGGCTCATAATTATTTGATTAGTTATGTTCATGTGATATAGGTAAGGGTTAATTAATGTACTTAAAGCATAAAGATGACTTAATTAACTCATAAAATGCTCTTAATTTCCTTCTCATTAAACTAAATTAATTCACAAACATTGGAATGGATTAGGATCAGCAAACTTTCCTTCATTTTATTAAATCAAATCAAAACATAAAATGAAAGATGGCATTAACAAGATTTAGTTTTCTTTGAATGCTTTTATTTGATATGTTTATCTTTAGGAATTAGTTTGATTGAATGAAACATGTGTTTTATGTCTAATTATTCATTTCCAATCATATTAAATGATGTGTGTCATGTGGTTTTATGCATTCATGTTTTCAAAGTGTTTAAATTTAAATGAATCTCCTTTATGTCAAGCTTCCATGTGTTGATTAACCTATGAATATGTGTGGCTATTATCACTATTAAATCAAAGTTTTTCAAATGTTTATAAGCCAATCATAATATTTGGAGTGATAATAGTTATAAATATCTATAAGCTTTCATGTGTCTATCGGTTCTCTATCTTTAATCTATATGGATTTACATAAAGTTTGAATGTTAACATGTGTACAACCCATTTAAAAAGGACACAACATTTGTTTCAATTCATTATTATGTATTTCTATGTTAGATTTTATATAGAAATTTAGCTAACAATATAAATAATTCAATTGAAAGAAATATAACTTTTTCATGATTTTCCATTCTTGTAGTCACTTGCACATTCATGTGTATTCAAGAATAGTGGGTATATCTAGTTTGGATATTTCGGGGATGCAAGGCTTTAAGTAGCCACAATGAGGTATTTACCTCACTCTATTAGTTAACAATGGTGAAGTATCCGCTTAAAACTTTAATGCACTTGTATGTGCATTTAGCTAATGAATTAAAATCTCCTTTTTCAACTTTACCTCACATGTATAAATAATTTAATTGAAAGAAATACAACTTTTGCATGATTTTTCATTCTTATAGTCATTTGTAAATTCATGTGTATTCAAGAATAGTGGGTATATCTAGTCTAGACATTCCAGGGATGTGAGGCTTTAAGTATCCTCAAGGAGGTCTTTACCTCACTCCTCTGGTTAATAATGGCAAAGCACTTGCTTAAAACTTGAATACACTTTAATGTGCATTCAGCTAATGAGTGAAAATCCCATTTTATACAAAATACACATATACATCTTTCATTTAAAGTGCGCTAAAAGAAATATATTGCATGTATAGTTATACTTGGGATTCGATTATATGCATGTTACTTGTGAGGAAAGGAATAATGTGATGTATGTCATGTGCTAGTAGTTCACTCAAATTAATCTTCAGAAGCCTTTCATGTTGAATGCAATCATTTAAGGTGAACCAAAACTTAAGATTCATTTAAAATATGCAATAAGCCATTCACTAAAGAGAACTAAACTAAATTAACATGCTTTAGAAAGTGGCTTAGGGTAGGGATGAAAGAGGGCAACCTCTTTTCTTCTCTTTATAATATTTAATTATTAAGGGTAAGTCACATGAAACAAAAGAAAATACAAATTAAAACTTGCAAATCAATTAAAGTACTTGAAGTGAAACCATCATTTAAATTGAATCCTTTCACATTTAGAAAATCATAACCTTAATGCCTAGTTAGGACATAAATTTTCTACCCAACTAATCATCATAACTAAAATTCTTAACAACTCATAACCTGATCATAAAGCCTAGGTTTTAAACAAGATAATTAAAAGATTTAGCAATCCCTTAGCTGAATGTTGTATGTCTCACATCATGCATGCATATTCCTTCTTCCTTGAATATGGGAGTCTCCATCCTTGCATGATAGGGGAATGCTTGACCTGTGAGGGCATCCCTTGTGATGGAGAACACACTCTTCTTGTTGATTTATCTCATAACTATATTTCATCATACATTTAGGCATAAGAAATTCTAAGCCCTTTCTTAAAATGATGAGTCAAAATTATATAAAATTTAAAAAGATTTTTTTATTAGACAAAGTCATTGCTCATACCACTCATGCTCTAGTAGCTTATAGAGTGGGTTTAGGACTTTAATCTCTTTCTTTTCAAATAAACAACTACCCTAGCTATATTATAATTCATAAGACTGGACTGCATAGTTTTGAATTGTAGGAGGAGTTAGCTAGTGACCACATTAGGCAGTTGTAAATCTAGAAGTCGGACAATTTATCCTCTCTTATGAAGGTAAACTATTATGTCCATCTCTCACTTAGATTTAGGTCGTGCTTTATCTTATGTTAAAGCTCCTTAAATTTAGGATCTAAGGTAGTTGTTTCCTTCAAGCTACAAACATAAATCTTCACCTCTAAGATATTTCTACAATCTTGTGTTGTTGGATTATAAGCCCCAGAAACCAAAAAAAATTTCAACTCAAATGAAATAAATCTCTTCAATTTTAAACATATAAAGCTCAACTATAGGGTAGCTTAGAATGCTCACTAGGTTTCCTAGTATAATGAGCATTCCTTATTTTTTTCCCTTTAGATTCTAAAAATAAGTCTTCTTCTTGAATTTTCCCAATGGTTCTTCCAAATATATTCAATCCATTGATAGTCTAGCCTTGAAATCTTTGGAGTCCATAATTTCCTACTTTAATCAAGAGTATTCTTAGGGAATCCTATTCCCTATGATGTAATTAACTATGGAGGCTTGCTTCCATAGGGAACTAAAGAACCTGACTTAAAATAAACCCTACTTTACTTTAACATGTAAAGTAGGGGAAAGATCTCTGGTACATTTGAAGACCTATCATGTCTTAGGAGTCCTTATTACGTGATTAGCTCCATTATAGGATGATGATTTCTATCTTTTGAGATAGTGCATCATTCCTTAATATCATACCCGATCACTTCAATAAGTACCCCCCTAAGATCTACGTGGTGTCCCACATCCAAAAATAAACACCATAGATTTTTCTAGCGACTCCACTGGGCATAGTTCCTCTCTCCATCTATAGTAGACATTATTGTCTCCAAGCATCGATAGGGGACATATATTTGATACAAGCCCATGACTAGCTTTCTTTTCGTTGGAACTTAGCTTATGTCATCCTTAAATGAAGCTAGCCAACATTCTTTAGGTTTAGGACCTTACTCTGTGTAGGTCTAAAACCCCTATTGGGTCCCCCAATAGGTAAAAATAACTTAACTAAACTAAAGAAGATGATTAAAATTTTTAGAACCTCTTTACCATCCTCTTGGTGAGACAAGGTTCATCCCATAAAGAATCCATTGCAAAAATATTATTTTCATAATGTACTTTTCAAATTAATTAAAAGTCGCATGACAAAAATATTTGTATAAAGTTTTCAAAAATGATTTATAGATAACCAAACCCCATTTAACAATATCTACAATTGTTACATGGAGGTTCTTTTCAAAATAAAAATCAGATAATTTTAAAATCCCTTTTTCAAAAGCACATTTTTGAAAATATCTATCCATATTTCAACATACCTAGGTTTGTTGGATGAAGATCCTATTTTCAAATGAAATAATAACATAAAATTGAAATTCTATTTACACATTCCACATGTGTTAAGTTATAGTTTCCCTTTTCAAAAATAATATCACACACAAAAAAATCCCATTTTTGAAAATTAATAAATATAATTGAATTCCATTGAACATACCAAGTTTTATTAAGCCGAACTCCCCTTTTTCAAAAATCAAAACAAACTGGTCTCTACTTAAATTCCCACATTTGGTAAGTAGAGTACCTTTTTCAAAAAAAAATCAAAACACATTTGAATTCTACTTGGCATACCCAAATTTGTCAAATGAGAATTCCCCTTTTCAAAATCAAAATAAATTGGACTCTACTTGACATACCACATTTATTAAGTAGAGTTCCCTTTTTCAAAACACAATCAAAACACATTTGAATTACATTTGACACATCCAAATTTGTCAAATGAATTCCCTTTTTCAAAAAAAAAAATCAAAACAAATCGGACTCTACTTAACATACTCGCATTTGTTAAGTAGAGTTCCCTTTTCAAAATCACAAGCAAATCAAACACATTGAACACCATTTGACAAACCCAAATTTGTCAAATGAGAGCCCTTTTTTTCAAAATTGAAAATAAATTGGACTCTACTTAACGTACCTCATTTGTTAAATAGAAACTCCCCTCTTTCCAAACATAACAAAAAAATGACATCAAATCCACTTGAGCATTACTTAACATACCTAAATTTGTTAAGTAAATGTCTCATTTTTCAAAATCAAATAAAATAAGATACATCAAACACATTTGGGCCTTACTTAGCATACATAAATTTTCTACGTAAGGATCCCATTTTCAAATCAAATTCAAAAAATTAAACACATGACACACATCATTGCAAACAAACAAAAATATTTTCAAAAATATTTTCAAACATGCACTTAAATCTCACTTAACTTACCCAAATTTACTGAGTGAATATTTCAAAATCAAATTTTCAAACCAAGGATAAACAAAACAAATACATCTCCAAAGCCTCTCAAAAATTGAATGAACCTCATTCAACATACTCAAATTTATTGAATGAAGGTTCTAATCAAAATCAAAATTCAATGGCAAAGACTCTCCTCAAATCTCTCCAATTCAATGAACCCCACTTAGCATACTTAAATTTGTTAAGTGTGGGTTTAAAATTCTAAGTTATATCATAAATCAACTTTTGAAGATAAATATTAAAGCAAGGGTCTGACTCAGTTATATTTCAACAAATGTAGAGGTACCAGCATAGTCAGTTCTTTCATAGTCTTCAGTTACTTCAGCTGTTATGGCTCCTAGCAAGTTTCTTTTCACCTTCCCCTCGGGTGTAGATATGGCCTTGGATCAAGCCAATCTCACCTTGAACGATACCACCTATTTGATTTACTTCAACCGTGGTTTTGAGGGAGTCTGGATCACCTGTGAGAGGTCAACCCTCACCACTGTTAGTCGGGAGGAGGTGGCTAGACAGAAACCACTTCTCCATTTAGACATTCCATCTGACTCAGAGTTTCCCTCACTAAAGAGAAAGGCTGTTGAAGACCCTGTGGCAACATCAATTTTAGTTTATTTTGTTTCAGTTCTAGCAATGTCTGTGCTAGTGGTTCCCCTGCCAGTTTAGTCTATTATTGTTGTCCCTACTGTAGCCCCAATGCGAGCTAGCACCTCCTCTTTCATCCCCTCAAAGTGGAAAGCTATCTTGGCATCTGAGATAGTTTCACCATCCTTTGAGGTAAGTTCCAGTTCTAGCACTTCCTTGCTCTCCTGCACCCAATGCAGTAAAAATAGGAACATCAAGCGACATCACAAGTGAGCATCTAAGGAGATCAATGTTGCCTCCCATATTGTCGAGGAGTGCTCTCACATGAGGTTTCCCCTTTCTTAGGTGATAGTATGTTCTACCCCCTCTCTGGTTCAGATGGAGAGGAGGATGTTAGAGGATCGCAGCACTACCTCCACCACTAGCTCAGTACAAGCCCTTGTTGATTTCCTCAGTCGGTAGGCCACTAGGGTCGATCATATTGATAGTATAGTTTTGACCGACACCGTTAGCCACAGAGAGAGTTCCAGCGGGAGGACTGTTGACCTCATTTTTAGGATGAGCTCTCAACCCCTCCATCTCAGGCATATGACATCTCTTAGACACTAACAGTTCCAAAGTCCTAAGACACATTTAGTGATTAGGTGGACAGTCAACTTAGCCCTAGAGACTTAGAAGTGTTAGCCATAAGATTAGGTCATGCCTAAGGGGTGTTAGGAAAATTTACTTATCCTTAGCTTGAACCATTCCTCAGCTTCCTACCTTCAAGTCAAACTCCAAATCAATCTTATTTGATGTTCTCCAAACTCAAATCAACTCTATGTGATTGAAATTCATGATTTAAACCCGTGAATGAAATTCCTAAGTCTAAATCTTTCTTAAGCCCTTAATCATTTTTAAGGACATAGTCTAAATCATGATCAAACCAATTCAAATCTTTGAGATTTTCTCACAATTTATTTATATTCTCATTTATATTTACATATATAAATAAAATATAAATTTAAATCAATCAAACTAAATTTAAAATTCAAAATCAACTCATAATTTTTCCTAAGTCCTTTAAGCTTTCCTTCATGGACTTAGTCTAAATCATGATCAAATCAATTCAAATTCATGGGATTTTCTCATAACTCAATTATATTCTTATTTATATTCACATATATAAATGAAATATAAATATAAATTAATCAAATCAAATTCAAAAATTCAAGCTCCAAACTACAAAAATTTCTTAAGTCCTTTAAATTCCTTTTAATGGACATAGTCTAATTCATGATCAAATCACTTCAAATATTTGAAATTTTCTCATGATCAATTTATATTCTCATTTATATTCACATATATAAATGAAATATAAATTCAAACAATCAAAACCAATTCTAAAAATCAAACTTAAATCCACTCAAAATTCAACCTAAGCCTTTCAAGTCAAAATCTTGAACTTAGCCAAATCAACTTCAAACTAAGCCAAACTCTTGATTTTCCTTCATGATTCAATCAAACCTACAATCATGAATTCAAATATAAATATAAACTTCAATCACTAAATCAAAATCCAATTCAAAAATCAAACCCCAAATACATTCTTATTCTTCCTTTGAATATGAAATTGTCAAATAAATCAAACCTCATTTGACTTCAAACCACTTGTAAATGGATTTATATTTCAATCATAAGTCCATATACAAGTTTAATCAAATTCAAATCAAACTTTGACCAAGCCATTTGACCCACTTAGGCTCACTTGACCCAAAGTGACCTAAAGTACCCTTATGATCCAAATTCTAACCCTAACCAAATTGGATTGAATCAAACTCACCTATGCCTTGGGTCAAACCAAGTCAAACCTAAGGGTTGACCAAGTCAACACTTAGCCAAAATGAAGCCTAGCATAGCCAAATTGAAATCTAACATAGCCCAAATCTACCATAGGCCAAATTGATTGAAACCATTGATCTAAGTTCATTCATGAACTATGTTTAAACCTGACCATGTCAATATTTGAGCCTAACCTAACCCAATTGACCTTGAACCCAACTTGACCAAAAGGGGTCATGTTGAGCCAAATTCAAACTTAACCAAAATTGATTGGAAACAAAGATACTAATCCACTCCATATGACTAACCAAACCCAAACCTACCCATGACCTAGCTCAAATAGGTCAAATGGGTCAAATTGGTCAACTTGACCCATTTGACCTAAATGAAGTCATATTAACGAAATTCAAAACAAAACCAAATTGAATCAAGCCAAAGTCACCAAAATCATTCAAATGGTCACATGAACTTGACCCAACCCTTGGTTTGACCCAATTTGACCAATTGGTCAACTTGACCCATTTTGGCCTAAATGGGTCAACATGAGCCAAACCATATCAAATGAACTCCAAATCTAATGAAACTTGGCCAAACCTATTTTTTCCACATACCCAACATATTCAAATTCAAAATTTAGCCAAATGAACATTCTACCCCTAGTCCATAGAACAAATTTTGGTCTAATCCATGGGTAATTTAGTCAAGCCCTCTTCATATCAACTTGATACCTTCCTAATAAGTCAAGTGAACCCAATGGAGAGTGGTGTACCCAACCCAATGGGTTTGGGTCAGCCCAAATGGACCCAAGGCCAAAATTGAACCCATGGGTCAAATTAGCTAATTCAAAAACTTCCCTCCACTTGATTTGAAGCACATGGGAGGTTACCAATCCACTCAAGAGCTCAAACCAACCATGCGTCAACTTCAAACACCCTAAACAACCCCATCCTTATGGACAATTGGATCAAAATGGCAACCCAAGGTTCGGCCATCCGATTTCCATCGAGGGAGATATACTCCCCTTAATTCCATCTGAATAAAACACCCTCATTGTCAATTGAACCCTAGTGAGTGTTAGGAGCCATCAGAGAGCATTCTTAAGCTTTCTAAGAGGGATTTGAATCTTTCCTTTCTCGATTTTCTTCCTCAGAATCTCAAATCCCAACTTCTTCCATACTCAAATCTACTTCAATTGCCTTTGCACACTCCCTGAGGGGATCACATCGAATGTACTCAAGCTCTCATTCAAGTTCCCAAAGCAAGGAGAGGTTGAATTGGATCAAAACAGTAAGGAGGAGAAGAGGTGTTGATCCATAGAGAGATCTACTCAACCCCAAGGCTTGAAACTTTCAACAGGGCTTCGTCTCCACTAGACGAAGCTATCTCATTGAGCTTGAGCATCAGTGATCACCTCCATTGAGGTATGGAGTTTTCTGACCACTTAGCTTAGGAGGTGTTGGTCCTTTGTGAAAGAAATTATCATGGCATGTGAATTCCACTGTTGAACAGGCTTATCACTAGCTTAAGATGGTGTGGGTAATGTCTCATTCCAATCCAAGCTCAATCGATCTCGAATCTTCCCTTAAATCATGGATGATTTCCATTGATCCTCACAGAAGAATGAGGAGGATCTTGGCCGTCCATCCGTGCATTTTGGACAGACAGCCAAGATTAACCGTACATTTTAGAATTTATTTATCTTTTTAGAAACCACGGGATGATCCCTGGTCATTCGATCCTTGATCAAATGGCAACGATCAAACCGCATCCCACCACCATGCTGCCTTTGTGACACGACGTTTAAGTGGATCCCTCATAGCATGATGCATGTAAAGCGCACTAACCACCGCCACCGCGTGTAACGCTATGAGATAAAGGGATTAGTTAAGGATTTAATTAATTATAATTAATCTCCTAAGCTTCAAAAATTTATATCTCCCTCAATAAAATTTGAAAAAATATGACATAAATTTCCATGGAAAGATAATTTAACCTTGATTATTTTAAAAATAATTTCAATGGATTTTGAATTATACTTTCTTATGATTTTGGGTTTTAAGGAAATCTTATTTTGTTAATTACCCCTTAATTAATCCTCTTATTAATCCCAAACTTCTTGAATATGTTTTGGGGGATGACTTCTACCTCCCTTAATTTTCTTGGGATTTATTGAAGGCTTAATTGGGGAAATTGTAAATGTATTTCCTAATTACTCCCTTAATGTAATTAAGGATAATTAAGGTTGTATTAGTGTTATAATCCCTCATTGGGGTTTATTAAGGTTAGATCAGTAAATAGAAGACTTAGGGTATAATTTTGGGTATTTTCCTAAGCTATTCACTAAACCCCCTCTTCTTTCCTTAATCCTCTCTTAATTAAGGGATAATTCATTAATTACCCCTTTAATTAATTTCTAAAAAATTCTAAAACCATCCAGAACTTAATTAATCTACTTTGGGTAGATGCTTAGGTGTTTAAGAGCCTAAGTTCAATTAAGAAAATCAAAACCCAACTCATAGGTGTGAGGTGAATTAGGAAATTATTTAAGTTAAATCCCTTAACTTAATTAACCATTAATTATGAGCCAAATTGCATTAGGCTCTTTTCTTCTTAGGTGCATTGCAAATTTAAATTTTTTGTGAGGTTTTATGTCATCTCATTGGCTCATAATTATTTGGTTAACTATCTAATGGTATGTAAGGTAATTAACTGTTTGTTCTTCATACCTAATCAAAATCTAAAAAAATCCAATCATCTAAGAAATAAACAAAATATCAAAATACATGAGTTAGAAAATCAAACTCACTCACATTTTTAAAATATAAATCAAACTCAAAAAAAAAAAAATGTGCACTTATATTTTATTATAAGTTTGCATGTGAGTAAGATATATGAGGAAGTGCTTAGTATAGGTTTTCCTTCTCTTCTCTTTTAGTGTAAGTTTGAATAGGATTTGGTAGATGTATGGTTCATTTGAAAAGAACCTAACACTTTCCTAATTTTACATCCTATGCATTCCTACTCCATCACTTAAGAAGGATACATATGCTTGCACATATAAATTGCATAAACAAAAATGAATCAATCAATACAAACTTTTTTTTCTTTTCCATTCATTTCTTTTGTACACATGTTTGTATTTAAGGAAAGTGGTATATTAGTGTGGACAACCCCAAGGTTGTGAGGCTTTAAGTAGCCCCAAGTAGGTCTTATACCTTACAGTATACTCACTTATGTCTTTCATACATTCATATGTGCATGTGAAAATTGGAAGAAGAAACCCCTTTTTTTCTACTTAATGAAAATCATGCATCATAAACATTCAAATTTTCTTAAGTAACTTGCTTGGAATGCATCATAAAGTGTGCTAAACATTTCCATTTGGTGTGTATAGATATGCTCAGGATCTATTCATATGCATGTTATACATGTCGGGAAAGAAGTGAAGTAATGTGTGTTTTGTGAATTTAGTTCATTTTTATTTAATCTTAAAATTCCTTTCTTTTTGAATGGGTTTGTTTAGAGTTCATCTAAACATATGATTAATTAGAACATATAATCAAAACATTCACTAAACAAAACTAAAAATATGAATCTACTTTAGAAATTACTTAAGTTAGGGAAGGAAAGAGAAGTTCTCTACTTTTTTTCCCTCTCTTCATAACTTAGCAATTAATTGTAGGATTCACTTGAACCTAATCAAAATACAAAATAAAATCAACCCAAAACTTCTAAGCAAGTTAAATGAAACCCTCCCCTAAGTTAAACATGCTTCACACTTAGAAAATCCTAACTTAAAGCCATAGCTGAGCATATCACACAAAACTCTAAAGCACATGTATTAGACTAAGTCACCACTTCTACCTTTAGGTTAGGGCGATGCAAGGTTTGATGTTTGCTTTTATTTTGTGATATATATTTTATACTGGATGTTAGGATGTATTCTCGTAGAATGAATGGTAGGGCGATCTTAGTCTAACTATTATTTTCTGTAAAGGATTGTGCTTAAGGGGCACTATAACAAATAAAAATATAAATGCCTTTGCTTGCAGGTTCATATACCCATAAGCATAATCCAATAGGCTAGATAGACTCAGTCATCCATGTGTGGGGTGATAAGTCCAATATGCATGCTTGGGATTCTGTGGCTTTTTAGCCAACCTTTCTTTTGCAGGTGTTAGCTAGATTTATTTTCCCTTTCCATATAAATTTTGCAATTAGAATTTTGGAATGATTATTATGGGGATTATGATGAGCATTGGTTATAAGGCCTTGCCTTATGTACCATGTGAAGCTTCTTTGAGCATCCACCTTCCAACCATCCAAAAGAAAAAACTAAAGAAGAATGAAGTAATGAAGCTTGAAGACCCCCATAACAATGAATTTTTTACTTAATTATATTTAATTCATTTGTAATTTGAGTTGTATAAGGGTAGAGCTCTGCTACCCAATTTCTTTTTGGGTTTGTGCAGTGGTGCCTTACCACACTTGGCCTCTTATTCTTTTGCTCTTAGCTTTATAAATTAATTGATGATTTGTTTAGCTTGTGCATTAAGTGGCATCTTTTTTCCTAGTTTATTCCTTACTTTTTGTATGGCCTGGATGATGATTAGGCTCTTAGATAAAAATAAATCTTTTACCAAATCTAACAACACAAAACTAAAAATAAAGAACTCATAACCTCACCTAAAGCTTAAGTTTAAAATCAAGATAAAAGAATTAGTAACCCCTTAGCTGGATGAGTACTTTCTTTTATAACATCATGCACAAATGCATCTTATTTCACTCTTGATTTGAGGGCTTCGACCTTTGCTAGAGAAACTTGGCTTGACCTTTGAGAGCCATGGTAGAAATACACCTCCTCCCTTCTCGCTGATTTTGGACAATAACTTTATTTCTCATGCATTAGGCATATGAATCCTATTATCCTGAGTCAAAAATGATTGTCCAAAAATGAATATAAAATGAAATTTGAATTGCATTAGATTTAGGTCATTTGAAGCATACCTTTACATGATCTAGTCTCTTTAGGGAGTGAGTTTAAGGACTTAGTATCTTTCTAAATAAATAACAGTCAAACCATCTTGCATAAAGCAAAAGACTTTCCTACATGTCTTTAAAATCATAGAAGGAGTTAGTTTGCAGCCAACTCTAGGCAATTGTAAGTCCAAGCAGTCTGGTAGTTTTTCCTCTCTTATGGAGGCAAACCAAATACCCATTTTTTGCCTTAAATTTAGGTTGTGCTTTTGGCTCTCGCCAAAGCTCCCTAGATTTAGGTTCTGAGGTTGCCTCTCCTTTTTATGGGTCATAAGCATAAATCCTCACCTCTTAGGCATTTCCATAACCTTATATTATGGAATTATAAGCCCTAGCATTCTAATGAAAAATGTAACTCAAACAAACTAAATCAATTTCAAAAATATAAAGCCCAATCATAGGATAGTTTGAGATGCTCATTAGATTTTCTAGCATCATGAGTATTTCCTACTTATCATCATTTAGTTTTAATAATAAATCACTCTATGATCAATCTTATTTGATCTTCAAGATAAACTAATCGATTGATAGTCCTTTTCTATTGAAAGCTTTGAAGATAATGATCATTTACCTTAATCGAGAGTTTTCCTAAGGAATCCTCATTCCTTAGGATGTAATTAACTCTAAGGGCTTGCCCCTATAAGGATCTTAATGAACCCAATTTAAAATAAACCCTGTTTTATTTTTTCATGTAAAGTAGGGAAAGAATCTCACGTACATATGAAGACCTAACATCCTTAGGAGTCCTTATTGAGGTGATTAGGTCCATTAAAGGGTAGCGACTTCTATCTCCCTAGATAGTTCACTATTCCTTGGTGACGTACCTGATCACCTGAATAAGCACATCTGTGGATCTGTGTGGCATCCCAAAAAGATGAATTTCTATATTCTTGCTTTTCACCATAGATGAAGGTGACTCTATAAAAATTTTTCTTAACCAGCAAGGGCAGTCGGTGTCACCCCTATCACACTGCTCTATTTCCTATCCACCGTCACTTGTTCATGTTCCCACTTCCACAGTTCCTGCCAAGATCTAGAAATCTGCGTCCTGGGTGAGGAAATCTCTGTTGGTGATCTGACCACAACCTAAGAATCCCACTCCATCTGTGCCATCAACTAATATGAGGTCGAGCTCCCTCATTCGACCCCCCATTTTAGTCATGGTAAAGATGGAGTGGCGACCTAAAAGTGTTATCGTCGTACCACCGCTATAGCCATTAGCAGTAGTAGAGGAAAGGGGGATGACAGCACAGTTCCCATGGTAGTAGACCCTTCTAATGAGAGCACCCATTCAGTACGCAATTTCAGATGCATAGAGTTAGACAAACACAGCCTTACAGTCAGTAATCAATAGGTGTTTGTGTTAGTCCAGCCCAACATAGTAGGAGACCGTTCTTTAGATGACATTCTAGAAAAGTACATTACTGAAAAGAAAAAACTTCTTCAAAATAATCATTAAAATCAAGAAGAGGGTAGGGTCTACTACCATGGGAATCTTTCTTAAGAATAATCATGGCTTGGTCACTTTCATGCTTAAGGGATTTCCTATTGTTGACCTCATTTTTAGAATGAGCTCTCAACCCCTCCATCTTAGACATAGGACTCCTCTTAGCCTTTAAGAGTTCCTTAATCTTAAGACACATCTAGTGATTAGGTGAACACTCAACCTAGCCCTAGAGACTTAGAAGATTTAGCCATAGGATTAGGTCATGCCTTAAGAGTGTTAGGAAATTTTCCTACCCTTAGCTTGAACCATTCCTCACTTTCCTTCCTTCAAGTCAAACTCCAAATCAATTCCATTTGATTTTCTCCAAACTCAAATCAAATCCATGATTGAAATCCATGATCAAAATCCATCAAAAATTCCAAAGTCCAAATTTTGCCTAAATCCTTAACCTTCCCATAAGGACTTAATCAAAATTATGATCTAAACCTTATCAAATTCATGGGATTTTCTCATAATTCATTTATATTCTCATTTATATTCACATATATAAATGAAATATAAATTCAAACCAATCAAACTAAACTCAAAATTTTAAATCAATTCATTAAAAAATTTTCTGTCCCTTAATTTTCCTTTAATGGACTTAGCCTATACTTTGATCAAATCAACTCAAAACTCATTTATATTCTCATTTACATTCACATATATAAATTAAATATAAATATAAATCAATCAAATCAAATCCTCAAATTAAATTTCTATTTTTAAATTTCCCTAAGTCCTTTTAATTTTCCATTAATGGACTTAGCCTAAACCTTGATCAAACCATTTCAAACTCATGGGATTTCCTCAAAACTCATTTATATTCTCATTTACATATGCATATATAAATGAAAAATATAAATATAAATCAATCAAATCAAGTTCTCAAATTAAATTCCCAATTTAAAATCTTCCTTAAGTCATTAATTTTCTATTAATGAACTTAGCCCAAATCTTGATCAAACTATTTCAAATTCAGGGGATTTTCTCATAACTCATTTATATTATCATTTATATTCACATATAAAAATGAAATATAAATATAAATCAATCAAACCAAAATCAAATCCCTACTCCAAACTTTCCTAAGTCCTTTAAATCCTTCTTAATGGACTTAGCCCAAATCATTGAAATTTTCTCATGATCCATTTATATTCTCATTTATATTCAGATATATAAATGAAATATAAATTCAAACAATCAAAACCTATTCCAAAAATCAAACTCAAATCAACTCAAAATCTAACCTAAGCCTTTCAAGTCAAAATATTGAACTTAGCCAAATCAATTTCAAATCAAGCCAAACTCTTGATTTTTATCTTATGATTCAATCAAACCTACAATCATGAGCTCATATGTAAATCTAAACTTCAATCAAACAATCAAAACCAAGTTCAAAAATCAAACCCAAGACACTTTCATATTCTTCCTTTGAAATATGAAATTATCAAATGGATCAAAACCCGTTTGACTTCAAACCACTTGTAAATGGATTTATATTTCAATCATGAGTCCATATACAAGATCAACCAACTTCAAATCAAGCTTTGATTAAGACATTTGACCCACTTAGGCTCACTTGACCCAAAGTGACCTAAAGTACCCTTATGAGCCAAATATTGATCCTATCCAAATTGGATTGAACCAAACTCATATATTCCTCTCATCATGATCAACAATCATCATGGGATGATCAATCAATCAAATTGGGTCAAACCAAGTCACACCTAAGGGTTGATCAAGTCAACACTTAACCCAAAATAAAATCTAACATAGCCAAATTCCACCATAGGCCAAATTTATTGAAACCATTGATCTAAGTTCACTCATGACCTATGTTTGAACTTGACCAAGCTGACATTTGAGCCTAACCTAGCCGAATTGGCCACTTGACCCAAGTTGACCCATTTTGACCTAAAGGGTCAAAATGTGTCAAAACTTGATCTAACCTAGATTGATTGAAACCAATGGGTCAAGTCCTTTCCAAATCACTTGTTGAACTTGACCAAAGCCTCAATTGGCCAACTAAACCTAACCTAGCCCAATTGACCTTAGACCCAACATGACCTAAAGGGATCATGTTGAGCCAAAATTGAACTTAACCTAAATTGATTGGAAACAAAGATAGCAATCCACTCTATATGACTAACCTAACCTAAACCTACCCTTGACCTACCTCAAATAGATCAAATGGGTTGAATAGGTCAACTTGATCCATTTGACCTAAATGAAGTCATATGAGCCAAATCCAAAACTATATCATATTGAATCAAACTAAAGCCACCAAAACATTTCAAATGGTCATATGAACTTGACCCAACCCTTGGTTTGACCTAATTTGACCAATTGGTCAACTTGACCCAAGTTGACCCATTTTGACCTAAATGGGTCAACATGAGCCAAACCCAATCAAATGAATTCCAAATCTCATGAAACTTGGCCAAACCTAGTTTCTCCACATACCCAACATACCCAAAGTAAAACAAAATTAGCAAAATGACCATTCTACCCCTAGGCCATAGAGTAAAATTTGGCTTAATCCATTGGTAATTTGGTCATACCCTCTTCACATTCACTTGAGGATTTCCTTAAAGCTCAAAGGGACCTAGTGATGAGTGGTGCACTCAACGCAATGGGTTTGGGTTAGCCCATTTGGTCCATAGACCAAACCTAACCCTATGGGTCAAAATGCAAAATTCAAACTGCCTCTCGAACTCAAATTCAAGCACATGGGAGGTTGGCAATCCACTCCTTCGCTCAAACCGACCATGTGCACACTCTTAACTAATCAAACAACCCACTACCTATCATCAATTGGATTAAAATGGCAAATGCATTACAATATCCTTCAAGATATACTCCCATGATTGAATTCTCCCCACTATTCGAATTTTCTTCCATTTCAGTTTTGAATAAAATCACTCAATCCAACTCACTTTCACATTAAAATCCTCTTCAAAGACTCTTCATGTCTCAAAAATCAAAATAAAGCTCAATTTAAAGATAGCCTCAATCAAAATCAAAACTCCTCTCCTGACAGGCAAACTTAGGGAATCAAGTGTTGATGATCACCTCTGGTGAGGTATGAGATTTTTTTACCATTAAAATCAATGTGGTGTGGATCTTTGGGAAATAAATTTTCACCCCATGAATTTTTGACCATTGGATTTGCCGCTCTTTAGCTTTAGATGGTGTGGGTTTAGTTTGATTTAAATCCATGCTAGATCAAGCTTGGATCTTCCCCTTAATCATGGACGGCCTCTGTTGATCAAGGGGAAGAACTTGGGAGATCTTAAATGTCCATCCTCACATTTTAAATGGATGGCTGAGTTAATTCCCCACGTTTAGAAATCCCTTACCCATTTTAAAACCATGAGGAGATACCTGGCCGTCCGATCTTTGATCGGATGGAAGGGATCAAAATCGCATGCGCCGCCAGCTGCCATCTAGGATTTGACAACTTAACTAACCCCCTCACAACATGACATTTGTAAAGCACGTTAACCATCACCGCCACACGTCACGCCATGAGTTAGGGGATTACTTAAAATACTTTAATTAATTTTTAATTAACTTACGGATCTTCTAAAACTTATAACTCCCTCTAGAAAATTTAGAAAATTATGAAATAATTTTTTATGGAAAGATAATTCAACCTAGAATATTTTAAAATTAATTTTAATAGGTTTTGAATTATATTTTTTTCTAAATTTGGGTTTTATTGGAAAGTTTATTTTTCTAATTACTTTTTAATTAAGCCTCTTATTAATACTAAATTTCTTAGGTATGTTTTAGGCGATGACTTCTGCCTCCCCTAATTTTCTTGGGATTTATTGAAGGTTTGATTAGAAGAATAGCATATGAATTTCTTAATTATCCTAATTATGTAATTAAGCATAATTAGGGTATGATTAGTAATTTTAACCTATGATTAGGGTTGATTAAGGTTAGATCCAGTAAGTAGGAGGTTTTTAGAATATTTTTGGGGCATTTTTCCTAAGCTATTCCCTAAACCCCCTCTTCTCTCCTTAATCTCCTCTTAATTAAGGGTTGATTCATTAATTATCCCCATAATTAATTTCTAAAAATTCTAAAAAAGTTCCATAACTTAATTAATCTACTTTGGGTAGATGCTTGGTGTTTAATAGCCTAAGTTCAATTAAGGAAATCAAAACTCAATTCATAAGTATGAAAGGGTGTTTTGAAATTACTAAACTTAAGCCCCTTAACTTAATTAACCTTTAATTGTGAGTCAAATTGCATTAGGCCTATTTCTTATCAGGTGCATTACAAATTTAAATTCCTTATGAGTTTTATGCCATCTCATTAGCTCATAATTATTTGGTTAATTATTCTAAGGTGGTATAGGTAAGGGTTAATTAAGCTACTTAATTCATACCTTAACTTAATTAACACATAAAAATGGATCTAATTATCTAAAAATTAAACAAAAATATCAATCTCACCTTTAAAAATTAAATCAAACTCAAATTAAACAAAAATCACTTTGAATTCACTTTAATTTATTTTAAACTTTCTTATTCTATAAGAATGTCTTTAGGATTTAAGTGAAGTGAGTTTGTTTACATGTTTTCATTGCTTTGAATATTTCCCCAACATGTTAAACTTGTATGGCATGTGATTTGATGCATTCATATTTTTCAAATTCCAATTTTAAATGAAATTGTTTACTTTATGTCAAATTTTCATGTGCTGGATAAAGTAGAAATATGAGTGGCTATTATCACTACTAAATCCAAATTATTTTCAAAACATATAAATCAAACACCAAATCTGAAAGTATGCTACTTATATTTTAATTATGAGTTTGCATGTGATAGAATATAAAGGCATGCTTAGCATAGGTTTCCTTTCTCTTTTATATTAGAATAGTTTTGAATGGGAATTAGTAAGATGTAGGGTTCATTTGAAAAGAACCTAACACTTACCTAATTCGATATCCTATTCATCTCTATGCTACCACTTAAGGAGGGTTACATATACTAGCATACATAAATTGCATAAATAAAAATGAATCCATTAAACAACATTTGCATTCTCCTTTTTTATTTCATTTCTTTTATACATATGTTTGTATTTAAGGAAAGTGGTATATTAGTCTGGACAACCCCAAGGTTGCAAGGCTTTAAGTAGCCCTAAGTATGTCTTCTACCTTGCAACTCTGGTTAATAATGGCACTATACTCACTTATGCCTTTCTTACTTTCATGTGTGTATGAGAAATTTTGGATAAGGAAAACCCTTTCTACTTAAGCAAAATCATGCATATTCAACTTCTAAATTTCCTTAAATGGATTACTTAGCATGCATCATAAAGTGTGTTAAATACTCTCATTTTTATGTATAGATATGCTTAGGTTCCATCCATTTACATGTTATATATGTTGGGAAAGAAATGAAGTAATGTGTGTTATGTGAATTTTGGTTCATTTTACTTAATCTTAAAATGCCTTTCTTTTTGAATAGGTTTGTTAAGAGTTCATCTAAACCTAGGATTAATTAAAAGATTTAATCAAAAAAAATCACTTAAACAAAACTAAAATTTGAATTTACTTTATAAATTACATAGGTTAGGGAAGGAAAGAGAAGTTCTCTTCTCTTTCCCTCTCTTCATAACTTAGTAATTAATTGTAGGATTCACTTAAGCCAAATCAAAACATGAAATAAAATCAACCCAAAATAATTAAATAACTTAAATAAAACCCTCCACTAAGTTGAACATGTTCTTCACACTTAGAAAATTTGAACCTAAAGCCATAGCTAAGCATACCACACAAACCTTCAAAACACGCTAGCTAAGTCACCATTTCTAGCCTTAGGTTAGGTCGGTGCATGGTTTGATGTTTGTTTTGTTTTGTGATATATATTTTAGACTAGATGTTAGAGTGTATGCTCGTAGAATGAATGGTAGAACGTTCATAGCCTAACTATTCTTTTATGCAGGGGATTGTGCTTAAGGGGCGCTATCATAAATAAAAATATAAATACTTTTGCTTACAGGTGCTTTATACCCCTAAGCATAGTCCATAGGCCAGGTGGACTTTGCCACCCATGTGTTGGGTGATAATTCCAATATACATGCTTGGGATTTATGTGATTTATTTTAGCTAACCTTTAGTTTGCACATGTTAGTTAGATTTCCACTTTTCCTTTTCATGTAAATTTGTATAATTAGAATTTTGGAATGATTGCTATGAGTATTAGGATGAGCACTGGTCATAAGATCCTATCTTATGCACCTTGTGAAGCCTTGGAGCATCTACCTTCCAACCATCCAAAAGAAGGAACCAAAAGAAGAAAGAAGGAAAGAAAAGAAGAAAGAAGAAATGAAGCTTGAAGACCCTCATAATAATGAATTATTTGCTTAATTGTATTTTAATTCATTTATAATCTGGGTTGTATAAGGGTAGAGCTTGACTACCAAATTTGATATTTTTTGGTTTATGTGGAGGTGCCCGACCACAACGGCCTTTTATTCTTTTTGCGATTAACTTTATAAATTGATTGATGATTTATTTAGCTTTTGCATTAAGTGGCATGATTTTCCTAGTTTTTTTCTTACTTTATGTTTTGCCTAGATGTGGATTAGGCTTTTAGGGAAAAATAAATCTTTTACCAAACTTAACAACTCAAAATAAAAATAAAGAACTCATAACCTCACCTAAAGCTTAGGTTTAAAATCAAGATAAAATAAATAGCAACCCCTTAGCTAGATGAGCATTTCTTTTGTAATATCATGCGTAAATGCATCTTATTTCACTCTTGATTGGAGGGCTTCCACCTTTGCCGGAGAAACTTGGCTTGACCTTTGAGAGCCATGGTGGAAACTCACCTCCTCCCTTCTCGTTGATTTTTTCCAATAACCTTCTTTCTCATGCATTAGTCATATGAATCCTATTAGCTTGAGTCAAAATAATTGTCCAAAATTAAAATAAAATAAAATTTGAATTGCATTAGATTTAGATCATTTGATGCATGTCCCTTTACATGATCTAGTCTCTTTAAGGGTGAGTTTAAGGACTTAGTTTCTTTCTAAATTAATAATAGCCTAGCTATCTTGCACAAGCATAAAGACTTACCTACATGAAGTTAAAATCATAGGAGGAGTTAGTTGGCAATCACCCCTAGGCTGTTGTAAGTCCAAGCTGTTAGGTGATTTGTCCTCTCTTGTGGAGACAAACCAATTACCCATTTTTGCCTTAGATTTAGGTTGTGCTTCTGGCCCTCACCAAAGCTCCCTAGATTTAGGTTCTGAGGTTGCTTCTCCCTTTTACAGGCCATAAGCATAATTTTTCACCTCTTAGGCATTTTCTTAATCTTGAGTTAAGGAATCTCAAGTCCTAAATTTCTAATGAAAAATGTAACTCAAATAAACTAAATCAATTTCAAAAATATAAAGCCCAATTATAGGATTATTTAAGATTGCTCGCTAGGTTTCCTTGTATCGTGAGCATCTCCTACTTATCTCCCATTTTAGCTTCAATAATAACTCCCTCTTTTGATCAATCCCATTTGATCCCTCAAAAATGAACCAATCGATTGATTATCTTTTCCTATTGAAATCTTCAAAAATAATGATCTTTTACCTTAATAGAGAGTTTTTCTAAGGAATCCCCATTCTTTAGGATGTAATTAACTATGAGGGCTTGCCCCTGTAGGAAACTTAATGATCCTAATTTAAAATAAACCCTACTTTACTTTTCCGTGTAAAGTAGGAGAAGAATCTTTAGTACATATGCAGACCGATCATCCTTAGGAGTCCTTATTGAGGTGATTAGGTCCATTAAAGGGTAGTAACTTCTATCTTTCGAGATAGTACACTATTCTTTAATGACGTACTCGATCACCTGAATAAGCACATCTATGGATCTACGTTGCATCCTAAAAAGACAAATTTCTATAGGTCTTGTCTTTCATTTCCCACCAACAGATTTCAAAGATGACTCTATAATAGGAATTCTTCTCCACAAATTCTTCTGGCGACTCCACTGGGGATGGTTCATCTCTCCATCTTTAGTAAATGATTGTTGACTTTGAGCATCGATAGTGGGTTGTATACTTTGGTATGAATCCAAGACTATCCTTCTTTTTGTTGGCACTTAGCTCATTTCATTCTTAAGTTGAGTTAGCCAACAACTTTAGGTTTTAGGACTGCATTCCTTGTGGGTCTTAAAACCCTTGTTGGGTTCTCCAATGGGTAAAATGAAAAGATCTAAATAAAAAGAGTAAACTTTTTTTAAAGACTTCCTCCTTATCATTTTCATGATAAGGAAAGGTTCATCCCAAAATAATAAAGATAAAAATAAATCTTCCATAAAGAACTTTGCTTTTCAAAAGACCTTTTCAAAAATGCA
Source organism: Cymbidium sinense (assembly GCA_021442155.1). NCBI lineage: Eukaryota > Viridiplantae > Streptophyta > Magnoliopsida > Asparagales > Orchidaceae > Cymbidium > Cymbidium sinense. The sequence continues at coordinate 34,997,165 of CM038229.1, forward strand.
CTTAATAAAATATTTTTCCGCAAAATTTTGTCACCCTCATTTAATAATTCCCATAATTGTTACATGTAAGGATTTTCAAAAATAAAACTAATAACATTTTCCAAAAGCACAAATGAATATCTTCTTTTAATTCACTTTGATGAAGATGTCATTTTCAAAATAAAATGAACATTCAAATTTTCCAATAATCACAATCATAATCATAAAGTTTTCAAAAACACACATGAATCTTTCTACTTCAGTACACTCACATGTATTGAATGGAAAGTTCATTTGTAAACAAAATTAAAATTTTCAAAAAAAAAAGCACACTTGAACATCTTCATTTAATATACTAAAATTTATTAAATGAAGATTTCATTCCCAACTGAAAATAAAATATCATTTGGGAAATTTCATTTGAACATATCTCACATATGTTTTAAGTTGGAACTCCTCTCTTTCAAACAGCAACAATCACACACAAAATGAAAATTTCATATTTCAAAAATAAGATTGATCTCCATTCTACATATTTAAATTTGTTGAATGGAAGTCCTCTTTTCAAAACATTAAAACTTTAACAACCATATTTCAAAAATTTTCAAAACACATTTTAGAACTTCATTTAGCACATTCAAAATTACTAAGTGAAGTTTCCAAATCTAAAATCAAAATCAACAATCATATTTCAAAAAATTTCAAAACACATTTTTCAAACATCATTTAGCACATTCAAAATTGCTAAGTGAAGTTTCCAAATTAAAATCAAAAATCAACAATCATATTTCAAAATTTTTCAAAACACATTTTTGGAACTTCATTTAGCACATTCAAATTTGCTAAGTAAAGTTTCTAAATCCAAAATCAAAAATCAACAATTATATTTTAAAATTTTCAAACATACATTTGGAACTTCATTTAGCATAATCAAATTTGCTAAGTGAGGTTTCCAAATCCAAAAATCCCAAATCAACAATCATATTTCAAAAATTTTAAATACATTTGGAACTTCATTTAACATTCCTAAATTTGTTAAGTGAAGTCTCCAAATTCAAAATCAAAAAATTTTCAAGCACATATTTGGAACTTCATTTAGCAGAATCAAATTTTGTAAGTGAAGTTTCAAAATCCAAAATTAAAAATCAACAATCATATTTCAAAATTTTCAAATACATTTGGAACTTCATTTAACATACCTAAATTTGTTAAGGGAAGTCTCCAAATTCAAAATCCAAAAATATATTTTAAAACACATTTCGAACCTCACTTAACATACCCAAATTTGTTAAGTGGAATTTCCAAATCCCAAAATCAAAAATTTTTCAAACAACTTTTTGGAACTTTATTTAACATACCCAAATTTGTTAAGTGAAGTCTCCAAATCCAAAATCAAAAATCAACAATCATATTTTAAAAAATTTCAAACAACTTTTTGGAATCTCACTTAGCATACTCAAATTTGCTAAGTGAAATTTCTAAAGTCAAAACAAAAATTTTCAAACACCTTTTGGAACTTCTTCCCTTAACATACCAAATTTGCTAAGGAGAAGTTTCCATTTTCAAAACCAAAATGAAATCAAAATTTTGAACACATCATTTGGAATTTCATTTAGCATATTCAAATTTACTAAATAAAATTTCTATTTCACAAAATTAAGTGGGACTTCATCTTTAGCATACCAAATTTGCTAAAGTTGAATCTCCACTTTCAATAACATCAAGACAAAAAAATGAAACACTTAGGATTCCCTTAGCATACCAAATCAAGGATCCTACCCTTTTCAAAAATCAAAACATCAAAACAAAATGAAACACTTAGGATTTTCTTAGCATACCTAAATTTTCTAAGAATCATATTTTCAAAAATCAAACAAAACACATTTGGATTCTTCACTTAGCATACCTAAATTTGCTAAGTGGGAGTTCCAGTTCTTATAAAATCAAAACAAAATTCACAAAAAAATAATCACTTTTGTCAAACACTTTACTTAGCATACCTAAATTTGCTAAGTAAGTAGAATTCAAAAACAATCAAACAAAAACAAAATCAATTTGACCCTTACCTTAACATACCCAAATTTGTTAAAGGAAAGGGTCCTCAAAATTAAAATTCAAGTTCAAAATAGACAATGAACCTATGGAAGCATCCTTATCAAAATTTTGAATCCATATTTCAACATACCTAAATTTGTTGAAGTTGGATTCATATTCAAATTCCTCTTTCAATCAATATTCTCAATTTCATTTGAACCCCACTTAACACTTCCAAGTTGTTGGATGTTGGTTCAAATTTTCAAATTAAAAAAAAAATTAAAAAAAATCTATGGAGACAGAAATCTGATTCAAATTCATTTTTTTATTGTAGATTCTTCAAGTAATACGCAGTTCGCCTACTACGCTTTTGAAATGGTCAAGTTTATCTTTACCTTCTCACACAGTATGGATCTAGCTCTAGATCAGGCTGATTTCACCTCATCTAGACCATACCCACATGATTTACTTTTGCCAAGGATTTGAAGGAGTCAGCATCACTTGTGAGGGCATTCCCTCACCATCCAATAGACCAAGGTGATCGGGCCATCGAAAGACTTACTTCGATTAACGATCCTCAAGAAGAAAGAGCAATACGCATTACAAAGGCCACAATAGTACTCAGCTAGTTCATCCCGTGAGTTCATGCTGTTGTGAAGGCTAAGACCACCATATGTACCCTCTAAGGGTAAGGCTCCCTGGTCTCAGGGCTTGCATCCCCTACATTTGAGTATGGGTCTAGCTCGCACTCCTCCCATCCTTCATGTACCCAACGTAGGAACAAGAACCACATGATCAAGTGATTTCACACCTAATAGGGAGCTGGGAGAGTGATGCTCATGATGAGTATCCCATTATCACTTCACCACTAGTTACAAAAAATAAGTTCCATCCTCCCTCAGGGTCAAATAGATAGGATGCCAGGAGGATCTGTTTCTCACCTCCTCCAGTGGTGTAGTTCCATCCCATAATTTTTGGGAGCAGAGGTCAGTGAGCCTCCTGCCTATTTTATGCCGTGTGAGAGCACACACTCAGACATAGTTTGATCTTCAATATGTTATTCCCTAGAGCATAGGGAGGCAGATTCATCAGGAGAGGGCCCGTGAGGCCCATACAACCCCATTACTAACAGAGAGCGATGAAGGTTCATCCATCAGTCGGTGTGCTGCCCGCTCTGGCTATATTGATAGTATTCTTCTCACTAGGACCAGCCACCATAAGAGGGCAGTTCCTGTGCACAGTGAGTCGATGGTGTCTCCACCCCACTGCTCTACCCCTCGTCTACCAACGTCAGTACAGGTTATAGAATCACCCATTCCATCTAAGGCCATGAATACGACATCTGGGGAAAAGCGCACCTCGTTGGTGATCTGGCTATGGCCAAGGGATCCTACCCATCTTACACCACCTATTATGGTAGGCCGAAGCTCTCTGGACCTTCTACCCTAGGTGGTGGAAGGAGTGGCAAGCATCTTGGTCCTTCTTCACCAACTCTACGGATGTGGAGATGGTGAGATTATATTCTAGATGACATGAGTTGCACTGGTGGTAGGTAGAACATCCTATACCCTCTATTAGTAGGGAGTGTCATTCATCCAAGTGAGTACCACAAGATTGACTCTCCAGATAGGTGGTCCTGCTCTCACGACAAGGATCACACTGGTCATCCTATATTATTTATACCCACTGAGTTGGATCATTCCTTATATGAAATAGTTACACATTATTTCATGGAGAAGAAGGAGATCTTGGGGAACACTTGGTCTGATGAAGACAGAGTCAGCTTCGATCTCAATGAAGATGACTTGATGGAGGATTCAGCTGGAGTCTGCATGGTTAACACTAGAGAATCTCTTCTTAGGGAGCAACAGGCCATGAAAAGTAATGAGGTTGATCAAGAGGACACTGTAGAATCATCCCAACACCTCCGACATCAGTTGAGGAAAAAGGATGAGCAGATTGATAAGATGGCACATGTGACTTGTTAGCGTGAGTGTCAGTTTTAAACAAGCCCTCAGTTCATCCTTACTCAATGTCTGAAGTTAGTGCATGTCTTGGACCCAGCCAAGACTCTACCTCCCATTGAGCAAGGTAGCACTAGCCTGTATAAGAAGGTAGTGGAAAGTACCTCCATACAAGAAAAAGATATAAAATCCATGGTTGAGCAACAAGTGAAGGAAGCTTTGGCTCAAGCCCAAGGTGAATCATTAGTTTCAAAGGGTAGCCCTGCCCAGAGGAATTCGATGTTATCCAATATCCCAAGGGTTTCGTGCCTCCTTCCTTCAAAAGCTTCGATGGCAATGGGAATCCAAGGCAGCCTATAGCTCACTTCAGGGCCAATTATTTCAAAGCAGGTGGCAGTGCTGCTTTGCTCTTTTATCTGTTTATTAGTAACCTAGTGGGTATTGCTTTTGATTGGTATGTTGAACTACCGAATGATTTAGTAAAGACAATTGCTGAGTTAGAGAAACTCTTCATTAAGAGGTTTATATGAGCTCAGTAAAGGGTTACTATAGGTGATCTCATTGTAGCACAATAGCACCCCGGTGAGTCTCTTGTTGATCATATTCTGATAACTAGTGAAGTGAAGTTTAAATAGCATGCCATTGAGATTCTCTTGAAGAATATCCATGGCTTGGTTGCCTTCATGCTTAAGGGCTTCACTATCAAGAAATTTGAGAAGCTAATCAACAAAGCGGATAGTCTACAAGGAGAGGCCAAATAGTTGCCTTTTCAAGATCAATTGCCAAAGCAGAAGTCCCAAAAGGTTTATGAGAAGAAGTCAGGAGCAGTAGCAGCAGTTGATAAGGGGAAGAAGCTAGCTAGAGATCAATCCAAGAGACCACAACCTCAGTAGACTCCACCTCCTTTGCCATCACCGAGGAAGCCATACCGGCCTCCACCGCAGCCTCCATGGCACGCCACCGCCATACCACCACAAAAGAAGATGCATATCCCACGCTGTAGCTATGGTCCACCTACTCTTTTAGATAAGTTAAATAAACCTTATTATTTTAAGAGGGAGGTAATCAGAAATATCTTTAAGAATCTCTTAAAGAAACCTAATTTTTAGCTACCCAAGCCTAGGAGACTGGAGGAAGTAGGCAAAAGTTATGATCTAAATGTTTTCCCCTACCACCGTATGGTAGGTCACATTTTGGAGGATTGCTTCACATTCAAGGACTGGCTTGAACACAGTTTCAAGATTGGTGTTGTAGTTATCCCAAAGGAATACCTTGTGAAATAACCTTCCAGTTCCATTAGGGTAATCCTTGGGGATACATGTGATCCTACCAAAACCAAAGAAGGTTGGGACATTGCTTTTTCTAAAATATCTAAGAAAATAATTTAGAAGATCAAGAAGCTTTCCTTGCAGCTGCCTGAGTCAGCTCAAACCTATAACACCAATGAAGATTTGCAAGTTGCTAGTGCCAACTCTAGGAAAGGGGGAGCTCAGCAGTAGCAGCAGCATGTGTAAGTCTGGGATAGCCTTTTAGCATAGCCACCGATCGTGTCCACTCCACTTTAGCCTTCCATTGGTGACTTCTGCCATTTTAGCTAGCTCTTCTATTTCTTCTACTAGTATAACTCTTATATTAGCAGATAAGGACATCAGATCCCTTACTCCACTCACCTTACTTAACTTCTACTTTGTTCCTCCAAATAATAGCTAGACATCAGATCCCTTACTCCACTCACCTTACTTGACTTCTACTTTGTTCCTCCAAATAATTCCTAAAAATTAGGATAAAGAAAATTTGAATTACATCTGTGTCATTTATGATGGGTTATCTTCTTCTATTCCTAACGATAACTCTTCAAGTCTAAATAACTATCCTGATCTTCCTTCTCTTTGATTGAGTTGAACTTTCCAACTCAATACTATGGGTTCACCTCTTGAGATAGACTTGGAATCATCCGATTCTAAGGGTTCCATAGGAGAAGCTGTAGGTGAGCCTAATGCATAGGTAGAACCTTCCACCACCTTGTTTCAAGAGATCACCGAAGTCAACCTCCGTAGTGGCAAGGTTCTACCTCTTAGGGCAGCACCTCAAGATAGAGGGAAATAAGTCATTAGTACTGAAGATTGAGAAGCCCTTCCACAGGATGCTCTACCCTTAGATATTCTTGTGGAAAATCAGTCGAAGGTGGACTACAATATCCTTTCTCATCTAAGAAAGTTATCATTTAAGCTAAGCATATATGATGCCCTTGTCTTATTCAAAGAGATGAGGGAATCACTCATCTAGGCTCTCTTTGATCTTAAAATATGCTCTCAGCTGACCGCTATAGGTGAGGAAGCACATTATGCAAAAGAAGTCCAAGGGATCACCTTCACAGATGAAGACCTCCTTTTAGAGGACTTGGAGCACAACCGCCCCTACATCACATTGACATGACAGTTCACCGTGGTTCTGTGGATTTTGTATCAAGAACATTATGAGTCTAAAGACCCTTGCCTATTTGAAGATCGACATCTCTACACTCAAAGGAGATAGGATGATGTTGAGAGGATTTCATGATCAAGGTGGGCAGACTTTAGGTTCTCTAGTGTTACTTTGGACATAGGTGATTGAAAGACTGAAGCCAAGTTCTACATCATTAATTTGAATACTTCATTCAATTCTTTGCTTGGTATGCTTGGATACATCAGAACAAGATCATTCCATCCTCCTTTCATCAGTGCATCAAGTTCAAAAAAGATGGAACTGAATACCGTATCAACGAAGATGAAAAGCCATTTTTAATTAGAGAGGTTGTGATTTATGAGGATTCGACCAATTATCTTCCTCAAAACACCCTTTCTCGTGAACTTGAACAAAATTCAAATGCAAATACAAAAGCAAAAAAAATGAAAAGAAAAGATAAAGGAAAATGAAAAGAAAAATAAAAGCCTGAGCAAGAAAGGGGAATTGAAAAAGAAATAGATCAGCATAACACATTCCACCCATACTTCATTTCATCATATGGACATGTGGGTAGGATGGCTCAACCTCCACTGTAGAGGGAGGCAAAATATAGGGTTAGAGGTGAGAGACCCCTGGCCTTCACCAAAAGTCGTGTTCCAGTTCATAGGAGTACCGCTACTATTCACATAGACTTGGAATCTAGCTCAGAGGATGAGTATAATGTGATTAGTATACCAGCCAACCCCTCTCCATGGGTTCCATTGGAGGTGACTTTCAATCCAGACAGAGATGAAGACCAGGCCTCTAAGCAAAGCAAAGTAATCGAATCTGATTTATGTGAAACTATTCAGCAGTAGTTGAGAATCTTAGCACTTACCTCACATACATCTCAGAAAGTTGAAGGTTTAGTAGTTAAAGAAGTCCCTAAGTCTTCCAGTGACATGAAGCAGAAGAAGTTATTTTTGGGATCATCCTCCTCAAGCTTTGAAGTTGATGTAGAGCTTGAGGAAGATACTTTTAAAGAATTAATGGAATTACCTTTTGACTTTACTCGCCTTGTGTTCAAAATCTTATATAGAATGGTTTAGTTCCTCACACATGGTCCAAGCACAGGTCAAAATACTTTGAAAAGCTATGGAATAATGCAGGTAGGGAAGAACAATCAAGAGCAGGACTAGGATTCAGTACAGTGGGTCCGGTCGATGATAAAGATTACTGCCTAGTTGTTACTAACCATTTGGAGTCTGATAGGTTTTTCTCACACATCCCCAACTCTCATGAGAATGTATGTTTAGAAATCTCAGATGATCCAGATGATCTCTAAGTCAAAGAGGCACCACCAAAATTTGAACAGGAGATTCATTCAACAATCGACATGCTTAAAAAAATCATCTTGGGATAGAAGAAAATCCACACCTGACATACATCAGTTTATTATTCAATGAAGAAGAAATCAATGACTTAGTTAGGCTATTGACTGAGTTTAAAGACTACTTCGCATAGAGTTATGAAGAGATTCCTGGATTATCTCATGATGTAACAGTCTACAAGCTAGCAATAGGTCCTAACGCTACCCCTATTAAGCAAGCTTTTAGATGCATGCAATTAGAAATTGAACAACAGGTCATTTCAGAAGTCAAGAAATTGATCGATGCTGGTTTTATCAGGGAAGATAAATATCCTACCTAGTTAGCTACTCTCATCCCATTTAAGAAGAAGAATGGTCAAATTCTTATTTGTGTCAATTTTAGGGACTAAATAAGGCATGTCCTAAGGATGAGTTTCCTCTACCTAGCCAGAGTTAATGGTGGACATTGCCTCATCTCATGCAGTCTTCTCTTTCATGGATGGATCATCTGGCTATAACCAAATCAAGATGTCTCTTGGAGATGAAAGAAACACTATTTTATGAACCCCGATCGAAATCTTCTGTTATAGGGTCATGTCTTTCGGCCTTAAAAATGCTAGTGCTACATACCAACGGGCCATGACTCAGGTCTTTGATAAACTCATCCATCATCAGGTTGAGTGCTACGTTGATGATCTAGTAGTCAAAAGTCTAGAAAAGGATGACCATCTCTTTGACTTGAGAGTGGTTTTTGAATGGTTAAGGCAATATAACCTTAAAATGAATCCCCTTAAGTGTGCATTCAGAGTTGCTTTAGGAAAATTCCTAGGGTTTATTGTTCGACATCGGGGAATAGAAATAGATCCTAAAAAGATTAAAGCTATCTTAGAAATGCCACCTTTTAAGAGTTTAACTGAACTTAGATCCTTTCAAGGATGGCTGACATATCTTAGATGCTTTATCTCAAACCTATCAGGGAGATGAAAGACATTCTCAGCACTTGTCAAAAAGGATGTCAAGTTAAAGTGAGATGATAAGTGTCAGCACGCCTTCAAAGACATCAAAGAGTACTTGGTGAAGCCGCTTTCTAGCCCCTATCCCGGTAGGCCCTCATCCTATACCGCTGCATTGAATGACTCTCTCGTCTGGCCCAAGCCAATGATGAAGGGAAGGAGAGCGCACTCTACTATCTCAGTCATCATCTGATTCCTGCTGAAGCAAACTATCCACCCATTAAGAAGCATTATCTAGCTTTGATCTTTGCTTCCCAAAAGCTACGACATTATATGCTTTCTCATAAGATGAACTTGATCTCTCAAACCAATCCACTACAGTATCTCATGACATGAACAATGCTATCCAAATGTTTGGCACATTGGTCCATGATACTCTCACAGTTTGATATTACATTTGTACCCCTCTATGCAGTAAAGGGACAGGCATTAGCAGATTTCTTCATTGCACACCCACCTCCTACTAATTCTTCACTTAGTGATGATCTACCTGATGAATAAATAATGAACTTAGGGGAGACCAGCAACTGTCGATGGGAGATGTATTTTGATGGTGCTACTTCCTTTCTCAAAGGTGGAGCACCACAATCATTCTCCCAGGAAAGGCAGGCATAAGAATAGTTCTTCTAACTCCAAACTATGATGTGATGAGTTTCATATACTATCTTTCAACCCCTGCACAAACAACAAAGCTAAGTATGAGGCTTTGATTGTGGTTTGGAGTTAGCCATCACTATTAGTGTTAAGAGCATCAACATCTTTGAGGATTCTTAGTTGGTCATAAACCAGATTGTCGGGTCCTACCAAGTTCTTAAACCCAAGCTTCATATTATGAGGTCATGTCTGCAGATTCCCAAAGTCACCATCTAAGGTTCCCCAGAGAACAAAGAGAGATGCCTTGGCCAAACTTGCCAAAGAATTAGCATGTCCGGAAGATGAGTCCATTTCAATAAGGGTCCAAAATAGACAAGTCATATCCCTTATTGATGTTGAACACATCTAGAGACTTTCTCTTGAAGGGGAGATTATCATTACCAAAATGGATAGGGAGCTGGATTGGATGCAACCGTTCATAGATTACTTGAACACTGACAAACTACCTCAAGAAAAATTATAAGCCGATTAAGTGAATTAGAGAGCTCTTTCCCATGCTCTTGTTGATGGATCTTTGTACTACCAGTCCTTTGACCAATGGTGGTTACGTTGTTTAGACAAACACGAAGCCCATGGCATTGTAACTAGGGTACACTCAGGTCTTTGAAGAGTGCATCAATCCGATCCGAAGATGAAGATGAAGATCAAAAGACTTGGATACTATTGGCCTTCGATGATCACAGATTTTATGGATGTTGCTAGGAGATGTCATCAGTGTCAGGTGCACAGTGTGGTCCTCCACCAACTACCCAACATTTTGCACCCTACATTAGCTTCATGGCCATTTGAGTGTTGGGGTACCAACATTGTAGGTCTCCTCCCTTCCAAGGGCATCGATTCATCTTACCGCATCGACTACTTTTCCAAGTGGGTAGAAGCCATCCCACTTAGAGAGGTCACAGCTCACCATGTGCTTCAGGTTTTCAGGAACCATATCATATGTATGTTCAGGGTGCCTCAATGAATTATATATGATAATGGTACTGCATTCAAAAGCATGAAGATCAATAGCTTTTCCAGAAGACACGTTATAGATTGGAGATTCTCTACCATCTACTATCCTAGGGCTAATGGCTTAGCATAAGCATTCAACACAACTCTCATCCAGATACTGAAGAAGACTCTCAATGACAACAAACAATAGTGTAACGAGCAGTTGCTTGAAGCCTTGTAAGCCTACCGCACCACATACCGAACTCTAACTCAGTCTACCCCATTTTTTTAATGTATGGGTCTGAAGTCATTCTTCCTTTAGAAGTTCAACTCCCATCACTAAGGATATCATTGGGTAACAAGATCACTATAGAGCAGAATGCTAAGTTGTGGTTAGAAGAGCTTGAAGGTTTGGAAGAAAGTCTCCTGCTGGTGTGCTAGAACCTCAAGTTATACAAGCTCAAAATGATTCAAGCTCACAACAAGTTGGTCCACCCTAGGTCTTTCCAAGTAGGAGAACTTGTGTTAGTCCTAAGGAGATGAATTATTGCCCATCAAAAGATGGGAGGAAAGTTTGAACCCACTTGGGAAGGCCCCTATGTCATAGAGAAAGCCTACAAAGGAGGATCTTATCAGCTTCTTGATTGTAAAGGGGAACATCTGATGCTTCCAATTAATGGGCTCTATATAAAGAAATATTACCCATGAAATAAATTATGTTTGAAAACAATCATTAATAGAAGAACAAAATTTGATTCGATTCATCAAATATTCTCTTCTTTCAAAGTGTTGTTTGTTTATCTTGCGAATCCGCTGTGATGTATTTAGGGTAGGTGTAAGAGTCCCCCAATGGCATCCTATCCCTCTTTCACAACACAAACACAATCTCTTGACGCTATCATAATAGGTGTAAGAGAACCCGAGAGGCATCCTATTTCGATTAGCATAACTAAGTTAAGTGTGAGAGAACTTAAGCGACATCCTTTCTTAGTGGGAATCATGTTCCTAATTGTGGCACCATTTCATCAAAACCCATAGTGTGTTTAAGGTAGGTGTAAGAGTCCCCAGAGGCATCATATTCCTTTTAACACATGCACACAATAAACACAAATCTTTTGTCTCTAGCTATTTTGATGTGAGAGCAAGTCCCATGTGGCACCCATTCATTAGCTGTTCTAGGTCAGGTCTACCTCCTACCTCGCTAGTATGTCACCTCAGTGGTCATTTATTTGGAAGATCTGAGTCCCCACACTTTCTTCCTAACTTGATTATTTCAAACCAATGAGTGCTATGTTAGTATGGTAGGCTCACTTCCCAACCAGTAAGCTGCTTCATGATTGACTTCATTTAAGAAGATGTGAGTCCACGTGCTTTCTTCTAGAACTAGCCATCATGTTCTAACTAGGTTGACAATATTTAAGGTTTAGGATAAGTGCCCCAGAGGCTCCTTTCCTCTTAACTACTTTTGAGCTAATCAAAGTCCCCCAGTGGAATTCATTCAATAGTCGCCCTAGGTCGGATAGCAATTATCGAGCTAAGATAGACTATCCCAGCAATCAATTTCACTATAAGAGGATGTGAGTTCTCGCGCTTTCTTCCTAAGCTGATTATTGCAAATCGATGGGTACCTTAGGTTGGTTGATGTTCTCTATGCTCATAGTGGCTCACCCGATGAGCACACCACTCTTGGCAGATATGAGTCCTTGTGTTTTCTCCTTGAATTGGACACCGAATACCTATGGATATATGACTAGCCATGTCATCTTCTCCAGGGTGTTGTATTAAGCCCTTAATGGTCCCATCCCCTGTGGGCACTCTATTTGGATCAAGTCCTTCGCGACCCATTTAGACACTACCCGGGTTACTTTTGGATTGGACTGTCCCCCTTTCCTAGTAGTCACATTTATGGTTGGAGAATTTGTTCAGCAGATGCACAGATTCTCCCTTTGTTCAGTAAATCTGAGATAGGTCTAGGCTGATATAAGCTTCTTCTCAGTTTGATCCCTCACAAACTAATAGGGTCCATGATAAACAAACTAAAATAAATAAATAAAAATTAATTCACTTGTGGATTGGAATTCAAGCCTCAAAAGGGACCCTTCTCCCAAGAAGGCATCTTATCTTTAAGACAGTGTTAGCAGAACTCCCTATAGGAATTATCTGACTAATTAAGCTGAGATAAATCCCTAGGTCGGTACTCACTCTATAGTCAACCTTAGGTCAGGTTCAATATATTTTGCCACAAGCAAGTTACCCCAACAGTCATTCTGCTTTGACAGATACAAGACTATGACGCATTATTTCTAGTATGATTGTCGTAAATTGATGGGCAGCTATAGGTCAGGTTTGATTTGTTGCCCAAACCAACCAATCACCCCAGTAATCTTTTCTAGTAGAAGATGTGAGTCCCCGTACTTTCTTCCCTCCAATTGATCATTGCAAACTGAAAGGCACTCCTTTGGTCGGATAATTCTTCCATCGGTCAAGAAGCAACTTCCTTTTGTTCAGGAAATCTGAGATAGGTTTAGGATGATATAAGCTCCTTCTTAGTATAATCCATCACAAACCAATGGAATATATAAAATAAATTAAAAGTGAAATTAATCCCTGACTACCTTTGAGTCGATCTAAGTCCCCCAATGACATTCACCCAATAATAAGCCCTAGGTCGGGTTCGATTTGTTACCCAACGCAACCGATCACCCTAATGGTTCCTTATTTTTTGAAGATGTGAGTCCCCGTGCTTTCTTCTTAAGACTTGACAATTGTATACCAAAAGGCATTTCTCCTTAGTTGGATAGTCTTACTTTGTGATTGGTAGACTACTCCCTTTAAATTGATAAATCTGAGTTAGGTCTAGGCTTCCTTGGCCCCTACTCAGTGCAATTCATCGCAAACTTATGGGATCCATCATAATCAAAACAAACAAACCTAAAAAAATGAAATCAATCTTGACTTTCTTTGAGTTGATCTAAGTCCCCCAGTGGCATTCACTTAATAGTCAACCCTATGTTGGGTTCAATCTGTTGTATTGCTAATAGATTATCCCAACAACTGATCTCTACTTTGGAGAATGTAAGTCTTATGCTTTCTTCCTAGTACAGTTGATATATACTGAAGGGCATCCCTAAGGTTGGCTAGTCTTACTACATGTTTAGTAGACTACCCCTTTGGATTAGTAAATCTGAGTTAGGTCTTAGCCTCCACGGCTCCTACATAGTGTAGTCCATCGCAAACCAACAGGGTTCATCTAAAATTTAAACCTAACAAATATTGAAATAAATTCAACCCTCTTCCCCAGCAGAACAAATCAAATCTTCTTCTCCTTAGTGAGAATCAAATCAAACCTTTCATCCCCTTGAGGATGACTTGAATCTGCTTCCCTAGTGGAAGGTTCACACTCTATCCCTTAGTGGATTCTTCCTTCTCTCTTATGTCTTGGACATAAGTAGAGCCACACTACACTAAGCTTTGGATTCTTTCTCTTCCTTTGGTTAAGGATAGATTATTTCTGTTAGTGCTTGTTATCTCTCAGTCTTGTTGATCATTTAGGTCAACACCAATACATGCAATGTTCCATTTCAATCACACCACACCGACTGGGCACCCTTTGTTCACCTCATTTTTAGAATGAGCTCTCAACCTCTCCATATTAGACATAGGAATCAACCTAGACTTTAAGAGTTCCTTAATCTTAAGATACATCTAGTGATTAGGTGGACCTCAACCTAGCCCTAGAGGCTTAGAAGGTTTAGCCATAGGAATAGGCCATGCCTTAGGGGTGTTAGGAAATTTGCCTACCATTAGCCTGAACCATTCCTCACTTTCCTTCCTTCAAGTCAAACTCCAAATCAATTCCATTTGATTTTCTCCAAATTCAAATCAAATCCATGATTGAAATCTATGATTAAAATCCATGATCAAAATCCATCAAAAATTCCTAAGTCTAAATTTTGCCTAAGTCCTTAACCTTACCTTAAGGACTTAATCAAAATTATGGCCTAAACCATATCAAAGTAATGGGATTTTCTCATAATTCATTTATATTCTCATTTATATTCACATATATAAATTAAATATAAATTCAAACCAATCAAACTAAACTCAAAATTCAAAATCAATTCATTAAAAAAGTTTCTAAGTCCCTTAATTTTCCATTTATGGACTTAGCCTAAATTTTGATCAAATAAATTCAAACTCATGATAATTTCTCAAAACTCATTTATATTCTCATTTATATTCACATATATAAATGAAATATAAATATAAATCAATCAAATCAAATCAAATCCTCAAATTAAATTTCCAATTTAAAAATTCTCTAAGTCCCTTTAATTTTCCATTAATGGACTTAGCCTAAACCTTGATCAAACCATTTCAAACTAATGATATTTTCTCAAAATTCATTTATATTCTCATTTAAATACACATATATAAATTAAATATAAATATAAATCAATCAAATCAAGTTCTCAAATTAAATTCCCAATTTAAAATCTTCCTTAAGTCATTAATTTTTTATTAATGAACTTAGCCAAAATCTTGATCAAACCATTTCACATTCATGGGATTTTCTCATAACTCATTCATATTCTCATTTATATTGACATATAAAAATGAAATATAAATATAAATCAATCAAATCAAATTCAGAAATTCAAATCCCTACTCCAAACTTTCTTAAGTCCTTTAAATCCTTCTTAATGGACTTAGCCCAAATCATGATTAAACCACTTCAAATCATTGAAATTTTCTCATGATACATTTATATTTTCATTTATATTCACATATATAAATGAAATATAAATTCAAATAATCAAAACCTATTCCAAAAATCAAAGTCAAATCAACTCAAAATCTAACCTAAGCCTTTCAAGTCAAAATTTTGAACTTAGGCAAATCAATTTCAAATCTAGCCAAACTCTTGATTTTCTCTTATGATTCAATCAAAACTACAATCATGAGCTCATATGTAAATCCAAACTTCAATCAAACAATCAGAACCTAGTTCAAAAATCAAACCCAAAATCCTTTCATTCTTCCTTTGAAATATGAAATTGTCAAATGGATCAAAACCCATTTGACTTCAAATCACTTGTAAATGAATTTATATTTTAATCATGAGTCCATATACAAGATCAACCAACTTTAAATCAAGCTTTGACCAAGCCATTTGACCCACTTAGGCTCACTTGACCCAAAGTGACCTAAAGTACTCTTATGAGCTAAATTTTGATCATAACCAAATTGGATTGAACCAAACTCATATATCCCTCTCGTCATGATCAACAATCATCATGGGATGATCAATCAATCAAATTGGGTCAAACCAAGTCAAACCTAAGGGTTAACCAAGTCAACACCTAACCAAAAATGAAATCTAATATAGCAAAATTTCACCATAGGCCAAATTGATTGAAACCATTGATCTAAGTTCACTCATGACCTATGTTTGAACTTGACCAAGCCAACATTTGAGCCTAACCTAGCCCACTCAATACTTGACTAAAGTTGACCCATTTTGACCTAAAGGCACAAAATGTGTCAAAACTTGATCTAAGCCAAATTTATTGAAACCAATGGGTCAAGTCCATTCCAAATCACTTGTTGAACTTGACCAAATCCTCAATTGGCCAACTAGACCCAACCTAGCCCAATTGATCTTAAACCCAACATGACCTAATGGGTCATGTTGAGCCAAAATTGAACTTAACCCAAATTGATTGGAAACAAAGATACCAATCCACTCCATATGACTAACCTAACCTAAACCTACTCTTGACCTACCTCAAATAGGTCAAATGGATTGAATAAGTCAACTTGCCTTTTTTCACCAAAATGAAATCATATGAGCCAAATCCAAAACTATATCATATTGAATCAAACCAAAGCCACCAAAACATTTCAAATGGTCATATGAACTTGACCCAACCCTTGGTTTGACCCAATTTGACCAATTAGTCAACTTGACCCAAGTTGAACCATTTTGACCTAAATGGGTCAACATGAACCAAACCCTATCAAATGAATTCCAAATCTCATACCCAAAGTGAAAAATCAACAAAATGATAATTCTACCCCTAGGCCATAGAACAAATTTTGGCTTAATTCATGTGTAATTTGGTCATACGCTCTTCAGATTCACTTGAGGCTTTCCTAAAAGCTCAAGGGGACCTAGTGATGAGTGGTGCACCCAGCCCAATGGGTTTGGGTCAACGCATTTGGACCCCGGACCAAATCGACCCATGGGTCAAAATGCAAACTCCTCTTAAACTCAAATTGCACATGGGAGAAAATCCACTCATTGGCTCAAACGACTATGTGCACTCTAACATCAAACTACCCATTGCCTACAATGATCAAAAAATGGAAAATGCAATGGTTTACCGTCCTTTTATATATAGATTCCCAATTCAATTCCTCACTTCCCCAATGCTTGAGTACTAGTGAGACTTAGGAGCCATCAGAGAGTGATAGCAAGCCTTCTAAAGATCTTGTCATTTCTCCATTTCTCTATTTTTGAACAGTGAAAATAGGGGAGCTCAATCCTTTCTCCAACTTTCTCCACACTCAAACTCCACTCAATTCCCTCTTCAAGCTTCATCAGAGGACCAAGTCGAGTGCACCCAAGCTCTCTTCCAAGTTCTTGAAGCAAGGGGAGATCCAATTCAATCAAAGTCAAACTAAAGCTAAGAAGGAGGTGACCTATCGAGAGATCCACTCAACCTCAAGTGCTCAAAACTTCAGCAAGGCTTCTTCTTAACCATATGAAGCTTCTTTGAGGGAATTGAGTGCCAGTGATCACCACCGACAAGGTATGGGATTTTTCGACCATTAAACTCAATGTGGTGTGGAGCTTTGTGAAAGAAATTTTCACCCCATTGATTTTTTACTGTTGGAATTGCTGCTCTTTAGCTTTAGATGGTGTGGGTTCAGTTAGATTTGAATCCATCCTAGATCGAGCTTGGATCTTCCCCTTGATCATGGACGATCTCTATTGAACAAGGGGAAAAACGTGGGAGATCTCAGTCATCCATCCGCGCATTTTAGATGGACAGCTGAGATAATTCCCCAGGTTTAGAAATCCCTTACCCATTTTAAACCCATAGGGAGATCCATGGCCATCTGAACTTTGATTGGATAGCAGAGATCAAAACTGTGTGCGCTACCAGTTGCCATTCGGGATTTGATAACTTAAGTAACCCCCTCATAGCATGACATGAGTAAATCACATTGACCACCTCCGCCACGCATCGCGCCATGAGCTAGGAGATTACTTAAATGCTTTAATTAATTTCTAATTAACTTAAGGATCTTCTAAAATTCATAACTCCCTCTAAAAAATTTAGAAAATTATGAATTAAATTCCTATGAAAATATAATTCAACCTAGAATATTTTCAAATTAATTTCAATTGATTTTGAATTATATTTTTTTCTCTGAATTTTAATTTTATCGGAAAGTATATTTTGTTAATTAATTTTTAATTAAGCCTCTAATTAATCCCAAATTTCTTGGGTATGTTTTAGGGGATGACTTCTACCTCCCCTAATTTGTTTGGGATTTATTGAAGGCTTGATTAGAAGAATTGCTCATGAATTTATTAATTAACCTCCTCATATAATTAAGCATAATTAGGATATGATTAGTTAATTTAACTTATGATTAGGGTTGATTAAAGTTAGATTCAGTAAGTAGAAGGTTTATAGAATATTTTTGTGGAATTTCCCATAAGCTATTCCCTAAACCCCCACTTCTCCTTAATCTCCTCTTAATTAAGGGTTGATTCATTAATTATCCCCTTAATTAATTTCTAAAAATTCTAAAAAAGTCCCATAACTTAATTAATCTACTTTGGGTAGATGCTTAGGTGTTTAATAACCTAGTTCAATTAAGGAAATAAAGACCCAATTCATAAGTATGAAAGGGTGTTTTGAAATTACTTAAGTTAAGGCCCTTAGCTTAATTAACTTTTAATTGTGAGCCAAATTGCATTAGACCTCTTTCTTATTAGGTGCATTGCAAATTTAAATTTCTTGTGAGTTTTATGTCATCTCATTAGCTCATAATTATTTGGTTAATTATTCTAAGGTGGTGTAGGTAAGGGTTAATTATGTTACTTAATTCATACCTTAACCTAATTAACACATAAAAATGGATCTAATTATCTAAAAATTAAATAAAAATATCAAACACATGTGGAAATGGGTTAAGAATAGAAAACTCATCTCACCTTTTCAAAATTAAATCAAACTTCAAGCTAAATAAAAATCACTTTGAATTCACTTTGATTTATTTTAAACTTTCTTATTCTATAAGAATGTCTTTAGGATTTAAGTGAAGTGAGTTTGTTTACATTATTTCATTGCTTTGAATCTTTCCCCGACATGTTAAACTTGTATGTCACGTGATTTCATGCATTCATATTTTTCAAATTCCAATTTTAAATGAAATTGTTTACTTTATGTCAAATTTGTATGTGTTGGCTAAAGTAGAAATATGAGTGGATATTATCACTAATAAATATAAATTATTTTCAAAATATATAAATCAAACACCAAATCTAAAAGTATGCTACTTATATTTTAATTATGAGTTTGCATGTGATAGATTATAAAGGCATGCTTAGTATAGGTTTCCTTTCTCTTTTATGTTAGTATAGTTTTGAATAGGAATTATTAAGATGTAGGGTTCATTTGAAAAGAACCTAACACTTACTTAATTCCATATCCTATTCATCTCTATGCTACCACTTAAGGAGGGTTACCTATACTAGCATACATAAATTGCATAAATCAGAATGAATTCACTAAACAACTTTTGCATTCTCTTTTTCTATTTCATTTCTTTTAAACATATGTTTGTATTTAAGGAAAGTGGTATATTAGTCTCAATAACCCCGAGATTGCAAGGCTTTAAGTAGCCATAAGTTAGTCTTGTATCTTACACATCTGGTTAATAATGTTGTTGTACTCACTTAAGCCTTTCTTACTTTTATGTGTGTATGTGAAAATTTGGATAAGAAAAACCCTTTCTACTTAAGAAAAATCATGCATATTCAACTTCTAAATTACCTTAAATGGATTACTTAGCATGCATCATAAAGTGTGTTAAATACTCTCTTTTGTATGTATAAATATGCTTAGGGTCCATCCATATGCATGTTATATATGTTGGGAAAGAAATGAAGTAATGTGTGTTATGTGAATTTTGGTTAATTTTATTTAATCTTAAATGTCTTTCTTTTTGAATAGGTTTGTTTAGAGTTCATCTAAACTTAGGATTAATTAAATAATTTAATCAAAACATTCACTTGAACAAAATGAAAATGTGAATCTATTTTAGAAATTACTTAGGCTAGGGAAGGAAAGAGAAGTTCTCTTCTCTTTCCCTCTCTTCATAACTTAGTAATTAATTGTAGGATTCACTTAAACCAAATCAAAACTTCAAATACAATCAACCCAAAATAGTTAAACAACTTAAATAAAACCCTCCTCTAAGTTGAACATGTTCTTCACACTTAGAAAATTTAAAACTAAATCCATAGCTAAGCATACCACACAAACCTTCAAAGCACACACATTAGCCTAAGTCACCACTTCTAGTCTTAGGCTAGGTCGGTGCATGCATTGATGTTTATTTTTCTTTATGATATATGTTTTAGACTAGATGTTAAAGTGTGTACTTCTAGAAATGGTAGGATGTTCTTAGTCTAACTATTATTTTTTACAAGGGACTGTGCTTAAGGGGTGCTATCATAAATAAAAATATAAATACTTTTGCTTGCAGGTGCTTTATACCCCTAAGCATAGTCCATAGGCCAGGTGGACTTAGTCACCCATGTGTGGAGTGAAAGTCCAATATACATTCTTGGGATTCATGTGGTTTATTTTAGCTAACTTTTGTTTAGCAGGTGTTAGTTAGATTTCCACTTTTCCTTTTCATGTAAATTTGTATAATTAGGATTTTGGAATAATTGTTATGGGGATTAGGATGAGCATTGGTCATAAGATCCTATCTTATGCACCATGTGAAGCCTTGGAGCAACTGCCTTCCAACCATCCAAAAGAAGGAACCAAAAGAAGAAAGAAGAAAAGAAAAGAAGAAAGAAGAAAAGAAAAGAAGAAAGAAGAAATGAAGCTTGAAGATCCCCATAATAATGAATTTCTTGCTTAATTATATTTTAATCCATTTGTAATCCGGGTTGTATAAGAGTAGAGCTCGGCTACCCAATTTGATATTTTTGGGTTTGTGCGGTGGTGCCCGACCATAATGGCCTTTTATTCTTTTTACGATTAGCTTTATAAAGTGATTAATGATTTGTTTAGCTTTTTGCATTAAGTGGCATGATTTTCCTAGTTTCTTCCTTGCTTTATGTATGGCCTGGATGTGGATTAGGCTCTTTAGAGAAAACTAAATCTTTTGTCCAACTTAACAACTCAAAATAAAAATAAAGAACTCATAACCTCACCTAAAACTTAAGTTTAAAATCAAGTTAAAATAAGTAGCAACCCCTTAGCTAGATGAGCATTTCTTTTGTAATATCATGCACAAATGCATCTTATTTTACTCTTGATTGGAGGGCTTCCACTTTTTCTAGAGAAACTTAGCTTGACCTTTGAGAGCCATGATGGAAACTCACCTCCTCCCTTCTCGCAGATTTTGGCCAATAACCTTCTTTCTCATGCATTTGTCATATAAATCCTATTAGTCTGAGGTAAAATAATTGTCCAAAATGAAAATAAAATGAAATTTGAATTGCATTAGATTTAGTTAATTTGAAGCATGTCCCTTTACATGATCTTGTCTCTTTAGGGGGTGAGTTTAAAGACTTAGTCTCTTTTAAATTAATAAAAACCTAGCTATCTTGCATATGCATAAAGACTTGCCTACATGTATTTAAAATCGTAGGAGGAGTTAGTTGGCGACCACCCCCAGGCGGTTGTAAGTCCAAGCTGTCGGGTGGTTTGTCCTCTCTTATGGAGATAAACCAATTATCTATTTTTGCCTTAGATGTAGGTTGTGCTTCTGGCCTTCACCGAAGCTCCCAAGATTTAAGTTTTGAGATTTCTTCTCCCCTTTGAGGACCATAAGCACAATTCCTCACCTCTTAGGCATTTTCTTAATCTTGTGTTAAGGAATCTTAAGTCCTAAATTTCTAATGAAAAAATGCAGCTCAAACAAACTAAATCAATTTCAAAAATGTAAAGCCCAATTATAAGATAGTTTAAGATTGCTCGCTAGGTTTCCTAGCATCATGAGCTTCTCCTACTTATCTACCATATTAGCTTCGATAATAACTCCCTCTTTTGATCAATCCCATTTAATCCCTCAAAAATAAACCAATCAATTGATAGTCTTTTACTATTGAATTCTTAAAAGACAACGATCATTTACCTTAATTGAAAGTTTTCCTAAGGAATCTCCATTCCTTATGATGTTATAACTATGGGGGCTTGCCCTTGAAGGGAACTTAACAAACCCATTTTAAAATAAACCCTGCTTTACCTTTCCATGTAAAGTAGGGAAAGAATCTCTGGTACATTGGAGACCCATCATCTTTAGGAGTCTTTATTGAGGTGATTAGGTCCACTAAAGGGTAGTAACTTCTATCTTTCAAGAAAGTATAATATTCATTGATACGTACTCGATCACCTGAATAAGCACATCTGCAGATCTACGTGGTGTCCTAAAAAGATGAATTTATATAGGTCTTGTCTTTCATTCCTCGCCAACATATTTGAAATGTGACTAATAAAAAAATTTTTCTCCACAACTATTAAAACCTTTGAGAAATTAATCAACAAGGTAGCTAGTCTACAAGGGGAAGTCAAATAGTTACTTTTTCCAAACCAGTCTTCCAAGTCCAAGCCGCAGAAAGCTTTTGAGAAGTTAGAGATAGCAGTGTCAGTTGGTAAGGGAAAGCAACTGGCCAGAGTTTAGTTTGAGAGACCTCGAGCTGAATAGCCTTCACTTCCACCTCCTCCATCACCACCTCGACCACTACAGCGGCCGCCATCGCCACCTCCATAGTAGTATGCTCAGTAGCGATACTCATATCTGCCACTAGGTAGCTACTATCCACCTATTCTTCTAGATAAATTAATCAATCCATATTCAATAAAGATGGAGGTAGTCAGGAATATTTTTAAGAACCTCTTAAAGAATCCAGATTTCCAGCTACTAGAGCCTAAGAGGCCGGAGGAAGTATGCAAGAGTGATGATCTTAACTTTTTCCCATACCACCACATGTTAGGCCATGTCTTAGAAGATTTCATCACTTTCAAGGACTGGCTTAAGCATAGCTTCAAGTTGGGTGCCATAATTATCCCTAAGGATTACTTATTAGAACAACCATCTAGTTCTGTTAGGGTAATCCTTGAGGATACATGTGATCCTCTTAAGATAAAAGAAGTTTGGGATATTTTTTTATCTTGAACCTTTAAAAAGATTGATTTTAAGATCAAGAAACTCTCCTTGCAGATGCCTGAGGTAGCTCAAACCTCCAACATCAAGCAGGGTTTGCAAGTTGCCAAAGACAACTCGAAGAAGGTGGGAGCTCAGCAGCAGTAGCAACATTCCACACTTGTCTGAGATAGTATAGTAGTGCAACCACCGTCCAAGCCCAGCATACCCTCCACCATTGCAGCTGCCACTTCATCTATCTCTTCTTCTAGAAGAAGTGTTATATCAACAGATAAGGGCACTAAATCCTTTAGTCTGCTTACTTTACTTAATTTTTATTATCTACCTCCACCCAAAAAGAAATCAATGAAGAAAGCATATTTTACTTACATCTTGTCCACCTTTGATGCTCTTAATTTTATAACTATTAAAAACTCTCCAAGTCTAGAAAATAATAATAGCTCTAGTAATTTTGATCCTTTCTCTTCTAATTTAGAATCGGACTTTCCTTTTCTGAATCAATCGAGTTCACCCATTGAGATTGACTTGGAGTCAACCAACTCTGAGGGTCCCATAGTAGAAGCTATAAGTATACCCAAATAGTAGATAAAAATTTTTCCTCCAACCCACCACATGAAGTCACTGAAGTCAACCTGCGCATTGGCAAAGTTCTACGTCCTAAGGTAGCACTTCAAGATAAGGGTAAGCAAGTCATTAGTTCCAGTGAGCACATAGCCCCTCCACAAGATGCTCCACCTATGGATATGCTTGTGGAGGACCAGCCCAGAGTTGATTACAATGTCCTTACTCATCTTAGAAAGTTGTCAGCAAAGCTAAGCATATACGATGCCCTTGTCTTATCCAAAGTGATGTGGGAATTTCTAATCAAGGCCTTACTTGATCTAAAGATATGTCTAACTCAGCTGACCATTGTTGACCTTATTTTTAGAATGAGTTCTCAACCCTTTCATAGACATAAGACTTCTCTTAGACTTTAAGAGTTCCTTAGTCTTAAGACACATCTAGTGATTAGGTGGACACTTAACCTAGCCCTAGAGACCTAGAAGAGTTATCCATAGGGATAGGTCATGCCTTAGGGTGTTAGAAAAATTTCCTACCCTTAGTTTAAACTATTCCTCACTTTTCTTATTTCAAATCTAACTCCAAATCAATCTTAATTAATTTTCTCCAAATTCAAATCAACTCCATATGATTGAAATCTATGATTGAAATATATGGTTGAAACCCATGATCACAATCTATCAAAATTCCTAAGCTCAAATTTTCCTAAGTCCTTAATATTCCCTTAAGAACTTAACCAAAATTATGATCAAAACTAATTCAAATCTTTGATATTTTCTCATAATTTATTTATATTTTCATTTATATTCACATATATGAATGAAATATAAATTCAAATCAATCAAACTAAACTCAAAATTCCAAATCAATTCATAAATTTTCCTAAGTCCCTTAATTTTCCATTAATGGACTTAGCCTAAATCATCATCAAATCAATTCAAACTCATGGGATTTTCTCAAAACTCATTTATATTCTCATTTATATTCACATATATAAATGAAATATAAATATAAATCAATCAAATTAAATTCCCAATCTAAAAAATTTCCTAAGACCCTTAATTTTCCATTAAAGGACTTATCCAAAATCATGATCAAACCATTTCAAAGTCATGGGATTTTCTGATAATTCATTTATATTCTCATTTATATTCACATATATAAATGAAATATAAATATACATAAATCAAATCAAATTCAAACTCCAAACTCCATGAAATTTTTCTAAGTCCTTTAAATCATTTTTAATAGACTTAGCCCATATCATGATTAAACCACTTCAAATACTTGAAATTTTCTCATGATCCATTTATATTTTCACTTATATTCACAAATGTAAATAAAATATAAATTCAAACAATCAAAACCAATTCCAAAAATCAAACTCAAATCTATTCAAAATTTAGCCTAAGCCTTTTAAGTCAAAATCTTGAACTTAGCCAAATCAATTTCAAATCAAGCCAAACTCTTGATTTTCTCTCATGATTCAATTAAACCTACAATCATGAACCCATATATAAATCCAAACTTCAATCACTCAATCAAAATCCAAGTCAAAAATCAAAGCCAAAGTCCCTTCATATTCTTCCTTTTAATATGAAATTGTCAAATGGATCAAAACCCATTTGACTTCAAACCACATGTAAATGGATTTATATTTCAATCATAAGTCCATATACAAGTTCAATCAACCTCAAATCTAGCTTTGACCAAATCATTTGACTCACTTAAGCTCACTTGACCCAAAGTGACATAAAGTACCCTTATGAGCCAAATTCTAATCCTAACCAAATTGGATTGAACCAAACTCACCTATGTCTCTCATCATGATCAACAATTATCATGGGATGATCAATCAACCAAATTAGGTCAAACCAAGTCAAATCTAAGGGTTGATCAAGTCACACTTAGCCAAAAATAAAACCTAACATTGTCAAATTCTACCATAGGCCAAATTGATTGAAACCATTGATCTAAGTTCACTCATGACCTATGTTTGAACTTGACCAAGCCAACATTTGAGCCTAACCTAGCCGAATTGGCCACTTGACCCAAGTTGACCCAACTTGACCTAAAAAGTCAAAATATGTCAAAACTTGATCTAATCCAAATTGATCCAAACCAATGGGTCAAGTTCATTCCAAATCACTTATGGAACTTGACTAAAGCCTCAATTTCCCAACTAGACCTAACTTAGCCCAATTGACCTTAGACCCAACTTGACCTAATGAGCCAAAATTAAACTTAACCAAAATTGATTGGAAACAAAGATACCAATCCACATCATAAACCCAAAAACCTACCCTTTTGACCACCTCAAATATCAAATGGGTCAAATAGGTCAACTTGACCCATTTGACCAAATGAAATCATATGAGCTAAATTCTAAAACCATACCAAAATAATCAAACCAAAGCCAAAAAAATATTTTAAAATGATCATATAAACTTCACCCAAATCTTTTTTAATTCATGAATAGTCTTCATATTTATCCAAAAAAATACCAAAATGAAGACCTTCATAAAATTTTTATTTGAATTAAGAAACACCCCAAGAAATTAAATCCATATCTCCACTCAAATTCAAGCACATGGGAGGTTGGCATTCCACTCAAGGCCTCAAACCAACCATGTGAAAGTATCTAACTGATCAAACAACCCTCCCATTATGATCAATTGGATCAAAATGGCATATAAGCTTGCAGTCGTTCGATCCTTCAAAGGGGACATATACTCCCCCTAATTGAATTCAAAAAGATCATTCCTAAATTCGAATAAGCCATAGAGAGTGTTAGGAGCCATCAGAGATCATTCCTAAGCTTCATAGGATGGAATTGAAATCAAGCTTTCTCAGTTTTCTTCCTTAGAAAATAAGGGAGCTCCTCTCATTTTCAAAACTTCTTCTCCACTCAAATCTACTTCAATTGCCTTTGCATACTTCATCAGGGAGATAACGCGAGTGCACCCAAGCTTCCATTGGATTTCCCACAACAAGGAGGAGTTGAATTGGATCAAAGCCATAAAGGGAAGCATGGGGAGTTGGTTCATAGAGTAATTCACATAATCTCGGCCATTCTTCAAACAGCCTTTTAATTAGAAAAGCTTCCAAGGGAATCGAGCATCACCTCCAGTGAGGTATGAACTTTCACCACCCAAGCATAGGAGGTGTCCTTTTGTGAAGAGAATTTTTAATTCAAGTGAATCCCACCGTTGGATGTGCTGCTCCTTGGCTTTATATGGTGTGGGTTAAGTTTGGTTTGAATCTGAGCTCAACCGAGCTTGGATCTTCCCCTAGATCATGGATGGCCTCTATTAATTAAGGGGAAGAGCTTGGGAGATCTCAGCCATCCATCCGTGCATTTTGGATGGACAACCGAAATAATTCCCACATTTAGCATTTCTTATATCCCTTCTAAAACCACGGGGAGATCTCTAGCCATTCGGCCTTTGATCAGACGGCAAAGATCAAAGAGCGTCTTCCCCTGCGCCGCCACCTCAACAAGACATTTAAGTGAATCCCTCATATGTAAAGCGCACCGCCACGCAGAGCTATAGGATTAGTTAGGGATCTTTAATTAATTTTATTTAATCTAGGGATCTTTTAAAATTCATATCTCCTTCAATAAAATTCAAAAAAAATATGAAATAAATTTTTGTGGAAAGATAATTCAACCTAGAATATTTTAAAATTAATTTCAATGGGTTTTAAATTATGATTTTCTCTAATTTTAGGTTTTATTAGAAATTTTATTTTACTAATTACCTTTTAATTAAGCCTCTGATTAATCCCAAACTTTTTGGGTATATTTTAGGGGATGACTTCTGCCTCTCCTATTTTTCTTGGGATTTATTGAAGGCTTAATTAGAAAAATTGCATATGGGTTTCTTAATTACTCCCATAATCTAATTAAGGTGTGATTAGTGGTTTTAAAACATGATTAGGGTTGATTAAGGTCAAATCTATTAGATACGAGGTTTAGGGAATAATTTTACCTCTTAAGCTATTCCCTAAACACCCTTTTCTCTCCTTAATCTCCTCTTAAAAGAGTTAATTCATTAATTATTCCCTTAATTAATTTCTAAAAATTCTAAAAATTTCTAGAACTTAACTAATCTACTTTGGGTAGATGCTTAGGTGTTTAATGACCTAAGTTTAATTAAGGAAATTAAAACCTAATTCATATGTGTGAAAGGGTGGTCTGAAATTACTTAAGCTAAACCCCTTAGCTTAATTAACCTTTAATTATGAGCCAAATTGCATTAGATCTTTTTCTTGTTAGGTGAATTGCAAATTTAAATTCATTGTGAGTTTTTATGTCATCTCATTGGCTCATAATTATTTGGTTAATTATTCTAAGGTGGTGTAGGTAAGGGTTAATTAAGTTAATTCATACCTTAACCTAATTAATACATAAAAATGGATCTAATTACCTAAAAATTAAATAAAGATATCAAACACATATGGGAATGGGTTAGGAATAGCAAACTTAACTCACCTTTTCAAAATTAAATCAAACTTCAAACTAAATAAAAATCCTAATGAATACACTTTGATTTATTTTTAACTTTCTTATTCTATAAGAAGGTCTTCAGGATTTAATTAAAGTGAGTTTGTTTACATGCTTTCATTACTTTGTGTATTTTCCCAACATGTTAAATTGGTATGTCATGTTGTTTCATGCATTCATATTTTTCAAATTCAAGTTTAAAATAAAATTGTTTGCTTTATGTCAAATTTGCATGTGTTGGCTAAAGTAGAAATATGAGTGGCTATTATCACTACTAAATCCAAATTATTTTAAAAATATATAAATCAAACATCCAATATGAAAGTTTGCTACTTATACTTTAATTATGAGCTTGCATGTGAAAGAATATAAAGGTATGCTTAGCATAGGTTTCCTTTTCTCTCTTGTGTTGGTATATTTTTGAACAAGAATTTGGTGAGGTGTATGGTTCATTTGAAAAGAACATAAGACTCACCAAATTCCATATCCTAATCATCTCTATGCTATCACCTAAGAAGGGTACCTATACTTGCATACATAAATTTCATAAACAAAATGAATCCATTAATACAACTTTCGCATTCTTCTTTTCCATTTCATTTCTTTTATACATATGTGTGTATTTAAGGAAAGTGGTATATTAGTCTAGACAACCCCAAGGTTGTGAGGCTTTAAGTAGCCCTAAGTAGGTCTAGTACCTTACATCTCTGGTTAATAATAGTGTTGTACTCACTTATGTCTTTCTTACTTTCATGTGTGCATGTGAAAACTCGAATAAAGAAACCCTTATCTACTTAAGAAAAATCATGCATCTTAATCTTCTAAATTTCCTTAAATGAATTACTTAGCATGCATCATAAAGTATGTTAAATATTCTCATTTGTATGTATAGATATGCTTAGGGTCCTTCCATATGCATGTTATATATGTTGGGAAAGAAATGAAGCAATGTGTGTTAAGTGAATTTTGATTCATTTTATTTAATCTTAAAATGCCTTTCATTTTGAATAAGTTCATTTAGAGTTCATCTAAACTTAGGATTAATTAAAAGATTTAATAAAAACACTCACCTAAATAAAACCAAAATGTGAATCTACTTTAGAAATTACTTAGATTAGGTAAGAAAAGAAAAGTTCTTTTCTATTTCCCCCTCTTCATAACTTAGTAATTAATTGTAGGATCCACTTAAACCAAATCAAAACATGAAATAAAATCAACCCAAAATAGTTAAACAACTTAAACGAAATCCTCTTCTAAGTTGAACATGTTCTTCACACTTAAAAAATTTGAACCTAAAGCCATTGCTAAGCATACCACACAAGCCTTCAAAGCACTCACATTAGCCTAAGTCATCACTTCTAGCCTTAGGTTAGGTCAGTGCATGGTTTGATGTTATATTTTGTTTTGTGATATATGTTTTAGACTATATGTTAGGGTGTATGCTTGTAGAATGAATGGTATGATGCTCTTAGTCTAACTATTCTTTTCTGTAGAGGATTATGCTTAAGGGGCACTGTCATAAATAAAAATAAAATTCTTTTGCTTGCAAGTATTTTATACCCCTAAGCATAATACAATAGGCCAAGTGGACTTAGTCACCCATGTGTGGGGTGATAAGTCCAATACACAAGCTTGGGATTTGTGTGGTTTGTTTTAACTAACATTTGTTTTGTAGGTGTTAGTTAGATTTCCACTTTTCCTTTTCATGTAAATTTGTGAAATTAAGATTTCAGAATAATTATTATGGGAATTGGAATGAGCATTGGTCATAAGATCCTATCTTATGCACCATGTGAAGCCTTGGAGCATCTACTTTCCAACCATCAAAATGAATGAACCAAAAGAAGAAAGAAGAAAAGAAAGAAGAAAAGAAGAAAAAATAAGAATGAAGCTTGAAGACCCCCATAACAATAAATTCCTTTGCTTAATTATAATTTAATACATTTGTAATCCGGGTTGTATAAGGGTAGAGCTCGGCTACCCAATTTATTATTTTTGGATTTGTGCGGTGGTGCCCGACCACAATGATCATTTATTCTTCTTGCAATTAGCTTTATAAATTGATTGATGATTTGTTTAGCTTTTGCATTAAGTGGCATGCTTTTTCTAGTTTCTTCCTTGCTTTATGTATGATCTAGATGTGGATTAAGCTCTTCAGAGAAAAATAAATCTTTTTACCAACTTAACAATTCAAATTAAAAGTAAAGAACTCATAACCTCATCTAAAGTCTAGGTTTAAAATCAAGATAAAAGAATTAGCAACCCCTTAGCTGGATGAGCATTTTGTCTTTTGTAATATCATGCACAAATACATCTTATTTCACTCTTGATTGGAGGGTTCCACCTTTGCTATAGAAACTTGGCTTGACCTATGAGAGCCATGGTGGAAACTCACCTCCTCCCTTCTCATTGATTTTGGCCAATAACCTTATTTCTCATGCATTAGTCATATGAATCATATTAACCTCAGTCAAAATAATTGTCCAAAAATAAAAAATAGAATTTTAATAGCATTAAGTTTAGGTGATTTGAAGCATGCCCTTACATGATCTAGTCTCTTTAGGGAGTGAGTTTAAGGACTTAGTCTCTTTCTAAATAAATAATAGCCTAGCTATCTTACATAAGCATAAAGACTTACCTACAAGTATTTAAAATCATAAGAGGAGTTAGTTGGCGACTACCCTTAGGTAGTTGTAAGTCCAAGCCGGGTGATTTATCCTTTCTTGTGAAGGCAAACCAATTACCCATTATCTCCTTTGATTTAGGTTGTGCTTCTAGCTTTAGCCGAAGCTTCCTAGATTAGGTTCTAAGATTGTTTCTCACCTTTGTGGGCCATAAGCTTAATTCCTCACCTCTTAGGAACTTCCTTAATCTTATGTTAAGAAATCATAAGTCCTAAATTTCTAATGAAAAGTGCAACTCAAACAAACTAAATCAATTTCAAAAATGTAAAGCCTAATTATAGGATAGTTTGAGATGCTCGCCAAGTTTCCTAGCATTATGTGAATCTCTTACTTATATTTTAGCTTAACTCCCTCCTTTTGATCAATCCCATTTGATCTTTCAAAAATGAACTAATCGATTGATAGTCCTTTCCTATTGAAATCTTCAAAGACAATGATCATTTACCTTAATCAAGAATTTTCCTAAGGAATCCCCATTCCTTAGGATGTAATTAACTATGGGGACTTGCCCTTGTAGGAAACTTAACAAACCCTATTTAAACTAAACCCTGCTTTACTTTTTCATGTAAAGTAGGGGAAGAATCTCTGGTGCATATGCAGACTCATCATCCTTAGGAGTCTTTTGAGGTGATTAGGTCCATTAAAGGGTGGTGACTTCTATCTTTCGAGATAGTACACTATTTTCTTGATGGCGTACTTAATCACCTGAATAAGTACATCTGTGGATCTGTGTGGCATCCTAAAAAGATGAATTTCCATAGTCTTGCGTCTTTCATTTCTCACCGCATATTTGAAAGGAGACTTTTATAGGAATTTTTCTACCAACAACCACTACTGAAGAGAAGGCATGCCACTCGAAGGACATCTTAGGAGTTACATTCAATGATGAAAATTTACTTCTAGGGATGACCGAGCATAACCGTTCTCTTTACATTATAGTGGATGTTGGCAGATACAGGCTATCCAGAGTTCTGATTGATCCAAGAGAAGCAGTCAACATTATGGGTCTAAGAACCCTTTCATACTTGAGGATTAACATCTCTAAAATCCAAAAAGAAAGGTTTAAGTTGAGAGGATTCCATGAATAAGGCAAGAAGGCTTTAGGCTCCATAGTGTTGCCATTAGAGATAAATGATTGGAAGACTTAAGCCAAATTTCACATCATAGACTCGAATACATCTTTCAACTCTTTGCTTGGGAGATCATGGATATATGAAAATAACATAGTTTCATCCTCTCTACATCAGTGTATGAAGTTCATGAGAGGTGGGATTGAGTACTATGTCAAAGGAGATCTCAAATCATTCACAGTTCATGAGGTTGGGATATATAAAGATGTAGCCTATTTCCTCCCTCAAAATCAGCAAGTCCATTCTCATGAACTTAGTGAAGATCCCCATAAGGGACAAAAATAAAGAAAATAAAAAGAAAAAAAAGAGAAAGAAAAGATAAAAGAGAGTGAGAAATGGACTCAGGGGAAGATATAGAGTCTAACATTAAATTCCACCCATAATTTGTTACTCCATTCAAACATATGGGTAGGATGTCCTAACCTCCACCAGGCAGAGCAAGGGGATGGTTTAGAGGCATCCCATGAGGTGAAAACCCTCCTTATTGGCCACCTAATAGGAGATATGTCCCAGCTACCAGGAGTACACCTGCTATTTATATAGACTTAGAATTTAGTTCAGAGGATGAGTCTTATATGATTAGCAGCCAACCAACTCTTCTCAACAACAGAATCCCTTGGAGGTGACACTTGAGCCAGATAGTGATGAAGACTAGGCTCCAAAGAAAAGCATGAGTGTATCCAAGTCTATATGTGAAATAGTTAGGCATGAGTTGGGAACCTTAGCTCAAACCCCACTTTCTCCATAAAAAGTTAAGGGTTTGATAGTTAAGGAAGCCCTTAAGCCATCCACAAATGTGAAGACTCAGAGGTTCTTTCTAGGAGCATCATCCTCAAGTCAAGAAGTTAATGTAGAACTTGAGGATGATTCATATAAATACTTAATAGAATTACCTTTTGATTGGTACTCACCTTGTGTTCTAAATATAGTAAAAGATTGATTCCACATACATGGTCCAAGCACAGGTCGGATTACTTCAAAAGATTATAGAATAACAAATGCAAGAATTCTTAATCAAGACCATGACTAGGATTTGATATAGTGGGTCCAGTCGATGATGACGATTACTGCATAATCATCAGTAATCATTTGGAATATAATAGGTTCTTTTCAAATTACATTAACTCTATGAGAAGGTGTGCTTAGAAACTTCAGATGACCCAGATGATTTCCAAGTCAAGGATGAACTGCCAGAATTTGAAGAAGAAATCAAA
This sequence comes from Cymbidium sinense, assembly GCA_021442155.1. Lineage (NCBI taxonomy): Eukaryota > Viridiplantae > Streptophyta > Magnoliopsida > Asparagales > Orchidaceae > Cymbidium > Cymbidium sinense. The sequence goes on from CM038229.1 coordinate 35,030,057, forward strand.
TCAACCATTGATAAACTCAAAGAAATTAACTTAGGGATTGAAGAAGATCCATGCCCAACATAGCAGTTCCTTATTGAACCAAACTGAAACTAATGACTTAGTTAGACTATTGAATGAGTTTAAGGACTGCTTCGCATGGGGTTATGAAGAGATGCCTAGTTTATCTCCTGATGTAGCAATTCACAAACTAGCGATAGAGCCTAGTGCTGACCCTATCAAGCAAGCTTCTAGATGCATGTGATTAGACATTGAAGAACAGGTCATTTTTGAAGTCAAGAAACTGATCGATGCTGGTTTCATCCGGGAAGAAAAATACCCTGCTTGGTTGGCCAATGTCATCCCAATTAAGAAGAAGAATGGCCAAATTCACATATGTTTTAATTTTAGGGATCTAAATAAGACATGTCCAAAATATGAATTTCCACTACCGACACTAGAGCTGATGGTGGACATTGCCTCATCTCATGAAATCTTCTCCTTCATGGATGACTCATTTAGATACAACCAAATAAAGATGGCCCTTGAAGATGAGAAAAATACTACCTTTTAAACCCCGATCAAAATATATTACTATAAGCTCATACCTTTTGGCCTTATAAATGAATGTGCTACATACCAATGGGCTATGACTTGAATCTTCGATGAACTCATTCATCATCACGATGTCGATGATCTCATAGTCAAAAGTAAAGAAAAGGAAGACTACTTCTTTGACTTGAGAGTAGTTTTCAAACAGTTAAGAAAATATAACCTTAAAATGAACCCCCTGAAGTGTGCATTCAGGCAGCTTCAAGAAAATTCCTTGGGTTTATTGTCCGACACTGGGGATAGAGATCAATTCGGAGAAGATCAAAGTAATCTTAGATATGCCACCCCCTAAAAGTCTAGCTCAACTCAGATCATTCCAAGGGTTGTTGGCATATCTAAGACACTTTATATTCAACTTATCAGAGAGATGACAACCATTCTCAGCACTTGTCAAAAAGTATACTAAGTTTAAGTGGGATGATAAGTACCAATAAGCCTTTGAGAATATCATGCAGTACCTGATGACGCTGCTAGTTCTAACAGCCCCTATCCCGAGCAAACTATTGATCCTTTACACTATTGCATTAGATGAATCTCTTGGTACTTTATTGGCCCAAGCCAATGATGAAGGGAAAGAAAATGTTATATACTATATCAGCCATCGTCTAATCCCTGCTGAAGCAAATTGTCCACCCATTGAGAAGTATTGCCTAGCTTTAATCTTCACATCCCAAAAGCTAAGGCACTACATGCTTTCTCAAAAAGTGAACTTAATCTCAAGGATCAATCCACTATAATATCTCATGACATGGTTGATGTTATCCTGATGGTTGACACGTTGGTCAATAATTTTGTCAAAGTTTGACATTACTTTCATACCCCTCCATGTGGTGAAAGGACAAGCATTGGCAGACTTCTTAATAGCACACCCACTTCCTGCTGACTCTCTACTTAATGACGATCTCCCTGATGAACAAATTCTGAACTTGGGGGACACTAGGAATCGCCGATGGAAAATATATTTTGATGGTGGGGCTTCCTCTCAAAAAGAAGAAGAACCATAATCTATTCTTCCAAGAAAGGCAAGGGTAGGAATAGCCCTTCTAACTTCAGACTATGATGTGATGAGATTCTCATACCATCTATCCAATCCGTGCACCAATAATGAAATTGTGTATGAGGCTTTGATTACCAGTCTGGAGTTAGCAGTCACATTATGCATCCAAAATATCAACACCTTTGGGGATTCTCAACTGGTCATCAACCAAATTATTGAGTCCTTTAAAGTCCTCAAGCCTAAGCTCCATCACTACCATAAGTACACTATGGAGTTACTAGCCCAAATCCCAAAGGTTGGCATTTATAAGATCCCTCGAGGAGAAAATGCTACGACAGATGCTTTAGCCAAGCTCGCTAAAGAATTGGCATGTCTGGAAGATGAGTTCATATCAATAAGAGTCTAAAATAGACAAGTCTTATCTCTTATCGATATTAAACTCATTGAAAAATACTCTCTTGAAGGGGAGGTTGCTTTTTTCAAAGAAGGATCAGGAGTTGGATTAGAGGTAACCATTCATTGATTACCTAAATAAAGGCAAACTATCATAAGAGAAGTCTCAAGCCCATCAAGTCAAACAGAGAGCACTTTTCTATGCTCTCGTGGATGGCACCCTATACCGGAGGTCCTTCGATCATATGTGGTTACGTTATTTAGATAAGCATGAATCCCATAAGATCATGATTGAGGTACACTCAAGATTATGTGGAGCTCATCAATCTAGTCCAAAGATGAAAGCCAAGATCAAGAAACTAGGATACTAGTGGTCATCGATGATCTGAGACTGCATGGATGTAGCTAGGCAATGCCATCAATATCCAGTGCACGGTATGGTCCTACACCAATCACCCAATATTCTACATCCTACATTGGCCTCGTGGCTATTCGAGTGTTGGGGTACTAACATTATGGGACCGATCGATCCTCCTTCTTCTAAAGGTCATTTGTTCATCCTAGCTGCTACCGACTACTTTTCCAAGGGGGTGGAGGTGATTCTACTAAGAGAGGTCACAGTTCAGTATGTGCTCCAATTTTTCAGGAACCATATCGTATATAAGTTCGGAGTTCCTCGATGAATTATATTCGATAATGATATTGCATTTAAGAGCACCAAGATTAACAACTTTTCCCAGAGATATAGCATAGATTAGAGATATTCTACCATCTATTACCCGAGAGAATATGGCTTGGTACAAGCTTTCAACAAAACTCTCATCCAAATATTAAAGAAGACACTCGATGATAATAAGCGATAATGGCATGAGCAGTTAATTGAAGCTTTGTGGGCTTATCGCACCACTTACAGAACTCCAACTCAATCTACTCCTTTCTCTTTAGTGTATGGGTTTGAAGCTGTTCTACCATTAGAAATCCAACTCCCATCACTAAGGATATTTATGGGTAGCATGATCACAACGGAGTAGAATGCCAAGTTGCGATTAGAAGAGCTTGAAGGTTTAGAAGAGAGACGTCTACCGGCATGCAAAAATCTTGAGTTGTACAAAGCCAAAATGATTCAAGCTCACAACAAGTTGGTCTGCCTGAGAGCTTTTCAAGTAGGAGAGCTTGTTTAGTTCTAAGGAGACCAATTATTATCCATCGTAAGATGGGGGGCAAGTTTGAACCCACTTGGGAAGGCCCTTTTGCACATGATGGTTTTGTTTAAGAGGATGTAAGTCTATTATGCCTTCTTCTTAAACTAGCCATCATGAATTGACTTGGTAGAGTATATTTGAGGATTAGAGTAAGTCCCCCAATGCCCATTTCATCTTAGCTACTTCAAGTCTGAGTCGAGTCCTTCTTTGTAACTCCTTACTTAGTAGTTTCCCTTAAGTTGGGTCAATCTATTGTGCCAACAATGGGTCACCCCAGCAGTTGATCCCTATTTTGGAAGATGTAAGTCTGCTACACTTTCTTCCTAAGTACAGTCGTTGCACACCAGGGGCAGACCTACGTCGGACAACACCTGTCGAACCGAAGATAGACTATCTCGATAATCAATTCCACTTTAGGGAGATGTAAGTCTACACAGCTTCTTTTTATATTAATTATTGCACATCGATGGGAACCTTAGGTTGGTTCGTGTTTCCTATGCTAATAGTGACCCACCCTATGGATACACCACTATTGGAAAATGTAAGACTGCTACGCCTTCTCCTTGAGTTGGCCACTATATACCTATAAGAATTACTTTCTTCATGGATCAGAATAAAAATCTTAGTGGAACCTCCCCTATGGGCACTCAATTTAAATCACATCCTTTGCGACCCCATTTAGATACTACCTAGGTTACTTCTGGATTAGACAGTCCCCCTTTCTTAGTAACCACTTCTGTGGTTGGAGATTCTATTCCGCGAATGTGCAGATTCTCCCTTGGTCCAACAAATCTGAGATAAGTCAAGGCTGACATAGCCCATTCTCTATGTGGTCCCCTATACACCAACAAGGTCCACGATAATAAATAAACAAAATATATGTTCACTTATGGATTAGTAGAATCCCCCCAGTGGCACCTTTCTCAAGTAGGCATCCTATCTTTAGGACAGTGTTAGCAAAACTCCCTATAGGAATGGCTTGACTACTTTTACGTTGAGGTAAGTCCCCAGCAGAACTTCTTCAATAGTTACCCTTAGGTCGGGTTTGACTTGTCATGCCACCAACAGGTCACTCTAGTGGTCGTCCTTACTGAAAGATGTAAGTCTACTACGCATTCTTTTCAACATGACCGCTACACACTGACAGGAAGCCCTAGGTCGGGTTTGATCTATGTACATCAATGGGTTACCCTAGTGGCTGGTCCCTGCTCAAGAAGATGTAAGTCTGCTACGCTTTCTTCCTGGCATAGTCGTTGCACACCGAATGGCACATCTTAAGTTGGATAGTCATATATTGTGATAGGTAGACTACCCCTTTAGATTGGTAAATCTGAGATAGGCCAAGGCCGACAAAACCCCTTCTCAATGCAGTCCATTACACACCGACAGGGTCCATCAAATTAAAATGAAATTAATCCAGACTACTCTTGAGTTGACATAAGTCCCCAATGACATTCACTCAATATTTGCCTTAGGTCAGGTTTGATTTATTGCACCATCAACAGGTCACCCTAGTGGTTGTTCCTTGCTTTGGAAGATGTAAGTCTGCTACGCTTTCTTCCTAGCATAGCCTTTACACACTGAAAGGAAACCCTTAGGTTAGATAGCCCTACCTTATGGCTGGTAGACTACCTCTTTGGATTTGTAAATCTAAGATAGGTCAAAGCCTCATGGCTCCTTCTTAGTGGATCCATCGCACACCGATAGGGTCCATCAAATTAATCATCAGGACTACTCTTGAGTTAAGGTAAGATCCCAGCTGCACTCACTCAGTAGTCACCTTAGGTTGGGTTTGATTTGTTGCACCATCAATAGGTCACCCCAGTAGTTGATCTTTACTTTGAAAGATATAAGTCTACTATGCTCTCTTCCTAGCACATCCATTGCACACCGAAAGGCAACCTTAGGTTGGATAACCCTACCTTATGGCGAGTAGACTACCTCTTTGGATTTGTAAATCTAAGATAGGTCAAAGCCCCATGGCTTCTTCTTAGTGGATCCATTACACACTGATAGGGTCCATCAAATTAAAATTAATCAAATTAATCACCAGGACTACTCTTGAGTTGAGGTAAGATCCCCAGTGGAGCTCATTCAGTAGTCACCCTAGATCGGATTCAATTTATTGTGTATCCAATAGATCACCCCCAACGGTTGTTCCCTGCTTTGGAAGATGAAAGTATGCTGTGCTTTTTTCCTAGCATAACTAATGCACACCGAAAGATAATCCTTAGGTTGGATAGCTCTACCTTATGGCGGGTAGACTACCCCTTTGGATTTATAAATCTAAGATATGCTAAGGCCCCTATGGCTCCTTCTTAGTAGATCCATCGCACATCGATTGGGTCCATAAGTCAAATCAAAATTAAAATCAAACAAATTCAATCAAGCTCATATCCCTAGTGAATAGGCCCTCAAACAATTCAAATTCAAAACTAACTTTCCCAGTGGAGTCAAATCAAATTCATAACCAATCTCCCCAATGGAATCAAACCACACTCCTCCCTCAATGGAGCACAAATTAAAACAAACCAAATCAATCTCCCCCAATGGAGCCAAATCAATAAATCTAAACCAAATAAATTCAACCAGGCTTATTTCCCTAGCAGATATGCCTCCAAATCAGACATCAAATCAAACAAATTAATCTCTATTCATGGAACCAAGCCAAAATAAATTCATAAAATAAATCAAATTAAAATAAATCCAATCTTGATCCCTAGTGGATTCAAGACCATATCCCCAACGGATATGCCCCAAATTAAACCAATAAAATAAATTAAGCAAACCCACACTTATATCCCTAGTGAATCCCCCTCTCACAAAATTAAATCAAATAAAATAAAATAATTTAAATCAAATCTTCATCCCCAGTGGATCTTCATCTCAAACTACTCAAATATATCAATCAAATCTCAATCTCTAGAAGATTTCCCTTACTTTTATGCCTTTGGCATAAATCTATCTCAAATAAAATCCAATTCATGTGTGATTCCTCAATGGATCTCTCTTCATGTCCTTAACATGAAAACTTATTCATACCCAAATTTTCTTGGCTCTCTTATAACCTTAGTATAAGATGAGTTACATTTCACTAAGATCGTGATTCTATCTATCTCTTGGTTTAAGTATAGATGGTCTCCGTTAGCACTTGCATTCCTTTAGACATTATCGATCATCTCAGTCAATGCCAATACGTGCGGTGTGCCTTGTCAATTACACCACACCTATTGGGGGTCCTTTTGTTGACCTCACTTTTGGAATGAGAATTCAATCTTCCCATCATAGATCTCAGAATCTTCTAGACACTAAGAACTCCTTAGTCAAAAGACACTTCTAATGGATAACTGAACACTTAACCTAAACCTAGAGACTTTAGAAGAGTTTTCCATAGGATTAGGCTAAGCCTTAAGACTAAGGATACCTACCCTATCCTATGGCCTAACCCATGACTTGCAATCACCTAAGTCCAAATAAAATCAAATTAAATCAATATTAAACCAAATTGATTCAAACCAAAAGTATAGAGTCAATGCATAAACACAAATGAACTCAAAAATAAATTTAAATGAGGTTCAAAGTGGCAAATAGGTCATTTGACCTAGAGTTGACCCATGTGGGCCCCATTAAGTCAAAGTCAACAAACCAAAAATTGTCCAAATTAAATCACTCTGAAAGATCAAAATCATCAAATTAATATATTTAAATATAAAACTAAATAAATCTAAATCAAATGAGATCTCAAATGGGTTAATTGGATCATTTAAGCCATTAAGCTCAATTTAGATTAAAATAGATTCAAATCAAAATTAGCATCAAGTTAAATAAAACCAATCACTCTAAATCATCATAACCACTTAATCAAACATGAATAAAGCTTAAACACATCTTGGTTGAGTCAAACAAAACATTTAACTTAATTGAACCCTATTTGACTCATTTGAACTCAAAATGGGTTAAACCTAAATCCAAGCCGAATTGACCCAAATAATTGATCAATAACATTCCAAATAATTCATAAAATATAATTGAAACATAATCTAAACATAAAATGACAAATTGAATCATATAAATCAACTTAACAAATTTTGGTCAAAGTTGGTCAAACTTTGGTCAAACTTGGATCAAACTCAAAATTAATCCAAATTAAATAAAATTAATCAACCAAAATCATCATAATTGATCAATTAAATATAATTAAAGCAAATCTAAAGCCAATGAGTCAAATCAGGTTGTTTGAACCCAACCCAACTCATTTGGGTCAACATGAGTTGACCCAATCCCAAATTAACCCCAAATTGAATAACCCTTGCTATAAACATGAGTTGACCCAATCCCAACCCAACTAATTTGTTTAAAATTCATTCATATGTATTTATATGTTAGAATTTAGATAGAACTTTAGCTCACATGTATAAATAATACAATTGAAAGAAATACAACTTTTGCATGATTTTCCATTTTTGTAGTCACTTGTACATTCATGTGTATTCAAGAATAGTGGGTATATCTAGTCTAGATATTATGGGGACATGAGGCTTTAAGTAGCCCCAAAGAGGTCTTTACCTCACTCCCCTAGTAAACAATAGTGAAGTATCCATTTAAAACTTTTATACACTTATATGTGCATTTAGCTAATGAATGAAAATCTCCTTTTCAACTTTAGCTCACACGTATAAATAATTTAATTAAAAGAAATATAACTTTTTCATGATTTTCTATTCTTGTAGTTATTTGTACATTCATGTGTATTCAAAAGTAGTGGGTATATCTAGTTTGGACATTCCAGGGATGCGAGGCTTTAAGTAGCCCCAATGAGGTCTTTATCTCACTCCCCTGGTTAACAATGGCGAAGTATCCACTTAAAACTTTTATACAATTGTATGTGCACTTAGCTAATTAATGAAAATCTAATTTTTTTTAACTTTAGCTCACATGTATAAATAGTTTAATTAAAAGAAATACAACTTTTGCATCATTTTCCATTCTTATAGTCATTTGTACATTCATGTGTATTTAAGAATAGTGGGTATATCTAGTCTGTATATTCCGGGGATGCAAGGCTTTAAATTGCCCCAAGGAGGTCTTTACCTCACTCCCCTAGTTAATAATGGTGAAGTACTTGCTTAAAACTTTTATACACTTGAATGTGTATTTAGCTAATTAGTGAAAATCTCATTTTCTATAAAATACACATATGTATCTTTCATTTAAAGTGCGCTAAAAGAAATATATTATATGTATAGTTATACTTAAGATTCAATCATATGCATATTACATGTGATGAAAAGGAATAATGTGAAGTATGTCATGTGTTACTAGTTCACTCAAATTAATATTAAGAAGCCTTTCATGTTGAATGCGATCATTTAAGATGAACCTAAACTTAGGATTAATTTAAAATATGTAATATGACATTCACTAAAGAGAACTAAACCAAATTAACTTGCTTTATAAAGTGGCTTAGGGTAGGGATGAAAGAGGGCAACCTCTTTCCTTCTCTTTACAACATTTAGTTACTAAGGGTAAGTCACATAAAATAAAAGAAAACACAAATTAAAACTTGCAAATCAATTAAAGCACTTGAAGTGAAACCACCCTTTAAATTGAATCCTTTCACATTTACAAAATCATAACCTTAATACCTAGTTAAGAACATACCACACAAGCCTTAATACACACATTAGATTTAATTAACTACTTCTAGCTTTATATTAGGATGGTGCATGGTGTGGTGATATTTTATTTTGTGATGTATTATTTTAGACTGGATGTTAGGGTGTATATTTCATAGACTGGATGTTAGGCCGTGATTATCCTAATCATATTTTTTTTGCAGGAGGTTGTGCTTAAGGGGCCACCGTAAAAATAAATATAAATGTTTCACTTGTAGGTTACTTATGCCCCTAAGCATAATCTAAGTTAGGATAGGTGGGCTTGGTTACCCATGTGTAGGGTGCTAAGTCCAAATTATAAATATAATTGCTTGGGATTGAATGTATGTTTAGCTAACCTCTATTTTTCAGGTGTAGTTAGCATATAAAATATAATTTTATAATAGGAGTTAGGATTAATGTTGTGGGGGATTAGGATGAATAGTGGCCAGAAGGATTAGTCCTTGGGGTGCCCTGTGATGCCTTTGAAAAGGAAGAAAAGGAGGTCATAAAGAAATGAAGAAAAGAAGACCTCCCATAGCATGTATTATATTATAATCCGAGTTGTATAAGGGAAGAGTTAGGTTACTCATCTTTTCTTTTTTTGAGGTGTACGACAGAACTCGACTGCACCGGCCTTTTATTTTTTTATGCAATTTATACATGTTTAATTGATGTTGTGTTTAGATTGTGTATTAAAAAAACATGCTTTTCATAATTTTTTAATGTTTTATATTTGAATGTGTGGCCTAGATACGGTAGGCTCTTAGAATAAAATAAATTTTCTACCCAACTAATCACTCATAACTAAAATTCTTAATAACGCATAACCTCATCATAAAGCCTAGTTTTTAAACATAATAATTAAAATATTTAGCAACCCCTTAGCTGAATGTTATATGTCTCACATCATGCATGCATATTCCATCTTCCTTGAATATGGGGGGACTCCATCCTTACGCGATACGGGAAAGGCATCCCTTGTGGTGGAGAACACCCTCTTTTCACTGATTTAAGCCATAATTATATTTCATCATACATTTAGGCATAAGAAATCCCAAGCCCTTTGTCAAAATGATGAGTCAAAATTATATAAAATTTGAAAAGATTTTTTTGATTAGACTAAGTCATTGCTCATACCACTCATGCTCTAGTCTCTCAGGGAGTGGGTTTAGGATTTTAGTCTCTTTCTTTCCAATTAAATAACTACACCTGCTATCTTGCAAATCATAAGAATAGATTACATGGTTTTGAATTATAAGAGTTAGCTGGAGGCCACTTCAAGTAGTTGTAAGTCCAGCAGTCAGACAGTTTATCCTCTCTTATGGAAGTAAACAATTATGTCAATTTCTCTCTTAAATTTAGGTCAGGCTTTAGTTTATGCTAAATCTCCTTAGATTCAGGATCTGAGGTAGTTATTTTCATCATCCTATAAACATAAATTCTCACCTCTTAGGCATTTTCACAATCTTGTGTTGTTGGACTATAAGCCCTAGCAATCAAATAAAATTTCAACTCTAACGAAATAAATCCCTTCAATTTTAAATATATAAAGCCCAACTATAGGGTAGATTGGAATGCTCATCAGGTTTCCTAGTATTATAAGCATCCCCTACTTTCTCCCTTTGGATTCCAAAAATAAGTCTTCTCATTGAGCTTTCCTAATTTATCTTCCAAATATAACCAATCCTTTGATAGTCGAGCCGTAAAATATTTGGAGACCATAATTTCCTACTTTAATTGAGAGTGTTCTTAAGTAATCTTATTCCCTATGATGTAATTAATTATGGATGCTTGCTTATATAGGGAACTAAAGAACCCAGCTTAAAATAGATCCTATTTTACTTTTTCATGTAAAGTAAGAGAAAGATCTCTAGTACATTCGAAGACCCATCATGTCTTAAGAGTCTTTATTAGGTGATTAGGTCCATTATAGGGTGATTATTTCTATCTTTTGAGATTGAACATCATACCTTAATATCATACTTGATCACTTCAATAAGTAACCCATAAGATCTGCGTGGTGTCTGCCCAGCGCATCCAAAATAAAACACCATAAGCCCAACCTAAAACTAAAGTTTAGATATATGGGTCTTCTCTCCAAGATCATCTCCTTCTTTAGAGACCTCCATTGGGCTTCACACTGGACCTCTGCACCTATCTACTAGTTGAGTTAGCTCCTATTATTCCTACACCCCATAGATCCTAACCAAATTCTAAGCTCAAATTTATATTTCAAATTCAAAATTAAATCTTAATCCCTACAGAACAAATGTTAATAAAATACAAATAGCACACATTAATTATATTTTACCAACATACAGGCTTAGCATTAACTACTTGCGAAGCCTACCAATCCTATTGGGTTATGCTAAGGGATTATTCAGCACTTACATGCAAACAATAATTTTATAATTTATTTTTACAACTGTCCCTTCTAGCATAATCCCCTACAGAAGATAAGTGTTAATTCTAAGAATAACTTCCTATCATCTAGACTAATGGCAATCAACCCTAACCATCCAATCTAAATTAGTACACCATAAAATAATAAAAAAGGCATTTTACATCACATCATCATAACATCATAGAATATCACAGAATATCATAGAACTACCTGACCTAAGTCTAGGATTTGTGACCTAATAATCTAGTGTGTGAAGAATGGGGATTTGTGTGGCAAGACATTGCTAGACCTCTTTAGTTTCAAGTTCAATTTGGGTTTTCAATTTTTTTAAAATTTAATTTTTAGACTTTTTAATTTTAATAATTTTACTTTATAGGTATGTGTTATTGATACTAGAGATTCGATTATCAAGACCTTCAGCAGACTAGTAGCCCTACAATCTCGGGTATCTAGACTATATACCATATGATTCTGATTATGAAAATTTTTATTTTAAATTTTTTACTTCTTTTAGCTTTAAAATTAGTTTAATTTACCACGAGTGGTTTCAATTTAAGTGATTTAATGATTTAATGATTTTATTTTCACTTTTAAATTTATTTTTATGTTAAAGTGAACTTTTTTAAAGAATGAAGAATAAAATATATTCCATTTTAGGTGGAACCCATTCTATTCAACATTCTAAATCCTAATATAATGAAACCTTCATTCTAAGGTAAAGATTCATTCTAAAATTCTAACTAAGATCTTAAGTATCTTAATTAATTCCTTTTAGGTTTATTTACATTATTTGATTTGAATTAAGTTTGTGATTTTAGTTCTTTTAATATTTGATTCTTCTTTTAATTTTTTTTTATCTGATTTATTTTTTATTCCTTTTGTTAATGTTTTTATTTAATATTTAATGTGTGCTCATTATGTCAACTAAACAAATTTAAGTTAATGTGTTTCACTCTTTCCTATTTTTTTTCATTAGTATTGCTATATTTTTTGTTTAGGTTAAACCTTTATGATTGATTTTATTTAACCTTATGTTTTTTCTTTCATCTTTATATTTTGCTAAGTTATATTTATTTTATTTGTTTATTTTGGTTCATTTAATTTTAGGTTGAATTGGTTTACTTATTACATTTGGATGTATTTATCATGTTTATTTTCCAAGTTAATTTAATTTGTTCATTTTGTTGATATTTATTAACTTAGGTAAACTTACATTCAATCTTAAGTTTAATATTATTCAATTCACTATGTTTCAAATGTATAACACATTTGTATAATTTGTGTCATCTTGAATTAATTATTTAAACTTTATTATTATTTGATCTCTCTTATTTCAATTCATTTATTTCATTAATTTTTCTAATACTTATTAATGAACTTAGATTAAGATAGTTGATTCCAAGTTATAATTTCACATATTATGGAATAGTTCAATTCATTTCAATTAACTTAAAGGGAATGATAATTATGTTATTTAAAAAAGTTCCTTTTTATCATGTGGTATAATGTGACCCTTATTAATCATGATCTAAGAAGTTTAACAGAGGGTTATTTTTTTGTTATGTGAACTAAACTTATCCTATGTTACTTTACCTCTTATGTTATTTTAAGTTCAATAAAACTTAATCTTTCACACTTACATTTGTAGCCACTTTATTCCTTAATCTAAATGGCCTTAATGTATTCATAATTTGATATATTATAAAGTTCGGAGGTTAATGAATTTTGTATTTCAGTTTATTAATGGGTTTATCATGGTATAATTTATTATTAATTTTAGAGTGTAATTAAATTTCATATTTTCAATTATTCTTAATTCTTAACTTATATTTAATTAAGTTCCTTTACTTTCAAATTGCTTAGACAATTTTTATTTAAGTGTTATGATGTTAATTATGAAGTTTTAAGTTTATATTATGTATTTTGTAATTTTTTTGATTTTTTTTATTTATTATTTCCTTTAAATTGCCTTAGAGACCTAGAATTCAATAATTCCTGATCTAGAGGTCAATTGGATTAGAAATTTTTATGGCAACTCGAGTTTCTTACAAATTTGAGTTCCTAAATTTCAACCTAATCAGATGTATAATTTGGGATTAATTAAGGTTTTATTTATTTAATTAAATATATATTAAGCCTAATTTAATGATGATTATTTAAGGGTTTTATTTTTTTTCTAGATTCCCCTCTCGAAGATGTTTTCATAGAGGGTTTATTCATAATTTTTTGAAAACTTGGTTGATTTATTATGATTTTCTAAAGTTTAGGTTGATTAATTGAATTAATTAATTCAATTAAATGCCAAATTAGGTCATTTTATGATTAATTTGTTTCAGTAGGTTTTGATGTTGTATTTAAGTTCATTGGGGTGTGTTATGATGTTTTGGATTATTTCTATGATTTTCCTAATTTATTTCGATTCATATTTAATTTATTTTTATTAAAATTAAGGTTTAAAATTAAAATTTTCATATATTTAGATTTATTATTCAATAAATTATAAAAAAATTCACCTAATGTGTTCTTAACCCTAATTTAAATTCACCAAAGTTTCAAATCATTTTGGTCAAAGGTTTGGGATTAATTTAAGTTTGAAATTTTCATTCAAACCCAAATTAATACAAAAATGACCAAAAATTATTTGGGAATTTTAAGTTTAATGGATTACTCCTATTAATATGTATGTATAATTTAGCCAACCAAAGAGATAGGAGAAGTAAAGACATAATTCAAGTGAGGGGTATTAAGGATGAAAATAATAAAGTACTTTTCTTAGAAAAAAATATTGAAAATAAGAGGATGAGGTATTTTAATAAACTTTTCAATGAAGGATCTGAAAGTACGATTAATTTTAGCAACCTTAATACCCTAAACAAAAATAGAGAATTTCATTTTTATCGTATTAGTAAATCGAGTTAGTGAAGCTTTAAAGAAAATGAAATGTGGAAAAGCAGTAGGACCGGATAATATTCCAATAGAAGTGTGGAAATGTTTAGGAGATCAAGGAATTTTATGGCAGAAAAATCTTTTTAATATTATTTTAAAGACTAAAAAAGATGCCAGATGAGTGGAGAAAGAGTTTGTTGGTTCCTATATTTAAGAATAAAGGTGATGCACAAGAGTGTGCAAATTATAGGGGAATTAAGTTAATGTGCCATACATTAAAATTATGGGAGAGAGTAATTGAGCATAGGTTACGATGTGATACAGAAGTTTCTCACAACTAGTTTGGTTTCATGCCAGGTATATCTACTATGGATGCTATACATTTGTTAAGAGGTTTGATGGAGAAGCATAGAGAAAATAAGAAGGATCTACATATGATATTTATTGATTTAGAGAAATCTTATGATAAAGTCTCAAGAGATGTTCTTTGGAGAGTTCTAGAATAGAAAGAAGTTAATATTGGTTATATTCAAGTCATTAAGGATATGTATACTAGAGCTGTTACTTGTGTCCAAGCACAAGGAGGATTGACAAAATATTTTCCTATTTCAGTTGGATTACATTAAGCCCTTATCTTTTTACTTTAGTTATGGATGTTCTTACGAGGCATTTACAAGAAGATGTACCTTGGTGTATGCTTTTTGCTGATGACATTCTTCTTGTTGATAAGACTAGAGAAGGACTCCAACAAAAACTTGAATTATGGAGGTCAACTTTAGAGTCTAAAGATTTTCATTTAAGTAGATCTAAAACTGAATATATGGAGAGTAATTTTAGTTGTAGAAGTTTTAGTGGTAGTGTTGTGACTTTAGGTGATCAAGTCATTAATAAGAGTGAGCGATCCAGATATTTAGGCTCTATTGTTCAAAATGATGGTGAAATAGATGGAGATGTTATTAGTAGAATTCAAGCTGGATGGTTGAAGTGGAGCATCTGGCCTATTATGTGATAGAAAAGTTCCACTTAAACTTAAGAGAAAATTTTATAAGATGGTGGTAAGACTGCAATGACTTATGGTGCATAATGTTGGCCAATAAAAGAGAAACATAAGACTAAGTTAAGTGTTAGAGATGAGTATGCTCGTGGATGAGTGGCTTTACCCTTAGAGATAGAATGCAAAATGAGTATGTTCAGGAAAAGTTGGGGTAGCTCAGTGGTAGATAAGATTAGGGAGAGTCGCTTAGATGGTTTGGACACATAAAGCGTACCGTCCGATGACCGATTAGGAGAGTAGATGCATTAGATTTGTCTTATGTTAAGAAAGGTAGAGGTAGACCTAAAAAGACTTGGTTAAGATGTATAAAAAATGATCTTAGTATACTTGAATTAAATGAGAATATGACACATAATAGGACCCAATGGAGACGAAGGATTCATGTAGCCAACCCCACCTAGTGGAATTAAGGCTTGTTGTTGTTGTTGTGTTGTTGTTGGATTACTCCTACTAAGATGAATTTATAGAGCTTTTATTTAAATTTTTTGGCTTAATAGTTGATTTATTATAAATTTTTTAAGTTTTACTCATTTTTTTGTAATTATTTAATTCAAAATTATAGAATTGTTTCTTAAACCATGACAAATTCAAATGGATCAGATGTGGTGCTGCTTTCTACATGGCACTGCATCATTCATCCACGCAGGATCAACATGGATTCGGCATTAAAATGACGATGCACGTGTGATTGGTCCCTACCATTCGATCTTCAATTGGACAATCTAGATTTCTCCTGGGATTTCCTTAAGCGATTAAATCATACAATCCGACTAAATCTCGATCGTCCATTCCTAATAAAAGAAATGGATGAAAAGGAATAGATGGCAAAGATTCCACCTCTTTCAATGATGGTGAGAACCAAGAGCCATCCGTCGAATTGAGATAATTTCCAGCAATCCAATAATTGAAATGGCTTGATTTCACTTCCAAAATGATCAGTGAAATAAAACGAAGGGATCTATATAATTTGATCTCACTTGGGATTACCTTCACTTTAGAAAAGGCCAAAATCGAAAGCTTAAGGGGTGGATTTAATGGCATACATTGATTATGGTGATCTTCGACAATGGGGTTAACTCTAATAGCATCGGAATGGGGCGACAAAGCTATGGGAAGAAGCAATTAGGTTATCTCCTTATAGATCATCCTTTGGACCAATACAAGGATGGATTTTGATGAGCTTAGTAGATCTTTAGCTTCTTGGTAGTGATGGAATTGGGGTATCAGTGCACTCGACTTCATTTCACTCAAAAATTTTGGTGGAATGCTCAATTTTTCTTGAGGAACTCTCTAGCTTCCCTTGCCAGTAAAGGCTGAGAGTTCTTTATGGCTTTCTCCTCCTCCTTGGTCAACTAGGTTAATTATTTTCATTAGAGGCTAGCTCCAAGGATGATCAGAGGCTTAACACCTATTCAAAGGTGTTATGATAGAATGATAAAGAGGTGGAGTTTACACATCGATTCATTTAGGTCAAATGGCCATATTGGTCAAATTGAGCCTAATGATTAGTTTATTTGTGTTTATTAATCATTCCTAAGTAATTTTATACAATTAATTTGGGTTAGTTTTGATTTTATTTGGATTTGAATCCCACATGGTCCATTTAGATCAATTTAGGTCAAATAACCTATTTAGCCTAATTAAGGCTTATTGGATTTATATTCTCTTAAATTCATGTTTAAACATGAATATATTTTCATTTAGATCATTTGGAATGATTTTATTTCATCAAATTTTTGTGGGTTGACCTTTCACTTGGTGGGACTCACCTATGTCTAACAAATGTTAAATGAGTTGACCACTTTTAGACTTTGATTTGGATTTAGATTTATTTATGCTTTTAATTTGATTTCATGGTTTTATTTGATTTTGATTTGTATTTTTTTTTTTTTTGGTTTAGTTTGGATTTCTTGTAGTTTAAATGACTTTAAGGGTTAAATAAGATAATTATATTAATTACCCTATTCACTTTATGTTAAATTTAAATATCTTTATATTTCAATTTATTTAGGCTTGGATTTGAATTTGGTCTAGGTCTATCCAATCTTGTTGAGTTAGATTAGATCCTAGAAAGGTGCATTATGTCACTAAATGAAGTGTCATAAATATCTAATTAGGAGATTCCTAATCTAGGATTAGGTATCATAATTATTAATTTTGGAAGTAATGTTAGCCTCATCTAAAAATGAGGGCAACAAGCAAAAGCTTCCTCAAAAGGTTTTGAAATTAGACTGCCTCTTGCTGCTACATCTATGACAGTCCTTAACAATTCTACTAAGTCGTTATAAAATGATTAAATGATAAGTCAATCAAGTAATGAATAATAAGGTCATTTCTTTAATAATTATTTATATCTTTCCCAATCCTCATATATAGATTCATTATCCAATAAGATAAATGATGTAATATTATTTTTTTAGCTTAGCAATTTTAGATGGTGGAAAATATTTTGCAGGAAATTTTTGAGCTAATTCATTCCAAGTTGTTATAAATCCTTAATGTAGTGAATTCAACCATATTTTAGCTTTATCTCTAACTGAGAAAGGGAATAATCTTAATCAAACAGCATCGTCACTTACCCCATTGTATTTAAATGTTATACAAATTTCTAAAAAAATGGCAATATGCATATTAAGATTTTCAATAGGTGAACCACTAAATTGAGAGTTTTGCACTATTTGAAATATAGATGATTTTAATTCAAAATTATAGGCTTGAATAGTTGGCCTAGCAATACTTTGATGTATTACAACTATAGTTGGTTCGGTATAGTCCCTAAGAAGTCTAGATGGTTCTATTACTGGTTGATTATCCATAGCTAGTTTTCTCACTTGTTCTCTCTTTTCTTTTCTAATTTTTCTACAAAGTTGTTCGATTTCTAAGTTCAATGGCATTATTTCTATTATTTTGTCTCTACGTATACAATATTTAGAAATCACAACTTTGATTTAAAAATTGAAATACAATATATTGAACAAGTATAATGATATTTCGAACTTAGCACTTAACACAAATATAGGTAACAAAAAATATTAAAATAAAAATAGTTCAGCAAGACTAATATTAACTTAATATAAATTACTATTTACTTTTAACCCTTGGTAACGATGCCAAAAACTTGATAGGTACTTTTTACCCTTATATGGAAGTGCACATGCTGAATTAAGTAATATAGAATGAGTAGAGTATCGTTCCCACGAGGTTAAGAGTAAAATTAGATATTAATTTATATTAAGTTAAGTACTAATCTCTTAAAACCTACTTTTTTATCTAATAAAATTGAAGTGCTTAATTAAAGTTACTATCTACTATTTTACAAGATATTAGAAAGATAAATTTTGATATTTTTATATTTATATAGAAAATATAGTAGTTTTTCTTAATTTTAAAATAAGTATTATGAATTTATGAAATCTTTTAGACTATATATTTTATTAAAATATATGGATTAATTTAAAGCTTGTAGAGTCAACCAAGAGCAAAATTGTTATACTCTCTATCTATAGAAAAGTATAACTAAACAAATCCTTTTACCCAAATTTTTACCTAGTGCTAATTAAATTTTGAATGGTTGCTTTACCCATATTTCTCTCTAAATGATTGCAAATCCTAAAAGTAATCTTATATTTAATGGCTAATTAGCTTTTCTCGACTATCTAGCATATTCATGATTATTTAATATATTTTCTTGCATTTTTCTTAATTATTCTTCTTGGATTCTGTCAATATCTCTATATCACACTTATTTTTAACTTTATAATTGGCCAAATCAAAAGTAAATGAAGCATTGAAAGAAGCAAAATATATTTTTTATTAAAAGAACAAACAATTTTCTCATATTAATCTACAACAAAGTTTAATACAACACAAACTTCTCAAAAGTTGATATAAATTCAGAGTGCTTTATAGATTAGTGCTCCCAATAGAGAGAAAAAAGGAAATCATATTAAACATATTAAAATAAGATGTGAGATAATAAGAGAAGAAAGGTAAGAGCACATCGAGTAGATCTTTTAAGTCCACTCATCGTGATCCTCTACTACTTCCCCATGGAAATGTCCAACACCCTCCACTAAAAATCCTTGATTATTGATGTTTTCTCCACCTCTTACTTAAGAAAATACTCTTTCACACCACCTTTACACACTCTCTCAACACTTGAAGTGCCACTCTCCAAGTGCTTCATAAAGAACTAACACACACACTCACCCTCTTGCCAAAAAAAGTGAAAAAGAAAAAAAATCTTAAAAATAAGAACTTTCTCTCTTGGAAATGTACTCTCTATATATATACTAGATATAACTATGATCGATTATCCAGATGCTCCTATCATAACTGCCTCAAAAACTACCTAAAACCTTCCCTAAACCATCACAAATCTATTCTATTAATATAACGCTGCAACACTAATGATCCGGTGTTATACTTGCTAGTTCTACCTCATATTTTTTTCTCTGGTACAATGATGATGCTGAGCTTGTTGTAAATTTGTCCCAAAATTAGTCTGATCTAGCACAGTGGCACTGGCCTTGCTATAAAATGGCCCCAATTTAAGCCATTTACAATGCAATCTTCTTCTTTTTTATATAATTTTTTTGCTACAACACTAAATATACTTAAAATAAACACATTTTAACATAAAAAATACATGATAAAGGTATTCAAATTATTAAAAATTTCATAATTTTAACACTAACCCAAGAGACTTGAAATTAATCATTTCCATGTTTTCAGTTGTAAGTGTTTTATTTTGAATAATGAAAAATATTAATTGGGTATATTTAATAGTAAATCAGATGTTAGAATCTTTTTGGGATATTTTATATCTACAAGAGCATTTAGAGTTTTCAATAAAAGGAAACTGATTGTAGAAAGATATATGCATGTCATTTTTGATGAAAATTTAATTATTCTTTTAAAAGAGATGCAATTGATGATGAAAGGGATGAATTTAAGAAAATAAATTTAGAAGAAAAGTTCATAATTTTTTTTGCCTAAAAAGTGAAATTTTAATAAGAATCATCCTAAAGACTTGATTATAGGAGATCCATTCCATTGTGTTGTGACTAGAAAACATTTTAAAGATATGATTAATCATTCTATTTTTACTATATGAGATTGAACCTAAATTTGTTGATGAAGCTTTAAAGGATCATTATTGGATAGTTGTTATGGAGTAGGAGATAAAATATGGTTGTAAGAAATGATATTTGGAAATTAGTTTATAGATTCAAAGATTAAAATATTATTTGAACTAAATAGGTCCTTAGAAATAAGTTAGATAATTCATATAATATTATTAAAAATAAGGCTAGGTTAGTTACATAAGGATACATACAAGTTAAGAGGATATATTTTAAGAAATCCTTTGCACCTGTAGTAAGACTAGAGCTCATTAGGTTGCTTCTTACTTACACTTGTTTTAAGGACTTTCAACTCTTTCAAATGGATGTGAAAAGTGCATTCTTGAATGGTTTTATTGACCATGATATTTTTATAGAGCAATCCTCTAGTTTTTAGAGGTTTGATTTTCCTGATCATGTATTTATATTAAATAAAGATTTATATGGTTTGAATTGGCTCCTTGGGCTTGGTACGATAGGTTAAGTAATTTCTTAATTGACCATGGATTTAGAAAATGAAGAGTAGATATCACCATATTCCTCCAAAATGTAAGTGATAACTTGACCATTATGCAAATTTATGTGGATTATATTTTGTTTGGAAGTGCAAATGAATCTTGTGTCATGAGTTCTCATCATTGATGTCTGAATAATTTAAAATGAGTAGGATGGAAGAACTTAACTTTTTATTAGGCCTTCAAGTGAGACAACTAGAAAATGGACCTTCATTCAACAAACCAAGTACACTAATGATTTAATTGAAAGGTTTGACATAAAAAAAGATTCAAATCTAGTAAAACTCTCATTAGCCCCTCTATTGAATTAGATTTAGATGAATTCGGTAAACCTGTTGGTAAAAAAATTTATAGAAGTATCATAGGTTCATTTCTATACCTTATTGCTAGTAGGCATGATATTATGTTTGTTTTTTATTTGTGTGCTCACTTTCAAGGCAATTCTAATGAATCTCATTTAATAGAAGTTTAAGTGTATATTTTGTTATTTGATAGGAACTTCTAGATTAGGTTTATGGTATCCTAAAATTTCTTTGTCATATCATTTGGTTACTTATTTTGATATTGATTTTATAGATATAAACTAAACAGAAAAAGCACATCAGGTACATGCCAATTTTTAGAATCATCTCTTATGTTTTGGTCCTCTAGACAATAAAATAATGTTACTCTCTCTATTACTAAAGCTTAGTACATGGCTGTGGAAAGCTGTGCTGCTTTAGCTCTTTGATTAAATAAAAATTTAGAAGACTTTGACATTATGCTAAAACACATTCCTATTAGGTGTGACAATACTATTACTATATGTTAAACTAAAAACTCTATTCAACACTCATAGACCAAGCATATTGAGATTAGACACTTATTTGAGATTATGTGTGTAAAGGTGATGTTAATGTTAAAATTATTAATACTAATTTATAAATTACTAGTATTTTTATAGAACTTTGCTGAAGAACATTTTTGTACTTTGAGGCATATGATAAGCATATATCCATTTAATTTCATGCATTTTCATTATTTTTATGTTCTCACATGTTAATATCTTTTAATGTCTCTAAATGTGTGTGTATGTATGTGTGTGTGTCTGGGGTTGTCCGGAAGGGTGAGAGCTACTTTACTTCTGGGAACTACTTAATTTTTTATTTGCTTCACTACATGTTGTACTTTGTTGTATATTTTACTTTGGTGTGTGTGTGTGCATTACTAATTTCACTTTGCTATATGATTTACTTGATTATTTGCATAATTCATGTTAAGAGGTTGATGCAAGGTTACTTTGCACTTTCATCTCTATACACTACCAACTTAGGTTTGTCATCATCAAAAAGGAGAAGAATGTTGACTCCACGAGCCTCATTATATCATTACATCATTTTAATGATGACAAATATATGATTGGATGATGCTAATGACTTAATTATAGTGTTATACAAAATTTACCAAACTCAACCTTTTCAATTAAATTGGGAAATTCAAAGCAGCTTGGAGTGAGGCAATTTGGAAATTTTCATATGAATTACAAAATAAGACAAATAAAAGCTCATATAAATAAAAATAATTTCTAAAATATTTTTATTTTAATTATTTTTATTATTAAAATATTTTTACCATATTTTGTTTACATTATTTTTTTTTTCAATTTCTTGAAATAATCATTTTTGGATAATTTGACTATTTGAGTTGATTTAAGTCTTATCTATTGTATCTAAAATTGAGTTAATTTATTTATTACTTCATTAATTAATTATCATTTTTGAACTAATTTTATCCATTTATTTTAGCTTGTGGCTTGGCTTATTTGTTAAATTATTTTCTCTCTATCATATATTGATAATTTCATTTGATTTTAATAATCCTTCATTCTTGGCCAAATTTTTGATGATTTTGGTATGAGAAATTTTATTTGATTTATTTAATTTATTACTAGATCATTTTTATTTATTTAATGATTTTTTATTTTGTAGAATTCAAATTTATTTGAAATTCAAATTTGAATATTGCCCTAAATGTTTCTAAATTTGCTTTATCTTATTTTTGCATGTTTTGACCAGCCCTATATGTGTTTTAATTAATTAATTTTAAATTTATTTAATTTAAATCTAAATTCAAATCACCTTCAATTAATTATACTTTTCATTCTTTAATTTCTTAGTTTTGGAAATACCTTTAGCCGACCACCTTTATTATTTTTATTTTTATTTAAATTATATTTGAATTTTAAATTCTTTCTTAATTAATCTCTCTTGATTTGTAATTAATTGAATATCATTAATTAGAGGTTAATTTATAATTGAAACCTCATTGATCGAACCCCTTCATGTGATTTATTTGATTTAATTTCATTGATTTAAATCAAATGGCTTTTTATTCCTCATTGATTGGTTTATTAATTAATTAAATCCATCAAATATCATGCATTAATTATTGATTGAATCCCATTTGGTAAGTGTTGGCTTCCCATGCTCCTTTGGTCTTTAGTTTATTTTATTTTTAAATTAATTTGAATCTCTTCCTTAATCGAACTCTTAATTAATTAAGAGTTAGTTGAGCTTCTCAAAAGAAAGACCCAAATCTATCTCATTTAGATTTTTTTGGGTGTAAATATTTTGTGTTAAATAATAAAAAAATACTTTGGGTAAGTATGATTTAAACCTACTGAGGCAATCTTTCTTAATTACTCTTTTATAGGAAAGACATATAAAATCTTTCATAAAAGAATCTTATTAATAGAAGAGTCAGTGCATATTATTTTTGATAAATTTGTTACCTCTTTCATGTATAGAGATGTTATATACGAGGATGGTTTAGTGCCCCCATATTGAGAATCTGGGTTTGGGAATAAATAATGATGGTACGGGGAGACTACCTAGAGAGTGGAGATGTACTTAGAGTCATCTTTGTGATTTGATCATAAGAAACCCATTTATAGGAGTTAAGACTAGAAATATCCTTAGAGAAGAAGTTAGCCATACAGCTTTCATATCCATGATTGAACCCAGTAATGTAGAATAAATGATATTTGATCAATTTTGAGTATAGGTAATGTAGGATGATTTGAATTAATTTAAAAGAATTTATGTTTAAAAATTAGTGCCTAGACCTCTACTCAAAGTGTGATAAAACTAAGTGGGTATTTAAAAATAAATAAAATGACTCATTATTATTAGAAACAAAATAAGGTTTATGACTAAAAGTTTTAATCAAATTGAAGGCATTGATTTTGAGGAACTTTTACATGAGTTGCACTTTTAGAAGTCATATATTGCTTGCATTTACTTGTTTCAAATGTTTTAAATTTTTCAATTAGATGTTAAGTGTAATTTTTTGAATGGTATAATAGAAGCAGATGTGTTTGTTAAATAGCCATCCATATTTAAATGCTCATTATACCTTAATTATGTATATAAATTTAAAAAAAGTCTGTATGGTTTGAAACAAATGCCTCATGTTTGGCATGATAACCTTGGCACTTTTTATTATAAAATTGTTTTTATTCAAAGATTTGTTAATACTATATTGTTTATCAAAGGAATAAATTATGATATTCTTCTTATCCAAATTTATGTGGGTGACATTTTGTTTGGATCTATTAATTCATTTTTATGTTAAGATTTTTCAAACTAATGAGTAAAGAATTTAAGATGATCATGATGGGTAAGCTTACTTACTTCTTAGGATTTAATGTTAATTAAGAGTCAAAATGTACATTCTTAAGTCAATCTATGTACACCAAAGAGCTGATAAAAAAGTTTGGATTGAAAAGATGTAAAAGCATCAACACTGCCATGTGCCTTAACACTCAGTTAGAAATCATTTAGGTAAGAGTACATGATCACGTCAAGTAATAAAGTGAGAGTAAAGTATACTCCCATGATGATTGAATATCAATTACTGAAATTAGCTTTATTATATATATTATTGAGATAGTTAATAATGTAATGTTGAATCAAAGACTAAAACTAACCCTAAAGATGCTAAATAAGCTAACTAAACTAATGAGAGTGGGATTTTGTGGAAAAAAAATCTCAATATGATTAAGCCTAGGGATTGGATATCATAAACATTAATTTATGTAATCTAGATTTCAAGAAATAGAGTTAATTCTATTGAAGCTTCATCAAATAAATGTTAGGGTCCTTATTATTCTTGCATAGCTACCTATAGGGGGTTCAAAGAATCACATGACTCACCTCTATGACTTTACATTGCAATTAACTAAATGATAGATTCAACATAAGAAAAATCTATTAAAGCTTTTTAGATCTTTAAAATGGGCTACACGATTTTATTCTAATTTTCTCTAGCTTATAATTCATCACCATGATATTTATACACAACAAACCCACTTTCACCTATCAATTCTAAGCAAATATCTAATCTATTAGATATGATGCAAAATTAATTTAATAGCCAAGAAAGCATAATATAGATATGCAATATTGAAAAATAAATAAATACCAAGTTTTATTGAAAATAAAATAATATATAAATTAAACAGAACTACACCCCTAGAAGAGGGGATTTAGTTCACGATGAAAGAAAACAGAAATATAAATATTCAATTCATGAACATGATTATAAATATTAAAAGATACATAAGACTAAGAATAACTTAGAAGACACCAACTGGATTGCCTCCCTCATTATCATGCCACTTTGCTTAACAAATGTCCCTACAATCTCTTCAATAAGTTGGAGAAGCCTTTATTAAGAGCCACATCAAAACTCCTTAAAGATGGGTGAACACCCTAGAATAAATGCTAGAGAAGTTTACTCTTTCATCATAATAAGTTTCTTAAATATGATTTCTCAAATCTCCACCAAAAGGCAAGTTTTAATTATGAATTTAAATAAATTGTAATAACCTCTAAGTCAGCGCCTACACACCAGGGTCAAGTGTAGGCACCAAGCATACTGCCTTGGTCATGCTAGAACTTCAAAAGGTTGGCTCCTAAGGGTTAGGGTTGAGTGCTTAGGCTCCTAGGTGCCAAGGTCTAGCACTTAGGTGCCTAAGCATCAAGGTTGGGAGCTTAAATGCCATGGTCAGGCATATCAGGCATTTTATTTGGTGTTGCTCCTAAAAAATGAGTTTAGTGCCTAGGCATCAAGCTTTCTGTCATTACCTATTGCTTTGATCTAGGTCTAACACCTTAACGCCAGAGGTCAATGCCTATGCTCTAACTTTATTGTCTTAATTTTGAATTGAGGTAATTAGGTGCCTGAGTACTTCTCCAAGGTGCCAATCTGGCCATCCAGATGCTGGTGCAACTTCAAACATCAATTTAACACTATATTGCACCATTTTCTCTTGAATATTCTTTTGGACATCTCTCCAATTAATTATGCACATAATCATAGTCTTTTTTCTTATTCATAACGATCTTGCACAAATTTAAAATTTAAATCAAAAGTATCACTAAATTCATAGAAGCATATAAAATCTTATAATAAAAATCAAAGCCTAAGGTGAAAAAAGCTATATAGAATTTTTGACATACTTATATCTTCCAAGGATTTTAGCTATCTAAGATTTTTGATAATAGAAACCTTGTTAAAGTCTTTCTATTAAATATCGTATCCGCATTTAACTTCACATATTGGCGTTTTTAAGAGTGTTCCTTCTCAAGGCTATCAAAGAAAATCTTATTTGCCCCCATTACGAGATCTTTCTAATGAGGATCTTATCCACTACTTGCTTTATTCCAAGGGTACCTTATAAGCATGCCTTCTAAAGGTTATATTCAAGAAGGTATAATATCATTTATAATAAGATATTAAAACTTAGAAAGATAAACATTTACCTTTAAAAGAGAGAAGATATACTTTTTTGATTGATTAAGTAATATAAAGAAGATGTGTTGTCCTTTTATGCATGGAAATGTGGGGCATAATATTTATGGCATTAAATTGATTAACGCAAACCTACTATTCAATTAATGATGAGTTTTTTTTTTCAATTGTTTTGATAACTCTCTATTGTAAACTTTCCCTAAGAGCTAGAGGATTTGAGCTTGATGCTCTTCCATCCTCCACATGCACTTAAAGTATTAAAATAAAATAAAAATTATCACCCTCCATTAAATCTCTAAATGATGTTAGTCTTCACACAAATAAAATTCAACATTGAAATTTTTATACCTTAGCTGCTCTCTATCAATGGAGGAAGTCGAAAGCAACACATTGTTCTCTAGTATGCAAGGCTTGACTTGTTCCACTAGCCCAAATGATAGATATGTATTAACCTGAAATCTAGCATATTCCTAAATGCCAAAGATAATCCATCTACCATTCCCAACTTGTATCGAATAGAAACTGTGGCCTTCTCCGCCCCTTCAATTGCTTAAATCTGTCTCGCACTGGAATCCATCAAGCAAGGTATGGATTGTGATGTAGATGACTGGCTTCAACTCGTCTTTACTAAACTCTAGTGCGGCGACATATTGCAAGTTGTTCGGATGTGTACTTGGCATCGATAAGGAGCGGGAGATTGGCAGTAGAGTAGTGGTTGTAGAGAATTACTAGTCTCTCGTGGGAGAGGTGGAGCTCCTGTTATTCTTCTTGGCTTAGAGGCATTGGAGCTGTGAGTGTGTGGTATGGAGGGCTGGCGTCAATGAGGCTTCAATTTCTATGGAAGAAGCCATCTCTCTAAGTCCTCGACGGTATGGATGGCAAAAGGGCTGTGACTACGATGAGATCAACTAAAACCAATGAATTTATTACATTAATGATGTTAATTATGCCGTTTTATATATAAAGAATAAATTTTGGGTATTAGATATATAAATTTTATAATTTTGAGTGTCCTAAATCTTGGTCACTCTTAGATTAAGCTTGAACTTGATTAATTAATTCAGTTCGAGCTTTGAGCTCAAGCTTTAATTTCCGAGTTCAAGTCAATTTATGAGCCGACTCATTTAATATAAAAAAATAAAATAACTTTAATTTAAATAATTATTATGATAAAAATAATAATAAATTATAAATTAAAAAATGATAAAAAATTATTAGATATAAAAGAATAAATATATATATTCTAAATATTTTTAATAATTATATATTTAAATTAATTAATTTTAAATATATTTTTTATTAATATTTATTAATTGAACTAACTTACAAATTAATAAGTTGAGAATGAACTAAGTTTAGATTTGATTTTTTAGATCGTCAAATTCAGCTCATGAATCATCTATAGATCAGATCTATTTGACCAACGCAACTAAAATTCCTCAATTGTTAAATAAGAATTTACGGATTTACTAAATCCTACTTCACTAAACCCCGTCTTTGCAGCCAAACCCTTCTGAGTGAGAGGGAATGGCGTGGGAAAGTGATCCGGAGGATTTCTCTCCGGCGGCCACCATTGTACCATTCGATCCGCCACTTCCCCTTCTAAGAGGACCAGTGAAAGCTGGTCCGGGTGATGGTCCCTTTGCTGGATCCTTCGTCCTTGCCTTCAAAGACGCCGCAAGCCGGTGGTCTGCATTTAGGGCCACGGAGTCCAAGATTGTAGAACAGTGCGAGGTATTCATCATTGGATCTCGGTCCACCTCGATTTTTTGCGTGATCTATGTACGATGCATGGCCTTCTTTCTTAAAACCCTAATCTTTTGGGTTTATGTTGAGGATTTACGGTTATTTGTTGGGAGTTTTGGAGCTAAAACCGTATCTTGTTTTTCATTTTCATTTTCCGTGGTTGCATGCTAGAATATAAATGTTTCTCTTTTATCTTAACGATGGGTAAAATGTTGGCGCTATAGACAAACTATTTGCAGGTCGCATTTTTCAGATGTGTAAATGTTTTCTCGGCTTTACGGCGTGTAGTCTGTTGTTTGATAAGGAGAAAAATTCTGTGGTTTTCTTTGTTGAAAAAATTGATCTGTTGATATAATTATTAGAAATGGGCCTTTTTGTAGATGTTTTTAGGTCTTTAACTGTGGAATTTGTTCGAAGGCTTTTTTGGTTTTGCAGCTCGCCGAGCTAGCTGGCTTTAGTCTTGCCAGCCAGTAAGTTTTAGTAGCTGCATAAAGTGAAGGAGGAGCACGAACCAGCTCTTGGCTGCAGAGTTTTGGCAGCCTTGATAGAGAGTGCTTCACAGTAAATAACGTTTGGGTCGTTTAATTTAGGTTGGATGCTTACACTTTATGTCAACTTATGTCCTAGAACAATTTCTATTATAGCTTTTGCTTAAGTTGCAAAGCAAACATTCTGTGACAGTGTGTTATTGATGTCAAGTTATTTCCCTCTTCCCCCTAAGTTTGTGTGATGAATTTTTTTGTTAACTTCAAAAAATCCTTCATTGTCAACTGGTTTGTTCTTTTTTCTTCATTAATATAGAGAATTCATAGTGTTATTAAAGTGAGGCGATGGCTCTTGTCAATTCACCCATAAAAGCACCATTATTAAGCCATTTTCCAAGTGTCATGTAGCATTAAGGTTCTAGGTAGTGAAACGTTTGAGAGATGGTTGTTAATGCATCAAACAAGGAAGAAGAATTTGTTGCATAGTCTGTTTTAATGATGATGATTTGGTATAAGTTGATATGAATAGAACATCAAGAATTAGACAAAAAGGACACTCTAGAAAAAGGATAGATCAAATGTAAGTGCAAGAGCTTAAGATATTCAGCAATAGATCTTGGGGATGAAGATGATGGGCCTTAGGAGATAAGGATGGTTAAAGGGATACAAACCAATACCTGCAAAGAGAGTAAAGATGATGATAAAGATGGACTGAATAGTAAAGTATTTTAGATTATCCATGATATACATGCTATAAATGTAAGTAATTTAGCTATTTAAGTTATCATTTGAAAATGTTTTTCTAGTTCTTGATTCATGAAATGTATCTAGCAAAGATTAACAAACTTGAAACACAACAAAATTGGAAAAAAAATATTATTTTCCTAACATAGTTTAATGTGATAAGTACCACTTTATTCCCTTCAACATTCCTCATATAAAATAATTGGAAGTTTTACATACATACTACACAATTCTTATGTATTTACATATCTAACACTCAAAATTTGATATATCTAACACTCAAAATTTGATATGACGTGATATGGAAGATTAAGTTGTTATATATGTAAAAAAATTAAAGTTTAGGTGTTAGATATTTAGATATTAAAGAATTGTAGTATGTAACTATGCATGTAAATCCTCCAAAATAATTTTATCAAATAAATTAGCTATTTTATTTTAATGCCTCATTTCATTCGTTCAAGTGCCTCACATGTCTGGTTTGGGTAAGGGTGTCTAGTGCTTTAGATAACACTACATCATAATTTTTTTTTTCACATGGAATGCTCAAACTAGCCATCTGTAATGTGATAGTGGATATCTTGGATATAACTAATTTGGTTGAATTTTACTTTTTCTTTTTGCTATTTAACTCTAATACCTTAACTTTCTCCTTGCGGCTGTATTTTTTTGGATTCTCTTAGTTGAGAAAAATTTAGTTGTTTCCTTTATTATGTTTCCTTAATAAAATCTGGCATTTGACTTTTGTAAGCCCTAAGTTTCCAGCATATTGTGTGTTGCAGCTGAATCTATTGGGGACTTTCTTCTCTTTTAATTTATTGAAATAATTCACAAAAGCAACTAGAATCCTTTTATGTTAGTAGCTTTTTGGGCACATTGATCTCTTTAGAATTGTTGTTAATCAGTAACATAATACTCAAAAGGCAATATTAAATAAAGTGCTGTGAGATTTAGACATCATTGTCACACAGTAATGGGATCACCAAGTCCTTTCAATCTTCAATGTTTTATTTGACTTTCATCGTGGTAGAACTTATTGTATAAAGCTTTTGCTACTACACACTAGATTAAGTGGATTTGGGAGATAAAATTTAATATTTAGAGTTTGTTTGGTAAAGCAGTTGTGGAAAACTATATTGATAACTTAAAATTCTTCTTTAAATATGGCTTGCATGAAAATATATCAACTTCAGAGTCAAGTCAGGTTGTATAGCAAGAGGTTTTGATTCGCTCTGTAGGGACCCATAATGCAAGTGACATTTTGAAAAGTTACGCCCCCTCCCCACCCCCAAATGATTATTTAAGGGGCGACTAAAAGTCAAGTCAGTAATCTTTGTTATTGAATCATTCATAGTCCGTTCTTGAACTAACAATGTGAGTTACTTAGACCCCATTTGGGGTGTCTGTTTAGTTGCGTTGCGTTCTAAAATGCAACCAAAGTTCTGTTTGTTTGCGTGAGTAGGCCCCGCATTTCATAAAATTGACAGGACGAAACTGCGGTTTTGCACCCTAGGAAGATGACCGTGTTCTGCAGTTTCAATTCTAGTGATTCCACAATTGCTTTGCCTCTCATGCTGCATCTAACAATGATAAAAAAGACGATGGGGGAGGGGTGGCTCAAATCAACTTCCATATGATGGTGATCGGTGAGATCACTGAAAGCCACCAGCTTATTACTATGCTGAAGTTACTGATGCTGACATCGACGTTGGCATCTTAGTGGTGGTCGGAGCTCGTGAACGACCTTTTTGAAGAGGTTTTGGAATCTTATTAGGTATGTAATTTTTTGAGTCACTAATCTTTAGTTTGCAAAAAATAAGTTATATTTAGCTTAGCAGCCATCAATTTGGTGATGGAGTGCACGGCGCCTGCTATTCAATGATTCTCATCTTGTTTTGGGCTAGGTTTCAGTTCGTTGACTTTTGGCTGATAGTTGCCATCATATCGTAACCTAAGCTCAATTACTCTCTCCTATAATTTTAATGTATGACACATTAACTTAATTCCTCTATAATTTGCACACTCTTGTGCATCACCTTTATTCTTAAATATAGGAACTAACAAACTCTTCCTCCACTCATCTGACATCTTTTTAGTCTTTAAAATAACATTAAAAAGATTTGTAAGCCATGAAATTCCTTGATCTCCTAAACATTTTCACACTTCTATTGAAATATCATCAGGTCCTACTGTTATTTCACATTTCATTTTCTTTAAAGTTTCTATAACTTCAAATTTACTAATACGACGATAAAATTAAAATTCTCTATTAGGGTATTGCTAAAATCAATCGTATTTTTAGATCCTTCATTGAAAAGTTTATCATAATATCTCATCCATCTATTTTCAATATCTTTTTTAAGAAAAATATTTTATTATTTTCATCCTTAATACACCTCACTTGAACTAGATCTTTACTTCTCCTATCTCTTTGGTTGGCTAACTTATACATACATCTTTCACATTTTTTGGTATTTAATCTATTGTATAAATCACTAAAAGTTAAATTTTTTATATCATATATTATTTTTTTAGAATCTCTATAGGCCATTTTATATATTTTCCAATTTTTTGAGTTTTTTCATCTAAACCAAGTTTTATAATAATGTTTATTATTTTTTATATTTTCTTGTACACTCTGTCTCCACCACCAACTATTTTTATTAATAGAAGCTTTTCCTTTTGATTCTCCAAGCATATTTTTATAAATTTGCTTAATTTCATTTTCTATTTTTTCCCACATAACATTAGTTTTCTTATGAACTTCTCAAATTCTAAGCTCTTGTAGCTTGCTGTTAAAAATATTTTTATTTGTATTTTTTAAGTGCTCTCTCTAATCTTAGGACAACAATTTGATTTAATTTTTTTCTTACAATATTTCATCTTAAAATCTAAAACCAATCGATTGGCAGACTTAAACTCGCTTTAGAATTTAACACAACAATCTAAACGATCTATTTTTTTTATCGAAAATAAACAACTGTTTTACTAGATCTATTTTTATAAGTAATAATATGTTCATCTCTTTTCTTAAATAAAATATTAAGAATAACAAAATCAGGCCAAAGAAAATCTAATATATACATTCTTCAAGAATATTCCAAATCCATAATCACCATGAATACTTTTAAAATCTTCTACCACTCTATCAATATATCCATTTAAATCTCCTCCAATAAATATTTTTTCTTCAAGAGGTGTTTTTTATATTAATCCCTCTAATTCATTCCAAAATTTTTCTTTTATGTTTACATCCAAATCTACTTGAGGAGCATAAACACTTATAACATTGATAATTTTAGTATCAACAATAATCTTTAAAGCTATAATTCTATCTCCACATCTATTAATATTTATAACATTATCCTTCAAACTTTTATCCATAATCACATCTACGCCATTTTTAATTCGACTTTTGCCGGAATACCAAAATTTAAAACCTAAAATATCAATCTCCTTAGCCTTCTCCCCAACCCATTTAGTTTCTTGAACACATAAAATATTTATCTTTCTATGAACCATAATATCTATTAATTCTATTAATTTACCTGTTAGAGTACCTATATTCTAAGTTCATAATCAAATTCTAGTTTCATGGACTAACTTCTTTGTCCGCATCCGTCCATAATGTGAGAACCCTTGTTTATCTAACACTGCACTCGGGCGCCGATGTAGCGGCCTTTGCACATTTTTTACTGTATTCAAGCCATACAACACGTCGCTTCTAGGGGACGCCCTAGCATTAACACAATGATTTAAAGGATTTATGTCATGATTATTTCGACAAGTTTTATGTTGATTGTCGACTACCTGTCGCAACCCTCCACTTTTTACGTCCGAACTTGGGACCGGCAATGGTAGTGTTGGACCTAATTTCATATTAATTTAAAAATGCTAATTAGAATGCAAGTTAAAAATAGAAACATATTCTGTTGCTCATATGGGAATGCTAGTGACCAATATATGTATTAAAAGGAGGAAAATTTAAGGTTTTGACTGTATGATCTTATTATCACCATAGTTTTGTCATCATGATTTTGGTTTATAAATCGACTCAACAAAACCACAGAATTGTCATACACAGAAGGAAAGGTTAAGTACACAGGGCGGAAAGAGAATTTGAATATAATTTGACAGAAGTATTATGGGCATTTAGGTAAAATTTTTATTTTGTAAGCCATAGCACTGACCATGTCACCCTTCCACAGAGGGAGATGGACAAGTTTGTAGGTTCTAGAGCATCAGTTATTAATGTCATAATCACAAAGTTTTGGCTCCGAATTTGTGGGCACTTCATTGGCTTGATTTATCACCCCATGATGTAGGAATGGTGTACACATCATAATGGTAACCACATGGAAGGGAGGCGAAGCACATTAAAGGTATTTTTGTTTATGGGATGTAGAAAAAGAACAGTGCAAATATGATTTGACAAAAGTACCATGAATATTTAGGGTAATTTTCCATTGTAAAAGGTGGTGCAAGAACTGCCATGAACAGCCATTATGTTTGAGCTTTCAAAATCAGATCAAAGTTTGCTTTTGGACATTTAATTAAATTATTAAGTTGCTTTTAACCCTTCTAAACGGAGCTTTAGTCACAAATATTTTGATGTTAAAATTAAGTTTTCAAGATTGACATTGCTCAGCAGCTCGTGATGTTTATAATTTGCAGAAGACATTGAATGCCAGATAAGATTTTGGGTGAATTAATTTGAAGTTTTTTGTTAATCTAGTGCATGTATTATTAAGCTATAACATTGCGTCATAATTTTATTCTGTCTCTCAGCTACTTAAAATTTAGTATTGTCTTTCTTAAAGCTGAAATGGATTGGATTGTCGAAGTTGTATGGTCTTTCACTTTCTAATCTTTTTGATAACTAGCAAAATAGTTTTCTAAACTTTAAATTATCTAAATTCTGTTGTAATGCGGCTTATTAGTCAATAAATTTTTGTTTTGCATTAGCTTTGATTTTTCTTCTTCATTAATCAGATAGTAGCAAGAGTTTCATTTAGGAATTAGGATAGTTTTAAATAATTTAATTTGATAGGGTTTTTGGAACCTGATTTCTATTCCTTAAGGAGCCGTTTGGCCTCAATTTTATTTTATAATTTTATTTTATTTTATTTATGTTTTGCATCAAAATAAAATATGTTTGGGGGTATTTTTATTTTTAAAAATAGCTTCTAAAAGTTGTTTTGAGTGTTTTTAAAAATAATGTTATAAATTTTTAAAAATAAAAAAACATTTAAAAAACATATTAAGCAAACATGTTTTTAAAAATTACATAAAAAAAAATACAAAACAAAATTGATCCCAAATAGGCCCTAAAATTTGGGGAAGTGCAAATTAATATGACTTCATAAAACATTTTTGTCTCATTTGTTTTTACTTGTTTTCTGGAATACTGGATGGTGCTTTCTGGTGGAAGTTGAAAATGGGTAAACAAAATTATTAACTTGAATGTGAAAAAAAGGGTCATCTGGATAACAACAAACTCATAAATATTAACAGGTCTGTGAGGTATCTTACGGTTTAAACCATTTATCACTATGCCAATTTTAGTTCTTCTGCAACATCTAGAAAGGCATTTATAATACCAAGAGCTCTCGTCTTTTTATAGTTTTCTTTGCACACAGTTGTATTTTTTCAGCTTTATTGATCTCATTATGTAGTTCTTTGTGACTTCTTAATTTGAATTCATAGAAAAATGGGTGTGTGTGAATGAAGGCTGGAGCTCGTGTTGGTTGTTCGATCAGTGTCTCCAACAAGTGCAAGATCCCCTGGTGGAAAATCATATTTGGCACCAAACCAACGGATTTTGCGGAGAGGGAGCAATGTGAGGAGCGCGAGATGTCTTCTTGCATGGCATTAGCTAAGGATGCTTGCCTCAGTTTTGCTAAAGAAAAATGCATACCTGCATTTCAAGAAGTGAGAATTGCCACTGAAAGCACATCTGAAGTTGCAGCGGAAGAGGAGGGGTCGACTATCTACAAAGGTACTAGTCTAATGATGGGTTCTTTTGTTGAAAGCACTGATATTAAGTAAACTGTTTTATGGCCTTTTTTGTTCTGCTTGTGATGTAAAAGTAGAATATGCTCAGAATAAAGGAAAATTAACATTTCATTTACATATTGTCTCCATTATCATCATGGAATGTGAGAGTGGACAAAGGGCAGGTGAGGAAATGTGAAAATAGTTAGTGGGTGTGAGCATGTGCTTTTTCTATCGAAAATGCATTGGAGAGCCTTGATTGCTAAACCGGTGTGAATCAAAATTGTCGGTTCATTAAAATTGTATTAGAAATCTTGACTTTTATGAGATTGTGTTGTCCAAGATTGTTGGACTTAGATTTTTAATTTAATCTTTGATCATAGCTCGCAGCAGGCTTTACAAGTGCTGATGTGAGGTGTAACAAGTTTTTTTATTTTTTTTATTTGTAATCTTTTGAAATAAATTTGAAGATTATCTCTTGATTATTTGCATGTAATCAATTTAGGGAAGAGTATTACATTTCTCAAATTTAGTCAATTAGTTTTGACTAAATTGATCCAAAATGTTCCCTCATATTGAAATAGTGATTCAAATTAATCTTAATTTAATCCCTCAATCATGCAAAATTGATCCCAATTTATTATCGAGGAATTATTTTGAACTTTTATATGGTCAACGACTAAATTGGAGAAATGTGATACTCTAGGATTAAATTAGTCACATCCATATAGTCAAGGCATCATTTTAAGGTTTAAGTAGTATTTGGGTTGTGGTGCAGAGCATTTTCACATTGCACCATAGGTGTCATTTAGGAAATTGTGGTCTGGCTATGTTTTGAAAAATTTATGGTGAGAAGTTGTATTTTCCAACTTATCTTGGTAGAGTACAATATTTGACTTTTTTTAAATAAAATAAAAGTATAAGGCCCACCACAACTATTTCTATAGTAGCTCTTCCACTAAGTTTTCATACTGGTATAAATCTCTAGTCTTTCTATCTCTATTTTTGTTGTCATGGATAGAGCTACTTGCCCCCTGAAATGGTTGCATAATGATGTCAACTATATAGTTTCTCTTTGATGTTAGTAGAAAACTGTTTTGTATTTCTTGTTCGGAATGACATTGAAAAAGAAAATAAGCAAATTTGTTGCTACGTTTATTTTTTTCATTTAATTTTTTTAAGATCATATTTATTTCATCTAACTGACTGGATTTGAAACAATCATATTATTTCAAAGTAAGCGTCAAATTCAGTGATTGAAAAACTTAAATCCTTAGGTACTTGTATGTCATGAAGCCGTAAGTAGCTATATGTCATAAAGTCTGGATTTGTCTTAGTAACTCAGACACTTACATTAGCAATGACCGAAAATAAATATTATTTGAAAGCTTCAAATTTTGTCTGGAATCAAATCACTCGGATAAGATTTGAGTTCCAGCTTTAACCTGAAACTCCTTTCAAGTTTTCTTAGAACTTGGTTTGATTTTTTGCTATTCTGAAGAAATCTGCTTCACGGAGGTTTACACTTCCTTTGAGGAGAAAATATTACATATGGAGTTCGGATGTAGCTCTGTATTCGGATGCCAATCAAATTCAGACACGCGACAAAGCTTAAAATACAGATTTTAGAGTTTCATATGGCGGTAACGGCGAACTCGATGCCGTTAATGTGACCCGGACACGACCCGGCTTGTTAAAATAACGAGATTCCATGACATTTCACAGATTGCACGCTGTTTCGAAGCGCGGGATATATTTAGGTTTTTTCTTTCATTTTTTTAATGTGTTTATTCGTGTAGAGATTGTATTCAACTTTCTCTGACTTGCATCACTACGAGCATTTGATATTCCTTAAGGATTGTGCTAATTCTCAGACATTAAAAATCGAGGTACTATCTCATCTTCTTCATCTAAATAACTCCATAAGGTATTATTTCAATCATTCTTGAACTTTAGAGATTTTAAGGTTTTTACATTTGTTTCAGCTGTTAGCATCTCATCTCTTCCGTCGAATATGACTCTATAAGGTTTATTCTAGACTCTTTTCAAGTTCAGAACTTTTAGCTCAATACATTCAGTACACTCAAAGAGTGTACTATTTTATTTTTTGTTTATACAACAATATATTGAGATTTTGGAGATGAAATTTATGTTTTAAGCTATTTTAAATTATTTTGATGGACAGTGAGCTCAAATGATATCATTTTTCAGGAGTACAATCTATACATTCTAGAGTGTACTGCATTTTTTTTATATGTAAAGTATTGTGTATTTTCTAATTATGGATTTATTTGATACTACAAATTATTTTGAGTGCATTTTAAGAATATTCCAGTAGTTTTGATATATTTTTTCATGAGTACAATTTATATATTTTAGAGTGTACTATCTTTCTTATATGTAAAGCATTGTGTACTCCCTAATTTTGAATCTAAATGATATTACATATTGTTTTGAGTGCATTTTAAGAATAATTGAGCTTTTTTTAGATTATTTTCAAGGAGTTCAATCTGTACACTCTATAGTGTATTGCCTTTTTTGATATGTAAACTATAGTGTACTCCCAATTATAGATATATATGATATTGTTGGCTATTTAGAGTCCATTTCAAGAGTATTTGATTAATTTTGGTCTATTTTTTCAAGAGTATAATCTGTACACTTCAGAGTATTGTTTTTTTTTTTATATGTAAATCATAGTGTGTTCCTTAATTATGGATTTATATGATATTGTGAGCTATTTAGAGTCCATTTCAAGAGTATTTGATTAGTTTTGGTATATTTTTTCAAGAGTATAATCTGTACACTCTAGAGTGTATTGTCTTTTTTTATATGTAAAACATTGTGTATTTCCCAATTAGGATTTTATTTGATATTATAAACTATTTTGAGTGTATTTCAAGAGTATTTTAGTAGTTTTGGTCCATTTTTTTTTTAAGGAATACAATATGTATATTCTAGAGTGTACTACTTTTTTTATATGTAAAGCATTGTGTACTCTCTAATTTTAGATTTAAATTATATTATGTACTATTTTGAGTGCATTTCAAGAGTAATTGAGCTTTTTTTTAAGATCATTTTTAAGGAATACAATCTGTACGCTCCAGAGTGTATTATCTTTTTTATATGTAAATCGTGATATACTCTCTAATTATGGATATATATGATATTGTTAACTGTTTAGAGTCCATTCCAAGAGTATTTAATTAGTTTTGGTCTATTTTTTTAGGAGTACAATCTGTATTTTATAGAGTATTACCTTTTTTTGATATATAAATCATGGTGTATTTCCTAATTATGGATTTATATGATATTGTTAGCTGTTTATAGTCTATTCCAAGAGTATTTGATTATTTTTGGTCTATTTTTTCAGTAGTATAAATTTTACACTCCATATTATATTGTATTTTTTTGATATGTAAATTATGGTGTACTCCCTAATTATGAATTTATATGATATTGTTAATTGTTTAGAGTTCATTCCAAGGGTATTTGATTAGTTTTGGTCCATTTTTTCAGAAATATAATCTATACACTTTAAATTGTGTTGCCTTTTTTTTATTTTAAATTATGGTGTATTCCCCAACTATGGCTCTAAATGATATTATATCCTATTTTGAATTCATTTCTGGAGTAATTGAGTGTTTTTGAATTATTT
Organism: Cymbidium sinense; assembly: GCA_021442155.1. Classification (NCBI taxonomy): domain Eukaryota; kingdom Viridiplantae; phylum Streptophyta; class Magnoliopsida; order Asparagales; family Orchidaceae; genus Cymbidium; species Cymbidium sinense. The sequence continues at coordinate 35,069,296 of CM038229.1, forward strand.
TTTCAGGAGTACAATCTGTACATTCTAGAGTATATTATCTTTTTTTTTATATGTAAATCGTGATGTGCTTCCCAATTATAGATCTATATGATATTGTTAGTTGTTTAGAGTTAATTTTAAGATTTTTTGATTAGTTTTGGTTCATTTTTTGAAGAGTACAATCTGTACACTCCAGAGTGTACAATTTTATTTTTATATGTAATTCATTGTGTACTTCCCAATTATGGATATATTTGATATTACAAATTATTTTGAGTGTATTTCAAGAGTATTTTAATAGTTTTGGTCTATTTTTTCAGGAATATAATCAGTACAGTCTAGTACACGCCTTTTTTATATGTAAAGTATTGTGTACTCCCTAATTTTGGATTTAAATGATATTGTATGCTATTTTGAGTGTATTTAAAGAGCAATTGAGTTTTTTTTTTTTTGATCATTTTCAAGAAATACAATCTATACACTTTAGATTGTACTGTCTTTTTTTTATATATAAATCTTGGTGTACTCCCCAATTATGGATCTATATAATATTGTTAGCTTTTTAGAGTTTATTTTAAGAGTATTTGATTAGTTTTAGACCATTTTTTTAGGAGTATAATTTGTATACTCTAGAGTGTACTTGTCTTTATTTGATATGTAAATCATAATGTACTCAGTAATTATGGATTTATATGATATTGTTAGCTGTTTATAGTTTATTCCAAGAGTATTTGATTATTTTTGGTCCATTTTTTTAGGAGGACAAATTGTATATTCCATAGTGTATTGTATTTTTTTGATATGTAAATTATGGTGCACTCATCAATTATGAATTTATATAATATTATTAGCTGTTTAGAGTTCATTTCAAGAGTATTTGATTAGTTTCGATATATTTTTTCAGGAGTATAATTTGTACACTTCAGAGTATATTATTATTTTTATATTTAAATCATGGCGTACTTCTTAATTGTGGCTCTAACTGATATTATATGCTATTTTGAATTCATTTTTGGAGTAATTGAGTATTTTTTGAATCATTTTTTGACATTGTATTTTGAAAGATATAATCTATACATTTCAGAGTGTATTGTTTTTTTTTATATGTAAAGCATTGTGTATTTCTCAATTATGGATCTATTTGATGTTACAAATTGTTTTGAGTACATTTTAAGAGTATTTCAGTTGTTTTGGTCCATTTTTTTAAGAGTATAATCTGTACACTTCAGAGTGTACAGCCTTTTCTTAATATGTAAAGTATTGCGTGCTCCCTAATTTTGGACTTAAATGATATTATTTGATGTTTTCAGTGCATTTCAAGAGTAATTGAGCTTTTTTTGGATCATTTTCAAGGAATATAATTTGTACACTCGAGAGTGTACTATCTTTTTTTTATATGTAAATTATTATGTACTCCGTAAATTTAGATCTAAAAGATATTATATGTTATTTTGAGTGTATTTTAAGTGTAATTGAGCTTTCTTTTATCATTTTTAAGGAATACAATCTATACACTCCAAAGTATATTGTTTATTTTTGATATGTAAATCATGATATACTCCATGAATATATATATATATATATATATATATATATATATATATATATATATATATATATATATATATATATATATATATATATATATATATATATATTTAAGAGTCCATTCTAAAAGTATTTGATTAGTTATTGTTTATTTTTTCAGGAGTATAATCTATACTTTATATAATATATTGTCTTTTTTAATACACTCCAAAGTATATTGTTTATTTTTGATATGTAAATCATGATATACTCTCCAATTGTGGATATATATATTAGCTATTTAGAGTCCATTCTAAGAGTATTTGATTAGTTATTGTTTATTTTTTCAGGAGTATAATCTATACTTTATATAGTATATTGTCTTTTTTATATTTAAATCATGATGTACTCCTCAACTGTGACTCTAAATGATATTATATGCTATTTTGAATTTATTTCTGGAGTAATTAAGTATTTTTGAACTATTTTTTTCAGGAGTATAATCTGTACACTCTAGAGTGTACTACTTTTTTGATATATAAATTATTGTATACTCCTCAATTATGGATCTATATGATATTGTTAGCTTTTTAGAGTACATTTCAAGAGTATTTGATTAGTTTCGGTCTATTTTTTTAAGGGTACAATATGTACACTTTAGAGTGTACTATTTTTTATATATTTAAATCGTAGTGTACTTATCAACTATGGCTCTAAATGATATTATATACTATTTTGAATTCATTTCTATAGTAATTAAGCATTTTTTAACTATTTTTTCAAAAGTATAATATGTATACTCCAGAGTGTATTACCTTTTTTAATACGTAAATTATTATATACTTCTTAATTATGACTATATATAATATTGTTAGCTGTTTAGAGTCCATTCCAAGAGTATTTGATTAGTTTTGTTCTATTTTTTCAGGAGTACAATTTATATATTTTAGAGTGTATTATTTTTTTATATATAAATTATAGTGTACTCCATAATTATTGATTTATATGATATTATTAGTTGTTTATAGCCTATTCCAAGAGTATTTGATTATTTTTGGTCCATTTTTTCAATAGTACAAATTATACACTCCATAGTGTATTGTATTTTTTTGATATGTAAATTATGGTGTACTCTCAATTATGAATTTATATGTTATTGTTAGCCGTTTAAAGTTCATTCCAAGGGTATTTAATTAGTTTTGGTTCATTTTTTTAGGAGTATAATATGTACACTCTAAATTGTGCTCTTTTTTTATATTTAAATTATGATGTACTCTCCAACTGTGGCTCTAAATGATATTATATATTATTTTGAATTTATTTTGGGAGTAATTGAGTATTTTTGAATCATTTTGTCAGGAGTACAATCTATATATTTTAGAGTGTATTATCTTTTTTGATATATAAATCATGATATACTCTCCAATTATAGATATATATGATATTGTTAGCTGTTTAGAGTTTTTTCTAAGATTATTTGATTAGTTTTGGTTCATTTTTTTAATAGTACAATCTATACACTTTAAAGTGTATTATCTTTTTTTTTTTTAATATGTAAAGCATTATGTACTTCCCAATTATGGATCTATTTGATATTACAAATTAGTTTGTGTGCATTTAAAGAGTATTTTGGTCCATTTTTCAAGAAAAATAATTTGTACACTTTAGAGGGTACTATTTTTTTTATAAGTAAAACATTGTGTATTTCCTATTTTTAGATCTAAATGATATTATATTCTATTTTAAGTGTATTTCAAAAGTAATTGAGCTTTTTTTTTTGGATCATTTTTAAGGAATACAATTTGTACACTTTAGAATATATTGTCTTTTTTTGATATATAAATCATAGTGTACTCTCCAATTATAGATCTATATGATATTGTTAGCTGTTTAGAGTTAACTCCAAGAGTATTTGATTAATTTTGACTTATTTTTTTAGGAGTATAATCTGTATATTCTAGAATGTATCGCCTTTTTTTATATGTAAATCATAGTGTACTCTCCAATTATAGATCTATATGATATTGCTAATTGTTTAGAGTCCATTCCAAGAGTATTTGATTAGTTTTATTCCACTTTTTCAGAAGTACAATCTGTACATTTTAGAGTATACTGTCTTTTTTTATATTTAAATTATTATATATTTCTCAACTATGACTTTAAATGATATTATATGCTATTTTGAATTCATTTTTGGAGTAGTTGAGTCAGGAGTACAATATATACATTTTAGAGTGTACTGCTTTTTTTGATACGTAAATCATTGCATACTCCCTAATTATGGATCTATATGATATTATTAGCTGTTTAGAGTCAATTCTAAGAGTATTTGATTAGTTTTGGTTCACTTTTTTCAAGAGTACAATCTGTACACTCCATAGTGTACTTTTTTTATATATGCAAAGTATTATGTATTTCTTAATTATGGATCTATTTGATATTACAAACTATTTTAAGTGCATTTTAAGAGTATTCTAATAATTTTGGTCTATTTTTTTAGGAGTTTAATATGTACACTCTAGAGTGTACTATCTTTTTTTAATATGTAAAGTATTGTGTATTCCCTAATTTTGAATCTAACTAATATTATATATTATTTTGTGTGCATTTTAAGAGTAATTGAGCTTTTTTTGGATCATTTTCAAGTAATACAATCTGTACATTCTAGAGTGTACTGCCTTTTTTATTTGTAAAATATTATGTACTCCTTAATTTTGGATTTAAATGATATTACATGTTATTTTGAGTGCATTTCAGGAGTAATTGCGCTTTTTTTAAATCATTTTTAAGGAATACAATCTGTACACTTCAGAATTTACTTTTATATATATATATATATCTCATGGTGTACTCTCCAATTTGTACTCTCCAATTATGGATTTATATGATATTATTAGCTATTTAGAGTCAATTCCAAGAGTATTTGATTAATTTTGGTCAATTTTTTCAAGAGTATAATCGTATTGATTTTTTTATATATAAATCATGATGTACACCCTAAATATGGATCTATATGATATTGTTAGTTGTTTAGAGTCCATTCTAAGAGTATTTGATTAGTTTTGATCAATTTTTTAGGAGTACAAATTATATACTTTAGAGTGTATTATTTTTTTTGATATGTAAATAATGGTGTACTCTCTAATTATAAATTTATATGATATTGTTAGCTGTTTAGAGTTTATTTTAAGTCTATTTGATTAGTTTTTGTCTATTTTTTCAGGAGTATAATTTGTACACTTTAGAGTGTATTGTTTTTTTATTTTTATATTTAAATTATGGTGTGTTCCTCAACTGTAGCGCTAAATGATATTATATGTTATTTTGAATTCATTTTTGGAGTAATTGAGTTTTTTGAACCATTTTTTAAGAGTACAATTTGTACATTATAGAGTGTATTGTCTTTTTTGTTATGCAAATTATGGTATACTCTGCAATTATGGATTTCTGTGATATTGTTAGTTGTTTAGAGTCCATTCCAAGTATTTGATTAATTTTGGTCTATTTTTTCAAGAGTATAATTTATACACTTGAGAGTGTACTATCTATTTTTATATATAAAACATTGTGTATTTTCAAATTATTGATCTATTTAATATTATAAATTATTTTGAGTATATTTCAAGAGTATTTTGGTAATTTTGGTTCATTTTTTCAAGAGTATAATCTGTACACTTCAGAGCTTACTATTTTTTTTAATATGCAAAGTATTGTCTACTCCTTAATTTTGGATCTAAATGATATTATATGTTATTTTTAGTGCATTTCAAGAGTAATTAAGCTTTTTGTGGATCATTTTTAAGGAATATAATCTGTACACTCTAGTGTGTACCGCCTTTTATATATATAAATCATGATATACTATCTAATTATGTATTTATATGATATTGTTGGATGTTTAGAGTCCATTCTAAGAGTATTTGATTAATGTTTGTTTATTTTTTTAGGAGTACAACTTGTATACTCTAAACTATATTGCCTTTTTTTGATATATAAATCATGGTTTACTTTCCAATTATGGATTTCTATGATATTGTTAGCTGTTTATAGTCCATTTTAAGAGTATTTGATTATTTTTGTTCATTTTTTCAGTAGTACAAATTGTACACTTTAGAGTGCACTGTATTTTTTTATATGTAAATTATGATGTATTCTCTAATTATGGATTTATATGATATTGTTAGTTGTTTTGAGTCCATTTCAAGGGTATTTGATTAGTTTTGGTCTTTTTTTTCAGGAGTATAATCCATATTCTCTAAATTATATTGCCTTTTTGAATATTTAAATTATGGTGTACTCCCCAACTATGGCTCTCAATAATATTATATGGTATTTTGCATTCATTTATGGAGTAATTGAGTATTTTTGAACTATTTTTTTTTAAGAGTACAATATATACACTCTAGAATGTATTGTATATATTTTTTTTATTAAAATTTTTGTGTGCTCCCCAACTATGGCTCTAAATGATATTATATGATATTTTAAGTGAATTTCAAGAGTATTTGAGCTTTATTTTTATCATTTTTCAAAAATATAATCTGTACACTCTAGAATATATTATTATTTTTGTTATGCAAAGCATTGTGTATTTCTCAATTATGGATCTATACGAATATATAAATTATTTTGAATTTATTTCAAGAGTATTTTTGAACAATTTTTTCAAGAGTACAATCTGTATAATTTATAGTGTACTACTTTTTTTTATTATTTAAATCATGGGACATTATCTAATTTTGGATCTAAATGATATTATATGCTGTGTTGAATGCATTTTTAGAGTAATTGAGTTTTTTTGGATCATTTTTTAAGAGTAATTTTTTTTATATTTAAATCATGGTGTATTTCTCAACTGTGGATTTAAATGATATTATATGTTGTATTGAGTGCATTTTCAAAGTAATTGAGCTTTTTTGGATCATTTTTTAAGAGTAGCCTTTTTTTTATATTTAAATCATGATGTACTCCTCAACTATGATTTGAAATGATATTATATGTTGTTTTGAATTCATTTCAAGAGTATTTGAGCTTTTTTTGGATGATTTTTCAATAGTGTAATCTATACACTCTATATTGTATTACTTTTTTATATATTTAAATCATATTGTACTCCCCAATTATGGCTCTAAATGATATTATATTGCTATTTTGAATTCATTTGAAGAGTATTTGAGTATTTTTGATCCATTTTTTAAGAGTATAATCTGTACACTCTAGGATATATTATTTTTTATATTAAAATCATGATGTACTCCTCAGTTGTGACTCTAAATGATATTATATGCTATTTTGAGTGTATTTCAAGAGCTCAAAAACTCTCCATTGAGTGAATTTCAAGAGTATGAGTTTTTTAATCGTTTTTCAGAAGTATAATCTATACACTCTAGAGTATACTATTTTTTATATAAAAATCATGGTGTACTTCTCAGCTGTGGCTCTAAATAATATTATATGCTATTTTGAGTGAATTTGAAGAGTATTTGAGTTTTTTTAAGATCATTTTGAGGAGTTATAATATGTTCACTCTAGAGTTTATTGCTTTTTTTATATTAAAATTTTTGTGTACTCCCCAACTATGGCTTTAAATAATATTATATGATGTTTTGAGTGAATTTCAAGAGTATTTGACCTTTTTTGGATTATTTTTTAATAGTTCAATCTGTACATTCTATAATATATTATTATTTTTTTGTTATGCAAAGCATTGTGCACATCCTAATTATTGATTTATATGATTTTATAAATTATTGTGAATTCATTTTAAGAGTATTTGAGTATTTTTGAACTATTTTTTTAGGACTATAATCTGTATATTTTAGAATGTATTACTTATTATTATTATTATTATTATTTAAATCATGGGGTACTCTCTCATTTTGAGTCTAAATAATATTATATGTTGTATTGAGTGCATTTTCAGAATAATTGAGCTTTTTTGGATCAATTTCTAAAAGTACAATCTATACACTATATATGCTATTTTGAATTCATTTTGAAGAGTACTGAAGTTTTTTTGAATCATTTTTCAAGAGTATAATATGTAGTGTATTATATTTTTATATATTTAAAATGTGGCGTGCTCTCCAACTGTGGCTCTAATGGCTCTAAGTGATATTATATGTTGTTTTGAATTCATTTGAAGAGTATGAGTATTTTTGGTTCATTTTTTTTAGGAGTATAATCTATACACTCTTGGGTGTATTATCTTTTTTATGTTAAAATCATGATGTACTATCTAGCTATTGCTCGAAATAATATTATATGATGTATTGAGTGAATTTCAAGAGCTCAAAAAGTCTCCAATTGTGGCTCTAAATGATAATATATACTATTTTGAGTGAATATCAAGAGTATTTGAGCTTTTTTTGAATCATTTTTCAAGAGTATAATCTGTACACTCTAAAATATACTATTTTTTTAATTAAAATTATAGTGTACTTCTCAATTGTGATTTTAAATGATATTATATACTGTTTTGAGTGAATTTTATGAGTATTTGAGTCTTTTTTAGATCATTTTTGAGAAGTACAATATGTACCCTCTATAGTGTACTATCTTTTTATATTTAAAATTTTTGTGTACTCAATTGACTCTGAATATAATTTTGAGTGAATTTCAAGAGTATTTGAGCTTTTTTTTATTATTTTTTAGGAGTATAATTTGTACATTCTAAAATATATTATTATTTTTTGTTGTGCAATTGGAATCTTTTCAAAAGTATTTGAATCATAGAATTATAGAGTATATCATTTTTTTATTATTTAAATCATGGGCTTCTCTTTAATTTTGGATCTAAATGATATTATTATGCTGTATTCAGTGTGTTTTCAGAGCAATTGAGTTTTTTTTATATCATTTTTTAAGAGTATAATCTGTACACTCTAGAGTATAATCTTTTTTATATTTAAATCATAATGTACTCTTCAACTGTGACTCTAAATAATATTATATGTTGTTTTGAATTCATTTCAAGAGTATTTGAGCTTTTTTTGGATAATTTTTCAGAAGTATAATCTGTACACTTTAGAGTATACTATTTTTTTAATACATTTAAATCATTCGGTACTCCTCAATTGTGGCTCAAAATGATATTATATATTATTTTAAATTTATTTGAAGAGTATTTGAGTATTTTTTATTCATTTTTTTAATAGTACAATATGTACTGCAATTTTTTATATTAAAATCATGTTCTCCCCATTTGTGGCTTTAAATGATTGGGGGATTTACATACATATCACACAGTTTTTATATATTTATATATCAAACACCTAAATTTTAATTTTTACATATATAACATTCTAATTTTCAATATCACATCAAAGGTATCATCATCACTCACTTTTTAAAAGTGAAATACACCTTTTAAAGCATAAGAAAGTGTTAGATAAGTAAATATCTAATTTTAAGTGTTATATATGTAAATATATAAGATTTGTGTGGTATGTATGTAAATCTTTCTAAATGATATTATATGCTATTTTGAGTGAATTTCAAGAGCTCAAAAACTCCCCAGCTATGGCTCTAAATGATAATATATACTATTTTGAGTGAATATCAAGTGTATTTGAGCTTTTTTTGGATCATTTTTTTAGGAGTATATTCTGTACACTCTAGAGTATACTATTTTTTTATATTAAAATCATGGTGTACTTCTCAGCTGTGGTTCTAAATGATATTATATGTTGTTTTGAGTGAATTTTAATAGTATTTGAGCTTTTTTTTAGATCATTTTCGAGGAGTACAATACGTACATTTTAGAGTGTATTACCATTTTAATATTAAAATTTTTGTGTACTCTCCAATTGTGGCTTTAAATGATATTATATGATATTTTGAGTAAATTTTAAAAGTATTCGAGCTTTTTTTCGATCATTTTTGATGAGTACAGTCTGCACACTTCAGAATATATAATTATTCTTTTTCTGTATTGCATTGTGTTCTCCTCAATTATGAATTTATTTGAATTTATAAATTATTTTGAATTCATTTCAAGAGTATTTGAGTATTTTTGAATCATTTTTTTAAGAGTATAATCTGTACACTTTAGAGTGTACTATCTTTTTTATTATTTAAATTTTGGGTTACTTTGTAATTTTGGATATAAATGATATTATATGCTGTATTGAGTACATTTACAGAGTAATTGAGCTTTTCTTGGATCATTTTCTAAGAGTGCAATTTGTATACTATAGAATATATTTTTTTTGTTGTGTAAAGCATTGTGTACTCCCTAATTATGGATCTATATGATTTTATAAATTATTTTGAATTTATTTCAAGAATGTTTGAGTATTTTTCGATCATTTTTTCATGAGTATAATTTGTACACTTTAGAGTGTACTATTTTTAATTATTTAAATCACGGGGTACTCTCAAATTTTAGATCTAAATGATATTATATGTTGAATTGAGTGTATTTTCAGAGTAATTGAGCTTTTTTGGATCATTTTTCAAGAGTACAATCTGTACACTATAGGGTATAGTCTTTTTTTATACTTAAATCATTGTGTACTCCCCAATTGTAGCTCTAAATGATATTATATATTATTTTGAATTCATTTCAAGAGTATTTGAGCTATTTTTTTTTATCATTTTTCAGGAGTATAATCTGTACACTCTAGAGTGTACTTTCTTTTTATATATATTTAAATCATAGTGTACTCCCCAAGTGTGGCTCTAAATGATATTGTATGCTGTGTTGAATTTATTTGAAGAGTATTTGAGTATTTTGATCTATTTTTTCAGGAGTACAATCTGTACACTTTTGGGTGTATTGCCTTTTTTATATCAAAATCATGGTATACTCTCCAGCTGTGGCTGGCTTTAAATGATATTATATGCTGTTTTGAGTGAATTTCAAGAGCTCAAAAACTGCCTAACTATGGCTCTAAATGATAATATATAATATTTTGAGTGAATTTCAACGGTATTTGAGCTTTTTTTTTTTTTATCATTTTTCAGGAGTACAATTTATACACTTTAGTGTGTATTGTATTTTTTATATTACAATCATGTTGTACTTCTCAATTGTGGCTATAAGTGATATTATATGTTGTTTTGAGTGAATTTCTAGAGTATTTGAGTTTTTTTTAGATCATTTTCGAGGAGTATAATATGTACACTTTAGACTATGCTGCTTTTTTTATATTAAAATCTGTGTACTCTTCAACTATGGCTCTAAATGATATTTGAGCTTTTTTTAGATCATTTTTTAGGAGTATAATCTATACACTCTATAATATATTATTTTTTTATTATGCAAAGTATTGTGTACTCCCCAATTATGGATTTATATGATTTTATAAATTATTTTGAATTTATTTTAAGAGTATTTAAATATTTTTTAATTATTTTTTCTTTGAAAGTTGCAATTTTGCATTAATAGAAAAGAGGTTACAGACTAGCACAAGAGTGCAACAAAACTAGACTAAGCAGAAGCTACAAGCTTCCTATCATTATCTAAAATACTAAAAAAAGCAGAAGAGATAGTACAAGCATCAGTAGTATGCCAAACAAAATTAGCTTGTGTGAGCACAGTAGTCTGTAAGCCGGTTGTACTCTCTGTGGGTGTGGGAAAAGAGCACCTGGTGAAAGTCTCTGAGGAAGCCAATATCTGGTGCCAAAGGTGGAAGGGCAGTCCAGAAAACCTGCTGTAGTGTCTTCTGAAGGTAAGTCACGACACTAAGGTTGTCTCCTTCAAGAACAAGACCCTTGTACTCATACATCCAAGGCTTCACTAGCTGCTTGATGGCCAACATAGCTTGCATCTCTAAGAAAGTAATGTCCCAATGCTGAAGATGAATCCCTGCGGCCTTGATGAAATCGCCTGATTCATCTCTGATCACCACACCAATACCTGCTATGCCGGAAGAAAGAAGGGCACCATCAACATTCGCCTTGAGCCAGCCGGGGGAGGGGTCTAGGAAGAGGAATGCAGCTTGTGAGGCTGGTGGAGCTCCCATTGCTCACGGAAAGGAAAGGCCGAAGCGTTGGTGAATGCCTCTAAGTCATTGGCAGCAAGAATCTTGGGGGTACCATATGGACGACCATGTGTCTTGGCGTTCCTTGTCCTCCAAACTTGGTAGATCATACTGCAGTAAGCTCTGCCCCAGGCCATGTTGGCCTTGGGAATCTGGTCAAAGGCCTTGAGGAGGTCTTGGGAGTTGGCAAAGGAAGGGATACCAAACCCCCAAGAGGAGAGAACCTGAAGAACATCAATCGTAAGAGAGCACCTGGTCAAAATATGGTCCAAATCCTCTGCCTCTGTGCAGCCCCAAGGACATTGGACATCTTCGACAAGTCCCCTCTCATGAAGCCAAGTGAGGGTTGGTAAGGCACCCTTCAAAATACGTCACCAAAAGAACCTTTCCCGGGGATGAAGCTTGAACTTCTGAAGCCACACGTTGCTAGGGCTGTCCTGAGGACAGAGGGCTTCATAAGCTAAGGCAGTTAGGGACTTCCTTAGCGGGAGGTGGATCAACTCTGGCTCATCCGCCACTAAATCAGGATGTAGAACCACCCTTGTAATCTGGTCCACTAGCTCTAACCCAAAGTGGAGATCCAGTTTGGCAGTATCCCAGGATCTGTCAGCTTGGATGAAAGCAGCTACTCTCTGGTCTTCAAGGGTAGCAGCATCCAAAAAAGTGGACTTGGAAAGAGGAGAATCTGTCAGCCAAGTATGGGATAATACCTGAACATTGCTCCCGTTAGCTAGTCTCCACCGAATGAGAGGTTCAAGGCTCTGAGCTCCACTAAGAAGGACAACCCAAGATTTGGAGTCACCCCTCCTCAAGGTCCTGCCCCAGATATCATCACCATATCGTTCCCGAAGGCAGCGGTGGAGAAGGGAGGTAGGCTGTTGCAAGAAATCCCAAGCTAGTCGAGCCCATAGGGACCCCGCCCATGTGGAGGCTGAGTGAAACCCAAGACCCCCAAACTTCTGTGGTGTACAAATGGTGGTCCACTTGACATAATGAATACTCCTCTGGGTGGAGTTCTTGTCCCAAAGAAAAGACCTGCATAGCCACTCAATGTCCTGCAACACATTTAGGGGCATGATGGTATGTGTTAGCTGATAAATATAACATGGCAGGAGGGCAGAAGAAATAAGAGTAGTGCGGCCAGCCAGAGAGAGGTGTTGAGCTCCCTAGGGCATAATCTTCTCCTTGGCTCGCTGGATCAGATGTGAATGGTCACTCCTGTAAAGTTTCCTCATAGCCAATTTGAGGCCAAAATAGTCAATCTCCTGGACCCGGCTGAATCCCATCAATCTAGTGATGCGATTCGTTCTCCATCTTTTAGCAGCTTTACTGAAAAGGATAGCGGACTTGGCACAATTGATCCTCTGGCCTGTCCAGGCACAATAATCCTGAAGGATACCCTTAATTTGTTTGGCATGCACCGACAAGGCCTGAGAAGTAATAAGGATATCGTCAGCATAAAGGAGGTTAGAGATGCAAGTACCTCCAGTTGTCAAGGTCATCCCCAGGTTCGACCCCCTTTGCTTAAAGACCAAAGTGAGCAGCTCAGAGCAAAGAATAAACAGATATGGTGAGAGAGGACACTCCTGACGGAATCCACACTGAGCGTCGATCCACTTAGTCCTTCGGCCATTCAACATGATAGAGAATCTGGGATATGTAACACATTGAGTTACCCAATTACTGAAGCAAGCAGGGAAACCCATCAAGGACAGCATCATCTTCAGAGTTTGCCAGCTCATGCGATCGTAGGCCTGCTCCAATTATTTTTTCAGGAGTATAATCTATACACTTTAGAGTGTACTACTTTTTTTATTATTTAAATCATGAGGTACTCTCTGATTTTGAATCTAAATGATATAATGCTGTATTGAGTGCATTTTCAAAATAATTGAGTTTTTTTGGATCATTTTTCAAGAGTACAATCTGTACACTCTAAAGTATAGTTTTTTTTATATTTAAATTATGGTGTACTCCTCAACTGTGACTTTAAATGATATTATATACTATTTTGAATTCATTTCAAGAGTATTTGAATATTTTTGGTCCATTTTTTCAGGAGTATAATTTGTACACTCTATGATGTACTGCATTTTATTGCAGTAATTTGACTTGCTTGAAGAATTGATATTATTGTTATTATTATTAGAGCTTGAATGCATTCATTATGATGGTATTTGAGGTTGTACAACCTTAAATAATCAGTACTCTAGAGTGTACTGCCTATTATAGCAGCAGTTTGACATGTTTTAAGATTTGATATATGTCTTGTTATTTTTGGAGTTTGAATGCATTCATTCTGATGTCATTTGAGGTTGTACACTAGAGTACAATCAGTACACTTTATATTGTACTATTTATTTTAGCAGCAATTTGACATGTTCTGAGTTTAGAAATCAATTATGAGGATATTAGAGTTTCAGTTTATGCAATTTGCTGGATTTTGTGGCTGCACACTTGTACAAAGTAGTACACTCGAAAAGCATGAATGCATAACTCAAAGTATAATCCAGTAATAATAGAGTAAAATACTTTCAATCAAATTGAACTGAAAAATCAGAAATTGATGTCAACAAAAAAAAAGGGTTGAGTTTCAACTAAACATAAAATGTAATAAAAAAAATAGTTGACTCTTTATTTCATGCATCATAATGTTTCTCTCTAATAATGTCTATCATCATCTTGGTGTATCATTCTGTTGGCTGACTTATTGTTGAGCTTAAGTGAAATTCTTGATATATTAAAAACATCATATCAATTTCTAAAATTTAAAAGCATAAATAAAGTATCATACCTTGCATTCCTTTAAAAAGTATTTTGACATTACAGAAAAATGTGTTGTAATGGGTGACTCTCTATGTTCTCCTGTTGTTATAAATTGTTCATTTCTCTCTATAATAGAAAAAGCCTAATGGGTGAAAATTTCATAGTAACATTTGAAGATTATATTTTTAAAAAGTATTAGAAAAATATTCTTAGCTTTCTTATTTCTCTCTCAATATCTTTTAAATTTTGCATTGAAAACACCTTTCAGTCGCATCTTAGTTGGGTCATTCAATAAGTTATTATAATTGTGATCTCTTATGGTAGGCTTCTTTTTCTTTTTTGTATGTTTCATTTGAGGTGAATTCTCACATAATATTGAATTAATATCATCAAATAACTTCTTTAAATAATCTAATATATACTGCTCAGCTTCTTTATTATCTTGTGCTCTGATATTTATTTGATATGAATATCTACTGATGTTCTAAAAAATGATGCCAGCATGACAATCATTCTTAACTTGTAAATCTTTGAAGTCTTTGTAAGCAGTATCAAAGTAGATATCCTTTTTTATTCTAAAAGACCATTGCATGAAAAGACACTTCTTTGAAATTCGTATATATTCTTAACTCAAAACTCTAATAAAGTAGACACAGAGTGATTTCATCATTTCAAATTTTTTACAACTACAAGTTATATTTAGTCATGTCTTCTCCAAATGAACAGTCCATGCCTTGGAAATACTCTTATTCTCCAAGTTTCTTATCAAATATTCTACTCGGATTGTCATCGGAGACATTTGCTGCTAGTCCACCCACTCAATGTAAAAATTCTTCTTCAAAAAATATGAAGTTTTCTTCTGTAAAACATAACAACTTGCTACAATATAAGACTAGTTCTAACAATTCAAACAATTATTGATGTGTTACATTTGAAATTTTCATCATATTCATTTGGTCGTCATTTGTTTATAACATTCTCCAATTCTAAAAAATAATCAGTGATAAAACTTATTAGTTTAGAGATTTCATGACATACATTATTCATGAATTCATTGCGTTGTATTGATAAAATACTCATACAAAATGAATCTTTATTAAATGTGGTTGACCACTTCTAATTCTATATAGCTTAACTAATTAAGCATGATTTTGCAAATTTCATTATTCTAGCATCCTAGACCAAGCTTGTTCAAACTATTCTTTTGAATCACAGTTACTCATGTATGTATAAAAGAGATTTTATATTGTCTTATTACTATTAAAACAATATACTTTTGAAGAAGCTTTCTTAAAAAATATACCATTGGCACAACCTATGATGAGTATGAGGTAATACAATTTCAAGAGCTTTCGCTATTGCTTGATCTTGATCAGTAAATATTGTTATAGGATGTCTATCATTCATTATTTTGAGAAATATTTTGAATAATCATGTGAATGATTTAATTATTTTTTTGGATAGAAATGTTACTCCAAATAAAATATTTTGTCAATGACGATTAACTCCAACAAAAAGTGCACAAACTAGATTATATTTATTGAGTCGATAACTTGTATAAAAATTATGACATCTCCACAAAAGTCATAGTCTATTATTGACATGCCATCGTTAAAAAAAAAAATTCACCAACCTATATGACTCATTTATTTGGACATCTCATGCAAATTTTTCATTTGCCGCTTATCTTTCCTTAAACAATTGTATTAATGCATTAATATCACTATTCTTGATCCTTGTTCTTCTTTCTTTTTGAATATAATTGAAAGCATGTTTTTTTTTGTAAAGCTAACATTCTCCGCTCCGCCAACTTCCTCAATAAGATAGTTGAATGTATCGGTTCCTTTAAATCCAGCCTCTATCATTGACTTTAACACAGTCGCTGTCTCTTTGCTGATGCTTCTATAAGATCTTAGAAGATGTTTGTCACTCGGCTTTGTTAATAAATGATTATGATTTTCTATAAATTTTTCAATCTTTCAATTCTCATCTAAATCAATAAAAAAATATAATCATAGCAGGACAACTAGTCCTAGTATCTGTTTTTAAAAATTTCATTGAGCAGTTTAGATTTTGATCTTTTTTTAAACTTGCTTTTGCACATAAAAAATCTTTTGATTTCAAATTCTTCGAGTTCGGCCAATAACTAGCATGATCTCCGAACATTGAATCCAGTGTGATGTGCATAATCACAATACAATTCATATGCCTCATTTTTATTGTGAATAATGATACCAATGAGTTTGCCTATAATAGGTTTATGAGACATAACAGCTTCATCATTGCATCGATATTTTGTCTTATTCACTTGCACACACACACACGTATTATGAAAATCTATGTAACATATATAACTTTGTACTCAAATCTTCGTGGAAAACACCCAAAACAGTTTATAATATCATATAGATTCATGATTGGGAAGTACACAATACTTTATATATATATATATAAAAAAGTCATCATATTCTAGAGTGCATAGATTGTACTTCTGGAAAATTGGATCAAAACTACTCAAATAATCTTGAAATTGACTCAAAATAATTTATAGTATTATTTAGATCTATAATTGTGAAGTACGCAATATTTTACATATAAAAAAGACAGTATATTTTAGAGTGTACATAATATACTCCTGAAAAATTGATATAGAACTACTCAAATTTTCTTAGAAATCACTCAAAATAATTTATAATATTATATAGATTCATAATTAGGAAGTATATAATATTTTACATATAAAAAAGGGAGTATATTCTAGAGTGTATAGATTGTACTCCTGAAAAGTTAGATCAAAATTATTCAAATCCTCTTAAAAAATACTCAAAATAATTTATAATATTATATAGATCCATAATTGGGAAGTACATAATACTTTATATATCTAAAAAAGATAGTACACTCCAGAGTGTACATATTATATTTTTGAAAAATTGGATCAAAATTATTCATTCTTGAAATGGACTCAAAATAGTTTATAATATCATTTAGATCCATAGTTAGGAAGTACACAATATTTTACATATAAAAAAATGGTACACTCGAGAGTGTACAGATTGTATTTCTGAAAAATTGATACATAATTACTTAAATTCTCTTGGAAAGCACTCAAAATAGTCTATAATATTATATAGATCCATAATTGGGAAGTACACAATATTTTATATGTCAAAAAAATGGAGTGCATTTAAAAGTGTACAAATTGTATTCTTAAAAAATTGAACCAAAATTACTCAAATCCTTTTTAATAGCATCACTCAAAATAGTTTATAATATCATATAGATCTATAATTGGGAAGTATATAATGCTTTACATATAAAAAAAAAAATACACTCTAGAATGTACAGATTATACTCCTGAAAATTTGGACCAAAAGTACTCAAATTCTCTTGAAAAACACTCAAAATAGTTTATAATATCATATAGATTCATAATTATATATACAATGTTTTACATATTAAAAAAGGGAGTACACTCTATAATATATAGATTATACTCTTGAAAATTTGGATCAAAAGTATTAAAATTCTTTTTAGAAGCACTCAAAATAGTTTATAATATTATTTAGATCAATAATTGGGAAGTACATAATATTTTACATATCAAAAAAGGGAAAAAATTTTAAAGTGTGTACTCCAAGAAAACTGGATCAAAGTTATTCAAATCTTCTTGAAAGGAACTCAAAATAGTTTATAATATCATTTAGATTCATAATTGAGAAGTACATAATGCTTTACATATCCAAAAAAAAATCAATACACTTCAGAGTGTACAGATTATACTCTTGTAAAATTGGAATGAAATTACTGAAATACTCTTGAAAGATACTCGAAATAGTTTATAATACTCAAATACTCATATATTCAAAGAGTTTTATTTATATGATCTTATAAACATTCAGTAATAAACTTTAATATAAAAGAAATTTATATTTCAAGAAAGATTTCCAAAAAGATCACTAAATAGTGTTTCAAAATAATTATATATATACAATTGTGTATGAAATTTATCGATACATTTAAATTTATGACATCATCTGCTAAATTGGCCTTCATAAGTTATCTAATATTTTACTGCTCATTTTTTATCTTCATAGTTTTTTTCTCAATTGAAATGAGAGATTTTTATCTCTTCTCTTCAATTTGGATGAAAAAGATTTAGATAACATTATTGTTTGTTTGAGTTCTCTAAATTCATTTATATATTATATTTAAATTTCTCCCGTGTATTCAAATGTCGTCTAGTTCCATGCTCGAAATTAGCGTGCAGTGCAATTCCGTTGTTTTAATAGGGCGGGTCGGCCTTGTTAATGTTAACAACTTAAAAATCTGTATTTTAAGCTTCGCCACGTGTCTAAATTTGATTGGCCTCTGGATGCAGAGCTACATATGGACTCTGCATGTAATATTTTCTCTCATTTGAGGGAAACTTGAGGAGTAACTTTGGGTAAAATGAAGAGCTTAATTTGCTTTTGGGCTATTTGGGATCAATTTTATATTATATTGTGTTCATATTTTTATGCTATTTTTAAAAATATATTTATTTGATGTATTTTTTAAATGTTTTTATGTTTTATTTTTAAAGGCAAATAACATTGTTTTCAAAAATGTTTAAGACATTTTTTAGATATTTTTAGTATTTTTTAAAATAATAATTATCATCAAATATATTTTATTTTAAAAAAAAACATAAATAAAATAAAATATAATATAATATAAATATAAATATAAAATAAAAGGGATTCCATACAGCCCCTTAGATCATTATTAAAATAGTGGAAGATAAAATGAATTGATGAATGTGGTTGGTATCTTCCTCAATTAATGGCTAACTTATCTCTTACCCTCTCTTTCCCTTAAAATTTCTCTCTTTTTTATTTGAATGATGGTCATTATAATTCCTATGAATAGGTTTGTTATGTAATGAAATTTTTTCAGTTTAGGAATTATAAATTTATTTTGGAGGATTTTTTTTTCTCTGTGCTAGTGTTTGGTGCCTTGGCTTGGTATTATCTTAGTCTTTATCTTATAATTGCTCTCTAAATTCTTCTCAAATTTTTTTAAAAATCATAAGTCTTCTCTTTGAGAATTTATTTATTTATTTTTGAGTTGCATTTTGGAAGAATAATAGGTCATTTTAGTAAAAGCTAAACTATATATTTAATAAAAAGTATATTTTACTAGCCTGAAGTTTTTAAAAAAATGATAGCTTAGTACTTAACCTTTAAAAATCTTAAAGCTATTAAACAAAACTCAGAATAATGCATTGTGTTAGCAGTTTTATATAGATCTTTGAAAGATTTATCAATGATCCTTATTTTAAGATTACTTAGAATGACTTGTGGTCATGAATTTTTTTTTATAATAGTTGATAGGTTCTTAAAAATAACTCATTTTCACTTATTTTAAAACAAATTAATTTTCTCACATAACAAAATTATTTTTTTTTTTTAAAATGTGATGCTCTATGATCTCTCTTCTATCATTATTTTAGATAGAGATGTTAGATTTATATCTTATTTTTTAAACTATTATGAAAATTATTAGTTACTAAATGTCATTTTTTTTCTAGCTTTCATCTTTAATTAGATTGATCAACTAAATTGATAAATTGCACTTCAGGAAATTTGTTTAGATACTTTATAAAATAAGTTTAGAAAATTAAGATTTACATTTACTAACGTTTGAATTTTTTTATAATAATACTATCTCTAGAGCTATAAATAAATCACTTTTTAAGATAATTTATGATCAAAATTCAAGATGTTTAATCGATATATAAATTTTGATGCTACATTTTCATTTACCAAGGATTTTTAAAGCCTTTATGATGATATACAAAAGCAAATTATTATAACTAACAAAAATTATATTTAAAGTAAAATCATAATTGTTCAACAAAAGAATATAAAGAGGGTGATTATGTTTTGATTTGTATTCTCAATCACTGATTATAAGAGCGTATATGCAGGAGCTTGTGCTCCTTTCAAAATTATTAGAAAAAAAATAGAATTAATGCTTATTACCTTGATTTACCTATCCATATGGTCATTCATTTATTTTTTAATATTGAAGATATTTTATCATATAAAGGAGTTTGCAAATCTCTACCTATTCAATCTAACTTTTTATTAGGAGAAATAATAGCCACTTGTAGAATCTCTTGCCATCACCTGCCTTTTGGAAAGTTGATTATATTTTTATTGAGGAACTACCCACATACTCTATTGATGATCACATGTTTTTGATTCACTAGAAGAATAAACTACCTACAAAAGATGCATAGACAATTACCTTCAGCTTGTCGAAAATAACTTGGGCTTTAACTCTACATAATAGCCTGATTTAGACTAGTTTTCATCTTCCTTATACAAGACCTTTCAAATAACTTTTTCTCCCAATCAATTACAGATCAGAAGTTAAAAACCTATTCTAATTATTTATCCTTAAATTTACGTTATCTGCATGTTTGCATCTAAAAATGATAAAAAAAAATATAAAAATAAAAAAGTTTAATGTCTCGGCCTATGACGCCACGGTGTTGTAATTTCAGTGCCTACGTGTTGCCAATTGCCTTACGGCATTCAGAAGTCGATGATAGCGCTGAGGTGCTATAACGATATCTTTCAGTTTTAAAAGCAATAAAACCATCGTTCTCGCCCCATGAACACTAACTGCTCAAATAGAGTGAGGGGAATGGTTATGGGGTGAAAAATTGCCTCATTAGTAGAGGAATCTTTATAAAAAGGGAAAAACTGCTCTCTCCTTTTCTCCTTCCTCCTTCACTCTGACTCTAACCTTTTTTACTATTCTTGCTCTCGATCGTTCGCATTATCAACTGCTCGCTTCCCTCAGTTATGAGAGTGATCTCCTCATGCAAGAAATAAAATCAAGACTTACTCTCATTAATTTCAGGTAAAAAAACTTCTAGAAATACTTTCTTTACATGATTTTCCTTCTTAAAACAGAAATTCAACTAAATTTTCACCGTCAACGTTGGATCCGATGAGAAATAGAAGAGCACATCTTCATTGATCTTATATCTAGAGTAAAAAAGAGCGCTCTCTAAGACTTAAAAATGGTCAGAATCTTGAATGTTGAAAGCCTTCGCTGTTGAACTTGGTTCTGTGTGAGAAGAACATCTTCTTTTCATCGATTTTAGATTCGAAACAAGTGAAAATATTGCTTAGCATTGAAATATGTAAAACTTTAGCACTGCTAAAACATCATGATGTCTAATTTTTATAAAAATTTGTTAAAATCTTCAAGATTTCTACTCAAAACATGCATGCCCGTCCCGTAGCACCGCGGCATTGAGGCGCCAATCTTTCAGGAAAGAAATCATGAACGCTCTGTCTAGAGCGTCGAGATGTTGGAAATAAGGTGTCACGGTGTCAAGCTCTTAAAAACAATCTCTTAGCCCCGAGACACCCATCATTGGGTGCCGCAATGCAAAGCTTTCAGGTCTACTATTTCTTATACAGCGTCCCAGCGCTATGCGCTCAACACGAGGTACCATATCTTCCACCATTGAACTTAATTTTGGTGTGAAATGAGAATCTCCCTCCATTGATCTTAGATTTGGAACAAGGGAGAAGACTGTTTAGAACTAAAATATGTTAAAAAAAATCTAGCATTGCTAGGTTTTGTGTTGTCAAAATTTTAAATTTTTAGACACTGATGAAATAGCGATAAGGTGCCATGATCACAGCGCTGAGGCGTCATGCTCTCGGGTTGATTAAAGAAAGTCATCTAGCAGTGCTCTGGCGTTATCCCTCAAGCGCCACGGCGTTGAAGTTATTTCACAATTTTTTTCTTAAGAAAAAAACATATGGAACATTGAACTTGAAAATCATAAGTCTAAGTCTTATCCGTAATCACATCGTAGTGCCGCACTTTAAGTGCCGAGGTGCTGGACTCTCGGGTAGAGTGACAGAAATAATGGTCTTAATAGCGTCGTAGCGTTGCATATTAAGCGTCAAGGCATCGACCTCTCAGGTAATGGGATGAAATAACTATTATAAGAGCACTACAACGCTGTATATTAAGCACCGTGGCGTTGAACTCTCGGGTTTTAAGCTTATGTTATGTGGGCTAGGAGCGCGTAAGAGCTGCATTTGCAGCGCCTAGGCACTGCCTCTCTGGTACCATTTTAAGTTGAAAATTTTTTATTATTTTAATCTTGGAGCTCTCAAATAATAAATAGAAGAGCACATACGCAACAATACACAAATATTAAAGAAAATCAAAGTATTTGTTAAAATAAAAAAATGATTTTATAAGCTGTATAAAAAAAAGAGAAGAAGAAAATACAAAACAAAAAAAGGAGAAAACTAATAACCATAGTCGTCGTCCTCCTCCTTTTCTTCTTCTTCTTCTTTTGGCTCTGATGGGGCGCTCACATGCGCTCACATAAGGCTTATAATGAGGGGCCATAGGAAAAGAAGATTGACCCGGACTCACATAAAAGCCATAGTTTTCAAACATGTGAACAAGTGAAGCACTAAACTAGGCCATGTATGACAACTGTTGCTGTTGTTGATCCATATGATGGTCAAATTTTCTCGCCAGTTCCTGCTGCCTCCGACTAGTCTCACTAACCTTTTTTCTTAAATTTGAGACTTGTCCTCCAATAAATTGGAGTTGCTCGTTTATAGTTTTAGCGGATTTGGGCCTAGACTGAGGGGCGTGTGAGCTTTCCCCCACCTCAGTCGTCGAGTTAAATCCCTCAGTGACTCTTTTAGTCAAAGGAGCTTTTTGTATAAAGTCTTTCTCATTGAAATCCCTTGACGCACCCACTGCAACATATAAAGCATAAATAAGAGACGAATGACCAAACCCTATTGCAGTAATACCCTTAAGTATGTTACAGATAAAATTATAAATAATCCTCCCAACATTTATAGTAAAGCTTTTTTGAATTGCAGAATTCAAAACGACTCTATCCCTAGTTACCTCACTGGCATTTCTAGTGCGTGTTAGCTAGGCAGAAATAAAATAATGTCAAGTTTTGACCTCAACAGTGAGAGTGGCGATAGGAAAATTAATAATTTTCTCTTTCCGCCTTTTCCACTAGATGTTAGAATTTCTAATAGTGAGGAAATTAAAGATTTCATCGAAGTTGGGATGATCATTATGATAAAAAAGATATTTATCATATTCTACATTTAGTAAACTATAATATGCATTAATAGTAGTACTGTCAAAACTTATTAGTTTTTCTCGAACAACAACCTAATTATTCTGGTGCTCCTTCGCATTAGCGAAGAACTCCCACACCATGGAGACGACACTAGATTTGTTGTCGTTGGCTAACATTTCTTAGTCTCGCTCGGTAATGATACTCTCCATGTGCCCACTCGGATTGATGAAACTCTTCTTCGGGATGAGATGCTTGTGTATGAGGGCGTAGTGGTACCTCTCATCAGCTTCTAAATTAACAAATTTGTAGGTGTTGTTAACAGCTGCCCTCTTCTTGCACTTGTTGAGGAATTTTAGCGGCATGATGGCTTTTCTAAAGAGGTAAATACAAGCTGGGAAAGGAAAGAGAGAGAGGGGTGGAGAGAGAGAGAGAGAGAGAGAGTTATAAATTCAACCTAGTGTCACGAAACTCTAATATCAATGCCGATGCGCTAACCTTTCGGGTTCTAGAACAGTAGCTAATGACATTCACATGCAATGTCATGACACTGGTTAGCTGGTCATGTCGATTACTGTGCCAATCAAAAGAGCAATTCATTACCATTAATTTTGAAACTGAAAAGTGTGTCAGACATTGATTCTGCGTCTCGACGCTCTGACGCCACGCTGGTCAAAAAGCTTGTCTAAAGCACCTGTCCATTTGCCAGCCTTTTTTGAACCGACTTTTGACTAGTGCTGCGGTGCCAAATGATTAGCGTCGAGGCACTAGTCAGTGAGTCAACCTGAATAAATTAGAATAAACAAAGTCTAATCGTAAACGCTGCGGCACTATATGACATCGAGGCACTAATCCTTTGCTCGTAAGACACAAATACCTACCCGATGATAGCTAAAGTGTTACCCATGATAGCGCTGATGCTACATGTTCAGCATCACGGCTCTAGGATGCTTCACGGGTTATATTTTTTTGTTGGGTTTTATAATTAGGTCCGAGTTAACAAAACATAATCATTCATTGATGATGGTCGTGTTGATTATAAAAATTCATCGGTAATGGATATGTTGAAATCGGATGAAATTCATAATAATTTAAAGCAGATAATCATACATCTATCTATCATTATTTGTCAAGGATGATAAGCTAAGAAAATATTTGTTCACAAAAAAGTCAATATCAAATTAAATATATTACTATGTTCATACTCAAATAACCTCATCTAATAAGGATATGACCAGTGTCCTTTGTCTGTGTAATTTTATCGTCAAATGACACCAAATGAAATACAGATATGACCCGAACCCTCTTATTGGGTGGTTTGGCATCCATATAGCTCAATTATATTTTGGTCACATCAATAGCTTGTATGTTTTCAAATGGCTTTGCTCCTTGAGCCATGAATTATAAAATATATTTAATAAGCAAAGAGCCTTATATTAGCCAAGGTCGACTTAAAGTTATCTCCTTAGATAAATATCACTCCAGGTCTACAAAGACACTTTGGACGACGCAACAAGTTGCTACTTACAAGATTTTTTTGGTTAGGAACTATTTTTCTCGACTAAGTAGATTAGAGATTATGATAGCTCGGGATGACGGAATAATGAGATCTTGATCGAGCGTGTCATCATGCCCCATAATATATACTTTAAGTTAGATGATAGTCATTTATGCCATAGTTCGCACCACTAGACACCAAGTCACATCAAAAAGATATGTTTGTTTTTCAGCTTTAATCGACAGTACTCTCTTACTGCAGTAAGAGGGATAATTAACTATGAAGGATTGCGTTTATAGGAAGTGGAACCCAGATCTAAATAAATTTTAATGTAATGTTAGGAGAAATTTGGTTGAATATATATCAATCTGACTTGTGAAAAACATATTCCTACCCATCCCAAAGCAGGATGGCGAAGAAATTTCAAGAGGTGTGTTTTTCCTGAGCGATCACTACACAATTTAAAAATTTTTTCTTAAGTAATCTTTCAAATTAGCCTAAACTACTCTAAGCTAGACTAGTTTTCACATTCTTATCACCAAATCACTATAAACCTCTCATCTTTCCACCATAAACTCTAGATCACTGCTTAGGATATTAAACTAAAATTTTACATCTATTTTCCATCATCAAAGTAATTGAAAGTTAATTTTATAAATGGTAAAATTGCTTCTTGAACCTTCCTTTTGTTATCTAGTTGAATAGATTGCTTGAAGGTTCCAATCAAATTATTAGCTCATAGAGAAGCTTTTGGGGGTTGTAAAAATTTATAATTTTATAGTACTAAAAGTATAATATAAAGTAAATTATGTATTTGAAAATTTTTGTTAGTGTTGTTTTTGCCCACCAAAGTTTTTAAGATGTGACTTTATTATAATGTAAACATAATTCAAACATAAAATTTTGACAACAATATTTAAGATCTTTATCAATTGAACTTATTGACAATCAAAATTTTTTATTGGTGTTTGGTAGTGTAATGCATATATAAGAGATTATTTTATATACTTTATTTTAAGTAAAATTAATTTGGTAAAGCTTGATGGTGGTGGTGGCCAATTGCTACAGTAATAGTGGGTTGTGGCAATAACAACAATGAGTGGTTCAAACGATAGTTTGTAAAGTATTTGAAAATCAATTGATTAAAATATAACAGAAATAAATTAAGGAGCATGTTCTAAATTCCTTACATTTTTTTTTTTTTGAATTTATTTTTCATCAATTTAAAGGCTAACATTTTAAAAATCCCTACATTTAAAATGCTTTACACTCAAAATACTTTAACTCAGAACTATCCTTAACATATTTTTGGCAAGCATCAATGATTTGTGCTACTTTATTGTGACATAAATTTGTTTATGAATGTAGGGATAACATTACATGCAATTATAACTACTAAATCTTAATTAATAACATAGATTTTAGAACTAGAACTCTTTGCCATTATTAATATAATAATGGCTGGCTGGCTCTATATGAAGTACATTCTTCATTAGGGTTCCTCTTTTTTGTAATGAAGTTTAAGAACCTGAAGCTGATGTTGATTAATTGTTTTAAAAAGCGACCTAAAAAATCAGTTCCAATTGCCACCCGTTCTCCTTCCCTTTGTAGATGTTCACTAAACGAAATAATACCCTGATAAGAAAATATTATTGTGTGGTAGAAAGCTTATTTTACTCTAGTAATAAAATATGAACTATTTAAAGGTGAGTTATGATTCTATTAATATAAAATCTTTTCCAGTTATTTTTATATTTTTGTGAATTTAATTTCATACATTATATTTTGTTCAATAATAGACTTACAACTATGCCATTATATATTCATCTTCACCAATTTTATAGTCCTCAATTCCACCCTAGTTTCAACATTGGAAAATGGGGCAAATTTTTAAAATAAGTATGGTTTAAAATGTAATTAGTAATTTAAGTATCATTTAAAAAAATTAAAATAGGTATAGTCGCCCATTAAGTGGGCGACTAGCCTATCATGTCAACTCCGATGACGGACAAATTTAATTTGTGTGGTACAAGAGTAGTCAAGAATCGAGCAACTATTTTATAAAGGCTCTCCCAATGGGGTGACTAGCTCAGATATGGCAGCTAGTCGCCTGGCGACTAGAAGACAAATTTTTTTTTTATTTCAATTGAGTTACACCAAGTCATTAAGCATATTGAAATTGTTAAGGTGAATTAATATTAGGCATATTGAAGTCATTAAGGATATGTACAGTAGTAATATTACATCAAGGATCGGGTTTAAGCCCTTATCTTTTTTTCTTTAGATGTGGATGTTCTTACTAAGCATTTATAGGAAGACTATTGAAGATCGGTAATTAGGCATATTCAAGTCATTTACATCAAGGATCAACAATTTTTTACCTTGGTGTATGTTTTTTGCTAATGTAATTCTTCTTGTTGATAAGACTATTGAGTGAGTCCAAGAGAAGCTTGAATTATGGAGGTCAACCTTAGAGTCTAAAGGTTTTCATTTAAGTAGATCTAAAACTAAATATATGGAGTGTAATTTTAGTTGTGGAAGTTATAGTGTTAGTATTGTGATATTAGGTGAACAAGTCATTAAAAAGAGTGAGCGATTCATATATTTTGGCTATACTATTCAAAATGATGGTGAAACAGATAGTAAAAGAGAAAAGAAAAAATTACTTGTATCCAAACACATAGAAGATTAACAAAATAATGCAATACAATAAAGTTCCAAGATATATAGAAAGAAATGGATCGTCTATTATAGCACAATCCAAAAAGAAAAATAAAATATACCTGAACCAATGTAGTAAAGACGCACAGGCCACACTATCCTAAATAGCTAACGCCTCCGTCGTCTGCATGAAATCGCACCACTTTCATGTGTGTACTGATCAGGTGCACGTGATGGACGATCATGCAGCTGATGGTGGCTCTTCAATGCAAGATCTTCAGAAGTCTGCGTAGGATAGTCCTGTGACGGGAAGAAAGGCAGCTGTGACTCATACATAGGTTGGTATGTAGAAGGACCTGGATCAATATATGTAGATGGTCCGACGCCCTAGTCATGTTGTGAGACATCCTCTGTAGGCTTCAATCTATAATGTGGGTCGCCGATATGTATCTGCAACCTCAAGTCTCAACATAACACTTCGTACCTATCTACATCTCCTTATAACTTGTGCTCATCTGTACGACCGAAGTATAGCTAAAAGATGTCCTGAGTTGCCAAGATGTGCTGCATGAAAAAATAGAGTGTGAAATTAGTCTCTACTAGGTATGTAACATATTGAATTTAACAAAATACTTATGTTAACGCTTACATATATGCGCTCTACAGGTGCTCTGAGATAGTAATCTGTCGGGGCGGCCAGTAAGTATAAAGAAACCCAAGATTTGAACCAACACATGTACTGATTGATAGCCGTCAGCCTGTCTTCATCTTCGTCTAAGCCATTGACTATGTAATCCTTCCACCTCTCCCAAGCGACAATGTGCACCTGGTGGTAATCAACCCAGCCTACATCTACTTTACCTCGACCATCGACCCTTTTGAAAGTAGGGTAAACTAGTGCTACATCAACTCTGGGTATGAGTGCAAACTGTCACAACACTCGATCAGATAAGTGCCACTCCACCCGCTGATGATGGACTCGTGGTCACCACATATCTGAGCCCGAGCATGTACCGAGGCGCGTGATCTTCCCAGTGTATGGCTCCCAAATTACCTGCACATAAGTAGATGATGATCCAAGCGAATGAAACATAGCTGATTAAAACACTATAGGCCTACTGCTTCCAGGCCAGAGATGAATCTCCTACAAGTGATGGGCCACTCCTTCAGCATAAGCAGGTGGGAAGCAGCCTCTAAAATAGTACTTTGTGATAAAAAAATGATCAACCATTAGTCAAAGCAGTCCTCCAGTGCATGTGTAACATAGAAATTGAAATTAAAAAATTGAAATTAAAACAATACTTATAGATTAGGCTCTATGCAATTATGAGGGGGTTAGGACCTCAGGAGGCTAGGCTACGGGTTGTCCTACCTAGCATGGCCTTGACGCCTACATCTAACGGGGGAGGGCTCCTACCATCGCACTGTGGAGAAAAACATATATAGTAGTGGTCGACACAACTACAAATTTTCAATAAAAAAATGTAGTGTAAAGTAAGCCAAAAAAAGAGAATAAGGAGTATAGAATATACAAACGGGTTACTATTGTAACTACAATATACCTTCTACTGTTGACATTATGTAGGCACGATGACTTGTAGTGACCAACTGTCTTGCATAGATTACATGTTTTGCTACTGTTAGCTCTATTTTTATCAATTATATTTCTGAACCTAGTGGTACGAGGCCTACCTGACCTTCTATGAAAATTGGGTGGCAGTAATTCTATTAAACCTTGCTCTGCACTATAAGCTGGCTAGTTAGAACGATCAAGCAAAGTGTGGAACTCAGTTGAATATGTGAGCTTATACAGATGCAAAGTGTAATACTGTGACACATATGGCTGGCTGGCTCTATATGAAGTACATTCTTCATTAGGGTTCCTCTTTTTGTAATGAAGTTTAAGAAGCTGAAGCTGATGTTGATTAATTGGTTTAAAAAGAGACCTAAAAAATCAGTTCCAATTGCCACCCGTTCTCCTTCCCTTTGTAGATGTTCACTAAACGAAATAATACCTTGATAAGAAAATATTATTGTGTGGTAGAAAGCTTCTTTTACTCTGTAGTAATATAATATGAACTATTTAAAGGTGACTTATGATTCTATTAATATAAAATCTTTTCCAGTTATTTTTATATTTTTGTGAATGTAATTTAATACCTTTTATTTTAGAAAGTTCAATAATAGACTTACAGCTATGCCATTATATATTCATCTTCACCAATTTTACCAATTTTATAGTCCTCAATTCCACCCTAGTTTCAAAATTAGATAATGGGGCAAATTTTTAAAATAAGTATGGTTTAAAATGTAATTAGTAATTTAAGTATCATTAAAAAAAAATTAAAATAAATGCCCAATAATGACTAGCTGTCACGTCAACTCGATGACAGGCAACTAATTTGTAGTGGTAACCAAAGAATCAGACTAGCTCAGAACGCTGAGGTTAGTCCCCCAATAACACTAGCAACATCAGTAGGCTAGTCTAATTAGCCCTGCAGACAATTTTTTTTATTTCAATTGGGTTACACCAAGTCATTAAGTATATTAAAGTTGTTAAGGTGAATTAATATTAGGCATATTGAAGTCATTAAGGATATGTACAGTAGTAATATTACATCAAGGATCGGCTTTAAGCCCTTATCTTTTTTTGCTTTAGATATGGATCTTCTTACTAAGCATTTATAGGAAGACTATTGAGGATCAGTAATTAGGAATATTCAAGTCATTTATATCAAGGATTGACAATTTTTTACCATGGTGTATGTTTTTTGCTAATGTAATTCTTCTTGTTGATAAGACTATTGAATGAGTCCAAGAGAAGCTTGAATTATGGAGGTCAACCTTAGAGTCTAAAGGTTTTCATTTAAGTAGATCTAAAACTAAATATATGGAGTGTAATTTTAGTTGTGGAAGTTATAGTGTTAGTGTTGTGATATTAGGTGAACAAGTCATTAAAAAGAGTGAGCGATTCAGATATTTTGGCTATACTATTCAAAATGATGGTGAAATAGATAGTAAAAGAGAAAAGAAAAAATTACTTGTATCCAAACACATAGAAGATTACCAAAATAATGCAATACAATAAAGTTCCAAGATATATAGAAAGAAATGGATCGTCAACTATAGCACAATCCAAAAAATAAAATAAAATATATCTGAACCAATGTAGTATAGACGCACAAGCCACACTATCCTAAACAGCTAACGCCTCCGTCGTCTGCTTGGAATCACACCACTTTCATGTGTGTACTGATCAGGAGCACGTGATGGACGATCTTGCAGCTGATGGTGGCTCTTCAATGCAAGATCTTCAGAAGTCTGTGTAGGATAGTCCTGTGATGGGAAGAAAGGCAGCTGTGACTCATACATAGGCTGGTATGTAGAAGGACCTGGATCAACATATGTAGATGGTCCGACGGCCTAGTCATGTTGTGAGACATCCTCTGTAGTCTCCAATCTATAATGTGAGTCGCCGATATGTACCCGCAACCTTAAGTCTCAACATAGCACTTCGTACCTATCTACATCTCCTTATAACTCCTGCTCATCTGTACGGCCGAAGTACGGCTGAAAGATGTCCTGAGTTGCCAAGATGTGTTGCATGAAAAAATAACGTGTGAAATTAGTCTCAACTAGGTATGTAACATATTGAATTTAACAAAATACTTATGTTAACGCATACATATATGCGCTCTATAGGTGCTCTGAGATAGTAATCTGTCGGGGAGGCCAGCAAGTATAGAGAAACCCAAGATCTGAACCATCACATGTACTGATTGATAACCGTCAGCCTGTCTTCATCTTCGTCCAAGCCATCGACTATGAATATTATTTTTCTATAATTTCATTGAATTGATTTAGATTGCAATAATCTTAAAATTCAATCATGATACTTAGCCTCAAGTGGCACGTTCTAATTATTATTATTTTTCTCTTTTTTATTTTTAATATTTAGCCTCAAGTGGCACATTTATATAAATATCACACTTGAATACTACAAATATAAAAAAGATAAACATTTAACACTAAATTCACTAAAATAGGTATAACTATGCAATTATAAAATTATTACAAATAGAAATACACAAAATGCACAAGAAATGCACAAATAAATACATAAAAATACACAACAAAAATTAAAACTATTCTAATAATCCTCTTCTTCTTCTTCTTCTTGTTCTAGCTGGGTGTTGACATAGAATTGATATTATGATGCTAAAGGAAAAGGGATTTGAGTTGGACCAACATTAAAGTTGTAGTTTTCTAGCATGTGAACAAGTGTTAAGTTGAACTCAACCATATAAAAAATTTATTGCTGCTGCTGATCCACGTGATGATCAAATTTCTATGCCAACTCCTGTTGTTGCCAACTTCTTTCACTAACTCTTTTTCTTAAATCTGAGATTTCTCCTCAAATTGGCTGGAGTTGCTCGTTTAAGATTTTGGAGGATCGAGATCTAGATTGAGGAGTGCACAAGCTTTCTCCTACTTTTATTTTTTTTTTATCTCAATCCTTCAATTGCCTTTTTTGTGAAGGAGCCCTTTGGATAAGAACATCTTTATCTTGCTCCCCCATCGTACCTACTTTAAAACATAAAGCATAAATAAGAGAGGGATGATCATAATCTACTATAGTACTACCCATAATCATATTACAAATTGAATTAAAAATTATCTTTCTTATATATATAGTAAACATTTTGAATTGCATAAATAAAAAAAGTTCCATCCTTAGATACTCACTAATATTATTGGTAGGCACTAACTTGATAGAAATAAAATTGGGCCAAGCTTTAGCCTCGACAATCATGCCAGAGGCAAGAAAATTGATATTCTTTTCATCCCAATATTTTCATTATACAGTAACATTTCTTACAATGGGGAATCTAAGAATTTTATTAAAGATGGATGACTATTGTAATAAGAAAGATATTCATCACGAATGTAGTTTTATAATTTGTAATATGTATTAATGGCAATACTATCAAAACAAATATATTTTCTCCTCACGAAGATCTTATTATTTCAATGTTTGTTTGCATTGATGAAGAACTCACTACATAGATGATGCAAGCATTCTCGTCGTAGGTGAAGTGTTCCCTGTCTTGCTTGTTGATGATCATTTTCAGCTCCCACCCGGATTGTAGAATCCCCTCTCCGAGATGACGTGCTTATGAAGAAGAGTGTGCTGATACCTTTCTTCGGCCTTAGGACTAATAAAGCTATCGGAGTCGTTCATGCCCTACCCTCTTCTTATTTTTGTTTATGTATTTCATTGGCTTTTTGGTTTTCTAAAATTGAAGAAATGCTAAGGAGGAAGGGTGCAAAAAAAAATCTGAAGAATATGACTTAGAATGAAAAATTCAGTTGCATAAGGGTCCTATTTATAATGTGGTGTTGTTTTGGTAGCACTTAGGCGTTGATCTCTCTGTTATGAATTGTAGGGTATAGCGCCATGGTGCTCAACATGCATTGCCTAAGTGCTGGTCAACTGGTCAAAGCGATTCATATTCCCATCAAAAAGGTACATTTATAATTTTAAATTGTATTAATTATGTAATCGAAAGTGTACAAAAAGACGTGTTAGGCATTAATGGAGCTTATAGGTGCAATGACATAGTGCTGCGATGCTAGTCAACCTTTTTGTCATTTTTTATTAATTGTATTTGTTCAACTGCGAGGTTATTTGAACAATCGTTTTGACTAGCATTACGATGATACATTGCCAGTGCTTAGGCATTGGTCAACTAGTCAACCCACATTTATTTTGTTATATATATATTTTTCATTTTTTTTTTTGCTACAGTGCCTTAGCATTGTAGCGAAGGCTTATATATATATATATATATATCCATTTTAAGAGAAGAGAACATTTATATGTCTGATCATATCAGACCATTCTGGAAACTTAAAAGAAGGAAAAGAAAATTACTCTTAATCCAATTTTTAAGCCACCCAACGATACAATATCCTTCGAATGAATCTTCAACTCCTAATCATTTCCTATAAACACTAAACACACTACTAATAGACTTTTAACACACATATATATTGGGTTGCTTCCCATTAAGCTCTTAATTTAACGTCCTCAACTCGAGGTAACTTCTCTAGTTTTTAAGGTCTTTGATTAAACTAATAGACTCTTTAAATTGAGTTCAATTTCCTTCGTAGTATGGCTTAAGTCATTAAGCATTCATTTCAAAAATCTCTTTCGTCTTTAAATCTTGTATATCCACAACATCATGTACATAGACTTTAATACTTAGAAAGAATCTGATCATCTTGATCTTAATTTTCTTGGAAATAATTTCAACTTAGACTTGAATAGTAATACTTATTGTCCAAGCTTAAAATATTTTCTTAATGATCTTTCTATCATGTCATTTTTTTTATTTATTTGATTATTTCTTATAAATCTTCGAATTTTCATATGCACTTAATTTTATTTCTTCTAACTCATTCAAGTCTATGAGTTCCTTTTCTATACTTATTTTAATATCAAAATTTAATTTTTTAATTTCCTAGAACACTTTGTGCTCTAATTCCAATGGTAAGTGATAAACCTTCTCAAATACTAATCCGTATGGAGACATTCCAATAGAGGTCTTGAATGCATTCCTGAATGCATGTAATGCATCGTCTAATTTTAATGACTAATTCTTCCTAGTAGGCCCTATAATTTTTCTAAAATCTTTTTTATTTTCTTATTTAAAATTTCAGTTTGGCCACTTGTTTGGGGATGATAAGCAGTGAGAAACCTTTTTTTTTATTTTCCTATTTAAAATCTTTTTTATTGTCCAAGCTATTCTATGTTGTACTCTATATTTTCTTAAAATTTGTTTCACATATTGGTTATAGAAATAAGTATCTTCGTCACTAATAATAATTCTAAATATTCCAAATCTTGTAAAAATATTTTTTTAGAAATTTAATAGTAATCTTAGAATCATTTCTCAGTGTAGCTATTGTTTCTATCCATTTGGACAAATAATGGACTCCTACTAAGATATATTAATTCTTATATGAAGAAACAAATGATTTCATAAAATCTATTCCCCGTGCATCAAAGATTTCTTCCTTTAAAATATAATTTAATGGCATTTCTTGACGCTTAAAGATATTTTTCATTCTTTGACATTTTTCACAATTTTTCACATTTTCATGCACATCTATAAATAGAGTTGGCTAATAAAATTCACTTTGTAATATCTTAGCTATTGTTTTATTACTTTCAGAGTGTTCTCCATACTCTGAATCTTGACAAGATCTTATAATGTTTAAAATTTTATTATCAGTATTGTATCTTTTTAGAATCTAATTTGGACACTCTTATAGAGATAAGATTCATCCCAAAATAGAATTTCAAATCATATAAAAATTTCTTTTATTGATTATAATTGATTCCATATAATATAATGTCACTTCCTAGATAATTAACTATATCTGCATACCATGGAATAACTTTATGCTTGAATGTAAATAATTGTTTATCTGGGAATTCTTCCTTATTATCTCCACTCTCTCTTAACTCTTCCTCAACTGTTAATCTAGTCAAGTGATCAACTACTTGATTTTCATATTCTTTTTTATCTCTAATTTTTAAATCAAATTTTGCAGTAATACTCATTTAATTAATCTAGGCTTATTCTCTTTATTTTATAATAGATATTTAATTATTGTGTGATTAGAATAAACTATAACTTTTGTTTCAACTAGATAGGATCTAAATTTATCAAAGGCAAGACAACAACTAGTAATTCTTTTTTAGTTGTTTAATAATGTAATTGATTATCATTCCAAGTTTTATTAACGTAGTATATCACATGAAAGATTTTGTATTTTCTTTGTCCTAAGATTGCTCCAATTACATAATCACTTGCGTCACATATCAATTTAAAGGGTAAATTGCAATCAAGTGTTATAATAATTGGAGCTGAACTTATTTTGACTATTAGTAAATCAGAAGCCTCTTGACATTCCTTTGTAAAAAAATAAAGGGCATATTTTTTTCTAATAAGTTGCACAAAAGTTTTGATATTTTTGAAAAGTCCGTAATATATCTCCTGTAAAATCTTGCATGTCCTAGAAAACTTTTGACTTTTTTAACATTAGTTGATGGTTGAAGTTTTTCTATAATTTGTACTTTTCCATATCCACTTATATTTCTTTTTTGGAGATCTTATGACCTAGTACTATCCCTTCTTTAATCATAAAATAACATTTCTCTTATTTAAGTACTAAGTTTTTTCTCTTCACACATCTTAAGAATGATTTCTAGGTTTTCTAAGTAATGTTCAAATGTCAAACCAAAAATATAAAAATCATCCATAAACACTTCAATGTAATTTTCAATTAAGTCAAAAAATATAACCACCATACAATGTTAAAAAGTAACAGGTGTGTTACATAAGCCAAAAGGCATTCTTCTAAAACAAAGGTACCGGACAAGTGAATGTTGGTTTCTCTTGGTTCTCAGGTGTTATGACAATTTGATTATATCCATAATACCCATATAAAAAGCAATAAAATGAATGTCCTTCTAACTTATCTAACATTTGGTCATTAAAAGGTAAAAGAGAATGATGTTTTCTTGTGGCTTCATTTAGCTTCCTATAATCAATACAAATCCTCAATCTTGTGACAGTTCTAGTAGGAATTCTTTCATTATTTGCATTAGTAACAATAGTCATTCTTCCTTTCCTAGGCACACAATGGATAGGACTTACCCATTTACTATCGGATATAAGATATATAATTCCTGCATTCACCCACTTTAAGATTTCCTTTTTTACTACTTCTTTCATGATAGGATTTAGTCTCCTTTGATTTTCCATAAATGGTTGACTATTTTCTTCCATTAGAATTATATGCATACATATTGAAGGACTATTTCCTTTAATGTCTTCTATTGTCCATCCAAATGCTTTTACATGTCTTTTAAGAACTTCAATTAATTTATCTTCTTGATTTTTTTTTCTAAATTACCTGAGATGATTATTGGTAATATTGATTCTTTCCCTAGATGAGTATATTTTAAGTGATTTGATAATAGTTTTAATTCTAGTTTTGGGATTTCTATTATCGATGATTTGAGATTCTTTCTTTCTATAGATATTTCTAAGGGTTCAAACTTTTCTTGAAACTAATTGGGTGTAATTATAAGAAATTGAATGTCATCATATTCTTTCATCATCATTTTGTATTTTTGTTTTATAAAATCATTTATTATATAAGAATCTAATTTTTTTTCTACTTTACTTTCCCTTAATCCAATCCTATAACATTCGTCATTTTTATCTTGAGAAAATTTAATAGAGTTACACATTAAATTTAACTTCCTGATCATTTACTCTCATTATTAATTCTCATTTTTGAACATCTATCATTATTCTTCTAGTAACTAAGAAAGATTTATCTAAAATAGGAGGTATTTCTTTATCTTCCTTCATATCTAACATGATAAAGTCTATATGAAATATAAAATTATATACCTTAGCTAGAATATCCTTAATAATACCCTTAGGATATATCAAAGATCTATTAGCTAATTAAAGACTTACAATTGTAGGTTGTGCTTCTCTTAGTCCTAGTTTCTTGAAAATTGATAAATGCATTAGATTTATATTGGATCCTAAGTCACATAATATTTTTCTAAAAAAATTATCCACCATAGTGCAAAGAATAGTAAAACTCCCTAGATCTTTAAATTTTTAAGATAATTTTCTTTGGATTATTGTGCTACATTCTTGAGTAAGGGATACTATTTTATTTTCCCATAATTTTCTTCTTTTATATAAATAGTCCTTTAGCATATGAAGGTATTTGTTCCAAAGCTTCAGTGAATGGTATATTTATAGATAATTTTTTTAAACACTTTTGAAAATTTAGAAAATTGATCATCCACATTTTATTTTTGAAATCTATAGAGAAATGGAGGTGGTCTTTTTCTCATTTTCCTCATTGCTTTTCTTTATGTTTCCCTTTTCTTTTCTTTAATTTCTTTGTCCTCATTTTTTTCCTTTTCTTTTTCTTTACTTATTATTTTTTTTCATTTTCATCAATTTTCCCTAATTCTTTTAATTTCTTTCCACTTCTTAATTCAATTCCCATATAATGTTCTTTATCTTTAGGATTTACTTTAGTGTTACTTTGTAAATTCTCTTGTGGTATATTTGTAAGGTTATTAGCGAGTTGCCCTAATTGAATCTCTAAATTTCTAATTGATGCTCGTTGGCTTTGTAATTGAGTTCCCATTTGTATCACTAATTTTTTTTTAAGGTGGGTTTCTTTTCCTTGGTTTGATTTTATGCAAGATATCCTAGTGGAATGATAGATCTAAAGTTTGAATTTTGAGGGTTATAATTCCTATTATTCTAATTTTTCATATTTCTATTTTGAATATAATTTGCATTATTATTCCAAGAAAATTTTGGGTGATTTCTCCAATCTTGATTAAATGTATTAGAGTAAGGATCATTTGGGTTGTTTAAGATATAGTTAAGCATTTCCAACCCTTGATTAGTTTGATTTTCTAATACGCTAATGTCATCATTTTCTCCCCCTTGATTCTTATTATTAATATTTTGATTAATTCCTAAATTGTTTAATTTCTTAGATAGAAAAGCTACTTGGGAAGTAAACATTATAATCATATCATTTTTTTAATACTAGCTACTTAGGATTTAATCTATCAGAAGGCCATTGAAAATTTTTAGTTGTCATTTCTTCTATTGAAATTTATTAGTTGTTATTTCTATTAGTTGTCATTTCTTCCTCAAAAGGTTTTGACATTAAGCTACCTCCTGCTACTACATCTATGATAGTCCTTAAAGATCCTACTAAGCCATTATAAAATGATTAGATTATAAGCCAATCAGATAATGAATGATGAGGACAGTTCTTAAAGAATTTTTTATATCTTTCTCATGCCTCATATATAAATTCGTTATCTAATTGAATAAATGATGTAATATCATTTTTTAACTTAGTAGTTTTAGATGGTGGAAAATATTTTATTAGAAATTTTTGACCTAATTCATTCCAAGTTGTAATAGACCCTTGAGGTGGTGAATTTAATCACATTTTAGCCTTATCTCTTAGTGAGAAAGAAAATAATCTTAAACTAATAGTATCATCACTTATCCAATTGTATTTAAAGGTTATACAAATTTTTAAGAAATTGATAATATGCATATTAGGATCTTCAATAGGTGAACCTTAAAATTAAGAGTTTTGCACCATTTGAATTATGGATGATTTTAATTCAAAATTATTGACCTGAATTGCAAGGTTGTGAAAACGAGACTAGACATAGAACTGAAAGAGAGAGCTTCAAGGTTCAAAGGCTCGACTGGGGTTAAACCGAATTATTTAATTAATATTAAAATTATTAAATATTAATTTAATTAAATAATTAAATAATAAAATAATATAAATATATAAGAATAAATAAATAAAATAAATATATAAATAATAATTCTAATAATTATTAATTTTAAGATTGATATAAAGTTTAATAAGAAAT
This sequence comes from Cymbidium sinense, assembly GCA_021442155.1. NCBI lineage: Eukaryota > Viridiplantae > Streptophyta > Magnoliopsida > Asparagales > Orchidaceae > Cymbidium > Cymbidium sinense. The sequence goes on from CM038229.1 coordinate 35,108,379, forward strand.
AATATATATATATATATATATATATATATATATATATATATATATATATATATATATATATATATATACATATATATATATATAAATATAATTATGTATATATTAAATATATTTAAAATCTTAAAAAATGATAATATGAATTTATAAATACACATATAATTTATCATAAGAATATAATTTATTAAAATGATAGTTTATAATAAAAATACAAATTTTAGAATAAACAATTATTTTAAAAGCCTTGTTAAATATAAATAATGTAAAAATATAATATATACAATATTTAAGCATATTATTATAAATCATGACATATGTATATTAAAAATATTTAAATTTTAAAATTTTTGATAATGTAAGTTTATGAATATAAATATAATTTATAATATAGAAATATAAGATTATAATATAAAAAATATATTAAAAAATTTATAAATAATATATAAAATAATATTATGAATTTATATTCTTAAAAAATATTATAAATTATAATTTATAATGAAAATATGAAGTTAATAATTAAATTATTATCTTTTTATTCTTACATTTTAAAGCTCATTTGATATTATTAAAGTTCACATCATATAATTCAAAATTTTCAATCCTAAAGCCTAAAAGTTTCTCCATATTTAACTATTTTAGTCTTACATCAGAAAGAGAAGATGGTGTTGTACTATTTATATTGAAAAGTAGAGCTCTTAATAATGAGTTTGTAATAGATTTAGAATAATTTAGTGGACATGTTATTTATTTAATTCAAACTCATTTATAATTATAAAATTAGTTTTAAAATTATATAATTTTATCTAAAAATATTTTTAAAACATATTTCATTAAGTTTAATATTTAAATATAATATTTATATAATTTAATTAAACTGGTCGATTTTTCAAAACTGTAACCGCTTGAACCAACAATTCATACCGGTTCTGGTCGGTTCAATGTGAAGATCGATTTTTAGAAAATCCGGATCGGCCATATGGCCAGTTCACAGTCGAACCGGTTGAACCGATCAATCTGGTCCATTTTTAAAACATTGTTGAATTGTTAGTCTAATTATACTCCAATGTATCCCATCTATAATTGGTGTGGCATAATCCCTAAAGGGTCTAGATGATTCTCTTACTGGTTGATTGTCTATTGTTAGTTTTCTCACTTGTTCCCTCTTCTCTTTCCTAATTTTCCTACAAAATTATTTGATTTATAAGTTCAATGGTACTATTTCTATAGTTTTGTCTCTACGTATACAATGTTTAGAAATCACAATTTTGGTTCAAATTTTTAAAGGACAAAATTACATTAACAAGTACAATGATATTTCACACTTAACACCTAATACAAATATTTGTAATAACAAAGTTGAATTAAAAATAGTTCAGTAAGACTAATATCAAATTAATAAAAATTATTATTTTTTAATTTCGATCCTCGGTAATGACATTAAAACTTGTTCAATATTTTTTATTTTTATATGCAAGTGCAGGTGTTGAATCAAGTAATACAAAATGAGTACAGTATTGTTCCACAATAATTAGAGTAAAATTATATATTAATTTCTATTAAGTTAAGTATTAATCTTTTAAAATTTAATTTTTATCCAACAAAATTCAAGTGCTTAATTAAAATTACTATTTACTATTTTGTAAGATAATAAAAAGATAATTTTTTATAGAAAATATGTAAATATTTTTTTAATCTTAAAATAAGTACTCTTAATTTATGGAATCTTTTAGGTGAAGTGTTATATTAAACTCTATTGTGGATTAATTTAAAACTTGCAATGTCAACCATGAGCAAAATTATTATACTCTCTATCTCTATACAAGTATAACCAAATCAATCTCTTTATCTAATTTTCTACCTAGTGTCAAGTAAATTTTAATTGGTCACTTTACTCATATTTCTCTTTAAATGATTGCAAATCCTAAAAATAATCATATATTTAATGACTATTTAATTACCCTGATCCATGTAGCACATTAATGATTATTTAGTATATTTGTTTACCTTTTTCCTTCTTGTCTAAGATTCCATTTATATTTATAGATCACAATTATTATTAATATTTTAATTGGTCAAATTACAAGTAAATGAAGCATAGAAAGAAACAGGACATATTTTCCTTCAAAGTATAAACATTTTTCTTATATTAATTCATAAACAATGTTTAATATAATACAAACATCTCAAAAGTTCACATATATTTAGAACACTTTATAGATTAGTGCTCCATAATAGAAAGCAAGAAGGAAATCATATTAAACATAGCAAAACAAGATGTAGGATAATCAGAGAAGAAAGGAAAGAGCATACTTAGTAGGTTTTCTAAGTCCACTACTTCCTCACAAAAATATCTAGTATCCCCTAGTAAAAATTCTTGGTTGTTGATATTCTTCTCCACGTCCTGCTTAAGAAAATACTCTTTCACACCACCCTTACACACTCTCACAACACTTGGAGCATCACTCTTCAAGTGTTTCAGAAGAACACAAATACTCTCACTCACCCTCTTATCAAGAAAAGAAAAAAAGAAACATTAGGAAAAAAAAAAGATCTTCTTGCCTTGGACATGAACCATATTTAAAGCCTGATACAGCCCTGGTCGGTTGTCCAGATGCTCTTGCCATAACTATTTCAAAAATTGCTTGAAACCATTGTTGATCCATCATGAAACTATTCTTCTATGCCATAGCGTTGTGGTGTCACTGATGTAGCACTGTGGCGCTACTGATCCAGCGTTGTTTCTGCCTCATATTTTTTCTCTAGTACAGCGTCGCAACACTATGCTTGCTGTAAAATTGCTCCAAAATGAGTCTGATATGGTGTCGCAACGTTGCTAATATAGCGTGTAGGCTATGCCTTTGCTATAAAATGCCTAGATTTAGGCCAACTATAAAGTCACAACGCTAGGCTTAATTTCTTTTTCATTTTTCTTATAATTTTTCTGGTACATCATAAAAAATACTTAAAATAAACACATTTTAACATAAAAATGCATGATAAATGTAGTATAATCACATAAAATTTTCTTAATTTTGGCACTTATCAAAGTGGATGACGTTGAGAATTAAAAGCTAGGGACCTAGTGAAGTAGACCAATTAGCAAGAAACAACTTGGCATGCATAGGGTTGAGTACTCAACAATTCCTCACTCTGCAAGATCTGAAGAACAAGGAAGACATAATTACTTTTCTAGTTCTGAAGGCTATAGAGATGGTGAATAATGAGAGTCAAAGGATCAATGGCCATGAATGTTGCTTTAGATCGTGGATTCATTGAGCTTGACAACAAAATAAGGAGCATTCAAGATCACTCATCATCAATAATTAGTCTTACCAAGCACGTGAGGAGGCTAATAATAGAGAGGAGCAGACGAATAACAATTACACTAACACCTTTTTCAAGATGATTGTGGAAGTTTAAGATTTCACACTTAGAATCTTATAGTGGTCGCACTGACCCCACAAACTATATAGCCTATTTTGAATCTATCATGTCATTGTTGGATTTGGATGATGCAATGAAGTGTCAATTATTCTTCACCACTTTCAAAAAGTTGGTCTTCATTTGGTTCTCAAGCCTGCTAGTGGGATTCATCACTTCTTGTGGAGAGTTTAAGCGAATGTTCCTTACGCAATTCACCAGTGCACAGAATCCTCTAAAGAGCTCTCAAGATTTTATGCAAATACGATAAGAGCATGGAGATTCTTTTAGGAAGTTAATCACATGCTTTCAAAGGGAGATGCTAGGAGTTAAAGATCTAGACTCCATAGAAGCTCAAATTGTACTTACCTAGGGTCTTAAGCAATATTCTTTCAGGTACACTTTTAGGCTTCAACATCCCAAAACATTGATAGAATTGTCATGTTGGCGAATATCCATGTGAACATCGAGGAGTATAACAAAGTTACCCAACCAATGGTAGTGACTCACGAGGGAAACTCGACAAAGAAGTCACCTATAGAGCGACACTCAAAAGATAAATTTCGAGTCAGGAGACATGATAGGGGAAGAAGACAAGTCACTAGCCTAGAAGATACAACAACACATAGGCGCAATTTTAGATACTTGCACAATGAGTATTTACAACCCATTTGGACTACACCACTGTATATATCAATCGTTGAGTTAGTAGAGGTCATCCAAATAAGTATTACTTCAAGAGACTACTAAAGGTAGATGGAGTTCATGATCATTCGAGGTATTGTTCTTATCATCGTGATCATAGTCATGCCATAGAGGAATGTTGTCACTTGAAGAGTTTGATAGAGGAGCTCATCAAGACAAAAAAAAATCTTAAGGAGTTTTAGAAGAGGCATGCAATTCATATCGCTAGGGTAATACCCGCCATCTTTGATGAAGATGGAGAGTCATCAAGGTGAGTGAGCCTTAAGAGAATTAGAACAAGATATGTTAACTCAGTAGTAATGGAACAAGTGTTGAGTATTCAAGTTGTGGTAGTAAGTTTTGTAGAGGACCAACTTACAGTTGGTAACCCTTATAAAGATGCAATCATTGTCATAGTGTTAATCGCCAACTATCAAATCAGAAGTATCTTGATCTATATTGAGAGCTCAATTAATATCATTTTCAAGTTCGTATTTGATAAGATGAACTTGGCGAGTTCAAAACTTGCCCTATAGGAGGACAACTTTATGGTTTTTTTTAAGAAAGAACAGAAATTGAGGGAATTATCACTCTCCCAGTAACTTGGAGAGAATGAGATAAACAAATTATTGCAATGGTTTGTTTTGTCATGGACACACTCGCCATAGGCTTTGTAGTCTATCATAAGTCCTTGACCCTTTGTTATTTGAGGAATGGACTTGGTAGGCCCTTTATTGATTGCTAGCAGACAGTGAAAATTTATAATTATTATGATCAAGTACTTCAACAAGTGGATCGAGGTAAAATCACTCACCAAGATAACCGCCCAAGTAGTGCAGAATTTTATTTAGATTGACATTATTTTCAGGTTTGGGCTACTAATGACGATCATCATTAATAACGGTCCACAATTCGCTGCAAGCAATTGAGAGGATTTTATGAGTTGTAAAGGATTCAATTCAAGTACACTTCAGTGCATCATTCACAGATCATTGGTCAAGTGAAGGTAGAGAATAAGAAGATCCTTAACTTACTGAAGAAAAGGTGTAAGGTGTGAAGGTTAAGTGGGTGGATGCATTACTTGTTGTACTATGAGCACTCAAAATAACTCCAATATTAGTAACTGAGCAAAAGCCATTCGCCCTATTACACAAAATAAGAGTCATACTACCAGTCTAGTATGAACTCCACAATCAAAGAGTAATGATGACTGCCAAGTCAAGTTAAGAAATTAGCAAGTGAGAAAGATCAAGCATCGAGATCACAAAACCACACTTGACTTGCTAAAAGGGCTGTCAATTGAAGCATCATTGAGACAAGTAGAGACAAAAAAAAACAAACACCTTAATTCTATAATCATCATGTCAAAGAGAAATATTTTAGGGCTAGCAACTTAATATTAAAGAAGGTGGATGTAGCAGCTTGCCAGAATGCATTGGACAAATTTACCCACACTTAGGATGGGCCTTATATTGTTAAGACATAAGTCGGCCTGAGTGCTTATCAATTACAAACATATTCGGAAGAGGATGTGCCCCGTACCTTGAATGTGAGAGACTTGAAAAAATTTTATTCATAATATAAGTTCTCTGTACTTATTTTCATTATTTAGTAATCAATGTTATTTTCTTATTCGCTCAATGAATGACTCTAAAATATAAAATTAATATTTTTTTACTAACTTGCCCAAGGTCTGATGAGTCATAAGAACTTAAGGCATTCAACAATTAAAAACAATATGAATTAACACTCTAAGAGTTGCATGTTGACTCTGGTTACTTAGTGTGTCATTTTTGACTCAAGCAAGTTCCAGCTAGTGAGGTACATATGGCCCAAATAGAGAACCTAAAATTTGGCACACCATTCATGGCCCCAATGTGCTAAGGTCAATTCAATAGTTCAAATAAAATCAAATTGTGAACACTCACTCATTTTATAATGCTTCATGAAAAATAAAGGAATGCTCACAAAGACCAACACTTTGTGCGATTAGTGACTCAAGTGTAAAGCTAACACTCCATATGCCTGACAATTATAAATACAAAGACCAACACTTCGCAGTTGGAAACTAAGATCAACATCCCGTGGTTGGTGACTACAACCCAAAGGCCAACACTCTTTGAGGTTGGCAACTTAGGTGTAAGACTAACACTCTGTGAGGTCGACAACTATAAAGATAAAAATCAACACTTCCCGGTTGACAACTAAGACCAATACCTTGTGATAGGCAACTAAGATCAATACTTCATGGTTAGCGAGTAAGACCAGCACTCCATGGTTGGAGATGAAAATCAATACTTCGTTATTGGCGACTAAACTAATACTTTGTGGCTGACGACTAAGACCAACACTCCATGGTTAGAGATTAAGACCAACACTCCATGGTTGAAGACTAAGACTAACACCCCATGCAGTTGGCAGAACTTGTTGACCTCATTTTTGTATTAAGGTCGAGAAATTATATGATTTATAGCTCAAATGAATTATTCAAATTTAAGTCTTATCTAATTAATTCGTTGATCGATGCTAACAAATCATGAGATAATTTAACTCAATTAAAACTTATTAGAGCTATCTTAAATTGTAAAACATTAAAATTAAAGTTCAAGTTTAGTCAAAAGATCATTCATGACTTTAATAAGTTATTTCAATCAAATGAAATTTTAATCAAGTTTAAGCAAAAATTAAATCAAATCATGATTTGAATGTTAATTCACTAATATATATATATATATAACAAACAACAAATTTAATTTAACTTGTACAATCCATTTGAAATCTAAAATGAACTACAAAAGAGAGAGAGAGAGAGAGAGAGAGAGAGAGAGAGAGAGAGAGAGAGAGAAAGAGAAATTAAACCAAATCTAAACATCTAACAAAATTTATTCAAAATTAAATCAAAATAATTAATTTATCAAATTATAAATCTATGTTATAATCAACAATTATTAATTATAATTAAAATTATCTTATTTATACACATAACAAATTTCATACAATTATTTATTAAAGTTATTAAAATTGTGTAAAAATTTTAAAACATTTATAAAAAAAATCAGATTTTACAAGTTGGAAAAAAAGTAAAAAGACAAATATTAAAGTCAACTATTCCTTGCTAATTTATGTGATCATGACAACACATAAAAAAAATAAAAAAAGAAATAAAATAAAGAGAGAATATGAGAGAGGTTCGGTGCCTCGCCTACAGGAGAAAATATTACGTGCGGACTCCAATCAGAGCGCTACACGTGTCCAATATTTTAATATTGCATTTTTCATACGATCATCGGATGGCGCTTGACACCATTTATGCTACCAGCCCGGCTCGTCCGTTCAACAATGGGAGAAAAATAGAAAATATTACGTCGAGTCGTAACGCGTGTGGACTCCAATCGAGCACCTGTGTCCAATATTTTAATATCGTGTTTTTTCACTTAACGGCATTGTAACTGGACGGCACATTGATGATGCCTTTTACGCTACCAACTACCTATCTGCTCAAACTGGAGAAGAAACGATGTTGGAATGTGAGGGAGAATTTAAAAGAAATATATATATATATATATATATATATATATATATATATATATATATATATATATATATATATATATATATATATATATATATATATATATATATATATATATATATATATATATATATATATATAGCATAATATGTTTTTTTTAGGCAAATTGAGTTCAGAGAGAGAAATAGAAAATCTCATTTCATTTTTCGGTAAGAACCCTGAAGATGAAGAATGAATTTGAAAGTTATGGCCTTGATGATATTGCGACCAATTTAGTAGATGATGTATTAAATAAAAATACATCGGTAAATTTCTTGAACCGTTGTATATGTATAATTTTCTTACGGTTTATTACTGATATTCTTTAAAATTCTTTTATTTAATGTATATTTCCTACAATGTTTGGAGTTCTTTGCAAGAGTACTTTAGTTATTTTAGACACTATTTTGCATATGTACTCTCTGTATTCTCATGAGAGTACTGACTAATTTCATATTATTTTTCATGATTTTCTGGCCTGCTTGGAGAAAATATGTTTATTATATTCCATTGGAAGCAACTTGAAGGCTATTTGGTTCTTTTTTAGGAGAAATTTACATCTGTACTCTCTGTACTCTCATGAGCATACAGAGCATTTTCTCATTTTATTCCACTTTCTTTAGCCTCTTTGGTGAGAATATGTTCATTACATTTCATTTGAAAAATTTTTTAGGCTGATTGGTTGGTTTTTATGTGAGATTTACATTTGTACTCTCTGTACTCTCAGTACAGAGCATTTTCTCATTTTTTTTTCTAGTTTCTTTGGTCTGTTTGGAGGAATTATGTTCATTACATTCTATTTGAAGTAATTTGGAGGCTAATTGGTTGGTTTTTAGGAGATTTGTGCATCTGTACTTTCTGTACTCTCACGAGAGTATATACAATTTTCTTATTTTTTTTTCCAGTTTTTTTTGGCCTGTTTGGAGGAAATATATTCATTACATTCCATTTTAAACAATTTGGAGGCTGATTGGTTAGTTTTTATGGGAGTTTTGCATCTGTACTCTCTGTACTCTCATGAGAGTATAAAGTATTTTCTCATTTTTTCAGTTTGTTTGGCCTGTTTGGAGGAATTATATTCATTACATTCCATTATAAGTAATTTGGAGGCTGTTTGGTTGATTTTTAAGAGAGTTTTGCATCTATACTCTCTGTACTCTCATGAGAGTACAGAGCATTTTTCTCATTTTTTTTTTCAATTTCTTTGGCTTGTTTGGTGAGAATATGTTCATTATATTCCATTAGAAGTAATTTGGTTGATTTTTAGGAGATTTTTGTATTTATACTCTATGTACTCTCATGAGAGTACAAATTATTTTCTCATTTTTTTCCAGTTTCTTTGGCCTGTTTGGAGGAATTATGTTCATTACATTCCATTAGAAGTAATTTGGAGGCTGTTTGGTTAGTTTTTAGGATATTTTTGCATCTATACTCTCTGTACTCTCATGAGAGTACAAAGCATTTTTCTCATTTATTTCCAATTTCTTTGGCCTGTTTGGAGGAAATATATTCATTACATTCCATTTGAAGTAGTTTGAATGCTGATTGGTAGATTTTTAGGGCTTTTTTGGTATGTGTACTCTCTGGAGAGTACACCCAATTTTATCAATTTTTTTTAGATTTTAAACCCTATTGTAGAGAATATGTTTAATAGATTTCATTAGAAGCAATTTGGAGGCTAATTGATTAGTTTTTAAGGAAGTTTGCATCTGTACTCTATGTACTCTCATGAGAGTACAAAGTATTTTTCTCATTTTTTTCAATTTCTTTAGCCTATTTGGAGAAAATATGTTCATTATATTTCATTATAAGCAATTTGGAGGCTGTTTGGTTGGCTTTTAAAGGAGTTTTACATCTATACACTTTGTTCTCTCATGAGAATACAAAGTATTTTTCTTATTTATTTCTAGTTTCTTTAGCCTGTTTGAAGGAAATATGTTAATTACATTCCATTAGAAGCAATTTGGAGGTTATTTGGTTAGTTTTTAGAGGAGTTTTGCATCTGTACTCTTTATACTATCATGAGACTACAGAGCACTTTTCTCATTTTGTTTACAGTTTCTTTGGCCTATTTGGTGAGTATGTTCATTACATTCTATTAGAAGCAATTTGAAGGCTATTTGGTTATTTTTTTAGGGGGGATTAGCATCTGTACTCGAGTACAGAGCATTTTCTCATTTTATTACACTTTCTTTGGCCTGTTTGGTGATAATATGTTTATTACATTCCATTTGAAGTAATTTGGAGGCTGATTGGTTGGTTTTTAGGGAAGTTTTGCATCTGTACTCTCTGTACTTTCATGAGAGTACATATCATTTTTCTCTTTTTTTTTCTAGTTTTTTTTGGCCTGTTTGGTGAGAATATCTTCATTACATTCCATTAGAGATAATTTGGAGACTGTTTGATTAATTTTTAAGAGATTTTTGCATCTGTACTCTCATGAGAGTACAGAGCTTTTTTCTCATTTATTTTCAATTTTCGTGGCCTGTTTGGAAGAATTATGTTCATTACATTCCATTAGAAGTAATTTGGAGGCTGTTTGGTTAGTTTTAGGAGAGTTTTGCATCTGTACACTCTCAGAGTACAGAGCATTTTTCTCATTTAATTTCTATTTCTTTGGCCTGTTTGGAGAAAATATATTCATTACATTCAATTTGTAGCAGTTTGAATGCTGATTGGTAGGTTTTTAGGGCTTTTTTTGCATGTGTACTCTCTGTACTCTCTGGAGAGTACACCTCATTTTATCAATTTCTTTCAGATTTTAAACCCTATTTATAGAGAATATGTTTAGTAGATTTCATTTGAAGCAATTTGGAGACTGATTGGTTAGTGTTTAAGAGAGTTTTACATCTATACTCTCTATACTCTCATGAGAGTACAGAGTATTTTTCTCATTTTTTTCCAGTTTTTTAGCCTGTTTGGAGGAAATATGTTCATTATATTCCATTAAAAGCAATTTAAAGGCTGTTTGGTTGATTTTTAGGAGAGTTTTGTATATGTACTCTCAGTACTCTCATGAGAGTACCAAGCATTTTTACATTTTTTTTCTAGTTTCTTTAGCCTGTTTGGAGGAAATATGTTTATTATATTTCATTAGAAGCAATTTGGAGGCTGTTTGGTTAATTTTTAAGGGAGTTTTGCATCTGTACTCTCTGTACTCTTATGAGAGTACATAGCATTTTTCTCATTTTTTTTCCTAGTTTATTTGGCTTGTTTGGAGGAAATATATTCATTACATTCTATTTGAAGTAATTTAGAGGCTGATTGATTGGTTTTTATTGGAGTTTTGCATCTGTACTTTCTGTACTCTTATGAGAGTATAGAGTATTTTTCTCATTTTTTTCCAATTTTTTTGGCCTATTTAGAGGAATTATGTTCATTATATTACATTATAAGCAATTTGGAGGCTCTTTGGTTAGTTTTTAGGAGAGTTTTGCATCTGTACTCTCTGTACTCTCATGAGAGTATAGAGCATTTTCTCATTTTTTTCCAATTTCTTTGGCATGTTTGGAGGAAATATGTTCATTACATTCATTTAGAAGCAATTCAGAGGCTGATTGATTGGTTTTGAGCTGAGATTTGTGTATATACTCTTTGTACTCTCATGAGAGTATAAAGTATTTTTCTCATTTTTTTCAGTTTCTTTGGCCTGTTTGGAGGAAATATGTTTATTACATTTCATTAGAAGTAATTTGGAGGTTGTTTGGTTGATTTTTAGGAGATTTTTATATCTGTACTCTCTGTACTCTCATGAGAGTACAGAGCATTTTTCTCATTAATTTCTAGTTGGCCTATTTGGAGGAATTATGTTCATTACATTCCATTAGAAGTAATTTGGAGGTTGTTTGGTTAATTTTTAAGAGATTTTTGCATCTGTACTCTCTGTACTCTCATGAGAGTATAAAGCATTTTTCTCATATATTTCTAGTTTCTTTGGCCTGCTTGGAGGAACTATGTTTATTGCATTGCATTAGAAGCATTTGGAGGCTGTTTGGTTGGTTTTTAGAAGATTTTTATATCTGTACTCTATGTACTATCATAAGAGTACAGAGCTTTTATTTCATTTTTTTTCAAGTTTTTTTAGCCTGTTTGAAGAAAATATGTTTATTACATTGCATTAGAAGCAATTTGGAGGCTATTTGGTTAATTTTTAGGAGATTTTTGCATCTGTACTCTCTATACTCTCATGAGAGTACTGAGCATTTTTTTCATTTATTTCAAGTTTCTTTCGTCTGTTTGGAGGAATTATGTTCATTACATTTCATTTGAAGTAATTTGGAGGCTGATTGGTTGGTATTTAGGGGAGTTGTGCATCTATACTCTATGTACTCTCATGAGAGTACAGACAATTTTTCTTATTTTTTTCCAGTTTCTTTGGCCTATTTGGAGGAAATATGTTCATTATATTGTATTAGATGCAATTTGGAGGCTGTTTGGTTGGTTTTTATGAGATTTTTGCATCTGTACTCTCTGTACTTTCATGAGAGTACATAGCATTTTCTCATTTTTTTTTTAGTTTCTTTGGCATGTTTGGAGGAATTATGTTCAATATATTCTATTATAAGTAATTTGGAGACTATTTGGTTAGTTTTTAGGAGTGTTTTGCATATGTACTCTATGCACTCTCATGAGAGCACAGAGCATTTTTCTCATTTTTTCAGTTACTTTGACCTGTTTGGAGGAAATATGTTCATTATATTCTTTTAAAAGCAATTCAGAGGCTGATTGGTTGGTTTTGGCTGAGATTTGTATCTGTACTCTCTGTATTCTCATGAGAGTACATAGCATTTTTTTGATTTATTTCCAATTTCTTTGCCTGTTTGGTGGAATTATGTTCATTACATTCCATTAGAAGCAATTTGGAGGCTATTTTGTTAGTTTTGGAGGCAGTTTGACATGTGTACTCTGTGGGCCTTTGTTGTGCTGATAATGTTCGTATTAATTGACTTTTTATTTTGAAGTTTATAATGTATGGGAAAAGGTTAACTTCGAGATGCAGGCCTACCATCGTTAGAGCGGTGTTCGATAATATTGCAACACTCTTTACTGATGAAGTCATTGACATTTTAAGGAGGCTTCATTTGCATTAATTTATTAGACTACAAGGAATTAAACAAGACTCAATTATCATCACATCAATTCTGTCTTGCTGGGATATAGAGAAATAAGCATTCTTTTTGGTGGCCAATGCATTCCTTTCACTCCCAATGAAGTTGCACTAATTATAGGGATGCCAAATAGAGGAGAGAAGGTCATATGGCAGAAATCTCTGCTGTCACAGTTCAGCTCAGTGGACTTTAAGAATAAACTCAAGAATTGATCATTTACTGTGGCATAATTTGTCACATACATTTTTTTTGCTTTCAAATCATTTTTTTATATATCACAATTATAGGGTGACATTGGAATTAATTGTCTATGCTGACGACATAGATAAATTTATTGAGTACAACTGGGCATAAGCCATTTGGGCCTTTCTGGTTTCACAATTTGAGGGTATTTCATCAAAGATTCTAACACAGAAGGCACTCGGGTACATAAGTGATTTTATCACTCTTCTAATGGTACGTTCTATATCTTCAGTTATATATTATTTGATGCATTGAAGTTAACTTATATAAATATTCATTGTAAATCTAGGCGGCAGAGCATATAGGCATCATAAGGCCGCCGTTTCCTTCTGCAAAGCCGCGTATGTTACGATGGCCAAAAATAAAGTTTGCAGATGACGCCTTCACTAGTTTGGGAGGACACCAGGTGATACATAATAATATCACTTTGTTTATATGAGAATGTATTTATTTATATTATAAATCATCATATTTTTCTATCGGTGTAATACAGGTATGCCTTTCATTCGAGGACATATTAGAAGAGGTGACCTAGCTCCTTGAAACATTGTCTGCTGCCCAACAGACAACCCATGTCAAACTCGATAACAGTCTCATTATAAGTCCACTGAGTCCAACCCCCACTGAATCTTCATATGTCTCTCCTTGATATTCTCCACCTTCCAGTATTTCTAGCCTGCCCTCTGCTACTACCCACTCAGAAGGCTTTGCGGTGGAGAGGATACTTGCAGGTTTCAGGGCCTTGGGAGATAGTGTATTGTCTTTTGAAGCATCAATAACAGAGAGAATTGATGAAATTGAATTATGGGTAGTTCTATTGGGGGTGATTGTGGGAAGGCGGGGCCCAGCATCCCAGCATGGGGAAGCTCGTGGAGGTGACCACGGGGAATCTCTTAAGGAGGCATCCGGGGGCAGCACTGAGGCACCAGAGCTTCCCATGTGGAGGCAACCACAGGGGAGGCTCCTGTGGAGGCTACTATAGTGGCTGCCCCTATAGAGACTTCCACTTGGGAAGCATTTGTGGTAGATGCTACCACAGGGGAGGCTTCTGTGGTGGCTACCACAGGGGCTTCCCCTGTGGAGACTTCCACTGAGGAAGCCCTTATAGAGGCTTCCACTAGGGAAGCCCCTGTGGAGGCCACCATAGGGGAAGCTCTTATGGAGGCTTCCACTACACATGAAGATGCTGCAAGCATTTACTCTACAACATTGAGCATGGTGTGAAGGCTCGGTAGATGAGGAAGAGGAAATCTATATCTTCCCCCTTCACACAAACTTAAAGGAAGTCACGGAGCAGAATAAGTCTTGTGGTAACCTCCACTTAAGATAAGCAGTCGACATAAGAGATATTACGTAACTTTCTTTTTAATTTGACATAATAGCAACTGATTTCAATAATTTTTTTATAGATTTGCGAAGATGGGCCAATAATAGTAGCTTAACCATAGACTATTATCGTTGTGGTTGAGGAGCATCAGGCGAAGGTATGCATCATCTTAGCAGATCAATTCTTAATTCACAATGACTCTAGCTCTTCATCACTAACTTTCGTCATCACAAATTTCATGCAGCTACCTGAGGCACATCATATTGTTGACTTCTCATCAAGATATGTCCTACCTAAGCCAATGTTGCAGCTCATTGACACGTCGTGCTCCCGATTCAAGGACAAGTAATTCATTGTTCATTCAATTCCTTCTGTACACGTAAAATCACTATTCATTCAGTTAAGCTCGCATTTTCATATTTCTCACATGCAGGGGTAATACTGTATTCGCGACTGGGAATATCATTATTGCACGAGAGAAAAATTGATGAGTTACTAACATATCAGTATCTATCAGATGCACACGTCGACGCCTTTGCCTTTCTACTAGCCGAGAAGTACACGCTATGCCTGGAGTTGTATGTCCCCTATTTGTACATTTCATGCTTGCACTGGGTAAGTAACTCCATAAAAATGTAGGGTAGTATGATCCAATCTTGGTTTAGGTAGTTAGAAGCTAGAATTTATAAACTTTCTCTTCCCTTCTTGCAGAGTTATGCGAAATATGGCCTATAGAAAGAAAGCAAAATGATCATCCAGCATGTCACTACAGACAGTGTATCAAGGATCGAGCTACTCTTACTTTCAATTATAAATAATCAGCACTGGACACTTCTGGTCGGGCATACTAAGCAAGAGGCTTGGTATTTTTATGGTTCATTGCCAAACCCAACTCATAAGTTCATTCTTTCTGATATTGTAAGAACAATTTTCATTTAGGTTTGCCTAAAGTGCATATTTTTTTGCCAACTTATTGACTACACTTCTTACTATTGAAATTAAATTACTTGTTCAAGATGTTGGCCAATCTTTTGTGAGCGATCCCTCAAAATGGCCAATCAAAATGATGAGTGGGTTGCTAGTCCACGAAAATAGTGTCGACTACGAGATGTTTGTCTGCAAGTATATGGAGGCAACAATCAGCAAACCTCTAGTGGACTGGGCTGACCACCAGGATTGGCCAAAGAGGATGAACTGCTTTAGGGCTGAGTTTTCTTATGATATCTTCTATTTAGGTATGAAATAACTAATCTGACAACTGTACAATTGAAGTTTGATATGTTCAAAATCAATTGTTTTAGAAGCTATTATTTATGGTTTTAAACCTTTTCTAGAGATAGCATATGTACTATTTATTTGGATTGCTTTAGTGAGACCATGTGCAGCAATTTGGTTGATGATGGTCTACTTCAGTGAGATGTTTTTCATCTGTACTCTCTATACTCTCCTAAGAGTACAGACTATTATGTTCATGTTCTCCAGCTTTGCAGGTGTACTGTTGTACTCTCTTGAGAGTACAGACTATTTCCTTATTTTTTATCATTTTTTCAAGATAGTTTGGATAGAATATCTTCTATAGAGACCATTTAAAGCAATTTGTTGGCTGCTAAGTTGCCTTTTTAAGCTCTCTTCAATCTATACTCTCTGTACTCACATGAGAGTACAAAATATTTCTAGATTTTTGACCATCTTCCTTTTATGGGCTGTTTGAAAAGAAAATGTTTAGTACATTTCAGTAAAGGTTATCTGAAGCCTGAAAATTAGCCTTCCTGACCTATTTTTCATCTGTACTCTCTGTACTCTCCTGAGAGTACAGTATATTTCTTCAATTTTTTTTTTCAATTTTTTAGGCAATTTGGATAGAATATGTTTAGTGAGATAATGTGCAACAATTTGGTTGATGATGGACTACTTCAGTGAGAAGTTTTTCATCTGTACTCTCTGTACTCTCCTGGGAGTACAGACTATTATGTTCATATTCTCCAGCTTTGCAAGTGTACTGTCTGTACTCTCTTGAGAGTACAGACTGTTTCCTTATTTTTTATCATTTTTTCATGATAGTTTGGATAGAATATCTTCTATAGAGACCATTTAAAGTAATTTGTTGGTTGCTAAGTTGCCTTTTTAAGCTCTCTTCAATCTGTACTCTCTGTACTCTCATGAGAGTATAGAATATTTCCAGATTTTTGACCATCTTCTTTTTATGGGCTGTTTGAAAAGAAAATGTTTAGTATATTTCAGTACATGTTGTCTGGAGCCTGAATATTAGCCTTCCTAACCTGTTTTGCATCTGTACTCTCTGTACTCTCCTGAGAGTATAGAGTATTTCTTCAGTTTTTTTTTCAATTTTCTTGGGCTTTTTGGATAGAATATGTTTAGTGAGACCATGTGCAGCAATTTGGTTGATGATGGGCTGCTTTATTCAGATATTTTTTATCTGTACTCTCTGTACTCTCCTAGGAGTATAGATTATTATGTTCATGTTCTCCAGCTTTGCAGGTATATTGTCTGTACTCTCCTGAGAGTACAAACTATTTCCTTATTTTTTTATCATTTTTTCAGGATAGTTTGGATAGAATATCTTCTATAGAGACCATTTAAAGCAATTTGTTGGCTGCTAAGGTGCCTTTTTAAGCTCTCTTCAATTTGTACTCTCTATACTCTCATGAGAGTACAAAATATTTCTAGATTTTTGACCATCTTCTTTTTATGGGCTATTTGAAAAGGAAATGTCAAGTACATTTCATTACAGGTAGTCTCGAGCCTGAATATTAGCCTTCTTAACCTGTTTTGCATCTGTACTCTTTGTACTCTCCTGAGAGTACAGAGAATTTCTTCAATTTTTTTTTTCAATTTTCCTGAGCAGTTTGGATAGAATATGTTTAGTGAGATCATGTGCAGCAATTTGGTTGATGTTGGGCTACTTTAGTGAGATATTTTTCATCTGTACTCTCTGTACTCTTCTAGGAGTACAGACTATTATGTTCATGTTCTCTAGCTTTGCAGGTGTACTGTCTGTACTCTCCTGAGAGTACAAAATATTTTCTTATTTCTTTTATCATTTTTTCAGGACAGTTTGGATAGAATGTCTTTTGTAGAGACCATTTAAAGCAATTTGTTGGCTGTTAAGTTACCTTTTTAAGCTCTCATCAATCTGTACTCTCATAAGAGTACATAATATTTCTAGATTTCTGACCATCTTCTTTTTATGGGTTGTTTGAAAAGAAAATGTTTAGTACATTTCATTATAGGTTGTCTGGAGCCCGAATATTAGCCTTCCTGACTTATTTTACATCTGTATTCTCTGTACTCTCCTGAGAGTACAGAGTATTTCTTCAGTTTTTTTCAATTTTCTTGGGCAATTTGGATAGAATATGTTTAATGGAGACCATGTACAGAATTTGGTTGATGATGCGCTGAGATATTTTTCAGTATACTCTGTACTCTCGAGAATCTGACTATTATACATGTTCTCCAATTTTTTTTGGGCTGTTTAGGTGGAATTAGTTTAGTACATTCCATTACAGGTAGTATGGTGGCTGACTATTAGCATATTTGAGGTCTTCTACAGTTGTACTCTTTGTACTCTCCTCAGAGTACAGATTATTTACTTAATTTTTTCCACTTTTTCTTTGCAGTTTGGAGAGACAATGTTTACTGTAAACCACTTAAAGCAATTTGGAGGCTTCTAGAATGCTTTTTATGAGCTTTATTGGCCTGTTTCTGAATAATATGTTAAGAAGATTCCATGGACATCCTTAATAGTAGCCTTTTAAGCTTTGCATGTACTCTCTCATAAACAACATGATTATGTCCTTCCTCTTTAGGGGTTTTCAAATATGAGAGTAGAGTTTGTCCAGTTTTTTCAATTTTTCCGCCTTGGATAGGTTTGTTTTAAACCATGTGAAGCAATTTGGGAGATGATGGGCTGGTTGTTTGAGCTGTTTTGCATCTGTACTCTCTGTACTCTCCTGAGAGTACAGAATATTTCCGTCTTCCTTTTAGTTTTTTCTAGCCTGCTTGGAGTTTATATGTTCAGTGGTTTCCATTACTAGTGTACTCTCCGTACTCTCCTGAGAGTACAGACTTTTTTTCCTAATTTATATGCTAATTTTTTGCTTGTTTGGAGATAATATGCTTAATAGGTTCCATTACCAGTTATTTGGAGCCTGAATATTAGCTCTTTCGAGCAGTTTTGCAGATGTACTCTTTGTACTGTCCTGATAGTATTGATCCTTTCCTCATTCATTTTAATTAATTTTCACGTTAAATTAAACATTTCTATAATATTACTTAAAATATATTTCTCTGCAGCTGTAATATAACATAAAATATAAATTAAACATGTTGTCCTGCAGGTGTTCTCTCTGTACTCGCTGTATTCTCTATTGAACAAATTAAAAATGGCTTAAAATATATGTTTAACCAAAATTAATTGTTGAATATTATTTTAATTATCATTCTAAAAAAATTAAAAATACCTTATTAGTCTTTTACTCTATAATTTTTTCATTCTTATCATAGTCAGAACACATATGTAAGGTACATGATATTAATTTCTTAAATATTTTCATAATAGGATACTTTAATTTTTACATTCCAAATATAGCAAATTTTAAATTCGAAATTACATAATATAATGCTTAATTTTAAATTGTATTTTAATTCAATTTTGTTAACAAATACCTTCTGCCTCATTGTAAATGTATCTAATCAGCTTTGCTCAATCATATTAACAATCATATAAAAAGCTTGACCATTTATCAATGATCACAGATGCCCATAGACCTTACAATTACTGAGCATATATTGAGTTGATCAACTTAGATTTGATTGGCCAAATTCTAATCGACTTTCTCACCTTTCCCGACATACTTTAAAAAAGATCAACTTAAAAACTCAAGTTGAAATTTACATTAAATGGGCTAAATTCATTTCTTTGAATATTTTTTAAATGTTTTAATTTTGTCTCACTACTGTCAAAATTGTGATTCTTAAAATCTACTTTCTATTGAATTATATGATTCATAAATTAGACCAATAAACTATCAAAATTGCAATTTAGCAACATCTTCATCAAAAATATAAAATTTGACTATGCTGAGCAGAACTAATTCCTTATTTTAAGATGAGAAAGTTTTGTAAATAATATAATATCTGAAAATATTGAATTTATTAAATTAATAATTTTAAAAATATATATAAATAATTAGTAAAATAGTATCATCATTTTCATAATAGAGAAAATATAAGTGGGTAAGATTATTAAACATACATATTATATATTAATTGAGTAATTAGTTATTTCAAAATAATGAGTTAAATTTATTTTTCTGTGAGAGTGGTTGAATGCATAACATATAAATTAAGAGTTAGAGAAACATAAAAAACCTAATTTTTTAAAGAGGAAAAAAATTTGGGGGTGGGCATTTGCCCACCATTAACTAAGGGTAGGTCCGCCCTTGAATGAGATTGAGAAATGATAAAAGTTTTATATATACCACAACGATCATAGCTACAATACCGATAACTTAAAGTTCTCAAATATCACTTTGAGAATTTGCTTAAAGATGATCATTTGAAAGAATAGTAAGAAACATCATAGCTACAATACTGACAATTTTTTTGAAGTTCTATAAATCTTATTGATAAGAGCACACAAGCTTATCAATTTTTTTAATGCCATCAATTGAAAATCATTTAATAAAATATAGAGTACTTAATAGAGTATATGTTAAACTATGTTAAGTGAGACCTTTCTGCAATTGAATTTTTTTGACACAAAGCTTCTCTAGATCTAGAATTGATAAAGCATTCACTAATATCCCATATGAATTATCATTACCATTTCTAATAGAGATGTATAATGTGGCATTAAATACTAATAATAAGAGTTAGCTAAGGAATATGGGCTCTAGTAGTCATTACAAAATTCGTAATAGTTTAGGCGAGTTAAAACTCAAGGAATTTGTAAGATTTAAGTCGTAGTGAGCTTAGCCAACACTAACTTGCCTCACATGCTGAACACTGCTTATTGAGCTCGATCTTTTGTTTAAGTCATATAATAAATGAATTTGAGTATGTTGATTGTTTGTATGGGTGTGTATTGAAGCTAAAAAAACCATAACTTGAATTAGGCATGGCTCAAGCTCGATTGTACTTATTTCCACTCCAAGTCCCACCAACATGAAAGAGACATCCAGACCAAGTAGGATTAAAATATAAAGAGAAAGAGGCACCATCTCCATGAGAAAAAAGAAAAAAAAAGTTTCTTATTAGAAGCATAAAACTACTGATTTCACCTCTTAAAAAAATGAAGAATTAAATGCATGACATGAATTATTAAGAATTGAGGTAGCAACTACATAACATATTAGATGCACAATATCTTTCATCATAAGAGAAGTTTCTATTATACAAAAACAATACCATACATCCAATATCAGAAAAGATGAAACTAGTCTAAATGGAAATATGCGGCATCTGAATGTTAGAGTGTCAATTACTAACTGATATGACAATCCAATATGGGCTAAAGGTAATGCATTGATAACTAAAAATTAAACCATTAATTGTATTAAAAAATGGATTTGTTGCTTATGGTTCATAATAGCTAGCAGGTATCTGGTAGTATATTAGAGAAAAAGAAAAGATATCTAATATTTTATAAATGAAATGAAAGGTTGAGTTTATTATAACCAGAATAAATTTCATGCTTGATTGCAGAATTAAATATTTGGATGATACCAAAAATATGAGAATAAATATGTTTGGAAAGTACAATGCATGTGGTGATAAAAATGATAAGAAATTCACAAGTGGTTAATTTATTAAAGAAAAAAACAAATCATTATAAAACAACATTGCCAACTGACACTTAATTATGTCAAATCATATAGGTAGTAGTCAACCAATGGTGTGATTTGATTGGAGGAATTTAAAATTTGAAAGAGTATTAATCATAATGAACTGATCTTACGGTTAGTTTGATCAGCTGAAAAAATGAAATTCACATTAAAATGGAGTTAGCGAGAGAGGACTGGCCGGTAGTTATACTCTTATAACAAATTATATTTCGTACTACCATATGTGTTGCTTATCAACTCTGCATCAGTGGTTATATTTCAACATCTCTTTCTCCAACCATATTATTGGGGATTGTTCTACATATTCCTCAACCCCATGTGGAAGCTTAGAAATCTCTAATTGGACTTTGGTTGAATGGTTGTTGTACAATCCTTAAGCTTGCTTCCAGCTTAGTTAAAGAGCAATTATCAATAAAATGACTCAATCATAAATTAATCTTTTCAAAGTTTATTAAAAGGAAATTGGACCATTAGTTCAGAGCGTAGTAGTACTTACTATATCAGCATTGGATTTCAGAGATAATTTTACAGAACCGCCAAAAAAATCAGCAACTCTAGTGCAGTCTTCCTCACCGAATCCCCTAGATGTGACTGCTGATGTGCCTGTTAAGTAAAAGGAAGTCAACAAGGAATCTTTATAGTCTTACAGAAGTGATTGTAATGACGTAATTAAGATTGTAATCAACATTGTAGTGTGTACAATCAAAGACCACATAACTAGATGATATCATGCATTAAAATGTTTCCCCTATAATGATCCATCATCAACTTAGTGTACCCTTCAGTCGACTGATTGATTGTTGAGCTTGAGTTAAATTCCTATAGTAGGACATCGTATTAGTTGATGATATGTTATAGCATCACTGTCGAGTTTTTCGTGTGTATCTCTGAAAAGTACTCTGGCATAACAGAGAAAGGTGTTACAATGGGTGACGCAACACGTTCTCCACCACTCTCAGACTGTACTTTGGTTTCTGTAACAATAAAAATAGGATGATTTGAAGTTTAAAAGAAATATCTAAAATACTATAAATTAATAGCCAAATAGAAAATTACTCTTGGCTTTATTGGTTCTCTCCCAATATCCCTTAAGCCTTGCATTGGAAACACCCTTTGGACGCTGCTTAACTGGATCCTTTAAAATATCATTTCCTTTGTCTGTTGTGGTTGACTCCTTCTTCTTAGCTATTATATCACCTGGAGGAGAATTTCCACATAATATAAAGTCGATATTATCAGATAGTTTTTTCAAGGATCCAAAAATATACTCCTCAGCTATCTTATTACCCTGTGCCCTGGTGCTTATTTAATATGCATATCAACTGATGTGGTTTTAGAAAATAATGCCAGTTACATTTTCATCTATGTCTTGCACATCTTTTAAGTTCCTGTAAGCACTATCAATGTAGATATCCCTCTTTGCTCTGGTAGACCATCGCATGCGAAGATACTTATTCGGAATGCACATAACATCTTTCTAACTAAGAACTCAGATACAGTGGGCACAAAGTAATCCCATCATTTCAAATTTTTTTACAAATACAAGTTACAATTAGGGTTGTCTTGTCAAAATGGATAGTCCATATTTTGGAAGTATATTTATTCTCACACCAAATCCATGGATTATCATCCGCCATGTTTCATAGCAAAAAATTCTTCCAAACAAATGTAAATCTTTCTTGTGTAAAACATATAAAGGACCGGTTTTAACAACGAACAATTAGACTACACTTGAAATCTTTATCATGCTCATTCGCCATGTTAACCTCCAATCCCAAGAAATAACCGTGATTGAACTGATGAGAGATTCAGTGTAACTATGACAAGATTCACAAAATTCTACATAATGCGTGGACCACTTGTATCTAATTTTCCATGTGCAAATTTTATCAGCAAGCTAGCATGTAGAAGCTTCCTCAAACTCTTCCTGAGTCATATGCATGTATGTCTTACTTATATTAAAGCAATGAACCTTGGAAGGAGCTTTCTTTGAAATATGCCATTGGCACAACCTATGACGAGTATGAGGTAATACAATTTTGATAGCTCTCGCCATAACCTAATTTTTGATCAGTGAATATTGTTATAGGATGTCTGTCACTCATTAACCGGAGAAATTTTTGGAATATCCATGTGAATGACTCAATTGTCTCTTCGAGAAATGTTAATCATGATTTTGTCGGGGCATAGAAGATTATATTAAGTCGATAGCTTGTATTAAAAAAAATATGATGAAAAATCATATTCTATCCTTGACATTTCATTACTCCAAAAAAAAGCACTGATCACATCCTTGCAAATGCAAACATCTACTTGCCTTTCCTTGAACAGCTGAATTAATGCATTACTATCACCATTTACAATCCTTGATTTTCTCTCTTTCTGGATGAAATTGAAAGCATCTCTTTTGTGAATATTCTCCACGCCAACTTCCTCACTTAAAAATGAATCACTAATTCTAGCCTCGTATTGTCTTCAACACAATCGCTTTCTCATCGCTAATGCCTCAGATGATCGAAGAAGATAGTGGTCAAGCCAATGAATGATTATGACTTTCTATATATTTTTTAACCTTCCAGTTCCCATCTAAATCAACAGAAAATCTAATCATGGCCGGACAACCACTCCTTGTATATATTTTTTGAAATTTTATTGAGCAGATTAAACTGATAGATTTCTTTCGACCTGCTTTTGCACATAAGAAATCCTTTGATTTCAATTTCTTGGAGTTTGTCCAATAACTAGTATGATCCTTCCTAACACTCAACCCAATTTGATGATAATCATAAGATAAATGCATTTCGCCTGTTTCATTCAATGGTGCCAAGTTTCCCACTTTGTCATTAGATATAACGATTTGCACATTCATTCATTTACACGCACACAAACATAAATATAGTACATGCAAAATAGCTCTACAAATAAATATATTCCCTCTAAACAGGCCAAAGAAAGTGGGAAAAAATGTGCAAACTGCTCTATACTCTCATGAGAGTACCAAGAGTGCAGATCTAAATCTCATATAAAAAACCAACCAATCAGCCTCCAAATTGCTTCCAATGGAATGTAATGAACATACTTCCTCCAAACAGGCCAAAGAAAGTAAAAAAAATTAAGCAAAATGCTCTGTACTCTCATGAGAGTACAGAGAGTACAGATGACAAATTGCCTCCAAAATGAACCGAACAGCCTCCAAATTGCTTCCAATGGAATGTACAGAGAGTCTTACTGAATTCTGCGCAGTCTAGTAAATTGATGCAAATGAAGCCTCCTTGAAATGTCAATGACTTCATCAGTAAAAAGTGCTGCAATATTATCGAATACCGCTCTAACGGTGGTAGGCCTGCATCTCGAAGTTATCCTTTTTCCAAACATTGTAAACTTCAAACATTATCAACACAATAAGAACATTATCAAAATCGCTCCAATTGTTCTAATGGAATGTAATGAACATAATTCTTCCAACCAGGCCAAAAAAATTGAAAATAAATGAGAAAAATACTCTGTAGTGAGTACAGAGAGTACAGATGCAAAACTCCCCTAAAAACCAACCAAACAGCCTCTAAATTGCTTCTAATGTAATATAATGAACATATTCTCTGCAAACAGGCCAAACAAAAATGGAAAAAAAATGAGAAAATGCACTATACTCTCATGTGAGTATAGAGAGTATAGATGCAAAACTCTTCTAAAAACTAACCAATCAGCCTCCAAATTATTTCAAATGGAATGTAACGAACATATTTCCTCCAAATAGGCCAAAGAAAGTGAAAAAAATTGAGCAAAATGCTCTGTACTCTCATAAGAGTACAGATGCCAAACTACCTCAAAAACCAACCAAACAGCCTCCAAATTGCTTCCAATGGAATGTACAAAGAGTCTTGCTGAATTCCATGCAGTCTAGTAAATTGATGCAAATGAAGCCTCCTTAAAATGTCAATGACTTCATCAGTAAATAGTGTTGCAATATTATCGAACACCGCTTAATGGTGGTAGGCCAGCATCTCGAAGTTATCCTTTTTCCAGACATTGTAAACTTCAAAATGAAAAGTCAATTAATAAGAATATTATCAACACAATGGAGGCCCACAGAGTACACATGTCAAACTGCCTCCAAAACCAACCAAATAGCCTCCAAATTGCTTCTAATGGAATGTAATGAACATAATTCCTCCAAATAGGCAAAAGAAATTGGAAATAAATGAGAAAAATGCTATGTACTCTCATGAGAGTATAGAGAGTACAGATGCAAAACTCTCCTAAAAACTAACCAAACAGCCTCCAAACTGCTTTTAATGAAATGTAATGAACATATTCTCTCTGAACAAGCCAAACAAAGTAGAAAAAAGAAAATGCTCTATACTCTCATGAGAGTATAGAGAGTACAGATGCAAAACTCCCATAAAAATCAACCAATCGGCCTCCAAATTGCTTCAAATGGAATGCAAAGAATATAATTCCTCCAAACAGGCCAAAGAAACTAGAAATAAATGAGAAAAATGCTCTGTACTCTCATGAGAGTACAGAGAGTACAGATGCAAAAATTCTCTAAAAACTAATTAAACAGTTTTCAAATTACTTCTAATGGAATGTAATGAACATATTTTCTCCAAACAGGCCAAAGAAACTAAAAATAAATGAGAAAAATGCTCTATATTCTCATGAGAGTACAGAGAGTATAGATACAAAAATCTCCTAAAAACTAACCAAATAGCCTCCAAATTGCTTCTAATGGAATGCAATGAATATAATTCCTCCAAATAGGCCAAAGAAACTAAAAAAAAAATGAGAAAAATGCTTTGTACTCTCATGAGAGTACAAAGAGTGCAGATGCAAAACTCCCCTAAAAATTAACCAAATAGCCTCCAAATTGCGTATAATGGAATGTAATGAACATATTTCCTCCAAATAGGCCTAAAAAATTAGATAAAAATGAGAAAAATACTATGTACTCTACAGAGAGTACAAATGCAAAACTCTCCTAAAAACTAACCAATCAGCCTCCAAATTATTTCTAATGAAATCTATTAAACATATTTTCTATAAATATGGTTTAAAATTTAAAAGAAATTGACAAAATGGGGTGCATTCTCCAGAGAGTATAGAGAGTACACATGCAAAAAGCTCTAAAAACCTACCAATCAACATTCAAACTACTTCAAATGGAATGTAATGAA
The DNA here is from genome assembly GCA_021442155.1 of Cymbidium sinense. Taxonomy (NCBI): domain Eukaryota; kingdom Viridiplantae; phylum Streptophyta; class Magnoliopsida; order Asparagales; family Orchidaceae; genus Cymbidium; species Cymbidium sinense. The sequence continues at coordinate 35,134,775 of CM038229.1, forward strand.
TATATTTCCTCCAAACAGGCTAGAGAAATTAGAAATAAATGAGAACTCTCATGAGAGTACAGAGAGTACAAATACAAAAATCTCTTAAAAACCAACCAAACAGCCTTCAAATTGCCTCTAATGGAATGTGATGAACATAATTCCTCAAAATTAGCCAAAGAAACTGGAAATAAATGAGAAAAATACTCTGTACTCTCATGAGGGTACAGAGAGTATAGATGTAAAAATCCCCTAAAATTAATCGAACAGCCTCCAAATTACTTCTAATAGAATGTAATGAACATATTCTCACTAAACAGGCTAAAGAAACTGGAAAAAAAATGAGAAAAATGCTCTGTACTCTCATGAGAGTACAGAGAGTATAGATGTAAAACTCCTATAAAACCTAACCAAACAGCCTCCAAATTGCTTCAAATGGAATATAATGAACATATTCTCACCAAACATGCCAAAGAAAGTGGAATAAAAATGAGAAAATGCTCTGTACTCTCATGAGAGTACAAAGAGTACATATGCTAATCCCCCCTAAAAAATAACCAAACAGCCTCCAAATTACTTCTAATGGAATGTAATGAACATATTCTCACCAAACAGACCAAATAAATTAGAAAAAAAATGAGAAAAATGCTCTGTACTTTCATGAGAGTATAGAGAGTACAGATACAAAACTTCCCTAAAAACCAACCAAACAGCCTCCAAATTGCTTCCAATAGAATGTAATGAACATATTTTCTCCTAACAGGCCAAAGAAACTCAAAAAAAATGAAAAAAATACTCTGTACTCTCATGAGAGTACAGAGAGTACAGATGCAAATCTCACATAAAAACTAACCAATCAGCCTAAAAATTACTTCCAATGGAATGTAATGAACATATTCTCACCAAACAGGCCAAAGAAAGTGGAATAAAATGAGAAAATATTTTTTACTCTCATGAGAGTACAAAGAGTACGGATACAAATCTCCCCTAAAAACTAACCAAACAGTCTCCAAGTTGCTTCCAATAGAATGTAATGAACATATTTTTTCCAAATATGCCAGAAAATCATGAAAAATAATATGAAATTGGTTAGTACTCTCATAAGAGTACAGAGAGTACATATGTAAAATAGTTTCTAAAATAATCAAAGTACTCTTGCAAAGAACTCCAAATAGTGTAGGAAATATACATTAAATAAAAGAATTTCAAAGAATATCAAGTAATAAATCATAAAAAATTGTACATATACAATGGTTTAGGAAATTTACCGATGTATTTTTATTTAATACATCATCCGCTAAATTGGTCGCAATATCATCAAGGCCATAACTTCCAAATTCGTTCTCCATCTTCACGGTTCTTGTCGAAAAATGAAATGAGATTTTCTATTTCTCTTTCTGAGCTCAGTTTGCGTAAAAAAACATATTATGTCATATATATATATATTAAATTTCTCCCACACATTCCAGTGTTGTTTCTCCTCCCGCTGTTTGAACGGGACGGGCCATGTCGGGCTCAAGGTAGCGTAAATGGCATCGCCATCCATAGTACGTCGTTAAGTGAAAAATGCGATATTAAAATATATTAGCACTACGATTGAGTCCAGTAAGCCGCCCGACTCACATATAATATTTTCTCGCCATGACTAACACAAGAAAAATAAATGTCATTTCTTCCTCCAAGAGAGTGAGCATCTTTTTCAGTTTGCCGCCGAAGCACACCCAAAGCAAGCACACCAGTAACTCGACTCCACTTTTCTTTTCATAACCTAAACCAGCTCCACCACCCTTTTCCTCCAGCTGTGAACACTTCTTACTATAGTAACCTGCACCAACAGCTCCCTCCTTCCTTCATGGTGTGAATCTAAGCACATCACATTTTCCAAGAATAAAAAAAGGCCAACTTATGCCATTGCTCGATCTCTCTTGAGCACCAATGGGCTAACTTAATCAAGTGAAACTACAACCCGAAGTCCCATATCCATGTGCAAGAGCAGCTCCTGCATTTGCTGGTTTTCCAAGCTCCATCCCTCCAAAACCAAGGCAAACCACCTTGTCTAGTTGTGCTGAACCTACTAAGCCATCTCTCTCTTTGCCCTTTTAATTTGCATGTAGAGAAGTTGAGTTTCTTCTGCGTCCATGGCTCATCATTGATATAGACGACCACTTCCAAGTGGGACCTTCGCCATTAGATTAGTTTAGACCACCATGCATCAAACCAATGATGAGTTGATACCTACAAGGCTACAACAACCTCACACAACAAACAACAACATTTGGCTTTCCACGGCTCACTAAATTCAATTTCCTAGATGTTACCACTTCAACTCCACATTTTAATAAGGTAATTTTTTTAAAATAAGTATCACTAGAAACTTAATTAGGGAATTAAGTATCATTAAAAAAATTAGAAATAGGTATAATCACCCACTAAGTGACGTACGTGTATGAAAGCTGCCACGCGTTAATGAAACTAGTCGCCCACTTAGTGGGCGACTAGATCTGTAGGATCTGCAGGCTAGTCGCCTACTTAGTGGGTGACTAGCCTATAGAGAAATTTTTTTTTTAGATCAAGGATTGGCTTTGAGCTCTTATGTTTTTGCTTTAGGTTTAGATGTTCCATTTGCAAGCTTTAAGCCCTTATCATTAATTATAAAGATCAACCTTAGAGTCTGCAAGTTTTCATTTAAGTAGATCTAAAACTAAGTATATGGATGATTCATTACAAAAATGAATATAAGTTCTACAAGTCATTCCAAAAAGTGAGTACAAGTATTTACATAAATGCATGATCCAGAAACAAAAATAAAATAGATAAGAACAAATGTAGTACAGACACACAAATAGACTATCCTAAACATCTAATGTCTTCGTCATCTACGTGGAATCGCACCACTCCCAAGTGTGTATTGGTCAGGTGCACGTGATGGAAGATCACACAGTTGATGGTGGCCCTCCAATGTAAGATCTACTAAGTCTCAGACGGATCCCCGTGATGGGAAGATAGGTGACCGTGACTCCGGTCGGTATGTAGAAGGACCTGGATCAGCATACACAGATGGACTTGGATCAGCATATGTAGATGGCCCAACACTCCAATCATGGTGTGGGACATCCTCTGTAGGCTCTAATCTATAATGTGTGTCCCCAATATGTACACACAATTTCAAGTCTCTGTATAGCACCTCGTACTTATTGACGGCTCCTTGTAGTTCGTGCTCATCCCACTACCCAAAGTAATGACCGAGGATGTCCCGAAGCTGCCAAGATGTGCTCAAGCACAAAAAAATTATGTAAAATTAGCCTCTGGCAACATATTGAATTCAAATTAATACTTATGTTAATGCTTACATATATACGCTTACGTTCTCCGGATAGTAAGTGGTCGAGGATCTGGGGACTGAAGTATAGAGAAGCCTAAGATCCAACCAAAGACATGTACGGATAATGCCGCCCTATCCTCATCTTCATCCTAGCCCTCGATGAGATAATCCATCTGCCTCTGCCAAGTGATAATGTGCACCTGGTGGTAATCAACCCAATCGACATCCACTTTGCCTCGATAATCGGCCCTTTTGAAACTAGGGTCAACTGGTGCCACATCTACTCTAGGTATGAATGCGAACTGTCGCAGCACTCAATCAGGTAAATGTCACTCTACCCTCTTCCAGCTGATCAGCGGGACTCATGCCAACCATATATCGAGCTCTGAGTATGTGAGCGGATGATCATGATCCGCTTAAATGACTCTAAAATTAATGGAGCAATGCCGACGGCTGCCGGGAAGCTAGGAGACAAAGATCCTGGTGCTCTGAAGGGGAAAAAGGGAGGGCGCGGAGTCATGATCGAGGGAAGCAGAAGCGAGGGCGATTGGCCGATTTTGTTCATCCTTCATCCCACCATGTGGCATACGCTTCATCGCTAACATGGCAACTTTCACGCCACGTTGACTCTAACGTGGCTACCTAGTTGCCCATTTAGTGGGCGACTATACCTATTTCTAAATTTTTTTTAATAATACTTAATTCCCTAATTAAGTTTCTAATGATATTTATTTTAAAAAAGTTCCTTTTTAATAATCGATGGTAAATGGCGAGAAGGCAGTTGGATATACGCTTGAGGGAGTACTATCTTAACCTAACAAGCATCTCAATAGGATTTCATTTCTTCCAAATAAAGTCACCTCTTAGTCGGAATCCACCGGACATTAGCTCCAGTGAGGTATAATTCTTAAATGCTTAGAAAGCCTTAGGGATCTCATGTTTGGTGCGTTGAATGAGAGCGTGATTAGGATTCAACCTTTAGAGCATGTGCACTTTACTTTTTAATTCTTTGGTGAGAGTTCAGAGACAAAATCAAGATTATTTATTTTATGTGTTTGGGAATGGCATAGTGATTTGATTCCACCTATCAAGCCATGATTAACTCATGGGTCATTTGATTTTTGATCAACTGATCACGATTAATCCAATATTTTATTTATTATTAAATTCAATCAAATTTAAAAAATGGTTGAAGATTTGTGATTAGGGATCTCATCGCCGGCCATCTTCGCCGATCATCACCACGATGACCTTCATCGTCAGTCGCTGACCCCCGCTATTCACCATCATCTACTACCACTAGCAACTGTTACAATCTGAACGTGACTATATAGTTGTTGTTGTCTGATTCTGAGATTCCCATTGTCAGCCCTTCTCATATACAATTCTGTAATCTCGTTATCGGGAACTTATTGTACTTTGAAACAAATACATAGTGGAAGATTTTTAATGGGCTAGGTCTCGTGGGTTTTTCCCTCTTTTTGAGATTTTTTCACATAAAAATTCTGAAGTTTTCTTATTAATTCCTCAAACATCTGTGTGTGTGCTGGATTCCGCAACAAAGCTAAGTCGCAAATTTTTATTCTACCGCAACTGGTTTTCTAGCACGCAACAAATCCATAATTATTATATGTTGATCCTAAAGGCCTAAAAGAAAATTTAGTTTTGTGACATATCCTTAAATATAATAAATTTAACTATTAAATACAATTGACTAAGCTTTATTTGATTAGTTATTCATATAAATTTTGGAGGAATTCATTACTAATTTTAAATCACGTTTAGAAAAATTTTTATAAACTCAAATCCCTTAGGAAATGGACAATTGAAGTTAAAGAAAATTATGAGCAAACTTGTATAATCCGTATTCTAAATATCATAATTAAATAGTTTAAACTAATTAATCAAATGTATATGAAATCAAATTTAAATCTAAATGGTTCATAAATTCAATGAGAATCCTCTCTCTCTCTCTCTCTCTCTCTCTCTCTCTCTCTCTCTCTATATATATATATATATATATATATATATTGAAAGTAATATGTTAACACTTATGATATAATATCATTAAAAATAATTTTTGTAATTTATTGAAAGTTTATGGGATATTAGTAAAATTCTCTCTAACATAAAAAAAAATTTTTTTGTAACAATAAAAAATGATTATATCATTTAATTGAATTTTATGTGATAAAGTTAAGTTATTTTAAAATAATATATAGTTAATTATTTCTTTGACTTGAAAGTCCAATGTCAATCAACTAGATTTAGAAATGAACCACTAATACATGATAGATAAAACCTAAAAATGATAATAATAAAATTATATTATTTTAAATAATAAAACATTTTGCATATTGCAAATTAATTAAATCCAAGTAAGTAATAATAATAATAATTTTCAAATGACATAAAAATTTCTATGAGATTTGTTGGGATCTCATTCACAATCTTTTTACAAACTTTTTGTTACTTTAATATATATATATATATATATAGGTAATATTTAGAATATAAAATAATATATTAAAAATATTAATTTAAAGTTATCTCAAATTTTTATACAACATTTCCCAACTTTAGAGAATATCTCCATGATTTTCAAGATATTTTATTATTAATATGGAATTTAATTTAACCATTTAACTAATAATAAAATAATAATTAATAATTTAAAATTTTCTTAATGAACATATTATAAAAATATACCTAAATATGTTCTCTAACCTTGAAATATAACACTTGAAATTTGTGAAACCATTTGAATTTAAATCATAATTAAAATTAATTAAAATTCATAATTTGGTTGAAGATTAACATAAAACATTAACAATTAAAATAGTTAAAACTCATAAATGCAATTAGTTTAAACTCTTTGGGTGAATCTTCATCTTTTAATGAAGTGTTTATTCCATTAGAACTTGGGTGTAAGGAAGAATGGGCCCTATCCTAAGTGGGGCTTACTATTTCTCATACTCTTCAAAACATAAATCCAACCCCAACTTAAATTGAATTAAAATTTAAAATCTCTCTTTAAGTCATTAATCACTTAAATTAAAATCATCCAATGGTAATAAATTAAGTCTCTTTTTAAAAGTAAAATTTAAATATTAATGCCTAGTTTTGTCTCACCACACCAACATTTACACATACATTAGAATACTAAGTCATTGATCTTAGTATTAGGTTAGGTCGATATATGTTGTGGTGATATATTTTATTTTGTGATATAATTTTCTAGACTGGAGGTTAAGATTATTTGTGCGTAGATTGAATGTTAAACATTCACTAGCCTAATGATATTTTATGTAGAGGATTGTGCTTAAGGGGCAGTTGTAATAATGAATAAATAAGAAATATTTTTACTTGCAGGTGTCGCTTATGTCCTTAAGCATGATCAAGTTATGATAGGTGGGCTTGGTTATCCAAGTGTAGGGTGCTAAGTCCAATTATATGAAATATAATTGCTTATTGTGTGATTATTTAGTTAACATCTATTTTGTAGGTGTAGTTAGATTTCATTTTTCTTAAAAAAATATAATTATTTATAATTAGTGCTATAGGGTTTAGGATGAGTACTAGCTAGAAAGCATAGACCTGGGAGGCCCTATAAAGCTTGGCGTAAATATATCCAAGGAAAGGAAAGAAGAATAAAGGTTGAAGACTGCTATAGTATTTATTTCAATTGTAAAATTCAATTGTGATCCATGTTTTATAAGGGTAGAGCTTGCCCAACTTTTTCTCTTTTTTGGGGTGTACAGTAGTTCCCTGCCACATTGACCTATTATTCTTCTTATGAAATTCAAATGTTTGATTATTTTGTCTAGTTTGTGCAATAAAAATGGTATGCTTTTCATAGGTTTTTTTAAAATGTGATAATTTGATGTTGCCTGGATACAGTAGGCACTTTAGAATAAAATTAAATTTTCTATTCTCACTAAATAACTCATAACTAAATTTTAATAGAACTCATAACCTCATTTTAAAGCTTAAGCTCTTAATCAAGGCTAATAAAAGATTTAGAAACTCTTTAGCTGAATATTGTATGTTGCCACACCATGCATGCCAGATTGTTTCAATCTTGAAATGGAAGGGTCTCCACTCTTGCATCATAGGGGATATGCTTGACCTTTGAGGGCGATCCCTTGTAGTGGAAAATACCTCTTCTTGCTAATTTGGCGCATAACTCTACTTCATCATGCATGTAGGAATAATCATCTCAAACCTTGGTTTAAAAATGAATATGTCAAAATGATTTAAAAAGTTATAAATTTTATATTATTCTAACCAATGTCTTCATACCAATCATGATCTAGTCTCTTAGGGAGTGAATTTAGGATTCTAGCTTCCTTCCTAATTAAACAATAGTCTAACTATCTCGCATCTACATAAGAACGGCCTACATGATTTTAAAGCGTAGGAGGTGTTAGTTGGCGGCCACTCCAAGTGGTTGTAAGCCCAGAAGAGTCGGGATGTATATATTCTCTCTTGTAGAGGTATATCATTATATCCCATTTTTTCGATTAGACTTAGGTCGTTCTTCTAGCTTGTGTTAAAACATTTTAGATTTAGGTTCTAAGGCTACTTATTTCTTTCGGGCTATGAGCATAAGTCCTCACCTCTTAAGCATTTTCACAATCTTGTGTTGTTGGATTATAAGCTTTAGCATTCTAATGAAATTTTAATTTAAACAGAAGTAAATTTTCTCTTTCAAAAAATATAAAGTCTCATTATAGGGTATATTGAGGCACTTACTATGCTTCTTAGTATTGCAAATGCTTCCTACTCATTCTTCTTTGAAATCGGTAAATAAGTCTTCTTATTTGAATCTTTCCACTTGGCTTTTAAAAATACCCAGTCCTTTGATAGTCTATCTTTGAAATCTTTGGAGATATTTATTGACTATTTTAATCAAGAGTATTCTTGAGAAATTCTCATTTTCTGAGATAAAATTAACTATGGAAGCTTGCTTCCATAAGGAACTAAATTATATTATTTTATGGAAGCTTGCTTCCATATAAAGTAGGAAAAAGATCTCTAATATATACGTAAACTCATATATCTTAAGAGTCCTTATTAGATGATTAGGTCCATTGTAGGATAATGTTTTCGTCCAGATGATCATTAATATATAATATTCAATAAATACCCCTTTAGATCTGCGTGGTGTTCTTATGATATTAAAATAAAACACCACACTACTATTCTGCTACAAAATTATGAACCAGTTAACTAAAGTAATTATTTTATTAAATTAGCAAGTATATGCATTTAACAAATATATTATTTTGACAAGGTCATTGCAATATATCTTATGACCTCTCAGCGAGCATGTTCTGAGCAATATAAAGATTTCTCAAGTATATTCATTCAATGCAAATATCTAATCGAGTGAATGAATACATAAAGAGGCTATGAGGAAAATTCATTCTTTCATTAAGGAAAATATTTAAGTGCAAATGCGGCAAGTGTGCAAAAATTTTATATAATCTTCTAACTCACAAGTACGAAGGGAGAAATAAGAAAGAAAAATTACAAAAAAAAAGAAAAAGAAAGGAAGAAGAACTAGCTGGTACTCCCTTCCTCATCACTCGCCTCGAAATCCAATTCTAATAAATTGAGCACATTTTCAAAGTTTGAGAATTTGGCTTCCAGTTTATTGTGTTTCACTAATTTATCAATACATACTTGGCGCCTTTCCTAAACTTTTGTTGTAGCAAGATTTTGTACTCATCGAAATCAAAGAAGCTGGAAAAGTCAGTTTTTTTTTCTTGGAATTCATCGATGTGACAGGAAGCCCTACAATCTCCTCTTTATTCATCTCAGAAAAGCGAGTCAGCTCCAATACTGATCATTTTTTCTCCTCTTCATGTTCCTTTATTAAAAACCATGACATAAATACTTTAGACTTGATGTTCTGCTGACAAATGTATTCAGAGTGGTGCGCCAACTTGGTGATTGAAAGATACTTCAAAGTGCTTCTTGGCAAGTTCCTAAGACTACTACCACGCCATCCGTGAGTAGTCATTAGACCATAAGGCAGTCACTACTTCGAAATATTGTTAAGAAGTGTGTCCAATTCAGAAGAGATAATCTTTTTCCCCATCCTAAAGGCTTCACTTGTCGATTTAGCTAAGTTAGGGGTATAGTTTTTTCTTAATAACGAGATAGCTAGGATGCTCCACTGAGCGCTTTTCCCTTCGTGCTTTTCTTTCTCGATGAAGAGCGAGAAGTGGCATTTGTTGATCCATTTCTTGACTTTGTCGGAGTTGAACTCAGCCCAGCTTCATCAGCTGACTTCTCAGGGGTAGCCTCAATAGCAACAGATTTGCCGCCGCCATCCTCACCCTCTACTCATCAAGAAATTTGATGACCTCGAGATAAGAATGGAAAGGTGCGTAGATGTCCTCCCCTACAAAGGAGTGAGCTTTAGTAATCAATATATGCTAGTCCAAAATAATTAATTGATTTTTACGATAGCGAGCACTTACTATAGAGATACTAGTGGATCTTGCCAGACTGAAGAAAAAGTTGGATATTCAGCTTCTTCTTAGTCAATTTTGTAAGAGTCATTTTTCTTTTGAGCACTCGTCTCAAGGACCACAGCCTTACTGTGAAAGGAGTTGGCTCTGTTGGCACTGCCCATCTTATTGAGCACTTAATAAAACAAAGCTGATTGCTCTAATTTCTAACTTTATATAGCAAGACAGTGATCTTTAACAAGACTGTTGAGAATTGGACAGTGCTATCTTTGCGACCCTTGATAGAGAAGACATGAAGAAAGAAAGGCAAGCTCCAAGTTAAACCGTCTTGCCTCAGGTAGAGGAGGAAAGGTTGTAATACTTACGATCAAGTTCGGCAACATCTAGGCGAGTATTAATCCATAATAATTCAGAGTCTCTACTAACACGGCACGAAGAGGAAGTTGCATATGGTGCATGAGGCCATATTACTCACACACATTCAACGTATTTATCATCTCATCATCACGGGCCACTTGCACGAAATAGTTTGGGTTTTCATGACAATACTAATGGAAAATAAAAGTCTCCACCACTGGATTAAGGGAAGGCAACTCGCTAATCACAACCGCCCTAAAGGTAGTGGATGTGCAACCATGACTATACTCGTAAAGGAGTAAAAAAAGCGAAGAAGAAGAAAATAACTTGCATGAATGAGAATCAACTCACTTCAAAACTAGAGAAAGTAATAAAGGTCCACCTAATTGCAAAAAGAAGAATTTATAGATGTGATAAGCATGCCTCGATAGTGTGGTTGTCACGTCAAGTATTTAATAAAATAATCATTATAAAATCTCCTAGAAATCTCAAATGTCGCAAGTCATGACAAAAAAATTCACTCGTAGTCACGAACATTGAAGTAACTCGGTATAAGTCAAGTGATAAGTACGAATCAAACATTTCTTTTATTAAAATGATTACTTTTATTATATAAAATATTACAAACATTTGCTACCGATTCTCGTTTTTTTGAACTATTTTATAATGGGATCCAAGTCCTGCTTGTTAGCGAGTGCTCCCTTGTCGCACAAGTAATCAAACAAAAACTTATACCTGTGATGAAGAGAGATGATTCTTTTATGAAAAAAATTTAACTTGGCTTCCATAATTGTTCACTTTAGTCGAGACTCCTCTTCAGCTATTAATCGTCGTTACAACTTAAGCTCTAACATCATCCACAACTCAGAATTTTCTTGCCTCGCCTAGTTCATCCCTTCTTCAAAAAAGCGACTTTTCTCTGCAAAATAATGAGCTCAACAGAGTAAGAAAATGACTGAGGACCCTCTTCAACATCTCCCACTGGACGGGAGAACTCACCCCTCTCAAATTTGCCACTCTCACTATGAGTTGATCGGGGAAGATCGCTATCATTTATTGTATATCCACCGAAGCGAAGCTAGTTGCTCTAGTGGCTGAGAGATTTAGGGCTGCAACATTCATCTCCGGAGGAAGATTCGCCTCCGAAGGTAAACTGGGAGATGCTAAGTTAATAATAGGTAAACCCATAGTGGTTTGTACACAATAAGAATTAATGTGCATGATGTCATGGGATGTAATAAAATGGGATAACTTAATCAGATGTAATTTTTATCAACTTATCTCAACATATATGAATTCAGAATAAATAGATTTTTAATTTTGAATTTATCTAATAATTAATTCATATTTAAATTTTGAAATCATATAAATTCAAATTTGAACATAAATATAAAGTAACTAAAAGTATCAAATTAAAATTTTTTACATACCTAAAAATTTTTATAATTTTTTCAAAATGGTACAATTCAAAACTGTGCATGATGTCAGCTTATTTTTAGGGCCTGAGACCTTTGTGAAGAGCGGAAAATAGGGGAATAGAGGAGAAAAAAATTTGAATCGAGTCTAGTAAGCTATAGAATTTTTTTATTATAAATTTGCGTATCAAAAAAGTCCCCGAAAATGACCTTGTAACCTTGTAATTATAGGATTTTGAGTGATATAGGAAAAGGTGCATCAATAATAATTTATTCTTAGCCCGATGTGGTAAGTATCCTAGAGTATGATAATACATGTGAACAATTAACAAGTGGATGATGATTATTAGAAGTTTTTTGTCTTGATAGTAAAGCTTCGGGCATTTTTTTTTTAAATAAGTATCATTAGAAACGTAATTAAGTAATTAAGTATTATTAAAAAAAATTAGAAATAGATATATCCACAAATTAAAATTAGCCACACCTAATCGACGTGATATAAAGTTGTCACGCTGAAATACCACCAAGTGGGCAACTAGATCTGCTAGCTACTAAAGTGGGCTTAATTAGCCCCAGATGAAATTTTTTACATCAAGTACTGGCTTTGAGCTCTTATATTTTTGCTTTAGTTTTAGGTGTTCCATTTGCAAGTTTAAAGCTCTTATCATCAAGTAGATCTAAAACATCTAAGAACAAATAAAAATTGATAGATAAAAACAAAATAGATTATTTACAAGTTTTCATTCCAAAAATTGAGTACAAGTATTTACATAAATGGATGATCCATAAATAAAAATAAAATAGATAAGAACAAATGTAGTATAGACGCACAAATAGACTATCCTAAACATCTAATGTCTCGTCATGGAATCACTACCCTGTGTGTGTAATCGGTCGTGAGCGTGATGGATGATCACGATGGTGGCCCTCCAATGCAAGATCTTTGGAAGTCAAGGCCGGATAATCTGTGACGGAATAGGTGGTGACTAGTCGGTATGTAAAAGGACCTGGATCAACATACATAGATGGACCTAGATCAGCATATGTAGATGGCTCGGCGCTCCAATCATGGTGTGAGACATCCTCTGTAGGAACCGATTTGTACTATGTGTCCCCGATATATACATGCAATTGCAAGTCTCTGTATAGCACCTCATACCTATCGACGATTCCCTGTAGCTCGTGCTCATCCACACGGCCGAAGTACAGCTGGAAGATGTCCTGAATCACCAAGATGTGCTCCGACTACATGAAAAATAATGTGTGAAATTAGCCTGAAGTAACATACTGAATTCAAATTAATACTTATGTTAACGCTTACATATATACGCTTTACAGGTGCTCTGGAATAGTAAGTGGTCGGAAGATCTGTGCAAGAAATAGAGAGAAGCTCATCGAACCAAAGACACATGTCGGTTGATAGCCGTCATCTTGTCTTCATCTTCATCCAAGCCCTCGACGAGGTAATCCCTCCACCTCTCCCAAGCGGCAATGTGCACCTGGTGGTACTCAACCCAGTTGACATCCACTTTGCCTCGACCATCGATCTTTTTGAAACTAGGGTCAACTGGTGCCACATCTACTCTAGGTATGAGCCCAAACTATCGCAGCATTCGATTAGGTAAATACCACTCCACCCTCTTCCAGCTGATCAGAGTGACTCATGCTAACCATATATCAGAGCCTGCTTAGCATGTATGTGACAGACGTAGCGTGATCTGCTGAGTGTATGGCTCCCAAATCACCTACACATATTAAAAATTATATAAAATTAGAATATGTATTATAACTATTTGAATCAAAATGTACTCTGCAAGTCCAACCTGAGTATGCAGCAAGCTATCCAGCTTATTTCTATATAATGCAACGTTTTCCATTGACATCTGGCGAACGTATCTCTCATTCCACCTATGCACACAACACAGTTTAAACAAACATATAAACTAAAAATTTGAAAGTGTAGAAAGTAAAATATACCTCAACCCAATACCGACCGCCAAGATTGGATATGGCACATGTGTCGCCTCCCCACATGAATATGCTCCCAAGACCATATCTATAGTAGGTGTAGTACCATGTTAGATCTGGTGGGCCTAGTCAACTGTAGAGTTCTCTATGAGGTGGAATCCTTCTATAGCCAACAGATCAATGAATCTAGGTCCTCTAGAAGTGGAAGATACCGCAGTGTACCAACCCGATGTATCCCACAAGAAGAAACACCCAATAAGAAATGTAATGTAGGCACACAGTGCTAAAACTCCTGCTCGATGCGATGACTCTCAGAAAAGACCACCTAAGCCACCTCGGGCATGCATGTTCATGTGCCTGTTTGGCCCATCCCGGTTGGTCGACTATGTGTGACCGATCGTCATGGTACATCACGCCTGTATGATGTACCATAACTCATTGCAAAGAATCACCAGCTAGCCCATCTCTCTTCCCCTTTATCTCACCAGCCTAGGTGGAAGTGTTGGTCTGTGGAGACCATCTCTCAACCAGGGCAGTAAGCAAATGGTGATCTACGCGGATGAAATGAAGCTGGATAACACACTGTAAGCCTATTTCCTCTAGCCCACTGATGAATCTTCTGCAAGTGATGGGCCACTCCTTTAGCATAAGCAAGTACGAAGCAGCCTCTAGAATAGTGTTCTGTAAAAAAAAGATCGATCAGTTATTAAGCAAAATAAAATTTATGCAGGTATAACGTAGAAACATAAATTAAATATTACTTACAGTATCAGGGTGAGCGACTCTATGCCGTTCATGTAGGGAGGCTATGCTAGGGTGGACCTCAGTAGGTGGCTACTCCAACTATGGGATGGCCTCCCTAGCATGGCCTCGATGCCGACTTCTAACTGGTGGGCGGTGCTCTTTAACCATTGCACCTGTTGAAGAAAATAAATGCAGGAGTCAGGGTTAGATAGTTCTAAATAATGAAAGGGAAAACTATAGCATAAAGTAAGGAAAAAATAAGAGTGCTGCAACCTACAAGGAAAGTCTAAGTAACATGCACTAACCATATACATTTTATGCTAAAGTATCCACGACATACCTTCTATTATTAACATTGTGTGGGCACGATGACCTATAGTGGCCAGCTATCTTGCATAGACTGCATGTTCTACTACTGCTAACTCTATTTTCATCCATTATATTTTTGTACCTGCTAGTACGAAGCCTACTTGATCTTCTACAAAAATTGGGTGGCTGTAATGCTCCTAATCCATGCTCTGCACTGAAAGATGGCCACTCAGAATGGTCAAGCAAAGTCTGAAACTCATTTATGTATGTGAGCTTATACAGATGCAGCATGTAGTACTGTGACACACACGTTAGGTGGTTCAATCTTCTAAATCCCAGTGCAGCAATAACATGCGAGCATGACCAATGATATATGATCTTCTTGTTACAACTGCAGTTATATTGGCTATTATCAAGCAAATCAACTCTGAATGATCAGCTTGATCTGTCAAATACCTGCATCTCTCGGGGGTTGATGTTCACAGGTTCAGGAAAATGTCTGGCTTCCCTTTTAATATGCTATAATATTGAGGATATCCTTTGTGTGAAAATAGATAAGTTGGCCTCCTATTGCTGAGTTGTAGAGGCAAGTCTTTTCATGAATAATGCAATAATGCAACACCGTTAAAATATTCAGATTCATTAATCATCATTATTTCATAATGCATTCCACCATCACATACAAGTGACCACTTAACAGGGTCACGCTCCACAAGCCATTTGTGAGCTTCTTCCTTCACATTTTTAATATCTACTATGAAATGATTAAACTCACGAATATCATCGGTGTTTCATGTCATATACATCTTCTGACATAAAAATTCAATATCACCAATCCCCAATCTACGTATCACCTTTTAAAAATTTTCACGCAGATGGCGCAAGTAGTGTCTGTGAGTGGCACATGGGAAAACTTATATGCACCCGTGCAACAAACCAAAATATTTATCAGATATTATGCACAAATCACATCTAGCAGACACAACAAGTAGCATATCATGTAAGCATATTAAGAACCACAACTAGGAATCAGTTAACTCGAACTCTACAATAGCAAAGGCAAGTGGAAACAATCCATTGTTTCCATCTATTCTAATAGCAGTTAATAACATACCATAGAACTTGCCTAACAAAAATGTATCGTCTAAGCTCAGCATTGGACGACAGCTACCCTAGCCCATAATGGAAGGACCAAATGCCCAAAAAAGTCCTTGGAAGCGATGTGTACTGTTAGACTGGATTCTGTAGACTGTACCAAGTAAAGTAGTACAAATTAATTCCATGTAAAGGCTGATTGTCCTGTAAGTCTCTTCCCAATTACCAATGATTGCTTTTATTTTCTTACGCCTTGCATCCCAGACCTTCATGTAGGAAACTTTAACATTGAACTTTGACTCCATTCTACCTATAATCTTTCTAGGTTTTAGATCAATTTGATGCATGATCATAGGTATAATGAAATAAGCTATGAATTTTGAAATACACTGTCGATGACCGCCTGTGCTAACTGATTGATACATCTATGGTTTTTCCTAACTCTGGATATTCTCCAAGCACCCCCTAAGCATCTGTTGCTGTTATAATGCAAATATCCATTACATGGTCTGGTAGGACTATCATGGTGTAGACATGTATCCGTATAGTTTTTTTGGTTAGAGGACATTGTTTGGAATTGAACATTATTCACTATACACCACCCAATAACAGCAAACTGAAGACTCCGTTTACTTGCGAAACACATACCTTCGACAAGGTAACCTGGGATTTCAATATCGTCTGTTAGGACATTTTCATCAGATGGACCATCAAAGTAAATATTATTGTCCCACTCTCTCATAGTTTGACACATCCGTACATACTCATTTGTGGATAACATCTGACTTTCACTATCAATATTCTAGAGTGAATAATTTTTTAAAAGATCATCAATGGCTACATTCTCAATCACAGTGGCTTCTAACCTAAGTGAATAATTATCATCAGTGATATCCTGCTCAGACTCACTACTTGAACCACTGCTCATAGTATGATACTCATCATCGCCTGTAGCACTCTACGATATATACGGTTCCTCCGAATGATAAATAACATCATCGCTACCATAGAAGTCATAAGCAGGATGGCACATACTGTTAAACTTATTAAAGAAAGGAGAGGGAATTAAATATTACAAGTATAAATAGGGAAAGGTTGACAAGGTATTACCTGGGAATCAATTCATCAAATCTGCTCTGTGTCACCACAAGTACATGTGCGATGAAATCCTGTGTATGCATCATTGGTATATCCACTAAACTTATTACCGGATCAGCTGATGTGGATGCAACATTAACATCCTCCACTTCCACATACAACACTAATATCTGATAAGAAGCTTCATCTAGTGTAACATCACAAACTTCATCGTCAGATATAACAGACGTTATAAATCTGTTACCCATTGGATAATGACATATAAGACTGACTATGTGATGCTTTGAATCAATGTACAAGGTTCTCATAATTCTTTATTTCTATTTCAATAAGGTGCTGTGCCGTAGAACCTTAACTGGAAGATTTCGACCTCCCACATAACTTGGACTGAATTGCTTGTCGATACTTTGTTTGCCTCCATAGAAAAGGATCAGCGAAATAAATTTTCTACTCATTCTTGTAGAACAAACTACATAAATTATAACAAATTTAAATCAATCAACACATTATACAAATGCCTCCATCTAATGTGACTACAACTAAAAGGGCTCTAAGCTTATAGGCCAACTGCACCAACGCAAACCCAACTCATACATTTCAAAATTATGTCGTACACCCTAAATAATACTATACTCCACATCTTATCACCTGAACTGTAATGCTAACACAAACATACAAATCAAATCCAACCACAAAATTCTAACCATACAACTCTAATCCCTAGCACATATACTCTATTAATTTATAAATGGAAATAAATAAGGATTTATCATGTGTTGATGAAGAACGACGGGATTGTGCACAAAAAATGGTAGAATCTACCATAAGAAACTTCCCTGAATGAAATGGAGCCACCGGAATCATCGCCGGAAGCTAATGTTGGCTTCCAACGGCTGCTAGATGGAGAGGAAAATCATCAAACTCCATGGACGCGGCTGTCGAGAAGAAAATAAGCTGCTTTTGGCTAGAAGGAGAAGACGGAACAATGCCAACAGGTGGAGCAATGCTGACTGCTTCCGGGAAGCTTGGAGATGAAGAGGACCATACTCAGAAGAGGAAAACCGATCGGCGGCTCGCGGGAAGGCATCGGATGCTCACATCAAAGGCATCAGGGGAGGAATGAAGGAAAGAATAGGGCTGATCAGTTCAATTGGCCCAATTTCTTTATCCCTACGCTAGTTTCCCACTAAGTGGGTGATTGGCTTTAGCTAATGAAGCGAGTCGCCGACTTAGTGGGCGACTAGCTTCACATTATCGTGGTAACTTTATGCCACATCAGAATCGACGTGGCTACCTAGTCGCCCACTTAGTGGGCGACTATGCATATTTCTAAATTTTTTTAATGATACTTAATTGCCTAATTATGTTTCTAATGACACTTATTTTTAAAAATAATGCCCTAAAGCTTCCAACATGATGGTGGAGTCAACGACTTGCTGGAGAAGTCCCCAGTTATAAGTTAGGCTAGGGGTGAGTAGCTCTTGCTAGCTTCTACTAGTGACTTTAGGGAGCAGCTTTGCTAGCTGGATAAGTATCCTCTAAGCTGCTGAGTTCCCTTTAAACTGGGCGAGCGCAAGGCCAGTGCCCTGTGTTGAAAGAGTTCATCTTGTCTTTGAGTGGGTTATGACTTTATCCTAGTTTATTTATATTTTACTTGTATCAATTACTTGAATATTTGTATGTACAATCAGTTTCTTAGTTCTCTTATATATTTGGCAGGAAATTGCTAAATAAAAAAGAAGAAAAAAAGAGAATGAATAAATTATTAAATCTCGTTGAGTCAACAGCTAAATCAGAACAACAATTTATGATTTGATGTTTTCTTTCTTTGATGTACGTGAATTTGATAAATAATTTTTTGTTTCATTGAAAAGTCTTGATCCTCAACTTTGGCACTTCCTCTTAGTTTATGGAGTGGGCTAGAAACTTCTCTAGGATTGACATTGTAAAGATGTTAATTCAAAGGAACAAAGAAAGGGAAGCTAGAAAAACATTGGGGGTATTTACATTAATATCACACAATTCTTATATATTTGAATATCTAACAGCTAAATTTTCATATTTATATAATTAACACATTAATATTTAATATAACATAAAAAATAGCACAATCATTAATTTTTTAAGGTGAAATGCACTTTTCATGCATAGGAAAGGATATATATTTGTAAATATCAAGTTTTGGGTGTAAGATATGTAAATGCATAAAAATTGTGTGCTATGTATGTAAATCTCCCAAAAAATTTAGGTGAGTCCTCTTTTCGTCCTTCCTTGAAAAAAAAAAAAGAGAAGAGGTTAATGAAAGTTGATAGGAGTAATGGCTGCAGTTCTCACTATAAGCAATCTCCTTAAGAAGTCTCATCCATTAACACATAGTAGCCTGAGCTTCTCTTTGCCAAGTTCATCTTAGATAGAGGCTATAAATAAAGCCTTTTAGGGTGCTCTTGCTACACTTTAGTGACTTGACAAGGGTTATTAATTAGTTGACTCATATGCATGTCTTGTAGATATCATGACTAAGAAGAATACAATTTCAGAAGAGTGAGTAGTGACACATGAGTTGACAAGGTTGTTAATTTCAGTCCTTTTAAAAACTTTAACAACTCAGGGTTGTAGATTTGAAATCCTAAATAATATAATGCTCATTTTGTAAGTCAACTTTAAATCTACGTTGCTAAAAACTATTGAGAAGATTATTGTAGTCCAACTTTTTGGTTAGTTAGAGATAATCATCTTGAAAACTTGGTTAAAAGGTTAATGAAATTAGCGAATCATTTTGAAGTTTCCAATGATGTAAAAGTTGAGCTAAATAATTTGAAGAGTGAATTCTTCATTCTACAGAGAAAGATGACTTCCCATTAGGTGGATCAATTCGCTATTGGTTTTGAGTTCACAACTTGATATTTTATCCACATATGTTTACTTTTCAAAGAGGAATGGCACAAGCTTTGTTTGGTCGAGTTACTTCTCTTATAAATAAGTTAGAGAATTTAATAATATGTATTACTCAACATGTTTGATTAGTTTCTTACAGTCTCAACCTTCTTATAATAAGTTTATATTCTTAATCTTTGTTTTATTGTGTTGATGTTATTATTAGCTCATCGAATATTAATGTAATCAATGGTAAACCAGTGATGTAACTGATGTAAAATTATTGACTTCTACCTTAACTTCCATTTTTTTAAATAGCCTTACCACTTCTATTTTCTTTAGAAAATTTTGAGTTTAATGAAACTTAGGTTTACATTTTTCATTTAGTGATTTTTGTTGAACAATTTTGATAATGTTGAAGAAAATTTTCTTTATTGTTAGGAAATTTTTTAATTTGAATTGGAGCCTTACTATTCTGATCTTGGACAATAATGTAATGTTGCTAAAAGGTGAATTCTTGATTAACGATAACTGCTCCATGTGTGTTATATAATTGGTGAGTTCTAGAATACAAGGCAAAATGAGAAATTTTTTTCTTCCAAGATTAGTTCAAACTCGGGCTATGATATTCGTTCCTAAGGTTAAGGCTGTCATTTGTTGTTTGGGATTATGCCTAAAAGGTTTATCCCCAACTCATTGGTGAGCAAAGTTACATTCATTTGAGGAACCCAATAATATGTCTGTAAAGAGTTAGATTGGGGCATGGTTGGTTATTGGTTGTTGTAGAGTGGGTATGAAGTGAAAAAGTGTTCGATGCGAGTTACAAGTTTCCATGCTAGCTTTGGAGAGAATGGCAACAAGCATAGACAGATTGAGTTATTGACCATCAATGGTATGAGTGACTTGAATGCGAAAAAAATTAGAAATAGTGCCAAGACTTTTGAGTTTGAAAGTGTGTTGGAGCTAGCCAATAAGGTGATTAATAGTTTTGGGATTATTTTCGGTAAGTAGAATGTCATCAACATAAATAAGAATGTATAGTTGGGTTTGAGAAGTATTATAGATCATGAGAGAGGGATCAGCTAAGCTAAATTTGAAACCCAGTGTTTGAAAGTGAATAAAGAAGGTAGTGAACCATTGGCATGGAGATTATTTGAGACCATAAATAGCCTTTTTAAGAAGACATATTTGATTTGGATAGTTAGGGTCTTTGAATCCTCGAGGTTGGTGCATGTACACCATTTTACATAACTTTCCATGGAGAAATGCATTCGAAATGTTGAGCTGCATAATGGGTTAGTTGTGAAAGGTGGCAATGGAAAGCAGAACACAGATAGCTGGAACTTAGCCACAAGACTGAAGGGTTGATCATAATCAATACCTTCTTGTTTATATCCCTTAGCTACAAGCCATGCTTTAAATCAAGTAATAGATCCATTAGAATTGTATTTGGTCTTATAAATCCATTTGCGTGGAAGAATGTGTTGGTCAGAAAGAGGTGGAACTAGAACCCATGTTTGGTAAGACTGTAATGCTTGAAACTCGTCTGACATAGCTCCCCTCCAGTGTAATTGAGTAGCTATAGTCTAGTAGCAAGTTGAATCATTGGAGGATTCGATATGTTGATGATGTAGATCAAGTATCTTTATGGGCTTCAAGTGGCCTGTTTGTAGCATGGTTAACATATGATGACAAGGAGGAGGTGGAGGTGAGGTTTTGGAGCTGGATTGTAAGATGGCTTCAATAGATTTGAATTTAGGTGATGAATCAAAAGAACTGATGGAATAAGTTGTGGTAGAGAAGTTTGGATTTTATGATAAAATTGAAGTTATGGAAGGGGAATTGATTTTCAATAAAGAGCGCATCATGCGAAATGTATATATGTTTATTTTGAGGATTTAAGCATTTGTACCCTTTGTAATTAATGGCATAACCAAGGAAAATACAAGGTATGAACCTTGGTGAGAGTTTGTGTGGGGGTAGTGGTTGTAATAATGGGTTTTAGTAGTTTTTGAAAAATCCTAAAGGCTTGGGTGCTATGGATTTGATTTCTCATGATTAAACCATGTAGCACTTATTAGGAAAATAAATGAAATTGACCAATTTTGACTGGTCAACTCCATTTGAGTTGGATTATGGAAATGTCATTAAGGTCCATCTCTAAAATCTCTCCTGATTGTTTTGAGGTTATTTGCTTATCTGATAGACTTAATTTTAATATAAGTATTGTACTTTGGGATTAAAATGGAGTATGTTGGCCCATTTAATTACATTGACCAACTTGGAGTAGTCCAATAAACTTAGGTTAAACTAAGTATTTATCAATGACATCCTTGGCTACAATCAATCTTAAGAATTTGATTGGATATCATGATTATGTTGGCCCAATTAGTTCAATTTGGGTCAATTGCGTTGGCTTAAGCACTATTAGCCTAATTATTGAACTCAATGATTACACTAAAATATTTTATAATATTTAGATATTCATTAGTTAATTTGGAGAGGTCAATGAAAAGTCTATGGAATTTGGGTTCAATTTGAGCCTATAGTTAGGTTAGACTAAGTTTGACCTTCCTAACCTTTCATTAACCGGGCATGTATCCAAGGGTTCTAATGGTTATTAGATTCATAACCATTCTAAGGACATTCAAAAGTTGAATATCTCGAATGATTGACCAATTTGGCTAAGTGAGGTAGTCAAGTAGTTAATAATCAACATGGGGTAAGCACGGGTGTGTATCTTTAACTTAACTATAGATCAATTTTTTCATATTGATTTTTAGGATGGTTAAGCTAATCATAAAAATCCCATGATCAATTTGTTGACCTCACTTTTGGAGTGAGGATTCAATCTCCTCTTCTTAGATTTAGGAGTATTCTAGATACTAAGACTTCCTTACTCATATGACACTTCTATCAATTAGGTGAACACTTAATCTAAGCCCAGAGATTTAGAAGGGTTAATCATAGGATTAGGCTATGCCTTAGAATTTAGGGAGATTTACCTACCGTATTGCCTAAGCCTCATCTATGCCTACCTCTTTAGCCTAAACCAAACCTTAATTTTAATTCATCTAAATTCACATACCATATCCAAATTCAAATTCCAAACCAAATGATTGAAACATATAATCAAAATCAAATTCAAATCAAACCTATCCTAAGCCCATAATTCAATCCTATGGACTTAGTTAAGACAAATTCAAGCCAAACCAAACTTAATTGATTTTCTCAAAGTCAATTCAACTCTCCAATCATCTCATACCAAATACACAATCAAATTCAAATCAATGAGATCAAATATCAAATCAAATCAAACATATCCTAAGCCATATGATTTGATCCTATGGACTTAGCCAAAATCCCCTTCAATTCAAATCAATTTCAATTGATTTTCTCATGAATCAATTATTTCGTCAATCATCTTCCCAAATTTAAATTAAACCTACATTCACATATCATATAATCAAAATCAAATCAAATTCAAACATATCTTAAGACATATGATTCAATCCCATGGACTTATCCAAAATTCCATTCAATCCAAATGAAACTCAATTGGTTTTCTCATGAATCAATTACTTCTCCAATCATCATCCCAAATATAAATCAAATCTACAATCAAAATCACCTAGCCAAAAATCAATTCAATCAAACCTAACCTAACCTATTTGACTTGAAATATTCAAATAACCCAAAACCCATTTGAGCCCAAATCAATTATAATCAAAGCTATAAACCACTCCTTAATCTATATATAAATCCAACTAAACTCAATTCAACCCAAAATCAATTCAACTAAACCCAATTGGTCCACTTGACACAAAGTGACCAATTTGACCTATTTGAACCAAATTCCAGTACTACCTAAATTGGATTGAACTAAACCTACCAAAACCTCCTATGATGATCATCAATCATCTTTGATTGATCAATTATCATCAATTAGGTCAAACCAAGTCAACTTGGTCATTTGACCAAGTCAACCCTTTTAACCTACATGAACCAAACTTGTCAAATCTCAACCTAAGCCAAATCAATTGAAACCAATGATTCATACCAACCTAAAATCAATCCATAAACATGACTTGACCATCAATTGAGCCAAACTAAACCCAATTGGCCCTCTTGACCCAAGTTGACCCAATTTGACCTAAAAGACCAAATTGGGTCAAATCAAGATCTAACCCAAATTGATTGCAATCAATGGCTCAAGTTCATTCTAAATTGATTGTTGAACTTGGTCAAAGTCATAATCGAACCCAATTGACCCATTCAGCCCAAATTGACCTAGAGGGTTAAATTGACCTAAATCCAAATCAAATCTAAATTAATTCAATCCAAACCCTACAATCATCTTCAATTAACTAATTGAACATGAATCAACCCCAAACCCAAGCCAATTTGGCCATTGGTCAAATTGGTTAACTTGACCTATTTGACCCATATGAAATCAAACGAACCAAAATCAAATCCAAGCCAAATTGACTCAAACCAATTGAACCAAAATATCACAAATACTCATTTGAACATTACTCAACCCTTAGTTTGACTCAATTTGACCAATTGGTCAACTTGACCCAACCTAGCCTAATTTGACCTACATGGGTCAAATTCAGCCAAACCCACTTGAATCAAGCTTAAACCCATTGGGACCTAACCCAACCCACCATAAACTCACCTTAGATAAGCCCCAAACTAGCCTAATCCCATTAGGACTCGATCCGAGCTATTGACCAATGGTTTAAGCTCTCCACATGGTATCAAACCCAAAATTGGCGAGTCAACTCCTCCTTCACACCCAAAATAGAATCTAACCTAGGTGATTAACCCAACCCAAGTGAGATAGGTTGGCTACGGACCAAGAGAAGGTGAGTTAACTCACCTCCCCACACTTTGCCAAACCTATTGGATCCAAAGAAGAGGACAGCTGCCTTGAGCCACCCACCAAGCCCCTTGGCTAACCAAACTGAGCCACCTCAGCTTGACACTGACCTCTACGATGCCCGGACGGCGGCTGACCAACCAAATTCCTCGATTGAATCTGAGCCATCTGATCCAAGGGAGGGGGGATATACCCCCCTCATTTTGACCCAATCTGAACACACACATCCTCAGAGAGTCCCCTGGAGTGATTCAAAATCCCAGAGCTCTCTCCAAGTCTCCTAAGCATTCCCTTCACTGGAAACCACCAAGCCGAAATAAGGCAATCCTCCACTCGACCCAACTCATCCAATACTCAACTAAAATGAAAATAATTTCACCCACACACTCTCTGCACTCCATCGAGCAAGAACGAAACTTCTCCTGAGCTCCACAACCATCAAAGGTACGACTTCGATCAACATCTAACTACAAACAGTCAGATTTTGGTCCATTGAGCAAAGGGCGAGGAGACACCACACGAGTTGCTCAACAAGGCTTCACCTCATCCCCGCGAAGCTACCTCAAGCATTGCACCATTGATCTTGAGCTCCGGTGATGTAATTTATATTAAAACTGAGATATCTTAAAATTTTCTAGGCCTTTTCAAAGGAAATTTATATGTCAAGCGATTTTGATCATTGAATCCTTTCAGATCTTCCTTGCGAAGGTGTGGGATCATTTTTGTGGTCATTCAAACTCGGGTGAGCTCGGATCAAGTGAGGATAGGCGGACGATGTCCATCTCTCATCGCTTGAGGGGATAATAGATCACGTGTCATCCATTCCGCATGATTGGAATGGTCATGATTAATCTATTATATTTAACCCATTTTATCCCTTAAGAATCGCAGTTTAATCTCCACCATCCAATCTTAAATCAAACGGTAGAGGTGAAATTGCGTCCACCACCAGCCACGTAAGCGTTGACTCGGACACATTTAAGTAGCCAATCCTGTAGTGTCACGTGGAAAGCGCTCTGCATGACGTCGATGGGATTAGGCTTAATTAGGCTTAGTTAATATATTTAATCACTAAATTTTTGAAAATTTATAACAAATTGTAGAAAAATCAAAAAATATATATATAAATAAATACTAATTTAAAAGGTAATTCAGAGGAGATTTAATTAAAATAAATTTTAATTAATTTTGAAAAGTAATTAAAGCTTAATTAAAGTTTAAATGAACATTGAATTAGCTTAATTAAGCCTTTATTACTTAAGCAATTAATCCCAAATTTTGCGTGTTAGTTTAATGGGATGACCTCTATCTCTCATAATTTTCTTGGGATTTATTTCTTGGTTAATTAGAGGAATTGATCATTTAAGGCCTAATTACTCTCTTAATTAATTTAATTAATTAATTAATCTCTCAAATAGTAAAAATTATTTAAATTAAGTTCACTAATCACTATTTAACAATGAATGGACAAGGAGAATGGGCTTAGGACCTCCTTCCTAACCACTTTTCCCAGGTCTACTTCTCTTTAAAGAAAATTAATTAAAATGAGATTAATTAATAGTTTAATTAGTTAATTAAGTGGCTTAATTAATCAAATTAAAATTATGACTACATCAGATAATTTACAATGAAATTAAGGGTTCCTCTTTATGTGTTTAATAACATAAAGACCCTTAAGAAAATTATGATTAGTCCATAAGTATGAGAAAATCATAAAAGTACTTAATTATGTTCTTTAACTTAATTAACACTTAATTATGAGCCATTTGCATTAGGTCCTTGTAGAAGCATTGCAATTTTATTTTCTCACATGTTCATATCATTTGTAGCTCATAATTAAGTGGTTAATCAAATTAAAGAAGCATAGGTAAGGGTAATTAATTAACTTAATTAACTCATAAAATCTACTTATTTACCTTTTCTTAAACTAAATCAAACTACTAATGTGAGAATGGGATTAAAACAGCAAATAAATCTTCTCCTATTTAAACTTAATCAAAATCGTAAGTCATAAATTAATAAAGAAACTTTAGTTTTATTTAAATGACTTTATTTGATGTGATTGTCCTTAGAAATTAATTTAGTTGAATGAATCATTTGTTTGTACTTAGTTATTCCTTTCCAATCACTTTAGATGTTGTATATTAATTGATTTCATGCATTTATATTTTCAAATCTAAATGAATCAAATGAATTTTATTTGGGTAAGCTTGCATGTGTTGGCTTAACTTAATATATGTGTGGTTATTATCATTAATAAATTGAAATCGACTTCCCAAAACTTAATAATATGTGGAATGCTAGTAGTTATGAATACATGTAGAATTTGCATATGTTTATAGATCAAGCATATTAAATAAAGTTCTTTTTCTTATGATTCATATATAGATTTACATAAGTTTGAACAACAATGGGTACATAGTCTAGACATCCCGGGAACGTGAGGCTTTAAGTAGCCCCAAGGAGGTCATTTGATTATCTGACTTCTCTGGTTTAGTAACGACATGCACTCATTTAGTTTCATTCCTATGTATTTTGGTATAATAATTTGGATAGAGCTTTAATTCATATGCTTTAATAATTTAATTAAATAAAAATACAACTTTGCATGATTCTCTTTCCTTAATTATTTACACATTTATATGTATCTAAGAAAGCATGTATAGTCTGGACATCCCAGAAATATGAGGCTTTAGCTAGCCCCAAGGAGGTCATTTGATTACTTCACTTCCCTAGTTAACAATGACACGTACTTGCTTATATCTTTTATACATATATGTGCGTATTTAGTTAAGGAATTAAAATCCTCCTTTTTTACTAAAAATGCATGCATTCATATTCACATAAGTCATTAGTATATGTTATATTTAAATTAGTATTCTCTTTTTCTTATTCATGTATAGTTTTACATAGGTTTGGAATGTTAATAAGTATATAGTATGGATATTCCAAGAATACGAGGATTTAGTTAGCCCCAAGGAGGTCATTTGATTACCTCACTTTCTTGGTTTACAATGACACATACTTATGTGATTCCATCCTTATGTATTTTGGTATTAGAATTTGGATAGAGCTTTAATTTATATGTTCATATAATTCAACCAAAAGAAAAAATA
The DNA here is from genome assembly GCA_021442155.1 of Cymbidium sinense. Taxonomy (NCBI): domain Eukaryota; kingdom Viridiplantae; phylum Streptophyta; class Magnoliopsida; order Asparagales; family Orchidaceae; genus Cymbidium; species Cymbidium sinense. The sequence continues at coordinate 35,162,419 of CM038229.1, forward strand.
TATATATTTCAAGCATACACTTCCATCATCATTTAAGTGTGTTAAAATATATTGTATGTATAGATATGTTAAGTATTAAATCATATGCATGCTATATGTGATGTAAAGGAATGATTTAGTATGCTTCATGTGATAGTAATTCAATTAGATTAATCTTAAGAAGCCTTTCCTATTGATTAAGATCATTTAAAGTTATCCTAAACTTAGGGTTAATAAAAGTATGTAATAAGCCATTCATTAAAGAGAATTGAATCATAAAAATGAGCTTTAGAAAGTGGCTTAAGGTAGGGATGAAAGAGGGTAATCCTCTTCCTTCTCTTTATAACACTTAGTTGTTACGTGTAAATCACATGAAACAAAATAAAATATAAATTAAAATTCACAAATCAATTAAACAACTTCAAATGAAACCCACCATCATCTTAACTCGAATAATTTCCTAACTTAAAAAAATATAACTCTAATGCTTAGTTAAGACATACCACATAAGGCTTTTAACACACACATTATAATTAAGTCACCACTTCTAGCTCTATGTTAAGTTGGTGTATGATGTGATGTATATTTTATTTTATGATATTTTATTTTAGGCTAGATGTTAGGGTGTATGTTTCATAGACTGGATGTTAAGCCGCTCTTAGCCTAATCATATTTTTGCAAGGGATTGTGCTTAAGGGGATGCTCAAAAATAAATATAAATGCTCTCTTTGCAGGTTGCTCAAACCCTTAAGCATAATCCAAGTTAAGACAGGTGGGCTTGGTTACCTATGTGCAGGGAACTAAGTCCAAATTATATATATAACTACTTGGGATTGTATGTATGTTTAGCTAACCTCTATTTTACAGATGTAGTTAGATTTACTTTTTCCTATATGAATGTAATTTTTGCAATAGGAATCAGGATTAGTGTTATGGGGGATTAGGATGAGCAGTGGCTAGAAGGCTTTGTCTTCGGTGCCCTATAATGCCTTTAAAAGCAAAACACATCCAAATCAAAGAAGGAAGAAATTGTATTTATTCTAATTATAATTATTCTTTCATATTCTGAGTTGTACAAGGGTAGAGCTTGGCTGCCCATCTTTTCTCTTTTCGATTTATACGGTTGAACCCGACCGCACCAGCCTCTTATTATTTTACATTAGTTTATAAAATTGATTGATAATTTTTTTAAATTGCATATTAGAAATGGCATGCTTTTCATAATTCCTTTATGATTGATGCTTTAATGTGTGGCCTGGATGCAGTAGGTTCTTATGATAAAAATAAATATTCTATCTAACTAATCACTCATAACTAAATTTTAAACAACTCATAACCTCATCATAAATCCTAGCTATAATCAAGATAATTAAAAGATTTAGCAACCCCTTAGCTGTATGGTTGTATGTCTCACATAATGCATGCATATTCCTTATTTCTTGAATATGGGTGTTGACCTCACTTTTGGAGTGAGCTCTCAACTTCTCCATCTTATACATAGGACTCCTCTAGACTCTAAGAGTTCCTTAGTCTTAAAAAACTTCTAGTGATTAGGTGAACACTTTCTTAAAGAGACTTAAAATATTTATGCCTTAGGGTTAGGGTCATATCTTAGAAAGTCCTTGCTTCCTTCTTCCAAGTCAAACTTCAAACTCAAATCAAATCTTAAATCAATTTCAATTCAATTGATTTTCTCAAATCATAAATCAATCCAAATCATGAATCAATTCCCAAAAGTTAAAACCCATGATCAATTCTAAATCCAAAAACTTTTTTAAGCCCTTTGATTTAATCTTATGGACTAAACCAAATCTAATTCAAATCACTTTAAACTCAAAAGATTTTCTCATAACCCATTTATTCTCATTTCACAAATATAAATGAAATATAAATTCAAATTCAAAACTCAAATCCAAGTTTAACTCAATCAAATCCTTAAATCTAAAACCAAATCAATCAAACTCAAACTAAAATATATATAATATAAAACAAATATAACTCAAATTCAAATCAAATACAACTTATACTCTTATAATCCAAATCAACTTAGCCAAATCATTCTCAAATCAATCCAAACCTTTATATTTTCTCTTCAAACAATCATTCTTTCAATCACAAATCAAATATAAACATAAACTTCAATCACCAAACCAAAATCAAACTAACCCAAGTCAAACTCATGTTCACCCTTTTGACTTGAAATTGTCAAATGAATCAAAACTCATTTGACTCCAAATCATTTGCAATTGGATTTATATTTCAATCATAAGTCCATATGTGAGTTCAATCAAACATAAATCAAGCCTTGATCAAGCCAATTGACCCACTTAGGCTTACTTGACCCAAAGTGACTTAAAGCACTTTTTTTGAGCCAAATTCTAATCCAACCCAAATTGGATTGAACTAAGCCCATCTAAGCCTCACATTATGAGCAAAAATCATCTTAGGATGATCAATCACTCAAATTGGGTCAAACCAAGTCAAACCTAGCCTTTGACCAAGTCAACATTTAGCCCAAATGAAATCCAAACTAGCCAAAATCTACTGTAAGTCAAATTGATTGAAACCATTGATCTAAACCAATTCATAATCAATGATTAAACTTGACCAAGTCATAATTTGAGCCAAACCTAGCCTAATTGGCTACTTGACCTAAGTTGACCCAAGTTGACCTAAAAAATCAAAATGGGTCAAATCTTGATCTAAGCCAAATTGATTGCAACCAATGGGTCAAATTCATTCTAAATCACTTGTTGAACTTGACCAAAGCTTCAATTGGCCAACTAGACCCAACCTAAAGTGACCATGAACAACTTGACCTAAAGGTCAAATCAACTTGAAATCAAATCAAACCAAAATTGATTGAAACCAAAGCTTGCAATACATTTCAAATGATCAACCAAGCCTAAACTAACCCATGACCTAACCCAATTAGGTTGACCCATTTGACCTAAATGAACCTAAATGAATTAAAATCAAATATAAATCAAATTGCACCAAACCAACAGTCACTTGAACTTGACCTTACCCATGGTTTGACCCAATTAGACCAATTAATCAACCTAACCCAAATTGACCCAACTTGACCTAAATGGGTCAAATTGAACCGATTCAAACCAAATGAACTCCAAATCACTTGAAATTTGGCCCAACCCATTTTTGAATCATTTCAAATCTGCCCAAATCAAAATCAAGGCAAATGACCATTTTACCCCTATGGCCAAATTCACTTGGAATTTGGCCAATTATTTCTCATGGCCACTTGGCATCTTCCTAGTGGACCATATAGACACCAAAAGAGGTGGTGAACATGACCCAATGGGTTTGGGTCAGCCATGACCCAACCTAATGCTAAAACTACCCCTCTAATGGGAATTGGCCACTTGGAACACTCCATACACTCATCTAGCACATGTGCACTCCCTCTCTTCCACTACTCTGCCTAAAACAAACCACATGGAGTGTCTAACAGCCAAAATAAACCAATCAATCAGGGAAATTGATCGAAAATAGAAATGCTAGTCTTGGAGTAATCTAAGGGAGATATACTCCCCCTCATTCCCACTCAAACCAGGGACATTGCATTCAATTGAGTTCTAGAGATCAAAAGCAAGCTTCTCTAAGTTTCCCAAAGCCATTTCCAAGCCTTCTCAATTTCTCCTTCTTGGTTTTGTTCAATCCAAAATAGGGGAGGTAATTCCAAACTTCAATTCATCCAATTCTCCACCAAACCCAATTTCACTTTGCAAGCACCATCAAGGGACCTAGTCAAGCTCACCCAAGGTGTTTCCCGAGTCTCCAAGCCATGGGAATGGGGACTTCGATCAAAGCTAATTTCCATTGAAGGGGAGCTTGATCAACCAAGACATCCACTTGAAATCAAGGCTTGATAATTTCAACAAGGCTCCATCTCCACTAGACAAAGCTACCTCCTTCGTTGGAAGCATCGGTGATAGCCTCTGGAGAGGTATTGTTCAAAATTGATCCTAAGTTAGAAAAAATGCTTGGTCCTTTATGAAGGGAATTGTAATGCCATTAGATCTTAGCCATTGGATCTCTTGATTGTGCTCCTCCGAAGGTGTGGGATAAATCTTAGCCTAATTCGAGCTCAGGTAAGCTTAGATCAAGCGGTGGAGGACAGACAGCCTCTGTCTCCCACAGCTTAGGAAGAGATGAATCATGAGCCGTCCATCACACATGTTTTTGATAGATGACCCTGATTAAATCACATCAGATCTCTATTTAAATCCTTCAGAATCATAGGATTAATCTTGGCCATCTGATCCTTGATCGGACAGCCTAGGGGAAAGTGCATCTCATCACTGGCTAACATGGTGCGTGATTTGATAACTTAAATAACCAATCCCATCACGACACATGGAAAGCGTGCCGCATCAGCAGTCCACGTGGTGTCGATAGGATTAGTTAATTAATTAGGCTATTTTAATTATCCATTAATCACAAAAAATTCACAAAATTATAATTAAATGTAGAAAAATCCAAAAAAAATAAATGACGTCTCAATTTAAAGGTATTTTAGAATGAAATCCAATAAAATTATTTATAATTAACTTTGAACAGTGAATTTTCCTTAATTAAGGTTTAATTAAAAACTTAATCACCTCAATTACTCCCTAGTTAATTAATTAATTCCAAATTTCTTAGACATGTTTAGTGGGATGACTTTTGCCTCCCTTAATTTTCTTGAAATTTATTAATAAGTTAATTAGGGAATTTAATTAATGAACCACTAATGACCCCCTTAATGTAATTAAAAGTAATTAAGCATATGAATAGTGATTTTATCCCTTAATTGAGATAATTAAACATTATTTTAAGTAAGAAGGAGGTTTATGGAATGGGTTTGGGATATTTTCCCTAATTTATTTCCTAAACCCCATTTCTTCCTTAATCCAAATATAATTAAGGATTAACCCACTAATGATCTACTTAATTAGTGTAATCAAACTTTCAAAACCAATCTAGAATTAATCAATCTCTTGGTGGGTAGATCCTTAGGTGCTCAAAAGCCTAAGGTAATTTTGAGAAAATCATATCCAACTTGCATGTGTGGGAAGGTTATGAAAGTACTTAATGAAAATCCTTTACCTTAATTAATCAATAATTATGAGCCAATCGTATTAGGCCCTAATATTTCTTAGGTGCATTGTTGATTTAAATTTCATGTTGTTGCATATCATATGTTGGCTCATAATTATTTGTTTAATTATGTTAAAATGGAATAGTTAAGGGGTAATTAATGAATTTAATTCACACCTTAATCTAAATAAAACATAAAATCAATCTAATTATTTTAAAATTAAACTAAATTGATCCACACATAGAGAAAATGGGTCAGGACTAGCAGACTATTTCTCACAAATCATTTTCAAATCAAATCCAAAAGTAAAAATATTTTTAAGGAATTTTGATTCACTTTAAATGATCTTATTTCATAGGATTATCTTTAGTTATTAATTAGGGTGAATGAAGTCATATGCTCACATCATTTTATTTCTTTCCAAGCATGTTGAATGTTGTTTGTCATATGAAGTCATGCATTCATATCTTTTGAAAAATCAATTAAATAAAAATATTTCCTTTTATGTCAAATTGCATATTTTGGCTAAAGTTAAGAATATTAGAGGCTGTTAGCACTATTAAATCAAAAATTATTTTTAAAACCTATAAACTAAAGATTATGAATGAAGTGCTACTTATAAATACTTATAAGCTTGCATGTGATTATAACATAAGATATGTTTTGTGTTGCTTTCTTTTCTTCTCTTAACATGGACTTGTATAGGATTTACAAAGTGTATAGTTCATTTGAAAAGAACATAACACTTGCTTAAATCTATTTCTATGCACTCCTATGTTATGACCTAAGAAGGATCCTCACATCACACATGTAAATTATACAATCAAAATCAAACAAAAATATTTTGCATGATCCTTCATCCATTTGTTTCTTTTTGTACATTTTTATATATTTAAGAAAAGTGATATATTAGTCTGGATATCCCAGGGTTACGAGGCTTTAAGTAGCCCCCAAGTAGGACTTGTACCTTACACCCTTGGTGTAGAAAATAATGGCATTGTACTCACTTATGTCTTTTATACATGTGAATATGCATTATGTTAATGGATAAAGAATTCATCTTTTCTACATAATAAAAACATGCATTCATGGAATATCCAAATTTTCTTAAACAACATCAATTAGCATTCATCATCAAGGTGTGCTAAAATTTGCATTGCATGTATAGGTATGCTTAGAATTTATTCATATGCATGGTATACATATTGGAAAGAAATAAATGGTTGTGTGTTATGTGATAGTAATCACCTTAATTAATCCTAAGATGCCTTTCTTATTTGAATAGGACTATTTAGAGCAAATCTAAACTTAGGGTTAATTAAAACACTTAATTAAACATTTACTAAAGAAAAATCAGTAATTAATCTACCTTAGAAATTACTTAAGGTTGGGATGAAAGAGAAGTTCTCTTCTCTTTATAACATTTAGTAACTAAGTGTAGGTTCATTCAAACTAAATCAAATCATCAAATAAAATTAACAAATCAACAAAATCACTTAGATGAAACCACCCTCAAAGTTGAATCCTTCACACTTAGAAAATCTCAACCTTAAAACCTAGCTAAGACATGCCACACAAGCCTTAAATGGCACACACATTAGGCTAAGTCACCATTTCTAGCTCTATGTTAGGGCGGTGCATGGTTTGATGTCTTATTTTATTTTGTGATGTAATATTTTTTAAACTTGATGTTATGGTGCATGTGCGTAGACTGGATGATAGGATGATCTTAGTTTAATCATATCTTCTACAGGGGATTGTGCTTAAGGGGCACTATAATAAAAATATAAATGCTTTTGCTGTACAGGTTTGCTTATACCCCTAAGCATGATCCAAATTAGGACAGGTGGACTTCGTTACCCATGTGTGGGGTGCTAAGTACAAATTATTTTTATAACTGCTTGGGTTGTGTGGTATGTTTAGCTAATATCTATTTTGCAGGTTTAGTTAGATTTATCTTTCCCTTTTGATGTAACTTCTGTAAATTAAGATTTTGAATGAATATTATGGGGGAATTAAGGTGAACATTGGTCATAAGACCATGTCTTATGTACCATGTGAAGCTTTGGAGTAAACCACATCTCAAGTCAAATCAAAAGGAAGAAAAAAGTGAAGAAAAGAAAGAAAGAAAGAAATGAAGAAAGAAATAAATGAAGAAATGAAGAAATGAAGAATGAAGAATGAAGACCCTTTTAATTATAATTATTCATTTGTAATCTGGGTTGTATAAAGATAGAGCTTGGCTACCTATTTTGCTTTTTGGGTTTGTGCGATGGAGCCCAACCACATCAGCCTCTTATTCTTTTGTACTAATTTTATAAATTGATTGATGTTTTGTTTATGCTTGTGCATTAAGATGGCATGATTTTCCTAGTTTCTTAATTGCTTGGTGATTATTGAATGACCTAGATGTGATTAGACTCTTAGAGAAAAATAAATTTTCTATCTAATTAATCAACTCAAAATTAAATTTAACAACTCATAACCTCACTTAAAGCCTAAGACATAAATCAAGATAATAAAATATTTAGCCACCCCTTAGCTAGATGTTGTATGTCTCACATCATGCATAAAATCATATTGCTTCACTCTTGCTAATGGAGGGCTTCCACCTTTGTCAGAGAAAATGGCTTGATCTTTGAGAACCATGGTGGGAACACGCCTCCTTCTTGCTAATTTTAGGCCATAATCAATTTTTCATGCATTAGGCATATGAAATCCCATAGCCCATGTCAAATTAATTGTCCAAAAATCGAAATAAAATTAAACAAAATTTGAATTAGATTTAGGTCATTATTCATGCCCTACATGATCTAATCTCTTAGGGAGTGTGTTTAAGGACTTGCTCTCTTTTCTAAACAAACAATAATTTAACTACCTTGCAAAGCATAAGACTTGCCTACATGTATTTAAAATCGTAGGAGGAGTTAGTTGGTAGCTACCCCCAGGCGGTTGTAAGTTTAACAGTTGGGTGGTTTATTCTTTCTTGTGGAGATAAGCCATATACCCATATTCACCTTAGATTTAGGTCATGCCTTGGCCCTCACTAAAGTTCCCTAGATTTAGGATCTAAGGTTGTTGTTTTCCTTTGCAGGTTGTAAGCATAAGTTTTCACCTCTTAGGCATTTCCATGATCTTGTATTGTGAATTTGTAAGCCCTAGATTTCTAATAAAAATTCAACTCAAGCATATAATCCTCTTCAAATTTTAAAAATACATAGCCAACTATAGGATAGTTTGGGATGTTTACTAGAATTCCTAGTATCATAAGCATCCCCTACTCATCTCCCATTGGTTTCAATAATAACTCCCTCCTTTTGATCATTCCCACTTGACTTTTCAAAAATAACCAATTTGTTGATAGTCCTATCTTTGAAATCTTTGAAGATAATGATCATTTATCTTAATCGAGAGTATTCTTAAGGAATCTCATTCCTTAAGATGTAATTAACTATGGGAGCTTGCCTCCATATGGAACTTACTGAACCCGGTTCAAAATAAATCCTACTTTACTTTTCCATGAAAGTGGGGGAAGAATCTCTAGTACATTCGAAGACCCATTGTCCTTAGGAGTCCTTATTAGGTGATTAGGTCCATTGTAGGATGGTGACTTATGTCTCTCAAGATAGTACATTATTCCTCAATGTCATACCCGATCACCCTAATGAGTACATCTGAGGATCTACATGATGTCCTAACAAACAAGTCTATATATTTTTTAAATTCTCAAGAGTTTGAGAAATAAAATAAAACACCATAATGGGGGATCTCCATTCTTGCATGATAGGAGAATGCTTGACCTGTGAGAGCATCCCTTGTGGTGGAGAACACTCTCTTCTCACTGACAATCAATTTTCATCATGTATTTAGGCATATAAAAATTCCAAAGTCTTTATTGAAATGATGTGTCAAAAAATGAAATAAAATTTGACAAGATTTTGCATTTTTAGATTAAATCAAATGCTCATACCACTCATTCTCTAGTCTCATAGGGAGTGGGTTTAGGACTTTAGTCTCTTTCAAATTAAATAACTATCCAAGCTATCTTATAATTCATAAGACCTGACTACATGATTTTAAAATCATAAGAGGAGTTAGCTAGCGGCACTTCAGACGGTTATAGGTCCAGAAGTCTGATAGTTCATCCTCTCTTATGGAGGTGAACCCTTATGTCCACTTGTCATTTAGATTTAGGTTGTGCTTTAGCTCATGCTAAAGCTCCCTAAATTTAGGATCTGAGGTAGCCATTTTCTTCAGGCTACAAGCATAAATCCTCATCTCTTAGGCATTTCCATAACCTTGTGTTGATGGATTATAAGCCCTAGGAATCTAATAAAAATTCAACTCAAATGAATAAAATCTCCTCACTTTCAAATATATAAAACTAAATCATAGGATAGATTGGAATGCTCACTAGGTCTCCTAGTATCATGAGTATTTCCTACTTCCCCCCTTTAGAATCCAAAATAAGTCTTCTCCTTGAACTTTCCCAAATGATTTTCCAAACATAATCAATCATTTGATAGTCTAACCTTGAAATATTTAGAGATGATAATTATCTACTTTAATCGAGAGTATTCTTAGTGAATTTTATTCCCTGGTATGTAATTAACTATGGTGACTTACCTCCATAGGGAACTTAAGAACCCGGTTTAATATAAACCCTGCTTTATTCATCCATGTAAAGTAGGAAAAAAATCTCTAGTACATTCAAAGACCCATCATGCCTTAAGAGTCCTTATTAGGTGATTAAGTCCATTGAAGGGTGGTGTCTCTATCTTTCAAGATAGTATATCATACCTCAATATCATATCTTATCACTTCAATAAGTATCCCCTACGATCTGTGTGGTGTCCCCCACCACATCTAAAAATAAACATCACATAATTATATAAATTATTAAGTCAATGAAATAGATTGATTACTTAAATCTAATACTTATATCCATTATGAAATGGTTTAACGCAAGCATTGAAAAAGATCAACCTTAAGGCTAGCTAGAGTTAAACATATAATATGAGAAAGATTTGTAAGAGACCCTCTTACATGGGTTCCTCCTAAGGGTTAACGAAGGTCAATCTAATGGGAAAGGTTGGGTTGAAGCTGTAGTAATTGATGAGGATATGAGGTTAGGTTGTATTGACATTTTTCCTGTTAACAATACTCTAATTGCATCTTGGCCTACGCTTATTGAACTTAAGTTAGCTATTATGGCCAATGGCTTAATTAAGAAATTAGATAAATGGATGGCATTGATCCTCTAAGTAGTTTATGCTAGTAGAGGGATTATCTTAAGCTTGTAATTTTTAAATTAAGCATTATCAAGCTTATTAACTTATGATAAATGACTTAAGTAGGGTTAACTTGGGTTAGGTCTATGGCTGTTAAACTCAATTTAGGGTTATAAGTAGCCAACTATAGGAATATTGCATGAAGAAAATTTAATGTAAATAGTTTTAATAGAATTCAATTCGATTATCTAAGATTTAATACTTAATAAGGCTAGTCATAATTAAGCTTTTTTAGAACATAGTTAACTTTATGGATCAAATGTAGAGTTGGTTATGGTTAATTAGGCAAATTTTAAATTTTTATTTAATCATGTGCCACATTGAGCTATGTTGGTTTAAGTTTAAAATGGGATATTCTAGTGGTCAATTTGAATTTGATTTAGTATTATTAGCATGAAAAAACCTAACAAAAGAGGTTTTCTTATATATTAAACTAATCTTATTAGGTTAAATTAACTTATAATATTATGAAGTAAAGTTAGATTATATTAGGTTTATATTTTTGTCAAACCTAAGGGTTAATGCTAAATTGGATTGATCTAATGGAATTTGAATTTGTGTGGTATTTTTTATTTGGAGTCGTAGGGACACCACATAGATATTTGGTGGTACTTATTAAAATAATCAAGTATGATATCTAAGAAATGATGTATTATCTTAAAATATAGAAACATCATCGTATAATGGACTCAATTATCTAATAAGGACTTCTAAGAAAGATAAGTCTACATATACCAGAGATCTTTCCCTCACTTTACATCGATGAACTAAAGTAGAGTTTATATTATGCTAGGTTCTTTAGTTTTCCATGGAGGCAAGCCCGCATAGTTAATTACATTCTAAGAAAAGAAGATTTTCTAAGAATACTCTCGATTAAAGTAGTTAACTAATGTCTCTAGAGATTTTAAGGTTTGATGTCAAAGAACTGTTAATTGTTAGGAATCAAGCGGGAGAGTTCAAATGGAGAGACTTTTTTAAAAAGTTTGAAGTAGCATAAGTAGGAAGCACTCATAATACTAGGAAGCCTAGTGAGTGCTTCAATCTATCCTATAATGAGGCTTTGTTTTTTTGAAGGTTAAAATTATACTTATTTGAATTAACATTTCATTAGAGTGTTCGGGCTTAGATTCCAACAATATAAGATTGTGAAATGCCTAAGAGGTAATGGCTTATGTTCATATCAAGAGAGAAACAAACAGCCTCTTAACCTATATCTAGTAGTGTTCTAACATGTGTTAAGAGCTCGACCTACATTTATTTAAGGAAAGTGTGATTTGTTGGTTCATTTTCACTAGAGAGTAAACTGATCCTGACTCTTCTAGACTTAAAACCACCTAGAGTGGTTGCCAGCTAACACCTCCTATGATTTAAAACTATGTGGAATGATCAAATGTAAATATAAGATAGCTAGGTTGTTATTAATTAGAAAAGAATCTAAAGTCCTAAACTCACTCTCTAGGTAACTAGATCAAGATTGGTTTGCAAATTATGACTTAGACTAATGCAATAAAAATTTACAAGTTTTATTACATTTTTTAACTTATTATTTTGGACTGAGGCTTGGGAGAAGTTATGCTTAAATGCATGATGAAATTAGATTGTGGGCTAAATCAGTTGGAAGAGGTGTTCTCCACTACAAGGGACTGCTCTCATATGTCAAGCCTTTTTCCCTTATCATGTAAGAGTCGAGACCCTTTATATTCAAGAAAAAAGAGAAGATGTATGCATGTTGTTAGAGCATACAATCATATAGCTAAGTGGTTGTTAAATCTTTTATTTTTCTTAATTAAAATCATAAGCTTTAGAATGAGATTATTAGTTTATTAATTTTAATTAAAGTTAATAAATTGGAGTAGAAAAATTAAGTTTCCTAAAGAGCTTACCGCATGCAAGCCATACAATAAACAATCAAACTTTAAGAAACCTTTGCAAGAATATCAGAGTCAGTGTAAACACAATAATCAAATAGTGATTTATTAAAAGAATAAGAGGCCAGTGCAACTAGTTATCATTGTACACCCAAAGAAAAGAAGAATGTAGGAATACCTACCCGGATTATAATTAAATTATAAATGAAAATAAAGCTATGAGGGTCTTTAATTCTTCATCTTCACTTTGCTTTCTTGATTTGAGTACCCTAGGAATCACAAGGCATCCCAAGTCTAAGCCTTCTTATCACTGCTCATTCTAAACCCTATAGCTCTAATCCTAAACCTATTACAAAAGTTATATTATATGAAATAAAAATCTAACTACACTTATAAAATAAAGGTTAGCTTAACATATATTCAAACTAAGTAGTTATATTTCTTACATTTGGGCTTAGCATCCTGCCTTGGATCACTAAGCCCATTTGTCCTAATGGATTATACTTAGGGGCATAATCAACACTTGCAAATAAAAAACATTTATAATTTTTATTACAATAGTCCCTTAAGCACAATCTCTTACAAAAAATATCATTAGTCTAATGTCATCCTAACATCCAGACTATGCACATGCAATTTTAATATTCAGTCTAAAATAGTATATCACAAAATAAAAAATCATAACAATGACTAGTCTAGCCTAAGACTAGGATCAGTGACTTAATATTCTAATATATGTGTTAAGTTTGGTTTGATATGCCATGATTAAGCTTTAATATTTGAATTATCTAATGATGAACATTTTAAATTTATTATTAAGGATGATTACACTTTTATGTGATTAATGGTTTAAAATAACTTTTAGACTTAAGCTTTGATTTCATTTTGAGTTTCCATTTTTTACTTTGGGGTTATAAAGAGAAGAAGAAGAAATAAATCTTTCTTAATCCCTATCCTTAGATTAATTCTAAAAGATAAAATCTTACAATTTTTAATCTTCTTTATGAAATGTTATAATTTTTATTAAGTCTTATGCTTGAATTTGACTTAATAGATCTTATTCAAATATGAAGAGGCATCTTAGGGTTAATGAAGTTGAACTATGATTAATTCAATATTGCTCTCTTGATTTTGCTTCATTTTTCTTTAATATTCACTTAATTAAATAAGTTTGCTTAATCAAATAATTAGATTTAATAAAAATATTATATTTCAATTACCCCACAATTAATGCATGAATGGATTTATGTATATAGTTTACATTAACCTGCATATGGAATAAGATGCATGAATTCTTATAAAAGAATTTAATTTTACCATACTTTATACATATACATATACATGAGTATATTGAATTTATACAAGTACGTGTTATTATTGAACCAAGGAAGTGAGATAATCAGAGATTCCTTGAAATTACTTACAGTCTCACCCTCCTGAGATTTCTAGACCATATATTTGTTAATTCATATACATATGCATACATATATAGACATAAGAACTAAATTATGAAATTTTTAAGATGTTTCAAATACATATGAGTGAAAATAATTTAACTTTAATATATATTTCACCACAAATTTTAAGATATGTGACATGTTATACAAAAGGTATGAGGTATCTAGACCTCCTTCGAACTAGTAGCCTTGCCACCTCAGGTTTCCAAGATATATACCTTTTAAATTTTTAATTTTAAATTTAAAACATGAGTGCATGAAACAAATGAAAATGCAAACAATTGAAGCAAAATAAGTAAATATTATTAAATAATTTATTTTGCTTTATTAATTCCAAAGGACATTCACATTAAATAACACCCTTAAGCCAAATCGAATTCCTTAAGAATTGATTCTTAAAATTTGAATCATTTAGCCCTAAAAAAAAAGAAGAAATAATTAAAGTTATCTTTTTTGTCCATCTCTGTTCGTTAAGTGGTTTAAAAGTAGTTTAGGTGATTTTTATGTTTATAGTTAATTAAATACTTAATCAAATTAAGCCCAAAGAGGCTCATAAATTCAATTAAACTTTAAATATAATTCTAAAAATTATGAAAATTTTATTGGAAATGCATAAACATAAAGTACGACATGCTTAAAAATTCTAATGCAATTGGGCTTAAAATTAAAGGTTAATAAATAAATGGGGGGAAACCCAAAATTATCAATTGCACTAAAAACACTCCAAACCAATTGGGAATCTTGATTTCATTGAAAACCTCTTTGTTAGTTGAGCACAAAGAAGGCTTGGTCAAAATTTTTAGAAAGCTACACTAATTATAATGATTTTTTGAGCTCTAAATTGATCAATGATTTAATTAATTAAATAAGAGCCCTTTTTTGGTGATTTTGAAAAATAATTAGAACCAAGGGTCCTAATTAATATCTCTAGTCTCCCCCTTATTATTTTAATGAATATTTAGGCTTGCATAGTTAATTTCATAATTTTCTTAATTTTAGATAATTGTTAAATGCATAAAATGACTTATTATGGTTTACAGATTTGAATTTCCAAAATTGCTTAGAAAATTACATTGAGAAAATTCTAGGAGGTAGAGGTCATGACAAGGGACATTCACACCAAATTCCAAGTCAATTTGCCAAGTAATTAAGGATTAATTAAGCTAATTAAATAAAACTTCAAACCTTAATTAATCACTATTCACTTAATAAAAATTAAGACTTCTATTTTTTTATTCATCTCTATTTAAACCTTTCAAAATGGGTTTATTTGTATTTTCTAGATTTTTCTATAATTCGTTATAATTTTTCAAAATTTTGGCTAATTAAAACATATCTTAAACCCCTAATTAATTCATTTACACAATCAATGTCATGTTAGCGTTGATGCAACAGAGCTTTCCATGTGGCCCTATGGAATTGATTATGTAAAACATCTCAGCCATTTGATTTTGGATCGAATGACCAAGATTAATCATGCAGATTAAAAGGATTAAATAAAAAAAATCTAATGTATTTAATCATGGTCGTCTACTTTAATCACGCGAAAAAAATGGTGGATGATCTGCCATCAACCCAGGAGAGTAAACATCGCCCGCCTTTTGCCACTCGATCAGAACTTGTTTGATGGTGGAATCGATTCCAAATTGATCAAGGGGGTGTCCTAAATAGATCTTACCGCATGATTGACACCACATACAAAAATCCTTTACAAAATACCAACATTTAGGGAATTTTCTATGATTTTCATGAATTTATCTAGCCATAGCTATAGACCGATGACCCAATGATTAAGGTAGTTTTGTCTTAAAGGGATGAAGCACTGCTGAAGTAGTCTTGTGTTGCCTCCTCGCTGATCATTCTCTAGACCAAACGCCATTGTGAAGCTCATCGAAGTTGGTCTTAGAGTGCTTTTTGGTGCTCGAATCAAGTGAGAATCAATTCATTTTGGTTCATCAAAGAGAGGGGAATGTGTAGGAAGAGTTAGTTTGAATTTGGTGGAGTTTGAGTGAGGTTGGATGGTGAGGGTGCTCGGGTTGAGGTGAGGCTTGGTCTCACCGATGATTAAGTGCAAGGGGAGCTTTAGGGAAGCTTGGGGACTTGGTAGGGTGCTCTAGTGAACATCTCTGCTGAGTTTAAATGGGGGAGGTGGTGTATACCTTCTTCCTTATGTGAACTAACCAAAGAGGTTGGTTTAGGTTATGGAAGCCAGTCAACCAGTAGGGGTGGCCGAAAATGGCAAGGGACTGATGAGGTGGAGGTCCCTAGTGGCTCATGGAGTTTGGTGGTCTGCCATGAAGTGGACATCCCATTGGGAGTGAACTAAGGGCCAGCCAAGGTGAGAGGGACCGCACCTTGGTCAATGGCTGAGGCCAATAGCTTTGAGTCAGGTTGGGCTAGTGGATCTATGCTCAAAGAGTGTTAAGAAGGACTGATATGCTCAAAAAGGGGTTAATAGATCTTCTGAATAGGAATTTTGTCTTATTTGAAACCCTTGGTTCACTTGGTTTTGGTTGAACCAGGTTCACCATGGGTTGAATTTACTTGGGCAAGTCAATGGAGACCTAAGGATGAGTCATGCCAAGTTTGGTTGGAATTGGACTTAATTTGGTTAGGTTTGACTCAATTTGACCTATTTAGGTCAATTTGGGTTCAAATGAATTAGGTTAAACAATTAACTAAATTGGGTCAAGGAAATTATTAGATTATGTTCACATAATCATTTGGTATGTGTTAGTGCAATTAGTTTGATTTAATTTGAGGTGGATTTAAATTTGACTCATATAGGTCATGGGTCGAATGAGCTAAGTTGACCAATTTGGTCAAATTAGCCTAATTGGATTGGATTAGGGATTGAGTTATATTTGATTAATCATTTGACATGGATTGGAGCCTTTGATTTAAATTGATTTGGTTTAGATTTAGTTTTGAATTAATTTGGTCCTTTAGGCCAAATTGGGCTAATGGGTCAATTGGGTTGGTTTGATCAAATTTATTTCAATTGATGGTTTAGGAGTGTTAAATAATCAATTTATGATTGATTTGAGGCATTGGTTGCAATCAATTTGGATTTGAATGAGTTTTGACCCAATTTAACCTTATAGGTCAAGTGATCAAATTGGCTCAAGTGGATGCAATTGATTGCAATTAAGTGATACATCATGATCAATAATCATTTAATAAGAGATTGGAAGAGTTGGTTTGATCTAACTTGAGTTGAATTAGGATTTGACTCAATTTACTCTTTTAGGCCACTTGGGTTAAGTGAGTCAATTGACTCTATTGGGTTCAATTGGGCTCAATTGAGTGTTGAAACAAGTCCAATAATAAATTTAGAGTTGATTGGTGGTTTTGGTTTCAATCGATTTGGATTAGATTGAGTTTTAACTCATTTGAATATTTTAGGCCAAATGTGCTAGGTTGGGTTAGTTGGACCCATTGGTGGAATTGGATGGGTTAAAATGGATTAACATGTCCAATTGAATGATTGGAATGATTATGAGATTTGTATTGATTCAATTTGGCCTAAATCAAGTTGAACTGAATTTTATCCCTATAAGGTTCAATGGGTCAACTTGGGTTAAGGGTCAATTTAATTCAATTTTATTCAATTAAATGGTAATCAATGTTCAATTAAGTTCAATTGAGGTTAAAATGAGTTTGGGTGAGTTCAATTTCAAATGAATTGGATTAATATTGGATTTAGCTCTTTTAAACTCAAATGGTTCAAGTTAGGTCAACTTAACCATTGAGCCAAATTAAATTCCAATGAGTCAAGTTTAGTTTAGAATTGATTAGTTTTGGCTAAGGTTAGGTTTGTGATCAATTGATTTGGGTTTGAGAAATTAATTTACTATAGGGTATAATTGGGTTTTAGGTAAGGAGGTCCTACCTATCCTAAGTCGGGGTTTAGCCCTAAGCTTGGACTCTATAAGTCTCTAGACTTGGGATCAATGTCCTCCTAACCACTAGAAGTGTCCTAGCTCTATGAAGACCTTAATTCTTAGATGAATCCTAGGTATAATGAGGAAATGGTCAACCTCACTCTAAAAGTGAGGTCAACAATTTGATATGAATATGATTGATACATTGAAGAAAAAAAAATCTTAATTGGATTGAATTTCTAATTGATCTATTAGGTAATGTGTTATATTTGATCTAGTTTTGAATTTAATAAAACCTTCACTAATTAGTTAAGTTGATTAAAATGAGATGATTTTCATGAAATACTAAATAGGTTCATAGGTTCAATTACACCCATGATCAATGTTAAGGTTAACACTAGTTGGCTTAATATATGGATTAGATTAGCATTGGTTAAGCTAACTAAGAAAGCAACTTATCAATGATCGTAGATTGGATTGACCTATGAAGATAACCTCAATGTTGATGGTGACTTATCCTAATTGGATCAATCATGCTAATGATTAAGGTTATAAGTCATACCTATTCTAGCATAGTGATAAAGTATTATAGACCAAAGGAGGTTAGTATTAGGGTACTATACTCAGTCAAGTATATATGAATCGAATTAAGAATGCTTGACCCAATCTAGTGAATGAGTTGCAACATGAGATAAGTAGATCTAAGTGACAAGTGGTAATATATGTATTTCAAAGGTGATGCCAACATGATTTTGAATAAAAAATCAATCTAATTGTGATATTTTTTTAGGTCATAAGTTCCATAAACACTTTTAAGCTATATAATGAAATCACCAAATATCTTTATTTAATTTTTTGACCTTGATTTAAAATATCTATTCATTGTTATATATGTGCATGTTATTCAACTTTTTTCTCTTAAAGTTGGCCAAATTTTATATTTATTATTAAAAGAATTAAATATAAGTTTATTATATTAGCAACCTTTAAATTAGAGGTACTTCCAAGCGACAACCTTCTAAAATAAAAACTATTCATGTGTTTTAGATATTATAATTATTACTTTGTTTCCTAAATATGTGAAGACCAAAAGAGTGTACTCTCTATTAAGGGGAAAATATATTAATATAAAGGTGTTCTTTTAATGTAAGAAATCTAATAAGAAGTGATAATTAGTAGGAGCCCAATAAGTTATGACAAATAAATCTTATCTTAACTTATATAATATTTTCATGAGAAGTCATATCATCAATGGCAAATTAAAAATAAATGTAAAATTTAGGAACGATCAATTGCAAAAATGGAATGAATTTTTAAGATTAATTATACTTGAGGATATCTCCAAGGAATACTCTTAAAAAGAAAATATGATTATATGTTGATTTAATTGGATTGGCATCAAAGGTATATAACAATTTAATAACAATTGCATAAATATGTTAGTTTACATACTATAGGATAAACCATCATAATTATGTGATTCTACTATCACTTAACATAGAAAATGTATGTGATATTAAACACTAAATTTCTAAAAATGATGAAAAGTGTTAAAGAGCTTAAAAGGGTGGCAAGTACTCATAATGAATCCAAAAAAAAAGATAAAAACAATATACTCAGTATTTCAAAATTCTATCATCTGAGGTAATTAAGCTTAAAATCACTTCATCATGAAGATAGTTAACTTAGCTAAGTTATAAGATATTTTGTTAGTAACCATAAATTATGTTACATAGAGTAAGCCTCATAATCTCATATTATGGTAAAAAGGTAAAATTTTAAATAAATAATTTCTAAGTGATGTATCTAGAAAGATGAAAGAGTCATTATCCTTAAAGTTATACTTATTGCTGATAAAAAGAGGTGAATGAGATATGCTAATTATAAGCTACTCAGCTAGACTACAATCCTCTTTGATTTAAGAGAACCACTACCTGGCATGTTAGATAATCGTCTAGAAAGAATCAAATCCATGCAATCAAGTTAAAACTTCATCTTAAGAAGCATAATATGAATCATAGTTATCCAACTTCAAGGTGAGATACTTTAATTATATGCATTTGACTTCCCATATTTTAAATATGAACTAGTTAATTTTGATTTCTGGCAAGCTCAACTTTGCATCTTATCTAAGAGATATGAAGAGAATAAATTTTAATTAAAAAGTTACTATCATGTTCATTTGATTTCTAGAATCACACTCAACAATAAAATGGAAAAAATAGATAGCTTACGAATACATATATAGAATAAAATGAACATAGAATGATATTTAAGCTAAAAGAATAAGAAGGTTGGACAACTAAGCTCTATAGATACATGCATAATAAAAAAGATATTTGAGCTCTATATAATATAATTCAATCTTAGACATATAAATCAATCAAATGATAATATGGTACAAAGTTTAAGTTCATGTACTCATGATCTATGCCATATAGTGCATTCTAAATGCTTTTGGTCCATTTGGTGTTGAGGGTACTGTGGTGAAAATTTTTATAATCTTCCTGCTTTCATCTATCCCCTTCGCTTTCAAAAAATAAGGGATAAATGAAAACAAAAATATATAAAAACACGTCTTATCAAGATGCCATGTAGATTTGCAGATGTTCTTATTAGGGAGATCGGGTACGACATTAAGGAGAGGTGTACTATCTCGAAAGACGGAAGTCATCAACCTACAATGGACCTAACACCTCAAAAAGGACTCCTAAGGACTATGAGTCTTTGAAATGTACCAGAGATTCTTTCCCTACTTTACATGGAAAAGTAAAGCAGGGTTTATTTTAAATCAGGTTTATTAAGTTCCTTACAGGGGCAAGCCCCCATAGTTAATTACATCTTAAGGAACATGATTCCTTAGGAATACTCTTGATTAAGGTAAATGATCGTTGCCTCCAAAGATTTCAAAAAGGTAGGGCTATCAATCGATTGGTTTATTTTTAAAAAGCCAAGTGGGATCGATCAAGAAGAGGGAGCTCTTATCGAAGCCAAATGAAAATAAGTAGGGATGCTTAAGATACTAGGAAGCCTAGTAAACACCCCACGCTACCCTATGGTTGGGCTTTACATTTTTGAAATTGGATTAATGTATTTGAGTTGAATTTTTATTAGAATGCAAGGGCTTATGATTCCATGACACAATATCATAGAATTACCTAAGAGGTGAGGATTTATGCTTATGGCCCAAAAAGGGAAGAAGCAACCTCAGAACCTAAATCTAGGGAGCTTTGGCGAGGGCCAAAAGCACGACTTAAATCTAAAGTGAAAATGGGTATTTGGTTTACCTCCACAAGAGAGGATAAACCACCCGACTGTTGGACTTACAACTACCTGGGGATGGCCGCCAACTAACTCCTCCTATGATTTTAAAATATATAGGCAAGTCCTATGTTTATGCAAGATAGGAAGGTTGTTATTTGTTTAGAAAGAGACTAAGTCCTTAAACACACTCCCTAAAGAGACTAGATCATGTAGGGTATGAATTCATGACTTAAATATATTCAAATTTTTCATATACTTTATTTTTCATTTTGGACAATTATTTGACTCAGGCTACAGGATTCGTATGCATAATGCATGAGAAATTAGATTATGGGCCAAAATCAGCTAGATGAGGTGGTGTGTTTCCACCATGGCTCTCATAGGTTAAGCCAAGTTCTCTGGAAAAGGTGGAAGCCCTCCAATCAAGAGTGAAATAATATGCTTTTATGCATGATGTTAGAAAAGAAAGTACACGTCCAGCTAAGGGGTTGATAATTCTTTTATCTTGATTTTAACTTAGGCTTTAAGTGAGGTTATGAGTTGTTTATTTTTTTAATTTTGAGTTGATTAATTTGATAGAAGATTTACTTTTTCCTAAGAGCCTAATCGTCATCCATGCCATACATCAAACAAAGAAGAAACTAGGAAAATATGTCATTTCTAATGCACAAGCTAAACAAAACATCAAACATTTTATAAAACTAATGCAAAAAAATAAAAGGCCATTTGTGTCAGGCTCTACCGTACAAACCCAAAAATAAATTGGGTGTCCGAGCTCTACCCTTATGCAACCCAAATTACAAATGAATTAATTACAATTAAGCAAGGAGTTCATGATTTCTTCATTTCTTCTTTCTTCTTTATTCTTTCTTCTTTTGATTCCTTCTTTTGGATGGTTGGAAGGTGGTTGCTACAAAGGCTTCACATGATATATAAGTTGAAATCTTATGACCAATGCTCATCCTTATCTCCCATAACAATCATTCCAAGAATCCTAATTGCAAAATTACCTGAAAAGAAAAAGTAAATCTAACCAACACCTGCAAAATAGAGATTAGCTAAACAAATTATACAAATCCCAAGCATGTATATTGGACTTAACACCCCACACATGGGTAATCAAGTCCACTTGGCCTATTGGATTATGCTTAGGGGTATAAGCACATGCACAGCAAAAGCATTTATATTTTTATTTATTACAGCACCCCTTAAGCACATTCCCCTGTAGAAGATAATGACTAGACTAAATCATCCTACCATTCAGTCTATGCACATACACCCTAACATTCAAACTAGAAATAATACATCACAAAATAAAAACAAGCATCAAATCATGCGCCACCCTAACCTAAAGCTAGAAGTGGTGACTTAGCCTAATGTGTGTGTCTTTTAAGGTTTCTGTGGTATGCTTAGCTATGGGTTTAAGGTTTATATTTTCTAAGTATGAAAATGTTCAACTTAGAGGATGGTTTTAATTTAAGCTATTTAGTAGTTTTGGGTTAATTTTATTTTGTATTTTTGATTTGGTTTAGGTGAATCCTACAATTAATTTCTAAGTTGTAAAGAGAGAGAAAAGAGAAGAGAACTTCTCTTTCCTTCCCTACCCTAAGTAATTTCTAAAGTAGATTCATATTTGATTTTGTTTAGTGGATGTTTTCTTATGTGTTTTAGTTAATCCTAAGTTTAGAATAACTCTAAACAAACCTATTTAAAAGGAAAGGCATTTTAAGATTAAGTAAAGTGAAATAATCTCACAAAACACTCACCATTTTATTTCTTTTCCAACATGTATAACATGCATATGAATGAATCCTAAGCATATCTATACATATAAATAGAAATTTTTAGCACACTTTATGATGAATGCTAAGAAATATTACTTAAGACATTTTGAATGCTTTATGATGCATGATTTTCATTAGGTAGAAAAGGGTTATTCTTTTATCCTTTATTCATATACACATGTGTATGTATGAAAGGCATAAGTGAGTACGGCACCATTATTAGTACCAAGGGTGTAAGGCAAAAGACTTACTTAGGGCTTCTTAAAGCCTCGCAACCTCAGAGTTGTCCAGACTAATGTACCCCTTTCCTTAAATACATATGCATGTACAAAAGAGATAAATGGAAAAAGAAAGATGCAAAGTTTATGTTTATTTAATTTTTGGTTTGTTATGCAATTTATGTGTGTAAATGTAAAGATCCTTCTTAAATTATAACTTGGAAGAGGATAAGAGTAGATTGTAAGCAAGTGTTATATTCTTTTAAAAGAACTACACACTTTGCATATCTTATTCAAATTCATGTTAAGAGGAAAGAAAGGAAGCAAACATAAGACACATTTTTATATTCACATGCAAGCTTATAAATAAAGTATAAGTAGCATACCTTTCAGCTTTGATATTTGATTTATAAGTTTGCAAAATAATTTTAGATTTAATAGTGATAATAGTCATTCATATTTTTATTTTATCCAACCCATGCAATTTGGCATAAAGAAAACATTCCATTTTTAATTTGATTTTTAAAAGGGATGGATGGATGATTTTCATATGACATACACATTTAGCATGCTGAGAAAGAAATAAAGTGATGAAAGCAATGTAAACTCATTCACCCTAATTAATTCTTAAAGACAATCCTATGAAATAAGAAAGTTTAAAGTGAATCAAAGTTTGTTTAATGTGATTTTTTTGTTTTGAATTTGCTTTATGTTTGATTTAGGAAATGTGAAAGAATGTTTGCTGGTCCTAACCCATTTTCCCCATTTGTGAGTTAATTTGGTTTGTTCTTAGGATCATTAGGTGATTTTTTATATTTTGTTTAAGTTAAGGTGTGAATTAAGTGTGTTAATTACCCCTTACCTACACCACCTTAGCATACTTAACAAAATAATTATGAGCCAATGGATGATATAAAACCAAACAAGGAATTTAAATCAGCAATGCACCTAAGTAAGAAAGGGGCCTAATGCAACTAGCTCATGATTAATGATTAATTAAGCTAAGGGGTTTAGTTTAAGTAATTTCATAACCCTTCCCACACATGTGAGTTAAATTTTGATTCCCTTAATGTACTTAGGTTATTGAACACCTAAGAACCTACCCAAGATGAATTAGTTAAGTTTTGGAAAGTTTTAGAGTTTTATCAAATTAATTAGTAGATTAATCCTTAATTAAATTTTGATTAAGAAAGAAAGAGGGGGTTTAAGGAATTATTTCAGAAAAATATCCAAAAATTATATCCTAAATCTCCTTTTTATTTAAAAAAATCTTAATTAACTTAATCAAGGGATTAAATCACATTTACACACCCCAAGAAAATTAAGCATAATTACACACATGAGAAGTTTGAATTAATGGAATGAATCCAACATTTACACCCAAATTTATAAAATGCAAATTATCTTTCATCAATTTTAATTTGCTATTTTTCTAATTTTTCTACACTTAGATATGAATATTTGAAGTTTCCATGATTTTTCTTTAATTAAATAGCTAATTAAGTGGATGATCCCATCGGCACCACATGGAGGCTGACGCGGTGCGCTCTTTTCACATAGCGTGATGGGATAGGCCACTTAAGTTGTCACATCATAGCATCACATCAGCGGCGGTGCTACGCACTTCCTCCACATCCATTCGATCAAGGATCGAACAGTTGAGATCAAGCCTGCAGTTTTTAAGGGTTAAAATGATGGATCTATGTGTCTTGATCATGGCCGTCCAACCAAAACATGCAGATGGATGGCCCATGATCCATCTCTGATCTTCCTTGCTGGAGATGGCCACCGTCCATCTTCTAGGGGAAGATTCGAGCTCGATTGAGCTCGGATTGAAATAAAATTCAACCCACACCATCTAAGAGTAATGGGGAACACATCCAACGGCTAGCTTTACTTAGGGTGAAACTTCCCTTCATAAAGGACCAAGAGGTGAAATTATGCTTGGTTTAATGGCATACCTCACTGAAGGCTATCACTAGTGCTCAATTCCCTTGAAGTAGCTTTGTCTAGTGGAGATGAAGCCTTATTAAAGTTTTGATGTGTTAAAATTGGATGGATCTTCCAAGTTCACCTTCAAGTTGGCTCAGTCTTGATCAAGAACACTCCTCCCTTGCTTGGAGAACTTGTGTGAAGGTTTGGGTGAACTCGGTTGAGTTCTCTGATGAAGCTTGCAAAGTGAATTGGATTGATTTGGAGTATTGAGTGAGATGGATTAGTGAGGGAGCTCCCCTATTTTGAGTCTAAGAAAACCAAGAAATGGAAAATTCAAACTCGCATTAGGAAGCTTGGGGAGACTTGGAAATGGTTCCTCTAGGTCAATCAAATTGGAGAGTGTTGAATTCAAATGAAATTAGGGGGAGTATATCTCCCCCTAGAGTAATCGGATGGCCGAGCTTAGAGATGTCATTTTTGATCAATTTACCTCATGCAATGGGTTGTTAGGCCGTTTAGGGTTTACACATGGGTCGGTTTGGCCAGAGAAGGGTAGTGGAGAAGTTGCACATGTGGAAAATGAGAGGAGGAATGATCCCCAAGTGCTTATTTCCATGGGGGTGGTCAGTTTTGACCTTGGGTTGGGCTGGGTTGACCCAAACTCCATGGGTTAGGTGCACCTCACTCACTAGTGTCTACTTGGTCCACTAAGAGGGTGTTGAGTGATCATGGAGAGGATCTGACCAAATTCCAAGTGAATTTGGCCAAAATTTACCCTTTGACCTAGGGGTAAAATGGTCATTTGGCTTGGATTTCAATTTGAATATGTTTGGTATGATTAAAAAATGGGTTGGGCCAAGTTTCAATAATTTAGAGTTGATTTAATATGATTTGGCTCATGTTGACCCATTTAAGTCAAAATGGGTCAACTTGGGTCAAGTTGACCAATTGGTCAAATTGGGTCAAACCAAGGGTTGGGTCAAGTTCATATGACCATTTAAAATATGTTGGTACCATTGGTTTGGTTCAATTTGATTTATGTTTGAATTTGGTTCATTTGATTTTATTTAGGTCATATGGGTCGAGTTGACCAATTTGATCCATTTGACCTATTTGGGTTAGGTCATGGGTTGTTTTATGTTTGGTTGATCATTTTAAATGGATTGGTATCTTTGTTTCCAATCAATTGGGTTTATATTTGAGTTTAGCTCAGTTTGACTTTTTAGGTTAAGTTGGGTTCATGGTCAATTAGGCTAGGTTGGGTCTAGTTGGCCAATTGAGGCTTTGGATAAGTTCAACAATCATTTTGGAATAAACTTGACCCATTGGTTTCAATCAATTTAGCTTAGATCAAGTTTTGACACATTTTGACTTTTAGGTCAAGTTGGGTCAAGTGGCCAATTAGGCTAGGTTAGGCTCAAATGATGACTTGGTCAAGTTCAAACATTGGTCATGAATGAGTTTTGATCAATGGTTTCGATCAATTTGGCCTATGGTGGATTTTGGCTTGTTTAGGTTTCATTTTTGCTAAGTGTTGACTTGGTCAGCCCTAGATTTAATTTCATAAAGGTACTTTAGGTCACTTTGGGTCAAGTGAGCCTAATTAGGTCAAATGACTTGATCAAGGCTTGATTTGAGTTTGATTGAACTGACATATGGACTTATGATTGAAATATAAATCCATTTGCAAGTGATTTGAAGTCAAATGGGTTTTGATCCACTTGACAATTTCAAGTTCAAAAGGGTGAACATGAGTTTGACTTGGGTTTGATTTTTGAATTTAGTTTTTGTTTGAAGATTAAAGTTTATGTTTATATTTGGATTCATGATTGAATGATTCATTGAATCATGAAGAAAAAATCAAGGGTTTGGCTTGATTTGAATTTGATTTGGCTAAGTTTAATATTTTGACTTGAAAAGCTTAGGTTGGATTTTAGTTGAATTTGGATTTGACTTTTGGATTTAGTTTGGATATTTGAATTTATATTTCATTTATATTTGTGAATATAAATGAGAATATAAATTGGTTTTGAGAAAATTCCTTGAATTTGAATTGATTTGGAATTTATTTTAGGCTAAGTCCCTAAGATGAAATCAAGCTGCATAGGAAAGATTTTTAGGAATTTGAATTTGATTTTTAGATTTAGTTTGATTGATTTGAATTTATATTTCATTTATATATGTGAATATAAATGAGAATATAAATGGGAACTTGAATTTGAATTGATTTAGATTTCATTTAGGCTAAGTCCATGAGAGGGAATCAAAGGACTTAGGAAATATTTTGAACTTGAAATTTCAATCATGAGCCTCAATCATTAGTTTCAATCATGGATTTCAATCATGTGGAATTGATTTGGATTTGGAGGAAATCAATTAAGTTGGAATTGATTTAAGCTTTGATGTTGATTTGATTTGGAGTTTGACTTGAAGGATGTGAGGAATGTTTCAAGCTATAGGGTAGGCAAATTTTCCTAACACCCCTAAGACATGACCTATTCCTATGGCTAACTCTTCTAAGTCTCTAGGGCTAGGTTGAGTGTCCACCTAATCACTAGATGTGTCTTAAGACTAAGGAACTTTTAAATTGTAAGAGAAGTCCTATGTCTAAAATGGAGGGGTTGAGATCTCATTCTAAAAATGAGGTCAACAAAGGGTGCCCAATAAGTGTGGTATGACTGGCAAGGAACACCACATGTATTGGTGTTGACCGAAATGATCAAAAATACTGAATGATCACAAGCACTAATAGAAATGGTCTACTCCTAACCCAATGTGTAGAATGAATCCAGAGCTTGGTGCAATGTGACTCTACTTATGTCAAGGACATAAGAGAGGGAAGGAGGTTCAAATCATCCATAATGGGATGAGAGGTTTGATTTGATTCTCACTGGGGAGAAAATTAATTTGATTTAATTTGTTCAATTGAGTTTGTTTTGACTCCACCGAGGATAGAAAGGTGAACTCTCCACTGGGGAGGCAAGTTCAAGTCATCCACAAGGGAGGAAAAGTTGTGAAATCCACTAAAGGGAAGAAAAACATTTTAATTTGGATTGATTGATTATTTTATTTTATTTGTCTCACTCCACTAAGGGAGGGAGGTTGAATTTGTTTCAGATTTTTAGATTTTGGATCTTCAGATGGATCTTGTTGATTTTTGATGGTTCATACTGGTAGGAGCCACGAAGGCCTAGACCTAACTCAGATTTACTAGTCCAAAGGGGGTAGTTTACTAAACAGATAGCAGGACTAGCCAACCAAAGGGATTCCTTTTGGTGTGCAATGGTCAAGTTAGGAAGAAAGCGTGGGGACTCACATCTTCCAAAACAAGGAACCACTAGGGTGATCGGTCACTTGTGCAATAAATCGAACCTGACCTATGGATGACTATTGAGTGAATGTCATTTGGGGACTTAAATCAACTCAAAGATAGTCAAGATTAATTTTATTTTTTTATTTATTTTGATGGATTCCATTGGTTTGCGATGAATCACACTGAAAGGAACTTATATCATCCTAGACCTATCTCAGATTTACTGAATCAAAAGGAGTAGCTTTCCGACCGATGGAAGAACTATCTGACCAAAAGAGTGCCTTTCGGTTTGCAATGATCAATTCAAGGGAAGAAAGCTCGAAGACTGACATCTTTCACTACAAAGATCACTAGGGTGATCGATTTCTTTGGGCAACAAATTGAACCTGACCTAGGGCTGTCCGTCAATTTGTGACAATCATGCTAGAAAGAATGCGTCATAGTCTTACATCTTCCAAAGCAGAATGACTGACGTGGTAACTTGCATGAAAAAATAGATTAAACCCAACCTAAGGGTGACTATGGAGTGAGTACCAACCCGGGAATTTATCTCAACTCAGGTAGTTAGGCAATTCCTATAGGGAGTTCTGCTGACACTACCCTAAAGATAGGATGCCTGCTTGGGAAAAGGGGCCCTTTGGGGGCTTGAATTCTATGGTGAAATTTTATATTATTTTATACATTTCTTATTTTCATCTATCCCCCTCTTCCTTTCAGAAAATAAATAGATAAATGAAAACATAAACATATAAAAGAATATACACCTTGTTGGGATAACACGTAGATCCGCAGATGTTCTTATTGAGATGATCAGGTATGACATTGAAAAGAGGTGTACTATCTCGAGAGATAGAAGTCACCACCCTATAATGGACTTAATCACCCGAATAAAGACTCCTAAGGACAATGGGTCTGCATATGTACAAGAGATTCTTCCCCTACTTTACATGAAAAAGTAAAGTAGGGTTTACTTTAAATCGGGGTCATTAAGTTCTCTACAGGAGCAAGCCCCCATATTTAATTACATCTTAAGGGACGAGGTCCCTTAAGAATATTCTCGATTAAGGTAAATGATTATTGTCTCCAAAGATTTCAATAGGTAGGACTATCAATCGATTAATTTATTTTGGAAGATCAAATGGGATTGATCAAAGAGAGAGAGTTATTATCGAAGCCAAAAGGAAGATAAGTAGAAGAACGATGCTAGGAAATCTAGCGAGCATCTCAAACTATCCTATGGTTGAGCTTTATATTTTTGAAATTGATTTAATTTGTTTGAGTTGAATTTTTCATTAGAAATTTAGGATTTATGATTCCATAACACAAGATTAAGGAAATGCATAAGAGGTGAGGATTTATGCTTATGGCCCACAAAATGGAGAAGCAACCTCAGAACCTAAATCTAGGGAGCTTTGGCGAGGGCCGAAAGTACAACCTAAATCTAAGATGAAAATGGGTATTTGGTTTGCCTCCATAAGAGAGGACAAACCACCTGACTGTTTAGTCTTACAACTGCCTGGGAATGGCTATCAACTAACTCCTCCTATGATTTTAAATTCATGTAGGCATATCTCATGCTTTATGTAAGATAGCTAGGTGTGGAGAAAAATTTCTAATATGGGAGTCACTTTCAAATCTGTGGAGAGAAATGAAAGAGGCAAGCATATAGAAATTCATCTTTTTAGGATGTCACTTGATTAGTGGATGTGCTTATTAGGGTGATGGGTAATCATCAGGAAGCGATGTACTATCTCGAAGATAGAAGTTACTACCCTTTAATGGACCTAATTGCCTCAATGGGACTGCTAGAATGATGGATGCACTATATACGAGGAGATTCTTCTACTTTATATAGAAAGTAAAGCAGGGTTTATTTTAAATCAGGTTTGTTAAATTTCCTACAGGGGCAAGCCCCCATAGTTAATTACATCTTAAGGAATGGAGATTCTTTAAGAAAACTCTTGATTAAAATAAATGATCGTTGACTTTAAGGATTTCAATAGGAAAGGACTATCAATCGATTAGTTTATTTTTTAAGATCAAATGGGATTGATAAAAGAGATGGAGTTATTTTCAAAGCTAAAAGAAAGATAAGTAGGAGATGCCTACGATGCTAGAAAACCCAACGAGCATCTCAAACTACCCTATAGTTGGGCTTTATACTTTTAAAATTGATTTAGTTTATTTGAGTTGTATTTTTCATTAAGAATTTAGGACTTATGATTCCTTAACACAAGATTAAGAAAATGCCTAAGAGGTGAGGAATTATGCTTATGGCCCCCAAAGGGGAGAAGCAACCTCAGAACCTAAATCTAAGGAGCTTTAGGGAGGGCCGAAAGCACAACCTAAATCTAAAGCAAAAAATGGGTATTTGGTTTGCTTTCACAAGAGAGAACAAACCACCCGACCGCTTGGACTTACAACCGCCTGGGGGTGGTTGCCAACTAACTCTTCCTACAATTTTAAATACATGTGGGCAAATCATTATGCTTATGCAAGATAGTTAGGCTATTATTTGTTAGAAAGAGACCAAGTCCTTAAACTCACTCCCTAAAGAGACTAGATCATGTAAAGGGCATGCTTCAAATGACCTAAATCTAATGCAATTCAAATTTCATTTTTTTTATTTTTATTTTTGGACAATTATTTTGACTCAGGCTAATAGGATTCATATGTCTAAAGCATGAGAAATAAAGTTATCAGCCAAAATCAGTGAGAAGGGAGGACGTGAGTTTCCACTATGGCTCTCAAAGGTCAAGCCAAGTTTCTCTAGCAAAGGTGAAAGCCCTCCAATCAATAGTGAAATAAGATGTTTTTGTGCATGATATTACAAAAGAAATGCTTATCTAGCTAAGGGGTTGATAATTCTTTTATCTTGATTTTAAACCTAAGCTTTAGGTGAGGTTATGAGTTTTTTATTTTTTTATTTGAGTTGTTAAGTTGGGTAACAGATTCATTTTTCCCTAAAGAGCCTAATCCACATCCAGACCATACAAAAGAAAGGAAGAAACTAGGAAAAACATACCACTTAATGCAAAAGCTAAATAAATCATCAATTAATTTATAAAGTTAATCACAAAAAGAATAAAAGGCCATTTTGGTCGGGCACCATTGCACAAACCCGAAAATAATAAATGTGGGTAGCCAAACTCTACCCTTATACAACCCGGATTATAAATGAATCAAATTACAATTAAGCAAGGAATTCATTATTATGGGGGTCTTCAAACTTTATTCCTTCTTTCTTCTTTTTTTTCTTTCTTCTTCTTTTCTTCTTTCTTCTTTGGTTCCATCTTTTGGATGGTTGGAAGGTAGATGCTCCAAGGCTACATGGTGCATAAGATATGACCTTATGACCAATGCTCATCCTAATCCCCATAAAAATCATTCCAAAATCTTAATTGTATAAATTTACATGAAAAGAAAAAGAATGGAAATCTTACTAACACCTGCAAAATAAAGGTTAGCTAAAATAAACCATAGAAATCCCAAGCATGTATATTGGACTTATCACCCCACATATAGGTGACTAAGTCCACCTGGCCTATTGGATTAGCTTAGGGGTATAAAGCACCTACAAGAAAAAGCATTTATATTATTATTTAGGATAGCGACCTTAAGAACAATCCCCTACAAAAAAGAATGATTAGACTAAGAGCGTCCTACCATTCATTCTATGAGCATACAAAGAAAAATCTAGTCTAAAACATATATCAAAAAACAAAACAAAATATCAAACCATGCACCGACCTAACCTAAAGCTATAAGTGGTGACTTAGGCTAATGTGTGTGTTTTGAAAGTTTTTATAGTATGCTTAGCTATGGCTTTAGGTTCAAATTTTCTAAGTGTGAAAACATGTTCAACTTAGAGGAGGGTTTCATTTAAGTTGTTTAGTTATTTTGGATTGATTTTATTTTATTTTTTGATTCGGTTCAAATGAATCCTATAATTAATTACTAAGTTATAAAGAGAGGGAAAGAGAAGAGAACTTCTCTTTCCTTCCCTAACCTAAGTAATCTCTAAAGTAGATTCACATTTTAGTTTTGTTTAGTGAATGTTTTGATTAAGTCTTTTAATTAATCCTAAGTTTATATGAACTCTAAACAAACCTATTCAAAAATAAATGCATTTTAAGATTAAATAAAATGAATAAAATCCATTTAACACACATTCATTTATTTCTTTCACAACATGTATAACATGCATATTAATGAATCCTAAGCATATCTATATATACAAATGAGAATATCTAACATACTTTATGATGTATGCTATGTAATCCATTTAAGAAAATTTGGAAGTTGAATATGAATGATTTTCTTTAGTAGAAAAGGATTTCTTTATCCAATTTTTTAGATACACACATGAAAGTAAGAAAGGCATAAGTGAGTACAGTGTCATTGTTAAGTAAGGTACAAGACTACTTAAGTTAAAGCCTCATGACCTTAGGGTTGTCCAGACTAATATACCACTTTCCTTAAATACAAACATGTGTATAAAAGATATGAAATGGAAAAGAAGAATGCAATAGTTTTATTAATGGATTCATTTTGTTTATGCAATTTATGTATGCAAGTATACGTATCCCTTCTTAGGTGGTAGCATAAGGATGAATAGGATATGGAATTAGGTGAGTGTCAGGTTCTTTTCAAATGAACTATACATCTCACCAAATTCCTATTCAAAACTATACCAACATAAGAGAGAAAGGAAACCTATGCTAAGCACATCCATATATTCTTCACATGCAAGCCTATAATTAAAGTATAAGTAGCATACCTTCAGATTTGATACTTGATTTATATGTTTTGAAAATAATTTGAATTTAGAAGTGATAATAGCCACTCATATTTCTACTTTATCCAACATATGCAAATCTAACATGTTTGGGAAAGGCTCATTAGATTAATTAATATGAATGCATGAAATCACATGAAATACAAATTTAACATGTTGGTGAAAGGCTCAAAGCAATGAAAGCATGCAAAAAAAAATTCACTTTAATTAAATCCTAAGAACATTCTTATGGAATAAGAAAGTTTAAAATAAATCAAAGTGTATTCAATATGATTTTTATTTAGTTTGGAGTTTGATTTAATTTTGAAAAGGTGAGTTGAGTTTATTGTTCCTAACCCATTCCCACATGTGTTTGATATTTTTGTTTAATTTTTAGATCATTAGATTCATTTTTATGTATTAATCAGGTTAAGGCATGAATTAAGTAACTTAATTAAACCTTACCTACACCACCTTAACATAGTTAACCAAATAAATATGAGCTAATGAGATGATATTAAAACTCACAAGGAATTTAAATTTGCAATGCACCTAATATGAAAAAGGCCTAATGCAATTTGGCTCATAATTAAAGGTTAATTAAGCTAAGGGGTTTAGCTTAAGTGATTTCAAAACACCCTTTCATACATATGAATTGGGTTTTGATTTCCTTAATTGAACTTAAGCTATTAAACATCTAAGCATCTACCCAAAGTAAATTAATTAAGTTCTGGAAGTTTTTTAGAATTTTTTAAAATTAATTAAAGAGATAATTATTGAATTAACCCTTAATTAAGAGAAGATTAATAAAATAAAGGGGGGTTTAGGGAATAGCTTAGGGAAAATGCCCCAAAATTATTCCCTAAACCTCTTATCTACTAGATCTAACCTTAATCAACTCTAATCATGGATTAAAACCACTAATCACATATTAATTATTCTTAATTAAGTTAAGGGAGTAATTAATAAACCCATATGCAATTCTCTTAATTAAACCATCAATAAATCCCAAGAATATTAGGGGAAGCATAAGTCATCCCTTAAAATATACCTAAGAAGTTTGGGATTAATCAGAGGCTTAATTAAAAGGTAATTAGCAAAATAAAGTTTCCAATAAAAACCAAAATTAGATAAAAGCATAATTTAAAATCCATTGAAATTAATTTTAGAATATTCTAGGTTGAATTATCTTTCCATAAAAATTTATTTCATATTTTTATAAATTTTATTAAGAGAGATATGAATTTTAGAAGATCCCTAGATTAATTAGAATTAATTAAGTCATCCTAACTAATCCCCCAGCTCACAGCGTGACGCATGGTGGCGACAGTCAGCGCGCTTTACACACATCGCGCAGTGAGCATCCCACTTAAAGGTCGCATCAGGTGGCGGCGTGGTGGCAGGACACGCTTTGAACTCTGTCGTTCGATTAAAGATCAAACGGCTAGAGATCTCCTCACAATTTTAAAAAGGATAAATCAAATTCTAAATGTGGGAATAATCTTGGCCGTCCATCCAAAATGTGCAGATGGACGGCCAAGATCTCCCCAATTCTTCCTCTTAGGTCAACAGAGACCGTCCATGATCTAGGGGAAGATCTAAGCTCGATTGAGCTTGGATCAAAACCCACACCATCTAAAGCCAATAAGCGGCACATCCAATGGTGGAATTTGCTTGAAATAAAAATTTCTTTCACAAAGGACCAACTCCTCCTATGCTAGGTGGTCGAAAAATTCCATACCTCACTGAAGATGATCACCGATGCTCGAGATTGATGAGGTAGCTTCGTCTAGTGGAGATGAAGGCCTGTTGAAATTCTTAGGCCTTGGGGTTGAGTGACTTGCTCTATAGACCAACACCACTTCAAGCTCCTTGTGGCTTTGATCTAATTGCTTCTCTCTTTACTAGGGGAACTTCAATGGAAACATGAGTGTGCTTGGATTGGTCCTTAGAAGAAGTGTGAAAGAGGAATTGAGGTGGTTTTCAGTGTGGAGGAAGTTCAAGATTGGATTGAGTTCCCCTATTTTCACACTATGCAAAACCGAGAAGATGGAGTTTGATTTCACTCTAGGAAGCTTGGGGAGGCTGAGGAATTGCTTCTCTGACTTCCCTCGGTTCAATCTAATTGAGGAATCATTGATTTGAATTCAATTAGAGGGAGTATATCTGCCTCTTGAAGACGGTCGCAATCTATCTTGACATTTTAATCCAATTGATCACAATGGGAAGGTTGTTTGATAAATATGATGTTTGCACATGGTCAATTTGAGGCCTTGAGTGGATTGCCAACCTCCCATGTGCTTGAAATTGAGTGGAAGAGGGATTTGAAATGAGTTAATCTGACCCATGGGGTCAAGTTTGGCCTTGGGGGCAATTGGGCTGACCCAAACCCATTGGGTTGGGTGCACCACTCTTCATTAGGTCCCCTAGAGCTATTAGAAAAGCATCAAGTGGATATGAAGAGGGTATGACCAAATTACACATAGATTAGTCTAAAATTTGTTCTATGGCATAGGGGTAGAATGATCATTTTATTGATTTTTCAATTTGGATATGATGGGTATGTGGAGAAACTAGGTTTGGCCAAGTTTCATGAGATTTGGAATTCATTTGATAGGATTTGGCTGATGTTGACCCATTTAGGTCAAAATGGGTCAACTTGGGTCAAGTTGACCAATTGGTCAAATTGGGTCAAATCAAGGGTTGGGTCAAGTTCATATGAACATTTGAAATGTTTTGGTGGCATTGGTTTGGTTCAATTTGGTGTAATTTTGAATTTGGCCCGTATGACTTCATTTAGTTCAAATGGGTCAAGTTGACCTATTTGACCTACTTGACCTATTTGGGTTAGGTCAAGGGTAGGTTTAGGTTAGGTTAGTCATATGGAGTGGATTGGTATCTTTGCCAATCAATTTTTTTTATGTTCAAATTTGGCTCAACATGACCTTTAGGTTGTTGGTCTAAGGTCAATTGGGAGGTTAGGTCTAGTTGGGTGAGGCTTTTGGTCAAGTTCAACAAGTGATTTGGAATGAACTTGACCCATTGGTTTATCGATTTGGCTTAGATCAAGTTTTGACACATTTTGACTTTTTAGGTCAAGTTGGGTCAACTTGGGTCAAGTGGCCAATTAGGCTAGGTTAGGCTTAAATTTTGGCTTGGTCAAGTTCAAATATAGTTCATGAGTGAACTTAGATCAATGGTTTCAATCAATTTGGCCTATGGTGGTTTCATTTTGGGCTAAGTGTTGACTTGGTCAACTCTTAGGTTTGACTTGGTTTGACCCAATTTGATAGATTGATCATCCCATGATGATTGTTGATCATGATGAGAGGCATAGATGAGTTTGGTTCAACCCAATTTGGTTAGGATTAGAATTTGGCTCATAAGGGTACTTTAGGTCACTTTGGGTCAAGTGAGCTAAAGTGGGTCAAATGGCTTAGTCAAAGCTTGATTTGAGCTTAATTGATCTTGCATATGGACTTATGATTGAAATAAAAATCCATTTACAAGTGATTTGAAGTCAAATGGGTTTTGATTCGTTTGACAATTTCATATTCAAAGGGTGAACATGAAAGGATTTAAGCTTTGATTTTTGAATTGGATTTTGATTGAGTGATTGAAGTTTGGATTTATATAAGGGTTCATGATTGTATAGTTGATTTAATCATGAGATAAAATCAAGAGTTTGGCTTTATTTGAAGTTGATTTGGCTAAGTTCAAGATTTTGACTTGGAAGACTTAGATTGGATTTTGAGTAGATTTGGGTTTGATTTTTGGAATTGGTTTTGATTATTTGTATTTACATTTCATTTATATATGTTAATATGCATGAGATTATAAATGGATCATGAGAAAATTTCAAGGATTTGAAGTGGTTTAATCATGATTTGAGCTAAGTCTATTAAGAAGGATTTAAAGGAGTTAAGAATTTTTATGGATTTTTGAAGCTTGAATTTTTGAATTTGATTTGATTGATTTATATTTATATTTCATTTATATATATAAATATAAATGAGGATATAAATGAGTTTTTGAGAAAATCCCATGAATTTAAAATGGTTTGATCATGATTTTGGATAAGTCCTTTAATGGAAAATTAAAGGACTTAGGAATTTTTAGATTGGGAATTTAATTTGAGGGTTTGATTTGATTGATTTATATTTATATTTCATTTATATATGTGAATATAAATTAATTTTGAGAAAATCCCATGAGATTGAATTGGTTTAGAGTTGATTTTGGCTAAGTCCATTAATGGAAAATTAAAAGGACTTAGAAAACATCATGAATTGATTTGAAATTTTGAGTTTAGTTTGATTGGTTTGAATTTATACTTCATTTATATATGTGAATATAAATAAGAATATAAATGAATTATGAGAAAATCTGATTTGGTTTAGGTCATGATTTGGTTTGGTTTAGATCATGATTTTGGCTAAGTCCTTAAGACAAGATTAAGGACTTAAGCAAAATTTGGACTTAGGAATTTTTAATGAATTTTGATCATGGGTTTCAATCATAGATTTCAATCATGGATTTTAATCATGGAGTTTGATTT
This sequence comes from Cymbidium sinense, assembly GCA_021442155.1. Taxonomy (NCBI): domain Eukaryota; kingdom Viridiplantae; phylum Streptophyta; class Magnoliopsida; order Asparagales; family Orchidaceae; genus Cymbidium; species Cymbidium sinense. Next base: position 35,199,848 of record CM038229.1, read on the forward strand.
GGGTTTGGAGAAAATCAATTAAGATTGATTTGGAGTTTAACTTGAAGGAAAGAAAGTGAGGAATGGTTTAAGCTAAGGGTAGGAAGTTTTCCTAACATCCCTAAGGCATGACCTATTCCTATGGCTAACTCTTCTAAGTCTCTAAGGTTAGGTTGAGTGTCCACCTAATCACTAGATGTGTTTTAAGACTAAGGAGTTATTAAAGTCTAAGAGCACTCCTATGTCTAAGATAGAGGGGTTGAGAGCTCATCCGAAAAATAAGGTTAACAAAGGGCGCCCAATAGGTGTGGTGTTGACCGAAATGAACAACAACACCGAAAGATCACAAGCACTAACAGAAACAATATATCGTTAACCCAAGGAATAAAGAGAATCCAGAGCTTAGTGCATTGTGGCTCTACTTATGTCTAAGACATAAGAGAGAGGGAAGAATCCACTAAGGGATAGAGTGTGAACCTTCCACTAGGGAAGAAGGTTCAAGTCATCCAAAAGGGTATGAGAGGTTTGATTTGATCTGAGTCTCACTGGGGAGAAAAAGATTTGATTTGTTCTACTGAGGAAGAGGGTTGAATTTATTTTAATTTTGTTAGATTTGAATTTTTAAGATGAACCCTGTTGATTTGTGATGGACTACACTAAGTAGGAGCCATGGAGGCTAAAACCAAACTCAAATTTACCAATCCAAAGGGATAGTCTAGTAAGCACATAGTAGGACCAACCAACCAAAGGGATGTCTTTCAGTTTGTAGCAACTATACTAGGAAGAAAGCGTAATAGACTTACATCCTCCAAAGTAGAGACCAGTTGCTAGGATAATTTATTGGCAATACAACAGATTGAACCCAACCTAGGGCTAACTATTGAGTGAATGCCGCTAGGGGACTTAGATCAACTCAAAGATAGTCAGGATTGATTTTATTTTTTTAATTTGTTTGTTTTGATTAGGATGGATCCCATAGGTTTGCGATGAACTGCACTGAATAGGGGCCATGAAGTCCTAGACCTAACTCAGATTTACCAATCTAATGGGAGTAGTCTACCAACCACAAGGTAGGACTATCCAACTAAGAGAAAACTACCTTTAAGTATACAATGGTCAAGTTAGGAAGAAAGCATGGGGACTCACATCTTCCAGAACAAGGAACCACTGGGTGATCTGTTTTGGGCACAAATCAAACCCCACTGAGAATTATTGTGTGTGAATGCTAGGGATTTAAATGAACTCAAGGATAGTCAAAGTTTAATTTTCATTTTTTTTGTTTGATGGATTTCATTGGTTTATGATGGGTCATACTGAGAAGGAGCTTACATTAGCCTAGACCTATCTCAGATTTACTGAGCCAAAGGGAGTAGTTTTTCGGCCGATGGGAGAACTATCCGACCAGAGTGCCTTTTGATTTACAATGATCAATTGAAGGAAAGAAAGCTTGGGGACTCACATCTTCCATTAGAATAGATCACTGGGGTGATCGATTGCTTTGGGCAATAAATCAAACCCCACCTTGGGCTGCCCATTAGTTTACGACAATCATGCTAGAAAGAATGCGTCATAGTCTTACATCTTTCAAACTGAAATGATTGTCATGGTAACATGCTTGTGGCAAAACAGATTGAACCCAAGGGTGACTAAGGGAGAGTACAACTGGGATTTATCTCAACTCAAGTAGTCAATTCTATGGGAGTTCTACTGACATTGCCCTAAAGATAGGATGCCTACTTGGGAAAAGGGGCCCTTTGGGGGCTTGAATTCCTAATCCACAAGCGAATTAATTTTGTTTATTTTATGTGTTTAGTTTGGTTAGATTATTTTATCATGGACATTGTTAGTTTGCAAGGGTTCAAACTGAGAAGGAGCCTAGATCAGCCTAAACCTATCTCAAATTTACTGAACCAAGGGAAAATCTGTGCATCCGTTAAACAAATTTTCCAAACACAGGGGTGGCTACTAGGAAAGGGGAACTGTCCAATCCAAAAGTAACCCGAGTAGTGTCAAAATAGGGTCACAAAGGACTTAATCCAAGTACAGTGCTCGCAGGTGATGGGGCCGGTAAGGGCTTAATCCAATACCCTGGAGAATATGGCATGGCTAGTCATATATCCAATAGGTATTCGGTGTCCAACTCAAGGAGAAAGCACGGGGACTCATATCTGCCAAGAGTGGTATAATCATCAGGTGAGTCACTGTCAGCATAGCGAACATCAACCAACCTAAGGTGCTTGTCGGTTTACAATCGCCTAAGAAGAAAGCTGGGACTCACATCTTCCTATTAAACCCATGCTGGGATATCTTGGCTCGACGTGCTATCCGACCTAGGGTGACTACTGAGTGAATTCCATTAGGGGACTTAGATAAACTCAAAAATAGTCAAGAGGATAGGAGCCTCTGGGGAACTTATCCTAAGCCTCAAACATACTCAACCTAGTTAGAGCATGATAGCTAGTTCAAGAAGAAACCACTGGGACTCACATCTTCTTAAGCAAAGTCAATCATAAGGTAGCTTACTAGCTGGGCAGTAAAGATTATCATACTAATAAGGTGCTCGTTGGTTCACAATGGTCAAGTTAAGAAGAAAGCTCAGGGACTCACATCCTCCAATAAATGACCACTGGGGTGACATCCTAGCGAGGTAGCATGTAGACCAGACCTAGAGTAGCTAATGAGTGAGTGCCACAGGGGGCTTGCTCCCACATCAAATAGCTCGAGATAAAAGATTTGTGTTTGTTGTTGTGTATGTGTTAAAAGAAATAGGATGCCTCTGGGGGACTCTTACACCTACTTTAAACACACTAGGGGTTTGATGAAATGGTGCCACGGATGGCAAGCAGGATTCCAACTAATAATGGATGCCTCTTGGGTTCTCTCACACCTAACTTAGTTATGTTAATTGAAATAGGATGCCTCTCAGGCTCTCTTACACCTATTCTAATAGCATCGGGAGATTGTGTTTGTGTTGTGAAAGAGGGATAGGATGCTCCTGGGGGACTCTTACACCTACCCTAAACACGTCATGACAAATCTGCAAGACAAGCAAACAACGCTTCAAAAGAAGAGAAGATTTGATGAATGGAATCAGATTTTTGTTCTTTTTATTAATGATTATTTTCAAACATGATTTATTTCATGGGCAATATTTCTTTAGATAGAGCCCATTAATTGGAAGCATCGGGCATTCCCCTTTATAATCAATAAGATGATAAGATCCTTATTGGTAGCCTTCCCAAGTGGGTTCAAACTTGCCTCCCATTTTTTCACAGGTAATAATTGGTCTCCTTAACTAACAAGTTCTCTACCAAAAGACCTAGGTACCAGCTTGTTGTGAGCTTAAATCATTTTGGCCTTATATACTCGAGGTTCTACGTGAGTGACTCTCCTCCAAACCTTCGAGCTCTTCTAACTGTAACTTTGCATTCTTCTCTGTAGTGATCTTGTTACCCAATACTATCCTTAGTAATGGGAGTTAAACTTCTAAAGGAATGACCCATACACTAAGGAAAATGGGATGATTGAGTTGAGTTGTGTGCGGTAAACCCACAGGCTTCAACCAACCGCCGTTCATTATCGTTGTCATCAAGAGTCTTCTTGATATGGATGAGAGTTTTGTTGAATGCTTAAGCCAATCACTGGATAGATGGTGGAGTATCTCCACCATGTCGGCTAAGCTATTGATCTTCGTGCTTTTGAATGCAGTACCATTATCAGATATAATTCATCGAGGTACCTTGAACCTATATACGATATGGTTCCTGAAAAACTAAAGCACATGTTGAATTGTGGCCTCTCTGAGTGGGATGGCTTCTGCCCACTTGGAAAGTAGTCGGTGGCAGCTAAGATGAATCGATGCCCCTTGGAAGAAGTAGGATCGATCGGACCTACAAAGTCGATACCCCAACACTCAAATGGTCATAAAATCAATGTAGGTTGTAGAATGTTGGGTGGCTGGTGGAGGACCACACCATGCACCTGACACTAATGGCATCTTTTAGCTACATCCATGCAATCTGTAATCATCAATGATAAGTAGTATCCAAGTCGCTTGATCTTCGTCTTCATCTTTGGACCAGATTGATGTGCTATGCATAGACCTGAATGTACCTTAGTTATAATTCCATGGGCTTCATGTTTGTCCAAACAATGTAACCACATTTGGTCAAAGGACTGGTGGTATAAGGTTATATCAATAAGAGTATAGGAGAGAGCTCTATGTTTCACCTGATGGGCTGTGAATTTTCTTGAGGTAGTTTACCGATGTTCAAGTAATCTATGAACGGTAGCCTCCAATCCAACTCCTTATCTATTTTGGCAATGACAACCTACCCTTCTAGAGAAAGTCTCTCAATGAGTTTGGAATCAATAAGGGATAAGACTTATCTATTTTGGACCCTTATTGAAATGGACTCATTTTCTGGACATGCCAACTCTTTGGCAAGTTTGGCCAAGGCATCTGCTACTATGTTCTCTGCTCGGGGAACCTTGTAGATGGTGACTTCATGAATCTGAGACAACGGCTTCATGATATACTCATAGCAATGACAAAGCTTGGGTTTGAGAACCTGATAAGACCTGATAATTTGGTTGCCGATCAACTGAGAATCCCCAATGATGTTGATGCTCTTGACACTGATAGTGATGGCTAACTTCAGACTGGCAATCAAAACCTCATACTCAGCTTCTATGTTAGTGCAGGGATTGAAAAGATAGTATGAAAATCTCATCACATTTTGGTTTGGAGTTAGAAGAACTATTCCTACCCTTGCCTTTCCTGGGAGAGTAAATTATGGTGCTTTACCTTTGAGAAAAGAAGCAGCGCCATCAAAATACATCTCCCATCGATAGTTGCCACCCCTAAGCTCATGATTTGTTCATCGGGGAGATCGTCACTAAGCAGAGAATTAACAGGAGTGGGTGTGCTGCTAAGAAATCCTCTAGTGCCTGTCCTTTTACCGTACTGAGGGGTACAAATGTGATATCAAACTACGAGAGTATCATAAACTAATGAGCCAAACATCCAGAAAATGTTGGTCGTGTCATGAGATATTGCAGTGGATTGGTTCGAGAGATCAAGTTTACCTTATGAGAAAGCATATAGTGTCATAACTTCTGAGATGCAAAGATCAGAGCTAGGCAATGTTTCTCAATAGGTGGATAGTTTGCTTCAGCGAGAATCAAATGACAGATGAGGTAGTAGAGAGCGCTTTCCTTCCCTTCGTCATTAGCTTGGGCCAACAAAGCACTGAGAGAGTCATCCAATGCAACAATGTAGAGGATAAGTGGCTTGCCCGAGATAGGGGCTGCTAGAACTGGTGGTTTCACCAAATATTCTTTGATGTCTTTGAAGGCATGCTGACACTTATTATCCCACTTGAACTTGGCATCCTTTTTGACAAGTGCTGAGAATGGCTTGCATCTCCCTGATAAGTTTGAGATAAAGCATCTTAGATGTGCTAACCATCCTTAAAAGGATCTAAGTTGAGTTAAACTCTTAAGAGGTGGCATTTCTAAGATAGCTTTGATTCTTTCAGGATCTATTTTTATTCCCCATTATCGAACAATAAACCCAAGGAATTTCCCTAAAGCTACTCCGAATGCACACTTCAGGAGATTCATTTTAAGGTTATATTATCTCAACCATTCAAAAACTACTCTCAAGTTAAAGAGGTGGTCTACCTTTACTTTGTTCTTGACTACTAGATCATCAACGTAGCACTCAACCTGATGATGGATGAGTTTGTTCAAGATCTGAATCATGGCTTGTTGGTATGTAGCACCATCATTTTTAAGGTCGAAAGGCATGACCTTATAACAAAAGATTCTGATCGGGGTTCGAAAAGCAGTGTCTCTTTCATCTTCTGGAGACATCTTGATTTGATTATAGCTAGATGACCCATCCATGAAAGAGAAGATTGCATGAGATGAGGCGATGTCCACCATTAATTATAGTATAGGAAGAGTAAACTCATCCTTAGGACATGCCTTATTTAAGTCCCTAAAATTGATGAAAAATGTGCATTCTTCTTCTTAACGGGACTACACTAGCTAACCGTGATAAGATATTTTTCTTCTCGATGAAACCGATTGATCGCTTTTGATTTAAAATGACTTGTTTAATTTCTAATTGCATGCATCTAGGAGCTTGCTTAATAGGGGTAGCATTAGGGTCTATTGCTAGCTTGTGGATTGCTACGTCAAAAGATAATCCTGGCATTTCTTCATAACTTTGTGTGAAGCAGTCTTTAAACATAGTCAATAGCTTAACTAAGTCATTGGTTTCTTCTTTATTCAACAATGAACTGATGTATGTCGGGCTTGAATTTCTTCTGTCCTGAGGTTGATTTCTTTAAGCTTGTCAATTATTGAATGAATCTTCTTTTCAAATTCTGGCAGTGCCTCTTTGACTTGGAGATAATTTGGATCATCTGAGATTTCTAAACACACATTCTTATAAGAGTTCAGGATCTATGAGAAGAAACTATCAGACTCCAAATGGTGGTAACAACTAAGCAGTAATCTTCATCATCGATGACCCATCAAATCCTAGCCCTACTTGATTGTGCTTCCTACTTGTATTGTTCCATAGTTTCAAAATACTCGACTATGCTTGGACCATGTGAGGAACTAAACCTTTCAGTATAAGATTTTGAACACAAGAGTAAAATCAAAAGGTAATTCCATTAATTCTTTAAAGTATCCTCCTCAAGCTCTACATCAACTTCGACTTGAGGATGATGATCCCAAAAAAACTTCTTCTACTTCATGTCACTGAAAGACTTATGGACTTCCTTAACTACTAAACCTTCAACTTTCTAAGATGTAAGTGAGGTAAGAGCTAAAGTTCCCAACTTCTACCTAAAAGTTTTACATAAACCAGATTCAAATAATTTGCTTTGCTTGGAGGCCTCATCTTCATCTACCTAGATCAAAAGTCACCTTCAATGGAACACGAGAGTTGGTATACTAATCACATTGACTCATCCTCCGCTAGATTCCAAGTCTATGTGAATAGTAGGGTACTCCTATGAACGAAACTATATGTTGGAAGGCCAACTAGGGTCTCCACCTCTAACCGCCTATTTCCTCGCCTCTACCTGGTGGAGGTTGAGCCATCCTACCCACTTGTCTATATGATGGAATGAACTGTGAGTGGAATGTGATATGCGGATCTATTTCTTCTTCAATTCCCCTTTGCCTCTACCTTTATTTTCTTTTCATTTTCTTTTATCTTTTCTTTTGCATCATTTTCTTTTTCTTTTGTACTTGCATTTGAATTTTGTCCAAGTTCACGAGAAAGGGTGTTTTGAGGAAGATAGTAGGTCGCATCCTCATAAATCTCAACCTCTCTAACTAAAAATGGCTTTTCATCTCCGTTGACATGTATTCAATTCCATCTTGAACTTGATGCACCGATGAAGGGAGGATGGAATGATCTTGTTATATATCCAAGGCCTACCAAGCAAAGTAGTGAATGAAGTATGAATCAATGATGTAGAACTTGGCTAATCTTCAGCCACCTATCTCCAAAGGTAACACTATAGAACCTAAAGCCCGCTCACCTTGATCATTGAATCCTCTCAACATCATCTCCTCGTGAGATGTTGATCTTCAAATAAGCAAGGGTCTTTAGACTCATAATGTTCACCGATGCATCTGAATCTATGAGAACCCTGGCAAGTTTGAACCTATCCATGTCGACTAATGTGAGGGGATGGCTCCAAGTCCCCATAAGAAGGTCTTCATCATGAAGGTGATCTCTTGGGCTTTTGCATAATGTGCTTCCTCACCTATAATCAAAGCTAAGCATATTTCAATGATCAAGGAGGGCCTTGATTAGTGATTCCTCATCTCTTTGATAAACAAGGCATCATATGCTTAGCTTAGATGACAACTTTCTTAGATGAGAGAATCCACCTTCACTTTCCACAAGCATATCCAAGGTGGAGCATCTTATGGAAGGGCATCTTGATCTTCACCAATGACTTGTTTCCTCTATCTTGAGGTGCCTCAGGAGGTAGAACCTTTGCCACTGAGGTTGACTTTGATCTCTTGAGGAAAGTGGAAGGTTCTACCAGACTTCAGCTCACCTACCTTCTCCTATGGGACCCTCAAAATTGGATGATTCCAAGTCTATCTCAAGAGGTGAACCAGAGTGTTCGAGTTGGAAAGTCTAACTCTGAATCAGAAAGAGGAAGATTGTTATAGTTATTTATACTTGAAGAGTTATCATTAGGAATAGAAGAAGATAACCCATCAAAAGTGACATAGATGTAATTTAAAGTAGCTTTATTCTTCAATTTCCTGGAATTATTTGGAGGTACAAAGTCGAAGTCAAGTAAAGTGAGTGGAGTAAGGGATTTGATGCCCTTATCTATTGATACAAGAGTTCTACTAGTAGAAGAAATAGAAAAGCTAGATGAAATGGAAGAAGTCATTGGTGTGGAAGCTACAACTAAAGGCGAGACTGACACTATGGGCTACTAAAGGGCTATCCCGCCGACATACATGCCTGAGCTCCTCCTTTCCTAGAGTTAGCACTGCAACTTGCAAACCTTCCTTGGTGTTGGAGGTTTGAGCACTGCACCCATAAGGAAAGCTTCTGATCTTCCTAATGATTTTCTTAGAGGTTTTGGATAGAGAAATATCCCAACCTTCTTTAGTTTTGGTAGGATCACATGTATCCCCAAGAATTACTCAAATGGAATTGGAAGGTTGTTCCACAAGGTATTCCTTTGGGATAACTATAGCACCGGTCTTGAAACTATGTTCAAGCCAGTCCTTGAATGTGAAATAATCCTCCAAAATGTGGCCTAGCATTCTGTGGTAAGGACAAAAGTTTGGATCATGACTTTTGCCTACTTCCTCTGGTCTCCTAGGCTCTAGTTGAAAATCGTTTCTTTAAGAGATTCTTAAAGATTTTCCCGATCACCTCTTAAAAGAATAAGGTTTGTTTAACTTATCTAAAAGAGTAGACCATAGCTACTGGCTGATGCATGCATGTCACCGCTGGTATGAAGTGGTATGCCGCCGTAGGAGGTGTACCTGGCAAAGGATGGTGAGTGAGGTCTCTTGACCCGATCTCTAGTCGCTTCCTTATCAACCGCCACTCCGGCTTCTTCGGACCTTTACAACTAGGCAACCGATCTTGAAAAGGAAACTATCTCCTTGACTAGCCACCTTGTTGATTAGCTTCTCAAATGTCTTGATAGTGAAGCCCTTAATGATGAAGGTGACATGACCATGGATATTCTTCAAGAGAATCTTAATGGCATGTTCACAGATACCACACTTCACCAAGATCAAAGAACAGGACTCACAGTGCCAACAAGATCACCTATAGTAACCCTCTAGCTCCAAGAAACCTCTTTGATGAAGAGTTGCTCTAACTAAAGAAATGCTAAACCGTTAAAATTCAAAGATACCAATAGCAACAAAAAAAAAAGCAGCACATCACGCTGTTGCAATAACTGCCCAAATGTGCTATGTGCCCTTGGTTTTCACTACCATCAAAGCTTTTGAAGGAAGGAGGCATGAAACCCTTGGGATATGAATAGCATCAAATTCTCCTAGGGTCTACCCTTTGGAATGATCCCTGGCTTGAGCCAAAGCTTCCTTCACCTGCTGCTCAACCATGGATTTTATATCTTTTTCTTGTATGGAGGTACTTTCCACTACCTTCCTATATAGGCTAGTGCTACCTTGCTCAACAGGAGGTAGAGTCTTGGTTGGGTCCAAGACATGCACTGATTCAGGCTGACGGATGTCGACTACAGTATGATGAACTAAAGAGGCTTGCTTCTGAAGCACTGAAATTGCTGCTAATAAGTCCTCTAACTGTCGTGACATTCTATAAATATGCTCATCCTTCTACCTCAACTGATGTCAAAGGGGTTGGGCTGATGCTGTGGTGTCCTCCTGATCAACCTCATCACCTTCAATGGCTTATTGTTCCCTAAGAAGAGATCCTCTAGTGTCAACTATGCATTCCACCAAGTCTCTCCTTCATTGGGATCGAAGCTGACTTTCTCTTCAATTGATCAATCGTACCCCAAGATCTCCTTCTTGTCCATAAAATAATGTGAAACTATCTCATCTAAAGAGTGATCCATCCAGTACAAACATTCTAGACGGTGATCACTATCATGAATCGAGGCACCAACCTATCATTGGAGAGTCAATCTGTGACTATCATTGGATGAATGACACCTCGCATCGCTATGAGGGTAATAATCCTAGGATGTTCCACTACCACGTGCACTGACTGTCATCCGAATATAAAATAACTATCACCATCTCCACATCTACGTATGGGTGGAGGTGAAGGACCACGATGCCGGTCGCACTCGCACACCACTAGGGGCGTAATGTTGAGAGCTCGCCTACCATACAAATGGTAGAAGGGTAGGATCCCTAGCCATACCGATCATATGGCCTGGCTGGAGAGTAACCTAAACTAGGAGAGAGGGGAGAGCGGCCGGGGTGGAGACACCACCAACTCTTATGTACAGAGCTATCCTCATGATGACTAATCTCAGAGGATACTATCAAGATGGTTAGCAAGCACCACCGGAAAATCAATCAAAGAAAATCACCACTAACTACCGACCTCCATCCTCGCTAGTAATACGTGTTCTATGGACCTCACGGGCCCTCTCCTGGTGAATCTGCTTCCCCATGCTGCGGGGGATGATGGATCAAAGATCAAACTAAGTGACAGACTCTAAGAATCTATATGTTCTCGCACCTAAGAGATGTGAGACACATACCTCTCCGCTCCGGAAATCACGCTAAAATGCACCACCAAGGAGGTGATGAGCGATCCTCGACATCCTCTCTCACCCAGAGAGAGATGGAACTAGTTTTCTATAACCGGTGAAGTAACAATGGGAACTCATCCATACAATGTCGCTACCTCAGCCTCCAATCGGTGTGGTACCACTTGATCATGCGTTCTTATTCCTACAATGTAGGATGGGAGGAGTGAGCTAGACCCATACTCAAATGTAGGGAGGTAAGCCAAGACTAGGGGAGCCTTACCTTGGAGGGTACAGAGATGGTACTAGCCTCACCGAGGCAAGAGAAACTGGGAATGCACAGAGGCCGATCACCGGCAGCTGACCGGCCTGGTACCATTACTTTCCTCTTTAGTGAGGAGACATCAGAGTTAGAGGGTAAGTCAATCCTGATGACTAGCTTCTACCTGGTCACCTTGGTCCTACTAACTATAGTGAGGGGAGTTCCCTCACAAGTAATCCTGGCTCCCTTGAATCCCTGGCCAAACTGAATCATATGCGTATGGTCCAGACTGGGGAAATTGGCTTGATCCAAAGCCAGATCCATACCATGGGAGAAGGTATAAACAAACTTCTAAGAATCGACCATTTCAACAATTATAAGAGATTGAAACTGAACTACTGCACTAACTGTAAGAATCTGTAACGAGAAATGAGTTTGTATCATATTTCTGTCTTTATAGATTTTTGAATTTTGAATTTGAAAATTTGAACACATATTCAACAACTCAGAAGTGTTAAATGGGGCTTAAATGGATTTGAGAAGATTGATTGAAAAAGAAATTTTGAATATGAATCCAACTTCAACAAATTTAGGAATTTTGAAATATGGATTCAAAATTTTAGGAAGGATGCTTCCATAGATTCATGTTTGTTTGAAATTGAATTTTTTATTTGAGGACCCTTTCCTTTAACAAGTTTGGGTATGTTAAAGTGAGGGTCAAATTGATTTTGTTTTTGTTTGATTGATTTGGAATTTCACTTACTTAGCAAATTTAGGTATGCTAAGTGAAGTATTTGAGAAAGTAATTGTTTCTTTTTTGTGAATTTTATTTTGATTTTGAAAATTTTGGAATTCTCACTTAGCAAATTTAGGTTGCTAAGTGAAGAACCCAAGTGTGTTTTGTTTGATTTTTAAAAATAGAATTCTTAGCAAATTTACGTATGCTAAGAAAAATCCTAAGTGTTTCACTTTTTTTGTTTTTTTTTTTTGGATGTTTGATTTTTGAAAAGGTAGGATCCTTAGCAAATTTAGGTATGGTAAGGAAATCCTAAGTGTTTCATTTTTATTTTGATTTGATTGAAAGTATAGACTTTACTTTAACAAATTTGGTATGCTAAAGATGAAGCCCCACTTAGTTTTTGAAATGGAAATTTCACTTAGAAAATTTGAGAATGCAAAATGAAATTCCAAAGGATGTGCTCAAAAACTTTTTGATTTATTTTGGTTTTGAAAATGGAAACTTGTTCTTATAAAATTTGGTATGCTAAGGAAAGAAGTCCCAAAGGTGTTTGAGAATTTTGGTTTTGACTTTAGAAACTTCTCTTAGCAAATTTGAGTATGCTAAATGAGGTTCCAAAGAGTTTTTTGAAAATTTTTGTAATATGATTGTTGATTTTTGATTTTGGATTTGGAAACTTCACTTAGCAAGTTTGAGTATGCTAAATGAAGTTCCAAAGTGTGTTTTGAAAGATTTGAAATGTGATTGTTGATTTTTTATTTTGGACTTAGAAACTTCACTTAGTAAATTTGAGTACGCTAAATGAAGTTCCAAGTGTGCTTTGAAAATTTTTTGGATTTTGGATTTGGAGACTTCACTTAACAAATTTGGGTATGTTAAGTGAAGTTCCAAATGTGTTTTGAAAACTTTTGGATTTTGAATTTGGAGACTTCACTTAATAAATCTGGGTATGTTAAGTGAAGTTCCAAATGTGTTTTGAAAATTTTGATTTTGGAATTTGGATTTGGAGACTTCACTTAGCAAATTTGAGTGTGCTAAATGAAGTTCCAAAATGTGTTTTGAAAAATTTAGATTTTGATTTGAGACTACTAACAAATTTGAGTATAAGTGAAGTTCCAAATGTGTTTTGAAAACTTTTGATTTTGAATTTGAGACTTACCTAACAATGTTAAGTGAAGTTCCAAATGTGTTTAGAAAATTTTGAAAAAATGATTACTTAAGTTTTAATTTTTGGAAAGAGGATTTCCATTCAACAATTTTAGGTATGTAAAATGGAGATCAATCTTGTTTTTGAAATGTGAGATTTTTATTTTGTGTGTGATTATTGCTTTTTGAAAAGAGGAATTCCAACTTAATCATATGTGAGATATGTTTAAGTGGATTTCAAATGATATTTATATTTTTTAATTGATGAAATCTTCATTTAATAAATTTGAATATTAAATGAAGATGTTCATATGTGCTTTTGAAAAGTTTAATTTTGTTTATAAATGAAACTTCCATTCAATAAGTGTGAGTACATTGAATAGAAAGATTCATGTGTTTTTGAAAACTTTATTTTTTTGTGATTTTGGAAAGATAATTCATTTTATTTAAAAAATGAAATCTTCATCAAAATGAATTGAAACAAGATGTTCACTTGTGCTTTTTGAAAATCCCTACATGTAACAATTATGAGAATTGTTAAATGAGGGTGATAAAATTTTGTGAAAAATATTTTATTAAGTGCATTTTTGAAAATGTGCTTTTTGAAAAAGCAAAGTTCTTTATGGAAGATTTATTTTATTTTTTATTATTTTAGGATGAACCTTTCCTTATCATGAAAAAGATAAGAAGGAAGTCTTTAAAAAAAATTTTATTTAGATCTTTTTCATTATTTATCCATTGGAGAACCCAACGGGGGTTTTAAGACCAACAAGGAATGCAGTCCTAAAACCTAAAGATGTTGGCTAACTCAACTTAAGAATGAAATAAGCCAAGCACCAATGGAAAGAAGGATAGTCTTGGATTCATACCAAAGTACAAACCCACTATCGATACTCAAAAGATAATGATCATTTACCAAAGATGGAGAGGGGAACCATCTTCAACGGAGTCACCAAAAAAATCTATGGTGAATAATTTCTATTGGGGGAGTCCCCTTCAAATCTGTGGGGAGAAATGAAAGAGGCAAGCATATAGAAATTCATCTTTCTAGGATGTCATGCAGATCCGTAGATGTACTTATTCAGGTGATCGAGTACGTCATCAAGGAAATAGTGTACTATCTTGAGAGATAGAAGCCATTACCCTTTAATGGACCTAATCACCTCAATAAGGACTCCTAAGGACAATGGGTCTGTATATGTACCAAAGATTCTTTCCCTACATTACATGGAAAAGTAAAGCAAGGTTTATTTTAAATCAGGTTTGTTAACTTCCCTACAGGGGCAAGCCCCCATAATTAATTACATCCTAAGGAATGGGGATTCCTTAGGAAAACTCTCGATTAAGGTAAATGATCATTGTCTTCAAAGATTTCAATAGCAAGGGACTATCAATTGATTGGTTTATTTTTGAAAATCCAATGGGGTTGATTAAAGTGAGGGAGTTATTATCGAAGCAAAAATGGAAGATAAGTAGGACATACCCACAATGCTAGGAAACCTAGCGAGCATCTCAAATTATCCTATAGTCGGTCTTTACATTTTTGAAAATGAGTTAGTTTGTTTGAGTTGAGTTTTTATTAGAAATTTAGGACTTATGATTCCTTAACACAATATTAAGAAAATTCCTAAGAGATGAGGAATTATTCTTATGGCCCACAAATAGGAGAAGCAATCTCAAAACCTAAATATAGGAGCTATGATAAAGCACAACCTAAATCTAAGGCAAAAATGGGTAATTAGTTTGCCTTCACAAGAAAGGACAAACCACCCGATAGCTTGGAGTTATAACCGCCTGAGGGTGTCCACCAACTAACTCCTCCTATGATTTTAAACACATGTAGGCAATTCTTTATGCTTATGCAAGATAGCTAGGCACTTATTTATTTAGAAAGAGACTAAGTCCTTAAACTCACTCCCTAAAGAGACTAGATCATGTAAAGGGCATGCTTCAAATGACCTAAATCTAATGCAACTCAAATTTCATTTTATTTTTATTTTTGGATAATTATTTTTGACTCAGGCTAATAGAATTTATATAACTAATGCATGAGAAATAAAGTTATTGGCCAAAATCAGCGAGAAGTGAAGAGGTGAGTTTTCACCATGGCTCTCAAAGGTTAAGCCAAGTTTATCTGACAAAGGTGGAAGCCCTCGAATCAAGAGTGAAATAAGATGCATTTGTGCATGATATTATAAAAGAAATGCTCATCCAACTAAGCGGTTAGTAATTCTTTTATCTTGATTTTAAACCTAAGCTTTAGGTGGGTTATGAGTTGTTTAATTTTTATTTTGAGTTGTTAAGTTGGATAAAATATTTATTCTTTCCCTAAAGAGCCTAATCCACATTCAGGCCATACATAAAGCAAGGAAGAAACTAGGAAAAATATGTCACTTAATGTAAAAGCTAAACAAATCATCAATCAATTTATAAAGCTAATCGTAAAAAGAATAAAGGCTATTGTGGTCGCACCACCGATAAACAAAATATCAAATTGGGTAGAGCTCTACCCTTATACAACCCGATTATAAAATTAAATTAAAAAGGAATTCATTGTTATGTCCTCAAACTTCATTTCTTCTTCTTTTCTTCTTTTCTTCTTTCTTCTTCTTTTCTTCTTTCTTCTTTTGGATGGTTGGAAGGTAGATGCTCCAAGACTTCACATGGAACATAAGATAGGATCTTATGATCAATGCTCATCCTATTCCCCATAACAATCATTCCAAAATCCTAATTGCATAAGTTTACATGAAAAGGGAAATGTGAAAATCTAACACACACCTACAAAACATAGGTTACCTAAAATAAATCACACAAATCCCAAGCATATATATTGGACTTATCACCCCACACATGGGTGACTAAGTCCACTTGGCCTATTGGATTATTCTTAGGGGTATAAATCACCTGCAAGCAAAATCATTTATATTTTTATGTATGATAGTGCCCTTTAAGCACAATCCCCTAAAGAAAAGAATAGTTAGACTAAGAGTGTCCTACCATTCATTCTACGAGCACACACCCTAACATCCAGTCTAAAACATATATCACAAAATAAAATAAAACATCAAACTATACACCGACCTAACCTAAAGCTAGAAGTGCTGACTTAGGCTAATATGTGTGCTTCGAAGGTTTGTGTGGTATGCTTAGCTATGGCTTTAAGTTCAAATTTTCTAAGTGTGAAAACATGTTCAACTTAGAGGAGGGTTTCATTTATGTTGTTTAATTATTTTGGGTTTAATTTATTTCAAGTTTTGGTTTAGTTCAAGTGAATCCTACAATTAATTACTAAGTTATGAAGAGAGGGAAAGAGAAGGGAACTTCTCTTTCCTTCCCTAACTAAGTAATTTCTAAAGTAGGTTCATATTTTAGCTTTATTTAGGTGAATGTTTTGATTAAATCTTTTAATTAATCCTAAGTTTAGATGAACTCTAAACAAACCTATTTAAAAGAAATATATTTTAAGATTAAATAAAATAAACTAAATTTAGATAACACACATCACTTCATTTCTTTCCCAACATGTATAACATGCATATGAATCAGTCCTAAGCATATATATACATACAAATAAGAACATTTAACATAATTTATGATGTATGCTAAGTAATTTAGTTAGGGAAATTTGGAAGTTGAATATGCATGATTTTTTTAAGAAAAGGGTTTCTTTATTCAAATTTTTATATACACACATGAAAGTAAGAAAGGCATAAGTGAGTACAGTGCCATTGTTAACCAAAGGTGTAAGGTACAAGACCTACTTAGGGCTACTTAAAGCCTCGCAACCTCGGGGTTGTCCAGACTAATATTCCACTTTCCTTAAATACAAATATGTGTATAAAAAAAAATGAAATGGAAAAGAAGAATGCAAAAGTTGCATTAATGGATTCATTTTGTTTATGCAATTTATCTATGCAAGTATAGGTAGCCCTTCTTAGGTGATAGCATAAAGATGAATAGGATATGGAATTAAGTAAGTGTTAGGATCTTTTCAAATGAACCATACATCTCACCAACTCCTATTCAAAATAATGCTAACATAAAAGAGAAGGGAAACCTATGCTAAGCATATCTTTATAATCTTTCACATGCAAGCTCATAATTAAAATATAAGTGGCATACTTTTAGATTTGATATTTGATTTATATGTTTTAAAAATAATTTAAATTTAGT
This sequence comes from Cymbidium sinense, assembly GCA_021442155.1. NCBI lineage: Eukaryota > Viridiplantae > Streptophyta > Magnoliopsida > Asparagales > Orchidaceae > Cymbidium > Cymbidium sinense. Next base: position 35,216,913 of record CM038229.1, read on the forward strand.
AATGATAATAGCCATTCATATTTCTTCTTTAGCGAACACATGCAAATTTGACATAAAGTAAACAATTTCATTTTAAACTTAAATTTGAAAAATATGAATGCATGAAACCATATGACATACAAATTTAACATGTTGGGGAAAGACTCAAATCAATGAAAGCATTTAAACAAACTCACTTTAATTAAATCCTAAAGACATTCATATGGAATAAGAAAGTTTAAAATAAATCAAAGTGTATTCAATGTGATTTTTGTTTAATTTGAAGTTTGATTTAATTTTGAAAAGGGGAGTCAAGTTTGCCATTCCTAACCCATTCCCACATATGTTTGATATTTTTGTTTAATTTTTAGATGATTAGATTTATTTTTATGTATTAATTAGGTTAAGGTATGAATTAAGTAACTTAATTAACCCTTACTCACCAATTTTAGCATATTTAACCAAATAATTATGAGCCAATGAGATGACATAAAACTCACAAGGGATTTAAATTTTAATGCACCTAATAAGAAAAGGCCTAATGCAATTTGGCTCATATTAAGGTTAATTAAGCTAAAGGATTTAGCTTAAGTAATTTCAAAACACCCTTTCACACATATGAATTGGGTTTTGATTTCCTTAATTGAACTTAGGTTATTAAACACCTAAGCATCTACCCAAAGTAAATTAATTAAGTTTTGGAACTTTTTAGAATTTTTAAAAATTAATTAAAGGGATAATTAGTGAATTAACCTTTAATTAAGAGAGGATTAAGGAAAGAAGAGGGGATTTAGGGAATAGCTTAGGGGAGACGCCCCAAAATTATTCCATAAACCTCCTATATTGGATGAATCAATTAATCATGGATTAAAACCACTAATCAACTATCTTAATTAGGAAGGAGTAATTAATAAATCCATATGCAATTCTCCTAATAAGCCTTTAATAAATCCCAAAAAAATTAAGGAGGTAGTCATTCTTAAAGCCTTCAATAAATCCCAAGAAAATTAGGGGAGGTAGAAGTCATTCCCTAAAACATACCCAAGAAGTTTGGGATTAATCAAAGGCTTAATTAAAAGGTAATTAGCAAAATGAAGTTTCCAATAAAACCCAAAATCAGAGAAAAGCATAATTCAAAATCAATTGAAATTAATTTTAAAATATTCTAGATTGAATTATCTTTCCATAAAAATATATTTCATATTTTACTGAATTTTATTGAGAGAGATATAAATTTTAGAAGATCCCTAGATTAATTAGAATTAACTAAAGCATCATAACTAATCCCCCAGCTCATAGCGCAACGTGTGGCGGCGGCGATCAGCACGCTTTACACGCATCGTTTAGTGAGCATCCCACTTAAATGTCGTGGGACTTTGATCTCTACCACCTGATCAAAGATCGGACGGCCAGAGATCTCCCTGCAATTTTAAAAAGGATAAATCAAATTCTAAATATGGGAATAATCTCGGCCGTCCATCCAAAATGCATAGATGGATGGCCAAGATCTCCTAGTTCTTCCACCAATGAGGCCATCCATGATCTAGGGAAGATCCAAATTGATTGAGCTCGATTGAAACCAAACTTTACCCACACCATCTAAAGGCAATGGTGGCACATCCAATGGTGGGATTTGAAAATTAAAATTCACAAGGACCAACACCTCCTGATAGGTCAAAATTTCATACCTCAAGATGCTCGAGATCGATGAGCTTCCCAGTGGAGAAAGCTATTGAAATTCTTAGGCCTTGGGGTTGAGTGACTTGCTCTATGGACCAACACGACTTCAAGATCCTCATGGCTTTGATCCAATTGCTCCTCTCCTTGCTATGAGAACTCCAATGGAAGCTTAAGTGTGCTCGGATTGATTCTTAGAAGAAATGTGTAAGAGGAATTGGGATGGTTTTCAGTGTGGAGAAAGTTGGGAGTTCAAGTGAGCTCCCCTATTTTCACACTGCAAAATCGAGAAGATGAAGTTTGATTTCACTCTAAGTAGCTTGGAGAGGTTGAGCAATTGCTTCTCTGACTTCCTTAGGTTCAATCGAATTGATGAATTATAGTTTTGAATTCAATTAGGGGGACTATATCCTCTCCTTGAGGGATCAAGCCATCTTGCCATTTCAATCCAATTGATCATAATGGGAGGGTTGTTTGATCAGTTAGATGTTTGCACATGATCAGTTTGAGGCCTTGAGTGGATTGCCAACCTCCCATTGCTTGAAATTGACTGGAAGAGGGATTTTGAATTTTCCATTTTGACCCATAGGGTCGAGTTTGGCCTTGGGGCTAATTGGCCTGACTCAAACCCATTGGGTTGGGTGCACCACTCTTCATTACATCTCCTTGAACTATTAGAAAAGCATCAAGTGGATATAAAGAGGGTATGACCAAATTACCCATAGATTAGTCCAAAATTTGTTCTATGGATAAGGGGTATAATGGTCATTTTGCTAATTTTTTAATTGTATGTGTTGGGTATGTGGAGAAACTAGGTTTGGCTAAGTTTCATGAGATTTGGAATTCATTTGATTGGGTTTAGCTCATGTTGACCCATTTAGGTCAAAATAGGTCAACTTGGGTCAAGTTGACCAATTGGTCAAATTAGGTCAAACCAAGGGTTGGGTCAAGTTCATATGACCATTTGAAATGTTTTGGTGGCTTTGGTTTGATTCAATTTGGTATAGTTTTGAATTTGGCTCAAATGACTTCATTTAGGTCAAATGGATCAAGTTGACCTATTTGACCCATTTGACCTATTTGGGCTAGGTCAAGGGTATATTTAGGTTAGGTTAGTCATATGGAGTGGATTGGTATCTTTATTTCCAATCAATTTTGGAATTTTGGCTCAACATGACCCCTTTAGTCATGTTGGGTCAAGGTCAATTGGGCTAGTTGGGTCTAGTTGGCCAATGGCTTTGGTCAAGTTCCACAAGTGATTTGGAATGAACTTGACCCATTGGTTTGGATCAATTTGGCTTAGATCAAGTTTTGACACATTTTGACTTTTTAGGTCAAGTTGGGTCAACTTGGGTCAAGTGATCAATTGGGCTATGTTAGGCTTAAATGTTGGCTTGGTCATGTTCAAACATAGGTCATGAGTGAACTTAGATCAATGGTTTCAATCAATTTGGCCTATGGTGGAATTTGGCTATGTTAGGTTTCATATTTTGGCTAAGTGTTGACTTGGTCAACCCTTAGGTTTGACTTGGTTTGCCCAATTTGATTGATTGATCATCTCATGATGATTGTTGATCATGATGAGAGGGATAGGTGAGTTTGGTTCAATCCAATTGGTTAGGATTAGAATTTGACTCATAAGGGTACTTTAGGTCACTTTAGATCAAGTGAGCCTAAGTGGGTCAAATGGCTTGGTCAAAGCTTGATTTGAGTTTGTTTGAACTTATATATGGACTCATGATTGAAATATAAATCTATTTTCAAGTGGTTTGAAGTCAAATGGGTTTTGATTCATTTGATAATTTCATATTAAAAAGAACAATATGAAAGGATTTTGGCTTTGATTTTTGAATTGGATTTTGATTGAGTGATTGAAGTTTGTATTTATATATGAATTCATGATTGTAGGGTTGATTGAATCATGAAGACAAATCAAGAGTTTGGCTTGATTTGAAATTGATTTGGCTAAGTTCTAGATTTTGACTTGAAAGGCTTAGATTGGATTTGAGTTTTATTTTTGGAATTAGTTTTGATTGTTTGAATTTATATTTCATTTATATATGTGAATATAAATGAGAATATAAATAGATCATGAGAAAATTTCAAATATTTGAAGTGGTTTAATCATGGTTTAGGCTAAGTCCATTAAGAAGGATTTAAAGGACTTAATAAATTTTTGGAGTTTGAAGTTTGAATTTTGAATTTGATTTGATTGATTTATATTTATATTTCATTCATATATGTGAATATAAATGAGGATATAAATGAATTTTGAAAAAAATCCCATGAATGTGAACTTATTTGATGATGATTTAGCCTAAGTCCATTAATGGAAAATTAAGGACTTAGGAAACATTTCATGTTTTGAGTTAGAATTTTGAGTTTAGTTTGATTGATTTGAATTTATATTTCATTTATATATGTGAATATAAATGTAAATATAAATTAATTATGAGAAAATCTCAAAGATTTGAATTGGTTTTAATCATAATTTTGGTTAAGTCCTTAAGGGAAGATTAAGGACTTAGAAAGATTTGGACTTATGAATTTTGATTGATTTTGATCATGGGTTTCAATCATGGAATTGATTTGAGTTTGGAGAAAATCAAATAGAATTAATTTGGAATTTGACTTGAAAAAAGAAAAGTGAGGAATGGTTTAAGCTGAGGGTAGGAAATTTTCTTAACACCCCTAAGGCATGACCTATTCCTATGGCTAACTCTTCTAAGTCTCTAGAGCTCGGTTGAGTGTCTACCTAATCACTAGAAGTGTCTTAAGACTAAGAAAATCTTAAAGTCCAAGAGGAGTCCTATGCCTAAGATGGAGGGGTTGAGTGCTCATTCCAAAAATGAGGACAGCATTCTCCTACTCGGAAAGACCTAGGGCAGGCGAGCTTGTTGTGATCTTAAATCATCTTGGCCTTGTACAACTCGAGATTTTGGAATGCCTGTAGGCGACTCTCCTCCAAACCTTCGAGCTCTTCTAATTGCAACTTTGCATTTTGCTCTGTAGTGATCTTGTTACCCAATGCAATCCTTAGCGATGGGAGTTGAACTTAAAGGAAGAATGCACCCATACTAAGAAAATGGGGTAGACTAAGTTGAGTTAGATGTGGTGTAGTAGGCCCACAAAAGATTCAACCAACTACTCATTCCAATCTGTTTTGTTGTCATGAAGAGTCTTCTTAATGGATGAGAGTTTTGTTGAATGCTTCTGCTAAGCCATTTGCTCTAGGGTAGTAGATGGTGGACTATCTCCAATCTATACCGTGTCTCCTAGCGAAGCTATTGATCTCCGTGCTTTTGAATGTAGTACTATTTTCAGATATAATTCATTGAGGCACCCCGAACCTATATACAATATGGTTCCTAAAAAACTGATGCACATGCTGAGTTATGATCTCTCTGAGTGGGCTTGGAAAAGTAGTCAGTGGCAGCTAAGATGAATTGATTCCCCTTAGAAGAAGAAGGGTTGATCGGACCTGTAATGTCGGTACCCCAATACTCAAATGGCCATGAGGCTAATGTAGGGTGTATAATATTGGGTGGTTGGTGGAGGACCACACCATGCACCTAACACTGATGGCATCTCCTAGCTACATCCATGTAGTCTGCCATCATCGAAGGCCAGTAGTATCCAAATTTTTTTATCTTTGGCTTCATCTTTGGAGCAGATTGATGTGCTCCGTATATACCTGAATGTACCTCAGTTATAATGCCACGGACTTCGTGTTTGTCTAAATAGCATATTTCATCAAAGGACTTGTCGTATAGGGTGCCATCAACAAGAGTGTAGAGCTCTCTGTTTCACCTAATGGGCTTATGACTTTTCTTGAGGTAGTTTATCGGTGTTCAAGTAATCTATGAACAGTTGCCTCCAATCTAGCTCCTTGTCTATTTTGTCAACGGCAACCTCCCCTTCATGAGAAAGTCTCTCGATGAGTTCAGCATCAATAAGGGATAGGACTTGTCTGTTTTGGACCCTAAATTGAAATGGACTCATCTTCTGGACATGCCAACTCCTTGGAAAGTTTGGCCAAGACATCATCTACTGTGTTCTCTACTCAGGGAACCTTGTAGATGATGACTTCGGGAATCTGGGCCAACAACTTCATGGTATACTCACAGTAATGACAAAGCTTGAGTTTGAGGACCAGGTAGGACCCATCAATCTGGTTGATGACCAACTGACCCCAAAGATGTTGATGCTCTTGACACTTATAGTGATGCTTAACTCCAGGCTGACAATCAAAGCCTCATACTCAGCTTCATTATTGGTGCAGGGGTTGGAAAGATAGTATGAGATTCTCATCACATCATGGTTTGGAGTTAGGAGAACTATTCCTACCCCTACCTTTCCTGGAAGATAGATCGTGGTGCTTCACCTTTAAGAAAAAAAGCAGCATCATCAAAATACATCTCCCATTGGTGATTGTCGGCCTCCCTTAAGTTCATAATTTGTTCATCGGGGAGATTGTCACTAAGCAGAGAATCAAGAAGTGGGTGTCGCTAAGAAATCGCTAGTGCTATCCCTTTACGCACGGAGGGTATGAATGTGATATCAATCATGAGATAATCATGGACCAATGTGCCAAACATCTGAAAAGTGTTGGACATATCATGAGATACAGCAGTGGATTGGTTCAGGAGATCAAGTTCACCTTATGAGAAAGCATATAGTGTTGTAGCTTTTGGGAAGCAAAGATCAAAGCTAGGCAATGTTTCTCAATAGGTGGATAGTTTGCTTCAGTAGGAATCAAATGATGGCTGAGGTAGTAGAGAGTGCTCTCATTCCCTTCGTCATTGGCTTCAGAATCGAGAGAGTCATCCAATGCAAGAGGGGAGGATGAGTAGCTAGATCTTCACCAAGTACTCTTTGATATCTTTGAAGGCATGCTAGCACTTGTCATCTCACTTGAACTTAGCATACTTGTTGGCAAGTACTAAAAATGGCTTGCATCTCTCTGATAGGTTTGACATAAAGCATCTTAGATATGCCAGCCATCCTTGAAAGGATCTGAGTTGAGTTAAACTCTTAGGAGGTGGCATTTCTAAGATAGCTTTAATCTTTTCAAGATATATTTCTATTCCTCAGTGTCGGACAACAAACCTAAGGAATTTCCTTGAAGCGACTCCGAATGCTCTCAAGTCAAAGAGGTGGTCTTCCTTTTCTCTGCTCTTAACTATTAGATCATCAACGCAGCACTCAACTTGATGATGGATGAGTTCATTGAAGATCTGAGTCGTAGCCCATTGGTATGTAGCACCAGCATTTTTAAGGTCGAAAGGCATGACCCTATAATAAAAGATTTTGATCGAGGTTCAGAAAGCAGTGTTTCTTTCATCTTCAGAAGACATCTTGATTTAGTTATAGCCAGATAACCCATCCATGAAAGAGAAGACTACATGAGATGAGGTGATGTCCACCATTAATTTTGGTATAGTAAGACGAAACTCATCCTTAGGACATGCCTTGTTTAAGTCTCTAAAATCAACACAAATATGAATTTGGTCATTCTTCTTTTTAACTGGGATGACACTAGCTAACCAGGTAAAATATTTTTCTTCCCTGATGAAACTAGCATCGATCAGTTTCTTGACTTCAGAAATGACCTGTTGTTCAATTTCTAATCACATGCGTCTAGAAGCTTGCTTAATAGGAGTAGCGGGGTCTATTGCTAGCTTATGGACCGCTACATCGAGATAATCGGCATTTCTTCATAACTCCATGCAATCTTAAACTCAATCAATAGCCTAACTAAGTCATTGGTTTCTTCTTCATTCAAAAAATGAACTGATGTATGTCATGGATTTTCTTATCCCGAGGTTGATTTCTTTAAGCTTGTCAATTATTGAATGAATCTCCTTCAAATTCTGTTTCTTTGACTTGGAGATCATCGATCATTTGAGGTTTAAACACACATTCTCATAAGAGTTGGGGATGTGTGAAGAAATTATCGACTTGATTGGTAATAACTAGCAATAATCTTTCATCATCGACGACCCACTATACCAATCCTAGTCCCGCTCTTGATTATGCTTCTTCCTATATTATTTCCATAGCTTTTATTTCGACCTATGCTTGGACCATGTGTGAGGAACTAAACCTTTATGTATAAGATTTTGAACACAAGGCGAGTAAAAGTCAAAAGGTAATTCCATTAATTCTTTAAAAGTATCTTCCTCAAGCTCTACATCAACTTCAGGGCTTGAGGATGATGATCCCAAAAAGAATTTCTTCTACTTCATGTCACTGAAGACTTAGGGACTTCCTTAACTACTAAACCTTCAACTTTCTGAGATGTAAGTGAGGTAAGAGCTAAGGTTCCCAACCGCCCTAATAGTTTCACATAAACCATTTGAATACTTTGCTTTGCTTGGAGGCTGGTCTCGCATCTGATCAAAAAGTCACCTCAATGAACCGAGAGGGGTTTGGTATACTAATCACATTAGACTCATCCTCGGTGGATTCTTCAAGTATGTGAATAGTAGGGTACTCAACTGAACATAACCTCTATTGGTCAAGGCCAACTAGGGTCTTCCACCCCTAACCTCTATTTATGCCTCTACCTCTGCCTGATAAAGGTTGAGCCATCCTACCCACATGTTTGTATGATAGAATGAACTATGGGTGGAATGTGATATGCGAATCTATTTCTTCTTCAATTCCTCTTTCTTGTTCACTTCAACTTTATTTTTCTTTTCATTTTCTTTTATCTTTTATTTTGCTTCATTTTCTTTTTCTTTTGGTTTTGCATTTGAATTTTGTCTAAGTTCATAAAAAAGGGTATTTTGAGGAAGATAGTAGGTTGCATCCTCATAAATCTCAACCTCTTTCACTGAAAATGGCTTTTCATCTCTGTTGACACGATATTCAATTTCATCTTTTCTGAACTTGATGCACTGATGAAGGGAGGATGAAATAATCTTATTCTGATGTATCAAAGGCCTACCAAGCAATGGAGTGAGTGAAGTATTCAAATCGATGATGTAGAACTTGGCTTCAATCTTCCAGTCATCGATCTCTAAAAGTAACACTATAGAACCTAAAGCCCTCTCACCTTGATCAGTGAATCCTCTCAACATTATCTGATCCCCTCAGAGTGTGGAAATGACAATCTTCAAATAGGCAAGGGTCTTAAGCTCATAATGTTCACTGATGCACCTGAATCCATGAGAACCGGCAAGTCTAACCGTCCATGTCATGATGTGAGGGGATGTTGTGCTCCAAGTCCCCAGAAGAAGGTCTTCATCTATGAAGGTGATCCCTTGGGCTTCTTTTGCATAATGTGCTTCCTCACCTATAGCTAGAGCATATTTCAGGATCAAGGAGTTGATTAGTGGTTCCCTCATTTCTTTGGATAAGAAAAGAGAATCATATATTCTTAGCTTAGATGACAACTTTCTTATATGAGAAAGGACGTTATAGTCCACCTTGTAGTCTTTCCACAAGAATATCCAAGCTTCTCATCTTCTCAATACCCAATGACTTGTTTCCCTCTATCTTGAGGTGCTACCCTAGAGGTAGAACCTTGCCACTATGGAGGTTGACTGTGATCTCTTGAGGTGTGGTGGAAGGTTCTACCACTGCTCACCTATTGCTTCTCCTATGGTACTCTCAAAATCATATGATTCTAAGCCTATCTCAAGAGGTGAACCCATATTATTTAGAGTTGGAAAGTCCAACTCTGAATCGGAAAGAGGAAGATCAAAATTGTTATAGTTATTTAGACTTGAAGAGTTATCATTAGGAATAGAAGAAGACAACCCATCAGAAGTGACATAGATGTAATTCAAACTAGCTTTATTCTTCAATTTCTTAGAATTATTTGGAGGTACAAAGTAGAAGTCAAGTAAAGTGAGTGGAGTAAGGGATTTGATGTCCTTATCCACTGATACAAGAGTTCTACTAGTAGAAGAAACAGAAGAGCTAGATGAGATAAAAGAAGTCACCAGTGTGGAAGCTGTAATTGAAAGCTGGAGGCTGGACACGATCGATGGTAGTGCTAAAGAGCTATCCTGGGTCGCCACATGTCTATCGCTAAGCTCCACTTTCTAGAGTTGGCATCGAAACTTGCAAACCTTCTTGGTGTTGGAGGTTTGAGCTAACTCAGGCACCTACAAGGAAAGCTTCTTGATCTTCTGGATGATCTTCTTAGAGGTTTTGGATAGAGAAATATCCCAACCTTCTTTAGTTTTGGTAGGATCACATGTATCCCCAAGGATTACCCTAATGGAACTGGAAGGTTGTTCCACAAGGCATTCCTTTAGGATAACTACAGCACCGGTCTTGAAACCATGTTCAAGCCAGTCCTTGAATGTGAAGCAATCCTCTAAAATGTGGCCTAACATTTGGTGGTAAGACCAAAAGTTTGGATCATGACTTTTACCTACTTCCTCCAGTCTCCTAGGCTCGGGTAGCTAAAAATCAAGTTTCTTTAAGAGATTCTTAAAGATTTTTGACACCTCTTAAAGAATAAGGTTTATTTAACTTATCTAAAAGAGTAGGTGGACCATAGCTACCTGGATATGCATACCACTACCGCCGGTGGTATGGTGGTGGATGGATGCTAACCATGGAGGCTATGGAGGCGGTAGGTTGCCCTGGTGGCAAAGGAGGTGGAGGTCACCGAGGTCGTTGGTCTCGACATGTCTAGCGGCTACTTCCCTTGTCACCATTGCCAACTCCGCTTTCTTTCATAAACCTTCGATCTTCTTAGGCAACTGGTCTTGAGAAGGCAACTATTTGGCCTCTCCTTGTAGACTAGCCTCCTTATTGATTAGCTTCTCAAATGTCTTGATAGTGAAACCCTTAAGCATGAGGGTGACTGATCCATGGATATTCTTTAAGAGAATCTCAATGGCATGTTGTTCGATAGTGGTTCACACTTCATACTGTGTTATGCCATCGAGAATATAATCAACAGGGACTCACCGGTGTTATTGTGCTACAACGAGATCACCTAGAACCCTTTGAGCTCCAAAGAAATCTCTTGATGAAGAGTTGCTCTAACTTAACAATGTCTTTACCGAATCAAGGTTAAGATACCAATCGAAAGCAATACCCACTAGGCTACTAATAAAAAGGCAAAAAAGTAAATTATCATTTTTACCTGCGTTGCAATAATTGGCCCAGAAATGTGCTATGTGATGCCTTGGGTTTCCACTGTCATCGAAACTTTTGAAGGTAGGAGGCACGAAACCCTTAGGATATTGGATAGCATCAAATTCCTTTAGTTAGGGTCTACCTTTTAGAACCGATGATCCACCTTGGGCTTGCGCCAAAGCTTCCTTCACCTGCTACTCAACCATGGACTTTATATCTTTTTCTTATATGGAGGTACTTTCCACTACCTTCCTATGCAGGCTAGTGTTACCTTGCTCAATAGAAGGTAGACTCTTGGCTGGTTCCAAGACATGCACTAACTCGGGCTGATTGATATCGACTATAGTAGGATGAACTAAAGGGGCTTATTTCTAAAGCACTACAATGGCTGCTAACAAGTCTTGTAATTATCGTGCCATCCTATATATCTACTCATCCTTCTGGCTCAACTGATGTTGGAGGTGCTGGGCTGATTCTACGGTATCTTTATGATCAACCTCATCACCTTCCATGGCTTGTTGTTCCCTAAGAAGAGATCCTCTAGTGTCAACCATGACTCCCCCCAACAAGTCATCTTGGGGATCAAGCCGACTTTCTTCATCAAACCACCGCATACCAAGATCTCCTTCTTCTGAAATAATGTTCAACTATCTCATCTAAAGAATGATCCATCTCAGCATGTACAAATAGTCAGTCGACGGTGTGATCACTATCGCAATCGAGAGGCACCAACCTCGTCACTGGGAGAGTCAATCCTGCTACTCACCGGATGAATGACATTCTACTATTATGCTATGAGGTAATAATCCTAGGATGTTCCACTACCATTAGTACAATTGGATTATCATCTGGAATATATGAAATCATTGTCACAATCTCCACATCCTATTGTATGGGCGGAGTTGGTGAAGGGACGACCACGATGCTTCGGGATCGCCACTCCTTCCGCACCACCACTGGGGCAGAAGGTCAAGCAGGAGAGCTCGGCCCTACCACAATGGGTAGTGTAGAAGGGGTAGGATCCCTTGGCCATAGCTAGATCACCAACGGAGTGTGCTTTTCCCTAGACATGGCCTTCATGGCCTTAGATGGAATAGGAGATGATGTAACCTGAACTGGCGATGGCCGGCGAGGGGTAGAGTGGTAGGGTGGAGAAACCACCGACTCCTTATGCACAGGAACTGCCCTCCTCTGGTGGCTAGTCCCGGTAAGAAGGATATTATCGATATGGTCAGGTAGCCGAAGAAAATCAAAAGCGTAAAACCGATGACTAATGATTGAACCTCCTCCTCTCCTTACTGGTAATATGTGATGTATGGGCCTCACGGGCCCTCTCCTGGTGATTCTGCCGCTCCACACTACGGGGGATGATGGATCAAAGATCAAACTAAGTGGACTCGAGCATCAGATGCTCACCTCCTAGCATGATCGAGGTGTGTATAACCTCCTACTCGGAAATCAAAATGTACCACTAGAGGAGGTGATGAGCAGATCCCCCTAACATCCTCTCTGTCAGACCCAGAGAGAGGATGGAACTAGTTTTTTATAACCAGTGGTGAAGTAACAACGGGGAGCTCATCCACAGCTGAATGGGTTGCTGCCTCTAACTCCCTAACGATCCTAGTGTGGTACCGCTTGATCATGTGGTTCTTATTCCTATGTTATGTATGGGTAGGATGGGAGGAGAGCTAGACCCATACTCAAATGTAGGGGAGGCAAGCCCTGAGACCAGGGGAGCCTTACCCTTAGAGGGTATAGATGAGATGGTACTAGCCCTCACTGGGCAACATGAGAAACTCTGGTGAACATGGGGTACTTTGCACGCAGCACTACTATACTGAAGTTGTGGTACTTCCACGCTTTCCTCTTCAGGAGACATCGAGTTAGAGGGTAAGTCAATCGATGATGGCCACTCGTCACATGTCCTAACTATTAGTGAGGGAGTGCCCTCAGTAATCCTGCTCCTCAATCCCACCAAAGTGAATCGATGCATATGGTCTGACGGGGAAGTCACTAATCCAAATCCATCCATACCATGGGAAAGTAAAATGAACTTGAGAACTCATTTCAACAATAAGAGAAAATTGAACTCAGACCGATGTAAGAATCTATAGAATGAATTTGTATCAATTCTCTATAGATTTTGAATTTGAATTTGAAAATTTGAACCCACATCCAACAACTTGGAAGTGTTAAATGGGGTTCAAAATGGATTTGAGAAGATTGATTGAAAGAGGAATTTGAATATGAATCCAACTCCAACAAATTTAGTATGTTGAAATATGGATTCAAATTTTGATAAGGATGCTTCCATAGGTTCATGGTTTGTTTGAATTTGAATTTTTGATTTTGAGGACCCTTTCCTTTAACAAATTTGGGTATGTTAAAGTAAGGGTCAAAGGATTTTATTTATGTTTGATTGATTTTAGAATTTTACTTAGCAAATTTAGGTATGCGAAGTGAAGTATTTGAGAAAATAATTGTTTCTTTTTTTGTGAATTTTTATTTTGATTTTGAATATTTTGGAATTCTCACTTAGCAAATTTAAATATGCTAAGTGAAGAACCCGAGTGTGTTTTCTTTAATTTTTGAAAATAGGATTCTTAGCAAATTTAAGTATGCCTAGAAAAATTCTAAGTGTTTCATTTATGTTTTGATGTTTTGATGTTTTGATTTTTAAAAAAGTAGGATCCTTAGCAAATTTAGGTATGTTAAGGAAATCCTAAGTGTTTCATTTTTATTTCAATGTTTTGATTTTTTTTTAAGGTAGGATCCTTAGCAAATTTGGTATGCTAAGGGATTCCTAAGTGTTTTATTTGTTTTGAAAGTGGAGACTTAACTTTAGAAAATTTGGTATGCTAAAGATGAAGTCCCACTTGGTTTTGTGAAATGGAAATTTCACTTAGCAAATTTGAGTATGCTAAGTAAAATTCCAAAAGGTGTATTCAAAATTTTTGATTTATTTTGGTTTTGAAAATGGAAACTTCTCCTTAGCAAATATGGTATGCTAAGGAAGGGAGTTCCAAAAGGTGCTTGAAGATTTTTGTTTTAACTTTTGGAAACTTCACTTAGCAAATTTGAGTATGCTAAATGAAGTTCCAAATGTTTTGAATTTTTTGATTTTGGTTTGGAGACTTCACTTAGCAAATTTGAGTATGCTAAATGAAGTTCCAAAATGTGTTTGAAAATTTTGATTTTGAATTTGGAGACTTCACTTAACAATTTGGGTATGTTAAATGAAGTTCCAAATGTGTTTGAAAATTTTGATTTTGAATTTGCATTTGAGACTTAATAAATTTGAGTATGCTAAATGAAGTTCCAAATGTGTTGAAAAATTTTAAAATATGATTGATTGATTTTGGATTTGGAAACTTCACTTAGCAAATTTGAGTGCTAAATGAAGTTCCAAATATGTATTTGAAAATTTTGATTTTGATTTGGAGACTTCACTTAACAAATTTGGGTATGTTAAATGAAGTTCCAAAATGTGTTTTAGAAAATTTTTGGATTTTGAATTTGGAGACTTCACTTAACAAATTTGGGCATGTTAAATGAAGTTCCAAATGTGTTTAGAATTTTAAAAATATGATTATTTAAGTTTTAATTTTTTTTGAAAAGAGGACTTTCATTCAACAAATTTAGGTATGTAGAATGGAGATCAATCTTACTTTTAAAATGTAAAATTTTTGATTTGTGTGTGGTTATTGCTTTTCTGATAGAGTGGTATTCCAACTTAATCATATGTGGGATATGTTTAAGTGGGATTTCCTAAATGATATTTATTTTTAGTTAGGAATGAAATCTTCATTTAATAAATTTGAGTATATTAAATGAAGGAATTGATATGTGCCTTTTGAAAAGTTTAATTTTGTTTGGAAATGAACCTTCCATCTAATAAGTGTGAGTGTATTGAATAGGAAAGTATGCTTTTTTTGAAAAACTTATGACAGGATTAGCAATACGTAACCGAACGAAGCAAATTCATTTATTTTGAAAATGAAATCTTCATCAAAGTAAATTGAAAGAAGATTTTCATTTGTGCTTTTTTTTTGGAAAATTTTATTAATTTTATTCATGAAAATTCCTACATGTGACAATTATGGGAATTATTAAATGAGGATGATAAATTTTTGTGGAAAATATTTTATCAAATGCATTTTTGAAAAGTAAAGTTCTTTATGGAAGATTTATTTTATTTTTATTATTTTAGAAAGAACTTTTCCTTATCATAAAAATGATAAGGATGAAGTCTTTAAAAAAAGCTTTCTTTTTATTTAGATCTTTTTTATTTTTACCCATTGGAGAACCCAACGGGAGTTTTAAGACCAATAAGGAGTGCAATCCTAAAACTTAAAGATGTTGGCTAACTCAACTTAAGAATGAAATAACCTAAGTGCCAATGGAAATAAGGATAGTCTCTGATTCATACCTACCATCGATACTTAAAAGACAATGATCATTTACCAAAGACAGAGAGAGGAACCATCCCCGAAGCTAGAAAATCTATGGAGAAAATTTATGTCACCTTCAAATCTGTGGAGAGAAAAGATGAAAGAAATTCATTTTAGATGACACCACCAGACTATGTTATTCAAAGACGCCATCAAAAATAGTGTAATATCTCAAAAGATAGAAGTCACTACCCTTTAATAATGGACCAATCACCTCAATAAGGACTCCTACGATGAATATGTACTAAGATTCTTCCTCTACTTTACATGGAAAAGTAGGTTTATTTTAAATTAGATCGTAAAGTTCTCTACAGGCAAGCCCCCATAATTACATCCTAAGGAATGGGACTCTTTAGGAAAACTCTCATTAAGGTAAATGATCATCTTTCAATAGAAAGGTCTATCAATCGATTAGTTCATTTTGAAGATCAAATGGGATTATTAAAAAAAGCCAAAGAAATAGTAGAGATGCTCACAATGCTAGGAAACCTAGAGCATCTCAAACTACTATACTTTATATTTTGAAATTGATGGTTTGAGTTGTTTTTTTTTTAGAAAGACTTATGATTCCTAACACAAGATTAATGCCTAAGAGGTGAGGAATTATGCTTATGGCCCCAAAAAGAAAACCTCAAACCTAAATCTAGGAGCTTATGAGGCCAAAAGCATAAACCTAAATCTAAGAAAAATGGGTAATTGGTTTGCCTCTCACAAGAGAGACAAACCACCCAATGCTTGGACTACAACCTGGGTAGCCACCAACTAACTCCTATGATTTTAAATACATGTAGGCAAATCTGCTTATGCAAGATATTATTTATTTGTTTTAAGACTAAGTCCTTAAACTCACTAAAGAGATCATGTAATGGGCATGCTTCAAATGACCTAAATCTAATGCAATTCAAATTTGACATTTTTATTTTTGGACAATTATTTTGACTTGCTAATAGATTCATATGCCTAATGCATGAGAAAAGTTATTGGCCAAAATCAAGAAGGGAGGAGGTGAGTTTCCACCATGGCTCTCAAAGGTCAAGTTTCTGCAAAGGTGGAAGCCCCAATCAAGAGTGAAATAAGATATTGCATGATATTATAAAATAAATGCTCATCCAAGCTAAGGGTTGTTAATTTTTTATCTTAATTTTAAACCTAAGCTTTAGGTGAGGTTATGAGTTCTTTTATTTTATTTGAGTTGTTAAGTTGGGTAAAAGATTTATTTTTCCCTAAAGAGAATCCAATATACATAAAGTAAGGAAGAAAGCGAAATCTAGCCAAAGACTCATTGCCAGCACCACCAAGACAAAACCCAAAATATCAAATAAAATCTACCCTTATACAACCCTGATTATAAATGAATTAAATTACAATTAAGCAAAATTCATTATTATGGGTCTTTCTTTTTTCTTCTTCTTATTTTCTCTTCTTTCTTCTTCTTCTTCTTCTTCTTTGGCTCTTTCTTTTGAATGGTTGGAAGGTGGATGCTCTAAGGCTTCACATGGTGCATAAGATAGGATCTTATGACCAATGCTCATTCTAATCCTCATAACAATCATTCCAAAATCCTAATTGCACAAATTTACATGAAAAGAAAAGAATGAAAATCCAACTAACAAAGGTTAGCTAAAACAAATCACACAAATGCATGTATATTGGACTTATCACCCCACACATGGGTGACTAAGTCCACTGCCTATTGGATTATGCTTAGGTATAAAGCACTTGCAAGTAAAAAGCATTTATATTTTTATTTATGATAGCACCTTAAGCACAATCCTCATAAAGAATGATTAGACTAAGAGCATCCTACCATTCATTCTATGAGCATCCCTAACATCTAGTCTAAAATATATATCACAAATAAAATAAACATCAAAACTATGCACCGACCTAACCTAAAGCTAGAAGTGGTGACTTAGGCTAATGTGTGTTTTGAAGGTTTGTATAGTATGCTTAGCAATGGCTTTAGGTTCAAATTTCTAAGTGTAAAATATGTTCAACTTAGAGGAGGGTTTTATTTAAATTGTTTAATTATTTTGGATTGATTTTATTTCATGTTTTTGTTCAAGTGAATCCTACAATTACTAAGTTAAGAGAGGAAAGAGAAGAGAACTCTTTCCTTCCCTAACCTAAGTAATTTCTAAAGTGGATTCATATTTTAAGTTTGTTTAGTGAACATTTTGATTAAATCTTTTAATTAATCCTAAGTTTAAATGAACTCTAAACAAACCTATTCAAAAAAAAAAAAGAAAGGCATTTCAAGATTAAATAAAATAAATCAAATTCACATAACACACATTACTTCATTTCTTTCCCAACATGTATAACATGCATATGAATGAATCCTAAGCATATCTATACATAAAAATGAGAATATTTAACATACTTTATGATGCATGGTAAGTAATCCATTTAAGAAAATATGGAAGTTGAGCATGCATGATTTTCTTTAGTAGAAAAGGGTTTCTTTATCCAATTTTTTGCATACACACATGAAAGTAAGAAAGACATAAATGAGTACAGTGTCATTGTTAACCAGAGGTGTAAGGTACAAGACCTACATAGGGCTACTTAAAACCTTGGAACCTCGAGGTTGTCCAGACTAATATACCACTTTTCTTAAATGGAAACATGCATATAAAAGAAATGAAATGGAAAAGAAGAATACAAAAGTTATATTAATAGATTCATTTTGTTTATGCAATTTATGTATGCAAGTATAGGTATCCCTTCTTAGGTGATAGCATAGAGATGAATAGGATATGGAATTAGGTGAGTGTTAGGTTCTTTTCAAATGAACCATATATTTCACCAAATTCCTATTCAAAATTACACCAACCTAAGAGAGAAAGGAAACCTATGCTAAGCACATCCATATATTCTTCACATGCAAGCCTATAATTAAAGTATAATACCATACCTTTAGATTTTATTCTTATTTTATATGTTTTGAAAATAATTTGAATTTAGAAGTGATAATAGCCACTCATATTTCTACTTTAGCCAACACATGCAAATTCGACATAAAGTAAACAATTTCATTTTAAACTTGAATTTGAAAATTTTGAATGCATGAAACCAAATGACATACAAATTTAACATGTTGTGGAAAGGTTCAAAGCAATGAAAGCATGTAAAAAAATTCACTTTAATTAAATCCTAAGGACATTCTTATGGAATAAGAAAGTTTAAAATAAATCAAAGTGTATTCATGATTTTGTTTAGTTTGAGTTTGATTTAATTTTGAAAAGGTGAGTTGAGTTTGTTGTTCCTAACCCATTCTCACATGTGTTTTGATATTTTTATAATTTTTAGATAGATTCATTTTATGTATTAATTAGGTTAAGGTATGAATTAAGTAACTTAATTAAACCTTACCTACACCACCTTAACATAGTTAACCAAATAATTATGAGCCAATGAGATGATATAAAAACTCATAAGGAATTTAAATTTGTAATGCACCTCATAAGAAAAAGGCCTAATGCAATTGGGCTCATAATTAAAGGTTAATTAAGCTAAGGGGTTTAGCTTAAGTGATTTCAAAACACCCTTTCAAACATATGAATTGGGTTTTGATTTTCTTAATTGAACTTAGGCTATTAAACACCTAAGCATCTACCCAAAGTAGATTAATTAAGTTCTAAAAGTTTTTAGAATTTTTAGAAATTAATTAAGGGGATAATTAATGAATTAACCCTTAATTAAGAGAAGATTAAGGAAAGAAAAGGGTATTTAGGGAATAACTTAGAGAAAATTTCCCAAAATTATTTCCTAAACCTCCTATCTACTGGATCTGACCTTAATCAACTCCAATCATAGATTAAAACTACTAATCACACTTTATTATCCTTAATTAAGTTAAGAAGTAATTAAGAAACCCATATGCAATTCTCCTAATTATGCCTTCAATAAATCCCAAAAAAATTTGGGGAGGTAGAAGTCATCCCCTAAAATATACCCAAGAAGTTTGGGATTAATCATATGCTTAATTAAAAGGTAATTAGCAAAATAAAGTTTCCAATAAAATCCAAAATCAGATAAAAGCATAATCAAAATCCATTGAAATTAATTTTAAAATATTCTAGGTCAAATTATCTTTCCATAAAAATTTATTCCATATTTTTCTTAATTTTATTGAGAGAGATATGAATTTTAGAAGAACCCAAGATTAATTAGAATTAATTAAAGCATCCTAACTAATCCCCCAGCTCATAGCGTGACGCGTGGCGGTGGCGGTCAGCGCGCTTTACACACATTGTGTAGTGAGCAACCCACTTAAACATCACATCGTGATGGCGGATGCTTTGATCTCTGTCGTCTGATCAAAGATCGAACGGCCAAAGATCTCTCCACGGTTTTAAAAAGGATAAATCAAATTCTAAACATGGGAATAATCTCAGCCATCCATCCAAAATGTGTGGATGGATGGCCAAGATCTCCTCAATTCTTCCCCTTAGATCAACAGAGATTGTCCATGATCTAAGGGAAGATCCGAGCTCGATTGAGCTAGAATCAAAACCAAACTTATCCCACACCATCTAAAGCCAATAAGCGGTGCATCCAATGCTAGAATTTACTTGAAATGAAAATTTTTTTTTACAAAGGACCAACACCTCCTATGCTAGGTGGTCGAAAAATTCCATACCTCACTGGAGGTGATCATAGATTGATGAGGTAGTTTCATTTAGTGGAGATAAAGTCCTATTGAAATTCTAAGCCTTGGGGTTGAGTGACTTGCTCTATGGACTAACACCCCAAGCTCCTTGCCTTTGATCCAACTTTCCTCTCCTTGCTATGGAACTAATGGAAGCAGTGCTTGGATTGGTCCCAAGAAGTGTGCAAGAGAAATTGAGGTGGAAAGAGTGGAGGAAGTTCAAGATTGATTGAGCTCCCTATTTTCACACTATGCAAAATTGAGAAGATGAAGTTTGATTTCACCTAAGCTTGGGGAGGCTAAGAATGCTTTCCGACTTCGCCCAATCAATTGAGGAATCATTGATTTGAATTCAATTAGGGGGAGTATATCTCGCCCTTAAAGGATCGGATGGCCGCAAATGATCTTGCCATTTTGATCCAATTGATCACAATGGGAAGGTTGTTTGATCAGTTAAATGTTTGCACATGGTCAGTTTGAGAACTTGAGTGGATTGCCAACCCCTCAAGTGCTTGAAATTGAGTGGAAGAGGGATTTGAAATGAGTCCATTTGACCCATGGGGGTTTGGCCTTAAATTTGACCCAAACCCATTGGGTTCCACTCTTCATTAGGTCCCCTTGAGCTATTAGGAAGGCATCAAGTAGATATGAATAGGGCATGACCAAATTACCCATAGATTATGCCAAAATTTCTTCTATGGCCTAGGGTAGGATGGTAATTTTTCTGATTTTTCAATTTGGATATGTTTCGTATGTGGAGAAATTAGGTTTGGCCAAGTTTCATGAGATTTGGAATTCATTTGATAGGGTTTGGCTCATGTTGACCCATTTAGGTCAAAATGAGTCAACTTGGGTCAAATTGGGTCAAACTAAGGGTTGGTTCAAGTTCATATGACCATTTAAAATGTTTTGGTGGCTTTGGTTTGATTCAATTTGGTATAGTTTTGAATTTAGGTCAAATGGGTCAAGTTGACCTATTTAGGTTAGGTCAAGGGTAAGTTTAGGTTATGTTAGTCATATGGAGTGGATTGGTATCTTTATATCCAATCAATTTTTGTTATGTTCAAATTTGGCTCAACATGACCCCTTTAGGTCAAGTTAGGTCTAAGTTCAATTAGGCTAGGTTAGGTCTAGTTGGCCAATTGAGGCTTTAGTCAAATTCAACAAGTGATTTGGAATGAACTTGACCCATTGGTTTGAATCAATTTGGCTTAGATCAAGTTTTGACACATTTGAATCTTTAGGTCAACTTGGGTCAACTTGAGTCAAGTGGCCAATTGGGCTAGGTTAGGCTCAAATGTTGGCTTGGTCAAGTTCAAACATAGTTCATGAGTGAACTTTGATTAATGGTTTCAATCAATTTGGCCTATGGTGAAATTTGGCTAAGGTTTCATTTTTGGCTAAGTGTTGACTTGGTCAACCCTTAGGTTTGACTTGGTTTGACCCAATTTGATTGATTGATCATCCCATGATGATTGTTGATCATGATGAGAGGCATAGATGTGTTTGGTTCAATCCAATTTGGTTAGGATTAGAATTTGGCTCATAAGGGTACTTTAAGTCACTTTAGGTTAAGTGACCCTATGTGGGTCAAATGACTTAGTCAAAGCTTGATTTGAGTTTGATTGATCTTGTATTTGGACTTATGATTGAAATATAAATCCATTTATAAGTGATTTGAAGTCAAATGGGTTTTGATTCATTTGACAATTTCATATTCAAAGGGTGAACATGAAAGGATTTAGGCTTTGATTTTTGAATTGGATTTTGATTGAGTGATTGAAGTTTGGATTTATATATGGGTTCATGATTGTAGGGTACTGAATCATGAGAGAAAATCAAGAGTTTGGCTTGATTTGAAGTTGATTTGGCTAAGTTCAAAATTTTGAGATGAAAGACTTAGATTGGATTTTGATTAGATTTGGGTTTGATTTTTGGAATTGGTTTTAATTGTTTGTATTTATATTTCATTTATAAATGTGAATATAAATGTATCATGAGAAAATTTCAAGGATTTGAAGTGATTTAATCATGATTTGAGCCAAGTCTATTAAGAAGGATTTAAAGGACTTGGGAATTTTTATAGATTTTTGAAGCTTGAATTTTTGAATTTGAATTGATTGGTTTATATTTATATTTTATTTATATATGTGAATATAAATGAGGATATAAAGGAGTTCTTGAGAAAATCCCATGAATTTAAAATGGTTTGATCAAGAATTTGGATAAGTCCTTTAATGGAAAATTAAGGACTTAAATTTTAGATTAAATTTAATAGGTTTGATTTGATTGATTTATATTTATATTTCATTTATATATGTGAATATAAATGAGAATATAAATAAATTTTGAGAAAATCCCATGAGTTTTAATTGGTTTAGAGTTGCTTTTGGCTAAGTCCATTAATGGAAAATTAAAGGGACTTAGGAAAATTTCATGAATTGATTTGGAATTTTGAGTTTAGCTTGATTGGTTTGAATTTATACTTCATTTATATATGTGAATATAAATGAGAATATAAATGAATTATTACAAAATCTCAAAGATTTGATTTTGTTTAGATTATGATTTTGGCCGACCCCACCTAGAGGGATTAAGGCTTGTTGTTGTTATTGTTGTTGTATGATTTTGGCTAAGTCTTTAAGAGAAGATTAAGGACTTAAGCAACATTTGGACTTAGAAATTTTTAATGGAGTTTGATCATGGGTTTCAATCATAGATTTCAATCATGGAGTTTGATTTGGGTTTGGAGAAAATCAATTAAGATTGATTTAGAGTTTGACTTGAAGGAAAGAAAGTGAGGAATGGTTTAAGCTAAGGGTAGGAAGTTTTCCTAACATCCCAATGACATCTTCCTATGGATAACTCTAAGTCTGGGGACAGTGTCCAAAATCACTAATCTAATATATGTGCAATCTTGAGATTAAAAAATGAGGCCAACACTAGGTTATTATTTATTTAGAAAGAGACTATGTTCTTAAACTCACTCCTTAAAGAGACTATATCATGTAAGGGTATGCTTCAAATGACCTCAATCTAATGTAATTCAGATTTCATTTTATTTTTATTTTTAGACAATTATTTGACTCAAGCTAATAGGATTCATATGCCTAATGCATGAGAAATCAGATTATTGGCCTAAATCAACGAGAAGGGAGGAGGTGTGTTTCCACCATGACTCTCAAAGGTCAAGCCAAGTTTCTCTCAAAAAGGTGAAAGACATCCAATCAAGAGTGAAAATAATATGCATTTATGCATGATATTATAAAAGAAGTACTCATTTAGCTAAGGGTTTGATAATTCTTTTATCTTAATTTTTAGTCTAAGCTTTAAATGAGGTTATGAGTTTTTTATTTTTAGTTTTGAATTGTTAAATTAGGTAAAATATTTATTTTTCTCTAAGAGCCTAATCCACTTCTAGGCCATACATAAAGCAAGGAAGAAACTAGAAAAAGGATGCCACTTAATGCACAAGCTAAACAAATCATCAATCAATTTATAAAGCAAATCATAAAAGAATAAAAGGCCATTGTGGTCGAGTTCCATCGCACAAACCCTAAAACAAATTGGGTAGCCAAGCTCTACCCTTATACAACCCGGATTACAAATGAATTACATACAATTAAGCAAGGAATTCATTATTATGGGGTCTTCAAGCTTCTTTTCTTCATTCTTCTTTTCCTCTTTTCTTCTTCTTTTCTTCTTCCTTCTTTGGTTCCTTCTTTTGTATGGTTGGAAGATGGATGCTCCAAAGGTTTCACATGGTTCATAAGATGAAATCTTGTGGCCAATGCTCATCCTAATTCCCATAATAATCATTCCAAAATCCTAATTATAAAATTTACATGAAAAGGAAGAGTAAATCTAGCTAATACCTGCAAAATAAAGGTTAGCTAAATGAACCACCACAAATGTATATGGACTTATATCACCACACATGGGTGACTAAGTCCACCTAGCCTATTGGATTATGCTTAGGGGTATAAGCACCTGCATAGCAAAAGCATTTATATTTTTATTATTACGCGCTCCTTAAGTACAATCCCCTACAGAAAATAATGGTTAGACTAAAATCATCCTACCATTCATTCTATGCACATATATCCTAACATCCAGATTAAAGCATATATCACAAAATAAAAGAAAGCATCAAACCATGCACCGCCTTAACCTAAAGCTAGAAGTGGTGACATAGCCTAATGTGTGTGCTTTGGAAGTTTATTTGGTATGTTTAGATATGGTTTTAAGTTAGAATTTTCTAAGTATGAATCATGTTCAACTTAGTGGAGGGTTTCATTTAAGTGATTTAGTTGTTTTGGGTTGATTTTATTTCATGTTTTGATTAGGTTCAAGTGAATCATATAATTAATTACTAAGTTATAAAGAGAGGGAAAGAGAAGAAAACTTCTCTTTCCTTCCCTAACCTAAGTAATTTCTAAAGTAGATTCATGTTTTGGATTTGTTTAGTGAATGTTTTAATTAAATGTTTTAATTAATCCTAAGTTTAGATGGACTCTTAACAAGCCTATTCATAAAGAAAGGTATTTTAAGATTAAGTAAAATGAACTAAATTCACAAAACATACATTACTTCACTTCTATCCCAACATGTATAACATGCATATGAATAATTCTTAAACATATCTATACATTCAAATGGGAATGTTTAGCACACTTTATGATACATGCTAAGTAATTCGTTTAAGGAAATTTGAAAGTTTATGATGCCGGATTTTCATTAAGTAGCAAAGGGGTTTCTTATCCAACTTTCATATGCACATATGAATGTATGAAAGGCATAAGTGGGTACGATGCCATTGTTAACTAGAGGTGTAAGGTACAAGACCTACTTAGGACTACTTAAAGCCTTGCAACCTCAAGGTTGTCCAGATCAATATACCACTTTTCTTAAATGCAAGCATTTGTACAAAAGAAATGAATGGAAAAGAAAGAATGCAAAAGTTGATGTTAGTTGATTTATTTTTGTTTATGCAATTTATAAGTGCAAGCATAGGTATCCTTCTTAATTGATAGTATAGGAATGAATAGGATATGGAATTAGGCAAGTGTTAAGTTCTTTACAAATGAACCATACACATTGCCAAATCCTATTCAAAACTATACTAAAAGAGAAGAGAAGGAAAACCTACACTAAGCACATCCTTATATTTTACTCACATGCAAACTTATAAATAAGATATAAGTAGCACATTTTCAGTTTTGATAATTGATTCATATATTTTGAAAATAATTTGAATTTAATAGTGATAATAGCCACTCATATTCTTACTTTAGCCAACACATGCAATTTTGACATAAAGGAATTCATTTTAAATTTGATTTTTGAAAAGCATGGATGCATGAAATCACATGACATACATATTTAACATGTTAGGGGAGAACTAAAGAAATGAGAGTATGTAAACACATTCACTTTAATTAAATCCTAAAGACAATCTAATGAAATAGGAAAACTTAAAGTAAATCAAAGTTTATTTAGTATGATTTTTGTTTGGTTTTGAATTTGATTTAATTTTAAAAATGTGAGTTGAGTTTGTTGTTCCTAACCCATTCCACACATGTGTTTGACATTTTGTTTAATTTTTAGATTAGATTCATTTTAGATTTTGATTAGGTTAAGGTATGAATTAAACATGTTAATTAACCCTTACCTACACCACCTTAGCATAGTTAACCAAATAATTATGAGCCAATGAGATGACATAAAATCTCACAAGGAATTTAAATTTGTAATGCACCTAAGAAGAAAAGGGCCTAATGCAATTTGGATCGTGATTAATGGTTAACTAAGCTAAGAGGTCTAACTTAAGTAATTTCAAAACACCCCTCATACATATGAGTTTTAGAATTTTTTTAGAAATTAATTAAGAGGGTAATTAGTGAATTGACCCTTAATTAAGATAGGAATAAGAAAGAAAAAGAGGGATTAAGAAAGAGCTTAGGGGAAATGCTCCAAAATTATTCCCTAAACCTTCTATTCACTGGATCAAACCTTAATCAACTTCAATAATGGATTAAAATACTAATCAAACCATTAATTATCCTTAATTACATAAAGGGGGTAATTAGGAAATGAATTAGCAATTCCCCCAACTAAGCCAACAATAAATCCCAAGAAAACTAGATGAGGCAGAAGTCATCCCCCAAAATATACCAAGAAGTTTGAGATTAATCAGTGGATTAATTAGGGAGTAATTAGTAAATTAATATTTTCAATAAAAGCCAAAATTAGAGAAAGATAATAATCAAAATTCATTAAATACAATTTTAGAATATTCTAGATTGAATTATATTTTAGTGGCAATTTACCTCGTGTTTTTTTTTATTTTCCTTCAAAGAGATATGAATTTTTAAAGTTTAGAGGATTAATTAGAAATAAATAAACACTAAATAATTCTCTTAATCCAATGGTGTGGCATGTGGCTGGTGACTCAGATGAGCTTTACACACGTCAAGCAACGAGCAGCCACTTAAACATCTTATCGCGATGTATGGCATGATTTGCTATGTCATTCAATCTGATCAACAGAGATTTAATCCGAGGTTCTAAAGGGGTAAAATCAGATATAAAATAGGATTTAATCATGGTCGTCCATCCAAAATGCACAGATGGATGGCCAGAGATCATCCATGTTCTTCCCTAAGGAATAATGGAGACCATCCACTTTGAAAGAGAAGATCTGAGCTTGATCGAGCATGGATTGGAATGAAATATTGCACACACCATATAACCCTAATGGTAAGCATATATAACGGTCAAAATCTCATGTCATTAAAATTTCTTTCACAAAGGACCAACACACATTGAGTCTAGTGATTGAAAAATGCCATACCTCACCGGAGGTGATCACCAGCACTCGATTCTCTTGGAGGAGCTTCGTCTAGTTGAGACTAAGCTCTGGTGAAAGTATTAGCTCTTGAGGTTAAGTGGATAGCTCTATAGACCAACCCATCCTTAGCTTCCTTGCGGCTTTGATTGAATTACATCTCCCCTTGCCTTGGAACTTCAGAGAGAGCTTAGGCAAGCTCGACTTGGTCCTCTGAGGGAGTGTGCAAAGGGAATTGACTTGAATTGGTGTGTGGAGAAAATTTGTAAATCCATGGAGCTCCCCTATTTTCACTTGAGGAAAACTGAGAATGACAAATTCAAAATCCTTCTAGGAAGCTTAGGATCACTCTTGGATGGCTCTTAACACTCTCCCTTACTCAATCAAATTAGCCTCTCTTGAATTCAAGTGTAATTAGGGGGAGTATATCTCCCCCTATGGCAATCGGACGGTCGAAGCTTAACTTACCATTTTCATCCAATTAACCTTAGGAAATGGGTTGTTTGATCTGCTAGAAGCTTGCACATGGTCAATTTGGGGGAGGAAGTGGAATGGTAACCTCCCATGTGCTTCAAATTGAGTGGAAACATGATTCCCATATGGCCAATTTGAGCCATGTGCTCAGTTTTGGCTTTAGGTCAATTTGGGCTGACCCAAATCCATTGGGTTGGGTACACCACCCTCCATAAGGTTTACTTGACTTATTAGGAAAGTATCAAGTAGGAATGAAAAGGGTTTGACCAAATTCCCCATGGATTTGACCAAAATTTGTTATATTGCCTAGGAGTAGAATGGTCATTTGGCTAATTTTTGAATTTGAATATGTTGGGTATATTGAGAAAATGGGTTTGGCCAAGTTTCATTGGATTTGGAGTTCATTTGGTATGGTTAGGCTCATGTTGACCCATTTAGGTCAAAATGGGTCAACTTGGGTCAAGTTGACCAACTGGTCAAATTTGGTCAAACCAAAGATTGGGTCAAGTTCATATGACCATTTGAAATGTTTTGGTGGCTTTGGTTTGATTCAATTTGGTTTAGGTTTGAATTTGGTTCAAATGACTTCATTTAGGTCAAATGGGTCGAGTTAACCAATTTAACCCATTTGACCTATTTGAGCTAGGTCACTTTTAGGTTTGGTTAGTCATATGAAGTGGATTGGTATCTTTGTTTCCAATCAATTTGGTTAAGTTTGAATTTGGCTCAACATGACACTTAGTCAAGTTGGGTTCAAGGTTAATTGGGCTAGGTTTGGTCTATTGGCCAATTGAGGTTTTGGTCAAGTTCAACAAGTGATTTGGAATGAACTTGACCCATTGGTTTCAATCAATTTGGCTTAATCAAGTTTTGACATATTTGACTTTTAGGTCAAGTTGAACTGGTCAAGTGGTCAATTCAAAGTTAGGCTCAAATGTTGATTTGTTCAAGTTCAAACATAGTTCAAGAATGAACTTAGATCAATGGTTTAATCAATTTGCCTATGGTGGATTTTCTATGATTTCATTTTGAAGTGTTGACTATGGTCAACCCTCAAGTTTGACTTAGTTTGACCCAATTTGATTGATTGATCATCTCATGATGATTGTTGATCATGATGAGAGGCATAGGTGAGTTTGATTCAATCCAATTTGGTTAGATTAAATTTAACTCATAAGGGTACTTTAGGTCACTTTGGGTTATGAGCCTAAGTGGGTCAAATGGCTTGGTCAAAGCTTGATTTAAGTTTGATTGAACTTGTATATGGACTTATGATTGAAATATAAATTCATTTGAAGTGGTTTGAAGTCAAATGGGTTTTGATTCATTTGACAATTTCATATTCAAAGGAAGAACATGAATGAATTTAGTTTGATTTTGAAGAATTTGATTGGATTGAGTTTATATTTATATTTGATTCATGATTGTAGGATTGATTGAATCATAAGGAAAATCAAGAGTTTAGCTTGATTTGAAGTTGACTAAGTTCAATATTTTGAAAAGGCTTAGGTTTGATTTTGAGATTTGAGTTTGATTTTGGAATTGGTTTTGAGTCAATTTATATTTCATTTATGTGAATATAAATGAGAATATAACCATTATGAGAAACTAATGAATTTGGAATGATTTGATCATGATCTAAGCTAAGTCTTTAAGAGGGAATTTAAAGGACTTAGAAATTTTGGAGTTTGGAGCTTGAATTTTGGATTTAGATTGATTTAAATTTATATTTCATTTATATGTGTGAATATAAATAGAAATATAAATGAGTTATGAGAAAATTCCATGAATTTGAATTGATTTGAACATGATTTAGGCTAAGTACTTAAGACGGAAATTAAGGACTTAAGAAGGATTTTAAATTTAGAATTTAATTTTTGGATTTGATTTGATTGATTTGTATTTATAGAATCATTTATATATGTGAATATAAATGAGAATATAAATAAGTTATGAGAAAATATCATGAGTTTGAATTGATTTAAACATGATTTAGGCTAAGTCCTTAAGAAGAGAAATTTAAAGGACTTAGGAAATTTTATGAATTGATTTTAAATTTTGAGTTTAGTTTGATTGGTTTGAATTTATATTTCATTTATATATGTGAATATAAATGAGAGTATAAATGAATTATGAGAAAATCTCATGAGTTTGAATTGGTTTGAATTTGATCTTGGCTAGGTCCTTAAGAAGGAAACTAAAGACTCATAAAAGATTTAGAATTTGAAATTTCATTCATGGGTTTCGATCATAGATTTCAATCATGTGGCATTGATTTGAGTCTAGAGAAAATCAAATAATATTGATTTAGAGTTTGACTTGAAGGAAGGAAGGTGATGAGTGATTCAAGCTAATGGTAGATAAATTTTTCTAACACCCCTAAGGCATGACTTATTCATATGGCTGACTCTTCTAAGTCTTTAAGGCTAGGTTGAGTGTCCACCTAATCACTAGATGTGTCTTAAGACTAAGGAAATCTTAAAGTCTAAGAGAATCCCTATGTTTAAGATGGAAGGGTTGAGAACTCATTCTAAAAATGAGGTCAACAAATTTCTAATCCACAAGCGAATATTTTGTTTGTTTCTTTAGTTTGTTTATCGTGGACCCTGTTAGTTTGTGAGGGATCAAACTAAGAAGGAGCTTATATCAGCTTAGACCTTCCTCAGATTTACTGAACCAAGGGAGAATCTGCGCATCCGCTGAACAAATTCTCCAATCACAGGGGTGGTTTCTAGGAAAGAGGGACTGTCCAATCTAAGAGTAACCCGGGTAGTGTCTAAATGGGGTCGCAAAGGACGTGATATAAATAGAATGTCAGCAGGGAGAGGGGCTGCTAAGGGCTTAATCCAATACCCTGGAAAAGATGAAATGGCTAGTCATATATCAAATAGGTATTCGGTGGCCAACTCGAGGAGAAAGTGAGGGGACTCACATCTGCCAAGAGTGGTGTATCCACAGGGTGAGTCGTTGTCAGCATAGCGAACATCAACCAACCTAAGGTGTGATTTGCAATAATTAGCCTAGGAAGAAAGCTCGGGGGACTCACATCCTTATGTGAATATGGGATAGTCTTTCGCTCGACAGTGTCATCCGACCTAAGGTGACTACTGAGTGAATGCCACTATGGGAGTTATATCAACTCAAATGTAGTCAAGAGGAAAGGAGCCTCTGGGGGGACTTATCCTAAACCTCAAATATACTCAACCTAGTTAGATCATGATGATTAGTTCAAGAAGAAAGCTCTGGGACTCACATCTTCTTAAACAAAATCAACATGAGGTAGCTTAATGGCTGGGCAGTGAAGTCTACCATACTAACAAGGCACTTTTTGGTTTGTAATGGTCAAGTTAGGAAGAAAGCGTGGAGACTCACATCTTCCAAATAAGTGACCATTGGGGTGACATACTAGCGAGGTAGCATGTAGACCGACTAGAAATAATGAATTACAGGGCTTTCTCTCACATAAAAATAGCCTGAGATAAAAGATATGTGTTTATTTTTATGCTTGTGTTAAAGGGAATAGGCTTCCGCTTAGGTTCTCTTAAACCTACCTTAAACATGCTGGAGATTTTGATGAAATGGTGCCACAGGTGGCAACCAGAATTTCCCACTAACAAATGATATCGCTCAAGTTCTCTTATACCTAACTCAATTGTGTTAATCAAAATAGGATGCCTCTTGGGTTCTCTCACACTTATTCTAATAGAACCAGGAGATTGTGTTTTATTACGTTTGTGTTGTGAAAGAGGGATAGGATGCCGCTGGGGGACTCTTACACCTATCTTAGACACATCATGCTGGATTCGCAAGACAAGCAAACAACACTTCAAAAGAAGAGAAGAGTTTGATGAAATGGAATTATATTTTTGTTCTTTTGTTGATAATTACTTTTAAATATATTTTATGGGCAATATTTCTTCAAATATAGCACATTAATTAGAAATATCAGGTGTTCCCCTTTACAATCAATAAGCTGATAAGATTCACTTTGGTAAGCCTTCTCTATGACATAGGGGCCTTCCCAAATAGGTTCAAACTTGCCTCCCATTTTTTGATGGGCAAAAATTGGTCTCCTTAGGACTAACACAAGTTTTCCTACTTGGAAAGACATAGGGCGGACCAGCTTGTTGTGAGCTTGAATCATTTTGGCCTTGTACAACTCGAGGTTCTGGCACACTCATAGGTAACACTCCTCCAAACCTTCGAGCTCTTCTAACCGTAACTTTACATTATGCTCTGTAGTGATCTTGCTACCCAATGCTATCCTTAGTGATGAAAGTTGAACTTCTAAAGGTAGAATGGCTTCGGACCCATACATTAAGAAAAATAGGGTAGATTGAGTTAGAGTTCGGTGTGGTGTGATAGGACCACAAGGCTTCAACCAACTGCTCATTCCACTGCCACTTTTTGTCATCAAGTGTCTTATTTAGTATTTGGATGAGAGTTTTGTTGAATGCTTATATTAAGCCATTTGCTCTGGGGTAGTAGATGATGGAGTATCTCCAATCTATATCATGTCTTCTAGCAAAGATGTTAATCTTGGTGCTTTTGAATGCAGTACCATTATCGGATATAATTCATCCAGGCACCCCAAACCTGTATATGATATGGTTCCTGAAAAACTAAAGCACATGATGTGACCTCTTGAGTGGGATTGCCTCCACTTGGAAAAGTAATGGCAACTAAGATGAACCGATGACCCTTGAAGGAGGAGGATCGATCAAACCCATAATGTCGGCACCAACACTCAATGGCCATGAGGCCAATGTAGGGTGTAGAATATTGGTTGATGGGACCACACCGTACCGACATTGATGGCATCTCCTAGCTACATCCATGCAATAATCATCAAGGCCAGTATTCTAGTCTCTTGATCTTCATCTTCATCTTTGGACCAGATTGATGCACTCCACATAGACCTGAATGTACCTCAGTTATAATGCCATGGCCTCATGCTTATCCAAACAATGTAACCACATTTGGTCAAAGGACCATCAGTACAAGGTGCCATCAATGAGAATATAAGAGAGAGCTCTCTGTTTCACCTGATGGGCTTATGACTTTTCTTGAGGTAGTTTATTAGTGTTCAAATAGTCTTGCCTCCAATCCAGCTTCTTGTCCTTATAAATAACAACAACCTCCCCTTCAAGAGAAAGTCTCTCGATGAGTTTAGCATCAATAAGAGATAGGACTTATCTATTTTGGACCGTTATTGGAATGGACTCATCTTCCAGACATGCCAATTCTTTGGCAAGTTTGGCCAAAGCATTTGCTACTGCATTCTCTGCTCGGGGAACCTTGTAGATGGTGACTGTGGATTTGGGCCAATATTCATGGTATACTCTGGTAATGATGAAGCTTGGGTTTGAGAACCTTGTAGGACGACACTGATTGATGACCAAGAGAATCCCAAAGATATGATGCTCTTGACACACAGTGATAACTAAAGACCAGAATCAAAGCTCATACTCGCTTCATTGTTGGTGCATGGGTTGGAAAGATAGTATGAGAATCTCATCATCGACTGAGTTAGAGAACTATTACCCCGCCTTTCCTGAAGAGTAGATCATGGTGCTTCCCTTTATGAAAAGAAGTTGCACCATCAAAATACATCTCCCATTGCGGGTTGTCAACCTCCCTAAGTTCATGATTTGTTCATGGAGATCATCCAAGAGAGAAGTGGGTGTCGCTAAGAAATCCGCTAATGCTTGTCCTTTTACCGCACGAAGGGGTAGGAATGTGATATCAAACTGTGAGAGAATCATGGACCATCATGCCAAATGTTCAGATAGTGTTGGCCATGTCATGAGATATTGTAGTGGATTGATTCTAGAAATCAAGTTCACCTTATGAGAAAGTATATAGTGTCATAGCTTTTGGGATGCAAAGTTTAAAGCTAGGCAATGTTTCTCAATTGGTGGGTAGTTCACTTCAACAGAATCGATGATGGCTAAGGTAGTAGAGAGCACTCCTTCCCTTCATTATTGGTTGGGCCAACAGCCGAGAGTCCCCAATGCAAAGAATGTGTAGAGGATGAGTGCCAAGATAGGGCCGCTAGAACTAGCGCTTCACCAAATCGCTATCTTCAAAGGAATGGACACTTATCATCCCACTTAAACTTGCATCCTTTTGACAAGTGCTAAGAATGGCTTGCATTTCCCTAATAGGTTGAAATAAAGCATCCTTAGACGCCAACCATCCTTGAAAGATCTGAGTTGAGTTAAACTTTTTGGAGGTGGCATTTCTAAGATAGCTTTGATCTTTTCTAGATCTATTTCTATTCCCCGATGTCGGACAACAAACCCAAGGAATTTCCCTGAAGCTACTCCAAATGCACACTTCAGGGGATTCATTTTTAAGGCGAAAAGGCATGACCCTATAACAACAAATTTTGATCGGGGTTTGAAAAGCAGTGTTTTTTTCATCCTCAGGGGCCATCTTGATTTGGTTGTAGTAGATGACCCATCCACAAAGGAGAAAACTGCATGAGATGATGCGATGTCTACCATTAATTCTGGTATAGAAAGAGGAAACTCATCCTTAGGACATGGCATGTTTAAGTCCTTGAAATTGACATACATACAAATTTGGTCATTCTTCTTCTTAACAAGAATGACACTGGCTAACCAGGTAGGATGTTTTTCTTCCCTGATGAAACCAACATCGATCAGTTTCTTGACTTCAGAAATGACCTCTTGTTTGATTTCTAATCGCATGCTTCTAGGAGCTTGCTTGATAGGGTTAGTGCTAGGATCTATTGCTAGCTTGTGGACTATTATGTCAGGAGATAATCTGGGCATCTCTTCATAACTCCATGCAAAGCAATTCTTAAACTCAATCAATAGCTTAACTAAGTCATTGGTTTATTCTTCATTCAGCAATGAACTGATGTATGTCGGGCGTGGATTTTTCTCTATCCCAAGGTTGATTTCTTTAAGCTTGTCAATTATTAAATGAATCTCCTCTTCAAATTCTAGCGGTGCATCTTTAATTTGGAGATCATCTGAATCATCTAAGATTTCTAGACACACATCCTAATAAGAGTTTATTTTATGTGAAAAGAACCTATCGGACTCAAATGATTTGGTAACAAGCTAGTAATCATCATCATCAACTGACCCACTGTGAATCCTAGTCCCGATCTTAATGCATCCCTTGTATTCCATAGCTTTTGAAGTACTCGACCTATGCTTAGACCATGAATAAGGAATCAAACCTTCTTTGCAAAGATTAAGAACACAAGGCAAAAAATCAAAAGGTAATTCCATTAATTCTTTATATGAATTCTCCTCAAGTTCTACATCAACTTTAGGACTTGAAGAGGATGATCCCAAAAAGAATCTCTTCGGCTTCATATCCTTGGAAGACTTAGGGGCTTCCTTAACTACTAAACCTTCAACTTTTTGAGATGAAAGTGAGGTTAGAGCTAAGATTCCTAACTACTACCTGATAGTTTCACATACATTTGATTCGAATATTTTGCTTTGTCTGGAGGCCCGGTCTTCATCGTCCGTTGAGTGTCACCTCTAAATGAAACCCAGAGAGGGGTTGGTATGCTAATCACATTAGACTCATCCTCCAAGCTGATTCCAAGTCTATGTGAATAGTAGGGTACTCCTATGAACTGAACATAACCACCTGGTTGAACCAAGGGTCTTCCACCTCTGAACTACCTCTATTTCTCGTGGAGGAGTCATCCTACCCACATCTCCATATGATGGAATGAATTATGGGTGGAATGTGATATGTGGCTCTATTTTTTCTTCAATTTCCTTTTCTTGTTCACTTGGATTCTCATTTTCTTTTGTTTTTTTCTTTTTCTTCATTTTCTTTTTCTTTTGAATTTGAATTTTGTCCAAGTTCACGAGGAAGGGTGTTTTGAGGAAGATATATTTCAACCTCTCTAACTAAAAATAGTTTTTCATCTCCTTTGACACAATACTCAATCCCATCCTTCTTGAACTTGATGCACTGATAAAGGGAGGATGGAATAATCTTGTTCTAGTGTATCTAAGGCCTTTCGAGCAAAGTGGTGAATGAAGTATTCAAATTAATGATATAAACTTAGCTTCAGTCTTCTAGTCACCTATCTCCAAAGGTAACACTATGGAACCTAAAGCCCGCTCGCCCTGTTCATTGAATCCTCTCAACATTATCTAATCACCTCAGAGTGTGGAGA
Organism: Cymbidium sinense; assembly: GCA_021442155.1. NCBI lineage: Eukaryota > Viridiplantae > Streptophyta > Magnoliopsida > Asparagales > Orchidaceae > Cymbidium > Cymbidium sinense. The sequence continues at coordinate 35,252,279 of CM038229.1, forward strand.
TGTCAATCCTCAAATAGGCAAGGGCTTTTAGGCTCATAATGTTCACTGATGCACCTAGATCGATGAGAACTCTGCCAAGTCTGAATCTTCCCATGTCAACTGTAATGTAGAGGGGAGCTTGTGCTCCATGTCTCCCAGAAGAAGGTTTTCATCTGTGAAAGTGATCCCTATAGCTTCTCTAGAATAATGTGCCTCATCACCAATAGCGGCCAGCTGAGCTAAGCATATCTCAGGATCAAGTAGAGCCTTGATTAGTGATTCCCTCATCTCTTTGGATAAGACAAGGGCATCGTATATGCTTATGTTAGATGGAAACTTTCTTAGGTGAGAGAGGACATTGTAATCCACCTTGGGATGATCCTCCACAAGCATATCCAAGGGTGAGCATCCTATGGAGGGGCTTCTTGATCCTCTGAACTAATGACTTATTTTCCTCTATCTTGAGGTGCTGCCCTAGGAGGTAGAACCTTGCCACTATGGAGGTTGACTTCATTGATCTCTTGTGGTAGGATAATGGAAGGTTCTACCTGCACATCAAGCTCACCTATAGCTTCTCCTATGGGACCCTCAAAATCAGATGATTCCAAGTCTATCTCAAGAGGTGAACCCATAGTATTCAGAGTAGGAAAATCTGACTCTAAATCAAAAAGAGGAAGATCGGAAGTATTATAGTTTTTGTTTAGACTTGAAGAGTTATCATTAGGAATAGATTCGGGCAACCCATCAAAAGTGACACATATATAATTTAAGATAGTTTTATTCTTCAATTTCTTGGATTTGATAGGAGGTATAAAGTAGAAATCAAGTAAAGTAAGAGGGGTGAGGGATTTGATGCCCTCATCCGTCGATACAAGAAGTCTACAAAAAGAAGAAGAGCTAGCCGAAGTGGAGGAAGTCACTGCTATGGTAGCTATAACGGTGGACTAAAGGCTAGACTCCGGTGGTTGCATGGCTATCCCGGCCGCACATGTTGCTGTTGTTGCTGCTGAGCTCCCCTTTCCTGAGCTCTAACAACTTGCAAACCTTCCTTGATGTTGGAGGTTTGAGCTAACTCAGGCACCTGCAAGGAAAGTTTCTTGATCTTCGATATAATTTTCTTAGAGGTTTTGGATAAGGAGATATCCCAACCTTCTTTAGTTTTGGAAGGATCGCAAGTATCCCCAAGGATTACCCTAATGGAACTGGATGGTTGTTCCACAAGGTATTCCTTGATGACTATAGCACCGGTCTTGAAGCTATGTTCAAGCCAGTCCTTAAATGTGAAGCAATCTTCCAAAACATGACCTAGCATATGGTAGGAAAAGAATCATGGCTTTTGCCCACTTCCTCGTCTCTAGGTTGGTAGCTAAAAATCGCTTCTTTAAGAGATTCTTAAAGATCTTCTAATTACCTCCCTCTTAAATGAATAAGGCTTGTTAAGTTTATCCAAAAGAGTAGGTGGACCATAGCTACTGCTGGTATGTGTACCGCTACTGATATGAGAGGAGGAGCATGTAGGCCATGAGTGGTGGCGAGGGCTACCTCGGTGGTGGAGGAGGTGGTGGATGGGCGGGAGCACGAGGTCTCAAACCGCTTCCTGCTATTTTCCTTATCCACTACTATCACTTCCCCTGGTTTATTCTCATATACCTTCTGTGGCTTTGGCTTTATTAATAAATCTAGAGAAGGTAACTGTTTGGCTTCTCTTTGCAAGCTAGCCACCTTGTTGATTAATTTCTCAAAGGTTTTGATAGTGAAACCTTTGAGCATGAAGGCGACCGGGCCATGGATATTCTTAAGCGGAATCTCGATGGCATGTTATTCGTGACAGTTGTGGTTCATTTCATACTCAAATTATGCCATCTAAGAATGTAATCAATGAGGGACTCACCAGGATTTTATTGAGCCACAGCGAGATCGCCAATAGTGACCCTTTCGAGCTCCAATAAAACCTCTTGATAAAGAGTTGCTCCAACTCAAAGTCTTCACTAAACTATTGGAAGTTCATACCAAATGCTATCCACTAAGCTACTAACAAAGAGATGGAAGAGTAATTCGTCACTGCCACCAACGTTGCAACAACTAGCTCTGAAATGCACAATGTGTTGCCACGGGTTTCCACTGCCATCAAAACTCTTGAAAGAAGGTGGCACGAAACCCTTAGGATATTAGATTGCATTAAATTCCTCTTGGTAGGGTCTACCCTTTGGAACTAATGATCCTCCTTGGGCTTGAGCCAATACTTCCTTCACCTGCTGCTCAACCATGCTTCAATGTCTTTTTCTTGTATGGAAGTACTATTCACTACCTTCCTATATATGTTGGTGCTACCTTGCTCTGCTAGAGGTAAAGTCTTGGCTGGATCCAAGACACCAACTCTGGCTGACTAGTCTCACCTATAGTAGGATGGACTGTCGGTGCTTGGTTTTGAAGTGCTAAGACAGCTACTAAAAAATCTTGAGCCTCTTCTCCATCCTATCTATTTTTCATCCATCTTTTATTTGCGAAGAGGTGTTGGGTCGGTTGTCTTCCTCAACACCTTCCATAGTCTGATGCTCTCTAAGGAGGGATCCCTTGGTATCTACCATGCAAACCCCTACTAAGTCTCCCAATAAATCATCTTCATTGGGATCAAAGCTGATCTTCTCCTCATCACTGCCATATCCTAGATCTCTTCTTCTCCATGAAATAATGAGCTACTATATCATCTAGAGAATGAAACTAACACAAATGACTTTGACCATGGTGGGATCACTATCATGTACCGGAGGAGACCTCCCCTGTTGAGAGAATCAACTGTGAGGCTATACTGAAGAAATATACACTCGACTATCACAACTCATGGGGTGACACTCCTGGAGGCTCTATCATCATAGTGCAAGAGTCACCTTCTCTCTAACCGCCGCAACCATCTCTATGTCCTACTGGGTGGTGGTGAAGGGATGACCACTATGCTTGAGGTCGCCATTCCTTCACCATAGCGTAAGGTCAAGCAAGAGAGCTCCTCTCCATGTAGGGTGTAGATGGATGGGATCTCTCGATAGCGATCACCAACGGGTCCTCTTCTCCGATGTGGCCTTCATGGCCTTTGGAACCGAGATGCCGGAACATGGATGGAGATGGATGGGGTTAAAGTGGTGGTGGAGACACCACCAACTCTCTCAACAAGAGCTCTCCTATGATGGGTAGTCCCGTGAGCAAAATATGGTATGATCGATATGGTAGCGCCGATCAAGAAAATCAATGAGTGCAGAGGCCATCACCGACTAAACCTCGCTCTCTCGACTAGTGATATGAACCAAGTGCCTCCCTCCTCCCCAATATGCTTCCCCACACTGTAGGGGATAATGGATCTCAAATCAAACTGAGACCCAGACTCAGATCGTCCATAGGCTCTACCAACTTGGGGTAGAACTGAACGGTGGCAGATATATGAGCTCTTACTCTGACTGACTAGTGGCTGGAACTAAATCGCTAGTGGAGGTGAAGTAGAGATCCTCCTAGCATCCTCTCTGTTAGACCCAGAGAGAGGATGGAATGGGTTTGCTATAACCAATGGGGAAACCATCGTGGGCAGATCCTTTACAACTGATCGGGTTGCTGGCTCCATCTCCCTAGCAATGCGGGTGTGGTACTGCTTTATCATGTAGTTCTTATTTCTCCTTTAGGTCTTGGTAGGATGAGTAGAGTAAGAACTAGAACCTATCTCAAAAGCATGGGAGATAATCCCTAGGATCAGGGGAGCCTTCCCCTTGGAAGGTGCTACTAAGTGGGTGCTATCCCTAACTGGGGCAGTACGGGGAACCACGGGGCTCACATGCACTATCACTGACACTGCTGCTATGGGAACTGCCATAGCCTTCCTCTTCATTGAGAGAATCTAAACGATGTCAACCGAATGATCACTCTGCCCTCACTATGCTCTATAGTGAGGGGAGTGCCCTCACATGTAATCCGGGCCCCCTCAAAACCTCATCCAAAGTGAATGAGGTGGGCATAATTAGAGCGGGGAAGGCTGGCTTGATCCAAGGCCAAATCCATCCCATGGGGAAAGGTAAACACATATCTCTGTGCAGCCATTGCTATCAATCGAAACTAAAACTAAATTGAAAAACCTGATTAAAGTCAATGTTAAAAAATAAACTTGAATCGATTCTATGTTGATTTTGAATTTGAATTTAGAATTTGAACCCATACTCAACATCTTGAAAGTGTTAAGTTGGGCTCAAATGATTTAGAGCAGATTTTGAGATTTGATTGGAAAGAAAAAATTTTGGATGTATAATCCACTTTCAATAGATTTGGATATGTTGAAAATGAGTTCAAATATTTTGAAGAGATGCTTCCATAGGTTCATATTTGAATTCCAATTTTGATTTTGAGGACCCTTTATTTAACAAATTTGGATATGTTAAAACCATTTTTTTGAGATTTTTGGAATTTACTCACTTAGCAAATTTAAGTATGCAAGGTTAGGTGTTTGAAAACAATTTCTTCTTTTTCAATGTTTGCTTTATTTGGTAAATCATTTGTGATTTGAAAAATGGAATTCTCATTTGGGTATGTTAAATGAGGAAATCCAAGTGTGTTTTGTTTTTGGAAATTTTTAAAAATAGGACTCTTAGCAAATTTGACTATGCTAGGAAAATCCTAATGTGTTCCTTTTATTTTTTTTTTAAGATTTTGATTTTAAAAAATAGGATCCTTAGAAAATTTGGGTATGCTAAGGAAATCCTAATTTGTTTCTTTTATTTTGGATTTTGTTTTGAAAATGGAACGTTCATTTTAACAAATATGGTATCCTAAAATGAAGTTCCAATGTGTTTCTTTTGTTTTGAATTTTATTTTAAAAAATGGAGACTTCACTTTAGCAAATGTGGTATGCTAAAATGAAGTTCCAATGTATTTTTAAATTTAGTGAAATGGAGATTTCACTCAGCAAATTTGAGTATGCTAAATGAAATTCCAAAAATGTGTTTTTGTTGATTTTGAAAAGAGAGATTTCCATTTAACAAATTTAAGTATGTAAGATAGAAATAAATTATGTTTCATTTTTCAAATGTGTATTTTCATGTATGATTATTGCTTTTTGAAAGGGAAAATTCCAACCTAATCATATGTGGATTATGTTAGGTGGTATTTCAAAATAATGTCATTTTTATTTAGAGATGAAATTTTTATTCAATAAATTTGGGTATATTGAATGGAGATGTTCATATGTGCTTTTTGAAAGTTTATTTTTTATTTTAATTGGAAATCAAGCCTCCATTCAATAAATGTGGATATATTGAATGGAGAGGTTCATATGTGCTTTTTGAAAGTTTATCTTTGATTTGGAAATGAAGCCTCCATTCAATAAATGTAGGTATATTGAATGTAGAGGTTCATATGTGCTTTTTGAAAGTTTAATTTTGATTTAGAAATGAAGCCTCCATTCAATAAATATGGGTATATTGAATGGAGAAGTTTATATGTGCTTTTTGAAAATGTGGAAGTTTTAACCTATCACATGTGAAATGTATTGAGTGAAATTTCAAAGTTATGATTTTTTTTTTTTTTTTGAAGATGTGGCATCCATCCAACACATTTAGATATATTGAATGGAAAGTTCCATCTTCAAATTTTTTTTATGCTTTTGAAAACATGATTGTTGGAATTTTATTTTTGAAAATGAAGTCTTCATCAAAATGAATTGAGTGAAGAATTTCATTTGTACTTTTAGATAATGTGAGTGTTGGTTTTATTTTTGAAACATTTCTACATGTAACAATTAGGAAAAATTATTAGATGTAGTGCAAATATTTTCTTAAGTGTATTTTGAAAAAGTGTTTTTGAAAAGCAAGATTTCATGAAAGATTTATTTTATCTTTATTTTAGAATGAACCTTTCCTTACCATAAAAAATGATAAGGAGGAAGTCTTGATTATTTTCTTTTATTAAATTTTTATTTTCACCCATTGGGAACTAACGGGTTTTAAGACCAACACGGTGTGAGGTCCTAAAACCTAAAGATGTTGGCTAGCTTAACTTAAGGATGAAATAAGCTAAGTGCCAATGAAAAGAAAGATAATCTTGGATCCATACAAAAGTATAACCCCACTATCGATACTTGGAGACAATGATCATTTACCAAAGATGGAGAGAGGAACCTTTTCCAGTGGAGTCGCCAGAAAAATCTGTGGTGAAAATTTTTATAATATTCCTGCCTTCATTTATCCCCTTCCCTTTCAAAAAAGAAGGAATAAATGAAAATAGAAATATATAAAAATATGTTTTGTCAGGATGCCACGTAAATCCGTAGATATTCTTATTAGGGAGATTGGGTATGACATTGAGGAGAGATATACTATCTCAAAATACAGAAGTCACCATCCTACAATGGACCTAATCACCTCAATAATGACTCCTAAGGACTATGGGTCTTCAGAATGTACCAGAGATTCTACCCCTACTTTACATGGAAAAGTAAAGTAGGTTTATTTTAAATGTTTGTTAAGTTCTCATGAAAAGCCCACATAGTTAATTACATTCCTAAGGAACATGATTCTTAGAATACTCGATTAAGGTAAATGATTGTTGTCTCAAAGATTTCAAAAGGTAGACTATCAATCGATTGTTTTATTTTTAGAAGCCAAGTGGGATTGATCAAGAGAGGGAGTTCTTATCAAGCCAAATGAAGATAAGTAGGGATGCTTAAAATACTAGAAGCCTAGTAAACATAAACTACCCTATGGTTGGGCTTTACTTTTTGAAATTGAATTAATGTGTTTGAGTTGAATTTTTATTAGAATATTATAATGATTCCACACATAAGATCAAAATGCCTAAGAGGTGGATTTATGCTATGGCCCATAAAAGGGAGAAGCAACCTCATAACCTAAATCAGGGAGCTTTAGGCCAAAGCATGACCTAAATCTAAAAAATGGGTATTTGGTTTATCCAAGATAAACCACAATTGCAACTTGGTGCCAACTCCCTCCTAAATTTTAAATATGTAGGCAAGTCATATGTTTATGCAAGATAAGGTTGTTATTTATTTAGAAAGAGACTAAGTCCTTAAACACACTCCCTAAAGAGACTAGATCATGTAGGGTATGAATTCATGACTTAAATCTAATTCAAATTTTTCATATACTTTATTTTTTATTTTGGATAATAATTTGACTCAGGCTATAGGATTCATATGCATAATGCATGAGAAATTAGATTATGGGCCAAAATTAGCTAGATGAGGAGGTGTGTTTTCACCATGGCTATCATAGGTTAAGCCAAGTTCTCTGGCAAAGGTAGAAGCCCTCCAATCAAGAGTGAAATAATATGCTTTTATGCATGATGCTAGAAAAGAAAGTACATATCCAGCTAAGAGATTGATAATTCTTTTATCTTGATTTTAACTTAGGCTTTAAGTGAGGTTATGAGTTACTTATTTTTTTAATTTTGAGTTGATTAATTTGGTAGAAGATTTATTTTTTTCTAAGAGCCTAATCGTCATCCAGGCCATACATCAAGCAAGGAAGAAACTAGGAAAACATGTCATTTATAATGCACAAGCTAAACAAAACATCAAACATTTTATAAAGCTAACGCAAAAAATAAAGGCCATTTGTGGTCGGGCTTTGCCGCACAAACCCGAAAATAAATTGGGTAGCCGAGCTCTACCCTTATGCAACCCAGATTATAAATGAATTAATTATAATTAAGCAAGGAGTTCATATTATGGGGGTCTTCATTTCTTCTTTTTTCTTTCTTTTCTTCTTCTTTATTCTTTCTTGTTTTGATTCCTTCTTTTGGATGGTTGGAAGGAGGTTGCTACAAAGACTTCACATGATATATAAGATGAAATCTTATGACTAATGCTCATCCTTATCTCCCATAACAATCATTCCAAGAATCCTAATTGTAAAATTACATGAAAAGAAAAAGTAAATCTAACTAACACTTGCAAAATAGAGATTAACTTAACAAATTATACAAATCCTAAGCATGTATATTGGACTTAACATCCCACACATGGGTAATCAAGTCCACCTGGCCTATTGGATTATGCTTAGGGGTATAAGCACACAAAGAAAAGTATTTATATTTTATTTATTACACCCTTAAGCACAATCCCCTACGTAAGATAATGATTAGACTAAATCATCCTACCATTCAATGCACATACACCCTAACATCACTAAAATAATACATCACAAAATAAAAGCATCAAACCATGCACCATCTTAACCTAAAGCTAGAAGTGGTGACTTAGCCTAATGTGTGTCATTTAAGGTTTGTGTGTATGCTTGGTTATGGGTTATTTAGATTTTCTAAGTATGAAAATGTTCAACTTAGAGGATGGTTTCATTTAAGTGTTTAGTTTTGGGTTAATTTTATTTTGTATTTTTGATTTGGTTTAGGTGAATCCTACAATTAATTTCTAAGTTATAAAGAGAGGGAAAAGAGAAAAGAACTTCTCTTTCCTTCTCTACCCTAAGTAATTTCTAAAGTAGATTCATGTTTGGTTTTGTTTAGTAAATGTTTTCTTATGTGTTTTAGTTAATCCTAAGTTTAGAATAACTCTAAACAAACCTATTCAAAAGGAAAGACATTTTAAGATTAAGTAAAGTGAAATAATATCACAAAACACACACCACTTTATTTCTTTCCCAACATGTATAACATGCATATGAATGAATCTTAAGCATATCTATACATATAAATAGAAATATTTAGCACACTTTATGATGAATGCTAAGAAATGTTACTTAAGAAATTTTGAATGCTTTATGATGCATGATTTTCATTAAGTAGAAAAGAGTTATTCTTTTATCCTTTATTCATATGCACATGTGTATGTATGAAAAGCATAAGTGAGTACAGCACCATTGTTAGCACTAGGGGTGTAAGGCACAAGACCTACTTATGAATACTTAAAGCCTCGCAATCCCGGGATTGTCCAGACTAATATACCACTTTTCTTAAATACATATGCATGTACAAAAGAGATAAATGGAAAAAAGAAAGATGTGAAGTTTATGTTTAGTTAATTTTTGGTTTGTTTATGCAATTTATGTGTATAAATGTAAAGATCCTTCTTAAATTATAACATGGAAGAGGATAAGAGTGGATTGTACGCAAGTGTTATATTCTTTTAAAAGAACTATACACTTTGCAAATCTTAGTCATATCCATGTTAAGAGGAAAGAAAGGAAGCAAACATAAGACACATTTATATTCACATGCAAGCTTATTATTAAAGTATAAGTAGCATACCTTTTAGTTTTGATATTTTATTTATAAGTTTTCAAATTAATTTTAGATTTAATAGTGGTAATAGCCATTCATATTTTTATTTTAGCCAACCCATACAATTTGATATAAAGAAAACATTCCATTTTTTATTTGATTTTTAAAAGGTATGGATGCATGATTTTCATATGACATATACATTTAGCATACTAGAAAAGAAATAAAGTGATGAAAGTAATGTAAACTCATTCACTTTAATTAATTCCTAAAGACAATCCTAAGAAATAAGAGAGTTCAAAGTGAATCAAAGTTTGTTTAATGTGATTTTTTTTTAATTTGCTTCAGGTAGATTTTGGAAATGTGAAAGAATGTTTGCTGGTCCTAACCCATTTCCCCCATATGTGAGTTAATTTAGTTTGTTCTTAGGATCATTATGTGATTTTTTATATTTTGTTGGTTAAGGTGAATTAAGTGTGTTAATTACCTACACCACCTTAGCATACTTAACCAAATAATTATGAGCCTATGGATGACATAAAATTATACAAGAAATTTAAATCAGCAATGCATCTAAGAAAAAAGGGGTCTAATACAATTGGCTCATGATTAATGATTAATTAAGCTAGGGGGTTTAATTTATATAATTTCATAACCCTTCCCACACATGTGAGTTGGATTTTGATTTCCTTAATGTACTTATGTTATGGAACACCTAACCATGTACCCAAGATGAATTAGTTAAGTTCTCGAAGGTTTTAGAATTAGTGGATTAATCCCTTGATTTCATCTCATAAGTTTAGATTAAATGGTTCTTCCCAAGCTCAATCGAATTAGAAAGTGAATTCAAATGAAATTAAGTATATCTCCCACTAGCAATATAAGCTAAAGATATCATTTTGATCAATTGACTCATAAATGGGTCAACCATTTATGCATGGGTCTTTGGCAGAATAGTGGAGAATTACATTAAAATGAGAGGAGGAATGATTTTATGTGCTTATTTCCATGGAGTGGTCGATTTGACTTTGGTTTTAAAACCTAATGGGTTATGTGCACCACACTTACTAGTGTCCACTTGGTCCAAAATGATCATGGAGAATTTGATCAAAGTGAATTTTTAAGAACATCTTCTGGGGAAGATCTATATTAAATTGAATCAAAATTTAACCCACACCATCTAAGAGTAAAAAACACATCCAATAATTCTTGCTGAAACTTCCTTCATAAAGGACCAAGAGGAGATGAAATTATTTTAATGGCATATCGGATGCTATCAATGCTCACCCTAAGTAGCTTTTAGAGATGAAGCCTTGTTGAAGTTTTGAGGTGTTGAAATTAGATGATCTTCCTCTTGCCAAGTTCACCTAAGTGGTCTCGATTGATCAAGAACATCCTCAAGAGAACTAAAATTTGGGTGAACTCATGAGTTTAAAAGCTTGCAAATTGGATTGGTTTGAGTATTGAGTGAGATGGATTAGTATCTCCATTTTAGTCTAAGAAAATGAGAAATGGAAAAATTAACTCACTCTAAGTAGACTAAATGGTTCTTTAAGCTCAATCAATAGTGTTGAATTAAATGAAATGGGGAGTATATCTCTAGAGCAATTAATTCGAGCTTAGATATCATTTTGATCAATTGACCTCATGTAATGGGTTGTTAGCCATTTGTGGTTTGCACATGGTTGGCTTAGAAGGGTAGAGAAGTGCATGTGGAAAATGAGAGGAGGAATGATTTCCATGTGCTTATTTCCATGGGAGTGGTCGATTTTGACTTTGGTTGGGTCGGGTTGACCCAAACCTAATGGGTTATGTGCACCACACTTACTAGTGTCCACTTGGTCCATTAAGAGGGTGCTAAGTGATCATGGAGAGGATTTGATCAAATTTCAAGTGAATTTAGCCAAAATTACGGGAGATGGCCACCGCCCATCTTCTAGGGGAAGATCCAAGCTCGATTGGGCTTGGATTGAATCAAAATTCAACCCACACCATCTAAGAGTAAAGGGGAACACATCCAACAGCTAGCTTTGCTTGGGGTGAAACTTCCCTTCATAAAGGACCAAGAGGAGATAAAATTATGCTCGGTTTAATGGCATACGGCTATCACCGGTGCTCGATTCTGAATAGCTTCTGGGAGAAGAAGCCTTGTTGAAGTTTTGAGGTGTTGAAATTGATGATCTTCTATGGCCAAGTTCACCTTAAGTGGTCTCGATCTTGATCAAGAACACTCCTCCCTTGCTTGGAGAACTTGTGTGAAGGCTTGGGTGAACTCGATTGAGTTCCCTGATGAAGCTTGCAAAGTGAATTGGATTGGTTTTGAGTATTGAGTGAGATGGATTAGTGAGGGATCTCCCCTATTTTCAGTCTAAGAAAATTGAGAAATGGAAAATTCGAACTCACTTTAGGAAGCTTGGGGAGACTTGGAAATGGTTCCTCTGGCTTCCCTAAGCTCAATTGAATTAGAGAGTGTTGAATTCAGATGAAATTATGGGGAGTATATCTCCCCCTAGAGCAATCGAACGGCCGAGCTTAGAGATATCATTTTTGATCAATTGACCTCATGCAATGGGTTGTTAGGCCATTTAGGGTTTGCACATGGGTCAGTTTGGCCATAGAAGGGTAGTGGAGAAGTTGCACATGTGGAAAATGAGAGGAGGAATGATTTCCATGTGCTTATTTCCATGGGAGTGGTCGATTTTGACTTTGGTTGGGTCGGGTTGACCCAAACATAATGGGTTATGTGCACCACACTTACTAGTATCCACTTGTTCCACTAAGAGGGTGCCAAGTGATCATGGAGAGGATTTGATCAAATTTCAAGTGAATTTGGCCAAAATTTACCCTTTGACCTAGGGGTAACATGGTCATTTGGCGTGGATTTTAATTTGAATATGTTTGGTATGATTGAAAAATAGGTTGGGCCAAGTTTCAATGAATTTGGAGTTGATTTGATATGATTTGGCTCATGTTGACCCATTTAGGTCAAAATGGGTCAACTTGGGTCAAGTTAACCAATTGGTCAAATTGGGTCAAACCAAGGGTTGAGTCAAGTCCATATGACCATTTGAAATATATTGGCATCATTTGTTTGGTTCAATTTGATTTATATTTGAATTTGGTTCATTTGATTTTATAATTGAATTTGATTCATTTAATTTTATTTAGGTCAAATGGGCCAAGTTGACCAATTTGACCCATTTGACCTATTTGGTGGGGTTGGTTTATGTTTGGTCATTAAAATTGGTATCTTTATTTCCAATCAATTTGGTTTATATTTAAGTTTGGCTTAATTTGACCTTTTAGGTCAAGTTGGGTTCATGGTCAGTTTGGGCTAGGTTGGGTCTAGTTGGCCGATTGAGGCATTGCTTAAGCTCAACAATCATTTTGGAATGAACTTGACACATTGGTTTCAATCAATTTGGCTTAGATCAAGTTTTGACACATTTTGACTTTTTAGGTCAAGTTGGGTCAACTTGGGTCAAGTGGCCAATTCTAGGTTAGGCTCAAATGTTGGTTTGGTCAAGTTCAAACATTGTTCATGAATGAATTTTGATCAATGGTTTCAATCAATTTGGCCTATGGATTTTGGCTAGGTTTCATTTTGACAAAGTGTTGACTCAACCCTTAAGTTTGACTTGGTTTGACCCAATTTGAGTGATTGATCATCTTATGATGATTGTTGCTCACAATGTGAGGCTTAGTTGGGTTTACTTCAATCCAATTTGGTTAGGATTAGAATTTGGCTCATAATGATACTTTCGATCATTTTGGGTCAAGTGAGCCTAAGTAGGTCAAATGACTTGATCAAGGCTTGATTTGAGTTTAATTGAACTCACATATGAACTTATGATTGAAATATAAATCCATTTGCAAGTGATTTGAAGTCAAATGGGTTTTGATCCACTTGATAATTTCAAGATCAAAAAGGTGAACATGAGTTTGACTTGAATTTGATTTTTGAATTTAGTTTTGTCTTGAATATTGAAGTTTATGTTTATATTTGGATTCATGATTGAAGGATTGATTGAATCATGAAGAGAAATCAAGAGTTTGGCTTGATTTGAATTTGATTTGACAAAGTTCAAGAATTTGACTTGAAAGGCTTAGGCTGAGTTTTAATTGAATTTGGATTTGATTTTTGAATTTAGTTTTGGTTTGATGATTGGAGTTTGTATTTATATTTGGATTCATGATTGAAGGATTGATTGAATCATGAAGAAAAATCAAGGGTTTGGCTTGATTTGAATTTGATTTGGCTAAGTTCAAGATTTTGACTTGAAAGGCTTAGGTTGGATTTTGAATTTGGATTTGAGTTTTGGATTTAGTTTGGATATTTGAATTTATATTTCATTTATATTTGTGAATATAAATGAGAATATAAATGGATTATGAGAAAATTCCTTGAATTTGAATTGATTTGGAGTTGATTTTAGGGTAAGTCCCTAAGATGAAATCAAGATGCTCAAGAAAGATTTGTAGAAATTTGAATTTGATTTTTGAAATTAGTTTGATTGATTTGAATTTATATTTCATTTATATATGTGAATATAAATGAGAATATAAATGAGTTGTAAGAAAATTTCTTTAATTTGAATTGATTTAGATTTGATTTAGGCTATGTCCATGAGGGGGAATCAAAAGACTTACGAAATACTTTGAACTTGGAATTTCAATCATGAGCCTCAATCATTAGTTTCAATCATGGGTTTCAATCATATAGAATTGATTTGGATTTGGAGGAAATCAATTAAGTTGGAATTGATTTAAGCTTTGGATGTTGATTTGATTTGGAGTTTGGACTTGAAGGAAGAAGCAATAATACGTAACTGAAACGAAGTAGGCAAATTTTCCTAACACCTAAGGGATCTATTCCTATGACTAACTCTTCTAAGTCTCTGGACTAGTGTCCACCTAATCACTAGATGTGTCTTAAGACTAAGAAACTCTTAAATTCTAAGAGAATTCCTATGTCTAAGATGGAGGGGTTGAGAGCTCATTCTAAAAATGAGACCAATAGGTACTCAAATTTTCTTAAGTGCTTTTAGTCAATCTAGTCCTCAGAGCAATGGAAAAGAAAAAAAAAATTAGACAAATTACAAATTATTTATATAATGGAATATGCATGAAATATCATTTAGGTTGAAAGAATAAGAAAGGTAAGCACAATTAGGCTTTATATACAAATTCCTACTAAAATAAATAAATAAAAAGAATTTTGGGCTCTGCATAATACAACTCAATCCTAGATGCATACATCAATCAAATGATAATAAGATACAACATTTAAGATTACTCAACTCTTTATTCATGCCACACAATTCATCATACATGCTTTTAAACTTCTAGTCCATCATACATGCTTTTAAACTTCTAGTCCATCTAGTGTTGTTGACCATGTAGCTTAGAAGTACTACTTATTTGAAATGAAGTAGGTCAAAACCTTTATTTGTATCTTCTATACATAAATATATATAACTTTACTTACTAAAAAATACAGCTATATAAAAATATAAAAGAATAACAAAATCAAGAATATAAAATAAACCATAAGCATTTTAATTATTGACGGCAAGTCTAACATGACATTTTTTAAAATTTTGATGCATGTCCTATAAATATAAAAGTGTAAATAATTGTACACTAACACCTACAAAAGATTAGCTTTATCTTAATACAAAAATATAGCCAAACTAATTATATGATAATCATATGCATCCTTACTAGTCATAAGAAGTTGGAAGCCATGCAACAAAAGGATCTTCTAACAAATTGTCAATTAAACTACACCTTAGCCATCTGATAAAAGATTAAACGGTTGTAACGTGTCACAACATATATTACTATGATAACCTACCAAATATCACCTTAATATTAAATTATTTTAATTTTTTTAAAATAAAATTCAATAGAGATGAAAGAGATTTAAGATTTAAAAAGAAATATACACCCATTTAATTTAAAAAAAAAAACATGAATTAAATATTTAAAAATATATTAACCTTATATATTACCTAAAGCAATCATTTTAATTTTATAAATTAATTAAAGTGACATGTAGCTCTAGTTATTTATATTACAATAAAGCATATGAGCTATAATTATGATAGTAGAATTCTCATTACCTAATGACTCTTTATCTAATAATAATAATAAATTTAATCATTGCCATCAACCAATTCTTAAACTTAAAAGTTAACCTACCTACTTATTCTATGTTAATTTTACTTCATGTATATGTAAAATATAATAATATGAGAGGGGTATAGTTGAGACTATCAACTATTAGGCTAAAGATTTGAAACATTTGATTGTGATTTAAATGCATGAAAGATAGAACAATTTTAGCTACAAAAGCTTCAAAAAAAAAAAAATCTAGAGTTTATGGTAAGACCAAGTAGAAGATATTTACTTAGCAAAGAAAGAAATGATTTGGATAATAGATGTATATCCAAAATCAAAAGTGCTTAACCATTGGGTATAGCTAAACAATAGAATGATCTAGCAATAGTATATGCCTAAGTTGGAATATAATCCAAGTAAAAATATATGGTCAAGTCCTAAAAGATTCTTTCTTTATCTCTAGAATAAAAAGTCAAAAGAGCATGCTCTTACTAGAGAATGATTTAGCCAAAAGAGTAATCAATAATATCAAAAAAAATCGAAGGGCCATGACTAGACTATGGTTAAACTTAACCAAAATTGCAGATATCAAATCGAGAGTATGACATGATGAAAATGGCACAACCAAAAAAAATATGATTAGACCAAAAATGAACTTAGTCATAAGAACATAAAATAAAGGCCATCATTTGGTTGAATGCAACCTCATTTTTTTTTTTTTTTTAGATTACGATTAAAAGATAACTTTAAAAAAGGGTAAACCCCTAAAAATTGCTTGTAAATATGAAGCTAAAAAATTGTGAATTTGAGGATTGAATATTAATTATTTATTTACATGCACCCAAGATGGGGGAGAACCAATCTATAATCTTGATAGTATGACTTTGGTACATATACTTATAAAAGTCATCAGCATTGATTCTTTAGTGTAAATTTATGATCATCAAAATCAAATATAAGATTCATACATCATCCATATCTAATAATTTATCCAGCCAAATAACAATAAAGCCTTACTCAAAGATGCAAGACAATAGCATATAACATTCCCTCTTTTAGAAGCAAAATTACCATTTACGTTTTAAGAGGAAATAGATCAAACAATTATGGTACTTCAACCACACCTCTGCACTAATCGAGTTAACCGTTAAAAGATCCACATTCCTGAGGATCCGCGCCAATGTTATGGCTATGGATAAATCTGTGAGGCAGCAGATCAACAAGTTGAATGTTTAATTAATAATAAAAGAGTACAAATCGATCTAAAAGCAAATACATTTCTTCCACTCGAGCAGAAGGTAAAGCTTATTAGCACCACATCTTTTATCAACGTATGGACCTCTGTAATGAAATTACTAAAACGCTTTAGACTAGCTCGTGCTATATTTTATCTGCAATACAATATCTATCCACATACCAAGTTAAGAAAGAAATTTCTTTCCCTTCAACCTACCTTGGACAGTCAAAATCCAGCCACTAGGAGCTAGGAAATCTCGTCACCACCAATAGGAAACATCCACATAAGTTAAGGGCATATGTTTTAGAACATG
This sequence comes from Cymbidium sinense, assembly GCA_021442155.1. Lineage (NCBI taxonomy): Eukaryota > Viridiplantae > Streptophyta > Magnoliopsida > Asparagales > Orchidaceae > Cymbidium > Cymbidium sinense. The sequence goes on from CM038229.1 coordinate 35,269,159, forward strand.
TAGTCCTGTGCATCTCTGTCATCTGTTCTCCGAGTTGCATCTTGCACATCACCAGCAAGCACTCTCTGGTTTATTTTGGCTCTTTGGACAAGACGAACCAATGCTTGCACTACATCTGACATTGGCGGTCTGAACTCTGGCTCAGGCTATTAAACATGGAACACTTTTTGTTATTATTGCTTAAAATTCATGGAAGAGCTCTTTAAAAGTGAAATCACATCTCAAGGAACTTCAAATAAGAAGCAAGGCAAAAAAAAAAAGGGTTATGCAATTTGATAGCAGCATTACCTGAACACATAGGGCAATAACATCAGCAAATCGGGAAAGAGATTTTGCAGGGTAGAGCCCCTGGAGCTGCGGATCGACCATCTTGTCAAGAGCATCGATGTCATGGAGCTGAGGGGTAGCCCATCTAACCGATTGCTCAGATCTTGGTCTTAAGCTGTCATAATCAAGTCTCAATAATCATAGAAATTTAATCAAAGAGATTCAATCAGATTTTAGTTTTCAGACTGAAATGGAGAGGATCTATCTAGTAGAACAGAACCAAATCGATTAAAAAGCACCATTGATACTTTAAATATGCTTAGTAATGGGTAAGAAAATTCTGAAGAGTTACCTATCAAAAGGCTTTCTTCCGGTTAGGAGCTCTAGCATGACCACTCCAAAGCCATACACGTCGCTCTTCAGAGTGTACTCCCCAGACATGGCAACCTCAGGAGCACTGTATCCTGAAGACAAGTTATGATTTGTACCCTACAAAGAGTAACAAATATCTGTTAGTATCAAAATTCAAAAAATAGGCACTTCTGCATGAGAATAAGTCTACAATGTCAGCACCGGCGACTAAAAGAAATTGGACGGGTAGGATGAAACCACTCCCGTTTGTGCACCATGCCATTTCTTAAACTCATAACGCCAGAAAAAAAAATTCCCTAAATGTTCCAGGTCCTACTTCAAATTTATTATTTAGTCTCATTTTTTTCAAATAATACTTATTAGTCCAATTCAAACAAGAAATTTAAATTTTTGACACGCACATTTTACTATATAAAGAATAACCTAGTTACTGAAAAACTAAATCTAGCTATTACAAGTATTTTGTTGAATTGCCTCAATTTGGGAATTATCTGGAGAAATCTGATACTTGAAAATTGCATCCAATTATTATCCAGCATGCAATAATAATTACATATAGAGAAGTAAAGACCAGATAGTTTTAGAAAATAACTAGATTATGGGTCCGATTGGATGGACAAATGTTTGAAGCTAGTGGCATGCCTGCGAGGAAGATATAGGTGTATTTCGTATGACAGTTCAGAATAATCGATAAAATTAGATGTTTGAAATGGGATAAGATTAAAAATCAACAAATTAGTCAAAAAAATAAATAAATGATGGTCAACTCTGAGAATTTATTAATTTCCCAATAATATATATATAGTATTCTCATGTCTAGGACTTCAGATGAAGGTCTAAATCGATGTGTTAGGATGTATTCCCACAATAATATAGCTGTATTGGCATTCCACCCAGGGGTAAATATTTATTAGGCTTGAGGGTGGCATCAATCTTTTTTTCTTAAATAGATTTTTTTCCTATCAAAGACTCTCAGGAACAGTACCTGCCATTACTAATAGTCCAATTCCTAACATATCAGATGACAAATTATCAATAACTATGTTATAACAATCTTGTATGAACATCTATCTAATGTTATCATAACCAAAGACTGCCCTTTTCTATTTTGCTTATAGAACAAAGATTTTAAAAATCATACTGCACATTGAACTAAAAGATAAGAAGTTTAAGGTTCAGAGATTAAAGCAAGGTTAAATCAGATGATATAATAACAATTAAAAATATTTTAATCGAATTTGAATGATATAATAAGATGCAATAATGATATTATTACCTATTTAATACCCAACATTCTAATTCAAAATATCTCACTCTTGAATATTTTGAATATAATTCTAAGGGTGTGTTTGGAGAAGTTGTTAGTCCAAACTAACGGATTTAGGCGGCATGATTTAAACACAAAGAGTAATTTATGACACTCTAAATGAAAATTTTAAATATGCAAGGGTGAACTAAACTTCACAAATGAATGCACAAATTTTAAAAATGACTTACTAACTTTCAATAAACACAAAGTAATTTGTGAATACTACAAAATATTAAACACACTAAAAATATATATAGAAGATCTTTGAAGGGTATAATTTTAATTTTTGTGTAAGGTTAGTATTTAGGTTAGGCTAATTAGTGAACTCTCTCTTACTTAAGTTACTTAAGTATGATGGCTTGTGGTAAGGTTAAATATAAAAAAAGCTAGGCTTTATAAGTAGAAACAATCAGTTGGTAATAACACAAATATTCATGGAATTGTCTACCACATATATTTAGGATGCTAAGTAGGAGAAAGGCTAGGCTTTATAAGTAGAGACAACTAATTGATAGTAACACAAACATTCATAAAATTGCCTATCACATATATTTACCATACATTTCCAAGAAAATTCACTAATTTTATAAAGAAAATTATACAAAATCCAAAGTACAAAATTAACCTTGCTTGGATTTGATATGAATTATTTGCAAACACTTTGATCACGCCTCAAGACCTTGGGTTCTAATACCAAAAAAGGTGAAATGCAATCATGGAGAGAAGGATGTCGTAGCGAATGTGGAGAAAGAGATGCCCCCATATTCTTCCACTCATCAAAGTGGAAAAGAGAAGAAGATCTTCCACTTACCAAAGTCTAAAATTCTACTCACCCAAGTATAGCAGTAGAGAGAGATCATCGAATCTCCCAGACGGCTGGCCACCGAGCTCCAACCAAAGAGTTTTCACTCCAAATTTCACACACAAAGCCAAAAATTCTTTCCTTAGGCAGAATAGTTCGCTTAAATAGTACAATATTCCAAGGGATGCGTCCATTAGGAAGAAAACTACAAAAAATTTGAAAAAAGTTGGAACAATCATTTTGCAACGTAGTGGCGCCATGAACCAACGCCGCAGCACCACGATTCAGCGTCGAAGCACCATATTCCTGCGCTAAAGCGCCAGCTTCTCGGTCCCCAAATGTTAAAAACTATAAAATGCAACGCTGAGGCACCAGACCCACACCTATAAAATTGAGCATATGAACTCACATGTTTTCAACCACAACTCTAATGCAATCTACATGATTAAATACACCCATTACTACATAATATAACACATGAAACATAAATTCACACATAAAATCTACTAAAAGTTCTTTGGAGTTCAATCTTTGTTTTGGGATCTTGTGACAAGTCCTTTCTTCCTTTGATGTGCTACATCATTATTTCTCTAATCAAAGCCATAAAAATCAAAATATGATCAATATCAGAAGAGCTTGGCGTGCTTCAAAAATCAGTTCAATTCATTGATTTGAGCATTGGTTCTAACCAAATTAAGCAAAATCAATTTTGGAACTAGGCCGAGAGCTGGAAAAGCTATTTATGATTGAATTGATCAAATCAATTGGTTCGATTTTTAAAACCATGCATATGATGGGCAAGCATTGAAGGCTTCTCTTAAGTTGCAGGGTGCAGGGTGCAGGGTGCAACATAGATGGATAAACAGACACACATTCATACTTAGACGAGGCATGGCTTAGCAAAAAGTAATTCTATTTATTTCTTTTCATGTTTTAATATATTAAACATGATTGCATGTAAAGATATTAGTTCCCACACATTTATGTATTTGTGTAAAATGAGAACTTGATTTAGAGAAAAAAATGAACCAATCAGAGTAATGTTGGTTGATTAACCTTGAGTTTGAAATGATTATTTAAATCGTATCAGTAATGCATATGACAAGTGCCAAAATAGCATTTCAACTAGTTTGATAAAACAAATTGATTGACACGGACTGTCTTAATTGAATAAAGTACAACAACAACAATAATAAGCCTTTATCCCATTATGAGGGGTCAGCTTCATGAATCCTTCCTATCCATTGTACCCTATTAAGTATCAAATTTTCATTTAATTCTAATAAAATGAGATCATTTTTAGATTACTTAATCAAGTCTTCTTAGGAATACCTCTACCTTTCTTAATATAGGTCAGATCTAATACATCTACTCTTTTAACTGGGTCATGAAATGGCGACATTTTATGTGACCAAATCATCTAAGGTGGCTCTCTCAATCTTATCAACCACTGGAGCTACTCCAATCTTTTTACATATATATATTTTGCATTTTACCTCTAAGTGTAAAGACGCTCATCCACCTAAGAATCCTCATCTTTGCAACACTTAATTTTATGCTTATATTTTATTGGCCAACATTCTGCTCCATAGATCATTATAGATCGTATTACCATCTTATAAAATTTTCTTTATGTTTAAACAGTGTTTTTCTATCACACAATGGGCCAAATGCATTCCTCCAGTTCAACCATCCAACTTGAATTCTACTAAATAACAATTCGCCATTATTTTAAGCAATCGATCCAAGATATCTAAAATGTTCACCCTTTTTAATCGCTTGATCACCTAAGGTCATAACCCCACCACTAGATCTTTAACAACTAAAATTACACTTCATATATTCAATTTTAAGTCTATTTAAATGAAAGCCTTTGGATTATAAGGTTGACCTCCATAACTCAAGTTTCTCTTAAACTCTCTCTTAAGTCTTATCAACAAGAAGAATATCATCAGTAAAAAGCATACACCTCTTGTAAATGTCTAGTAAGAACATTCATGGGGCTTAAAGTTGATCCTTGATGTGATCCAATTGAAATAGAAAATACTTAGTCAATCCTTCTTGTGTACAAGTAACATCTCTAATATACATATCCTTAATGACTTGAATATAAGCAATATTAACTCCTTTCTTTTCTATGTGGGCTCCAAAAACTCACCACCGACCTCTCGATTAAGAGAGTAGATTAAATGTCAATCAAATTTTCAGAAGGCAGATGGAATAGATAAGACACTACCCAGAGATTTCACCCTCATTTTATGAGGACTTTAGATTTGGTTCTAGGTTTCCTATAGGCGCAAGCACCTATATTTGATTACCCCTCTCAATGCTAAGAGAGAACTTTCGATTAAGGCAAATCGTTGGATTGCTAAATGCGTAGCATATAATAGCAGCATGTGAAGTTTAAAATTTGGGATTTAAAATTTATGAAATTCATCATCATTAGCTTAAAGCAAATGGTTGGAGGAATGATGATGGTCCGATCAAGATCCCATGATCATATCCCATTATCGCCCTTAACTAATGTAGGAGGAGAATCGACCCATGGGATCCGAAAATTCGCCACCCAATTCTTTCTGAAAAGAGTTGTTTAAAGCTGATAATTTGAATGAATAAGAGATAAGACACAACCTGAGATTGCTCTCATTTGGTGAGAACTTTTATATCTCTGTCTGGGTTTCTATGCAAGCCCCTATAGTTAATTACCCTCCCAAGAGAGAGAGCACTTTCGACAAGCTAATGAATCGTTAAAGAACGTTTATAATTGCGTGAGGAAGTTTAACTTATGAAATTTATTATTTTAATTTAAAACTTTTTGTGGGGGGAACGATGACACGCTCGATCAAGATCCCATGGTTCCATCCCGTCAGCGATCCCCCCCGCCAATGAGGGAGGTAGTCAACAACCCAACCGGCGATCCTCACAACATGGTTACGCCGTCTGCGTCCTTGTAGACTGTGGAGTTTGTCGGGACAAATATAAGTCAACCTTAAACATAGTTATTCCAACCAAATACATTCTACATTTCACGCTCAAAGAGAAAGTCAGGGAACATACCGTGCGGTAATTTAGTGTGATATCGCTGAACCACCCGGCCGAGGCTCAGTCGAACCGCCATTTATGGTGCATATCGCGAAAAAACCACACGGACAGAGACACGGCCAATGCCCCACGCTTTAGGAATATTTGAGTAAGATACATGTATTTAATTTGACATCTTTGTGAATAAAATTTTCTTAATTTGTCACCAAGACAAACAATCATGGAGTGGATTTATTTTATTTATTTTTTAGTTTTAATTTAAATAATTCATTTCATTTTTTTATTTATATTTTGGTATTTTCGAATTTTGATCATTTTATGATTGATTTTAGATTTGAATATATGATCATTTATCATTGAAATTTTAATTATAATTCTCGATCATACTTAATATCAATTGATATTCTTTCACTGGCCCAATTTTCTACAGGATCGTCTCATCATCTCTCAAGTATAATCCTTCAAAACCTCCACTCTATAACATGAGACGGGGACTTTTCTTCAAGAATTTGAATTTGAAGTTTATGTTGGTATCTCAGTATTATACGATAAATTTCTCGGATATTATTAATTTGAAATTTTATAATATCAAATTTTTAGGTTTTCTATTAAGACCAAACCTAATATGTAGATCGTTTCTTTATGTTGACTTAGTAATTACTCCAACATGCATACGGATATCTCGTTTTGAATTGTATGACATTAGAATATCTAAGTTGAGTTTCATGTCAAATTTTGATTTTGGTTTTGTTAACCCGACCCCCAAGACCAAACCGGGAAGTATACTCTGTTTTGTTTCATACCTAACTTCAGACACGTATTGTTGAACATTTCAATATACATACAAGATTCTTTTAGAATGTATTACATGAATGCCTAATAAATGTGAAATAATTGTAAGTTTATATTTCAATATTTTTGGTTTAATACCTCCCTCAAGACCAAACCGGATGTATAACATTTGTCATTTTGTATTTGACTTGATTATAATGCAGCATGAGTTTTGATAACGGATTTTAGGTTTTGTTAACACTCCAAGACAACCGATGATGTAAGATTCGTTTTCAAAATATGATATGCATATTATTTTAGCCAAAACCCCTTTTAAGTCACAAATCAACAGGGTATGGAATAAATTATTTTGAAGCTATTGATCAAATATAAAGTGATGCCTGAATGAAGCAGGATTTGATTTGGCTAAAACCCTTTCTTTATGTTAAATCAGCCAACATAAAGAAAATAATTATTTTGAAGCCATATGATCAATCATAAATGTAAATTTAGAAGCAGATTTGGTTTGCTAAAACCCTATCTTTATGCAAATCAAAACATAAAGCCAAAACAAATCATTTTGGCATATAATAATCCATCACCATAACCCATTTATTTCTCTGATAAGGAGAGGAATATAAAAATATAAGAATGTCATATTTCATTTAAAGACAAGTGGATTAATTAAAATCCACCTCCTCACATGCAGTTCATGGCAGTGGGGACAAATACCCATTAAATTTATTAAGAAGATGTGGCAAAACTTTATTTTCCTCTTCCAAAAAAAAAGAGATAAGGATGGCAATGCACATGTCCATGCGCATAATATGACAAATGATTACCTTAGATGGTTCCTTCCACAATTTATGACATAATGCGATGACTAAAGAATATAAGAAAGAGCTAAGCCTATAAATAAGAGGATTTCCTTCACAGTACTACATTTTCTACTCTCCTTTCTCCCTTATACCACATTTTAAGTTCTTTCAATCTTGCATCAAGAGTTAAGTCACATACATATACTGAGTTTCTTTCTAACTCAACCATTTTTTTTTGATATCCTCTTGATATATGTCATGTCATATAGATTTAATTTATTCTATATGTGTTTCTTAAGTCTTCACTATGTCTTATGTATATATGTAAACCATGAATATAAAGAAAAGAAATATGTTATGTCAAGATATGCCTAATGTGTATTCTAACACGTCAAGTTTGATAAATTCACTTTACATACTAAATAGATAACTTTCATTATATGAGATCAAGATAAGTATTCATATATGACCAAAGAAGATTTTAAGCAATATGTTAACCTAAACATTTCATCATTTCTTTCTAACTCTCTTTTTTTTAAAGAAAATTTCTAAGCTCCCGGCCATCCCCAGATGTGGCTACTGTGAGACCAGTTCCCACCACGCCAAGAAGGGCATGGTGTCGAGACACCTACCGAATTTATTGCCCACCACGCCAAGAAAGGCGTACGTTAAGATAACATACGAATTTTCCTCGAATCCTTATTCCATGCTTATCAAAGTTTACAATGCTCCCGCCTCTCACGAGAGATCGAGGCCCACCACACCAGAAAAGGCGTACAGACACCGCTAAAACTGATAAAGATAAGATTTCAAAGATATCACACGCAAGTATCATTTCATATATGTTTTCGCCACACTTTGATCACACGTTGATATATAAAAGAATTTGTAAAGATCAATCTTCCCAAGAAATTAAATCATAAGAAAGAAAGGATTTTGAATGATTTATGACGCCACATACAGATTCAAGATTTAAAACCAAGCATGAATAATCATATGCATATCTTCCTTTTCAAACACTTGGAAATTTTTACATTTTGTTTACTAAAATTTCAGCCTCCCGACGCCATCCCCACATTCGCCGGAGACTCAGCCTTCCCACCACGCCAAGAAAAGGCATGGTAGGTGTCGTAAAGACACCTACCGAATTTATTTGCCCACCACGCCAAAGAAAGCGCGGGTTGCATAACACAAGACAGATTTCGCCACGCCGGAACAACGTGAGCAATCATATCAGCTTCCCGCCACGCCGGAACAATGTAACAGACTTATCACAAAGTTTTCACCGATTGAAACACGAACGCATTATAGCAGATATTTTATTGCAAGAGTATAAAGATGAATTTTACGAATCCTTATTCCGCTTATCAAAGTTTACAATTCTCCCCGCTCTCGCGGTTGCCATGAGAGATCGAGCACCACCACGCCAAGAAAGGTATGGGTGTCGTGAGACACCGCATAAACTGAAAGATAAGATTCTCGTTAAAGATATCACACAAGAGTATAAAGATGAATTTTACGAATCCTTATCTCTGCTTATCAAAGTTTACAATGACCTCCCCGCTCTCCTCCGGTTGCCATGAGAGATCGAGTGCCCACCACGCCAAGAAAGGCGCAAGCGTGTCGGAGACACCGCAATAAACTTTGATAGCAAGATTTCGTTAATATATCACATGCAAGTATGCAAGAATGAAACTCATGATAATAAGTGATAACCAAATCCCTTTCTGCTTAATTTGATTTCAACACATATGAAAGAGCATGATATATATATAATTCACTTCATATGAAACTAATTGAGGCAAAGTAAGCATGAAATTCATAAGACAAGATCATATCTCATCAAACAAAGAAGCTAATTGATTTTTTCCCTTAGATAAGAAAGTTTAGCCTTATACTCATCAAATAACATATTAGCGATTTCCTAGAAATATTTTCACAGTATCCATTAAATAACAAAATGATTGATTCCCTGAAAAATATTTTCAAACATTCCCTTTAATAAAGATAATTTCCAACAAGCAACACTCACCTACTAAAAACAATATAATTTCTCTAGATAAAAGAAATTTCAGCAGCTTCTCCTGACAACAAGCTAATAGTTTCCATAAAAAATGCTTTCAGCATGTATCATACACATTAGAAACAAATCGATTCAGTTTCTCTCTAGTAAAAATATTTTCAGCAAGCATCTTGGCCATTAAATAACAAAATGATTGATTCCCCCTTAGAAAAAAATATTTTCAGCAAGCATTCCCTTTGATAAAGATAATTTCCAGCAAGCACCACACTCACTTACCAGTAAAGCAATGCAATTTCTTCTAGATAAAAGAAATTTCAGCAAACTTTATGCCTTTAGGGATAAGAAATATTTACATAAATTTCGTTTTACCATATCCAGAAATTTTCCAGCAAAAGAAACACATAAGGATCCATGAAAAAACAGCAAACAACACAATATTTGGGCCATACATCATCCCAAATCATTTTAGTAGGCTAAGCATCACAAATGTGAATAAAGGCAAAAGAAATGAGATTTGAGCCATACATCATCCCAAATCCCTAAAGGAACTCTTAGCATAATCCCAAGCATAAGATATAGCATATTTAAAAAATCCTAACTTCCAAAGAAACTCAAATGCATAAGAACAAGCTTAGGGTTAGAGAGAAACAACCTGGAGGTTTCGAATGCTAAGAGGAAAGGAGGAATGGGGTTTCGGCTGGCTAGGATTCGGCTAAGGCTCGCGATTCCGTTCGGGTTCTCGGCTAGGAGCAGGAAACGGAAGGGAGAAATGCCGAGAGCAACGAGGAAGCCGTGCGCAGCAAGGGAAACCGAGGAAGCCGTACGCAGCAAGGGAAACCGAGAACAGCAAGAGAACCAGAGGGAAATGTCGTGAGAGGAAGGAGCGTCGTGTGCCGTGCCCTAGAGCTTCGATCGGAACCGAGAGCAGGAACGAGAGCTTCGGCCGAGAAGGGAGAATGCCGTGGGCTTTAGCCGAGAGAGCAGGAAAGCCGAGAGCCTTTGCCGAGAGAGGGAGAGTCGAGAGTAGCAGGAGATCGCACGAGAGCTTCAGCCGAGAGAGGGAGAGTCGAGGGCGTGAAAAATGAGGGTCAACGCGGGATAACCCTCGTTTCAGCCTTTAGAGCCGATCGCAGGCTCTGATTGACTGAACGAGCGGTGGATTAGGTAAGAGATTTAAGAGGGATTAAGAGATTAAACAGCTATTAATCTCTTTAATTATAATTTAATATTATTTTATATGATATTAATTTATGCGCCAAACCCTCAATATAGTCAATTTAAGTATTTTCACAATCGAACGGGATCAATTTCGGATCTGAGGTCGCTACAACGCCGACGGCTACGGATGAAATTAGGGTCTAAATTTGCGAGCGCATCGGATTGATTTGATCGATCACGCGACACTGGCCGAATCGATCTCTGGCGCCGTTGATGTCTCGGCGATCAATTTATGAAGCAGTCGTTTAAGCGTATCGAGCTTCTCGACTTTGATATGCATAATTTCGTTTAAAATTAATTTTAATTTTAATTTTGGATCGATCATTAATTGATTCGATATTTTAATTAATTTTTGATGCTTTCGACGCATATGAATCAAATCAAATCAATTTAATTAATTTAGTGATTAAGGCATTTAACCTCTTTGTCATTTCTTAATTTTAAATGGCACATATTGTGGTCAACAAATGCCCACAAACCAACGAGAGAGGACAGTCCCTACATGGGTTTATTTAAGAGTGAATATAAAAATACACTTGACTTGACATTTGCTCATTTGCAAGCTAGAGTTTTTTTAATTTGTCACCTTCAACAAACAATTACGGAAGGTGGATGGATTGGAGTTTGCTTTAAGTTTTTAAAGATTTAATTTCATTTAGGCATTTATAGCTTAATGATATGTTAGATTTTGCATTTGAATTGATACTTAATTTGAGTTAAGTTAATCTGAAATTGTAATCATATTTTGATGAAAATATTCTCTCCGGTTGAAATCTTCATTCAACACAGCCATCATCAGGGTAGATGTATTATTTTGTTATTCCAGATCATGTTGACTCTATTAATTTAGTAATAGAGGATCAAATCTACTGTCATATGATAATTAAACTACCGAGATATTTTCTTAAGTTGAAATTTATATAATATTATTATTGAATTTTTTAGGTTTTGTTAACACTACAACTTAGCAAGAATCGTCTCGGAACACTAAGTTTAAAGATTCAAATAGTAATGGGGTATGTAGATTATTTAATTCAATATTGACTTAAGCTTAAGAGATTTAAATAATATTACTTATTTTGATTGAGCCTTCATTATAAGTATATAATTTTGAATAACATTTTAATAGCATTTCAACAGTCTCGATGTCCGGTATATGACGCGATGGGGTTGGGGCCACCATGCTAAGAAAGACATGTTTAGATGGTGTAAATACTATAGTCAAATGCGTCATTCCACCATGCCAAGAAAGGCATGTAAGCACCTGCATGTAACACAAATTTTGCCGTCACACCAAAAAAGGCGTGTACGGGTACTTATACACCTACAATCTCAATTTAAACAATTGATTTTATAATTGTGATTGACTTCACTTTGAGCTGTCTAGGCCTCTTGTCCGTGTAAAAAAATTTGACAAAATTTGACGACATCTGACGTCGTCCGTGTAGAGCACTCGGGTATCTTTGGGTCTTCCACCATGCGAAGAAAGGCATGTATGGCTCGATGTACTAAATAAAACAGATTTTTTGCCAAGAAAAGGCGTGTGCGTAATTTTGCGGTAGAAAGTCTTCTTCCCAAAAAAAGCGTGTATGGGGTTTACCAGCTATGGCGCGGCGTCTCTCAATTTCACCAATCGGAGAAGCATAAGTTCCACTTATCGCATTAAACGCGTCGCATGCTGGGTTTCAGGGAGATCCACGATCGAACATTTTATACCTATAGGGAGAGAGTCGAATGAACGGGACGTGTGACTTGACAGAGGAGGACGGATGGCAGGCGCCGGGCACACGCACTGGTGCACTCCGCGATGAGCCGCCGGTCTGAATCTGAGCAGAGGAGCGGCAGTCGCACCACAGCACGCGCGCCAAACAGAGTGCGGTGTGCAGCGCCTGAAGCGCGCTAGCTGTGCTTCTGCAGAGGCACTCTGTCGCGCTAGGGACACGCATGCCGATCACGCCCAAAGGGTCTGTGTGGGATTGTGCGCGTGTAGAACAAACGGAGTAGCCAGGAGGAGCCGATGCGAGCTTCGAAGGCGGATGGGAGGCGTTGGTTAGTCCATGAGGGAGCTTGAGTGATCTCGCTGTGGGATTTTAGGGTTGTGGGTAGTTAGTGAATAAGAGAGATATTTATAGGATTTCCTTAATTAAATTATTTAATTAACCCTAATTATTGGATGACATTATTACATTATGGCAATATATGTTGATCTTATTAGGTTATTCGATGTTAGAATCAATACACGGTTTCATTGATTAGTTTGGTTCAAGTCGGTGTCGAATTAGGTCAATTTCAATTCAAAAATGCACATTATCACTTTCGATGGCCCAATATTTTGCATAGACTCGTCCGAATTGAGCGCGGACAGTCTCATTTGAAAGGTTTCGACGTTTCAATGCTAACGATGTGATCAATTTCATGAATGGAGATTGTTTGGGCATCATCACGGCTTCCTAGCCTCGATATGCACGTAGGCGCGTCGATGGATTTTCTTCTTGATCGGTCAACCGTCAAATTATGCAATATATATATTTTGATCAATTTCGACATTCTGAACGTGATGGAGAAATTCGTTCATAGATTGGGGTCATTTTGACTAATTTTGACGATGTCTAATGTATTTCGATTTGTGCGCATTGTTGATATTTGATTCAGCGATATTCGTTAGATCGAAGCGACGGTCATTTGATAAATTTTGATGTTTCGAAGCTAACGATATTACTAATTTCACGAACGGAGGTCGTTTGGGCATCATCGCAGCTTCCTAACTCTGATATGCGCATTGGCACTTCGACGACCCTTCTTGATCGGTTGACCGTTGGATTGTGCAGGATGTATATTCTGATCAATTTCGACGTTCTGAATATGATGGCAAAGTCCGTTCGTCGATTAGAGATCATTTCGACTGATTTTGGCGATGTCCGGTGCATTTTAACTTCGATTTGCGATCTGAAGCTCGTTGAATTCATCCTGTGAGCTCGACTTGACTTATGACGCATGCATGGAGGTCAACATTCTAGAATTGTCCAAAGCATTTCTCTTAGAACTTTAATATATGTTTTCTTTAAATCAACAAGTATCATATGTAGATCTTCCTTTCTCTCTACTTCTCCATCAAACCTCTCAACAATGTATAGCAGACATAGTAGACCTACCCAATATGAAACCAAACTGATTTTAAGAAACTTTTGCATAACATCGTAACTATGTTCAATTAATCTCTCCCACAATTTTAATGTATAACACATTAACTTAATTCATTTATAATTTGCATAATCTTTTGCATCACCTTTATCTTTTAAAATAGGAATAAAAAAACTCTTCCTCTATTCATCAAACAACTTTTTAATCTTTAAAATAATATTAAAAAGAATAATAAGTCAAGAAATTCCTTAATCTTCTAAGCATTTTCACACTTCAATTGAACTATCATCAGGTCATATTACTTTTCAACACTTCATTTTCATTAAAACCTTTTCAACTTTAATATTACTAATACAACAATACAAAGAAACTTCTTTATTTTTATTTAGACAACTAAAGTTGTTAAAGTCAATCGTACTCTCACAACCTTCATTGAAAATTTATCAAAATATTTCATCCACCTATGTTCAATATCCTCTTTTAAAAAAAAATATTTTATAATTTTCATTCTTAATGCACTCTACTTGAAATAAATATTTATTTCTACTATTTCTTTATTTGGCTAACTTTATACAAACATCTTTCACCATCTTTAATATTCAATCTATTATACAAATCACTAAAAGCTAAATTCTTTACATCACAAATTGTTTTCTTAGAATCTTTACGAAGCATTTTATATCTTACTCAATTCTCCATGTTTTTACATCTAATCTAATTTTTGTAATAAAATTTTTTATTTTTTATCTTATCTTGCACATTTTAACTCACCACTAACTATTTTTACCAAAAGGAGATTTTCCTTTAAATTCTTCAAGCACATTTTTTTTTTGTAACTCGTTAATCTCACTTGTTACATTTTTTCACATAACATTAACTTTCTCATGAATATCCTAAATCCTAAGATCTTGTAGTTTACTCTTAAATATAAGTTTATTATTATTTTCTAAGCATCCTCATTTAATCCTAAGTCTATTCTTATAAGTAATAATAATAATATGTTCATCTCCTTTCTTAAATAAAATATTAATAATTATAAAATCATAAGCTAAAATAAAATTCAATATTATACTACCTTCTTTATTAAACAAGTTTATAGCGTGAATGTTTTTTTAAAATCTACTCTACCAACATATCTATTTAAATCTCCTTCAATAAATACTCTCTCTTCAAACAATATCTTTTATATTAATCATCTAGATTATTTCAAAAAAATTTCTTTTGAGTACATTCAAACCTATTTGTGGAGCATAAACACTTATAACATTAATAATGTAAGTATTAACAACCATCTTCAAAGTTATAAGTCAATCTCCCATCATATTAATTTCTACAACATTGTTCTTCAAATTCTTATCTATAATTACACCTCCACTATTTATAATACAACTCCTACTAAAATACTAAAGTTTAAAACCTAAACTATCAATCTCCTTGATCGTCTCCCCTACCCATTTAGTTTCTTGAATACATAAGATATTTATCTTCCTATGAACCATAATATCTATTAATACATTAACAAATAATAATGGCATTGGAATCCATTGATGCGTTAGGACCATTTCCGTGGCAATTAAGTGACACGTAGGAGTGGGAAGTGTCTAACCTGAGACTTTTGTGTTTGATTGTTTGTCAAAGCGGGGAAATTAGTTCTTCAAAGGAAGTGACAAAGATTTTACCTAAAATTAACTTTCCATCTTTTGGATCAAAGTCAATTCTTAAATAGATAAACTTAAATATTTTCACTCAAAACGAGATAGAATATCAAAGCATGAAGTTTCATGCATCATTAAAATTGTAAGACATAAGCCCCGTTTGGGGTAGTGGTGGAAGTGTTGTACGGTTTACTCCGCACCACTGTGTCATTTGGGGTGTTAAGTTCTGACTATATTTTGAAAAATTTATAGTGGGAAAGCGGTGTTTTTCAACTTGACCTGGCTACCTTCTCCTAGCGGTCAGAAAATTGCAATTTTATTTTTGTAAAATAAAAAAAATATTTGTATACCCACCATAGCTTCTTCTACAACACCACTATTGCTTTTTCATATAGCTACAACTTTCTCAAATAGACTCTTAATAAGTTTTGAACCATTTATTAAAATTCTAAAGACCATTGAATTTACACTCGGACATGAGCAGAAATATGTTGGCTAAATGGCCAAGCAGAAGAAAACATGTAAAGCAGCTGCACGAAAATCTCCATTTGGAAATATGTTCTTACCTGATACTCTGCATTAGGGATAAGGCACGCAAGTCCACATTCCGAAAGGTGAGGATTAAGCTCCGCATCCATTAAGATGTTGAATGAATTCAATTTTTTGTGGACAACAGATGGAGAGCAAACTTCATGCAGGTATCTGGAAACATTCATTTGTAATTTGTGATGATGAAACAGCCACATCATAAAAATTGGTTCTTTGTAAATATCAGTTTTCAGATTACAATTAACAACTTTGGTAGCATTTTGGAAGTACATAAATAAGGAAAGTTCTAACAATTATAGCCAGGGATTAGTGTAAAATATATATATTTTTTGTCATGATTGTAGAGTTGTTTAAAACTATTCAAAGTGAGATTTCTAGTCCACAATATATACCCGGCGGTTCTAAAAGATGTGAAAAATTAGGACAATAGAAAAGGATTTAGAAGATAAAAACAATTAAAAAAAGTATATGATTTATAATCTAAGTTGGTATGAAATTGACAATCATGAATTAATATGGCTGAAAAATCAACTGATACCTGATTATATTGAAAACTGGAGATACAGATATGGTTATTTCTAAAGCTAAGGTTGGTGATGAATATTAAAAAAAAAAACTTCAAGATTATTATAAGATGAGTGAAGAACATGAAAATTTAAAGATAAATTTAATTAGACCTCCAAAGTGATTATCGGTTATAGAGACGATAGAGTAGCAAATACTAAATTAACACAAAATTATAGGCATGGTTTACAATAATTGCTTTGAAATATACAAGATGTAAATGATCTCGAACAAACATGAAATATAATATATAAAGGAATTAATTAAAAGCAGTCCATCAAAGAAAGGATGTGCTTTAGAAATCAAACATGCTACCTAACACCAGAAGATATGATGAAGGCTATAACAACCCAAAAGTGTGTGGGGATTGACTAGGGTAATAAAACTTCTGCAAGCAAATTGATAAAACACAAAGCAAGAAAAGCAAGATAAATTCAACAAAAATTAACCATGGTAATTAGAAGTTCTATTTTTGAGATAGTTTATACGTGAAATCTCATTATCGACTAATGCCAATTTGGCTAAACTAACATGAGTCAGTTCATTGTTTTAAGGAGATAGGGATGAGGATGTATCCCTTCGTGCCAAACACAGAGGGAGTGAGTGAGAAAAGGGAGATGGAGACAGTTGAATCGAGGAGAGGAGAGAGGGACAATCAAGTCAAGCACAATGAGTAAGCACTTGCGAGCAAAGCTAGCATGTCGTGCTTGGCTCGAGAGAGAAACTTGAGCAAAGAAGAGGTCTCGATGTGTTGAACCGAACCTTCTACGTGACCAATGATGGACTCGATAACAAGGAACACGTAGAGGTTTGCATTTTGATATTGAAAATTAGGATTTTTTTTCTCCACTTTTTATCCTAGTTTGAGATGTATGCTTTCATATAAATTACTTTTACATAATATAAACCCTAATGTTTAGTTTGTGCCTAAAACAGTACAAAAATTTGTTAGGGCTAACAAAGGAGCATAATAAAAAAAATTATGTATTTTTGATATATATGAGTTAAAAACTTAAAGAGATAATTTGATGGATTGCAAATGTTAGATTGTTAGATAATAAATTTCATTATTAAACCAATGCTCGAAAGTTAAATTAATAAAAAAAATGATGTATAATAGAAACTTGTGAATTTTATTAATGAAACTTTAAAGTTAAAATTTACATAGAATGATTAATATTATAGAATAAACTTATTATGAAAAATAAATAAGAAGATAATAAAAATAAACTTTAATTCAAATTTGATATTATGATGTTATGAAGAAAGATTTTAAAAAATATTAAGGTTATAAAAAGATAAATGAAATTAGAGAATAGTAGAGGAAAATAGGGATGTTAGGGTTAATGTATTGAAAGATTTTATATATATATATGGAAGAGAAATGCAATTAAAGAAGCATAGGAAATACTATGATATACTATTAAATGAATTAATTTTCAAATTATAACTATGTTATAATGTATTTAAAATATGAAATTAAACATACAAATAATATCTCTGTATAAGTTATATTGTAAAATAATATTTATGAGAGTAGCTAAATAATTTGAATGAGGTAAAAACATAAAATTTTGTATCTTTAATTATATGCTGGAGTTGTTAGCCTCATTTAATGTTTGGTTTTTAGATTGAACCAATATCAAAGTATGGATTAAGCTTAAGAAAAATCAAACGAATTCTTTCTAGTCAAACTCATAAAATGATCTTGAGATGAGTACTCTTGTTTTAAATTATGGTAGCGTTTTTGCTTCTTCTAAACTAATTACATGAATAGTGATAGATATTGTTTAATTCAAATGCAAGATTTTATCCTAATTTATCTCTTCTTTTGATATTGATCATATTAAAATAAATGCTTCAAATCTTTCATTATGTTTACTTTTCTTATCTTTATGCATAATGTAATAGATAAATATTGATTGAGATAAAAACATATAATGTAATAGTGCTTTTCTTAGAGAAGGATATTGAAAATAGATGGATGAGTTATTTTGATAAACTTTCAATGAAGAATCTGAGAATACGATTGATTTTAATAACCTTAATACCCTAAACAAAAAGAGAGAAGTTTATTTTAATCATTGTATTAGTAATTTTGAAGTTGGAGAAATTGTGAAAAAAAATGAAGTGTGGCAAAATAGTAAGACTTGATGATATTCCAATAGAAGTATGAAAATGCTTAGGAGATCAAAAAATTTCTTGGCTTAGAATCTTTTTAATGTTATTTTAAAAACTAAAAGATATCAAATGAGTGGAGGAAGAGTTTGTTGGTTCCTATATTTAGAAATAAAGGTGATGCATAAGAGTGTGCAAAGTACGGAGGAATTAAGTTAATGTGTCATACAATAAAATTAAAGGAGAGAGTAATTGAGCATAGGTTATGATGTGATACAAAAAATTTTCAAAATCAGTTAGATTTCATATTTAGGTAGATCTATTGTGGTTGTTGTACATTTGTTGAGGTTTGATGGAGAAATATAGAGGAAGTAAGGAGGACCTACATATGATATTTGTTGATTTAGAGAAACCATATGATAAAGTTCCAAGAGAAGTCCTTTGGGGAGTTCTAGAAAAGAAAAGAATTAATTTTGGTTACATTTAAGTTATTATAGATATGTATACTAGAGCTGTTACTTGTGTCCAAACACAAGGAGGATTGACAAAATATTTTCCTATTTCAATTGGATTACATCAAGGATCGATTTTAAGCCCATATCTTTTTGCTTTAGTTATGGATGTTCTTACTAGGCATTTACAGGAGGATGTACCTTGTTGTATGCTTTTTGTTGATGGCATTTTTCTTGTTGATAAGACTAGAGAGGGAGTCCAAGAGAAACTTGAATAATGGAGGTCACCTTAGAGTCAAAAGATTTTCGCTTAAGTAGATCTAAAATTGAATACATGGAGTGTGGATAGAAGTTTTAGTGGTGGTGTCGTGACATTGGGTTATCAAGTCATCAAAAAGAATGAGCGTTTCAGATATCTAGGGTCTATTGATCAAATTGATGGTGAAATAGATGGTGATGTTATTAGTAGAATTCAAGTTGGATGGTTGAAGTGGAGGAATGCATCTAGCTTGTTGTGTGATTAAAAAGTACCGCTTAGACTTAAAGAAAAATTTTATAAGATGGTGGTAAGACCTATAATGATTTATGGTGCAGAATATTGGCCAGTTAAAGAGAAGTATAAAACTAAGTATTATAGATATGAGGATGCTCAGGTGGGCTTTACTCTTAGAGATAAAAGCGAAATGAATATGTTTGGAAAAAGGTTGAAGTAGCTCTAGTGGCAGATAAGATTAAGAGAGTTATCTTAGATGGTTTGGCCACATAAAGCATCGACCGTATGATGACCTAGTTAGGAGAGTAGATGTACTAGATTTGCCTAATATTAAGAAAGGTAGAGATAGACCTAAAAAGACTTGGTTAGGTTGTATAAAAAATGACTTTAGTTTATTAGAATTAAATGAGAATTTGACACATAATAGGACACAATGGAGAAGGAGGATTTATGTAGCTAACCTCATATAGTAGGATAAAGGCTTGTTGTTGTTGTATAAGAACATATGAATGTCATGAATTATATAGATGTGTATGTTAAATATAATAGAGTTTCACCCTATTATGGCACTAGTTGGGAATATTAAGGTACTCATGTTAATGAAAATTTATGAAAAATGATATAAATATTAAAGTACCTGAAATGATACAACTTTAGACAACAACTCCCATGATAGATGTAAATATAAGAGATAAGATACAATATTACACTATACGATAGAGCATACTAAACATTTCTAATATATCATAAGTGAATATAAATTATCATTTCTTCTTATACTAATTCATTATATTTGACTAGCATGCATATTATTTTTTTCATAATGTTACTTTAGTTTAAAAGTATGAGCATTCACTAACTGTTTATGGCTCACTATGATTTTGATCTAATAGTTGCATGTTGAAATTTTGAAATAAAACTGAGTAATAAAGGAGAAAATGTTTATAAAAGATATGATCAACATAGAGAAATATATATTTATAATTGTCATAATTTAAATTATTTTTATTAGTGTCTTTTTCAATTTCTTGAATAATTACCAATTAAGAATAGTAAATGCAAATTTAATTCCACCATCCATTACCGTCTTAGTAATTTCAAACCCCAGGCCGAGTTGTGACATTATATATATTATATATAAAATTCTTTACAATGGTAATTACCCCATACCATATTATCTCAAATTTATCTCAAATTATATATCACTTTAAAATCCTAAAACTTATAAGTCAAATTTGGCCTTTATGGCTCATCACTACACTAATATGTTAGTAGGTTGTTTTGAAGGTAATGAATTGCTATCAAACATTTGCAAACTTTCTTAAAGTGTTCAAAAAAGCATGGTATATATGAATTTCAAGTTAATATGTCATCAAGACTTAGATAGCAATGTGAGAAAATTAAATGTCTAGTGTTTCTAATGTCACTTAGAATAAAAATCAAAATGAAAACACAAAAATTCACAACTCTACATATTAGTATAATTTTATTATAAAAAAATTCATTGCTTTTTATATAAGTACAACATCCAAGGTTTATTCATTCAACAAGATAATTAGTATTCCCTGAAATTTGATTTCATGTAAAAACAATGACTAACATGAAATTCAAGCAATGATTAACATGAAATTCAAGCAATGATAAACTTCACACTTTCAAAAGAGAATCCAGCACGTATCTTGACAAAATTTCAATTACCATCCAAAGTCAAAAACCAAGTCTCACTTTGGTACAAGAAATCTCTCCCAAAAAAGTGTCTGCATTTATGAAGTAATTGAATAATATACATCCAATAAACACACACATAAAAAAACATAGTAATATCTATCTATCTATCTATCTATCTATATATATATATATATATATATATATATATATATTATCAATTTCAATTTCAGTAAATTTAACTTGATTTATGAATTATGTTTTCCCTTTTTTATTTGCATGTGAAAAAAATTTATAACCAAATCGTGAAAAGATGCATAAATAAACATTCTGTCTTTTAAACTAGAATCTTAAAGCTAAGTTTGCCAAAGTTACTCCTAATAGAAAGAATATATATTTTCTCATCTCAATGCAAGCAGAAGAGAGAACTAATAAAAAATAAAACATTCACCAGAAATGGGTTTACTTACTCTAATGCCCTTGCAGTACCGAGAGCAATCTTCACACGACTGTTCCAACTTAATGTATTGCCATCCTCATCAATGAGATGTAGGAGGTCCTGTAGGGAGCCATTCTTATAGAACTCATATACCAACAAGTACTGCCCATACTCAGAACAATAGCCGACCACCTCGGAGATATTTGGATGATAAAGCCGTGATATGCTTGTAACTAATTCAATGAAGCTCTCATACGACTGACTTGGTAAGGAAGAAGAATTTATTTTCTTAACAGCCAAAACCTGTTGAGAAAGGTAAATATTAAAATATAAGCTTTCTTCCAAAACCATGTCATTGTCTTATCTTTACTTGAAGTAATAAGCAAAATTAAAAGCTTGTAAAAGGGGTTAAAATGGCATGACCAGGTAAATAAAAATTAAAATGACAATAAGCTCCTGCGATGGTCCAACTTTCTTTTATTATAAATGATATTTATTCTAGCAAAATGCATTCATCATTTGAATATAGCAATTGCCACAACAAACAACTAAATACAGTATAACGTTGAATGTTTAATGGATCACTCAAAAAAATCTAAACTAATCAGCACAAATCATAAAGGTTGATCGAAGCCCACATGAATCCAGGAGTACCTCATAAGAAATGTATGACAAAATGTAAAAAAGAGCTATAAAATGTTGTAAAAAGGAGACCCTTCATAACAAGGACTTTCTCATCCCCAAAAGCGGTTTGGAAAATATTTGCAATAATCTCAAAAACCTTAAATCACGGAGTTCTGACAATCTGAGCTCACACGCTGAAGTCTCAAGCTGCAAAATAATAATTATTGAAGATGGAAACAATTTTTTTTACAAAAGAAATATCTTCTCCATATCTTTCAAGCCCTTCATCTTCATGTATCTGAGTCACAGTAGTTGCTATCTCTTGAAAAAAAAATTCAAAATCATACCTCAACTACTCAAAGATTGTTCAGAAAACCAACCCAATAATAAGTCAATTCCAACTCATCCCTAGTAATTCAAAAACAGTCATAGCGAAGCTATCTATTCCTGCACTATACATGTTAGATGGACCAAGAAACTAAATATATATTAATCAACAAAGAAAAATTAGTAGTCGTTCCTCTAGTTTAGGTGTACGTTCTATTTATATAGAATCTAAAGGTGAGACTAATTAATAACTAATGGCTAGCCCCACTACAACAACTACAAGTTTGAGAAACATTGCGGCTGAAGACCTATATAAACTCACACAAAATACTATAGAGGATTCTCTCCAAATAAGCATATTACTCCATTTTTTTAGTTATTCATCACCAGAGCAATTAAACTACTTTCACCACTATATATTTCTATGCAGTAATTGTTGACCTTCATATATATATTGCACAAGTTTAATCAAGCAAACACGGCAAAATTGATAAACAATGAATGAAATATCATGTAAATCAGAGTTGAAATATCTCAATCGCGATCGAAATTGAATGAAATATTCTCCAATCACAAAGTAGACTATATCAATGCGTTCAAAATGATGAAATTGACTAAAAGAAACTTATCGTGCCGTCTAACAATCGTCCGATGAAGGAAATGAGTCATAGGTGCGTCTTCAAGTATATCGAAATTGGAGAGCCTAAACATCATCCAAATGACCTCCAATTGCAAAATGACTTATGTTGGTGCCATTGAAACGTTGAAATTTACTAAGAGACACCATCCATAATTGATTCGATTGAGCACGGCGAAAATGGCGAGCCACGGCTATAAAATCATGTGATTTGGACAGAAATCATCTTGATTGACGTCGAAGTCACCCAAATGATATCCAATCGCAAAGCGATCAAAATTACTTATGATAGACAGCCATATTACCAGGGTCGTCACACGAGAAGGTTCATCAAAATTGGCACACATTTCAAGGCTCGCCACTTAAATTAAGAAAGCATACAATTTTTAACCCTCTACAGCCCAAATCCCACCTAATCCCTAATCCTCTCTAGTTTTCACTATATTCGCACGATCTCCCATTCCCTCTCACACCAAACCCCCATTTTCTCTGGCTAGCATGCAAGGCTCCTAGCTCCCATTCCCACTCAACCCTCCTCTCTCAACACCTTGGTTTCTTTCCCTATTTTCTCCCATGGTGTAAAACCATTCGTTGCTCTCCTATTCTTCCATTCTTTAAGAGCGCCATCCCAAGCCTCCACACACTTCTCATCTCCCATCTCCCATTTCTCACCACCACACACTGCCTCATCCAGCTCCTCAGTGCTGATCTTGTTCTCTTCATCCCTTCTCATTCTCTCTCTTCTCTCGAGACAAGCCAAGCCCTCCCTCATTAAATCTCTTACCCTCTCTATCGAGTCCATCACCTCTTCACTCTTTCTTCTCTATTTCTTTTCTTTCTCTCTCTCTCTCTCTCTCTCTCTCTCTCTCTCTCTCTCTCTCTCTCTCTTTCTCTGTTCTACTTTCTCTCAAAAAGAAGTTAGAAAGAAAAAGAATAGAGTGAAAGGAAGAACTCATCACCTCGATTTACTTTGCATTATACTCATAAACTTGTCTCAACGCCGCTTCGATTTCTGTGCAAAAGGTGAAAATGTGGGAAGTGCTAAAATAAATTAAGTACTTGTGCATATTACTCCAATATTACAGAAAACTCACAAATTAAGTACTCGTAAGCATTATTCTAACGTAACAAGAAAAAAACTATGCATTTCTCTCGTGCAGGTTCCTAAAGGCTTAGATGTGCCTTTTAAGCGAGTAGATTAGAAGACAAACGGTTGCGATATCAAGAGACACAGACCATGTATACTTCTTATAAGCATGGTGAGAAGGTCCAGCATACTCGTTATATCCCCACATGATAGGAGAATCAAATAAACAAAAATAAAATTTTAAGTTTAAATCGAAAATTAAAATGATCAAATACTTGAAGACCTATGCGACACTTGTCATAAGTACGGTAAATGTGAAGACCACCCCCCACCATCGGCCGTAATGTTGAAAGCCACTGATCATGTTCGCTTCTTATAAGCATGGTGGGAAGACCTAGCATTCCTGGTATAGCCCCCTATATAGGCATGACGCCGAAAATCTACTAAAATTTTCAGTGAACTAAACATGCAAAGAACCTAAAACTGACATAATTAAAATAAACTCTCAAACCCTTAAGTGATATAGAATAAATATAATCGAAGCTCAAACTATAAAATGAATATTTTGGACTACATCAAATGTTGCATCAAATGAATCAAGCTAAAATTAAACAAGAACGGAATAATAAAAGACTTGATTGTTTGCTTACTAGCAAGAATGTGATTTCATGGGCCACTTATGGGCAAAGATGTGACTTGATTATTTGCCGATGAGCATTAACTAGACTTCCCAATATGCAATTGGATTACATCAGTGTTCACATTGAATAATTGAACATAACTAAATAGACTTGGATGAGACTTGCAATAAGTATGAAAGCTCCCCAATGAATACAGTCCCTTAAGTCTAACAGAAACTCTTAAGTCCAATGAACTACAAACAAAATGCAAATGAATCAATATAAATTTAAATGGTTAAACTGGCCAGAAACAACTTAATGTCTTCGAATCCGCAACTCTAAAGTACAAGCGGATAAAAGACATTAATAAGTGCTTTAAATGAAACTTTACACGCATTAAGAGTGACACTATGCTTAATTCAATTACTCTATAATATGTGCAAGCATTTAAACAAGAGGAAACTCTACAGGTATCTCAAGACAATTTCAAGCTCGAACTTATTGCATTAAAGGAGTATTATTGAGTTGTATTGGTGGACTCCCTTGCATTAATGTTGGAAAGCCAAATGACCCTTAAACTTTTCAATCAAACTTCGCATTATGATTTCTTTGTAAAGATATACAAAAGCAATAGCAATTTCTTCAATAAGCATACCTTGTATAAAAATCAAGGCGAATCATCAAGAGAGGGTGTCACTTTAAACAATATTTTAAAGAACAATAATCATGATGTTGATTCTATGTTGCAAACATACAAAATTTCTATCAACACCAGTTTTACATAAGTGAATGGTCATGCGTTGCTAATCCCTCCTAAATTGGTGATTGAAAATAATAAAAATTTTCTCCAATGAAATTTTAATAATAAGAAACTAAAATGAATTGTAACCAATCTTATTACCCACATAGGTCCCCCCCCGCCGACAATGCTAAGTCTAAATTCCTAAATTCTAATGTCTAAGAATACTGTGCGAGTTAATATAAAATAAATTTAAAAAGCTTGCATATCCTCCGACCAATACATTAAATGCTTAATCACATGATCGAATAATATTGTGCGGACTAAAATCAAAATTAAT
Organism: Cymbidium sinense; assembly: GCA_021442155.1. Lineage (NCBI taxonomy): Eukaryota > Viridiplantae > Streptophyta > Magnoliopsida > Asparagales > Orchidaceae > Cymbidium > Cymbidium sinense. Next base: position 35,295,231 of record CM038229.1, read on the forward strand.
CTAAATTTAAGCTTACCTCAAGAATTGCATATGTATTTAAATGATTAACAAATATTTATTTTCAAAATTAAACATAAATCTACTGATCATGTGCATTCTTGATCGAGATGCTCCACCTATACTGCAAAAGCCATAAGTCCCTGTTCATTAGTCTAATCCTACTTATAAGGATTGAAGTCGACAAGATTAATCATAAAAATGAATGATAACTTTTAAAGAGAATATTTTACTTTTTGCAATTGCATACGACCATCAATGATATTAATAAAAAAATTTCATATTCAAAATATAAATTCTCGGCTTCAATATCAAAAAAATACAATTACAAATTCTAACCACAAACCTAATCTTCTATGATTAAACTAGAGTTGATAATGTCTGTAATATGATTAATCTTCAGGTAAATTATAAATCAGAATATATGTCTGATCCTCTACAAAGAGTTGACAAGATCTAACTCGATGATGGCCAAGTTAAATAAAGATATCAACAAGAGGGGTTCATTAATATCAAATTTCATAGAATTTCAACATCAAATTGTTTCAAGTTTAAATAACCAGTTATAAAATGATCACAATTTTAATTAAGTGAAACTATTCTTTAATAACTTGAAGAAAAACTCATTCATCCTCTACAACTGTTTGTCAGGGATGACAATTTGGAAAGATTTTAACTCACAAAGGAGCAATTGTCAAGTCAAATGCATTACTATATTTTTTCAAATAATCTCATGCTAGTAAGGACGTGACTCATATCCTCCATCCGCATGATTTTACCACCAAAATGACACCACAAAAAATTGCAGTTATGACCACATCCCTCTGACCATGTGATTTTTAGCCAAATAAAACTATTAAATTATAATCACGATTGTTGCCTGTATTTACCTAAATGGCTTTGCTCCTTGAGTAATGAACCATAGATGCACCCGATATGGCACAAGTCCTCTGTTAGTTATAGTAGACTTAAAACTATTCCCTTAGACAAATATCAACCCGACTCTATAAGGTTATCTTAGATAAAGCAACTCTTGGCTACCAATAAAGATCATTCAGTCAGGATAGATCGACTTCCTTTTCTAACTAAGTAAACCAGAGACCATGATAGCCCGAGACAACGAAACCATGGGATCTTGATCGAACGCATCATTATTTTCTCAACCATATATTTTAAATTAACAATGATCAATTTTCTAAATTTTGAACTCCATCTACTACTATTATATGTAAAATAAGTAAAGGCTTAACGACTAGCTTTGATCAAAAGTTCGCTTTCATCTCTGAGAGGAGTAATTAAGTATAAGTGCTTGTGCCAATAGAAAATCTAAAATCAAATCTAAAGTCCTCAATAAAATCAAGGTGAAATCTTTAGGTAGTGGCTTATCAATAAATTCATCTACCTTCTAAATGTTTGACCAACAACAAATCCAAACTCTTCTCTTCAAGAGGTTGGACACAAATTTTTGGAGCCCACAGTAATCCTCACATGATGTCTTGGCATTATATCTATATGATGCTCTCCAGCCAAATTTACCTCCGTAAATCTCAAATAAATTAACCAACACTAAGAGAAGCTTCATGTCATTTTCTCGAAAGGAATCACCCCTAAGCAGCATGTGCCAACTAAGCTAAGCTATATAAGTTGGTTCAACTTATAAGGGCTCATCCAACATTTCTAAGAAACATGAGTACTACATTATTGGTTTTAGTCTAAAATTGAATAGTTAAGAAAATAAAAGATTAAAGAGACCAAGTGTTTGTCTTTCAATCATAAGTTTAAGCTTTTAAGTTAAAAACAAATTTGACATGTAGTGCATCTAAACCCAACTCTAATTTCCGCTTTAATCTACACTCCTAAATAAGTTATATTAAAGCTAAGAGTTTGACCTGGATGAAATAGCTCATATGATTTGAGGCTCCCATAATATTAACGGGCAAATCTAATCAATCAAGTTGAAATAGTTTGAAATGTTAAGATGTTCTCATTAAGAAGGCTAAGCCATTGGAATTTGGTGGGGCCAAGAAAAATAAAATAGTGTCAATGAGTTGGGTGCCTTGTATCATGTAGTTGGCATTAAAAGTCAAGAGGCCAATACCCAAGACTGAGAGATCAATGGCCAATGTTGAGCACTCAAGTTTTTAATGCTAAATACATATCTAATGCTATGGCCCCATTCAAAAAACTATAAAAATCTTTTAGTTGATGCCTCTTAAAAAACCAGAAGAACTTCTCCAACATCTATCAAAAGGCTCTCATGAAGATTAACAAATTATAAAAAAGAATTTAAAACAGAAATCAACCAAGGCACGGTACTTAATAGAAATTTAACAAAGCAGCTAGTATTTGTTTATCATCGATAAGAGTTAACGAATGTTCTACGTATAAAATTAATATTACAAGTAAGTCGAAAGGCTAATTGTTAAACCAAGAAAAGAAACATCCAAACTATAAATTAGCCCAAACTCTTAATTATCTCCAACCATCCCACTCAATTTCGAATCGCCACATAGGTAAGTTAACAATAAAGAGTGAGATAAACTCAATAAAAAAATGACTTGACAAAATCAGCAACATCAAGGCTTAAGTTATCAATATGTACAAATGAAGCTTGACTAATGGCTCAAGGGTTGTGTAGAATAGGCAACTATTCTCATTGGCCTTAAGACAAGGCTTTTTGGTCAAGGGTCAGAGCATTCCTCAAGAAAGAAAATTCCTGCAACTTGAACATAGATGATTACATAGCAATTTTAAATAGTGCTTAACTTGTTACTTCCATAGCATTGGCCAAGATCATATAGCACATTGGGGTCACAATCGGGACATGAAGCACTAAAAAATAGTCAGCATTGATGGTCATCACCTAGGAGGTCCACACATGGAGCCAATGATCACACATCAAAGGCAAGTACCAACGTCAAAAAAAGACAATGCTAGCACTCTACCTTAAAGGTCTTCACCATGCCTTGCACTTCAACTCATGGTTTAAAAAGGAAATCAAGGTGCTAGCTTCAAGCCTCAAGGCTTGTGCCTTAATGTTGCCAATGAAGCTTGTGCCATCTTTAACCAAAACATATACATGATGAGTTAATGTAAAAATAATTATATTAATGTGTCATTTACATACATAGCACATAATTTTTATATATTTATATGTCTAATACCTAGCTTTTATATTTAAATAAATAGCACTCAAATCTTTAACACTACCTCAAAAATAACACCATTATTAATTTTTTAAAATGTATAGCGTCGGCCGTCCGATGACCCGGTTAGGAAAGTAGATGCATTGATTTGCCTTATGTTAAGAAAGGTAGAGGTAGACCTAAAAAGACTTGGTTAAGATGTATCAAAAATGACCTTAGTATACTTGAATTAAATGAGAATTTGACGCATAATAGAACACAATGGAGACGAAGGATTCATGTAGCCGACCCCACTTAGTGGGATAAAGGCTTGTTGTTGTTGTTGTTGTATTGCACCTTTTCATGTATAGGTAAAGTACTATATTTTCAAATATCAAACTTTAGGAGTTAGACATATAAATGCAAAAGAATTATGTGCTATGTATGTAAATTTCTCTATATATTTTATATTGTATCTAAGAATTACACTATACTTATGGTTCTTATAAATGAAGTAGAATTTTATCATCATAATATACATCATTGACATATTGATGCATAAAGTTCTGTTGTCAATACTAAGGTGTCCAGTGAATGTAAATCTCGTATTTACGACATCTGTTTTAATATGGTGAGTGGCTATCTGATCAACATATATATTTGATAACATAAGATGTGTGAAATGGTTTAAAGAACATTGTTTTGAAGAACTATGATTAAGGTGACTAGCATGTAATTGATTGATCTTTGTTCGCCTTAGCTTGTAATCTAGTAGTGTAGGGGTTTTGTTGGACAAGATGCAACATGGCATCCTTGCATACCTAAGAGTACATTCCTGGCGTGCAGATGAGAAACATGCCATAGAAATATCTTCCACAGGATTAAAATTAGCTCAATAATAAGAGTTTATATATAAATTCAAGAAATTCACAAAGTGGGAAATGAGAAAAACTGCAGTTTTAGATGAAACAAATACCTTCCCATCAGTAAATTGAGCCCGATATACACGTCCAAGAGAACCTTCACCAATAAGATTATCCACACTAAAGCTGTTTGTAGCCACCTGCAGGTCTGCTACTGAATACATGGTTTTACGAATATGCACAGATTTTACTTTGTTCACTGGCATCCTTTTTGAAAACTCATCATGGTCATATGATTTATTTTGCCAATCCGTAAGAGGTGGTTTAAGACTAGCAGCAGTTGGCTGAAATGCAGTTGCATCAGTTGCAGATTTAAACATTCCTGTGTCAACTGAAGATGCTATATGACTAGATTTCAGCTCTGTAATAGCAAATTGAAAGAACACATTTAAATCAGAAAATTTGTTAAAAGCTAAGAAAAGGTGCTAATAAGTTGAAACAAAGCTCGAAAAAGTGTCTCTAACATTCAACATTATGTCCAAAGTAACTTTATAAGAGTTTCTTCTCAGAGTGTCCAGAACAGAACAGAAGCCTGCTTGTCATCCCCTTACGGCATATATCACCAAACTGACTTGGTTTAACATAATGATGACCATAACTTCTGTCTTATACATGTGGTTTGTGTACAACAATTTGCATGATATACATGCGCACAAAGATAGAGGATTATGAAATTCAAGGCCAGGGTTGAATATTTTTATTTGAAAAAATATAATATATATTTTGGATGAATTAAGTAGGCATCTTACAGGAGATCCAATAAGCATAAACATTTCAAAAAAAAAAAAACTTTCAGTGCCTGAATCAGACAGAACGTGCCCTAACTCTAGTCCTCTAGACAGACAATGAAATAGTGCTCGAGGTGTTATTCCAAAATTAGAGTTATACATGGCATAGGCATGCTCCAACATGGTTGGGACATGTATCTATATGGACAAGGATAGCCAAGGCATTCTGGTTTGATAAATTTCAAAATTAAGCTAGACAATCAAAACATCGCAATATCAGCTATATTGGGTTCACTAGTGGTGTTCACATTTCTTGTGATTATTTTGAAGATTATATTCTATACTTTTTTGGGCATTTTAGTATACAATATGAAAATGCATAATGATTAATGCTAATATTGATGTGTTGCAAGGTTATAAAAAAAAAATTGAGAACTAAAGCATTTTGTCATAGTTAGATGAGAAGTAAGCCTTGAGGCAAATCAAGGTGTAAACTTTGAAATATAAAAATAAAAAACTCATAAAATTAAATATAATTCATAAATATGATAAATCATCAAAATATTGCTTAGTTAATTATCATGAAGATATAAATCATAAATCTCAATATTAAATGTTAATATAAAATGAGATTTTGTATATGAGATTCAATATAAGCACCTATTTAAGTTTAAAACACACCATGAGTACCAAGATCCAAATCAACCTCTTCTTCATTTACATCATATTGAGAAAAATCATCATATCCAATAATTTTGCCTCATCAACATCTTTCAAATTATCTTTTATTACTACATTTCCCGTCTTACTATTTATATCAATTAATATTAGATTTAATATAATTAAAATAAATTAATAACACAATTAAGTAACCCATACTTAAAATATCTTTAAAATTTTTTGAGACATTGTGTTCGGTATATTCAAAATTAGTATAATATAATATAACATAATATAAATTTTTTACATAGTTTTATTAAGGTGTGCACCTCAGGAAAAAAAGTGTAAACCAGTGAGACTTAAGCCTTGAGGCGCTTTTTGTCCGTTCAGTTCAAAGTGTGTGCCTTGAATGCCTTGCTAAATGGTGTGTTGTTGAGGATTATATACACTAGATGAAATATTAAAAGGTAACTATAATTAAATTAATATAATTTTTCTTTAGTTGATCCTTAAGATTTTTATGTGATACCTAAGCAATTATACTTCATTGTTTGTGTAATTGCTTTTTGATAGAAAATTTTGATATTAGGTATTTTGAATATGCATTTTATATTAATGATTTATAAAAAAAATATTGCTTCCATGATGTTTTGTATCCTACTTTCTATGATTTTCATACCTCTATATCTACATCGTGTCATGTCATATATTTCATTGGTACATGTGCTTGATAACAAAAGAAGCAATGTATAAAGAAAACCTCTAAATATAAGTTTAGCAAATGGCAAACGAGTCTTTGAATAGTCATGAATCACTTCTATAGCAGACAATGTTGTTAGCAGCCCTCATATAATTTCTGAAGTTTTAATTGATAAATGGCATGCTCCAAAAAAATCATGGAAACTTATTTCACAGAGACAAATCCTAAAGAATCATCACTCTTATCAAGCATTAAAAACAGTTTCAGAAACTTCAGTTCTTCCAGTAATCTTGGAAAATCGCAGATTCTTGCAGAATACATTGACTGTTAGCTAAATACAATAATGAAAAAACTGATAAATATAACTAACAAGAACCACTGTTTAAGCTAGAAGCCAAAAAATATATATATGCTTTCTAGAAAAATATAAAAATGGCAAATAGTATGATGCTATCAAATAACTCATGACTTCAAGCCATTACTACTGCTAATGGCACTAAAATGAGCATATAGTAACCCCATTGTTATATATGATCCTGATTTAATTGCTGATTCCATTAGTTAATTTCAATTGTTTGCTATTCATTAGTTATTTTTATTGGTTTTGTCCTATAAGACTTGGTCATGGCTTATAGGATGATATAGCTGATATATAAATAGTCCTGTTTAATAGTCTGCTCATTTGGCTATTAGAAAAGTATAAAAAAAAAGTCGAGGAGTGTCAAGGAAGTAAAAAGTCACTAGTGGTGATATACCAATTTTTATTTCTATGCAATATATGAAAGCTTTAATTCATCCGATTGACTACTGATGTATTGATTTCTTCTGCATACATTAATATATTTCATTTATTTGTTAGTTCTTTGCTACCGCAACTGTTTTTCAATTGGTATCAGAGTCATAGTTGAGATCAAAGATGATGTCTATGCAAAAAATTGATATAGACCAGTTTACCGACGACAATGATTTCAATCTCTAGAGAATTAAAATGAAGGCTCTCTTGGTTCATCAAGAATTGTCAGATGCCACTTCAAGGGATTGTCTGATGGCAATGGCGAAGAAAGTGAAGGCTGGAGAAATCCAGTTCAATTCCCACGGTGCTCTTCTTCTTTCTCTTGATGATGAGGTGCTACAAGAGGTAGCTAAGGAGGAAACTACAATTAATGTATGGGGGAAACTAGAATCAGTATACTTTAAAGATCTCTAGCTAATTGGTTGTTCTGGAAGAAACAATTAAACACTCTTCACATGAACGAATCAAAAGACCTTAGAAAGCACTTGGATGAATTCAACAAAATAATATTTGATCTCAAGAATGTGGATGTGAAGATAGAAGATGAAGATCAAGGTATCATTCTTCTCTATTCTTTATCCAAATCCTATGAGCACATCACTGGTACAATGCTCAATGGAAAAGACATTGACAATGATGAAAGTAAAATATGTCTTAATGTCAAGGGAAATCCAAAAGAAATATGAGTACAAAGAATAAAACCAATCAATAAAACCAGTTGCTGCAGATTTAGATATCTAAGTCCAGATTTTCAAGAAAATGTTTTTTACTGTCATAAGGAGGGACATTATAAGAAGGATTGTCCAGAGAAATGGAAATGGCAGGAAAACAATAAAGAAAAGGATGGGTTGTTGCAGCAAACTAAAATGGGTGAGTCTTCTGAAGTGCTAGTTGTGTCAACAAATGATCAACCAATGGATAATAGATTATGAATGATCTCCAATATAAAATAGTTTCAAAAATTTAAAGAAGACAATGGAATGGTTTTGCTTGGTAATAACAAGGCTTGCAAAGTATTAGGACAAGGTTTTGTATCAATACGAATGTTTGATGGTTGTATAAGAACTTTGCAAGGTGTAAGATACATGCAAAAAACTCAAATGAAATATTGAATGTTGGATGCTAATGGTTGTAATATAAAAATTGAAAATGGAACAATGAAGGTCTCGAAAGGACCATTGGCTGTCATGAAGGGATCTCTTGCAAATACCTTATATGTGATGGAAGGGCAGGTTGTTATTAATCCAGGCAGTAAATATAACATCCACAGAATTTGATAGAACAAAGTTTTGACATTTGAGGTTGGGACATATAAGTCAGTGTGGATTAGTTGAACTGAGCAAATAAGGTTTGCTATGTGGTGATACATAAGAAACTTGAACTTCTGTCAAGATTATGTGAATGGTAAAAGTAGTCGGGCTAAATTCCAAGCAGTAAGGCATATAAGAAAAGGCATTTTGGATTATATATGTAGTGATCTTTGGGTGCCATCAAAGGTTACAACCATGGGAGAAGCAAAGTATATCATAACAATCATTGGTGATTACTCAAGAATAGAATGGGGATATTGTCTCAAGACTAAAGACCAAGCATTTGAAACATTCAAGCATTGGAGATCAATAATTTAGAATGAAGTTGGTTGAAGAGTCAAGAAATTGATAATTGATAATGGATTGACGTAATATTGATACTTGTTCAATAAATTTTGCATGGAGGAAGGCATTGCAATATATTTTTAACTTTTCTGAATACACCTCAACAAAATCGTGTTGTCGAGAGGATGAACCGAACGCTTCTTGATAGAGTAAGAACCATGCAAACAAGTGCAAGCTTGCCGAAGCAACTTTAGGGTGAGGCTGTGTCAATAGTATGCTATTTGGTCAATCGAACACCATCAACGACCATGAACTTTAAAACTCTAATGGAGATGTGAATAGGTCATACTCCAGATTATAGTCAATTGAAAGCATTTGGATATGTCACTTATGCATATGCAAAACAAGACAAATTAGAGCCAAGAGCAAAAAAATGTGTTATTGGGATAACCAGATGGAGTAAAAGGATATAAACTTTGTCAAATATGAAAAAAACGTATTGTTAGCTGAGATGTTACATTCAATGTAAATGTTTTTCCAATACTGAATACTAATTAAATTGTTATTGAGACTGATAATAATTCTCAGATTAATAAGGAGTTGATAGAGCAATTTGACAGCAAATTTGACCAAAATATGGTAAATGCATAATTACAGCCAGTAGAAATTACACCAACAAATATATATGAACACAACTGATTGGTAGAGATAAAGAACAAAATCATGTATATGCTAACTAGAGACAAACAAAAACAAGATATCAGGAATAGGAAAATTTCATTTGTCCGTGTACTGTGAAAATATGGATCAGATCGAGCGGCGTGGGAAAAGGAATAAAAAATGTGAGAACTTTATCCTCAATTGTTTATTTAAAGGTATGCTTATTTCTATTAATGTCATTTTATTTCGAGTACGAAATTTTTATAAGAGGGAGAGATTGTAATAACCAAAAGCCAAAAAAAAAAGAGAGAAATACAACCGTCGCGACAGTTAGCCGCGGATTGGAAAAAGTCCAAAAAAGGGGGAGTTCGATTTCGGCAAACCGAAATAGAACTCCCAAAACTGAGAGAGAGGGAGAGAGGGAGAAAGAGAAGGACAATGGGAAGACTCTAACCGTGCGTGCCTAGCGAGTGAAACGACCTCGTGGATCGAAGAGAGGAAGGAGGAGAAGAGTCTTTGTCGTCGTCGACCGAGGAAGAAGAAGAGGAGTTCGTGCCTGAGTGAGGCTGACTCCATGCGTCGACCGGACCTCTTGTCTTGGCCGACGAGAGGCTTGCATGCGTGGGAGGAAAAGAAGAGGCTCGAATGGGTCCTTAGGGCAAACCGAGGAAGGTAAGTTATTTCCTTTTTTTTTTTTTTATATAGTAAAGGAAATACATTTTTATATTATAAAGGAAATGTATTTGTACTATATAGGTTGTAATTTCAAAACAACAACAACAAGCCTTAATCCCACTAGGTGGGGTCGGCTACATGAATCCTTCATCTCCATTGTGTCCTATTATGTGTCAAATTCTCATTTAAATCAAGTATACTAAGATCATTTTTTATACATCTTAACCAAGTCTTTTTTAGGTCTACCTCTACCTTTAACATAAGCTAATGCATCTACTCTCCATCATTGGACTAGGTGACGCTTTATATGGCCATAAAGGCAACTCTCTAATCTTATCTACCAAGCTACTCCAACTTTTTTCCGAATATACTCATTTTGCATTCTATCTCTAAGAGTAAAGCCACTCATCCACCTAAGCATCCTCATCTAACACTTAACTTAGTCTTATGCTTCTCTTTTTTGTAACATTACCATAAGTCATTTGTCTTACCACCATCTTATAAAATTTTTCCTTAAGTTTAAGAACTTTTCTATCACATAATAGGCGGATGCATTCCTCCACTTCAACCATCCAACTTGAATTCTACTAATAACATCTTCATCTATTTCACCATCATTTTGAACAATAGAGCCTAAATATCTGAAACGCCCACTCTTATCATTTTGAACAATAGGTTGTAATTTCAAAAAGAAGTGAAAATCCAAATGTCCAATTTCTTATACAAATGTTTACATAAGTATTTCGATATACAAATGTTGAAATATTTATGAGAATAAATAAATAATTTATATAATTATTTATTAGATTAGAAATTCTGATTTTTGTTGTTAACGAATTTAATTGAGAATATTTCCTTTTGGATTTTATAAAATAAGGAAATGCCTATATATATAGGGGTTTTATGTTTTCTTATTTAAAATTTGGATTAAATTAGGTTATTATTAAATCAATAAAGAAATTATTAGGAGCTTCACAAACAATGATGATATTGTTTTATCTCTAATTTGACGAAAATACATCTATATATATGTTTAAATTTCTATACATTCTAATTCTATTGTATTACCTAAACTCTTAAATAAATAATTTTATTATAGGATATTAGTGAAAATAATAGATTTTCAAGAAAAAGAAATTTTAAATGGATTCCTAAATAAAAGAATTTATGCCTTATTTGTTTAAGGGTTCATGAAAATTTGAGGTTAATGACTTTATAAAAGATAATAATCATGAGAATTGCATTGATTACATATTATGATTCTTAAATTGAAATCATTAGAGAGAAAGATAGAAATTCTTAAATTAAATTATATTAAGAAAAATAATAGGATTAAAAGAATTTAGAAGATATATATGAAATTAGATATCATTATATTAAATAAATTAAAGATTAATTTAACTTGATTTAGAAAATAAAATGAATGATGAATGTGCGTCAATTAATAAAAGTATGTAAGTATTATATGAATAAAATAAAATAAAATCGTTCTTTAATATTGATCCAAATCAATATTTTATTCTATAAAAATTTCAAGGAAGGAAGTATAAAGGAAAGGAGATTGAGAGAAGCTACAAGTTAAAGCTGGTAATTATGTTTTTACATTTATGGTAAAAATGTCTTTAATTTTTTGTGATGAAATGTGTTTATATGATTATGACTTTTCATCAGAGTTGTGATGATTTTTTGCTTCATAAATTGTGATGTAGTTTCTTATTCTTCATTGTTGGATAATACTGCGAATCTTTATATCGTATTGTCATTCGTTTTTATAAAGTTAAGCGATTTCTTGTTATGAATTAATATGTATAGTATAATTATATCTTTATGAATGTATATGTTGAAAGTGTAGTTTATTATAGTGCTTGTGGGGATCAATATACTCGTGCAAATGATGAAAAAATAATGGAATTGTGAATGGTAATGGTAATATTCTTTGTCCTTTAAATGAGTATTGTAAAGTTTAGGTGACTCCAAGATAGATGATAAATGTAAAAGTAAAGTTAATACAAAATATTTATGTATACCTACCTCACATATGTTTGATAGTTTGAACAAATTTCTTTACGTATGATAACAAAATTGGTATGCATCTTGGATTCTACTTCTTATATATGTGATAATTAATCGAATTTTATTCAATTGTTAGTTGTTTAATTTTTTTCAAGAATCCTACTAAATGGTAATAGAAAGGAGGTTATGTTTATCATGGTACTGAGAGATAGGTAATTATGTTGATTATATTGAATTATGTTTAAATTGTATATATGCTTTATAGTATATATATGTGAATAATTATTAAATCATTTACGGATTGTGGTAGCTCTATGATTGACTTTATTTAAGATTGAAATTGTTATGTAAGTTTTTCTTTATCCAGATCGTCATTTACCGGTATTCCAGCTTAGGGTAGAACAAAAAATAAGCGCAATGTCATGCAAATTGGAATTGAACGCACCGATCGCGACCGAAAAAATTGATCAAGATGTTCTCCGAGCATAAAATTGATTGTGTTAATGCGCTCAGAATATCGAAATTGCTTAAATTGACCTCCTGCATCAAATAATTATCGTCTGATATAAAAAATAAACCACGTAAGCAGTTTCGTGCATACCGAAGTCGAGAGGCCTCGACACTATCTGAGCGAGCCCCTTTTGCAAAATGGATTGCACTATTGTCGCCGAAATGGAGAAACCTATTAAACAAAACCTTTCACGACCGATTCGGTCTAGTGCGGAGTGAATGGCAAACCGCAGAGTGCGATGATGCAATAATTGAGCCAAATTTTATTCCGATCGACCTCGATGTTGCACAATTAATCTCCGATCACAAAAGCGATCTGTGAATTGAGCGTCCAATTTACCTAGAAATGATATTCATATTATATGGATTTGGTTCCGACAAAATTTGTGCAAATTTCATGCTATATTTAAAAAAAAAGCTACACAAAAATAAACAAAATTCAAATATTTACTTTAATATTGATCAGATCTGATTTTAATATTTGAATTCATTTTAGAATTAATTAAAAAAAATCTAGGCATAAATTGTTTCCAAAACGGTTCTAATTTGGTTTAAAAATTTTCAAATCCCACCTAATCTTATATGGAAGATAATTAAGGCATGACTACAACCCTTAATCTTCCTGCTATTCTCGGCTCTGGATACAAGTCAAAGGTCCCTATCTCGGACGAACAAGAACTCACAGCCAAGGATTCTAATATTCTTGCACAGGTAATTGAAGACCTCGTTGCCCCTAAGCCGGCATAGCAAGCTATTACATACTTGTCACATGCTTTAAAGCAAATAGTCACACTAAGGCGTTGCATGTAGCCAAACCACTCAGAGTGGGGATAATGCTAGGAGGCTGCCACAAATTTTGCTGACTATTTATATTATAAAAAGAGCTTGAATGTAATTGCTAAAGGTGAAATTGAGATATCAATTATAATTGAGCTATATAGGTACATCTGAAGACCCTATGCACATTTCTTATAAGTGTGATTAGTTTGAAACTTTTTTTAGGCCGAGTGTCACTTGACACCAACTGTGCACGCTTTTTAAGCATGACAGGAAGGCTCAACACACCCGATGCAGCTCCCTATACGAGGACGACGCTGAGATGTTGCAGAAATTTATATTGGCAAAGACTCAAACAAATTAATTTAAATTGAAAATTTTAATCCTAAAATTGAATATTAAATTAATTTTAAAATTTAATCTGAGCTTGTTAAATTTTGAAGTAAATAAAATTATCAAAATTTGATTCTAATTAAAATCAAGAATTGGTCAACTGCTCTCAAATAAACAAATATCCATCACTCAATATTTGAATTATTTTGGAATTCACATTGAGATAATCAAAAGAAATTTTCAATTGGCTTTGAGATTAAAATATGCAATATTTTAGAATATTTAAATACTTGATCATGAAGCAATTGAAATGAATTGAATATTTTATCAATAAATATAAACTTAACACTTCAATATCTCATTTCAATTGACTTGGAAGATAATCTAATTGAATATCTAATCAGCACAAAACATCTCCTTGGAATCAAAATATAGTCTTCAAATATAATTCACTCCAAATAAGATTTACAATATGATTAAAATATAATCTCCAAATATAAACATAAATAGTACAGAGCATTTATATTGAGCTTAATAGCTCAATGCTGAGTATAAACAAGCTCTCTAATGAACTATGAATCAAATCATAATTCACTCCAAATAAATTGAAGAAAATCAAAGAGTTCATAAAAAATTCTTAATGAAACTGAAGGATTATTAATAAGCATAACCAAGAATTCTCATAAAATATTTGAAGGCTATTATTTATGTCTTATTAAATAATCGAATTGAATAAGGGAGAAATTGAATAGAGTTTGTGACGAATTTGAGGATTGTCAATAGATATAAATGAAAGTCTACTGAACATTCAAAGAATAGTCAACTCTAAATAAAAGAAAGCAATTAAATGCAATTTAAAAGGATCTAACAAGCTATTATAACAATTTAAAATGTCTTCTATTGCCACCAGATCTGCACCGCATTTATGTTAGTAGATAGAAGTCGTTGATTTAAGTTCTAAATAAGTTTCAAATATATCAATCTTGTACAAATTATGAAATCAATTATCACTCAATTCAAATTTCTTTAAAATTTGTGCAATCATCTAAGAAAAGATAAATTCTTGTACGAAATATGAAGCTACATTCAATTCAACATGATTTTTTTAAAATTTTTTACAAGTATTCTAAATCACCCGCATGTGCCCTGACACATATAGCAAATAAATCTAAATTATGTGTCTGAGGATGCTACGGGTTGATCCCTAATTGAGTCTTAGGATCGGGTCGGGGTTAACAAAACTTAAAAAACACAATAATGCTATAATAACATTTTTTAACTTGATAAAATCTAAGAAGTTAACTCTGTCATAGAATTGCAAAATAAATCTATCAGCATCATTGTTAATATAACTTCGCAAGTCCAAACTCTCAAGATGAAAGTCTCAAACTCAATCCTTTATGCTCAAGTTAAAATCGATAGGATTTGAAGGATAACAGATCTTGAAGTAATCTTAAATCATACATGATCTAGACTCAATCCACTACTAACAAATAAGCAGAGTTGATAAGGTCTACCCCTATGATGACGACGTTGACCTAATATTTCAACCAGAGGGATTATCACTATCAAAATTCACTCAAGTCTTAATGTCAATTCATTATATGTTCAAATCTAAATTGACTATGAAATAATCACATGTTAAATTGAAAACATATTAATTGAATGAAATTAATTATTTAAATTTTAAGCTAAAATCCATTCGCGCCCATCTGCAACTAATCGTCGAGAGTGACAAATTAAAAAAAAAACCGCTCACAAAGAGTCAATGTCAAATCAGATATATAACTATATTCACGCTCAAATAATCTTACGCCAGTAAGAACGTGGCTCGTGTCCTCTATTCACATGATTTTGCCACCAAATAATACCACATAAATTGCAGTTACGACCAGAGCCCTCTGACCGGGTGATTTACCGTCAAATGGCACTACTAAAGTACCCTCACGGCTATAGGTCATGTGCTCCCCAACGACTTTGCTCTTTGAGTTGTGAATTATAGAATAAATTTGATTAGGCAAAATGCTCTATATTAGCTAAGGTTGAACTATATTTGATACCCTTAGATAAACTCCACCAAGTCTACAAAAACACCTTAAATGATGCAACCCATGGTTACTGATAAAATCATTCAGTCAAGTTGGGTCAACTACCTCCTTTGACTAAGTAAACTATGGGTCACGATAGCCCGAAATGACAAAATCATGGGATCTTGATTGGGCGCATCATCATTCCCTCAAACACATGCTTTAAATTAAAATGATAAATCTTATAAATTTCAAACTCCACTCATTGCTACTATACGTTAAGCATTTAGCGATCTATCGACTAGCCTTAATCGAAAATGCTCTCTCAGTATTGAGAGAGGAAATTAACTATAGATGCTCGCGCCTATAGGAAATTTGCAACCAAATCTAAAGTCTTCAAAAAAATGAGAGTGAAATCTCTGGGTAGTGTCTTATCCTATTGTTTCATCTACTTTCTGAAAATTTGACAGATATAAATCAAACTCTCCTCATCAAGAGGTCGAATACGAATTTTCAAATATGATCCTGATCAAATTGCATATTCAATTAGTTAATTTCAATTATTTGTTATTCATTAGTTGTTTTTATTGGTTTTGTCCTATTAGTGTTAGACTTTGCCACGGGTTATAGGATGGTATAGTTGATATATCATAGTGTTTGTGTGGCTGTTAGAAAACTAACTTTAGTGAGATTGTATTCTCATGATAGGAAAGTCAAGAAGTGTCAAAAAAACAAGTCACTAGTGGTGTTGTAACTCTTTCATTTCTTATGCAATATATGAATTTAGTTTTTATTCATCTAATTGACTATCAATGTATTGATTTTTCCTGCATACATTCACATATTACATTTATTTGTCAATTCTTTGCTATTGCAATTGTTTTTCAGACATATAGATACATAGTTGTGTTGCTCAATCAACTCTTTAGGATAGGTTAATGGATATCATTCAAACAACAATTTATGTAAAAACAAAATTGTAGAGGGTCAATTAGATTATTAAAAAAAAATTCCAAATGATGAATATATCGAAAATTGGCAAAGCCATGGTAATCATTTTACTACAAATATCACATGTAAAAGCAAATCCACTTTTAACAAAGTTTCGAGCATTATTATTACCATTCATTTATCACCACAAGCATTATTGATATGCACGCAATTATTCAAGCGATGTATAATATGTAACTTAACATAGACATTTCTATTTACATAAACTAATTTTACAAACCAGTAACTAAGAGGGCCAATTGGAAGCCAATTTGACAAATCAAAGTTCCTGATGAAGTCATAATAATTACTAAACTATAGTTATCCAAAATTTATAAATTATCATATATTTAATGGGATCTTTTTCATACAACTTCAATTGTTTAATAATCAATGATGAGTAATAAACTAGTACTTAAGTGTTTCAATAATAAAAAAACAAAAACAAACAAAAATAACCACAAAGCTATTGGATTTAGAAATGTTCTGAATCTCTTAAACTAAGCCACATATATGCATAAGCATATTAAAATTGGTAAATGGGTTACCATTACTACCATTGGAGGCAAGAGATGCGAAAGGCTGATCTTGTTCAAGATGATCTTCCCTTGAAAACTTCCTTGATTTCCTCCTCAGCAAGAAGAACGCAATTATAAGCACCAACCACAAGAATGGATATGATAATACCAGCTATCCCTCCCCCACCTATACCAGAACTTTTACCACCACCACTAGACGGGCTACTACTATCACCTGATCCCTGTGCAGGGTTTGAAGGTATTCCTGGTGGGGATGTATATGGAGGTGGCGGTGGGGCAGGCCCTGAATTCCACGAGTTACCATCGGCCCTAAAATAGTCAATTAGGTCCAATCTCAGACATCATAATAGTTGATTGGTTATCTGGAAACAGTGCTTGAGATATATACTTACTTGAGATTATTAATTCCCTTCAATTGGTTAGGAATCCATCCCGTGAATCGATTATTTTCCACATTCCTAAGGAGCATTACTATGCAAATTATCGTGGTATGCTATATGGAAATTTTCCTCACATCTAGCATTATAATGGAAACTGAGAGTACTTACAGATCATTAAGGGGGAGATTGGAAAGTACATTTATAGGACCTGTAAATTGGTTGTTTTGCAAGTATCTGCAGGAAATTAAACAGGATGAGCAGAATGGAACTTTCAGATAAACATTATCACATTCATTATATTTGTTAACGAGTATCTTACAGAGATTTAAGACTCGATAAGGAGGTAAAACTTTCAGGAAGATCTCCTTTAATGAAGTTAAAAGAGAGGTCCCTGCACCATACAAGATTATATTCATAATGAAAAACAAAACAAGAATAGCTGAATGAATATTATGAAACCTAACATATGATATTTTTAGATTGATGAAATCTCCAAATTAAAAGTTATCTCATAGAAACCATTTTAACATCAAATTCCCACCTGTTGAAGGACAAAGATAACATTTTTATCAACTGAAACATTGAAATTGTCAAATGGTAATTTTTTCATGAGTAACAAGCATAATATAGAGCAGGAACAAACTTGCAAACATTCTTTTACTTGTCATTGAGATTACACGCACCAAAGCATGTTTAGCATAACATGAGAAACTAGGATGTCACTATAGCAAGTGTGAATATTTCTATGCTGTACTGGAAGGCAATGATAATTAGAGTGTCAGCAGTCATGCCATTGCACCATGATGAGAAAGCACATAATTTTTAGTTAACTGTCCCAAATTAGCATTGTTCACTCAGAACATCTATTAAGTAAATATTACAAGTCATTTATATTGAGAACAAAATTCTGATTTACTCACATGGCCTCAAGGTTAGGTAGTTGTCCAAACATATCAGACAAAGAGTCCCGAAGTTGATTATGTGCAAGATTCCTAAGTTGAACAGGATCTTTTCTGTTAATTCATGGACCATTTTTCTGTGGAGAGAGATAGAGAGAGAAAATGAAATAAAAACCACGAGCACCCTCACAGTTTTTGAAGAGAAGCCATCTGCGATATAGAATACGGGATGCCTCCATTAAATTGGTTCTGAGCAAGATTTCTGTAGATTGCATCAGTTATTAGAAAATAACAGAGCAACTGAGAACATCAAAATTATCACTTACAGTTGCTGTAGATGCTGTGGTAGATTGTAAGGAATGGGATTTCCACCTCCAAGATTATTATTGCTGAGATCCCTGCATCACTCATTAAAAAATTAAACGTCAGAGAAAGCAGTAAAAATTAAACAATTTAAATGAACATAAGCAGACACAGGACTTACAGCTCAACTAGGGATTTCATCTTGTCCAACTGGTAACCTAAATTCCCATTAAGTCCAAATCCTGACAGCTTGCTGATGAAAAAAAAAACTGTATCAAGCAAAGCAAAAAAAATCCATCCAAACAAAATTTACTCAGGTCTCAAGTTTACAAACGGAACCCACAGTTCTGTAACAGATGAACCAGAGCAGGTGATGCCCTTCCATGATTGCCCACAGGGATCGCCCCCACTTGCATTCCAGCCCATTAACTGACCCGGTGAGCTCATGCTACTGAATAGCACATTGAGAGCAGATACTGCACATCAAACAGGCACTAACATAAGAAGTCAACAGATATGTTAAATTGTCACCCGGTTAGCCCTGCGTTTCAACTGATGAAATTGTCCACACCGTTTCATGTTTTAAATTTTATTTTAACAGAACAAAATTTGTAATTAGACAAGAATCGGTGAAATGCTATGCACCGAAATTTCTGCTGGAGATAACAATGAGAAGAATCCGGACAGTGACCACCAAAATAGCTTAGGATCGAGAAGATCTATTCGTGATCAAGTACAATGTTGCTACTGAACTTTCTCTCCCTTGAAAAACCATCAAAGGACCCTACTTGTCTACTTAACAGAACCGAGAACTAACAAAAAGTGGAAAGACGCCTAAAACTTAGGATGTCAAAAGTAAAAAATTCAATATACTTTTCAAGCACACAAAAGCTTGCGACTTGCAAGAATCCAACATGCAGGACAGAGTACGCAATGCACGCGAACTCGAAATCCAACATAAAAAATGTTGCTGAGAACCTAAAAACCTTACCGTCATCCGCATCCGTGTCGCCATTGACGGAACTAGAAGTCCAAACCCAAAGGCAAGCCAAAATCACCAAGGCACGCAGCATCTCACTCGCTCCCTCCCTATCTCTCTCTCTCTCTCTCACCCACAACAAGAAGTTCAGGAGTACCTTCCTAGTTCACTTTTTAAATTGTAACTTAATCATCCCTGAATAATTGAGGAAAGCTAGCTGGCAGTGGGACTTTTTTTTTTTGTTTATTATCACCTCAATCAGCGTATTTCAACAGCAAGAACAAACCACTGTTCATTTCACTGTAGCAATAAATGGTGCGAACGCTGCGAGTTCAAAGTAAGAAAATGTAAATAATTAAAAAAATTAATATTTAAATTTTGATATTTATAAATATAATATTTTTTATATATCAAAAATATTTTTATTTAAAAATTAATATTAAATATTTTGAATGTTATTTATGAAAATATCAAAATTTAGGAGTTAGATATATGAATATATAATAATTGTGAATGCTATATATATATATATATATATATATATATATATATATATATATATATATATATATATATGTAAATATCCCTAATAAAAATTAAAGAAGCATATTTTCTAATTATTTAAAAAAATCTTTAAAGCATATTTTAGGTAAAAAAATATTCTCATTATTATAGAAACATGATGCAAACAATCACCCAAGAGTTGCAACTTTCAAACAAGGAGTTCTTCATCTTTGGTCTGAATAATATTCAATGAAATTTCATATAAGAATTGAAAATGATTAGGGTTCGAACATAGTTTAGCATGATTTGAGTATTATTATGATACGATTTTAATATAATTGAACCTTATTCAAACATAGTTGGAACAAAGTGTAGATAAATATTCGATTTAGGTTCAAACATGTTTAATTAAGGTGTAAATACTATCAATTAATACTTGAACATAGTTCAAATATGATTATATTTGTATTTTTTTTTTTTTACTTTAAATATTTCTTTGGAATTGTCATATTGGAGTTGCTTTGTTATATATGCAATTATTTTGTTTCATTTAGAAGGACATTATATTGCTCAAGTCATATAAAAAGCTAAGGGCATAATGAAGAATATTATTAGAAAATTTAAAGCTAAAGGCCTTATTTTAAATATTGAGGCATCCCTCTTCAATTAATTATTTTAAGCATCATAAAATGCAATTCTCTAGAGGTCTAATTCATTAGTTATTATTGAGGATAATAGATGATAATGAGAATAAAGTCTATTTCATTATTTTTAGTATTAAAGGTGTGGGCTTGATATTTGGTCTTACTAAAAGTGCCATGATCACTTGGTTATACTTTAGAGAATACTCACTAAGGAGGATTATTATTAGAATCAATAGAAACAATAAATTCTTCAAATAACTACCAAGGTGTAGATAGTAACATCAAGAATTTAAGAGGATATTTTGGAATGGCCTTAAGAGAGATAACATATGAAGCTTGGTTTTAAGTTCTTGTAGAAAGAGTCCTCTTCAACCATAATAAACACTCTAATAGAAACTTGGATTTTGAAGATGAAAAAGTCTGTTTTTTGGGTACTCATGAGAAAAGATATCATGGGAGAAGAAATTAATAAACTTGAAGTCTGACAAGATACATTCATTGTAAGGCCTTTAACTAAAGAAAAAAAGCCCTAATATAGTACACTATAATAAATAAGATATGAAAGCTTTAAAGCTTTATTACCGGTAGTAATGGATTAATATGTATGCCTTTTCTATTCTCTAAAATTAAGCAAATTACTTTAATTTATGTGGTAAATTATTAACATTTAATATATTCCTTACAAGTGATTATTCACTCTAAATAGATCAAAAAAGCTGATGAAAAGGACTTTTATAAGTTCATTATAAATACTCTTATTTAATTTATCTCATCTATAGTTTTGAGAAAGAAAATGAGCATCCTTAGTTTTGAGGAGAAAATATGAAAGTAACCAAAAGCATAGTCAACTGTAAGTGAGGTCATTCCCTCTGAATAGTTGAAGCAACCTTTTTTCATTATATAAAAACTAGGTGGATTAAATTAAAGAATAATAAAATAAAGTCAAAGCATATCTGACTAGTCTTATTAAGAGGTTTATGCATAAAAAAAGAGTAAAAGAGGATTGAGGGGAGTGAAGTGATACTTACTAATGATACTTGATTCTTTCAAGTGGCTTGAAGTGACCATAGTGTACATAAATAAAAAATAGGAAAAGTTTTTGTGGTCATGAGCTCATTTAAAACTCACATATTTTTTTAGTGAATCGGGACAAAGTTTATTAGGTGATATATGAAATCATATTTCTTGCAAAAGATCATAATATTACACCCATCTTACACATTAATATAGATCTTTTACACATCTATAAGTTTATTTTATGCTACAATATATATTTGAGTAGTTTGGATTTTTTTTTACTTTCGTAGTTTATTTTATGCTTTAGCAGGTTACTTAAGCAGTTTGGATTGTTTGACAATATGTGAGAATTTTTTTCTCCAACTCTACTGGAGTGGAGGATGACCACTACATGTTGGTCTCAAGGTCTACAGATAGATAAGCTATTTGATATTTTTAATAAAAATATATGACATTATTATCACATAAAGTTTAAAAGTGTATTATTTTATATTTTTTTTAGTGGAGTATATTAAATATATGTGATGCAACACATAATCTACTAAATTGTCAAAAAAAAAAAAACTTTTAGAAGCTACACCTAATTTGATCATCATAGTGTCCCACCACATAGATTATGCGCGTAACACTAGGCTATATAAAACTCATCTAAGTATAATTATTACATAATAATTTAGATCCATAGATCTTTCAAACATGATTGAGTCATTCTATAACTCTTATTATTTCATTTTCTTATATAGACATTTATTATATAGCACTCTATTATCTGGCACGTTATTGTAAACATTATTATTTCATTTTATTTTTATTTAGATATATTATTTTATAGCTAGTATTCTTTATTGTGATATAATTATTTGATTATTCTCTATTACAATATAGCTATTTGATGGGATTCAACTATATTATGACTGTAATATCCAATTAATCCAATTAGCTTATTTCCTAATTGCCTAATTAATTTTGTCGTTACTGTAGCATTAGGATTGTAGCATCGGCGGCTTAAACCATTCGGCGTGTGTATGGTTGGATCTCTCCACCTATTTCATTTCCTTCCATAGCCGCGGCCTCAGTCCTTCACGCTGATTTCCTTCGCGCGATTGAGTTTGTTTCCTCCTTTCCCTTCCTCGGCGCCACGGCCGCTCCGTGACCGAAACGCACGAACCACGCTCTCGCCGCTCGGCTCCGATGAATTCAGCTTCCGTGGCAGCGAGCGCATCGGCCCGGGAACTGCCTCCGTGTCGGCGTCGCTGGACCCGTCGATTTCACCCAGTTCTTTGGAACCGTCGCATCCGTAAGTTACTTGCCGGGTGAGAAATCCGTGAATCGATCGGGTGAAATCCTGAATCGATCGGGTGAGAAATCGTGAACCGTCGGGTGAAATCCTGAACGTCGGCTTGGGATTTCTGTTCTGGCGTCGAGGATGCTTATGGGATTACGTGACTTAATTTCTTTCCCCATCCCTTTTCTTTCGCGTGACCTTCGCGGTGTTGAAATGCATGATTGGGAGTTAGAACTATTTTTTGGAGTTGCAAAATTATTGAATGGGGATTTAGGATTGACATTATTTATTAATTTTAGTTTTGTTGATTGAAGCAGGTAATTAATATTAGCGTTAGTATAAGTTTGTTGATTGAAGCAGGTAATATTGGCGTTAGTAGATTACTTTGGTACTCCAGGTATTTGAAACTTATGAGGAGATATCAATTTTAGATTCTGATTTAAGGCAGTATCTACAGTGTTAATTATGTGTTTCATGTAGTAGAAGTATTTAGAAGAGTTATTTCATTAGGTTGTGTACTCGAGGAGGAATCGAGGAGCACATCCATTGACGAATGACGAGGTGAGACATAATTCTAATTTAAATTCGGTTTATATCACATGTATGCCTTATTTCTACCACTTTGTATAAATTGTATGAATGATATAGATATTTACGTCATATTGAATGCAAATACAAATCTTATTACTTGACCTGCATAGATTCGATTTATAATGATTATAAGCTAGTTGACATATGATTTCATTGGGCATATAGAAATGCTTTAAAACATGTTATTAAATGCGGTAATGTAATAAACAGTGAAATGTCAGGAAAATTGTGATTGAAAGGCTATGTTATAGAAATCTGCGCAGATAAACAAAAGTTCTGACGAGATGAGCTACGATTAGGGGATCTTAGTATCCCCGACTCGACATTTGAGGTTGGAGCCGTTAGTGTCATTAATTATTTATTAGGTAAGTAGTATGGTTCCGTACTTCTTTTTTTTAACGGGTAGGGTGTGTTATGAAGTCAAAACTTATGCAATTATAAATGATATTTCTAGAAAATGATTTAATATAGAACTGAAATGATTTTAATGAAAAGCACTGCTCCTTGACATTGATATAGCATATTGTTCAGTTATATTGTTACATTTCTGTGACCTACGTGTTGATTCGTTGTTACATTCTTGGCATTTACCAATTTTATAAATTTACATACATGCGATTATTCTCTTGTCTTGTACTTAGTTTACTTTAGCATTCTTGTCACAAAGTTTTAGCTTATGATCTCTAGTTGATAATTTCAAGAAAAGAAAGGGTAAATTTTGCTTTTGTTGAATGTATAGTTTTGGGAAGCTTAAAGTTTTTTTTGTATAAAATTTTATCTTGATGTCTTTAGTTGCTTTCTGTATTTACAAACTTAAAGATTTTATGCTTCAAGTAATTATGATATGAATTAAGTTAAGTAGTATATAAATTGCAAATATTTGTGAGGATTTGATTATATGCAAATTTTGCTTTCGTTCATGATACGTGGTTGGAGCGTGTTGGTGAAATCTCTGTCGAAGTCATCCTATTATGTTATACTTCAGATTGACCCTAGCATAAGGGTAGAGGGTCATCTGGGGTGTGACAATAATTATCAATTTACACTCAATTGTATATATCATTTAATATGTTGTAACATAACTATTGCATCTATCGTATAATCAACTTGTGATTTATTGTGTTAAAACTATTAGAAAACACTCTATTATATTTATTATTGACAAATCATGAATGAACCAATTTCATGCATGTTCAAGTCCTACTAGAACCATGATTGAACTATATTAAATTATATTTGAATCATAATTAAACTAATTAAAATCATGTTTGATCCATATTTGAACCATCATTGGTCTCAGGATCAATCAAAAAAAGTTATTAACCCTTAAATGAATTTACTAATGAGATCCAATCGATCCGTGGTTAATGCAGTGCAAAGTTTACATACAAACTTATCTATCTACTTGGTGTTAGTAGCTAACTAGGTAGAATCATCAAGAGCTTTTAACATAGTAAATTTCCAAGATTTGGATAAAAGAGGTGAAGCAAAATAGTGAATTCACACAACTTGTCCCATATTTAGAAAGACTTTATGTACATTCAACCTAATCCAAAAACTTAACCCCAATTGATCACTAATTGGGCTAATTATATCACCTAACCAAATTTAGGACATTTGCCCTATTTAAAGCCATATTAGCTCAAAGGCCTCAAACTAAATCAAAATTGATTCCAACAAACCATCCTCAAAACTTCTAAAATACCAACCATACTTAATTGAAGTCTAATTGAATTCTAATTTGGTTAATTGGCCCACTTAGCTCAACTCAATCCAATTGGACCTTAATAAGCCAAATTGAAATTAAACCCAAATCAATTGAAATTGATCATCTCCAAAGCCTTAGAAACTTTAATTAAACATAATGGAAGCCAAATTACTCAATTTGTTTAATTGGCTTGCTTAACTCAAGTTAAGCTAATTGAACTTTATTAAACTCAAACCAAATTAAGATAAATCTAAACTAAATTGACTAATCTAAAGTCTTATAATCATTATACATAATTAAACACAACTTATGCTCAATTGATGCCTAATTTGGCCAACTAAGTCACTTTATCCAAATTGACCCAATTAAACTATATTGAGATAATTTCAAATTAAGCCTAAATAAACTAAACCAATTATTTTAAAATTATTCTAAAATGATAAATGAATTTGTCCTAGAAATCATTTAGGACCAATTTGGTCAATATGAACAATAATCCCAATTGGACCCAAATTGACCTAAATAGGTCACAATGAGCCAAACTCAAATCTAACCCATCCAAACTTAACTAGACTCTTATTGGATCCCCAAGAGTCTGCACTAGAGGTTTGGGCCAATAGTGGACCCAGTTTGGGTTTAACCCAACTGAACTAAGATCACTTGTATAAGATAAAATCTAAAATTAGATAGTCCACTTTATTCTTTTAGCTTTGGCAAACATCAATCATTCTTTTAGTTTAATCAATTTGCTCACACCTGCTTAAAGCTAATTAGCTCAACCCCTTGACCAAAAAGAGAAAAAAAAAAAAACAAAATGACAAACCTTGGCTCACTCCCCATAGTTTCTCTCTTTTAAATTTTTCCACCAAACATGGTGGACCAATAAGGGATGTTCTTTTGATTTTTCCCAACCTAAAATGAGTTAAGGAGGCTGATCCAATAGCCCCAAACTTGAACCAAGCAATCTTTGGTTCAAGTATGGAGAGCCATACAATTCAAATTAAGGAGATATTTTACACTAAAAAGCTTCACCATAATAGCAGCTATAGTCCCCTAAGTATTCCGAGAGCCCAAACTTGCTGAAACCTAAGCACCACCAACCCTCATTGAAGCCATCTACCTCTTTCCCCAATCCAAGCTTTCATCCATTTAGAAATGAAATTCTCTCACTCTAAATACTACACATAGCCTAAGCATCACAAATAAATGATTCCCCTTTGATTTTGAGCTTATAAAGCTGAGGATCGATAAAGTTTTGTGAAAAACTTATAGCACTTTGTAGTTCTGATGATCCATGAGGAGGCACACAATAAAACTTCATCGAGAGCTTTGCCTCAAGTAGCAGAAGCTTTCTAAATCATCAATTCAACTCAATAATGCTCGAGTGAGGTACATATCTCAACACTTAGAAAACATATAGATGGTGTATGAAGTGGATTAACATTTCATTAGGATCAAACCATAAAAAAAACCCTTGTATTTCTGCTTAAGATCCTTTACAATGCATTATATTGTGAAATATGAGCTTAGATTGCTCAAATCAATGGCTCTAGATGAATGATTACTATTTTAGCCACATAGCATTTGGTTTAATCACCTATTAGGAACCACTCGATTAATCATGACCATTTGATCTTTGATTGAATGGATGAAATTACTCCCATAGATTACCCTTTATACATGAGACCCATACAGCCCAATGGTGCGATGCCACATGTAAAGCACACATTAAGTTAGATCTGCATGGATAATAGATAAATGGTGATTAAAATGATTTAAAAATATTAGAAAATTTAAAAATTATAAAAAAATGAAATATAAGATCAAAGAATATAAATGACCCCTTTATAAAATTAACATTAATGAACCTAAAAGCCTAAATTTTTTTTAGATATTTTTGGAGTAATTGAGGTTATATATATATATATATATATATATATATATATATATATATATATATATATATATATATATATATATATATATATATATATAATTAATCCCAATATACAAATCCAAATGATGTGAAATTTTTGGGGATGCTCTATTATAGTGAAATTTTGATAACAATTGAATAAATATATAATACGTTAATAAATTTTAAACCTTAGAAAATAAAATTGCTTAATAATTAATTTAAAAATAATAAAATCACTAAAATTTCATTTTAAGATGAAAAATGGATAAAGTTCTTTGATTGTCCAATTTGGGGTTAATTGATTAAGCCTTAAATTAATCCATAAATTAGAGAACTATAAAAAATCATAAAAGAATCATACAATAACCAAAAAATACAAATGACCCTTATTTGTGCTTCTTCTTGTAGAGAGGAATCCAATGAAACCTAATTTGTGTTGATTATTTTAAGAGTAATATAAGCATTATTAGAAAATTTATTTTATAATTAGTCATAAAATATAAGTCTAATTATTTTGAAACTTTTAGAGTATATTTTGCATGATATCATCTAGCATTATGATTTTTTTCAGATTTTTTTGGACTTATATTTTATAAATTGTTGAGTTATTCGGGTTAATTTAATAAATTTCCTAATTAATAATTAAAATAAATAAATAAGACAAAAAATTATATCTCAATGGTCTAAATCATTTAATAAGTAGAGAGGATTCTCAGAAAAATTTAAACACCTTTGATCTTCATTAAATCCATTAATTACCTTAATTAGGTTTAATTATACAAATTAATTAATTATTTAGCCTACAACTTGAAATTTTCACAAAAATTTCAAATTGAGCTCAAATAACTTGAAAATTCCATGAATAGGGACTAGTATGAACTATTAGGCACATTTCCTACAATTTTAAGTTAATATAATATATATGTTAAGATTATGATTAAAATAAGTATTTAAATAGCATTTATAAAATATAACATCATATAATTTGTGAATCATCCAAGGCGATCTTACTATCCCAAGTCAAAGGGAGCATTTTGGATATTTATTAAATTATTTATAATATTATTTGTATTTTTTAAAAGAAATATTTAATAAAATATATTAAATGATAAATATTTTTTAAAATTATCAAAAACTTATGAGATATTCTTGAGTTCTCTCTTGGCCTTAGAAAATAATTTCAAGAAGTGTGGAGTTGATTATATTAGTCAAAACTAATTTCAAATTAATACCTTTTTTATCTTAATAAATTTTTTTATTAATTGCTATTTTACTTAGAAAATTCATAAAAATAAAATAAAATAAAATAAATAGCCAAAGTTTTCATGTAAATCCACATGAATAGAGAAGACTTAGGAAAGTAAAATCAACATATTTTGAATATTAAATATTTTTTAAAATTTAAATACTTAAATAAGTTAAATGAGAGATTATTACATATTATGGTTGCGTGAAAGAAAGGGGAACAATAGAAAATGAGAGATTATTGCAATAGAACAAGATTTTGGGATACACAGATGGTTGCTTGAATGAAAGATTATTACATAAAATTAATTTTTTAAGTAATAAAAATAGAAATACAATATTGTACATTTTAAAATTAAAAAATTTTAATTTACTTTTTAAGACTTCACATGTCTAATTTATTTTTATTTAATTGAGCATTTCTTTGTTGTGTCCAACACATGCTAGAGCTATGTCAGATGTATTTTAGTATCTAATAAGTGTTCAACACCGCATATCTTGTTATAAGTGTCATTGCTTCAAAGCTAAAGTTCAATCATCCTTAAATGTGAAACCAATCAGTTTACGAGATAATTCTCTTTGTGACTAGTCCTAGGAGACATTCTTAAACAAATCCCTAGACTCTATGAACATTTATGAAAATTTTAAAGTTATAAATAGACATTCCAATATACAAATTTACAAATTTATTTTTTTATTTTAATTGATTTTCACTTCTAGTGAGAGAGAGAGAGAGAGAGAGAGAGAGTTCTAAGTAATGGAAGTTGAAATTCCAAAATTGAGTTTATTTTCTATCTTGGGTTGGCCAATCCTAAACACTTGTTTATCTACATTATCAATTCAAATTAAATTCTACTAGATCCTTTCCTACTCTTCTAAGCATCTCAAGAGAGCCCAATATATCAATTGTGTCATGTCAATTGGCCCCTCCATACCCCACATCAGAAGCCCTCCTTTTTGTTCATATACTAATCAACTTGGACTACATCTTTTTCATCTCTCCTTTTGCTGGCATTAAAATTCTTGTTGCCACCTAAACTTGATGTGTTTTCTTCATCAAAAAGAGTGATTTTGACTTTGCTAGCTACCTTGAAGATTCCATCAAAATTTTAGTAACAAAGGGTTAGCCAAACATGGATTCAATATATATATATATATATATATATATATATATATATATATATATATATATATATATATATATATATATATTTTTAATTTGTCTAAAATTTTAGGTATGTTTCTATAGGATTAAAGTTTCCCATTAATGAATCAAGATTCCTCATATAATACATCTCATGATTTTTTATAATAAAAATCTTAAACATAAGAAAATTTCAATGTGTGAGTGTGTGTGAGAGAGAGAGAGAGAGAGAGAGAGAGAGAGAGAGAGAGAGAGAGAGAGAGAGAGAGAAATGTGATCCAAAACACTTTTGAATCTCCACATCATCTCAACAATAGTGAGAAAGGTGATTGAAAAGATGCTTTATAATGGTATACTAGATGAGTATTAGATTTCAACCTTAAGTGTTTCATACTAAATTGATAGAGGTGAAAGAAATCTCATTAGTAATTTGTAAAAGAGAGGGAGAAGTCTGCAGACTTTGGAATTCAATTTCTTAAAAGACCCCTCTACTTACTATGTTAATGTCTGATCTTAAGGCTACAGGTTGTAAGATGATCCTATTAGAGCTTGCAAGCTTTAAGGACCGCCTTACATATAAAAAACAAAAAGAAGACTACATAGTAGTGAGAGAAGGGAGGGAGGAGCAAGGGGAGGGGAGGGGGGGTAAAGAAGGATCAATAAGAGGAGAAGTCATTAGAGCCATAGATTGATTGAAGAAGGAGTAGGTTTTATTAAAATAGGTTTTTTGAATATTTGGGTTGGAAGTATAATTTGATAGATTGAGAAAGAGGGTGACTGAAACCTTTAGTTAGTCCCATCATAGGTCACAGGCAAGACTCTCACTCTTGTTGAAGGAGAAATAGAGGAATGACCCAGAGCAGCTTTGATTAGTGCGGATGCGGTTGACCCTCAACCCCACGTTCTTTCCTCTTCAGCGACATAACTTCGGAAAATAAGTGGGGCAGGAACTTATACGGTTGCAGCTCAGAGATTAGTCTCTTTCGTCCACAAAGTGGTTGAGATCAGGGATGGATACCTCATCACCAAAAAAAATAAATAAATAAATAAATAGAGGAATGAGAGAAAAGAGGAGCTAAATGTTCCAGCATCATGCCATATTAAAGTGAGTGTTTTTCAATCCTAAACTTAAATGAGAGAAGTTGTTCCGCCCACCCGTTTCAACTGACGTTAGTCACGGGGACTCACGCGACTCTAAAATGTCACGGAAAGGAGCAGAACGTTGTTGTTTAATCATAAGAATTATTGGCCTGTAGTTTGCTTTTGTATAAAGGCAATCCGAGATTAGCGGCTGGTTTCATTGCAAAGCTGACGCAGATACCGCCGATTAATGGCGTTCGGACTTCGACGTGCTGTCGCGCATACAGTCGTGGCGAAATTGACGGATTTTGTTGGCCCACATGCCCGCTGCTACTTGGACGATAGATTGGAACTCCGAAGCATGCTGTTACCGAACAGATTTTGAGTTGATCTTGAAATCAGTTTGAAATATTTTTGAATGACTTAAGATTAGCTCATGATTCGAATCATTTGATTTTACCGATCTATTTTCTAACGATTTGGTACCATTTCATTTTAATTTGAGCCGAATTGAATATTTTCTTTTTTTTACAATTGAACAAATCATTCATTTTGACGTAGCATGAATTTAATAAAAATAATTATTAAAAAAAATTTAAAAATTAAATTAAGTGCATGAAAAAAAAAATGATTTAAAAAAATAATATTTATACTTATAAATATATTATATTTATTTTGAAGATTATAAGTTATAATTTTATATATTTAATTTTAGAAATAATTTTATTATTATAAACTTATTAGTATTATATATAAATTTAAATATTTTTAATAATAGATAAATTCGATCCTAAATGTTACAAAAATGATCTAACTAATTATTTGGAATTACTAGCAGTAGTATTTATACCTAAAATATTATGACACTATCTATATGAATTGAAATATATCATTTATATAAATCACCAATATTTGAAATATATTTTCACTCAAAATAAATTATATTTAAGATGAATAAGTTGATTAAAATTATTGAAAAATTATGAAACAGGTATCTATTATCATCTAGAAAAGGTCAATATAGTGGATAATATTTTTAGTTGAACATATATCATTATTATCCAATTAAGAAAGGAGTATTAATGACATGGACATAATATATTTGGAGCAATCCCCCCAATATGGCCACCACTATAAAAGCTTCACACTTAAAAAACCGATCAATAAAGCTTAAATTTAGAAGTGAGAGAGGAGATATAGAATGGGGCATTTACATACATAACGCACTATTCTTATATATTTATATATTTAGCATCCAAACATAAATATTTACATGCATATATAGCACCTAAATTTCTATTATTACAATAAAAATAGCATTTTTCTTGATTTTTTGAAGTAAAAAAGGACTTACTTATGTCACGATTAAAAGAGAACAATTGTTAATAGTATCTCTCCCTATCTTATAATGATCTTTTTTGTTAGTTTGCCATCTTTCCATGCCTTTAAAAATAATTTATGTAAAACTAGGAATTACAAACAATTTATAAGCCTATTATATCACATCCATATAGCATGGTGTCTTAAAAGCACTTATCAAAAGGTGATAAAGAGCATAATAGTAATATTAATAGTTATGATATTTTCAAATCTCAAATGTTATAATTGAATTCATTTAAATGTGATTTTTGATTATGACATCTTCGTGCATATACAACAAATAATAATATTTGTTATTGGTGTAATTTATTAGAGAAGAATTAGTCATTTATAAAGAATAACATCATTCATAAACTTATGTTGATTGTTTTCTCTTAGAACACCGTTAATTCTTTATTCACAAAACATAGATGAATGACCATTAAAATATTTCATCCTTTTTATTTTATAATCTTTACTCAAAATATTTGAGAGTTGGGAAGTAACAAATTAAATATTATCCTAATTTTTTCCTTAAATTGAAATCTGGTTTCCAAGATTGTGTATTATCCCAAATTCAATCCAGATTCCTCTTTTTTCTCTTTAGTAGCTTCCACTAAGCTGTATAACGGTGTCGTCCCATCTCACAAAGAAAATAGCCATTATTATAGTCACTAATCTTATTCTTCATCCTTAAACTTGAGATACAATGCCACATTGGTCGAATATTCATCACTAAAGCAAAGGATGACACATTCTATTGCCTTTCTTGATTGGTACAATACTTCGATTGCTATATGCCTCAATTGTTAAAGTAGTTTGATTAATATAGTTTCTTGAAACTATAGTGCCCTCGGTTGCTATAATGGTCAAACTCTTATATGAAGGATGGTTGGTTTTGCATGGCATATGTAAAGGGCTAACACAAGTGAATGTTTAAATCCAGATTTGTGTGTAGAATAATTACCTCGTCGTTGTCCGTTAGTATGTAGCTGTACGAATATTTATGAAATTCACATAAATTTAAGCATTACGTGAGAAACTTCTTTCTGCCGACATTTAAAACTTTTATAACTCGTAAGTCAAAAATTGTAAATTTAATTTTAATTTACTTGATTAAAAAATTAATACCGTGTATATCACATTAGTTTAGGGTTTTGATTGCCAGAATAAATAAATAAAAGATAATTAGTCTCTATCACGATGATGTCATCAAAATTGATGATAATCATTAACAGCAAACAGCGACATTATACCGTGTTGCGTGTTTTTATGCAACAATGTGTATCCTGGATGTGATGGAGATGTCATCTGCTTATAAAAAAAATATTATGTGTGATGTTCAGATGCATCCAGACATCAATCACGTGCTGATGCATGACAAAATAAAAATTAAATATAAAATTTCATTTCTATTTTGCCACGTGTCAGCATGTGATTGAATGTCCGGATGTAAAACTGCATCCAGACACCGCACATAATATTCTCTCCTCCTTATATGATAGACAAATTATAAAAAAAAAACTATTTAGTTAATTATAAATTTAGGTCAAAAGTACCTTTCTAGGGAGCTAATTATGTAATGATCATAATCAATCTCCTTTTGTCATTATCTTTGAAAGTAAGTGTTGACCAATATAATAATAATAATAATAATAATAATAATAATAATAATAAGAATAAAAGGGTGAGATTAGAGATTTATAAATAACTTATTAAATATATACTTCTCCCATTGAATAAGATGTATATAAATATTGCAAGCACCATTTGAATGGCCAATCACACCATTTTCTACTAATAAAAAATAATAAACACTAAAACAATATGGAAGTTAACTTAATTTAGGGGTCCGTTTCATTAAATAAATTAATTGAAATGTTTAAATTTAAACAACATTTAATTAAATGATGTTTAATTAAATCATGTATCTCAATGCATCAATTTATTTAGAATGATGTTGAATGTTGTATCAAGAACTCTTCTACTTGAATTATTAATCTTAATTTGATACTTAACTTTATATGAACAAATTATCTCTCTTAAATCTTAAAACTTAAAAATAAGTGGCAAAAATATTGATTCATAGTGGTAAGTCCTCTAAACTAAGTATTTTACCTACCATGTATTAGAATATAATGCTATCTTCATGAGCACCACATGTGGTATACATCATTATAGATGATTTATCAATTATTTACTATTTTATCATTTTCTAAACTTTATGTATGGAAGTAAAATGTGTAGACAATTTAAAATACTAATATTTTAAATACAAATATTGCATTGAAATGAAATGAGTATCACAATTACACATTTAAGAATGAGAACTAGTCCCATTTATTGTACATTTTCTTATACAATTTTAGCTACAATGCTTTTGTTAAAGGATATATAATCATCAACATAGTGTTGATATACTCAATTATCACATTTTCACTTTAACATCTCCTCCAATGACTAAATGTCTTATGTCGATGTGTTTACTTTATCTCCGACTTTTAGGGGACATTTGGGGTCACCTTTATTTTTTATTTTTTTATTGTGTTTTTTTTTTTTTTTTGTTTATGTTTTACTTAAAAATAAACTTGTTTGAATGTACTTGTTGTTTTTTAAAAACAACATTATTTATTTAAAAAAAAAAAAACCACATAAAAAACAATTTAAACAAACATATTTTCAAAAATAACATAAAATAAAAAATAAAAAAATAGAAAATAAAATTGATCCTAAACAGCCCCTTAGTATTCTTAAACAAAAATATTTTTGTATAATTATAATAATATAATACAATGGCCTAGAGATAAAACAATAATTATAATATTTGGAAGACACCCCTTAAAATAAATATTGTATCACCACACTTCAAAATGTGATAAAAACTTCAATATGACAATTAATGATTGCTAGACACTTCTCTAAGAAATAACCCTACTAATATAAAGACATTTAAATATGGTAGTAAAATTGGAATGAATATCCAATCATTTTAAGATGATCAAATTCTTTTAAATAAGCATGTAGTTCATAGTATCTTAAAGATACACAATTATTTTCTTTGTTGCTTTCTAATATTTATAAGATAAATTATTTTATATCATGGAGCAAATCTATATTTGTTGAAGCAAGCAAAATATTACCCATATATAAGTCAAAGACAAATTTTTAGTCCTACTAATATTATGTTATATACATGGCTCCATAATATTCCTTACAAAAGTAAATAAAGATATAACATTAAGAAACCTTATATGACAATTCCACTAATAGGAGACTTGTTTTACCTCATATGACCATTTTTTAAGTTTGCAAACAAGTCATTCATTACCTTGAGATTAACTATTCTAGTTGTTTTATCTAATGTTCTTCTACTAAATCTCCATTAATGGACCTAATAATAACACAATTGTTAAAAAAGAGTTCTTAAAAGTTGAAGTGAAGATTTCATTATTGAGCAAAAAACCTTAGCTAAAAGTTTTATTTTAAAATTTTCAATATTATCCAAAGAATATTTTTTTAGATTTCAAAATCCATTTACTACTTACAACCTTTGCTTCAAAAGGTAATTCAATAAAGATCTTAGACTTCTTCATTAACCATTGAATCCATCCCATCTTCTATGGCATTATACTAAAATATCAATTTACTTACACTTATAGTGTAAGAAGAAGTAATAGGGTCTTTCTCAACATCAACATTAACATTATATTCTTTTAAATACACTATATAATCAATAAAAATAGTAAGGCTTCCTCAGATAGACATTCTTAATGTTAGCAAACACAAAAGTTATTAAGAAAAGTTTATAAACTACATATTTAAAATATTTTCAGTGTATAGAGAAACTTTGATATTCATTGGTCATCATTTATATTATTGAAATTTTATTAGCGAATAAGAAGATTGGTATTTCCTTAAAAATTAAGTTTTATGGTTTGTTGCTCCCATTATTCTTATCATTCTCATAAAACATAATATTTTTATTATAAAATTTAATTAAATAGAATAATCATAAAACTTATAACTCTTAGAATTTATAAATAGCTAATGAAATATTTATTGATTATCTTTGACCCTAACTTTCTCTCTTATTGCTTATATAGTCAAACTTTAATGGAGAACCACAAATGTGTACATATCTTAAAATAGGTTTTAAAGCTATCTATAATTGAAAATTATTTTCTTAAGAAACTATCTAGGTTAAACTCAAATAAATCTGAATATAGCTATCTTTAGAGATTAACCTCATAAGAAAGTGGGATATCATAATTACTAATTATACTTCTCATCAAATTTATTAAAGCTTAGTTATTTCTTTCTACTATACCATTTTGAGATGGTGTCCCATGTGAGGAATATAGTGTAACAAGGCTATTCTCTTATAAAAATATTACAAATTAAATTAAGTGATAGTCCATTTTGATGCACTTACAATGACATTTCTCACCTTTATCTGATGGTAAAATTTAATTTTTCCTCATTGTTTTTGTCCTTTTAATTTTTTTATTTTAAATGAATCAATTACATCACTTTTTTTTCATGTACTCTTTCCCTAACATTTGTTGTTTCTCAAATGATATGTTTGGGCATGTTGCTAATCTATGCAAGCATCATTTATATTTAGATTCAGAATATGGATGGATTAGAATAACTCATTCTAAATCTATGGGACCTGCCTTCACTCAGAGATCGGTGGAGGTTTATGGTACTTGGACTATGGGTGCTTGAAGGATATCCACTGAAGCACAATAGCAAAGAAAAGGCCAATCTTTAAAACCTCTAACTCATAAAGCACTCATATCAAGTACCAACGATATACTTTTTTTTTAAAGGTCCTTCATATGAAAATTGAGTTGCATGCTTTTTGGCTTCATATTTTTGAGAAAATTGGTTTTGGGAAGTTTATTTTTGTAAAGCAATCTTGAAAGAAGAATTTGCATTCACTACTTTTTAATTCATTCCTATAGATGATGATATCTTAGGATCTAGGACTAAAATTTGGGTTTGGATGAATACGAGAATATAGGGAGAAACTATCTAATGGTTTTACAAATGATATGATCTAAAATTGCTTATGAAGATGAGTTAAAATAACCGTGATGTTCATATTTGATGAATTTAGAAGTTAAATCAATAATTTGTAGCTAATTTTGGGGTAATTGAAAATTTCAAAAGTAAATCAATTGATTCAAACATTATTTAGATAGAGACTCTAAATCAAATAGAATATTGTGATTTTTCATCTATTGTTTGGAAGTAAGTATTTGTAGTTGCTTATTTTAATTATTGTTATTTGGATCAAAATAGTCACCAGATTTGAAAGATCATTATACTTTGATTCTTGCTAAATCTATATTGATCTAATAATTTGTTATTGTGTGAAGAATTTCTTGTCTAATAAGTAAGAAACTGGAAGATAAGAATCAGGGGTATGCTCTTAAATCAATCAAAGGGTTGATGATCATAGTGCTTAGATTTGAAAGACATACAATCATTGTCACCCCCCATGAGCCTTTCTGCCCAACTGAGTAAAAATTCTGATAGGTATGATGGATTTGATCTTGAAGCCTAGGACTTTCTCTTCTTTAATTTTTTTTTTTTGAATTTTTAACTCTACTTTCTCATCCTTTATATTTTTTAGTATTTATATTGCATGGTTCCTCCATTTTTGTATATCTTTATTTTCTTTAATCTTACTTCCATTTTTTTCAAAAAAAATAATAATAAAAAAAGGGAATAAAAAAATTCTAAATCATATTATACAAATCATACAGGACGATTGCCCAGATTTGATCAGCAAAATAGGCTAGGATGATTGACTTGATGATCTATTATCAAATAGATCGTACTAGATAATTTATGATCGAACTGTATGATATATTTTTGAACGATTAACCTAATCAAACTAGCCATTGATTTGAATGTTGGGATGATTAATGTTGATTTGTCGTACTGTATGATTTGTTCATCATACGAGACAATTGACTCAGTTAACATAGTTGTTCGGACCACTGTTGGGATAATCCAAATTGTACTGGATGATTCTATAATTGTATTGTACGATTGACTCAGTTAAAATCAAGCAGTTTGGTTAACTATTGGGATGAACTCAATCGTCCTGTATGATCATTCTGAAACTCTATTTATATGCTTCATCTCTCATGTCAACCTTACCATACCTTCTCTCCTCTTCGCCTAATTCATTTTCTTGAGATTGCGTGTGTGCAAAGCTAGTCCAAATGGTAATAAAGAGAGCTCACAATAATAAAATAAAATAAAATCGATTTTGATTGGAGGAAGAGGAAGCTGTATAGAAAATACAAAGAGTGCAGGAATATAGATTCAAAGCTACTCAGATAAGATAAGTTATCTTTTTTCATTTATGATCTTTTAGTAACACCTCTCTCTTATTTCTCATCTTTTAGCCTATCCCTTTCATTTCAAGCTTCTCTTTGAATTCTTTGCAAACCTTGCCATAAATTCTAATTGAACTATTCTACAATCCTAAGTCCGAGGTAGAGAAATCTTTTCATCGATGTTGACCTTCACGATTATCTCCATGTTTCAAAAACTAGTCCATCAGCTCATGCCATAACGAATGACCCAACCTATAATTGGACCATTACGAATGAAGTAATTAGAAACTTGTAGGGATGGGTTATGAAGAGAAGATGTTCTAGCGAATAGTTGAGATGAAATTCTCCAAGGATCTTCTGCTCACCAAAGTTAAATGGATATGAAGAAGTTCTACTCACCAAAGTAGAACAACAGTGAGAGATCGCCATATCTCTCGGACGACTGATCAAAAAGCTTTAACCAAGAGTTTTCACTCAAATTTTGCACATAAAAGCCACAAATCCTTACATTAGGGAAGAATAGGTGTTTAAATAAGTACAATACTTCAAGGGACGTGCACTTTGAGAGAAAACTACTAAAATATTTATAAAAAAAGTTGAATCATTCATTTCATAGTGTTGAGGCTCCACAAACCAGTGTCACGATGCTATAGTTCCACCAAGGTGTTAGCTTCGTTCCAAAACACTAAATACTATGGAATGCAACATTAAGGTGCCAGATTGACACCTATCCAATTTAACATATGAACTCACATGTTTAATCAAAACCTTTATACAACACTTAAACATGAACAAATATTTCCATTACTACGTAATACAACATATGAAATATAAATCCATAACACATAAAGTCTAATAAAAGTCTTTCTAAGTACAAGTTTTAGTTTAAAATATTGTGATATGTCTATTCCTCATTTGATGCGATACATCAATTTCCTCGGCTTTCAAAGAACTCTTCTCCAAAGTTTAGGGGCGTAGCTCTCTAGTTCTTCCAAGGCCATCCAGGTATCCTTACTTAGTGGCATGTTATTCCACTTGATTAAGAATCTCTGATTGGTACTATCATTTGTGAGTGTTTCAGTTATTAAGATATTCTCTATCTCAAAGAATGTTGGTTGGATAGATATTTTCAAATAATTTCTATCTTCTCAAGCAAAAGTATTATTTTATAAATTTGGAGATTGGGTAACTCCTTTAAGAGATATTAGATCTTCCACATTAAGAATAGGGCTAATAAATATGTGAGGGGACAATTTAAGAACATAAGCATTAATACTAAGTTTTCTAATTATTTTAAATGGCCCACATGCTCTTACTTATAACTTTTTAAATTTAGTTGAAGAGAATGTCTCAAGATGAAAACGGACTAATACATAATCACTTATCTCATATTCCTTATGATTTTTATATTTTTTTATTTAGTATACTTAGCATTTTGTATTTTTAATATTTTCTTTATGCCTTTATGAAGGCTATGAAAATCACATACAAACATATGCTAAATCAAAAAAATGCATAAGTAGGTATATTAGCTAGGTCAATAAGCATTGTAGAGTTATATCCATAAACTATCTAAAAAGGTGATTTATGGGTTATTCTAGAAACATAACTATTGTATGCAAATTCAAATGTATGTAATGTTAGATCCTAATTTCTTAAATTTTTTCTAATTAAACAATGTAGTAAATTTTCTAATATCATAGTTTTATATGCATTAGTTTGTGGGTGAAATATAGAGGAAAATGTTAATTATGTTCCCCTTGATTTCATAATATTTTCCAAAAATAGGATATAAAATTGACATCTTTGTTAAAACCTATAGTGGATGGGACTCCAAATAATTTGATAATTTCTTTAAGGAATAATCTTTCTATGTGAGATGTATTATTGAATCTTGAATAAGGTCTAAAATGCGTCATCTTATAAAATCTATCTACAATGATTAATATTCTATCATGTCCATGAGGTATTCTAAGTAAACCTAATGTAAAATCTATGAATAGGTCTTCCCATGGTCTAGAAAGAATAAGTAATGGTGTGTAATGACCCACCCTTTGCTTGATAGTTTTAACTTAACAACAAGTGTAACACTAGGCTAAATACATTCAACATCCTTTCATAGAGATAGCCATTAAAACCTTTGTTCAACTGATGTTTGGGTCTTTAATTTACCAAAATATCCTGATATACCTCTTGAATGTAATTCTGAGATAAAAAAATTTCTCTAGAATGTTTTAAAATACATAATTAGTTATATTTATAAACTTATTCATCTAAAATAAAAAAATGGCCATCTAAAGTCAAGGGCTTAGATTTATGTTCTAAGTATATCATATAGAAATCAGAATAAATTTTATAATATTTTTTTAATATTTTAAATCCATGAATTTGAAATTCAAAGGTTGAAAGCATTAATGATACTCTAAACAGAGCCTTTGTTGATTTATTTGTCATTCCAGGTTTGTGTTTAAGCACAAATAGTAAGTCTTAAAGGTATTTGACTCATTTAGCATGTCTATAATTTAGTTTCTTCTATGAGTTAATAAACTTTAGAGCTTGATGATCAGTATTCAGAATAAACTCGTGCTTAAGAGTTTGAATAATTACATAAAATTCTAGATCATATGTAGAATATTTTTGTTTAACATCATTTAGTTTCTCACTTAAGAAAGCAATTATATGATTTTCTTGACTTAATATTATACCAATTCGAATACTTGATGCATCACAAGTCACTTAAAATACTTTATTGAAGTCAAAAAGTCTTAAGATAGGTGAAGAAGTCCTAAGAATTTTAATTCATTACATATCTTTTTCAGCATCAATGGTCCATGATCTTTTTAAGGATGTCAGTGATAGGAGCTACAACAATGCTAAATTTTTTTATAAGCTTCTATAAAAGTTGCTAATCAATAAAAACTTCAAATAATTTTTCTAATAATTTTAAATGGCCCACATGCTCGTACTTATAACTTTTTAAATTTAGTGGAAGAAAATCTCTCAAGATGAATAAGAACCAATACATAATCACCTATCTCATATTCCTTATAATTTTTATATTTTCTATTTAGTATACTTAGCATTTTGTATTTGTAATTATTTATTTATGCCTTTATGAAGGATATGAAAATCACATACAAATGTATGCTAAATAAAAAAATATGCATAAGTAGGTATATTAGCTAGGTCAATAAGCATTGTAGAGTTATATCCATAAACTATCTAAAAAGGTGATTTATGGGTTATTCTAGAAACTTAACTATTGTATGCAAATTCAAATGTATGTAATGTTAGATCCTAATTTCTTAAAATTTTCTAATTAAACAATGTAGTAAATTTTCTAATATCCTATTGACTAATTCTATATGTTTATTAGTTTGTGGGTGAAATATAGAGGAAAATGTTAATTGTGTTCCCCTTAATTTTCATAAGATTTTCCAAAAATAGGATAGAAAATTGACATCTTTGTTAAAACCTATAGTGGATGGGACTCCATATAATTTGATAATTTCTTTAAAGAATAATCTTGCTATGTGATGTATTATTGAATCTTGAATAAGGTCTAAAATGTGTCATCTTATAAAATCTATCTACAATGATTAATATTCTATCATGTCCATGAGGTATTCTAAGTAAACCTTATGTAAAATATATGGATAGGTCTTCCCATGGTCTAGAAAGAATAAGTAATGATGTGTAACGACCCACCCTTTGCTTGATAGTTTTAGCTTAACAACAAGTGTAACACTAGGCTACGATATGTTCAACATCCTTTCATAGAGATAGCCATTAAAACCTTTGTTC
The DNA here is from genome assembly GCA_021442155.1 of Cymbidium sinense. Taxonomy (NCBI): domain Eukaryota; kingdom Viridiplantae; phylum Streptophyta; class Magnoliopsida; order Asparagales; family Orchidaceae; genus Cymbidium; species Cymbidium sinense. The sequence goes on from CM038229.1 coordinate 35,337,492, forward strand.
AACTGATGTTTGGGTCTTTAATTTGCCAAAATATCCTGATATACCTCTTGAATGTAATTTTGAGATAAAAAAATTCTCTTAGGAATGTTTTAAAAATACATAATTAGTTATATTTATAAAGATATTCATCTAAAAAAATAAAATGGCCATCTAAAGTCAAGGGCTTAGATTTATGTTCTAAGTATATCATATAGAAATCAGAATAAATTTTATAATATTTTTATAATATTTTAAATCCATGAAATTGAAATTCAAAGGTTGAAAGCATTAAAGATACTCTAAACAGAGCCTTTGTTGATTTATTTTTCATTCGAGGCTTGTGTTTAAGCATAAATAATAAGTCTTAAAGGTATTTGACTCATTTAGCATGTCTATAATTTAGTTTCTTCTATAAGTTAATAAACTTTAGAGCTTGATGATCGTAGAATAAACTCGTGCTTAAGAGTTTGAATAATTACATAAAATTTTAGATCATATGTAGAATATTTTTGTTTAACATCATTTAGTTTCTCACTTAAAGAAAGCAATTATATGATTTTCTTGACTTACTATTACACCAATTCTAATACTTGATGCATCACAAGTCAATTAAAATACTTTATTGAAGTCAAAAAGCCTTAAGATAGGTGAAGAAGTCCTAAGAATATTAATTCATTATATATCTTTTCAGCATCAATGGTCCATGATCTTTTTTAAGGATGCCGTGATAGAGCTACAACAATGCTAAATTTTTTTTATAAGCTTCTATAAAGTTGCTAATCAATAAAAACTTCAAATATTTTTTCTAATAATTTTAATTGGCTCACATGCTCTTACTTATAACTTTTTAAATTTAGTGAAAGAAAATCTCTCAAGATGAATACGAACAAATACATAATCACCTATCTCATATTCCTTATAATTTTTATATTTTTTTATTTAGTATACTTAGCATTTTGTATTTTTAATTATTTCTTTATGCCTTTATGATGGCTATGAAAATCACATACAAATGTATGCTAAATAAAAAAAATGCATAAGTAGGTATATTAGCTAGGTCAATAAGCATTATAGAGTTATATCCATAAACTATCTAAAAAGGTGATTTATGGGTTATTCTAGAAACATAACTATTGTATGAAAATTCAAATGTATGTAATGTTAGATCCTAATTTTTAAAATTTTTTCTAATTAAACAATGTAGTAAATTTTCTAATATCCTATTGACTACTTCTATATGTTCATTAGTTTGTGGGTGAACTATAGAGGAAAATGTTAATTGTGTTCCCCTTAATTTTCACAAGATTTTTCAAAAATAGGATATAAAATTGACATCTTTGTTAAAACCTATAGTGGATGGTACTCCATATAATTTGATAATTTCTTTAAGGAATAATCTTTCTATGTGAGATGTATATTGAATCTTGAATAAGGTCTAAAATGTGTCATCTTATAAAATCTATCTACAATGATTAATATTCTATCATGTCCATGAGGTATTCTAAGTAAACCCAATGTAAAATCTATGGATAGGTCTTCCCATGGTCTATAAAGAATAATTAACAATATGTAATGACCCACCCTTTGCTTGATAGTTTTAGCTTAACGACAAGTGTAACACTAGGCTACAATACGTTCAACATCCTTTCATAGAGATAGCCATTAAAACCTTTGTTCAACTGATATTTGGGTCTTTAATTTACCAAAATATCCCAATATATCTCTTGAATGTAATTCTGAGATAAAAAAATTCTCTTAGGAATGTTTTAAAAATACATAATTGGTTATATTTATAAAGATATTCATCTAAAATAAAAAAATGGCCATCTAAAGTCAAGGGCTTAGATTTATGTTCTAAGTATATCATATAGAAATCAAAATAAATTTTATAATATTTTTTTAATATTTTAAATCCATGAATTTGAAATTCAAAGGTTGAAAGGATTAAAGATACTCTAAACAGAGCCTTTGTTGATTTATTTTTCATTCCATGTTTGTGTTTAAGGTCAATTAATAAGTCTTAAAGGTATTTGACTCATTTAGCATGTCTATAATTTAGTTTCTTCTTTGAGTTAATGAACTTTAGAGGTTGATGATCAGTATTCAAAATAACCTTGTGCTTAAGAGTTTGAATAATTAATAAAATTTTAGATCATATGTAGAATATTTTTGTTTAACATCATTTAGTTTCTCACTTAAGAAAGCAATTATATGATTTTCTTGACTTAATATTACACCAATTCGAATACCTGATGCATCACAAGTCACTTAAAATACTTTATTGAAGTTAAAAAGTCTTAAGATAGGTGAAGAAGTCCTAAGAATTTTAATTCATTACATATCTTTTTCAACATCAATGGTCCATGATCTTTTTTAAGGATGTCAGTGATAGGAGCTACAACATTGCTAAATTTTTTTATAAGCTTCTATAAAGTTGTTAATCTATGAAAACTTCAAACATCAGTAAAAGATTTTGAAGTTGGCCAATCTATAATAGACTTAATTTTTGATCGGCTAGCCTTTAATTGATCATCATATACAATGAAACTTAAGAAAATGACTTCAATTTGATAGAAAAAAATATTTTTAAGGTTTACAAATAATTTTGGTGCTAATAATTTTTTTAAATCTATTCTTAAGTGATGTAGATGTGACTTTTCATCTAGGGTATAAATAAGAATATCATCAAATTAACTGTAAATAATTGACTAATAAAAGGTTTCGTATAATGTTCATTATACTAGGTGCATTTAAGAGACCAAGCATCATGACTAAGAATTCATAAAGATCATCAAGAGTTTTGAACACTATCTTCTATTCATCACTTGGTATAATCCATATCTGATGGTATTCACTTTTCAAATCAATTTTAGAGAACATGGATGAATTTGAAATAAGATTTAACATGTCATCCAACTTAGGTATAGGAACTTATATTTTATCATGATCTTATTTATCGCTTTGTGATTGATACACATCCTTAAAGTTATATCTTTCTTAGGAGTTAAAAGAGTAGGTACATCACAAGAAATATGATTTTTTTTTTGGATAAAACCCTTCTTCAAGAGTTCATATACTTGTTATTTTACAGGAAATAGTTTAATTATTTTCTCATTATGTTTGAATACATAAGATTTTCATTCCTATAATAGTTTACATTTAAATGATAAAGCAATGGTCTTTCTAATAGGATATAAACTATTTTCATTGAAGAACACCACACTAAATTTGATCATTATAGCTACTTATCTTAATTAGATTAAGACATCTATTCATGATAGGTAGTTATGTGTGATTTACCCAACATACTTGGAATGGTTTTTGGGTGAGGTTTCATTATAAGGTTGGCTCTAGTCATAGCATGGGTTGATATAACATTCATAGCACTCCCTACATTTATTACTAGCTTACACCTCTTTTACTTACACAAGATATACATTGAAAACATATTCCTCCCTAGAAGCAATCATCATACACTTTATAACCGACATTAAATAGTGGTATCATTATGTATCTCATCAATATCCTCTTCTTCTCTTAAACCTTCTAATCCATCTAGAAATATGATGTTTATTTTATATTGATTTTATATATGTCCATTCTTATGACATTTAAAGCAAACATTCTCTTTTAAATTTTTAGAAATATGTTTAGTGGGGTTGTTCAATGTAGAAGGATTAAGTATAACAATAAGTTTTTGAGATTGAGATGTAGGCAGATATTTAGAAGATACTTGAGCCTTTATTTTAGATGTAGATGTAATTTTCTTATGCTTTTCTATGAGTAAAGCATATTGAAAGGAATTTTATAAGGTCTAGGAATCATGAAGCTCTATTTCATTCCTAAAATCTCCTCTTAAACTAATAACAAATTTATTAGCTATTTGTCACTCTTGATCAGTGCATTGTGTTCTAGATATTAAGTTCTCAAATGTATTCATATATTATACTATAGACATAGTCCTTTGTTTAAGAGTTGTCAATTATTTATGGAGCCTTCTATTATTTTTTAGAATGATATTTAGCTCTTAGGATTTCTTTTATTTCTACCCATGTTATGAGATTTATGCAGATCCTCTCTTCTTTAGCTAAAATATTATTTTAATAAACTTTTTCATATCCTACTAATTTCATACTAGCAAACATAGTTCAATGATAATAATCCATATGATACCAATCAAGAAGTTGTCTATTTGTGTTAATAAATCTAAAAATTTATTGAGGTCATGAACACCGACATACCTTGGGGCTTCTATCTTAACTTATTTTATAAGGTTCATGTAATTTTTTATGAACTCTAAGATGGTCTTGTCTAAGGGTGTTCTTTATATTTGGTCTTCTCCCATGATATTCTTCTCTAAGAAGTTCAAGGTTTTCTCCTCCTACGGGTTCTAAGTCATTTGAACATGAGAGTTAAGTGGGATTTGAAGCCTAGTACTCAATGTTTGAATTTGTGTGATGAGGTTTATCATAAGGTCTTCAACACAAGTGAATTTCTCTTCACTTCTCATAGAGATCTTATCTACTCTCCAATTTAAGTCATTTAGTTGGTCCAAACTAATAGATTTTGGTGGCATGTTATTTAACAAAAGGATGCAACTATGTCACTCCAAATAAAATTTTGTAAATATATGATAAGTGAACTAAACTTAATATAAATGAGATGAATAATGTTTAAAAACAACTAGCTTTTAGTGAACACAAAGTAACTTGTGGATACTACAAAATATTAAGCAAATTTACAAAAACTAAACATAAGATATTTGAAATTATTATTTTGATTTTTATGTGAGGTTTGTATACTAGGCTAGGGTATTTAGTGAACTCTCCCTTACTCAAGTTGTCACTCTAGTATGATGGCTTGTAGTTAGGTTAAGTAGGGAAAGACTAAGCTTTATAAGTAGAGACAATTAGTTGATAGTAACACAAACATTCATAGGATTGCCTACCACGTGAAATTAGATGTATTTTTAAGCAAAATGACTAACTCTATAAAATAAGTTACAAAAAATTCAAAATATAGAACTAACTTTGCCTAGATATGATCTAGATTATTTGTGAGCACTTTCTCCATGCCTCCAAAACTTGGGCTCTAATACTAAAATTGGTAGGGATAGGTTCGAAAGAGAAGACATTGTAGTGAATAGTTGAGAAGAAGTGCTCAAAGGATCTTCTGCTCTCCAAAGTGGAAGGGATACAAAGGAGTTCTACTCACCAAAGTAAAATGAAAGTGTGAGATCTCTGAATCCCTAGGGAGCAGGCCACTAAGCTTCAACCAAGAATTTTTACTCAATTTTTGCACACAAAAGTAAAAAGTCCTTTCATTAGGGTAGAATAGGTATTTAAATATGTAAAATGCTCTAAGGGATGTGTCTTTTAAGGAGAAAACTACCAAATAATTTTAAAAAAATTGAAACTTCATGTTGAGTATCAAGGCAATATAGACTATTACGACGCCATAGTCCAGTGCTGAGGTGACATAGACCAACACCAAGGTGCAAGCTTCTCTATCTCTAAACACTAAATATAATGAAATATAGTGTTAAGGTGCTAGAAAGGTCTAGACTGACACCTATGCAATTTAACATATGAACTCACATGTTCTCAACCACAACCCTTATACAACACTTAAACATAGTCAAATACATCCATTATTATATAATACATCACATAAAACATAAATCTATAACACTTAAATCCTAGTAAAAGTCCTCCTAAGTTCAAGCTTTGGTTTAAAATCATGTGACAGATCTTTTGCTCCTTTGATGTGCTACATTTGAAACTCACCCCTTAAATAACATCAACTCTTAGTTAGTAACCTTATGCTAAATGCTTGCATAATCTAACACGTGCTAAGCCATAATGTCATTCCTAAAGTTCATGATTGCATTATCATCACACCTCTCCTATCTATTATCACCTATTTTTGCATGACCCGCACTCAGTTCAATGTGGCAGATCTAATGATTCGTTACATTGAAACCACACCATCATTAAAAATCTAAAATCCAAGTGAAATTGTAATTTGGCCTTAGAACACATGATTGCCTATCTACTTGAGGTCAAATACAACATTTTCTATCTCGAGGAAGCCAAACCATATTCCTTCTTACTTCATAGATCACTTCTTTCACACTTTCTATATTGAGAAGTGATGGCCAGCTCAGGCCACAGTAGGGGCCTAGGAGGACGAAGTATAAAGGGAGTCTTAAGCTCATTACCACTACCCCTAGGATGCATGGGCTGAGCATTTTTCATGGTTGGAGTTAAAACTTGATATGCACATTAAGGAGTGAGGGCTCGCTGGATAGAGTACCATCAATAATGTGCAGAGGACAAGCTTAGTTTCAAGCTCAATTTGATGTTTTACATGTCACTTTTTATCCACCATCATTTGACAAGAGCCCTTATTGTTTTTAGGTTTTTTTCCTTCTTATCTTCTTATGTACTTGTTGACATCACTTTTGGAGTGAGGATTAATCTTTCTCATCTTAGCTCTAGGAACCTTTTAGACACTTGGATTTTCTTAGTGCTAAGACACTTTTAGTGATTAAGAGACACTAAAATTAAGCTTGGAGACTTAGAGGAATAACCCTAAGCTTAGAATCCACCTTAGAACTAATATGTTTATCATATTATATGACCTAAACCAAAACACCTATTCACTCATCCAAACTTAAGCTCATGTAAAGGGAGCAAAATCAACCTCAAATCTATTCAATTAATCTTAATTGAATTTGATTTTCTAATCCAAGCTCCAAGCCAAATGAACTTGGACCTTAACCCAGGCTAACCCCACCACAGTCCTATGACTCAATTCAAACCCATTCAAGCAAACTAAATCCAATTTAATTTTCTCAATCACTTATCATTCATTTGATCATTTCAAGTTTGTCCAACACTTGTAAGCAAGCTAATTAAAGTAATGGAAGGTGAACAACCCAAGTTAACCCATTTGACCTGAAGGGTTCAAATGAGCCAAAACCTAATTAAGCTCAAATCAATTACAATGGAAGCCACCAATCAACCTCAAATCCATTATTAAACACATCTTGACCATCCATAACTCTGATTGGTCCAAATTGGCTTGATCAAGTCACTTAACCCAAGGTGTCCTAAGAGGGGTAATTGAACTAAAATCCAATTAAACTTCCATTGGGTCAAACCAAGCCATCCAATCCTTCATTAATGATTGTAGGTCATTATTGAACACTTCACTACAATCAATTGAACCTAATCAAGCCAATTTGATCATTTGACCCAATTTGGCCTAAAGGGTCAAATCGGACAAAATCACATCTTAGACCTAATTTGTTAAAACTAATGTTTCTAAACAATCACCAATTCAATATTAAACTTGATCCAATCTTCAATTGAACCCAATTTGGTCAACCAAACTCAATTAGCCCACTTAACAAAATTTGACCTAAAGGGTCAAATTGAATCAAATCACTCCATAATCCAAATTAATTCAAATCAACTCTTCTAATCAATCACTAATGATGAATTGAACATAAACTAAATCCATGATCAAGCCAATTTGGCCAATTTGATCAAATTGGTCAACATAACCCATTTGACCTAAATTAAACAATGTGAGACAAATTCAAATCTAACCCCAATTGAATCAAACCAATTGCTCTCATTTACTCGAAATGACCCATTGAACTCACCTAAGTAACCACTTTGAACTCACCCATATGGGTCAAATTGAGCCACTCCCAATCAAACCAAGGCCAAATACAACTAAATTTGGCATGACTCATCCTTGGGTCACCATGGGCTTGCCTAAGTGGGCCCAACCCATGGTGAACCTAGTTTGGGTTGAGCCCATTGAACCAAGCCACCCAAATGAGATAAAATCCTCATTTAGGTGGGTTATCCACCTCTTTATTCTATGTAGCCACCTTTGGCTCTTCTTAGATAAGAGGACTACAAACCCAATCTAACCCAAAGCTATTGGGCTCGGCCTTTGGCCAAGTGAGGGTGAGTTCACCCATGGTAATCCATTGATCAACCTAAGGAGAGTGTACACCTCATGCCAGCCCACTACACTTTTTCAGCCTCTCAACCTCGCCACCTTAGTAGTCCCCTGCCATCTCTGGCCACCTACCTAGAACGATTGCCAAAAGCTAAACTAAGCCAAGCTTTTAGTTCAACTGAGGAGGAGAGTATGCTCCTCCCCATCGATTCAAACTGAGCATAGAGCTTCCCTAGAGCATTCAACACACCTTTATACCTTCTTTCGAGCTCCTCCTGTACTCCATCTCTATCAAGATCAGCTCTTGATTGAACTTGAGAGCTCCGTCGGTCCAAACTTCCTAAACCTCCACTAAACTCAAATTAACTCTCTCACGCCTTCACCTCACTCCGGTGAGCCAAAATGAATGATTTCCTGAGCGATTCAACCACTAGAAGATGTCCCAAGACCAACTTTAATGAGTTTTATGGTGGCATTTGGTCCATATAAACAATGAGACAACTTATGATCTTCTCAATAGGGCTTCATCTCTTCAAGATGAAGCTACCTCTATTGGAAGACCGTCGATCTATAGCTTCGTCTAGGTAAAAATTTTATAATCATTGCTTTGGCCCCTAGGTGTTGGTCTTTTTTGAAGTGAATCATATTATCATGCGATCTCCACCATAGACTCTTCCTAGATTCATTCCCTGATCATTTTGGAGTCAATTTCACCATCAAGCGAGCTCTGATGAGCTCAGTTTGAGCAGTGGAAGGTGGACGATGTTTATCTTCCAGCACTCATGGGATGACGGATCACCGGCCGTCCATTCCGTGTGATTATAATGGATGACCATGATTAATCACATTAAAATTTTGATTTAATCCCTTTGAAATCATGGGATTAATCTCGACTGTTCAATCTGAGATCGGACGATCGAGATAAAATTGGGTCCGCTGATGCTGAGTCAGCTGCAACGTTAGATAATTTAAGTGATTAATACCACGGTGCCATGTGGAAAGTACTGCCACATCAGCATTTGAGTGGCATCGACGGTTTAAAAGATTAATTTGGCTTTAAAATGTAATTAATTGCTAGTACTTCAAAAAATCATGACTAATTATAAAAAAATCTAAAAAATGGAAATAAATCCATTTTTTGAAATGTTAGACAAAAGAGCATTTAATAAAATAAAATTCATAATTAATACCTTATGAATAGTGCTTAATCAAGGTTTGAAGCTCAGGCTAATTATCTTAATTAAGGCCAAATTACTTGACTAATTAATTCTAAATTTGATGAGATAATTCTATGGGATGTCCTATACCTCCTATTATTTACCAAGATTTTGAAATTTCAACCCTAATTACCCTCTTTAATTAATTAAATGATTATTAAAATTGGTAAATAGTAAAAGGTTTACAATTAATGTTAATTAGTCAATGTGAATAGTGAAAATAATGAGGGAAATAATTAAGATCCCCCTTCCTATTTTTTTTTAAAAATATATTTTCTTAAGAAGGTTAATTAACATGTTTAATAATTAAAGAATAATTAAGAAAATCAATGATAAAATATAAGAAAAAATTAAAATTGATATAGACAAATCAAATATAATCCATTAATTTCCCTTTATATGTATAATAGCATAAAGTCATCAACAAAATTATGACTATCTTATTGGTGTGGGAAAACCATAAGAGTATTTAATTTTGATTTTATTCTTGTTTAATTTAATTACCTCTTAAGCATGAGCCTAATTGCATTATACTCCTTTAAGTGTATTGCTAATTTTATTTTCCCAAAGCATATCATCAAAGGCTCATGATTAAGTAATTAGATAAATTAAAGAACCTTAGGGAAGAGCAATTAAGTTGATGTGCTTAATGGCTTAAACCTATTCAACTTATATAATTTATTTAATTTTCTTCTTTAAATATGTTAAATCACCAACGTGGGATGGGGTAAATCCTAAGTATCATTTCTCCTCTTTAGGTTTTAACAACATAAACATCAAAATTAAATCTTATAAGAACTTTAGTTAGTGTTAAGGAATGTTTATTTAACTTGATTGTCCTGATGATTTAATGTAATTGAGTATGTTATATGGCAAGATTTAATTACTTCTTTTCAATTATTATAAATGTGCATGCTATTTGTTTCATATGTTCATATTTTCAAAAAGAAAAGAGGATTAAAAGAATATGATTGCATTTAAGTTACATGTGTTGGATAAATATTGTTATATGGTGTGACTATTATCACAAATAAATTCTAAATTATTTTTCAAACTAGAAGCTAATGATGAATAAAAATGTTTGAAGTTTAAGTTAATTTTGGCTATAAATACTTAATAAAATATTCATTTAGTTATAACTTAAAGATAGTAAAGGATTGTTTTATCTTTATGCTTCATGTGCATGTTTACATATGTTTGAATTAGCAAGTATATAGTCTAGACATCCCAAGAAAATGAGGCTTTAAATAGCCTTAAGGAGCTCTTAGATAATCTCACTTTCCTAGTTTAACAATAAACATATTTGTTTAGTTTCATTTATGTGTATGCATGTGCTAGGATTTGAGATAAACTTTGCTTTTCATCTCACTAAACTTTACATGAACAAAAGATTTTCTTTTATATAACATCTACATGATTTTAATTTCTATGCTTTTGTATATGTTTACATGTACTTAAGTTGAAAAGTATATAGTATGGACATCACAAAATATAAGATTTTAAGTATGCCCAAGGAGATCTTAGATAATCTCACTTTCCTAGTATAATAATGACACATACTTAAATATCTAATGCATGTCTGCATATGCTTAACTATGATATGAAATCTTTCTTTTCTACCAAATGCATGCATTAATGATCATCAAGTGAGCAAAATATAAATATGTATTGCATGTATGAATATGTATATTAAATCAAATATCATGAATAATAAAAAGGAAGTGTGTATGTTGTTAATGATGAAAATAAGTAGTGGAATGTTACTCATATGATGGTGACTCAAACCCATTAATCCTAAGATGCATTTCATGTTTGAATAAGATTTCTTAAAATTAATCTAAACTTAGGCTTAATAAAATATTTATAAATGGTTCACTAAAGAAACCAAAGTCATAATAATATACCTTTAAAAAATAACTTAAGGTAGGGATAAAGGGGATCGAAACTCTTTCTTCTCTTCATAATAGTTAGATGTTAAGTAGGCATCAAATGAAACAAGAAAGTATAAATTAAAATCAATCAATTGATTGAAAGATTTGAAGTGGGACTACCCCTAATGATTAATTTAAATAATTTTAAAATTTTAAACAATCATACTTTTAAAGCTTAATCAAGATACATCACACTAAGCCTTAGCACACATATTAGAATGCTAAGTCACTCATTCTAGTGTTAAGTTAGGCCAGTGTATGTTATGATGACATATTTTATTTTATAATATAATGATTTAGATTATATGTTAAGATTGTTTATGCATAGACTGGATGTTAGGTCATTGATAATGTAATGATGTTTATGCAATGGATTATGCTAGAGGGGTCGCTATAATAATAAGTAAATATAAATATATTTTGCTTGTAGGTGCTACTTATGCCAGGTAAGTATAATCATCCTTCTTGCCTTTAAAGAGAAGGGGAGTGGGTGTAGGGGTTTCTCCATTACTAGTGAAGGAGAGAGACTCTTGGCAAGTATGCCAAATGAGAAATAGTGGATTTGGGAGAAAGATCTTGAGAGTGGATGAAGGTCAGTTGACAAATCTTTGTAAATCTTGTGTCCCGCTTTTCTTTTCTTTTTATTTACCGCTCTTTCACTTTGATTGGATTGATGAGTTTTTCTTTTATGTGTAAGTTTTAAATTTTCTTTATTTTAAAAATTTTAAAAGCACACCAATTCATTATCTTGGCAAGTTGTGCCAAAGGAGAGAGAGTGGATTTGGGAGGAAGATCTAAGAGTGTAGGCAAGTTGACTAAATCATTGTAAATCTTGTGTCCCACTTTTCTTTTCTTTTTATTTACTGCTCTTTCACTTTGATTGGATTGATGAGTTTTTCTTTTATGTTTAAGTTTTAAATTTTTTTATTTTAATAATTTTAAAAGCACACCAATAACTTTGATTGTTTTTTTTTCACTTACCTTGCCTTGAGTCTTGTTTTTTTAACTTGAGATTGTGTTCTTTAGTATGAGAACTTGTGTAAATAAACTTTGTTTTTCTTTGAGATATTTTTTTGTGCCTCTTATGAGGGAGTGGCATCCTTCTTGCCTTTAAAGAGAAGGGGAGTGGGTGTAGGGGTTTCTCCATTACTAGTGAAGGAGAGAGACTTCTCCTCCTTAGCAAGTTGTACCAAATGAGAGATAGTGGATTTGGGAGAAAGATCTGGAGAGTGGATGAAGGTCAGTTGACAAATCATTGTAAATCTTGTGTCCCACTTTTCTTTTCTATTTATTTACAGTTCTTTCACTTTGATTGGATTGATGAGTTTTTCTTTTATTTGTAAGTTTTAAATTTTCTTTATTTTATGAATTTTAAAAGCACACTAATTCACTGTCTTGGCAAGTATGCCAAAGGAGAGATAGTGGATTGATTCAATTGATACTTATAATTGCGATATTTATAATATTCTAAATCAAAGTATTCTATACATCTTAAAACTTTATTTTAAATTATTATCTCATTCACATTAGACTAAAATATAATGATATTCTTTTAGGGTTATATCATTAAATTTTAACTATTTAAAATATCTTTGTTATTAAAACTGATATGACCCTGAAAATTCTACTAGTCGAAGCACGAATCTTGATGTCGAAAGCACGATTTCAATCAAAACCCCATCAAATGCTTATTATCAAATCGACACTTAAACATGGAGTGTTTATAGTCAAATCGAGCATCTTGACAAGCCAGATCTAACAAGCCTAAGACTTCATTTTCCATAAAATATATCAGATGATCAAGATAATCATTTTGAGCCATCCGATGGAGGAGTGGTTAAGATTTTGCATGTATTTATAGAAATGCCACCCCTCTAATCTATAAATAGCTCCTCATTCTTCACATCAGGGGAGGCCAAGCTAAAGAGAAAAGAGAGCTCTAAAGCTTGAAAATCCTCCATAATCGAAGTCATTTACTGACGTCGACCACTCGCGCTAACTGCTGGTTAGCGCTACCGCATGCGGTTATCACTGTAATTATCGGTCACGCTGGACATCGCTGCCATCTCGCTGGTCACCATCGCTGGTATCTCGCTGAATCGATCGGCGCTAATTAACCAGTTGCTACGCTGCACGCAACTGCCATTGCCGCACCACATCAATCCATCGTCACCATCATCGCTGATTCTCGACCACCGATTACGCCGAACCGGGGTTGCGACATGTTGCCGTTACCATTGCTGCATTTTGACCAGCGCCGATCAGCCACCGACCATCGCCGACCATCTCCACCGGTCACCACCACCGACGACCATCATCGTTGGTCGCTGACCCCCGCTGTTCACTATCATCTACTACCACTAGCAACTGTTATACTCTAACCATGACTATATAGCTGTTGTTGCTTGATTATGGGATTCCTATTGTCATCCCTTCTCATATACAATTCTGTAATCCCGTTATCGGGAAAATTTTGTACTCTGAAATAGATACATAGTGGAAGATTTTTATTGGACAAGGCCCCGTGGTTTTTCCCTCTTTTGTTTTTTATGTTCCGGAGTTTTATCATTAATTCTTCAAATATCTAGTGTGTGCAAGAACAAAGTTTACTTATCGCAATTTTCTAGCACGCAATAGCTATATTGTGAACGATTCATTATTTCATCTTGTAGATACCAAGTTTCTCAACAAGATCAAAACCACCATCGAGGTGGAGCATTTCAAGCTTTTAAGGAGCGCAAGCGAAGAATGAAGATTCATCAAACTTCGTTCCTTCAAATTTTGTCAAAAACTTGGGGACAACTCTTAATCTCAGAAGATCGACCATGTTAATATGTTAAGCATCTAATCGATTATCATCCCAAGAAACAAGTCAAAGTTGGAGGATATTTCAACATTAAGAAGAGATATAGGTTTGCAAATTATGATTTTCCAATCACACTCATGGAAAAATAAGATCAAGGTTAAGGAGCAACTTTGGTTACAATCACAAACGGATGTTTTGATTCAACCTCTTCTATACAGGTTAACGTTATCAAGTAATACTTTGACAAACAACCTTGGATAGGTCAGAAATCCTCAGCGGATTCAATTCGATCTCTTCCATACATGTTAACATCATCGAGCAAAGACTCTGACAAACAACCTCGGATAGATCAAAACTTCGCACCTACTCCACACAGGTTAACGTCATCGAGCAAAGAATTTGGCAAATAACCTCGGATAGGTCAAAACTCCACACCTACTCCATAGAGGTAAGATGTTAAATAACACTTTGGCTAATACCTAGGATAGGTCAAAAGGTCCTTGGTGGACTTCCCACGACCTCTTCCATACAGGTTAATGTCATCGGGTAATACTTTGACAAATAACATCGGATAGGTCAAAAATCCTCAGCAGATTCTATTCGACCTCTTCCATAGTGTTAACGCCATCTGCAACACTGACAAACAACCTGATAGGTCAAAAAATCCTCGCCGATCCAATTCTCTTCCATACGTTAACGCCATTGAGTAACACTCGACAAACAACCTGGAGGTCAAAATCCTCGCCAGATTCAATTCGACCTCTTCCATACAGTTAACGCCATCGGTAACACTCGCAAATAACCCTGGATGGGTCAAAATCGCCGGATTCAATTTGACATATTCTATGCGTTAATGTCATCAAGTAACACTTTGACAAAACAACCTCATGGGTCAAAATCGCCAGATTTGATTACCTCACATGCAGTAAACAACATCAAGTAACATCACGGAGAATGATACTTTGAAATTATCTATCAGACTTTCTGAGTTGCTCGAATGACGGTTCCTAATTAACGCTTCTCCACCATCTTGACAGTTATCAATTGTTGAACAATCCATTGAAGTTTCAAGAAATCTAATTTTCTTCAAGAAGAAGTAGGAATTATGGACCGTCGCCGGTCATTACCGATTGTCATCACCGTCCACCATCATCGGGCCATCCTACTACTATCGCTATTGCCGCTGAACCCGCTAAACCACTGCCGCCGCTGCGTACCGCCACCACCCGCCATGGCTATTATCGTATCATCATCGCCACCGCTAACTATCATGCGGTCACCGCCGCCATTATGCGCCATCTCCGCCGGCTACCACTATCGACTTGTTTATTAATCCATTATCGATCATCGCTTATTTGCTTGCCATCATGAGCTCACAGATGAACCACGGTCTTGATCGCTCAAACTGATCCGACGAGAAGGAACGCTTCTTTCGGAAAACCAGCTCGCCATATAACTATGCCTTGGTCACCTCCAACCGGTCGACAAGAGCTGACGCTCTTTCAAGGGAAAACTAGAGCCTTGCCATATGAACTATGGGCCTTAATCTCCTCCGAACCCGGCTGGTCTAACTAGGACAGTTGAATCCTCTTTTGAGAGAAAATTGGAGCCTCACCGTATGAACTACGAGCCTTGATTGCCTCCGAACCCGGTAGGTCCATCGAGGACAATTGATGCCTCTTCGAGGAAAGCCTCAGTATCAACTACGGCCTTGATCGCCGAACTCCGACGAGGTTGATGCCTCTTTCGAGGGAAAATTGGAGCCTCACTGTATGAAATACAAGCCTTGATCACCTCTGAACCTGGTCGGTCTTTCGAGGACAGTTGACACCTCTTTCGAGGGAAAATTGGAGCCTCGTCTATGAACTATGGGTCTTGATCGCCTCCAAATCCGGTCAGTCCGATGAGGATAGTTGATGCCTCATTCGAGGGAAAATTGGAGCCTCTCTGTATGAACTACGGGCCTTGATCGCCTCCGAAATCGGTCGGTCCGACGAGGATAGTTGATGCCTCTTTTAGGGAAAATGCTCGTATGAACTAGAGACTCAATGACCTTCTCTTGAGAAGAAGAGGAGCACTAGAGTATATGATGAGTGTGTCTTCTCTTTTAGCCCTAGGGGGGTTTTTATAGATCCCCTATAAGGGCAAAAAAGTAAAAAATCAAAGAAAAACCGTCAAAAACCGCTGGAAATGGACCAAAATAGACAAAAATGGACATTTGCCAGAAACCACCTCCGTCGCATCACCCCGCATGACTCACACGCTTCGACGCTGGGCGCACACCCTGAGGCCCACACCCACCTTGCCTTATTCAGTGACCAAACCCTCATGCTCGAACCCCACCAGATCTTGCGGACCGGCCTCATTACTCAGCCCGCTCCACGCCTCACATCCGCGCCACCACAACGCGTGGTCCGCGCATCAAGCCTGTAAGTACCCATAACCTAAAAATCTTGCGCCTGCGCGTACCCACATACATCCGTGACCCTACGCCTGCTTTCATGATCATAATCTTGTTCTCCCATGAAGATCTCTTCTCTCAAAATGTATGATTAATGGACCCGCAAATTTCATTGAAGAATTTACTATTTTCAAGTATTTGGCGTATATATTTTTGGATGATTGAGATAATGTCATCCAAAAATAGGAGGCAGCTGATATGACCCTGAAAATTCTACTAGTCGAAGCACAAATTTTGATGTCAAAAGCAATTTGATTCTGAATCAAGACTAACCCAGATCAAGTGCTTATTATCAAATCGACTCTTAAGCATGGAGTGTTTATAATCAAATCGAGCGTCTTGATGAGCCAGATTTAACAAGCCCAAGATCTCATAATTTTTACTTCTTTTGAGCATTCAAATACACAAAATACATTAGATGATCAAGGGAATCATTTTGAGCCGTCCGACGGAGGAGTGGTTTGGATTTTGCATGTATTTATAAATGCCACCCCTCAGAATCTATAGTACCTCATTCTTCACATGAGGGAGACGCTAAAGAGAGGAGAGAGCTCTAAAGCTTGAAAATCCTCCAAGCATCGGCCATTACACCGAGCCGCCGACCACCCCCGGCCAACCACCGTGCCGTCGCCGCTGTTACCGCCACCGGCCGGCCATTACCATTCATCACCAGGCTACCGCCATCATCGCCAGCCGGCCATGGCCATATCTTCCGGTTACCACCATTGCGCCGTATCTCGCATACTGACGCCGTTGCCGTAATTACCAACCACCGTTGCCGCCACACCATCAATCCTCATCGTCGTCAACCATCGTCGCTGGTTATCCTTGCCAACCACCGTCGGTCACCACCGCCATTATTATCGCCGCCACTCACCAGTATGCCGAATTACCTCGCCATCGATCGTCACCTTCGCCGCCATCTCCGCTACCACCACCTCAACCGTCATCGGCCGATTTACCGTTTCACCATCATCTACTACCACTAGTACTATATAATCATGGCTATATAGGTGTTGTTGCTACTGGATTCTATTGTTAGCTCTTCTCAAATACAATTACGTAATCTGCGAAAAATTTTGTTAAATAGACATAGTAGAAGATTTTTATTGGGCTAGCTGATTTTTTCCTCTTTTCGGATTTTTTCCATGAAGAATGGAGTTTTATCATTAAATTCTTCAAACATCGTGTGTTGATAAAGCTAAAAACTTTACTCTACAATTGGTTTTCTAGCACGCAACAAAAACATAACATATATTACCATTTTTTAGTGTTATGCAACTATTATATTATCATAATTAAATATGTTGTGATTATTTTTTCATCACTCAAAAATTATTTTCTAAATATATCATCAAAATTAAATTTTCAATAAACTTAATATTAAACTTCAAAATTATATTAGTTAGCTAGAAGATCAATCTTTCTCAATTGTTGGCTGAATGCTATATTGGGGGAAAACTTTGATATACTAATCTCTAAGAAATGAAGAAGTTTGAAATAACTAGTTAAAATTTCATGAAAGTAAGAATGAATCTTGAAATCTACCTTTGATACCAACTAATAGCCAAAATTTTAATTTTAAAATGAATAGACGTGAGAACCTTAACTCCAACTATAATAATTTGATTCTAGATGAACATAGGAGATGTTGCTTGTCTATTTAAGTAATTTAGATATCATGAAATGGTTAAATCACATTGGTTTATCCTATTAGACTGAAATACTTTAAATGATTTTTTATACATAATTTTCTCTCAAGAATATATATATATATATATATATATATATATATATATATATATATATATATATATATATATATATATATATATATATATATATATATATATATATATATAGCTTTTAAATGGATGATCACTCCCTTCTTGATTAATGAGAGATACTAACAAACCAAAATAACATAAAAAATTATATTAATTAATTTTCTAACATTTTAAATAATTTAACTAACATGTTTTAATTCAAATAAGACATAACTAGATGAATGTGTTTATATTCATCATGCTATTTAAAATGATGTCAAACATCATTTATGACATTCCCCACTTTTGTACATCTAAATGGGGAGAAAAAAATATTTATCCTTTTTTTTTATCTTTTTGATAACCATGATGTGCTACATCAACTCTCCACGCTCAATTAAACTTTGCTCCATAGAGTTAAAATCTAAGAATTCTTCTACTTGTTGTAGGATCATGATCTCTTAGTCAATATGGGTTTAGTTTGTGGTTTATTTGCCAAAATAAGGCTCAATAGTTATATTAGTGGGCAGCTCTTCAATAATGATATAATCAACTTCCAAAAATAAGGTATATATAGACAGGGAACTATGTCTCTTACTGAAGTGTTAGATTGAATAAGCAAATGTTTACCAACTCTCTCATATGATAGAATATCTTAAATATTTATAAATAGATTAATTAATATATTAGTTGGTAAATCGAGGTGATAGACATTAGAACCAATGTCTTAATTCCTTTAAATGGGCCACGAGCCTTTGCATGTAATTTCTTAAACTTAGTGGTGTTGCATCGTTCAAGATGGATGCAAATCAAAATATTGTTATCTTCTTTAAATTCTTTTATTAATCAATTATTTATATAGAAAGCATATTTATCACTCAAGAAAATATTTTTAGATATGTTCACACAAGAGATATTGGCTAAGCTATTTATCGGAGACTAAACTATATTTTATACTAGCACCATAAATTTGCAAGAAATAAGTCAAATATATAAACTATTAATATGAAATAAAACTATGTTAGAGTAAGAATAAGTAGTTATTAACTAATCATAAATTTTTTAGAGCAAATCAAATTCCACTTGATGAAAAAAATTTCGGACAAATATTTTTCTTCCTAGATTTATTTTGATACCAAATATAATGATTATGGGTAGCTTTTTGATGAGATTAAAAGATTAAAAAGCTATAGATCTTTAGATTAAAGTTTAAAGATGAATTTAAAGATTTTAGTGAAATGTTGAAGGATTAGTATGGTTTTATGGTAGAACATTCAAGATAAGCTCGAATAAAGCTAGTATGGGCTGATTTAGAAGATCTCTTTGGAATGAATTTTAGTTGGATAATTGGTTGTTGAAAATAATGTTTGATGTTTAGTTTATGATGTGAACTAATAATCTAAAGTAAGTGATTAAATTTAATAGATTTTATATTGGTGTTGATGCGTAGATACATATGCTAGGTTTTTATCTTTCCTAGTTTGTTCAAGAGTTTTTTTATGGGAATTTAGAGTGGATGTGAGGTTTAACATATGTGATGGCTACTCTTGGTGGAAGCTAAGGATGCGGATAAATAATTCAATAAATTAGGAGATAATGATTATAAAAGTAAAATCAAATATATAATAAAATAACAAATAACTACTTAATCTTAGTGAAAGAAGAGAAACTTGAGCCACCAAGCACCAAGCTAGAAAAAAAGTAGTACTTCACTCAAAATATTTATTTAGCACCTAGAGTTACAAGCAATTTATCTTATATTTATAGTCATTATAAGACTTTAGGGCTAAGATTTTTGAAGGGAAAATGGAGGAAAAAAAGAGGGGAAATAGTTTGGTTGGTGGCAATTTATGAAGGAGAGGCTACAACCACTCATTTTTTAATGCTTTCTATACATCATGGCTAGCCATATAAGCTTTTAGATGATAAATAAAAACATAAAATTTTAAAATAAAATAACAATTTTTAAAAAATTCAAGATGATGGACAATTTATTGGGATTTTGTAGTTGAGCTTATTCTAAATATTTTCAATGGGCTTTAGCCTTAACTCTAGAAATTAGACCTTTGATTTGATTTTTTTTATCTATATGATCTTTATTTTCTCGATCTTCATGACGTGCTACATCACTAGTATTTATTTAATAATTTTATATAAAAGTAAAGGTTTAACGATGCAAGAATGCAGAATACATGGCACAAACTCATGAAGCTGAAGCCCCGACTAATAGTAGCTTTGTTTGTTATGTTAGAAATTGCACTAAAAATAATTTATTTTGATCAACTATTAATAATTAATTATATAAATCAATAATTTATTTTAATGTTTACATGTATCTATGTATTTCTTGATAAAAGTTTTAAATTTTTTAGATTACTAGTGTGTTCTTAATATTATATATAAATGTCATAATATATAAGGAGATAATTTTTAAGTATAATAATATAAAATTGTTCATTATTAATTAATTAAAATTTAAAATTTTAATTTAGGGGCGTTTGGGATCTATTTTGTTTTAATATTTCATTTTTATTTTCATGCTATTATTAAAAATATGTTTGTTTGATGTATTTTTTATGTGTTTTTATTTTTAATTTCAAAAATAAATAATATTATTTTAAAACTCTCTAAATAGATTTTAGATGTTTTTAAAAATAATAATAACCACCAAACATGTTTTACTTTAAAATAAAACATAAACAAAGTGAAAAATTAAACAATAAATAAAAAATAAATGTGATCCCAAATATCCCCTTAATAATTACTAGTTATGGTTCATCTCAATTTTGAATGGTACAATCTTATTCAAGTTAGTAATATGCGAGTAATTGGGATGAAAGTACTTGACAAATATAAATATATAAAATTGAAATAAGATTAATTTAAATAAAAGATAGTTCCATTTTATTATAAAATGTTCAAATTATATTGTTAAGATGATCATATATGGAATGATCTTAATCATGAGTACTTATTTATTCTTTGATTTATTTATTATGGATTCAATAGTTATCTTACTTTTTATATTTTATAAATATAATAAATCAAGTATTTGAAAAATTAATTATAAGATATAATTCATCCCTTTTTATGAAGTTAAAATTTTTTCTCTTAAACTATTGATTTGATCTTAAGTACTAAGTGATTAATTTATGACTAGATCATAAATTTATTATTTATTAGAGAACTCAAGATGCTTAAGAATAAAAATATGAATAGATTGAATAAAAAAATTAGCCTAATTTGAATTACAAACTATTAATATGAGATAATTATATATGTAATAATTATATTAAGAGTTATTCATATTTATTTAGTAATTTATATCTCTAATCAAGAAAATAATTTTGGATTTCTTGACAATAGATTTTTTTTAAGAAAATCCACTCATCACACAAAATGTGTCATATGTGTTATGTCCAAACTTTTTTTACTTAGATAGCATGATTGTCATTCCTCCTCTCTTGATGTGAAATTTGATTTCCTTGCTCCCTTTCTCCTTAATCATTCCATCCCAACAGGCTCTCAAAAGTCACTTTTCTTTCTCCTTGATTCCCAATGAGAATGTCTCACCTTTTTGGATTACCCTTTTTAGAATTAAGATGCAATAAGTCCCACTATTTTCTCTAACCCCTACATTATAATGGGCTACATGAAGGTAGATCATCATAAAGAAAGGAGCTCAATTTAGTTCATACATAAACTACTATAGTCAACATAATTACTTTATATTTTCCCTCCAATAATTCAGATGTACTTATTACATATAGCTTAAATTAACCATACAACCATAAAAAATCTACTATTACATATAAAGAGCAATAAATCATATGTAAATACACATATACATTTACATAGTTGTATTACTTTTATAAAAATAATCATTTACTATAATCCAAACATAATATTAATACACTTCATTAAGATAGAAATGAAAATAACTACAAAGGATTTCGTATGAAAATTTTTAAATATTTGAACTAAAATTTTTAATAATTGAGATTTTGTTTTATTGAATTCTTATTCTTCCCCAAAATCAACAACACATACAAACATAATAAGATGATTAGTAATCCAATATGTTACATTATATATATAACTAAATTCAATGTATTATTATGTATGTCAATAAGTTATATAGTGGAATCAATAGTCAAATCATTTATGAATGGCATGACATAAGTAATATTACTTACGGAAAATTTTAATAAAATATAATTTATATTAAAGGTTAGAACTTTATATTTTATGTAAAATCATGTCATGTAATCAAGAATATATAATTGGTATATAATAAATAATAAAGAAGTTATATGTCAAAAATTATTATACCAGACATGATTTAACCATCAACAAAGTAATAATCTCATAAATGTTATTTATAACTTTCATGTAATATATTTAAAGGCATCACCTTATGGGCAATAGTTAATATTAGATAGAAAAACCACTATGATATTCTTTTTCAAAAATAGGTCTAACAATACAACCCTAAAAATTTAAAAGAAATTTTATCAACACATAATACTCCATAAAGTAAAATAGACATTGCAGTCTGAACAGAAAAGTATGTTAGCCCTATAAGCCCATTGGTTCATTTTGATGATTACAACTTGCACTAATAAATGATTAAACTAATTCCTTTCTCTTAAGTTTAATGTTTGCAAGTTAACATGTATGTCAATAAGATCATGTACATAAATACATGAAGATATGAATTATAAATTAGTGAGTGTATTTTTATATGTAAATTCCACATATCAAAACATCATGGATAAAATGAAAAAGATGCATGTAAAATTCCTTTTAAAAATAGGCCTTAAAAATATATAATTAATATTAAGTAAAAATAATAATATTTATTTTTAGATATTTAAAGCATATTTAAAATAATTCAGAAATATTTTATAATATCTAATTAAGTTATTACAAAATGGATCATTAGAAATGCATAAGGGCTATTTTCTCTAAATGATTTTCTTAAGAAATTTAAAAAATTATGATATTGTGCTTGAAAAGGCTTTTGAGATCCTCATAATAGTGCAAGTCCCTTTAAACAATTATGCTGCTCCAAAAAAAAAAAACATAGGCATGGGGTCCTAAAATTCCATTATAATGTGCCTCCATAAAATAATGCTAGTTTCTATAAATAGTTTATATGCCTCTATTAAACTTTACAATCATTTATAAATGATGATTTCAAAAAGTTTAATGATAACCACTAATGATTAAGTTTAAATATAGGTAGAGAAATTAGAGATTTTATAGAGACTAGTTTATTGAAAAGTGTGAAAAATGTGTAATTAGGTTATTTAAATATTTTATTTAATTTTAGTTCAATCTTTTAGTCCTACATATAAATATATCTTTATTGACTTGAGAGATGTGAGGTCTAGTAAATAATCCTCTCCTATAACCCTAAACTCTAAGGTGAAAACCTAGTCTTTATCCTTTCTCATATAACCCCCAAAAAGTTTTGTAAAAAATCCTTAAGTGAGGAAAGAGTATTGTCAGAATGAGAGAATTGTTTTCTTAGGAGCTGTTTGGGATCAATTTTGTTTTCTCTTTTTTATTTTTATATTAATTTTGAATATATGTTTGTTTAGAGTGCTTTTTTATGTTATTTAATTTTTATTTTTAAAAACAAATAACATTATTTTTAAAAACACTCAAAACATCTAAAAGATATTTTGAGTGTTTTTAAAAGTAATAAGTACAATCAAACAAGTTTTATTTTTAAGCAAAACCTAAACAAAATAAAACAAAAACACAAAATAAAAAATAAAAAACAAAAGTGAGCCCAAACGGTCCCTTAGACATTGAGATTATGTAACTGTTTTGAATGGTTGTTATGCTTCATGGCTTGAAAATGTTGATTCATTTTTTGCATGTAAGAACAAACTCAATGTGATTATATATTTTTTTTTATTTTGAATATTATTGTATTTGTGTGATTGGTGTTCTGGTAAATAACATAGAGGAAGGTTTTCATTGCCAAAAAGAAGAAAGATCGAGAGGTGGTTTTGGCATACTAAAGGTGTATTTGTAAAGACTTTTCTGTTTGAAGGAGTAATAATTTATTTTAGCACGAGTTTTTAAAGGAAACTTAGCTGTAGTGGACATCTAAGTGTGGACAATAGCCTTTGGTCTAATCACATAAAAATTCTTCTTCTTTATATGAAATGCTCATTCTCTTACATGCTTCACTCTTATAATTATTATTGGGCTAGCTCATCTCATACTTGTATTGTGTATTTAGTAACTTAGACTTTGTGTTATTATCACATACTTTTATCTTTATGGTTTCCCCTTTGCCTAATTATGTTTTTTTTATAAAAAAAAATTGATTTATACTAAATGAAAATTTAATAAACTTTTTATAGCCCAATTAATCCCTCTCCCCCTCTTGAGGTTATGTAAACCATTAATTGGTATTATAGTAAGGGCTTTATAATTTTTGGCTTTGTATCCATTGCATTCAATGGGGTTTACATACTTGATTAGCAAAATTTTACCTTTAGATTATAATAGTGGAAAATGAAAAAGGGACACTCGATAATACATCCACCTTATTTTAATGAAATTATTAAACATCTTAAGGATTGGACCTTTCTAAACTAGATTTAGTATTGTTAAATGGTGAGAGGGATGAACAAAAATATTATGATTATATGAAAATATGTAACATGAGGATAGATAAAAAGATATGGAATAAATTGATCATCATAAATGAGTGAACTAACAAAGTGAAGGAAACATGTATTAATATTTTGATGCAGAAATATAAAATGTTTAAAATGGCATTTGGTAAGACCATCATAAAAATGTTTGGGCAATTACAAAGATTATGAATGGATTTCTTTCCTTAATGAAAAAAACTTTTGTATAAAAAAGTAAATAAGGTTTTAATTTCTTTGTTAAAAGAACATAGCCATAAGTAATAGCTATTTCAAAGGATAGAGATTTAAACTCATAAATAATAGATCTTGTCTATGATTTCTTAATAGTTCATGAATATAATATCATTTCAAGAGAAGAAAAAGGGAATGTCATTAAAATAAAATCAATATATATCTCTTAAATGGCACGACTTGAATTATATTGAGACATCTCAAACATAATTTGATGAGGAATATGTGGTGTTACAAATCTATCTATAAGAAAGAGCCCTTAAAATATGCTTCAATAAAAGCAAATGAAGAAATTTTAAAAATAAATTTTAAAATAAATCAAAAGATGGATCTTGTTGGTCTTAATAAAACAAAATTAGGATGTAGTTTAATTGAAATAAACCTTGAATATTCAAGTCTAGTCAATGCCCTGAAGCAAAAAAAAAAAAAAAAAAAAAAAAAAAGAAGAAGAAATGAAAACAAATGAAAATTTTTTAAAGGTGACATGGATATAATTAGAGTGTGATAAATAAATAGAACAATCTAATGAACAAGAGGTTAATCAGTGTCATATGACCATGGATGAGCTAATTTATAAGGTATGTGTTGACCTCACTTTTGCAGTGAGGTTAACTACCTTTGCCCTAGATTTAGGACTCTTCTAGACACTAAGAGTTCCTTAGTGCCAGGATACTTCTAGTGAGTAAGGGAACACCAAACTCTAACCTAAAGACTCATAGGATACAACCCTAGGACTAGAGCCACTCTTAAGAGAAGTGAAGCGTCATATTCTAAGACTCAACCAAAGTCCATGATCAATCAATTAATTAAATCCAAATCAAATGAATACAATCCAAGCTCCAAGCTAACTGCCAAATTGATTTAGGCTCAATTTGACCCATCATAGGCTCAACTTGGCTAGACAAGCTAAGTTGACTCAACCCAACCTAGCCAATTTGGATTCTTCAAAATCGAACCAACTTGATTGAAACTCAACCTATCCAAACTCCTTTGAACTCCAATTCAACATGATTAAACCTTGATTGTAATCCAATTGAATCAAGCCTAGTCGATTTGGGTCTTAACTTAAGTTTGCCCATGTGAATTTAGTAAAGATGAAAACCCGATTTAATTTAAAGCAAGCCAATCCAACCCAATAAAATTTGTTGATTATTCCAAACATCCTATCAAACATGATAACCTATCCCAATCCACCTAATTAAGCCAATCAACTCAATTGATCCAAGTTGACCCATTTGACCTATAAGGTTCAAATGAGCCAAATTCAATCTAACTCAATTCAATTGCAATCATAGCCTCCAATCAACTATAAATCCATCATTGAATATGTTTTAATCTTCATATAGCTTCAATTGGACCCAATCAACCCAATTGATCCATCCAACCCAAATTGACCTAAACAACACAATTGAGTTAAGCTTCAATCAAACCTCAATTGACCAAACCAACTCACCCAATCTCCTTTAAAATGATTGTTGATCATCATTGATCATTCAATTACATCCAATTAGGCTTAGCTAAGCCAATTTGGTCATTTGACCTATTTGACCCAATTTGATCTAAAGGGTCAAATTGAACTAAATCCCATTCTAATTCAAATTGACTGTAACCAATGAACTCAATCAATCATGAATTGAGTATTGAACAAAATTCAGTCACCAATTGATGCTAATTTGATCAAGTGAACCCAATTGACCCATTTGACCCATTTAACCTAATTTGACCTAAAGGGTTAAATTGAATCAAACCTCACATTAATTCAAATCAATTCAAATTAACCCATACAATCAATCTCAAATGATCATTCAAACATGAACCAACCTTCCATTCAAACTAATTTGGCCAATTTGACTAAATTAGTCAATTTAAACTATTTGGCCTAAATGAACTCAAATGAGCCAAACTCAATTCCACTTCTAATTGAATCAAACTAATTACACCAATGCATTCCAAATATCTAATATAACATAATCCAATAGCCCTCTCGACCCAATTTGGTCAATTATTTAGCCTAGCCCAAGTAAACCCAAAATGACCTATATGAGTCAACTTGAGCCAAACCTAACCAAA
This sequence comes from Cymbidium sinense, assembly GCA_021442155.1. Taxonomy (NCBI): domain Eukaryota; kingdom Viridiplantae; phylum Streptophyta; class Magnoliopsida; order Asparagales; family Orchidaceae; genus Cymbidium; species Cymbidium sinense. Next base: position 35,364,613 of record CM038229.1, read on the forward strand.
CCAAGTCCAAACCCAACCAAACTTGACATGACTCATTCTTAGGTCCCTATTGACCCACCCAAGTAAATCCCAACCCATGGTAAACCTAGTTTGGGCCAAATCAAGTGAACCAAGGGTTCCAAATAAGACAAAATCCCCATTTGGAAGGCCTACCCACCTCCTCTACCCATGGCAACCAATTTTAGCTCTCTTTGGACATAGGTCCACTGACCCAACCTAACCCAAAGCTGTTGGGTGTAGCCTTTGACTAAGGGGAGGCCCTCCAGCCCTTGGCTAGCCATTAGTCCACCTCAAAATAGGTGTACACCCCATGGCAAACCACTAAACTTCCTCAGTCACTGAAACATCTCCACATCACCAGTCCCTTGCCACCTTTAACCACCCACGTCGGCCGGACAACTGCCAAAGGTTGAACCAATCCCATGGCTTGGTTTACTTGGGGAGGGAAGTATACCCCTCCTCGCCCATTCAAACTCAAGCCACACATTCCTCAAATGACCTCGAGCAATCTTCAAGCATCCTTGAGCTCCCGCATGCCTCTGGTCGGTGGCGAGACCAAGCTCAACTTAAACCTGAGCCTCCACTCCTTCAAAGTCACCAAACCTCCATTAAACTTAAATTAATTATTTCCACACCATCCTCTAGCCTTGACGGGCCAAAATAAATCAATTCCCAATTTATTAGAGCACCATAAACTACCCGAAGACCAACTCCACTGAGTTTCATGGTGGCATTTAGTCCACAGAGCAATCGGAGGGGAGGCAACTCATGGGCTTCTCAATAGGGCTTCGTATATTCAAGACAAAGCTACTTCGGTTGACGGACCACTAGTCTTGAGCTCCGACAAGGTAAAATCAAGCAGACCATGGAAATCTCTAGGATTGTTGGCCTTTTGTGAAAGAAATCATGATTTCATGTGAATCGCATCGTAAGATCTTCTTAGATTTCACCCTTGATCATTTTAGAATCATTTACGCCTTCAAAGGAGCTCTAACGAGCTCAAATCAAGCAATAAAATGTGAATGATGTCCATTTTTAGTGCTTGTGGGATGATGAATCTTCGGTTGTCTGTTTAACGTGATTAGAATGAATGTTCATGATTAATCATGTTAGATTTTGTGATTTATTTCCCTTAAAATCATGAGATTAATCTCTATTGTTCGATCTAGATGGAATGACCGAGATGAAACTACATCCATAATCGTAGAGTCAGCTGTCGTGTTAGACATTTTAAGTAGCCAATCCCACGATGTCATGTGAAAAATGCTACCGCGTCAGCATCCGCGTGGTGCCAACTGTGTAAATTATTCAATTAAGGATAAAAATATGATTAATTAGCCAAATACTTTAAAATTTCATAACTAATTACAGAAAATAAAAAAAATACAAATAAACCTTTTTTTGGAAAGTTTAGACAAAGGAGAATCCAAGAAAAATAAAATCCCTTGGTTTCATCTAATGAATAGTGATTAAGTATGCTTTAAATTTTCAACTAATTATTTTAGTTAATATCTAATCACTTGGTTAATTATTTTAAAAACTTGCTCTCTTGCAGAAGGAATGGATGGAAGAAAACCTGCAATCACAATGGCTGTAATAGAATTCTCGATGTTGGATACATGGGATGACCTTTGTCTCCTATAATTTTCTTGGATTAATTTACTTAGTAGATTGGAAAAACCATGATTTTAAGCCCTATTATCTCTTTTAAGTAATTTAATAACTATTAAATTGATTAGAGATGGTTATTTAGTCTTCATAATAGTAAAGATGATTAAGAGAAATAGTTAGGTCCTCTCCTCCTAATTGTTTCCTCAAAATCATCTTTAAGCCCTTTAATTAAATGAATAAATAATTAAATGAAATAAAAAGAGAAATAAAATTAAAGTAAATAAATATTACACCATCATAATTAGTACAACCAGTAAGTCTAATTTAATTAATCATTCTTCTGTGCTTAGTTAACATAAGGTTTTAATGAAATTATTATTTTTCATAGGTTTGGGAAATTATGAAAGCAATCAACTTAATACTCTTAATTCAATTAATTATTTAAGCATGGGTGATTATATTAGAATCTTTAGGATATTGCTAATTTTATTTTCAATTGCATCATCATGTTTCATAGACCCTTGCTTAATGGTTAATTAATTTAAGGTTCTCTTTAAGAGGGTAACTAATTGACTTGCTAATGAGCTAAATCAAATTAAATCATAAAATTTAATATCTTTTTTTTTTAAATTCATTAACTAACCAACATGGCTATATGCTAGATAAATTGATCTTGCTTCTCCACTTTAGGATTAAATAATTCAAAATACAAAAATTTAAATCTTAAAGAAATTTTGATTAGGACTAAGGTATGTTTATTTAATGTGATTGTCCTTTAGTTCTAATAAAGCTAAGTTTGTCATTTGATAATTTTTAATTGTCTTGTTTCAATTATCATAAGTTTGTATGCCATATATTTCATACATTCATATTTTAAATGTAAAAGAAAAGGTTGCATCTAATTGCATGATGTGGGAAATAAACTATATGGTGTGGCCATTATCACTATGTAAATCTCAAATTATTTTTCTCCATTAGATAAGAATTAGGTGTTGACTATCAATTTAATAATTAGAAAGTAAATCTTTATGTTTGCAAGTCTTATTGTAAGTAATAAAATTCAAATAAATATTTATTTGTTAAATGATAATGACCAATAGCTTTTCATGATTTCATTTTGTGTATATATATATATATATATGTGTGTGTGTGTGTGTGTGTGTGTATTTAAACTTAAAAGTATATAGTCTAGACATCTTGAGAACATGAGGCTTTAAGTCACCCTAAGGAGGTCTTAGATAATCTGACTTCCCTGGTTTAATAAAGGCACATACTTGCATAGCTTTCTTATACACTTGTATGCATATGATTATATATGAAGTGAGATTTTCTTTGTTGTAAAATTCATGCATCTTTGTGTTTAAGTGTATTAAAATGAATATATAAAGTATATGTGTATTTGAACATGCAAGTATATAGTTTGAACATCCTAGGAATATAAGACTTTAAGTAGCTCCAAGGAGGTCTTAGATAATCTCACTTATCTAGTTTAACCAAGACATGTACTTGCATAGCTCTCTTATACACTTGTACGCATAAAGTGAGATTCCTTTGTTACAAAATTCATGCATATCCATGGTTAAACATGCTAAAAATATGTATAAGATGTATGTATATGCATTAAATTGATGTGAAGTAAAATGAAATGAGATTATAATGTTATTTATAAGGAGACTAAAATGATAAAGCATTACACATTTGATGGTGACTTGACTTCATAAACCTTAAGATGCCTTTCATGTTTAGACAAAATTCATTAAGCCAAATCCAAACATAAGATTGATTGAAATTTATGATCCATTACGAAAGTTTAAAAGTCATAAAATTCATCTCTTAGAATCAACTCAAGATATGGATTGAAGGGAATCAACTCTCTTTCTTCTTGTGGAGAAAATTTATGACACCATATAGAGTTTTGAAATTTCTTATTTGGATGATCAAATGCGTGATTAAGGAGTAATCATATTATCTCAGAAGATAAATATGGTATCCTATAATGAATTCGATTATTTAATAAAAGACTCCTAAGGCTAATGGGTCTTTAATATATTAGAGAGTTTTCCTTGAAGTACATGGAATGCAGAATAGTGTTTATTTTAAATTGGGTTCATGGTTTCATATAAGAGCAAGCTTTTATAGTTAATTACATCTCAAAAAGGGTCTCTTCCTAAGAATACTCTCGATTAAAGAAATAAGATATTATTTCTATAGACTTCTAAGTTGATTTTACAAAGGAATGATATTTGAAATTTCAATTGGGAATAATCCAAAGTGGAAAGAGTTCTTTTAGGAGGCCAAATGGGATGAAGTAGGAAATTCCCATTCATATTAGGATGCCCAATAGGTATTTTAACTATCCTATTATTGGGCTTTAAATTTTGGGATTTAATCTAGAATTTGAGCTGATATTTTCTTAAAGATCTAGGGCTTAGATTCTGTCAGCACGAGACTACAGAAATGTTTAGGGTTGAAGATTTACTCCAAGAAGGATGCTTTAAAACCTAAGTCTATAAGTGCTTCTGACCCAAGTCAGGTGCTCGACATAATTCCATTTTGGGAATTATCAGTTATTTCTCTCTGTTGAGGGAATAAACTTATCCCTGACTCCTCTTAGCTTATAACCCGCTTGGAGAGGCTTCTAGCTAACACCACCTAAGCAAATTTTAAATTCATGACTCCAAGTCTCATGTATGTAAGATGGTTAGGCTATTATATTTTTAGGAAAGAACCTAAGAATCCTAGACTCACTCCCTAATCCTTAAGATCATGTAGGATATAAAATACATTAACTAATGCACATTTTTCAGATTTTAAATGTTTTGAGACAAGATTCTTGAAAGGTCTTGGGTTGTATTTTATGCCTACATGGTATGTAATTAGAAGAAAGTCATGGGCCAAATCAGTAAAGAAGGTAGACTTCCCCAAGAAGGCGATTATCCTCATAGGTCAGATCCTCTTTATGTATAATAGGTGAGGTGCCCAATTCAAGAGTTGAGAGTAATATGATTGCATGATTTTTGAGAGCTAATTATTTCTAATTGATTTTAAGTTTTTCATAAGGCTTTAATTTATATGAGATTTTAAATTTAATTATTTTTATGTTTGAGTTAATTAGATTTAAGTTGGGTAAAAAATTAAATTTTTCCTATGAGCCTACGTCCATGCATTCATCATAGAAAGCACAACACAGAAAGAAATCTAGAGAAGTAGGTTGATTCTATTATGCACCCAAAATAAATCATACCAATTTAATTTAAAGAAAGGACAATGCAGTCAGGTACCACTATACACCTCAAAAGAATGAGCAAATGAGTAGCCAAGGTTTACTTTTATATAGCCCAACCTAGAAATACAATTTAGATCTATGGGTCTTCTTTTCATGATCATCTCCTTTTTTAGGGGCCTCCTCAGTGCTTCACAGGGGACCTCTGTACCTATCTTCTGGTAAGGTCAACTCATGCTAATTCTAGACTCCATAGATCATAACCTCATTCTAAGCTCAAATTTATATTTTAAATTTAAAAATAAATCCTAAGCCCAGTAAAATAAATGTTAGGAAAATACAAATAACACACAACAACTATATTTCACAAACATACGGGCTTAGCATTAACTACTTGTTAAGCTCACCTATCATATTAGGCTATGCTTAAGGACTTAAACACACCTACAAAAAATTAGAATTTTTAATTAATTTATGATAGCAGTCTTTTTTAGCACAACCCCCTGTAAAAGATAATGTTAGTTTTAAAAGAACGTCCTATCATTTAGTCTAATGAGAAAATAATCCTATACATGCAGTCCTAAATAGTGTACCAGAAAGACTTAGCACTTTATATCACAACACAGAGAATCATAGAATGATAATCTAAGTCTAGGATCTCTAACTTAATGATCTAGTATGTAAAGAAAATAGGCTTGCGTGGCAAGACTTTGCTAGGCCTTCTTAGTTCAAGTTTCATTTTGGATTTTAAAGTTTATTTGATTTACCTTTGGATGGTTTTAATTCAAGTGATTTAATGATTTTTGTTTTCATTTTCAAGTTTACTTTTATTTTGTTAAACTGAAGTTTACATTTTTCAAGAATGCATAGTAGAATAAATTTCACTTTTTGGCTTGAACCCATTCTATTCAACATTCTAAAGCCTAATGGAATGAAGCCTTCTTCTTAAGATGAAGATTTATCCCAAAGGCCTAAGTAAGAACCTTAAGTATCTTAATTAATCCTTTTAGTTTCATTTAGATGATTTGGGTTTGAATTTAGTTTGGATTTTAGATCAATGTTTCAATTCTTTTGAAATTTAATTCATAATTTTATTTTATTTTTACTTAGTTTATTTTTAATTTAATTTGATTTGTTTCATTTGATTTGGTTTGAATTGGTTTAGCATTTATTTTCATTAATATTTTAGTTGAATTATGTTTAAGTTTGTTGAATTATATGTTATTTGGTTTGATTTATGTTAACCTAAGAACTTTAGGTTAATGTTTTAACCCAATCTTAGGTTACATTGATTTTGGTTTTAAGATTTCATTAATTATTTGATTATGAATTTATCAGCTTAAGGTTTAATTAAACTTAATATGCACTATTAATTTCATTGACACTTAAATATAAAAGTATAAAAGTAATCAAATTCTTTGATTTAGAATATTGGAGAATTATTCTTAAATGTTCTAATGTTGATGAAGATTATTTCAAGTTACTTTATGAATTTTATGATTTATGGATTTTTTTTAATTTATTATTTGATTTATATTGACCTAGAGATTTGGAAATTTAATAATTTCCAATCCAAAAGTCAATTGGATTTAAAATTTTTATGACAAGTGGGGTTCCTTGCCAATTTTATATTTTCAAAGTTTCATTTTAATCACATGCATAAGTATGGTGTAATTAAGGTTTGAATTAATTCAATAAAACCCAAATTAAGCCTAATTTAATGAGGATTTTTGAGGATTTATTTTTCTTACATTCCTATCTGAAAATGCATCCATAGAGGGGTCATTCATATTTTTTTTTTGAAAATTTAGTTGATTTATTGTGATTTTTCTAAGTTCACATTAATTATTTGAATTAATTAATTCAATAAATTACTTAATTAGAATATTTTGTTGTTTATTAAGTTTCAATGAGTTTCATTGATGTATTTTAGTTCAATAATATTTGTTATGTCAATTTAAAGTGATTTGATTCATTTATATGATATATCTCATTTAAGTTTAATTTATTTAATTAAAATTGAAGTTTAGAGTTTAAAATTTAATATTTCTTGAATTACATTATAATAATTAATGCAAATTTTTCCTATGGTGTATTTTAACCTCTATTTGAGTTCCCTAAAGTTTTATTTTAATAGGATTAATGGTTTGAGATTAATTTGAGTTTTTTTAATTTTATTTAAAGCCAAATTAAGCCAAATTTACCCAAAATTAATTGAGGGTTTTGGGTTTAATGGATTCTACTCATTGAGATATGGAGTAGAGATGAATCCATAGTATCCTCATTTGTATTTTTTGGATTTATATTTTATTTTCTTTGATTTTTTAAATTTTTGGGCATTGTTCTTAATTTTTTAATTTATTAAAATGGGAATTACTCTTTTAAAATGGCAGTGCCACTAGGCCATGTGGCAGCTACGTCAAAAGCGGTGCCATGTGGGATGAATCTTGACCGTCTGATAGAAGACCAGACAGTCTTTATTTATTATGCGATTTCCTATAGGGATAAAACTGAATTGTGTGGCTAGATCTTGACTATTCAGTATAAATGGAAGGAACAGATGGTGGAGATCACTCTTTGTTCATCTCCGACGAGAGACAGATGTCATCCATCTAATCCAATAGATTTTCACTGATCTAAGGCCAATTTCGATGCAATTTCAATTGCAAAATGATCAAGGATCAATTTACAATTTATCTATATGGTTTGATCTTCATGGGGATCAATTTTTTTTGAAAATGACCAAAAACAATTGCTATATAGGTCAGTTGTGAAGCATACCTCAACTTCGGCGATCTCTGGTAGTGGGATTGGCTTGAACACCTTCGCCTCGTTGGAACGAAGCTGCGGACGTGATTTGGTGGCTTACCTCCATGCCAAATGTCTAGGAGACCAATGTTTGGCCATTTTCCATTGGGTTTGACCATTCTCCGGCTCGTCGACTGAGGCGAGCCTCGATGAGGATTCATTTGAAGTCGTCTAGACCTCTAGAATGTGTTGGAATGTTCAATTTGAGGTGAAACAATTCTTCTAGCATTTTGTCAATAGAGGCTGAATGGCGGGCCACCAGATTTGGTCGAATTTTAGCTTATCGGTGGCAAGGGGTTAAGGGAATGGTCTAATTCTTCTTCTCTTCATCTTTTAGATGATGGAAATGAAAGAAGGGTGGAAGAGGGTTACTTTCCCCTCTTTCCATACATGGCTGAGAGCCATGTATATGAGGTTCAAGGTGGCTAGATTTCGACCAATCGATGGTGGGAGGTTCGGCTAGAGGGTGGTTTTTGTCTCCCTTGGTCTTCTAAGTGTATTTGGATAAGATATTGGATGGGAGGAAGACATCTCTTCCCCTTTCCTCCCTTGATCGAGAGCTAACTTCCATGGCCTTCTCCCTTTGCTCCTCTCTTGCTTTCTCTCATGGAGGAGACCAAGTCCTCTTTGATTTCTTCTTTTTGGATACCCTCAAGTAATTGCAATGAATCCAAATTACTTCAAGCCAAGAGGTGTATGAGGTATGGAGAAGGGAAAATGAAACTTGAATTCCTTTCATGGATTCTAAGTCTTCTCCTCTCATAATTCCACCCCTTTGATTATTTTTATTTTTATTTTTATGATTTTTGGTATTACCACCAAAGTTCTTTGGCTATTGTTTGGCTACCCAATGAGATTTGGAAGTTAAATCCAAATCCATTTGAATTGGATTGGACATTTGAACCCAATTCAAGCATTTGGATTCAAGGTGTTTTGATTTTGATTTAATTCATTTAATTTTGGGTTCAATCATCTGTAATTGATGATTTATTAAGTTTTGATTTAATTTAATTTATTTAAGATTTTATCTAATTTTGGATTTCATTTCATTTCAACCCATTTAGGCATAAATGGGTTAAGCTTGATTTCAATCGAGTTCAAATGACCTATTTGACTCAATTGAATTTTGTTTGGACTCCAATCATTCTTGATCACATGTATAAGATGATTTGGAGTGATTGATGTCATTTTATTTTAATTTTAACCCATTTGACCCAAAGTTGGTTTAATGGGTTAAGCTTGAATCCATTTAGGCCAAATAGCCATTTATGCAAATTGGACTTAATGATTAGTTGATTTATGTTCATGTGGTGTTTCTTTTTGGTTTATGTGTATGTGTGTATATATGGGGGGGGGACACCACATAGATTTGAGGATGTATTTATTGAGGTGATCAGGTACGACATCAAGGAATAGTGTGCTATCTCAAAAGATAGAAATCACAACCCTATGATGGACCTAATCACCTAATAAGTACTCCTAAGGCATGATGGGTCTTCGAATGTACTAGAGATGTTTCCCCTACTTTACATGGATGAATAAAGTAGGGTTATTTTAAACTAGGTTTTAAATTTCACTATGGGGGTAAGCCCCCATAGTTAATTACATCCTAAGTAAGGTGAGTTCCTTAAGAACACTCTCAAATAAAGTATGCAATTATTATCACCAAAGAATTCAAATATATGACTATCAATAAATTAATTATATTTAGAAGATAAAATTGGATAGATCAAAAGGACAGACTTATTATCGAGACTAAAGGGAGATGAGTAGGGGATGCTCATGATAATAGAAAACCTAGTGAGCATCCCAAACTATCCTATGGTTGGGCTTTATATGTTTGAAATTAAGGAGAATTATATATTTGAGTTAAAATTTTATTAGAAATCTAAGACTTATAATTCCACAACACAAGATTGTGAAAATACCTAAGAGGTGAGGATTTATGCTTATAGCCCCAAAGGGAAACAACAACTTCAGATCTTAAATCTAGGGAGCTTTAGCAAAAGATAAAGCACTACTTAGATCTAAGGCGAAAGTGGGTATATTATTTACCTCCATAAGAGAGAGTAAACCACCTGACTACTGGACTTATAATCGCCTGGAGTGGTAGCCAACTAACTCCTCCTACATTTTAAAACCATGTGGTCAAGTCATATGCTTTGCAAGATGGTTAGAATATTATTATTTAGAAAAGAAACTAAAGTTCTTAAACCTACTACCTAAGAGACTAGAGCATGAGTGGTATGAATAATGACTTAGTCTAATACAATTCTTATAAAATTGCATTTGATTTTGGATTCTTTATTTTAACACAAGCTATAGGATTTTATATGCCAAAATGCATTATTAAATGGGTTATGTGCTAAATCAAAAGAGAAAAAAGTATTTTTCATCATAGGCTCTCAAAGGTCAAGCTTTTTTCTATCTGGCAAAGATGGAAACCCTCTCTTAGCAAGATTGAAACAAAATTACATGCATGATATTAAGCATACAACATCCAACTAAGGGGTTTCTAAATATTTTATTATCTTGATTTAATGCTTAAGTTTTATGTGACCTTATGAGTTATTTTAGAATATTTAGTTATAAGTTATAGTTGGGGTAGAAAATTTATTTTTCTCTAAGAGCCTAAACGAATCCAGGTCGCACATTAAATCATCATACATGAAAAAACTAGAAAAATACATGCCATTTCTATTGCAAAATGTAAACAACTAATCAAACAATTTATAACCTCAATGTGAAAGAATAATAGGTCTATGCAGTCGGGTACCGCCGTATAACCCGAAAAAGAATTATGTAGCTGAGCTCTACCCTTATACAACCCAGTATATGAAAGAATAATTATAAATTATAAAATGATAAGTGTTATGATCTTCAAGTCTTTATGCTCTCTCTTTTTCTTCATTTAATTTTGTAGGCTTCTAAGCATCACATGGCACCCCAAGACTAAACCTTCTAGCGAATGTTCATCCTTAACCCCCATAACACTTAACCAAATTCCTAATGCATAATTTTATTAAAAAAAATGGAAAAGTAAATCTAACTATACCTGCAAAATAAGTGCTAGCTAAACACACCATATAACTCAAGCAGTTATATGAATAATTTGGACTTAGCACCCTGCACATGGGTAACCAAATCCTCCTGTCTTAATGTAGATTATGCTTAGGGGTTAAGAAACTTGCAAAAGAGAGCATTTATATTTATTTTAAGCACCCCTTAAGCATAATCTCCTGTAGAAAATATGATTAGGCTAATCATGGCCTAACTTGCTGTCTACGAAACATACACCCTAACATTCAATTTACAACATTACATCACAAAATAAAATATACATCAAATCATGCACCTCCCTAACATAAAGCTAAAAGTGGTAACTTAATCTAATGTGTGTGTTAAGGCTTGTGTGGTATGTCTTAACTAGGCTTTAGGGTTAAGATTTTTTAAGTATGAAGGACATTTAATTATGAAGGGTTGTTTCACTTTAAATGGTTTAATTAATTTGCAGATTTTTCTTAATATTTTTTTTTTGTTTCATTTGACCTACACCCAACAACTAAGTGTTATGAAGACAAGAAAAGAGAGGACCACTCTCTTTTATCCCTACCTTAAGTCACATCTAAAGCAAATTAGTTAAACAATTTCTTTTAGTGAATAGCTTATTATATGTTTTAATTATTCCTAAGTTTAGGTTCACAATAAATAAACTCATTCAATAAGAAAGGCATCTTAAGATTAGTTGGAATGAATTTCTATCACATAACATATGTTTGTTCATTTCTTTCCATCATGTATATCATACATATGATTAAATCTTAAGTGTATCTATACATTCCATTTATATCTTAGCACACTTAAATAATGAATGTGAGTAAATGTATTTGGAATTAATATTTTATTTGGTTGATTGATTTTGTCATTTTAATTTAAAGCTCTATCTAAATTCTTATACAAAAGCATAAGGAAAGAACCTTAAATCACATGACTAATCAACTTAACCAATTAAACAAAGTATGAATGCATGTCTTTTTTTTAATAGAAAAGGGAGGTTTTCATTCATTAACTAAGTAAACATTCATATGTATAAAAGTTTTAAGCAAGTACATCACCATTATTCTACACCAAGGAAACAAGGTAGGAACCTCCTTAGGGCTACTTAAAGCCATGCGTCTCTAGGATGTCCAGAGTAATATACCCGCTATCCTTAGATACATATGAATGTATAAATAACTACAAGACTAGAAAGCCAGCAAAGAATTGTATTTTTGATTTGATTGATTTATTTTGTGTAAATGAATTAAAGCTCTATCTAAATTCTGATGTCCAAATTCATAAGAATGAAATCAAGCAGGTATGTCACCATTATTTCGCACCAAGGGAATGAGGTAGGAACCTCCTTAGGGCTACTTAAAGTCATGCATCCCTGGGATGTCCAGATTAATATGCCCGCTAACATTATTACTTATACAAATCAACACATGAATGCAAGTAATAGACTTCATTTCATACACTAAATTTATATTCACTTGCATTTCCTATGTATGTATAACTAAAGTCACAATATATATGTATATTCATTCATTGATAAACTTTTGAAAATTTATTTGAGATTTAATAGTGATAATAGCCACACATATTTTTAATTAAGCCAACACATACAAATTAACATAAAGGAAATCATTTTTTTATTTGATTAATTTGAAAGACATGAATGCATGAGTACAAGTGGCATATAATATTTATAGCATGAATGAAAGGAAATAAAATAACACAAGTATGTGATTTCATTCAATCCAAGTATGTCCTAAGGACAATCATAAACAAACTAAAGTTCTTTAATGTCATTTCATTTTTCATGTTTGATTTGATTTAAGAAATGTGATAAAGGTTTGCTAGTCCTAAACCCATCCCCCATCTATGTGTTAATTTGGTTTAATGAAGAGAAATTTGGTTGATTTTATATCCTAATTGGATTGAGGTATGAATTAAGTCCATTAATTAACCCTTACCTACATGTGGTGAAATTTTTATGATGATTTCTAAAAGAATGTATACTTCCATCTTCACTCTATGTGGAATAAAATGAAGATAGAAATATTCTTCTTTTTTATGCATTTTTGGACACCACGTAGATCCGAAGATGTTCTTATTGAGGGTGATCGAGTATGATATTGAGGAGAGGTGTACTATCTCAAAAGATAGAAGTCACCACCTTGCAATGGACCTAATCACCTCAACAAGGACTCCTAAGGATAATGGGTCTGCATATGTACCAGAAATTCTTCCCCTACTTTACATGGAAAAGTAAAGTAGGGTTTATTTTAAATCGGGTTCGTTAAGTTTCCTATGGAGGCAAAGCCCCATAGTTAATTACATCCTAAGAAAGGGGATTCCTTAGGAATACTCTCGATTAAGGTAAATGATCCTTATCTCTAAAGATTTCAATAGGTAAGACTATCGATTGGTTAGTTTATTTTGGAAGATCAAATGGGATTAATCGAAGAGAGAGAGAGAGTTATTATTGAAGCCAAAGGAAGATAAGTAGGAGATGCTCACAATGCTAGGAAACCTAGCGAGCATCTCAAACTATTAGATGGTTGGGCTTTACATTTTTGAATTGAATTATTTATTTGAGTTGAATTTCATTAGAAGTTTAAGGATTATAATTCCATAATACAAGGTTATGGAAATGCCTAAGATGTGAGGATTTATGCTTATGGCCCATAGAAGGGAGAAGAAATCTCAGAACCTAAATCTAGGGAGCTTTGGTGAGGGCCAAAAGCACAACCTAAATCTAAGATGAAAATGGGTATTTGGTTTGCCTCCACAAGAGAGGACAAACCACCCGATTGCTTGGACTTATAATCGCCTGGGGGTGGCTGCCAACTAACTCCTTCTGTGATTTTAAATTCATGTAGGCAAGTCATATGCATTATGCAAGATAGCTAGGCTATTATTTATTTTATAAAGAGACTAAGTCCTTAAACTCACTCTCTAAGAGACTAGATCATGTAAGGGAATGAAAAATTACCTAGATCTAATGCATAACATATTACAATTTATTTTCATTTTTGGACAATCATTTGACTAAGGCTTATAGGATTCATATGCCTAATGCATGAGAAATAAGATTATGGGCCAAAATCAGCAAGAAAGGGGAGGTGTGTTTCCACCATGGATCTCAAAGGTCAAGCCAAGTTCTCTGGCAAAGGCGGAAGCCCTCTAATCAAGAGTGTAATAATATGCTTTTATGCATGATGTTATAAAAGAAATACTTATCCAGCTAAGGTGTTGCTAATTCTTTTATCTTGATTTTAACTTAGGCTTTAAATGAGGTTATGAGCTATTTATTTTTAATTTTGAGTTGATTAATTTGGCATAAAATTTATTTTTTTCCTAAGAGCCTAATCGTCATCCATGTCATACATCAAGTAAGGAAGAAACTAGAAAAATATGCCATCTTAATGCACAAGCTAAACAAAACATCAAAATATTTTATAAAGCTAACACAAAAGAATAAAAGGCAATTTATGGTCGGGCACCACCGCACAAATCCGAAAATAAATTGGGTAGCCGAGCTTTACCCTTATACAACCCATATTACAAATGAATTAATTTACAATCAAGTAAGAAAATTCATGCTATGGGGGCCTTCATTTCTTCTTTTCTTTTTTTCTTCTTTCTTCTTTGCTCTTTGTTCTTTCTTCTTTGGTTCCTTCTTTTGGTTCCTTCTTTTGGATGGTTGGAAGATGGTTGCTCCAAAGGCTTCACATGGTAAATAAGATGTAATCTTATGACCAATGCTCAACCTAATCCCAAATAACATTCATTCCAAAAATCCTAATTGTAAAAATACATGAAAAGGAAAAGTAAATCTAGCTAACACCTGCAAAATAAAGATTAAATAAACTATACAAATCTCAAGCATGTATATTAGACTTAGCACCCCACACATGGGTAACCAAGTCCACTTGACCTATTAGATTATGCTTAGAGGTATAAGCACCTGCACAGCAAAAGTATTTATATTTTTATTACAACACCCCTTAAGCATAATCCCCTACAAAAAATAATGATTAGACTAAATCGTCCTACCATTCATTCTACACATATACACCCTAACATCTAGACTAGAAACAATACATCATATAATAAAAGTAAACATCAAGCCATACACCACCCTAACCTAAAGCTAGAAGTGGTGATTTAACCTAATGTGAGTGCTTTAAAAGGTTTGTGTGGTATGCTTAGCTATGGATTTAAGGATTAGATTCTCTAAGTGTGAAGATGCTCAACTTAGATGGGTGGTTTCATTTAAGTTATTTAGCTGATTTGAGTTGATTTTATTTCGTATTTTGGTTTGGTTTAGTTGAATCCTATAATTAATTACCAAGTTTTAAAGAGAGGGAAAAGAGAAGAGAACTTCTCTTTCCTTTCATACCTTAAGTAATTTCTAAAGTGGATTCATATTTGATTTTATTTAGTGAATGTTTTATTGTGTGTTTTAATTAATCCTAAGTTTACATTTTCCCTAAACAAACCTATTCAAAAAGAAAGGCATTTTAAGATTAAATAAAGTGAAATAATATCACAAAACACACATCACTTCATTTCTTTCCCAACATGTATAACATGAATCCTATGCATATCTATACATACAAATGAAAATTTTTAGCACACTATATGATGAATGCCAAGAAATATTGCTTAAGAAAATTGGAATGCTTTATGATGCATGATTTCATTAAGTAGAAAAAGAGGGGTTTCTTTTATCCATTATTCACATGCACATGTATATGTATAAAAGGCATAAGTGAGTACGTCACCATTGTTAACACCAGGGGTGTAAGGTACAAGACCTTCTTAAGGCTACTTAAAGTCTCGCAACCCTGGGGTTTTCAGACTAATATACCACTTTCCTTAAATACAAACACATGTATAAAAGAAATGAATAAAAAAGAAAGATGAAAAAAGTTCATATTTGTTTATTTATTTTGTTTATGTAATTCATATATACAAGTATGGATGTCCTTCTTAAGTAATAGCATAGGAATGGATAGGAATAGGGTTAAGCAAGTGTTGTGTTTTTTTTCAAATGAACTATACACTTTGCCAAATCTTGTTCAAAACTATGCTGAAAGGAAAGAGAAAGAAAGCTACACTATGCACATCTTCATATTTATATTCACATGTAAGCTTATAAATAATTATAAGTAGCATACTTTCAATTTTAGGTGTTTTAATTATAGAATTTGAAAATAGTTTTCAATTTAATAATGATAATAGCCATTCATATTCTTACTTTAACCAAAACATGTAATTTGACATAAAGAAAACATTTCATTTTGATTTTGAATTTTAAAAGATATGGATGCATGAATTTCAAATGACATACACATTTAGCATGCTAGGAAAGAACTAAAGTGATGAAAGTATGTAAACACATTCACCCTAATTAATTTCTAATGATAATCGTATGAAATAAGAAAGCTTAAAGTAAATCAAGTTATTTTTTAAGGGAGGTTTGATTTTATTTTGAGTTTGATTTAATTTGAGAAGTATGAGGTGAGTTTGCTACTCCTAACCCATTCTCACATATGTTTGTTGATTTAGTTTGTTCTTAGGATTATAAGATGATTTGTATATGTTGCTTAGGTTAAGGTATGAATTAAGTGTGTTAATTACCCCTTACCTACACCACCTTAGCATAGTTAATCAAATAATTATGAGCCAATGATATGGCATAAAGCCACACAATGAATTTAAATCAACAATGCACCTAAGAAAGAAAGGTACCTATTGCAATTGGCTCATGATCAATGATTAATTAAGCTAAGGGGTTTAAGTTAAGTAATTTCATAACCCCTCTCACACATGTGAGTTGGATTTTGATTTATTTAATGTACTTAGGTTATTAAACACCTAAGCATCTATCCAAAATATAATAATTGAATTTTGGAAAGTTTTAGAATTTTATGTAATTAATTAAGGGGGTAATTAGTGAATTAATCCTTAATTAAGGTTGGATTAAATAAGAAAGGGGTTTAAGGAATATCTTAAGGAAAATATCCCAAAATTATTCCCTAAACCTTACATTCACTTAAGCAAAACTTAATTGACTCAATAATAGGGTTAGAACACTAATTATACCCTTAATTAAGCTTAATTATATTAAGGGAGTGATTAAGGAATGAACTAGTAATTCCTCTAATTAAACCACTAATAAATCCCAAAAAAATTAGGGGAGGCAAGAGTCATCCCACTAATTATGCACAAGAAGTTTGGGATTAATCAGTGGAGTAATTAGAGGGTAATTAATAAAATAACATTTTTAATAAAACTCAAATATAGAGAAAGTATTATTCAAAATCCATTCAAATCATTTTTAGAATATTCTATGTTCAATTATCTATCTAATGCAATTTATCTCATATTTTTTTGATTTTTCTAGGCTTAAATATGAATTTAGAAAGTTTTCATGATTAATTAGGTGATTTAATAGCCTAATTAATATTTAATTCCATCGGCGCCACGTGGACTGCTGATGTGGCATGCACTTTCCACGTGGGGTAATGGGATTCGATATTTAAGTTATCATCTCGTAGCACTACTTCAGCGGCGGCGCTACACACTTTCTCCTTATTCGTTCGATCAAGGATGGGACAGTTGAGGTTAAAGCCATGGTTCTAAAGGGATTAAAACATGGATCTATGTGTCTTTGATCATGGCCATCCATCCAAAATGTGTAGATGGATGGCCCATGATCCTTCCCTATTCTTCTCTGTGAAAAATGGACACCGTCCATCTTCTAGGAGGAGATTTGAGCTCGATTGTGCTCGGATTTGATTGAAACTTAACCCACACCATCTAAAGGTAAAGGGGATCACATCTAATGGCGAGAATCTCATGAGGTGATACTTTACTTTATAAAGGACCAGACCGCATCTAGATTAGGCTCAATTTAATGGCATACCTCACCAGAGGTGATCACTGGCACTTGATTCCCTTTAGAAAGCTTCGTCTAGTGGAGATGAAGCTTTGTTTAGAGTTTGAGGCTTTGAAATTGAATGGATTTTCCTAGAGGCCAAGCTCCCCTTCAAATAGGCTTGGTCTTGATCAAGATAGCACGTCCCTTGCCTTAGGAATTTGGGAAAATGACTAGGCAAGTTCGATTTGATTCTCTGATGAAACTTGAAGGAGGAATTGGCTTGGTATGAAGTATTGGCTAAGTTGGATTTCAAGTGGAGCTCCCCTATTTTCAATCTATGAAAATCGAGAAAATGGAAAATCAATTTCACTCTAGGAAGCTTTGAATCACTTGACAATGGCTCCTCTAGCTTCCCTAAGTTCAATCGAGTGTGAGAGTGTGAAGATTGAGTTGAATTAGGGGGAGTATATCTCCCCCTTGAAGGATCAGACGATCGTGCCTTCACTTGCTATTTTCATCTAATTGACTCTATTCAATGGGTTGTTTGAGCTATTTAGAGTGGCATGGCATTCAATTTTGGCTAGAGGAGGGGCGTGGTGTGTATGAGGTGGAGGGAAGATTCCATGTGGCCATTTTCAAAAGAGGTGGTTAGTTTTGCATTTGGCTGACCCAAACCCATTGGGTCATATACACTAGGTTCATTAGTGACTATTTGATCCACTAAGAGGATGCCAAGTGTCCATGAAAAGGAATTGACCAAATTCCAAGTACTTTTGGCCAAAATTTACCCTATGGCCTAAGGGAAAAATGGTCATTTGGCTTGGGTTTCAATTTGAATATATTTGGTATGTTTGAAAAATGGGTTATGCCAAGTTTCATTCGATTTGGAATTGGTTTGATGTGATTTGGCTCGTGTTGACCCATTTAGGTCAAACTGAGTCAACTTGGGTCAAGTTGACCAATTGGTCAACTGGTTCAAACTAAGGTTTGGGTCAAGTTCATATGCCCATTTGAAATGTTTTGGTGGCTTTGGTTTGATTCAATTTGGTTTATATTTGGTTTTGGTTCAATTGAGTTCATTTAGGTCAAATGGGTCAAGTTGACCAAATTCACCCATTTGACCTATTTGGGCTAATCCATGGGTTGGTTCATGTTTGGTTGGTCATATGAAATGGATTGGTATCCTTTTATTCAATCAATTTGGTTTATATTTGAGTTTGGCTCAATTTGACCATTTATGTCAAGTTGGGTTCAAAGTCAATTGGGCTAGGTTAGGTCTAGTTGGCCAATTGAGGCTTTGGTCAAGTTCAATGATCATTTTGGAATGAACTTGACCCATTGGTTTTGGTTTGGCTTAGATCAAGTTTTGACACATTTTGACTTTTAGGTCAAGTTGGGTCAACTTGGGTCAAGTGGCCAATTAATTGGGCTCAAATGTTGACTTGGTCAAGTTCAAATATTGATCATGGTTTCAATTTGGCAATTTTGTGATCATCTCATGATGACTGATCATGATGAGAGGCTTAGGTGATCAGTTCAATCAATTTGGTTAGGATTAAAATTTGGCTCATAAGTACTTTAGGTCACTTTGGGTCAAGTGAGCCTAAGTGGGTCAAATGGCTTGGTCAAAGCTTGATTTGAGTTTAATTGAACTCACATATGGACTTATGATTGAAATATAAATCCATTTGCAAGTGGTTTGAAGTCAAATGGGTTTTGATTCATTTGACAATTTCAAGTTCAAGGGGGTGAACATGAGTTTGACTTGGGTTTAATTTTTTGGATGTAGTTTTGGTTTGATGAATAAATTTTGTGTTTATATTTGGCTTCATGATTGAAGGATTGATTGAATCATGAAGAAAAATCAATGGTTTGGCTTGATTTGAAATTGATTTGGCTAAGTTCAAGATTTTGACATGAAAGGCTTAGGTTGGATTTGATTGAATTTGAATTTGATTCTTGGAGTTGGTTTTGGTTATTTGAATTTATATTTCATTTATATATTTAAATATAAATGAGAATATAAATGGGTTATAAGAAATTTCATAAATTTGGATTGATTTGAACTTGATATAGGCTAAGTCCTTAAAAGGGAATCAAAGTGACTTAGGAAAGATTTTTTATTTGGATTAGAATTTTGGATTTAGTTTGATTGATTTGAATTTATATTTCATTTATATATATGAGTATAAATGAGAATATAAATGAGTTATGGGAAAATTTCATGAATTTGAATTGATTTGAACATGATTTAGGCTAAGCCCTTAAGAGGGGATTAAAGGACTTAGGAAAGATTTTTTATTTGGATTTGGATTTGGAATTTGATTTATTTTATTTGAATTTATATTTCATTTATATATGTGAATATAAATGAGAATATAAATGAGTTGTGAGAAAATTTTATGAATTTGAATTGATTTAGATTTGATTTAGGCTAAGTCCTTAAGAGGGAATTAAGGACTTAGAAAATATTTTGAACTTGGATTTGAATTTGGATTTCAATCATTTGGAATTGATTATGGATTTCAATCATGTGGAACTTATTTGAGTTTGGGGTAAATCAATTAAGCTAGAATTGATTTAGGTTTGATGTTGATTTGATTTGGAGTTTGACTTGAAGAAAGGAAGTAAGAAAAGTAGTTCAAGCTATAGGGTAGGCAAATTTTCCTAACAAACCTAAGACATGACCTATTCATATGACTAGCTCTTCTAAGTCTCTATGGCTAGGTTGAGTGTCGACCTAATCACTAGATGTGTCTTAAGACTAAGGATCTCTTAAAATCTAAGAGTAGTCCTATGTCTAAGATGGAGGGGTTAAGAGCTTATCCTAAAAATGAGGTCCACAAAGGGCACCCAATAGGTGTGGTGTGACTGACAAAGAACACCGCATGTATTGGTGTTGACCAAAATGATCAACAACACTTAACAATCACAAGAACTAATAAAGATGATCTACTCCTAACCTGAGGTGTAGAAAGAATCCAGAGCTTAGTGCAATGTGGCTCTACTTACGACAAGGAGACAAGAGAGGGAAGGAGGAATCCACTAGGGATAGATTATGTGAACCTTCCACTAGGGAAGTAGGTTCAAGTCATCCATAAAGGGATGAGGGGTTTGATTTGATTTTGAGTCTCGCTGGGGAGAAATTTGATTTGATTAATTAAGTTTCGCTAGGGAAGAGGGTTGAATTTATTTCAATTTGTTGTTTGTTTAATTGTGTATGTTTTGACTCCACCAGGGATAGACAAGTAAACTCTCCACTCGGGAGTCAAGTTCAAGTCATCCACAAGAGAGAAAAGGTTGTGAAATTTGCTGAAGCATTAGAATTGAACTGAGGAATTAGAAATATTTGCATCTCACTGAGGAGGAACAAAAGGTTTGATTTGGATTGATTGATTATTTTTGTTTATTTCATATTTTTACTTTTGGGTTTTGGAATGGATCCTGATGGTATGTGATGGATCGTATTGAGTAGGAGCCATAGAGGCCTAGACCTAACTCAGATTTACCAATCCAAAAGGGTAGTCTACTGAACACATAGTAGGACTAGCCAACCAAAGGGATGCCTTTTGGTATGCAACAACTATACTAGGAAGAAAACATAGTAGACTTACATCATCCTCCAAAGTAGGGACCAGTTATTGGGGAGATCCATTGGCTAGGAAATGGATTGAGCCCAACCTAGGGCTAACTATTGAGTGAATATCGCTGAAGGACTTAGATCAACTCAAAGATAGTGAAGATTAATTTCATTTTTAAATTTATTTTGATGGGTCCCATCGGTTTGCGATGGACTGCACTGAGTAGGGGCCATAAAGGCCTAGACCTAATTTAAATTTACCAATCCAAAGGGAGTAGTCTACCAACCACAAGGTAGGACTATCCAACCAAGGGGACTACCTTTCAGTTTGCAATGGTCAAGTCTTAAGAAGAAAGCATGGGGACTCACATCTTTTAGAAACAAGAAACCATTGGGGTGATCGGTTGCTTTGGGCAACAAATCGGACCCGACCTAGGGCTGACTATTGAGTGAATGCCGTTAGGGGACTTAACTCAGGTCAAAGATAGTCAAAGATTAATTTCATTTTTGGTTTATTTTGATGGATTATGTTGGTTTGTGATGGATCACACTGAGAAGGAGCTTATATCAACCTAGACCTATCTCAAATTTACTAAACCAAAGGGAGTAGCTTCCCAGCTGATGGGAGAACTATTTCACTAAAGGAGTGCCTTTCAGTTTAGAATGATCAATTTAAGGGAATAAATCTCAAGGACTCACATCTTTTACTACAAAAGATCATTAGGGTGATCGATTTCTTTGGGCAATAGATCGAACCCGACCTAGGGCTGCCCATCGATTTATGACAGTCATGCTAGAAAGAATGTGTCATAGTCTTACATCTTCCATAGCAGAATGATTGTCGGGGTAACTTGTTTGTGGAAAAATAGATTGAACCCAACCTAAGGGTGACTACAGAGTGAGTACCAACCCAGGAATTTATCTCAACTCAGGTAGTCAGGAAATTCCTCTAGGGAGTTCTGTTGACACTGCCCTAAAGATAGGATGCCTGCTTAGGAAAAGGGGCCCTTCGGGGGCTTGAATTCCTAATCCACAAGAGAATTAATTTGTTTTTTGTTTAGTTTATTTATCGTGGACCCAATTGGTTTATGAGGGTTCAAATTAAGAAGGCTCTTATATCAGCTTAGTCCCATCTCAAATTTACTGAACCAAGGAAGAATCTGCGCATCCGCTGAAAAAATTCTCCAACCACAGGGGTGCACACTAAGAAAGGGGGACTATCCAATCCAAGAGTAACATGGGTAGTGTCTAAATGGAGTCACAAAGGATGTGATTCAAATAGAATGCCTGCAGGGAGAGGGGATGCTAAGGGCTTAATCCAAAACCCTAGAGAAGATGACATGGCTAGTCATATAATAAATAGGTATTCAGTGGTCAACTCAAGGAGAAACCACGAAGACTCACATTTGCCAAGAGTGGTATATCCGGGTGAGTCTCTGTCAGCATAGCGAACATCAACCAAACTAAGGTGCCCTTCGGTTTGCAAAAATCAGCATTGGAAGAAAGCTTGGGGACTCACATCCTCCTATAGCAGAACTGATTATTGGGATAGTATATTTTTGGCTCGACATGTGCCATCTGACCTAGGACGACTACTGAAGTGAATGCCACTGGAGGACTTATATTGACTCAAATGTAGTCAAGAGGAAAGGAGCCTCTAGGGGACTTATCTTAAACATCAATATACTCGACTTAGTTTGATCATGATGATTAGTTCAGGAAGAAAGCTCGGTGACTCACATCCTCATATAGCGAAACTGATTACTAGGATAGTCTGTCTTCGGCTCAATAAATGTCATCCGACCTAACGCGATTACTGAGTGAATGCCACTAGAGAACTTATATCGACTCAAATGTAGTCAAGAGGAAGAAAGGGAGCCTCACGGGGGGACTTATCTAAACTATACTACTGGTTAGATTATGATAATTAGTTCAAGAAGAAAGCTCGGGGACTCACATCTTTTTAAATAAATTCAACATGAAGTAGCTTACTAGTTGGGAAGTGAAGTATATCATACTAACAAGGTTCTCGTTGGTTTGCAATGGTCAAGTTAGGAAAAAAGCACGAGGACTCATATCTTACAAACAAAGTGACCAGGTGAAATCTAATGAGGTAGTATGACTGGAGCTAATGGGTGGGCTTTATGATAAAAGATATGTGTCTATTTTTATGTTCATATTAAAAGTAATAGGAGGCCTCTCAGGTTATCTCACGCTTACCTTAAACACAAGTTCGCCTACTCGGAAAGACCTAGGATGGACCAGCTTGTTGTGAGATTGAATCACTTTGGCCTTGTACAACTCGAGGTTCTCGCACGCCCATAGGAGACTCTCCTCCAAACCTTCGAGCTCTTCTAACTGCAACTTTGCATTCTGCTCTGTAGTGATCTTGCTAGCCAATGCTATCCTTAGTGATGGGAGTTGAACTTATAAAGGTAGAACAGCTTCAGACCCATAGTTGGAGTTCGATATATGGTGTAGTGGGCCCATAAGACTTCAACCAACTACTCATTCCACTGCTACTTATTATCATCAAGAGTATTCTTTAGTATTTGGATGAGAATTTTGTTGAATGCTTCTGCTAAGCCATTTTCTCTAGGGTAGTAGATGGTGGAGTATCTCTAATCTATATCGTGTCTTTTGGCGAAGCTGTTGAACTTGGTGCTTTTGAATGCAGTACCATTATCGGATATAATTCATCGAGGCACCCCAAACATATATACGATATGGTTTCTAAAAAATTAAGTTGTGAGCTCTGTGAGCGGGATTGCCTCCCCACTTAGAAAAGTAGTCGATGGTAGCTAAAATGAACTAAGAACCCTTGGAAGAAGGAGGATCGATCGGACCCATAATGTCGGTACCCCAACACTCAAATGGCCATGAGGCCAATGTAAGGTGTAGAATGTTGGGTGGTTGGTGGAGGACCGATGTACACTTGGCACCTCTTACATCCATGCTATAATCATCGTAGTATCTAGTCTGATCTTCATCTTCCATCCGGATTTGTGTTTTATCAAAACAATGTAACACCACTGTCAAGGATGGTCGGTCTGAGGTGCCATGAAGGAGAGCATAGGAGAGAGCTCTTTGTTTCACCTGATGGGCTTATGACTTTTCTTGAGGTAGTTTTCCGGTGTTCAAATAGTCTATGAATGGTTGTCTCTAATCTAGCTCCTTGTCCTTATAGGAAATGACAACCTCCCCTTCAAGAGAAAGTCTCTCGATAAGTTCAGCATCAATAAGGGATAGGACTTGTCTTTTTTTGGACACTTATTGGAATGGACTCATCTTACAGACATACCAATTCTTTGGCAAGTTTGGCCAAAGCATTTGCTTCTGCGTTCTCTGCTTGGGGAACCTTGTAGATGGTGACTTCAAAGATTTGGACCAACAGCTTCATGGTATACTCGTGATAATGACAAAGCTTGGGTTTGAGAACCTTGTAGAACCTGACAATCGATTGATGAAGAACTAAGAATTCCCAAAGATGTTGATGCTCTTGACACAAACTATGATGGCTAACTCCAGACCGATAATCAAAGCCTGATACTTAACTTCATTGTTTGTGCAGGGATTGGAAAGATAGTATGAGAATCTCATCACATCGCGGTTTGGAGTTAAGAGAAATATTCCTACCACTGCCTTTTCTGGAAGAGTAGATCATGGTGCTTACGCTTTATGAAAAGAAGCTGCGCCATCAAAATATATCTCCCTTTGGTGGTTGTTAACCTTCCTTAAGTTCATGATTTGTTCATCCGGGAGATTGTCACTAAGCGAAGAATCAACAGGAAGTGGTTGTGCTACTAAGAAATATGCTAGCGCTTATCCTTTTACCGCATGGAGGGGTACGAATGTGATATCAAACTATGAGAGGATCATGGACCATCATGCCAAACGTCTGGATAGCGTTGGCCATGTCATGAGGTACTGCAATGGATTGATTCTAGAAATCAAGTTCACCTTATGAGAAAGCATATAATGCTATAACTTTTAGGAGGCAAAGATCAAAGGTTCCTTGGGTAGTGGAATCGGTGAGGTTGAGGTAGTAGAGAGCACTCTCCTTCCCTTTGTCATTATTGGGACTCAGAGAGGTCCAATGTAGGGATGTAGAGGATGAGTGGCTGGGATAGGGTACTAGAGCGGCGACTTCACCAAAATGCTTGCTGATATCTTCAAGGAGTGCTGACACTTGTCATCCCACTTAAACTTGGCATCCTTTTTTATAAGTGCTAAAAATGGCTTGCATATCCCCAATAGGTTGGAAATAAAGAGTCTTAGATACGCCAATCGTCCTTGGAAAGATCCGAGTTGAGTTAAACTCTTATGAGGTGGAATTTCTAAGAAAGCTTTAATCTTTTCAGGATCTATTTCTCTTCCCCGGTGTCGGACGATAACCTAAGGAATTTCCTTGAAGCTACTCCGAATGCACACTTCAGGGGATTCATTTTTAGATTATATTGTCTTAACCGCTTGAAAACTACTCTCAAGTCAAAGAGATGGTTTTCCTTTTCTCTGCTTTTGACTACTAGATCATCAACATAATACTCAACCTGATGATAGATGAGTTCATTGAAGATCTGAGTTATGGCTCGTTAGTGTGTAACACCAGCATTTTTAAGGCTGAAAGGCATGACCTTATAATAAAATACTTTGATCGGGGTTCAGAAAGCAGTGTTTCTTTCATCTTGAAGAGACATCTTGATTTGGTTGTAGCCAGATGGCCCATCCATGAAAGAGAACACTGCATGAGATGAGGCAATGCCCACCATTAATTCTGGTATAGGAAGAGGAAACTCATCTTTAGGACATGCCTTATTTAAGTCCCTGAAATCGATGCATATGTGAATTTGGCTATTCTTCTTCTTAATTGGGATGACATTGGCTAACCAGGTAGGATATTTTTCTTCCCCGATGAAACCAGCATCGATCAGTTTCTTGAGTTTAGAAATGACCTATTGTTCGATTTCTAATCGCATGCGTCTAGGAGCTTGCTTGATAGGGTTAGCACTAGGATCTATTGCTAGTTTATCGACTACTACGTTAGAAGATAATCTGGCCATCTCTTCATAAATCCATGCAAAATAGTCCTTAAACTTAATTAATAGCCTAACTGACTCATTGGTTTTTTCTTCATTCACCAATGAACTAATGTACGTCGGGCATGAATTTTCTTCTATCCTGAGGTTGATTTCTTTAAGCTTGTCAATTATTGAATGGATCTCCTCTTCAAATTTTGGAGGTGCATCCTTGATTTGGAGATTATTTGGATCATTTGAGATTTTTAAACACACATTCTCATAAGAGTTGGTGTTGTGTGAAAAGAAGCTATTAGACTCCAAATGATTGGTACCATTAATATCATCATCAATCTACCACAATCCAATCTTTCTTGATTATGCTTCTCTGCTTGTATTATTCCAAAGCTTCTCAAAATACTCTAACCTGTGCTTGGACCATGTATGAAGAACCAAACCTTTCTGTACAAGATTATTAATACAGGGCGAATAAAAGTCAAACGGTAATTCCACTAATTCTTTATATGAATTCTCCTCAAGTTCTACATCAACTTTAGGACTTGGAGAGGATGATCTTAAAAAGAATCTCTTCGGCTTCATATTACTGGAAAACTTAAAGGCTTCCTTAGCTACTAAACCTTCAACTTTTTTGGGTGAAAGAAAGGTTAGAGCTAAGGTTCTCAACTGCTGCTTGATAGTTTTACTCACATTTGGTTTGAATACATTGCTTTGTGTGGAGGCCCGGTCTTCGTTGATGTTTGGCTCGAGTGTCACCTCCAATAAAACCCATTGAGAGGTGTTGGATGGTATGTTAATCACATTAGACTCATCCTTTGAACTAGATTATGAGTTTATGTGAATAGTAGGGGTACTCCTTTGAACTAGAACTTAACCCTTGTTGGCTGATGGCCAACCAGAGGTCTTCCGCCTATGGAACTGCCTCTGTTTCTACCTCTGCCTCACCTGGTGGAGGTTGAGTCATCCTACCCACATGTACATATGATGGAATGAACTGTGGGTGGAATGTGATATGCGGATCTATTTCTTCTTCAATTCCCTTTTCTTGTTCACTTGGATTTTTTACTTTTCTTTTCTTTTTCTTTTGCCTTTTCTTTTTCTTCTTTTTTCTTTTTCTTTTGAATTTGAGTTTTGTCCAAGTTCATGAGAAAGGGTGTTTTGAGGAAGATAGTAGGTTGCATCCTCATATATCTCAACCTCTCTAACTAAAAATAGCTTTTCATCTCCTTTAACACAATACTCAATCCCATCCTTCCTGAACTTGATGAACTGATGAAGAGAGGATGGAATTATCTTATTTTGATGTATACAGGGCCTACCGAGCAAAGCAATGAAAAAACTATTCAATTCAATTATGTAAAACTTAGCTTCAGTCTTTCAGTCGCCTATCTCCAAAGGTAACACTATAGAACCTAAAGCCCGCTCTCCTTGTTCATTGAATCCTCTCAACATCATCTGATCTCCTCAGAGTGTGGAGATGTCGATCCTTAAATAGGCAAGGGTCTTTAGACTCATAATGTTCACTGATGCACCTAGATCGATGAGAACTTTGCTGAATCTTTCGATGTCAACTGTGATATAGAGGGGACGGTTGTGCTCCATGTCCCCCAGAAGAAGGTCTTCATCTGTAAAGGTAATCCCTTGAGCTTCTCTGGAATAATGTGCCTCCTCACCAGTAGTGGTCAACTAAGCAAAGCATATCTTAGGATCAAGGATAGCTTTGATTAATTATTCCCTCATCTCTTTAGATAAGACAAGGGCATCGTATATGCTTAGCTTAGATGATAACTTTTTTATATGAGAGAGGACATTGTAGTCCACCTTGGGCTTATCCTCCACAAGCATATCCAAGGGTGGAGCTTCCTGTGGAGGGGCTTCTCGATCCACTAAACCAATGACTTATTTCCCTCTATCTTGAGGTGGTGCCCTACGAGGTAGAACCTACCTGTGACTTTGGTGATCTCAAAGGTAATGGAAGATTTTACCTACACTTTAGGCTCGCTCACCTACTTTCTCCTATGGGACCCTAATGGATGATTCCAAGTCTATCTTAAGAGGTGAACGTAGCATTCAGAGTAGGAAAGTTCAACTCTGAATCAGAAAGAGGAAGATTGAAATTATTATAGTTGTTATTTAGACTTGAAGAGTTATTAGGAATAGATTCAGACAACCTATTAATTAAAGCTAGCTTTATTCTTCAATTTCTTGGATTTAATAGGAGGTACAAAGTAGAAATCAAGTAAAGTAAGAGGGGTGAAGGATTTGATGCCCCCATTCATCGATACAAGATGTCTACTAGCAGAATAAGAACTAGCTGAAGTAGTGGTAGTCACTGATGTGGTAGCTGCAATGGTGGACTGGAGGCTAGACTCAGTTGGTGGTTGCACTACTAGGCTATCCCGAGCTGACACATGTTGTTGTTACTATTGATGCTATTGAGCTCCCCCTTTCTTGAGTTGGCTCTGGCAACTTGCAAACTTTCCTTGATGTTGAGGTTTGCTCGACCTGTGCACTGCAAGGAAAGTTTCTGATCTTCCTAACAATCTTTAAAGGTTTTGGATAAGGAGATATCCTTTCTTTGGTTTTGGAAGGATCACAAGTATCCCCAAGGATTACCTTAATGGAACTGGATGGTTGTTTCACAAGGTATTTTAGACTATAACATCTTTCTGCTGTTCAAGCCCCCTTAAATGTGAAGCAATCCTCCAAAACATGACCTAGCATATGGTGATAGGGGCAAAAGATCATGGCTTTTGCCCACTTCCTCCGGTCCTAGGTTCGGTAGCTAAAAAATCAGTTTTTAAAGATTCTTAAAAATCTTCCTGATTACCTCTCTTTAAAATGAATAAGGCTTGTTATGTTTTTCTAGAAGAGTAAGTGGACTATACACCGGGCATGGTCACCGTCACCGATGTAAGAGGTTGTGTTGAGGTCATTGTGGTTGGTCAGTCGGCTCTACAGGTGAGAGGAAAGACAGTCGCTAGCATGGTCTCTCAAATGGCTCTCTCAACTGCTTCCCCTTATCCACTACACCTCCCGTGCTTCTTCTACCTTCTATAGCTTTAGCTTTGTTGGTACATCTGGAGAAGGTAACTGTTTGGTCTCTCCTTGTAAGCTGGCCACCTTGTTGATTAATTTCTCAAAGGTTTTGATGGTGAAATCCTTAAGCATGAAGGTGACCAGGCCGTGGATATTCTTTAGAAGAATCTTAATGGCATGTTGTTCTACATTTCATACTGTGTTACCATCTAAGAATGTAGTTAACAAGGGACTCACTTAGGTGTTGTTGTGCTGCAATGAGATCACTAATAGTAATAATTTGATGAGCTCCAGCAAACCTCTTAATAAAGAGTTGCTCTAACTCAGCAAAAGTCTTTACTAAACTATTGAGGTTCAACATACCAATCAAAAGATATCTCTACTAGGCTACTGATGAAGAGATGAAAAAAAGTAAAGCATCACTACCATTAGCGTTGCAACAACTAGCTCTGAAATGGGCGTGTGCAGCCTCGAGTTTCCACTACCATCAAAACTCTTGAAGGAAGGTGGCATGAAATCCTTAGGATATTGGATTGTATTAAATTCCCCCGAGTAGGGTCTACCCTTTGGAACTGATGATCCTCCTCGGGCTTAAGCCAACGCTTCCTTCACATGTTGCTCAGCCATGGTCTTGATATCTTTTTTTAGTATGGAGGTACTATCCAATACCTTCCTATACATGCTAGTGCTACCTTGCTCTGCTGGAGGTAAAGTCCTGACTGGGTCCAAGACATGCACCAACTCTCGACTAGTCGTGGTAGGATGAACTCCGGGCTTGTACAATGCTAAGATAAGGGCTAACAAATCTATGAGCCTCTTCTCCATCCTATCTATCTTTTCATTCTTCTGCTTTATTTGTGCTAGGAGGTGTTGGACCGAATGGGCTGTGTCTTCCTGCTCGTCCTCAACACCTTCCATAGTTTGATGCTCTCTAAGGAGGGATCCCCTAGTATTTACCAAGCAAACCCCTGCTGAGTCTCCCAAAAAATCATCTTCATTAGAATCAAAGCTGTTCTTCTCCTCATCAGACCAGTCATATCCTAAGATCTCCTTCTTCTCCATGAAATAATTTGCTACTATGTCATTAAGAGAACCATCTATCAGAACTAGCACAAATGATTTCTGGTGGTGGATCAACATCGTATGTGAGGCACCGACCTCCTACCGCCGGAGAATCAACGAGGTTGTACTGCTGAAGATATACACTCGACCTCTAACTGCATGCAGGTGACACTCTAGAGGTTCTATCATTAATCAAGCTGCCACCTTCTCCTCTCAGAACTATTGTAACCATCTCATCCTTGCTGCTGGTGATGGTGAAGGAACCACTATGCTTGGGTCGCCATTCCTTGCACCATAATTGGGGAGAAGGTCGGCGAGAGCTCGGCCTTGCCATAAGATGTAGATGGAATAGATCCTTGGCCATAGCTAGATCACCAGCGGTCCTCTTCTCCCGGATGTGGCCTTCATGGCCTTGGCCGGAAATGGATATCTTTGAAACATGAGCGGCAGATGGGGGGGGTAGTGGTGTGGTGGAGACACCTGACTCTCTCGAGCAGAGCTCTCCTGTGATGGGTATTCCATAAGTAGAATCATCTATTTGATCAATGCGGTATGCCGTCGAGAAAAATGATGAGTCAGAGGCCTAAACCTTCACCTCTCTCGGCTAGTGATATGAACTGTAGTATGGGCCTCCCTGGCCTTTTCCTACCGAAGTTGCTTCCCCACACTATAGGGGATAATAGATCTCAAATTAAATTGAGCCGCAGACTCAGATCGTTTGTAGGCTCACAACCTAGACAGCGGAGGCCAGCATATGACCTCCTACTCATGAGGGCTAAAATTGAACCCGGTGGAGGTGAAGTAGATCCTCCTAGCATCCTCTGTCACCTGAGAGGATGGAATGGGTTGTTGTCTGTAAATTAGGGGGGCAACTCCTCCAGTGGTTGCCTCCATCTCCATGTGTGTGTATGGTACGCAATCATGCAATTTTTGTTCCTCCTGAGTCTTGGTGGGGCGGGAGAAGAGGTAAGCAGACCTCAAAGTGGGAGACTATCCACGGGATCAGAGCCTTCCCCAGGAGGTTAATGAGTGGGTGCTAGCCCTTAGCATGAGAAATGGGTGCAGCCATCATGTCAGCAGCACTCACCTTTGTAGGAACCACCCTTGCCTTCTTCTTGAGGAGGGAATGCAGTCGAGGCATATCAATCGAATGATCTACCTTTGGTCACATGCTCTATAGCAGTGAGGGAGTGCCCTCACAGGTAACCCTCGCCCCCTCAAAACCTCTTCCAAAATGAATGAGGTGGGTGTAATCAAAATGGAGAAGGCCGGCCTGATCCAGGGCCAAGTCCATCCTGTGGGGAAAGATGAAAACATATTTATGTGCAACCATTTCTGTCAATTGAAACTGAAACTCAACTATAACTGAAACTAATGCTGAACGAAAGTCTGCAATGTTGAAAATAAACTTGAATCAGATTCTTGTTGACTTTGAATTTTGAATTTAGTATTTGAGCTCATACTCAATATTTTGAAATTGTTAAGTCGAGTTCAAATGATTTAGAATAGATTTCGAGATTTTGATTGGAAAGAGAAATTGTTTGGATAAATAATCCATTTTCAACAAATTTGGATATGTTGAAAATGGGTTCAAATATTTTTGTTTGAAGAGATGTTTCCATAGGTTCATATTTAAATTTTAATTTTGATTTCGAGGACTCTTTATTTAACAAATTTAGGTATGTTAAAGTAAATGGTCAATTTTGTTTTTGTTTTGGATTTGAGAATTTTGGAATTTATTCACTTAGCAAATTTGGGTATGCTAAGTGAGATGTTTGAAAATAATTTCTTCTTTTTATTTATTTCTTTGCTTTATTTTGTGAGTCACTTTATGATTTGAAAATGGAATTCTCATTTTGCAAATTTGGGTATGCTAAATGAGAAAATCCAAGTGTGTTTTGTGTTTTTTTTTTTGGAAATTTTTGAAAAGAGGGTTCTTAGCAAAGTTAAGTTTGCGAATGGAATCCTAAGTGTTTCTTTTGATTTTAATTTGGTTTTGAAAAGTAGGATCCTTAGCAAATTTAAGTATGCTAAGGGAGTCTTAATGTGTTTCTTTTGATTTTAATTTGATTTTTGAAAAGTAGGATCCTTACCAAATTTAAGTATGCTAAGAGAATCCTAATATGTTTCTCTATTGATTTTTATTTGATTTTGATTGAAAATGGAGACTTTACTTTAGAAAATATGGTATACTAAAATGAAGTCCCATTTAATTTTGTGATATGGACATTTCACTTAGCAAATTTGAGTATGCTAAATGAAATTTCAAAATTGTGTTTAAAAAATTTTTGCGTTTTGATTTTATTTTGAATATGGAGACTTCACTTTAGCAAATATGGTATGCTAAAGAATGAAGTTCCAAAAGTTTTTTTTTGTTGAAAATCTTGTGGAGTGGACATTTCACTTAGCAAATTTGAGTATGCTAAATGAAATTCTAAAAGTGTATTTCAAATTTTTGTTTTTGGAAAAGGGAGACTTCATTCTAGCAAATGGGGTATGCTAAATTGAAGTTCCAAATGTGTTTTGAAAATTTTATGGAATGGAGATTTTTCTTAGCAAATTTGAGTGTGCTAAATGAAATTCCAAAAATGTGTTTCAATTTTTATTTTATTTTATTTTTGTTTTTTTTGAAAAGGAAGATTTCCATTTAACAAATTTGGGTATGTAAGATGGAAATCAATTATGCTTCATTTTCCAAAGTTGTATATTTTGTGTGTGATTATTGCTTTTTGAAATAGGAAATCCCAACTTAATCATATATGGAATGTGTTGAGTGGCATTTCAAAATAATGTTACTTTATTTGCAAATGAAATTTCCATTCAATAAATTTGGGTGTATTTAATGGAGATATTCATATGTGCTTTTTGAGAGTTTGTTTTTGATTTTGTTTAAAAATGAAACCTCCATTCAATAAATGTGGGTATATTGAATACAAAGGTTCCATATGTGCTTTTTGAAAATGTGAAAGTTCGAACTTAACACATGTGGAATTTGTTAAGTGGAATTTCAAAGTTGTGATTTTGCTTGAAGATGTAATATCCATTCAAAACATTTGGATGTATTGAATGGAAAGGCACATCTTCAAACTTTATGCTTTTTTGAAAACATGATTGTTGGAACTTTATTTTTGAAAATGAGGTCTTCATCAAAATGAATTGAGTCAAGAAACTCATTTGTGCTTTTAGAAAATGTGATTGTTGGAATTTTATTTTTGTAAAGATGATCCTACATATAACAATCATGAAGATTATTAGATGAAGGTGATTTAGGAAATTTTTTGTGCAAAATATTTTATTATGTGTATTTTGAAAAAGTGCTTTTGAAAAGCAAGATTTTTATGAAGGATTTATTTTGTCTTTATTATTTTAGAATGAACCTTTCCTTACCATAAAAATGGTAAGGAGTAAGTCTTTAATTAAATAATTTTTATTAAACTTTTATTCTAACCCATTGGGGAACCCAATGGGAGTTTTAAGACCAACATGGGGTGAGGTCCTAAAACCTAAAGATGTTGGCTAGCTTAACTTAAGGATGAAATAAGCTAAGTGCCAACGAAAAGAAAGATAGTCTGTCTTGAATCCATACAAAAGTATAAATCGACTATTGATACTTAGAGATAATGATTATTTACCAAAGATGGAGAGAGGAACCATCCCCAATGGAGTTGCTAAAAAAATCTGTGGCAAAATTTTTATGATGATTTCTAAAAGAATGAAGATAGAAATACTCCTCTTTTTATGCATTTTTGGACACCATGTAGATCCACAGATGTTCTAATTGAGGGTGATAGGGTACAACATTGATGAGAGGTGTACTATCTCAAAATATAGAAGTCACCACCCTACAATGGACCTAATCACCTCAACAAGGACTCCTAAGGATAATGGGTCTGCATATGCACCAGAGATTCTTCCCCTACTTTATATGAAAAAGTAAAGTAGGGTTTATTTTAAATCGGGTTCGTTAAGTTCCCCATGGAGGCAAGCCCCCATAGTTAATTACATCCTAAGAATATGGATTCCTTATGAATACTCTCGATTAAGGTAAATGATCGTTGTCTCTAAAGATTTCAATAGGTAAGACTATCAATCGATTAGTTTATTTTGGAAGATCAAATGGGATTGATCAAAGAGAGAGTGTTATTATCAAAGCCAAATGAAGATAAGCAGGATATGTTCACAATGCTAGGAAACCTAGTGAGCATCTCAAACTATCGTATGGTTGGGCTTTACATTTTTCAATTGAATTATTTATTTGAGTTGAATTTCATTAGAAGTTTAGGGCTTATAATTCCATAATACAAGGTCATGAGAATGCCTAAGAGGTGAGGATTTATACTTATGGCCTATAGAAGAGAGAAGCAACCTTAGAACCTAAATCTAGGAGCTTTGTCAAGGGCCTAAAGCATGACCTAAATCTAAGAAGAAAATGGGTATTTGGTTTGCCTCCATAAGAGAGGACAAACCACCCGACTGCTTGGACTTACAACCGCCTCAGGGTGGCTGCCAACAAACTTCTTTTATAATTTTAAATTCATGTAGGCAAGTCATGTGCTTTATGCAAGATAGCTAGGCTGTTATTTATTTTATAAAGAGATTAAATCCTTAAACTCACTCTCTAAGAGACTGGATTATGTAAGGGCATGAAAAATGACCTAGATCTAATGCATAACATATTACATTTTACTTTCATTTTTGGACAATCATTTGACTCATGCTTATAGGATTCATATGCCTAATGTATGAGAAGTAAGATTATGGGCCAAAATCAGTGAGAAGTGGGAGGTGTATTTCCACCATGGCTCTCAAAGGTCAAACCAAGTTCTCTGGCAAAGGTAGAAGCCCTCCAATCAAGAGTGTAATAATATGCTTTTATGCATGATGTTATAAAAGAAATACTCATCCATCTAAGGGGTTGCTAATTCTTTTATCTTAATTTTAACATAGGCTTTAAATGAGGTTATGAGTTATTTATTTTTAATTTTGAGTTGATTATTTTAGTAGAAGATTTATTTTTCTCTAAGAGCCTAATCATCATTCAGGCCATACATCAAGCAAGAATAAACTAGGAAAATATGCCATCTTAATGCACAAGCTAAACAAAATATCAATATATTTTATAAAGCTAATGCAAAAGAATAAAAGACCATTTATGGTCGGGCACCACCGCACAAACCTGAAAAAAAATTGGGTAGCCAAGCTCTAACCTTATGTAACCCAGATTACAAATGAATTAATTTACAATCAAGTAAGAAAATTCATGTTATAAGGGTCTTCATTTCTTCTTTTCTTTTTTCTTCTTTCTTCTTTCTTCTTTATTCTTTCTTCTTTTGGTTCCTTCTTTTTGGTTCCTTCTTTCGGATGGTTGGAAAGTGGTTGCTCCAAAGGCTTCACATGGTACATAAGATGTAATCTTATGACCAATGCTCAACCTAATACATTCATTCCAAAATCTAATTGCAAAATACATGAAAAGGAAAAGTAAATCTAAATAACACATAAAGATTAACTAAACAAACTATACAAATCTCAAGCATGTATATTGGACTTAGCATCCCACATATGGGTAACCAAGTCCAGCTAGCCTATTGGATTATGCTTAGGGGTATAAGCACCTACACAACAAAAGTATTTATATTTTTATTACAGCGCCCCTTAAGCACAATCCCTTGCAGAAAATAATGATTAGACTAAATCGTCCTACCATTCATTCTATGCACATACACCCTAACATTTAGACTAGAAATAATACATCACAAAATAAGCAAACATCAAACCATGCCTAACCTAAAAGCTAGAAGTGAGTGACTTAACCTAATGTGTGTGCTTTAAAAGGTTTGTGTGGTATGCTTAGCTATGGCTTTAAGGCTTAAATTCTCTAAGTGTAAAGATGTTCAACTTAGATGGGTTGTTTCATTTAAGTTAATTAGTTAATTTGAGTTGATTTTATTTTGTATTTTGGTTTGGTTTAACTGAATCCTACAATTAATTACTAAGTTTTAAAGAGAGAGAAAAGAGAAGAGAAGTTCTCTTTCCTTCCATACCTTAAGTAATTTCTAAAGTGGATTCATATTTGATTTTGTTTAGTGAATGTTTTATTATGTGTTTTAATTAATCCTAAGTTTACATTTTACCTAAACAAACCTATTCAAAAAGAAAGCCATTTTAAGATTAAATAAAGTGAATTAATCTCACAAAACACATATCACTTCATTTCTTTCCCAACATGTATAGCATGCATATGAATGAACTCTAAGCATATTTATACATATAAATGGAAATGTTTAGCACACTTTATGATGAATGCCAAGAAACATTACTTAAGAAAATTGGAATGCTTTATGACACATAATTTTCATTTAGTAGAAAAAGAGGGGTTTCTTTTATCCATTATTCACATGCACATGTATATGTATAAAAGGAATAAGTATGTATGAAGCCATTGTTAGCACCAGGGGTGTAAGATACAAGACCTACTTAGGGCTACTTAAAGCCTCGCAACTCCGAGGTTTTCCAAACTAATATACCACTTTCCTTAAATACAAACACATGTATAAAAGAAATGAATGGAAAAAAGAAATATGCAAAAAGTTTGTATTTGTTTATTTATTTTGTTTATGCAATTTATATGTACAAGTATGGTTGTCCTTCTTAGGTAATAACATAGGAATGGATAGGAATAGGGTTAGGCAAGTGTTGTATTATTTTCAAATGAACTATACACTTTTCCAAATCCTATTCAAAACTATGTTAGAAGGATAGAGAAGGAAAGCAACACTATGCACAACTTCATATTTATATTCATATGTAAGCTTATAAATAATTATAAGTAGCATATTTTCAATTTTAGGTTTTTTATTTATAGAATTTGAAAATATTTTTAAATTTAATAGTGATAATAGCCATTCATACTCTTACTATAGCCAAAACATACAATTTGACATAAAGAAAATATTTCATTTTTATTTTGATTTTTAAAAGATATGGATGCATGAATTTCATATGACATACACATTTAGCATGCTAGGAAATAACTAAAGTGAATAAAGCATGTAAACACATTCACCCTAATTAATTCCTAAAGACAATCTTATGAAATAAGAAAGCTTAAAATCAAGTTATTTTTTAAGGGAGGCTTGATTTTATTTTGAGTTTGATTTAATTTGAGAAGTATGAGGTGAGTTTGCTGCCCTAACCCATTCTCACATATATTTATTGATTTAGTTTGTTCGTAGGATTATTAGATGATTTTTATATGTTGTTTAGGTTAAGGTATGAATTAAGTGTGTTAATTACCTCTTACCTACACCACCTTAGCATAGTTAATCAAATAATTATGAGCCAATGATATGACATAAAATCACACAAGGAATTTAAATCATGCACCTAGGAAAGAAGGTACTAATGCAATTTGGCTCATGATTAATGATTAATTAAGCTAAGGGGTTTAAGTTAAGTAATTTCATAATCCCTCTCACACATGTGAGTTGGATTTTGATTTATTTGATGTACTTAGGTTATTGAACACCTAAGCATCTACCCAAGATATATTAATTGAGTTTTGGAAAGTTTTAGAATTTTATCAAATTAATTAAGGGGGTAATTAGTGAATTAACCCTTAATTAAGGTTGGATTAAGGAAGAAAGGGGTTTAAGGAATATCTTAAGGAAAATATCCCAAAATTATTCCCTAAACCTCATATTCACTTAAGCAAAACTTAATTGACTCAAAGAGAGGGTTAGAACACTAATTATACCCTTAATTAAGCTTAATTATTAAGGAGTGATTAAGGAATGAGTAATTCCTCTAATTAAACCACAATAAATCCCAAGAAATTAGGGGAGGTAGTCATCCCACTAATATGCACAGAATTTTGGGATTAATCAGTGGAGTAATTAGAGGGTAATTAGCAAAATAACATTCCCAATAAAACCCAAATCTAGAGAAAAGCACTATTCAAAGTCCATTCAAATCATTTTCAAAATATTCTATGTTCAATTATCTATCCTATGTAATTTATTTCATTTTTTTTATTTTTATAGGCTTAAATATGAATTTAAAAAATTTCCATGATTAATTAGGTGATTTATTAGCCTAATTAATATGAGATTCCATCGGTGCCACGTGGACTCTTGACGCGGCATGTGCTTTCCATGTGGCATGATGGGATTCGATATTTAAGTTGTCACATCATAGCATCGTGTCAGCTGCGGTGCTATGCGCTTTCTCCTCATCCGTCCGATCAAGGACTGGACGGTTGAGGTTAAAGCCATGGTTCTAAAGGGATTAAAACATGGATCTACGTGTCTTTGATCATGGCCGTCCATCCAAAATGCATAGATGGATGGCCCATGATCCTTCCCTATTATTCTCTATGAAAAATGGACACCATCCATTTTCTAGGAGGAGATCTGAGCTCGATTGAGCTCGGATTGGATTAAAACTCAACCCACACCATCTAAAGGTAAAGGGGATCACATCTAACAGTTAGAATCTTATGGGTGATACTTTACTTTACAAAGGAACATACCACATCTAGATTAAGCTTAGTTTAATGGCATACCTCACCGGAGGTGATCACCGGTGATCGATTCCCTTGGAGAAGCTTTGTCTATTGGAGATGAAGCTTTGTTGAGAGTTTGAGGCTTTGAAATTGACTGGATTTTCCTAGAGGCCAAGCTCCCCTTCAAATAGGCTCAGTCTTGATCAAGATAGCACCTCTTTTGCCTTAGAAACTTGGGAAAAGGGCTAGGCAAGTTTGATTTAATCCTCTGATGAAGCTTGAGGGAGGAATTGGCTTGGTATAAAGTATTGGATATATTGGATTTCAAGTGGAGCTCCCTTATTTTTAATCTATGAAAAGCGAGAAAATGGAAAATCAATTTCACTCTGGGAAGATTAGGATCACTTGGCAATGGCTCCTCTGGCTTCCCTAAGTTCAATCGAGTGTGAGAGTGTAAAGATTGAATTGAGTTTGGGGGAGTATATCTCCCCCTTGAAGGATCGGATGATCGTACCTTTACTTCTCATTTTCATCCAATTAACCATATTCAATGGGTCGTTTGAGCTGTTTAGAGTGGCATGGCATTTGATTTTGGCCAGAGGAGGAGTAGGTGAGGTGGCCATATGCTCAAACAAGGTGGAGGGAGGATTCTATGTGGCCATTTTCAGAGGATGTGGTCAATTTTGGGTTTGGGTTGGGTTTGGCTGACCCAAACCCATTGGGTCATTTGCACTAGGTTCATTAGTGACCATTTGGTCCACTAAGAGGATGCTAAGTGTCCATGAAAATGAATTGAACAAATTCCAAGTGGTTTTGGACAAAATTTACCCTATGGCCTAAGGGTATAATGGTCTTTTAGCTTGGGTTTCAATTTGAATATGTTTGGTATGTTTGAAAATGGGTTAGGCCAAGTTTCATTAGATTTGGAATTGGTTTGATGTGATTTGGCTCATACTTACCCATTTTGGTCAAAATGGATCAACTTGGGTCAAGTTGACAATTGGTCAAATTGGGTCAAACCAAGGGTTGGGTCAAGTTCATATGACCATTTGAAATGTTTTGGTGGCTTTGGTTTGATTCAATTTGGTTTATATTTAGTTTTGGTTCAATTGACTTCATTTAGGTCAAATGGGTCAAGTTGACTAAATTGACCCATTTGACCTATTTGGGTTAGACCATGAGTTGGATCATGTTTGGTTGGTCATATGAAATGGATTGGTATCTTTGTTTCCCATTAATTTGGTTTATATTTGAGTTTGGCTCAATTTGACCCTTTAGGTCAAGTTGGATTCAAAGTCAATTGGGCTGGCTTAGGTCTAGTTGGCCAATTGAGGCTTTGGTCAAGTTCAACAATCATTTTAGAATGAACTTGACCCATTGGTTTCAATCAATTTGGCATAGATCAAGTTTTTACACATTTTGACTTTTTAGATCAAGTTGGGTCAACTTGGGTCAAGTGGCCAATTAATTGGGTTATCAAGTGTTGGTCTTGTTTCAAACATTGATCATGAATGAACTTTGATAAATGGTTTCAATCAATTTGGCCTATGGTGAATTTTGGCTAGTTTAAGTTTCATTTTGGCTAAGTATTGACTTGGTCAACCCTTAGGTTTGACTTGGGTTGACCCAATTTAAGTCATTGATCATCTAATGATGATTGTTGATCATGATGAGAAGCTTAGGTTGGCTTAGTTCAATCTAATTTGGTTAGGACTAGAATTTGGCTCATAAGGGTACTTTAGGTCACTTTAGGTCAAGTGAGCCTAAGTGGGTCAAATGGCTTGGAAAAAGCTTGATTTGAGTTTGATTGAACTCACATATGGACTTATGATTGAAATATAAATCCATTTGTAAGTGGTTTAAAGTCAAATGGGTTTTGATTCATTTGACAATTTCACGTTCAAGGGGTGAACATGAGTTTGACTTGGGTTTGATTTTTTGGATTTAGTTTTGGTTTAATATTTGAAGTTTGTGTTTATGTTTGGATTCATGATTGAAGGATTGATTGAATCATGAAGAAAAATCAAGGGCTTGGCTTGATTTTAAATTGATTTGGCTAAGTTCAAGATTTTGACATCAAAGGCCTATGTTAGATTTTGATTGAATTTGAGTTTGATTTTTGAAGTTGGTTTTGGTTGTTTTAATTTATATTTAATTTATATATATGAATATAAATGAGAATATAAATGGGTTATGAGAAAATTTCATGAATTTAGATTGATTTGAACTTGATCTAGGCTAAGTCCTTAAGAGGAAATCAAAGTGACTTAGGAAAGATTTTTTATTTGGATTTAAATTTTGGATTTAGTTTGATTGATTTGAATTTATATTTCATTTATATATGTGAATATAAATGAGTTATGAGAAAATTTCATGAATTTGAATTGATTTGAACATGATTTAGGCTAAGTCCTTAACAGGGGATTAAAGGACTTAGGAAAGATTTTTTATTTGGATTTGAATTTAGAATTTCATTTGGTTGACTTGAATTTATATTTCATTTATATATGTGAATATAAATGAGAATATAAATGAGTTGTGAGAAAATTTCATGAATTTGAATTGATTTAGATTTGATTTAGGCTAAGTCCTTAAGAGGGAGTTAAGGACTTAGGAAATATTTTGAACTTGGATTTGAATTTTGGATTTCAATCATTTGGAATTGATTATGGATTTCACTCTTGTGGAATTAATTTGAGTTTAGAGTAAATCAATTAAGCTGGAATTGATTTAGGTTCAATGTTGATTTGATTTGAAGTTTGACTTGATGGAAGGAAGTAAGGAGTGTGGTTCAAGATATAGAGTAGGAAAATTTTCCTAACACCCCTAAGGCATGACCTATTCCAATGACTAGCTCTTCTAAGTTGCTAGGGCTAGGTTGAGTGTCCACCTAATCACTAGATATTTCTGAGGATTAAGGATCTCTTAAAGTCTAAGAGGAGTCCTATGTCTAAGATGGAAGGGTTAAGAGCTCATCCTAAAAATGAGGTCAACACTACATCACTTTAAGCTAATTAACTAAATAATGATAAGCCAATATGAGATGCAACCACATAAAAAGTAAATTGACAATGCTCCTAAGAAATGAAAGGGGCCTAATGCAATTGACTCATAATTAATAGTTAATTAAGTTTAAGGAGCACACTTAACTACTTTTATGGTTTTCTCACACATGTTAGCTAACCATAATTTTATTAGCTCTCTCTTTAGGTTATTGAACACCCAAAGAGCTACCCAAGATTAATTATCGGTAATTAGATGTGAATTGGATTTTAGATTGAGTTAATTAAGCTCATTAATCCATTTGGCTAAGCATTAAGCATGTTGGATTAATGAAATGAAATTAACTTTAGGAAAGAGATCAAGAAAGAGGGCTTAACCGCAATCCCTAAGTCCTACATTTGATCAATTAAGCTCTGATTTTATTTTGAAGATTAATTAATTAATTAAGCACTTAATTACCTCATTAATCATTAATTAATTTGATTTTAAAAAGTAACTAAAATTTAGGAATAAAATTAGGAAAAATATCCCAATCACATTTCCTAAGCTCCCTTATTGATCAACAGAGGTAATTAA
Source organism: Cymbidium sinense (assembly GCA_021442155.1). NCBI lineage: Eukaryota > Viridiplantae > Streptophyta > Magnoliopsida > Asparagales > Orchidaceae > Cymbidium > Cymbidium sinense. The sequence goes on from CM038229.1 coordinate 35,406,985, forward strand.
GCTTAAATAATTAATTAAGTCACTATTCATTCACTAATTATCACTAATTAAACTAAGAGAGTGATTAAGGCTTAATCAATTAATTTCCCTAATTAAGCGACCAATAAAATATTAGAAAAATAGGGAGGTAAAGGTCATCCCCCTAAACATCCACAAAAAATTTGAGATTAATTAGGTGATTAATTAAAGAGTAATTAATCTAATTAAATTTTTAATTAAACCTTAATTAAGTCAAAATTATTGCTCAAAATTAATTAATAATACTTTTCCTAGATTCTACTCTGAAATATCTTCAAAATGAGCCCTCATTTATATTTTTTGGATTTTTCTGAGATTAGTTATGTTTTTTAGAAGTTTTAGCCTTAAAAATAGATTAATTAAGCCTGATTAAAGCCTTACTCCTGTCGGGCCACGTGGCAGCTGATGCGTCGCACTTTCTACGTGGTGCGACAGGATTTTCTATTTAAGTTATCACATCCACCGTGCTGACTCAGATGGTGATGTATGCGCTTTCCTGTGGACCATCTGTTCTAAGATCGAACAACCATGATTCAATCTACAGTTTAGAGGAGAAATCAGAAGATCTAACATGCGATTAGATCACGACCGTCCATTTTGATCACATAGAATGGACGGTTCGTGATCCATCCAGTTCGCGAGCGGCGAAAGACAGATGCCATCTATCTTTCCCCGTTTGATCTGAGCTCACCCGAACTCGAATTGTCTCCAAATTCATTCCACACCTTCGAGGAAGGGAGACGCACAAATCCAACGGCTAAAATTCTCTCAAATGCACATTCAGTTCACAAAGGACCAACTTATTTTTGCCAGGGAGCTCAGTTTGCAAAATTACCTCACCGGAGCTAATGTCCGTCAGTGGGATCGACTAAGGTAGCTTCGTCTTTTAGAGATGAAGCCCAGTTGAGAAGATTCGAGTTTGATTTGGTGTAAAACATTCAGTCAACCAAGCCATGCATGTAGGAGCCTCGGCTTCGATAAAACTCCGATTCCAGTGGTCGGGAAGGCTCAGGGATGATTTGGTTGGCTTAGATAAAGTATGAGGATGGTGTGGGTGAAAGGAATTAGTATTTGATCAAGTAGAGAGGGAGTATTGATCGAAAGAAGGCTACCCTATTTTGATTTCTCATGCAGAGAGGAAATTCGATCGAGGGTGGCTTCGAGAATGCTTAGGATTACTATAAGGGATTTAGAAATGACTTAGGGAACTCAAAGAATGTTAAATGTGATGTTTTTGCTTGAATTGAGGGGGTATACCCCTCAATTTCATTTGATGGACAGACGATATTGGCTCCTTAATTTCGCCTGGTTTGCCACCACCAGCTTGTCGGAGGGGTCGCCATCGGTGCCACGTAGCTCGTCATGAGGATTTGGGCAGATGGTGTGGGATTGCTCCTTTCTTGTGTCCATGGTGGGTTCAACCATGAGAGGGAGAAAGGGAAGAGATTACCTTTGGTCCATGGTAAGTGCTAGGTGTGTAAGTGGTCTAAGGTGTCTTAGGAGTACCTCATTTGACAAGTGGAGGGCTGTTATGGGAGAGGCAAAGCGGACTTTGTCACTTATGGAAAGAATCCTATGCAAAGAGTTTTACACATTGAAAAATTCCATTGGATTGGGTCTCACTTAAATTTAAGCTAGTTTGGGAGTGATTTATGGGTGTAGATTGGGTTTGATCGACTTTGGGGTTATAAGCTTTGAGTGATTTGGCTCAATATGGTCATATGGGTTCATTTTGGGTTAGGTTGGGTTGTGTTGACCAATTGGTCAAATTTGGTCAAACCAAGGCTTGGGTTAGGTTCATATGATGAATTGGTATATTTTCGTTCAATTGGTTTTGATTAATTTAACTTAGGTTTGAATTTGATTCATTTGGATTCAAAAGGGTCAAATGGGTCAAGTTGATCAATTTGACTAATTTGACCAAATTGGGTTGGGTTAGGTGTTGGTTCATGTTCAATTGATTAATTGAAAATGATTGTGGGTTTTCGTTTGATCTGATTCAGATTTAATTTGAATTTTGGCCAATTTGACATTTTAGGCCAATTTGGGCTAGGTGGGCCAAGTTGACCAATTGGTCAAATTGGGCTCAATCATGCTTTGGTCAAGTTCAATAAGTTATTTGGAATGAACTTGAGCCATTGACCGCAATCAATTTGGATCAAATCATGATTTGACCTATTTTGGCTTTTTAGGCCAATTTGGATTAACTTAGGTCAAATGGCCAATTGGACTTGGTTTCGCTCAATTGATGGTTTGGTCATGTTCAATCATTGATCATGAGTGGGTTTGAGTCAATGGTTTCAATAAATTTAGTATATGGTGGGTTTTAGCTAGTTTAGGTTTTATTTGGGCTAAAGGTTGACTTGATCAAAGGACCAAGTTGATTTGGTTTGACCCAATTCAAGGTAGTTGATCACCCAAGGGTGATTGCTGGTCATGATATGAGGTTTGAAAGGGCTTAGTTCAATCCAATTTAGGTTGGATTAGAACTTAGCTCAAAAAGGGTCTTTAGGTCACTTTGGGTCAAATGGACCTAAATGGGTCAATTTGCTTGATCATGGCTTGATTTAAGTTTAGTTGTATTGGTGAATGGGTTTGAGATGAAAATATAAATCCAATTGTAAATTGTTTGAATCCATATGGATTTTGGTTTATATGACAATTTTAAGTCAAAAGAGGGTAACTTAGGTTTGACTTAGGTTAGCTTGGATTTGGTTTGATAATTATAGTTTATGTTTATATTTGGAACAATGATTGAAGTAATGATTGAATCATGAAGAAATCTATGGATTTTGAATTGATTTGGGTATCATTTAGGCAAGTTCAAGAATTTGGCTAAAAAGGCTAAAATTGGAAATTTGATTTGATTTGGGTTTGGTTTTGGCCACTTGGATTTATATTTCATTTATATTTGTGACTATAAATGAAGATATAAATGATTCATCAGAAAATCACTTGGGTTTGGAGTGATTTGGAAGCAAATTTGACCAAGTTAAGGGATGAAGGTCAAAAGGGCGTAAGTAGAAAATTGATTTGGTTTGATTTAGTTTGATTTTATTTGAATGGTTTGAATTTATATTTCATTTATATTTGTGAATAAAAATGAAGAATGATTAATCTATAAAGAAATCAATTAAATTTGACTTGGTTTGAAGAGGATTTTGGCTAAGTAACTGAGGTGGTTCATGTGGCTTAGGAAGGGATTTGGAGTTCTGAATTTAATAATGGGTTTCAATCATTTGGAGTTGGATTTGATTTGGAATTTTAGATTTGAATTTGAGGTTGAATTTGATAATTGACAAAATCAATTGAATTAGGGTTGATTTGAATTTGGTTAAGGCTAAGTCCATAAGATAAAATCAAAGGGCTTAAGAAGGGATTTGGAATTTGAATTTAATCCTGGGTTTCAATCATTTGGAGTTGGATTTGATTTAAAATTTGGGTTGGGATTTGATTTGAGATTAAATTTGATAATTGAGAAAATCAATTGAATTGGGGTTGATTTGAATTTGGTTACGGGTAAGTCCATAAGATAAAATCAAAGGGCTTAGGAAGGGATTTTGGAGTTTGAATTTAATCATTGGTTTCAGTCATTTGATTTGGGATTTGATTTATGATCTTGGAATTGAATTTAAGGTTTGGTTTGGAAGAAGGAAGCAAGGATTGGGTTTAAGGTTATAGGGTAGGCAAGTCTTCCTAAATCCTTAAGGCATGACCTATTCCCATGGGTAATCCTTCTAAGTCTCTAGGCTTGGGTTAAGTGTTCACCTAATCACTAGAAGTGAATTAAGACTAAGGAGCTCTTAGTATCTACAATAATCCTAGATCTATGATGGGGAAGTTGAGATCTGACTCCAAAATTGAGGTCAATAATTTACTAATCATCCCTAAGTGATTTCATGTAATTAATTTGAATTAATTTTGGTTTAATACTAATTTTAACCCAATATAGTTCACTTAGGCTTATTTAGGCCAGGTGACCTATTTAAACTAATTAAGGTATTATTGGGTTCATTTTCTTTCAGATTCAAAATATTATCATTTGAACCATTTAGGATGATTTTATTTGGTCAAATTTTGATGGGTTGACAATTGACTTGGTGGGTCCATAAGTCAAACCCACGTCAAAAGGGTTAACCAATTTTTGACCTTTATTTTAGATTTGGATTTATTCAATTTTATGTCAAAATTTCATGCTTTAATTTCATTTGATTTGTTTAAAATTTATTTGGATTCATTTTGATTTAGTTCAAGTTTGGAATTTGGGTTAAGTCTACCTAAGTCCATTAAGTTAGATCAAGCCCAAAGAATATGCACTAGATCACTAGGTATAGTGTCCTAAGCACTTAATTAAGAGGTTCTTAATCTAATATTAGGTATCCTAATTACTAATTTTGAAAGTGATGTTAACCTCATCCAAAAATGAGCTCAACACTTCTCTTTACAATGATAAATCATAAATAAAAGATAAAAGAAAGTATGTGATTTAAATTTTAATTAAAGTATTAAACTAATTGGAGTGTAACTACCTTTAAAAAGGGGTTTAAACATTCAAACCTTAGAAAATATTAATCTTAATTCTTAAGTGAGACAACCCACACTTTGGCTATTGTGATGTTTTAATTTGGAGTCGTAGGAACACAACGCAGATCTTGGGGGAGGTACTTATTGAAATAATTGAGTATGAAATCTAAGAGATAATGTACTATAGGATAGAAACACCACCCAATGTACTATAGGATAGAAACACCACCCTACAATGAACTCAATCACCTAATAAAGACTCCTAAGGTAGATGAGGCTACATATATACCAGAGATCTTTCCTCTACTTTACATTGGTAAGTAAAGTAGGGTTTATTTTATGTCAAAATTTTTAATTCCCTATGGAAGCAAGCTTCCATAATTAATTACACCTTAGGAAATGGGAATTTCTTAAGAACACTCTTAATTGAAGTAGTTATCTAATATCTCCAAAGATTTCAAAGGTAGATAATCAAAGAATTGGTCATTTTGGAAAACAATCGGGGAGAGCTCAAATAGGAAGAGTTCTTATGAGGTTCCAAAGGAGAATAAGTAGGAAGCACATATGATACTAGGAATCCTAGTGAATTTCTCAATCTTCCCTATAGTAAGGCTTTATATTTTTGAAAGAGAGAAAATTATTTATTTGAATGTTAGGCTGCTATTATCTTAATAGTGTTTTTTATAAGAGGATTGTGCTTAAGGGATCACTGTAATAATAAAATATAAAAATGCCTTCTGCTTGAAGGTGGTGTTTAAGTCCCTAAGCACAATCCAATTAAGACAGGTGGGTTTGGATACTCAAGTGCAGAGTGCTAAATCCAAATCTATGAAATTTAATTATTTGGCTTATATGTTCGTTTAGCTAACATCTATTTTACAGGACTAGTTAGAGCTACCTCCCTTTTAAAAATATAATTTTGTAATAGGATTAGAATTTGTGTTATAAGGTTTAGGATGAACAGTGGCTAGAAGATAATAACTTGGGAGACCCTGTCAATCCTAGAGTAAGCTAACCTAAAGAAAGAAAAAAGAACAAAAATTGAAGACCCCAATATCATTTATTTCATTTATCAAATTTAATTATAATATGGACTATATAATGGTATAGCACGGCTCCAATTTCTTTTCTTTTATGGGGTGTATGATAGTACTCGACCACACCGGGCTTTTATTCTTTTATGAAATTCAAATGTTTGATTATTGTGTTTACATTGCACAATAAAAATTGCATGATTTTCATAGGTTTCTTAAAATATGATAATTTGATGTGTGGCTTGGATATGGTAGGCTCTTAAGGATAAAATTAACTTTTCTATCCTCATTAATAACTCAACTATAATCTTAATCAATTCATAATTTCACTTTAAAGTCTAGATTTATAATCAATATAAGTAAAAGATTTAGTAACCTCTTAGCTGGATATTATATGTTATCATGTCATGCATATCATATTATCTCACTCTAAAAGATTGGGGATATCCACTCTTGCACGATAGGGGATAGGCTTGACCTGTGAGGGTAGTCCCTTGTAGTGGAGAACACCCCTTCTATCTAATTTAGCCCATAATATACTTTCATCATACATTTAAGCATAAATCCTGCCAAGCCTGAGTCCAAAATGATGAGTCAAAAAATGAAGTAAAAATATATAAATTTTATTGTATTAGTTTATATCATATTTTGCACACCAATCATGATCTTGCATTTACATATGATTGGCCTACATGATTTTAAAATGTAGGGTGTTAACTGGTGGCCATTATAGATGGTTGTTAGTCCAAAAGAGTAGAGATTGGTTCATGCTCTCTTGTGGAAGTGAACCATCATATTCCACTTTCCTCGAATAGATTCAGGTCAGGCTCTTAGCTTATGCTAGAGCATTCTAAATTTAGGTTCTGAACCGGCTTGTTTCCCTCTTGCTATGAGTATTATTCCTCACATTCTAAGCATTTTCATAATCTTGTATTATTGGAATATGAGTCCTAGCACTCTTATAAAATTTTAACTCAAATGAAAACTAAATTCTCTCTTTCAAAAATATAAAGCCTCGCCAGAGAGTAGACTAAAGAATCCACAAAGCTTCGTAGTATCTTGAATGCCTCCTACTTATTCTCCTTTGGAATCAATGAAAAAGTTTTCATATTGGAATAATCCCATTTGATTTCTAATAACAACCAATCCCTTCATTGACCAGCTTCATTATCTTTGAAGATATTAGTAGACTAAATTAGAGTGTTCTTAGAAAATTCTCATTTTCTATGATGGAATTAACTATGGAAGCTTACTTCCATAGAGAACTAAAGCACCTGGCATAAAATAAGCCCTTATTTACTTATTCATGTAAAGTAGGGGAAAGATCTTTTATATATATGTAGATTCATCTATGTTAAAAGTCCTTGTTAGGTAATTGAGTCCATTGTAGATGATGTTTCCATCTTTCGAGATAGTATATCATACCCTAATGTCACACTCAATCACTTCAATAACTATCCTCTAAGATCTGTGCGGTGTCTCTATGACTTTAAATTAAAACACCACAGTATGTACAGAATTTAAGCATGATAAGCTTTCTAATATTTTATCTAAATGAACGATGTACTAGTGAAATTAAAGAAAAACATCACATACTAAAAAGGAGCACACAAACTTGTCATTATAATTGTGGTGTTTATTTTTGAGAAGTGGGACACCACACAAATCTTAGTGGGTACTTATTAAAGTGATCAGGTATGATATTAAGAAATGATGTACTATCTCAAAAGATAGAAATCACCACCCTATAATGGACCTAATCACCTAATAAGGACTCCTAAGGCATGATGGATTTTTGAATGTACTAGAGATCTTTTTTTCACTTTACATGGAACAGTAAAGTAGGGTTTATTTTAAGCCAGGTTTGTTAAGTTTCCTATGGAGGCAAGCCTCAATAGTTAATTACATCCTAAGTAATGATATACCTTAGGAATACTCTCAATTAAAGTGGAAAATTAAGGTCTCCAAAGATTTCAATGCTAAACTATCAAAGGATTGACTGTGTTGGAAAATCAAATGGGATAGATCAAGGAGAAGACATATTTTTGGAATCCAAAGAGAGAAAGTAGGAAATACTTATGATACTAGGAAGCTTAGTGAGCATTACAATCTACCTTATAATTGGGCTTTATATATTTGAAATTCAAGAGATTTATTTATTTGAGTTGAAATTTTATAAGACTACTAGGGCTTATAATCCATCAACACAATATTATGAAAATACCTAAGAGGTGAGAATTTATGCTTGTAACCCGAAGGAAATAGCTACCTTGGATCCTAATCTAGAGAGCTTTGGTACAAACGACAAGCATATCCTAAATCTAAGTGAAAGGTGGACATAATAGTCTACCTCCATAAGAGAGGATAGACCATCCAACTGTTGGACTTACAATTGCCTAGAGTGGCCACCAACTAGCACCTCCTATGCTTTAAATCCATGTGGCCAAGTCTTATGTATTGCAAGATGGTTAGGTTGTTATTTATTTAGAAGAGAAACTAAGTCCTTAAACTCACTCCCTAAGAGACAAGATCATGAAGGGCGTGAATGATGACTTAATCTAATGCAAAATTTTAACAAATTTTATTTAATTTTTTGACTTCTTATTTTGACATAGGCTAAGGGATTTTGTATGCCTAAATGCATGAGAACTTGATTATGGGCCAAATTAAGAGAGAAAGGGGTGTTCTTCCATCAAAGGCTCTCACAGGTTAAGCCTTTATTCTCTAGCACAAATGGAAGCTTCCTCTTAACAAGAGTGAAAGAATATGACATGCATGATGTTATACATATAATCATCCAGCTAAGGGGTTGCTAACTATTTTTATTATATTGATTTAATTCCTAGGCTTTATGGTGAGGTTATGAGTTATTTTAAATTTTAATTGCAAGTTATTAATTGGGATATAAAAATTAATTTTATTTTAAGAGCCTGTCGCATCCAGCCCACACATTCAAACATCAACCATAAAGAAACTAGGAAAACCATGCAATTCTAGTGTGCAATCTAAACATAACATCAAACAATTTTATAGACTACTGTAAAAGAATAAAAGGCCAGTGCAGGCGGGTGATATACACTCTATAAAGAGAAAAATAATACATGCTATGGGGGTCTTCTTTTCTTTATTTCTTTCTTCTCTTCTTTTTGATTTGATTTGCTCCAAAGGCATCACAGGGCACCCCAAGGACTGAGCCTTCTGGCCACTACATCTTAAGCCCCCATAACACTAATCCTAATTCCTAATGCAAAATTTTATTGAAAATAAGAAAATTAAATCTAGTTACACTAGAAATACAAATGTTTGCTAAACACACCATACAACCCAAGCAGTTATATGAATAATTTGGGCTTAGCACCACACATGGGTAACCAAGGCCACTTGTCTTAATGTGGGTTATGCATAGGGGTTAAGCAACTTGTACAGCAAAAGCATTTATATTTTTATTACGATAGCCTCTTAAGCACAACCACCTACAGAAAATATGATTAAATAATCTACCATCCTAAGCCTAACATCTCTAAAATAGTACATCACAAAATAAAGCACAACATCATACATACAATCAATACATCGACCTAGCCTAATTCTATGGTTGGTGACTTAGTATTCTAGTGTGTGAAAAGAAGGCTTGTGTAGCAAGACTTTAATAGGCTTCTTTAGTTTAAGTTTCACTTTGGAGTTTGAATTTATTTAAATTTAACCTTTGGGTGATTTCAATTTAAATGATTTAATGATTTATTTTTTATTTTTTTATTTCACTTTTATTTGGTTAAAATGATGTTTAAGTTTTCAAGAATGAAGAGTAGAATGAATTCCATTTGTAGACGGAACTCACCCTATTCTACATCCTAACTCCTAAAGAGTCTAACTAAGGTCCTTAAGTATCTTAATTAGCCCACTTGAATTTGTGTAATTAATTTGATTTGATTTATTTGATTTGATTTAGATTTTATAATTTGAGTTTTGCATAATCTTTATGTATTTGATTGATTAATTTTGGATTAAATTTATTGATTTAATTAAATCTTGATAATTCAATATTCTTAATATCTAATGAAGTTTAAGTTTGTTTAAATCCATGTGTTTTTATTGATTAATTTTAGATTAAATGTGTTAATTTAATTAAATCTTGATAATTCAATATCCTTAATCTCTAATGAAGTTTAAGTTTGTTTAAATCCATGTGTTTTTGATTGATTAATTTTAGATTAGATGTTTTGGTTTAATTAAATCTTGATAATTCAATGTCCTTTTAAATTAATATCTAATTCTTTCCTTTGATTATAGTTATGTGATTTAATTTTACATTTATTTGATTTAATCATGGTTCATTTATTTGTAGTTTGATTGGATTATATTAATTGAGATTTTATTTTGATTTTAATTGAGATTGATTCTTTGTAATTAGAATTTTATTTTTTGTGTCATCCATTTGTCATGTTTATCTAAGTTTGGTTAGTATTTTAATTTCATACAATGAATAGTTAATTAGTTTATCTTATTTAAGTATGTTGAATGAGATTTAATTTGATTACACATTAAATTGATGAGAGTCTTTATTTTTTTTTATTTAATTTGATTTGATTAGCTTTATTGATCTGTGAGTTTGCTTAGGTTCATTGTGATTATTAAATTTAATTAAGAAGTGTGTTTAGGTTTATTATTAAATTAAATAAAGATTTGTTTACTTTTAATTTGATTTCATATTAATTTAAGTTTGATGATGTAATTAATGACTTAATGATTATGTTTAATTTAGGATTTGATTGGCATTTAATTGCACTTTAATTATGTTCAAATTTATGTTTAATTAAGCTTAAGTTTAATATGATTTATTTGATAAACTTAATTAGCTTATTTAAGATGTGTGATCAATTATTGAATTAAATAAAGATTTGTTTAATTTTTAATTTGATTTCATATTTATTTAGGTTAATGATGTAAATAATGACTTAATGACTTAAGTTTAAATTAGGATTTGATTGCCATTTTTTTTATGTTTGATTAAGCTTTTGATTAATTTGATTAACTTAATTAGTTTTTTTAAGAAGTGTGATCAAATTAATTAGTAGATTAATTAAGTATTTGATTTGAATTAATTTTAATGAGATTTATAAAGTTAATTTGGTTCATTAAGATGATGAATTAATTCATTAAGTTTGCATTAATTAAATGTTTGATTAAATTGGTTTAATTAAAAATAATTAAAATTTTAATTATTAGATTAATCGAAGATTTATTTAAATAATGACTTGATTTCCTAGATGTGAGTGATTTGATTTAGTTAAGTGTTTTACTTAAGTTTGATTTGATTAAAGGATTATTGTTATTACCATCATTGTTATTAAGTGAATTAACTATTTGATTATTTATGATTAGAGTTTTATTTGATTTGATTCATTTATTATGTTTATTTAATTTCATTGTATGATTTTGTTATTGGGATGAAATATTTACTAGTTGATTAACTCTCTTATTCCAAATGGATTGATTTAGATATTAAATAAATTAAGTTCACTTTAGCTTCATTTGGTTTGGTTTGGTTTGATTAATATTAAGTGATTATGATGTATTGAATTTGTAATTAATTTAACTTTTTAATTTACTTAATGATTAATTAGTTTTAGTTTATTTATATTCCTTAAGGAGTTTCATATGATCAAGAATCCATGCTTAGTGTAGGTTTAGTTGTACTAGTTTGACCCATGTTAAAGTTCCCTATATTTGTTTAATTTTAAGATTGATTTAAGATTTAATCATTTAATTGAGTTTTATTAACTTAAATAGGTTTAATCATATTTAATTTAATTTCCTCTGAGGATTATATGATATTTTTCTGATTTGATATTTGATTAATGATTTATTAAGTGTTATTTCATTTCTAATTTTAGTTTATTATTTAGATTATTATGAATTTCATTTTAATTAATTCCTTAATTTGTTAAATTTTAACCCTAAATATTTATTGTAGGTTCATTAAGCTTCAGAAGATCATATTATTATTATTATTATTTTAGGATCTTAGATGTTAACTGAAATGATTTAAGCCATTTTGAAGATTTTTTAGAAATTTTTGGATTTTTATTTGATTTATTTTATTAAAATAGACAATCTGAACTTTAAAATTTAGTTTCTCCCAATACAAAAGTTTTTCTTATTTGAGATCTTTTATCTTAGATGTGCTTTAACTTTAATTTCAATCTTTGAAAATTTCAACTCAATCCAACTTTTATTTTTAGAGTAATTAATGAAACTTTATTTTCACTAAAACCTAAATTAGGCTCATACCATTTAGTGGAATTTAGAAATTTTTGTTTCTTTGGATTCCTCTCGGAAAGATGAATCCAACGAACTTTTATTTGTGGTTTTCATGGGGTATTTTATTTTCTATAAATTTTTGAAGTTTCGAAATTTAATTAATTTTTAAAAGAATAAAATAGGTGATTTTCCTACTTAACACAGTCAGCACCGCGAGCGCGCTGACGGGACAATGGGATGCACGTGGCACCATGCAATTGGGTTCCATTGTCACGAATAACGCGCCCACAATTGGCCGCCGGCCACAACGAGTGGGAAAGTCCCACAATGCGAGATGGTGATGCACAGATCAGCGCAGATCGTCCGATTGTAGATCAAACAGTCAGATCGATCCGCGTGATCTGGATCGTGCGATCCATGAATCCAAAATGGACGATCGCAATCACTGGTCACGTCAGAGCCATTTGATCTCCGAGCGGCGATTGGGCGTCAAGAAAATCCGATGGAATACTATTCATTCGACAGGATTTTGCATTTTTTGGGCAAAATTTTGTTCAATTGGGTTCTTTTTCATGGAAGTTTTTACCGAAAAACTTTCTAATTCGCATAGGGATGATATAAAATGAAAAATTCAATGGTAATCTAGGAAAATTTCCTAAAATTGAGCAAAAATCATTACAAATAATAGATCCTATGGCTGGCTATAGTTTGATGAAATTACCTCATCGAGGATGATTTTCTGCAGTGGTGATGATCCGAGCATGCTCATGAGTAGAAGAAGAAGCTTTGGAATGAGTCTAGACCTCTGCCTTCACTTCAGAATGATGAATCTTCTGATCCTTGCCATTTTCTCGCCAAAATCAACTCGATTTTGGTGTTTCTAGCCTAAGAGAGATTGGGAAATGGTTGTTAGTTATTTTGGGGAGCTTTTGATTGCTAAATAGTGGTAGGAGGAAGAGGAATGAAGCCTCATTTCCCCCTCCTTTAATAGTGGCTGAAAATCCTCCTTTTTTGAATTTTTGGTTCCAAAGTATTATCATTTTTCTTGGGGTGGTTGGGATGGATGATAGATTGATTGAAAACTTTGAATTTTTGCTCCAAAGTCCTCTTTTGATGTCATATGATTAGCTCCATTGAATGCCATGGATGGGGGAGGGGGGAGGGGGAGCATGTTATGGACAGAATTAAATGAAGTTGGGTGGAATCCAATGTGAGGGAGGATCTATGAGGGATTTAATTAGGTTAAGTTGATTTTGGGTTGGTCACAAATTAGTTTGGGTCGGGTTTGATCAGCCCCTAATGGGTCATGGCTTGGTTTCAAGGGATTTGGTTATTGGGTCATATGGGTCATATTGGGTCATATCAGGTTAGGTTGACCAATTTGTCAAATTTGGGCTAAATGGCTCAATTGGGCTCGATTGATCAAAATAGGTTCAATTATGACTTTGGTTAAGTTCAATAATCAATTTAGAATGAACTTAAGCCATTCATTGCAATAAATTTGGGTTAGATCATGATTTGACCCAATTTGGTCCTTTAGGCCAATTTGGGTTAACTTAGATTGAATGACCAATTGGGCTTGGTTTGGCTCAATTGGTGCTCAAGTCATATTTAAATATTGATTTTGGTATGATTCAAATCATTGGTTTCAATCAATTTTATGTAGGATGAGTTTTGGCTCATTTGGTTCATTTGGGCTAAGGGTTGACTTGGTCAAATATCTAAGTTGACTTGGTTTGACCTAGTTCATTGCAATTGATCATCCTAGGGTGATCAACAATCATGGTTGAAGGTTTTGGTGAGCTTGGTTCAATCCAATTTGGGTTGGATTGGAAGTTGGCTCAAATGGGTCCTTTAGGTCACTTTGGGTCAAGTGGGCCAAAGTGGGTTAATTGGTTTGGTTTTGGTTTGATTTCAATTTAGTTGAACTTATATATGAGCCCTGGATTGAAATATAAATTGACAATCAATTTGGAGTATAATAGGTTTTGGCTCAATTGAAATTTTTAAGTCAAAAGGGCTAATTTAGGCTTGACTTGGGTTGACTTGAATTTCGTTTGATGATTGTAGGTTTCATCTATATTTGGATAGATGATTGGATGAATAATTGATTTGAGAGAAAATCCATTGGTTTTGACTTGATTTGGATGGAATTTGGCTAAGTCCAAAGAATTGCCTCAAGGGCTTAGATTGGGTTTGGATTTGATTTTGGAGTATTGGTCATTTAGATATGGATTTCATTTATATTTGTGAATATAAATGAATGAATAATTGATTTATAAAGAAATCAATTGAATTTGATTTGATTTAAAGGTCTTATGAAGGTGGTTCATATTGCTTAGGAAGGGTCTTAGGATTTGAATTTAATTTTGGGTTTCAATCATTTGGAGTCAAATTTGGGATATATATTTGAAATTTGGATTTGAATTTGAGGTTTAGTTTGAGATTTGAATCTGGGTTTGATTTGAGAAAGTGTATCTAGATTGGGTTTAGGCTATAGGATAGGTGATTTCCTTAAGTCCTAAGGCATGGCGTAATCCTATGATTAACCCTTCTAAATCTCTAAGCTTAGGTTAAGAGTTCACCTAATCACTAGAAGTGTCTTATGACTAAGGAGTTCTTAGTGTCTAGAAGAGTCCTATGTCTAAGAAGAGGAGGTTAATAGCTCACTCCAAAAGTGAGGTCAACAATAATTCACTAAACTTAAAAGTAATCTACACATGCTAAGAAGGAAAACTCACATGTATATGATAAGGCCTTGATTAAAGAAAAATCATATTTTGAATGCTAAGATTGAGTTGTTGTGAGGTTAAAAATAAATTTTTTTCTCATATTTTTATGAATGCATCTAAAAATAAAAAAGTTCACATCTATAATCTTACTTGCATACAAATATTAAGTGGATGGCTTGTGGTATTTAGGATGCCTTAGCAGGAATCAGGAGTAGGGACACAGATGAAACTTTGCAATTTATCTTGGTTTCTATATTAACACATACACTAATTAATATAGCTTTGACTATGCATATTGATCAGTCTACTTAAAAATTGATTCTTAAATTAATGGCTAAACCATTGGGTAGGGATGTCTTCACTTTAGGATCAATGAAGGCAAATGGTACTAAGATAACAAATACTTAAGGCATATGATAAGATAACAAACATTATTCCTATATCCAATGGAGGGAAATTATGTATCACTAGAAGACCATATTGAAAAGAAGATTATTAGAATTGGGAACATTGGCCTAAGTTCTTGTGCCACTAAAAGATTCTATTAGTTGGTGGGCTAAAGCACAATCTCATCAACATCAGCCATCTTTGTGATAATGAGTATAATATGTAATACTCTTTGACATAATGTTTATTTAAATTTTATGGAGAAGTTTATTTGATTGATTTTAGATATTACAATATTTGTATTAAATTTTAGCAAGTAGTTGTTGATTATTTGATACATTTCAAAGAAATTTATGAAGATCTTTGTTTATGGCATAGATGATTTTGTCCAATTAGCTTCACACCTTAATAATTTTGTCAAAATATGAGTTTGTAATCAGATTTCCTTTGATAGATTATTCTAAAAATCAAATTTGTAGTGATTGTTAGTTAAGTAAGTAGACACAGTTGTCCTTTAAGTTTGTGAATTGAGTTTCAACTTCTAAAAAACTAGTGTTACTACATATAAACCTATTTGAACCTATAGTTTACACTAGTTTAGGATGGAAGAAACATGAGTATAATATACTTGATGATTATTCTAGCTTCTCTTTTGTATCATTTCTAGCAAACAAGAGTGATGTGGTGATAGAATTCATAAAACTTGTGAGATTCAAAGAGATAAAGGACCATGATTAGAAGAGATAGAGGATCATTCATACTTACCAATTGGAGTGTTCATAATAGATAATTTAAAATAAATATTTTAATATATTTTATGATGTAGAAGGTTTTAAACATAAATTTTTAGAAACAAAGATGCTCCAATATCATGGGGTGATTAAAAGAAAATAATAGAATACTATTAGATATGGCTAGAATATGTTGTGCAAAATTTAATTGCCAAAGTATTTCTAGGCTAATGCAAAGAAGATATGTAATAAATCACATAAACATTAAAATCATTATTATTAAAGTTCCTTAAAACTATTGAAATGGAAAAATCCTAATGTGTCTCATTAAATCACATAAAATTTAAACCCACTACTTAGTGAGTCCTCACAAAAATTTATTAGTAGTTGTTAAATTTACAATTGCATAGAATTAAATTTCTCAATGCATTTTGGCATCCAATGTGTCATAATATTTTTGTTCATTCATAAAATAAAGGGAGAGCTTTAAATGATAGGCTTGATTATCTTTTCATCTCCTTAAAAATATTGAAAGGTAATAAAATCTATTCATTACATTAATAGGGCATTATCATTCTACCCACTATCTTCTAGTGTTCTCTTCTTATGACATCCATTATGGTGTAGCATTAAATAATGTGAAAAGAGGTGGTTACATGACTAGGGCCCAAACAAGGAGGGCTACAACTCATATGAAAGGTCCAATCATAAAAGTTAATCAAAGAGACAAGAATGATAACATTGGACTTAGTTATTTATGTCTTTTGTTATTTTTCTAGTGTTATATGGTTATGTATGATTTTAATTTCAGGTTATGTGTCATGTATGGCCTTTTATGTAATACTTTGTCTTTTGGGGTTATTTATGTAAATTTGAAATTTTTGTAGGCTTGTTGAGAAAAAATATTTAATTATTTTATTAAATCAATCAATTAATTTTAATTTGAGATAGGAAGGTTAGTAATGGAGTGAGGAGTTGGATAGTTACAAGAGTATCCCCTCTCTAACCAACCATTTCTTCTTCTCTTCACCTACACCTACCCCGCCCAACCATTCCACCATTTGGTGTTTTCAAAATATCCTTGTTTATTTAAAGATTTTATTCTCTAGAATGAAAGTTTTTGTGATATTTTGAATGAATTTTTGGAAGCAAATTCCATGGTGTCGAAACTTCATGCCTAACCAACCTTGAAGGATGATTTTGTGATCCTTGCTATGAGAGATACTTTGGTGAGTAGTGTAGATTTTATAATGTAATTTTTATTATATCTATATCCTATGGTGTATTTTTGTGAGATCTACTTTCTAAGAAAGTTATTCTCCGCAAAATGTTTGCATTAAAAAGTCTTATTTTAGTCCCTTGTTGTGACTAAGTTTGGTTCAAGTTATTGTTTGGTGTATGTAAACCCATAAAATTTTATTAAATTTTCAAAAAAAAAAAAAAAGTCTTTTATTTTATGAACAAGTGTTAATTTAAGTTCATCTCTACTATTACCCAAATTTTTATTAATCCCAAGTTATATTTTAATCTGTTATTTATTTGACCAGTTCTCGGAGAAATTTTAAATAAATATCTACATCTCATAAAATTTAATGAATTTTTTAGAGCACAAACTGACATCATTATTTACATTTTTTATCTCGTGTGATTTAGAGTTATGTAAAGGGAATTCTGCCTTTGTAAGTTTGGTCTCTAGAATTAGTGTTTTTCTCTAGTTGGGGTTACCTACTCCAACCTTGGTGTATGCTTTTTCCTGATGGCATTCTTCTTGTTGATAAGACTAGAGAGGGAGTCCAAGAGAAACTTGAATTATTGAGGTCAACCGCAAAGTATAAAGCTTTTTTCATTTGAGTAGATCTAAAACTAAATATATGGAGTGTAATTTTAGTTGTAGAAGTCATAATTGTGGTGTTGTGACAAAAGGTGATCAAGTCATTAAGAAGAGTAAGCATTTCAGATATTTAGGCTCTATTGTTCAAAATGATGGTGAAATATATGGAGATGCTATTAGTGGAATTCAAGTTGGATGGTTGATGTGGAGGTATGCATCTATCCTGTTGTGTGATAGAAAAGTACCACTTAGACTTAAAGGAAAATTTTAAAAGATGGTGGTAAGACCAGTAATGATTTATGGTACAAAATGTTGGCTAATAAAAGAGAAGCATAAGATTAAGTTAAGTGTTGTAGAGATGAGGATGCTCAGGTGGATGAGTGGCTTTACTTGCAAAGATAAATTATGGAATGAGTATGTTCGGGAAAAGGTTGGAGTAGCTTCAGTGGAAAATAAGATTAGAGAGAGTATCCTTAGAAGGTATGGACACATTAAGCATCAGTCATCTAATGACCAGGTTATAAGAGTATATGTATTAGATTTTCCTTATGTTAAGAAAGGTAAATGTAGATCTAAAAATACTTGGTTAAGATGTATAAAAAATGAGCTTAGTTTATTAAAATTTAATGAAAAATTGACACATAATAGGACATAATAGAGAAGAAGGATTCACTCAACTGAAAAGGCTTATTGTTATTATTGTTGTTGGGGTTAGCTAATCCTAAGTGTTTAAATAGCTTGTTCATCATTCTAACTTAAACCCTACCAAGACTTTCCTCACTCTCTTAAGCATATTAGAAGAGCAACCACCCATCAAATTAGTTGCCCCCATTGAGCCAACCAGAACCTAGTTTACATTTGGTATTAGAGTTTAGGAATTAGTTAATGGATTTGAAAGGTGGTCACTAAGAGGATTGGAGTGCTTGAAAAAATAATTTCAAAGGGTGAAGTAAATTTTGTAATAGGTTAGTCTCTATACTTTAGACTTGTTAATCTTCTTTCTATGATATTTTATCTTCTTCTACAAAAAATTAGTAGTAGATTATATGTTAAGGTGAATTCCATGAACCCATGTACAAGTATCAATTACTTGGCTTCACTTTCGCTAACCTAACCACTATCCCTGATCCTACCTTAACCTAATTTACTATATAATGTTTGGGTATAAGTGTATTACATAAGTCCCATAAGCTCTAAATTAAATATCTCACTAGAAAAGATATAAATAAGAATCTTAATAAGTTTCTACTTATTATCTATACTTGTGATAATTATTTATTTATAAGTACTTCACCAAGTTCATGGAAAAGGGAAGGATTATGGGATACACATTCTTTTAGGTAGATGTATCTACCCTAGTTAATTACATTTATAATTAACTTTGTAGAAAACTCTCAAATATGAAGGCAAATAATTGTTATGATTTATTTATTATTAATATTATCAAGGGAAAGGTTTCAATTTAACAAAATTTATATTAATAGAATAATCCATATATTGAATGCAGCCCGTAAGGTAGAGGATGAATAATTGCACCAAATAAGATGACAGCCCAACATACAAAATTCGTATACAATATTTTTGTTAAACTAATAAGCAATTATGCGTAAGGGGAGGAGATTAAGGAAAAGGCAAAAATAGACTTATTAATGATCTCATGGATTCGTCATTCTAAGTTGTCAAGCCCTTAGTCATTTAGCTTGAGAATAGTTGACCCAACCCAGTTAGGAATTTTTTTATCAGCAACCATGAATTATATCATCTAGAGTTGGTCTCATGGCTCATACCGAGGAAAAACAACAAAATAATCCCAAACAAGGGATTTCAAAAAAAAGTTGGAAAGATAAAAGGATTTACAATCTCCACATACGTGAATGGATGTAGATAGAAGGAAATGGTTGGTTTTAACTTAGACTCATGTTTAGTATTACTAAGATTGAACTCATGAACATGCCATGGTCAAGTTGCCACTAGAAAATTCATTAAGATTTTTTAATCACCTTTAAAAGCATGCTTATCTAAAACTCTTTCCTAAGGAGGTTATGATATGTGAATTATCTATCCTTAAAGTGAACTTCTAATGAATTTTTAAGTTAGGTCATAATATGATGGGTGCTAGCAGTAGCTATTGAAAAGCTCAACTTTATACCTCTTCCAAGAGAAATATAAATACCAAATGGATTTAATTTTTAGAAAAAGTTGGTTAGAGAGAGAGCCTTAATTTTATTATTTATTATATTATCCTTATCATTTTATAAGTTACCTAAAATTTATTGGAGTTGGTTAAACAAAAATGTTTCACCTTAAGAACCTAGCAAAAATGGATAATCTCAAACAAACACAAAAATAAAGAAAGAAAAAGGGCAAAATAAAATAAACAATATAACTAAATAGTATTTTTTGTTGTGATGGTTGTAAAGAATAAAAGTTAATAGGTGGTGCAATTGGAAAACTCACCTATACTTACAAAGATTAAATGTATGAAAGGTAGACAAGCTTTACCTATAAATACAAGCCTAGATAGATTAGAGAAATAAAATAAACTTTAAGTTTTCCTTTACTTCTATTCATTCTTTTAGATGAGATCCCTTAGTATTGGGTAGTGAAATTAGTTTATTTTTTTTATTACATAATGAAAGTCTAAAAACTACTATAATAAAAAAACTCATAATCTAGATGGAGTCGTCATAGCACAGCATAATTCATACCAAATAAAATAGCATCTAATAATAATTATCATAGAATTGTTTATATGTTTAGAGTCATCTACCTTTAATTTAAAAGTAAAATCATTGGTTATATGTTTGGCATCTACAAAAATACCTCTAATAGTATAGTAGTAGAGCAATGTAGCACATTATAATTTTAAAAAATTACCATAGAGAATTCTAGCCATACCCTCGTAACCTTATCTCTTATAGCTAAAAGAAATTACAAGCAAAATGACCTAACAACAACCACCCTATGCAAGAAACTATGGGATTGTGAACTATCACAACATGTAAGTGTGGACATGTTGGTGTGACCTAGGGATATCTTATATGACCAAGGCTTACCAAGCTAAGTCAAGTGAGTAATTTGACTGTCCTAAGGCTTGTCACTTTATGTATATCATATCAAAAGCAAGTGATAGGATTTAGGATAGTCAAACGTACTAATTGGTCATATAAATATCTTATAATGATTAAATAGCATCATTATTAGAAGAATATTCATCTAATAATATCAACTAGTTGACTAATACTGAAGTCAAGTACAGGCGCTAATAAGATGTATTCTAACCTAAAGTGCTAACTACAATGAATATGCACTAATGTTATAAAAGGTGATTAGAATGATCTAGAATAGAATAAAAAAATTATTATTCAAACATATCCTTAATGCTAAAAGTTTTGAAAAGGTGACATAGAGGTCACAATGTTTGGAGTTCTACAGGGAGCTGAATGGAGGTTATCCATTCAAAGGAAAGGGGAATAAGAATGAGTATAGGTATATACTCAAATCTTTGATGTTGCTCAGTCATAGTGATCGACTGAATTGTGTAATGACTTAGTTATATGAGAATAACTTAGTCAGGTAAGAATTAACCAATAGTGGTTGGCCAGTCCCAATCAAATTTGATCCAAAAGAATGATCAAACTCATTAAATGAATCTTGTATGTTAAAAATAAGACAACCATACTACTGATGAGATGGATCATGAGTGCGCATGATTTACTCATGAGAATCCTTCACACATATAAGCATGATTAAGGGGATATCAAGATTATTGATTCAACATATGTTTTATGGGAGGGAGCACAACACTTAACCCAAAAATTGGTTAAGTGTTAGAAGGCTTAGCAAGTGAACAATGCAAAGTCTATTAACATGTGTTATCCATTATATGATGCAATTTTCTATCAGGTTGGTGTAGATGTTAATCAAAACCTAAAGTACTATGTAAAGTGAACCTAGATTTTGTGTTTACCCAATAAGCTGGCCTACCTCAAAGTGGTAATCATCCTATGTGGCCATAATGTAGTGTGGATGGGATTGATTAATATAGCCAATCCCATTAATAGAAAAAAAATTTAAATTTAATTAATCATAGTGAAAAATATATAGTGCATATGATAGATGTTTAACCTAATGTAAATGCATGCATAAGAAGTATCATGGCTCATGCAAGTGTTCTACTATTTGTGCGCTAGATTATCTAAGATTTATGGCTTCAAATTATATGGATTAGAGGTTATGTATGCTATTTTTAAGTCTAATCAAGTTCAAGGGAAATGTTTAACTTATGGGTTCCAATTAGTTAAGTGGGCGCCACACTTGTTAACTGTCAATTAACATGAGTGATTTTATCTTAAAGATTCCTATTGAGTTGATTAGTATGTAGTTATTTTGGGTCTCAAATTGCTTTGAATTTCTTTTATTTTATTAAATTAGAAAATCATAATTATCAGCCATTTCATTTATAAGATTTGTTTTTATTTTTCTTAAAATATTTAATTTTTAGATTGCCAATTTTTTCCATGAAAATTGATTTCATTATTCAAGATTTCAGTGAAAATTATGATATTTTTGTAGGAAATTTAAATTACAAATAGGAATATTCATCAATTTTATCATTTTTTATAAATTTATTTTTATTTTCCTTAATTTTTAATATTACTTAAATACATTTAAAATACAAAATATTTTTATCTTAATTTTAAAACTTATGAAATTTTTTTAAAGATATTAGATAAATGTTTTGAATGTTTTATTATTTTTTAAAATTATATTTAGTTTGGTCAACCTAGGTCTAGCATTTTTCTTAAAATCTATAGGTTATGTCAAGATTATCCTAAAAGTTTCAATCCATTCCATATATTGAATAATCTATAACATAAATAAAAAGACGATAGCTTAAAACTAACTTTGGATGAATGGTCACAATTATATCGTTGGATCTATTTCATATAAGATTCAACAATAGTGATGCCATCTTCTTCCTTTAGACTAATTATGGGGCAGGGCCTTCGGTTGAGCTCAAGTTAATATGAGTAGAGCTTAACCCAAACCAAATTCTTCTCACTTAAGCTTCTCAAGCGAATTTGTTGACAAGAAAGCATAGTCGGGAGGAGAGGTAGCACTTGCATGGCTCACTGAGCCATGCAGTGGCTTATAGAGCTCAGGTGACCAAGCTTGAGCACATGACAAGTATAAGAGATCAAATTATGTCTTTTAAAGGACATAATTAATTTATATTTTATTTGAGATGCTTTAAAAGGTTTACATGTACTTGCTAGCACATCCAACTAGGTTGCCTACCTTGGGTTTATTTGCTCGACCAAAGGCTAGCAAGCTTTTATTATTAGTTATTCTTAGGAAGGGTTGCATGGTTGAAGGGGTTTGATAATGGCTTAATTTGCTTTGTGGAATCAAGGGTAAGCTCTTTAACATCTCTAATTGAAGAAATAAGGGGTTTATATACATGCTCCACAAAACTTAAGCTTAACCATGGTTGAGATGGTCGAGGAGGTGTGACAATGGCTCAATTTTCTTTATGTTGATCAAGGGCAATCTCTTTAACCTCTCTAATTCGAGAAATAAGGGGCTTATATATATATGCTCCACAAAACTTGAGATCAATCATGGTTGAGATTAGTTTACTATAAGTTAGTGGTAAGTAATGGCTTAGAACATCTAGGGGAGGTGGTGAGAGATCAAATAAGGTGAGCCATAAATTTCCATTAAAGGTCCATTACCTAGCCTATTAAGTGAGCTAGGTGATTCATTAACATATTAGACCCAATGTGCAATGGGTCTTCATGTAATTGGCCTAAGAGTAATGAAGAAACTTCACCATTTTATGGAGATTGAATGTAGATGTTGACCTCACTTTTGGGAGTGATCTCTCAACTTCCTCATCATATATCTAGGACTCTTGTAGACACTAAGAGTTCCTTAGTCTTAAGACACTTCTAGTGATTAGGTGAGCACTTAACCTAAGCTTAGTGACTTAGAAGAGTTAGTTATAGGAAGAGGTTATGCCTTAGGGATTTAGGAAGACTTGCCTACCATATAACCTTAAACCCAATCCTTATTTCCTTCTTCCAAATCAAACCTCAAATTCAATTGATTTTCTCAAGATCAAAAATCCAATCCCAATTCAATTGATTGAAACCCATGATTGAATTCAAATTTCAAATCCTTTCCTAATCCCTTTGACTTTATCATATGGACTTAGTCTTAGCCAAATGCAAATCAAACACAATTCAATTGATTTTCTCAAATATCTAATTCAATCTCAAATCAAATCCCAACCCAGATCATAAATACAGATCCACCTCCAAATGATTGAAACCCAAGATTGAATTCAAACTCCAAAATCCCCCTCTAAGCCGTATGAACCACCTTCATATGCTTAGCCAAAACCTCTTTCAAACCAAACCAAATTTGGTTGATTTCTTTATAAATCAATCATTTCTTCATTTATATTTATAAATATAAATGAAATCTAAATTCAAACCATTCAAATCAAATTAAACTAAACAAAACTAAATCAATTCCCTACTTAAAGCCCTTTTGACCTACATCCCCCAATTTGGTCAAATTTGCTTCCAAATCACTCCAAACTCAAGTGATTTTCTCATGAATCATTTATATCTTTATTTATATTCACAAATATATATAAAATATAAAACCAAATGGCCAAAACCAACCCAAATCAAATCAAATTCCTAATTTTAGCCCTTTTAGCTAATTTCTTGAATTTGACTAAATGATATCCAAATCAACTCAAAACTCATAGATTTCTTCATGATTCAAACACTCCTTCAATCATTGTTCCAAATATAAACACAAACTTCAATTATTAATGCAAACCCAAGTCAACCCAAGTCAAGCCCATGTTAACCCCTTTTGACTTGAAATTGTCATATGACTCTAAACCACTTGTAATTGGATTTATATTTCCATCCTAAGTCATATGTGAGTTCAATTAAACTTGCATCAAGCCATGATCAAGCCAATTGATCCATTTAGGTCCACTCGACCCAAAGTGAACTAAAAGACATTTTTGAGCCAAGTTCCAATCCAACCCAAATTAGATTGAACTAAGCCCATCCAAACCCCATATCATGATCAACAATCATCCAAGGTTAATAAATTATCTTGAATTGGGTCAAACCAAGTCAACCTAGCCCTTTGACCAAGTAAACACTTAACCCAAATGAAACCCAAACTAGCCAAAATCTACCATATACCAAATTGATTGAAACCATTGACTCGAAGCCACTCATAATCAATGATTGAACATGATTAAGCCCTCAATTGAGCCAAACCAAGTCCAATTGATCATTTGACCTAAGTTAACCCAAATTGGATTAAAAAGGGAAAATGGTTCAAGTCATGATTTGATCCAAATTGATTGCAACCAATGGCTCAAGTTCATTCCAAATCACTTATTGAACTTGACTAAAGTCATGATTGAACCCAATTTCACTAATTGGTCAACTTGATCCAATCTAGCTAAAATTGACCTAAAGGGTCAAATTGGTAAAAATCCAAATTAAATCCAAATTAAACCAAACCAAAGCCTATAATCTATTTCAATTAACCAATTAAACTTGATTCAATACCTAACCCTACCTAATTTTGTCAAATTGGTCAACTTGACCCATTTGACCCTTTTGAATCCAAATGAGTTAAATTATAACCTAAGCCAAATTAATCAAAACCAATTAAACCAAAACATCCCAAATCATCATATGAACCTAACCCAAGTCTTGGTTTGACCTAATTTGACCAATTGGTCAACCCAACCCAACCTAACCCAAATGAGCCTATTTTGATCATATGAAGCCAAATCACCCAAAACCACTTTATGAAACCTTGGTGGCTTACATAACCCAACCCAAATGGGCCTACGATAGCTCCAAACCAACCCAAGTCAATGTGGGACCCAACCCAAAGGGATTAACTAATGGACACCCTCTCTTTACATATGTTTGCCTTAAGAGGTAAAGTCCACTTTGCCTCTCCCATGATAGCCCTCAAAGTGCCAAATGAGGAACTCCTAGGCCACCTTAGCCCACCCTAAGCCATCCTAGCACTTGCCATGGACCAAGGGAAGCAAGCCGAATAACCACCTCCATGGTCGAAGACTTCATGAGCAAAGAAAGAACCAACCCAACTCAATCCTTCCATATCAAGCCTTGAGACTCCTGCCACCACTTCGTCCACTCCTAGCGAACCACGTGGAACTGACTGTGACCCCTCCGATGACTCGATGGGTGCCAATTGGCTAGATTTTTGAAATCCATTTCATCCATCCATTATGTGCAATTGAGGGGTATACACCTCAATTCAAGCGGGATTTGAAATGAATTGCTTTGTGAGACTTCCTTAACCATTTTTAAAATCTCACAGAGCACTCCCATGCACTCCCCGAGCTCCCTCGATCAGCATTCCTCTTCCCTGACCAAAGCTGAAACATGACACCATTCTTCCAATCAATACTCCTATACTTGCTCAAACACAAATTCCTTGCACCTACACAATCCCCTTACTTCGTCGAAGCCAACCGAATCATCTCCAAGCCTTCCCAAGCATCAGAGATAGGAGTTCGACCAAGATCGATCGCTAAATAGGAAGAGTTTGGCCTTGGGAGTAACCTACTTCAAATTAAGCTCAAAGCTTCTCAACAAGGCCTCACCTTAATTAGGCGAAGCTACCTATGTCGATCCCACTACCGGACATTAGCTTTGGTGAGGTAATTTTACAAACTTAGCCTTGTATGGAAAAATAGGTTGGTCTTTTGTAAAGTAAATTCAAACGTCATGAGTTTTTAGCCGTTAGATGTGTGCATCTCCCCTCTCCGAAGGTGTGGGATGAATTTGGAGGCAATCCGAGCACGAGTGAGCTCGGATCAAACAGGAAAAGATGGACGACACCCATCTTTCGCTGCTCACGAATGGGATATATCATGAGCCGTCCATTCCACATGATTGGAATGAATAGCTTTGATTAGATCCCGCGTTAGATCCCTTGATTTCTTTCCTAAACTACGGATTTGATCATGGTCGTCCGATCCTAGATCGGACGGTCCACAGATTTAGCGTGTCCGCCATAATCTGAGTCAGCCTTCGGATGTGATAACTTTAATAAACAATCTCATCACACCATATGGAAAGCACGTCGCATCAGCCGTCACGTGGACTGATGGGATTAAGGCTTTAGTTATGCCTAATTAATTCATTTTTAAGCCAGAAACTTCCTAAATTCATAACTAATCCTAGAAAATTTCAAAAAAAATACAAACTTAGGCTTATTTTAAAGATATTTTAAAGTAGCATTTAGTAAAAATATTATTAATTGATTTTGAATAGTGATTTTGGCTTAATTAAGGTTTAATTGAAAATCTAATTAGCTTAATTACTTCTTAATTAATCACCCAATTAATCTTATTTTTTTGTGGATGCTTAGGGGGATGACCTCCACCTCTCTTATTTTTCTGGGACTTTATTGGTTGCTTAATTAGGGAATCAATTGATGAAGCCTTAATCAATTTCTTAATTTGATTAGTGATAATTAATTAATGAACAGTTACTTAATTAATTATTTAAGCCTATTTACCTTTGTTGAACAGTAAGGGATCTTAGGGAATGTGATTGAGATATTTTTTTCTAATTCATTCTCTCTACTTGAAATTTGATTTTGATTAGTTAATAATTAAATGCTTAATTAATTAATTATGTAATCCTTAAGATAAAATCAAAGCCTAAGTAATCAAATATGAGACTTAGGGATTGAGATTAAGGCCTCTTTCTTGATCTCTTTCCTTAAGTTAATTCCATTTCATTAATTAAAAATTCTTAATGTTTAACCAAATGGGTTAATGAGCTTAATTAACTCAATCTAAAATCCACTTCACAACTAATCATGTTTAATCAACCTTGGGTAGCTCTTTGGGTGTTCAATAACCTAAAGGGAGAGTTAATGAAATTATGGTTAGCTCACATGTGTGACAAAATCATAAAAATAGTTAAGTGAGATCCTTTAAGCCTAATTAACTGTTAATCATGAGCCAATTATATTAGGTCTCTTTCATTTCTTAGGAGCATTGCAAATTTACTTTTCATGTGATTGCATATCATATTGGCTCATTATTAATTAGTTAATTAACTTAAAGTGATGTAGGTAAGGGTTAATTAATTGACTTAATTCATACCCCAACCTAATTAAGACATAAAATCAACCTAATTATCCTTCATTAGACTAAATTAACTCACACATGGGGAATGGGATTAGTATTAGCAATCCTCTTTCACATTTCCTTACATCAAATCAAACATGAAATGAAATGATATTAAAGAACTTTGGTTTATTTTAAATAATCTTATTTAGTTTGATTGTCCGTATGACTTAGTTGGATTGATTGAAATCACATGCTTGTGTTGTTTTATTTCCTTCAAATATGCTAAATATTGTATGTCATATGATTCATGCATCCATCTCTTTTAAAATTAATTAAATAAAATGATTTCTTTTATGTCAAATTGCATATGTTGATTTAAATTAAAAATATGTGTGGCTGGTATCATTATTAAATCCCAAATATATTTTCAAAAAAAGTTTACTAATGAATGAATATACACATATATTATAAATTTAGTTATATATGCATAGGAAATGCAAGTGAATATAAATTTAGTGTGTGGAATAAAGTCTCTTCTTTATATTCATGTATTGATTTACATAAGTAAGAATGTTAGCGATATATTAGTCTGGACATCCCAGGGACGCACAACTTTAAGTAGCCCTAAGGAGGTTCCTACCTCGTTCCCTTAGTGTAGAATAATGGCGACTTACCTGCTTGATTTCATCCTTATGCATTTGGATATTAGAATTTAGATAGAGCTTTAGTTCATTTACACAAAATAAATCAATCAAATCAAAATATAATTTTTGCATGATTTTTTATTCTTGTAGTTGTTTATACATCCATATATATCTAAGAGTAGCAGTATATTAGTCTGGACATTCCAGGGATGCACGACTTTAAATAGCCCCAAGGAGGTTCTTACCTCGTTCCCTTGGTACAGAACAATGGCGACGTACTCGCTTAAAACTTTTATACATGTAGATGTGTACTTAGCTAATGAATGAAAACCCTCTTTTTCTATTTAGAAGACATGCATTCATACTTTGTTTATTTGGTTGAGCTGAGTAGACATGTGATTTAAGGTTCTTTCCTTATGCTTTTGCATAAGAATTTAGATAGGGCTTTAACTTAATATGACTAAATCATTCAACAAAATGAAATATTAATTCCGAATACATTTACTCACATGCATCATTTAAGTGTGCTAAGATACAAATTGCATGTATAGCTATGCTTAGGATTTAATCATATGCATGATACACATGATGGAAAGAAATGAATAAACATGTGTTATGTGATAGTAATTCATTCCAACTAACTTTAAGATGTCTTTCTTATTGAATGAGTTTATGTAAAGTGAATCTAAACTTAGTACTAATTAAGACATATAATAAGTCATTCATTAAAGGGAATTGATTAATTAATTTGCTTTAGATATGACTTAATGTAGGGATAAAAGAGAGTGATCCTCTCTTTCCTTCTTTTCATAACACTTAGTTGTTTTATGTAGGTCAAATGAAACAAAAAAAATATTAAGTGAAATTTGCAAATCAACTAAACCATTTAAAGTTAAACCACCCTTTATGATTAAAAGTCTTTCATACTTAGGAAATCTTAACTCTAAAGCCTAACTAGGATATACCACACAAGCCTTAATACACATATTAGATTGAGTCACCACTTCTAGCTTTATGTTAGGACAGTGCATGATTTGATGTTTATTTTATTTTATGATGTAATATTATAGATTGGATGTTAGGGTGTATGTGCATAGACTGGATGTTCAACTGTGGTTTGCCTAATCATGTTTTATGTAGGAGATTATGCTTAAGGGGTGCTTAAAATAAATATAAATATTTTTGTTGTGCAAATTGCTTAACCCCTAAGCATAATCTACATTAGAATAGGTGGACTTAGTTACCCATGTGAAGGGTGCTAAGTCCAAATTATTCATATAACTGCTTGGGTTTTATGGTGTGTTTAGTTAATATTTATTTTGTAGGTGCAGTTAGATTTAGCTTTTTTCTATTTTTAATGTAATTTTGCATTAGAATTAGGATTAGTGCTATGGGGGCTTAGGATAAACATTGGTTACAAGACCAGGTCATGTACCATGTGATCCTATGGAGCTTTCCCAACCAAATGAAAGAAGGAAATGAAGGAAAGAAGGAGCTTTGAAGATTTGAAGATCCCCCATAGCTCCCATTCATTTTTTGTAATTAAATTGTATTTATTCTTTCATTATACTGGGATGTATAAGGGTAGAGCTTGTCCATCCTTTTTTTTTGAGTTATATGACGGTACCAGACTGCAATAGCCTCTTATTCTTTTACGATAGATATATAAATTGTTTGATGTTGTGTTTATTGTGCAATAGAAATAGCATGTTTCTTAATAGTTTATTTATGATTGGTGGTTGTTGTATGGCCTGGATTCGATTAGGCTCTTAGGGAAAATTAACTTTTCTTCCCGAAATTAACAACTCATAACTAAATTTTCTAAAACAAACCTATAACCTCATATAAATCCTAGGCATTAAATCAAGATAATAAAATATTTAGCAACTCCTTAGCTGGATGTTGTATGCTTAATATCATGCATATTATTTTATTTCACTCTTATTAAGAGAGGGTTACCATCTTTGCCAGATAAAATGGGCTTAACCTTTGAGAGCCTATGATGGAAAATACATCTTTCTCTTTTGATTTAGCCCATAATAAATTTCATCATACATTTAGGTATATAAAAATCCTATAGCATGTGTAAAAATAAAGAGTCTAAGATCAGGTAAAATTTGATAAGATTTACATTAAACTAAGTCATTATTCATACCACTCATGTTATAGTCTCTTAGGGAGTGGGTTTAAGGACTTTAGTTTCTTTCTAAATAATAACAACCTAGCTATCTTGCAAAATCATAAGACTTGACCACATGATTTTAAATCGTAGGAGGAGTTAGCTGGTTGGCACTCTAGGCAGTAATAAGTCCAGTAGTCGGGTGGTTTACTCTATTTTGTGGATGTAAACAATATGCCAACTTTCACCTTATATTTAGGTCATGCTTTGGCCCTCGCTAAAGCTCCATTGATTTAGGATCTGAGGTTTCTATTTTTTCTTTGGGGTTACAAGCATAAATCTCCACCTCTTAGACATTTCTACAATCTTGTATTGTAGAATTATAAGTCCTATATTTCTAATACAATTTCAATTCAAACATATAATTCTCCTCACTTTCAAACATATAAAGCCCAATCATAAGATAATTTGGGATGCCCACTAGGTTTCTAACTATCATGAGCATCCCCTACTCATCTCCATTTGGTTTTGATAATAAGTCTTTCCTTTCGATCTATCTCATTTGATTTTCCAAATATAACTAAATTATTGATAGCCCTATCTTTGAATTCTTTAGAGATAATAATTGCATAGTTTAATCGAGAGTATTTCTAAAGAATTCACCTTCCTTGGGATGTATTTAACTATAGGGGATTGCCCCCATAGAGAACTTTAGAACCCAGTTTAAATAAACCATACTTTATTCATCCATGTAAAGTAGGGGAAAATCTCTGATACATTCGAAGACCCATCATGCCTTAGGAGTCCGTATTAGGTGATTAAGTCCATCGTAGGGTAGTGATTTCTATCTTTGGAGATAATATATTATTCCTTAATTTCATACCTGATCACCTTAATAAGTACACTCTCAGATCTATGTGTTGTCCCTCCCCAATACATACCCATGCATGAATCGAAAATAAAAACCATAGTGGATCATGAAGAATTTACATAATGAGTAAACTTGACCTATTAAAGTCAATATCTTTAGCTCTTTGATTTTACCAACATAAGTTAGTAAAGTTATGTTAATGCAAACTATAAAATTGTTAAAAATATTCCTCTCTCGTTTCATGCAAAATTTGATAGAAAGATTTGGCCATTTGGTCAACCAATTCTAATTCCAAAGTGGGGTGTGCCCATTTGGTTAGCCAATTTCAATTTGATAGAAATATTTGGCCATTTTGTAATAAATATTGATAAGTGTTCTTTTTGACCATCACAGTAAGTAGTTGATCGATACCTAGGTTCTGCATGTGAAGTGCCATGGTGTTGATCCTGTATTTCAAAACTAGAGGCTACTTCTTGCTATCAAGGCAAAGCCGCTAGGTCCAGACTATAAATATAACCCCTAGGCTACCAAAATTTTCAATATAAAGCCTTTGTTCTCTAGATCATTCTTGCATCTTAGCTTTTCCCAGCCCTAGAATAGCAAATATGCCACTCAAGACCAACTAGAAGGGCAAGAAGAGGGCGCCCTGTAGTGACGCTGACATATTTGTTAACATGGATGTTGAGATGAGGTACCAACATATGCTCATCAGCAAGTATCTTATTCTATAGAGGAGCTTTCCAAATCCAAGTAGGAGCGTAGAGATGGTTATCAATGAATGAGGCTAGAGCTT
This sequence comes from Cymbidium sinense, assembly GCA_021442155.1. Classification (NCBI taxonomy): domain Eukaryota; kingdom Viridiplantae; phylum Streptophyta; class Magnoliopsida; order Asparagales; family Orchidaceae; genus Cymbidium; species Cymbidium sinense. Next base: position 35,439,101 of record CM038229.1, read on the forward strand.
TTAATCTCACCTATGATAATGCTACTTGCATTGTCCCCATGGTGAGGGAGTTCTTTGCCAACTCGATGGATCATCAAGATAACTAAGTTTTTGTATGGGGGAAACGAGTATGTTTTGATAGTACTTTCATTAATGTTTATTATAACTATGAAATTTTGCATATGATCAATATCTTTCTTGTCACAATAATCATCTTGATTTTAATGAAATTTTTAGTTTTCTCACTATTTGAAATTCAAATATCTAGTGGAAATGTTAGAAGAAAATGATTATCAATTATCATGCCATCGGCTTAATAGCTAAAGCTAAAGCTTAGCACTATTTTATTTTTGTCAAGTTAATGTCCATTAGTAATATCAGCGAGCTAACTAAAGATAGAACCATTTTAAATTATGCAATTGAAAAAGGCTTTACCATAGTGATGACCTCACTTTTAGAGTGAGGACTCAATCTCCCCATTTTAGGCTTAGGACTTCCTTAGTCATAAGATATTTTTAGTAGTTAAGGGAACACTAAGCCAAGTCTAGAGACATAGAAGGCATACCTTAGGCTTAGGCTATACCTAAGGACTAAGAGAACCAATCTATCTTGTGTCCTAAACCAAACCATATGCCTAACCCCAAACTCAAAACTAATTGTAAACCAATTTAGCCAAATCCCAGTTGAGTTTGATTTTATATCCAAGCTCCAAGACAAAATGATTTAAACCCAAACCTATGATAACCCCATGACTCAATCCTATGGACTTAACTTAAAACCCATTCAATTGATCTAAATTAAATTGATTTTCACAAAAGTACTCCAACCATTCAATCATCATTCAAAGCCTATCCAAAATCTATGATCAAACCAACCAATCAATCAAGTCAGTTTAATTAACCTAAGCTAGCCCATTTGAACCCAAAATGTCCAACTAAGCCAAAATCAAATTAAATCCAAATCAAATGCAACCATAATCAATCTCAAACCAATCATCAAATTAATTAAACCTAAATCAGCTTAATCCAAGCCAACTTAACCGATTGGTCCACTTGACCCAAAGTGACCTAAAGGACTCATTTAAACCAAACTATAATTCAACCCAAATTATATTAAATCAATCCATCCAATCCCTTTTATATCAATTATTGATCATCCTTGATTTATCAATTGCAATCAATTGGGTCAAACCAACACAATTCAATCACTTGACCCAAGTTAACTCATTTAGCATATATGAATCAAATGAACCAAACTTCATTCCAAACTTAACTAATTGAAACCAATGATCATAATCAATCATAAATTAACCCTTGAATATACCTTGACCTTCAATTGAGCCAAAGCAAGTCCAATTGTCCCCTTTGATCCAAGTTGACCCAATTTGACTTAAAGAGCCAAATTGGGCCAAATCTCAATCCAATCCAAATTGATTCAAACAAATGACTCAAATTCATCATAAATTGATTATTTAACATGATCAAACCCTTAGTTGAATCCAATTTGGCCAAGTCAACCAAATTGAGCCATTTAGCCCAAATTGATTTGAGCTAAATCATTTCTAAATCCAAATTAATTGAAATCAATACCTACAATCATCTCCAAATCATCAATTGAACCTAAACCAAACCCAAACCCAAGCTAATTTGGTAAATTTGACCAAATTGGTCAACTTAGCCCATTTGACCCATATGAACCCATATGAGCCAAATTTAAATCTACTTCAAATTGATTGAAACTAATTGAACCAAAATATCCCAATTGATCATTTGAACATGACTTAACTCATGGTTTGACCAAATTTGACTCATGGGACAACCTAGCCCAATTTGACCTACATGGTCAAATTGAACCAAACCCAATCAAACTAACTCCAAACCCAATCAAACTTATCATGACCCATCCATGGGTCAGCCCAAATCAAACCCAACCCACCTTGAACCTGAGATAGCCCAATACCCATTGGGTAAAGCTCTTCAAATAGGATAAAATCTTCATTTGGGTTGTCAAACCCACTCCCCTGCCCCTGGCAGCCACCCTAAGCTTAATTTGGACATGATGAACACTAGCTCACCTGACCAAAAGCTGGTTAGGTCATCCATGATCTAAGTGGAGGTAAGCTAACCCAAGCCTCCTAATTGGAACACTTGGAGAGGGAGGACACTCCACATCAGCCCTTGGCAGCCCACTACTCACCCTCAGCTACTCGAGACACACCACCTCAGCACCTTCCTATCACCCATGACTGCCTGAACTAATCGGACACCCATAAGAAGCCAAACTTATCCAAGCCATCCATTCCATGGGGGAAGGGGTATACTCCCCCCATTTCATTCCATACTGAGAAATTGAGCATTCAGTGAGCTTGAGAGTGACAAGATGAGTTCCCAGAGTGTTTTCCCAAGCCCCCTTGAGCCTCCCACTGTTGAGGAGACCAAACTCGATAGGAACAGAGCATCCACTCCGTCCCACTCCACCTAAACTCAATCAAAACCAAATTAACTTTACCCAGATCTTCACCTAGCTCCGATAAGAAGAAATGAACCGATTCCCAATTGATTCAAGCACCGAAGATAGTCCCTAGACCAACTTCGATGAGCATTCCAGCGGTGTTTGGTCTATAGAGCCACCAATGAGGAGGCAATGTGCTATCTTCTCAACAGGCTTCGTCTCTTCAAGATGAAGCTACCTAAGTCGTTAGACTGTCGGTCTTGAGCTCTAGTGAGGTAAACTCTAGCAAACTATTAGATCCCTCTAGATCTCTTCCTTGAAGCTTTTAGAGTCAATCTCGAGGCCTCACGAGCTATGGTAAGATCGGATTAAGTGGAGGAGGACGGACGATGTCCATCTTCCATCGCTCAGGGGATGAAGGTTCATCTGATGTTTGTTCCGTGTGATTGGAATGGATGACCATGATTAATCCGATTAAATTTATTCAATTTAATCCTTAGGAACTGCGGGATTAATCTCCACCATATAATCTTAGATCAAATAGTGGGGACGAAAGCGCGTCCCCCGCCACTGACTCAACATGCCGTGCTGGATGTTTTAAGTGGTCAATCCCACAACACTACATGGAAAGCATCGCCATGTCAGCTCCCACATGGCACCGACAGGATTAGGGATTAATTATGGATTAAAAAGTGTTTAATTGCTTTGAAAATTCAAAATTTCATAACTAATTGTATAAAAAGTCAAAAAATACAAATTAACCCATTTCTGAAAGGTTAAACAGAGGAGATTTTAATAAAATTAATTTCATTTAATTTTAAATAGTGATTAGAGCTTAATTAAGGTTTTAATATTTATTTAATTAGCTTAATTAAGGCATAATTACTTGGGAAATTAATCCCAAACTCGATATATTGATTTAATGGGATGTCCTCTACCTCCCATAATTTATATAGAATTTATTGGCTAAGTTATTAGGAAAATTTGAAATCCAAACCTTAATCACCCTCATTAAGCTATTTAATGATTATTTAAAATTTCAAACAATCAAAATTAATTTATTAAACATCATTAAGCATTGATTAATAGTGAGGGGATGAGGGAGAGTGATTAGGACCTCTTTCCTAATGGTTTTCCTAAACCAATTTCATAAAAAGGTTGATTAATGCATGAATCAATTAAAGAATTAATTAATCAATTAATAGCTAAATTAAAGCAAATTAAAATGGTAATTAGGTAAAATAATTTAATTTAAATTTGAGAGTTCCTCTTTATGTGCTCAATAACATAAAGACCCTTAAAGAAATTATGATTAACCCATAAGTGTGGGAAAATTATAAAAGTACTTAATTAGTCTCTCTTTTAATTTAATTATTCTCTAATCATGAGCCAATTGCATTAGGTCCTTTAGGAGCATTACAATTTTACTTTTCTCATGTGCATATAATTTGTGGCTTATGATTAAATGGTTAATTAAATTAAATAAGAATAAGAAAGGGGTAATTAAATGGATTGCTTAATGGTTCAACTTAATTAAATCATAAAAATCTCTTAATTATCTTTCTTTAAATAAATTAAAATCACCAACATGGGATGGGATAAAAACAACAAATGTTTCCTCTTCTTTAAATTTAAATAAAATCTAAAATCAAATTCAATAAGAAGCTTTGGTTTTCTTTAAATTATTTTTTTTATTTAATGTGATTGTCTTTAGGAATTATATAGTTAAATGAGTTATATGGCTCTGTTTAATCATCCCTTTTCAATCACTATAAATATTGCATTTCATGTGGTATCATGCATTTATACTTTCAAATGAAAATAATAAAATAAAATCTACTTATGTGTAAGTTGCATGTGTTGATTTAATCATATTATATATGAGGCTATTATCATTAATAAATTCTAAAATTATATTTAGAATTATAAATTAATGATTAAAAGTTAGTGTGACATTAGCTATGAATATTTCCATATAATTTGCATGTGTTTATAGCTTAAACATGTTGAAATATTATTTTATTTGTATAATACATGTATGGATTTACATATATTTGAATGATAATAAGTAAATAATCAAGACATCTCGGGAATACAAGTCTTTAGGTAGCTACGGAGGTTATTTTATTACCTCACTTCTCTGGTTAACAAAGGCACATACTTATTTGTTTTCATACATATGTGTATTTGTGCTAGAGTTTGGATAGAGCTTTATTTTACATGTATAAATGATTCACCAAAAATAAAATCTTTTGCATGATTTTCATTCTTATAGTTGTGTATACATACATATGTATTAAGGAATAGCAAGTATATAGTCTTGACATCCCAGGAATATGAGACTTTAAGTAGACCCACAAAGGTCATTTGATTGCCTCACTTCCCTTGTTTAACAATGACATGTACTTTCTTAAATATTCATACATGTGTGTGTACTTAGCTAATGAATGAAGATCCTTTTTCTACAAAAAAATATATGTATTCATAATCATTTAAATGTGTGAGAATATATTGCATGTGTAGGTATATTAACCTCTAAATCATATGCATATTATGGGTGATGAAAATGAATGGTATAACGTGTTCTATGTGATTGCAATTCAACTACGTTATTCTTAAGATGTCTTTCATGTTGAATAAGATTCTTTAAAGTTAACCCAAACTTAGGATTAATAAATATTTAATAAGTCATTCATAAAAGAAACCAAATCAAAATAATATGCTTTAAAAAATAACTTAAAGTAGGGATGAAGGAGGTTAGGCCTTCTTCCTCTCTTTACAATATCTAGATGTTAAGTGAATAATAATAAATAAGAGACAAATTAAAATTTGTAAATCCTCTAAATAACTTGAAAGGAAACCACTCACCATGATAAATTAAATAATCCAAAGCCTTAGATAATTGTAATCCTAAAGCTTAGCTAAGACATATCACACAAAGACTAAGCACACACATTAGAATGCTAAGTCATGACTTATAGCTTTAGGTTAAGATGGTGTATGTAATGATGATACACTTTATTTTGTGATGTAATATTTTAGACTGGATGTTGGGGTGAATGATTCGTAGGTTAGATGTTAGGTTGTTATAGCCTAATGTTATTTTTTACATGGGATTGTGCTAAAAAGGGCCATTGTAAAAATAAATATAAATGCTTTGCTTGCAGGTTGCTTATGCTCCTTTAGCATAATCCATGTTATGATAGGTGGGCTTGGTTACCCATGTGTAGGGTGATAAGTCCAATTATCTAATATAACTACTTGTGTTTGTATGTGCGTTTAGCTAACATCTATTTTGTAGGTATAGTTAGATTTACTTTCCATAAAATATATTTTTATAATAGGAATTAGGATTAGTGCTATGGGTTTTAGGATGAGTAGTGGTTAGAAAGCTTAGTCTTGGGAGGCCTTGTGAAGCCTTTAAGCAAATCAAAACCAAAGGAGAAGAGGAGAAATGAAGAGTGAAGACCCCCATAGCATCTAATTTAATTTTAATTATAATTATTATTTTGTAGTCTATTTTGTATATGGGTAGAACCCGGCTACCCATCTTTTCTTTTTCTGGGGTGTATGGTGGTACCCAGCCGCACTAACCTCTTATTCTTTTATGAAATTTTATGAATGATTGTTGTTATGTTTATATTGTGCAACAGAATAGCATAATTTTTATAGGTTTCTTAATCTTAATGTTTGAATGTGTGGCCTGGATTCGTTAGACATTTTTATACCCAATTAATAACTCATATCTAAAACTTAAAAATAACTCATAACCTCACTTTAATGTTAAGGACATAAATAAGATAATTTAAATATTTAGAAACCCGATAGCTATATGTTGAATGTCTAACATCATCCATATCATCTTATTTCACTCTTGTAAAATAAAGGCCTCCATTCTTGCACTTTAGTGAATGCTTGACCTATAAGAGCACCCCCTTATAATGGAAATTCACCCTCTTTCTCTCTTAATTTAGCCAATTTTATCATGCATTTAGGCATAAAATATCCTAAGCCTCTGTCCAAATGAATGTGTCAAAATGAAATAAAAATTATAAAAATTTGCATTTATACAAAGTCATATACTCATGACAGTCATGATCTAGTCTCTTAGGGAGTGAGTTTATAACTCTAGTCTCTTTCCGATTAAATACCAAGCCTATCCATCCTGTAATTACATAAGACCGACCTACATGAATTAAAATAATAAGAGGTGTTAATTGGGGGTCACTCCAGGTAGTTGTGAGTCTAGAAGTTGGATAAGTTAATTCTCTCTTGTGGAGGTAGATCATTACATCCCCATTTCCGATTAGAATTAGGTCATGCTTTTAGCTTGTGCTAAAGCTTCCTAGATTTAGGTTTTGAAGTTACTTATTTATTTCAGGATGCGTATAAATCCTCACCTCTTAGTCATTTTCATGACCTTATGTTGATGGATAGTAAGCCTTAGCATTCTAATAAAATTTCAATTCAAACAAAATAAACATTCTCTTTTAAATATATAAAGCCTCACTATATGGTAGATTGGAGCACTTACTAGGCTTCTGAGTATCATGAGAGCTCCCTACATATCCTCCATTGGATTCCAAAATAAGTCTTTCCACTTAAACTCTCCACTTGATTTTCCAAAAATAAATAATTTGCTGATAATCTAACATTAAAATCTTTGAAGATGTTGATTGACTACTTTAATCTAGAGTTTTCTTAGAAAATTCTCATTTCTTAGGATGTAATTAACTATGGAAGCTTTCTTCCATAGGAAACTAAACTATTTGAAAAAGAATCCTTATTAGGTGATTAGGTCTATTGTAAGGTGATATTTTCATCTTTTAAGATGGTACATTATACCTTAATGTCATACCCAATCACTTCAATAAGTACCCCCCTACGATCTACGTAGTGTCCATACGACTCTAAATTAAAACACCACACATAAATGTAGGAAAGATTACTTTCGATTCAATTTGTAAACTACTGAAGAGTAGTACAACCCTAGGGTATGATCGCCCTTCTCTCATTCATTCTTTGTAAGTTATAGTCGGTGCATCATAGGACCCTAATGAAGAAGTCTTTGTACAAAAGACTCCCATGACTAAAAGAAAGATTGAAGAGTTTGGAACTGAGGCTAGATCAAAATCCTCTAAGTCATTAACTAAGAAACTTCAAGTTATTGAGAAGAAGTCTCAGAATTAAGAAAAAGGGTAGGAAAAACCAGCCAACGAAAACATGAACTGGAGAAGAAATTTGATTATACTTCTTTCCTCAAGTGAACCAAGCCATGGGATTGGTTCGGCTTTAGCCTATTTAAGACTATAATTATAAGACTATTATTATATCAAAGTTTAGGTGTTAAATATGTAAATACATAAGAACTATGGGGTATGTATATAAATCTCTTTTTGTTTATCATTGACATGTAGTCTTTTATGTCATAGGGGCTATTTGGTTGTTTGAAAAACGAATGAAGTGTAAAGTGAATATAATGTATTTATATTACTTTAAGTTGTTTGGTTGAAAACTCTATAAATACATGTGATTATTTTTTTATTTTTTTTTTGGTAGAATGAATGTAACATAAACTATTTTTTGGGTTATCAGCCGCAATGGTGGTGGCTGGCAAAAGAGGTGACGGTCCAGAAGTGGACTAGAGGCGTCAGATGATGATATGGTGGCGGGCAAAGGGCAAGTGATGATGATGCAGAGGCTGCGGATGATGATAAGAGAAAGGGTGCAAAGGATAGAACTTTGTATTTTTTTTTTGTTTGGTAGAATGAATGTAACATAAAGTATTTTTTGGGTTATCTGTGGCAATGGTGGTGGCTGCCAAAAGACGACAGGTCTGGTGGACTAGAGGCATTCGGGTGATGATACCGGTGGGCGTGCGGTGAGCAAAGGATGATGGCTAGAGGTGCAGATGGTGGTAAGAGGTAGGCTGTGGTATGCAGTGATAGCACTTTACACTGACTGGTGTATTTGAAATTTTTCCAAATTGGTTGAATTCCAAATATAGTAAAATTCACCCTTCTAAAGTATTTTAAATACAACGTATTACTTTGAAATTTAATTTTCCATTATATCAAACACACACAAAATTAAAATTTTATGCATTTATTTTACTTTACACTCCAAAGTAAGCCAACCAAACAGTCCCATAGTTCTTTTATGTTATTTGATGTTCGAATCATAAAAAGTATGCTATCAATTATTTTTGAATTCATTCTTTTAGACTAGTGTGGTCCTTGTCTTACAAAAAGCATTTTAATGGAAAAGTTTGATTTATTGAAAATTTTGTTGATGTATCATGCCAAAAAATAAAGTATTGTTTGCTTCATGCTCTTCAGAGATTATTTCTTGTAGTAAAAGAGTTGATCTCTTCAAAAAATCCATCTTAACCTTTGAAGCATTTGCAATGTGTTAGAGAATTTGGGAGTATTCTTTTCTTTGGATAAATTGGTTTGTTTTAATTGGATTTTCATATATAATAGATCATGATTAATTTAAATTTGTGGTTAAGGCTTCTTCTAGGCTCAAACCATTGTATACATATGGTATATTCGATTCACGTAGCTAGTCAAGGCTTTTCTTAGGATAAATTGGTTTACTTTAACTGTATTTTCACATATAGTAGATCATGACTGATTTAAATTTGTGGTCAAGGCTTCTTCTAGGCACAAATCATTGTACGCATATGGTATACTTGATTCACGTAGTTGGCCGTAGAGCTTATCCTTATTGCTTTATGGAGCTCAGCCTGTACTAACTTGCTACTCGCTCAGTGATAATGGGATCATGTTAATCCAAGTGCAGCATTGGATACATAACTCGCCTCCTCACCAAAGAGCTCACACACAACACTATTGAACTCACTTGAAATATCTGCTAGAGGTATTTAACTGGGGAATTTACCCACTCGCATGATGTGCAACTTGGTAAGACTCACTTATTGCACTTACCCTTTATTCTTGATTCTTGAGCCTTCTCATTTTGAAGGTCTTCTTAGTATGGTGGTGCTTTCATTTCAATATTGTGCCACTATACATGTGTATATAATAGGCGTGCCCATGTGTTTGTACCTCACATATTTATTACTTTCTTATTTGTGGTGTAACATCTCTATGGCTATCCCGATTTTATGAATAAGAGATAGGGAGGCATATTTCGTGACCTTTATTTTAGAGATGCTTTATTGGATAAACTTTTATGTGATTTGTATTGTATATTCTATAATGTTTTGAGTGATTAATGAAAAAAATTCTTCTGGTTTTCTTTATATATATTTTTATTTTACTCCCCCAAGCTCTTCACACCCCTTTATCTCTTTTCTGTCTCACCAAGTTAGTCTTCCAAAGTCTAGTGTTGCCCACGGGCAATCCAAGATCCAATATTCTGAAAGGTGTGATGATAATGAATTGATGTCATTAATAAGAAGTTGATTACTTCAAAAATAAAGCAACAAATACAAGAAAATTCCATTATCATGGTGAAGCAAAACTTCATTATTCTTAAAGTTCTAAAAGAAATTGAGGAACTTATAAATCACCTAATCTAAAGAGCAATGGAGAGTTTAACGGGAGAACTTTGGAGACCATGAAATGAGGAAAATCCTTTGAATCACCTAATTGCCAAGTTAAGCACAATAATTGGGCGCTTACTTTTACTTTGAAGCCTAGTTTGGATGACACTCTATGTCACATTACTAATGAGGAGACATTATCTCGTAAGAGAAAATCCAAAGATGGCAAATGAATTGTCCAAAGAGACTGCTAATGTAAGATTTCCTCCAAAGTTCAAAATCCACACCTAAATTGTCACCAAAGAGTCAATGACATCATTGATGGACCTCGATAACTTTTTGAAGTATCATCTCTTCTACAATACCTTCAAAGAATCTTCTTTGAGATAGTTCTCATGTCTCCCTATGGGCATTGTAACTTTATACATTGAGTTTTAACAAATGTTTAGTACTCAAGCACATAGAAATTGTTCAAGAGCTCACAAGTATTACTATAGGTGAGACAAGAGCTTGACAAGCCTATAAGGAAGTTTATATTCCTCTTTCAAAGAGAGATGTTGGAATTAAGAGATTTAGAGCCTGCATTTGTAGAGATTATTCTAGCTTAAGGTTTGAGGGATGGACCATTTATGCATGTTCTTAGGCCTTCAAGAACAAAAACTTAAGCTAAGTTACTTGAATTTGCCAATAGTCATGTAAATTCCAAAGTTTATAATGATGTCGTCCAATCTTCTATGGTTACTCAATAAAGGGAAATACCTCAAAGGCGAGATCATATATCAACTACTTGGCATTTTGAAGATCACCTGTGAGCACAAATGATATGCTTTTGCAATCATTCTTATAACCCACCATAGAGGAGGGTGCTAATGATTCATGCCAGATTGAAATTAAAGCAAGTCTTTAGTTCTACACCATAAGATGCCACAACTTACTTGTCTTTAAGGTGAGCACTAATAATAACATAACTATTTATTTCTCAATTAATTATTTGAACCAATTCCTCTTTCTCTTATCCACCTCATAAATTTCTAATTTTAAGATCTACAAGAAAAACTAGTTTTTGCACTATTATAAAGTATAATATATGATATATTTATTTATATTTATTAAGTTAAATGTCAATCCAATATTTATGGTTGTATTTTACATGTAAAAATTTGAACTTTTAATAAATAGAATTTGATCAATATAGTATACTCAAGGAAAGGGTTAAATTATGCTCACTATTTATTAATAAAATCAATTGTATCACTTCATCCATCTCATCCATAAACTTCAAATCTAGCATCTCATTTATAAGTTTCAATTAGTTGATTTTGTTAAAATTTTTTTAATATGATTTTAAGCATAAATGAAACATAAACTATGCAAAAAATAAAATTATAAAATAATACCTATCAGTTTGCGAATTTCATTTCTTTTTTGTTGAATTTTTCTTCATTACAACAATTTGCTAATCAATTTAATAATCATTCATTCAAAATTGATTTAGGATTTATATTTTACATGGGTATAGTTTAAATCAAAGGTTTATTTTAATATAAAAATAAGCCTTACTTTAAATCTATATTTTAAAAGATACTTCATTTCCTTCTTCTTCCTTGGTTATGCATAAAGCCTCATATGGAGTTTGAGTGACAATGTTGTGTCTTGCATAAATTTTGATTGTTATAATAAGTTTGCTCGATTAGAAACGCAGGTCATCTCAGAAATATCTCACTTGACTAGTGCACGCATGGTCCTCTAGCATAGTGTTGTCCCCTCCGGTTTACAAGGTGTAGTTCAGCTTTTCGTTCTCTATCACACACACACACTCTCTCTCTCTCTCTCTTCCTTCCCATCTTTCTCTCGACTTTAAGGCCAAAATTTCATGCCTCTTGGTTCAATACAGTCACGGTGCCGAGTTCAACTGATGCCGCGATTTCTTAATTTACTTTATTTTATTACAACATTCCCAAATTCCCCTTGCACACCATGACCCTAAAAGTGAATTACTAAGGGAAATTAGTAGGACTAGTTTGGCATATACTTTTGTCTAACCCTCTTCCCATAATCTACACCTAAAATAAAATTCTCTAACCATTTGAAAGTGTTCCACACATCTACGACCTTGGCACTCTTGCTAAAGCCTTTCCCTATAGATTTTCAGGAGAGCGAAGAGAGGTTGAAGAGATAATCATTCTTTCTAGTACTAGTGGAGATGACAAGGAACAGATATTTCTATGGCTAATTTCATTATTATCAACATTGGGTGACCTCTGCTTAACACTTCAAAGCTGTGGTATCCACCTACCACATGGTCCTCATGCTTTCAAGTGGTGGCCAAGAGATCAAAGTAAGAGGTTGCCTCTATTAATTTAAGAACTTGTTATCTTTGAACAGTGGGTGACTTAACACAAGAGTAAGTGTTAACAATTTGAAGTTGATTGAGGAAGAAGGCTAGAAATAATAAAAATTTGTAAGGCCAAATGACAAAATGAGATATGGAGTGAACTTTGAGAATAAGCTTCTTTTATAGTCCAAATCATATGGGATAAACTCGTCTAAGTCATAATAGAAGAACTTGATGTATTCTCATAGATATCAATCAAGATGCCAATAATTGTTGCAACATAGCTTGCGGTTGAGTGCATGTAAGAAAGGTTACATGGCTATTAAACAAAAGATAGGAAAGATGACAACTTGTTGACTCCATAAAAAAGGAAGTACAAAATTTGCTTGATGTAAACTTCATAAGGGAGGTCCAATATCCCAAATAGATATCTAATATAGTAATGGTTTTTAAAACAAATGTGATATGGGGAAGGCACGCCAGTTTCATTAATTTAAACTTAGCATGTCCCAATAATGGGTTCTTGCTACTTGAATCAATGCATTAGTCGACTTGGTAATTGGCTACCTAATCATGAGCTTTTTGAATGCATTCTCTAATCAAAAACCATGACCTAGAGAAACTTCTTATTCTACTTAGGTGTTGACAAAGTCGCAAGAGCTTTTTTTTATTCAAAAAGGAAATAAGCAATAACTCATGCATTATGTAAGCAAGACCTTATGAAAATTTGAGTTGAGCCATCAATTCATCGAGAAATTAGCATTCATTCTCATCATCATAGCTCATCAAATTCTACTCTACTTCTATACCTATTCAATTAAAATCTTCAATGACCATCTTCTCAAGGTTACTAGTCAAACATGATCACTTTGGTAAATTACTGAAAGGAGTGGTTAAACTAAATGAGTTTGATATCTCAAATACATTGTGGACACCCTTCAATGTGTTCTTGAGACTTTGGAGGTGACTTAATGTATATCATAAGGGTTGTCAATATTAGACCTAACATAAAAAGATTAACAAGAAAAATTCAATTTGGATTAAACCATGTAATATTGATTATGTTCAAATTAGTTTAAATGACTCAGAAAATTGAGTTGGGTTTGATCAACATGAGCTAATTGATTTAATTATTTGATTTTTTTTAAATGAATAACTCATTTTAAATTATATTTTTTTATCATTCATCATCATGTCCATTTAGGTTGAGTTATTTCTTACCATTCATAATTTAAATATTTTTTGAGCTATGTTTGATTAGGTTTAGGTTTAGTCGAGTTGAGTTTTATAATGTGTTTATTAAATAGGGTTTAATTTAGATTGGCTAGATTCATGTTTGGTTATTTTTGAGTTGAATGAAACCTTATATGTAAATTAAATTGACACTCATATCTGTCATTATAAAAATATTAAATTAGTTTATATATATATATATATATATATATATATATATATATATATAATCTTAATTTACAAAAATATAAGAGCATTTTATAAGATACTTAGAAATTACATGAGGAAAGATTTTACCAATAAGAATTTGCTCAAGAAGGCTTTGTTAAATGGGCACCTTAGTTTCTCTTGGTTTTTTTTTCTTTGGAAATGATATAGCACATCCTTTGAAAATGGTTTTGATTAGCCTAAAAACATGTAAAAAATCCCATAATTTTCTTTTAAGATATCTTCATATTCAAAACACATGTTAGACATCCACCAAAACCATCTTCAACAACTGTTAACTTCTAACAATGACAACTTTAACAAATCTTTAGTAGCCCTTCTCATTTTTGGATAAGTTGCTACACATAAATATCCTAGTATGTCCAAAATAAAGTAGCTCTGACAACCATGATTTTGCATAGGTAATGGATAAAATAACCAATAGTAATCATAATAAATTTATTTCTTGATTGAAAGTATGTTATATAATATACGAAATCATATGCAAATAATTTAATGAATTTGATGGAATAATAATTAAGTTTAATTTTATTATTAAGTACAACATTGCTCTTCAATAACCCTAAATATTACATTATTATTATGAGTTTTTAAATATTTAAAATGAATTCGAACAAAAAGGAAATTTGTGTTACATAAAAAATTTGAACCTATTAAAAAATTAATTAATTAACAAGTTAATTATTCTTCTTTAATCTAATTAAGCATGATTGACATCAAATGTATAATGTATTGATATGTTTATGTTCACATAAACTTTTCTAACTATATCAATAATCAATTCAAAGATAAAATAAAACTTTAGCACATGCTTACTAATTTTTGTAATCCTTACAAATAATAAACGCTACTATTTTCATAAATCATGGATAAATCTATAATAATTTAAAATTTTACTTTAAATTTATTTTAGTTATGATCATCATCTTTGAGCTATTAATAATACTTAATTAATTTTTAAATTAAATTTAACTAAACTCACACAAAGCTAAATTATGAGCTTGGATTCAAGAATCTTCTCTTGACTTTTTAGGAAATAAATTCTGGATCAAAATCTAAGTGACAAATTTTCCATGTATGCATAATAAATCATTCTTCCTCATCTTGATTGTTGGAAAAGATTGATCTAAAAATAAAAGATGTGGTAGATCATTAGATAACTTCACACAAGATTTGTTATTATCAAACCAAATATGAGATACACATGAGTCATATGAATCAGTTGAGTGGAGCTCACCTTTATGCAATATTATAGTTATGGAACCCATTGAATTTTATTAAGAACCTAGAAGTAGAACAATGCTTTGGTTCTTTTGTAGATTGTATTAAGTAATCATTTTATTATTATTATTTTAATATATATATATATATATATATATATATATATATATATATATATATATATATATATATATATATATATATATATATATATATATATATATATATATATATATATATATATATATATATATATGTGTGTGTGTGTGTGTGTGTGTGTGTGTGTGTGTTTTTCCTTTCCTTTCTTATGAAAAGTAAATTTGAAAAGTAATGTTTGATTGTAGGTGAATTTCTTACTTCTTGGTGGTGATCTCTTTCATGAAAACAAGCCATCAAGGTCAACATTGGTAAAAGCCATAGAGATACTTAGGCGGTATTGCCTAAATGATCGACCAGTGCAATTTGAAGTTCTCAGTGATCAAACCATTAACATCCAAAACATGTAAGATAATTCCATTTTTGCCTGATAAAAAAAGGTCTTTCATTAGAGATAAAGAGTTTGCATTTAAATTTTTAGGAATAGGAATTAAGTATTATTGACTTACTTAACTTAAGGCTTTCAGAATATTTTTTTTCTTTATTGTCTTCCTCTCCCTATACCTTTTTTCCCTTTCATTTTCTTTGTCTTGCTTCTCTCTCCCATCTTATCTTTCTCTCTCATCATTCCTCTCTAATTTTTTTACCTTTGCTACTCTTTCTTGTCTTCTCATGGGCATATGTACAATCCCCTACCTGATCTACCATGTCCCTTTTTTTCTCTTTTCTTTTTTACACAATTGATTTATTCATCTTATAGAGATTTACGAACAACCCGATCCATATTTTAAACCCTTTGTCCCGTTTCTTTTTTTTCACATTGTCAACATATCTAGGAAGCAGAGAATTGTTTACATATTGTCTATCCCACTGCATTACTACCATCCAGTCTTGTTACCTCAATTTTAGTGTTAGAGAGAATGACCCACCTTCTAATATTAATTTTCAATTCAACATCCTTTTACAAAATTCTGCAATGCTCACTTCAAAGAGTTTATGTTCTTTGTTTTCTTGGCAAAGATAATTCACCTATCTTTTGGTGGAAATAGATGTTAGGCAACAACTCTTTGTTGTCCACAGAAAAATTGACTTGATATCATCAACTTTTCAGATGAGAAATTTATTCATTGCACTATTTTGAGGATCAGGAACTTCATTAGCAAAGAAGTTGTGACAATAAGGTTTGATTGTTCATTTTTTTTCCTTTTTATATTTTTAGATTTTTCATCTTTATGAGTATAAATATTGGACATTTAGTGGGTCTTAAGTTTCTCTTTTCCGTGCAAATCTATTAATTTATGCATGATCTTTTCCTATGAAAGCTACAATAAGAGTGAGATGAGTGTTCCCTGCATCCCTACTTTGAGTGTCATGGATCGACATTAGGGAGGTTAGCCATGCTCTCTTAATCATACACAAGGAAATAAAATTCTAGAGAAATATGGAAAGAGGAGGAACAACCTTGAGGACTCTAGAAGGTTCCATCAAAGTCCAGAAGACATTGGAAGGGAAATACTTCAAGAGAACTTTAGGGTAGTTTAAAATATTCTAGAATCCTTGTATATGCTAAGAGTAGTATGGAATAATCTAGAATCATGTATATATATTGTACTCTAGAACCTTCTATCTAGAATCTTCCTTAGGCCTTGGGGAGGACTATAAATAGAGGTTTTCACCCCTCATTTGGAACCAACCAAGGTTCCCAAGTAATCTTGTATTGTAAAATTCATTTGTTTAGTGAAGTGCTTTCCTATCTTTTTAAACTCTCCTCTCTAAGGAGTATTGAACATTTTAGTTTTACATTGTAAGGGTTAGGCTGACTTAGCATCAAGGAGTGTTAAGGTCATATGGGCAATTTAGGAAAGGTGTCTCTGTGACAGTTGGTATCAGAGCCAAGGTTGAAGGCATGATGAAAGCTGACAAGGAGCAAGTTGTTGGATCTAAATTCATAAATGTGGAATCATCTCAAGAAGGTTGAGGTCTTGAGGAGCAACATGATCCTATCACATTTAAGCCACATGGGAGGTCCAAGTAGGTAATCTCTAGTTTTGATTCATGCTTTGCTCAGGTGGAGGAGGCTATGAATGGGATGGAAGCCTAGATGGTGGATCTAGGAAAAAGGGTGAATGGTTTTGAGGAGGGGGACACCACTATTAATTCTTAAATTGGAGACATGATAATCCAATTGGAAGAATCTTTCAAGGATAAGATAACAAAGATGCGAGAGGACCTAACGAAGATCTCTGAGGGGTGCAATGATCTCATGAAGAAGAGATGTATAGTCTTCGTGCAAGTATGGAAGAAATGTACGGAGATATTTACGAGTACTAGTAACTGGATCCAGCAGCTATGCATCGAAGCCAAGCGCATTGAAGTGCCAAAACCTAAGAGCTTTGGATGAGTTCGCAACACAAAAGAAGTAGACAACTTCTTATGGGGACTGGAGCAATACTTTGGAGCTATGAGCATCAATGATGAAGATGCGAAGATCTAATTTGTGGCTCTATATCTTTCTGACACCGCTATGTTATGGTAGTGGTGGCGAGAAGACATTAAGAAAGGTATGTGCACCATATCCACCTTTGATGCCTTCAAGAAGGAACTCAAAAGACAATTCTATGTTGAGAATGCGGAGGATGAGGCTAGAGCCAAATTATAAAGGCTCAAACAAGTAGCGTCGATCTGAGCATACATCAAAGACTTCACTTGTCTTGTCTTTCAAATCCCTGATCTATCTAACAAGGACTCTCTCTTCAACTTCATGGATGGACTTCAACCATAGGCCAAGAACTTAAAAGGAGTGGAGTACTAGATCTTGCAACAATAATTATTGTTGCTGAAAGCTTGATTAATTACACCAAGGAGTCCACAAAGCCAAAATAAAAGAGTACCATGTCAAAGGTGGGGAAGACAAATGACAACATAAAGAGGAGTCTCGCCAAGAATCGACCTCAACCCGATGTTGACCTCACTTTTGGAGTGAGGATTTAATCTTCCTATCATAGGTCTAGGAGACTTCAAGACACTAAGAGCTTCTTAGTGATAGGACACTTCTAATGGCTAAGTGAACACTTAACTTAAACCTAGAGATTTTAAGAGGGTTTATCATAGGATTAAGCTAACCCTTAGGACCCAAGGTGACTTACCCATCCTATGGCCTAAATAAGATCATGCCTACCTCTTTAGCCAAGACCCAAATTAAACCCAAATTTAATAAAACTCAACAGAAATATAAATCAAACATCTTTAAATTGAAATCTAAATCCAATTGAGCTTGGGTCGAGGTAATTAGGTCGATTAACTCAGTTAACCCTTTTAAACTCAAAATCGCCTAAGTCCAAATAAAATTAAATTAAATGAAAACTAAACAAAATTAAATCAAATCAAAAGCACAAAATCATTGCATAAATACAAATAAACTCAAAAATAAATTCAAATGAGGTTCAAAGTGGCAAATAGGTCATTTGACCTAGAGTTGACCCATGTGAGTCCTATTAAGTCAAAAGTCAACAAACTAAAAATTGTCCAAATTAAATCACTCTGAAGGCTCAAAATCATCAAATGAATATGCTTAAACATAAAACTAAATAAATCTAAATCAAATAAGATCTGAAATGGATTAATTGGATCATTTAACCCATTAAGCCCAGTTTAAGTTAAAATGGATTCAAATCAAAATTAATATCAAATCAAATTAAACCAAATACTCTAAATTACAATGATCACTTAATCAAATATGATTAGAGCTTAAACATATCTTGGTTGAGTCAAACAAAACATTTAACTCAATTGAACCCAATTTGACCCATTTGAACTCAAAATGAGTCAAATCCAAATCTAAGCCAAATTATTTCAAATAATTGATCAAAAACATTCCAAATAATTCATAAAATATAATTGAAACATAATCTAAACATAAAATAACAATTGAATTACATAAATTAACTTAACCAAATTTGGTCAAAGTTGGTCAAACCTTAGTCAAACTTGGGTCAAATTCAAAATTAATCCAAATTAAAAAAAATAATCAATTGAAACTATTAAAAATGAACAATCAAATATAATTAAAGTAAATCCAAAGCTAATGAGTCAAATTGAGTTACTTTAACCAAACCCAATTTGTTTGGGTCAACATGAATTGACCTAATCCTAAATCAAGTTCAAATGGGATAATAACACTTAAATCATAATGTAAAAGTTGAAATTCAACTTGTATGGTTGGGGAGAGAGAGAGAGAGAGAGAGAGAGAGAGAGAGAGAGAGAGAGAGAGAGAGGGAGAAGACCTAATCTTGCAAAATCCCCACTCATCCACTCCTCCCCACCTCTTTCATTAAATGGGACTGATCCTACAACTGAAGGAGACTTTGAGAGCTAAAATTCAAAGTCTCCAATCACCTAAGGCCACCCAACCACCTCCCATCACCATTGATGGTGATTTTCGCCCACCATTAAGAAGGGAGGAAAAGAGACACCAAGGAGATCCCATTCTACACTAGTTACTCTCCAAAAGCTCCAGTGAGCAAGAAGAACCCATTCCCTAGTCCTTTTAGGCAAAAAATCATTAAAATCAAGCGAATTCTAGCGAAGTGCACTAGATGTTGGTGATTACAACATTCCAAGGCAATGTAAGAGTTTAAATTCATTCTGAAGCTTCATCTCGCATTCAGAAGCGTGTTCAAATCAACTCTGCTGCCGAAAATCATCCCTGGTGAGGTAATTTTCAAATCTCATAGACGGTCGTTGGATCTCTTGTTTGTGACGATGCTTGCACGATTTTAGGAATTTTCATTAGATATCCCTTGCATTTTTCATTTTGAATGATCCCAATATGAAATTGGGTTATTTTCTCACAAGATTCGTCAAAAAATTGAGCCCCAATCGGACCATGGTTCGATTTCGCCATTCGCGAGCCCATTTCCTACTCAGTTTCATCCGCTAGGAAGAAAATGACATAGCATCTGTCCGATCTCCCTTTAATAGGGACGGAAGACTATGATTAGAGGAGAATCAGATTGGATTTAAGCCCTCAGATCACGTTGTTTGATCTGGACTGTCCGATCAAACGGGCACTTTCCCGCTCAAAAGCCATGCAAAACCGCGAGCCCAATTAGGTGCCGACACGTGGAACCACGTGGCCCAGTTAGCGCCGCATGGCGTTGACTGGGTTAAGTAGAAAAATTAGGGTTTTTTTTTAAAAAAAATTTAATTAATCTACTTGAAACTTCAAAAATTTGTAAAAAAATAAAATACTCAACGAAAAATTTTAAATAAGGGCTCGTTGGATTCGTCCTTTTGAGTAAAATCCAATAAGCATAAAATCCCCAATTTCTATTGGATATTTTAAGCTTAATTTAGATTTTAATAAAAATTAAATTTGATTAATTAAATCAAAAATACACATCAGATTAATCTAAAACTTTTAGGGATTGCAATTGAAGTAAAAATATACATATCATAAAAACTTCAAGTCAAAATAACTTATGAATTCAGAGATATTAAATTTTTAAGCTCATATTGTCTATTTTAGAAAAATAAATTAATAAACTTTATGAAAATTATAAAAATGTATCAAAATGGCTTGAAAGCATTTTAATTAACCTCAAAGAGCTAAAATAAAATAATAATAATAATAATGATAATAGATAATAAAAATCATTAATGAGCTTAATTAAGATGTAATTATCCCTTTTATTTAACCTAAACTAAATTAATTATGGTTGATCTTTAATTGGGTTGGTCATCTAATCTAATCACTTAATAAAATCAATTATAACAAATTAAAAATATAGTTAATTAAAACCCTAATTAACTATTAAAGAAGCTAAAAAAATCAATCACCAAAATCAATCTTAAATGAATAAACCTTTCAATCAAATTAACGTGATTAATTCAACTAATCATTAATTGGATTTTATTTATATTAAATCAATTAGGTAAGATGAACATCTAACTAAGCTAATAAATAACCATTTAATTAGGATTAATTTAATTGATCATTCAATAAATTAAGCCCTTAATCAAATTTATTGCTTAATAAGATAAAGAATTAATTAATCACCAATCAATGCTAATTATCCAATCAAATTAAATTAAGGTAAACTTAATCAAATTAATATATAACTAAATTAGGCCTAATTCAATCCATTTGGAATAAGATAACTAATTGATCATTAAATACATGAACCTAATAACTAAATTAAATATGAATTCATAATTAAAGTATTAAATGAAATTCAATGAACATAATAAATGAATGAAATCAAATGAAACTCTAATTTTAAATAATCAAGCTTAATTTTAATAAAAAAATAAACAATTAATTCACTTAATATAATCAAATAACAACAACAACATCAATAATACTAATAATATTTTAATCAATCAAATTTAAGTAAAATATTTAATTAAATCTATTAAATCAAATCACTCACATGTGAGCAATCAAGTCATTAATTTCTAATTAAATAAATCTTTCATTAATCTAATAATTTAAAATTGAATTATCCTTAAACAAAACTAATCAATTAAACATCTAATTAATACAAACTTAATAAATTAATCCATCATTTTAATAAACCAAATTGATTTAAATAAATCATATTAAAACTAATTCTTAAATCAAACTTAAATCAAACACTTAATTAAATTTATTCTCAAGATTTAATCATCATGATAATAATTAATCAAATATTTAATTAATTCATAATTAATTTAATCAAAATTAAGCTAATTATTTAATTAAGTTAATCATATTAAACATAAGTTTTATCATCATAAATTTAAAGTTAATTAAATTACAATTAAGTGTCAATTAAATCCTAAATTAAATAACTTGGTAAATCTAAATCATCAAATCATTAATTGCATCATTAATCTAAACAAACATGAAATCAAATTAAAAGTTTCAACAAACAAATAACTTAAATAAACTCAAACTCTAGTCAACTTGATGAAAGATTAATCAACCTATCATTAAACCTTAATTAAGTTAGTTAAATAAATTAATATGTCAAATCAATTAAATAAAGATCAAATTAAATTAAATAATTTTGTCAAACTAAAAGAATGATCAATATATAAACTAAATAACTAAGCTTAAGAAATCAAATCCTTAATCGAAATTCAAATAAAAGAGCACATTAAACTTAAAAAAAACATAAGTTAATTGGAATACATTCACTAAACTAAACCAAACTTAAATGAAATAATAGAATCAATGAATCTAAACAACATCGAAATGATATTAGTCATATAAATTTAAAATTTAAAATTAAAACTCAAGAGAAAGGAACTAGATATTAATTTAAAGGATATTGAATTATCAAAATTTAATTAAATCAAAACATCTAATATAAAATTAATCAATCATAATACATGAAGATTAAACAAACTCTAATTTTAAAAACTAAATCAAATCAAACAAATTACACAAATTGAAATGGTCTACCTTAGTTAGACCTTTTAGGATGAAGATTTAGGAGTTAGGATGTAGAATATGGTGAGTTCCATTCAAAAAATGGAATTCATCATACTCTTTATTCTTGAAAACCTAAACATCACTTTAACCAAATAAAAGTGAAATAAAAATAAAAAAATAAATCATTAAATCATTTGAATTGAAACCACCCAAAGTTAACATTTAAATAAATTCAAACTCCAAATTGAAACTTGAACTAAAGCCTAGTCACACAAGCCCTCTTTTCACACACTAGAATACTAGGTCACCGACCATAGAATCAGGTTAGGTTGATGTGTTTATTGTATGGCTGATGTTGGGTTTTATTTTATGATGTAATATTTAGAGATGTTATGTGATCGATAGATGTTATGATAGTCTAACATTATTTTTTGTAGGGGATTGTGCTTAAGAGGTCGTTGTAAAAATAAATATAAATGTTTTACTTACAGGTTGCTTATGCCCCTAAGCATAATCCAAGTTAAGACAGGTGAGCTTGGTTACCCATATGCAGGGTGCTAAGTTCAAATTATAAATATAACTGCTTTAGATTAAATATATGTTTAGTTAACCACCATTTTGTAGGTGTAGTTAGATTTACTTTTTCATATAAAATATAATTTTGTAATAGGAATTAGGATTAGTGTTGTGGGGGATTAGGATGACCAGAAGACTTAATCCTTGGGGTGCCCTGTGATGCCTTTAGAGTAAATCAAATCAAAAGAAAGAAAAGGAGGACATGAAGAAATGAAGAAAAGAAGACCCCACATAGCATGTATTATTTTGTAATCCGGGTTGTATAAGGGTAGAGCTCGGCTACTCATCTTTTCTCTTTCGGGGTGTACACCGGCCTTTTATTCTTTTACATAATTTATACATGTTTGATTGATATTGTGTTTAGATTGCACATTAGAACAACATGCTTTTCATAGTTTCTTAATGTTTGATGTTTGAATGTGTGGCCTGGATGCGGTAGGCTCTTAAGACAAAATTAATTTTTCTACCCAACTAATCACTCATAATTAAATTTTAATCTACTCACAACTTCATCATAAAGCTTAGGTTTTAAATAAGATAATTAAAAAAATTTAGCAACCCCTTAGTTATATGTTGTATGTCTCACATTATGCATATTATATTCCTTCTTCCTTGAATATGGGGGATCTCCATCCTTGTACGATGGGGGAATGCTTAACCTATGAAGGCATCCCTTATGGTGGAGAACACCCATTTTCTAGATGATTTAACCAACAATCAACTTTCATCATGCATTTAGGCATAAAAAAAATCTCAAGCCTTTGTCAAAATGAATGAGTCAAAAGTAATATAATTTGAAAAGATTTGCATTTTAGGCTAAGTCATATGCTCATACCACTCATGCTCTATTCTCTTGGAGTTAGTTTAGGACTTTAGTTTCTTTCAAATTAAATAACTACCCTAGCTATCTTATAATACATAAGACTTGCCTACATGAATTTAAATCATATGAAGTGTTAGCTAGCGGTCACTCTAGGCTGTTGTAAGTCTAGAAGTTGGATCAGTTATTCTCACTTGTGGAGGTAAACCAATGTGTCCATTCTCCATTTAGATTTAGGTCATGCTTTGGAATCATGTTAAAGCTTCCTAGATTTTAAATCTGAGATAGTTGTTTCCTTCAGGCAATAAGAATAAATCCTCGCCTCTTAGGCATTTTAATAATTTTGAGTTGATGGATTATAAGCCCTAACAATCTAATAAATTTTAACTCAAACAAAATAAATATTTTCACTTTCAAATATATAAAGCCTCATTATAGGATAGATTGGAGCACTTACTATGTTTCCTAGTACTATGAGTGTTCTCTACTTATCTTCATTTGGATTCCAAAATAAGTTTTTCCAATTGAACAATCCCATTTGATTTTTCAAAATAATCAATTCTTTGATAGTCTAGCCTTAAAATCTTTGGAGATCATAGTTGCTTATTTTAATCGAGATTGTTCTTAGAAAATTCATTTCCTAAGATGTAATTAACTATAGAGGCTTGCCTCCATAGAGAACTAAAAAACCCAGCTTAAAATAAACCCTACTCTACTTTTTCATGTAAAGTAGGGGAAGATCTCTAGTATATTTGAAGACCCATCATGCCTCAAGAGTCATTATTAGGTGATTAGGTCCATTGTAGGATGATGTTTCTATCTTTCAAAATAGTACATCATATCTTAATATCGTACCCGATCACTTCAATAAGTACCCCTTGAGATTTATATGATGTCCCTACATCCAAAAATAAACACCACACCAGGGGAAAAGTCAAGGGAAGATAGAAGGATAGTAAGAGTAAACCACATAATAATTGCTTCCTTTGTGAAGGACCCCATTGGGCAAGGGAGTGCCTTCAAAAGAAAGCCATCAATTCCCTCCTAACAAGTCATCATGAAGCAGAGGAAGCTAAGGAGAATGATATGGAGGCACAAATAGGATGCAGTTCCTGAATGACTCAAACTGCTCCATAGCCCCAAACTAAGGGATTGCTCTTTATAGAGATGGTCAATGGAGGGAAGGCTACTAATGTCTTGGTAGACATTGGCGCTTCTCACAACTTCATCTCTATAGAAGAAGCAAGGCAGCTAAGACTACAAATAATTGGAGGAGGCTTCATCAAGGCCGTCAACTCAGCAGTAAGACCCATTCATGGTGTAGCTCGAGGAGTTAAGGTCAATGTGGGAGCTTGGTTAGACACTTCAAACTTTTTTGTCATCCTAATGGATGATTTAAAAGTTATCCTTGGGCTTGAGTTCTTGGATCAAGTAAAGGCATTCCCGATACTATTTTCCAATAGCATGTGCATCATGGAGGGCAATCAAACTTGCATGGTGCCAACAATAAGAGCTATTCAAGAAGCTACTAAAATGCTATCGACCATCAAATTCAAGAAGGGCACTCAATGAGAAGAAGAAAGCTACTTGGCCATTCTTCATGACATGGATGATGAAGAACCAAATCCACAAGAAGATATACCAAGGGTGGTGGCAGTGCTGCTCCAAGAATTTAAGGACATCTCACTAGAAGAGTTGTCAAAAGAGCTACCACCTAGAAGGGAGATAGACCATCAAATCGAGTTGGAACGGGGACCAAGCCACCAGCCATGGGACAACAACCCATGAAACCTCTCACCCTTGCTACTAGATATGATGGGAGGAGCCCCACAACATTCAAGTTCGCTAAGTCCTAGAGTGAACAAAGGGAGCTAGCTCGAGCCACGCTACACAAGGTAAAAAGAAGGGTGAGGAATATCCAAGCGAGCCCCTACATTAGTGATTACATCTTTTAACAAAGAAGTAGAACATATAATATCTGATCGAGTAGTCTGCAGGTGAGGGGTACTAAACTACTGAGAATATCTCATCAAATGGAAGGGATTGACAGACAGTGAGGCTAGCTGGGAACATGAAGATACTTTGTGGCAATTTAGAGACAAGATCCAGCAATATCATGAAGAAGGAATAATGAGAGTATCATGAGTTCAGGTGAGGGAGAGTGTCACAGATCGATATTACAAGGGAGGTTAGCCATGCTCTCTTAGCCATACATGAGGAAAGAAGATTCTAGAGAAAAATGGAAAGAGGAGGAACAACCTTGAGGACTCCAGAAGGTTCCACCAAAGTTCAGAAGATATTGGAAGGGGAATGCTTCAAGAAAACTCTAGGGTAGTTTGGAATATTCAAGAATCCTTGTATAAGTTAGGAGTAGTGTGAATAATTTAGAATCATGTATATTCTATTGTACATTAGAACCTTCTTTCTAGAATCTTCCTTAGGCCTTGGGTAGGACTATAAATAGAGGTCCTCACCCCTCATTTGAAACCAACCAAAGTTCCCAAGCAATCTTGTATTATAAAGTTCCTTTGTTTAGTGAAGTGCTTTCCTATCTTTCTAAACTCTACCCTTTAGAGAGTCTTGAACATTTTAGTCCTGCGTTGCAAAGGTTAGGCTGACATAACATCAAGAAGGGGTGTTAAGGCTGTATGGGTGACTTGGGAAATGTATCTCCATGATAATATGTTGTATAAACTCAAAATCCTTTGAAATCAATAAATTTGGCTTTCGTTTACATATATATTATTTCATTATTTATTACAGTTGTATACAATAATATGCCTTTATCTCATTGCGGCCTACCTCCACCTTTCTTAACTTAGGCCGAATCAAATACATCTACTCTCCTAATTGGGTTATCGGATGGCTAACATTTTATTTGAAAAGACCATTTAAGTCAACTCTCTAATCTTATTTTCCACTAGAGCTACTCCAAACTTTTCATGTATATATTAATTTCTCATTTTATTTCTAGGTGTAAAGCCACTCATCCACTTGAGTATCCTCATCTCTGCAACTCTTAATTTTATGCTTATTTTTCATTGGATAACATTCAATACTATAAAGCATTATAGGTCTCACCATCATCTTATAAAATTTTCCCTTAACCTTAAACAGTGCCTTTTTATCACACAACAGGCCCAATGTGTTCCTCCACTTAATCCATCCATATTGAATTCTACTAATAACATCCCCATCTATTTCACCATCACTTTGAACTATAGACTTGAGATATCTAAAACGTCCACTTTTTAATGACTTGATCACTCATTGTCATAACCTTGGCACTAGATTATCTACAAGTAAAATTACACTCCATGTATTTGGTTTTAGATCTACTCAAACAAAAGCCTTTATCCTCAAAGGATGACCTTCATAGTTCAAGTTTTTCTTGAACTCCCTCTCTAGTCTTATCAACAAGAAGAATAACATTTCCTAATAGTATATACTAAGGTATATTCTCCTTTAAATGTTTAGTAAGAACATTCATAACTAAAGCAAAATGATATGAGCTTAAAGCCAATCCTTGATATAATTTATTTGAAATAGGAAAATATTAGTCTTGTGTTTGAACGCAAGTAACAGCTTCAGTATACATATCCTTAATTACTTGAATATAAGTAATATTAACTCCTTTTTTTTAAACTCTCCAAATTACTTCTTATGGCACTTTGTCATATTCTCTCTAAATCAATAAATATCATAAGTAGATTCTTCTTATGCTCTTTATACTTTTCCATCAAACCTCTCAACAAATGTATAGCATCCATAATAGACCTACCCTACATTAATTCAAATTAAGTTTAGGAAACTTTTGTATCCTACCACAACCTATGCTAAATTACTTTCTCTCATAATTTTAATGTTTGTCACATTAACTTAATTTATCCATAATTTGCATACTCATCACCTATATTCTTAAAAATAATAACCAACAAACTTTTTTTCACTCGTTTGACTTCTTTATATGCTAACAAAAATTGCATTCTACATATTTTAGATGATTTTATGAACCAAGTACTAGTTTTTCTACTAATTTTTACATGCAAATATATTTTTACATTAGAAAGTACTTAAATGTCCATGTGTATTTCACATTATGAACTAAGTAATAGCTTTTTTTTACTATTTTTGCACACAAATATATTTTGATATCAGGAAGTGATTAAATGTGCATGTACATTTCACATTATATTGTTTAGTTGCATTCATTATATATTTACATGACATTTGTTGCATTTAACACTACCTTTGTCGGGTCTAAAGTCTCGAATGTGAAAAGTGCAGGGTTGCGTTACTCAGTCGATTGCCAGTATAAAACTTGTCGAAATAATCATGAAATGAATCTTTTAAAATATTATGTTAATGGTAGGGCATCCTTTTGAAGTGACGAGCTATGTGGCTTGAGTACAGTGAAATGTGTGCAATGGTCACTACATCGTTGTCTGAGTGCACTGTTAAATAAGCAAGAGTTCCTATATTATGGATGAATGTGCACAAAGAAGTTAGTCCATGAAATTAGAATTAGGTTATGAACTTAGAATATTGATACTCTTATAAGTAAATTATTGGAATTAATAGATATTATGGTTCATAGGAAGATACATATTTTATGTATTCAAGAAACTAAATCAGTTGGAGAAAAGGCCAAGGAGATTGATAGTTTAGGTTTTAAACTTTGGTATTCATGTAGGAACTGAATTAGAAATGATGTATGAGTGATTATAAATAAAACTTTGAAGGATGATTTTATAAATATTAATAGAATTGAAGATATAATTATACATTTAAAGATTGTTGTTGATATTAAGATTATCAATGTCATAAGTGTTTATGCTCTTTAAGTAGGTTTTGATGTAGGTTCAAAAGAAAAATTTTAGAATGACTTAGAGAAATTAATATAAAAGATACCTCTGAAAAAAAAGTATTTATTGGAGAAGATTTAAATGAACATATTAGTGGAATAGTATAAGATTTAAAAAATAATCATAAGTGGCTATATATTTGAAGTAAACTAATGAAAAAGGTATGACTATGTTAGATTTTACTTTAGCTTATGAATTTATAGTTGCTAATATTTTATTTAAGAAAAGAGATAAGCATATTATTAATTATAAGAATGGATCTAGTAAAACATAGTTTTATAATTTCCTAATAAGAAAAAGAGATCATTTAGATTATAAAGATTGCAAGGTCATTTTGAGTGAATGTTTAAGTACCCAACATCGACTATTAGTTTTAGATTTTAAGACAAAGAATTGGAAGATGAAAAATAAATAGAACTATTGTCCTAAGATTAGATGTGGGCATTTAAAGAATATGAATAGAAATGTTTTTAAGAGCGAGATATAAGAGCTTCAATTTTGGAATGTTCATAAGGAAGCTAATGTTATTTGGGAAAAAAAAGTAGCTAGTGAAGTTAAGTAAATTGTAAAAAATGTGCTTGGAGAATCAAGAGGAAAAACTTATTTTAGTAAAAAATTTACTGATGGTGTTAAAATGTGCAAAAAAAGATAAAAAAAAATAAGTTTATTATAAAACTTGATTTAGATGTAAAAACCTGTAGAATTAGGAAAGAGATAAAGTGACTCGTTGAGATTTTATTAAGCAATATGTAATGCAAGAAAATTAGCTTTTAGTGTCTATATAAGAGATTGGATACTAAAGAAGGTGAAAGATGTGTATATCAATTAGACAAGCAAATAGATAGAAGAAGTAAAGACTTAGTTCAGGTGAGGTGTATTAAGAATGAAAATCATAAAATATCTTTCTTAGAAAAAATGTTGAACATTGGTGGAAAAAGCTATTTTGATAAACTTTTCAATGATGGATCTAAGAATACGATTGATTTTAGCAACCTAAGTACTCTAATCAAAATAGAAAATTCTATAATTTTTTTTATCATCGTATTAGTAAATTTGAAGTTGGAGAAGTTTTTAAAAAAATAAAGTGTGGAAAAATGCTCAGGAGCTTAAGAAATTTCTTGGTTTATGAATATTTTTAATGTTATTTGAAAGACTAAAAAGATGTCAGATGAGTAGAGAAAGAGTTTGCTGGTTCTTATATTTAAGAATAAAGGTGATGCATAAGAGTGTGTAAATTTTATAGAGGAAATAAGTTAATGTGTCATACACTAAAATTATGGGAGGGAGTAATTGAGCATAGTTTATGATGTGATACAAAAGTTTCTCAAAATCAATTTGGTTTCATCCTTGGTAGATCTATTATGGATGCTATACATTTATTAAGAGGTTTGATAGATAAGTATAGAGAAAGTATGGAGGATCTACATACGTTATTTACTGATTTATAGAAAGCATATGATAAAGTTCTAAGAGAAGTCCTTTGGAGAGTTCTATAAAAAAATGAGTTAATATTGGTTATATTTAAATCATTAAGGATATGTATACTAGAGCTATAACTTATGTCCAAACACAAGGAGCATTGATAAAATAATTTTCTATTTCAATTGGATTACATTAAGGATCGGCTTTCAAC
Source organism: Cymbidium sinense (assembly GCA_021442155.1). Classification (NCBI taxonomy): domain Eukaryota; kingdom Viridiplantae; phylum Streptophyta; class Magnoliopsida; order Asparagales; family Orchidaceae; genus Cymbidium; species Cymbidium sinense. The sequence continues at coordinate 35,469,465 of CM038229.1, forward strand.
CCATATCTTTTGCTTTAGTTATGGATGTTCTTGCTAAGCATTTATAGGAGGATGTACTTTGGTGTATGTTTTTTGTTGATGACATCTTCTTGTTGACAAGTGTAATAACCACAGAAAAAAAAATTCCAACCGCCGTGACGGTTGGCATAAATAGATGAATCAAAGGGGAGGGGGGGTCAGTTTGGTTTGCTGAAATCAAACTCCCAAAATATGAGAGAGAGAGAGAGAGAGAGAGAGAGAGAGAGAGAGATAGAAGGGAAGATGGCTCCCTTATGCATGCCATAGTCGAATGATATGGCTTCACCATTGCCGCTGCCGACCTGCCTTGGTATTCCAAGCTTCTAAGCCGGGTCATGATAAGAGTGGTATCAGAGCGAGATTTTATATTTAGTGATATAATTATAATCATAATCAAAGAGTAATTAAGAAGATGATAACTTTTATGAAAAGATTTAAATATGATTATGTTAATTGATGCATAATGATTATAAATAAATTGTGCTTTTTCATGCCTATAGAATTAATTCAAGAAGATGCTATAGGTGAAAATAGAGAGGCACAAACTACTGAGCATCAGAATTTGGTGTCTTGTTTAAAAGTTCAAAAGATGCTAGCAAAATGTTATGAAAGTTTTCTTGCTCATGTTAATGATATTACTAAATATGTAAAGAAGTTAGAAGATATACTAGTAGCAAAGGAGTATCCAGAAGTTTTTCTAGATGATTTATCAGGTTTACCTTCAGTCGGAGAGATAGATTTCTCTATTGATTTTATTCAAAGCGCAGAGCTTGTAGCAAAAGTACCATATAAAGTGACGATTAAGAAATTACAAGAGTTGAAGAATCAGTTGTATGAATTATTGGAGAAGGGATTTATCAGGCCTAACACATCCCCTTGGGGAGCACCTTTATTATTTATAAAGAAGAAAGATAGGAGCTTAAGACTATGTATAGATTATAGAGAGCTTAACAAACTTACATTGAAAAATAAATATTCTTTGCTAAGGATTGATGATATTTTTGATAAACTAGAAGGAACTTCAGTATTTTAAAGATTGATTTAAGATCGGGTTATCATCAGCTTAGAATCAAAGAAGAAGATATATCAAAGACTAGATTTAGTACAAGATATGAGCATTATGAGTTTGTGGTGATGCCTTTTGGCTTAAACCAATGCTCTAGCTGTATTTATAGATCTCATGAAGATAATCTTTAAATTATTTTTAGATTCATTTATGATTATATTCATAAATGATATTATAATATATTCTAAAGTTGAAGTAGCTTATACAAATCATCTTCACATTATTTTACAAATTTTGAAAGGAAATGAATTATATGCAAAAATTTTAAAATATGAATTTTGGTTGAATAACATCATATTTTTGGGGCATATGATTAGTAGTGAAGGTGTTTTAGAAGATCAGGGTAAAGTAAGAGCAATCGCTGAATGATCCAAACCAACCACAATCACAGAAGTCAAAAGTTTCTTAGGATTGGCGAGATATTACAGAAGATTTGTTGAATGATTTTCATAAATTGCCATGCTGTTATCCAGATTAACACAATAGGCAGTCAAGTTTGAATGGTCAGATCAGTGTGAAGAGGATTTTCAAAAATTGAAGTATTGTTTAATGACTATACCGGTATTAACTATCCCATTAGGAACATAAAGATTTCAGACTTATAATAATGTATCATTAAGAGGTTTGGGATGTATACTCATGCAGAATAGAAGAGTGGTTGCTTATCCCTCAAGACAATTAAAAAATCATGAAAAAAATTATCCAACTCATGATCTAGAGTTAACATTAGTGATATTTGCATTAAAAATTTGGAGGCATTATTTATATGGAGTAATGTATGAAGTTTTCATGGATTATCAAAGCTTAAAATACATCTTTACTCAAACGAAGCTAAATTTAAGGCAAAGGAGATAGTTGGAACTCATTAAAAATTTTGATTTAGATATTCAATATCATCCGGGAAAGGCAAATATAGTTGCTAATGCTTTAAGCAGAAAAATATATGGTGGTGTAAATTGGTTGATCTCTCAATAGGAGGAGTTAATTCAAGATTTAGAAAAATTAGAAATTTCAATTATTAAATCCACAAAATGATCATGTTTTATTATTAAATCAAATTGCTATATAATCAAATTTAAAGGACATGATACGAGATGCTTTATATTAAGATGTTGAATTCCAAAAAAAAAAACTTAAATTTGGTAAACTTAAGCCATATAGAAGATTTTGAAATTGATAGGAAGGGATTACTGAAGTATCGGGTAGAGTTTGCATTCAATATATTGGAGAATTAAGGAGAGATATCTTACATGATGCTCATCACTCAAATTATACAATTCATCCAGGCAGTAGCAAACTATATCAAGATTTTAAGGAAATATTTTGGTGACTAAGGATGAAAAGAGGTGTAGTTGAATTTGTTTACTAGTGTCCATCATGTCAGATGGTTAATGTTGAACATTAGAAGTCAAGTGGGCTTACAACTCTTACCAATACCTGAATGGAAATTGTATGATATTGTTATGAATTGTATGGTTGACTTACTTAGATCTAGAAGAGGTTGTGATACTATATGGGTTATTATTGATATATTGACTAAATATGCACACTTTATACCTGTTAAACAATCTGATGCTGTTGAAAAGTTAGTAAAAAAGTATGTTGATGAAATTGTGAAATTACATTGTGTGCTAAAATCTATAGTGTCCGATTAGGATGGTCGATTCACATCCAGATTGTGGAAAAAAATTCAAGAAGCTTTAGGTACCAAACTTACTTTCAGTACTGCATTTCATCTTTAAGCTGATGGCCAGTTAGAAAGAAAAATTCAAACACTTGAAGATCTGCTTAGACTTTGTACACTTGATTTTGGAAAAATTGGTAATTTCACTTACCTTTGATTGAGTTTGCCTAAAATAGCAATTTTTAAACAAGTATCGGTATGACTCCCTATGAAGCATTATATGAAAAGAAATGTAGAACATCGCTTTGTTGGGTAGAAATAAGTGAAAGAAAAATCATTGGTGCATATGTAGTAGATGAAGCCATTGAAAAGATTCGATTAATTCGTAATAGATTAAAAGCTGTTCAAGATAGGCAAAAGAAATATTATAATGTTAGACATCGGCCAGTAGAGTTTGAAGCGAGAGAGTTTGTGTTTCTTAAAGTCAGCCCCATGAAAGGTATTAAATGTTTTGGCAAGATTGGGAAGCTAAGTCCATGTTATATTGGTCCATATGAAATATTGGAAAGAATTGGGAAGGTGGTTTATAGATAGGTTTTACCTTCTTATATGCAAAGAGTACACAATGTGTTTCATATTTCTCTCCTACAAAAGTATGCTACTCAACAAAATTATTATTGATCATATTGATATTCAACATGATCTCACATTTATAAAGGAGCCAGAAAGAATTATAGACTATCTTGTTAAGCATCTCAGGAATAGAGAAATTCCATTTTCCCGTGTACTGTGGAAACATCGATCAAAATGATAAGCTACGTGGGGGAAGGAATCAAAAATGTGATGACTTTATCCTCATATGTTTAACCAAAGGTATGTTTAACTATATTGTTGTCATTGAATTTTGGGGATGAAATTTTTATAAGAGGGAGAGATTGTAATAACCATAAAAAATCTATTTTTCAACCACCATGGCGGTTGGTCGCAAATAGATGAATCGAACTGGGAGGCTCGATTTCAGTTTACCGAAATCAAACTCCCAAAGCATGAGAAAGAGAGAGTGGAAGACGGCTACCTCGTGTGTGTGTCCTAGCCGAATGATACGGCTTCACCATCGCCACTGTCGAGCCGCCTTAAGGATAGAGAGGGAGTTCAAATGAAACTTGAATTATGGAGGTCAACCTTAGAGTTTAAAGGTTTTCATTTGAGTTTGATTTCAGTTTACCAAAGTCAAACTCCCAAAACATGAGAGAGAGAGAGAGAGAGAGAGAGAGTGGAAGACGGGTACCTCGTGTGTGTGTCTTAGCCGAACGATACAGCTTCACCATCGCCGCTGACGAGCCGCCTTAAGGCTAGAGAGGGAGTCCAAGTGAAACTTGAATTATGGAGGTCAACCTTTGAGTCTAAAGGTTTTCATTTGAGAAGATCTAAAATTGAACGTGAAGTATAATTTTAATTGTAGAAATTCTAGTAATGGTATTATGATATTGAGTGATCAAGTCATTAAAAATAGTGACCATTTTAGATATCTTGGGTCTATTGTTCAAAATGATGGTGAAATAGATGGGGTTGTTATTAGTAGAATTCGAGTTGGATGTTTAGAGTGGAGGAATGCATCTGGCCTGTTGTGTGATAGTAAAGTTCCACTTAGACTTAAGGAAAATTTTTATAAAATGCTAGTAAGACCTGTAATGATTTATGATGCATAATGTTGGTAGGTAAAAGGAAAGTATAAAACTAAGTTAAGTGTTGTAGAGATGAGGATGCTCAGGTGGATGAGTGGCTTTACTCTTAGAGATTAAATACGAAATGAATATGTTTGTAACAAGGTTGGAGTAGCTCCAATGGCAGATAATATTAGAAAGAGTCTTCTTAGATGGTTTGGCCACATAAAGCATCAGCTGTTCGATGACTCGGTTAGGAGAGTAGATGTATTAGATTTGCTTTATGTTAAGGAAAGTAGAGGTAGACCTAAAAAAACTAGGTTAGGATGCATAAAAAATTACATTCATTTATTAGAATTAAATGAGAATTTGACATATAGTAGGACATATTGGAGAAGAAGGATTCATGTAGCTGACCCACATAGTGGGATAAAATCTTCTTTTGGTTATTATTGTATGGAATTTGTTACATCTGTGGTTGGACATGAAAATTTAATACAAATTGTTTAGCACATGTGTTGAAAATATATAAAATCATTAAATTGATGAATTTGGATATAAGAGTAAATACCCTTTTAGAAGAATGTTATTTCTGTTAAAGGTTGATGTGATGATTTATCATTTCTATTCAGCCATAATGAACCCCAAACAAAATTCAAAGGGATTTTCATTGAAGTATGTGTGGTTCTAAATTAATTTTGGGTCTGTTTGTTTTGAATACTTTTGAGTGTAAAGTAAATACGAGGGATTTAAGTATTTGTGTGTTTGGTATGATCCAAAGTAAAATTTTAAAGTAAAGTAATGTATTTAGAATATCTTGAAAGAGTAAATTTTGGTGTATTGGAATTCGCTCAAATCTGGGCGAATTTCAAATACATTGTCAATGTAAAGTGCTGCGGTAGCTAGCCACCGCCAACCCTACTGCCGAGCACCTCTTATCGGTCGCCTCCACGACAACTCACAATCCACAACCCCAAAAATATTTTGCATTACATTTGTTCTACCAAACATAAAAAAAAAATAATGTATTTGTGGAATTTTCAACCAAATAATTTAAAGTAATCTAAATACACTGCATTCTTTTTACACTACATTCCTTTTACATTACATTTCATTTTTAGACAACCAAACAACCCTTTTGTCACCTTGGAAATTCTAATAAATGTGTTAATCTTGGGGCTTAACCAATAAGTGAACTATACATTGAGGCGTTAGAACATTGGGTTGCTTGCCTTGTTTAGGTCAAGGTGTACTTTGTTGATAAGAATGTGGCTAGAGAGGACCCATGTTTCAAAGTTTATTAGCATCATCACCTTGATTAAACTACCAATAGCATGCAATTTACTTTGTTATATCGATCATTATGAAAATGATTATCATTAAAAACTCTTTGGCATAACCCATTTTATGATGTAGATAAAAAATATTCATGGTTTTTATCTACCTCAATATAGTCATAATATAAATTATATGAATAACCTTAAGCCACGAAAAGATGTTGATTTTTGTAAATTGTAAAAAATAGGTTAAGTTAGAAGTTCTTATTTTAAAAAAAAATTACAAGCAAAATACTTCTTTTGGATTAGTCTAAAATGGCGGTCTTCTTTGCCTAACATTGCATGGTCAAAAAAAGAGTTAGGTTTGTAGTAAAGTTGATATATTTAACCAAAAGATTCTACTAAGGAGTTGGCTTTTATTTAGACTGTCAAAGTGCACAATCCATTGTCACTTGCGTTGAGATGGAGAATTACCTCAAACAAGCCTACCTATGACCTTATGATAATAGGTCACTTGTTGAGTAATTGATGAACTATTTCCCAAGTATCTAAGAACGTTTTACATCACTCCATGAATATATTTGGATTCAGTATTCTTTTAAGTGTGGTGGTCATAGACGAAGCCAATAACTAAAAGTCAGACATAAAGCGAAACATGATACTCGACACGAAATCAGTCAATGGACATGGAGCTTATCACTCAACAATTCATCTCGTAATAAGACTTAACAGATATAAAGGAAATGATTACTTACCTAGTATAGATAGCTATGAAAAAAGTAAACCATAAGGAACCAAAAGTTAATGAAAATGAAGGATCTTTAGGATCGACGAAGAATGATCTCTTGTTAGAAGTCATGAAAGGGGTCACATAATATAGTAGTGCACTCAAAAGTGCCATCTAATTAGCAAGATTTTGGTTTATCAATTTTAAATGATGTAAATATTAGAAGATAATAAACCACTCTCAAAAGATGAGGAAGATTATCTTTTTGATCAAATATTTGTGTAGTTCAATGTATTTCATCAATCAAAAAGTGAGGTTTGAAAGGGGTCAAATATATTTCATATGTGCGCCACTCATCGAAACAAAAGATATTAATTAATTATTGATGATAGTAGCAAAATGAACATTATTTCCAAAATTACATTATTAGGTGTTAAACTTAGTTTTGAGCCATATATTGTGCTTTTTAATATTGCTTGCATGAACAAAGTTTTCTTAGTAGTCATTTAGGACCCATCAAAATTGACGTCTATAATGTAAGATATGGTGTGATGTGTTATCAATAGATTTCATAACTTTCCCTTTTTGTAGATTGGATTTCATGATCAAAATGTTGTATATTTGTTCAATTCATTTCTTTTAAACCTACTAAGCGAACTTAGAATACTATTCTAAAACCATTTATGCATTTGATGATAAGGAAAAAAGCTAATTGCAAATTCTGATAATAAGATAATTTGAAAGCAATTTAACATTATTGTGTTATTAGCCCCCAAAGAAATCATTATCGAGTTTGTTGACCAGCTTATACCTACTAAAGTTGCCAAGCCCTAGGAAGATTTTAAAGATATAACATTAGATGAATATGTTGTTGTTGTTGTGAGCAATTTAGCATGCAATTAATCTAATTTTGGGATCATAGTTATCAAATAATCTTCACCATAGAATAAACAGCAAGGAGCACACATTGTGTTGGAGAGGCAAGTTGGTGTCGCCCTATAAAATGGTTTTACATATGAGTCAGAGGGCTTGCGTTGTCCCTATTTTATAGACTTCTGTAAAAAAATGGATTTTGAAGGTGTGTTGATAGTAGATCTTTCAACAAAAGCAATATTAAGTTTTGATGCTTGATCCTGCATTTAGATGATTAATTATATTTTGTTGGTGTATCCTTGTTTTCTTTAAAAATTGATCTTAGAAGTGGTTACTTCAAATCTTGATTTGTCTTTAAGATAGGCGAAAAATGTCCTTTAAGATACAAAATTGTAGAAGCACAAAGAATAAACAGAAACAAAAACTATGTAAAGCACACGGAAAGAAAAACTACAGCATGATACATAGAAGAAATAAAGAAGATTCTCAAATGTATTCTGTTGCAACAAGAGTACATATATAGGCAAGGTTTGGTATAAGTGAAGAGCTGTGATGGAGTCGGCGAAGTAGAGACGATCTTGGTATGCTTAACCCACCCTCGCACGTGAGGCGCTGGCGAAGTAGAGACGATCTTGGAGGTAAGTTGTTAAAAGCATTGAGAAGATAGCGGCCTAGTGAAGAATCAGCCAGTTGCTCTGATGCAGGCAGGCATGAAACTTGTAGATGCCATTTGTATATTAAATCATGATTAAAATAGTAATCAACTTGGAAATGCTTCATTCGACTATGAAACACAGGATTGTGAGCTAAGTATGTGACACCGATGTTATCACTCCATTTGGTTGGTGGTGTAGAGAGTGAAAGGCCAAGCTACTGAAGAAGGGAAGTAATCCGAAGAAGTTCACTTGTTGTATGAACAACGGATTTGTATTCAACTTCGGTACTGGAACGGGCGACTGTATGATACTTTTTGGAAGCTCATGAAAGAGGCGTAGAACCAAAGAGAATAAGAAAGGCATAGGTAAATTTGTTATTGTCCATGGAACTAGCCTAGTTAGCATTACTAAATGTAGTGAGATGAGGCTATTTGATAACACAAATGGAAATGCCAAAGTTCCTTGTATGCTTTAAGTAACACAAGATACGTTTGATTGTAGTCCAATGATCTGTGGCGGGAGTATTCATGAAATTGGCAAACCTTATTGATGGTGTAGGAGAGATCTGGCCAAGTGAGATACATGTACTGACGAGAGCTGACAATGCTGTCGTAAGTTGTAGGGTCCTGAGGTCGTGTGCCAGAGGCTTTGAATAATTTGGTAGATGATGCCATTGGACTTGAAATTGGTTTTGATTAAACATGTTTGTGGTTGTAAGTAGCTCATGAATATATGAATATTGGGAGAGATAAAATATGTTTGTCATGCAAACAACATTGATATCGAGAAAATGATTTAAAGGTCCAAGATTTTTATGAGAAAAGGATTTTGCCAATTCAGAGATGATATAATGCACGCGAGAGCTAGAACTTTCAGTTATTATATTATCATCAACGTAGATTAAAATAAATTTAGAAGGAGCAGATGTTATGCAGTAAAAGAGAAGTTGAGGGAACTATTGGAGAAACCAAGCTGTTGAAAATGAGTGGAGAGCTTAGTGAACCATGCTCGCAGTGATTGTTTGAGGTTGTATAAGGCTTTATTAGCTTGTAAACATAGTGAGGATAAGAGGGTTGGTGAAACCAGGAGGTTGAGCCATGAAGATGGTTTCTTGTAGGTCACCATGGAGGAAGGCGTTGTCAAAGTCAAGTTGACGAACTAGCCACTTGTAAGTAGCAGCAAGAGAGAGTATGAGCCGAATGATGACTAGCTTTATAACAGGGTTGAATGTTTCTATAAAATCAATATCATAGTGCTGATCAAATCCCTGAGCAACAATCTTAGCTTTGTATCTATTAATATAACCATTTGCATTATGTTTGAGGCAAAAAATCATTTGTAGTAGATAATATGTTGCGAATGATTTGGAGGAACTAATGTCTAGATGATGATTTAAGGAGGGCATTTATCTCATCAGCCATGGCTTATGCCGTTTTGGGTTAGAATATGTTTGATGGAAAGTGGAGGGTGGGATATAATGAATGAGAGTAGAGTTGAAACAGTGATATGAGGGATATTTAGTAAGATATGTTTTAGGTTAGAGATTGCCAATTTTCAATTTGGTAACCATTGGGTGAGTGGATAATGATGGAGGTTGTGGTTGGGTTGGTGTGATTGGTTTGGAAAAGGCAAAAGTAGATTGGTGTGGGGGTTCAGTAGGTTTGGATGATGCAGGTTGTGATGAAGATATGAGCAAAACAGATTTCATCCCTCCAAACCATCCCTACAATTTATAAGATGTCCTATATGTTACGATCTAATCCGGAAGCTTGGAATATCAAGGAGAGAATGGATGGTCGGACGAAAAAGACTTAAATAAACATATCCAAGTGAGCATAATGCACAGTGTTTTTTGAATTCATAAGAGCCAACTAAAAAAAAAAAATCTACAAAGTACACACATTTGTTAAAAGTACTAACATCCATAATTGAAATTATATAAAATATAATTAAGTACCTATCTTTTGAAGTTTTTTTTTTTGCATCTGTAAACAAAATCCTCTTTTCTATTATCCATTAAAGGATTACCTAAAAATTTCTTAACAACTAACAAATGAATCACAAATTTAGTGGATAATATGTTTCTAAATTATAGTAAAACAAGGCCAAAGAATTAATATGTATGACATTTTAAGTAACAATTGAACATATAAGTATAGTGTGTTTAAATAGTTTGACATACAAGAAATAAATGAAACAAACGTTACTTAGTTTATATAGACATTTTATTTTCTTAATTTTAGCTATCATAGGTGTCACCATCTAAAGAAAAATCTTTTCCAAATAGAACATTTTTTTATACCCATCTAATGAATAGGTAATTATTTTCATTTATGTGCACGGGTACACTACGTCCCTAGCTAGTACCTTAAGGGGATAGACTCCATCCTCAAATCATACATATTCATAACATTCTTATTATTTCATTTTATAGTAAGTTTTATCAACTTATATATCAAGTATATCACGCATTTTTGAATTTGTCCATGTTGGTTTCAAAACTTCTGAAAAATAAAATTGTACTAGAGCATGTGTAGCAATAGGTATGATCAATATTGAAGCTATCTATTAAATATGAGAAATATAAAGACATGCATAGGTATTGTAGTAAAGTAGCTTTTCTATCACATCTATCCATATATAAAGACATTTCATCTCAAGAAAGAATTAGTTTTACTATAATGAAGGAACATATTTATCTACTTTAATGAGAAATATAAAGACATGCATCAGTATTGCAGTAAAGAAGTTTCTTGGATCTCTTTCCTTTTGAAAATTATTTAATTTAATTGAAGTTCCTATAAATTAGAATATTAACTTGACTAATACGTATAATTACATATGTTTGTACATTATTGAAACATAATTCTCTTTTATAATAAAATTTTCTATTCTCCTTTTCCAAATTAGTTATTTGGAAGCATTCAGATTTCTAAATCAAATCCTCAATCTTATTTTGATTGTTGCTATTTATATCTGAAGTATTTAATTTACTTAGTTATATTGTCAATTATCATACTCATATTATTCATTATTAAATTTAAATTATGATTCAATTAATATATATGTAATATAATTATTTATTATTCTTCCCTTTCTCTAAAATTTATTTGTGAGAAGATTTATCTATCTTCTTCTTAATTTCTCAATTAATTATTTGAACCAATTCCTCTTTCTCTTATCCACCTCATAAATTTCTAATTTTAAGATCCACAAGAAAAACTAGTTTTTTATGATATATTTATTTATATTTATTAAGTTAAAAGTCAATCCAATATTTAATGTTGTATTTTACATATAAAAATTCGAAGTTTTAATAAATTGAATTTGATCTATATAATATACTCAAGAAAAGAGTGAAATTATGCTCACTATTTATTAATAAAATCAATCATATCATTTCATCCATCTCATTCATAAACTTCAAATATAGTATCTTATTTATAGATTTCAATTAATTGATTTTATTAAATTTTTTTAATATAATTTTAAGCATAAATGAAACAAAACTATGTAGAATTAAAATTATAAAATTATACCTATAAGTTTGAGAATTTTGTTTTTTTGTGAATTTTTTTTCATATTAATTCCCTAATTAATTTAATAATCATTTATTCAAAATTGATTTAGGATTTATATTTTAAATGGGGTATAGTTTAAATCAAAGATTTATTTCGATATAAAAATAAGCCTTCCGTTACCTCCTATGTTTCCCTCGGCTCAACCCGACTCGTACTTCATTTCCTTCTTCTTCCTTGGTCGCGTGCATAACGGGGGGAGTTCGAGTGACGGCGGTGCCGTGGCTTGGCATCAGTGGCGGCGGCTTGGTGGCTTGGTGTCAGCGACGACGAAGTGGTGTTGCTCAACTAGGGCACGCACGCAAGGTCATCTCGCACAGTGTCATCTCGCTTTACTAGGGCACGCATGTAAGGTCGTCTAGCATAGTGTTGTCACCTCGGCGGATTACAAGGTGTGGTTCGGCTTTTCCTTCTCTATGACACACACACACACACACTCTCTCTCTCTCTCTCTCTCAATTTCATGCCTCTTAGTTCAATACGGTCACGGCGTTGGGTTCAACTGATGCTGCGATTTCTCAATTTATTTATTTTATTACAGCATACCTTAATTCCCCCTGCATTCCATAACCCTAAAGTTGAATTACTAAGGGAAATTAGTAGGACTAGTTTGACCTATACTTCTGGCTGACGCTCTTCCCTTAATCTACACCTAAAATAAAATTTTGTAACCATTTGAAAGTGTTCCACACATCTGCGACCTCGGCACTCTTGCTAAAGCCTTGCTTCAAAAGTTCACCACAAAAATCTTTTAGAGCGCTAACTTTTGGCACTTATGATTGGTGAATCTATCATCCACCTAGGTGCAATTCCTGATCGTGTATTTGATTAATTTTCTTTATCTATGAGTTAATAGAATCCAATAATAGTTAGGGATTGTTAAATGTTGGTGGCATGCCAATGGTATTGTATGTTAGCTTCAACTCGTTGCTCTCCTTATTAGACCTAGCATTTTCTTATGTGAGAACCTACTATTCTAATTTTATATTGAGTGAAATTTTTTATAAGAGAATGTTTTAGATTACAAATTAGTAACTAACTTTGAGTGATAGGTCACATATGAGAGCCAATCTTGCATTGTTTTGGATTTATTTGTGAGTTATTATAGGAACCTTTGCAAAACTTTTTATGCTATTTACTAGCCCAAATTTAGGGTCCGTTTGGGGCCGCGTCACAGTCCATCGCGTCGCAAAAATGTGATGCAACACCGTTTGTTTACTGTGGCAGTACCGCTTTCGGCTTTGCTTCCTGTTCGAAAATGGAGTTTTCTAATAGAGGGTATTCGACCCGTTCGCTCTTATCTCACGGGATTGCCCTCGCTTGCCCTTGCCTCAGGGAGCGAATGGAATCATTGTGCTCTGACGTAGTTCAATTTATCCATTCCTCGCCATCTAGGGCGGGGAAACCGGATGATGACGCTGCCTCGAAGACATCCTCCATTTACTCTGGTGAGAACTTTGAGAGGAAGGAAGCGGATGTGTTGTTAATTCCTTTCTCTGTCTCTCTTTTTCTCTGTGCTGGCATTCTGTTTTTAACTGATCGAGATGTGGATCGAGTTGTTGAAGATGCTGGTGTCCTCAGCTAGGAGCGAGGAGTACAGGTTGCTGTTCCATCTTCCACCGGATGAGGTGGGTTCGTGATTGCGTGTTGTGGTTGGCTGAATTTTGTTTGTGTTGAGGTTTATAGAGTGGTTTCATGGTGTTGATTTTCTTGCTTTAATGGTTTTGTTATACTGGCATTCAATCCTAGAGTCTATACAAGGTGTTGGAGGTGCCGACCTTTTCTTATTCAGAACTTGGAATTAGTATTGTTTATGCGGAAGCCAATGTTATCAATGTATTCTAGAAGAGATAAATTTGGCAATTTTGTGATACAATTTTAAATTTTTAAAAACTGACTAGGCTTTTGACTTCTTGGTTTAGAAGTTAATGTTAGTCATAAGGAATGGTGAATTAGATCACGTTGATATGTTAGGTACTAGAGATTAATAGTATTGTAGTGGCCTTTTTGATTTTGTATAATCTCTTAATAAAATTTAGTTGACTTATGACTATATATGAGTCTTAATTATCATATTTTTCTTCATTCTGTCTCATATTATTCTGCTCATATGCTCATAGAGATATTTTAGTCTTTTCTGCACAATAAATATGACACGCGTCGGGTTCTCGAGTTTTTCAAACATAATCATAACTTTAGTAATAAACTTCCGCCAGAACTTCTGCGGTAAACTTATGCTTGTTTAAAATAGTTGCGTTGTCCCAAAACGTAGTGTTAACCCTTAAAAAATTTTTATACCAACATGATACATTCTCTTGCATAAATAAAGCATGACATATTTTCAGAATAAATTATTGTTAACTTGTTTAAAAAGGGTAAAATTTTCTTAGCATCTCGTGAAAACCTTGTTCATTAATGTCATGCTACCTAAAAATCCCAACCATCTTGTTGCACTTGCCAAACCCACCCCGTTTAAAGTCAGAGGATGATGAACCTTACCCATACCTTAGGGAAAATTAACTCTTTAGAAGGCAACACTTTCATTGCATTAAGAGTAAAGGGGACCACCATAATAGGCGGGCTTGCAATTTTATTGATCCTTCTAAGACAATTAAAGTTGAGGCACTTATCTATTGCACAATAGAATTGCATCTTTTTAATAGTTTCTTTTGTTTGATGTTTGAATGTGTGGCCTGGCTACGGTAGGCTGTTAGAATAAAATTAATTTTTATACCAAATTAACAACTCAACTAAAATTTAAAATAACTCATAACCTCATTATAAAATTTAGGTTGTAATCAAGATTGCTAAAAGATTTAGCAATCCTATAGTTGTATGTTGTATGGTTAAAATCATGCATGTCATGTTATACGACTCTTGTAAAATGAGGGTCTCCATTTTTGCAATTTAGGGACTGCTTGACCTATGAGAGCAAGCCCTTATGGTGAAGATTCACCCTCTTTCTCTTTTGATTTGGCCAACAATCAAATTTCATAATGCATTTAAGCATAAGATCTCTTAAAGCTTTCGTCCAAAATATCGTGTCCAAATGATAAAATTTTTGTAAAATTTTGTATTTAAACTAACTAATACGTTCATACCAATTATGCTCTAGTCTCTTAGAGAGTGAGTTTAGGTGTAACTAGGGTTAAGTTGTGCGAAGAGAGAACCAAGAGTGGAATTGCTAGCAGAGATGCACGTAAATTCGGTGCAATAGTTCACCAACTTTCCAATAGTTCGATGTAAATATCCCAAAAGCAACATGCATCCATTTCAAATTCCTACAAAATAATTCATGCCACTCCCCAGGTCATTGTTCTTTCCATCTCTCTCCAAATTGATAAGTAGTTGATGAGAAACCAAATAAAACACTAAATCCCGCACAGTGAAGTGGAGAAAAGATAGCAAGACTTTTATGACACATGAAGAACTAGGAAAAATCTGAAAATGAACAAACCAAGGAATCCATTGGATTCAAATTAAGTAGAAGAAAAATACAAAAGGCAGGTGGAGCACGCCGAGAATACATGATTGTGGATAGAGCATAAGTATATCAAATTTATCCTTGGCTAAAAACACGGTGAATGAGTTGTATTATATACAAGTGAGCGTAAAGTGAATGATTGTGTTGGCAGAGATTGTTATGAATAAAGAGCTAAGATTGAGCTAGCGAGTAGAAGCATATGGACGAGATTCATTATTTAAGAGGAATGATGGTAGCTTTTTTGTTAGTGACACTTTTAGTTCATTACATAAATTGCTCCAATGAACAATGATGCCTTACACTTTTAGGATTTTTTTTTAATCATAATGATCATTATCTTTGACCTTATTTCAACTATTTGGACCTTTCTTATCTATAGTGGCATACATGATCTTTTATATCACGAAGACTTGGTTCTTAACCTCATTCACGCTCACCAACAAATTTTTGATCAATTACATCTATCATAAAGTCAAAATTATTATAATTTTTAATCATATTTATATTCATAGAAGTAAGCGTTTGTCTAATAGTTGCAAAACTCAAGCAGCGCAAAGTTGGGTGATAGAATCTCTGCCGGTTTAGTTATTGTTGTTCGTTAGCCCGATTTTACTTCGACCGGACCTCAAGGCTATGTCTTCTCACTTACAATTCAACTAGCGAAGGCATTTCTTCTCGTGAAAGTTTCCGATTTGCTATGAATGTGACTCCAGTTCAAATGATTTGTTAATCTAACACAAAGAGATGTAACTTCCACGAGAAGAAATGTTGAATTGAAGAAGATCCGTGGCATAGACTAACTGTAATAAACCGACTACCCAACTTTGCGCTTAAATTTTGCAACTATTAGACAAATGGTTACTTCTATGAAATTTAATTAGAATATAAATATGATTAAAAATTATAAGTATTTTGACTTTATGATAGATGTAATTGATCAAAAATTTATTTGTGATGAAGAAAAGGATATAAAAGTCTCAGATATGAAGAAAATAGTTGAAATCGTCAAAGATAATGATCATTATGATTAAAAAAAAACCCTAAATGTTTAAGACATCATTGTTTATTGGAGCAATTTATGTAATGAACTAAAATGCCAAAAAAAAAAGCATCATTCCTCTTAAATAATGAATCTTATATCTTCACTATTTAACTCAATCTTCTCTAACAATCATAATAATCATCACAATTGTATGTATGCTCATGTAATACCATTCTATTTTAGCCAAGGATAAATTTGATATACTTATCTTCTATCCTATGCGAGGCGTTTCCAACCTCCGCTTGTATTTTTCTTCTACTTAATTTGAATCCAATGGGTTCCTTGGTTTGTTCATTTTCAGATTTTCCTAGTTCTTCATGTGAAAAATCTTGCTATCTTTCTCCACTTCACTATAATTTAGTGTTTTTGGTTTCTCATCAACTACTTACCGGGAGCGATGAAAAGGGAGAAGTATATTATTTTAGGAATTTGAAATGTATGTTGCCTTTGGATATTTACATCGAACTATGAAAGGTGCTTAATTTGCATCTGCTAGCTCTCTTGCAACTAGTTCAAAGGGCATTGGAGGGCTCACTTTACATTACTGATCACTATTAATTTGATAAGAAAGTAACATTTTTTTTTTTACAAGTATTGCATCACAGTTCACACTTTTTTATCTTTCCTGAAGACCTGTTTTCACATATTTGAGTAAGGTAGACATAGCTTCGTTTGACCAGATTGATTGTTCAGTTTATTCCGTTTGGCTTTCTCCATTTTGGTTTTCAACATAAGCATTCAAAATAAACCGAAAATAAAACTTAAAGCTTCATAGAACTATATAATGTATTGTTTTTAATATTTTTTATCACATAGATGAGCTTATTTTTCCTGCCATTATAGCATATTGATCAATTTATAAAGATTGTGATTTGAGAAGAAATTTTTTTGCATATGAGAATATTCTGGAAGTTTAAGGAACATTGATTTTTGTTTGATTGAGGAAAAAAATATTTGGAACTTATATGCCCATATGTGTGATTCACTTGAATCTAGCAAGAAATCAATGATGCTAAGGGTTAAATGGACAGTTGTAGCAAAGGAGGGAATACCCACACCTTAATATGTTGTTCTACTGAAATATTAGCTCATAGTTGATATAGAAGGTCATTAGTAGGAAGGGATACGATTTTTTATTCTATTACTTAAATTATAAACTATGCATTAAAGATTGGTCTTGATGAAGTACAATGGCAAAGAGTTAATTAACACATCTCTATTTATTAGTGGTGTCAATTTGGGTTAGCGGTCGTGTGTTTGAGTTTGAACCAAAACTTACTCGGCCCGAATTGTCTTGACCTGAACACGACCCGTTTATTAAACGGGTCAAAAGCCTCAACCCGAAGCCGACTCACTTTCAACCCGATTGACCCAAATACGATTTGAATGATCTATTTATACTTTAATTTTAGATCATAAATTGGGTTAATTTTGAGTCAGTTTTGAGTTTGAAGGTCAAAACTGAGTTGGCGGTTCAAAATTAGGTCAATTTTGATTGGTTAGCCTGAACCCGACCTAGAATATTAAACGGGTTAATTTTTAGGATCAAAACTTGACTAAAAAATTAATCAAGTCAACCTGAACAAAAATTTTTTGAGTTGGATTCGAGTTAGGTTGTCGTATTGGTCAATTTTTGACACCCTTACTATTTATAATGCACATAGATTACATTTTTATGTATGCACAATTAGTGTAGCTTGGATTGTGTACTCATAATGTACACAATGCACACTATTTTATTTTTGGGTCACTCTTTTTATTAATATAGTTTAAGGCAGTTTATTTTATAGTTATTCATATTTTTTAACTATGTACTTATGTCTTACATATTATAGATTCCCATACTTGTTTTGACTATCAATGGAATTATTCGATTGCTATTTCACTATTCAACTTATTTAAATAATTGGCTACATAAAACTTATTAAACATTGATGTTATCTAGTGTCAATATTTCAAATTAACCTTGCAAATTAGCTCCAATCGATCATCCCATGGCTCGTTATTAGTATGTCTTACCTTCCGCTTAGCTAGGCCATTTTGCATGGCTGTTTGCCTCTACTTGGCTCTTGCCAGCCTGCTAGTTGCACTCTTTCCTTTCTTTGTTTAGTCTGTTGCCAACTTATTGATCTATTTGATCATTGCTAGCTTGCTGCCACCTCACCAATGCAATTGGGCTATTTTATTGCAATTGTCCAGCTAATCTTTAGTCTCTTATTTGTATGTTTCTTTTTGGAAGCCCTAATAGATTCAAACTGTTTTAAACCTTGTTTTGTATGAGGTTCTAAATCAAACTATATTTGAATAAGATTTGATCAAGATTCAAATAATATTCAACTCACATTCGAACCATATTCAAACAATTCAAACCTATATAAGGAATACTTGGGCAATGTTTCAACCTTGTTCAAACATGATTTAAATATGACTCATATTTTGATAGCATTTTTATTTTTATAATTTATATTTAGATTGATTTCATTTAAACATCTAAAACATCATAAAATTTGTAATTTCGTTTGAATAGTGTTTATATATATATATATAATTTTAGTTGCATTTTTGATTATTCATTACAAAAGAGAGATTATGTATATGTTTTAAATGAAAATTATGCACATATTGATGAGTTGAGAGCAACTTTGAAGTGACGAGATTTTTTATTTGAAAAATCAACAAAGTATAAAACCACTAGCCATGGCCCAATTGAAATGATTCCTTTAATGTGAGTTGTATATTATAAAGGATCCCCTTCCCCTTCATTGGAGAACGTATATAGTTGAAAAAAATTGTGGAAGATGTTTCTCATGTTGACAATAGAAGGAATTTGAGGCATTTGAGTTATCATTAGGTGATAGTGGGTAGGTCATTCTTTTGGCAATTGAGAGAGATTCAATGACTAGTAACACAATTATGAAATGTCAGTGGCTAAGGTGTCGAACTTCGGTTAATGATAAGTTTTATTCTCCTGTCAGTAATGAACATTAGAAGTCAATGGTCAGTCTAACTTGATTAATCTTTTTATGGAGGAAAGATCGAATGACCAAGAAGATAGGCATCAAATGACGATAGTTGATGAACATAAGTCTTTTATGTGCATCGAGCGACGACCAATAAAGAATATTAAAGGTAGAAAATGTTGGTAGTTTGTCTTAGTTGTTCTTTTAAGATAAGAGATCAAATGATTGAAAAGGCTTATGTTGGATGTCGGTGAGTGATTAATATTGAACATTAGTTGGTGGTAGGCACCTAGCAATAGTTAATGAGGAACATTAGAGTTGAGCAGTGGTTATTGATCTAACTTTGGTTATTATCTTTAAGGAGAAGACGTGATGACTTAGAAGATGGCCGTCGTAAATTAGTGTAGAAGGGCATTGGTTTATCCCTAATACAAAATAACCTATAGTTGTTGACAAAGGTTTTTTTAGTCAAGTTGGGTTAACTATCTTCATTGATTAAGTAGATTAAGGTTCATAATAGCTTGGGATGATAGAACCATGTAGTCTTGATTGAGTTCACTATCATTTTCCTAACATTCGCTTTACATTAATGTCGATAATCCATATTGCTGCTAATATACACTAAACACTTAGTTCAAATTGATCAGCTTCACTTGAATGCTTTCTCTCATCATTTGGAGGGATAAGTTATCACAGGAGTTTGCACTTATAGAAAATATGAATTTAGGTCATAAAGTTTTGGTAATGTCTTACCTACAATTCAATTTGCCTTCTGAAAATTTGACTTGAAAACTAACATCTCTCTTTGAAAAGCTTTGTGCAAAAGTTTGGGCCCATACTGGAAAAGAATTCTTTGACATGTATTTTTGAAGTATTATCTCATCTTCTTATATTTTTAAGTCTCAAAGATACCCAATCCTAACTCTTGGATTATTATTTTAGGAGCTATAAATTATATGGCCGACTCATTACGTATAATTTCATATGCTACTTGTTCCAGCCATAAAATAATCATTGCAATGATTTTTTGGCAATCGTTATGAGGCAATGAGACATTCTTATAAACAAATATTTTACACTTCAAAATGGCCTCAATGTACCTAAATTATTCAATAACTTGCTGTCTATCAAAAATCTGATTATAGATTATAAGTACATTGTTTTATTTTGTCATCCACATTATGTTTTCAGGAATAGGGCACAATCAGGATGATTGGACATCCATCCTTTGTTATTATTTAAATTATTCTTTTGTTATTATTCAATGACATTAATATTTGATGATTTTGTTGTGATGTTTGTGAAGTAGCAAAACACTAACATACCGATTTTCTAACAATGACAAAAGAATTATAATTTCTCTCATTAATAGTGACATATGGGGACATTCTCTACACCTAACATCATTGTGATGATGGTTTTATGTCCTTTTTCAGTGATTGTGCCTTGTTGTGGATCATTTTATTAAACCCTAGTAGTAATATGAGCATTAATGTGATCAAAAATTTATTTTTTGTTAAAATTAAAAGAGTTAGATTCAACAATGTCAATGATTATTTTAAACATTATTTCTCCTTATACTTATAAGAAAAATGCATAACACATGGGTTTTCTTGTGTATGCAACCTAACAAAATTGAGTGTTTAAACGGAAGAACAACCGTCTATTTGCTATCAAGATTTCCCTTTTCACAAGATAATTCTAAAATAATATTGGGTAGTTATTTTGACAATCATTTACATCATACATCAATTACCTATATAGTTCTCTGGATTCAGGATTTTTATATAAATCATATTCAAGTTCTTTCCCCACTTAAACACCTTAAAAATCTCATTCCTAAAATATTTCATGGTGTTGCCTTTACTTTTACATATTTCTAAAATAGAGAAAATTTGATCCATGAGTAATTCCATGTTTCTTCATTAGATATTTCTCCTATATAAAAAAGGTACAAATGCTAACATGCCTCCACAAGATATTGTATGTCTCCATTGGTGTTACATTTGATGATAATGATCATTACTTTGTTATTAATTGCCTAAGGAAGAAGTTTAATTTACAAATTATTTTTTCTTTATAGATATGTTTTTTTTCCCATTCATCTCAACAAATAACTGTCTTACTCAAACCAAGCTTATACTTGAATGACTTTTTATGTAGCCATTACATGTTTGCTCAAGAATAGAAGTATCTCACCCTAAGTTAAAGTCCAATCAGCTGAATTAATCTGTCACTAAATCCGCTAAGGTAACTACCGTACTTGCAACTAATATTAGTCTTAATAACAAAAGTCTAAGAACTTTCATTGAACACCCTTCATAGTTTTCTTAATTATATAAAACATATTTATCATAATCGACAAAACTTTATTATGAGCCTACCCCTCCATAGTTGTTTCATGGCTAAGAATTATTCTGTAAGATTTAACTGGTTGAATGTAAAGGTCTTACGGGGTTCCATTATTATAATAAATTAACCATCAATATTGCACATAAGGTTATGCAACATGAGCACAGTAAATATATTAAAGTTGATAGATATTTTATAAAGGAGATGCTTGATAATGATTTAATTTATACTCTAGTTGTTACTATAATTCGATAACTTACTGACATTCTCACCAAAGAATTGATAGAGATTACCTTTCAAAAATAATTAGATTAGCTTGTAATTGATAATATTTATTCATTTGTTTGATGAAGAGTGTGAAATCATCACTAAAATCCGCCCTAAAATTTAGCCCCAAGCAATCATTCAATGCCTCCTTACCGTTGCATTGTCTTCTACCAACTGCTTGGCTCTTACCAACTTGCTGGTTGTTCTCACTAATGTCTTATTTGGTCCCGTGCCATGTGTTCATTTTTACTACCTCGCCAACCATGTGGGCTCTTCTATTGTAATTAATTTGTTATCAATTTTTTATCCCTATTTTATGTATTCTCTATCAAAAGCTCTCTTACTATTGTATGGAATTTGTATAAATCATGAAATAAAATACTCAGTTAATTCTCTCCTATTCTTTCCAATAGTAATGTGTATTCAAAATTCCATTTGATATATATATATGTTTAAATAGCATGGTCGAGAAGTTTGAAGATTTTATTGAGGTGGGTCAATGGGTTTCATTAGATTAGTGATGACTTTTTGATTGATGCTCATGGTTATCACTAGAGAAACATATTCAATATGATTTTTTGTTATTTTAATAATGCAAAGGATATTAAGTTAGATTTTTTAATTATCTTTTCTGTATTATTGTAGCGTATTCATACCTTGAGTTGATATTTTGATTAGTGAGTGTTTTATTTGCTTATCATTGACTTATATTGAATTTTATTAGTATAACTAGTGGTAATCCTAACATGATATCTGCACTATTGTTGGCCCTGATATTCAAGCCATCATCAGTCTTGCAGTGCATCAACATATGTTTATGAGATTATCAAATTTGATTGCACTGACTTACATTGAATTGAGAATGTGGATTCATAAAGTTAGTACTGAATAATTTGAATAAGTTCAATAATGCTGCTAAATGTGGATTTATAAAACCAACCCCTAAATAATCGGATAAATTAAAGGATGTTGCTGAACTCGCATGTCCTTTTCCCTTTTGACTTATGCCTTCGCAAGCTGTCTCACATTTTGAGTTTGTTCTTGTAAATTCATACCTATTTTCTATCCTCAATTTCAGGATGTGTGTTGTTCCAATGCCTTGAGGGACAAGAAAGTAGCAGTTTTCATTCCTTGTTTTGGATTAGCAGGTGAATTTTCTGTTACTGGGATTTAGTTGTAGTCTGTCAGGACGGAAAATCAAAATTTGTTTTACATAACTTATAGTAGCTGTATACCATGTGCATGGTTTTTTATTCTTCCTTCAGGCTTACTGCTATCTCAGCAGGGTCTGGCCATTTCATTGCTTACGAACATATGTATCACTTTTAGATATGGCAAGGAGAAAACTTTTATGCTCTTTTTGCAGATTATTCCAATATTTTTTTAGGAGTCTCTTTTGGGATATCATGTAATTAAGCTAACACTTGACTCTGCCGTCTCTTTTATTTAACTATTAACTGCTGTCTGCCATTTGGGATGGAGGATGATCTGTTGTAGGATGATTAAAGATTACTCATTTTTATCATTCAAGCCAAAATGCTGCCTAGTTATGTCCTGAATTAAATTTTACGTGGGCACAAGCAAGTACAACCTTATTGGATAGTTGTGAAACTCAATTATCTTCGATGACTTCATAGCCTTGGAACATGGTAGGAATGAGATTATTATTATGGATTTGACGAGGCATTGAAATAAGCTCCTTCTTTGGTCGTGTATTTCTAGCACATTTTCCTCGATCTTCCTTCTTAAGTTCTTTTATGATGAAATTTTTACAATTTTCTTATTTTAACAGGATCTCAGCGAATTTGGAGAATCTGATTGGCAATATTGGACAAGTAGATGTAAGATATGTAATTTCTAGCATTTTCAAATGAAGCCACCAGTATTACTACCTCCTTTTGTGTATATTACATTGAATTTGCTTCAAGTGGAAGCTGCAAATTTTTTTTCAATGTTAACTGGCTATTAATGGTGCAGTCTTTTTTTCAGGGATGACATGAGCAATACTCTACGGGTTCTCATCGCAACTGACTGTCACTTAGGTTATATGGAGAAAGATGAAATACGAAGATTTGATTCATTTCAGGCTTTTGAGGAGATCTGCTCAATAGCTGAACAAAAACAGGTAATATATCATCAGAAGGTTAATGTTCGTAATGTATTACTCCACTTCAAGGCATGCACAACATCTGGCATTAGATATCTTTATTCAACTTAAAGCTGTATGCATCTGATATGAGTTATTTTTATTTAAGGGGATTTACATATATACCACATGGTTTTTATATATTAACATTTTTACCACATAAAATTTGATATTTATATAATCTTCAAATCTTTGAATCACATAAAAAAATATCATTACTATTAATTTTTTAAAATGAAATATATATTTTCATACATATGTTTTGATGTGATTGAGACTCTAAAGTGTAATATATCCAAAATATGAAAGTTTAGGTGTTAAATGTGTAAATACATAAGAACTATGGGGCATGTATATAAATCTTTTTTTGTTTATCATTAACATGTAGTCTTTTTGTCATAGGGGCTATTTGGTTGTTGAAAAAGAATGCCGTGTAAAGTGAATATAATGTATTCGGATTTCTTTAAGTTGTTTGGTTGGATGGTTGAAGTGGAGGAATGCATCTGGCCTATTATGTGATAGAAAAGTTCAAAACTTAAGGAAAATTTTATAAGATGGTGGTAAGACCTGATGACTTATTGCAGAATGTTGGATAAAGAGAAGCATAAGACTAAGTTAAGTGTTAGATGAGGATGCTCGTGGATGAGTGGCTTTACTCTTAGAGATAGAATGCAAAATGAGTATGTTGGGAAAAGTTAGTAGCTCAGGTGGTAGATAATAATAAGTCGCCTTAGATGGTTTAGCCACATAAAGCGTCGGTAGTTCGATGACATTAGGAGAGTAAATGCATTAGATTCTTTATGTTAAGAAAGGTAGAGGTAGACCTAAAAGACTTGGTTAAGATGCATAAAAAATGATCTTAGTATACTTGAATTAAATGAGAATTTGACACATAGGACACAATGGAGACAAAGGATTCATAGCACCTAGTGGGATTAAGGCTTGTTGTTGTTGTTGTTGTTGGTAGAATGAATGTAATGTAAAGTATTTTTTGGGTTATGAGTGGCGATGGTGGTGGCTGACAATAGAGGTGGCAGGAGGTTGGTGGTGGGCTAGAGGCGTTTAGTGGTGGCGATGATGGCGGGTGGCTGGCGGTGGCGGCAGGCAGCTAGCGGCTTAGCGAGGAGGGCGGTGGTGATGGCGGTAAAAGACTGGTGGTGGTAGGCAGTGGTAGCACTTTACGCTGGCTGGTGTATTTGAAATTTGTCCAAATTGATTGAATTTCAAATATAGTAAAATTCACTCTTCTAAAGTATTCTAAATACATTGTATTACTTTGAAATTTAATTTTGCATTATGCCTAACACATAAACAATTAAAATTTCCTGCATTTATTTTACTTTACACTTCAAAGTAATCCAACCAAACAGTCCCATAGTTCTTTTGTGTTATTTGATGTTTGAATCATAAATAGTATGCTATCAATTATTTTCGAATTCATTCTTTTAGTCTAGTGCTGTCCTTGTCTTACAAAAAGCATTTTAATGAAAAAGTTTGATTTATTGAAAATTCTTTTGATGTATCATGCCAAAAAATAAAGTATTGTTTGTTTCATTTTCTTCAGAGATTATTTCTTGTAGTAAAAGTTGATCTCTTCAAAAAAGCCATCTTAACCTTTGAAGCATTTGCAACGTGTTAGAGAATTTGGGAGTAGTCTTTTCTTAGGATAAATGGGTTTGTTTTAATTGGATTTTCACATATAGTAGATGATGATTGATTTAAATTTGTGGTCAAGGCTTCTTCTAGGCTCAAACCATTATATACATATGGTATATTCGATTCATGTAGCTGATCAAGGCTTTTCTTAGGACAAATTGGTTTATTTTAATTGTATTTTCACATATAGTAGATCATGATTGATTTAAATTTGTGGTCAAGGCTTCTTTTAGGCACAAATCATTGTATACATATGGTATATTCGATTCACATAGCTAGTCATAGAGCTTAGCCTTATTGCTTTACGGAGCTCAGCTTGTACTAACTTGCTACTCGCTCAATGACCAAGGAATCATGTCAATCCAAGTGCAGCATTTGATACATAAGTCGCCATCTCACCAGAGAGCTCAAACACCTCGCTATTGAACTCACTTGAAGTATCTGCTAGAGGTATTTGATTGGGGAATTTACCCAGCTATTCGCACGAGGTGCAACTTGGCAGGACTCACTCAGTGCACTTACCCTTTATTCTTGATTTTCGAGCCATCTCATTTGAAGGTCGTGTTAGTATGGCGGCGCTTTCATTGCCATATTGTGCCACTATACATGTGTATATAATAGGTGTGGCTATGTGTTTTGTACCTCACATATTTATTACTTTCTTATTTGTGGTGTACCATCTCTATGGCTCTCGTGATTTTATGAATAAGAGATAGGGAGGCATATTTCATGACCTTTATTTTAGAGATCCTTTACTAGATTGACTTTTATATGATGTTTACTGTATATTCTATAATTTTTTGAGTGATTAACAAAAAATTCTGCTGATTTTCTTTATATTTTTCTTTATTTTACTCCCCCAAGCTCTTCACACCGCTTTATCTCTTTTCTGTCTCACCAAGTTAGTCTTGCAAAATCTAGTGTTGTCCACAGACAATCCAAGATCCAATATTCTGAAAGGTGTGATTAGGGGTGCAGACGAGTCGAGTCGAGCTCGAGCTATGTCAGGCTCGAGCTTGACTTGTACTGTTCACTGTGAGCTCGGGCTCGAGCTCTAGTTCGACTCGAGCGTATGTACCAAGCTCGAACTCGGCTCGTGTACAGTAAAATAAGCTCGAGCTCGACTTGATTTATCGGGCTCGATTAGAAGCTCGAACTTGGTTCGATGAGAAGCTCGAGCTTGGCTCGTTTATAAGCTTGATTTGAAGTCAATTACAAAAAAACAAAAAAATTTGAAGAGCAATTAAGATAAATTACAAAAAATTTATTAAATTAATTTGAGTCTTTTGGATGTTTTATTACAAATATATGCAATTCCAAGAAAGTACAATAAAAAAATTACAAAATATTGAAAGAAAAATTAAATGCTCAAACAAAAGAGCTACATACTGATTCTAATTAAACACTCAATCCCATATATTTATAAAAGGAAAAGATAGAATTAAATTGAAATCAACATCTTCTCTTGATCCCTTTGAAATCACGGGAGCATTTTAGAGTCTTCAACGGAGAAAATATCACTCAAGTTGAAGTAATCCAAGGCTCCAACTTGAAGTCTTGAGTATCCAACCACTTAATCAAAATTCAAGATTATAAAGAGAAAATAATCATAGTCTCATAAATAAGTAGAATAAAAGAATTCGCAACATACTAATGAAAGGAAGAGTATAATTAAGTAAGCATAAAGAATAAGAGAAAATAAAAAAAAGCAAAGTTAAGAAAAGGCTACGTTACAATTACATCTTAAAAACATTATATGTAGCGTCCTTAAGAAGGTTACAATTACATATAGTGCTACCAAAAAAAGTAGATAGAGAGGGAAACATCAAGGCCATCATAGCCAGCATACCTTGTGTAACCCATCATCCAATGTCCATCATCCAACAAGGCTGCAAAATCCTCTAAACAGCAAATACAATAGCCATTAGCCAACCACAAAGCAACCAAAACAACCAAGTCCAATATGGAAAATAATCAGCCAACCATCAAGGATAGTAGGAGGAAATAACACCAGCAAAGTCAGTAATATAGCAGGAAAAACCTGCCAACACAGCCACCCATCTAACCAACCCAGCTTGCCAACCAAACAAGAGAAACACAAGTGTTCAAATCTTCCACCATCAAAGTAAAACACTCACAACAAGAGAGGAAACACATAGCAGGAGGAAATAACAACAGCAAAGTCAGTAATATAGCAGGAAAAACCTGCCAACACAGCCACCCATCTAACCAACCCAGCTTGCCAACCAAACAAGAGAAACACAAGTGTTCAAATCTTCCACCATCAAAGTAAAACACCCACCAAATAAGATAGGAAACACATAGCGGGAGGAAATAAGAAGTCAAGTACAGCTAGAGATATGATTGAAAGAACATAAAGGATGATAGTCAACAAATTAAGTTACTAACCGATTAAGCACATTTGAAAATAATATAAGAAAGAAAATTGAAATATACAAATCAAATACAGCTGGAGACATTGAAAGAACATAAGGATGATAGTCAACAAATAGATTTGTATCTATTAAGCACCTTTAAAAACTTTGACCAATATCCACTAATCATGATGCAATACCTTTCAATCCCATAAATAGAAATTTATGATGTACTGACACTTAATTAAAAAAGCATGCAATGTCCAACATGTAGTGGACACTGTTGTGGCATGTCCAATTTAAAAAATTTAAAATTTTCAAACACATATATCCTAAATAATTAAGTTTAAAATTTAAAAATATTAACTAAATGTATAAATAAATAAGGCTAAACAAATGCTATAAAAAACAGAAAATATATAAAAGCATTCTACGGCTAACATAAGGCTTAACAAGTCTTTGAGCAATTAACACTTGAACTACATTATTTTAGACCAAGCAAAGTAAAGAAGCATAATAGACCAATAGGCGGGCGGATTACCTCAATCAATGTCAAGAAGAATTTGAACCAAGATAAACACTACAAAATAATCATGCATTATAAAAATAAACAAATTATCATGGACTCTAGTATGTGCCTATATCATGTGCCTATATAAAAGTTGTCAAAAACTCTCCATTGAACAGTGAAGAGCAATGTCATGATTATTATTATCCAAACCTCAAAGGTTTGAACAGTGCAGTCTTAAAATAATATTATCCATGATAAGAGCAATGTCATGATTATTATTATTATTGCATCAACTTATTAAATTGGCATCATCACCATTCTCATGCTACATAGCTTTAGAATTCCAACGTGAAGAATTCCTTTAGAAATAGAATGTCAGCGGGCAGCGAGAATAATAGAATGCCAGCTTTAGAATTCCAAAAGTAAGGAAACCTTTTTTAGTCTAGGTTTACAATTTTCTTTCTATTATCAAGATTCAAGACTCGAGTATAACAGATAACATACACACCGAACCAAATTGACCAACCCAACATAAAATTAATTCATTTACAACATCATCAAATCATCATCATCGAGCATACTCATTACACACCTAAGAAAGACCACACATACATTTTACTACGGCATAAACCAAAGCGTAAGATACGGTAGTTGAATGCAACGGAGGATAAAGCACGGAAGTTATTGAACCAACATAAAAATGATTTCTGCTGTTGAACAACAGTTACAATATCATCAAATCCAAATAATCATCAAGACATAGCCATTACTTATTAGACACTGTCCAAAAGAACATCGAGCAGAAGATAGATATCACACACCTAATCCGAATCATCATCAAATCGAAATACCAGATGTGAGCATAAAGAAAATGAACCTGACCAACCAAGATCAAGTCGATCTTGCTATCGACTCGTCTGCACCCCTACCTTCCAACACTCCAACGTGATCGGGGCCAGGAAGATGAGGGAACTCAGATGTGAGAGTGGGTCGAGACTCAAGATGTCGAGAGTGAGAGCCTGAGAAGCAGAGCCGTAGGTGAGAAAGGAGAGAGTCGAGACTTGAGAGCGGCGAAGGCGATTGAAGAGAGGCGAGAGCCGAGAGACGAGAGGCGAGACTCGAGAGGTTTCTTGGAATTATGGCGATGCGAGTCTGAGCGGACAAAGGATATAACTCGAGTCGGATTGGAATGCGGAATGCGAAGCGTAATATCCCGCGGCTTCGACGAGTAAACGATCCGAGCCTTTTTACTCGAGCTCGAGCTCGTTAAATGATTCGATCGTTCCGTTCAGCTCGAGCTCGAGCTCGAGACTCGATTTGAACAGTAAACGAGCCGGTTATCAAGTCGAGCTCGAGCCGGCTCGCGAGTAAGCTCGACTCGGTTGCACCCCTAGGTGTGATGAGCATGAATTGATGTCACTGACAAGAAGTTGATTACTTC
Organism: Cymbidium sinense; assembly: GCA_021442155.1. Taxonomy (NCBI): domain Eukaryota; kingdom Viridiplantae; phylum Streptophyta; class Magnoliopsida; order Asparagales; family Orchidaceae; genus Cymbidium; species Cymbidium sinense. The sequence goes on from CM038229.1 coordinate 35,499,182, forward strand.
AAAAATAAAGCAACAAATACAAGAGAATTCCATTATCATGGAGAAGTGAAACTTCACTATTCTTAAAGTTCTAAAAGAAATTGAGGAACTTATCAATCACTTAATCTAAAGAGCAATGGAGAGTTTAATTGGAGCACCTGGGAGACCATGAAATGAGGAAAATCCTTTGAATCACCTAATTGCCAAGTAGGCACAATAATTGGGCGCTTACTTCAATGCTTACTTTGAAGCTTAGCTTGGATGACACTCTATTTGACATTACTGATGAGGAGACATTTTCTCTTAGGAGAAAATCCAGAGATGACAAATGCATTGTCCAAAGAGTCGCTAACGCAAGATTGTCACCAAAGTTCAAAATCCACACCTAAATTGTCACCAAAGAGTCCTCTCTTCTGTAGTATCTTCAAAGAATCTTCTTTGAGATGGTTTTCATGTCTCCCTATGGGCATTGTTACTTTATCATTGAGTTTTAACAAATGTTTAGTCTCAGGAGCTCGCAAGTATTACTATAACTGCGACAAGAGCTTGACAAGCCTATAAGGAAGTTTATATTCCTCTTTCAAAGAGAGATGTTGGAATTAAGAGATTTAGAGCCTACATTTACACATATTATTCTTGCTTAAGGTTTGAGGAATGGATCCATATTCTTAGGCCTTCAAGAACAAAATATTAGGCTGAGTTACTTGAATTTGCCAATAGTCATGTAAATTCCAAAGTATATAATGATGTTGCTCAATCTTCTTTGGTTACTCAATAAAGAGGAATACCTCAAAGGCAAGATCATCTATCAATTACTTGGCATTTTGAAGATCACTTGTGAGCACAAATGATATGCTTTTCCAATCATTCTTATAACCCACCATAGAGGAGGATGCTAATGATTCATGCCAGATCGACATTAAAAGCAAGTCTTTAGTTCTACACCATGAGACGCCACAACTTGTCTCTAGGGTGAGCACTAATAATAGCATCACTATTTATTTCTCAATTAATTATTTGAACCAATTCCTCTTTCTCTTATCCACCTCATAAATTTCTAATTTTAAGATCTAGAGGAAAAACTAGTTTTTGTATTATTATAAATTATACTATATGATATATTTATTTATATTTATTAAGTTAAATGTCAATCCAATATTTAAGGTTGTATTTTACATATAAAATTTGAAGTTTTAATAAATTGAATTTGATCTATATAGTAAACTCAAGGAAAGGGCGAAATTATGCTCACTATTTATTAATAAAATCAATCATATCACTTCATCCATCTCATCCATAAACTTCAAATCTAGCATCTCATTATAGATTTCAATTAGTTGATTTTGTTAAATATTTTTAATATGATTTTAAGCATAAATGAAACATAAACTATATATAAATAAAATTATAAAATCATACCTATAAGTTTGTGAATTTCATTTTTTTGTTGAATTTTTCTTCATTGCATCAATTCCCTAATCAATTTAATAATCATTCATTCAAAATTGGTTTAGGGTTTATATTTTACGTGGGGTATAGTTTAAATCAAAGGTTTATTTCAATATAAAAACAAGCCTTACGTTACCTCCTATATTTCCCTCGGCTCAGCCTTACATGTACTTCATTTCCTTCTTCTTCCTTGGTCGCGTGCATAACGGGAGCCTCATATGGAGTTCGAGTGACGGCGGTGTTGTGGCTTGGCATCAATGGTGGCGGCTTGGTGGCTTGGTGTCAGTGATGATGAACTTGCTCAACTAGGGCACGCAGGCAAGGTCGTCTCGCACAGTGTTGTCTCGCTTGACTAGGGCACACATGTAAGGTCTTAGCATAGTGTTGTCCTCTCGTCGGATTACAAGGTGTAGTTCTGCTTTTCCTTCTCTAACTCTCTCTCTCTCTCTCTCTCTCCCCTCTCTTACTCTTGACTTCGGTTAAGGCTGAAATCTCATGCCTCTTGGTTCTATATGGTCACGGCGTTGGGTTCAATGATGTTTCAATTTCTCAATTTATTTTATTTTATTACAGCATACCCTAATCCCCCTTGCATTCCATAACCCTAAAGGTGAATTACTAAGGGAAATTAGTAGGACTAGTTTGACCTATACTTTTGGCTGAACCTCTTCCCTTAATCTACACCTAAAATAAAATTCTCTAACCATTTGAAAGTGTTCCACACATCTACGACCTTGGCACTCTTGTTAAAGTCTTGCCCTATAGATTTTCAGGAGAGAAGAGAGGTTGAAGAGATAATCATTCTTCTTATTACTAGGGGAGAGGACAAGGAATAGATATTGCTATGGCTAATTTCATTATTATCAACATTGGGTGACCTCTGCTTAACACTTTAAACTTTGGTATCCACCTACCATATGGTCATCATGTTTTCTAATGGTGGCCAAGAGATCAAAGTAAGAGGTTGCCTCTATTAATTTGAGGACTTGTTATCTTTCAACAGTGGGTGACTTAACATGCAGGAGTAAGTGTTAACAATTTGAAGTTGATTGAGGAATAAGGCTAGAAATAATAAAAATTTGTAAGGCCAAATGACAAAATGAGATATGGAGTGAACTTTGAGAATAAGCTTCTTTTATAGTTCAAAGCATATGGGATGAACTCGTCTAAGTCCTAATCTAAGAACTTGATTTATTCTCATAGATATCAATCAAGATGCCAATAATTGTTGCAACATAGCTTGCCGTTGAGTGCATGTGAGAAAGGTTACATGGCTATTAAACAAAAGATAGGAAAGATGACAACTTGTTGACTCCATAAAGGAGGAAGTACAAAATTTGCTTGGTGTAAACTTCATAAGGGAGGCCCAATGTCCCAAATAGAAATCTAATATAGTAACGGTGTAGAAAACAAATGTGAAATGGGGGATGCGTGCCGATTTCATTAATTTAAACTTAACATGTCCCAAGAATGGGTTCTTGCTACTTGAATCAATGCATTAGTCGACTTGGTAGTTGGCTACATAATCACGAGCTTTTTGAATGTATTCTCTAATCAAAATCCATGACCTAGAGAAACCTGTTATTCTACTTAGGTGTTGGCGAAGTCGTTAGAGCTTTATTTTTATTCAAAAAGGAAATAAGCAATAACTCATGCATTATGTAAGCAAGATCTTATGAAAATTCGAGTTGAGCTATCAAATCATGGAGAAATTAGCATTTGTTCTCATCATCATAGCTCACCAACTTCTATTCTACTTCTAAGCCTATTTAATTTAAATCTTCAATGACCATCCTCTCAAGGCTATATTCGTCAAACATGATCACTTATGTAAATTATTGAAATGAGTAGTTAAACTAAATGAGTTTGATATGTCATATACATTGTGGACAACCTTCAAAGTGTTCTTGAGACTTTGGAGGTGACTTAATGTCTATCACTAGGATTGTTAATATTAGACCTAACATAAAAAGATTAACAAGAAAAATTCAATTTGGATTAAACCATGTAATATTCGAGTTGTGTTCAAATTTGTTTAAATGACTTAGAAAAATGAGTTGGGTTTGATCAATATGAGCTAATTGATTTAATTATTTGATTTTTTTAATGAATAACTCATTTTAAATTATATCTTTTTTATTATTCTTCGTCATGTCCATTCAGGTTGAGTTATTTCTTACCATTCACAATTTAAATATTTTTGTGCTATGTTTGATTAGTTTTAGGTTTAGTCGAGTTGAGATTTATAATGTGTTTATTAAATAGGATTTAATTTAGTTTGACTAGATTCATGTTTGGTTATTTTTGAGTTGGATGAAACCTTATCTGTAAATCAAATTGACACTCATATGTGTCATAATAAAAATATTAAATTAGTTTCTATTTGTATAAGCTTAATTTACAAAAATATAAAAGCATTTTATAAGATACTTAGAAATTACATGACGAAAGATTTTACCAATAAGAATTTGCTCAAGGAGGCTTTGTTAAATGGGCACCTTAGTTTCTCTTGATTTTTTTTTTTGGAAATGATATAGCACATCCTGTGAAAATGGTTTTGATTAGTCTAAAAGCATGTAAAAATCCCATAATTTTCTTTTAAGATATCTTCGCATTCAAAACACTTGTTAGAAATCCCCCAAAATCATCTTCAACAACTGCCAACTTCTAACAATAATAATTTTGACTAATCTTTAGTAGCCCTTCTCATTTTTGGATAAGGTGCTACACATAAATATCCTTGCATGTACAAAATAAAGTAGCTCTGACAACCACGATTTTGCATAGGTAATGGATAAAATAAAAAAATTAAAAATTATAATAAATTTATTTTTTAATTGAAAGTATGTTATATAATATACGAAATCATATGCAAACAATTTAATGAATTTGATGGAGTAATAATTAAGTTTAATTTTATTGTTAAGTACAACATTGATCTTCATTAACCCTAAATATTACATTATTATCATGAGTTTTTAAATATTTAAAATGAATTAAAAAAAAAAAGGAATTTTTGTTACATAAACATTAATGAGTTAGCAAGTTATCCTAAGAATTTCAAACAAGGATGAAAAATTTTGAACCTATTAAAAAATTAATTAATTTATAAGCTAATTATTCTTCTTTAATCTAATTAAGCATTGTTGACATCCAATGTATAATGTATCGATATGTTTATGTTCACATAAACTTTTCTAACTATATCAATAATCAATTCAAAGATAAAATAAAACTTTAGCACATGCTTACCAATTTTTATAATCTTTACAAATAATAAATGCTACTATTTTCATAAATCATTGATAAATCTATAATAATTTAAAATTTACTTTAAATTTATTTTAGTTATGTTCATGAGCTTTGAGCTATTAATAATACTTAATTAGTTTTTACATTGAATTTAACTGAACTCACACCAAGCTAAATTATGAGCTTGGATTCAAGAATCTTCTCTCGACTCTTCAGGAAATAAATTCTATATCTAAATCTAAGTGATAAATTTTTCATGTATGCATAATAAATCATTCTTCTTCATCTTGATTATTGGAAAAAGATTGATCTACAATAAAAGATGTGGTAGATCATCAGACGACTTCATACAAGATTTGTTATTATCAAATCACACATGAGTTAGTTGGGTCAGTTGAGTGGAGCTCACTTTTATGCAATATTATAGTTATGGAACTCATTGAATTTTATTAAGAACCTAGAAGTAGAACAATGCTTTGATTCTTTTGTAGATTGTATTAAGTAGTCATTTTATTATTATTTTAATATATATATATATATATATATATATATATATATATATATATATATATATATATATATATGTATGTTTTTTTCCTTTCCTTATGAAAAACGAATTTGAGAAGTAATGTTTGATTGTAGGTGGATTTCTTACTTCTCGGTGGTGATCTCTTTCATGAAAACAAGCCATCAAGGTCAACATTGGTAAAAGCCATAGAGATACTTAGGCGGTATTGCCTAAATGATCGACCAGTGCAATTTCAAGTTGTCAGCGATCAAACCATTAACTTCCAGAACATGTAAGATAATTCCATTTTTGCGTGATAAAAAAAGGTCTTTCATTGGAGATAAAGAGTTTGCATTTAAATTTTTAGGAATAGGAATTAAGTATTATTGACTTAACTTAAGGCTTTCAGAATATTTTTTTTCTTTATTGCGTCTTCCTCTCCCTATATCTTTCTTTCTTACCCATCTTTCATATCTCCCTTTCATCTTCTTTGTCTTTCTTCTATCTCTCGTCTTATCTTTCTCTCTCATCGTTTCTCTCTAATTTTTTTATCTCCGCTACTCTTTCCTGTATTCTCTTGGGTATATGTACAATCCTCAACCTGATCTACCATGTCCCTTTTTATTCTCTTTTTTTTACGCAACTGATTTATTCATCTGATGGAAATTTCCGAACAACCCAATCCATTTTTTAACCCTTTGTTCCGTTTCTTTCTTTTTCACATTGTCAACATATCTAAGAAGCAGAGAATTGTTTACATATTGTCTATCCCACTGCATTACTACCATCCAGTCTTGTTACCTCAATTTTAGTGTCAGAGAGAACGACCCACCTTCTAATATTAATTTTCACTTCAACATCCTTTTACAAAATTCTGCAATGCTCACTTTAAGGAGTTTATGTTGTTTGTTTTCTTTGCAAAGAATCCACCTATCTTTTGGTGGAAACAGATGTTAGGCAACAACTCTTGTTGCCCATTGAAAAATTGACTTGACACCAACTTTTCAGATGAGAAATTTATTCATTGCACTATTTTGAGGATCAGGAACTTCATTAGCAGGAAATTCGTGACAACAAGGATTGATTGGTCATATTTTTTTATTTTTTAGATTGTTCATCTTTACAAGTATAAATATTGGACAATTAGGAGGTCTTAAGTTTCTCTTTTGCTTACATGTCTATTAATTTATGCATGATCCTTTCCTATGAAAGCTACATTAAGAGTGAGATGAGTGTTCCTTGTATCCCTACTTTGAAAAAGGAGAGTTTCACCAAATATTAATAATTTTGATTGCATATTATCATTGGATCGACATTACAAGGGAGGTTAGCCACGCTCTCTTAGTCATACACAAGGAAATAAAATTATAGAGAAATATGAAAAGAGGAGGAACAATCTTGAGGACTTTAGAATGTTTCACCAAAGTTCAGAAGATATTGGAAGGGGAATACTTCAAGAGAACTCTAGGGTAGTTTGGAATATTCTAGAATCCTTGTAAATGCTAGGAGTAGTGTGGAATAATCTAGAATCATGTATATTATATTGTAAAAAAAAAAAAAAAAAAATGTATATTATATTGTACTCTAGAATCTTCTATCTAGAATCTTTCTAAGGCCTTAGGGAGGACTATAAATAGAGGTCCACACCCCCTATTTGAAACCAACCAAGGTTTCCAAGCAATCTTATATTATATAGTTTCTTTGTTTAGTGAAGTGCTTTCCTATCTTTCTAAACTCTCCTTTTTAAAGAGTCTTGAATGTTTTATTTTCGCATTGCAAGGATTAGATTGACTTAGTATCAAGAAGGAGTGCTAAGGCCGCATGGGCAACTTAGGAAAGGTCTCTCCGTGACAGTTGGTATCAGAGCTAAGGTTGAAGGTATGACGAAAGTTGGCAAGGAGCAAGTTGTTGGATCTGAAATCATAAATGTGGAATCATCTCAACAAGGTCGAGGTCGTGAAGAGCAACATGATCCTGTCATATTTAAGCCACATGGGAGGTCCCAGGAGGTAATATCTGGTTTTGATTCTCGCCTTGCTCGGGTGGAGGAGATTATGAATGGGATGGAAGCCCAGATGGAGGATCTAGGTGAAAGGGTGAATGGTCTCAAGGAGGGTGCCACCATCCATTCTTCAATCGGAGACATGATAATCCAATTAGAAGAATCCTTCAAGGATCAGATGACAAAGATGCGAGAGGACTTAATGGGAGAACTCCGACGGGTGCAACGATCTCATGAAGAAGAGATGTATAGTCTATGTGCAAGCATGGAAGAAATGCGCGGAGATATTACTTTATGCAAGCGAGCACTAGCAACCTGATCCAGCAGCTATGCCATCGAAGCCAAGCGCATTGAAGTGCTGAAACCTAAGAGCTTTGGAGGAGTTCACAACTCAAAAGAAGTAAACAACTTCTTTTGGGGACTTGAGCAATACTTTGGAGCTATGAGCATCAATGATGAAGATGCCAAGATCCGGTTTGCAGCTCTTTATCTTTTCGACACCGCTATGTTATGGTAAAGGAGGCGAGGAGACATTGAGAAAGGTATGTGCACCATATCTATCTTTGATGACTTCAAGAAGGAACTCAAAAGACAATTCTATCTAGAGAATGCGGGGGATGAGGCTAGAGACAAATTGCGAAGGCTCAAACAAGTAGGGCGATCCGAGAATACATCAAATATTTCACTAGTCTGGTCCTTGAAAACCTTGATCTGTCTGACAAAGACTCTCTTCAACTTAATGAATGGACTTCAACCATAGGCCAAGAACTTAAAAGGCGTGGAGTACAAAATCTTGCAATCGCAATTGCTGTTGCAGAAAGCATGATCAATTACACCATGGAGTCCATAAAGTCAAAGGAAAAGAAGAGTACCTAGGACAAATGACAACATAAAGAGGAGTCTCGCCAAGAATCGACCTCCCTCGGGGAAAAGACAAGGGAAAACAGAAGGACAGTAAGAGCAAACCACATAATAATTGCTTCTTTTGTGGAGGACCCCATTGGGCAAGGGAGTGCTCTCAAAAGAAAGCCTTAAATTCCCTCCTAGCAAGTCATCATGAAGCAGCGGAAGCTAAGGAGAGCGATATGGCGGCACAAATAGGATCCCAGTTGTTGAATGTGATTCAAACTGCTCCATAGCCCCAAACCAAGGGATTGCTCTTTGTAGAGATGGCCATTGGAGGGAAGGTTACCAATGGCATGGTAGACACTGACGCTTCTCACAACTTCATCTCTATAGAAGAAGCAAGGCGGCTAGGACTACAAACAATTGGAGGAGGAGGCTCCATCAAGGCCGTCAACTCAGCAACAAGACCCATTCATGGTGTAGCTCGAGGAGTCAAGGTCAATGTGGGAGCTTGGTCAGACATTTTGAACTTTTGTCATCCTGATGGATGATTTCAAAGTTGTCCTTTTGGATCAAGTGAAGACATTCTCTATACCATTTTCCAATAGCATGTGCATTATGGAGGGCAATCAAACTTGCATGGTGCCAACAATAAGTGCCGTCAAGACGGATACTAAAATGCTATCGGTCATCCAATTCAAGAGGGGCATTCGACGAGAAGAGGAAAGCTACTTGGCCATTCTTCATGACATGGATGATGAAGAACCAAATCCAGAAGAAGACATGCCAAGGGAGGTGGCAATGGTGCTTGAAGAATTTAAGGACATCTCACCAACAGAGTTGCGAAAAGAGCTACCAACCAGAAGGGAGATAGACCATCAGATCGAGCTGGAATAGGGACCAAGCCACCAGCCATGGGACAACAACCCATGACACCTCTCACCCTTGCCACTAGCTATGAAGGGAGGAGCCCCACAACATTAAATTTCGTTAAGTCATGGAGTGAACAAAGGGAGCTAGCTCGGGCCATGCTACACAAGGCAAATAGAAGGATGAATAAATGGTCGGATCAAAAAAGCAGGAAGCACGTGGAGTTCAAGGAAGGAGACTTGGTACTTGTAAAGCTCATTCCACAACAGTTCAAGACACTCCAAAAGGTACACAAAGGGTTGATACACAAATATGAGGGACCTTTTGAAGTAATCAAGCAAGTAGGAAAAGTCTCCTATAAGCTTAATCTTCTTCCAAAACTAAAACTCCACCTAGTCTTTCATGTAAGTATGCCAAAACCATATCATGAGACTTGGAGGATCCATCAAGAGGAATATCCAAGCGAGCCCCTACAACAGTGATTGCATCTTTTGACAAAGAAGTAGAAGAGATAATATCTGATTGAGTAGTCCGTAGGCGAGGGGTACCAAACTACAGAGAATAAATCACCAAATGGAAGGGATTGACAGACAGTGAGGCTAGCTGGAAACATGAAGATACTTTATGACGATTTAGAGAAAAGATCCAGCAATATCATGAAGAAGGGACGATGAGGATATTGCGAGCTTAGGTGGGGGAGAGTGTCATGGATCGACATTATAAGGGAGGTTAGCCATACTCTCTTAGCCATACACAAGGAAAGAAGATTCTAGAGAAATATGAAAAGAGGATGAATAACCTTGAGGACTCTAGAAAGTTCCACCGAAGTCCAGAAGACATTGGAAGGGGAATGCTTTAAGAGAATTCTAGGGTAGTTTGGAATATTCTAGAATCCTTGTATATGTTAGGAGTAGTGTGAAATAATCTAGAATCATGTATATTCTATTATACACTAGAACCTTTTATCTAGAATCTTTCTTAGGCCTTGGGGAGGATTGTAAATAGAGGTCTTCACCCCTCTTTTGGAACCAACCAAGGTTCCCAAGCAATCTTGTATTGTAAAATTTCTTTATTTAGTGAAAGCTTTCCTATCTTTCTAAACTCTTTTCTCTAGAAAGTCTTGAACATTTTAGTCCTGCGTTGCAAGGGATAGATTGACTTAGCATCAAGAAGGAGTGCTAAGGCCGCATGGGTGACTTGGGAAATATCTCTCCGTGATAATATGCTATGTAAACTCAAAATCCTTTGAGATCAATAAATTTGGCCTTCATTTACATATATATATATATATATATATTCTTTCATCATTTGTTACAGTTGTTTACAATAATAAGCCTTTATCTCACTGTGGTATACCTCTGCCTTTCTTAACTTGGGCCGAATCAAATACATCTATTCTCCTAACTGGGTCTTCGGATGGCTAACATTTTATTTGAGAAGACCATGTAAGTCAACTCTCTCTAATCTTTTTTTCCACTAGAGCTACTCCAAACTTTTCATGTATATATTAATTTCTCATTTTGTTTCTAAGTGTAAAGCCACTCATCCACTTGAGAATCTCATTTCTACAACGCTTAATTTTATGCTTATTTTTTATTGGCTAACATTCAATACTATAAAGCATTACAGGTCTCACCATCATCTTATAAAATGTTCCCTTAAGCCTAAATGATGCCTTTTTATCACACAACAGGCTCAATGCATTCCTCCACTTAATCCATCCACCTTGGATTCTACTAATAACATCCCCATCTATTTCACCATCACTTTGAACAATAGACCTAAGATATATAAAACATTCACTTTTTTTAATGACTTGATCACTCATTGTCATAACCTTCCCACTAGATTTTCTACAAGTAAAATTACACTCCTTGCATTCGGTTTTAGATCTACTCAAACAAAAACCTTTATGCTCAAAGGTTGACCTCCATAGTTCAAGTTTTTCTTGAATTCCCTCTCCAGTTTTATCAACAAGAAGAATAACATATTATCTAATAGTATACACTATGGTATATTCTCCTATAAATGTCTAGTAAGAACATCCATAACTAAAGCAAAATGATATGAGCTTAAAGCCAATCCTTGATATAATTCAGTTGAAATAGGAAAATACTTGTCTTGTGTTTGAACACAAGTAATAGCTTCAGTATACATATCCTTAATTACTTGAATATTAGCAATATTAATTCCTTTTTTTGTTTAAACTCTCCAAATTACTTCTTATGGTACTTTATCATATTCTCTCTAAATCAATAAATATCATAAGTAGATTCTTCTTATGCTCTTTATACTTCTCCATCAAACCTCTCAACAAATGTATAGCATCTATAATAGACCTACCCTACATTAATTCAAATTGAGTTTGGGAAACTTTTGTATCATGCCACAGCCTATGCTCAATTACTTTCTCGTAATTTTAATGTGTGTCACATTAACTTAATTTCTCTATAATTTGCATACTCATCACCTTTATTCTTAAACATAGGAACCAACAAACTTTTTTTCACTCGTTTGACTTCTTTATATGCTAACAAAAATTGCATTCTACATATTTTAGATGATTTTATGAACTAAGTAATAGTTTTTCTACTAATTTTTGCATGCAAATATATTCTAACATATTAAGAAGTAATTAAATGTGCATGTGTATTTCACATTATGAACAAAGTAAAAGTTTTTCTACTATTTTTGCATGCAAATATATTTTGATATCAGGAAGTGATTAAATGGGCATGTTGAAAATATAGAAAATCATTAAATTGATGAATTTGGATATTAGAGTAAATACTCTTTTAGAAGAATGTTATTTTTGTTGAGGTTTGATTTTTTGATTTATCATTTCTATTCAGCCATGATGAACCCCAAACAAAATTCAAAGGGATTTTCATTGAAGTATGTATGGTTCTAAATCAATTTAGGGGTTGTTTGTTTTGAATACTTTTGAGTAGTTTTTGTGTGTTTGGCATGATACAAAGTAAAATTTTTAAGTAATGTAATGTATTTAGAATATCCTGGAAGAGTGACTTTTGGTGTATTGGATTTCGCTCAAATTGGGGTGAATTCCAAATACATTGTCAATGTAAAGTGCTGCGATCGTCGCAGGTTGTCAGCCGCCGCTAACCCCATTGCCGAGCATCTCTCATCGGTGTCTACCACCACCACCCACAACCCCAAAAATATTTTACATTACATTTGTTCTATCAAACATAAAATAATAAATTCATGTATTTGTAGAATTTTCAACCAAATAATTTAAAGTAATTCAAATACACTGCATTCCTTTTACATCACATTCTTTTTTAGGCAACCAAACAACCTTTTTGTCACCTTGGAAATTCTAATAAATGTGTTAATCATGGGACTTAACCAATAAGTGAACTATACATTGAGGCATTAGAACATTGAGTTGCTTGCCTTGTTTAGGTCAAGGTGTACCTTGTTGATAAGAATGTGGCTAAAGAGGACCCATGTATTGAAGTTTATTAGCATCATCACCTTGATTAAACTATCAAAAGCATACAATGATCTTTGTTATGTTGATCATTATGAAGATAATTATCATGAAGACTCTTTGGCAGAACCCTTTTTTTGATGTAGATAAAAATATTCATGATTTTAATCTACCACAATATAGTCATAATATAAATTATATGAATAATCTTAAGCTATACAAAGATGTTGACTTTTGTAAATTGTAAAAAACAGGACCCATGTATTGAAGTTTATTAGCATCATCACCTTGATTAAACTATCAAAAACATACAATGATCTTTGTTATATTGATCATTATGAAGATAATTATCATGAAGACTCTTTGGCAGAACCCTTTTTATGATGTAGATAAAAATATTCATGATTTTAATCTACCACAATATAGTCATAATATAAATTATATGAATAACCTTAAGCTATACAAAGATGTTGACTTTTGTAAATTGTAAAAAACAGGTTAAGTTAGAAGTTCTTGTTTTTAAGAAAAAATACAAGCAAAATACTTCTTTTGGATCAGTCTAAAATGGCAGTCTTCTTTGCCTAACATTCCATGGTCAAAAAAGAGTTAGGTTTGTAGTAAAGTTGATATATTTAACCAAAAGGTTCTAGTGAGAAGTTGGATTTTATTTAGACTGCCAAAGTGCGTCATCCGTTGTCACTTGCATTGAGATGGAGAGTTGCCTCAAACAAGCCTACCCATGAACTTGTGATAATAGGTCACTTGTTGAGTAATTAATTGAATTGTTTTCTAGGTATCTAAGAAGGTTTTACCTCACTCCACAAATAGATTTGGATTCAGTATTCTTTTAAGTGCGGTGATCATAGAGGAAGCCAATAATTAGAAGTCAGACATAAAGCGAAACATGGTACTCAACATGAAATCAGTCGGTGGACATGGAGCTTAACACTCAACAGTTCATCTCGCAATAAGAATTAACATATATGAAGGAAATGATTACTTACCTAGTATAGACTGCTATGAAAAAAGTAAACCATATGGAACCAAGAGTTAAAGAAAACGAAGGATATTTAGGATCGACGAAGAATGATTTCTTGTTAGAAGTCATGAAAGGGTTACATATTATAGTAGTGCACTCAAAAGTGCTATCTAATTAGCAAGATTTTGGTTTATCAATTTTAAATGATGTAAATATTAGAAGATAATAAACCACTCTCAAAAGAGGAAGAAGATTATCTTTTTGATCAATTATTTGTGTAGTTCAATGTATTTCATCAATCAAAAAGTGAGGTTTGAAAAGGGTCAAATATATTTCATATGTGTGCCACTCATCGAAACAAAAGATATTAATTTATTATTGATGATAGTAATAAAATGAACATTATTTCCAAAATTATATTTGTAGGGGTTAAACTTAGTTTTGAGCCATATCTTGTGCTTTTTAATATTGCTTGCATGAACAAAGTTTTCTTGGAAGTCATTTAGGACCCATCAAATTTGACATTTATAATATAATATATGGTGCGATGTGTTGTCAATGGATTTCACAGCTTTCTCTTTTTGTAGATTGGATTTTATGATCAGAATGTTGTATATTTGTTCAATTCATTCCTTTTAAACCTATTGAGAGAACTTAGAATACTATTCTAAAACCATTTATGCATTTGATGATAAGGAAAAATGCTAATTGCAAATCCTGATAATAAGATAATTTGAAAGCAATTTAGCATTATTGTGCTATTAGCCCCCAAAGAAATCATTATCGAGTTTGTTGAGCAGCTTATACTTACTAAAGTTGCCAAGCTCTAGGAAGATTTTAAAGATATAACATTAGATGAATATGTTGTTGTTGTTGTGAGAAATTTAACATGCAATTGATTTAATTTTGGGATCATAGTTATCAAATAATCTTCACCATAGAATGAACAGCAAGGAGCACACATTGAATTGGAGAGGCAAGTTGGTGTCGCCCTATAAAATGGTTTTATATATTAGTCAGGGTTCTTGCATTGTACCTATTTTATAGACTAATTTGAAAAATGGATTTTGAAGGTGTGTTGATAGTAGATCTTTCAACAAAAGCATTATTAAGTATTGATCCTTGATCCTTCATTTAGGCGATTTATTAGATTTTATTGGTGTATCCTTGTTTTGTTTAAAATTGATCTTAGAAGGGGTTACTTCAAATCTTGATTTGTGTGAAAAATGTCATTTAAGATACATAATTGTAAAAGCACAAAGAATAAATAGAAACAAAAACTATGTAAAAGCACACGGAATGAAAAACTGCAGCATGATACACAGAAGAAATGAAGAAGATTCTGAAATGTATTCTATTGCAATAGGAGTACATATATAGGCAAGGTTTGGTATAAGCGGAGAGCTGTGATGGAGTTGGTTACAGTTATAGGAGATTGGCTTAGTTAGTTATAGGTGTTGAGGCACCATTGGTATGCTTAACCCACCCTCGCAAGTGAGGCATCGCCGAAGTAGAGATGGTCATGGAGGTGAGTTGTTAAAAGCGTTGAGAAGATAGCGGCCTAGTTGAGAGATTGGCCAGTTGCTCTAATCCAGTTAGGCAAGAAACTTGTAGCTGCCGTTTGGATATTAAATCATGAATAAAATGGTAATCAACTTGGAAATGCTTCATTTGACTATGAAACATAGGATTGTGAGCTAATTAGGTGACATTGATGTTATCACACCATGTGGTTGGTGGTGCAGGGAGTGAAAGGCCAAGCTCCTGAAGAAGGGAAGTAGTCCAAAGAAGTTCACTTGCTGTATGAGCAACGGATTTGTATTCAACTTATGCGGAGCAGGCGTATGCTACTTTTTGGAAGCTCATGAAAGAGGCGTAGAACCAAAGAGAATAAGAAAGGCGGAGGTGAATTTGTGATTGTCCAGGGAACTAACCTAGTTAGCCTCACTAAATGCAGTGAGATGAGGCTATTTGATAACACGAATGGAAATACCAAAGTGACTTGTGTGCTTTAACTAACACAAGATACATTTGATTGTAGTCCAATGATCTGTGGTGGGAGAATTCATGAAATAGAAAACCTTATTGATGCTGTAGGAGAGATCTGGCCGAGTGAGAGATAAGTATTGGCGAGAGCTGACAATGTTGCGGTAAGTTGTAAGGTCCTGAAGTGGTGTGCCAGAGGCTTTGGATAGTTTGGTAGATGATGCCATTGGACTAGAAATTGGTTTTGATTATAACATGTTTGTGGTCGTAAATAGCTCATGAATATATGAAGATTGGTAGAGATGAAATCTGATTGTCATGCAAACAACAGTGATATCGAGAAATGATTTAAAGGTCCAAGATTTTTAAGAGAAAAGGATTTCGACAATTCAGAGATGATATAATGCACGAGCTTAAACTTTCAATTATTATATTATCATCAACGTAGATTAACATAAATGTAGAAGGAGCGGACGTTATGCAGTAAAAGAGAGAAGTGTTGAGGGAACTATTGGAGAAACCAAGCTGTTGAAGATGAGTGGATAGCTTAGTGAACCATGCTCGTTGTGATTGTTGAGGCTGTATAAGGCTTATTAGCTTGTAAACATAGTGAGGATAAGAGGGGTTGGTGAAACTAGGAGGTTGAGCCATGAAGATGGTTTCTTGTAGGTCACCATGGATGAAGGTGTTGTCAAAGTCAAGTTGATGAACTAGTCAATTGTAAGTTGCAGCAAGAGAGAGTATGAGCCGAATGGTGACTGGCTTTATAACAGGGTTGAATGTTTCTATAAAATCAATACCATAGTGCTGATCAAATCTCCGAGCAGCAAGCTTAGCTTTGTATCTATTAATATACCATCTGCATTATGTTTGAAGCAAAGAATCCATTTGCAGTAGATAATATGTTGGGAATGATTTGGAGGAACTAATGTCCAGGTGATGTTTTTAAGGAGGGAATTAATCTCGCTTACGCCATTTTGGGTGAGAATAGGTTTGATGGAAAGTGGATGGTGGGATATTATGAATGAGAGTAGAGTTGAAATAGTGATATGAGGGATATTTAGGAAGGTATGTTTTAAGTTAGAGATTGTCGGTTTTAGATTTGGTAACCATTGGGTGAGTGGATAACGATGGAGGTTGTGGTTGGGTTGGTGTGATTGGTTTGGAAAAGCCAAAAGCAGATTGGTGTGAGGGTTCAATAGATTTGGACGCTGCATGTTGTGATGAGCATAGCAGATTTCATCTCTCCAAACCATCCCTACAATTTACAAGATGTTCCATATGTTACGATCTGATCCAGAAGCTTGGAATATCAATGAGAGAATGGTTGGTCGGACACAAAAGATTTAAATAAACATATCCATGAGAGCACAATGCACAAAGTATTTTCTGAATTCATAAGAGCTAACTAAAAAAAATCTAATCTACAAAGTATGCACATTTGTTTAGAAGTACTAACATCCATAATTGAAATTATATAAAATATAATTAAGTACCTATCTTTTGAAGTTTTTTTGCATCTGTAAATAAAATCTTCTTTTCTATTATCCATTAAAGGCTTACCTAAAAATTCATGATAATTATATTTCTAAATTATAGTAAAATAAGGCCAAAGAATTAATATGGATGACAGTTTAAGTAACAATTGAACATGTAAGTAAAGTGTGTTTAAATAGTTTGACATACAAGAAATAAATAAAACAAACATTACTTAATTTATATAGACATTTTATTTTCTTAATTTTAACTGTCATAGGCATCACCGTCTAAAGAAAAATCTTTTCCAAAAAGAACATTTTTTATACCCATCTGATGAATATGTAATCATTTTTATTTTCATTTTCATTTATTTACATGGGTATGTTACATTCCTAACTAGTACCTTAAGGGGGTGGACTCCTTCCTCAAATCATACATATTCATAATATTCTTATTATTTCATTTTATAGTAAGTTTTATCAACTTATATATCAAGTATATCACACATTTTTGAATTTGTCCATGTTGGTTTCAAAACTTCTGAAAATTAAAATTGTACTAGAGCATGCGTAGCAGTAGGTATGATCAATATTGAAGCTATCTATTCAATATCAGAAATATGAAGACATGCATTGGTATTGTAGTAAAGAAGCTTTTCTATCACATCTATTCATATATAAAGACATTTAATCTCAAGAAAGAATTAGTTTTACTATAATGAAGGAATATATTTACCCACTTTAATGAAAAATATAAAGACATGCATCAGTATTGCAGTAAAGAAGTTTCTTGGATCTCCTTTCCTTTTAAAATTATTTCTTTTAATTGAAGTTCCTATAAATTAGAATATTAACTTGATTAATATGTATAATTACATATGTATGTACATTATTGAAACATAACTCTCTCTTATAATAAAATTTTCTATTCTCTTTTCCTAAATTAGTAATTTGGAAGCATTCAGATTTCTAAATGAAATTCTCATTCTTATTTCGATGTTGCTATTTATATCTAAAGTATTTAATTTACTTAGTTCTATTGTCAATTATCATACTCACATTGTTCATTATTAAATTTAAATTATGGTTCAACTAATATATGTGTAATATAATTATTTATTATTCTTCACTTTCTCAAAAATTTATTTTTGAGAAGATTAATCTATCTTCTTTTTAATTTCTCAATTAATTATTTGAACCAATTCCTCTTTCTCTTATCCACCTCATAAATTTCTAATTTTAAGATCCACAATAGTTTTTGTATTATTATAAATTATAATATATGATATATTTATTTATATTTATTAAGTTAAAAGTCAATCCAATATTTAATGTTGTATTTTACATATAAAAATTTGAAGTTTTAATAAATTGAATTTGATCTATATAGTGTACTCAAGGAAAGGGTGAAATTATGCTCACTATTTATTAATAAAATCAAGCATATCACTCCGTCCATCTCATCCATAAACTTCAAATCTAGCATCTCATTTATAGGTTTCATTTAGTTGATTTTGTTAAATTTTTTTAATATGATTTTAAGCATAAATGAAACATAAATTCTGTAGAAATAAAATTATAAAATCATACCTAGTTTGTGAATTTCATTTTTTTTGTTGAATTTTTCTTCATTGCATCAATTCCCTAATCAATTTAATAATTATTTATTCAAAATTGGTTTAGGGTTTATATTTTACTTGGGGTATAGTTTAAATCAAAGGTTTATTTCAATATAAAAATAAACCTTACATTACTTGCTATATTTCCCTTGGCTCAACCCTACTCGTACTTCATTTTCTTCTTCTTCTTTTGTAGCATGCATAACGAGAGCCTCATATGGAGTTCGAGTGACAACGGCATCATGGCTTGGCACCAGTGGCGGCGGCTTGGTGGCTTGGTGTCAGCGACGACGAAGTCGTCTTGCTCAACTAGGGCATGCACGTAAGGTCATCTCGCTCCGTGCCATCTCGCTTGACTAGGGCACACATGTAAGGTCGTCTAGCATAGTGTTGTCCCCTCGGCGGATTACAGGGTGTAGTTCGGCTTTTCCTTCTCTATCTCTCCCACATACACACACACACTCTCTCTCTCCCTCTCTCCCCCTCTCTTGCTCTCGACTTCGGTTAAGGCCAAAATTTCATGCCTCTTACTGAAATATGGTCACGGCGTTGGGTTCAACTGATGCTGCGATTTCTCAATTTATTTTATTTTATTACAGCATACCTTAATTCCCCTTGCATTCCATAACCCTAAAGTTGAATTACTAAGGGAAATTAGTAGGACTAGTTTGACCTATACTTTTGGCTGATCCTCTTCCCTTAATCTACACCTAAAATAAAATTTTCTAACCATTTGAAAGTGTTCCACACATCTGCCACCTTGGCACTCTTGCTAAAGCCTTGCTTCAACAAGTTCACCACAAAAATCTTTTAGAGCGCTAACTTTTGGCACTTATGATTGGTGGATCTATCATCCACCTAGGTTTGTATTTGATTAATTTTCTTTATCTATGAGTTAATAGAATCCAATAATATTTAGGGATTGTTAAATGTTGGCGGCATGCCAATGGTATTGTTATGTTTGCTTCAACTCGTTGCTTCTCCTTATTAGACCTAGCATTTTCTTATGTGAGAACCTACTATTCTAATTTTATATTGAGTGAAATTTTTTATAAGAGAATGTTTTAGATTACAAATTAGTAACTAACTTTGAGTGATAGGTCACATATGAGAGCCAATCTTGCATTGTTTTGGATTAATTTGTGAGTTATTATAGGAACCTTTGCAAAACTTTTTATGCTATTTACTTGCCCAAATTTAGTGTTAACCCTTAAAAACTTTTTATACCAACATAATACATTCTCTTGCATAAATAAAGCTTGACATATTTTCTGAATAAATTATTGTTAAATTGTTTAAAAAGGGTAAACTTTTCTTAGCATCTCGTGAACCTTGTTCATTAATATCATGCTACCTAAAAATCCCAACCATCTTGTTGCTCTTGCCAAACCCACCCCTTTTTAAGTCAAAGGATGATGAACCTTACCCATACCTTAGGGAATATTAACTCTTTAGAAGGCAACATTTTTATTGCATTAAGAGTAAAGGGGACCACCATAATAGGTGGGCTTGCAATTTTATTGATCCTTCTAGGACAATTAAAGTTGAGGCACTTATCTATAGTGGCATACATGATCTTAACAAATTTATATTTGGTAGTGCAAATGGCTTATTTTTTTGAGTTACATAGAATAAATCGTTACTAAAAAATATTATTTTTTTAAATATGAAGCTTGATCATAGAGCATATTAAGATCCACCAAACCAACATTTTAGTAAAAGAACAAATATATGTATAAGTGAATTAAATGCTTAAAACCAATTATTGCAAATAAACCATGACAAGAAATTACATGGGTAACTTTGAACTCTAAGGCAAGTCACTATTTAGGTCGTCGTAGTATTTCAACATTTTTGAGAACTTACTTTTTAGGACCATATGATTATCAACTAATCAATTAGTTTGTCATTGGTCTTAGGATGGGTATTAGGACTGAGATATAGATGTTTAGTTGCTAGACATTTAGAGAACGCTTTATACTATAAAGATGTTTAGCTGCCAAACATTAGAGAATGCTTGCCACTATATCCTCATGATGGAAAAGCTATCACTTTTCTTAGACCCAAGAGCTGGAACCATTGTACCCTTGCTTAGAGGCATACTTGACCACTATCGTACTTAGACTACTAAAGCTCCTATTAAGGGGAGTGTTAAGGATATTATTGATATCATATGTTTTAAGTGCTTTAAGGGTGTATTTAAGGCAGAGGTGGCGGGGCGATGCAAAAATGCAATGCAATGTCATTCAGAAACACTACATTTTGGAAAATCTATAATTGAAAAATTTTATTTTTTAACCTGACTTGGTAGAGTCCGATGGTTGCTAGAAACCTGCTGTCTGTCTTCTTTGAAATTAAAAATTATAATAGCCACTATAATTTTTTATGTAGTAATTTTTTTTGCAGCACCTCCACCATTGCATTTTCAGACTCCTGCAGCTACCCCCAAATAGTCCATAAGAAAAGCCATATGTAGCATCAATGCAAGGTAGAAATGTTATTTTTGGACGAGTCTAATGCACTTGAGAATGATGAAATTGAGGAAGTTTTTGATGAGACAATCCTATCTAAAGAAGAGATTGAATAAGAAAAACTTGTCTATATTGGAGTTATAAGGTGTCCATCATTTTATGAGAGAGAGATAAATGATTGAAAGAGGAAGAATATTTTCTCTATGTATGAGTTGTGTAATAAGAAAAAGAAGTATAGACTTGTTATTGATAGTTGTGTTAGTTGTGTGATAAGAGAAAGAAGTATAGACTTGTTATTGATAGTTGTGTAATTGATGTGATATCCATCCATACATTAATAAGGGCTAACTTAAAAGTTGAACCATACCTTAGGCCTTTCTCTATGAGCTGGTTGAACTAAACTGCCATCCCAATCACTAGCATGTGTTTCATCTTTTTTTAAGATGGGTAGCTATAGGAATAAAATATGGTATGATGTCTTGTTCATATACACAGCACACATCCTTTTAGGTCGACCATAGCTATACAACTTGAGTGTTATCCATTATCTCAGGGAGAATATTTATGTATTCAACTATAATAGCAAAACAATTAAATTTTTACTTGTCGAACCTATAAAGAGGATATCTTCAATAACACTCCATAATCTTAATTATTTCATACAAATAAAATTCAATAAAAAAAGGAGTGCTTGGGTTTAATTGATGATGATTAAGCCCCTATTGTTAGGGGAGATGATTGTGTTACTAATTTAAAGAGAGATTTATGTGGCTTCCTTTTGAACATGCATTTTTTAATTTTGCTTTTACATTCATAAAAAATTTTAAAGCTCTTCATATTGAGCTGAGCGAACTAGTTAAAAGTAAAGTATGCTGAAAGGGTAACTCACAATTGTTCTTACAAATAATATGGGGAATATATGTGTTGGTTTGTATTCATTTTGAGAGATATTCATCATCAAAAGCAAGAGTATTTAAAATTATTAGAAAACTTTGACCTAATATATACCATCTTGAATTGCCATCAAACATTTAATTAATTTAATTTTTACTATTGAGGATATTATTTCATTTAAAGTAGTTAGCTAGTTCCAAGTGATGCAGCTATACTCCTTGGCAGGAGATATTTTTAACCATTTATAGGTACTCTCCCATCAAATATTTTGGAAGTAGACTTTATCATTAGTAAAAAGGTGCTTTAAGCTAAGCTGAGGATCACATATTTTTAAGTCACTGAAAATATATCAATCATAATGGTAAATTTGGAGAAATTTACACTGACTCGCTGATTGCTACGAAGTACTTAGATTTCAATTTTGCAAGCAAAGTTCTAATTTTTCCATGGGAGTTGGTTTAAAACATCAAGCAAAAAATAATTATGGTTTCATTACTAGAGTAAGTTAAGGGAGATGTGATAAGGGCCATGATGATCCCACTAAAATACCAAAATTAAGGGGCATCAGAGATTCAGCCAACACGAAAAAAATTGCAGATGCACAAATTTGGAAACTTTTATGGTTGTATGCATAATTAATATTTAAATATTAAAGATTGAATATAAATATTTTGATTGTTGAATTTTAAATCTTCTCTCCTTGTGTGATGTTATTAATTTATTATTATTTTTGATTTATTTGCTTTTTCCTTGTTTGGAAGGTAGTGGGGATGTCCACTTATTGGAGTCAAATATATAGTGGCCCTATTCTCCTTCCATCTATACTTTGAGATTTCCATTTTTGATTTCTATCATAGAACCTGGCATTTTGCTTTTAATATTTGCTTTGATTAATGAAATAGGGTTTTGATATTAAAAAAAATGTTAAGATTGAAATCTGTAGGGTTTTATGCTTAATGGTCTTCCCCCTTCATTGTGTGCTTGATAATTGACCTCTTTGGGTAACGCTAAATAGTTTGCTTTATGTTTTGCAGTTTTGGTCATGTAAACTATGAAGACCCTCACTTCAATGTTGGCTTACCAGTCTTTACCATTCATGGGAATCATGATGATCCTGCTGGAGTGGTATAGTAAAATCATGAGTTATGAATATATTCATGTTATTAGATGGCATGGCAACAGCATTTTCTATCCTCAATAAAACAAGCAAACCTCAATTGCAAAGATTGTATGATGCAAACCTATTTAGTTTATCAGAAACCAACATCTAGTGAATTTCTGTCTTTTTAATATAATTATATAAGTATCTATTTTTTGTCTATTTTTTATTTCTATTTATGAAAAATGAATTTCTCCAACTGTTCAGCATAAAAAAAAAGTCACAGATTTTTACTTAGAGAAAACAATATAGAATTATGAAGGTATGGTAAAGACATTAGCTATAAGCATAATCTGATTATTAGTTAATTTGACAACTGAATTTTCTGTGTCCTCGTTAAGCTTGCTGACATCAATAATGAAGCTCGAATGATTCAAACCATTTTGGTTTATCAGAAAACCCATATCTTGTCGATTTATGTTTATAATGTAGTTATATTAGAAATTTTTCCTAGAGAAAAGTGCATATAGTTATGGAAACAATGAGTGATGTCCTGTATAATTTTTATGCAATTGATAAAGGTGTGTACAACATTGCATTTGTTTTCTATCTTTAGAATACTAAGGGGCTGTTTGGTCGCAGGATTTGAGTAAGATTTAAGCTGGATTTAACTTAAATTCAGGCAAACGTTTTTGGATAAGTTAAAACCCCTGCTTTTGTAATCCCGTTAAACTTGCTTTAAGTTAAATCCGGATTTACTAAATCCTATTAGTAGGTGGATTTATGGGATTTACGGATGCAGGAGCGCATGAAGGAGGGTGGGAGGGAAGATGAGGAATACGACGTCTCCCTTCTCTTTTTCAAGCAGTAGCGAAGCGGAAGGAAGGAGCACAAAGACGAGTGTTTCGAATGTCGAAATCCCATCAATCTATTCCCTTTTATTATTTTTATTTTGTTTTATTTTTAATTTAATTTTAAATTATTTAGATAATAATTAATTAATATATCATCTTAGATTAATTATAATTTAATAGAATTAGATGTAATTGATATAGGCTTATTATTTTATGATTGATTAATTGATTTGTAATTAATTGATATATTATATGATGATAATTATATTTTAATTAATTTAATTATAATTATTTTTATGTAAATAAATTAAATAGAAATTATTATTTAATTCACTTATTAGATATGCTCAATCATAGTCTCAACACATAGGTGAATTATGTATTTTATTGTTTATTTAAATAATATTTGAGAAAGATATGTTAATCGTTATCGTTTGCTATATTTTAGTTGTGCTTTTGTAACTTTCATTTGAGTATATATTAGATATTATTTATTATGATTTCAATTAATATTATCATCTACAATGCTATTATATTTTTAATTACTTGGCTTACATCTTTTTGATTTACTTGTTTAATTAGCCTTTTTAAAAAAAAATAATAAAAATAGCCTCCTAATATTCATTATTTGAATATTAAATGTAATAACTAACTTAAATCCTGGTATAAAGTAACCAAATAGTGGTATAGGATTTAATTATCAACATACCAAACTATTATTTGGATTTAATTTTCACAGGATTTACTAAATTTGGAATTACTGGATTTACTAAATCCTTCTCGAGTTAAATCCTGTGTGCAACCAAACAGCCCCTAAGAAGTCTTACATTGCAAAGTAGAGCGTGTTGCATATCTTCTTATACTTGGGTAAAAATATCAATTTCCAATCATTGTAATGGTTTTGTCCTTGCCAAAATATAGGGCAACGCCTTTCTCATGTAGTTTTAGAATCAAGAAGTTCCTCCAAGATGAGTCAGTAATACAAAGTTAAATATCCTTAAATAAGTAATCATTTTAAGCATGCAATCTTTGTAAAACAAAGCTAAATTATTATTTTAGTTTTGGTAAATATCTCCAAAATGCTTTCAAGTGACTTTTCAATTATATGATCAAAATCATTCACTTTAACTTGTACTATATGTAGATGATAGAAACCATACTTAACATATTGACATGTTTATTTAGTTCAATCACAGTGTTTATGTACAATAGAATATTCTTTTAAACATCAAAAACTCAATCTACTTTACATTTCTACGCCACAATTTCTCTTGAGAGTTCTAATATTGCAAATCTTGATGATCAAATTACACTACAAATTCCGTAGATAAAAAATAATGCCTCCAACAAGAAAGAGCTTGTGCAAAATAATAATACTCTTTATTCTAGTTCGAATATTTATGATTGGTTTTGTTCAATTTTTTATTAGAATGCAATGGTATGTTCATCCTTCTCCTTTAATAATAACTCTAAATGTATCACAAAACACCTCAAACATATTTTTAAAATAAGTAATTTAAGCACATGCATATTTAAGAATCTTTCTTTTAACTCACTAAAATGTAACTATCAGACTTAATTCATTTGAGCTTTCCTTTCCCCAAGCAATTGGTAGTAGAAGCCATGACAATAATAAACCTTTTAATGAATTGTTTATAAAAACAGTGAAACCATCAAAACTCATAATATCATGTATGTTAATTGATTTTGGTCAATCATTAATTGTTTGATCTTTATTAGAATCAAATGATAATCCATGTCCATGCAGAACAAATCTTAAGAAAATCATAGATTAAGTCACAAAGTATCATCTTCATATTTAGATTTTATTTTATTTTTGCTTGTAAAATCTCTAATTACTTTCTTAGATGAACCAAATGATCTCCCATGTTTTATAATAAAGTACAAGTGAAAATGAAATTTTTTTTCAATAATAGTTTACAAAATATAATTCATTATTCTTATAGAAGTGTTGGATGCATTGTTTAACTTAAAAGATATTTTATAAGAAATATTTATTTGAAGTGCAACTACTGTAAAAAAATTTATTAAAAGAGGTGTAAAAAGAATGAAAGAGAACTCTCTTAACTATCACAGAAATGTTACTCACATGCCATATAGCCTAAAGCAATGAAAGAGAAAATATGTTCATGTATGAACAAGAGAACAAGCAATTTTATGAACAAGCTTAGCTAACAATTTCTACTTCCATGTTATGTCTCAATGCATGGCCTTTTCTAGTGTAGTGGTTTTATCCTTACCTCAATCTATTTTTATAAAACCCTAAACATGTTCAATTGAACAAGCAATTTTGATTAATAAAAGAGACAATCTTAATGTTTAATTAACAATGAAACCTAAATGAAGAATTAAAGAAATAAGATTAAAATAGAAAAAGATTAGGAATTAGGGTTTCTTATTGGAGGAAGGTGAGATGTAGATGAGTAAGAGAAAAACAAGGTGGCGGCATGATCTCCATAGAAGAGATTAAGAGTTAATTGATTAGGGAAGGAGTAGGCAACAATGGCGGGATTTCCTTGGATGGGAGGCATGGGATGGATCGAGAGTTGCATGTGTGACTTAATGTGGCGTGAGGGTGTGCTACTAAAATTGGAAAGAGGTTATATTTTTTATTATAATAATATTAAAAAAAATCTAATTTTGTGAGGCAAATGCCTCATTCTCCATGAGGTAAGGCTTGCTTCATATTGTGAGGTGCATGTCACAATGTACGCCATGTGCCTTATGACTATTTTTCTCAAATTATGCTAAGGCATGCTTTAATTGCATAGTTTTAAATATTGATTTTGTTAATTGCTCTATTATCTTCATGGATTTCCTTTTTATTAGGCTTAAGCAAATTAGATACAACATAAAGGTTTATGCTTTCCCAAATAAATCATTTTAGTTATTCATAAATTTGTCTTTTGAGGTTAGTATGTTCTATTGGATTCATTTTATAATGAGTTAAATTAGGCAACGATGATCCATGTCTTAAATTGATTACATGTTATATCTTCTTAAGTGATGATAATTTATTATGAAGCTCATTTAGACAAATATCATTAAAATCAATGAACTCTTGTTTGACATTATTAGAGTAGAGAGACACGGCTTTGATATCATAAAAAAATATAGGAATTTATTTGATACTCATGTCTCATGGTGAGAGGTTACATGGTTTAGATAGAGATACAAGGAATTGGAAAAGGAAAATAGTAAATTATGAAATTGATATAATAATGTCAATACTTTATTATTTGAGGAAACAAAAAAAGAAAATATAATTAAGGCATGTAATATTTTAAATTTGAATTTTCACACATTCTCTTCTCAAGACCCTCCTACCCAAATCACTTATAACTAAATTTAACTCAGGTTCACCAAACCTTAAATTCTCAGGTACACCCTGCCCCTTATGATCCTCCTCCATATTTTTTACTCTCTCATTTTTCATTAGAATTGTGCAATTTTGGTTGTCTATTGGTCACTTGATTATTTAGGGCATATGTTTTACTATGTTCGATTATGACAACATACACTTTATATCTATTTAGAATACGATGGTTTCAATTTATCATCTGCCTGCACAAACACCTCTTTTCTTCTTCTTTTTTTTTATAAAATTTCTTTTCACAGAACACTCATTTTCCTTCCCCCTCCTTTTTTCTCTTTAACAATTCCACAATAATCTTCTCAAAACAAGGAGTTTTCTTTAAATTAAATTTAAGTTAATCTTATTCCTAAATATTAGGTAATACTAAAACTCCATAGTTTGTATTATCCATCCTAACTAGCCCTCCATATTATCCCTAGGATATTTTCAACTCCATTCCTAGGAAAAGGACTTAAGCTTGGCCTCTCCTTTTTTATTGTTTCATTGTCCACCCCTCATACTAAGAATAAAGATGTCGACCCAATTTCAGTCTTTTCTTTCTTCCAGAACTCATCTCTTTCTCTCTCTTCTTGATATCATCTAAATCCCTCTACCTAAATAAATAAAGCTAATAAAACCTTGAACTTAATGCTAAACCCTAACTTAATATAGCTTTAAGCAATAAATCTGAAAAAGAAATTGGATGATGAAATAGAGTATAAAAAGGAATGGTAAATGGATCTTCTCCATTTATCTGAACAATTCTACTTTAGGATAAATTCATCTGCAGTTTATATAGTTTGATCAAGAATTTTGGAACCTATATTTTCTGGAAGATTTTTATTGTTTTTGAAGGATTTAGAATTTGACACTTCAATTGATGTATTACATATATTGGTGTTTATTCCCATTTTCTCATTTAGAAAGAAAGATGGATCATTCATCTCCTTTTTTAAGGATATGTTCACTTCAACTCTTTTTTAAAATAATTTTACGATTTGGGTGCTACATCAGATCTTTCAATTTTTTCTTCAACTTTCAAACTCTTTGGAGTGTCATAGTAGTCTAGTTGAATTATTATTCTGTTTCTTTAATTTATCCAATTTTAATCTTTATTTTATTTTTCAAGGAAATATAGCCATTTTTGGATTGTTGATAATAAATTTGATTATTGATTTTATCCTATAGGATATTCTATTATAAATAGTGGTTTAAGGGTCTTAGAAAAATAGATTACGATTATTGAATGAAATGGTGCTTAGTATATTTCTTCCCTCAGCTTTGTGACTGGATATTTCTCTTCTCTTGTGTCTCTTCCAATTCTGAATGCTTTTACAAATCTTCCGATGCATCTCTATACCTTGGTAATGTTTAGAGGCATCCAACTTTATATATGTTAGTTCCTTAAAACTACTGCTTGAGATCTCCAAGAACTGTCATTTAATTTTTAAGGCAATGTTTTCGTCACTTAAATTATCTTTATTTCCTATTTGAATGGACTGCTTGAAAAAGTTAGGCTAGTTACTAAATTGGAGCCATTTTTATCTGATTTATAGAACACTTCTTTATCAAAATGACGGTTGCAGCTGAAACAGGGTTAAACCTAAAGATGCTAGGTATAGACCCGATGACCTGTGCCACCCTGTCTTAACAAGACATTTATTGAATAACACATTTGAAGTGTTATTCAAATTCTTATTCATGCAATATTGTGCCGCATCTTCATGATAAAGATTTCATGCTGTTGCTGTTTGTACTTTGTATGAATGAGATGCCACATTATCTCCTTTTTATAGGCATCTATCTGTGGTGATGAATTCTACAAAATTTGTTTATATGAATCTTTATTTAGGATATATTATCTTTAACATCTGATATATAACGATTTCTTAACATTTAAGCTTCTTTTTTTGTTTTACATGACAAAATGTTTTTTTCATCTGACAGGATAACCTTTCTGCCATTGATATTCTTTCAGCAAGTAATCTTGTAAACTATTTTGGCAAAATGGTCCTTGGTGGCTCTGGAGTTGGTCAGATAACACTCTATCCTATACTTATAAGGAAGGTGAGTTAATTTATTTCTAATTCATTTATTGAGAAATCTCTGATTGCTGACGTCTTGAATGCCAGGGTACAACATCTGTAGCCTTGTATGGCCTTGGAAATATTCGAGATGAAAGGCTTAATAGGATGTTTCAGGTGCTCTACTGTCCTTCACACAGAATAGTGCTTTAATAAATGATTCCATCTGTTAAGAAATTCATTCTTCAGACACCACATGCAGTTCAGTGGATGCGTCCAGAACCTCAAGAAGGCTGTCCAGTGTTTGATTGGTTCAACGTTCTGGTTCTTCACCAAAACAGGTTTTTTGCTGTATCATGTAAAACCTAAGTTTCTTTTCTTTAGGTTGGTAGTACCAGGTTGTCTTTGATATGAAAAACTCGTTACTCAACCTACTTATATGATCTCCAGAGTCAAAGCAAATCCAAAAAATGCAGTTAATGAACATTTCTTGCCACGATTCCTAGACTTTATTGTATGGGGGCATGAACATGAATGCCTCATTGATCCACAGGTATTTTCTCATAGAATTTGTGTTTTATGAACTTGTTTGATGTTATAACTACTACTTCGTGTTTTAACAGGAAGTTCCTGGAATGGGCTTCCATATTAGTCAGCCCGGTTCGTCGGTAGCAACATCTTTAATTGATGGTGAAGCAAATCCCAAGCATGTACTTATCATGGAAATCAAGGTGATTGTATTTTATTCCTAGGCTCTTTGACTTCCAATCATCAACCAACCCCTCTTTATTCCAAGCAAAAAGGATTCATATTTTTTGTGATTTTTTCTATTTCAACTCTTTGTAATCTTACTGAAATGCATTCTATATTTAGGGTAGTCAATACAGACCAACAAAGATACCTTTGAAGTCAGTGAGACCTTTTGAATATGCTGAGGTACGTAATGGGCTTGATAAGCATCACTAGTTATGCATTGAATTGTTTTTGTAGATTAATCATCTTGCACTGCAGGTTGTTTTAAAAGATGAAGCTGATGTTGATCCCAATGACCAAGCATCGGTTCTTGAACATTTAGACAAAGTGGCAAGCGCTCTTTCATTTTTCATAACTACACTATTTATTACTTCAAATATTCATTAGTTTAATAAGCTCAATTGCTGTAGGTGAGAAATCTGATTGAAAGAAGTAGTAGGACGACTGTTAGCAGGTCAGAGCTTAAGCTTCCTTTAATTCGGATAAAGGTATGCTTTATAGATTTTTATTTATTTATTTTTTTGAGACTTCTTGCTCCCAGCATGCAAATGAAAGTAATGATGATGAAAATTTGTTTCATTTGTTTTCATTTTTTATTGATGATCTAAGATTTCACACTTTCATTGTCTCTATTCTGTGTGTGTATATATATATATATATATATCAGAAAAAAAAATTGATTTTCATTTAGCTCTTCGTATATGCTCTTGGTATAATGCCAACAGTGCTGATCAATTACAGGTGGACTACTCTGGATTTATGACCATAAATCCACAAAGATTTGGCCAAAAGTATGTTGGAAAGGTACTATAATTCCTTTTAATAAGAATAATTGGTACTAGTTTATCTAGTGACATTTCCATTCTGTGATCATGCTATTGAGAATGCGTAGAGAATATTTTATAGTGACATTTCAAAAGCTTGCTTTTGTTTTCAATTTATGTGTATGTGACTCTATTCCTACTTTCTTTCTGAGAAGCCTTTTGATGTGGACATAAATTCAAAATTATAATTTGGACATGAATATTGGAGTAATTGACTTTTTGATATTTTTATTATATTAGGATTTTTCTAGTTAATATGAATTAGTTTGTTAGCTTGTTTTTTCGTGATCTATTAGTAGCTTCCATTTCTTTGTCTATACATATTGGAATTCTTAGCCATATAATACACTTTATGGATGAATGCAAATCTTAATTGTGGATGCGGGATGCTTCTTCATCTATTCCATGCTCTAATCTCTGATCATTTGCAAGACCTAAAATTCTTCTTTGAAAGCTAATCTTGCCACACAACTGTGAGGCTTTTATATCTTGTTACTTAATGGTTTCATCCTTTTCATCTTCTTTATTATTTTTTCTAATTTATTTTTAAGATTTTCTTGCATCAATTTGGTTTAAATTCAAGCTCTGCTAAGTTTTTCCCAATTTTGCCCTTCACTATTCACTTTTCACCGAACCTAAAACCACCTAAAACCAGTGAAATCTCTTTATGGAAAAGTAATAAAGACATTGCTCATCATGAACAGTGAAGCCTTCTTATTTTTCATGTACTCTTTCGTCTCATAAACCTTCCCAAAACCTCTATAGTGTGCGTGTGTATTCTCAGTCAAGTAACAGGTAACGGGTCACTTCAATTCTTTTTACTCTTCTCAGAAGGTTCATATCAAACACATTAGGGATTGGATTGACCATGTTCACTATTCACCCTGCCATACTTCAATTGGACAAATCCCATGATTTGAGCTTTCATGTCAATCACTAAGTCACATACCTTGGAGCCCAAAAGATCATGACAATCTCAAAAGCCAATTTTCCTAAAATTATTTTGTGGCTTATTACTTCTATTGATCATTTATTTGTCATTTCTGCAGGTAGCTAATCCACAGGACATTCTCATTTTTTCAAAAGCTGCAAAGAAACGCCAATCTCTTGAAGGTATTAAAGTTGTTTATTCATGGTTGACTTGGATTGTCTATCAACGCAACATTATTTTCTCAGAAAATCTTTTCCAGTGATTTTGAGCTCAATGTTTATAAACCTCCTAATTATACATTCGGAAGAGAATAGGTGGACAAAGGAGGTGATAATTAGTCATTTTGCATTTTTCATATAAACATGTCAATATTTTAAGAATTTTCGTTGATTTTAGGCAATTTTGATTCGGGACTCTTGTAGGATAATGTAGATGCAGTTACTTAAAATTGCAGGACTAAAGGAGTGTATTTTACATTTTTCATTTTAAATATGAATTCTGTGCAAGTGTTTAAAACGTGGAAACTGCTCCAAAGATTTCAATCATTAATTTAACATTTTATACAATATTTACTTTAATTTTACTTTCATGTGAAGTTCTCTTTCATTTTTTTTTTCACTCCTAATGCGACCCAGACTATCTAGTCTATGTTGTCTAATTAATTTACATAGCATTTGGCATCCACAAATTTAGGTTACTTTTAGTTGGAGAAAAACAGTCTTGTCTTAGCAGATGGCATACTTAAATGCCTTTTTGGTTTCCTTCTGCATAAAGCTTTATGGGTTACTGATTTCAATTATTTTACCCCCTCTTTTGTGCACCATGCTTTCTCAATTTTGTTCATTTTTATGTGACGCATTATGTTTTATAATATTTCTTATACCATGTATAGCCAAATCACCCTCGGACTTGGTTTGAGATAAGTTTCATAGCTCAAGACCTCATTTTATTTTAGGGCCAGTCTGTGATGTAACAGAATATGACGACTCAGTCATATGCAGTTTTTACCAACTCATTCCAATTTGTGAGAATTCAGGGCAAGTTGGTGAAAATTGAATCTCACCAAATAATCACGAACAAATTTTTTTACATTTTAAAATTTTTTATAATAATTTATATTTAAATCAAATACGTAAAAGAATTTAATATTGAATATCAACATAAATACAAAGTAATTAAAGATTTCAAAATAGAATTTTATACTGAGATGTCTATATATATATTATACATATAGGCAATTATTTCGTAAAAGTTCATTTAATTCTAAAGCAAATGATGCTATTAGAAATGTTTTATATATATATATATATATATATATATATATATATATATATATATATATATATGAGTATTGTAAAATATAAGGGTTGTTACCTAGTCTATTGGCCAAAACTATTAATAAAGTTGGCCATCCTAATATCGCATATCAATAATTCTCCTGACACCAATTGATATAATATGACCTGGATGACAAGAGTCTGGAATTCTAAGATTCTATATTATAGACTCATCTCGTCAGATCTATTATCTACCTGTGCAGGTTCATAAAATAGTCCACCTATAATAATTTTATAACATTTCCCTAATTATCATATGTATTAATTTTCACTTAACAATTAACAATATCTACATTAATTTATTTATTGATATGAACAACAGTATAATATATCATAAATGAAATTAATTTGATTATATTCATTGTTAATCCATAAAGCATGTTTTAGGTTGTGCACATAATCATCTGTATCTGAACAAGATATGCCATAAGTATTTAAATGCAATGTACAAAATATTTACTAATAGTAATAGAAATAGAGATGAGGATGCTCAGGTGGATGAGTGGCTTTACCCTTAGAGATAGAATGCAAAATGAGTATGTTCGGGAAAAAGTTGGAGTAGCTCCCCTTAATATTTATAAAATTATAATTTAATGACAGAAATAATATTGATTTTATAAGAATTAGAGATAATCAAAAAAAACATTGGTTAAGATGTATAAAATGATAAATACCAATTAAATGAGAATAATACACAGACACAATTTTATGCAATTTAAATGCATATTAATGTTGTTGTTGTTGTAGTAATAGAAATAGTGACAACGAACAATTCTATAAAAATTTGAATTTGAATTAATAATTATAAGTTTCACCTTAATATTTGGGTCAGAGTTGTAATGAGTTTAACAATTTATTAAATATAACAACTCTTTCTTTCAATTTATTAAAATTCTTAACATAAACATAATTTTGCATACAGGAACATACTAATGTTTTACCTTTATTCATTTTTTCCTCATGCAACCCTCCTTATTTATTTTTTCTTCTAGAACTAATTTTATTGCTACAAACTGAAATCATCACATTATTATAATATCACTTAATATTGGTACACATGCACTAAAATCATTAAATTCAATTATTAGCTCTGTCTATTATTAATGAAATTGGAATTAAATGTTTTAACTTTGGAGATGTTTGTTTTGCTACAAAGTGAGTGCATTGTGTTCAAGATGCAAAGGTTTTAAAATTTTGATGTTTGGACTGATAAATTTGGATTGTAATGTTAAATTTCAATGCATTTCAAATTCTCTATTTAGTTCAAATTCAATGTATTTAGAATTCTCTTAGTTTGAGTAAATTCCAAATACACCACTTTGTGTAAAGTGGGGATCTGTCGCCGTTCATGACCATTGATCGTTCGTCGCCACCACCACCATTTACAATTGCCACCATCCATCGCCGAATCATCACCGCGCATCATCACCGTATTGAACACCACCTACTTACTTTCACAGTTCGCTAGTAAAGTATCGCCATCATCACCTTTATATCGCTATGATCCACGTTCTCCACCGGCCACGGCATACCACTACCGCTTGCCAATTACCGCCATAAACATCGCTATTGACCATTCAGCAACCTTGGTTTTCAACTACCATCGTTTTGCTTTACGCTTCATCATATCATCATTATTTACCACCGCTTATCACATCGCTTCATCCATTAATGACCACCACCACTGGTCTTCGATCGCTGCACACTGCTTGCCACGACCCGCACCCATTCTCACAAAATATATTACATTACATTCACTTACAACAACAACAACAACAAGGCTTTATCCTACTAAGTGGGGTCAGCTACATGAATCCTTCGTCTCCAGTGTGTCCTATTATGTGTTAAATTCTTATTTAATTCAAGTATCCTAATGTCATTTTTTATACATCTTAACCAACTCTTTTTAGGTCTACCTCTACCTTTCTTAACATAAGGCAAATCTAATGCATCTACTCTCCTAACCGGGTCATCAGATGGCCGACGCTTTATGTAGCCAAACCATTTAAGGCGACTCTCCCTAATCTTATCTACCACTGGAGCTACTCCAACTTTTTCTCGAACATACTCATTTTGCATATCTCTAAGAGTAAAGCCACTCATCCACCGAGCATCCTCATCTTTGTAACACTTAACTTAGTCTTAGCTTCTCTTTATTGGCCAACATTCTGCACCATAAGTCATTGCGGTCTTACCACCATCTTATAAAATTTTCCCTTAAGTTTAAGTGGAACTTTTCTATCACATAATAGGCATTCCTCCACTTCAACCATCCAACTTGAATTTTACTAATAACATCTCCATCTATTTCACCATCATTTTGAACAATAGAGCCTAAATATCTGAATGACTCACTCTTATTAATGACTTGATCACCTAAAGACACAACACTATCACTAAAACTTCTACAACTAAAATTACACTCCATATATTCGCTTTAGATCTACTTAAATGAAAACCTTTAGACTCTAAAGTTGACCTCCATAATTCAAGTCGGACTCCTCTCAGTCTTATCAACAAGAAGAATGTCATCGAAAAGCATACACTAAGGTACATCTTCTTGTAAATGCCTCGTAAGAACATCCATAACTAAAGTAAAAGATAAAGGGCTTAATGTTGATCCTTGATGTAATCCAACCAAATAGGAAAATATTTTGTCAATCCTCCTTGTGTTTGGACACAAGTAGCCTCTAGTATACATATCCTTAATGACTTGAATATAACCAATATTAACTCCTTTCTGCTCAGAACTCTCCAAAGAACATCTCTTGAGACTTTATCATAAGCTTTCTCTAAATCAATAAATATCATATGTAGATCCTTCTTACTTTCTATGCTTCTCCATCAAACCTCTTAACAAATGTATAGCATCCATAGTAGATCTACCGGCATGAAACCAAATTGATTGTGAGGAAACTGCACATCGTAACCTATGCTCAATTACTCTCTCCCATAATTTTAATGTATGGCACATTAACTTAATTTCTATAATTTGCACACTTTGTGCATCACCTTTATTCTTAAATATAGGAACCAACAAACTCTTTCTCCACTCATCCGACATCTTTTAGTCTTTAAAATAACATTAAAAGAACAAGCCAAGAAATTCCTTGATCTCCTAACCATTTCCACACATCTATAGAATATTATCCTGGCCCCTCTCTTCCACATTTCATTTTCTTTAAAGATTCACTTCCTTTACTTAATCTGACGATAGAAATGAAATTCTCTATTTTGTTTATGGTATTAAGGTTGCTAAAATCAATCGATTTCGGATCCTTCATTGAAAAATTTATCAAAATACCTCATCCACCTATTTTCAATAATATCTTTTCTAAGAAAAGACTTTATTATTTTTATCCTTAATACCTCTCACTTGAACTATGTCTTTACTTCCTATCTCTTTGGTGGCTAACTTATACATACATCTTTCACCTTCTTTGATATCTTCTAATCATTGTATAAATCAAAAAGTTAAATTTTTCAGATCATATATCGCTTTCTTAATCTCTACCACTTTATATCTTTCCCAATTCTCCAATTTTACATCTAAATCAAGTTTTATAACAATGTTTTTATTTCTTATCTTTTCGTGACACGACTCCACCACCAACTATTCTTATTAGTTCTTTTGATTCTCAAGCACATCTTTAGAACGCTTAATTTCACTTGATATTTTTTTCACATAACGTTAAATTTCATGAACATCCCAAATTCTAATTTCTGTAGCTCTTAAAATATTTTTATTTGTGTTTTTAAGTGTCCCCATCTAATCCAGACAATAATTTAATTTATTTTTCTCTTACAACCTTTCATCTTAAAATCTAAAACTAATACGTGACTTAAAATTTCACTTGGAATGACCTTACAATCTTTACAATCTAAACGATCTATTTTTCTTATCGAAAATAATCAATTTGTGTTTTACTAGATCCATTTTATAAGTAATAATATGTTCATCTCTTTTCTTAAATAAAGATAAGAACTACAAAAATCATAAGCTAAGGCAAAAAATCTATATACCTTCCCTTCTTCATTAGTCACCCAAATCCATAATCACGAATACTTTTAAAATCTTCTACCACTCTACCAACATGTTCATTTTAAATCTCCCCAATAAATATTTTTTCTTCAAGAGGATCTTTTGTATTAATCCCTCTAATTCATTCAAAATTTTTTTTTGAGCTACCTCCAAACCTACTGAGGAGGACACTTATAATTGATAATCTTAAGATCAATAATAATCTTTAAAGCTATAATTATCTCCACATCTATTAATACTTATAACATTATCCTTCAAACTTTTATCTATAATCACACCTACACCATTTCTAGTTCGACTTTTATCTCAATACCAAAGTTTAAAACCTAAACTATCAATCTCGCCTTCTTACCAACCCATTTAATTTCTTGAACACATAAAATATTTATCTTTCTATGAACCATAATATCTATTAATTCCATTAATTTACCTATAAGACACTTATATTCCAAGATCCTAACCTAATTCTAGTTCATGGACTAACTTTTTTGCCCGCATCCGTCATAATGTGGGAACCTCTTATTTAACATCGCACCGCCATGCGCGCTTTAGACATTTTTCATCATATTCATAAGCTGCCGTGGACGCTTCCCAAGATAACACAATGATTTAAAGGATTCATGTCATGATTATTTCGACAAATTTTACGCTGGCTGTCGACTACCTAACGCAACCCTCCATTTTTTGCATCCGGACTTAGGACCGGCACAACACTACCACTAGAACTTCTATAATTAAAATTACACTCCATATATTCAGTATTAGATCTACTTAAAACGAAAACCTTTAGACTCTAATGTTGACCACCATAATTCAAGTTTCTCTTGGACTCCCTCTCTAAGTCTTATCAACAAGAAGAATGTCATCAGCAAAAAGCATACATCAAGGCACATCTTCTTGTAAATGCCTAGTAAGAACATCCATAACTAAAGCAAAAAGATAACGGCTTAAAGTCGATCCTTGTTGTAATCTAAGTAAAATAGGAAAATATTTTATCAATCCTCCTTGTTTTGGACACAAGTAATGTCTAGTATACATATCCTTAATGACTTGAATATAACCAATATTAACTCCTTTCGCTCAGAACTCTCCAAAGAACATCTCTTGAAACTTTATCATAAGCTTTCTAAATCAATAAGTATCATATGTAGATCCTCCTTACTTTCTCTATACTTCTCCATCAAACCTCTTAACAAATGTATAACATCGATAATAGATCTACCTGACATGAAACCAAACTGATTGTGAGAAACTTTTATATCACATCGTAACCTATGCTCAATTATTCTCTCCCATAATTTTAATGTATGACACACTAACTTAATTCTTCTATAATTTGCACACTTTTGTGCATCACCTTTATTCTTAAATATAGGAACTAACAAACTCTTTCTCCACTCATCTAACATCTTTACTTTAAAATAATATTAAAAGATTTGTAAGCCAAGAAATTCCTGATCTCCTAAACATTTTCACACTTCTATTGGAATATCATTAGTCCCATTTGCTTTTCCATATTTCATTTTCTTTAAAGCTTCTAACTTCGTGATTTACTATCTAATGATAAAATAAAATTTTTTTGTTTAATATTTGCTAAAATAAATCGACTTTCAGATCCTTCATCGAAAAGTTTATTAAAATACCTCATCCACTTATTTTCAATATCCTTTTCTAAGAAAAACACTTTATTATCTTCATCCTTAATACACCTCACTTGAACTAGGTCTTTATTCTCCCATCTCTTTGGTTGGTTAACTAATACATACATCTTTAACCTTCTTTGGTATCTAATCTATTATATAAATCACTAAAAGTTAAATTTTTTGCATCATATATTGCTTTCTTAGAATCTCTATAGGTCATTTTATATCTTTCTCAATTCTCCAAGTTTTTACATCTAAACCAAGTTTTATAATACTTTTATTTTTATCTTTTTTTGCACACTCGACTCCACCACCTAACTATTTTATTAAAAGCTCTTCCTTTGATTCTCCAAGACATTTTAGAACTTGAATTTCACTTGCTACTTTTTTTCTCACATAACATTAAATTTTCTTTATTTAACATCCCAAATTCTAAGCTCTCAGTTTGCTTCTTAAAAATATTTTTATTTGTATTCTTTAAGTCCCCCATCTAATCCTGACAATAATGATTTATTTTTCCTCTTACAATCTTTCATCTTAAAATCTAAAACTAACAATCGATGCGATCTTAAACTTTCACTGAATGACCTTACAATCTAATCTAAACGATCTATTTTTCTTATTTAAAATAATCAATCTGTCTTTTACTAGATCCATTTTTATAAGTAATAATATGTTTATCTCTTTTCTTAAATAAAATATTAGCAATTACAAAATCATAAGCTAAGGTAAAATCTAATATAGTTCTACCTTATTCATTAATCACTCTAAATCAATAACCACCATTAATATTTTTAAAATTTTTCACCACTCTACCAACATGTCCGTTTAAATCTCCTCCAATAAATACTTTTTCTTCAAGATGTATCTTTTGTATTAATCCTTTTAATTTATTCCAAAATTTTTCTTTTAAGCTTACATCCAAACCTACTTGAGTAGCATAAACACTTATAACATTGATAATCTTAGTATCAACAATAATCTTTAAAGCTATAATTCTATCTCCACATCTATTAATATTAAAAACATTATCTTTAAAATATTATCTATAATCAGACCTACACCATTTCTAGTTCGACTTCTACCTGAATACCAAAGTTTAAAACCTAAACTATCAATCTCCTAGGCCTTCTCTCCAACCCATTTAGTTTCTTGAACACATAAAATATTTATCTTTATATGACCATAACATCTATTAATTCCATTAATTTACCTGTAAGAATACCGATATTCCAATATCCTAACTTAATTCTACTTTTATGGACTAACTTCTTTGCCCGCATCCGTCCATAATGTCGATTTAACAACCACACGCATACCGATGTATGCTTCTTGCACATTGTTTATCAGATTCAAGCCATATAGCAAGTCCTGTGGGATGCCTTAAGATTAACACAATGATTTAAAGGATTCATGTCATGATTATTTCGACAAATTTTATCCGCCGACACTTATCGCAACTCACTTTTCACATCCGGACTTGGGACCTCCAAAGGTAGTGTTAAATAATATAATTTGCATGATTTGAATTTTAGATTGTTCATGCACAATAAACACATAAATTTCTCTTTTATGTAGGCATGCATTTCTAACAATCTTTTTTTTTTTTAAACTCTTGTTTTAACTTAATTAGCTAAAGGAGAATTTAACGATAAAAGCTGAATTGAATTTCATGAATTACAATGAAACTTTGAAACTTAAACATTCTCTTTTTTTTTACCAAAATTTTCGGCAGCCTCGATCATCCCCCCGTAGGGGATTGGTTTGGGAGACTAGACCTTCCCACCACGCCAAGAAAGACATGCATGGTAGGTGTCGTGAGACACTGCGGGGATTGATTTGGGAGACTAGACCTTCCCATCACGCCAAGAAAGACATGCATGGTAGGTGTCGTGAGACACTGCGGCCGAAATTTTGTTTGCCCACCACGCCAAAAAAGGCATGCATGAGTTTGCATAACATGACATTTCCTTATAGCATTGGAACAATGCGTATAAGTACTTATATTATAGAACAATTTTCATGCCACGCCGAACAACATGAAAGAGATACTTATAATTTTTCACGCGATTGAAACGACGTGTGAACGCACTTATCACAAATACTTTCACGGAACAACGCAATATGTACTTATAACAAATTTTCTCGCCACATTGGAACAATGTGAACGGATACTTATCTCAAATAATTTTCTTATCATGTTATAACAAATTTCTCCATTACATTGGAACAATGTGAACGAGTACTTATAATAAATAATTTTTCTGTCATGTTGGAATAATGTGAACAAGTATTTATCACAAAACATATTTAGAAACTTACATTTGCATATGTATAGGGTTAAAAAGCCTCTTTGTAATGACATGATTTTCATCACCATTTCAATTGCATTTCACTTTTGAAATTTTAAATAGCAGGCTATAACATAAACTTTTGATTCACATGTGGACACAATTCAATCATTCTTACTTGGAACAGAAAAGAAGAAATGAGAACTAAGTCCAACATGAACAAGTAGTGCAAGAGAAAGAGAACAAACAACTCTACAAACTTTCATTGAGAAGATATGAAAGATTTAATTTTAAATAGGTGATAGTTTGTATAATTGTCAAAACAACCCCCTTTCCATAGAATAGCCAAATACGTCAGAATTTAGTAAAGGGGAAAAAATAGGAATCTGAAATTTTCCTTTAATTAAACATTCGCTTGCTTGATGATAAGCAACCAAATAACAAAGGGAAGCAAGGGTAGGCCAACATAAACTATCATGCTAACTCTATACACAAAAATATGCAATCTCTTCCATGATAACAAGATGCCCAAATGCTAAAAGAAAAGACTAAAGCAAAGCTAGGCAACCTTTGGATTTGGTATACATGAAACCTCATTTCACAATTCACTTCAAGGACTTAACAATTGAATGATGATAACATTAGAAAGAAGGTAGGTAATGCTAATAAATCAAAATTATGTTTTCAATCCTCTTTTCTTTCATGAGATATTGAATATAACTTAATCTATATGAAATAAACCATTTCATTTAGGCTTGATAAAATCTAGAAAATCAATCATGAGGTAAACATTTGCATTTGGATTTTACAAATCCAGAAAATCTGAAAACTAATCTTCACCCAAATCATTATTTTCATAATAACAACTCATGTAATAGAATAAAGAGCTCCCCAACAACCGATTTTCCTTTCTCTCTTTTTTTTTTATCCAAGGAAATAACATATATATACATCTGAATTTTTAGATTCAATTAAAAGAACACTTTTCTATTAATCGAGAAAGATGAGAATAGTGTCTATTATTGATCAACAATTGGAAGAAAGTCAAAGTACTAACCTCATTCATAAGCTTTAAAATTTCAGATTTTGGCCAAAGGTATACTTGCATATTAAAGAAACTTGCTAAGAATAAAGCTCATCACTAATAAGTAGTAGTTAAAAAATGAGCAAGCAATTATATTAGGCCAATATGCATAAGCCACTTCCCTTCATTATATATATTTGATCTAATAGAAAGGTCATAGCATAATAACAATTCCAGCGGATTTCTTAGTTTAATAGCATAAGAAATGAAAGCTATTACTTCATTTTCTCCATATTTTCTTGGGTTCAATGCTTGGAATAATAAAACATAAGCAAATGTTTCACGTCCATAGCAATAATAGAAGATATTGATCAATTATTAATTGATCCGATATTTTTTATTTAATTAATTTTAATATTTTAGACACATTTATGAAGGCGAATTTTCAAATCGTGATAATTTTAATTAATTTTGATCGTGATTAGAGGGTTTTAATTTCCGATCATGTGACGTTGTTATCGATTTTCATAGATTTTGTTACATATGCTTAATTTGAATTGTGACACGTACTTGTAGGTCAACAATGACATGCATAATATTGTTTGCTCTAAAGTATTTGTTAAATATTTTCCATGCTTGTTATATTTTAGTTGGATATAGATTTTTTTTGCTAAATATGTATTATATATTTAAATTTTCATGATAATTGCATTCTTTTTTATTTATTTAGGATGAAATTGCTTTGACTGGCCACTGATTTATCATTGCCTTAAAATAGCATTCCTTGCTCAATTTTAGATAAGATTGAGGACCCTGAGAAGCTTCGTCCGGAGGAATTGAATCAGCAAAACATTGAGGCCCTAGTTGCTGAAAGTAATCTGGTAGTTTGTCTCATATTTTCTGACATTTTTTTGTTTGGATCATTTTTTTGATATGGGGCATGCTATATATTTTATTATAATCTTGCAGGCAGATAGTTTTGAAATTCATAAACTAGTCAATATTTGTCCTATTTAAGAAATAATAATTTATTTAGGCCATGCCATCAAAGGCAGAAATACTTCAAGTGAGATGCTAACATAGCAGTGTTTTAATAACTTATGTTATACTTTTGATGTTTTTAATCTGTACTGGGATATTTGTTACACTGGCATAAGAAGCTCACATTTGTCAGAAACCTTATGCTTGGCTAAAATTTTTGAAAAACAAATTGTCGAGTTTTACTCTAGGTATTTTTATTAGTATAAAAAATAATGCCAGAAACCTTATGCTTGGCTAATATTTACTGACCGCCTGATTTAAGGAGGAACTTGTGAGATCTGCAATATAGGTTGCCATGGTCCTGAAATAGTCTGATATTAACTTTGAGCTACCATATTGCAGTAGTTATTTGATGTAGATACTTTCTCATTTTGTGCAGAAAATGGAGATTCTTCCGGTTAATGATTTGGATATAGCATTGCATGACTTCGTTAGCAAGGATGACAAGATGGCATTTTATTCTTGCTTGCAGAAAAATCTTCAGGAAACAAGGGTAAGCGTTTCTATACGGTCTTACCAAATCATATGCTTAGCTTAAATAAATCTCCATCTATAGTTAAAAGCTTTGTTAAATTTGTATGGTTGATACTACTTTACATGGCTTTGACTGCTACTATGTAACTCAGAATAAACTTAACACAGAAGCGGATAGTCTGAAGTTTGAAGAGGAAGAGCTGATACTTAAAGTTACTGAATCCATGCAGGCATGAACCTTATCATACTAGTTCCTTGATTATTTCTATTTGGCATGAAAGACACTGGCAAATCTGCCTGTCATTTTACTGCTGCAGGAACGTGTAAAGCAAAGGTCATTCCACGCCAAGGAAGACATGAGAATCACATCAAACACCCAAAACCCATTGGTTATAGTGCATTTATTTCTTCAATGATGCATGTCTGATCAAGGTTGGTTGTTTTTTCATGTTTGAGATGGTTGGCTTGCTATATGCAGGTTGGTAGATCTTGGAGTACGACTGCTCCTGGCAGTACCAATTCCTTCAGTGATGATGAAGATACTGGGAAAATGCTTTCTAGCTCAAAACCTGTTGGTCGAGGAAGAAAAGGAACTTCAGATGTACCTAAACCCACTAAAGCTGGAACTTCAAAGAGTGGCAGGGGAAGGGGTTCAAGCAGTTTGAAGCAGATGACTCTGCAGGCAACATTGAGAACTCGGCATTCTGACAGGTTGTTTTCTTCACTTTTTTCCACTTGCATTTATGTCATTCTTGGTGTATATACATGTTAAATGCATCATTGTTGGTATTTCGTTATAGATGCTTTTTTTCTCTCCATATTTCAGGTGGCATCCTAGCAATTTACTTTTAGGTCTATGCATTGCATATTGCCATACTGTTTATTTTTTTCTGTTCACTGGCATGTTGATTATATGGGAATGTTTTGAATGACATGCTAGACGTCTTGTGATTGTGGCCCAATAATGTTACAGATCAGCTTCAGGCTCTGCATCAACTGCAGTTCATACCATGGTTGATGAAGATGTAGATTCGCCTTCAAGTGAAGAAACAGAGAAGTATGAAGTGAACGATATGGTTGAGACTTCTGTATGTTTTATCTCTTGACTGTGAGCATTCTTTTTACTAAGCTTTGTTATGATGTGGGAAATAAGCTGGTGTTTTATTTTTATTTGCTCTTTGAAGGATCCTGAACAGAACTTTCAAGGGAAGTCTCTCAAAAGAGCAGCTCCTAGAGGAAGA
Organism: Cymbidium sinense; assembly: GCA_021442155.1. NCBI lineage: Eukaryota > Viridiplantae > Streptophyta > Magnoliopsida > Asparagales > Orchidaceae > Cymbidium > Cymbidium sinense. The sequence continues at coordinate 35,543,923 of CM038229.1, forward strand.
GGGAGAGGTCGTTCATCAACTACCAAGAGAGGAAGAAGGTCAGACATACCTTCTACTAATAGCACGTTGTTGAATAAAGATGATGACGATGATGATGATGATGATGATGATGATGACAAGTCAAATAAACCAAGGAAAGTTCAAGCTCGGGTATGTAATGCTATGCAGATAACTCTATTTTCATAGTGGAATTTTAATATGGCATGCTGTCTGAGGGTTGTACTATAGAGGGCTAGTTATCAACCGTCTTCTACATCATATTCTCCTTTATGTTCCATTAGTTGGTTTAATTTGATTGGAATATTTGAAGATGTCTACAATTATTGTCTTCTAGGTGCTCATAACTGAAACAATTGATTTTTCATTTTTTTTGCTCACCCATATCCATGGGGGGTGGGACTTTATTATAGTATAGATGAGATTCGAACTCAAGCCGTTACAATAACTTTCAAGACCCTTATCAAATGGATTAATTGGCACTCACAAATTTTTTTCATTTCATTATATTTGGTAACTTTCCAAGATCATGCTCTGATTGTGATGTTTTTGAATTTTCTTGAATAAATTCATATGTTTTGTATTTTGTGCAAACACGTCTCTTTCATCAATATAATACCAAACTACTCTTTAGAAGCACATCTATATCCTTGTATCATTTTGAAAGTTTGCAATTAGATCTCTCCTTCAATCTCAGACACAATGACAACAAATATCTGAAGCTTGCTTCTATATGGGAGATGCCCAATAGTGTTAGGTGTTTCCTCAATGCTCTTGGAGTCATGAAGTTGTACCTCAGTGCACGATAATAGTTTCCATCATGTTGCAAAGTGTTAGAGTGCAACCGAGGGAATGCTATGTCATGTGGAGCAACCACAATGCTGGAAGACCTGCTGCCACTAACTTGTGTCCTTTTTTAATGTAGAAGTATTAATTAAGGTGTTTAAAGATATTCCAAGTTAAAAGCCATTAATATGGATCCGCATGTTGCCTCTAGCAAAACGTGAGAAATGATTTGTAGATTTAAAAAAAAAAGGGATTTAATTGTGGGTCCGATAATTCTCAAAAATCTATATGCATTCTTCCTCATGATAGAAGCTACCATTACTCGGATGTTTGACATTGCTATAATCTTCCATAAAACTTTTTGCTCTCTAATTTCTGGTTTGCCACTCTAAATCTCTGGTGAATGAAAACTGCTGATTTTTTTCAAAGTACTTAAGAAACATTTTAGAGAGATAATGTTCTTAAAACTTATTATTATGCATTTTTGTCATTTCTAACGGTTAGAAAATTAATTTTCATTTCATGTTTACAATACTTTGTTATCAGCTTGATGAAACATTTTGTAGTTTTCCTGCTTTGAGGATTGCATGCAAAACTACTTTAATCAGTGCATATAACCTAGTAGTCAAGTTCTAGTCTGCTTTGTATTCCAGATGATGCTAATAGGTGTGAATTGAATATATCCTCTGACCCATCTACTTTGATTTAGTAGCTGAAAAAAACTATATGGCCCCTCTGGTTGCTTGCATATAGGAAGCGAGTTCAAGAGTCTTTCATTCACTTACTATGTATGTGAAAATAAAATCATCATTGCATTTTTTTGAGTTTAAAACCATATTGATTCCTAATTGCTTCCGACCAATTAATGGAATCTATCTAGTTTTATTGCTCCTAAAACATTTTTATATCTACATACAAAGAGCCTTGGATTTGAACTTGTTGAATCTTTTTCATTAGTTTGTACAAATGAGAAAGTATCAACCAAACTACTGTTGCTGTCCCAGAGAAGCAAATGCACTTTCATATTATGCTTCTGTTCATTAATGATGAAGGCTTCGATTTTTCAGGTATCTGGTAATTATGGTGCAATCAGGAAGAGATGATTTCTATCAAAAGCAAGACCACGTTCCCTTTCATTCAGTGGCAACTTCTTGTGCTATGAAATCTACACAAATACAAGCTGTGAGATTAGGTCTTGCCTTCTGTTTAGTAAAATAGAAATGTTGTCATGTTATGTGCTGAAGTTTCATATACTCATTACGCTCTTAGTTTTGCTACCCCACTTAAACTTTTTCGTTAAGAGGTCAGAGTACTCGTGTATATGATTATTTAAATCTACTCTGGTTTCACATGATCATTTCAACCATGGAATAACCATGACTATTATCTCTTGTATTGGTACTTCTTAGCATATAGTGGTAGGAATTTCATTTTGCTTAGTTATGTTTGGACAACTCTTGTATTTTTTATAGGATAATTGTAAGATGGTTTGTGGAAGTTCACAGGTAATATGATGAGCTAACAAAGATAATGCATTGCGATCTTTTTTCCTACTGTCCTGTGTAACTTATATCGTTTTTTTTGTAGTATTTTGATTTATGAACATCTCGGGAGGGAAATGAATTTTCACAACCTTTTTGTAATATATAGTTAAGATTATATTTATATTTATATTATAGCTTGCATTGATTGGAGTTTCATCCAATGGCTGTATTTGATAGGCTACTTTTCCCTTTTTGAAGGATGGTTCATGCGGTGATAAGCATCTGTTTAGTTCCCATATGATGGCAACATTTAGAACCCAATTCTGCATTCCTAAGTAACTTATATAGCAAATCGATGATGCATTTTGGTCCATCCAGCACTTCTTGACAAGACGAGGACGGAAATATTATTGGGATCCATGTTTATCTTCTTGTTTTTGTTCTTGGAGCTTTTAAAGTCTTATTTCTCAGCTACATTTCTTTATTATGTTTCTCAATAACAGTTTTTTTAGAAGTAATTTCAGGAAAATGAGAAAAAAAAATGTTGAAAATTAAAAATTGATTCATATATATATATATAGAATGCCGGAGGGATGATGTAAGAGGAACTGCATAGGTATTTGCTTGCTTTGATGTCAATACTGGAATAGATAATTTTTTAGGGGTTTTATATTTGTTTACTAGTTCTACCTCGCAACATAATCCGGAGGTCTCTGCCTCCCAATTTATAGTAGTTTAAAATTATATTATCAAACAAATTCTACATCTTCGAGAAAAATTGTAGAGCTATTTAACTAACACAATGGGGGAGGATAGAGATAGGTGGGAGAGTTTCTTTGTCGACCCTACTGAAGGATTGACCCATCTAGGATGTCTCTGATTCAGCGATGTCATGCCGGAGCTGTTCTCAGCCATGTAGCATAGTATTGTTTCAGGAGCTAAAGTATAAGGACCTTGAATGCAAGGCAATGGAGTAATGTTCGTTTCTCAAACGAAGTAGAAAGGTGTGGATGTTGGACAAAAGATCAGGAAAATGATCATTACTAAATAAGATGTGGGATGCAGCAACATCTCATCTCCCACCTGAAAAGTGGTGATAGAAGGATGAGGCATTGATTATATCAATGATAGAAATTGATATGTTAGCGGTTGTTTTTTCTTTCTCTCTCTCTAGCAGTTGTAGTTGTTTATAAAGTCTTTTGAGTGACAGTTGATTCTCTGTTTATTTGAATTATTTCCAACTTATTAATGCGTAGATTATTTCAAATATTTTTATTATCATTTAATTTGTTAATCCTGCATGTGTTAATTATTCCATAATTTTTTAATCTAGAAAATTAAGCTTAGTTACACTATCATGAGAATTTCTTAGTTATAAATTTTGTTTTGTTGGCAAGTTTATTTGATTTAGCGCAAATGTTTGGAAGGGAATATTTTCAAGTTAAAATTAGGTCATCAGGCAATCAAAAGGCATGATGAGACTCTCCAATTTGAAAATATTTTAGTTACTTACAAGAGATGGAGAGATCATTCACCCTCCCTTAGGAGCAACCTAATTGGAGTGGACTTGTAAGAAGATAAGGAGTTGATTTATAGAAGGATAAGTAAATGATTGAAGTCTATGCAAGGAGAGAGATTGATCGTGCAATTGATTGATCGAGTATTCTTTTATGCTTGTGTAAGAGTAGTGTGGAAAGTAGGAACAAAGTGGATTGGGTATGACATCATATTCTGGTTGGTAATGGAATAGTTTTATAATGAGTGATAGCAAGATGCTTGTCTACTTGAGGAATGCTAGGCTTCCCTTGGGGACTCATTGAATTATAGGTAAGAGCTCAACTCCAAGATGTTGACCTAGATCTCTCAAGAAAATCACAATACTACTATAATCTCCTATATAAGAGAGACATCATGGGTGGTGAGTTTGATCTTATAGTTGGATTTTACATGGACTGAATTTGGTTAGATCATACATGAGAGGTTTTCTTAATGAGGCATCATACTAGTAGAGTTTTCACCTATTATATGGGAGAAGCATGTTTAAACATGAAATTTATAAAGATTAGTTCATATGTAGTTCAATATACAGACTTATGTGCATGGAGGAAGGAAAAAAGCCTATTATTTATATGGTCATGTCTTACAAAATGTGGCACATCTTATTAAATATATGGTCTAAAAGGAGAGAGAAGAATAATAGCAAGGGAAATGCTATTTAAATATCATATGTCAATTCTTCAAGTTTCCTTAGTTATTCTCTTATTTTTGCTTACTCCTCTTACTTTTGGAAATTCAACACTTTTCTACTTTTAGTATTGAATCATACTTTGCACCTTTAATGTATTTAATATAATGTATTATTATGATGGCATCTCATGTCCTCTTATGACTATGAGAAGAGTAATATTTAAATGTGCCAAAGGGTTTGATTCCTATATGACATAATAATAGCCAAAACAATCCCTATTGATGGTACATTATGACTAATTGATGGTTACATGTGCACACCCAAGCATTATCCCTTGGGAGTGGCATCGAGTGTGGTGAGAAAGCTAGCATAAGATGTGATCTACCATTATGCCTAGATGACATGTGCCATACTTGAAGTGGTGAGTCATTCAACCCTATTTTGGAATAGCTAGCAATTTGATCTTCAAAGTGATAAGACTTGACCTTTTGAAACAAAGTGGTTATGCTTTAATGGAGATAATGATTTTCCCAAAATGGGGTGAGTTTTTGTTGAATTTGGATATGGAGTGCCCTATTAAGTGAAGATGCTAATGATATTGTTGCTATTAGTGAATGAATGGGAGAGAAAGGATGTTAAATCCCATAGATTGGTTTGAGAACTTGAGGTGAGTGCACCATGTCAATCATCAAGCAATAAATATGATTTCATGTGTCTTAGGTCATAAGTACATTTGTTGGATTAATTATTTTTGTTAGATATATGCCTCTTATAGGATGTAAGTGTTGACCACTTTTTTAGGATGAGATTAACATCATTTTCAAGAGTAATAATTAGGATATTTAATCCTAGATTAGGAATCTCTTAATTAGGCACTTAAGATACATCACTTAATGACCTAATGCATCTTTCTAGGGTCTAACCTAACTTAATAGGATTGAATGAACCTAAGCCAACTTCAAATCCAAATCTAAAATAATTGAAATATGAATTTAGTTGAACTTAAATTAAGATGAATGGGATAATTAATCTAATTATCCTATTTGAAATCACTCAAATATAAAAAATCCAAATTAAATCATAACAAATCCAAATCAAATGAAACCATGAAATCATAATATAAACATAAATTGAATCAAATCCAAATTGAGGTGAAATCGTCAACCTTTTGACATAGGTTTGACTTTGTGAGTCCCACCAAGTCAAAAGTCAACCCATCAAAATTTGACCAAATGAAATCATTTCAAATGATCCAAATGATAAAATAAACATATTTAAACATGAATTTAAATAAATATAAATTTATTAAAATCTTAATTAGGCTAATTAGATCATTTGATCTAAATAGACATAAATGGATTTCCTTTGATTCAAATTCAAGATAAATTGGAATTAATCCAAATTAATTAACCAAACTCATTTTGAAAATCATTTGGCATACAATGTGACTAATTATTGAGATTAATTCAGCTAATATGGTCATTTGACCTAATTAGCCCAATCTTAACCCATTAAGCCTAAATTGGGCTAAAGTGGGTTTCAAATCTAAAACAAATGAAACAAATTGACCCAACTCATCCCAAATACTTGGATTAACATAATTGAAAGACTAATACAATATGATTAAACCATGCAAATTATTTGACTTAATTGAATCCAACCAGTCTACTTAAACTATAATGGGTTAAATGTTGAAATAAGCAAATAACCAACCCAAAATCTCATGAAACATGTAAATTGGAAACATCATAAATTATTAAATGAACATAATTAATGTTTGAATCAAATAAACCAATGAAGAAGGGAAAGAGAACGCACTCTATTACCTCAACCATCGTCTAATCCATGCCGAAGCAAACTATCCACTCATTGAGAAGCACTGTCTAGCTTTAATCTTTGTAGCCCAAAAGCTATGACATTACATGCTTTCTCACAAAGTCAACTTGTTTTCTAGAATCAATCCATTGCAATATCTCATGACACGACCAACACTATCTGGACGGTTGTCACATTGGTCCATGATTGTATTGCAGTTCGACATCACATTTATATCCCTTTGCGCGGTGAAAGGATAAGCATTTGCAGATTTCTTTGCACACCCACTTCCTACTGATTCTCCGCTTAGTGACGACCTCTCTGATGAACAAATCATGAACTTAGGGGACACTAGCATTCACCATTGGGAGATGTACTTTGATGGCGCGGCTTCCTCTCAAAGAGGAGAAGAACCACATTTATTCTTCCAGGAAAGACACGGTAGGAATAATTCTTCTAACTCTAGACACGATATGATGAGATTCTCATATCATATTTCTGATCCTTACACCAACAATGAAGCTGAATATGATGCTTTGATTATCGGCTTGGAGTTATCCATTTCGCTAGGCATCCAGCATATCAATATCTTTAGGGATTCTTAGCTTATAGTCAACCAGATCGTTGGGTCCTATAAAGCTATAAAGCCTAAACTCTATCACTACCATAAGTATACTATGGAGTTGTTGGCTTAGATCCCAGATGTCACAATCTATAGGATTCCTTGTGGAGAAAATGTCATAGCTGATGCCTTAGCCAAGCTTGCCAATGAGTTGAATGTCCGGATGATGAGTCCATATCAATAGAGGTCGACAATAGGCAAGTCCTGGCTCTTATTGATGTTGAACTCATCAAGAAATACTCTCTTGAAGAAGAGGTTTCCATTACCAAAAAGGTTGAACAACTGGATTGGAGGCAACCATTCATAGATTACCTAAATAAAGACAAACTACCTCAAGAGAAGTCTCAAGCCCATCAAGTCAAACAAAGAGCACTTTCCTATGCTCTCGTGGATGACACCCTATACCAGCGATCCTTAGATCATATGTGGTTACATCGCTTAGATAAACATGAAGCTCATAAGATCGTGATCGAGGTGCGTTCAGGATTATGCGGAGCTCACCAAATCAGGCCCAAAGATGAAGGCCAATATCAATAGACTAGGATATTATTGGCCTACCATGATTATAGACTGCATGATGTAGCTAAACGATGCCACCAATGTCAAATGCATGGAGTGGTCCTACACCAACCACCTAACATCTTACATCTGACATTGGCCTCCTGGGCATTTAAGTGTTGGGGCACTTATATAGTGGGTCTGATTGACCCTCCTTCTTCTAAGGGTTATCGGTCATTCTAGTTGCAACCGATTACTTTTCCAAGTGGGCAGAAGCGATTTCGCTCAGAGAGGTCAAAACTCAGCATGTGCATTAGTTTTTTAGGAACCATATCATATATAGATTTGGGATACCCCACCAAATTATATTTGATAGTACTGCATTTAGGAGCACCAAAATCAATAATTTTGAAGACACAATATAGATTGGAGATACTCTATCATCTACTACTCATGGTTGAATGGTTTAGCAAAAGTGTTCAACAAGACTCTCATTCAAATACTCAAGAAGACACTTGACGAAAACCAATGATAATGGCATGAGCAGTTAGTTGAAGTCTTGTGAGCCTATTGCACTTCCTACAAAACTCCAACTCAATCTACTCCTTTCTCCTTAGTGTGGGTCTGAAGTCGTTCTACCTCTAGATGTCCAACTCCCATAAGTAAGGATAGCTATAGGTAGTAAGATCTCAACAGAGAAGAATGCCAAGTTGCGTTAGAAGAGCTCGAAGGTTTGGAGGAGAGACGCTTATGAGCATGCAAAAATCTTGAGTTGTATAAAGTCAAAATGATACAAGCTCATAATATGTTGGTCCACTTTAGAACTTTTCAAGTATGAGAGCTTATTTTAGTTCTAAGGAGACCAATTTTTTCCCGTCGCAAGATGGGAGGAAAGTTTGAACTCACTTGGGAATGCCCTTTTGTCATAGAGAACGCCTACCAAGGAGGATCATATTAGTTGATCAATCATAAAGGAGAGCGCCCGATACTTCCAATTAATGAGCTCTACCTAAAGAAATATTATCCATAAAATCATATTTGAAAATGATTTCATTAATGAAACTCCCATTTAAAATTCAACCTCTTCAAATTTAAAAGTATTTTCATCTGTGAATCCACCACAGTATGTTTAGGATAGGTGTAAGAGAACCCAGGCAACATCCTATCCTTCATTAGCACATCACAAACACAAATCACATAAAAGACAGAACAAACACAATTCTTTTATCTCGAGTTACTTTGAGTTGAGATAACGCCTCGAGCCCCTCGCCAATAGCTTCTAGGTCGTTTGATTCACTACTTAGTGTGTGGTTTCTCTCTCTCTTGGGAGGATGTGAGTCCCTATGCTTTCCTTTGGCTTAAACCGCTGCACACTAATGAGCACCTTGTTAGTGTGGTAGGCCTTATTACGCGACCGATAAGCTACCTTTATGTTTGCTTCATTTAAGGGGATATAAGTTCTTATGCTTTCTCCTTGAACTAGTCATCATTCACTGACTCTGTCGAGTTATGTTTGAGGATTAGGGTAAGTCCCCCAGCAACTCCTATCCTCCTGATTACTTCAAGTATGGGTCCAGCCCTTCTTTATGTCTCCCTACTTAGTAGTCATCCTTGGGTCAGGTTTGATTTGTTGTGCCATCAACAAGTCACCCCAGCAGTTGTTCTTCGCTTTGAAAGATGTAAGTCTCCACGCATTCTTCCTAGTATGACTGCTGCACACCGACGGGGACGGGCAGCTCTATGTCGATAGCACCTGTCGAGCCAACAATAGACTATCCTAGCGATTAGTTTCACTTTAGGGAGATATAAGTCTACATGCCTTCTCCCTAGACTGATCGCGGCACACCGACGGAAACCTTAGGTTGGATGGTGTTCGCTATGCTGATAGCAACCCACACGGTAGATACACCGCTCATGAAAAATGTAAGTCCCACGCTTTCTCCTTTAGTTGGCCTCCGTATACCTACAAGCTTTCTTTTTTAGGGATCACGATAACGCCCCCAAAGGCACCTCTCTTATGGGAACTCTACTTGGAACATATTCTCTAAGACCCCATTTAGACACTATCAGGTTACTACTAGATTGGACAATCCCCCTTTCCTAGTAACCACCCTGGTTAGAGATTCTGTTCTACGGATGCGTAGACTCTCCTTGGTCCAGTAATTCTAAGATAGGCCGAAGCCCCCGTGGCTCTTTCTTAGTGTGGTCCCTTGCACACCAAGAAGGACCACACAAACATATAAACAAATAAACAAGATATATTCGCTTGTGGATTAGGAAGACACCCCTCAGCGGTACCTTTTTCCAAGCAAACATCCTATCTTTAGGGCAATGTCAACAAAACTCCTTATAGGGATCGCCTGACTACTTTTGAGTTGAGATAAGACTTAGGAGGCACTCACTCAGTAGTCACTCTTAAGTGGGGTTTGACTTATTGTGCCACCAATAGGTCACCCCAACGGTTGTTCTTTGCTTTGGAAGATGAAGTCTGTACGCCTTCTTCATAGCACAACCATTACACACCGACGGACAACCCTAGGCGAGTTTGATTTATTGTGCTATTAATAGGTCACCCCATCGATTGTTTCCCTACTTTGGAAGATATAAGTCTACACGCTTTCTTCCTAGCATAGCCGTTGCACACCGAAGGACACCCCTTAGGTCGGACTATCCTACCCTTCGGCTAGTAGAATGCTCCTTTGCATTAGTAAATCTAAGATGGGTCCAAGCTTTCATAGCCCCTTCTTAGTGCGATCCATCGCACATTGACATGGTCCATGTCATATCAAAATTAAATCAAACAAATTCAATCAGCTCACACCCCTAGCGGGTATGCCTTCAAATCAAGTCGAATCCACATTATCCTCCTAGTGGAGCTAAAATTAAAACAATTCAAACTTACTTCCCTAGTGAAGTCAAGACTGAATCCAACAAATCAAGTCAATCGAACAAAGTAAATCAAATTAAAACAAATCAAATCAATCTCCCCTAGGGGAGCCCAAACAAGCTAATTCAAAATAATCCAAACTTTTCTCCCTAGTGGAGATAAATCAACAAATTAGAGCAAACAAATTCAACCGAGCCCATATCCCCAATGGGTATGACTCAAAATCAAATCAACCAAATTTCTCCCCAGTGAGATGCACACTAAAAACAAATTCAAATTCAAACTTACTTCTCCAGTGAAGTTAAATCAAATATAAATACAACACAAATCAAATCAAAGCAAATCCAATCTTGATCCCTAGTAGATTCAAGCCAATCCCCAACAGATTTCTCCCCTCTTTGATGCCTTGGCATAATTTATCTCATTTAAGTGTGATTCCCCAACAAATCCTTCTTCATGTTCTTGACATGGAATTTCTTTGGCTCTCATGTGTTTGGTATGAGATGAGTCACATCGCATTAAGATTGTGATTCTATCAACCTCTGGGTTTGGGTATAGATTGTTTTCCTTAGTGTTTGTGATCCTTTTGGATTGTTGATTGTCTCGATCAATGAACACGTGCGATGTGCCTTGTTAGTTACCCCACACTTATTGGGTATGTTGACTTCACTTTTGGAGTGATGATTTAATCTCTTAGGTTTAGAGTCTTCTAGACATTAGGACTTTCTTAGTCATAAGACACTCCTAGTGATAAAGTGGACACCTAACCCAAACCTAGAAGACTTAGAGAGATTATCCTTGGGTTTAGTTCATGTTTTAGGATCCAGGAAAGCTTGCTCTATCCTATGGCCTAGCCCAACCTAACCCTTACATACATCCTAAAATCCCAAAAACCAAACCTCAAATTCAATCCAATAAATACTATTCAACCTAACCTCATGGTCAAACTCTAAACCAAATGATTGAAGCCCATAATCCAAATCCAAAATGACTTAAGCCTAAGCCTCATGATTATGTCCCATGAATTTGGACGATCCTTCCAAATGAAATCAAACTCAATTGATTTTTCTCAAATCCTTCAATCATCTCACCAAATTATACTAAAACCTACAATCAAATGAAATTTAACCCAAGCCAAGTCTAGCCAAGTTAGCCCATTTGACCTAAAATAGCCAAATAAGCCAAGACCTATCCAAACTCAAACAAATTACAATCAAAGTCACCAATCATCTTCAAATCCAATATCAAATTACAACCAACCTAAATCAACCCAAAATTGGATCAATTGACCCATTTAGATTCACTTGACCCAAAATGACATAAAGTAGCCATTTGAGCCAATCTTCAATCCAACCCTAATTGGATTGAATCAACCTAACCAAAACATCCTACAATGATTGTTGATCATATTTGATTGATTAATTACAATCAATTGGGTTAAATCAAGCCAATTTGGTCATGTGATTAAACTTAACCCACTTAACCTACATGGGCCATATGAACAAAATCCCAACATATATCAAATTGAGTGAAACCAATGACTCATGTCAACTCAAAATTAACCCTTGAACACAACTTGACCATCAATTAAGCCAAACCTAACCCAAGTGGCCCTCTGGACCCAAGTTGATCCAATTTGACCTAAATGGTCAAATTGGGTCAAATCAAAATCTAATCCAAATTGATTGCAACCAATATGTCAAAATCATTCCAAATTGAGTATTAAACTTGACCAAAGCCTCAATCGAACCCAACTTGACCAATTTAACCTAATTGACATAAGCCCAAATTGACCTAAAGGTCCAATTGGCCTAAATTAAATTCAAATCCAAATTGATTGGAACTAAAGCCTACAATCATTTCAAAATCACCAATTGAACATAAACCAACACCTAACCCAAGCTAATTTGGCCAAATTGAACTTGACCCATTAGACCCAAATGAACCCATTTGAGTCAAAATCAAATCCAATGCAAATTAATCCAAATCAATTGAACCAAAACTTTCCAAATACTCATTTGAATATGATTCAACCCTTGGTTTGACTCAATTTGACCAATTGGTCAACTTGACCCAACCTATCCCATTTAACCTATATGGATCAAATTTAGCCAAACTCATCCAAACAAACTCCAAAGTTAATGAAACTTGACATGTCCCATCATTGGCTCATCTTGGGTCAGCCCAAATCAAGCCCAATTCAAATTGACTCAAAATCCATTGGGTTAGAGCCACCACTTGAGACAAATACCCCACTTGAATGGTCAAACCCATTTCTTATCCACTTGGTAGCCTCCCAGTGCTCCACCTAGGCACTTAGGACATTGGCTCACTTGACCCAAAGGTGGTTGGGTCGACCATGAGCCAAGGGGAGGTAATTTCACCTCTCTCTCTCTCTCCCCCCCACATTGGAGCACTTGGAAACCCAAGGATAGCCACCTTCTCCTATGGCAGCCACTCCTCCTCACTTAGCCAACCAAACCAAGCCACCTTAGATGATTCCTTGTCACCCACAACCACCTGCGATGGCTGGACGACCATTATAAGCCAAATGGATCCCGTCATCCGATCCAAGGAGGTCCCCTCCCCTCATTTCGATTCATCTCAAAGTTGAGCATACTGAGCCCCCACTGAGATGAGCCGCCAGAGCATTTCCTTGAGCTTCTCGAGCTTCCTCCTTTCCGAAAAACACCAACCCGAGACAAGACAAGCTCAACTCCATCCAACTTCACCAAATCTCAACCAATCTCAAATTAACTTCACCCACACCTTCCTCTACCCATGGCGAGTGAAAACAATTATTTCCCGAGGAGTTTGAGCACCGGAGACCACTGCTAGACCAACTTCAGAGAGTAATCTGTCAAAGCTTGGTCCACAGAGCCGCCGATGAGGAGTTAGGACACCACCTTCTCAATAGGGGTTTCTCTCTTCAAGACGAAGCTACCTTGTTCGGTTAGCTGCCAGTCTTGAGCTCTAGTGAGATAAATCTTGGCAAAATGTAGAAAATTCCTAGGTGTTGGTCTTTTATGAAAGAAATTATAATTTCATGTAAATCCTATCGTTAGATCCCTTTAGGAAGCCTCAATGATGGTTTTGGAGTTGATTCGATATCCCACGAAGCTCAGGCTCGAATGGAGGAAGGTGGATCTGTCCGCTTCCGTCAGCAGGGACAAGGGATCATCCGTTCGCGTGATTAGAATGGACGGTGATGATTAATTTGCTAGTTAATATCAATTTAATCCTATTAAAATCACGGGGTTAATATCCGTCGTCCGATCTAAAGATCCGACGGTGGAGGAGAAAGCGCATTCGCCGCTAGCCACGTCAGCATTGACTCGGACGATTTTAATCAACCAATCCTGGGGCACCACGTGGAAAAGGCGCCACGTCAATGGTCCGCGTGGCGCCGACGAGATTAGGCTTAAATAATGGATTTTAATCACTAAAACTTTGAAAAATCATAATAAATTGTAGAAAAAATTAGAAAAATATAAATAAATACTCATTTTAAAGGTAACAGAGGAGAATCAATTAAAATGATTTCTATTTGATTTTGAATATAATTAATGATTAATTAGGGGTTTAAAAGTAAACTTAATTAGCTTAATTAAGTCCTAACTACTTAGGTAATTAATTGTAAACTGTGTATGTTGATTTAGTGGGATGATCTCTGCCTCCCATGATTTTATTAGAATTTATTGCTTAATAATGAGGATAAATTAATGATGCAAATCTTAATTACTCTTTTTAATTAATTAAGTGATTAATTAACATCCTAAATAGTAAAAATTAATCAAATTAAATTCACTAATTACTAATCAACAGTGAATGGATGAGGGAGAGTGATTAGGTCTCTTTCCTAATTACTTTCTCAAGTTCATTTCATTAAGAAGGGAATTAACTTAAGATTTAATTAAAAGATTAATTCATCAAATAATCAATAAAATTAATCAAATTAAACACATAATCATTTCAGATAATGAATGTTTAGAATGTGGGTTTCTTTTATGCGTTAATAACATAAAGAACCCTAAAGAAATTATGATTAATCCATAGGTGTGAGAAAATCATAAAAATACTTAATTAGATTTCTTTAACTTAATTAATCATTAATTATGAGCCAATTGCATTAGGTCCTTTAGGAGCATTGTAATTTTACTTTTCTCGCATGTTTATGTCATTTGTGGCTCATAATTAATTGATTAATAAAATTAAAGAAGCATATGTAAGAGTAATTAATTGATTTGATTAAGGATTTAACCTAAGTAATTCATAAAATTTAGTTAATTGCTTTTCTTAAATCAAATCAAATCACCAACATGGAAATGGGATTAAAACAATAAATAATTCATCTCATCTTCAAAATTAATCAAAATCCAAAGTCATAAATTATTAAGAAGCTTTGGTTTTCTTTAAACAATTTTATTTAATGTCATGGTCCTTAGGGATTAATATAGTTGAATGAACCATGTGGTTATGTTTAGCTATGTCTTTCCAACCACATTAACTGTTGTATGTCATATGGATTCATGCATTCATGTTTTCAAATTTGAATTAATCAAATAAAATTTCTTTATGTAAGCTTGCATGTGTTGGCTTAAACTTAGATATATGTGTGTCTATTATCACTAATAAATTCAAAACTATTTTCCAAAGTTTATAAATTGATTATAATACTTAGAATGTTGATAGTTATGAATACATACAGGATTTGCATGTGTTTATAGCTTAATCATGTGATAATAATCTCTCTTTTCCAAGTCTTTATACAAATTTACATGTGTTTGAATGTTAATAAGTATATAGTCTGGGCACCCTAGGAATATGAGGCTTTAAGTAGCCCTAAAGAGGTTGTTTGATTACCTCACTTCCC
Organism: Cymbidium sinense; assembly: GCA_021442155.1. NCBI lineage: Eukaryota > Viridiplantae > Streptophyta > Magnoliopsida > Asparagales > Orchidaceae > Cymbidium > Cymbidium sinense. The sequence continues at coordinate 35,559,073 of CM038229.1, forward strand.
TGATTAACAAATGCTCTTACTTATTTGATTTCATTCATATGTATTTTTGTATTAGAATTTGGATAAAGCTTTAAGTCATATGAATTAATATTCAATCAAATAAAATGTAATCTTTGCATGGTTCCATTTCTCTACTTGTATATACATTTGCATGTGTGTAAGATAACAAATATATAGTCTGGACATCCTAGGAATATGAGGCTTTAAGTAGTTCCATAGAGGTCATTGGTTATCTCACTTCCCTGGTTAATAGTGACACATACTTGTTTACATTTTTATACATGTGTATGTATATGTGATTAAAGAATGAAAATCCCCCTTTTCAACTAAAAAAAAGATACATGCATTCATAATTACTTAAGCCATTAAAATTTCTAATTATGTGGTGAAAAGCTCTTTTCTCATGTTCAGGTATACAAACTTACATGTCTTTGAATGCAAATGTGTATATAACCTGGACATTCCGGGAATACGAGCCTTTAAGTAGCTCTAAGGAGGCCATTTGATTATCTCACTTCCTTGATTAACAAAGGCATGTACCCATTTAATTTCATTCTATGTATTTTTGTATAATAATTTGGATAAAACTTTAATCCATATAAATATAAATAATTCCATTAAGCAAAGTATAACCTCCTCGCCATTAATTATAAATGCCTCCGTAACTATTTAAGTATGCCAAAATACGTTGTTTGTATAGGTATGCTAAGTGTTAAATCATATGCATGCTATGGGTGACGAAATAAATAACTCAACATATTCCATGTATAGTAATTCAATCATACTAACCTTAAGATGCCTTTTGTGCTAAATAGAATTACTTAAGGTTAACCTAAACTTAGGATTAATAAAAATGTTTAATAAGTCATTCACTAAAGAGAACTAAGTCATAATAATATGCTTTAGAAATGGCTTAAGGCAAGGATAAAAGAGGGTAACCCTCTTTCTTCTCTTTATAACCCTTAGATGTTAAGTGTAAATCAAATGAAATAAAGTAAAATACAAAATAAAATTAATAAATCATCTAAGTAATTTGAAGTAAAACCCACCATCATGTTAAATTAAATATTTTTCAAACTTAGAAAATAATAACCCTAATGCTTAAGACATACTGCACAAACCTTAGTACACACATTAAAACTAAGCCACTACTTCTAGCTTTAAGTTAGGATGGTGTATGTTATGATGTATGTTTTATTTTGTAATGTAATATTTTAGACTGGATGTTAGGATGTATGCCTCGTAGATTGGATGTTAGGCCGTTAGTAGCCTAATTATATTTTCTGCAGGGGATTATGCTTAAGGGGATGCTTAAAAATAATTATGAATTTCTTGCTTGCAGGTTGCTTAAGCCCCTAAGCATAATCCAAGTTAGGATGGGTGGGCTTAGTTACCCATGTGTAGGGTGCTAAGTCCAAATTATAATTGTAATTGCTTGGATAGTATGTATGTTTAACTAACCTTTATTTTGCAGGTATATTTAGATTTACTTTTCATATAAAAAAATATAATTTTGTAATAGGAATTAGGATTAGTGCTATGGGGTTTATGATGAGCAATGAATAGAAGACTTAGTCCTGTGATGCCTTGTCATTCCTTGGAGTAAATCAAATCAAGAAGAGATCCATGAAGAATGAAGATTGAAGACCCCCATAGCATGTATTCAATTTCATGTTGCAACTATTATTTTATATTCTGGGTTGTATAAGGGTAGAGCTCAGCTACCTAATTTTCTTTTTTAGTGGTGCACGGTGGTACCTGACTACATCAATATTTTATTCTTTTATGATAGTTTATAAAAATTGTTTGATGTTATGTTTAGTTTGTTCATTAGAAATGGCATGTTTTTCATAATTTCTTATGCTTGATGTTTGAATGTGTGGCCTGGATGCGGTAGGCTCTTAGGATAAAATAAATTTTCTAGCCAACTAATAATTCATAATTAAAATTTGAAATAACTCACAACTTCACCATAAAACTTAGGACTTAATAAGATAATTACAATGATTTAGTAACCCTTTAGCTGTATAGTTGTATGTTTAACATCATGTATATCATATTGAATCACTCTTGCAAAAATGAGAGCCTCTACTCTTACACTATAGGGATCTCTGGACCTATGAGAGTAACCCTTCATGGTGGAGATTCACTCTCTTTCTCTTCTGATTTGGCCAATAACCAAATTTCATCATGCAGTTAGGCATAAAATACCCCAAGCCTTTGTCCAAAACATTGAGTCAAAATAAAATAAAATTTGTAAAGATTTGCATTTTAGACTAAGTTATATGCTCATATCATTCATGTTCTAGTCTCTTAGGGAGTGTGCTTAGGACTTTAGTTTCTTTCCAAATTAAATAACAAGCCAAACTATCTTACACTTTCATAAGATCGGACCACATGATTTTGAATCGTAGGATATGTTAGCTAGGGCCACTCCTAGTGGTTGTAAGTCTAGAAGTCGGATATGTTTATTCTCTTCTATGGAGGTAAACCACTAAATCTTCTTTTGCTTAGATTTAGGTTGTGCTCTAGCTTATGCTAAAGCTCCCTAGATTTAGGATCCGAGGTTGCTTATTTCCTTCGGGCTATGAGCATAAATCCTGACCTCTTAGGTATTTTTATAATCTTGTGTTGTTGGATTATAAGTCCTAGCATTCTAATAAAATCTCAACTCAAATTAAAATAAATCCTCTCTTTCAAACATATAAAGCCTCACCATAGGGTGGATTGGAATGCTTACTAGGTCTCCTAGTATCATAAGCATTTTACCTATCTTCCTTTAGATTCTAAAATAAGTCTTTCAATTGAGCTTTTCCACTTGATTTTCCATAATAACTAATTCTTTGATAGTTTAGCTTTAAAATCTTTGGAGACAATAATTGCCTACTTTAATCGAGAGTGTTCTTAGGGAATTTATATTCCTTATGATGTAATTAACTATGGAGGCTTGCCTCCATAAAGAACTAAAGAACCCGACTTAAAATAAACCTTACTTTACTTTTCCATGTAAAGTAAGGGAAAGAACTCTGATATATTTGAAGACCCATCATGCCTTAAGAGTCCTTATTCGGTGATTAAGTCTATTGTAGGGTGATGCCTCTATCTTTTGATATAGTACATCATACCTTAATGTCATTCCCGATCATTTCAATAAGTATTCCCTAAGATTTGCTTGGTGTTCATGACTCCAAACTAAAATACCATAATAATCAATGAAAGAATGAAGCACTTAACATTAAGAACATCATAACATATGCAGATTCATTGCTTATGATGAATCAAATTAATAAAGATTATAAAGTGAGGGATGAATCTTTGTAAAAATATTTTGAAGGTAAATATAGAAAACTTGAATATTTTAAGATAGAGTAAGTCTAAAGGGATGAAAACCAACTTTCCAATATACTATTAAGAGTGAGTAGACTCAGAGCGAAACCTATCCTTGAACTTGCAAAATTAGCACAAAGAAAGGCAAGTCCATGTACATTGTTATTGAAGCTTGCCTAGCTAGAACAAACCACCAAGAAGTATATGTAGATTAGGGTGATAGATAAAGATGTCAAAGATCCCAAAAGATTCAAAATCAATGCTACCTAATATTTTGTAATCCATGGCTAATTTCATAGGTCGATTATTTCATTAAACTTGAGGTGCATTTGAGAAGGTGACCAAGAGAAAGTACTCAATGAGGTACTATAAGTCATTCTAGAGAAAGGACACTCACCTGTTGAATATTATAAAAATAATAATATTTCAAGCCAACATTGATGGAAGATGCTGAAGACTTTGCTAGGAGATGTCAGAAATACTAGAAATTTGCTCTAGCAACTTCAACAACCACACCTCTACAATCCATCATTAGCCCTTTGCCTTTTTACAGTCTAGAAAATGGATTTGATAGATCTCCTACTAGTCACTAGTAGCCAAAGGAAATTCTTACTCATCATGACCAACTTTTTAGCAATTGGATCAGAGCAAAATTAATAACAACTTCAAGGAGAAGAATTTTTGATCATGCAACTTGGTGCTGAAGAAGGTAAATGCGGCTGCTCAACAAAATGTACTCGAAAAACTTGCACACACTTGGGATGAACCTTACATTATCCAAAAATAAGGTAGAACAAGAACCTACCAATTATAAATGCACTCGAGATAAGATGTGCCCCATACATGGAGTGTGATATATTTGAAGAAATTTCACCCCTGAAGGAAGTCCTCTTTATGTATTAGTTTTTTCTTTATTATGAACAATTATTTTTGAATTTTTTCATTATTCATAAACATGAAAGAAGATTTTGATAATTTTTTTTACTTGCCAATTTTGTTTATTTTCACTTGCCAAAATATATGTAAAAAATTATATGCATATTGCTTATATAATTTGTTTACTCTTTTATGTTAAATATTGCTTGAATAAATTAACCAACTCAAAAAATATTTAAATTATTTAAGGTGACATAAGTTTAAAGAAGGAATAAGGCTACACTTGGTGAGTTATATATTGGCTTAAGTGTGAAGCCTTACTCGGTGAGCTACTTTGGCTAGAGTAACTTGGCGAGCTACATTAGCCAAAATGACTTAGTGAGCTATAATTGATCCAATCCACTTTGTGAGCTACATTGGCCTGGGTTACTACACAATCTACTTTTGGAGGCCTTATTTAATAAAGATTAAGGAGTTGTGTATTGACTCATGACACTCAGTGAGCTAAATTTTCCCAAAAAAAGGTTCATTTCGTATGTTATACTTAGCTTGAGCATAAATCCTAACTTAGCGAGCAACATATTGGCTCGAGTATAATACCTAACTTATTGAGCTACAATTGGGATGAATGAAAACCTAAACTTGGTTGGCTACCTTTGGCCTGAGTGTATAGATCTCAACTCGACAAACTACAAAGCACATAAGTGATGAGGCTACTCATATGTGATCTACAACCTCTAAGAGGAAAGTTTGCACTTATAATGTTTCTCACCTTAAGCTAATGAACATCAACCAAGCCTTTCACACACTAGTGTGCCAAAGTGACTAAGGAATCATGTCATAAAGCACCCGAGGGTACATAAGGTGGATGAGAAAAAGTTGGCACCCAATAGGTACTCAATAACTTTAACACTTGAAAAAAAAACTAAAGATCAACTTTAAGTGGTTGTAAATTAGATATCAAAAACTAACCCTAAGAAGTTTGCAACTACATACTAAAGACCAACTCTAAATGGTTCATGATTACAAACTAAAGACTAATTCCAAGTGATCAAGAACTATACACTAAAGACTAATTATAAGCAGTTGGAGGCTACAAATTAAAGACAAACTTTAAATGATTGGTGATTACAAACAAAAGGACAACACAACCTAGTTGGTGACTATGAATTAAGATAGACACATCATGTGGCCTACAACTACAAAGAGCCAACACTCTAGAAGGTTGGCAAATTAGTATATAAGGTGACTACTCATAATACAAATAAATGATTTCATCAATATATAAGTATCATTCCACAAGGATAAAACATTTGCATAACATAAATAACAAGTAAAGTGAGTATATTTTGCACAAACAACCAAATCACTATATAAAGATAAGTAAAATAAAGTTATTTTAATGAAAAAATAGGCGATTGATAAGTACAAAAAAATGAATGTACAATTACTCTTTTCTTAATCATAGGTAAAAGAAAAAAAAATGAAGTTAAAAGAAGCAAAAAATATAGCTTTTGCATCACCCCTCATCCTCCTCATCAGGCTTTAGTTATATAAGGCGTATGCTCTCAAAGTTGAGAAATTTGGGGTCCAACTAGCTTTCTTGGCCAATTGTTGAATGGAGAGACCGGTACCTTCATTCAATTTATTCATCATGATATTCTTATACTTATTAGAGTCGAGAAAACCATCTATCTTGGCATCTTCTTGTTTGAATTCCTCAGTGTGGCTAGAGTGTTCAACCTCTAGTTGCTAAATTAACTCAAAAAGATAAGTGAGCTCTAGTGCTCGATCCATATATGCCTTCTTATAAACATGGCCACCTTAGACTTAACAACTTGTTGTTGGTTTCTCACCAAGTCATGCTCTTCCTTGTTAATGACCACAGCCTTAATCTTTTATGTATACTCTCTACAGAGCTCCTAAGTTGACTGCCACACCATTGTCTGAGCAGCCATGATAGAATAGTGAATTCACCTCTTAAGGAGCTTCTTGAGGGTGGTTTCTAGCTCCACTGAGTGGATTAGATGTCTCCTAGCACATAGGATTAGTGACATTAGAAGTATAATTTATCATGGGCATAAAGGTAGCATAGATCAGTCATCACCTCCTTTCCCTTATCTTGCTTCTTTGGGGGTTTGGAGAGCTCGCACAACTATTGCACTACTTGGCCTCCTTGGCCTACTTTTTGGGTATGACCTTAGTGGGTGTGGACATGTCTCTATTGTCCTTTCCCTCCTTTAACTCACTGAGGGACTTGAACACCTTGAGGCTAATCAGGCAGGGAGTAGAGGCATCATGACATAAAGAACAAGCACAAACTTGTCACAAGAAGAGAGCCATTAAATGACAAGTTTAAAAGTGGAAAGCACATATGATATATACTCTCATGAATATTATTGAATAGAAGGAAGAGCTTGATGTTGAAAAACTTCCATGCTAGCTTGCTCAGTTGATAGAGCACTTGATGGAAAAGATGTTTGGAATGTTAGTTTTAAATCTTGTTTACTAAGCTAACTATCGTCAAATGAACTGCAAAGAACTACATAGTCCCATCCTTATGCTCTTTGACTAAAAAGATGTGGCAAAAAAAGAATTAGACTCCATGGCAACCCCTCTTGCCTTAAGTATAGAATAAAAATTATGATGCTTGCTATAAATCTCAATAGAACATAATTGAGCACCATGTTGTACAAGTTCAATATTTCTACCTTTTCAACACAAATGGGGAAAAATAGAGGCCACATTAGACATGATTGAATGAGACATACAACTCATCATCATTTATAATATTAACTCACTCATCACTTCTAGTAACTTACACTATGTGGTTAAGGTTACCATGATAGTACCATTAATGATGAAGTTCATTATCATTAGCTCAAGAATGGATGACTCTATCACCATACTCTCCAAGAAGTTGACAACACTATTTTTCAAAGCTTCCATAACCATATTTAGAGTAAGAACTCACGAAGAGAGAAAGAACTCACACAAGAGGAGAATTACTTGCCCAAATTAAAATCATTGCAATAAAAGCTCACCTAACTATGGAAAAGGTCTTATAGGATAAGTAAAATTTTTTAGAAATGCAAGCATTATATTAAGCATTTAATGCAAAAAATTTAGGGAATCATTATCAATTCCCACTAAAAACTCAAATGCTGTGTGTCACAATAAATAATGGTATGCTTACACAACTTAATAGAGAATTTACCAAGCATGGTATGAAGACAAAATCATTTGCATAAAAATAATAAGTAAGTATAGAAAAAAATATTTTCTTTATTCAACAATAATTATTTATTACAATAAAATAGCTTACACATTGTCAACTTTACTTTATTACATTATTTCTTAAATTGCCTAGTTACCGAATTTACAAACCACTTGCTAATGAGTACTCCCTTATTCGACAAGTAGTCAAACATAAAGTTGATGCTCACGATGAAGTGAGATGACATGCCTAACTCATCATAATGTTAACGAGTGATTAATTCAGCTTCCATGGATGCCAACCTTCTTCGCAACTTAACAACTACTTCTCTCACTAAGCTCACACCTTGTTTAAGGAGATGCATTCTCTTATGTAAATAGATAAACTCTACAAAAGGATCTGAAGATAGATTCTTCTATGGTACTTTTTCCCTTGAAGGAAAGCCATAATCTTGACTAACTTCTTGCTTTCATGACTAGTCAAAGAAGGATAACTTACCAGCATCTTATTCAAATTCATTGAAGTGGAACTTGATGCTTTGGAAAAAAAGAGAGCTAGTGTAGTTGGGTTTTTTCATAGCAAGGGGAGGTCCACTCCTAAAGAGAAACTCAATATTACATAGTTGCCACCCAGAGGAATTATTGAGGCATTAGGAAGAGCAAGAATCATTTCCATTGAAGTCGCCCCTACATGGTGAGAAATAATACCAAGAAATGTGTGTAAGGGAATTTCAATGAGGTAGTTACTTAATGGAGTGGTCCTTGGGAAAGGAAGCCAATAGTGCAACAAATGCACTTGTCCTTCACTTAGAAGATGTTCCAACAACTCGCTTGTAGTAAGATGAATATCATAATTCTACATATGGGTTCAAGAGATCCACTTACACGAGCTAGTATTACCCATCATTCTTCTTGACAAACTTATGGATGCTAATCACATTAAGTTGAAGTTTGAAGGAAACATAGTTGAATTTCTTATGGAAACATACAAAATCAAAGATTAAATATAAAGTCAAATGCCCAATAAGACAATCCTCCATGTACTTTTGTTGTAATGAAGTCCTCACTCACCTACTCACCAAAATATTTCACTGGAAAACAAATGGAGGAAACACCTCTATGCCTTGATCCTCTTGAGGAATACTCGCAACTTGAGTCACTTTCAATAGAAGTAGAAGGAATAATAACGACTTTAGCCTTCTATTTTGCTATATTTATTCTAGCTATATTGGAGTCACTCACCTCAACTTTGAGATCCATCCCACTTCCCCTATCTAGTGTGGCACCTATAGCCATAGTCAGCTTTAATCAAAACAAAGAACTCACCTCAACTTGAGGCACTTTAATACTCTCTATTTTAAGAACCTTTTTAGGTTTTATTTGGGATAAATGTAGCAATTTGAAAATCTAGTTGTAAAACTACTATAGAAGCTGCTGCTATTTGAAAATAGCTATTTTTAAACTTCTAGTGCCATTTAGAAAATAGTTGTAAAGCTATTGTGATGCAGCTATCAGTTAGATAAATGATATATATACCCTTTATATTTGTATTTTTAATTATAGCTAATATTTTGGTTTTTAAAATCTATTCTTTTTGTATTTATAGAAATAAATAATTTTCTTTAAAATGTGAAATAAATTTTTTTTCTTAAGTTTTATTTGCTAAATTTCTTAAGAATAACATCAAAAATAATAATATAAAACAAATTTATAAAAAATCTTTCATAGCTAAAAGTCTATGTTTTACATTAGAAGTTTATGCATCATATTGCATTGAATAACATGAATAATAAAATTAAAATTATAATAAGTAGTGCTAACATAATAATAATCTTGGTCTCCAAAGGGTAAAATATTTTAAAACCATTTTTTTTCTATTAGTGTTTTCCATATAGGGTCACTATCTAAAATTGCCTCTGCATATTCATTAGCCCCTTCAAAAAAAGTAGCATTCTATGTTCAATTTCTAAGACACCTATAAAATCTTCTCTCATAACTACATTTTTGACATTAGGTGAATACACAACAGTACAAACCACACTTATAGTAGACAATAGTAGAGGTAGTGGAGATATTTGAACTCATTTTTCCTAACATGCAATAATGTTAGCAGTAAAAAAATATTACCATATAAACATTGTAAAATGCAAAATTTGGAGAATGAATGAAAACAAAAAATATTAACATGTTCGTAAAAGCAGTTATACAATAGAAACATGTATGTATTATTAGGCCTTCAAACATTGTCATGTAGAGTTTAATACATCCAGTTAAACATCCAGATTCAAAAGTACACCTTAATACTTACTATGAATACTAACAATCTTGATGTCACTCTGTTGACCTCATTTTTAGGATGAACTCTTAACCCCTTCATCTTAGACAAAGGACTTCTCTTAGAATTTAAGGGTTCCTTAGTCTTAAGACACATCTAGTGATTAGGTGGACACTCAACCTAGCCCTAGAGACTTAGAAGAGTTCACCATAGGAATAGGTCATGCCTTAGGGGTGTGTGGTGAAAATTTTTAACATTCCCCATGATGTCCTTCTCCATCATCATCTATTTTCTTCCTTTCCTTTCTGAGGTGGAAAGAAAGAAATAAATGAAAGAGAAGAACACAGGGGAATGAAAAATCACCTTGGTAGGATGACACGCAGATCCACAGATGTACTTATTAAGGTGATCGTGACATGGCATTAAGGAGAGGTGTACTATCTCAAAAGATAGAAGTCACCACCCAATGGACCTAATCACCAAAATAAGGACTCCTAAGGACATTGGGTCTTTGAAGTGTACCAGAGATTCTTCCCCTAATTTATATGAAAAAGTAAAGCAAGGTTTACTTTAAACCAAGTTTGTTAAGTTTCTTATAGGGGCAAGCCCCCATAGTTAATTACATCCTAAGGAATGGGGATTCCTTAGGAAAACTCTCGATTAAGGTAGATAATCATTGTCTCTAAAGATTTCAATAGGAAAGGACTATCAATCAATTGGTTTATTTTTGAAGATCAAATGGGATTGATCAAAGAGAGATTTATTATCAAAGCCAAATGAGAATAAGTAGGAGAAGCCCATGATGTTAGGAAACCTAGCGATCATCTCAAACTATCCTATGGTTGGGATTTATATTTTTAAAATTAATTTAATTTGTTTTAGTTAGATTTTTCATTAGAATGTTAGGGCTTATAATTCCATAACACAAGATTATAGAAATGCCTAAGAGGTGAGGATTTATGCTCATGGCCCACAAATGGAAAAGCAACCTCAAAACTTAAATCAAAGGTAAAAATGGATAATTGGTTTGCCTCCACAAGAGAGGACAAACCACTAGACAGTTTGGACTTACAACCGCCTGGGGGTGGCCGCCAACTAACTCCTCCTATGATTTTAAACACATGTAGGCAAGTCATATGATTAAGGCAAAATAACTAGGCTGCTATTATTTAGAAAGAGACTAAGTCCTTAAACTCACTCCCTAAAGAGACTAGATCATGTAAAGTGAATGCTTCAAATGACCTAAATCTAATGCAATTCAAATTTCATTTTTTTTTTATTTCTATTTTTGGATAATCATTTTGACTCAGGCCAATAGGATTCATATGCCTAATGCATGAGAAATGAAAATTATGGGACAAAATCAGTGAGAAGAGAGGAGGTGTGTTTCCACCATGGCTCTCACAGGTCAAGCCAAGTTTCTCTGGAAAAGGTGGAAGCCCTCTAATAAAGAGTGAAATAAGATGCATTTGTGTATGATGTTATAAAAGAAATACTCATCCAGCTAAAGGGTTGTTAATTCTTTTATCTTGAACTTAAACCTAAGCTTTAGGTGAGGTTATGAGTTGTTTAATTTTAATTTTGAGTTGTTAAGTTGGGTAAAATATTTATTTTTTCCCTAAGAGCCTAATTCACATCCAGGCCATACATAAAGCAAGAAAGAAACTAGGAAAAAGATGTCACTTAATGTACAAGCTAAACAAATCATCAATCAATTTATAAAACTAAGCATAAAAAGAATAAAAGGCCGTTGTGGTCGGGCACCATCGCACAAACCAAAATATAAATTGGGTAGCCAAGCTCCACCCTTATACAACCCATATTACAAATGAATTATATATAATTAAGCAAGGAACTCATTGTTAGGGGGTCTTCAAGCTTTGTTTCTTCATTCTTCTTCTTCTTCTTTTCTTTCTTTTCTTCTTTCTTCTTTGGTTCTTTCTTTTGGATGGTTGGAAGGTAGATGCTCCAAGGATTCACATGGTATATAAGATAGGATCTTATGACCAATGCTCATCCTAATCCCCATAACGATCATTCAAAATTCCTAATTGCACAAATTTACATGAAAAGGAAAGAATGGAAATCTAACTAACAACTACAAAATAAAGGTTAGCTAAAATAATCCACACAAATCTCAAGCATGTATATTGGACTTATCACCCCACACATGGGTGACTAAGTCCACTTGGCCTATGGATTATGCTTAGGGGTATAAGCACCTGCAAGCAAAAATATTTTATATTTTTATTTATGATAACGCCTTAAGCAATCCCAAAAAAAAAGAATAGTTAGACTAGCATCCACCATTTATTCTACATATACACCCTAACATCCAGTCTAAAATATATATCACAAAATAAAACAAAACATCAAACCATGCACTGCCCTAACCTAAAGCTAGAAGTGGTGACTTAGCCTAATGTGTGTGCTTTGGAGGTTTGTGTGATATGATTAGCTAATGGCTTTAAGTTAGGATTTTCAAAGTGTGAAAACATGTTCAATTTAGAGGAGGGTTTCATTTAAGTTATTTAATTATTTTGGGTTGATTTTATTTCATGTTTTGAATTGGTTCAAGTGAATCTTAGAATTAATTACTAAGTTATAAAGAGAGAGAAAGAGCTCTTTTCTTCCATAACCTAAGTAATTTATAAAGTAGATTCACATTTTAGTTTTGTTTAAGTGAATGTTTTGATTAAATCTTTTAATTAATCCTAAGTTTAGATAAACTCTAAACAAACATATTCAAAGAGAAAGACATTTTAAGATTAAATAAAATGAACCAAATTCACAAAACATACATCACTTCATTTATTTCCCCAACATGTATAACATGCATATGAATGGATCCTATGCATATCTATACACACAAATGAGAACATTTAACACACTTTATGATGCATGCTAAGTAATCCATTTGAAGTTTGATATGCATGATTTTTCTTAAGTGGAAAAGGATTTCTTTATCCAATTTTTCATATGTACCATGAAAGTAAGAAAGGCATAAGTGAGTACAATGCCATTATTAACCAGAGGTGTAAGGTATAAAACCTACTTAGGGCAACTTAAAGCCTCACAACCTCGGGATTGTCCAGACTAATATACCACTTTCCTTAAATACAAACATATGTATAAAAGAAATGAATGGAAAAGAAAGAATGCAAAAGTTGTATTAATTGATTCATTTTGTTTATGTAATTTATATATGCAAGTATAGGTAACCCTACTTGGGTGAAGCATAAGGATGAATATGATATGGAATTAGGTAAGTGTTAGGTTCTTTTCAAATGAACCATACATCTTACTAACTCCTATTCAAAACTATGCTAACATAAAGAGAAGGGAAAACCTATACTAAGCACACCCTTATATCTTTCACATGCAAGCTCATAATTAATATATAAGTAGCACACTTTCAGATTTGATAATTGATTTTTATGTTTTGAAAATAATTTGAATTTAGTAGTGATAATAGCCACTCATATTATTACTTTAGCCAACTCATGCAAATTTGACATAAAGTAAACAATTTCATTTTTTTTAATTTGAATTTGAAAAATATGAATGCATGAAACAACATGACATACAAATTTAACATGTTGGGGAAAGATTCAAAGCAATGAAAGCATGTTAAAAAATTCACTTTAATTAAATCCTAAAGACATTCTTATGGAATAAGAAAGTTTAAAATAAATCAAAGTGTATTCAATGTGATTTTTTTTTTTGAGTTTGAGTTTGATTTAATTTTGAAAAGGTGAGTTGAGTTTACTATTCCTAACCCATTCCCACATGTGTTTGATATTTTTGTTTAATTTGTGGAAGATTAGATTCAATTTTATGTGTTAATTAGGTTAAGGTATGAATTAAGTAACTTAATAAACTCTTACCTACACCACTTTAGTATAGTTAACCAAATAATTATGAGCTCATGAGATGACATAAAAACTCACAAGAAATTTAAATTTACAATGCGCCTAATAAGAAAAAGGCCTAATGCAATTTGGCTTATAATTAAAGGTTAATTAAGCTAAGGGGTTTAGCTTAAATAATTTCAAAAACACCCTTTCATACATATGAATTGGGTTTTAATTTTTTTAATTGGACTTAGGCTATTAAACACCTAAGCATCTACCCAAAGTAGATTAATTAAGTTCTGAAACTTTTTAGAATTTTGAGAAATTAATTAAGAGGATAATTAATGAATTAACCCTTAATTAAGAGAGGATTAAGGAAAGAAAATGGGGTTTAGGGAATAGCTTAGGGAAAATGCCCCAAAATTATTCCCTAAACCTCATATCTATTGAATCTAACCTTACTCAAATCTAATCATGGATGAAAACCACTGATCACATTAATTATCCTTAATCAGATTAAGAGAGTAATTAAGAAATCCATATGAAATTATCCTAATTGAACCTTCAATAAATCCCAAGAAAATTAGGGGAGGTAGAAGTCATTCCCTAAAATATACCCAAGAAGTTTGGGATTAAAGAAAGCTTAATTAAAAGGTAATTAGCAAAATAAATTTTCCAATAAAACCCAAAATCAGAGAAAATCATAATTCAAAACCCATCAAAATTAATTTTAAAATATTCTAGGTTGAATTATCTTTCCATAAAAATTTATTTCATATTTTTTGAATTTTATTGAGAGAGATATAAATTTTATAAGATCTAGAGATTAATTAGCATTTAATTAAATCCATAACTAATCCTTTAGTTCATGGAGATGCGGTGGGCTTAGCGCTTACACGCATCGCGTCATGAACCCACCACTTAAATGTTAAATCCAAAAGGCGGACGTGGATTTGATCCATCAAAAGATCGGACTGAGATCTCCTGGTTTTTAAAAGGATTAATGAATTTCTAAATGCGAGAATAATCTCGGCCATCCATCCAAAATGCATGGATGGATGGCCAAGATCTTCCAAGTTCTTTCCCTTAGTTCGACAGAGGCCATCCATGATCTAGGGGAAGATCTGAGCTCGGATCAAAACAAGACTTAACCCACACCATCTAAAGCCTATAAGCACACATCCATCGATGGGATTTGCATGAATTGAAAGTTTCTTTCACAAAGGACCAACACATCCTATGAAAATTCCATAGGTGAAACCATACCAGGGTGATCAATGAGGAGATGAAGCCTGCTTGAAATTCCAGCCTTGGGATTGAGGTGAGCTCGGATCCAACACTCCTGCTATGGAAGATCCCTCAAGAAGCCTTGTCCAAAAGAGGAGATGAAGTTCAAGATTGGATTGAGCTCCCCTATTTTCACACTATGCAAAACCAAGAAGATGAAGTTTGATTTTGCTCTAGGAAGCTTGAGGAGGCTGAGGAATTGCTTCTCTGACTTCCCTAGGTTCAATCAATTTGGTGAATTATGGATTTGAGTTAAATTAGGGGGAGTATATCTCCCCATGAGATCTCCCAAGCCATCTTGCCATTTTGATCCAATTGATCATAATGGGAGGATTGTTTGATCAAGTAGATGTTTGCAGATGGTGGGTTTGAAGCCTTGAGTGGATTGCCAACCTCCCATGTGCTTGAAAATGAGTGAAAGAGGGATTTTGAATTTGCCATTTTGACCCATGGGGTCTTTGGGGCCAATTTGACCCAAACTCATTTGTGCCACTCATTAGGTCCCCTTGAGCTATTTGGAAGGCATCAAGTGGATATGAAGAGGGTATGACCAAATTATCCATAGATTAGGCCAAAATTTATTCTTTGGCCTAGGGATAGAACGATCATTTTGTTAATTTTTCAATTTGGATATGTTGGGTATATGGAGAAACTAGGTTTGGCCAACATGAGATTTGGAATTCATTTGATAGGGTTTCTCATGTTGACCCATTTAGGTCAAAATGGGTCAACTTGGGTCAAGTTGACCAGTTGGTCAAATTGGGTCAAACCAAGGGTTGGGTCAAGTTCATATGACCATTTGAAATGTTTTGGTGGCTTTGGTTCAATTTGGTATAGTTTTGAATTTGGCTTATATGACTTCATTTAGGTCAAATGGGTCAAGTAGACCTATTTGACCCATTTGACCTATTTAAGCTAGGTCAAGGGTGGGTTTGGTTAGTCATATGGAGTGGATTGGTATCTTTGTTTCCAATCAATTTTGGTTGTTATTTGGCCAACATGACCCCTTTAGTCATGTTGGTCTAACGTCAATTGTCTAGTTTGCCAATTGAGGCTTTGGTCAAGTTCAACAAGTGATTTGGAATGAACTTGACCCATTAGTTTGAGTCAATTTGGCTTAGATCAAGTTTTGACACATTTTGACTTTAGGTCAAATTGGGTCAACTTGGGTCAAGTGGAAATTGCTAGTTAGCTCAAATGTTGGCTTGGTCAAGTTCAAACATAGGTCATGAGTGAACTTAGATCAATGGTTTCAATCAATTTGGCCTATGGTAGAATTTGGCTATGTTAGGTTTCATTTTGGGCAACCCTTAGGTTTGACTTGGTTTGACCCAATTTGATTGATTGATCATCCCATGATGATTGTTGATCATGATGAGAGGCAAAGATGAGTTTTGTTCAATCCAATTTGGTTAGGATTAGAATTTGGCTCATAAGGGTATTTTAGGTCACTTTGGGTCAAGTGAGCCTAAGTGGGTCAAATGGCTTGGTTAAAGCTTGATTTGAAGTTGATTGAACTTGTTTGTGGACATATGATTGAAATATACATCCATTTGTAAGTGGTTTGAAGTCAAATGGGTTTTGATTTATTTGATAATTTCATATTCAAAGGAAGAATATGAAAGGATTTAGGGTTTGATTTTTGATTTGGTGATTGAAGTTTGTGTTTATATATTTGTGATTGTAGGTTTGATTGAATTATGAATGAAAATCAAGAGTTTGGCTTGATTTAAGGTTGATTTGACTAAGTTCAAGATATTGACTTGAAAGGCTTAGATTGAATTTTGAGGTAGATTTGAGTTTGATTTTTGGAATTGGTTTTGATTGTTTGAATTATATTTCATTTATATATGTGAATATAAATGAGAATATAAATGGACCATGAGAAATTTGAAGGATTGAAGTGATTTAATCATGATTTGGGCTAAGTCCATTAAGAAGGATTTAAAGGACTTAAGAAAATTTTGGAGTTTGGAGTTTGAATTTTTGAACTTGATTGGTTTATATTTATATTTCATTTATATATGTGAATATAAATGAATTATGAGAAAATCCCATGAATTTGAATTGGTTTGATCATGATTTAGGCTAAGTCCATTAAGAGGAACTTAAAGGACTTATGAACTTTTCATGAATTGATTTGGAATTTTGAGTTTAGTTTGATTGATTTATATGTATATTTCATTTATACATGTGAATATAAATGAGAATATAAATGAGTTTTAAGAAAATCCCATGAATTTGAATTGGTTTAAAGTTGATTTTGGCTAAGTCCATGAAGGAAAACTTAAAGGACTTAGGAATTTTGATGGATTTTGATCATGGGTTTCAATCATAGATTTCATTCATAGATTTGATTTGAGTTTGGAGAAAATCAAATAAGATTGATTTGGAGTTTGACTTGAAGGAAGGAAAGCGAGGAATGGTTCAAGCTAATGGTAGGCAAGTTTTCCTAACACCCCTAAGGCATGACCTATTCTTATGGCTAACCCTTCTAAGTCTCTAGGGCTAGGTTGAGTGTCCACCTAATCACTAGATGTGTCTTAAGAGTAAAGAATTCTTAAAGTCTAAGAGAAGTCTTATGTCTAAGATGGAGGTGTTGAGAGCTCATTCTAAAAATGAGGTCAACAGGGTGTTAAGAAAATTTGCCTATCCTATAGCTTGAACCACATTCCTCACATCCTTGCTTCATGTCAAACTCCAAATCAAATCAACATTAAACCTAAATCAGTTCTAGCTTAATTGATTTTCTCCAAACCCAAATCAATGCTAAATGATTGAAATACATGATTGAAATTTATGATTAAAGCTCATGATTGAAAATTCCAAGTCTTTTCTAAGTCCTTTAATCCCCTCTTAAGGACTTAGCCTAAATCAAACCTAAATTAATTCAAATTCAAGAAATTTTCTCACAACCCATTTATATTCTCATTTATACTGACATATGTAAATGAAATATAAATTCAAATCAATCAAAATAAATCCGAAATTCAAATCCAAATCAAAAATATTTCCTAAGTCATTTGATCCCCTCTTAAGGGCTTAGCCTAGATCAAGTTCAAACCACATCAAATTCTTTATGAATTTATATTCTTTATTTATATTCACATATATATAAATGAAATATAAATTCAAACAACCAAACCAACCTAAAAAAATCAAAATTTCAATCAAAATCCAACCTAAGCCTTTCAAGTAAAAATCTTGAATTTAGCCAAATCAATTTCAAATCAAGCCAAACTCTTGATTTTTCTTCTGATTCAATCAATCCTTCAATCATGAATCCAAATATAAATACAAACTTCAATCATCAAATCAAAACTCAATTCAAAAATCAAACCTAAGTCAAACTCATGTTCACCCTTGAACTTGAAATTGTCAAATGAATTGACTTCAAACCACTTACAAATTGATTTATATTTCAATCATAAGTCTATATGTGAGTTTAATCAAACTCAAATCAAGCTTTGACCAAGCCATTTGACCTACTTAGGCTCACTTGACCCAAAGTAAAGTACCCTTATGAGCAAATTCTAATCCTAACCAAATTGGATTGAACTAAGCCCACCTAAGCCTCTCATCATGATCAACAATCATCATGAGATGATCAATCACTCAAATTAGGTTAAATCAAGTCAAACCAATGGTTGAAACAATAACTAAAATGAAACCTAACTACCAAAATCCACCATAGGACAAATTTGTTGAAACCATTGATCACAACTCATTCATGATCAATCTTGACCAAGTCAACATCGAGCCTAACCTAGCCCAATTGGCCACTTGACCCAAGTTGACCCAACTTGACCTAAAAAGTCAAAATGTCAAAACTTGATCTGAGCCAAATTGATTGAAACTAATGGGTTAAGTTCATTCCAAATCACTTGTTGAACTTGACTAAATCCACAATTGGCCAACTAGACCCAACCTAGCCCAATTGACCTTGAACCCAACTTGACTTAAATGGATCAAATTGAGCCAAACTCAAATATAAACCAAATTGATTAGAAACAATACCAATCCATTTCAAATGACCACCAAACGACAAACCCATGACCCCCAAATAGGTCAAATGGGTCAATTTGGTCAACTTGACCCATTTGACCTAAAATAACTCAGTTGAACCAAAACCAAATATAAATCAAATTAAATCAAACCAAAGCCACCAAACATTTCAAATGATCATCTGAACTTGACCCAACCCTTGGTTTGACCCAATTTGGCCACTTGGTCAACTTAACCTAAGTTGACCCATTTTGACCTAAATGGGTCAACATGAGCCAAATCACATCAAGCGATTCCAAATTCAATGAAAGTTGGCCTAAACTATTTTTCAAACATATCAAACATATTCAAATTTAAACCCAAGCCAAATGACCATTTTACCCCTAGGCCATAGGATAAATTTTGGCCAAATCCACTTGAAATTTGGTCAAATCCTCTTCATGATCACTTGGCACCCTCTTAGTGGACCAAGTGGACACTAGTGGGTGTGGTGCACCTATCCCAATGGGTTTGGATCAGCCCAACCTAGCCTAAGGTCACGACTGACCACCTCACTTAAAATTAAGTACATGGAATCCTCCCTCCACCTTGTTTGAGCACATGGTCACCTCACCCACTCCTCCTTTGGCCAAAATTGAATGCCATGCCACTCTAAAAGCTGAAACAACCCATATTGGATCAAAAAGGCGAGCTCCTTCACGGCTGCCCGATCCTTCAAGGGGGAGATATACTCCCCCTAATTCCATTCAATCTTCACAGTCTTATACTCGATTGAGCTAAGGAAGCCAGAGGAGCCATTGCTAAGTGATCCCAAGCTTCCTAGGGTGATTTCAACTTCTCCATTTTTGGATTTTCTAAAATCAAAAATAGGGGAGCTCCATTGAAATTCAAACCTACTCCACACTCAATACCAAGCCAATTCACTTTGCAACCTTCATCAGGGAGCTCGATCGATCTCACCCAAGCCTACACACAAGCTCCAAAGTCAAGGGAGGGCTTTTCTTGATCATGATTGAGCCTACTTGAAGGGGACCTTGGCCTCTAGAGGATCCATCCAATATAAAGACTACAAACTCTTAACAAAGCTTTGTCTCCACTTGATGAAGTTTTCCAAGGGAATCGAGCACCGGTGATCACCTCCGGCGTGAGGTAAGCTATTAAATCGAGCATAATTTCAATTTTGTTTGGAGCTTTATGAAGTGGATTTTCATCATGAGATTCTAGCTGTTAGATGTAATCTCCCTTGCATGTTGATGGTGTGGGCTGAATTTAGGATCAATCTAAGCTCAATCGATAGATCATGCCCTAAAAGATGGATGAATGTCCTCTCCCGTAGGGAAATATAGAGGATCATGAGCCATCCATTCACACATTTTGGATGGATGACCATGATCAAAGACACATAGATCCCATAGATTATCCCTTTAGAAAATAATCTTTGGTCCGTCCGATCCTTGATGGACGGGTGAGAAAGCATAGCCGTGATTGACGCTATGATGTGATAATTTAAATATCGAATCCCATCATGCCACATGGATACATGTGGCGTCCACATCGACGGATTAAACATTTAATTAGGCTATTAAATCACTAATTAATCATGGAAACTTCCTAAATTCATATCTAAGCCTAGAAAAATTAGAAAAATATGAAATAAATTGCATTGGATAGATAATTGAACATAGAATATTCTAAAAAATGATTTCAATGGATTTTGAATAGTGTTTTTCTCTGGATTTGGGTTTTATTAGAAATGTTATTTTGCCAATTGCCCTCTAATTACTCCATTGATTAATCCCAAGCTTCTTGTGAATAATTAGTGGGATGATTCCTACCTCCTCTAATTTTCTTGCGATTTATTGGTGGTTTAATTAGAGGAATTGCTAATTCATTCCTTAATCACTCCCTTAATATATATTTAATTAAGGGGTATAATTAGTGGTTAACCCTAATTGAGTCAATTAAGTTTTCTTAAGTGAATATGAGATTTGGGAAATAATTTTGGGATACTTTCCTTAAGATCTTCTAATCCAACCCAATTAAGTTAATTTTACTAAATACTCCTTAATTAATTTTGAAAATTCTAAAACTTTTCAAAACTCAATTAATCTATCTTGGGTAGATGCTTAGGTGTTCAAGAGTACAATTAAGGAAATTAAAATTCAACTCACATGTGTGAGAGGTGTTATGAAATTACTTAAAATAAACCCCTTAGCTTAATTAATCCTTAATCATGAGCCAATTGCATTAGGTACCTTTCTTTCTTAGGTGCATTGCTGATTTAAATTCCTTGTGTGGTTTTATGTTATATCATTGGCTCATAATTATTTGATTAACTATGCTAAGGTGGTATAGGTAAGGGGTAATTAACACACTTAATTCATACCTTAACCTAAAAAACATATAAAATCATCTAATAATCTAAGAATAGACCAAATCAACAAACATATATGGGAATGGGTTAGGAGCAGCAAACTCACCTCATATTTTTTAAATTAAATAAAACTCAAAACAAAATCAAACCTTCCTTAAAGTAACTTGATTTTCTTTAAGCTTTCTTATTTCATAAGATTGCCCTAAAGAATTAATTAGGGTGAATGTGTTTACATGCTTTCATCACTTTAGTTCTTTTCTAACATGCTAAATGTGTATGTCATATGAATTTCATGCATTCATATCTTTTAAAAGTCAAAATCAAAATGAAAACTTTCTTTATGTCAAATTGCATGTTTTGGCTAAAGTAAAAAGTTTGAATGGCTATTATCACTATTAAATCTAAAACTATTTTCAAAATATATAAATCAAACACATAAAACTAGAGGTGTGCTACTTATAATTATTTATAGGCTTACATATGGATATAAATATGAAGATGTGCATAGTATAACTTTCCTTCTCTTTTTTTAGCATAGTTTTGAATAGGATTTGACAAAGTGTATAGTTCATTTGAAAAGAACACAACACTTGTCTAGCCCTATTCCTATCCATTCCTATGCTATTACCTAAGAAGGACATCCACACTTGTACATATAAATTGCATACACAAAATAAACAAACAAATACAAACTTTTTGCATCTTTCTTTTTCCATTCATTTCTTTTGTACATGTGTTTGTATTTAAGGAAAGTGGTATATTAGTTTGGACAATCTCGAGGTTATGAGGCTTTAAGTATCCCTAAGTAGGTATTGTACCTTACACTCTTGGTGCTAATAATGGTGCTGTACTCACTTATGCCTTTCATACATATACATATGCATGTGAATAATGGATAAAAGAGACCCCTCTTTTCTACTTAATGAAAATCATGCATCATAAAGCATTCCAACTTTCTTAAGTAACATTTCTTAGAATATATCATAAAGTGTGCTAAACATTTCCATTTGTATGTATAGATATATTTAGGATGCATCCATATGCATGTTATACATGTTGGGAAAGAAATTAAGTGATGTGTGTTTTGTGATATTATTCACTTTACTTAATCTTAAAATGCCTTTCTTTTGAATATGTTTGTTTAGAAAAAAAAATATAAACTTAGGATTAATTAAAACACATAATAAGACATTCACTAAATAAAATTAAACATGAATATTCTTTAGAAATTACTTAAGGTAGGGAAGGAAAGAGAAGATCTCTTATATTTTCCCTCTCTTTAAAACTTAGTAATTAATTGCAAGATTCATTCAAACCTAAACAAAGCATCAAATAAAATCAACCCAAATCAACTAAACACTTAAATGAAACCACCCATCTAAGTTGAACATCTTCACACTTAGAAAATCTAAGCCTTAATGCCATAGCTAAGCATACCACACAAAACCTTTTAAAGCACACACATTAGGTTAACCACTTCTAGCTTCAGGTTAGGGAGGTGCATGACTTGATATTTGCTTCTATTTTGTGATGTATTGTTTCTAGTCTAGATGTTATGGTGAATTTGCATAGAATGAATGGTAGGATGAATTAGTCTAATCATTATTTTCTATAGTGGATTGTGCTTAAGGGGCGCTGTAATAAAAATATATCTGCTTTGGCTGTGCAGGTGCTTATACCCCTAAGCATAATATTATAGGCTAGGTGGACTTGGTTACCCATGTGTGGCATGCTAATTCTAATATACATGCTTGAGATTTGTATGGTTTGTTTAGCTAACCTCTATTTTGTAGGTGTTAGTTAGATTTACTTTTTATTTTCATGTATTTTTGCAATTAGGATTTTAGAATGAATGTTGTGAGATTAGGATGAGCATTGGCCATAAGATTATATCTTATGTACCATGTGAAGCCTTTGGAGCAACCACCTTCCAACCATCCAAAAAAAGGAACCAAAAGAAGGAGCCAAAGGAAGAAAGAAAGAAGAAGAAAGAAGAAAGGAAGACCCCCTTAACATGAATTTCCTTACTTGATTGTAAATTAATTTAAATTCTAATTAT
The DNA here is from genome assembly GCA_021442155.1 of Cymbidium sinense. Taxonomy (NCBI): domain Eukaryota; kingdom Viridiplantae; phylum Streptophyta; class Magnoliopsida; order Asparagales; family Orchidaceae; genus Cymbidium; species Cymbidium sinense. The sequence continues at coordinate 35,582,346 of CM038229.1, forward strand.
TTTTATGGTGACACCAACCAAAATGGCCTTTTATTCTTTTGTGCTAGCTTTATAAAATATTTGATATTTTATTTAGCTTGTGCATTAAGATAGGATGTTTTCCTAGTTTCTTCCTTACTTTGATGGATGGCCTGGATGACGATTAGGCTCTTAGGGAAAAATAAATCTTCTACCAAATTAAACAACTCAAAAATAAAAAATAAATAACTCATAACCTTATTTAAAGCCTAAGTTAGAAAATTAAGATAAAAGAATTAACAACCCCTTAGCTAGATGAGTATTTATTTTATAACATTATGCATAAAAGCATATTATTTCACTCTTGATTGGAGGACTTCCACCTTTTCTAGAGAACTTGGCTTGACCTTTGAGAGCCATGGTAGAAATACACCTCCCCTTCTCACTGATTTTGGCCCATAATTGCATTTCTCTTGCATTAGGCATATGAATCCTACAAGCCTTAGTCAAATGATTGTCCAAAAATAAAAGTAAAATGTAATATGTTTTGCATTAGATCTAGTTTATTTTTCATGCCCTTACACGATATAGTCTCTTAAGGTGTGAGTTTAAGGACTTAGTCTCATTCTAAAATAAATAACCTTTCTATCTTGCATAAAACATATGACTTGCTACATGAATTTAAAATCATAGGAGGAGTTAGTTGGTGGCCACCCCCAGGTGGTTGTGAGTCCAAGCAGTCGGTGGTTTGTCCTCTCTTGTGGAGGCAAACTAAATACCCATTTTTTACCTTAGATTTAGGTCATGCTTTTGGCTCTTGCTAAAGCTCCCTAGATTTAGGTTCTCAAGTTGCTTCTCCCTTATATGGGCCATAAGCATAAATCCTCACCTCTTTGGCATTTCTATAACCTTGAATCGTGGAATTATAAGCCCTGAAATTCTAATAAAAATTCAATTCAAATAAATAACTTAATTTCAAAAATATAAAACCCAACCATAGGATAGTTTGGTATGTTTACTAGGCTTCCTAGTATCCTAAACATCCCCTACTCATCTTCATTTGGCTTCGATAAGAACTCCCTGCTCTTGCTCTTGATCAATCCCACTTGATCTAAAAATAAACTAATTGATTGATAGTCCTACCGATTGAAATCTTTGGATACAATGATCATTTACCTTAATCGAGAGTATTCTAAATCCTTCCTTAGATGTAATTAACTATGGGGGCTTGCCTATAGAGAACAATGAATTTAAAATAAACCCTACTTTACTTTTCCATGTAAGTAGGGAAGAATCTCTATATGGAGATCCATTGTCCTTAGGAGTCCTTATTGAGGTGATTAGGTCTATTATAGGGTGGTGACTTTTATCTTTTAGGATAGTACACCTCTTCTTAATGTCACACCCGATGATCTATGTGGTGCCAAAAATGCATAAAAAGGAGTATATTTTTATCTTCATTTTATTCCGCATAGATTGAAGATGGAAGTATACATTTTTTTTAGAAATTTGAACATATAAAATTTTACCACAAATTTTTCTGGCGACTCCGCTGGGGATGGTTCCTCTCTCCATCTTTGGTAAATGATCATTGTCTCGAAGCATCGATAGTGAATTTGTACTTTTGTATGAATCAAGACTATCTTTTCTTTCCGTTGGCACTTAGCTTATTTCATCCTTGGATTAGCTAGCTAACATCTTTAGGTTTTAGGACCTCTCCGTGGTTGGTCTTAAAACCCCAAGTCCCCAATGGGTGAAAATAAAAGCTTAATAAAAAAGAATTAATTAAAGACTTCCTCCTTACCATTTTTTTATATTAAGGAAAGGTTCATTCTAAAATAATAAAGACAAAATAAATCCTTCATAAAAAATCTTGCTTTTCAAAAGCACTCTTCAAAATGCACATAATAAAATATTTCAATACATCCAAATGTGTTGAATGGATATTATCTTCAAGCAAAATTAACTTTGAAATTCCAACACATGTAGGTTGGAATTTTCACATTTTAAAAAAGCACATATGAAACCTCTCCATTCAATATACCCACATTTATTAAATGGAGGTTTCATTCTTAATCAAAATCAAAAATAAATTTTTAAAAAGCACATATGAATATCTCCATTCAATATACCCAAATTTATTGAATGGCAAATAAAGTAACATTATTTTGAAATGCCACTCAACATATTCCATACATGATTAGGTTGGGATTTCCTCTTTCAAAAAACAATAATCACACACAAAATATATATCTTTGGAAAAGGAAACATAATTGATTTCCATCTTACATACCCAAAATTTATAAATGGAAATCTCCCTTTTCAAAAATCAACAAAAAACAAAATTTTCAAAACATTTGAACTTCAATTTAGCATATGCTTTGAATGAAGTCTCCTTTTCAAAAACAAATTTGAAACACATTTTTGGAATTTCATTTTGTACACTCAAATTTGCTAAGTGAAATCTCCATTCCACAAAATTTTCAAAACATATTTGGAACTTCAATTTAGCATACCCCATTTGCTAAAGTGAGGTCTCCCCTTTTCAAAATCCAAAACAGAAATTTGAAACACACATTTTGGAATTTCATTTAACATACTCAAATTTGCTAAGTGAAATTTCCATTTCACAAAATTTTCAAAAATATATTTGGAGTTTCATTCTAACATATCCCATTTGCTAAAATGAAGTCTCCCTTTTCCAAAACAAAATTTTGAAACACATTTTTGGAATTTCATTTAGCACATCAAATTTGCTAAGTGAAATCTCCATTCCACAAAAATTTTCAAAACATATTTGGAACTTCAATTTAGCACACTCAAATTTAAAACACATTTGGAACTTCAATTTAGCATACCCCATTTTCTAGAATGAAGTCTCCCTTTTCAAAAAAAAAATTTGAAACACATTTTGGAATTTCATTTAGCACACTCAAATTTGCTAAGTGAAATCTCCATTCCACAAAAATTTTCAAAACACATTTGGAACTTCAATTTAGCATACCCATTTGCTAAGTCTCCCTTTTCAAAATAAAAATTTGAAACACATTTTAGAATTTCATTTAACACTCAAATTTGCTAGTGAAATCTCATTACAAAATTTTCAAAATACACTTTTGGAACTTCATTCTTTAGCATACCAAATTTGCTAAAAGGTCTCCATTTTCAAACAAAATCAAAACACAAAATTTGAAACACTTTGGAATTTCATTTAGCATACTCAAATTTGCTAAGTGAAATGTTCATTCCAAATTTTCAAATAATAATAATAACAATTTTGAACTTCTTAGCATACCATATTTGCTAAAGTGAAGTCTCCATTTTAAATCAAAATCAAATCAAAATCAAAAGAAACACATTAGGATTCCTTTTGCATACTTAAATTTGCTAAGTATCCTACTTTTCAAAAATCAAATCAAAATAAAAAGAAACATATTAGGACTCCCTTAGCATACTTAAATTTGCTAAGGATCTTATTTTTCAAAATCAAATTAAAATCAAAAGAGACACATTAGGTTTCCCTTAGCATGCTTAAATTTTGATCACTTTCAAAAAAAAAAAACAAATTACACATTAGGATTTTCTTAGCATACTCAAATTTGCTAAGAATCCTATTTTCAAAAATTTTCAAAAACAAAACACACTTGGATTTTTCTCATTTAGCATACCCAAATTTACTAAATGAGAATTTTATTTTCAAATCACAAAATGATTCACAAAACAAAACAACAAAAGAAACAAAAAGAAGAAATTGTTTTCAAACATCTCACTTAGCATACCCAAATTTGCTAAGTGAATGAATTCAAAATCTCAAATCAAAACAAATGCAAATTGACCCTTTACTTTAACATACCCAAAATTGTTAAATAAAGGGTCCTCAAAATCAAAATTAAAACTCAAATATGAACCTATGGAAGAATCTCCTCAAAAATATTTGAACCCATTTTCAACATATCCAAATTTGTTGAAAGTGGATTGTACATCCAAAAAATCTCTCTTTCCAATCAATTCTCAAAATATATTCCAAATCATTTGAGCAAGACTTAACATTTTCAAAATGTTGAGTATAGGTTCAAATTCTAAATTCAAAACTCAAAATCAACAGAAATCTAATTCAAATTTATTTTCAATATTGTAGACTCTCGTTCAGTGACATTTTCAATTTCAGTCTCAGTTTAGTTTTTAGTTGAAAGAAATGTCTGCACAGAAATATGTTTTCACCTTTCCCTATGGGATGGACTTGGCCACGATGGCCAGCTTCCCCAGATTACATCACATTCATTTTGGATGAGGTTTGAGGGCGAGGATTACTTGTGAGGGCACTCCCTCACCCAAGCATAGTGACAGGCGGTCATTGATTGATATTCCATCACTAGATATTCCTGAGGAAGGTAGTGGTGGTTCCTACATCGGTACATGTAAGAGTGCCTGCGCTGGTTGTTTCCGTGTTACCCGGTGAGGGCAATCATTAGCACCTTCCAAGGGGAAGGACCCCTTGATCCCATGGATTGTCTCCCCTGCTTTTCAGGTTGGGTCTAGATCTTACTCTGCCCATCCCACCAAGACTTAGAGGAGGAACAAAAATTGCATGATAAAGCGGCCATATGCATCAGGGGAGAGGAAGCTACATTGTTGTTGAGGTTACCCACTTCCCAGCTAGTTACTGAACCCATTTCATCCTCTCTCTGGTGAGAGGATGCTAGAGGATCCCTACCCAGCTTCAATTTTAGCCCAGTTGAGTAAGAGGTCATATCTGGCTTATTATTACACTTGGGTTAGTGAACTTCTGGATGATAGTTGCTCAATTTGACTTGAGAACATTATCCCCGCATGGAGAAGTAATGAGGGCGTGGAGGCCCATACTATAGTTCATATCACTAGCCGAGAGAGGCAAAGGTTTGGTCGGCAGGTAGTGGCCTCTGCACTCATTGATTTTCTTGATCAATGCTCTACCTGCGTCGACCACACAGATAATATTCTGCTTACAGGGACTACCCATCACATGAGGAGACCTCCTATTCCAAGAGAGTCAGTGGTGTCTCCACCACACCGCTCTAGCCCCCGTCCACCATCACTTGTTCATGTTTCAGCATCTCTAGTTCAGCCAAAGGCCATGAAGGCCACATCCAGGGAGAAGAGGACCCCGTTGGTGATTTGGTTATGGCCAAGGGATTTCATTCCATCTACGTCACCTACTGGGTGAGGCCAAGCTCTCCTGCTTGATCTTTTACCCTAGTTATGGTGCGGAAGGAATGGAGACCCTGAAGCATAGTGGTCGTCCCTTCACCATCACCACCATAGTAGGACATAGAGATGGTTATAGTAGTTGCAGAGGAAGAAGGTGGCAACCCAGTTGCACCCATGATGATAGAACCTCCTAGGTGTCACCCTGAGTTAGTGGAGTGAGTGTATATCTTTCATGATACTCTCAGGTTGATTCTCTAGTAGGGAGGTCCGTGTCACACTACACGATGTTGATCCCACCATGACCAAAATCTTTATGCATTGAGATCATTCTCTTGATGACATAGTAGCTCATTATTTATGGAGAAAAAGAGATCTAGGATATGGAGTGATGAGGAGAAGATCAACTTTGATCCCAATGAAGATGATTTGTTGGGAGACTTTATAGGGGTATTAGGGGATCCCTCCTCAGAGAGCATCAGACTATGGAAGGTGTTGAGGACGAGCAGGAAGACATAGCCCACTCAATCAAACACCTCCTAGCATAAATAAAGTAGAAGGATGAAAAGATAGATAGGATGGAGAAGAGGCTTGAGGATCTATTAGCAGTTGTCTTAGCATTCTAGAACTAAGCCCCAGCAGTTCATCCTATTGACCCGAGAGTTGGTGCATGTCTTGGACCCACAAGACTTTACCTCTCGAGCAAGGTAGCACCAACATGTATAGGAAGGTAGTGGATAGTACCTCCATAGAAAAGATATCAAGTCCATGGTTGAAGCAACAGTGAAGGAAGCATTGGCTCAAGCTCAGGAGGATCATCCAAAGGGTAGACCCTACATGAGGAATTTGATGCAATCCAATATCCTAAGGGTTTGTACCTTCCTTCAAGAGTTTTGATGGCGTGGAACAGAGCGCACATCATGCATTTGCTAGTTGTTTTGAGTGTGATGACACTTTACTCTTCCATCTCTTTGTCAGTAGTCTAGTAGGGATAGCTTTTGATTGGTATGTTGAACTTTCTAATAGTTTAGTAAAGACTTTTGCTGAGTTAGAGAAACTCTTTATCAATAGGTTTGCTGGAGCTGAACAAAGGGTCACTGTTGGCAATCTGGTTGTAGCACAATAACACTTAGGTGACTCGCTTGTTGACTACATTCTCGATGGCGCAACCTGAGTATGAAATATGAACTACAGCTATCTGAACAATTTGCCATTAAAATTCTTCTAAAGAATATCCATGGCCCGGTGGCCTTCATGCTTAAGGGTTTAACCATCAAAAGTTTTGAGAAATTAATTAACAAGGCGGCTAGCTTGCAAGGAGAAGCCAAACAGTTACCTTCTCTAGATGTACCAATAAAGCCAAAGACATAGAAGATATATGAGAAGAAGCCCGGGGTAGTGATAATAGTGGATAAGAGAAGCAGTAGTTTGAGACCATGCTCGTGGTCGACACTTCCATCCTCTACCACCATCGAGGTAGCTCTACCATAGCGACCTCCATGGCCTGACCTCCTCTCCAACCCACATCATCAATGCGTGGTACACATACCAGCTGCTAGGTAGCTATGGTCCACCTACTCTTTTGGATAAACTTAACAAGCCTTATTCATTTAAGAGGGAGGTAATCAAGAAGATCTTTAAGAATCTCTTAAAGAAGTCGATTTTCAACTACTCAAAACCTAGGAGACAGGAGGAAGTGGGCAAAAGCCATGATCCTAACTTTTGTCCCTACTACCATATGCTAGGTCATGTTTTGGAAAATTGCTTCACATTTAAAGACTGGCTTGAACATAGCTTCAAGACCGGTGCTATAGTTATCCCGAAGGAATACCTTATGGAACAACCATCAGTTCCATTAGGGTAATCCTTGGGGATACTTGTGATCCTTCCAAAACCAAAGAAGGTTGGGATATCTCCTTATCCAAAACCTCTAAAAGATTATTCAAAAATCAAAAACTTTCTTGGTGCACGAGTCTCAAACCTCCAACATCAAGGAAGGTTTGCAAGTTTCAGCCAACTCAAGGAAAGGAGCTAAGTAGCATAGCGGCTGCTTGGCCGGGATATAGTAGCTGCCCACTCGAGTCCGACCTCATGTCCACATTTAGCTATCACATTACTTACCCCTACTTCAGTTAGTTCTTCTTCTTCTAATAGACATCTTGTATCGGTGGATGAGCGCATCAAATCCCTCATCCCTCTTACTTTACTTGATTTCTACTTTGTATCTCCTATCAAATTTAAGAAATTGAAGAATAAAGCTAGCTTGAATTACATCTGTTGTTGATGGGTTGTCAATCTATTCTAATAACTCTTCAAGTCAAAATAACTATAATAATTTTGATCTTCCTCTTTTGATTGAGTTGGATTTTCTTACTCGAATACTATGGGTTCACCTCTTGAGATAGACTTGGAATCATCGAGGGTCCCATAGGAGAAGTTGGTGAGCTATGGGTAGAACCTTCCATTACCTTGCCACAAGAGATCATCAAAGTCAACCTCCATAGTGGGGTTCTACCTCCTCAAGATAGAGGGAAAACAAGTCATTGGTTCAAAGGATCGAAGCCCCCGATGCTCCACCCTTGGATATGCTTGTGGAGGATCAAAAGGTGGACTATAATGTTCTCTCTCATCTAAGAAAGTTCCTATCTAAGCTAAGCATATACGATACCCTTATCTGATCCAAAGAGATCAGGGAATCATTATTTAAGGCTCTCCTTGATCCTAAGGTATGCTTATCTCAGCTGACCACTATTGGTGAGGAGGCACATTATTCCAAAGAAGCTCAGGGGATCACTTTTATAGATGAAGACCTTCTTCTGGAGGACATGGAGCACGACCATCCCCTCAACATTACAGTTGTCATGAGAAGATTCAGACTAGCCAGAGTTCTCGTCGATCCAGGTGCATTGTTGAACATTATGAGTCTAAAGACCCTTGCCTATTTGAGGATTGACATCTCCATACTCTGAGGAGATCGAATGATATTGAGAGGATTCAATGAATAAGGCGAGTGGGCTTTAGGTTCCATAGTGTTACCTTTGGAGATAGGTGAGATGTGATTGAGTACTATGTCAAAGGAGATGAAATGCCATTTTCAGTTAGAGAGGTTGGGATATATGAGGATGCAACCTACTATCTTTCTTAAAATACCCTTTCTCGTGAACTTAGACAAAATTCAAATTCAAAAGAAAAAGAAAATGAAGAAAAAGAAAAAGCAAAAGAAAGAGAAAAGAAAAGTGAAAATCCAAGTGAACAAGAAAGGAAATTCAAGAAGAAATAGAGCCGCATATCACATTCCACTCACAGTTCATTCCTTCATATGGACATGTGGGTAGGATGACTCAACCTCCACCAGCGGAGAGAGGAGAAATAGTGGAGACCCCTGGTGGTCATCGTGGTTATGTTCCAGTTCATGTACCCTACTATTCACATAGACTTGGAATCCAGCTTTGAGGATGAGTCTAATGTGATTAGTATACCAAACCCCTCTCGGGGGTTTCATTAGAGGTGACATTTGAGCCAAAAAATGGCGAAGATCGGGCCTCTAGATAAAGCAAAGTATTCGAATCAAATGCATGTAAACTATCGAGGCAGGTTAGGAACTTAGCTAACCTCACTTTCATCTCCCAAAAGTTGAAGGTTTGGTAAGGAAGCCCTAAGTCTTCCAGTGATATGAAGAAGAGATTCTTTTAGGATCATCATCCTCTCAAGTCGAAGTTGATGTAGAACTTGAGGAGAATTCATACAAAAATTAATGGAATTACATTTGAGTTTTACTACGCCTTGTGTTCATAATCTTATATAAAGGTTTGGTTCCTCATACATGGTCTAGCAGTGAGTATTTTGGCTATAAATTCGTGGAAGCACAATCAAAAGTAGGATTGATTGTAGATTGGGTCGATGATGATGATTCTTGGTTGTTACCAATCATTTGGAGTCGATAGGTTCTTTTCACAACACCAACTCTTATGAGAATGTGTGTTTAGAAACCTCGGATGATCCGATGATGATCTCCAAATCAAAGATGCATGAATTTGAAGAGGAGATTCATTCAACAATTGACAAGCTTAAAGAAATCAACCTCATGATAGAAGAAAATCCATGCGATACATCATTTGTTTGAATGAAGAAGAAACCAATGACTTAGTTAGGTTATTGGGAGTTTAAAGGACTTCACATGGAGTTATGAAGAAATGCTTGAATTATCTCTTGATGTAGCAGTCCACAAGCTAGCAATAGATCCTAACGTTATCCCTATTAAGCAAGCTCCTAGATGCATGTGATTAGAAATTAAACAACATGTAATTTTTGAAGTCAAGAAATTGATCGATGCTGGTTTCATCAGGGAAGAAAAATATCCTACTTGGTTAGATAGTGTTATCCTAGTTAAGAAGAATGGCCAAATTCATATTTGCATCGATTTTAGGAACTTAAATAAGGCATGTCCTAAGGATGAGTTTCCTCTTCCTATATCAGAACTAATGGTGGGCATCGCCTCATCTCATGCAGTCTTTTCTTTCATGGATGGATCATCTAGCAATAACCAAATTAAGATGTTTTCTAAAGATGAAAGAAACACTGCTTTTCAAACCTTGATCAGAATCTTCTCTTATAGGGTCATGCTTTTCGGCCTTAAAAATGCTGGTGTTACATACCAATGGGCCATGACTCAGATCTTCAATGAACTCATCCATCATTAGGTTGAGTGCTCATTGATGATCTAGTAGTAGTCAAGTAGAGAAAAGGAAGACCATCTCTTTGACTTGAGTAGTTTTCAAATGGTTAAGATAATATAACCTCAAAATGAATCCCAAGTGTGCATTGAGTAGCTTTAGGGAAATTCCTTGGGTTTGTTATTGACACGAGAATAGAAATAGATCCTAAAAGATTAAAGCTATCTTAGAAATGCCACCTCTAAGAGTTTAACTCAACTCAGATCCTTTCAAGGATGGGCATATCTAAGATGCTTTATCTCCTATCTCGGAGATGCAAGCCATTCTCAACACTTGTCAAAAGGATGCCAAGTTCAAGTGGGATGATAAGTGGTACATGCCTTTGAAGACATCAAGAGTATTTGGTGAAGCAGTTTTAGTATCCCCATCCGGGACACTCATTCTACACTATTGCATTGGATGACTCTCTCGGTGCTCTGTTGGCCCAAGCTAATGATGAGGGGAAGGAGAGTGCTCTCTACTACCTCAGTCATCATCTGATTCTGCTAAAGTGAACTATCCACCTATTGAGAAATATTGCCTAGCTTTGATCTTTGCTTCTGACACACTATACTTTCTCATAAGGTGAACTTGATCTAAAAAAATCCACTACAATATCTCATGACATGACACACTTTTTTTGGAAGATGGTCCATGATTCTCTCATAGTTTGATATCACATTTGTACCCCCTTGTGATAAAGGATCAGCAGATTTCTTAGCACACCCACTTCTTGATTCTCGCTTAGTGATGATCTCCCACGATGAACAAATCATGAACTTAGGGGAGGTTGACAACCGATGGGAGATGTATTTTGATGGTGCTTCTTTTCATAAAGGGAAGCACCACATCTCTTCCGGGAAAGCGAGGGGTAGGAATAGATCTCCTAACTCCAAACCGCGATGTGATGAGATTCTCATACTATCTTTCCAACCCCTGCGCTAACAATGAAGTCGAATATGAGGTTTTGATTGTCGATGAGTTAGCCATCACTATAGTGTCAAGAGCATCAACATCTTTGGGGATTCGGTTGGTCATCAACAAGATTGTCGTCTTAGGTTCTCAAACCCAAGCTTCATCATTACCTTAAGTATACCATGAATGTTGGCCCAAATTCCCAAAGTCACCATCTACAAGGTTCCCAGAGAATAGTAGATGCTTTGGCCAAACTTTCCAAGAATTGGCATGTGAAAGATGAGTCCATTTCAATAAGGGTCCAAAATAGACAAGTCTTATCCCTTATTGATCTGAACTCATCGAGACTTTCTCTTGAAAGGGTTGTGCCATTTGCCTGGACAAGGAGTTGGATTAGGCAACCATTCATGACTATTTGAACACCGACAAACTACCTCAAGAAAAGTCACAAGCCCATCGTGAAAAGAGAGCTCTCTCTATGCTCTCATTGATGGCACCCTATATAGTCCTTTGACCAAATGATGGTTACATTATTTAAACAAACCCAGCTGGCATTATGTAAGGTACATTTAGGTCTATGTAGAGAGCATCAATACGGTCTGAAGATGAAGATGAAGATCAAGAGACTAGGATACTACTGGCCTTTAATGATTACAGATTGCATGGATGTAGCTAGGAGATGCCATCGTGGTACAGTGGTCCTCCACCAACCACCCAACATTCTACACCTACATTGGCCTCATGGCCATTAGTGTTGGGTACGACATTGTGGGTCGATCGATCCTCCTTCTTCTAAGGGTCATTGGTTCATCTTAGCCACATACTTTTCCAAGTGGGTGGGCAATCCCACTCAGAGGTCATCGCATGTGATTTTTCAAGAACCATATCATATATAGGTTTGGGGTGCCTCAATGAATTATATCCAATAATAGTATTGCATTCAAAAGCACCAAGATCAATAGCTTCACTAGAAGACACATCCTAGATTGGAGATACTCCACCATCTACTACCCTAGAGCAAATGGCTTAGTAGGAGCATTCAACAAAACTCTCATCCAAATAAAAGACACTTGACAACATAATGGCGTGGAATGAGCAGTTGGTTGAAGCCTTGTGGGCCTACCACACCAGAACTCCAACTCAATCTACATATTTTCCTTAGTGTATGGGTCGAAGTTCTACCTTTTAAGTTCAACTCCCATCACTAAGGATAGCATTGGGTAGCAAGATCACTATGAGAATGCAAAGTTGTAGTTAGAAGAGCTAGGTTTGGAGAGAGTTGCCTACATGCCAACCTCAAGTTGTATAAGGCCAAAATGATTCAAGCTCACAACAAGTGGTCTAGGTCTTTCCAAGTAGGAGAACTTGTGTTAGTCTGGAGACCAATTGTTGCCCATCAGATGGGAGGCAAGTTTGAACCCACTTGGGAAGGCCCCATGTCATAGAGAGGCCTACGAGGATCTTATCACTTATTGATTGTAAAGGGGAACACCGATGCTTCCAATTAATGGGCTCTATTTGAAGAATATTACCCATAAAATCATGTTTGAAAATAATTCTATCAATCAACAAAAATTTGATTCCATTTCATCAAAATATCTTCTCTTCTTTAGCGTTGTTTGCTTATCTTGTGAATCTGCCATGGCGTGTTTAGGATTGTGTAAGGGAACCCATGAGGCATCACATCCTTCTACACATTCCCAACTATTAGAATAGGTGTAGAGAACCCAAGAGGCATCCTATTTTGATTAGCATAACTAAGTTAAAAGAGAACCCAAGCGATCCTTTCTTAGTGGGAATCTCATTTGCCATGGCACCATTTCATCAAAATCCCCAAGCATGTTTAAGGTAGTTGTCAGATAACCTAAGAGGCATCCTATTCCCTTTAACAAGCACAAAAACAAACACATATCTTTTATCTCGAGCTACTTTAATGTGGTAGCAAGCCCCTTGTGGCACTCACTGATTAGCTATTCTAGGTCGGGTCTACATACTACCTCACTAGTATGTCACCCAAGTGATCACTTATTTGGAAGATGTGAGTCCCTGCTTTCCTAACCCATGAAATTGACAAGCACCTTGTTAGTATGGTAGACTTCACTGCCCAGCCAGTAAGCTACCTCATGTTGATTTCATTTAAGAAGATGTGAGTCCTTGAGTTCTTCTTGAACTAATCATCATGATCTAAGTCGGTATAAGGTTTAGATAAGTCCCTAGGCTCCTTTCTCTGACTACATTTGAGTTGATATAAGTCCCAACGATTGCTTAAGAGTCTCCTAGGTCCATGGCAGTCGACAAGATCAAGACTATCCCAATCAATAGAGGATGTGAGTCCCTGAGCTTTCTTCCTAGACTGATTGTTGCAAACCGACGGGCACCTTAGGTTGGTTGATGTTCACTATGTTGACAATGACTCACCCTATGGATACACCACTCTTGGCAGATGTGAGTCCTTGTGCTTTCTCCTGAGTTGGCCACCAATACCTATTTGATATATGACTAGCCATGTCATCTTCTCCGTGGTTTTGATTAAGCCCTTAACCACCCCTCTCCCTACTGAATTCTATTTGGATCACTCCTCAACCCATTTAGACACTACCCGTGTTACTTTTGTCCCCCTTTCCTAGTAGCCACCCTGGTTGGAGAATTTGTGGATGCAGATTCTCCTTTTAATAAATTTGATAGGTCTAGGATATAAGCTCCTCATCCCTCGCAAAACTAACAGGTCCATGATAAATAAACTAAATAAATAAATAATTAATTCACATGTTGATTAGAAATTCAAGCTCCTAAAGGGCCCCTTTTCCCAGGCAGACATCCTATCTTTAGGTCTCCCTAGAGAATTGCAATTACTGACTTGAGATAAATCTCCACTCAGAATGCCTTTGGGGTTCAATCTATTTTTCCAAGAGTTACCCCTCGGTCATTCACTTTGAAGATATGAGACTACAATTCTTTCTAGCATGCTATCACAAATTAAGGAAGCTAGGTAGGGTTGAATAAGCAATCGCCCCAGTGGTCTTTTGTAGTGGAAGATGAGTCCTTGAGCTTTCTTTAAAATTGATCATTGCAAACCAAAGGCACCCTTTGTTTGGATAGTTCTCCCATTGACCGGAAGCTACCCTTTGGTTCAAATCTAAGATAGGTCTAGTCGATATAAGCTTCTCATGATCCATCAAAACCAATGGGAATCCATCAAAATAAACTAAAATGAAATTAATCTTGACTATGAGTCAATCTAAGTCCCTGGCATTCACTCAATAGTCATCCTAGTCGTTCGATTTGTGCCCAAAATAATCACACTGGTTTTTGTTTCTAGAAGATGTGAGTCCCTGCTATCTTCTTAAGACTTGACCATTGAAACCAAGGCATTTTTGGATAGTCCCCTATGGTGTTACCTCGGTAATCCATCACAAACCAATAATCCATTAAAACAAATTTAAAAATGAAATTAATCTTGACTATCTTTGAGTTGATCTAAGTCCCCCAAAGCATTCACTCAATAGTGCCCCTAGTTGTTCATGCTTTGCCAATGGATCACCCCAAAGAATCGGTCCCTACTTTGGAGGATGTAAGTCTACTATATATTTTTTCCTATACCACACATAAAAAGGCATCCTTTGGTTGCTAGTCCTACTATTGTTTAGTAGACTACCCCTTTGGATTGGTAAATCTAGTTGGCCTAGCCTCCATGGCTCCTACTCAAGATCCATCAAAACCAATAGGTCCATTTCAAAATCCAAAATTAAAATCTAAAAATAAAACATAATCTCAATCCAAATCAAATCTTTGCTTCTCCTCGAGATGCAAATCTTTCTAGCTCAGATCTAGAATTCTAATCCTCAAAGATATTTCACAAACCTTTCCTCCTTGTGGATGACTTGAACTTGCCCTTAGTGGAGAGTTCACTTGTCTATCTTGGAGTCAAAACAAACACAATTAAACAAACAAATTGAAACAAATTCAACCCTCTTCCCAGTGAACTTTAAACAAATTCTCCAGTGAGACTAAATCAAATCAAACCTCTCATCCCCTATGGATGACTTGAACCCCTAGTGGAAGGTTCACATACTGTATCCCTAGTGGATTCCTCCTTCCCTCTTATGTCCTTGACATAAGTTTGCACTAAGCTCATTCTTCTCACCTCCTGGGTTAGAGAGATAGCTAGTGCTTGTGATCATTTGTGTATTGATCATCTCAAGTCAACAAATGTTTCTTGTCACACCCCATATTGGGCGCCCTTTGTTGACCTCATTTTTGATGAGCTCTCAACCCCTCCATCTTAGACATAGGACTTTTCTTAGACTTTAAGTTCCTTAGTCTTAAGACACATCTAGTGATTAGTGGACACTCAACCCAGCTCTAGACTTAAGAGTTAGCCATGAATAGGTCATGCCTTGGAGTGTTAAAAAATTTGCCTACCCTATAGCTTGAACCACATTCTCACTTCCTTCTTAAGTCAAACTCCAAATCAAATCAACATCAAACCTAAACCCCCAACTTAATTCCAAACCCAAATCAATGCTAAATGATTGAAACCCATGATTGAAACTTATGATTGAAGCATGATTGAAATTCAAATCTTTCCTAAGTCCTTAATCCCTCTAAGGACTTAGCCTAAATCAAACCTAAATCAATTCAAATTCAAGAAATTTTCTCACAACCCATTTATATTCTCATTTATATTCACATATATAAATGAAATATAAAATTCAAATCAATCAAACTAAATCCAAAATTCAAATCCAAATCAAAAATATTTCCTAAGTCTTTGATCCCCTCTTAAGGACTTAGCCTAAATCAAGTTCAAACCACTTCAAATCCTTGAAATTTTCTCATAACCCATTTATATTCTCATTTATATTCACATATATAAATGAAATATAAATTCAAACAACCAAAACCAACTCCAAAAATCAAACTCAAATTCAATCAATCCAACCTAAGCCTTTCAAGTCAAAATCTTGAACTTAGCTAAATCAATTTCAAGCCAAACTCTTGATTTTTTCATGATTCAATCAATCCTTCAATCATGAATCCAAATATAAATACAAACTTCAATCATCAAATCAAAACTCAATTCAAAAATCAAACCCAAGTCAAACTCATGTTCACCCTTTGAACTTGAAATTGTCAAATGAATCAAAACTCATTTGACTTCAAACCACTTGCAAATGGATTTATATTTCAATCATAAGTCCATATGTGAGTTCAATCAAACTCAAATCAAGCTTTGACCAAGCCATTTGACTTAGACTCACTTGACCCAAAGTGACCTATATGAGCCAAATTCTAATCCCAATAAAATTGGATTGAACTAAGCCCACCTAAGCCACTCATCATGATCAACAATCATCATGAGATGATCAATCACTCAAATTAAGTCAAACTACGTCAAACCTAAGGGTTGTCCAAGTCAATACTTAGCCAAAATGAAACCTAACCTAACCAAAATCCACCATAGGCCAAATTGATTGAAACCATTGATAAAAACTCATTCATGATCAATGTTTGAACTTGACCAAGTCAACATTTGCGCCTAACCTAGCCCAATTGGTCAGTTGACCCAAGTTGACCCAACTTGACCTTAAAAGTCAAAATGTGTCAAAACTCGATCTAAGCCAAATTGATTGAAACCAATGGGTCAATTCCATTCCAAAATGATTGTTGAACTTGACCAAAGGCTTAATTGGCCAATTAGACCTAACCTAGCCTATTGAACCCAACTTGACCTAAAGGGTCAAATTGAGCCAAACTCAAATATAAACCAAATTGATTGGAAACAAAGATACCAATCCATTTCATATGACCAACCAAACATGAACCAACCCATGACCTAACCCAAATAGGTCAAATGGGTCAATTTGGTCAACTTGACCCATTTGACCTAAATGAACTCAATTGAACCAAAACCAAATATAAACCAAATTGAATCAAACCAAAACCACCAAAATATTTCAAATGATCATATGAACTTGACCCAACCCCTGGTTTAACCCCAAGTTGACCCATTTTGACCTAAATGGGTCAACATGAGCCAAATCACATCAAACCAACTCCAAATTCAATGAAACTTGGCCTAACCTATTTTTCAAACATATTAAACATATTCAAATTGAAACCCAAGCCAAATGACCATTTTACCCTAGGCCATAGGGTAAAATTTGGCCAAATCCACTTGAATTTGGTCAAATCCTTCATGACCACTTAACACCCCTCTTAGTGGACCAAGTGGACACTAACACAGTCCCAATGGGTTTGGTCACCCCAACCTAGCCCAAGGTCAAAATTGACCACCTCTTGAAATTAAGGCCACATGGAAATCCTCCTCCACCTTGTTTGAGCACATGGCCACCTCACCCACTCCTCCTCGCCAAACCAATGCCATGCCACAGCCAAACAACCCATTGAATAGGGTCAATTGGATCAAAATGGCAAGCTTTCACTGACATCCATCCTTCAAGGGGAGATATACTCTAATTTCCATTCAATCTTCACTATACCGATTGAGGAATCCAGGAGCCATTCCACTTCCTCCTAGAGTGATTTCCATTTTGATTTTCTAAAATCAAAAATAGGGAGCTCCATTGAAATTCAAACCTACTCCACACTCAAATACCAAGCCAATTCCTTTGCAAGCTTCATTGGGAGCTCAATCGAACTCACCCAAGCCTTCCCAAGCTCCAAAGGAGTGCTACCTTGATCAAGACCGTCACTTGAAGGGAGTTTGGCCTCTAGAAGATCCATCCAATCTAACAAACTTCAACAAAGCTTCATCTCCTCAAGCTTCTAAAGGGAATCGAATCGGTGATCCCTGCAAGGTACTAAATGAGCATAATTCAATTTGTTTGGAGTGAAATCCCATGAGATTCTAGCCGTTATGTGATCTCCTTGCATGTGATGTGGGATGAATTTGGATTTTCAGCTCAATCGAAGATGCCCTCAAGATGATAACATGTCCTCCCAGAAATACAGATAGATCATGAGCCATCCATCTGCGCATTTTGGATGGATGTCCATGATCAAAGACATGTAGATCCCACGGATTATCCCTTTAGAACCACAGATCTAACCTCGCCTTCCTGATCGACGGAGAGAAAGTGCATACAATCACGCCATGTGCATGATGTGATAACTTAAATATTGAATCCCATCATGCCACATGGAAAGCGCATGCCGTGTCAACAGTCCATGTGGCACCGACGAGATTAAACATTTAATTAGGCTATTAAATCACCTAATTAATCATGAAAACTTCTTGAATTTATATTTAAGCCTAGAAAAATTAGAAAAATATGAACTAAATTGCATTTGATAGATAATTGAACATAGAATATTCTAAAAATGATTTAATGGATTTTGAATGCTTTTCTAGATTTGGGTTTTATGGGAATGTTATATTTTCTAATACACTATCGATTAATCCCAAACTTCTTGTGCATAATTAGTGGGATGATTCCTCCTCTCTAATTTTTGGGATTTATTGGTGGTTTAATTAGAAATTTCTAGTTCATTCCTTAATCACTCTAATGTAATTAAGCTTAATTAAGGTATATAATTAGGTTTAACCCTCGATTGAGTCAATTAAGTTTTACTTAAGTGAATATGAGGTTTAGGAATAATTTTGGGATACTTTCCTTAAGATATTCCTTAAACCCCTTTCTTCCTTAATCCAACCTTAATTAATTACCACTTACCTTAATTAATTTCATAAAATTAAAACTTTCTAACTCAATTAATCTATCTTGGGTAGATGCTTAGGTGTTCAAGAGCCTAAGTACATTAAGGAAATCAAAATTCAACTCACATGTGTGAGAGGTGTTATGAAATTACTTAAAATAAACCCCTTAGCTTAATTAATCATTAATCATGAGCCTGCATTATTTTCTTTCTAGGTGCATTATTGATTTAAATTCCTTGTGATTTTATGTCATATCATTGGCTCATAATTATTTGATTAACTATGCTAGTGTAGGTAAGGTAATTAACACACTTAATTCATTAACCAAGCAATATCATCTAATAATCCTAAGAACAAACTAAATCAACAAACATATGTGGGAATGGGTTAGAAGTAAAACATTTTCAAATTAAATCAAACTCAAAATAAAAAAAATCAAACCTTCTTTAAAAAATAACTTGATTTGTTTTAAGCTTTCTTATTTCATAAGATTATCTTTAGAATTAATTAGGTGAATGTGTTTACATGCTTTCATCACTTTAGTTCTTTCCTAACATGCTAAATGTGTATGTCATATATGCATTTCATATCTTTAAAAAAAATCAAAATGAAATTTTCTTTATGTCAAATTGCATGTTTTGGCTAAAGTAAAAAATATGAATGGCTATTATCACTATTAAATCCAAAACTATTTTCAAAATCTATAAATCAAAACCTAAACTAAAAGTGTGCTTATAATTATTTATAAGCTTGTATGTGGATATAAATATGAAGATGTAAGTGTCCTTTCTTTTTCTTTTAGCATAATTTTGAATATTTGGCAAAGTGTATAGTTCATTTGAAAAGAACAAACACTTGCCTAACCCATTCATATCCATTCCTATGCTATTACCTAAGAAGGACATCCACACTTGTACATATAAATTGCATAAACAAAATAAACAAACAAATACAAACTTTTTGCATCTTTCTTTTTCCATTCATTTCTTTTGTACATGTGTTTGTATTTAAGGAAAGTGGTATATTAGTCTGACAACCCAGGTTGGCTTTAAGTAGCCCTAAGTACATTTTATACCTTACACCTCTGGTGCTAACAATGATGCTGTACTCACTTATGCCTTTCATACATATACATATGCATGTGAATAATGGATAAAAGAAACCCCTCTTTTCTACTTAATGAAAATCATGCATCATAAAGCATTCCAATTTTCTTAAGTAACATTTCTTAGCATTCATCATAAAGTGTGCTAAACATTTCCATTTGTATGTATAGATATGTTTAGGATTCATCCATATGCATGTTATACATGTTGGGAAAGAAATGAAGTGATGTGTGTTTTGTGATATTAATTCACTTTACTTAATCTTAAAATGCCTTTCTTTTGAATAGGTTTGTTTAGAAAATCTAAACTTAATTAATTAAAACACATAATAAAACATTCACTAAACAAATCAAACATGAATCCACTTTAGAAATTACTTAAGGGAAAGAAAGAAGTTCTCTCTTTTCCCTCTTTAAACTTAATTAATTGTAGATTCATTCAAAAAAACAAAGCATCAAATAAAAAATCAACCCAAATCAACTAAACACTTAAATGAAACCACCCATCTAAGTTGAACATCTTCACACTTAGAAAATCTAAACCTTAAAGCCATAAGCATACCACACAAACCTTTAAAGCACACACATTAGTTAAGTCACCACTTCTATTTTAGGTTGGGGTGCATGCTTGATGTTTGTTTTATGTGATGTATTATTTCTAGTGGAATGTTAATGTGTATGAATGAATGGTAGATGATTTAGTCTAATCATTATTTTCTGAGGATTGTGCTTAAGAGTAATAAAAAATATATATGCTTTTGTGGTGTGCTTATACCCCTA
The DNA here is from genome assembly GCA_021442155.1 of Cymbidium sinense. Classification (NCBI taxonomy): domain Eukaryota; kingdom Viridiplantae; phylum Streptophyta; class Magnoliopsida; order Asparagales; family Orchidaceae; genus Cymbidium; species Cymbidium sinense. The sequence continues at coordinate 35,602,681 of CM038229.1, forward strand.
AGCATAATCCAATAGGTGTGGACTTGGTTACCCATGTGTGGGTGCTAAGTCCAATATACATGCTTGGGATTTGTATGGTTTGTTTAGCTAATCTATTTTATATTTGTTAGTTAGTTACTTTTTTATTTTCATTTTTTTTGCAATTAGATTTTGGAATGAATGTTATGGGGATTAGATGAGCATTGGACATAAGATTACATCTTATGTACCGTGTGAAGCCTTTGAGACAACCACCTTCCAACCATCCAAAAGAAGGAACCAAAAGAAGAAAAAAAAGAAGAAAGAAGAAAGAAGAAAGAAGAAGATGAAGACCCAATAACATGAATTTCTTACTTGATAAATAATTAATTCATTTGTAATCTAGTATATAGGTAGTTTACCACAATTTATTTTGGTTTATGGTGGTGCTCACAAATGGCCTTTTATTCTTTTGCTTAGCTTTATAAAATTGATATTTGTTTATTTGTGCATTAAGATGGCATATTTTCTAGTTTCTTCCTTGATGTATGGCCGGATGATTAGGCTCTTAGAAAAAAATAAATCTTCTACCAAATTAAATCAACTCAAAATTAAATAACTCATAACCTCATTTAAAGCCTAAGTTAAAAATCAAGATAAAAGAATTAGCAACCCTTAGTGGATGAGTATTTCTTTTATAACATCATGCATAAAAGCATATTGTTTCACTCTTGATTGAGGGCTTCCACCTTGCTGAGAACTTGGCTTGACCTTTGAGAGCCATGGTGGAAACACACCTCCCCTTCTCTGATTTTGGCCCATAATCTTATTTCTCATGCATTAGGCATATGAATCCTATAAGCTGAGTCAAATGATTGTCCAAAATGAAAAAGTAAAATGTAATATATTTTGCATTAGATCTAGGTCATTTTCATGCCCTTACATGATCTAGTCTCTGGGGAGTGAGTTTAAGGACTTAGTCTCTTTCTAAAATAAATAACAACCTCTATCTACATAAAGCATATGACTTGCCTACATGAATTTAAAATCATAGGAGGAGTTGGTACCCCTGTGGTTGTAAGTCCAAGTAGTGTGGTTTGTCCTCTGGAGGCAAACCAAATACCCATTTTGCCTTAGATTTAGGTCATGCTTTTGGCCTCCAAAGCTCCCTAGATTTAGGTTGAGGTTGCTTCTCTCTATGGGCCATAAGCATAAATCCTCACCTCTTAGCATTTTCATAACCTTGTATTATGGAATTATAAGCCCTAAACTTCTAATAAAAAATTCAACTCAAATAAATAATCAATTTCAAAATGTAAAGCCCAACCATAAGATAGTTTGATGTTTACTAGGCTTCCTAGTATCCTAAACATCCCCTTCCCATCTTCATTTGGCTCGATAAGAACTCCTCTCCTCTTGATCGAATCCCAATTTGATTTGCTAAAAAAACTCGATTGATAGTCCTACCTATTTAAATATTTGGAGACAACGATCATTTACCTTAATTGAGAGTATTCTAAGAAATCCCCTTCCTTAGGATGCAATTAACTATGGGGGCTTGCCACTATAGGGAACTTAGCGAACCCAGTTTAAAATAAATCCTATTTTACTTTTCCATGTAGATTAGGGGAAGAATCTCTGGTACATATGCAAACCCATTGTCCTTAGGAGTTCTTATTGAGGTAATTAGGTCCATTGTAGGGTGGTGACTTCTATCTTTCAGGATAGTACACCTCTCCTCAATGTCGCACCTAATCTCTCTCAATAAGAACATCTGCGGATCTACGTAGTATCAAAAATGCATAAAAAGGAGTATATATCTGTCTTCATTTTATTTCACATAGATTGAAGATGGAAGTATACATTCTTTAGAAATTTGAACATATAAAATTTCACCACACTCTCAAAAAGAAAAGCATCTACAACTTGATCTCAAAGCATGAACATCTCCATTGCTCTTTCCCCATCTTGTTAGTATGAATCTCCTACAACATGATTACTTCGTAGCATAAGTTCCTCTATTCTAAATTCATAAATCTCTAAAGGATCATTTTTTTATTCTAATCAATCACATTAAATTTTTTGTTGCTATGTGAGAGATGACTTCTTTTTCTTTGTGTAAAGTTATTATTGCTCTAATCATTTTAACTTTTTTTTTGAAAGAATAAGTATACATGTTATGTAGAATAACTCACACCTTCTTCCAAACACCAAAAGCCCTCTCAATCAAACTACATAATGACAAGTAACACTTGTTGAATATTTTCTTTTTCCATTGAATTGTTTGGATTATTTTAAAATAAAGCAAATGATATCTTATGTTCAAATATTGCTTTAGTTAGCCTCAATGCATTGGTATCTAACATCCACAAGATAAAAATTTCATGCATTTGGCAAACTTAAAAATATTTGACTATCACATTTGTTTAAAAAATTATTTTCTTTTAAAATTTAAATAACTATTTTCCAACCTAGAGGTGGCAGTGACAACAAATTATGTTGCAAACTATATGTGATGAATTGAAAATGTGATTATCATGTACATTCCCTTTACAAATAATCATTACAAAGTTAACACACATGTTAAGTCACATTAGAAAATTATGTTTTGGGTTAGAAAACCACTACAACCAATACATGCCATGCTTTTACTTTAAGAATAAGGGTGTCAACATGTTTTTCATAAATAGCTTTAATGCAGTTCTACATTAAATATTTCATTATTGTTACCCGTACATATAAAATTGTTAAAGGATGTAAAAATACCAGTGTACCATGAAATATGGCATATATCAAAGGTCATTTGAGAACTCTAGTGGAGTTGTGTTTGATTGTTAAAAAAACATCCTTTTGAAAACTCTCCGCCATCTTTATTAAGATGGGTAGGAGTATGTTTTTCATGAGGCAGATTGATATATATTGAACTAATTTCCCCTGACATTATGTTAGGGTTTATTTAGATCTAGGTTTTACTTCCTATGAATGCAATCTTTCATAGTTAATTACCTCTCTTAATACAGTAAGTGAGCACTCTCAATTAAGGTTGGAGATAAACATATCTTTTTGATATGAATCAATGTTTAGTGGTATGTGGTATGACATAGATGACTATCTAAGAAATAAAAGAATAATCCCTATAAAGAACCCATAGTTCCATCATCCCAAACTACATTATTCTAACATTAGAGGGATAACCATAATATCTAGGGAGTCTGATTAGCAATCATGGGTTGCCTCATCTTAGATATCTCGAGTAGACTAGAGTTTTAGTGTAGGGGTGTTTGCAAGGAGAACATATAGATTGGACTTACGTCCCTTGGTATGCTAACAGGGTGTTCGTATGGAAAATATATAGATTGTACATACATCTTTTTGGAATGCCAACAGGGTGTTTACATGATGAACACATGGGTTGGACTTACATCCCTTTGGAATGCCAATAGTGTTCACATGGAAAACATATTACATCCTTTTAGAATATCATATTTATATAGGTGTTTACATGGTGAATGAATTATAGAGTGTTCTCATAATGAATAAATAGAAGACTCGGCTTACATTACTTTAGAATGCCGTATTTAGTATAGATGTTCACATGTGAACAATTAGATTGGACTTACCACCCTTTGGAGTATCGTATAGAGTTTATATGTTCACATGACAAATGATATATATTGCTAATGCATAATGTATCATAGTAGTGAGTGGAGTATCATTTAACTTAAAGCATCTATTGGTGAGAATGATGAGGTGCTCGATAAAGATCCCATGGTTTTATCATCCCAGGCTATTATGGTATTTAATCTACTTAGTCAGAGGAGATAGTTGAAGCACTCTGGGATGTAAGTCCAACCCATGGGCCCAACATAGTGACAAATAAGGTGAAACTTGAGAGCTTAGCAGTGTGGTTGTAAAAATAAGGTACCAGTCCTAAGAGATTATTATTGCAATGCCAGTTATTTGGTGCCTTGGCACTATGGGATGGAGCATCAAAGATTTCATTCCCAAGAGTTCGACGCTTTTAGCACCGCAACACTATGGAGAGGGAACTCTATTTTTAAACTAGATTCTTACAAAATTTGATAAACTTTATTATAGTTCAGTGGCATAATTTTATAGTAGTGCTGATTTTGCTTATTTAGTGTTAAAGCACTCTTCTCCCTATATTCTGTATTCAAGATTGATGAAGAGAGTTTTCTTTTCATGATGGAACTAAGTTCAACTGTGGATGCCTTCAAATTCAAGATTTTAAAAGTTTAGTCTTGGGACATTCTTTTTTTTACTCTAGATTGAAGATCGACGGAGTTAATTCTCTTTATTTCTCATCAGACCTAAGATTGATGGTGGAAATTTTAATTTTTTTTTTCAGAAAGAAAATTATATAAAGAAACCATTTCCAAAAATTTTTACCTAGAGTTGATGGCAGTATGCTTTGATCTTGTCTCGTGTATGAGGAGAACACTCTCATGTAGTAGCAAAAAGCATGCTATTTAGAGTATAGGAGATCAGGAGCAAGAATGGAGTTGGTGGGATAGAGGGAGAGTGAGAGAAAAAGAAGAAGAAAATGAGTGGGGGTAGTTCTCTCTTTTTATAGAAGATTTCTCACCATTAGAGCATTTTTTTTCCCCTTGCTCCTCCTAGGTGGTTATCACTACTCCGGAGGGAAACATAGTTTTTTAACTTTTAAAATTGAAGGTCGTTATGATAGCACTTAGGTGCTGGGATCATAATGTCACGACATTATGTTAAGTAGGCAGCTATCAAGGGTAGTTTAAGTTTCTAGATTCTGTAAGGTGGCGACATCACCTAAGTGTTGCGATTTCAATTCCCTGGCACTCCAAGTTGGAATGTTCAATTTATTTTATTTTTTAGATGCAAACATAATTGCCCCCAATGAATGTGTCATGTCGATTGGACATGATGCATTCATTATTATTTATTTATTTATTTATGATTATATGCAGTGATATAATAGGTAGAGAGAAAATATAGTCTTTGAAAATATTTAACCAATTTTATATATCATATAAGACAGTGACATAAAAGGGGTTACATATATAAATAATTAGCCTAAATTTCTCTAATATTAATAGAGGCTGTATGAGCACTATAAGTCATACTAGGCTACCTCTCTTGAGCTTCATGGAGATACTAAAGGGTAGCTTCTTGTTATGGACTAATGTGGAAAGAATATGCTCAAGTTTGATCACTTGAGTGCTTGTCTATGTGTAATCCTCTTCTATAATTATGATATCCTATCCTGTCTGACCATAAACCTCCTTTCTAATAGATGTTGTCTCCTCAGTTATAATTCTCAATTCAAAAGATATGTCAAGCAGATCAATATATGCTCTATAAAGCTCTCTTTGATAGGATTTTAAGGCTTTGAGATTGTGCTTGAAGTCTTAGCAAACTAGAGAGACTTGATGTGAAGTAGTGTTGAGTGATGTTTCTGCAGTAATGATTGTATCTGATAAGATCTCATGATAAGTAGTGTATAATGAGAATATTCCAAACTCAATATCTTTACATAGGGATTCCAAAAGCTATAGCTCTTCTACTTCAAGTCTCAAGGAGATAGCATAATCTAATAAAGAATTTTCCTCCATGTGGAAGTTAGGAAGCTCAGGCAAGACTTTTAGATCAACTCTTAGAAGTAGGTGATGTAATGTTGTCACTATATGACACAGGCTCTTTGAAGAGTCATATTATAGTGGATCTGAAGGTCTAAGATATATTTTGGAGATGAGGCATGAGATCTTTAGAGACCAAATAATTTTCTCTAAGCTGTATCCCTCAAACTATGAGTAGGGTGATTGTCTTCATAGGAGTTGAGCTTTATTGAGGAATTATCCTAGGTGGCACTCACTATCATCCAAGTTAAATATGATAAGAGTGGCTCAAGGCTAGTCATCAGAGTTCCAGATTCCTCTGTATGTGGGCCTTCTTCAATATGCATATGGTCACTGTTAATAGGCTGAGTAGACATTAGGGAAGTAGCACTAGTATCTGTTGATACTACTAAGGTGACTTTGTGACTTTGCTCTCCATCTATCCTGCTAGTGTCTCAATTGCTTTTGGTGGGATGGGATATAAGTAGAATCATCTATCCCTACTACTCCCATATCATAAGCAACTAAAAAAGAACTATGAATATCTTTATCCTCTCTCTCCGAAGCAGATGAAGCCTTTCATCGACATTTCTACTATTACTCCACTGATCTGATGATCTCTTAGAGGCATGAGTCACATGTTAGGGGGAATGCAAATGTCATACTAGTTTAGCTCCCTAATCTACAACTTTATATTCAAAAACCTAGCTCCATGAAGGATAAAGCATGTATGGAAAATCCATAGTAAATAGAAATAACCAACTCCTATGTAAGTCTCTTATGAAGTTACATAGAAAACTGAACTAGTCCCTAGGAAAATTAAAAAATCCCATACTATAAATGCTGCTTCTAAACAAACAGATAATGGTAGTGTCTCCAAGGAATGAGTATCTACTATATCCAATATCTAGTAGTCCATATAGTAGCATAGCCTAACTAAAGCCATGCTGCCTAGCCACATACTTCTAAGATCACAGACTCATGATATTGATAAGAAAGCCAACTAGGTCATAGCCCAATGAGGTATTTTGCTATGCATCTATATCTTAGCTTTAATAATAGTAATTGTGTCTCTTTGTTAATAAGAGAATCTATGAATCTCTATCTAACACTGAGTAGGCAAGCTATGAAAGGATGATCTTTGAATAATCTAAAAGTGATCTGTCATCTTGCATGAGCTTGACAATCCATATTTGATCCTTGTTTAAGGTGACTATAGCCCTACTCAACTGCATGATCATAAGGAAACACTGTTATCTAAAATAGGATGACATCTCAAGACAACTGAAAGCTCTTGATATATGTGCATGAATCCATCCATGTAAGTAGTGCCAAAGAGCATCTATGTTATAACATCATGAGTCAGTCATAATGCTCACTTTGCCTAATCCATGGTATAAGTAAGCTAATGATGCAGGTGCCAGTGCTATCCTCTCACCATGAGCAAGCAAGCTTGACATCAAAAAAATGGAAGGATGAAAAAGTCTGCTATGATGTGGAAATACAAAAAAACACAGTCAAGTGGCAATGAAAGCTACTAAAGATAGCTCTTTGTCAACATCTCGTGCTAAGATTCACTGAAAATTGACTCTTCTTCTAGCTTAAAACTAGCACTGAATGACTTCTCATATGAATCAAATCCCATATATGCAAAATGAGGTAAACATACTGTTGAATCAAGGAAACTCTTAGGCCATGTGTCTAGAGTAATTGTGTGTCATCATATGGCTTGATCTTCGCCCTTTGAATAATCCCTAATAGTGAGCTAGAGTAATGGAGACTTGAAGAATATACATGATTACCTCTCCTATGCTAAAAGTGACTAATGATTTGGAGGCACACACTCCTCATAGGAATGTCTATAATGGGGTGGCTACTATATCCTGCATGTCAGCATAGGTGATTGTCATCTCATGTGGGCCAATCCAGTAAGTATTGGTCCTATCCAAATTTTCTACAATGCTCCATATCTAACTAAATGGAAGGCAGTTGTAATAAAAAAGTAATGCGTAGATTGCATGATATATACCAGATCTTTGGAGATGTCACCATGCATCTGTAGATGATGTCAGGCCCAATATACATAGCCACTGACAACTGACAAGTGTGTGCCAAATATTGACTTTGGGTTCCAAACTTCTGTCCCATGATGCAATATGCGATAACTTAAAATCTTGATTATTCCTATAGAAGGAGCAGTATTTGTAATTGGCTGAATTATGTCATGATCCCCAAAGCTAAGGAAATTTGTGACCCTCTCTAAAGAAATATCATAATTATGTCTCAGCTTTAAATTGATCACCCAATTAGTAGGATCATGACCTAATGGACTCTTTGAATCAAGAGAATGTGTGATGATTGAGCAAATGAATCCTGAAAAACATCTCTACCCATCAACATATCCTGATGCCATGATAACTGATCCTATAATCTGACTGAATAATATAGATCATGGGTTTCAATAGTAGCCCATATTTGCTCCAAAGGCTCCATAGGAGGCATATCATATATCTTTTTCCAGGTAAATATTATTGCCAATTTGAAGTAATTCTAGATAAGAGAAGCATATAAATTTTATAAGCATTATAAAAGCATTAGTATTTGAATTTATAAATGTGCTTGTAGGCTGAGATTCATTCTTCTCTAATTTTATAGAATTTAGATTAAATCATCTTTGGGTTTTTGAATCTAGATTTATATTTAGACCTGCCCCTTTTAAGTATGGTGGTTATATTTAGACTTAAATCCTTTCCATATGAATATGTTGGATTTAAGTTTAGATTTAAATCAGACCCCTTTGGAAATGATAGATCTAAGGTTTAGATTTAAATTTGACTCTTTTGGGCATGGTTTAATCTAAATTTTGGTTTAAATTTAACCTGTTTGAGCATGATGGAATTTAAATTTGAGTTTATTTGGGCATGATGGATTTAATCTAGCCCCTTTGAGCATGATGTAATCTAAATTAAATACCTTGATAAGAGCATAATATTTTTACAAGATTTTAATGAACAATCACAACTAACCTTAGGGTCTATTTTCGTGCTCATACACTTACAGGAATTATATAAAAAAGCTAAATTTTATGTAATCAAGGACAAAGTTGCATATAAGGCACTCCTAGATCCACCATGGCTTCATGAGTTTGGTATAATACCCTCAACTCTTCATCAATGCATAAAATATATCAAAAATGGTGAAGAGCATTGAATTGACGGAGACATGAATCCATTCTTAATACATGAAATTAAATCTATAATGATGTTAAGTATTATATCCCTAAGAAGATTAAAGAGGTTAATGCCCAAAAGAAAAAAATTCCACCTATCAAACTAATGCTAAAGAGTGACAATCCAAAAAGTATCATTACTAATGAATCAAAGCAACACAAGGTACTTCCCCACCTTGGTAGTGATATTGAAGAGGATGGAGAGGAATTATCACCTAGGAAGACCTCAACTAGTCAAAAGAAAGAAGAGGCTAACACTAGTGGCATGACCAAATAATTAGAAAAAACATGGATATTAAGATTGTCTAAGTCTCAAGTTTTTGATAAAGCTATGAAAATGCATTAATACCAAAAGAACATATAAAAGGCTTATCAAATCTAAAGAGAGAAGATATTGAGCAATTAAAGACATTCTATGTTCCTCCTAGAAGGGGTTACATAAACTGTGGAATCCTCTTCTATAGAGTTGAAAAGAGAACCACAAAATTTCATGCAAGAATTGTTTGAAGAAGATGATTTTGATGAAGAAGAAATCTCAATTATCATTCCTTAATACTTTTTATCAACTCTAAAAGACTAATCAAAAATATGTCTAGCTATCTTAATCGAATGCACAAGCTTGATTGTTTAAAAGGCTCTTAGAGAGGATAATGTTCAAAGTTCCATTGAATATGAAAAATTCACTACATGTTGAATAAGATATATTCCTTAATCAAATTCTTCAACGAGTTCATGCTATGCCATGTCGATGAGGAAATAATCAATTCAAAACCATAAATCTACAAAAAGGTACCTCACAAGGGAATGAAAATGTGTTGAAGACAAATTAATAATCACTCAAAGAAGCACCAAAAGAATTTGAAGAAGGCAACAAGCAGCGGTCGATGAGCTTCGAAAATTAACCTAGGAACCGAAGAAAAGACTAGGCCAACGTTTGTTAGTGCTAACCTAACACCAAAAAAATTGAAAGAATTAAAATCACTACTCTATGATTACAAAGACTACATGGAATTATAGTAAAACACCAAGTTTATTGCTAGATGTAGCTATACATAAATTGGTTGTTAAATCTAATGTATAACCAATAAAATAAGCATCATGGTGAAACGATTAGATAATGAAGAACAAGTAACTGTTGAAACCAAAAAAATCATCAAAGCAGAGTTCATCTGAGAAGAAAAATATGCTTAGATTGCTAATATTATCCCCGTAAGAAAGAAAAATGCATAGATTCAAATCTGGATCGATGTTTGAGAGTTAAATAATACAAGCTTAAAAGATGATTTCTCATTGCCCAATAGAATTTATGGTGGATAATACATCCAACTATGATATGTTTCTCTTTTATTGATGGATCATCAGGCTATAATAAAATTAAAATGGCTCAAGAGGATGAAAAGCATACATCCTTCCGCATGCCAATCGATATATATTGCTATAATGTAATGTCATTTGGCTTGAAAAATGCAAGTGCCACTTACCAGAGAGTGATGACTCGTATCTTCGATGACCTCATGCACTTACTAGAAAGCGATGACTCACATCTTTGATGACCTCATACATAAGTATATAGAGTGTTATGTTGATGATTTGGTTATTAAAAGAAAACACAAAGTGATCATATAAGCGATCTAAAGATTATATTCAATAGGATTCAAAATTTCAATCTAAAAATGAATCCTCTAAAGTATGCTTTTGGTGTGACCTTGGGAAAATTTCTATGCTTTATTGTACACCATAAGGGGATTGAAATCAATCCCTCTAAAAAAAAGCAAAATAAGAAATGCGACCACCTAAAACTTTGAAATAATCGATCTCCCAGCAAAGTAGATTGGCTTATATTAGAAGATTTATTTCTAATCTCTTAGGCAGATGCCAACCTTTGCTCAATTAATGGAAAAGGATGCACCTTTTATATAAGATAACACTTGTAAAGAAGCATTTGATAGGATAAAGCAATATTTAATACATCCCCCAATCTTGGTAGTGCTAATTATAGGAAAACCATTGACATTATATACGATAGCTCTAGAAAAATCATTAGGAGCTTTGCTAGCATCAAATAATAATAAGGGAAAGGAAAACACTTTTTATTTTATAAGTCAGCATCTAATAGGAGCTGAAATAAAGTATTGTCCTATTAAAAGTAGAGTTTAGCATTAATATTTGCTACTCAAAAACTACGTCACTACATTTTATCCCATAAGATAACATTAATATTCAAAGTCAATCCAATCATGTTTATGATGATAAAACTTACTTTAACAGGTCGCTTGGCTAAATGGTCTGTCCTATTATTATAATTTGATATAACATATGTCCCATAAAAGGTTAAAAAAGGTCAAGCCTTGGCTGATTTTTTAGCTATTCATCCCTTATCAGCAGACTCTCCACTTAATGATGAGTTGCTTGATGAATAGATTTTTGAAGTTAAAAAAGCTTAGCATTGATCAAAATGAGAGCTTTGTTTTGATGCAGCTTCATCTTTAAAACCAGCTAAGCTACTTAGTCTATCTACAGTGCATGTTAGAATCTTGAAATTCATAACACCATAATGGGGTATACTGTGATATTCTTATAATCTTACTGAACCTCAAACTAATAATGAAGATGAATGTGATGCAATCTGATTAGCATAATTAGAAGATATTTATGGAGCAACTAATCTCACAAATAATTGGGACTTTTAAGATAAATAAGCTAGAATTAGTGCTTTACCATAAGCATGTCTTGGAGCTTTTAAAATAAATCCCTAAAGTAACCATCATAAGGGTGTCACATCAAGACAATGACAAGGATAACACATTTGTTAAATTGGCTAAAAAAATGATAGACCCTTAAGGAAATCATGGCATGGGTGGTAGGGGATTAGTGATGTGGAGGTGCTTGAGTGATTGAGGGAGCTTAGTGGCCTACCATGGAGTGTGCACCTCTTTTGAGGTGGACCAATGACTAACCAAGGGGAGGAGGTCCTCCCCTTGGTTAAGGATTGAACCAAATAGCCTTAAGTTAGGTTGGGTCTATGGGCCTATGTCCAAAAAGGGCTAAAGTTGGCTGCCAAGTGGTAGGGAGGTGGGTAGGCATTTTAAATGAAGATTTTATCATATTTGGAACCCTTGGTTCACTTGGATTGAACCAAATCGAGTTCACCATGGGTTGGGTCTACTTGGGTAGGTCAATGGAGACCCAAGGATAAGTCATGTCAAGTTTAGTTGGCTTTGGACTTGGCTTGATTGGGTTTGGCTCAATTTGACCTACATAGGTCAATTTGGGTTAAAATAGGTTAGGTTGACCTATTGACCAAATTGGGTCAAGATGTCTAGGTTATGTCACTTGGTCATTTGGAATGCATTGTTGTAATTATTTTGACCCAATTTGAAGTGGATTTGAGTTTGGAACATTTGGGTTCATCTAGGTCAAATGGGTTAAGTTAGTGGTGTGCATTAGTTGGTCTAAATTGTAAAACCGAACCGAACCAAGCTTATTTGGCTAATCAGGTTTTTTTAATGTTTATTATTTGGTTTTCGGTTGAAATTTTGTGTTTGTATGGTTTTTGGTTTTTATTTTAGTTTTAATTAAAATTTTTTTGGTTTATCCGGAAAATTGATTTAGTCTCTCGAGACTCTCAGCCGGGGCCGCTGCCGCCGATTAAGGACTCCTTGATGCTTTGGCCTTCGAGTGACTGAGTCCTCGTATACTTCTTCAAGAGTCTCACTTTGACTTTGCTTTGACTTCATTCCTTAGGAGGAGTTAGGGCATAACCGCATAAGACATTCGATAGTATTCCGGCCTGGGTTCCAGCGATCTGAATCTCTGATTTCCACATTCGACTTTCAGACTTTTCTATTCGTGGCTACTCCTATCTTTTTAGTTTTTGCCCTAGCGGCTAGCCCACAGGTTATGTCTTCACTCTTCACGTCTGATTTTGACTCTAAGTCTCTTTGAGAGGTAAGAACTAAATCCCCATGATCCCAACTCCTCTCTGTTACACCATTGTTGTTCTTTGTCATGGTTGTTGATGGCTTGATGTTGTGACCTGTGAGCCTGTGTCATGGTCTCATGGACTGTATGGATTTATCTTTATTATCGTTGTTGATTGTCTTCCACCTAGACGCTTCCTTATTCATTTTTCTATTTCAATTTTGAATCTTTGATGGAGCTAGGGTTTGACCATTTGAAGAAAACCTGAAGTTGGTTTTTTATGTTTCTACTTCTAGTGATTGAATTACCTATTATTTTCGTATTACATATTTTAAATTTCAAAACTAATGCAGAGAAAATGTTTGCACATATTTTACCTCCTCTCTCTCTCTCTCTACTATTTGCACATATTTTACCATGGGTCCATGATATTTATGCAAGGTATATTGGTAATCAAAAATCCTATGGACCTGTTGTTTTCAAATATGGATGAGTCAATCAAGCTTATCTCTAAGCCGAGAATATGCATTAACATCACTTACAATCAAACACTAAGGGTAAAGATTTATGATAAATGAAATAGCATTGAATTTTGATAGCATTGTCAAAAGTAGTTTGATCGTTAATGATATGAGTAGGCATTTAGTTTATAAGGAATACAATAGTCATGACAACCTTAATGCAAAGAAGTTTAGGAACATACATAGCAAAACATATGGTTTGAGCTATCTCAAAGGATAATTTGGTTCTTATGCTTCATTCTAGTATGACATGTAGATGCGTGTTTTGGTGGAGAATGTAAACCTTATGATGTTATTTTTTTTCCTTTTAGTATTTTCTTATGCAACTATGCAAGTAATATTATTGATTTATTGGGATGAATTTAATGAAAACAATATTGAATGGTAATGTTGAGAAATATGATATTATATGATAATGTTTGGGATACATTACTTGATGGAGTTGATTGAGAATTACAATTTGTAAACATGAAATAACACTATTCAATTATATGATTCATGCCTTTTTTTCTTCTCAATATTATAGTATTCAATTGTTCTTTAACTGAAATAAGTTTTGTTCATGTAATTTATTAAAGCATGATTTACTTTTTCATTATTATTTAGATTTTTTTTAGAGTCTTGAAACATGTCAGAAGTTGGAGATATTTCAAATATTATTAGTTCCTCCAAAGCTATGACCACTATTCAACAAGTTCATGTTACAGGAGATGCGAGTGTCAGTAATGAGAAACCAACAATTGCAAAGAAAAAAAGAAAAGCTCCAAGACCTAGATTTGAGGTTTGGGTTCACTTTGTGAGATATACTAATGAGGAAGGAGAAAAAAATGAGCAAATGTAATTATTGTGGAAAGCCATATCACAGTGATCCAAAGATTAATGACACTTCAAACTTAAGGGCACATCTTTCTTTATGTCAAAAGAATCCTCTTAATAATGAACCAAATCAAACTAAACTAGCATTACAATTTGGTGTTAAAGGTGAAGAGTTTTGTGCAAGCCTTAAGGCATGGAGATTTGACCAAGAAAGTATAAGGAAAGCTTTAACAATGATGGTTATTGTCGATAAATTGCCTTTCAAGCATGTAGAAGGTTTGGGGTTTAAACATTTCATGTATTAGTGTTGTCCAATGTTTCAAATATCATCATGATGGACATTGACACGTGATTGCTTTAAATTTTATCAAGATGAGAGAGCAATTTTAAAATATCTATTCAAGAAGTCCTACCATAGAGTTTGTCTTACTACTGATACTTGGACATCCATTCAATGAATTAACTATATGTGTATCACTGCACATTTTATTGATGATGACTGGAAACTCAATAAATGGGTTATAAACTTTTGTCTTATCTATAGTCACATGGGAGAATTACTTGGGAAATAAGTTAAGAAGTATCTTGTAGATTGGGGGATTGATACAATTTTCACTATGACAGTTGATAATGCAAGTTCAAATAATGGCATCATCACACACCTACAAAATAAATTTGGCAAAAGAGAAGGTAGTATTCTTGATGGTTGCTTCATACATATGAGATGCATAGCTCACATTATTAACTTAATTGTGCAAGATGGGATGAAAGATATATGAATTTGTCCATCATGTTTGAGAGCAGTAAAATATATTCGTCAATCACCTGCAAGGCTACAAAAAAAATTAAAGAATGCATTGAAATAGAAAAACTAAAAACTAAAAGCATGTTATGCTTAGATGTTCCTACTAGATGGAATTCCACATTTTTAATGTTAAGTGCAACAATTAAGTTGGAGAGAGCTTTTGAAAGATATGAGGAGATTGGCACTCAATTTAAATTAGAACTAGAGAAGGAAGATGAGGAAGGTCATAATATAAATGGTGTTTTAAGTGATAATGATTGGAATAATGTCAGAAGATTGCTTCGTTTCTTGGAAAAATTTTATGAGCTCACTTTAAGAATTTTTGGTTCTTTGTATGTGACATCAAATACTTTTTTTCATTAAATTGCAGAAATTCTTTATCTTCTTCAAATTTGGCAAATGGATGGTGATCCAAATGTGAGAATTATGGCTTCCAAAATGATAGCAAAATTTGCTAAATATTGGGGTAGCATAGAGAAAATGAATTTGAATATAGATATCTTGCTGTTATTTTAGATCCTCGATTCAAGCTATGTTATATAGAGTTTGCTGTTATGGATATGTATGTAGGGCCTGATGGTGTTGCTCAGCACAACTTATTAGATCATCATGCTATGATATGTTTCATGATTACAACATAAAAGTTCTTGGTGAAAGCTAAGTAGAAAGTGGTCTCCATGAGAAGCAAATTTTTTCTGAAGAGTCTAGTGTTTTACAATTGCAATCTTCTAGGAGAAGATATTCAATGATAGAGAAATTCAAAAGATCTAATTTTGGCAAGGATGATGTAGATAACAAATCAGATCTAGATAAGTATTTGGCTGAGGAGTTTGAAGTCAAGAAAGATCATTTTGATATTCTAAATTGGTGGAATGTTAATGCACCAAGATTTCCTATTCTCTCATACATGGCTCGTGATGTTTTAGTTGTTCCAATTTCTATTGTTGCCTCAAAATTAATTTTTAGTACAAGTGATCGTATTCTTGATGCATTTAGAAGTTCATTATCCCTAAAGATTGCACAAGCTATAATATATGCACAGGATTTGATGCAAGCAAAATGGACCGTTAATCCAGTAAATGTGGAAGAAAATATTAATGACATTGACAAATTTGATGAAGGTATTTTTATGCTTAAATTCATAATTATTTATTCTTTTTAATCTTAATTAGAATAATTAATTATTCATTTGCTTTATAGATTTAGTAAAGTTAACAAGTGAAACACAAACTTCTTCGCTTATTTTATGATGCTGAATGCTGATTCCAATATAGGTTATAGAATTTCAGATTTTAATGGTCTTCCTTCCTGTTAGCCTATTACTTTACTTATTCACTTGCTCAGTTTGCTGTTAGTTTATCTTTTGTTGTTTCTTTTGCTTTCATCTCATATAATTTACTATTGGATGGTAATTTGGTTCGACTGTTATGTTGGACTTTGGTAAGTTTTGCTTATTTTTCAATTAATATGATAATGTAAGCTGCTTTATTTTGGCTATTATGTTGGAAAAGTTGGTTTGTTTGCCTTGCTGGTTTGTTTCAGCTGTAATTCTTAGTGGTTTGGTTGGATATCCTACATTTGTTTGTTGGTTTGCTATAGCTATTTGGTCTCAAGTATGCATTTTTTTTCTGAATAGCTTACTTACATGCCAATGAAATACTGAATTAACATGCAGGCTTTTTTTAGGGTTTAGGGGCAATGATAACAATGATGAAATGATCAATGTATACATACGATTGGTGACATTTTTTGTGTATTATTTCCCTCTTAAGTCTTAAAGGCTTAGAGTTGGCAATTTCTCAAAATTATTGATGCCCATGTGGTATATATATTTAGATATTACAATTGATATATATATATATATATATATATATATATATATATATATATATATATATATATATATATATATATATATATATATATATATATATATATATATATATATATATATATATATATATATATATATATATATATTGTTTATTATTGTAGATTTGAAGCCTTTGGAGACTTGGAGTGCTTGAAATTGAAGATTTCAATGAGAAATGCTTGAAATGTGCTCAACACAAGTGATATTTCTACAATTTACTCAAATTTATTTATTTAAATGTTGTCAATTGTTAGTTGTCAATAAAAATGAATCATGTTGTACTCTTTTTTTTTCTCTTTTTTTGTTAGTAGTTTATTATTCTTATTTGGTGTACATTAAATTGCATCAATATGAAACCTCTTTACAATATGTATATGTTTAGTTTAGTTAATAAAATTTCCCTTTTTTTTGTAACTTTGAAATCTTTATTTTTTATAATTTGCACATATTATTCGGTTTATGAAAAACCGAACTGAATAAACCGAAGTGTAATTCAATTTATTTGGATTGGTTTAAACAGTTTTTTCATACTAATTTGGTCGATTCAGTTTTTTTTATAATTTAGGTTTAATTTATTTGGTTTGACAAAAACAAAAACTGAATAAACCAAATAGACCGAATGCTCACCCTTAGGTTAAGCTATTTGGTATGGTTATGTTTGAATGATTTTTGGTCAATTGGTTTGAATTGATTTGAATTAATATGTTTGATTCAATTTGATCATAGATTGTTCATGGGTTCATTTGATCAAATTGGGTTGATTTGTAATTAATGATTGATTTGAATCAATTTGAATTATGAATTTGATTCAATTTGACCTATAGGTCAAATTGGGTCATAGGTTCAATTTGATCAATTGGATTGAATGATCAATGGTCAACATCAAGATTATTGAGGCTTGAAAAGTTTACATGGTCATTTAGGTCAATTTGATGGATCAATTGGTTGATTGGGTCCAATTGAGGCTATATGAATTGGGATATATTCAATTTGACTTGATTGAAGTCAAATTAATTTGGATTGAATTTTGGTCTATTTGAATCCTTTAGGTCAAATGGGTCAACTTGGATCAATGGAGTTGGTTGGTCAAATTGAGTGGATTGGGATATGTTATGATGTTTGGTAAGATGCTTGGAACAATAAAGGAATTTGGATTGGGTTGGAATGGCTTAATTCAAACTGAATTGAGTTTTGAGCTTAAGGAATTCAAATGGGCCAACTTGGGTTAAGACCCAAGTTGACTTGGCTGGATTCAATTGGATTACGAGAAAGGTTTAATCATGTTGAATTAGATTCCAAAGGATTTTAGATAGGTTAAGTTTCAATCAAGTTAGTTTAATTTTGAAGAATTCAAATAGTTTAGGTTAGGTTGAGTCAACTTAGCCTATTTAACCAAGTTAAGCCTATGATGGATCAAATTGAGCCTAAATTGATTTGGCATTTAGCTTGGAGCTTGAATTATATTCATTTGATTTGGATTTAATTAAATGATTGATCATGGACTTTGATTGAGTCTTAGGGTAGGTGAGCATTCACTTCTCTTAAGGTAATCTCTAGTCCTAGGGTTGTACCTTATGAGTCTCTAGGCTTGGGTTTGGTGTTCCCTTAATCACTAGAAGTGTCTTAGCACTAAGAAACTCTTAGTGTCTAGAAGAGTCCTAAATCTAAGATAAAGGTAGTAAACCTCACTTCAAAAGTGAGATCAACAATAAAATTTAAATGTAATTCTAATTAATAAGGTGATGAAGAGATGCAATAAGAGGGCATTGTTAATGCTAAAATTATAACACAAAGCTTTATGTTGTGTAATATATTACTGGGGATTATTGGTCTCATAAAATTGTATAAAGTTTGGAGAGTTGAACCTTTGAGAAAAGAGACTAATTCACATTCTTCTAATTATGGTGTTCTCTTTTAACAGACTACTCTTCTTGTTGGGTCATCATTGCAGCCTTGCTTGAATCTTTGCTAAAGATCTGATATGAGCATTTAAGAATTATGACATTAAGGATGTAACAATTAGTACATAAATGATAGTTGCTTTGATATAAATTGGCTTTGTTGTATAGGGATAGGATGAGGCAATGAATAAGTTTCATTTTGAGATGCATCAATTGGGAAAGGTTGATTTACTACTTGAGAACTAAATGTGTCCATGATAGCAACCATCTGGCCAACTTGTTTCTGAAGCCTCTGGACTAAGACACCCTTATCTTTATTATGTTTAAGCATTAGACTTCTTGTTCTCTCTCTATATCAAATAATTCTTCTTCTCTTTCTTGAATATTGTCTAAGGAATATTCTTTAGAAGTTCCCCTTTATGTAGAGATGACCTCCCCCATTTAGTAATTACTATGACATGGGCTGCAGTTAGTTCCTCATTTTTTATAGATAATTTTTTTCCTCAAAAGTCATCCCATTTGCTTGAATTTTATAAGATTTCATTATTATTTTTGATAGGTGAGGCAAATTGTATTTTTGATGGTGTAGTAGTAGATTTATTAGGAGTTACCTTTCTAACTCACTTGTTAGAAGAAGGATTGTCATATGTAGTTTTCTTTAGCATTATCTTAACAAGCTTTGAAGAGATAACAAGATCCTTCTTCTTATAAGATATTTCATTGGTTGTTTAGAGAAAGAGAAAGAGAAGCAAGTCAAAACATGATTCTTTCTCTATTTATAGTATGTAATGCAAATTCATCTGAATAAGAGCTTGTCCTGTATAACTTGATGAGCAATCTACATCAAATCATCATAACAAAGAATAATAACTAAAATCTTGGAACACTTGGCAACTAACCAGACTAATAAAAGTAGTTCATTGCTGCCAAACAATTGGTGATTTGTTAATTATAAGTTGAATGGTTTCTTAAATTATTATAGTTAAAATTTTGAACATATCTTAGGTGACTTTTACAACTTATTGAGTTGGGTAAGGGATAGCCTTGACCAAAGGACAATCCACTTTCAGAAGTGATAAACAATTTAGTAATGGTAGTTTTTTTATTTCTTTGCATATTTTCATTTTTTGGATAATCTCTACATGGTGCAATAATCATTTGTATGTTTTCAAAAGAGAAGTGAGTAAAAATAAATAGTCTAGATAGTCTGGTAAAAATAGGTTTGGTGCTTAAAGAGACATTGAGGAATAATCTTTTTTAGGAGGTAAAGAAGAAAATGGGTGGGGAGACCCATTATATGTCTTGTTTCTATTTCTTTAAGGAGGGCATAGAGTATCCTCTAAAGAGTTGGGTCATAAATAGTGACTATGATTTGTTGATTAGAATCCCTAAAATTGAAAGTACTAACTCCATCTTCAAAGCTATTTATCTTAGAACAATTCAAAACTTTATAGATGATTTGATAGTGATATGTTAATTATCTACTTCAAGGAACAATTTATTATATTTAGTGCAAAAGATGGTATTCAAGAAATTTGAATTGAAATACCAATTCTATATTAAGAGAACTAGTATAAAATGTTTGTTCTTTTTAATAGTAGTAAAACTACTTAGAGCTATGAATATCAAGTCAAAACTCTTAAGCTGAATTAATAGGTAGGGTAATAAACAAGGATTAATTATGTTCCTTCAAATATGAAGTGAGAAAGAGAGAGAGAGGGAGAGGGAGAGAGAGAGAGAGAGAGAGAGAGAGAGATTGAGAGAGAGAGAGAGAGAGAGAGAGAGTGTATTAAATAAGTGGCATATACTAAAATATAATATCTCACAAGGAAAGAAAAAAAGAATCCTAGTAAGATTCTAGTTCCTATCTATATTTCAAAGGATTATGGGTTGCCTTTTCTCTTAGAGAGTTGTATATACCTAGGTTAATTATACTTACAGACACCTTTATAAGAAACTCATGATTAATGAAGAAATGATATTTATTCTAATTTATTTATTATTGGGTTTTTAAAGAAAAAGGGTCACAATTTAACACAAATTATCATAACACGACACTTTATATATCAGATGTTAGTACACTAGGTAGAGGGTGAATCACCATAACTTAATGTGAAGATGGTCCAACATACAAAATGCATTAACAATAATTACTGCTAATCTACTTAGGACTCTATTAGGAGTATGATGGACTCAAAGAAGTTATAGATAAAGTGAAGATATTAATGAAAAGAAATAAATAGACTTATTTCAAATCTTATTGATCTATTATTTTAAGTTGTTAATTCCAAAGCCATTTAGCTTGGGAATGTAGTTGACCCAACTTAACTGAGGCACTCTGTGAGAAACCACGAGTTGGGTTGTCTAGAGTTGGTCTCATGGCATAGGCTGAGGAAGGAGAATAAAAGAATTTATGAAAGGCTTCTTAAAAATAAGTTGAGAAAGCTATGAAGTGTATAATCTCCACATAGGCGAATACATAACCAAGTCTCATAACTAGTATTTTTGAGATTGGATATACAAACATGTCTAGGTCAACCTATCACTACCTAATGCACTAAGACTTCTTAGTCACCATTAAAATCATGCTAATCTAAAGCTCTATTATGAAGAGGTTATGAATGATAAGCAAATCATCTATCTTTAAGTTATATTTTTAATGCATACTTTAGTTTGGTCATGATATGATGGGTGCCAATGGTTGATACTAGAAAACTCAACTTTATACCTCTTCAAAGAGATATAAAAAGAGCTAAGGGGTTTAATTTTTAGAAAAAAAAAGCTAGAGATGGTTTTAATTTTAATATTTAAAAAATATTCTAAACATTTTTAAGTTAAATTTTATTATAAGTTGGTAGAAGATATAATTTTTTATCATAAGAGACTAAAGCAAATATATAATCCTAGATAAACACATTATAATAAAGAAACAAAGTAAAAAAACAAGTAATATAACTAAACAGCCATTTGATGGCTGTCAAAAAATAAATGTTAATAAGCCATTATGATTACACAATATTTTTATATATGCATAGATAAAAACGTATAAAATGGTAGTCGAGCTCTACCCATAAATACAGGGTTAGATGGATTAGAAAAATAAAATATAAATTAAGTTTCCATCTACCTTTATTCATTCTTTCAACTTTGGTTGCATGTTTGTCCTTCAAAGTATAGGATCTCTTGGTATTGAATCAAGCAACATTGTTTATCTTAATTTTTATATAAGGGAAGTCAAATGAGGGTTGCAATAAAAGAAAACTCCTAGTCTTAATGGTGTTATCATAATACAACTAAATTCATAGAAAAGAAAATCACACCAGAGAATAATTATCACTGAATTGTTAATATTTTGACATAGGACCCCTTATAAAGAAAATAAATAAATAAAAGCATTTGGTCATATGTTTGATAGCTATAAAAAATATCTCTAATAGTACAATAACTAAGTGGTGTAACACATCATAATTTAAATAAATAATCCAAATGAACACTAGTCATACTCTTACAACCTTATCCGATATAGCCAAAAGATATCGCAAACAAAGTCACATAGCTGAAACCTCCCTATGTTAGCGATTATGGGATTGTGAACTATCATAGCATGTAAGTATTTGTGGGTTAGTGTGACCTAGGGATATCTTATATGACAAAGGATTATCAAGCTAGGTCAAGCAAGAAATTTGACATTCCTAAAGTTTATCACTCTATAAACATCATATTAGAAGCAAGTGATAGGCCCTAGGTTATTTAAATGTGCTAATTAGTAATATAAGGATATTGTCATGGTTAAATAGATTCATTATTAGATGAATATTCATCTAATAATATCAACTAATTTATGAAGATTAAAGTCAAGTTTAGACATTAATGAGACATTGTTTAACCTAAAGTGCTAACTATCATGCATATGCTTCAAAATGATAGATATCAGTTAAGATGATTAACTATAGAATAAAAGTTTAGTAAGCAGTTAACACGATTAACTATCATGCATAGCCTTAATTTTAATAGTTTTGAACAAGGTGATATAGAGCTCATAATATTTAGAGTGCAAGAGGGAGGTAAATGGAGGTTATTCATTTAATGCAAAGGGGAATAAGATTGAGTATAGGTGCATACTTAGTTATCTGATGCAACTTAATTATACTGACTGATTGAACCATGGAATCACTTATTCAAATGTGTATGACTTAGGTAAGAACCAATCAATAGTGATTAGTTAATCCCATTTGAGTATGATCCAAAGTGATGATTTAGTTATATAGTTAATAAAAAGATGACTATATTATGGAAGAGTTAGATCTTGAGTTTGCATGATCTACTAATAAGAATTTTTTAGCCATGCAAAAATGACTAAAGGGATTTCAAGAATATTGATTCAACATATGTTTTATTTATGGATGGACAACACTTAACTCAAAGGGTTGGTTAAGTGTAAGAAGGCATAACAAGTGAAATTGCTAGGTCTATTAAAGAGGATAATCCATGCATTGATTAAATTATCTATCAAGTTGGTATTGAGGTCAATCAACACCTAAAAGGATATGTAAAGTGAACCTAGGTTTTGTGTTTCCCCAACAAGCTAGCTTATGTGCACATGATGTAGTCTAGATGGGGTTGATCAATATAACCAATCCCATAAAGAGAAAAAGGTTTAAATCAAATTAATCAAACTAGGAAATCTACAATGCAAATGTGTGCACATGATAGATGTAGAACCTAACACAAATGCATATACAAAAAGTATTGTAGCATATACAAGTTTTCTACTAATTTTGTTTTAGATTATCCAAGATGTTATGAATTGACATTATATTGATTATAAGTTCTGTTTGTTGTTCCTAAGTTTAATCACATTCAACATCAATATTAACTTATGGGTCCCACTTGGTTAAGTGGTTCCCACTAGTTAACTACCTCTTAACATTAGTGGTTTTATCTCAAAGATTTCCTTTGAGTTAATTAATGCTTGATTATTTATGGTTTCATTTACTTTTAAATTCATAGAATTAATTGATTTTATTTGACTTTTGTTATATTTATTTATGATTTTATTTATTTTATTAAATTTTAAAAATCATGATTATTAGCCAATTAATTTATAAGTTTTGTTTTTACTTTTAAACATTTAATTATTTAATTTTTTAATTTACTACTTTTTTATATATAAATTAGTTTCATAATTCAAACTTCATAAAAAATTATGAAACTTTTATGGAAAGTTTAAATTACAAATTGGAATACTGAATGAATTTATCATACTTTTTCTGAATTATTTCTTGTTTTTCTTAATTTTCAATATTGCTTATTTTTATTTTAATTTAAAAAATTCTAAATATTTTTATAGACATCTTAGCTTAAATTTATGAATGTTTTTTATTTTCTTACTTTGTTTATTTTTTTGTAATTATTAATTAATTTTAAATTTTTTAAAATTAATTAAATTTAAATAAAAAATTATAAATTTTTTTTAATGAATTTGAATAGTCATTGTAAACATTATCTAAATTCTTCATAATTTCTTGCGTATATTTATTATTTTTAAAATTTGAATATTTTTTTAACCCATTGGAAATTACATAAGTAATTTATTTTAACTCAAAAAATAATGAAATTTTTTAAAAATTATTAAAAATTATTTATACCCAAAACCCTAAAGCCTAAAAAATAAACTAAACATAAACTAAAAAATAAAATAAATAAATAAAATAAAATAAATTAAAAATAAATAAATAAATAAACTAAAAAATAAACTAAAATAAACTAAATACATAAATAAACCTAAATAAATTAAACCAAACTAAAACTTAAACTAAACTAAATAAACAAAAATAAATAAATAAAATAAATTAACCTAAACTAAGAACCTAAAAATAATAAGTCCAGCAGTCGAGTAGTTTATTCTCTCTTATGAAGGTAAATTATATACCCATTTTTGCCTTAGATTTAGGTCGTGCCTTTATTTTGTACTAAAGTTCCTTAGTTTAGGAATCTGAGGTAGCTATTTCCTTTGGATAGATGATATAAGAATCTCATCACATCGTGGTCTGGAGTTAAGAGAACTATTCCTACCCCTGTCTTATAATTTAGTAACATAAGATTATGAAAATGCATAAAAGGTGAGGATTTATGCTTGGGAATCAAAAGCAATGGCTCATAAAAAACCAACAGAGAAAACCAAGCCAAGAAAATTATAATTTAAGATAAGGTAATCCAGTGTTATCCAGATTAACCAAACCCCTTAAAAGTTTAGGCAAATTTTGATTGTCAAATAAAGTGAAATCAGTTAAGTTGAATCCAAAGTTTTCAATATTATTTTTATAATTTTTTGTAATTATCCTAATTTATATGAATTTTGAATAGTATTTTGACCAATTAGTATTGACATAATTGATATATTTTAATTTAGAAATTAAAAAAAATAGAAAGCATATATTAATTTTGTACCATTTTTTAAACATTTAATACTTTAGGTAATTAGTTTAATTTTTATGATTTTTAATCATGAAAAATAATATTGAAAACTTTGGATATTTTTTATTTCAATTCAAATTGATTTGAGATTTTTTATGTGGAGCTCCTATGATTCTCCTACATCATCTATATAAATTTTATGATTTTTTGATATGTCCAAGTGTTTTAATCATTTAGTATAGTGATTAATTTTTTTAAAATATGTTTAGTTCGGTCAACCTATCTCTAGCCTTTCTCCTAGAATCTATTGATAATGTAGTTATTATCCTAATGGTTTCATGCTAGTTCATATGGTGGATTATCATCCTAAAAGTTTCATGCTATTTCATATGGTGGATAATCTATAACATAAATAAAAAGAAAATAATCTAAAGTTTACTTTGGATGAATGGATCAAGGCAGCATCTCAAGCAAAATTCATTCACTAGAAAGCATGGTGGAGAGGAGAGGAAGCGATTGCATGGCTCAGTGAGCCATTGTTAGTAGCTAGGGAGCTCGAGCAACCATACTGAAGATGACAAGTTCAAGAGATAGAATTATACCTTGGGATGGCTGGAATTGATTTGAATTTGATTAGACAAACTCTAGAAGGTTTCCACAAGCTCCCTAGAATATTTGATTAGGTTGGCTCCCTTGATTTCATAGGTTCAACCAAAGATCAATGAGTTTTCACCATGGGTTGATTGTAGGAAAGGTTTGGTGACTAAGAAGGTGGGATAAAGGCTTGATTCACTTGGTGGGATCAAGGGGAAGCTTTTTAGCTTATCTAATTAAAGAATGGAGGGGCCTATGTATATGCTCCACTAAACCTAAGCTCAAACATTATTGAACTCTAGTGATTGTAATTCAGTGGCAACTCATGGCTCAACATAGCTGGGGAAGGTGGTTGGAGATCAGATTAGGTAATAAGGATGAGTATGAGGATCTCCCACCAATTACCATTGAAGGAGGGTGGAGACTACATTTATGACTCATTGACCTATTTGATACTATGTGAAATGAGTCATGGGCATAGGGCGTTGCTTCAAGAGTGTCGCGCCTTCTCACCATACTTATGAGAAGCATATATGATAGGTGTCTTTTGACACCATGGCCAACGAGAATTTTCACCTGCCACGGCATAGGTATTTAAGTATCTGCATAAAAAAGCATGCTAATTTCTCCCGCATTGAAGCAACATGAATGAGTATTTAGACTCTAGTAGATTTTGTCGTATTGAAGCAACACAAGTTGATACATAAATATTTTTGGCATTTCTCACAATTTCACCTTTGCATGAATTTCGAGGTGAGATGCGATAAATGGCATGGATTTTGAATCAATACAAGGAAGGAAGGGAGAGGATTTTTTCTCTCTTTGTCTACCTTTTTTTGGCTAACAAGTCTCTCATCTTGATTATTTCTGCAGGTAATAGTTAAATGAATATGACTAGCTACCACATATGAGTTACAGTCATCAATATTTGAAGCATTTGTTCTCATGAGGGCATCAAAAACATGTCCCCCTTTCAAAACTGTCTCACATAAGACTGTTTTAGCCACTATTGATTTTCAATAGCTTCATTGGAAGAAGCTGGACTGTCATCTGACAGGTACTGATCACCAGCAATCTTTCCATCAGCTTCAACTTCAGATTCTTGAGATGAACCTTGAAGATGTGCTAGCAAATTCCTTTGTCCTTCACTTAGACTTGATCATTTCCTCAGGCATTCATCCTTTATGATTACGTTTTGACTGGTAGGTAGGGCATTATCCTTTTTTCACAGAGTGGTCAGACCGATTATCTATGCCGTCAGATCCATAATTGGTAATGACAGCTTTTGGTTATTATTTCATCCTCTCCCACTGATTTCAATAAAATCAATAGATTCAGATGATGTTGCCTCAGACCAAACATTATTATACCTAGGTATTAAGCAGTACTCAGTAGCACGTAAAGTCTACTGCAATACTTCCAGATGGAAAGTCGATCCAATTATTTTCTTGGCACTCTATGCCAAGCCAAACCTAATGTGTTCATCCAGATCAAATCTTGGAAGAGAAAATGACCGCAAGTTTAAGGATGATTTGTTGTCTTCTCCAATTAATTGAGAATTTTGGCTTTGAAAATTATTTTCATCATAATCCATGGATGTAGCCCAGAGTAATTATGTCTAGCGTGTTACTTCACTTTATCCAGGGGACTTCAATCATGACCTTTGACTAACCAGATCCTGAATTCAATGGTAATCAGCATGCTCATTTTTGAAGAGCTTCATTTTTCAATTCTTTGTGCCGTAGCAAAAAGCAGGCTCTAAGTTGTTGCCAGCAGGATATTAGGAACTGTTGCACCTTCTTGGCTCCAAAATTCTCAGGTAGATCGGCGATGGTTACAGTGGACGAATAACAACAAGTTGATCACCCGCTTTTGTCTACTGGTGCTACCCCTTTCTATTTTGATTTCATTTATGTTATTCACATGCTTTGAATCGGTATGAATTGTGCGATTGCCGGTGGAATCGATGGTCTTTTTGCTGGGAGAGTTGGCCGGCGTTGAGGCTTGCGTGACATAGAGAAGAGGGATGGGAGCTGCGGTTTCAAAGGGAGGAGAGATCTCTGTGGTTGACATGTAGGTTGGCATAGCGAGGAAAAGAGGCGAGCTTGGGGTTTGGTTGGCCTGATCGATGGCAGCTGTGGGATGGTGGAAGATAGAGGGGAAAGCTTGGGGTTTGGTTGGCCTAATACGAACTAATTTCTGGAATTGGGTCTGGAATAATGCAATTGGGCTCAATTGAGTCGCTCGAGTCACTCCTTCGAGTGGTATGAACCCGACAGACGAGTTGTTACGGGTCCTATCGGGTGAGATCCGACCGCTTGGATGGCTTTTTGAATTCAGCCGTTGGATGCTAACACTCGGATCGAGTGTTTCTTGAGCCGCTCTGTAATCCGTTGGATCTAGGGAATTTATTCTCTACCCTTGGATCTGTGTTTTGACGGAGCCTTTTGTCTTTAAACCTACCTCCGTCTGATTTGTTAGTTGATTACAGGTGTTCTCGACGGCTTGATCTGCCTTTTGCGTGATCATTGGATTAACCTGGAAACCGGATGTCACTAATCCAAGATCGTGATCGAGAGGGGTTTAGCGGAGAAATCTAATTCACTTTTACCTTTTCATGGCCAATGCTCGAGCCGAGACACTGCAGAGGAAACTGAGGGGTTTGGGGAGGAAGACCGGGAGTTCACCGGAGATTCTTACGGAAGGGGTAGTTCCAGTGAAGATCCACCGTGGAAAGGCTTGGGTGAGGAAGAAGAGGGGAAGAACTCAGGCAGAAGGAGATTTCTTGATAAGAATTTGATTTCTTTCTTTCCTTCTCCTCTGATCTCTATTTATACTTGTTTTTCTGTCATAGCTTCGATCTCTATTGGTTGTAACTATATTCTGTTAGCCTTTCTATTACTGGTCGTGTATTCTATTGCACTTCTTGATTATTGTTTTCGGTCTTTGGATTTATTAGCTATCTTGCCTTGTTATTATTATTCTGCAATTCCTTTCCGAACTGAGCATGTTATCTTGATTTCATATGTTGTAAAGCTGATATTTTTGTTTGTAATATCTGTAGTCTTTATTCTCTATATTGTAACCAAACATTGGTCTTGTTGTTATTCTCTTCTGGACTACCAGGATGATTGTTATTGTAGTTTGGGAATGTCAATGAAGTCCTTTAGCCAATTTGGCCTTTTTCTTTCCCTTTTGCTTCTGATATTACAGGGACATTAAGATTCATATCATTACTCCCCTCCCCCACATTGACCTTGTCCTCAAGGTCAAAAAGAAAAGCTTCTGCATTTCTTTCTCTGCTACCCAAGAGGTATCTATTTCTAACATTCCTTCCCAATCAGATAAGATTCTTTGATCTATTGATCTCCTTAGATAGTTCTGGTCCGTAACTTTGATAGGTTTAATAAGCATTTGTCCCTCTCGAATTGGGTTGATAATTGCCGGATGTATATTAGAATCTTGTCTATATGGTTTAATCTGATATATGAAATACATTATGTATTCTGCTATGCAATTCAATTTTATAAGCTACGCTCTATTTTCGTAGTACTTTAAAAGGCCCATAATATCTCCTTTGTAATTTGGTGTATTGATTCCCGCCACCTCAAGTCTGCCTATAGGGTTGTATCTTGACTAATACCAAGTCATTGACTTTAATTGAAGCTCTCTATGTTTATCACCATTTGTTTCATTCTATTTTATGCTTGTTGTAGATTGGTTTTCATTTGTAGCATTTGGTCCCTCTATAAATGCCTTTCCACTTCTGGTTGGATGTTGTAATTTCATGGGTATGGAGGGGAAGTCGCCATATATAATTTGAAAAGGGATTTTCTTTGTTGATGTGTTGATTGAAGTATTATATGAGAATTCTCGCCTGTGGTAGAATTGTAACCACACCTTGGTGTTTCCAAAACAAAGCTCCTTAGATATTGTTCTAGGATTCTATACTCGCTTGTCCATCCGTCTAGGATGGTAATCACTGTTTTAAAGTAGTCCCACTTAATCAATTCTTGCTAGAATTGCTCATAAACAATGGGTCTCGTCGACACTATTCTTGTGGAATACCATGGAGCTTAACAATGTCTGTGATAAAGATCTGAGCTATATAAACTGCAGAAAAATTATTTGGTAGGGCTAAAAATGAGCATATTTTGATAGTCTATCCACCACTACTAGTATGGTTATTTTATTATGAGACTTAGGTAAACCAAGAATGAAATCCATTGATACCTCCTCCCATATGTGGTATGGGGTCGTAGTAACTCCGCCTCTGAGTATCATATTTGACTTGTTGACAAATAGGGTAGGTTGATACAAAATGTTTAATATCCTTTTCATCTGCTTCTAGAATTGTTGAGTAATTCCTCGTCGAGTCTTCGATGCCTCCATGCCCTCCTACCGGTGTTGAATGTAGCTCTCTTATGATCTTATTTTTTGAGTTCAATCTTTTGCTATTACAATCCTTTGAACTAATTAGCCCTTTTACAAGTCTCAGATGAAATAATTTTGATTTTCAAATTTTCTTGTATAATTCTTGTAATTCCATACTAGCTTTTGTTTCTTCAGATTTGTTGCATAAGACTATTGAATTATGAGTATATATTGATAGGTTGAATGATATTAAGGATTCTTTGATCCTCAGAGTCGCCTTCTGCCTTAAACATTTTTTGGACAAAGGCATCACCTTTGTTTGTAATGCCTGGTTTATATTCAATAGTATAATCATATCCCAGTAATTTGATCAAAAACCTTTGTTGTTCAGGGGTTTGAATTGTTTGCTGCATTAGTTCTCTTATGCTTTTGATCGCCTGATAGTAAACTTATTGCCCAGTATTGTTCCATCTTGCAACTATTTCGCTTAAGCATACAATTCTCTTGCATATGTTGATGCTTTCTGTAAGGCTGGTGAAAGTTTCTTACTGAAGTAAGCAATAGGATGATTGTGTTGTATGAGAACAGCTCCAATTGCTGTACCAGATGCATCTATTTCAATGATAAAGGGCTGATCAAAGTTTGGATATGCTAACACTGGTAATGTTGTCATTGCTTGTTTTAATTTGATAAAAGCTGTTGTTGCCTCTTCTGTCCAATGAAACTGTTGCTTGGCTAACATAGAGGTTAGGGAAGAAGCAATTGCTGCATAGTTTTTGACAAATTTTCTATAATAGCCAGTTAAACCCAAAAAACCTCTCAATTCTTTGACTGAAGTAGGTGCACTGCTTGAATCTTTTTGGGATCCACTTCTATGCCTTGTGCAGATAAAATATGACCTAAATACTCAATTTTATCTTGTACAAATGAGCATTTGGAAGGTTTAATAAACATTGAATGCTGTTTGAGTTGTTTCAGCACTTCGTAAAGATAATATTGGTGTAACTCCAAGGTCTTACTGTAAATGAGAATATCATCAAAAAACACTAAGACAAACTTTCTTAGGAATGGTTTAAGGACTGCATTCATCAAAGCTTGAAATGTTGCTGGTGCATTTGTGAGTCCAAAGGCATAGCGAAAACTCAGTGTCCTTCATGAGTTCTAAAAGCTATTTTATAAATGTCTTCCTTTGCCATTCTTATCTGGTGATAACCTGACCTTAGGTCCAGTTTAGAAAACAAGGTAGCTCCATATAATTCATCCATGAGTTCTTCAGGAGTTGGAATAGGAAATCTATCAGGTATAGTGACTTTATTGAGGGCTCTGTAGTCTACACAAAACCTCCAGGTGCCATCCTTCTTTTTGATTAATAATGCTGGGGAAGAGAAAGGGCTGATACTTTCTCTGATTATGCCACTTTCCAACATTTCTTTGATTAACCTTTCAATTTCGCTTTTGAAATGTGGATACCTAATTTTAACTCTCACAGGCTGAGTTCCAGGTGGCAGATGGATTTGATGGTCTATATTCCTTCTTGGAGGTAAGCCTGTTGGGCTTTGAAATAACTCCTGGTAAGTGTTTAATACTCGTTGTATTCCTGCAGGCAATTTATTGAATTCTTTTATAGAGGAATCTGTTTCCTCTGTTATTTGACTCATCTGAAAGCATGATAGTATTTCTTTCTGTTGCTGCAATTTAGTGAACTGATGAAAAGAAATTCTGTCCACTGTTGATGCTGTATTTCCTTGCAGCTGCACTAATCTGCCATTAAAGTAGAATTTCATTGTCAGCTTCTTGTAATCAATTGTACATTCACCCAATTGTTCTAACCATTGAACACCCAAAACTATATCTGCTCCTTGCATGGGTAACAGATAGCAATCAGTAATAAAAGTATTGCCTTGTAGTTGAATAGGGAGATTAGAACATATGCCTGAACATTTTAAAGTTTCCCCATTGCCCACTAACACTTGAAAGACGATCTTTGGAGTTACTTTGAAATCATAAATTTTGCTACTTTTGATTGAATGAAATTGTGGGTGGAACCACCAATCAAAACTTATACTTTTATTACCAATCAAACCTTGTAATCTTAAGGTTCTAGGATTAGGACGTAAATGCATTGAGGGCGATTTGAAATTCTTCTTGTAGATTTTGCAATTCGGTTCGTTTCTTTTGTAAATCTCTTGATCCTCATTGATCACCATTAGAGTAAACATTTTTGATTTGCAAATGTGTCCTCTGTGATACTTATCATCACAATTAAAGCATAATCCCTTCTTCCTTCTTTCATCTAGTTGTGTTGGAGTCAGTTTCTGGATGGGAATGTTTTGTTTATTGAGCATCACATTATTTTGGTTGATTGCTGGAATTACTGGAGGTGTTGGCAGTAAAGGTGGTTGATAGCTTTGATTTTGTTTAGTTTGTTGAGCTTGGTGTGCTCTGTAGTTTCTTGGCATTGTTAAATCATCAGCTAGCCTGTCCTCCATCAGTTTAGCTAACTGGAAGGCTTGCTGTAGGGAACTAGGCTGCAATGCTCTTACTTCCCTTTTTATATCCTGCCTTAAACCAGATTCAAAATAACTCTGTAAGAATTTTGGTGGAATACCTGATATCTGATTTGCCAATTCCTCAAACTCATTATAAAATTGCTGTACTGTAGATTTCTGTTGTAATTTAGCAAGTTCACCCCTTAAATCTCTGTACAAAGATGGGCCAAATCTCTGAATAACTTGTTCTTTAAATTGTGTCCATGAGTGCAGTTGTTTATTAAGATGCATCCACTGATACCAGCTTAATGCTGGTCCATCCATGTATACAGATGCAATTAAGAACTTCTGATCTTCAGATAGGCTATAGTATTGAAAGAATTGGTCTGCTTTAAACAGCCAACCTCTAGGATTTTCTCCATTGAATCTTGGCATATCAACTTTCACAGGTCTACTGTTGTGTTGTGGTTGTTGTCTAGTAGGAAATTTCAGTGTGAGGAGGGGTACATACCTGTGATTGTTGTTGTTCTTGATGATTGCTCTCTAATTTTTCTTCAATAGATGACAGTCTTCTTGAGACTTCATTTAATATCATAGTTATTGAAGACATTTGTTCATCTGTTTTATTCAGTCTTCCTACACACTCATCTATGGTCTTTGCTGTGTGTCTTGTGCCTTCATTTGTGTGAGTGATGTAGTCAACAAGAGCACCAATAATCAACTAATTTAAATTGGGCGAATAATGCAATTGGGAGTTAGCTCGTCGGTGAGTCACTCCTTCGAGTGGTATGAACCCGGGAGTTACTTCTGATGGTCCTATCGGGTGAGATCCGGACCGTTGGATGGCTTTTGAATTTAGCCGTTGGATGCTACACTGATCGAGTGTTTCTTGAGTCAGCCTATAATTCGTTGGATCTAGGAATTTATTCTCTACCTTGATCTGTTTTGACGCCTTTTTTGTCTTAAACCTACCTCGTCGATTTGTTAGTTGATTACAGTGTTCTCCTCTTGCTCTCTTTTGCGTGATCGTTGGATTAACTTTATCATTTGGTTACACATTTAGAATGTAGTGTAAAATACGTGTAAAGTGAATTGATGTAAAGGATTACTTTATAGTTGTTTGGTTGAGTTTTATACATGACTTTGCATTTTTTTTTGGTTGACAAAATGTAATGTAAAGTAAATTGGTTTGGGCGTAGGAGGTGGAGGTGCGTTGCCGTCTTGGCGGTTGGTGGTCGGTCCGACGCGGCCGCGGCGGAGATGGCGGTGCAGCGGGAAGCGGCTGGCCGGCGGCGTGCAGCGGTATGCTGGCCGGTGGGCAAACAAGGCGGGCGCCGCGACGGCAAGCCGGCCGCCCCCATCACTACGATTGTGTATTTGGAATTACCCATTTGAATTCACACTCAAACCCCTATCTGTATTTCAAATGCCTCAAAAAAATACATTGTATTTGCTTTACTTGCAGCCAAACAGAAAAATTAATAGAATGCATGTAAAGTGAATGCAATACACTCACTTTACTTGCAACCAAACAGCCCTGTAGAAACCAGATGTCACTGATCCAGCGGTTGAAGATCGCATCGAGAGGGGTTTAGCCGGAGAAATCTAATTCACTTTTACCTTTTCGTTTCAGTCGACTGTTCGAGCCGTCGAGATGCTCCAGAGAGGAAACTGAGGGGTTTGGGGAGGAAGACCGAGTTCGCCGGAGATTCTTACCGGAAAGGGGTAGTTCCAGTGAAGATCCACCGTGGAAAGGCTTGGGTGAGGAAGAAGAGGGGAAGAACTCAGGCAGAAAGAGATTTCTTGATAAGAATTTGATTCCTCCCTTTTCCTTCTCCTCTGATCTCTATTTATATTTATTTTTCTGTCATAGCTTCAATCTGTTGGTTTCTATATTCTCATTAGCCTTTTCGTGGTGTATTCTGCACTTCTTGATTATTGTTTTCGGTCTTTAGATTTATTGGCTATCTGGCCTTGTTATTATTAATCGCAATTCCTTTCCACGAAAGCATGTTATCTTGATTTCATATGTTGTAAAAAGCGATATTTTTGTTTGTAATATCTAGTCTTTATTCTCTGTTATTGTAAGCAAACATTGGTCTTGTTGTTATTCTCTTCTGGACTACTTGTAGGATGATTGTTATTGTAGTTTGGGAATGTCAGTGAAGTCCTTTAGCCAATTTGGCTTTTTTCTTTCCCTTTTGCTTCTGATATTACCAGGGACATTAAGATTCATATCAGTTTGGTTGGCCTGATCGATGGCAGCTGTGGGATGGTGGAAGATAGAGGGGAAAGCTGGGAAGAGACGGGGGTGGAGAACGACCAACCGGCTATTATTTGGTGTCCAATGTATAAATCCGAACAGAAGAAAAATTCAAGCTCGATCGCCTGAGAAATGGAAATGCCCCAATTTTGGTCGTGGGCAAAACAGGTTGCAGAAGAGATAAAAATGGGGCTAATGATATAAATCAGCTTTAGACTTATTTCTTATTTCATGAAAATTGTCTGATCTGAATTTAAAAAAAAAAGCCAAGAAAACTGGAACGTGAATTAGCATTCAATCTAAATGAATTTTACTTTTTAAGCATTTTCTGTTCTCCCTTTAATGGATAAAAGTTTCAATTGATAAGAAATATATTTGTTAGATTTATCATTACTTTTGAATTGATTTGAGGTTAACAGGGATAGACAAAATTTTATCTTATTTATTTTAACTGATTTACATGTAATTTGAATTCTAACAGTAACTTAGGCTTTACCCTATTTTAAATGAATATATATACGATTGCTATAAACTAATTCATTTCAATTTTATCTCAAATTATTACAATTATTTAAATAATAATAACTTAAATATTTTTTTGCAGTAATGAAAATAATAACATTATTTATATTGAAATTTGTTTGTTTCTTACTTCTCAAATTACTTGCCACCTCATACTCCTAGATAATTATGCATTGTACATCCTTATATCAACCCATGCAATATAGATGAATTATAAGTATTTTTGATTAACCAAACTTGATGATGTTGTCCGTTTCATAATCGGATGTTAATTGAATGATTGAGACAATTTTAACTCAAATTATGCAATGACATATTCACTCTCTCGATCATTGTGCAGACTCATCTAAATTGCTCTATGATAGTCGCATTTGATAGATTTTGACATTTGTGATCAAATTCGTGAACGGATGTCATTCAAAAGTCATTGTGGCCACCTAATGTTAATATGCGTATAAGCTCATTGATGGCTCATTTTTTTTATCTGTTGACCATCGGATTGTGCAAGATGTATTTAGATCGATTTCAATGTTATGGATGCATTGGTGAAGTTTGTTTGTTGATTATAAGTCATTTTAATCAATTTCATTGACGATCTAGATGTTTTATCTTCGATTTACGTGATATTACATCCGTAGTTCCTTAAATTCATTGTGCTTGTTCATTTTGACTTCCGAAGTGTATGGAGGTTAACAATTGATGCTTTGTTTGATGTATTATTATTTTTATTTTGTGGTGCACTATTTTAGATCGGAAGCTATGATTTCTTGTGCACATATATTGATGATATAATGATATTTTGATTAATAACTTAATGTTGACCTTGTAATAGTAGACTAATGTTGTTTTCTATATGAGTTGCTTAAAAATAGGGTGTTATTGTGATAAATAATGATTAAATTAAATGATTTTATTTTTAGGTGTTGCTTACCCCTTAAGCATAGCCAATTAAGACATGTGGGCTTAACACTAGTGCTAAGTTTAATTATGTGAATTATAACTTCTTGGTGTGTAAATGTGTTATAGCTAACATTTGTTTTAGAGGTTTAATTAGGAGCTTTATTTTTAAAAATTTTAAGTGTACTTTTTGTATTAGAACTATGATTAGAGCCATGGGGTTCATGATGAGAAGAGGCTAGAAGGTGTTGACCAATACTTGAGGCTCTGTGAAGCATGGAGTACTCAACAGTTGGAGGTGAAGAGAAATGAAATCTCGACTATAATGTTTATTATAAGTTGGGTTGTATAAGGGTAGAGCTCGATTGCCCATTTTTCTTCTTTTTTTGGGGTGTATAGTGGAACTTGATGCATTGACCTTTTAATTATTCTTTTAACTTGAATGTTTGGTGTGTTTACATTGTTTGCATATTATAATTGCCTTACTTTTTCATAGTTTTCTTAAAGAGTGATGATTGTTATATGTGGCCTAAATTTCGGTAGGCTCTTTTGGATTTAAATTTTATATCCCAACTTAACAATCAACCTAATAATTAATACAACTCACAATCACATAAAATATCAACATTTAAAATTCTTGACTTGGTGCCTTGTTATGTTTGTCCAATATTTGGTTTTAATTAACCTAGTTTAGTTTCATTTATTGTTTGGCATTTGTTACCACACAAAATCTTGTGAAATTTTTTAAAATTGTAGCATACATTCTTGTCTTTATTTTTCAAGTGTTAGTTTGAGTTCATCCACACTGTATTAACCTAAGTCCCATTCCAGCTTAGTGGTCAATGAGGTTTCATTTGACCTGACCTAAAAGAAATTCCAAATAAACACTTATACCCTATGAAATTTAATTCAAACTTTCCAAATCACAAATATACATCATCATTTGTGATTTGGATTCCTATAAAGAAAATTCTAGATTTGTAAAATCCTATCTCT
The DNA here is from genome assembly GCA_021442155.1 of Cymbidium sinense. NCBI lineage: Eukaryota > Viridiplantae > Streptophyta > Magnoliopsida > Asparagales > Orchidaceae > Cymbidium > Cymbidium sinense. Next base: position 35,639,869 of record CM038229.1, read on the forward strand.
AGAATTGGGATTATTCATTGTTTGGTGTTGGATGATCCTAAATGTTTGCATAAATTATACACCACTCAAAAATAAACTCTACTAAGACCTTTCTCTCTCTCTCTCTCTCTAGCATCTTAGGGTTTTCCTTCCACCAAATTGATCACCCTTCTTAGTGGCCCATCCATTGACTACATCATAATGAATCTTTCATCACTTACTTTTGGTTCATCTTCATATACCATATAAGGATAACTTCAAAATCTTATAAAGTTGGTAGAGTAGATGGACCATCAACAAGAATGAATGATCAAACATTAGCTTATTAGTGGAAGGTCACCATCAGAGGAGGTTCTAGACATAAAAGAAGTAAAAGATGAAGAGAAGGAAGATAAAGAAGAAGAAGATTGTGTAGAATCCAATGAGTTTTGACCATTTCTAATTCTCACTTATCTATATTTTTAACTTATTCTTCAGTTCTAGTTTGTCTCTCAATATTATTTTGTAATAAAAAGAGAGAGAAATTGATGTAGAGTGTGATGTGGGCCTTCTTGATGGGGACTAAGTTTTGTAGATTCTACTGATTTTCTTATAAATGTTATGTATGATTTTAAGATGCTTAATTTGAAGTGGAGGGTTTAGGGCACTTAAAGGGTCGGCCAATCCCAAGATAGAACTCATTCTAGAGCTTACTGCACCAAATTCCCAAATTTTAGATTTTGGCTTTTGAAAGTAAACTTAGTGTTAAGAAATTGTGCTAAAAACACATGAAAATAGTTAAGATTTCTAGGATAAATCTAAAATTCTTTATAATTTTTGAATAATTATTAAACACACTAAATAGTCTATGGAATAAGACTACGATCTATAGAAGATTAAATCAAGACAACAAAACAACAATGATTTTATCTTGTCTTTTTGTAATAATTTAATTAGAAAAAATGATGAAAAATACTTTGATGAAGAAGGAACAACACCATAATAAGATCTAATAGAAAAACATACACATAATAATTCCTACAACTTATCAAAGTAGTAGGTTAGGAGGAGTCACCAAAGTAGTTTCCTTTGAATGATTGGTCACTAAGCTCTTTTGGAATGCCTCTAAAAAGGAATTTTGTCTTCTTTCTCTCCCTCACTATGTGTGTGTATTTAAATGATAAAATTAATAAATATAAATAATGGCAATATGTGAAACAATACATGGCTAAATTCTTAAAGGGGGAATGTTACTTCACCAACGTCATGGTTTGATTTGAGCTTCCAACATTATGATTTATTACTTATCATTTCAAAAGGAAAAAAAAATGATGACAATTTTTTTAAATATCTTACAATTTATATGCGAGTTCATTCTTAAAGGGAGAATGTTATTTCACCAATGTCATGGTTTGATTTGAGCTTCATACATTATGATTTATTACTTATCATTCTCAAAAGAAAAAAATAATGTCAATTTTATAAATATCTTACAGTATATATGTGAGAGTTCAAATTGCATAAACATTTAATGATCAATTCAATAAATTCCTCAAAAAGTAGGAAACATTATAAAACACTAAATCTAGTGCAAAAGAAAAATTTATTCATAAAAAGAATTCTAAATTGCTCCAAAAAATCCAATTAGATGTGTGCATATTAATCATGGAAAAGACATTTTAAAAAAAAAAAAACAAGATATGCATGTTTAAATATAGTATTTATAAAAAAATTAGACAAAAAATGCATAAAATAGACCGTTAAATATACCATATTAATAAAGATATTATAAAATTAATATTAAAAAATATATAAAATTTCTAGTCATATATGCATAAGTCAATTCTATCATTTCATATTATGATCATTTAGAGAGTAAAATCATTTTAAAAAATATTATATTTTGCTTGCATTAGATTATATAGGTCTCATACTGATTTATCTAAAATTGTTTGAAAGAAAACTTAATATTTGCTCAAAAATAAGTCTATGTTTGTTGGTATTATGGTAAGTCACTACACAAGAGTATAATAGTCTATCCACCTTAAAAATAAAATCATTCATGATATTCTAATACATACACCTATAATTCAAGTAGTTGTGGATGCACGTAGCTCATCTTAGACTCTTTTCTCAAACAAAATCTAGGCAGAGTTCATTTAACTATTTCATCTCTTCTTCCCCAAAGTGCGTGTGTATGTATATTTATATATATTAAACAAAGAGCTTGCTTAATGAAATCCAAACTTAATATTAAACAAAGAGCTTCCCCAAAGTGTTTTTTATATCGTGATCTTCCTCATTAAAAACATGGATTGACCGTGTCTGTGTGTGTGTCTGAGTTAGCAAAAGAAAAACAGTATTATAATGATAACTCATTCTACCTTCATTACTCTCTCTCTCTCTCTCTCTCTCTCTCTCTTATCTATCTATGCCAGATGTTAGGGTTGAGAGAAAGAAGGCAATGAAAAGAAAATGCCGCACTGGGCTTTGCCATTGTTTACCCACCGAAACCTTTAACTAATAAAAGTAACATTGAAGGCTCTACCCACAAACCACATAGTTTCAAGCAGGCTTGAAGATCCAGCAGGCCGCTTGGTAAATCATCAGGTCATTTTTATGCACATGAAACATTCAGTAGTAGTTAAATTTCCTATTTGAAGTTCTACAGTGATATATCATTAGTTATTCTTAAATTGACAATACAGAAATGGTAGGTATTACGCCATGAATCGATTAAAATAGTCCAAATCAACTTTTCTTATCCATTATAGTATAGTTTTATTCAAATGTAAAATGTTCTATTGAGGTAAATGATTCCTGAGATTTATGTATAAATTAGGCAATTTTTTAAAAATAAGTATCATTAGAATAGTAATTAGTTAATTAAGTATGATTGAAATAAAATTTAAGAATAGGTATAGTCGTGATTAGTGACTTGCGGCGTCGGGATCTGACGTGGCGTGGAATGACCACATCGAAATGGGCCAGAATTAAGCCCAGTGGACTTGACCTGATAATGATTTAAAATAATTAATTATTAATGTTAAGCGGGATAGCTTCCGGTTGGGAGATCGTTAGATTGAAGATATTTTTTTAATAAGATAAATATTATAATTTTTTTATTTGAAAATAAATAATTATTTTTCATTCATTAAAATGAATTGAAATAATTCTTTATTTCATAGCTTTATAAATATTTATAATTATATATTTATAAACTATTATTATTTAGTGATTTGTAATTCTTCTAATATAAAATCTTGATTTTTTGTAAATGTATCTAAATATTAATATATTAAATTTAACATTTATAATTTATGATACATGCATCATAATTTATCATTCAATTCTCATGACTCTGTATTTTTATGCATGTATCTTTATAAATGTTAATTAATATATTAATACATAAAAAAAAGATTATTATATTTTAAATAATTTTAGATATAAATTAATTATTTCACTCAATAATGAATGAAAAATAATTATTTATTTTCAAATATAATAAAATAAATCATTAAATAATATTTCTTATTAAAATAAAAATTTATTTTAAATAAATAAATAAATTATCTTTCTGATAATTTAACATAAGAAATAAATATTTAAACATATTAAAAATACTTGACTCATTTTCTTGGAAATGCAGTATCGGCATCTTTATTAAATTTTATTTTGATACAATTAACTAATTACTATTCTAATGATATGTTTTAAAAAAATTCTTTATCATAAGAAAATATTGTTGTCTATTTTCAAAATAAAAATTATCATATTTACGTTTTTTTACTTAATTATGAAATATAAAAAATCATAAGATTTAATCATTAATTTTGCAAATCTTTTATACATTAATCTCTAATTTTAAATTTGATCACTACATCCATAATATTTGAAATTGCTTTGATCATATTTAATGCTGAATTATTTTAAAATATAGCATAATTCAACTAGTGGCGGAGCTAGAATTTTCTTTTTAAATGGTATCCTCATTCTTCTTTATTTAGACTTAAATCACCATTAGTGATTTTAAAATATTTTAGTTGATATAATTTTATATTAAAAAGATAAATATAAGTGGATAAAAAACTCGTAATTGATGATGTTAGTTCTTTATGTTTTGAAAGAGTTGAATAATTATATTATTATTGATATCATCCAGTATATCATTCTCAATATAAGTGACTAAAAGATCATTTATTCATTTATCTTCAATTCTATTTCATTGTTTAACTATAGAGTCAATGCTAGTTTTAATAATTAAAAAAATTGATAAAAATTGTATTTCTTTCTTTCGACAATTTTCTCGACAAGCATTCAAATATTTTCTAACAATAGAAATTGTTTATCAAGTTGAATATCTAAAACATAAGTTTCAAATTGATCATCCATAATCATTAAATCTATTGATCTAAAATCATTTGGATAAATCATTAAGTTTATAATATAAGTAAGAATTAGGTTTATGACATTATCAATCCAATTTTAAATTATATTTATTATATAAATAATTTAACTCAAATTTTTTTAAAATAAATAATTTTAAAATTTTATTATGAATAAAAAATAATAATAAATAAAATAATAAATAATAAATAAGTTTTTATTTTAAAAAAATCTGAATAAATAAATTCTAAAATTTTCTAGACATAATATAAAACTCATTGTGAATGAAAGTAAAATTAAAAAAAGTTACCAGAACATCTCAAAATTTTAGGGAGAGCACAGGCCCCTCTTGCTTGTGAACATAACTGCAAATGGTGCACAAATAATATCTTCACTAAAAGGGCATTCAATAATGGCTGAAATTTGCTTGTTTTTTTTTTTTGACAAAATTATCCTTAGCCTATTTATATAATGATGATATGTTATGCTATTAATTTTACATATAAATTAAAGACAACTTATTGAAAAAATTGGCAACATTTGACTGACAAATTTTCACATGATTGTTTCTAACTAGATGGCATGGCAGGTGAATTTGCCAACTTAATCATAGTTAATATTAAGGAGTTGTAAGTCTCAATTTTACATCTATTTTAGTGTTTTAAAGCTTATCTTTCTTCACTCTTGAGATGCCTACACCTTCATCCTAAATGATGCCCCATAAGGTCTTTTTTAGATTTGACATGATCATACCAACAAAAAATCTATCCAACCTTAGCATTAAATCCTTAATCAAGAGTAGACTATTATATGCTTGGGATATATTAACCTTAAGAGTTTGCTCCTTTAGTAAATCTTGAAATGCAACATTATAAAAAACTTTCTTTAAATTCACATTCCATGCAGGAAAATTCTTTGAGATAAGTACTTTCAATCTACCTTCAATTAATCAGTATGGGATTATAGACCACAAAGGTATCTTAGAAAGTGAGAGGATAAATTTCTTATATTGATTAGATTAAATTTTAGCTGAGATCTTTTTCCATAATTATTCATAACCAATCACAATCTAATGGCCATCATCAAGCATTAATTGGCCTTTTTAATCATCACCATTATTATGTCATTGACAAAGAATAATGCCTATCACTAGTTATTGGATAATGCTAGGCATAAACCATTATTATAGCATATTAACAACCACAATCTATCATCCTTTATTAGTCCCTAGACATTAATCAAGATTGATGCCCACTACTAATAAGTGCTTGACACCAATCATTGATGGACTCTAGCAACCACCATTGAGTGTTGTCCAATAGTTGTCAATGAATTGTGTGAACATTCAACACTCATTATCTAGCTCATATAGTTACCCTAACTTTCAGGAGAATGACTAAGATAATGACCATCAATATATATTTTTTATGCTTGTGGTGTTTATTTTCATATTCATTCATGTGTGTATATATGAGGGGACACCACAGAAATCTGAGGATGTACTTATTGAGTGATTGAGTACGACATCAAGGAATAGTGTACTATCTCGAGAGATAGAAGTCACTATCCTACAATAGATTTAATCACCTAATAAGGACCCCTAAGGCATGATGGGTCTTCGAATATACCAGAGATTTTTCTCCTACTTTACATGGAAAATTAAAGCAAGGTTTATTTAAATCGGGTTGGTGAAGTTCTCTATGGAGGCAAGCCTCCATAATTAATTACATCTTAAGGAAAGGGAATCCCTTCAGAATACTCTTGATTAAAGTAGACGATTATTGTCTCTAAAAAATTCAAAGATATGACTATCAAATGATTAGTTGTATTTTAGAAAATCAAGTGGGATGGATCAAAAGGAGAGAGTTATTATCGATGCCAAAGGAGATGAGTAGGGAGTGCTCATGATACTAGGAAGCCTAGTGAGCACTCTATCTATCTTATGGTTGTGATTTATATATTTGAAATTAAGGAGATTTATTTATTTGAGTTAAAATTTTATTAGAAATCTTGGACTTAAAATTCCACAATACAAGATTGTGAAAATGCCTAAAAGGTGATGGTTTATTCTTGTAGCCTACAAAAGAAAATATCAACCTCAGATCCTAAATCTAGGGAGCTTTGACAAGGGCCAAAGCATGACCTAAATCTAAGGTGATAATGGGTATAGTTTACCTCCATAAAAGAGAGTAAATCACCCGACTGTTGGACTTATAACCGCCTGTAGTGACAACCAGCTAACTCCTCTTATGCTTTAAATCCATGTAGGCAAGTCTTGTACTTTGTAAGATGGCTAGGTTGTTATTATTTAGAAAAGATACTAAGTCCTTAAACCCACTCCCTAAGAGACTAGAGCATGAGGGGTATAAATAATGACATAAGTCTAATGCAAATTTTTATCAAATTTCATTTAATTTAGGACTCTTTAATTTGACACGGGCTATGAGATTTTGTATGCCTAAATGTATGAGAAATTGATTATGGGCCAAATCAAAAGGGAAAGAGGTGTTCTTTCATCATAGGCTCTTAAAGGTTAAGCCTATTCTATCTGGCAAAGATGGAAGTCCTCTCTTAACACGAGCAAAATAAGATGATATATGTGTTATTAAACATATAACATCCCACTAAGGGGTTGCTAAATATTTTATTATCTTGATTTAATACTAGGCTTTTATGTGAGATTATGAGTTGTTTTAAAAGTTTAGTTATGAGTTTTTAATGGAATAGAAAATTTATTTTTATCCTAAGAGCCTAATCGCATCCAGGCCATACAACAATCACCAATCATAAATAAACTATGAAAAGGAATGCTTTTTCTAATGCACAAACTAAACAAATCATCAAATAATTTTATAAAGTCATCATAAAAGAATAAAAGGATACGATTCGGTACCTAGTACAAAGAAAGAAATGTGGGTAGCTGAACTCTACCCTTATACAACTCATATTATAAAAAATAATTATAATTAAGAATAATGATGAATGTTATGGGGGTCTTCATTCTTCATTCTTCCTTCTTTATTTCTTCATCTTCTATTTCTTCATTTGATTTGCCCTATTTCTTTCTTCCTTTTGGCTTGATTTAGATATGCTTACTCCAAAGGAATCACATGGTATAGAAGACTTAGTCTTATAACCAATGCTCATCTTAATCCTGCATAACATTCATCCTAATCCTAATGCAAAATTACATTAAAATAAAGAATGTAAATCTAGCTACACTTGCAAAACAAATGTTAGCTGAACATACCATACATCCCAAGTTATATGAATAAATTAGACTTATCACTTCACATATATGTAACCAAGCCCACCTATCCTAACTTGAGTTATGCTTAGGGGCTAAGCAACTTGTATAGCAAAAGTATTTATATTTTTATTATAGCAACCCCTTAAGCACAACCCCCAACAGAAAATATGATTAGGCTAATATCGAGTCTTACATCCAGACTACACACAGACGCCCTAACACTAAGTCTAAAATAATACATCACAAAATAAATATACATCAAACCATACACCACCCTATATAAAGCTAGAAATTGTGACTTAGTTTAATGTGTGTTCATTAAAGCTTGTGTGGTATGTCCTAACTAAGCTTTAGAGTTATAATTTGCTAAGTGTGAGGTATTTAATTTATAAAGGGCTGATTTCTCTTTAAATAATTTAATTGATTTGAAGATTTTACTTAGTGTTTTCTTTTATTTCATATGGCCTACACTTAACCACTAAGTGTTATAAAGAGAAGAAAGAGAAGGAATGTCTCTTTCATCCCCACCTTAAGTCACTTCTAAAGAAAGTTAAGTAATCAATATTCTTTAGTGAATGGATTATCATTTGTTTTAATTAATCCTAAGTTTAGGTTCACTCTAACTGACCTTATTCAATAAAAAAGATATCTTAAGATTAATTAGAATGGATTACTATCACATAACACATATTCATTCATTTCTTTCCATCATGTAGATCATGAATATGAATAAATCCTAAGTATATCTATATTCAATTTAAATTTCTAGCATACTTGAATGATAAATGCAAGGAAGTATATTTAGAATTTAAAATTTTCATTTAATTGAATTATGAATGCATGCCTTTTTAATAGAAAAGAGGAATTTTTCATCCATTAGCTAGATACACATTCACATATATAAAAGTTTTAAGCGTATGTGCCATTATTTTTACGACCATGGGTGTAAGTAAGACCTACTTAAACTTAAAACCTCACCCTAAGGTGTCTAGACTAATATATCACTTTTCTTAGATACATATAGATGCATAAACAACTACAAGGATGAAAAAAACTCATACAAAAATTGTATTTGATTTGTTTGATTTATGATTCTTATTCATTGTCCATATCACACATACACATGTATAAGATTTTTAAGTGAGTCAGGTGCCATTATTTTTACTTGCAGAGTAAGTACAAGACCTACTTAGCTACTTAAAACCTTGACCAGGTGTCCTAATATACCACTTTTCTCGAGATAGATGAATCTATAAAAGAACAATAAGAATAAAAAGAAGTCATGCAAGTCATGTTAATTTGATTATATGATTTACATATGTGATATGAAATTCTTCCTAAGTCTTAACATGGAAATGTATAAGAATAGATTTAAACAAATGTTGTGTTCATTTCAAATGAACTATACATTTGTAAATCCTATATGAATCCTTGTAAGATAAGGAAAGAGAACTTCATATTGCATATCTTATATTATCAACACATGCAAACTTATAGCTATTTCTAATTAACATCACTCCATTCATTATAATTGATTCAAGAGCTTTTGAAAATAATATTTGATTTAATAGTGATAATAACCACACTTATTTTATCTAAATCAACTCATGCAATTAAACATAAAAGAAACCATTTCATTTAGTTAATTTTAAAAGAAATGAATGCATGATTAGATATGGCAAGCAACATTTAACATAATTGGAAAGAAATAAAGGAACATAAGCACATAATCTCATTCATTCTAATTAATTCCTAAGGACAATCATACTAAATAAAGCCATTTAAAATAAACCAAAGGTCTTTAATGTTATTTCATCTTTATGTTTGATTTGAGTTAAGGAAAGTGATAGAGGTTTGCTGGTCCTAATCCCATTCCTCATGTGTGAGTTAATTTTGGTTTAAGAAAGAAGTAATTAGGTTGATTTTATGGTTTAATTAGGTTAGGGTATGAATTAAGTGAATTAATTAATCCTTACCTACATCACCTTAAGTTAATTAACTAATTAATAATGAGCCAATATGATATGCAACCACATGGAAAGTAAATTTGCAATGCACCTAAGAAATGAAAGGGGCCTAATGCAATTGGCTCATGATTAACAGTTAATTATGCTTAAGGGATCTCACTTAACTACTCTTATGATTTTCTCACACATGTGAGCTAACCATAATTTCATTATCTCCCCCTTTGGGTTATTGAACACCCAAAGAGCTACCCAAGATTAAATTAGAGAAAAAGATTCAATTGAATTAATTAAGTTCATTAATTAACTAATTAAACCTTAATTAACCTTAAAATGTGAGTTTAGAGAAAGAGAAAGCAGTCTCAATCCTAAATCATCTCAAGTTAATTAAGGTTTATGTATGATTTGGATTTTGATTAATCTTGTTGATTAATTAATTAAGTGTTAATTAATTATATTTTAGAGATTAGATAAGACTTAAAAAAATGGATTGGAAGAGGGGTCCCAATCTATTTTCCTATAATTCATCATCATTAATAGAGGCTAATAAGCTTAATCGATTGATTAATTTACTGTTCATTTGCTTAATTATCACTATTTATATTAAGAAAGTGATTAAGGCCTAATACATTAGTTTTCCTAATTAAGCAACCAATAAAATCTTAGAAAAAAATCACGAAGGCAGAGGTCATTCCCTTAAACATGCACAGAAAGTTTGAGATTAACTAGATGGTTAATTAGAGAGTAATTAGACTAATTAAATTTCTAATTAAACCTTAATTAAGCCAAATTCATAGTTCAAAATCAATTAATAATAATTTTCTTAGATTCTACTCTAAAATAACTTTAAAATGAGCCTAAGTTTAAATTTTTTTTTTTTTTTTTTATATTAGTTATGAATTTAGGGAGTTTTAGAATTAAAAATAAATTAATTAGCCTAATTAAAGCCTTAATCCCATTGGGCTATGTGGTGGCTAATGCGGTGCGCTGACGTGGCGTGCTTTCCACATGGCGTGCCTAGATTCGCTATTTAAGTTATCACATCCAAGTGTTGACTCAGATGGCGGTGCACGCGGTAACTCTGTGGACCGTCTGATCTATGATCGCACAACCATGATTAAAGCTGCAATTTTGAGGGATTAATCAAGGGTTCTAAATGTGATTAGATCAGGATCATTCATCCCGATCACGCGGGATGGATGGTCCATGATCTATTTCCTCTCGAGCATTGAGCAATGGCTACTGTTCATCTATCGCCACTCGATCTGAGCTCACCTAAGCTCAGATGGAGATGAAAATGATCCCACACCTTCAGGGAAGCTCAACAATCAAATCCAACAGCAGAAATTGCATGACATGGAAATTTCTTTCACAAAATACCAACCTATTTTCATTCAAGATAGATTTCAATGGCATACCTCACCGAAGCTTATGAACGATGGTTCCAATGATTGAGGAAACTTCGTTTGATAGAAATGAAGCTTTGTTGAGCCGCACAAGCTTTGATTTGATGTAGTTTGCTCAGAATACCAATCCACTAGGTAGGTGCTTGAGTTTGATCGAACTCTACCCTCCGGCCATTGGGAAGCTTGGGAAAGGATTTGTTCTTGCTTGTTTATCTCCAAGGAAGATGTGTGCAAAGTTAATTACACTTTGGTGGAGTTTTGAGCAAATGGGATTCAAAGGTGGCCTCCCTCGATTTTGGTTTTGCATAAAATTGAGAATGGGGATTTTGGGAGCTTGGGAAACATTAAAAATGGCTCTAAGACTCCTCTCTTTGGCTGTAGGGTTGAATCAAGTGTGAGTGTGTGAGTTTGAGTGAGAATGAGGGTGGTATACCCCCTCATTCCTTGGATTGAACAATCATGGCTTCCTCGGCTTCTTCTTGATCAATTGGCCACATTAGAGGGTAATGGAGGTCCTTGGGTGCATGAAGTGATTCAATTTGGTTGAGTGAGGGTGTGGAGGTGGCTACCAAAGGAAGAAGTGCTTGTCCTTGGTGGTTTGGAAAGCTCCAATGGGGATGGGGAGGTGATTTCACCTCCCCATGGATCATGGTCGGCCCAACCACCTTTGGGTTAGGTCAGCCACGGTCCAAGGTGCCTAAGTAGACCTATGAATAGGTGCCAAGTGGCTAGGGGAGAAAATGACCTAATGAGCATGTGTTTTATCTTATGGGGTGCTCTAAGCCCAAGAAAAAAATGGTCATTTGGCTATGGGTTTGATTTGGACAGATTTGGGATGGGTCAAAAGTGGGTTAGCCCAAATTTCAAGTGGTTTGAAGTTTATTTGATTTCAGTTGGCTTAACTTAACCTATTTAGGTCAAATTGGAGCAAACCAAGGATTGGGTCAAGTTCACATGACCAATTGGAGTGTGTTGGTGTCATTGGTTTGGATCGATTTGCTTTGGATTTGATTATGGCTCATTTGGGTTCATATAGGTCAAATGGGTCAAGTTGGCCAATTTGACCAATTTGACCAAATTGGGTTAGGTTAGGAGTTGAGTCAAGTTCAATTGGCTAATTGAAAATGATTGTAGGCTTTTGTTTGGTTTAATTTAGAATTAATTTGGATTTTGGCTAATTTGGCCCTTTAGGTCAATTTAGGCTAAGTTAGGTCAAGTTGACCAATTGGTCAACTTGGACTCAATCATGGCTTTGGTCAAGTTTAATATGTGATTTGGAATGAATTGAGCCATCGGTTGCAATTAATTTGGGTTGGGTTTTGATTTGACCTATTTTGGCTTTTTAGGCCAATTTGGGTCAACTTAGGTCAAATGGCCAAATAGGCTTGATTTGGCTCAATTGAGGTTTGGTCATGTTCAATAATTGATTATGAATGGGTTTTAATCAATGATTTTAATCAATTTTTCATATGGTGGATTTAGGCTAGTTTGAGTTTCATTTAGGCTAAGTGTTGACTTGGTCAACGGGCTAGGTTGACTTGGTTTGACCCAATTCAAGACAATTGATTAACCTAGGATGATTGTTGATCATGGTGTGTGATTTGGATGGGCTTAGTTCAATCCAATTTGGGTTGAATTAGAACTTGGCTCAAAAAGGATCTTTTAGGTCACTTTAGGTCAAGTGAGCCTAAATGGGTTAATTGGCTTGATCATGGCTTGATTCAGGTTTAGTTGAACTCATACATGAGCCTAGGATTTAAATATAAATTTAATTCTAAGTGATTTGGATCCATATGGATTTTGGTTAATATGATAATTTCAAGTCAAAAAGGCTAACTTGGGTTTGATTTGGGTTAGCTTGGATTTGGCTTGATAATTATGGTTTATATTTATATTTAGGTCAATGATTGAAGGAATGATTGACTCATGTGAAAATCCATGGGTTTTGAATTAGTTTGGATATCATTTAGCCAAGTTCAAGAAGTTGGGCTAAAAGGGTATAAGTTGAAAATTTGATTTGATTTGGGTTTCAATCATTTGGAGTTTGGAATTGATTTATGATTTGCAATTTGATTTGAGATTGAATTTGATAATTAATAAAATCAATTAAATTGTGGTTTATTTGAATTTGGTTAAGGCTAAGTCCATAAGATCAAATCAAAGGGCTTAGGAAAGGATTTGGAGTTTGAATTTGATCATGGGTTTCAATCATTTGATAGAAATTTGGATTTAGATTTAGTTTTTAATTTGAGGTTTGGTTTAAAAGAAGAAAGCAATGATTTGATTTAGGCTATAGGGTAGGGAAGTTCTCCTAAATCCCTAAGGCACAACCTATACCTATGGCTAATTCTTTTAAGTCTTTAAGGGTTAGGTTAAGTGTTCACCTAATCACTATAAGTGTCTTAAGACTAAGGAACTCTTAGTGTCTACAAGAGTCCTAGATCTATGATAAGAAAGTTGAGAGCTCACTCTAGAAGTGTGGTCAACAAAGGGCGCCCAATAGGTTTGGTGTGACTGACAAGGCACACTACACATATTTGTTATGGGGGTTTTCAAGCTTCATTTCTTCATTCTTCTTTTCTTCTTTCTTCTTCTTTTCTTCTTTTATCTTTGGTTCTTCCTTTTGGATGGTTGGAAGGTGGATGCTCCAAGGCTTCACATGGTATATAAGATAGGATCTTATGACCAATGCTCATCCTAATCCTTATAACAATTATTCCAAAATCCTAATTGCAAAATCTACATGAAAAGGAAAGAATAAAAATCTAACTAGCACCTGCAAAACAGAGATTAGCTAAAATAATCCACACAAATCTCAAGTATGTATATTAGACTTATCACCCCACACATGGGTGACTAAGTCCACCTGGCCTATTAGATTATGCTTAGGGGTAGGTGAACCTACAAGCAAAAGCATTTATATTTTTATTTATGATAGCGCCCCTTAAGAACAATCCCCTGTAGAAAATAATGGTTAGACTAAGACCCCCCTACCATTCAATCAATGAGCATACACCCTAACATCCAGTCTAAAACATATTTCATAAAATAAAATAAACATCAAACCATGCATCGACCTAACCTAAAGCTAGAAGTGGTGACTTAGGCTAATGTGTGTGCTTTGGAGGTTTGTGTGGTATGCTTACCTATGACTTTAAGTTAGAATTTTCTAAGTGTAAAGCATGTTCAACTTAGAGGAGGGTTTCATTTAAGTTGTTTAGAAGTTTTGGATTGATTTTATTTCATGTTTTGATTAGGTTCAAGTGAATCCTACAATTAATTACTAAGTTATAAAGAGAGGGAAAGAAGAGAACTTCTCTTTCCTTCCCTAACCTAAGTAATTTCTAAAGTAGATTCACATTTTAGTTTTATTTAGTGAATGTTTTAATTAAGTATTTTAATTAATCCTAAGTTTAGATGAACTCTAAATAAACCCATTCAAAAAGAAAGGCATTTTAAGATTAAATAAAATGAACTAAATTCACAAACATACATCACTTTATTTCTTTCCCAACATGTATAACATGCATATAGATGAGTCATAAGCATATCTATACATACAAATGAGAATGTTTAACACACTTTATGATGCATGCTAAGCAATTCATTTAAGAAAATTTGGAAGTTTATGATGCATGATTTTCCTTAAGTAGAAAGGTATTTCTTATCCAATTTTCACATGCACACATGAAAGTAAGAAATGCATAAGTGAGTACATCGCCATTATTAATTAGAGGTGTAAGGTATAAAACCTACTTAGGGCTACTTAAAGCCTCGTAACCTCGAGGTTTTCCAGACTAATATACCACTTTCCTTAAATACAAACATGTGTACAAAAGAAATGAATGGAAATGAAAGAATGCAAAATTTATTTTAGTTGATTCACTTTGTTTATGCAATTTATGTGTGCAAGTAGAGGTAAACCTTCTTAAGTGATAGCATAGGAATGAATAGGATATGGAATTAGGTAAGTGTTAGGTTCTTTTCAAATGAACCATACATGTTATAAATTCTATTCAAATATACCAACATTAAAAGAGAAGGAAAAAAAATATGTTAAGCACATCCTTATTTTCTCTCACATGCAAGCTTATAATTAAAATATAAGTAGCACACTTTTAATTTTAGGCATTTTATTATATGTTTTGAAAAATAATTTGAATTTAGTAGTGATAATAGCCACTCATATTTCTACTTTATCCAACACATGTAAATTTGACATAAAGTAAACAATTTCATTTTAAATTTGAATTTTTGAAAAGTATGGATGCACGAAGACACATGACATACAAATTTAACATGTTGGGGGAAGAATCAAAGCAATGAAAGCATGTAAACACATTCACTTTAATTAAATCCTAAAGACATTCTTATGGAATAAGAAGGCTTAAAATAAATCAAAGTTTATTCAATGTGATTTCTGTTTAGTTTTAAATTCGATTTAATTTAAAAAAGTGAGTTGAGTTTGTTGTTCCTAACCCATTCCCACATGTGTTTGATATTTTTGTTTAATTTTTAGATGATTAGATTCATTTTTATGCATTAATTATGTTAAGGTATGAATTAAGTAAGTTAATTAACCATTACCTACACCACCTTAACATAGTTAATCAAGTAATTCTGAGCCAATGAGATGACATAAAAACTCACAAGGAATTTAAACTTTCAATGCACCTAGTCAGAAAAGGGCATAATACAATTTGGCTCATAATTAATGGTTAATTAAGCTAAGGGGTTTAGCTTAAGTAATTTCAAAACACCCCTTCACACATATGAATTGGGTTTTGATTTCCTTAATTGAACTTAGGCTAATCAACACCTAAGAACCTACCCAAAGTAGATTAATTAAGTTATGGAAAATTTTAGAATTTTTAGAAATTGATTACATGCATAATTAATGAATTAACCCTTAATTAAGAGAGGATTAAGGAAAGATAAGGGGTTTAGGAATTAGGGGAAATGCCAATTCCCTAAACCTCCTATCTACTGGATATGATCTTAATCAACTCTAATAATGGGTTACAACCACTAATCACACCTTAATTATCCTTAATTAGGTTAAGAGAGTAATTAAGAAATATAGTTTCAATTCTCCTAATTAGGCCTTAGATAAATCCCAAGAATATTAGGAGAGACAGAGGTCATCTCCTAAAACATACCTAAGAAGTTTGGGATTAATCAAAGATTTAATTCAGAGGTAATTAACAAAATAATATTTCTAATAATACCCAAAATCAGGGAGAAGGATAATTTAAAATCCATTGAAATTATTTTTAAAATATTCTAGGTTGAATTATCTTTTCATAGGATTTACCTCATATTTTTTGAATTTTATTGAAGGAGATATGAATTTTTGAAGATCAGGAGATTAATTAACATTAATTAAATCCCCTAACTAATCCCTCAGCTCACGAGATGACGCGGCACCGCGCTGCATTTTCATCACGGATCACTTAAATGTCACATCCAAATGGCGGCATGATGACGAGATGTGCTTTGATCCCTGCCTTTCAATCAAGGATCGAACGACTAGGGATCATCTCATGGTTTCTTAAAGGGATAATTAATTCTAAAATGGGAATAAATTGTCCATCCAAAATGCATGGATGGCTAGATTACCCAGTTCTTCCCTTAAGATTAATAGAGTCATGATCTTGGAAGATCAGCTCGATTGAGCTTGATTTGAACAAATTTCCCACACCATCTAAAGCTACAAGAAGCATCCAATGGATTTCTTATGACTTAAAAAATTCTTTCAAAAAGACCAACACCCCTAAGCTAAGTGGTCAAAAAAATTTCATACCTCGTCAGAGGTGATGATCGTGCTCGAGCTCAAGAGGTAGCTTCTAGTGGAGATGAAGCCTATTGAAAGTTTCAAGCCTTTTGAGTGGATCTTATGGACCAACACACTTCACCTCCTTGTGGCTTTGATCCAATTGAGGCTCTCCTTGCTTTGGGAACTCGAATGAGAGCTTGAGTGCACTTGTTGATCCTCCGGGAGTGCAAGAGGAATTGGGATGGATTTGAGTGAAGAGAAAGTTGAATATTCAAAGGAGCTCCCTATTTTCAATGGAGAAAAATATCAAATCCTTCAAAAAAGCTTAGATGGCTCTCTCATCTTTCCTAACACTCTGCTCAATAATGATGATTTCAAATTAAATTTGGGGAGTATATCTCCCATGGCATCGACACCTCCCTTGCCATTTTGATCCAATTGACCATATGGAGGGGTTGTTTGATCTATTGAGTGGCACATGGTTTTGAGCCAAGAGGATAACCTCCCATATGCTTCAAATCAAGTGGAAGGAGGATTTGTAATGAGCTAATTTTACCCATGGGATTTTTGGCCTCCATTTGACCCAAACCCATTGGGTTCACACCTTCATTCATTTCACTTGAGCAGGAAGGCATGTTGAGATGAAGAGGGTACCAAATTACCCATGGATTAATTTGTTCTATGGCCTAGGTATGGTCATTTTGTTGATTTTTAATTTGGATATGGGTATGTGGAGAAACTAGATTTGGCCAAGTTTCATGAGATTTGGAATTCATTTGATGAGGTTTGGCTCATGTTGACCCATTTAGGTCAAAATGTCAACGGTCAAGTTCCAATTGGTCAAATTGGGTCAAACCAAGTTGGGTCAAGTTCATATGACCATTTGAAATGTTTTGGCTTTGGTTTGGTTCAATTTGGTTTAGTTTTGAATTTGGCTCATATGACTTCATTTAGTCAAATGGGTCAAGTTGACCAATTTGACCCATTTTGGGTTAGGTCAAGGGTAGGTTTAGGTTAGTCATATGGAGTGGATTGGTATCTTTTTTCCAATCAATTTTGGTTTGAATTTGGCTCAACATGACCCCTTTAGTCAAGTTAAGGTCAATCAAGAGTTGGTCTAATTGAGATTTTAGTTCAAGTGATTTGGAATGAACTTGACCCATTGGTTTGAGTTAATTTGGCTTAGATCAAGTTTTGACATTTTGACTTTTAGGTCAAGTTGGGTCAACTTGGGTCAAGTGGCCAATCTAGGTTAGGCTCAAATGTTGACTTGGTCAAGTTCAAACATAGTTCATGAATGAACTTAGATCAATGGTTTCAATCAATTTGGCCTATGGTGGATTTTGGCTATGTTGGGTTTCATTTTGGTTAAGTGTTGACTTGGTCAACCCCAGGTTTGACTTAGTTTGACCCAATTTGATTGATTGATCATCACATGATGATTGATTATGATGAGAGGCATAGTGAGTTTGGTTCAATCCAATTTGGTTAGGATTTTCATTTAGTCACTCATGGACTAAGTCAAGGGTCAAATCCAAAGCTTGATTTGAGTTTGATTGAACTTGTATATGGACTTATGATTGAAATATAAATCCATTTGTAAGTGGTTTGAAGTCAAATGGTTTTGATTCATTTGACAATTTCATATTCAAAGGAAGAATATGAAAGGATTTGGGGTTTGATTTTGAATTGATTTTGGTGATTGAAGTTTGTATTTATATTTGGATTCATGATTGGGTTGATTGAATCATGAAGAAAATCAAGGGTTTTTTGAAGTTGAATTTTGACTAAAAGGCTTAGGTTGTATTTTGAGGATTTGAGTTTGATTTTGGAAGTAGTTTTGATTGTTTGAATTTATATTTCATTTATATATGTGAATATAAATGAGAATATAAATGGGTCATGAGAAAATTTCAAGGATTTGAATTGATTTAATCATGATTTAGGCTAAGTCCATTAAAAGGGAATTTAAAGGACTTAAGAAATTTTGGAGTTTGAAGCTTGAATTTTTGAATTTGGTTTGATTGATTTGAATTTATATTTCATACATAAATATAAATATAAATGATGAGAAAATCTCAAGGATTTGAATTGATTTAATCATGATTTAGAATAAGTCCTTTAAGGAAAATTTATAGGACTTAGGAATTTTTTGGAGTTTGGAGCTTGATTTTTAGTTTAGTTTGATTGATTTGAATTTATATTTCATTTATACATGTGAATTTAAATGAATTATGAGAAAATCCCATGAGTTTCAATTGGTTTAATCATAATTTAGGCTAAGTCCATTAAAAGGGAATTTAAAGGACTTAGGAAAATTTGGAATTTTTTGAATTTATTTAGATTTGAATTTATATTTCATTTATAAGTGAATATAAATGAGAATATAAATGAGTTATGAGAAAATTTCAAGGATTTATTTGGTTTTGATCATGATTTTGGCTAAGTCCTTAAGAGAAGATTAAGGACTTAGAAAGATTTTTGTATTTGGAGTTAGGAATTTCATTCATGGGTTTTAATCATGGATTTGAATCATGGATTTGATTTGAGTTTGGAGAAAATAAAGTAAGATTGATTTGGAGTTTGACTTGAAGGAAGGAAGGTGAGGAATGGTTCAAGAAGGCAGTTTTTTCCTAACACTCCCAAGGCATGACCTATTCCTATGGCTAACCCTTCTAAGTCTCTGGGCTAGAGTGTCCCTAATCACTAGATGTGTCTTAAGACTAAGGAACTCTTAAAGTCTAAGAGGAATCCTATATCTAAGATGGAGAGGGGTTGAGAGCTCATCCCAAAAATGAGGTCAACAAAGGATAGGTGTGGTTTGACCACTGTACATCGTATATAGTGTTGATCAAACACCAAAGATCATAAGCACTAATAAACTATCAATAACCCAGAAAATGAATCCATCACCAATGTGGCTCTACTCATGTCCATAAGAGAGAAATCCACTAAGGAGGTGAACCTTCCACTAGGGAAGTAGGTTCAAGTCTTCCACAAGGAGATGAGAGATTTGATTTGAGTTTCGGTGGGGAAGAGGGTTGAATTTATTATAATTTGTTATTTGTTTAATTTGTTTTTTGTTTAGACTCCACGGGGGATAGAAAAGTGAACTCCACTAAAAGCAAGTCAAGTCATCCAGGGGAGGTTGTGAAATCCATTGAGATTAGAATTCTAGATCCAGGGGAGAAGATTTCATCAAGGAGAAGCAAAAAAGGTTTGAATTAGATTGATTGATTGTTTCTTTATTTCATTGGATTTGTTTATTTCAAATTTTTAGATTTTGAGTTTTGAGATGGACCTTGGATTTCAGGAGTAAGAGCCTAGACTAACTCAGTGAAATCTAATCCAAAGGGTATCTACTAAAAAAGGGACTAGCCAACCAAAGGGATGCCTTCAGATACAATTGTACTAGAAAGAAAGTGTAGTAGACTTACATCCTCTAAAGTATGGACCAGTTGCTGGGGTAATCTATTGGCAAGGCAACAGATTGAACCCAACCTAAGGCTGACTATTGAGTGAATGTCACTGGGGGACTTAAATTAACTCAAAGGTAGTCACAAGTAGATTTCATTTTTAGATTCATTTTGATGAATTTCGTTGGTTTGCGATGGATTGCACTGAGTAGGGTCCATGGAGGCCTAGACCTAACTTAGATTTACCAATCTAAAGGGAGCAGTCTACCAAACACAAGGTAGGACTATCCAACCAAAGGGGTGCCTTTCGATTTACAATGGTCAAATCTTAAGAAGAAAGTGCAGGGACTCACATCTTCTAGAAACAAGGATCCTCTAAGGTGATTGATTGCTTTGGAAACAAATCAAACCCGATTTGAGGCTGACTATTGAGTGAATGCTACTGGGGGACTTAAACCAACTCAAGAATAGTCAAAGATAAATTTCATTTTTAGATTTATTTTGATTATGATGGATCCTATTAGTTTGCGATGAACTGCACTAAATAGGGGCAGTGGAGGCCTAGGCTTAATTCATATTTACCAACCATGAGGTAGGACTTTCCAACCAAAGGGGTGCCTTTCGGTATACAATGGTCAAGTTTTAAGAAGAAATTGCGAGGACTCACATCTTCTAGAAATAAAGAACCATTGGGGTGATCGATTGCTTTGGGCAACAAATCGAACCCGACCTAAGGCTGACTATTGAGTGAATGCCACTGGGAGACTTAAATCAACTCAAGAATAGTCAAAAATTTCATTTTTAGATTTATTTTGATTATGATGGATCTCATTGGTTTGCGATGGATCAAACTGAGAAGGAGCTGATATCAACCTAGATCTATCTCAGATTTACTGAACCAAAGAGAGTAACTTCCTGGCCAATGGGAGAACTATCCAACAAAAAGAGTGCCTTTCAGTTTGCAATGATCAATTGAAGGGAAGAAAGCTCGGGGACTCACATCTTCCACTACAAAAGATCGTTGGGTGATCGGTTGCTTTGGGCAACAAATTGAACCCAACCTAGGTCTGACTTTTGAGTGAATGTCGTTGGGGGACTTAAATTAGCTCAAGGATAGTGAAAGATTAATTTCATTTTTATATTTTGGTTTTGATGGATTTCGTTGGTTTATGATGGATCAAATTGAGAAGAAGCCGTGGAGGCCTAGACCTAACTCAGGTTTACCAATCCGAAGGGAGAAGCTTCCTGACCGATGGGAGAGCTATCCGACCAAAGGAGTGCCTTTCAATTTGCAATGATCAATTGAAGAGAAGAAAGCTTGAGGACTCACATCTTCCATTATAAAAGATAACTAGGGTGATCAATTGCTTTGGGCAACAAATTGAACCTTTAGGGTTCATGCCATGATAGTCATGCTAGAAAGAATGCATCATAATCTTAGATTTTCCAAAGTGGAATGACTGTCGGGGTAACCTGTTTATGGCAAAATAGATTGAACCTGAACTAAGGGTGACTATGGAGTGACACGGGATTTATCTCAACTAGTGCAATTCTTATAGGGAGTTCTGCTGACACTACCCTAAAGATAGGATGCCTGCTTGGGAGAAGGGGCCCTTTGGGGGCTTGAATTCAAAATCCATAACAAAATTAATTTGTTTGTTTTATTTTAGTTTATTTTAACATGGACCATGTTGGTTTGCGAGAGATCAAACTGAGAAGGAGCTTATATTAGTTTAGACCTATCTCAAATTTATTGAACCAAGGGAGAATCTGCATATCCGCTAAACAAATTCTCCAACCATAGGGGTGGCTACTAGGAAAGGAAGACTGTCCAATCCAAGAGTAACCCGAGTATTGTCTAAATGGGATCACAAAAGATGTGATCCAAATAGAGTGCCCATAGGGGATGGGGCCGTTAAAGGGCTTAATCTAACACCAAGAAGAGATGTGAGCTAGTCATATCTAATAGGTATTGGTGTCCAACTCAAGGAGAAAGCAGGGACTCACATCGCCAAGAGTGGTGCACTCATTTGAGCATCGCTATCAACATAGTGGACATCAACCAACCTAATATGCTTTATAATAATCGCCTAGGAAGAAAGCTTGGGGACTCATATCTGTAGAACTCTGATAGTTTGTCTTCGCTGAGGTGTACCACTGACTATTGAGTGAATCCCACTGGGGGACTTATATCAGCTCAAACATAGTCAAGACGAAAGGAGCCTCTGGGGGACTTACCCTAAACCTCAAATATACTCAACCTAGTAAGTGCATGATGGCTAGTTCAAGAAGAAAGCACAGAGATTCACATCTTCTTAAGAAAACTCAATATGAGGTAGCTTACTGGCTGGGCAGTGAAGCCTACCATACTAACAAGGCACTCGTTGGTTAACAATGATCAAGTAAGGAAGAAAGTGTAGGAATTCACATCCTCCAACAAATGATCACTCGAGTAACATACTAGCAAGGTAGCATGTAGACCTGACCTAGAGTAGCTAATGAGTGAGTGCCATAGGGCGCTTTCTCCCACATAAAAATAGCCTGAGACAAAAGATTTGTGTTTATTTTGTGCATGTGTTAACAGGAATAGGACGCATCTTGGGTTCTGTCACACCTATCCTAAACACACTGGGGAGTTCGATGGAATGGTGCCATGGATGGCAAAAAGGATTCCCACTAAGAAAGGATGTCGCTCTAGTTCTCTTACACCTAACTTAATTGTATTAATCGAAATAGGATGCCTCTTGGGTTCTCTCACACCTATTCTAATAGTGTCGGGAGGTTGTGTTCATGTTGTGAAAGAGGGATAGGATGCTGCTAGGGGACTCTTATACTTACCCTAAAAATGTCATGACAGATTTACAAGATAAGCAAACAACACTTCGAAAGAAGGGAAGATTTGATGAATGGAATCAGATTTTTGTTCTTTTTATTAATCAATTATTTTCAAACATGATTCATTTCATGGATAATATTTCTTTAGGTAGAGCTCATTAATTGGAAGCATTGGGTATTCCCCTTTATAATCAATAACCTAATAAGATCCTCCTTGGTAGGCCTTCTCTATAACATAGGGGCCTTCCTAAGTGGGTTCAAACTTGCCTCCCATCTTTCGACGGGCAACAATTGATATTTTTAGGATTAACATAAGTTCTCCTACTTGGAAAGACCTAGGTCAGACCAGCTTGTTGTGAGCTTGAATCATTTTGGCTTTGTATAACTTGAGGTTTTGGCACACCCGTAAGCGAATCTCCTCCAAACCTTTGAGCTCTTCTAACCACAACTTTGTATTTTGTTCTGAAGTGATCTTGCTACCCAATGATATCCTTAGTGATAGGAGTTAAACTTCTAAAGGTAGAATGGCTTCAGAACTATACACTAAGGAAAACATAGTCGAGTTGAGTCGGTAGTGGTGCAGAGCATAAGGCTTCAACCAACTACTCATGCCACTATCATTTTTGTCATCAAGAGTTTTCTTCAATATCTGGATGAGAGTTGTGTGCATGCTTTCATTAAGCTATTTTCTCTAGGGTAGTAGATGGTAGAGTATCTCCAGTCTATACCTTGTCTTTTGGCGATGCTGTTGATCTTTGTGCTTTTGAATGCAGTACCATTTTCGGATATAATTCGTTGAGGCACCCCGAACCTATATACGATATGGTTTCTAAAAATTGAAGCACGCCGGTGACCTCTCTGAGTGGGATGGCTTCTGCCCACTTGGAAAAGTAGTCGATGGCAACTAGAATGAACCAGTGACCCTTTGAAGAAGGGGGATTGATCAGACCCATAGTGTTAGTACTCCAACACTCAAATGGCCATGAGGCCAATGTAGGGTGTAGAATGTTGGGTGGATGGTGGAGGACCACATCGTGTACCTGACACTGATGGCATCTTCTAGCTACATCCATACAATCTGTGATCATCAAAGGCCAGTAGTATCCTACTCTCTTGATCTTCATCTTCATCTTCACTGATGAGGATATGAATGTACCCGCTTACAATACCATTCAAGCTTCATGTTTGTCTAAATAGCATAAACACATTTGGTCAAAGGACCAGTGGTACAGGGCACCATCAACGAGAGCGTAAGAGAGAGCTCTTTATTTCACCTAATGGGCTTGTGACATTTCTTGGGGTAGTTTATCGGTGTTCAAATAGTCTATGAACGGTTGCCTCCAATCCAACTCCTCATCTTTTTTGGCAATGGAAACCTCCCATTCAAGAGAAAGTCTCTTAATGAGTTCAACATCAATAAGGGATAGGACTTGTCTATTTTGGACCCTTATTAGAATTGACTCATCTTCCAGACATGCCAATTCTTTGGCAAGTTTGTCCAAAGCATCTACTACTGCATTCTCTGCTTGGGGAACCTTGTAGATGGTGACTTTAGGAATCTGGGCCAACAACTTCATGGTATACTCATGGTAATGACGAAGCTTGGGTTTAAGAACCTTGTAGGACCCAACAATCTAGTTAATAACTAATTGAGAATCCCCATAGATGTCGATGCTCTTGACACGATGGTCCTGCAATCAACCTCATACTCAGCTTCATTGTTGGTGCAGGGGTTGGATAGATAGTATGAGAATCTAGTCACATCACAGTCTAAAGTTAGAAGAACTATTCGTACCCCTACCTTACCTGGGAGAATAGATCATGGTGCTTCCCCTTTGTGAAAAGAAGTTGCACCATCAAAATACATCTCCCATCTAGCTCCTCCTAAGTTCATGATTTGTTCATCGGGGAGATTGTCACTAAGTGGAGAATCAAGAAGAAGGGTGCTACTAAGAAATCCGCTAGTGCCTATCCTTTTATTGCACGGAGGGGTATGAATGTGATATCAAACTGTGAAAGTATCATGGACCAAAATGCCAAACATCCGAATAGTGTTGGCCGTGTCATGAGATACCGCAGTGGATTCGTCTTGGAGATCAAGTTCACTTTATGAGAAAGCATGTAATGTCGTAGCTTTTGGGAAGTGAAGATTAAAGCTAGGCAATGTTTCTCAATAGGTGGGTAGTTTTCTTCAGCAGGGATTAGAAGATGACTGAGATAGTAAAGAGTACTCTCCTTTCCTTCATCATTGGCTTGGGACAACAGAGCACCAAGCGAGTCATCCAATGCAATAGTGTAAATGATGAGTGGCTCCGGGGATAGCTGAAGCTGGCTTTACCAAATACTGCTTGATGTCTTCAAAAGCATACTAACACTTGACATTCCACTTGAACTTGGCATCCTTTTTGACAAGTGCTGAGAATGGTTGGTATCTTCCTGATAAGTTCGATATGAAGCTTCTTAGGTATGCCAAGTGCCCTTAGAATGATCTGAGTTGAGTTAGACTTTTAGAGGGTGGCATTTTAAGATTGCCTTGATATTCTCTAGATCGATCTCTATTCCCCAGTGTGATACAACAAACCTAAGGAATTTCCCTGAAGCTACTCCGAATGCACACTTTAAGGGATTCATTTTGAGGTTAAATTATCTTAACCATTTGAAAACTACACTCAGGTTAAAGAGATGGTCTTCCTTTTCTTTATTTTTGTATCAACACATGATTCAACTTGAAGATGAATGAGTTCATTGAAGATCCTAGTCATGTCCCGCTGGTATATAACACTGACATTTTTAAGGCTAAAATGCATGACCTTATAATAATAGATTTCGATCGTGGTTCAAAAAGTAGTGTTTCTTTCATCCTTAGGGGCCATCTTGCTTTGGTTGTAGCCAGATTACCCATCCATAAAGAGGAATACTACATGAAATGAGGTGATGTCCACCATTAATTCTAGTGTTGGAAGTGAAAATTCATCCTTAGGACATGCCTTATTTAGATCCCTAAAATTGATGCAAATTTGGCTATTCTTTTCTTAATTGGGATGACACTAGCTAACCGGTAGGATATTTTTCTTCTCGATAAATCCAAAGATCAATTTCTTGATTTGGAAGTAACCGTTATTCAATGTCTAATCGCATGCTAGGAGCTTGCTTGATAAGGTTAGATAGGTTATATTGTGGACTACTACATCAGGAGATAAACTGAGTATTTTTTCATAACTCCATGCAAAGTAGTCCTTAAACTCACCTATTAGCCTAACTAAGTCATTGGTTTCTCCTTCATTCAATAAGGAGCTGATGTATGTCAAACGTGAGTTGTCTTCAGTTCCTAAGTTGATCTTTTTAAGTTCATCAATGGTTGATCTGATTTCTTCTTCAAACCATGAATGTGCCTCTTTGCCTTCAAGCTCATTAGGGTCATTTGAAGTTTTTAAACATACCTCCTCATAAGAGTTAACATGATTTGAGAAGAACCTATCAGACCCCAAATGAGTGGTGATGACTAGGCAATGCTTGTCATCATCGACTGGACCCACTGTGCTGAATCCTAGTCCCAGTATTAATTGAGAATATCTGCTTTGGTTATCCCATAATCTTTCAAAGTAATCTGACCTGTATTTATACCAAGTATGTGGGATTAATCCCTTCTTTACTAAGTTGAGAACACAAGGTGAATACCAATTAAATCTTTATATGAATCATCCTCTAGTTCTACATCAGCTTCTTGACTTGAGGATGATGCTCCAAAGAAAAATCTCTTTGGCTTGACATCTGTGGATGACTTGGGGGCCTCCTTAACTACTAAAACTTTAACTTTCTGGGAAGAAAATGAGGTTAGAGCTAAGGTTCCCAACTGCTGTTTGACTGTTCTACATAATAGTGATTCAGATACATTCATAATTTACTTGGAGGCCTGGTCTTCATCACTGTTTGACTCAAATGCCACCTCCAAAGGGACCAAATTAGAGGGATTGGTTAGTGTGCTAACCACATGAGACTCATCATCTGAACTGAATTATAAGTCTATGTGAATAGTAGGAGTATTCCTGTGAGTCAGAAAATAGCTCGTATTGGGTGGCCAATAAGGAGGAGGTCTTCCACCTCTGGAACTGCCTCTAGATCTGCCTCTACCTCTACCTGGTGGGGGTCGAATGATCTGACCTATGTGTTCGTATGGAGGAATGAACTATGGGCGGTGTGGTGTTTATTTTTGAGTGTGGGTGCTTTGTGTGTATATGTGAGGGAACATCGTGCCGATCCACAGATGTACTTATTAGGGTGATTGGGCACGACATTAAGGAATAGTGTATTATGTTGAGAGATAGAAGCCACTACCCTGTAATGGACCTAATCACCTAATAAGGACTCCTAAGGCATGATGAGTCTTCGAATATACCAGAGATTTTCCCCCTGCTTTACATGAAAAAGTAAAGTAGGATTTATTTAAATCGGGTTCGTTAAGTTCCCTATAGAGAAAAACCTCCATAGTTAAATACATCTTAAGGGAAGTGAATCCCTTAAGAACACTCTCGATTAAAGTAGACAATTTAGGGTCTCAAAAGATTGTCAAGGTTAGGACTATCAAAGGATTGGTTGTATTTTTGGAAATTGAGTGGGAGAGATCAAAAGGGAAGAGCTCTTATCAAAATTAAAGGAGATGAGTAGGGAGTGCTCATGATACTATGAAGCCTACTGAGCACTCCAATCTATTTTATGGTTGGGCTTTATATTATTGAATTTGAAGAAATTTATTTATTTGAGTTGAAAGTTAATTAGAAATCTAGGACTTATAATTCCATAATACAAGATTGTGGAAATGCCTAAGAGGTGAGAATTTATGCTTGCAGCCCAAAGAAACTAGCTACCTCAGATCCTAAGCTAGGGAGCTTTGGTACAAATTACAAGCACGTCCTAAATCTAAGCAAAAGGTGTACATAATGGTTTATCATCATAAGAGAGGATATATCATCCGCATGTTGGACTTACAACTGCCTAGAGTGGTCGCTAATTAACTCCTCCTATATCTTAAATCAATGTAGGAAAGTCTTATGCTTTGCAAGATGGCTAGGTTGTTGTTTATTTAGAAAGGAGACAAAGTCCTCAAACTCACTCCCTAAGAGACTAGAGCATGAGTAGTATGAATTCATGACTTAATCTAATGCAAATTTTATCTAATTTATTTGATCCTTTTGGAATCTTTATTTTGACACAGGCTATGGGATTTTGTATGCCTAAATGCATCAGAACTTTATTATGGGCCAAATCAAGAGAGAAAGGGGTGTTCTTCCATCAAAGGTTCTCACAGGTTAAGCTTTTATTCTCTGGCACAGATGGAAGCCCCCTTTTAACAAGAGTGAAAGAATATGATATGCATGATGTTATACATACAATCATCCAGCCAAGGGGTTGCTAAATATTTTTTATTATCTTGATTTAATTCCTAAGCTTTATGATTAGGTTATGAATTATTTTAAATTTTAATTGGGTTAGAAAAATTGTTTTTTATCCTAAGAGCCTACTATATCTAGGCTACACATTCGAGCATCAATCATAAAGAAACTATGAAAAGCATGATGTTCTAATGCACAATCTAAACACAACATCAATCAAATATGTATAAACTGCATAAAAGAATACAAGACTGGTGCGGTCGGGTTTCACCGTACATCCAGAAAAAAAGATGGGTAGCCGAGCTCTACCCTTAATAACCCAGATTACAAAAGAATACATGCTATGGTGGTCTTCATTCTTCATTCTTCACTTCTTTCTACATTTTCATGATTTGAATGTGCTTGCTTCAAAGGAATCGCAGTACCTCCCAGGACAAAGCCTTCTAGCCAGCGTTCATCCTAATTCGCCTTAACACTTTTCCTAATCTTAATGCAAAAATTACATTAAAAGGAGGGAAAGTATATCTAGCTACACCTGAAAAATAAATATTAGCTACACACACCATACAACCCAAGCAGTTATAGGAATAATTTGGACTTAGTACCCCACACATGGGCAACCAAGTCCACCAATCTTAACTTGAGCTATGCTTATGGGCTAAACAACCTGCATAGCAAAAATATTTATATTTTTATTACTAATCACAACCCCATGAAAAAAAATATGATTAGCTAATAACACTTAACATCCGCCTCTAAACATACACCCTAACATCCGGTCTAAAATATTACATCACAAAATAAAACACAATATCATACATAATCAATACATACACTAATTTTAATTCTATTGGTGACCTAGTATTCTAGTGTGTGAAAAGAAGGCTTATGTAGTAAGACTTTACTAGGCTTCTTTAGTTTAAGTTTTAATTTGAAGTTCGAATTTGTTGAAATTTAACCTTTGTGTGATTTCAATTTAAATGATTTAATAATTTATTTTTCATTTTTATTTCACTTTTATTTGGTTAAAGTGATGTTTAAGTTTTCAAGAATGAAGACTAGAATGAATTCCATTTGTAGATGGAACTCGCTATGTTCTACATCCTAACTCCTAAAGAGTCTAACTAAGGTCCTTAAGTATCTTAATTAGCCCATTTAAATTTGTGTAATTTATTTGATTAAATTTTTTTGGTTTGATTTAGATTTTAGAATTTGAATTTTTTTAATCTTCATGTATTTGATTGATTAATTTTGGATTAAATGGGTTGATTTAATTTAATATTGATAATTTAATATCCTTAATATCTAATGAAGTTTAAGTTTGTGTAAGTTTATGTGTTTTTGATTGATTAATTTTAGATTTAACATATTAATTTAATTAAATCTTGATAATTCAAT
Source organism: Cymbidium sinense (assembly GCA_021442155.1). NCBI lineage: Eukaryota > Viridiplantae > Streptophyta > Magnoliopsida > Asparagales > Orchidaceae > Cymbidium > Cymbidium sinense. Next base: position 35,669,651 of record CM038229.1, read on the forward strand.
ATCCTTTAATTCAATCTCTAGTATCTTTCCCTTGGGTTTTAATTTAATTCCTTAATTTCATATGATTAATATCATTTATATGTTATTTACATTCATTGATTTCATTATTCCATTTAAGTTTGATTTAGATTAGTGAATGTATTTTAATTTATTTATGATTTATTTGAAGTTTAATGTATTCTTTTATTTGAATTTTAATTAAGGGTTTGATTTATTGAATTTATCTATTTAGTTTATGTGTAGATTATCTCTTTAGCTTGATGATTAATTTCTTATCTTAGTTCAATAGGTTTGTTTAGTTAGATTTTATTTTTGTTTAACTTATTTTGATGTTATTTGAAATTAAGAGTAATTGGATATGATTTAATAACTTTAGGGTTTATATTTAATTTTATGTTTATTTGATTTGATTATAGTTTATTTATGTATAGTTCAATTAGATAAAATGAATTGAAAGTTTGCTTTGATTTAATTGAGTTTGATTATTTATGATTAGAATTTTATTTTAATTTCATTCATTTATCATGTTTATTAGATTTTAGTTTGTCATTAGATTTTACATATTTTAATAATTAATTAGTTTATCTTATTTAAGTAGGTTGAATTAGATTTAATTTGATCATTTTTTAAATTGATGAGAGTCTTTCTTAATTTGATTTAATTTGATTTTATTAACTTTATTAATCTATGGGTTTGCTTAGGTTCAATGTGATTATATAATTAGTTTAGTTAAGAAGTGTGTTTAGGTTAATTATATAATTAAATAAAGATTTCTTTAATTTTTAATTTGTTTCATATTTATTTAGGTTAATGATGTAATTAATGACCTAATGATTTAGATTTAATTTAGGATTTGATTGGCATTTAATTGCATTTCCAAATTTATTTTGCTAAGCTTAAGTCAATGTGATTACTTTAATTAACTTAATTTATTTTAAGATGTGTGATTAAATTAATTAGTGGAGTAATTAAAGATTTATTTGAGTTTGATTTAAGAATTAATTTTAATGTGATTTATTTAAATCAATTTGGTTCATTAAGATGATGGATTAATTCATTATGTTTGCATTAATTAGATGTTTAATTAATTAACTTTTATTAAGGGTAATTGAATTTTGAATTATCAAATTAATTAAAGATTTGTTTAATTATAAATTAATGACTTAATTGTCCACATATGATTGGTTTGATTTAATAAGTTTAATTAAGTGTTTTACTTAAATTTTATTTAATTAAGTGCTATATTAGATTAAATGAGTTAATTGTTTATTTATATTTCAGTTAAACTTAATTATTCATAATTATAGTTAAGTTTGATTTCATTCATTACGTTCATTAAATTTCATTTAACGCTTTAATTATGAATTTATATTTGAATTGTTAGTTTATTATTAATGGCTAATTAATTATCTTATTTCAAATGGATGTGATTTAGATATTAAATTAATTAAGTTCACTTTAGCTTCATTTAGTTTGATTTGGTTTAAAGAATGTGAAAGAGATTTGCTAATCCTAACCCCATTCCCCATGTGTGAGATAATTTAGTTTAATGAAGAGTTGTTATGTTGATTTTATGGTTTAATTAGGTTAAGGTGTGAATTAAATGAATTAATTAACCCTTACCTATATCATCTTAAGTTAATTAACTAATTAATAATGAGCTAATATGATATGCATATGCTTCGGAAATAAAATCAGCAATGATCCTATGAAAATAAAATTGTCTAATGCAATTTGGCTTATAATTATTCGTTAATTAAACTAAGGGGCTTAATTAAGTACTCATATAACCCTCCCATACATGTAGGCTAGTTATATTTTCCTTAGAATTCTCTTAGGTTGTTGAACACCTAAGAATTTATCCAAGAAAATTAGACAAGTTCTGGAATGATTATGATTTCAATTTGATTAATCAAGCCATTTAATTAATGAATTAAACCATTAATTAATCTCAACTCAATTGACATGAACTTAGGGAAAAAAATGGGAAAGAGGTCCCAATCTCATTCCCCATGTCCATCCACTATCTCACAATGATTAGCAAGCTTAATTAATGATTTATTACTATTTAGAATATTAATTAATCACTTAATTAATTAAGAGAGTATTTAAAGCTAAGACAAGCAATATCCCTAATTAACCAAGCAATAAATCTCAAGAAAATCTTGGGAGGTAGAGATCATCCCATTAATCAACTTCAAAAAGTTTGAAATTAATTACTTGAGTAATTAGGAATTAATTAAGCTAATTAATTTTTAAGTTAAACACAAATTAAGCATTAATTACTATTTAAAATTAATTAGAATTAATTTTAAATTAAGTCTCTTGGAAATACCTTTAAAATGAGCCCTCATTTGTATTTTTTGGATTTTCTTAGGGTTAGTTATGAATTTCCAAAGTTTCAACTAATTTAACCAAAATTTATAAGGCATACTGATTTGTTTAATTAAAATCGATCATTCGAACTTCTAAATTTAATATCTTTCAATCCAACTGTCATTTGTCCTTAAAATTTTTATGGTAGGTAGATTTTAAACCCAGTTTCAATCTTTGAAAATTTCACTTCAATCCGATTTGTAGTTTTATAGCAAGTAATGAAATTTTATTTTCTCTAAAACTTAAATTAAACTCACATACTTAACAAACATTAGTGATTTTTGGTTCATTGGATTCCACTTGGAAAGATGAATCCAACGAGCCCTTATTTGTAATTTTTTTGTTAAGTATTTTATTTATTTATGAATTTTTAAAGTTTCAATCAATTTAAATAATTTTAAAAATAAGAAAATAGGTGATTTTCCCACTTAACCCGCTAAAACGACGGCAACAGACTCCACGTATTGTGTGATTGTGCGCGGATTTGTATGGTACGCTGCCACCACGGTGATGCACGGTTGGCGAAGTTAATGACACGCACATCCGGGCATCGCAGAAAAGGAGCGAGAAAATTTGGATCACACTGTGTGACATGAGGACGCAATCTGACCATCCGATCACACGATCGGATGGTCCAGATCACCCTGGATGATCTAAAGGATGAAATTTGATGATTATAACATGAGATCTGGGCCATTCGATGCCCTAAATATAGGATCAGATGGCTACTGATCTTCTTTTCTGATTCCAGTGAACCATAACCAAAAAATAATAAAATAATGGCTAAAACTACCTAATTTGGGCTATTTGGGTTCGATTTTCTAGCGAACACTCCAAATTATATTGGGATAGTGTGAAATGAAAAAATGTGAAGGTAATCTATGAGAAATTCCTAGAATCGAGCATACATTTATGCAAACAAAAGATCGTAAGGCTGGCTATGGTTTGATGAAATTACCTGACTGGGGATGGTGTTTGGTGGCGATGATGATCCGAGCATGCTCTTGAGTGGAGGAAGAAGCCTTGGAGTGAGCCTAGACTTACACCTTCACTTTGGAATGATGTATTCTTCAATTGCCTCCGCTTCTTTACTGAAATTCAACCAGTTTTGATGTTTTTAGCTCAAGAGAAGTGGGAAAGTGGTGGCTAGTTGCTTTGGGGGTTCCACGAGACTCTTTAATGACAAAATCAAATCCCTTTACTATCTCTATTCTTTCTCTTTTAATGGTGGCCAAAATTTTGAATAAATTTCATAGGGAGGTGGTTATGATGGATGATGGCTTGATTGAGGACTTTGGATTTAACTTAAAGTCCTCTTTTGTTTCCATATGATCGGCTCCATTGAATGCTAGTTCTGGGGAGGTTTGAATGCAAGTGATGGGTGAGAATTGAATGAGATTAGGTGGAATCCTATGTGGGGGAGGCTCCATAAGGGATTTGATTGGGTTGGACTGATCTTGGGCTGTTCCTAAGTGGGTTTAGGATGGGTTGGATCAGATTACAATGGGTTTTGACTTGATTCAAATGGGGGCTTGCCCCTACAGAGAACTTAACGAACCCGATTTAAAATAAACACTGCTTTACTTTTTCAAGTAAAGTAGGGGAAGAATCTCTGGTGCACCTCGAAGACCCAACGTCCTTAGGAGTCTTTATTTTGGTGATAAGGTCCATTGTAGGGTGGTGATTTCTATCTTTCGAGATAGTACACCTCTCCTGTCGTACCCAATCACCCTAGTATGTACATCTGTGGATCTACATGGTGTCTGACCAAGGCGTTTATATTCTTGTTTTCATTTATCTTCTCACCACAACCTACAGAAGGAGAATAGATGAAGACATGGAATATTAATTTCCACCACAGATTTTTTCGGCGACTCTGCTGGGGATGGTTCCTCTCTCCATCTTTGATAAATGATCATTGTCTCTAAGTATTGATAGTGATTTGTACTTCTGTATGAACCCTAGACTATCTTTCTTTTCATTGGCACTTAACTTATTTCATCCTTAAGTCAAGCTAGCCAACATCTTTAGGTTTTAGGACCTTACCCCATGTTGGTCTTAAAACCCCTGTTGGGTTCTCCAATGGGTAAAAATAAAAATATAATAAAAGAAAACATTTAAAGACTTCCTCTTTATCATCTTTATGATAAATAAATATTCATTCTAAAATAATAAAGACAAAATAAATTTTTCATAAAAATCTTGCTTTTCAAAAAAGCACTCTTTCAAAGATTCACATAATAAAATATTTCCACAAAATTTTCTTAAATCACCCACATCTAATAATTCTCATAATTGTTACATGTAGGAATCTTCAAAAATAAAACTAACAATATATTCCAAAATCACAAATGAACATCTTCCCTCAATTCACTTTGATGAAGATTTCATTTTCAAAATAAAATGAACACTCATCTTTCCAAAAATCAAAATCAAAATTAAAAAAAATAAAACTTTCAAAAAACAAAAAAAGCACATATGAACCTCTCCATTCAATATACCCACACTTATTGAATGGAAGTTTCATTTTCAAATAAAACTAAAATTTTCCAAAAACAGACATGAACATCTCCATTCAATATACTTAAATTTATTGAATGAAGATTTCATTCCCAAATAAAAAATAACATCATTTGAAAATCCCATTGAAACATATTTCATATATGATTAAGTTGGAAATCCCTCTTTTTTAAAAAAGAAAAGCAATAATCACACACAAAATAAAATTTTTATATTTCAAAAATAAGATTGTCTTCCATTCCTACATAACCAAATTTGTGAAATGGAAGACTTCTTTTCAAAAATCAAAACTTAACAATCATATTTTCAAAATTCAAAACACATTTGAAACTTCATTCTAGTATACCCCATTTGCTAAAGTAAAGTTTCCACTTTTCAAAATAAAATTTCAAACCCATTTGGAACTTCATTTAGGATACTCAAATTTGTTAAGTGATGTTTCCAAATTCAAAACCAAAAATTTTCGAACATATTTGGAACTTTATTTAGCATACTCAAATTTGCTAAGTGATGTCTCCAAATTCAAAACCAAAATTATTTTCAAACACACTTGGAACTTCATTTAGCATACTCAAATTTGCTAAGTGAAGTTTTCAAATTCAAAACCAAAAATTTTCAAACACATTTGGGACTTCATTTAGCATACTCAAATTTGCTAAGTGAAGTTTCCAAATTCAAAACCAAAAATTTTCAAAAACATTTGGAACTTCATTTAGCATACTCAAATTTGCTAAGTGAAGTCTCCAACTTCAAAACCAAAGATTTTCAAACACATTTGGAACTTCATTTAGCATACTCAAATTTGCTAAGAAGTGTCCAAGTTCAAAACCAAAGATTTTAAAACCAAATAAAATACATTAGGATTTCCTTAGCATACATAAATTTGCTAAGGATCCTATTTTAAAAAAAAATCAAAATATCCAAAACAAATGAAACACTTTATGATTTTCTTAGCATACTCAAATTTGCTAAGAATCCTATTTTCAAAAAATTTCAAATAAAAATAAAACACACTTGGATTCTTCACTTTTCATACCCAAATTTGCTAAGTGGGAATTCCAAATTTCAAAATCACAAAAGATTCACAAGACAAAAGCTAACAAAAAGAAAAAGAAACAATTATTTTCAAACACCTCACTTAGCATATCCAAATTTGCTAAGTGAGTGGATTCCAAAATATCAAATCAAAATCAAAACCAATTGACCCTTACTTTAACATTCTCAAATTTGTTAAAGGAAAGGGTCTTCAAATCAAAATATAATTTCAAACATGAACCTATGGAAGCATCTTTCTAAAAAAATATTTGAACCCATTTTCAATATACCCAAATTTGTTGAAACTCGATTCATATTAAAAATTCCTCTTTCCAATCAAATTTCCAAATCTTCTCTAAATCCATTTGAACCCCACTTAACACTTCCACGATGTTGGATGTGCGATGTGGGTTCAAATTTTAAATTCAAATTCAAAAATTAATGAAACAGAAATTTTATCCAAGCTTATTTCAACATTTGATCTCTCGGCTCGATTCTATATTGGTTCTTCAATTTTCAGTTGATCATAAATGGCAAGTTCACAGAAGTTTGTGTTCACTTTCCTCTACGACATGGACTTGGCCTTGGATTAGGCCAATCTCACCCAAGCTGATCACACCCATCTCATCCATTTTGGTAGAGGTTTTGAGGTGAGGATCACTATGAGCACTCCCCTCCCTGGTGTCGGTGGGACTATGGTGGGCTGGTAGAACTAGCCTGACTGAGTTGAGTTATTGATTACCATACCCCCCTCTAAGAAGAGGAAAGTAGTAGCGATGTGCTGTAGTACCCGGTGGACAATACCAATACCGACTCGATTCGGTCATGCACCGTTTCATATACGCCCTGAGTGAGGGGCTAGCACCCGGAATGTCTCCCCACTTTTGAGTATGGTCTAGCCTCACCCACTCATCCTACCGAACATACAGGAACAAAAAAGCATGATTAAGCAGTATCATACTAGGATTGCTAGGGAGATGGAGGCAACCACCTGTTCAGCTGTTGAGGTGTTGGCTATTTTGACTTCACCTATGGTTTAGTGAACCAGTTTCATCTTCTCTCTGGGTCAGATAGATGCTAGGAGGATCCTTACTTCATCTCCACTAGTGGTTCAAAGATCACAATCAATCAGGTAGAGGCAAGCCGCTCCTGCCTGCCGTGGAGCTTACATACATTTTGAGTCCATAGATTAATTTGATTTGAGATATATCATCCTTAATAACATGGGGAAACATATTCGATAGGAGAGGGTCAAAGAGGCCCATACATCTGTTCATATCACCAGTAGGGAGAGGAAGAGGTTCAGTCACCAGTCGGCAGCTTCTGCACTCGTCAATTTTCTAGCTCGGCGTGCTACCCACCCTGCCAATACAAATGGCATCCTACTTACTGGGACCACTCATAATAGGAGGACAACTCTTATTCATAGAGAGTCGGTGGTGTCTCCACCACATTGCTCTGCACCCCATCCACCCTTTTGTCATGTCGCAAAGATCTCCGCCATCCATGAAGGCCACATCTGGGGAGAAGCATACCTCGTTGGTGATCCAGCCAGCTATGGCCTAGGGATCTTACTCTATCTACACCACCTACTATGGCAAGGTCGAGCTCTCACCATCCGCTGCAGGTGCGGAATGGCGACCAAAGCATAGTGGTCATCCCTTCACCAACACCACCAGAGGACAGAGATGATGGTATAGAGGGAGCATGATAGCCTTGTTGATGATAGTAGAAGCTGAGTGTCACACCTTTAGAGTTAATGGCAATGAGTGTGTCTCTAAAAGTCCTCATAAGATTGATTCTCCAAGGTGGGAGGTTGCTCAAGACATGATAAAGATCACGAAAAGATATTTGCCCTCAGATTGATCATTCTTTAGATGAGATAGTGGCTCATTATTTCATGGAAAAGAAGGAAATTCTAGGATATGATTGGTTTGATGAGGAGATAGTTAGTTTTGATCCAAATGAAGATGATTTATTGGGAGACTCAGTCGGGGTTTACATGGTAGATACTAGGGGATCCCTCCTCAGAGAGCAGGAGGCTATGGAAGGTGATGATGCTGAGTAGGAAGACACAACCCATTAACATCAACACCTCTTAGCACAATTAAAATAGAAAGACAAAAAGATAGATAGGATGGCAAAGAAGCTTGAGGACTTATTAGTAGCTTTTTAGTACAAATAAGCCCCACCAATTCATCCTCTTGATACTAGTCGGCTAGAGTTAGTGCATGTCTTAAACCCAAAGAAAGGCCTTACCTCCTGAGCAAGGTAGCACTCAGAAGGTAGTGGAAAGTACCTCATGAAAAGACATAAATCTATGGTAACAAGTGAAGGAAGCATTGGCTCAAGCCCGGGAGGATCATCCAAAGGGTAGACCCTACCCAGAGGAATTTGATACAATCCAACATCCCAAGAGTTTTGTGCCACATTCCTTCAAGAGTTTTGATGACAGTGGAAACCTGAGGCAGCATATTGCACATTTTAGAGCCAATTATTGTAAAGCTGGTGGCAGTGATGCTTTTCTTTTTTGCCTCTTTGTCAGTAGCCTAGTAGGGATAGCTTTTGACTAGTATACTGAAATTCCCAATAGTTCAGTAAAGTCATTTGTTGAGTTGGAGCAACTCTTCATCAAGAGGTTTGTTGGAGCTCAAAAGGTTATGTTCTTGTTGTGGCACCACAACACCCAGGTGAGTCCCTTATTGATTATATTCTCATATGGCATAATCTGAGTATGAAATGTGAACTGCAGCTATCTAAACAACATGCCATTGAGATTCTTCTAAAGAATATCCATGGCCCAGTCATCTTCATGCTTAAGGGCTTCACCATCAAAACATTTGAGAAGCTAATCAACAAGGAGTCTACAAGGAGAGGCCAAAATTACCTTTTAAGATCCTAAGTTCTACAAAGGTCTAAGAAGCCAGAATCATCAAGAGATGAGTAATTAGCTGGAGATCACCCAGACACGACCAAGAGCCTTCACTTCCACCTCCTCTACCACCACCGGGCAACCTACTGCTCAATATACCAAGGCGACCGGCCACCACCTTAGCCATCACTAGGTGGATACATCCGCCTGCATGTATTCACCTACTTTTGATAAGCAATAAGCCTCATTTAGAAGATCAAGAAACTCTCAGGTGTGCTTGAGTCACTCAAACCTCCAACATCAAGGAAGGTTTGGTTACTGATAACTCAAGGAAAGGGGAGCTTAGCAGAAGAATAACAATAATATGTAGCTGGGATAGCTTAGTAGCAAATCACCACAAGTCTTGCCTACCATTATAGCTTCCACATCAGAGACTTCTCCTACTTCAGCTAGCTCTATTCTTCTACTAGTAGAACTCTTGTATCGATGAATAAGGGCATCAAATCTCTTACCCCTTTTACTTTACTTGATTTCTACTTTGTACCTCTTATCAAATCTAAGAAATTGAAGAATAAAGCTAGTTTGAATTACATATGTGTCACTTCTGATGGATTGTCTACTTTTACTCCTAATGATAACTCTTCAAGTTAAAATAATTATAATATTTGATTTCTTTCTAATTGGTTGGACTTTCCTACTTTAAATACTCATTCCCTCTTTAGATAGACTTGGAATCATTTTGAGGTCCCATAGGAAGCTATAGGTGAGCTCAGTGTGTAGAACCTTCAATTACCCCACAAGATATCATCAAGTCAACCTCAGAGTGGCAAGGTTCTACCTTATGACCTCAAGATAGAGGAAACAAGTCATTAGTGAGGAGAAGCCCCTCCACGTGATGCTCCACCCTGATATGCTTATGGAGGATTAACCCAATGTGGACTACAATGTCCTCTCATCTAAGAAAGTTGACATCTAAGCTAAGCATATAATGATGCTGTCTTATCCAAAGAGATGAGGGAGTCACAGGCCCTCCTTGATCCTAAAATATTTACCTCGCCTAACCATATTGAAGAGGCATTATGCAAAGGAAGCCTGGATCACTTTCATAGATGAAGACCTTCTTCGGGAACTTAGAGCACAACCGCCTCCCTCATCATTTAACATTGGAAGATTAGACGCGAGTTCTCGTCAATCCAGGTGCATCGATGAACATTATGTGTCTAAAGATTCTTTCCTATTTGAAGATTGACATCTCCAAACTTCGAGGAGATCGAATGATGTTGAGAGGATTCAACAAACAAGGCTGAGGGCTTTAGGTTCCATAGTGTTACCCTTGGAGATAGAGAAGATGAAGCCAAGTTTTACATAATGATTCTTTCACCGCTTGCTTTGGTAGGCCATGGATACATTAGAACAAGATAATCCCATCCATCAAGTATCATCAAAAAAGGATGGGATTGATCCTCAATCTGAAAATCATTTTAGATAGGTTAAGAATTATGAAGATGCGACCTACTATCTTCCTCAACACACCCTTTCTCGTGAAGTTGGAAAAAAATCAAACACAAAAGATAAAGAAAATAAAGAAAAAGAAAGAGGAAAAGAAAAAGAAAATAAAAATAAAAATCCAAGTGCACGAGAAAGGGGAATTGAAGAAGAAATAGAGCCGCATATCACTTTTCACCCACAGTCCATTTCATCATATGGATGTGTGGGTATAATGACTCAACCTCCACCAAGTAGAGCTAGAGGCAGAAATAGAGGTGGTTCTAGAGGTGGAAGACTCAGTTGGCCATCACCAGAGGTTATGTTCCAGAGAGTACCCATACTATTCATAGAATTGGAATGAGGATGAGTCTAATGTGATTAGATACACCAACCTCTCAATGGGTTCCATTGGTGGTGACTTTCGATCCAAACAGTGACAAAGACTAGGCCTCTAGACAAAGCAAAGTATTCAAATCAGGTTTATGTAAGACTATTAGGCAACAACTGGGAATCTTAGCTCTAGCCTTACTTTCATCTCAAAAAGCTGAAGGTTTAGTAGTTAAGGAAGCCCCTAAGTCTTCCAGTGACATGAAGCCAAAGATATTCTTTTTGGATCATCATCCTCAAGTCCTGAAGTTGATGTAGAACTTAAGGAGAGTCCATTTAATGAATTAATGGAATTACCACTTGACATTTACTCGCCTTGTGTTCATAATCTCACACAGAAAGGTTTGGTTCCTCATACATGGTCCAGGCACAGGTCAAAGTATTTTGAAAAGTTGTGGAACAATACAGGCAGAGAAGCACAATCAAGAGTAGGACTAGGATTTAGTATAGTGGGTCTGGTCAATGATAATGATTACTGCTTAGTTATTACTAATCATTTGGAGTCTGATTGATCCTTTTCACACAATACCAACTCTTATGAGAATGCGTGTTTAGAAACCTTAGATGATTCAGATGATACAAAATTAAGGACTTAGCCAAAATCATGATCAAAACTAAATAAAATCTTTAAAATTTTCTCATAACTCATTTATATTCTCATTTATATTCACTTACATAAATGAAATATAAATTCAAACCAATCAAACTAAATTCAAATTCAAAAAATTCCAAATTTTCCTAAGTCCTTTAAATTCCCTTTTAATGGACTTACCCTAAATCATGACCAAACCAATTCAAACTCATGAGATTTTCTCATAACTCATTTATATTATCATTTATATTCACATGTATAAATGAAATATAAATTCAAATCAATCAAACTAAACTCAAAATCAAGCTCCAAACTCCAAAAAATTCCTAAGTCCTATAAATTTTTCTTAAAGGACGTATCCTAAATCATGATTAAATCAATTCAAATCCATGAGATTTTCTCATGTCTCATTTATATTCTCATTTATATTCACATGTATAAATAAAATATAAATTCAAATCAATAAAACCAAATTCAAAAATTCAAGCTTCAAACTCCAAAATTTCCTAAGTCCTTTAAATTCCCTTTTAATGGACTTAGCCTAAATCATGATCAAATCACTTCAAATCCTTGAAATTTTCTCATGAACCATTTACATTCTCATTTATATTCATATATATAAATGAAATAAATTTAAATAGTCAAAACCACTTCCAAAAATCAAACTCAAATCTACTCAAAATACAACCTAAGCCTTTCAAGTCAAAATCTTGAACTTAGCCAAATCAACTTCAAATAAAGTCAAACTCTTGATTTTTCTTCATGATTCAATCAACCCTACAATCATGAATCCAAATATAAATACAAACTTCAATCACCATATCAAAACTCAATTCAAAAATCAAACCCCAAATCCTTTCATATTCTTCCTTTGAATATGAAATTATCAAATGAATCAAAACCAATTTGACTTCAAACCAGTTGCAAATAGATTTATATTTCAATCATGAGTCCATATACAAGTTCAATCAAACTCAAATCAAGCTTTGACCAAGCCATTTGACCCACTTAGGCTCAATGTGACCTAAAGTTATGAGCCAAATTCTAATCCTAACCAAATTGGATTGAACCAAACTCACCTATGCCTCTCATCATGATCAACAATCATCATGGGATGATCAATCAATCAAATTGGGTCAAACCAAGTCAAAGGGTTGACCAAGTCACCAAAATGAAACCCAACATAGCCAAAATCCACCATAGCCAAATTGATTGAAACCATTGATCAAGACTCTTTCATGATCAATGTTTGAACTTGACCAAGTCATTTGAGCTTCAACCTAGACCCAAGTTGTCCCACCTAAAATGTTAAAATGTCAAAACTTGATCTAAGCCAAATTGATTGAAACCAATGGGTCAAGTTCATTCCAAATCACTTGTTGAACTTGACCAAAGCCTCACCCTAGACCAACCTAGCCTAATTGCCCTTGAACCCAACTTGACCTAAAGGGGTCATGTTGAGCCAAATTCAAATAACCAAAATTGATTGGAAACAAAGATACCAATCCACCCATATGACTAACCAAACCTAAACCTACCTTGACCCCCCAAATAGGTCAAATGGTCAACTTGACCCATTTGACCTAAATAAAGTCATATGAGCCAAATTCAAAACTAAACCAAATTGAACCAAACCAAATCCACCAAAATATTTCAAATGGTCATATGAACTTGACCCAATTTGACCAATTTGTCAACTTGACCTAAGTTTACCTATTTTTGACCTAAATGGGTCAACATGAGTGAAACCTCATCAAATGAATTCTAAATCTCATGAAACTTGGCCAAACCTAGTTTCTCCACATACCCAACAAATCCAAATTAAAAAATTAGCAAAATGACCATTTTACCCTTATGCCATAAAACAAATTTTTGCCTAATCCATTGGTAATTTGGTCATACCCTCTTCATAATAACTTGATGCCTTCCTAATAGCTCAAGTGGACCCAATGAAGAGTGGTGCACCCAACCCAATGGGTTTGGGTCAGCCCAAATGGACTCAAGGCCAAAACCCATGCAAATTGGCTCATTCCAAATCCTCCTTCCACTTGATTTGAAGCACATGAAAGGTTGACAATCCACTCTGGCTCAAACCGACCATGTGCCAACTCTAAACATCAAACAACCCCTCCAATATGGTCAATTGGATCAAAATGGCAATAGGTGTCGCCGATTTCCATGGGGAGATATACTCATTCAATTCATCATTCCTCATTGAAGCAGAGAGTGGAAAGATTAGAGAGCCATCCTAAGCTTTTTCAGAAGTATTTTAAAATAGCTACTTCTCAATTTTCTCCATTGAAAAATAGGGGAGCTCCTTTGAATCTTCAACTTCCTCTTCACTCAAATCCATCCCAATTCCTCTTGCACACTCCCTCAAAGGATCAAACCGAGTGCACTCAAGCTTCATTTGAGTTCTCAAAGCAAAGAGAGCCTCAATTGGATCAAAGCAGCAAAGGAGGTGAGTGGTGTTGATCTATAAGAAGATCCACTCAACCCCAAGGCTTGAAAATTTCAACAGGGCTTCATCTCCACTGACTAAGCTACCTCTGCCGGTGTCATTCACCTGAGGTCTAGAATTTTCTGACCACTTAGCTTTGAGGGTGTTGGTCTTTTGTGAAAGGAATTTTTTAAGTCATGAGAAATCCACCGTTGGATAGGCTTCTCATTAGCTTTAGATGGTGTGGGAACAATCTTGTTCCAATTCAAGCTCAATCAAGCTTAGATCTTCCCTAAGATCCTCGATAAGGGGAAGAACTTGGGATCTAGCATCCATCCACATTTTGGATGGATATGATTATTCCCATGTTTTAGAATTAATTATCCCTTTAAGAAACCGCAGGATGATCCCTGGCTGTTCGATCCTTGATCAAATGGCAGGGATCAAAGCACGTCCCACCACCGCACTTTGGATGTGATGTTTAAGTAATAGGCTCACTATGTGATGCATGTAAAGCGTCGACCACACGTCACCTGAGTGAGGGATTAGTTAGGATTTAATTAATGTAATTAATCTCTTGATCTTCAAAAAATTTATATCTCCCTCAATAAAATTTAGAAAAATATGAGGTAAATCTTATGGATAGATAATTCAACTTAGAATGTTTTAAAAATTATTTCAAAGGATTTTAAGTTACCCTTTTCTCTAATTTTAAGTTTTATTAGAAATATTATTTTTTTAATTACCTCTTAATTAATCCTCTGATTAATCCCAAACTTCTTGGGTATGTTTTAGGGATGACCTCTACCTCCCCTAATTTTCTTGGGATTTATTTAAGGCTTAATTAGGAGAATTGCAAATATGTTTCCTAATTACTCTCTTAACCTAATTAAGGATAATTAAGGTGTGATTAGTGGTTTTAATCCATTATTAGAGTTGATTAAGGTCAAATCCAATAGATACAAGGTTTAGGGAATAATTTCGGGGCATTCCCCCTAAGCTATTACTTAAACCCCCTTATCTTTCCTTAATCTGTCTTAATTAAGAGTTAATTCATTAATTATGCCCTTAATCAATTTCTAAAAATTCTAAAATCTTCTAGAACTTAATTAATTTACTTTGGGAAGGTGCTTAGGTGTTGAATAGCCTAAGTTTAATTAAGGAAATCAAAACCCAATTCATATGTGTGAAGGGGTGTTTTGAAATTACTTAAGCTAAACCCCTTAGCTTAATTAACCATTAATCATGAGCCAAATTGCATTAGGCCCTTTTCTTCTAGGTGCATTGCAAATTTAAATTCTTTTGTGAGTTTTATGTCATCTCATTGGCTCATAATTACTTGATTAACTATGTTAAGGTGGCGTAGGTAAGGGTTAATTAACTTGCTTAATTCATACCTTAACCTAATTAATGCATAAAAATAAATCTAATCATCTAAAAATTAAACAAAAATATCAAACACATGTGGGAATGGGTTAGGAATAGCAAACTCAACTCACCTTTTCAAAATTAAATCAAACTTAAAATTAAACAAAAATCACATTGAATAAACTTTGATTTATTTTAAACCTTCTTATTCCATAAGAATATCTTTAGGATTTAATTAAAGTGAATGAGTTAACATGCTTTCATTGCTTTGATTCTTTCCCCAACATGTTAAATTTGCATGCCATGTGCTTTCATGCATCCATATTTTTCAAATTCAAATTTAAAAATGAAATTATTTACTTTATGTCAAATTTGCATGTGTTGATTAAAGCAGAAATATGGGTGGCTATTATCACTACTAAATTCAAATTATGTTTCAAAACATATAATCAGTTGCCTAAAACTAAAAGTGTGCTACTTATATTTTAATTATAAATTTGCATGTGAGAGAATATATGGATGTGCTTAGCATATGTTTCCTTTCTCTTTTATATTAGTATAGTTTTGAATAGGAATTCAGTAAGATGTATGGTTCATTTAAAAAGAACTTAACACTTACCTAATTTCATATCCTATTCATTCCTATGCTATCACTTAAGAAGGGTTATCTATACTTGCACACATAAATTTCATAAACAAAATGAATCAACTAATACAACTTTTGCATTCTTTTCTTTTCCATTCATTTCTTTTGTACACATATTTGTATTTAAGGAAAGTGATATATTAGTCTGGAAAACCCCGAGATTGTGAGGTTTTAAGTAGCCCTAAGTAGGTTTTATACCTTACACCTCTAGTTAACAATGTCGCTGTACTGCCTTATGCCTTTCTTACTTTCATGTGTGCATGTTAAAATTGGATAAGAAATACCTTTCTACTTAAGGAAAATCATGCATCATAAACTTCCAAATTTCCTTAAATGAATTGTTTAGCATGCATCATAAAGTTTTTAAACATTCTCATTTGTATGTATAGATATGCTTAGGACTCATCCATATGCAAGTTATATATGCTGGAAAAGAAATGAAGTGATGTATGTTTTGTGAATTTAGTTCATTTTATTTAATCTTAAAATGCCTTTCTTTTTGAATGGGTTTGTTTAGAGTTCATCTAAACTTAGGATTAAATAAAACACTTAATCAAAACATTCACTAAACAATACTAAAATGTGAATCTACTTTAGAAATTACTTAGGTTAGGGAAGGAAAGAGAAGTTCTCTTCTCTTTCCCTCTTCTTATAACTTAGTAATTAATTGTAGGATTCACTTGAACCTAATCAAAACTTGAAATAAAACAATCCAAAACTTCTAAACAACTCAAATGAAATCCTCCTCTAAGTTAAACATGCTTCACACTTAGAAAATCCTAACTTAAAGCCATAGCTAAGCATACCACACAAACCTCCAAAGCACACACATTAGCCTAAGTCACCACTTCTAGCTTTAGGTTAGGGTGGTGCATGGTTTGATGTTTATTTTATTTTGTGATATATGTTTTAGACTGGATGTTAGGGTGTATGCTCATAGAATGAATGGTAGGGCGATCTTAGTCTAGCCATTATTTTCTGTAGGGGATTGTGCTTAAAGGGCGCTATCATAAATAAAAATATAAATGATTTTATTTGTAGGTGCTTATACCCCTAAGCATAATCCAGTAGGCTAGGTGTACTTAGTCACCCATTTGTGGGGTTATAAGTCCAATATACATGCTTGGGATTTATGTGGATTGTTTTAGTTAATCTTTATTTTGCAGGTGTTAGTTAGATTTTTATTCTTTCCTTTTCATGTAGATTTTGCAATTAGGATTTTGGAATGATTATTATAAGGATTAGGATGAGCATTGGTCATAAGATCCTATCTTATATACCATGTGAAGCCTTGGAGCATCCACCTTCCACCATCCGAATGAAAGAACCAAAGAAGAAAGAAGAAAAGAAGAATGAAGAAATGAAGCTTAAAGATCCCCATAACAATGAGTTCCTTGCTTAATTGTATGTAATTTATTTGTAATCCAGGTTATATAAGGGTAGAGCTCGGCTACCCAATTTATTTTTGTGTTTGTGCAGTGGTGCCCGACCATAATTTGGCCTCTTATTCTTTTACGTTTAGCTTTATAAATTGATTGATGATTTGTTTAGCTTGTAAATTAAGTGGCATCCTTTTCTTAGTTTATTCTTTGCTTTATGTATTGCCTAAATGACGATTAGGCTCTTAGGAAAAAAATAAATCTTTTACCAAACTTAATAATTCAAAACTAAAAATAAAGAACTCATAACCTCACCTAAAGCTTAGGTTTAAAATCAAGATAAAAGAATAAGCAACCCCTTAGCTGGATGAGTATTTCTTTTATAACATCATGCACAAATGCATCTTGTTTCACTCTTGATTGGAGGGCTTCCACCTTTGCCAGAGAAACTTGACTTGGCTTGTGAGAGCCATGGTGGAAACACACCTCCTCCATTCTCGCTAATTTTGGCCCATAATCTCATTTCTCTTGCATTAGGCATATGAATCCTATTAGCCTGAGTCAAAATGATTGTCCAAAATAAAAATAAAATGAAATTTGAATTGCATTAGATTTAGGTCATTTGAAGCATGCCCTTTACATGATCTAGTCTCTTTAGGGAGTGAGTTTAAGGACTTAGTCTCTTTATAAATAAACAACAGTCAAGCTATCTTGCATAAAGCATATGACTTGCCTACATGAATTTAGGTTAGTTTTGGCCTGTGCTTTTAAGTCGCTGTCGGTGGTTTGTCCTCTCTTGTGGAGGCAAACCAAATACCATTTTCTTAGATTTAGGTTGTGCTTTTATCGCCAAAGCTCCCTAGATTTAGGTTATTAGATTGCTTCTCCCCTTTATGGGGCCTAAGCATAAGTCCTCTCCTATTAGGCATTTCCATAACCTTGTATTATAGAATTATAAGCCCTAGCATTCTAATAATAAATTCAACTCAAACAAACTAAATCATTTTAAAAATATAAAGCTTACTAGGTTTCCTAGCATCATGAGCACCTCCTACTTATCTCCAATTGGCTTCGATAATATACCTCTCTTTGATCGATCCCATTTGATCTTCAAAAATAAACCAATCGATTGATAGTCCTTTCCTACTAAAATCTTTATTTGATCATTTACCTTAATCGAGTTTTCTAAGGAATCCTCATTCCTTAGGATGTAATTAACTATGGAGCTTGCCCTGTAGGAACTTAATGAACCTATTTAAAATAAACCCTTTACTTTTCCATGTAAAGTAGGGAAGAATATCTGGTACATTGAAGACCCAACGTCCTTAGAGTCCTTATTGGTGATTAGGTCCATTGTAGGGTGGTGACTTCTATCTTTGAGATAATACACCTCTCATTTTGTAGATCACCTAATAAGTACATCTGTGGATCTACGTGGCATCCTAAAAAGATGAATTTTTATATTCTTGCTTTCCACTAATAAATTGAAGGTGACTATATAGAAATTTTTCCCCTCAGATTTTTCTGGCGACTCCGCTGGGGAAGGTTCCTCTCTCCATCTTTGGTAAATGATCATTGTCTTTGAGTATCGATAGTGGGTTTGTACTTTGGTATGAATTCGAGACTATCTTTTTTTTCTGTTGGCACTTAGCTTATTTCATTCTTAAGTTGAGTTAGCCAACATCTTTAGGTTTTATGACCTTACTCCATGTTGGTCTTAAAATCTCCGTTGGGATCTCCAATGGGTAAAAAGATCTAAATAAAAAGAAAACATTTAAAGACTTCCTCCTTATCATTTTTATGATAAGGAAAGGTTCATTCTAAAATAATTAAAATAATAAATTTTCCATAAAGAACTTTGCTTTTCAAAAAGCACCCTTTCTAAGATGCACTTAATAAAATATTTTCCACAAAAAATTTTATCGCCCTCATTTAGCAATTCTCATAATTGTTACATGTAGGAATTTTAAAAAAAAAACTAAATTTTCCAAAAAAAAAAAAAGCACAAATGAACATCTTCTTTCAATTCACTTTGATGAAGATTTTATTTTCAAAATAAAATAAACAATCATCTTTCCAAAAATCACAATCAAAAAATAAAATTTTCAAAAACATACATGAATCTTTCCATTCAATATATTCACACCTATTGAATGGAAGTTTCATTTTCAAATAAATTTAAATTTTCAAAAAGCACAAATGAACATCATCTTTCAATTCAATTAGATGAAGGTTTCATTTTCACAAAATAAAATAAACAATCATCTTTCCAAAAATCATAATAAAAAATAAAGTTTTCAAAAAGCACACATGAACTTTTCCATTCAATACACTCACACTTATTGAATGGAAGTTTCATTTCCAAACAAAATTAGAACTTTCAAAAGCACATATGAACATCTTCATTTAATATACTCAAATTTATTAAAATGAAGATTTCATTCCCAACTAAAAATAAAAATCATTTGGAAATCCCATTTAAACATATCCCACATATGTTTAAGTTGGAATTCCTCTCTTTCAAAAAAGCAATAATCACACATAAAATAAAATTTTCACATTTCAAAAAAAGATTGATCTCCATTCCTACATACCCAAATTGTTGAATGGAAGTCCTCTTTTCAAAAAAAAAGAGAAAACTTAACACTCATATTTTCAAAAACTTTCAAACACATTTTGAAACTTCATTTAGCATACCCAAATTTGCTAAGTGAAGCCTCCAAACCCAAACATCAAAAGTTATAAAACACATTTGGAACTTGACTTAATATACCCAAATTTGTTAAGTGGAGACTCCAAATTAAAAGTCCAAAATTTTTTAAAAACACATTTGGAACTTCATTTAGCATACCCAAATTTGCTAAGTGAAGTCTCAAAATTCCAAAATCAAAACTAAATAATTTTAAAAAAATATTTTGGAAACTTCATTTAGCATACTCAAATTTGCTAAGTGATGTCTCCAAATTCAAAATAAACTTTTTTTCGAACACATTTGGAGCCTCATTTAGCATACTCAAATTTGCTAAGTGAAGTTTCCAAATTCAAAACCAAAAAAATTTTCAAACACATTTTGGAACTTCATCTAGCATACTTAAATTTGTTAAATGAAGCCTCCAAATCCATAATCAAAAACTTTTCAAACACATTTTGGAACTTCATTTAGCATACTCAAATTTGCTAAGTGAAGTCTTCAAATCTAAAATCAAAAATTTTCAAACACATTTTGGAACTTCATCTAGCATACTCAAATTTGCTAAGTGAAGTCTCCATATTCCAAAATAAAAAATTTTCCAAACACATTTGTAACTTCATCTATCATACTCAAATTTTCTAAGTGAAGCTTTGAAATCAAAAATCAAAAATTTTTCGAGCACACTTGGCATTTCATTTAGCATACTCAAATTTGCTAAGTGAAGTTTCAAATCAAAACCAAAAATTTTCAAGCACCTTTGGAACTTTGTTCTTTAGCATACCAAATTTTCTAAAGAGAAGTTTCCATTTTCAAAACCAAACTAAATCAAACATTTTGAACACATCTTTTGGAATATCATTTAGCATACTCAAATTTGCTAAGTGAAATTTCCATTTCACAAAACTAAGTGGGACTTCATCTTCAGCATACCATATTTGCTAAAGTAATGTCTCCACTATCAATCAAATAAAACAAAATGAAACACATTAGGATTTCCTTAGCATACCCAAATTTTCTAAGGATCCTACTCTTTCAAAAATCAAACATCCAAAAACAAATGAAACACCTTAGGATCTTCTTAGCATACTCAAATTTGCTAAGAATCCTATTTTCAAAAATCAAACAAAACACACTTGGGTTCTTCACTTAGCATACCTAAATTTGCTAAGTGGGAACTCCAATTTTCAAAATCAAAGAAAACACACTTGGTTCCTCACTAAGCATACTTAAATTTGCTAAGTGAGAATTCCAATTTTCAAAAATCAAAATAAAATATACTTGGGTGCTTCACTTAGCATACCTAAATTTGTTAAGTGAGAATTCCAATTTTTTCAAATCAAACAATAATTCACCAAAAAGAAACAATTGTTTTTAAACACCTCACTTAGCAAACCTAAATTTGCTAAGTGAGTGGATTTCCAAAATCATCAATCAAAAACAAAAAATCAATTGACCCTTATTTTAACATACTCAAATTTGTTAAAGGAAAGGGTCCTCAAATCAAAAATCTAAATTCAAACAAATAATGAACCTATGGAAGCATCCTTCTTAAAATATTTGAATCCATCTTTTAACATACCCAAATTTGTTGAAGTTGGATTCAGATTCAAAAATTTCTCTTTCAATCAAATCATTTGAAATCTATTTGAACCCCACTTGACACTTCTAAGTTGTTGGATGTGGGTTCAAATTTTTAATTCAAATTCAAAAAAATCTATAAAGGCAGAAATTTGATACAAGCTCATTTCCTATTGTAGATTCTTACGGTCGATTCTGATGCGGTGAGTTCAGTTTCGTCTTTAGAATTATTCTGAGATGGCGATTCACAAAAATTCATTTTCACTTTCCCCCATGGTATGGATTTGGCTTTGGACCAAGACAACTTCCCTCGACTAGACCATACACATCTGATCCACTTTAGAAAGAAATTCGAGGGATCGAGGATCACATGTGAGGGCACTCCGCTCACTACAGTCAGTAGGACCATGGTGATCGGGTAGAAATCATCGATTGATCTACCGACTCGATGTCTCCTCGCGAAGAGGAAAGTAGTGGCGTCTCACCTTGTAGCTAGTAGTACCGGAGTGCTAGCCCATTCTGGCCTGCCCATGGTTTCTCATGCTGCCCTAGTGAGGGCTAGTATCCTCTCATCAGTACCCTCTAAGGGTAAGGCTCCCTTGATCTCAGGCTTGCCTCCCCTACCTTTGAGTACAGATCTAACTCTACTTTTCTCATCCTACCAGGACACAGTGTAGGAATAGAAACCACTTGATCAAGTAGTATCACACTAGGATTGCTAAGGAGATGGAGGCAGCAGTCCATTCAGCTATTGAGAAGTTCCCTATTATTACTTCATCATTGGTTACAACAAACTAGTTTCATCCTCTCTCGGGTGAGAGAGGATGTTAGAGGATTCACTCATCACCACCATGGTGCGCATCGACCATCGGTTACCGAGTAGGGGAGGTCGTGCCGACTTTCTATCTTGCGGGTAGGCGAGCTTATGAACGTTCAAAGTTCAGAGATCAATTTGATCTCAAATCCATCATCCCCCGCAGTGTGGAGAAGCATATTAGCCAGGAGAGGGCCAGAGGCACCCATACTGCTCACATTACCAGTAGGGAGAGGCGGAGGTTGTAGCCTGGCGACTTGCTTATTGATTTTTCCATTTCGGCCATCTGATAGCATCTTACTGGGACTAGTCACCACTGGAGGAGGTTCTGTGCATAGAGAGTTGGTGGTGTCTCCACCACCACTCTACCCCTGTCCATCATCGGTCAGTCAAGCATCTCCTTCCATGAGGCCATGAAGGCCATATCTGGGGAGAAATACACCCCGTTGGTGATCCGACTATGATCGAGGGATCCAACCCCTTCTACACAACCTATTGTGGCTAGGTTGAGCTATCTTGCTCAACCTTACGCCCCAGTGGTGTGGAAGAGTGACCAACCCATAGTGGTTGTTCCTTCACCAACTCGATCTGACAGGATGTGGAGATGGTGGTTATTATTTGAGGTAGATGATAGTCGGTTTGATGATAGTGGAACATCCTAATTATTACCTCTCATAGATAGTGGCGTCGGGTGTCACTCATAGTGAGTACCCACATAGGATTGACTCTCGGTGAGAGGAGTGCGATGCCTCATTACGATAATGATCACGTCGGTGAAGATATATTTGTACCTGCATAGATTGACCATTCTTTAGATGAGATAGTGGCTCATTATTTCATGGAAAAGAAGAAAATTCTAGGGTATGATTTATCAAATGAGGAGAGAGTCAGCTTCGATCCCAACGAAGATGACTTGTTGGGAGACTCAGCTGGAGTCTGCATGGTTGATAGAGGATCTCTTCTGACAAGCCATGGAAGGTGATGAGGTTGATCAAGACATGAACATCAACCCAACACCTCGATATCGGTTAGGCAAAAGATGAGCGATGATAGGATGGCATGGAGTTAGAGGACTTGTTAGCAGCGGTTTGCTTGACAAAGCCCCAATAGTTCATCTACTATCATATCATCGCGAGTTAGTGCATGTCTTGGCCCCAACCAATACCTTACCTCCCATTAAGCAGGGTATCACTAGCATGTATAGGAAGGTAGTGGAAAGTACCTCTATACAAGAAAAAGACATATAATCCATGGTTGAGTGACATGTGAAAGAAGAATTGGCTCAAGCTTGGGGAGGATCATTGGTTCAAAAGGGTAGACCCTACCCGAAGGAATTTGATGCTATCCAATATCCTAAGGGTTTCGTGCCACTATCCTTCAAAAGCTTTGATGGCGGTGAAACCAAGGCATATAGCACACTTGAGGAGTTGTTGCAATGCCGGTGGGCGATGCTTGCTTATTTACCTCTTGTTAGTAACCTAGTAGGGATTACTTTTGATTAGTATGATGAACTACCCAATGATTCATTAAAGGCATTTGTTAAGTTAGAGCAACTCTTTATCAAGAGATTTGTGGAGCTTCGACAAAGGGTTGAGGTGATCTCGTTGTAGCACACCATGTGAGTCCTTGTTGATTATATTCTCGATGGTAACTGAGCATGAAATGAAGCTATGATACATGCCATTGAGATTCTTTTTTGAAGAATATCCATGGCCCTTCACATGCTTAAGGGCTTCACTATCAAGACATTTGAGAAGCTAATCAACAAGGTGACTAGTCTATAAGGAGAGGCCAAATAGTTGCCTTTTCAAGATCAGTTGCCTAAGTAGAAGCCATAAAAGGTCTATGAGAAGAAGCCGAGGCATGGCAGTGATAAGGGAAGCGACCATGAGAGATCAGAGACCATAACCTCGACCTCCACCTCCTCCTTTGCCACCACTGGTAGCCTACCGCCTCCACACAGCCTCCATGTAGCACCACCACCTTCACCGACCACACCACTAGCGGTGACATGCATACCGGTACATTCCACCTACTCTTTTAGATAAGCTAATTATTATTAGAAAATCTTTAAGAATCTCTTAAAGAATCTGATTTTAGCTACAGAGCCTAGGAGAGAGAGGAAGTAGGCAAAGTCATGATCCAAACTTTTCCCTACCACTATATGCTAGGCCATGTTTTGGAGGATTGCTTCATATTTAAGGACTAGCTTGAACACAGCTTCAAGACCAGCATTATAGTTATCCCAAAGGAATACTTTATGGAACAACCATCCAGTTTCATTAGGATAATCCTTGGGGATAAATGTGATCCTACCAAAACTGAAGAAGGTTGGATAGTTCTTTATCCAAAATCTCTAAGAAGATAGTCCAAATGATCAAGAAGCTTTCCTTGTAGGTGCCACGAATTCCCAAACCTCCAACATCAAGGAAGGTTTGCAAGTTTCAGTCCAACTCTAGAAAGCTCAGGAGCTGTGTCGACATGTGTCGGATAGCCATTAGCATACCGACCATGTCCAGCCACCTTGATTGGCTTCCACAGCCTTCTTCCACTTGACTAGTTCTTCTTCTTCTACTAGTAGAACTCTTGTATCATGGATAAGGGCATCAAATTACCCCACTCACTTTACTTGATTTCTACTACCTCAAATAATTCTAAGAAATTGAAGAATAAAGCTAGCTTGAATTACATTTGTATCACTTCTAATGAGTTGTCTTCTTCTATTCCTAATGATAACTTCAAATCAAAATAACTATAATAATTCTAATCTTCATCTATTTTATTCAGAGTTGGACTTTGCAACTCCGAATACTACGGGTTCACCTCTTGAGATAGACTTGGAATCATCTGATTCTGAGGGTCCCATAGGAGAAGTTGTAGGTGAGCGATGTGCGTAGAACCTTCCATTACCACCCACAAGAGATCACCAAAGTCAACCTCCATGGTAGCAAGGTTCTACCTCCTAGGGGCACCTCAAGATAGAGGGAAACAAGTCATTGGTTTAGAGGATCAGAAGCCCCTCCACAATGCTCCACCCTTGGATATGCTCAAGGTGGACTAATGTCCTTTCTCATCTAAGAAAGTTTCCATCTAAGCTATGCATATGATGCCCTTGTCTTATCCAAGAGATGAAGACATT
The DNA here is from genome assembly GCA_021442155.1 of Cymbidium sinense. Classification (NCBI taxonomy): domain Eukaryota; kingdom Viridiplantae; phylum Streptophyta; class Magnoliopsida; order Asparagales; family Orchidaceae; genus Cymbidium; species Cymbidium sinense. The sequence goes on from CM038229.1 coordinate 35,694,977, forward strand.
AATCAAGGCTCTCCTTGATCCAGATATGCTTAGCTCGGTGACTAGGTGAGGAGGCACATTATACAAAGAAGCTCAGATCACCTTCATAGATGAAGACCTTCTTGGGGACTTGGAGCCGTCCCCTCTACATCATTGACATGGATAGTTCAGACTCACAGGTTCTCATGGATCAGTGCATGGTGAACATTATGAGTCTAAAGACCCTTGCCTATTTGAGGATCGACATCTCCACACTCAGGAGATGATGATGTTGAGAGGATTCAATGAACAGGTGAGCGGGCTTTAGGTTCCATAGTGTTACCTTTGGAGATAGGTGATTGGAAGACTGAAGCCAAGTTCTACATCATTGATTCGAATACTTCATTCACTAAGCTTTCTTCGGTAGGCCTTGGATGCATCAGAACAAGATTATTCCATCCTCCCTCCATCAATGTATCAAGTTCAAAAAAGATGGGATTGAATATTGTGTTAAAGGTGATGAAAAGCCATTTCAAGTTAAAGAGGTTGAGATTTATGAGGATGTGACCTACTATCTTCCTCAAAACACCCTTTCTCATGAACTTGGACAAAATTCAAATTCAAAAGCAAAAGAAAAAGAAAATCAAGAAAAGAAAAAGAAAAAGAAAAAGAAAAAGAAAAAGAAAAGAAAAATGAAAATCCAAGTACATAAGAAGGGGAAAATGAGAAAGAAATAGAGTCGCATCTTATTTTCCACCCACAGTTCATTCCATCATATGGACGTGTGGGTAGAATGAGTCAACCTCCACCGAGGCAAGGTAGAAATAGAGGTTAGAGGTGGAAGACTAGTTGGCCATGATAGAGGTCATGTTTAGTTCATAGAGTACTACTATTCACATAGACTTGGAATCTAGCTGAGGATGAGATGTGATTAGTATACCACAACCCCTCTCGGGTTCCATTGGAGGTGACTTTGATCAGGTGATGAAGCCTCTAAATAAAGCAGCAAAAATCGTTTATGTATGTAAAACTATTAGGCGGTTGGGAACCTTAGCTCTAACCACTTACATCTCAAAAATTGAAGGTTTAGTAGTTAAGAAGCCCTAAGTCTTCCGGTGACATGAAGCGAAGAGGTTCTTTTGGGATCATCCTCCTCAAGTCCTGAAGTGGATGTAGAACTTGAGGAAGATACTTTTAAAGAATTAATGGAATTACCACTTGATTTTACTCTCCTTGTGTTCAAAATCTTATACATAAAGGTTTGGTTCCTCATATGTCAAGCAGGAGTACTTTGAAAAGTTGGGAATATAGGGAAGCACAATCAAGAGCGGATTGATAGTGGGTCCAGTCGATGATGACAATTACTTCTTGGTCATTACCAACTATTTCAAGTCTGATAGGCTCTTCTTACACAACCCCAACTCTTATGAGAATGTGTGTTTAGAAACCTCAGATGATCCAAATGATCTTCAAATCAAGGAAGCACCTCTACAACTTGAAGAAAAAATCCATTCAACAATAGACAAGCTCAAAGAAATCAACCTCGGGATAGAAAAAAATCCACGCCCGACGTACATCAGTTCATTGCTGAATGAAGAAAAAATGAATAACTTAGTTAGGCTATTAACTGAGTTTAAAGACTACTTCACATGGAATTATGAAAAAATGCCCAGATTATCTCGTGACATAGCAGTCCACAAGCTAGTAGACCATAATGCTACCCCTATTAAGCAAGCTCCTAGACGCATGCGATTAGAAATTGAACAACAGGTCATTTCTGAAGTCAAAAAATTGATCGATGTTGTTGGTTTCATTAGGGAAGAAAAATATCCACTAGTTAGCTTGGTGTGTCTAGTTAAGAAGAATGACCAAATTGCATTTTCGTTAATTTTAGGGACTTACATAAGGCATGTCCTAAGGATGAGTTTCCTCTTCTATACCGATTAATGGTGGACATTTTCATCTCATGTGTTCTCTTTTATGGATGGGTCATCTAGCTACAACCAAATCAAGATGTCTCCTGAAGATGAAAGAAACATTACTTTTCAAACCCTGATCAAAATCTTCTATTATAGGGTCATGCCTTTCAGCCTTAAAAATATTGGTGCTACATAGCGGGCCATGGCTCAGATCTTCAATGAACTCATCCATTATCAGGTTGAGTGCTATGTTGATGATCTAGTAATCAAGAGCAAAGAAAAGGAAGACCACCTCTTTAACTTGAGAGTAGTTTTTGAATGGTTATGATAATATAACCTCAAAATGAATCCCACAAGTATGCAGTAGCTTGGAAATTCCTTGGGTTATTGTTGTTACATTGGGAATAGAAATAGATCCTGAAAAGATTAAAGCTATCTTAGAAATGCCACCTCTTAAGAGTTTAACTCAACTCAGATCCTTTTAAGGATGGTTGGCTTATCAAAGATGCTTTATTTCCATCCTATCGAGGAGATGCAAGCCATTCTTAGCACTTGTCAAAAGGATGCCAAGTTCAAGTGGGATGACAAGTGCCAGCATGCATTCAAAGACATCAAGCAGTATTTGGTGAAGCCACCAGTTCTTGCAGCCCATATCCCAGGTAGACCACTCATCCTTTACACTGCTACATTAGACGACTCGCTCAGTGCTCTGTTGGCCCAAGCTAATGACGAAGGAAAGGAGAGTGCTCTTTACTATCTCAACCATCTTCTGATCCCTGTTGGAGCAAACTACCCACCTATTGAGAAACGTTGCCTAGCTTTAATCTTCGCTTCCCAAAAGCTATGGCATTACATGCATTCTTATAAGGTGAACTTGATCTCCAAGACAAATCCACTGCAGTATCTCATGACACAGCCAACACTATCCAGACATTTGGCACGCTGGTCCATGATACTTTTCCAATTTGATATCACATTCATACCCCTCCGTGCGGTAAAGGACGCATTAGCATTTCTTAGCACACCCACTTCTTGATTCTCCCGTGATGATCTCCCTGAACAAATCATGAACTTAGGCAACCGATGGGAGATGTATTTTGATGGTGCGCTTCTTTTCAAGGGAAGCACCACGATCTATTCTCCAAAGCGGGGGTAGGAATAGTTCTTTTAGCCAAATGATGTGATTAGATTCTCATACTATCTATCCAACCCCTGCACCAAAATAAAGTTGAGTATGAGGAGATTGAGTGGGGTTCATCAAATCTCAAGCAAAACTTCATCATTATCGCAAGGTATACCATGAAGTTGTTGGCCTAAATTCCTCATCATCCAGTTCCACGGGCAGGTAGCAGATGCTTTGGACAAACTTACTTGCCAAAGAATTAGCATGTCTGGAAGATGAGTCCATTCCAATATGGGTCCAAAATAGGCAAGTCCTATCCCTTATTGATGTTAAACTCATCGAGAGACTTTCTCTTGAAGGGGAGGTTGTCATTGCCAAAAAGGATGAGGAGGTGGATTGGAGGCAATCATTCATAGATTATTTGAACACCAACAAACTACCTCAAGAAAAGTCACAAGCCCATCAGGTGAAATAAAGAGCTCTCTCCTACGCTCTTGATGGCACCATATCTTCCTTTGACCAAATGTGTTATGTTGTTTAGACAAACATGAAGCCCATGGCATTGTAACCAGGTACATAAGTCTATGTGGAGCTCATCGGTCAGTCCAAAGATGAAGATGAAGATCAGAGACTAGGATACTCTTGGCCTTCATGATCAGGTGTGGATGTAGTTAGAAGATGTCATTAGTGTCAGGTACGCGGTGTGTTCCTCCACCAACCACCCAACATTCTATACCCTACATTGGCCTCATGGCCATTTTTTAGTACCACATTGTGTATGATCGATCCTCCTTCTTCAAGGGTCACGGTTCATTCTAGCACCTACTTTTCCAAGTGGCAAAACCATCCCACTCGAGAGGTCATAGCTCGACATGTGCTTCAATTTTTTAGAACCATATCATATATAGGTTTGGGGTGCCTTAATGAATTATGATAATGATGCGCATTCAAAAGCATAAAGATCAACAGCTTTGCCAGAAGACACAGTATAGACTGGAGATACTCTACCATCTTCTACCCTAGAGCAAATGGCTTAGCAAAAGAATTCATAAAACTCTCATCCAAATATTGAAGAAAACTCTTGATGACAACAAATGATGGCATGAGCAATTGGTTGAAGCCTTGTGAGCCTACCACACCATGGACTCCAACTCAGTCTACTCTATTTTCCTTAGTATATGGGTCTGAAGCCATTCTACCTTTAGAAGTTCAACTCCCATCACTAAGGATAGCATTGGGTAGCAAGATCACTTCAGAACAAAATGCAAAGTTGCAGTTAGAAGAGCTAAAGGTTTGGAGGAGAGTCGCCTACGGGCATGCCAAAACCTCGAGTTATACAAAGTTAAAATGATTCAAGCTCAAAATAAGCCAATTTGACCTAGGTCTTTGCAAGTAGGAGAACTTGTGTTAGTCCTAAGAAGACCAATTGTTGCCCGTTGAAAGATGGGAGGCAAGTTTGAACCCACTTGGGAAGGCCCCTATATTATAGAGAAGGCCTACCAAGGAGGATCTTATCAGGTTATTGATTGTAAAGGGGAATACGATGCTTTCAATTAATGGGCTCTTCCTAAAGAAATATTACCCATGAAATGAATCATGTTTGAAAATAATTGATTAAGAAAAAGAACAAAAATCTAATTCCATTCATCAAATCTTCTCTTCTTTGAAGTGTTGTTTGCTTGTCTTGCGAATTTGCCATGACGTGTTTAGGGTAGGTATAAGAGTCCCGCAGTAGCATCCTATCCCTCTTTCACATCACAAACATAATCTCTCAGCGCTATTAGAGTAGGTGTAGGAGAACCCAAGAGACATCCTATTTCGATTAGCACGACTAAGTTAGGTGTAAGAGAACCCGATCAACATCTTTTCTTAGTAGGAATTCTCGATTATCATCCGTGGAACCACTCCATTAAACTCCCCAATGTGTTTAGGATAGGTGTGAGAGAACCCAAGAGGCATCCTATTCCTGTTAACATAAGCACAAAAATAAACACAAATCTTTTATTTTAGCCTACTTTGATGTGGGAGAAAGCCCCCTATGGCACTCACTCATTAGCTGCTCTAGGTCGGGTCTACATGCTACCCTGCTAGTATGTCACCCCAGTGGTCACTTGTTAGAGGATGTGAGTCCCCATGTTTTCTTCCTAACTTGATCATTATAAACCAATGAGCATCTTGTTAGTATGGTAGGCTTCACTACCCAGCCAGTATGCTACCTCATGTTGACTTTGTTTAAGAAGATGTGAGTCTCTGAGCTTTCTTCTTGAACTAGCCATCATGCACTAACTAGGTTGAGTATATTTGAGGTTTAGGGTAAGTCCCCCAGAGGCTTCGCTCCTCTTGACTATATTTGAGTCGATATAAGTCCTCCAGCGACATTCACTTAGTAGTCACCCTAGGTCAGATGGCACCTATCGAATCGAAGATAGACTATCCCAGCAATCAATTCTGTTATGGGAGGATGTGAGTCTTTGAGATTTCTTCCAAGGCTAATTTCTACAAATTAATGGGCACCTTAGGTTGGTTGATGTTCACTATACTAACAGCAACTCACCCAGTGAGTACACTGCTCTTGGTAGATGTGAGTCCCTGAGCTTTCTCCTTGAGTTGGAAATCGAATACCTATTTGATGTATGACTATCCATGTCATCTTCTCCAAGGTGTTGGATTATTCCCTTTAGCGGTCCCATCCTCTGTGGGCATTCTACTTGGATCACATCCTTTGCGACCCAATTTAGACATTACTCAAATTATTTTTGGATTAAACAGTCCCCCCTTTCCTAGTAGCCATCCCTATGGTTGGAGAATTTTGAATATGCGATTCTCCTTGATTAAATCGAGATAGGACTAGAGGCGATATAAGCTCTTCTCGTTTGATCCCTCACAAACTAACGGTCCATGATAAAAAACTAAACAAAATAAATAATTTAATTCTTGTGGATTATTGAATTCCCCAAAGGGCCCCTTTTCCCAAGCGGGCATCTATCTTTAGGGCGGTGTCGGTGAGAACTCCCCATAGGAATTGCTACGTGTTGAGATAATTCCACAGTGGTACTCACTCGTAGTGGCCCTTAGGTTGAGTTCAATCTATTTTTTCCAGAGCGGTTTTCGGCGGTCATTCCACTTTGGAAGATGTATGACTATGATGCATTCTTTCTAGCATGATTGCATGGCAGACAGCCTAGGTCGGGTTTGATCTATTGCCCACAACAATCGATTACCCCAGTGGTCTTTTGTAGTGGAAGATGTGAGTCCTTGAGCTTTCTTCCCTTAAATTGATCATTGCAAACTAAAGGCACTCTTTTAATCAGATAGCTCTCCCATGTAGCCGGGAAGCTACTCCCTTTGGTTCAGTAAATCTGAGATAGGTCTAGGCTAATATCAGCTCCTTCTCAGTTTGATTCATCGCAAACCAACAGAATCCATCAAAATAAACTAAAAAAATGAAATTAATCTTTGACTATTTTTTTGAGTTGATTTAAGTCCCTCAGTGGCATTCACTCAATAGTCAGCCCTAAGTCGGGTTCGATTTGTTGCCCAAAGCAATCGATCACCCTAGTGGTTTCTTATTTCTATAAGATGTGAGTCCCCGTGCTTTCTTCTTAAGACTTAAGCATCGCAAACTAAAAGGCACCCCTTTGGATAGATAGCCTTACCTCATGGTTGGTAGACTGCTCCCTTTGGATTGGTAAATTTGAGTTAGGTCTAGGCTTCCATGGCCCCTACTCAGTGCAGTTCATCCATCATAATAAAAATAATCTAAAAATGAAATCTAATCTTTGACTATCTTTGAGTTGATTTAAGTCCCCTAGCGGCATTCACTCAATAGTTAGCCTTAGCTTGGGTCCAATATGTTGCCTTGCCAATAGATTTAAGGTCTACTTTGGAGGATGTAAGTCTACTATGCTTTCTTCAACTGCATCGAAAGGCATCCCTTTGGTTGGCTAGTCCTATTATGTGTTTAGTAGACTACCCTTTGGATTGGTAAATCTAAGTTAGGTCTAGGCCTCCATGGCTCTACTCGATCCATGAAACCAGGCCATCTTAAAATCTAAAATCTAAAAATCTAGAACAAACAAATCCAATGAAATAAAGAAACAAACAATCAATCAATCTAAATCAAATCTTTTGCTTCTCCGCAGTGAGATGCAAATCTTTCTAGTCCCCAACGGATCTAGAATTCTAATCCATCGGTGGATTTCACAACCCCTCCCTTGTGGATGACTTGAACTTGCCTCCCTAGTGGAGAGTTCACTTTTCTATCCCCCGTGGACTCAAAACAAACACAAAAAATAACAAACAACAAATTGAAACAAATTCAACCTCCTTCTAATTTTATAACTTTTAATGTGAAAAATTATAAAATATAATAAATTATGCATGCTTCTATCATATCACTTGAGCGAGAAATTTTGAAAGAGCTGTGTTCCCCTTCAATTATTGTGATTTTATAATATTTAATACAAAAAATTATAAAATACAAAAATTCCATGCCCCTCAGATCCCTTCAATTATTGTCTCTTTAGAGGTAAGTTTCCTCACCTTGACAATTTTATTCTCATTTAATCTATGCCTATGACAATAATTTATAAAAACTGCTCACAGTTATTATATTCATTTTCTAAAGCAATTTCTTTGGGAACAAGTTATGGCTTTAAAGTGATGCCCTCATCCCCTGGGATTTCATCTCATATCACCTCCACCGATCTCTTGCCGTCTCTCATTCCCTTATGGATGACTTGAACCTGTTTCCCGAGTGGAAGGTTCACCTACTCTATCCCTTAGTGGATTTCTCCCTCCCTCTCATGTCTTGGATATAAGTAGAGCCACATTGCACTCAAATATGGATTCTTCCTTGGGTTAGAGTAGATTAGTTTTGTTAGTGCTTGTGATCTTTTGTGTTGTTGATCATTTGGTCAACACCAATATCATGTCCTTGTCTTTAACACCCAACTTTGTTGACCTCATTTTTTGGATGAGCTCTCAATCATCTTAGACATGGGACTTCTCTTGAACACTAAATCCTTAGTCTTAAGATACATCTAGTGAATGGATGACCTCACTAGAGACTTAGAATTATCCATAGGAATATTATACCTTAGGGGTGTTAGGAAGGCCTCTTGAACCATTCCTCACTTCCTTCCTTCAAGTCAAACTCAATCAATCCTATATTTTCTCTCAAATCAATCTTATTTGATTTTCTCTAAACTCAAATCAATATCACATGATTGAAATCTATGATTGAAATTTCAAGTTCCAATTATTTCTTAAGTCTTTAATTCCCTCTTAAGGACTTAGCCTAAATCTTATTCAAATCAATTCAAACTCAAGAAATTTTCTCACCACTCATTTATATTCTCATTTATATTCATATATATAAATGAAATATAAATTCAAATCAATCAAACTAAATTTAACAATAAAATCTAAAATTCTAAATATTTCCTAAGTCCTTTAATTCCCCTTAAGGACTTAGCTCAAATCAACTTCAAATCACTTCAAGTTCCTGAAATTTTCTCATAACTCATTTATATTCTCATTTATATTCACATATATAAATGAAATATAAATTCAAATAACCAAAACCAATTCCAAAAATCTAACTCAATTCAAAATCCAACCTAAGCCTTTCAAGTCAAAATCTTGAACTTAGCCAAATCAACTCCAAATCAAGCCTAACTCTAAATTTTCCTTCATGGTTCAATCAATCCTTCAATCATGAATCCAAATATAAATACAAACTTCAATCACTTAATCAAAACTCAATTCAAAAATCAAACTCCAAATCCATTCATGTTCTTCCTTTGAATATGAAATTGTCAAATGAATCAAAACACATTTGACTTGAAACCACTTGCAAATGGATTTATATTTCAATCATAAGTCCATATACAAGTTCAATCAAACTCAAATCAAGCTTTGACCAAGCCATATGGCCCCCTTAGGCTCACTTGACTCAAAGTAACCTAAAGTACCCTTTATGAGCCAAATTCTAATCCTAACCAAATTGGATTGAATCAAACTCACCTAAGCCTCTCATCATGATCAACAATCATCATGGGATGACCAATCAAACAAATTGGGTCAAACCACGTCAAACCTAAGGGTTGACGAAGTCAACACTTAGCCAAAATGAAACCCAACATAGCCAAAATTCACAATAGGCCAAATTGATTGAAACCATTGATCAAGACTCTTTCATGATCAATGTTTGAACTTGACCAAATCAACATTTGAGCTAACCTAGCCAAACTTGACCCAAGTTGACTTGACCTAAAAGTTAAAATGTCAAAACTTGATCTAAGCCAAATTGATTGAAACCAATGGGTCAAGTTCATTCCAAATCACTTGTTGAACTTGACCAAAGCCTCAATTGGCCAACTAGACCCTAGCCCAATTGACCTTGAACTTGACCTAAAGGGTCATTTTTAGCCAAATTCAAGCTTAACCAAAATTGATTGGAAAAAAAAAATACCAATCCACTTCATATGACTAACCAAACCTAACCCATAGCTCAAATAGGTCAAATGGGTCAAATTAGTCAACTTGACCCATTTGACCTAAATGAAGTCATATGAACCAAATTCAAACCTAAAACAAATTGAATCAAACCAAAGCCACCAAAACATTTCAAATGGTCATATGAACTTGAACCCTTGGTTTGACCCAATTTGACCTTGGTAACTTGACCCAAGTTGACTCATTTTGATCTAAATGGGTCAACATGAGCCAAACCATATCAAATAAACTCCAAATCTAATGAAACTTGGCCAAACCAATTTTCTCAACATACCAAACTTACCCAAATTAAAAAATGACCATTTTTACCCTAGGCCATAGGGTCAAATCCATTGGGAATTTGGTCAATTCCTCTTCATATGATACTCTCTAGTGGATCAAGTGAACACTAGGAGGGTGGTGCACCCAACCTAATGGGTCAACTTGACCAACGACCCAAACCGACACATGGCTTGAAATGGACACATGGGAATCATGCCTCCACTCAAATGGAGCACATGGGGGACTTCAATAATCACTCCCAACCTAAAATGAATCACATGACACCTCTATGAAACAACCCTAAATTCAATTGATCCAAAATAGCAAGTGAAGCTTATCATTGCCATTGGGAAATATATATTCAATTCTTCAATTCCATAAAGTCATTGTTGAAGTCTAGAGTCATAGAAGCCATTTTCAAGTGATCCTAAGCTTCCTAGAGGGAGATTCAATTTGCATCTTCTCAATTTTTCTTAAGTAAAAATAAGGGAGGTCCATTGAATTGCCAACTTTCTCCACACTCAAAATCAGTGCAATTCCCTTTGCACACTCCATCAGTGAGCCTAATTGAGCTTGCCCAAGCTCTCTTCCATGTTCTTAAAGAAAAAGGAGATCCAATTCGATCAAAGATGAGCTCAAGCTAAGGAGGAGGTGACACATAGGAAGATCCACTCAACCTCAGCTAATCAAACTTTCAGCAAAGCTTCATCTCAACTAGACAAAGCTTCTCCAAGGGAATCGAGCACCGGTGATCACCTCTGGTGAGGTTAGCCATTTTTTTATCACTAAACTCAATGTGGTGTGGAGCTTTCTGAAAGATGTTAATCTCATAGGACCTTGACTGTTGGTTGTAATCTTCTATGCATGTTGATAGTGTGGGTAAAATTTGGGATCAATCCAAGCTCAATCGAGCTCGGATCAACCCCCAGAACATGGACAACCTCCATTGTTCATATGGGAGATTAGGGAAGGATCTCTGGCCATCCATTCATGCATTTTGGATGGATGGCTAAGATTAAAACATTTATATTTATTTTAAATCCTATGATCTGCGACTTTAATCTCAACCGTTTGATCCTTGATCAGATGGCTTAGGAGAAAAACGTGTATGCCATGCATCTTATGTAATGTTTTAAATAATAATGAGCGAAGGTGCACATGTAAAGTGCTTTGTGTATATGCGTGGGCGAGATTAAAAATTTTAATTATATTTAAATAATTCTAATTAATTACCTAAACTTCTAAAATTTATCTCAACATAGAAAAATTAGAAAATATGAAATAAATTGCATTGGATAGATAATTTGATAAATTTTATAAAATTAATGCAATTGATTTTGAATATCTTTCTCTAATTTTGGGTTTTATTGGGAATGTTAATTTATTAGTACCCTTCAATTAATCACTAAATTCCAAACTTCTTGAGAGTATTTTGGGGGATGACTTCTACCTCCCTAATTTTCTTGGGATTTATTGGTGGCTTAATTAGGGAAATTACTAATTCATTTCCTAATTACCCCTTAATATAATTAAGATTAATTAAGAATTTGATTAGTGATTTAATCTTTTTTTAAAGTTGATTAAGGTCTGTTTCAATGAATAGATTTAGGGAATAATTTTGGGGCATTTCCCCTAAGCTATTCTTCAAACCCACATTTCTTCCTTAATCCCCTCTTAATTAAGGGTTAATTCACTAATTATCCTATTAATTGATTTCATAAAATTTTGAAACTTCCTAGAACTCAATTAATCTTTCTTGGATAGGTGCTTAGGTGTTCAAGAGCCTAAGTACAATTAAGGAAATAAAAATTCAACTCATATGTGTGAGGGGTGTTTTGAAATTACTTAAGTTAAACCCCTTAGCTTAATTAATCATTAACCATGAGCCAAATTGCATTAGGCCCTTTTCTTCTTAGGTGCATTGCAAATTTAAATTTCTTATGAGTTTTATGTCATTTCATTAGCTCATAATTATTTGGTTAATTATTCTAAGGTGGTGTATGTAAAGGGTAATTAACATGCTTAATTCATACCTTAACATAATCAAAATATAAAATGAATCTAATCACTAAAAATTAAATAAAAATATCAAACACATGTGGGAATGGGTTAGAAATAGCAAACTCAATTCACATTTTTTAAATTAAATCAAACTCAAGATCAAATAAAAATCACATTAAACAAACTTTGATTTGTTTTAAGCTTTCTTATTTCATAAGATTGTCTTTAGGAATTAATTAAGGTGAATGTGTTTACATGCTTTCATTGCTTTATTTATTTTCCAACATGCTAAATATATGTGTCATATGATTCCATACATTCATACTTTTCAAAAATCAAATTTAAAATGTTTCATTTATGTCAAAATTGCATGTTTTGGCTAAAGTAAGAATATGAGTGGCTATTATCACTATTAAATCCAAATTATTTTCAAAATATATGAATCAATTATTAAAACTAAAAGTGTGTTACTTATATCTTACTTATAAGCTTGCATGTGAGTAAAATATAAGGATGTGCTTAGTGTAGTTTTCCTTCTCCACTCTTTTGGTATAGTTTTGAATAGGATTTCGCAAAGTGTATAGTTCATTTGAAAAGAACACAATTTTTGCCTAATTCCATTTTCTATTCATTCATATACTATGACTTGAGAAAGATACCTATACTTACATGTATAAATTGCATAAACAAACCAACATTAAATAAATTAAAATTTTTGCATCTTTCTTTTTCATTCATTTCTTTTGTACACATGCTTGTAATTAAGGAAAGTGGTATATTAGTTTGGACAACCCCGGGGTTGCGAGGCTTTAAGTAGCCCCAAGTAGTTCTTGTACCTTACACCCCTGGTTCTAACAATGGCACCATATTCACTTATGCCTTTATGCCTTTAATACACTCATATGTGCATGTGAAAATTGGATAAGAAACCCCTTTTCTACTTAATGAAAATCATGCATCATAAACATTCAAATTTTCTTAAGTAATTTAGTTAGCATGCATCATAAAGTGTGCTAAACATTCCCATTTGGTATGCATAGATATGCTTAGGATCCATTCATATGCATGTTATATATGTTGGGAAAGAAATGAAGTGATGTGTGTTTTCTAAATTTACTTCACTTTAATTAATCTTAAAATGCCTTTCTTTTGAAAAGGTTTATTTAGAGTTCATCTAAACTTAGGATTAATTAAAACACATAATAAAACATTCACTAAACAAAACTAAAACATGAATCCACTTTAGAAATTACTTAGGTTAGGGAAGGAAGAGAAGTTCTCTTCTCTTTCCCTCTCTCTTCTAACTTAATTAATTGTAGGATTCACTTGATCTCAATTAAAACATATAATAAAATGAACATAAATAACTAAACAACTTAAATGAAACCCTCCTCTAAGTTGAATATCCTTCACACTTAGAAAATTCTAACTTAAAGCCATAGCTAAGCATACCACATAAACCTCTAAAGCACACATTAGGCTAAGTCACAACTTCTAGCTTTAGGTTAGGACGGTGCATGGTTTGATGTTTGCTTTTATTTTGTGATGTAATATTTTAGATTGGATGTTAGGGTGCATGTGCGTAGACTGAATGGTAAGGTGATCTTAGTCTAACCATTGTCTTTTGTAGGGAATTGTGCTTAAGGGGATCTGTAATAAATGAAAATATAAATATTTTTATTGTACACAGGTGCTTATACCCCTAAGCATAATCCAATAGGCCAGGTGCACTTAGTCACTCATGTGTGGGGTGTTAAATCCAATATACATGCTTGAGATTCATATGGTTTATTTTAGTTAATCTCTATTTTGTAGGTGTTAGTTAGTTTTCCATTTTTCCTTTTCATGTAATTTTTGCAATTAAGATTTTGGAATGATTGTTATGGGGATTAGGATGAGCATTGGTTATAAGGCCATGCCTTATGTACCATGTGAAGCCTTTGGAGCATCCACCTTCCAACCATTCAAAAGAAGGAACCAAAGAAGAAAGAAGAAAATAAGAAAGAAGAAATAAAGCTTGAAGACCCCTATAACAATGAATTCCTTGCCTAATTGTATTTAATTCATTTGTAATCAGTTGTATAAGGGTAGAGCTCGCTACAATTTATTTTGGGTTTTTGCGGTGGCACCCTACCACAATGACCTTTTATTCTTTTGTGATTAGCTTTATAAATTGATTGATGATTTGTTTAGCTTGTGCATTAAGTAGCATCTTTTCCTAGTTTCTTCCTTGCTTTATGTATGGCATGGATGACGATTAGGCTCTTAGAAAAATAAATCTTCCACCAAATTTAACAAATCAAAATTAAAATAAAGAACTCATAACCTCACCTAAAGCTTAGGCTTAAAATCAAGATAAAAGAATTAGCAACCCCATAGTTGGATGAGTATTTATTTTATAACATCATGTATAAATGTATCTTATTTCACTCTTGATTGGAGGGCTTCCACCTTTGCCAGAGAAACTTGACTTGACCTGTGAGAGCCATGGTGGAAACACACCTCTTCCTTTCTCATTAATTTTGGCTAATAACCTTATTTCTCATGCATTAGGCATATGAATGCTATTAGCCTGAGTCAAAATGATCGTCTAAAAATAAAAATAAAATGTAATATGACTTGCATTATATTTAGGTCATTACTCATGCCCATACATGATCTAGTCTCTAAAGGAATGAGTTTAAGGACTTAGTCCCTTTTCTAAATAAATAATAGCTGAGCTATCTTGCATAAAGCATATGACTTGCCTACATAAATTTAAAATCATAGGAGGAGTTAGTTGGTAGCCACCCCTAGGCAGTTGTAAGTTCAAGCAGTCGGGTGGTTTGTTCTCTCTTGTGGAGGCAAATGAATACCCATTTTTTCCTTAGATTTAGATTGTGCTTTTGGCCCTCGCCAAAGCTCCCTAGGTTTAGGTTCTGATGTTGCTTCTCCTCTTTGTGAGCCATAAGCATAAATCCTTACCTCTTAGGTATTTCCATAATCTTGTGTTGTGAAATCATAAGCCTAAATTTCTAATGACAAATAAATTAAATTAATTTCAAAAATGTAAAGCCCAATCATAGGATTATTTGAGATGATCACTAGGTTTCCTAGCATCATGAGCATCTCCTACTTATCTTCATTTGGCTTTGATAATAACTCTCTCTTTGATTAATCCCATTTGATCTTCAAAATGAACTAATCGATTGATAGTCTTATCCTATTGAAATCTTTAGAGATAACAATCATTTAGCATAATTGAGAGTTTTCCTAAATAATCCCCATTCCTTAGGATGTAATTAACTATGGGGCCTTGCCCCTATAGGGAACTTAACAAACCCGATTTAAAATAAACCCTGCTTTACTTTTCCTTATAAAGTAAAAAAAGAATCTCACCTCAAAGAGCCAACGTCCTTAGGAGTCCTTATTTTGGTGATTAGGTCCATTGTAGGGTGGTGATTTCTATCTTTCAAGATAGTACACCTCTCCTCAATGACGTACCCAATCACCCTAATAAGTACATCTATGGATCTGTGTGGCGTCCGACCAAGACAGTTATATTCGTTCTCATTTTTCTTCTCACCATAACCTATAGAAGGAGGATAGATGAAGACATTAGATATTAATTTCCACCACAATCAATCTCTATTCCCTGATGTCGGATAATAAACCCAAGGAATTTTTCTGAATCTACTCCGAATGCACACTTCAGGAGATTCATTTTGAGGTTGTATTGTCTTAACCATTCAAAAACTACTCTCAAGTTAAAGGATGGTCTTCCTTTTCTTTACTACAAGATCATCAACGTGATGAATGAGTTCAAGATGTCGAGTGTCATCTTAATGTACATTTGCATTTAACAATAGATTAGGAAAATAGTGTTTCGATCCCAGACATCTTTTTGTAGCGATGAATCCATAAATGAGAATATTGATGTCCATATTTTGGTATAAAGAATTCATCCTTAGGACATGCTATTTAAAATTATGCATTTTGGGCATTGCTAAACATTATTATTATTCTTCTCGATAAACCAAGCATCTTGACTTCAAAAATGATCTGTTGTTCAATGTCTAATTGTATGCATCTAGGAGCCTGCTTGATAAGGTTAGTATTAGGTTCCACTAGTTTGTGGACTGCTATGTCAGGAGATAGACTGGGAATCTCTTCATAACTCCAAGCAAAGTAGTCCTAAAACTCAGTCAATAGCTTCACTAAATCATTAGTTTCTTTTTCATTCAACAGAGAACTAATGTATGCTGGGCGTGGATCTTCTTCAGTTCCTAGGTTGATTTCTTTGAGCTCATCGATGGTTGATCTAGTCTCCTCTTTGAGGTCTGGTAGTGCATCCTTGACCTCAAAGACATTTAGATCATCTGAAGTTTCTAAACACACCACTTCATATGAGTTAACATGATTTGAAAAGAACCTATCAGATTCTAAATGATTGCTGATGACTAAGCAACAATCGTCATCATCAATTGGACCCATTGTACTGAATCCTAGTCCTAATCTTGATTGTAAATGTATACATTTATTGTCCCATAACCTTTCAAAGTAATTTGACCTGTGTTTAGACTAAGCATGTGGAATTAATCCTTTCTTTGCTAAATAAGAATATAAGGTGAGTACCAATTAGAAGGTAATTCTATTAAATCTTTGTATGAATCATTATCAAGTTCTACATCAGCTTCTTGACTTGAGGATAATGCTCCAAGAAAGAACTTCTGCACCTTTACATTTGTGGAAGACTTAGGGGCTTCGTTAACTACCAAACCCTCAACTTTTTGAGAGGAAAGTGGGGTTAGAGCTAAAGTTCCCAACTAATGCCTAATTATTTCACATATAGACTAGGATACACTTATGCTTTACTTAGGAGCCCGATCTTCATTGCTATCTGGCTCAACTATCACTTGTATAGGGATCTACTATTTAGCAGTGTTACCTGGCATACTAATCATATATGACTCATCCTCTATATTAGATTCTAAGTTTATATAGATAGTAGATATACTTCTGGTAGCAGGGGAATAACTTCTATTGGGTGGTCAATAAGGAGGTCTTCCATCCCTAAGCATGTCTCTGGATCTACCTCTTCTTCTGCTTGGTGGAGGTCGAGTCATCCTACCCATATGTTCGAATGGAGTAACGAACTGTGGGTGGAATCTAATGTCAAGCTCTACTTTCTCCTCCAAGTCTATTCTCGCTCCCTTTTATTTTCTTTCTCATTTTCTTTTTCTCTTTTCTTTTTCTTTTTCTTTTTCTTTTTCTTTTTCTTTCTCTTTTTCCTTTTCTTTTTTCTTTTATCTTTGAACTTTGGCCAAGTTCATAAGAATAGACTTGTTGATTTTGAGGGAGATAGTTGGTTGCATCCTCATATATTCTGATCTCATGAACTGTGAATGGCTTAAGATCTCCTTTGACGTAGTATTCAATCCCACCCCTCATGAACTTCATGCACTAATGTAGAGAGGATGGAACCATGTTGTTCTCCTATATCCATGGTCTCCTAAGCAAAGAATTGAAAGATGTATCTAAGTTTATAATATGAAACTTGGAGGTAATCTTCCAATCATCTACTTCTGATGGAAACACCATAGAGCCTAAGGCCCTCTCATATTGTTCATTGAATCCTCTCAATATCATCATTCTTTTGAAATTTTGGAGATGTTAATCCTCAAGTAGGCGATGGTTTTTAGACTCATAATATTCACTGATGCACCCTAGTCAACAAGAATTCTAGATATTTTGTATTTTCCAATATCCACTGTAATGTAAAGAGGGTGGTTTTGCTTGGTCATTCCTAGAAGCATGTCTTCATCATTGAATGTAACTCTTAGAGTGTCTCCCACTGTGAGCCTCATCCTCGAGAAGTTTGACTAGTAAGCATATCTACGGATCAGAAGAGCCTTGATTAGAGATTATCTCATCTCTTTGGATAAGATAAGGGCATCATATATGCTTAACTTAGCTGACAGCTTTCTAAGATGTGTTAGGACGTTGTAGTCAACCTTGGCTTGATCCTCCAAAATCATATCTATGGGTGGAGTATCTTGTGGAGTGATTATTTGCTCTTTAGAACCAATGATTTGCTTACCCTTATCCTGAGGTGACACCCTACGAGGTAGAACTTTGCCACTGCAAAGGTTAACTTCAGTGAACTCTTGAAATGATGAATTTGTAGGAATTTTTACCTTCTCATCGGGTGTACCTACCACTTCTCCTATGGGATCATCAGAGTCAGATGACTCTAAATCAATCTCAAGAGGTGAACTAGTGTGATTTAGAAATGGGAAATCCATTTCTAAATCAGAAGAGGAATGATCAAAACTAAAGTTATTATTATTTAAACTTGGAGAGTTATCTATAGGAATAAAATCAAGAGTATCAGAAGTGACAAATGTAAGTGTAATCAGCTTTCTTCATTGATTTCTTAGATTTAGATGGAGGTACAAAATAAAAATCACACAGAGTAAGTAGAGTGAGGGGTTTAGCACCCCTCTCTGTAGATACAAAATGGCTGAAGAAGAGCTAGATGAAGTGGTGTAGCTACAACTATGGAAGGAATGTTGGACTCGGATGGTGGTTGCGCTACTATACTATCCCGAGCAAGTAAGGTAGGTTGCTGCTGAGCCGACACCTTCTTCAAGTGGTCTTTGGCAACTTGCAAACCTTCCTTGTTGTTGGAGGTTTGAGTTGCTTCAGGCACCGCAAAGAAAGTTTCTTGATCTTAGAGACCACTTTTTTAGAGGTTCAGGATAAGGCAATATCCCAACATCTTTTGTCTTAAGAGGATCGCAAGTGTCCCCAAGAATTACTCTAATGGAACTGGAGGGTTGTTCTAACAAGTATTTCTTAGGAATAACAATAGCTCCTAACTTGTAGTTGTGCTCAAGCCAGTCTTTAATGATGATATAATCCTCCAAGACATGACTAACCATACGGTGGTAGGGGCAATAGTTAGAATCATTACTCTTGCCCACATCTTCCGGCCTCTTGGGCTCAGGTAACTAAAAGTCAGGTTTCTTAAGATATTCTTAAAGATCTTTCTAACTATACCCCTCTTGAATGAATATGGCTTATTCAATCTATCGACAAGAGTAGGTGGGTAATAGCTACCTGACGGTAGATATGAGTACCGCTATTGAGTATGACATGGGGGAGGCGGTGGCGGCCACTATGACAGCTGTGGTGGTCGGTATGCTAGCTGAGGTGGTGGTAGAGGAGGTGAAAAGGGGGCTACTGTGCATGAGGTCTCTCATATTGAGCTCTGGCTGACGAATCCTTTGTCTCGACACTACTACCCCCTTCTTCAATGCTTTTATGGCTTGAATGATTGGTCTTAAAAAGGTAACTATTTGGCTTCTCCTTGTAGGCTAGCTACCTTGTTGATTAGTTTCTTAAAGGTTTTGATTGTAAATCTCTTGAGCATGAAAGAAACTGAGCCATGAATATTCTTTAAAAGAATTTTTATAGCATGTTATTCGGACAGCTATGGTTTGCATTTCATACTCAAGTTTTGCCACCTAAGAATATAATCAATAAGGGACCCATTAGGATTTTATTATGCCACAATGGGGTCACCCACAGTTACCCTTCACTGAGCTCCAGCAAACCTCTTGATGAAGAGGTGCTCTAACTCAGCAAAAGTCTTCACTGAACCATTAGGCAGTTCAGTGTACTAATCAAATGCAATCCCTAATAGATTGCGAATGAAGAGTCAAAAGTACATTACTACCTGTGGCATTGCAACAGCCAACTCTAAAGTGTGTTATATGCTACCAAGGGTTTCCACTACCATGAAAGATCTTAAAGGATGGTGGCACAAAACCCTTGAAATATCAGAGTGCATCAACTCCTCTAGGTGGGGTCTACCCTTTGGAACATATGAGCCACCTTGGGCTTGCGCCAATGCTTCCCTTACTTGTTGTTCCACCATCTGCTTTATATCTCTTTCAGGCACGGAGGTATTATTTGTGACCTTCCTATGCAAGCTACCACTATCCAAGTCCACGGGAGATGTACCCTTGGGCTGATCTAGAACATGCAACAACCCAGGGTGGTTGGCCTCTAAGGGAGTAGGTTGTACTGATGGAGCCTAGCATTGACGTGCTAGGAATACCACTAACAAGTCTTCAACTCCATTCTCCATCTTACTGATATGTTCATATCTTTGCCTCAGTTGATGATGAAGGTGTTGGGTTGAATGAGTTGTGTCCTCTTTCTTAATTATAACACCCTCCTAACTATGCTGATCCCTAAAAAGGGAACCCCTAGTGTCAATAATACAGACTTCTGAGTCCTCCAAGAGATCATCCTCATCTAGATCAAAATTTACCCGAGCATCCTTCTTGTTAGAGCAATCACCCCAAGGAGTTCTCTATTCTCAGCAAAGTATTGCGAGGATCTCATCTAAAGAGTGGTCTAATCATGCAGGGACAAACACTCATTACTGACCGATAGTGGGGATATGCTCACCGGCCGTAAATACATATCACCGCTTAATCTCTAGAAGGACCGTACTTCAGGTATATGTTGATCAGACCACTACTGATCGACTAGGAGGATCCAATTCCATGGGCAATACATCTGTATCCCCGCCCTTGCCATCGAGCACCAGGTGGAGACTACAAGGACGTATGTGAACTGTGAGCTGGTGACACGACCACGACAACCTTGGGTCACCATTCCTTCTTCACCTCAGCTAAGGCGGAGGTCAAATAGAGAGCTCGACCTCACCTTAATAATTGGAGTGGATGAAGTGGGATCCTTGGGCCGTAGCAAGATCACCAATGGTGCTAGTCTCTCCTCGGATGGAGGCTTCTGGATCTTGGTTGGAATGGGGGATGCTGTGAGCTGGATAGGCGATGGTGGGCGGTGAGTGGAGCGGTGCAAAGGTAGCATTGACCGTTCCTCAACTGTAAGCCTACTCCTCCTATGACGAGTAGCACCAGTAAGGACAATGATGTCTAAATGATCGACCCTAGTAGGGTGATGATCAGGAAAATCCATTAGAGCAAAGGCCGTCGACTGCCTGGCAAACCTTCATCGTTCTCTCTTACTTGTATGAGCTGATGCCTGACCCTCCAAGGCTCTCTCCCTCTAGATCTGACTTTTGACTCTCCTATGGATGACTGACTTTGGATTGAAAATTATACCATACTTTGAGTGTCTATAGGCTCCGCCAACCTAGCACAAGACTATCTTGAGCCCAACATAGGGCTTCCTATGCTCCATAGCCAGTGTACTGAAATATGCTAGTAGTGGAGGTAGTGCAGCAATCCTCCTATAGTCCTCCTCTCCATTTTAGGCTGAGAGGAGGTGGAACCTACTACCACTCAAAAGTGGAGAGGTCTCACAGGGAGATCCCCCCCTCAGCCACATGGGAAATGACATCCATCTCTCTCACCGTCCTCTTGTGATGCCGCTTGACCTTGTAGTTCTTATTGTGGCACTATGTATGAGTAGGTATGGCAGAGTGATAACTAGCACCCACTTTAAATGTGGAGAATACTATCTTAGAAGTCAAGACAGCCTTCCCCTTTGGGGTGTCCAAGGAGGGGGTAGTAGCCCTTGTTAGAGCTGTAATAGGAGTAACTACTGACCCTGAGTTGGAACAACTGGGATAGAAACTAACATTGATCAGGTAGCAGGAAAAACAGTGGCCTTCCTATTTAGTGGAGAAAACTCATAATCAGATGGCATATCAAATCAGATAAGCAGCATCTACCCTACTACCTCCTCCCTGCTAATTGTAGTGAGGGCCATCCCCTTGTAAGAAATCCTCACCCCCTCAAAACCATGGCCAAAGTAGATGACCTTGGTAGAGCTAGTAGTAGAGACTTTCAGTGGCTAAGTTTAGTGGAGAAGGAAAACACAAACTTGTTGGGAGTCATGGATGCTGTACTAAATGATGGCTAGAAGAACTAACTGCACTGAAATCTGTATTTGTTAAATTATAACTGAGTCAGACACTTGCCTTGATCTTCACCTTCAATCATTGATCTCAAGATTTGATTTGAAATTTGAACCCACTCTTAACAATCTTAAGGATGTTTAGTGGGGTTCATTGAAATTTTAGAGAGATTTTGGAAGAGAGACTATGCCATATGATTTTGACTTAAAACCCCATCCAACAAATTTGAGTATGTTGAATGGGGTTCAAATATTTGGAGGGACCCTTAGGAGATATGTATGTTTTGTTTCAAATTTTGATTGGGAAAATCTTTACTTAGCAAATTTAGATATGCTAAAGTAAGGGTTTTCAATTTATATGTTTGAAAGTTTTGTGCGAGAATATCTTTGTTTGTGAAATTTGGTGTGTGATATGTGATTTAATTTTGAAAATGGGGCTTCTTACTTAACAAATTTTGTGTGTTAAGTAGATGCCAATTATATTTGATATGATTTTGATTTGAAAGTGAAGCTCTTACTCAACAAATTTGGTATGTTAAGTAGGAGTCACTTGTGTTTGTGACTTGAAAGTGAGACTTCCACTTAACAAATGTGGTATGTTAAGTGAAAGTCAAGTATTTTTTTTAATTTTTGAAAATGAAACTCTTACTTAACAAATTTGGTATGTTAAGTGAAAGTCAAACATGTTTATGATTTTGAAAATAAAACTCCCACTTAACAAATTTGGTATGTTAAGTGAAAGTAAAATGTGTTTATGATTTTAAAAATGAAACTCTCACATAACAAATTTGGTATGTTAAGTGAAAGTCAAATGTGTTTATGATTTTTGAAAGAAAAGAACTTTTTATCAAACTTAGTTATGTTAAATGGAGTTCAATTTGTTCTTATGATTTTCAAAAAGGGGGTTCTCATTTGACATACTTGGACATGTCAAATGAGATCCAAATGTGTCTTGAAGTCCAAGACTTTGGCAAGAAGCAATTTTATCAAACAAATGCAAATGGTGTCAAATAGAATTCAATTTGCTTTACATTCTCCAAGGAAGGGGAACTCCCATTTAACAAATTTGGGTATGTCAAGTAGGGGGTTCAAATATGACATGACTTCTCTTTTGTGTGTGTATGATTTATAGCTTTTTGAAAAGGAGGAAAACTTCCACTATAGTACATGTGAAGTATGCTAAGTGGAGTTTCAATTTTATATCATGATTTTATTTGAAAATAGAATCTCCATCCAACAAATTTGAGTGTGTGGAATGGGGATAGCTATTTCCAAAGAAAATGTGCTTTTGAAAAAGATATTAAAAATGGTTGATTTTTATTTTGAAAAAACCTTTATGTAACAATCATAGGACTTGTTAAATGAGGTTTAGTTATATGTGTATTATGCTTTTTTGAAAAATTTCTTACAAATTTTTGTGTAAAGATCTCTTATTATGAGGATTTTAAAAAGTTCTTTTGGAAAGGCATGTTATTTTGCAGAAGGGTTTTATTTTCTTATTGTTCATGGGATGAATCTTGCCTCACCATTAGGATGGTGAAGAGGTTCTTAATTTTGGTCATCTCCTTTATTTGATTAGTTTTAATTTTTAGCTATTGGGGGAGCCTAATAGGGATTTTAAGACCTACATGGAGTGAGGTCTTAAAACCTAAAGGATGTTGGTGATCTTTGCTTAAGGATGAAATCAACTAAGTGCCAATGAAAAGAATGATAGTGTCAGGCCTATATAAAATATAAGTCCACTATCGATGCTTGGAGACAATAATTTTCTACTAAATATGGAGAGAAACCATCCCAGCGGAGTCGCCAAAAAATCTGTGGTGTTTATTTTTGAGTGTGGGTGCTTCGTGTATATATGTGAGGGGACACCATGCAAATCCATAGATGTACTAATTAGGGTGATCGGGTATGATATTAAGGAATAGTATACTATCTCGAGAGATAGAAGTCAGGCCCTATAATGGACCTAATCACTTAATAATGACTCCTAAGGCATGATGGGTCTTTGAATATACCAGAGAATTTTCCCCGACTTTATATGGAAAAGTAAAGCAGGGTTTATTTAAACTAGGTTCGTTAAGTTCCCTATGGAGGAAAGCCTCTAGAGTTAATTACATCTTAACGGAAGTGAGTCCCTTAAGAATACTCTTGATTAAAGTAGACAATTTAGGGTCTCTAAAGATTTCAAGGTTAGGACTATCAAAGGATTGGTTGCATTTTTAGAAATCGAGTGGGAGAGATCAAAAGGGAAGAGTTCTTATCGAACCTAAAAGAGATGAGTAAGGAGTGCTCATGATACTAGGAAGCCTAGTGAGCACTCCAATCTATCTTATGATTGAGCTTTATATATTTGAATTTGAAGAAATTTATTTATTTGAGTTGAAAGTTTATTAGAAATCTAGGACTTATAATTCCACATAATACAAGATTGTGAAGATGCCTAAGAGGTGAGGATTTATGCTTGCAGCCCAAAGGAAACTGCTACCTCAGATCCTAAGCTATGGAGCTTTGGTACAAACCACAAGAACGTCCTAAATCTAAGCAAAGGTGGACATAATGGTCTACCTCCACAAGAGAGGAGACCATCCGATTGTTGGACTTACAACCACATGGAGTGGCCAACTAACTCCTTCTATGCTTTCAATCCATGTAGGCAAGTCTTATGCTTCACAAGATGTCTAGGTTGTTGTTTATTTAGAAAGGAAACTAAGTCCTTAAACTCACTCCCTAAGAGACTAGAGCATGAGTGGTATGAATTCATGACTTAATATAATGCAAATTTTATCAAATTTATTTGATCCTTTTGGACCCTTTATTTTGACACAGGCTATGAGATTTTGTATGCCTAAATGCATGAGAACTTGATTCTAGGCCAAATCAAGAGAGAAAGGGGTGTTCTTCCATCAAAGGCTCTCACAGGTTAATCCTTTATTCTCTAGCACAGATGGAAGCCCCCTCTTAATAAGAGTGGAAGAATATGACATGCATGATGTTATACATACAATCATTTAGCTAAGAGGTTGCTAAATATTTTTTATTATCTTGATTTAATTCCAAGGATTTATGGTGAGGTTATGAATTATTTTAAATTTTAATTATGAGTTATTAATTGGGGTAGAAAAATTAATTTTTATCCTAAGAGCCTACCGTATCTAGCCTACACATTCGAGCATTAATCATAAAGAAACTATGAAAAGCATGATGTTCTAATGCACAATCTAAACACAACAACAATCAAGTATGTATAAACTGCATAAAAGAATAAAGGGCCAGTGCCGTCGGGTTCCATCGTACACCCCGAAAAAAAAAGATAGGTAGCCTAGCTCTATCCTTATACAACTCGGATTATAAAAGAATACAAGCTATGGGGGTCTTCATTCTTAATTCTTCACTTCTTTCTACATTTGACATGATTTGAATGTGCTTGCTTCAAAGGCATCACGGGACCTCCCAGGACAAAGCCTACTAGCCAACGTTCATCATAATCCCCATAACACTTTTCTTAATCCTAATGCAAAAATTATATTAAAAGGAGGGAAAGTAAATCTAGCTACATCTGCAAAATAAATGTTAGCTAAACACACCATATAACCCAAGCAGTTATAGGAATAAGTTGGACTTAGCACCCCACACATGGGCAACCAAGTCCACCTGTCCTAACTCGAGCTATGCTTAGGGGCTAAGCAACCTGCATAGTAAAAGTATTTATATTTTTTATTACAGTGGCCCCTTAAGCACAACCCCATGCAGAATATATGATTAGGCTAATAACGGCTTAACATCCAGTCTACGAAACATACACCTTAACATCCAGTCTAAAATATTACAACATCATACATATAATCAATACATCGACCTAGCCTAATTCTAAGGTCAGTGACTTAGTATTCTAGTGTGTGAAAAGAAAGTTTGTGTAGTAAGACTTTACTAGGCTTTAGTTTAAGTTTCAATTTGAAGTTTGAATTTGTTTAAATTTTACTTTTGGGTGATTTCAATTTAAATGATTTAATGATTTATTTTTCATTTTTATTTCACTTTTATTTGGTTAAAGTGATGTTTAAGTTTTCAAGAATGAAGAGTAGAATGAATTCCATTTGTAGATGGAACTCACCCTATTATACATCCTAACTCCTAAAGAGTCTAACTAAGGTCCTTAAGTATCTTAATTAGCCCATTTGAATTTGTGTAATTTATTTGATTTGATTTCTTTAGTTTGATTTAGAAAATTTGAATTTTTTTAATCTTCATGTATTTGATTGATTAACTTTAGATTAAATGTGTTGATTTCATTAAATCTTGATAATGCAATATCCTCAATATCTAATGAAGTTTAAGTTTGTTTAAATCTATGTGTTTTGATTTATTAATTTTAGATTAAATGCATTGATTTAATTAAATCTTGATAATTCAATATCCTTTAATTTAATCTCTAGTTTCTTTCCCTTGGGTTTTAATTTAATTCCTTAATTTCATATGATTAATATCATTTTGATGTTGTTTAAATTTATTGATTTCATTTTTTTCCATTTAAGTTTGATTTACATTGGTGAATGTATTTTAATTTACTTATGATTTATTTGAAGTGTAATGTATTCTTTTATTTGAATTTCAATAAAGGGTTTGATTTATTGAATTTAGTCATTTAGTTTATGTATAGATTATCTCTTTAGTTTGATGATTAATCTCTTATCTTAGTTCAATAGGTTTGTTTATTTGGATGTTATTTGTTTAACTTATTTTGATATTATTTGAAATTAAGAGTTATTGGATATGATTTAATAACTTTAGAGTTTATATTTAATTTTATGTTTATTTGATTTGATTATGGTTTATTTATTTATAGTTCGATTGGATAAAATGAATTTAAAGTTTGCTTTGATTTAATTGAGTTTGATTATTTATGAGTAGAATTTTATTTTAATTTCATTCATTTATCATGTTTATTAGATTTTAGTTTATGTTTTGATTTTACACATTTTAATAATTAATTAGTTTATCTTATTTAAGTAGGTTGAATTAGATTTAATTTGATCATTTATTAAATTGATGAGAGTCTTTCTTAATTTGATTTGATTAGCTTTATTAATCTATGGGTTTGCTTAGGTTCAACATGATTATATAATTAGTTTAGTTAAGAAGTGTGTTTAGGTTAATTATTAAATTAAATAAAAATTTGTTTAATTTTTAATTTGGTTTCATATTTGGTTAGGTTAATGATGTAATTAATGACCTAATGATTTAGATTTAATTTAGGATTTGATTGGCATTTAATTGTATTTTAATTATGTTCAAATTTATGTTTGCTTAAGCTTATGTTTAATGTGATTACTTTAACTAACTTAATTGATTTATTTTAAGATGTGCCATTAAATTAATTAGTAGAGTAATTAAAGATTTGATTTGAGTTTGATTTAAGAATTAATTTTAATGTAATTTATTTAAATCAATTTGGTTCATTAAGATGATGGATTAATTCATTAAGTTTACAATTAGATGTTTAATTAATTAAGTTTGATTAAGGGTAATTGAATTTTGAATTATCAGATTAATTAAAGATTTGTTTAATTATAAATTAATGACTTAATTGTCCACATGTGAATGGTTTGATTTAATAAGTTTAATTAAGTATTTTACTTAAAATTTTATTTAATTAAGTGCTTGATTAGATTAAATGAGTTATTATTTATTTTTATTTCAGCTAAACTTAATTATTCATAATTATAGTTATTTTGATTTCATTCATTATGTTCATTAAATTTCATTTAAAGCTTTAATTATGAATTTATATTTGATTTAATTGTTAGGTTTATCTATTAATGGCTAATTAATTATCTTATTCCAAATGGATGTGATTTAGATATTAAATAATTAAGTTCACTTTAGCTTCATTTAGTTTGATTTGGATTAAGGAATGTGAAAGAGATCTGCTAATCCTAACCCCATTCCCCATGTGTGAGTTAATTTGGTTTAATGAAGAGTTTTTAAGTTAATTTTATGGTTTAATTAGGTTAAGGTGTGAATTAAATGAATTAATTAACCCTTACCTATATCACCTTCAGTTAATTAACTAATTAATAATGAGCCAGTATGATATGCATATGCTTTGGAAATAAAATTAGCAATGAGCCTATAAAAAAAAAAGGGCCTAATGCAATTTGGCTCATAATTATTGGTTAATTAAACTAAGGGGTTTAATTGAGTACTCTTATTACCCTCCCACACATGTAGGCTAGTCATAATTTTCTTAGAATTCTCTTAGGTTGTTGAGCTAAGAATCTATCCAAGAAAATTAGACAAGTTCTGGAATGATTATGATTTCAATTTGATTAATCAAGCCATTTAATTAATGAATTAAACCATTAATTAATCTCAACTCAAGTGAAATGAACTTAAGAAAAGAATGGGGAAGAGGTCCCAATCTCATTTCCATGTCCATCCTCTGCCTCACAATAATTAGCAAGTTTAATTAATGATTTTCTTGCTATTTAAAATATTAATTAATCACTAATTAATTAAGAGTAATTAAGGCTAAGACAAGCAATATCCCTAATTAACCAAGTAATAAATCTCAAGAAAATTATGTGAGATAGAGAACATCCCATTAATCAACTTTAGAAAGTTTGGAATTAATTACTTGTGTAATTAGAGATTAATTAAACAATTAAATTTTCAATTAAACCCAAATAAAGGCTTACTTACTATTTAAAATTAATAAAAATTAATTTTAAATTAAGCCCCTCTAAATACATTGAAAATGAGCCCTCATTTGTATTTTTTTGGATTTTTTAAGGTTAGTTATGAATTTCCAAAATTTCAGCTGATTTAACCAAATTTTATAAGGTATACTAATTTGTTTAATTAAAATAGATCATTTGAACTTCTAAATTTAATATCTTTCAATGCAACTGTCATTTTACCTTAAAATGTTTATGGTAGGTAGATTTCAAATCTATTTTCAATCTCTGAAAATTTCACCTCAATACAATTTGTATTTTTAGAGTAATTAATAAAACTTTATTTTCACTAAAACCTAAATTAAACTCATAATACTCAGCAAACATTAGTGATTTTTGGTTCATTGGATTCCTCTCGAAAGATAAATCAAAGGAGCCCTTATTTATAATTTTTCATTAAGTATTTTATTTTTTATAAATTTTTAAACTTTTAGGCACTTTAAATAATTTTTTAAAATCGAAAATAGGTGAATTTCCCACGTAACCTAGTCAACACGCAGGCGTCTTGCTGCGCGGTGCCACATGTTGCCGACATTGGGCAGTTTGTGTGGTAGCACGCCACGCTGTGATGTATAGGCGGTGTGAAGCTTACATGGCACCACATGGTGCACATCCATTGGCACTATAAAAAAGGAGGAAAATAGATCGAGAGAAAGATGCAATCTCACTATCCGATCATGCGATCAGATAGTCCAGATCGCCCTAGGAGACCTAAAGGATGAAATTCGATGATTCTAACATGAGATCTAGGCCATCCGATCCCCTGAACATGGGATCGGATGGCTGTTACTCTTCCTCTCTGATTCCAGTGAACCAAAACCCAAAAACAGTAAAACAATGGCTAAAAATGCACAATTTAGGCTATTTAGGTTCATTTCCAGCGATCTTTGCTGGAAAACACTCCAAATCATATTGGGATAGTGGAAAATGAAAAATATGAGTGTAATCTATGGGAAATTCCTAGAATCAAGCATACATTTGAACAAATGGAAGATCCTAAGGCTGGCTATGGTTTGATGAAATTACCTTGCCAGGGATGGTTTCCGGTAGCGGTGATGATCCGAGCATGCTCTTAAGTGGAGGAAGAAGCCTTGGAGTGAGCCTAGACATGCGCCTTCACTTTAGAATGATGTATTCCTCAATTGCCATTACTTCTCATTGAATCCACACGGTTTTGATGTTCTTGGCTCAAGAGAAGTGGGGAAGTGGTGACTAGTTGCTTTGGGGGTTCCAAGAGACTCTCTAATGCCAAAATCAAATCCCTTTACTATCTCTATTCTTCCTTTTTAATGGTGGCCAAAATTTTGAATAAATGTCATAGGGAGGTGGTTGTGATGGATGATGGCTTGATTGATGACTTTGATATAGCTCCAAAGTCCTCTTTTGCTATCATATGATCAACTCCATTGAATGCAAGTGTTGGGGAGGTTTCAATGCAAGTGATGGGGGAGAATTGAATGATTAGGTCAAATCCTATGTGGGGGAGGCTCCAAGAAGGATTTGATTGGGTTGGCCTGATCTTGGGCTGATTCCAAGTGGGTTTAGGAGGGTTTGGATCAGATTGCAATGTGTTTTGACTTGATTCAAACGGGTTTGGCTCAATTTGGGTCATATGGGCCATATTGGGTCAAGTTGGGTTAGGTTGACCAATTGGTCAAATTGGGTCAAACCAAAGATTAGGTTAGGTTCAAATGATGATTTGAAGAGTTTTGATATGATCAATTTGATTTAATTTAGCTTAGAATTGATTTTGGCTCATTTGGAATCAAATGGGTCAAATGGGTCAAGTTGACTAATTTGACCAAATTGGCCAAATTGGCATGGGTTATGGGTTGATTCATGTTCAATTGGCTAATTGAATATGAATGTGGTCTTTGGCTCGAATTAATTTAGATTTAATTTGGATTTAGACCAAATTGACCCTTTAGGCCAATTTGAGCTAAATGGCTCAATTGGGCTTGATTGATTAAATTGGGTTCAATTATGGCTTTGGTCAAGTTCAATAACCAATTTAGAATGAACTTGAGCCATTGGTTGTAATCAATTAGGCTTAGATCATGATTTGACCTAATTTGGTCCTTTAGGCCAATTTGGGTCAACTTGGATCGAATGACCAATTGGGCTTAGTTTGGCTCAATTGGTGGTCAAGTCATATTTAAATATTGATTTTGGGTTGATTCAAATTATTATTTTCAATCAATTTGATGTAGGATAAGTTTTGGCTAGTTTTGGTTCATTTGGGCTAAGGGTTGACTTAGTTTGACCCAATTGATCAATTGATCATCCTAGGGTGATCAATAATCATGGTGGAAGGTTTTGGTGAGTTTGGTTCAATCCAATTTGGGTTGGATTAAAAGTTGGCTCAAATGGTTCCTTTAAGTCACTTTGGGTCAAGTGGACCTAAGTGGGTCAATTGGTTTGGTTTTGATTTGATTTGAGTTTAGTTGGACTTATATACGAGCCCTAGATTGAAATATAAATTCAATGACAATCAATTTGGAGTCTAAGTGATATTGGCTCATTTGAAATTTTTAAGTCAAAAGGGCTAGGTTGGGTTTGACTTAGGTTGTCTTCAATTTGATTTGATGATTATAGGTTTCATTTATATTTGGGTAGATAATTGAATGAATGATTGATTCAAGAAAAAATTCATTGGTTTTGAGTTGATTTGGATAGGATTTGGTTAAGTCTAAGAAATTGGCTTAAAGGTATAATTTGGATTTTGGTTTGATGTTGGATTTGGTCTTAATATTTGATTTATATTTCATTTATATTTATAAATATAAATGAAGATCTAAATGATTCATGAGAAAATCACTTGAGTTTGGAGTGATTTGGAAGCAAATTTGACCAAGTTCATGGATGTAGGTCAGAAAGGCTTAGAGGGCAATCAATTTAGTTTGATTCATTTTTGGCCATTGGAAGGTGGGTTTCATTTATATGTGAATATGAATGAAGAAATAATTGATTTATAAAGAAATCAATTGAGTTTGATTTGATCTAAAGGGAGGTTTGGCTAAGCTTATGAAGGTGGTTCATGGGGCTAAAAGAGTCTTGGGATTTGAATTTGATTTTGAGTTTCAATAATTTGGAGTCAAATTTGGGATATGGATTTGGAATTTGGATTTGAATTTGAGGTTTAGTTTGAGATTTGAATCTAGGTTTAGTTTGAGAAGGTGCATATGGATTGGGTTTAAGCTATAGGGTAGGTGATTTATTTAAGTCCTAAGGCATGAATTAATCCTATGATTAACCCTTCTAAATTTTTAGGCTTAAGTTAAGTGTTCACCTAGTCACTATAAGTATCTTATGACTAAGAACTCTTAGTGTCTAGAAAAGTCCTAAGTCTAAGAGGAGACAGTTGAGAGCTCACTCAATAAGTGAGTTCAATAGGCGAAATCCAATATTTGGCTCTTCTTCTTCCTCGGTGTCTGAATCTCACTCACTTGCATTTTTATTTTCTTTTTCTTTTTATTTTTATTTTTCTTCTTTTTATTTTGTTTCTTTTTCTTTTATTTTGAACACTAACCTAGTTCATAAGAAAGACTTATTGATTTGGAGGAAAATAGTAGGCTGCATCTACATATATCTCGACCTCTCTACTGAGAATGGCTTCAACTCTCCTTTGACATGATACTTGATTCCACCTCTTCAAAATTTGATGCACTGATGTAAAGAGGATGGAACCATGTTGTTTCCATGAATCCAAGGCCTACCGAGAAAAGCTGTGAAAAATTCATCTGAATCGATTATGTAAAAACCTGGCTTCTGTCTTCCAGTCATCTATCTCCAATGGCAACACTATAGAGCCTAAATCCCTCTCACCTTGTGCATTGAATCCTCTCAATATCATCCGATCTCCTCAGAGTTTAGATATGTCAATCCTTAAGTAGCAAAGGGTCTTTAGACTCATAATGTTCACTAATGCATCTGGATCAACTAACACCCTAGTGAGTCTGAATCTTCCCATGTCCACTATGATGTAGAGTGGTAGTGCTCTGTTGTCCCCAAAAGAAAGTCTTCATTGGTGAATGTAACTCAATAGGCTTCTCTTGAATAACATGCCTCCTCTCCAATAGCGGTCATCTGAGCAAGCATATTTATGGTTCGAGAAGAGCTTTGATCAATGACTCTCTCATCTCTTTGGATAAGACAAGGGCATCATATATGCTTAGTTTAGCTGTCAACTTTCTTAAGTCAGCCAGGACATTGTAGTTAACTCTGGGCTAGTCCTTCACAACCATATCCATAGGTCGAGCATCCTGTGGAGGGGCTTCTTGATCACTTGAACCAATGACTTGTTTACCTTTACCCTAAGATGCTACCCTAGGAGGTAGAACTTTGCCACTATGGAGGTTGACTTCAGTGACTTTGTGAGATGGTTTAGTGGAAAGTTCTACCTGCTCATCAGGTTCACCTATAGCTTCTCATCTAGGATCATCAGAGTTAGATAACTCCAAATCAATCTCAATGGTGAATCTAAATGATTTAAGAATGGAAAATCCATTTTTGAATCAGAAGAAGAATGATCAAAAGTAGAGTTATTATTATTATTTTATAAACTTGAGAGTTTTCAAGAAGAATAAAATTTAAAGTATCAAAAGTGGACAAGATGTAAGTGAAAGCTTTCTTCATTGGTTTCTTCTTAGGTGGAGGTACATGATAGAAATCTAATAAAGTAAGGGAGGTAAGGGGTTTAGTGCCCTTGCCCACTGATACAATGCTCCTACTGGCAGAAGAGGAGCTAGTGGAGGAAGAAGTAGTAGCTGCAACGGTGGATAGAGTGTTGGACTCACACTGTGGTTACGCTACTGAGCTATCTCGCAAGTGGAGGTTGTCATTACTGCTGCTGGGCAAGTGGAGGTTGTCATGGCATTGCAACATCTAGCCCTGAAATGTGCTATGTGTTGGTGAGGGTTCCTACTGCCATCAAAGATTTTGAAGGAAGGAGGTACAAAACCCTTAGGATATTGAACAACATCAAATTCCTCCAAGTAGGGTCTACCTTTTGGAACAGATGAGCTACCTCAACTTATGCCAATGTATTCTTCACCTATTTCTCCACCAACTATTTAATATCCTTCTCTTGCATGGAGGTGTTGTCCACCACCTTCCTATGCAAGCTACCACTTTCCTGATCTACTGGAGAAGTGTTCTAGGGTTGATCTAGGTCATGTACTAACTTGGGATGATCTATC
The DNA here is from genome assembly GCA_021442155.1 of Cymbidium sinense. Classification (NCBI taxonomy): domain Eukaryota; kingdom Viridiplantae; phylum Streptophyta; class Magnoliopsida; order Asparagales; family Orchidaceae; genus Cymbidium; species Cymbidium sinense. The sequence continues at coordinate 35,728,587 of CM038229.1, forward strand.
GATATATACTGTGGGATTGAGGCATGATTCTGAAGTGTATGGAGGGCTGCTAGAAATTCTTCTATCCTCTTCTCCATCCGATTGATATGATCAATCTTCTATCCTCTTCTCCATCCGATTGATCTGATCATCCTTTTTCTTAAGCTATTGATGAACTGTTGGGTTGAATGGATGGCATCATATTCCTCAACCACAACACCTTCCTGACTATGTTGATCTTCTGAAGGGAGCTTTTAGTGTTGACCCTATGAACTCTGGCTAAATCCTCAAGAAGGTCATCCTCATTGAGATCAAATGATACCCACTCATCCTCAGAATCTATGTGATCACTACTTAAGAGTTCCCTCTTCTTGATAGTAAGCATCTATGATCTCATCCAAGGAATGATCTAATCATCCACAAATACTCGTCAACCAGAGGTACGCCATAGAGATACATCTAACATTTCCTCATCGGAGTGCTAGTTCTAGGAGAGTCATGCTCACTAGAAGAGATATGCTCATGACTACTCATCGATGGAGTGGTGTCCCTGGGGATATCTACTACTATAAGAATTGTAACACTGTCATCTTCCCCCTCTACAACTACTGTTGCAACTGGCTTTGATGGTGGTGGTGGTGGTGCGGCCATGACACTGTGGGGTCGCCACTCCTGTCGAACCACAACTAAGGTAGAAGGTTGAGCAAGGGAGCTCAATCTCACCTCAACAGGTGGAATGGAGGGAGCATGATCTTTTGGTTGTAGCCTAATCACCAAAGGGGCTGGTCTTTCCTAAGATGGGTGCTTCTGGATCTTTGTGGGAGTGGTGGATGCTGGGAGCTATATAGGTGATGGTGGATGTTGAGAAGAGCGATGTGGAGGTAACACCGACTACTTCTCAATGGGAGATCTCTACCTATGGTGAGTAGCGTCAGTAAGAATAATCTTGTTGAAATGATTAGCTCTGACAGGGGGATGATCAGGAAAATCCATCAAAATGGAGGCTGTCGACTGCTTAGCATACCTTCATCATTCCTCCTACCTGAGTAGATGGTTGGGCCTCCACAGCCCTCTCTCTATGGATCCAACCCATAATAATCCTACGGATCAATGATCACAAATCAAACAAGGTTATGGACTCTAAGCCAGATGCTCTACCAACCTAGACTTATGCCCGTGTACCAACCGGTCTTATATATATCGGAGAGAAGCGCAATCCTCATAATCTTTCTCCATCCACGATGTCATGAGGGGTAGAACTTATTGCTAGTAGGAAATAGAGAGACCTCTCGGGGAGAACCCTCCTTAGCTATATATGATGTAGCCTCAAGCTCTCTGGCTGCTTGTGCTCCCACTTAATATTGTGATTTTTATTATGGCATTGAGTATGAGTGAACAAGGTAGAGCGAGAACTAGTATCTACCTCATAAGTGGAGGAGACTATCTCAGAAGCTAAGATAGCCTTCCCCTTCGGGGTAACCAAAGAGGTGGCAGTAGCTCTCACTGGAGCAAAGTGGGGATAGCTGGATAGGATGGTGCTGAAACTATCTCAGAACAGGGTGTAGGAACTACCGTGGCCTTCCTCTTCAATGGAGGGTACTCAAAATCAAAGGGCATGTCTATACAAATGATTGGCTTCTACCCAGCCACCTCATCCCTACTGACGATAGTGAGGGTTGCCCCCTCATAAGTAACTCATGCTCCCTTGAATCTCTGATTGAAGAAAACCAAGTGGGTGGAGTCGCCTCGTGAGGGCTATCCAAGGCCAAATCCATCCCAAAGGGAAAGTAAAATGAACTTGAAGCAATGTATGCAAAGAAGACCGACTGATTTGAGTTGTATCTCTACATGTGTTGAAATATAACTTGAGTCAAGTTTCTATTTTAATGTTCATTCCAAGAGAATCATAAGAATATGGAGTCCTGAACCCACACTCAACAATTCATATATGTTAATGGAGAGATTTTGATGTGATGAGGAGAGTCTTTTCCATTTGATTTCAATTTAGAACCCATTCTCAACCAATTTAGGTAGGTTGGATGGGGTTATAAAATTTGAAGAGATATTTTTGAAGATATTTGTATTTTGTATATCTTATTTAAAAATATTGATGATTTCAAAGAACCTCTACTTAGCAAATTTAGGTATGCTAAGAAGAAGTTGTGTTTGTGTATTTTTTTTAAAAAAAATTGTAGAATGTCTTTGCTTGTGATGTGTGAAATGTTGATTTAAAAATGGGGCTTCTTACTTAACAAATTTGATTTGTCAAGTAGAGGCCACATGTGCTTGATTTATGTTTGAAAATGAGACTTTCACTTAACAAATTTGGTATGTTAAATGAAAGCCAAATGTGATTAATATATGTTTTGTTTTTCTTTGAAAATCGGACTCTCACTTAACAAATTTGATATGTTAAGTAAAAGCCCAAATGTTTGAATGTTTTGCTTTTCTTTGAAAATGGGACTCTCACTTAACAAATTTGGTATGTTAAGTGAAAGCTCAAATGTGATTGATATATGTTCTGCTTTTCTTTGAAAATGGGACCCTCACTTAACAAATTTGGTATGTTAAGTGAAATCCAAGTGTGATGTGATTTGAAAAAAGAGATTCTTACTTAACAAATTTGGTATGTTAAGTAGGAATCAAATGTGTATTGAAAATGAGACTCACACTTAACAAATTTGGTATGTTAAGCGAAAGTCAAATGTGATTGATATATGTTTTGAAAATGGGACTCCCATTTAACAAATTTGATATGTTAAGTGGAGATCCAAATGTGATATGATTTATGTTTTTCCTTTTGGGACTTCCACTTGAAAAATTTGATGTGTTAAATTAAAGCCCTAGTGTGAATGATTTATGTTTTGAAAATAGGGCTCCCACTTAACAAATTTGATATGTTAATTGGAGGTCCAAATGTGATATGATTTGTATTTTGCTTTGGGACTCCCACTTAATAAATTTGATGTGTTAAATGTGACATGGAAATGAGGCCCTCAATTAACAAATTTGGTGTGTCAAGTGGGGAGCCAAATATGTCATGAAAATGAGATTCTCACTTAACAAATTTGATATGATAAGTGGAATCAAATATGATTTACAAAAAATAAGACCCTCACTTAGCAAGTTTGACATGTTAAGTGAAAGTCAAATGTGTCATGGAAATGAGATTCTCACTTAACAATTTTAATATGTTAAGTGGAATCAAGTGTATATGAAAATGAGATTCTCACTTAACAACTTTGATATGTTAAGTATAATCAAATATGACATGAAAATAAAATCCTCACTTAACAATTCTAATATGTTAAGTGAGAATCAAATGCGACATGAAAATAAGATTATCACTTAACAATCTTGACATGTTAAGTGGGAATCAAATGCACATGAAAATGAGATTCTCACTTAACAACTTTGACATGTTAAGTAGGAATCAAATGTATTTGAAAATGAAATTCTGACTTATCAACTTTGACATGTTAAGTGGGAATCAAATGTATTTGATGTGCTCTTTTTCCTTTTTGGAAAGGGAGGGGAAATCTTTGTTTGACAAATGTGGCATGACAAATAAGATTCCAAAATAGAGGTAAAATTCATTTAACAAATCTTAAGTACGTTAAATAGATTTCAATGATATGTTTTGATGTCATGTATGTGATTTCTTGATTTTGAAAAGAGAGAAACTTCCACTCTAGCATATGTGAAATATGTTGAGTGGAGTTTCAATTTTATATTATGATTTGAAAATAGAATCTTCATTCACCAAATTTGAGTATGTTGAATGAAGGTGGCTATTTCCAAAAGAAGTGAGTTGGAAAGTGTCATTTTGTGAAAGAATTTATTTTCTTAAATTTATGATGAACCTTGTCTCACTAAGCTAGTGGTTAGAAGGTTATAGATTTTTATTATCTCTCCCTTCATTGAAAATTTTGTTTTTCACCTATTGGGGAGCCTAATAGGGGTTTCAAGACCTACACAGAGTGAGGTCCTAAAACCTAAAGGATGTTTGTTGACTTTGCTTAAGAATGAAATAAGCTAAGTGTCAATAGAAGGAATGATAGTCTCAGATTCACATATGCAAGTCCACTATCGATGCTTGGAGATAATAATCGTATACTAGAGATGGAGAGAGGAACCATCCCCAGCAGAGTCACCAGAAAAATCTGTGGTGTTTATTTTCAGATTTGTTCATGTGTGAGGGGACTCCACGCAGATCTGAGGATATACTTATTGAGGTGATTGAGTATGATATCAATGAATAGTATAATTTCTCAAGTTATAGAAGTCACTACCCTACGATGGACCTAATCACCTAATAAGGACCCCTAAGACATGAAGGGTCTTTGAAAATACCAAAGATTTTTCCATTATTTTATATGGAAAAGTAAAAGCAGGTTTATTTAAACTAAGTTCGTTAAGTTCCCTATGGAGGCAAGCCTCCATAGTTAATTACATCTTAAGGAAAGTGAATCCCTTAAGAATACTCTCAATGAAAGTAAGCGATTGTTGTCTCCAAAGAATTCAAAGATAAGACTATCAAAGGATTGGATGTATTTTAAAAAAAACAAGTGGGATGGATCAAAAGGAGAGAGTTATTATCGATGCCAAAGAGATGAGTAGGGAGTGCTCATGATACTAGGAAGTCTAATGAGCACTCCAACCTATCATATGGTTGGGCTTTATATATTTGAAATTGAGGATATTTATTTATTCAAGTTGAAATTTAATTTGAATTCTAGGACTTATAATTTCACAATACAAGATTGTGAAAATTCCTAAGAGGTGGGGGTTTATACTTGTAGCCCATAAAGGGAAACAATAATCTTAGATCCTAAATCTAGGGAGCTTTGGCGAGGACCAAAACATGACCTAAATCTAAGGTGAAAATGGGTATGTGGTTTACAACCACAAGAGAGTAAATCACCTGGATGCTGAGTTATAACTGTTTAGAATGGCAGCCAGCTAACTCCATATATGCTTTAAATCCATGTAAGTATTATGTTTAGCAAGATGGCTAGGTTGTTATTATTTAGAAAATATACTAAGTCCTTAAACCCACCCTCTAAGAGACTAGAGCATGAGGGGTATGAATAATGACTTAAGTCTAATGCAAATTTTTATCAAATTTTATTTAATTTAGGACTCTTTATTTTGACACAGGCTATGGGATTTTGTATGCCAAAATGCATGAGAAATTGATTATGGGCCAAATCAAAAGGGAAAGATGTATTCTTCCATCATAGGCTCTTAAAGGTTAAGCCCATTCTATCTAGAAAAGATAGAAACCCTCTCTTAACATGAGCGAAACAACATGATATAATAGGTTGTTAAACATATAACATCCAGCTAAGGGGTTGCTTAATAATTTATTATCTTGATTTAATACCTAGGCTTTTATGTGAGATTATGAGTTATTTTAAAAGTTTAGTTATGAGTTGTTAATAGGATGAAATTTTATTTTATCTTAAGAGCCTAATAGAATCCATGCCATGCAACAATCCCCAATCATAAATAAACTATGAAAAGACATGCTTTTTCTAATGCACAAGCTAAACAAATCATCAAACAATATTATAAATTTATTACAAAAGAATAAAAGGTCGATGTGATGGAGTACCGTAGTACAACTTGAAAAAAAATGGGTAGTCAGCTACCCTTATACAACCCAGATTATAAAAGAATAATTACAATTAAGAATAATGATGAATATTATGGGGGTCTTCATTCTTCATTCTTTCATCTTCATTTCTTCATCTTCTATTTATTCATTTGATTTGCTCCATTTCTTTCTTCCTTTTGGCTTGATTTAGATATGCTTACTCCAAAGGCATCACATGGTACAGAAGACTTAGTCTTATAACCAATGCTCATCCTAATCCTCCATAACATTCATTCTAATCCTAATGGAAAATTACATTAAAAGAAAGAAAGTAAATCTGTGAGTCACTATAGCACCCATATGTTGAATGGATATTAAAATTTTAAAACTTAAATCTTAAATTTTAAGTTTTAGTAGAAAATTAATTTTGATTTTATAATGACAAGATACAATTCTTAATGCAGAAAAATAAATAGAGAGAGATAATGACATAATTTTATGTTTTGCCAAACCCCAAACGGCCTAGCCCACTAGCCACCCTTGGCTAGGAATCCACTAAATGCAAAAATAGCTTACAAATAGTACTCTCCTATAACGGGGTGACCTACAATAATATGTACTCTCCTATAAAGGGGTGAGTACAACCCCAATATAAATTTTACAACACAAAAAGAAAAATACAAAATAATAAATTTTGATAAAATAAATCTCTCACAAATATACCAAGCTATCCAATTCAAAAAATGATCTCACAACTTATAAATGATCACTTAAAATATTTTGCAAGATAAAATGCTCACTTAATATTGATAAGAAATAATAAAATAAATATCTTAAAGTGATCTTACTAAGATGTTTATGTTATTACAATTTGTAGCTAATATAAAATATTTCAAAATAAATTCACAATATTCTTTTGCACAATAAAATAAATTTCAGCAAGGAATAATTTGTTTTATTTTAACCAAAAGATTCTTTCAATTAAAGCTAATGATCACAAATACTTAAATAAAATGAATATATGATAGATCTAAAAGCTAGTAAGCTTTTATTAAAAAGAGAGATCTAGCAAATATGAAAATAATTTCTAGCATAAAATTTAATTTAAAATGCTTAAAATATACTTCTAAAATAGATCTAAGAATAAATGATCTTTCAAAATGAGATTAATGAAGAAATATTTCAAGAAACTAAAAGAAATTTGTAGAAGTTAAAATTTCAACAAGTTGAAATAGATCCTACAAACTATCACAAGAATTTTTCACAAAGATGATTGAGAAACTTTGATGTGAAAAATAATGTCCAAAGACTAATCCACCAAAAGTATAAATTAGAAAGAATAAATAGATGGTGAAAATAGCATGAACAACTAAAAGGATTAAGATCAAGAAAACTAACTCAAGTAATTTGAGAAAGCTTGCTTAGTTGAAGATGTTGAAGCTTCCAAACCAAGGATTTGATCTTGCAATATTTGGAGAACACTTGGAAGGAAAATCTAAGAAATTTTCTCTTAGATTTGCTGGAGGGATTTTGAATTTTGAATGAGAAATACTTTCATGAAGAGAATGAGGGCTATTTATAGGCAAGAAGGTCATTTTGAATTATTTCAAAAAAATATATTATTCTAACCTCATGCTATCATGTGATAATTTAATATTCAATAAAAATATAATTTATATTAAATAAATATTAAATTAAAGCAAAAATTTAGCTATTCACATGGGCAAGTAAAAAATAATCAAATATGGCTCTTAATATATTCAAAGCATGTAGCATGCATTCATTATTAAAATCTAATGTTTAAAAGTCATAATAAATTCAATTTTAATCAAACGTGGTCATGTGACCTATCAAATTAAAGGAAAAAAAATCCAAGGAATCCATTGGAGATGAAACGATATAAATTCTTTGATTATAAAATGACTTTGGCTAAAATACAAAAGTTCATATATTTTGTTAATTTTACATGTGACATTTAAATATTATGATATTATTTATATATAATCATACATATGTTAGTTATCATATAACCATCAAATTAAATTAAAATATTTAATTATATTAAGTAAATAAAATAATTACACTTAATAGTCATTATCATTTATTATTTTGACAATTCAAATGCTATATATGAAACATATAATTGAATGTTAATTAGATAGAGATTTATATAAATTAACCTCATTAAAATAATATGTTAAGTTGTGAGCAAATTGATTCATGCCAATGAATAAATGCATATAACATAAAATATTATATTTTGAGTTTCACATTATCCAATTTGATCATCTTTCATTCTTCTCTTAATTTCCTCAAACATATTATGAGATGTATTGGATATGTAATTAGCAATTTATGTATCAAAAACACATAAAACATTCATTAGAACATTCAAGCATTCGTTTGTTATCATTAAAATATTGAACATGAGGCTCTAAGCCAACAATCTCCCCTTTTGATGATGACAAACTAATGTTGGGTATTGATTTTGATGAAGGTGCAAATTGACCTTTCATCATAGTTTTGAAAAAATTCTCTTCTAAAAAAAAATTTATGCATATGAGATGAATAATGTTGCTCCCCCTAAATGTATGCATAAAATAGACTTAATACTAACCAACATTTTATTCTTCTCCCCCTTTTAACAACATCAAAAAGTGAGAACAAACTACATACAATTTTAAATATTAGGATCTAACATTCCAAGCATGCATCTTAAAGTACAAAAATGTTCTTCGTAAGGGTTTTGTAAAATATCTACAATTTGTAAATTGAAATTAATATTAACATCACCTTTCAAAACATGATCCCTAATAAAATGATGTCTAATTTCTATATGCTTGGTTCATGAGTGTTGGATAGGATTTTGGTCAAATTAATAGCACTAGTATTGTCCCAATCGAACTAGAATGTGATTTGCTTAATACCAAAATCTTCTAATTGTTGCTTTAACCAAAGGACCGAAAGCAACACAACTACCGAAGATATGTACCAGTGATAAAGCTACATAATTTTGTTTCTAGATGACCAAGACACAAGTGATGATCCTAAAAATGACATGTGCCGATGTGCTTTTTCTATCTACTTTGCATCTCGCAAAGTCAGATCGAATAAGCAACCAAATCACATGATAAAGAATTTTAGGATACCATAAACCTAACCTAGTAGTGCCTATCAAAATACCAAAGATACGCTTGGATCGCTAAGATTCTTTTCGGGTTGGCACGAAAATGAGCACACAAATAACACAAACATAATATCAGCCTACTAGCAAGGTATAAAGTGAACCTATCATACTCCTATAAAGTTTTTGATCAGATTTTCCTAATTCATTTAAATCAAATTTTGTAGATGAACTCATAGGAGTTTTACTAGATTTAAATTTATTCATGTCAAACCTCTCAAGCAATTCATTTGTGTACTTGGTTTGACATATGAATGTGCCATTTTCTTGTTGCTTCACTTGAAGACCTAAGAAAAAATTAAGTTCTCCCATCATACTCATTTCAAACTCTTTAGACATCAAAGATGAAAACTTATGGCACAAAGATTCATTTTACTTCCAAATAATATATCATCTACATACACTTGTACCACAATCAAATCATCATCTATGCTCTTAAGGAATAAGGTGGTATCTACTCTACCCTTTCTAAATCCATGATCTATCAAAAAGTTACTTAACCTATCATACCAAGCACGAGGAGCTTATTTTAAACCATATAAGGCTTTCTTTAATTTATACACATGATTTGGACAATCAAGGCTCTCAAATCCAGGTGATTGCTCTACAAATACATCTTGGTCAATAAATCCATTCAAAAATGCACTCTTGACATCCATTTGAAAAAGTTTAAAATCCCTAAAATAAGCATAAGCAAGGAGTAACCTAATAGCTTCTAGTCTTGCTACGGGGGCAAAAGATTCTTCAAAATCTATACCTTCAACTTGTGTGTACCCTTGTGCAACTAACCTAGCTTTATTTCTAACAATACCGAATCATCTAGCTTATTCCTAAAGACCCATTTTGTTCCAATGACATTTTGATCTTGGGGTCTTGGGACTAATTCCCAAACATCATTTCTTACAAATTGATTCAACTCCTCTTCCATAGCAATAATCCAAAAATTATCATTTAATGCTTCTTCTAATTTTTAGGTTCAACCTCAGATAAAAATGTTGAATGATCTACAACCTCTCTACTATGTTTTTTTGGTCATAACTCCTTTTGAAGGATCTCCTATAATTAGTTCCTTTGGATGATTTTTATTATATTTCCATTCTTTAGGCAATGAATCATCCACATTATCTTCTAAAGATATTTTCTTAAAATTATCAATCTCTTCATCAATCACTTCATTTCTAATAGGATCAATTAAATTTTCATCAAAAATAACATGTATTGATTCTTCTACAATCATTTTTCTCTTATTGAAAACTCTATAAGCTCTACTAGAAAGAGTATCCTAAGAAAATACCATCATCGATTTGCAATCAAACTTTTACTAAATGATCTTTTCATTATTCAAAATAAAGCATTTACATCCAAATACATGAAAGTGTTCAATCTTAGGCTTCTTTCCAAAAAAACAATTCACAGGGTGTCTTCTTCAAAATTGGTCTAAAATAGATCTATTCATCACATAACATGCAGTATTTACTGCTTCTGCCCAAAAATATTTTGGCAATTTATACTCATCAAGCATAGATCTACTTAATTCAATTAATATTCTATTTTTTTTTCTCTCTACTACTCCATTTTGTTGGGGAGTTCTAGGTGCAAAAAAATTATGTCTAATCCCATGTTCATCACAATAATCCTCAAATAATTTATTTTCAAATTTGCCACCATGATTAGTTTGAACCCTATTAATCAAAAACCCTTGTTCTCTTTGAATATATTTAGAAAACTTTCTAAACTCACCAAAACATCATCCTTGTAAGTTACAAATAAAACCCAAGTATATCTAGAGAAATCATCAACAATCACAAAACCATAATTTTTTCCACCTAAGCTAATAGTTAATAGGACCAAATAAATCCATGTTCAATAATTCTAGAGGTCTAGAAGTAGAAACAATATTTTTACTTTTAAATGAGCTTTAGAATGCTTACCTTGAATACATGCATCACAAACATAGTTTGAATGAAAATTTAATTTAGGCAATCCAACTACTAAATCAAGTTTGGCAATTTTATTAAGTGTGTGCATGTTAATATGACATATTCTCCTATGCCATAACCATATATCATCATGAGTGCTTTTAAAACAAAGTAAATTCAAATTCACATCATGAAAGCTATCTAAATCAATGACATAGATATTTTTATATCTTTCTCCTACTAACAACACATTTTCATTATTTTTATAATGCAATATGATGCATGGAATACTACATTCAAATGTTTATCACATAATTGACTAATAGATATTAAATTATATTTTAATCCTTATACTAGAAAAACTTTACCTAAAGTGATAGAGTTCTTACAAATAGAACCAATGTCAATGATCTTTCCCTTTGCATTATCTCCATATGTAACAAATCCTCCATCACTTGATTCTAAAGTTGTGAATTTATCTTTATCTCCTCATATGTCTTGAAAATCCACCCAAGTACCACATGCCTTCTTTGATTTTTCTTTGAAGGCATTCCTACAAAAGAAACTCACATGTTAACTTTTGGAACCCAAACATGTTTGGGTCCACATTCTATATTTGAAGCAAGATATCTAGCATGCATGGTTTGTGTAGTGCTTGTACCTTTTGGTACCCATACATAAGATGATTGCTTAGTAATTTACATGCATAGCAATCAAATGAAATATGCCCTTTTCTATCACAATAGTTGCACCAAACATTAGTGTTTGCATATGACTTAGCGGTAATTATAAGGTATATGAGTGGGATGTGTATGATGTAAATAATTTTATTAAATATTTTTCTTGATGAAGTATTATAATGAACCTGTGGTTTCAAACATAATTCTAATCTTGCTTTTAACAAGATATTCTCTCTTTCAAGTTTACATACAAGTAAGGAATAATTTAATAAAGAAGTATTTTTACTTTTAAATTATCACATTCTTTTTTTAAATCACAAAATGCATATATAAATTTTATGTTATTTTTCTAAGGTTTTGTATTTTCTTTTTAATTTTTTATATTCAATAAAATAAATCATTAAAAGCATCATCTAATTCATCATAAGATATATCATTACATACCTCTTGAGAATCTAAGTCGATTCTCCATTTTCCATAAGACATATGTTGACCTCTTTCATCGATGAGCAAGTACTTGATTCATTTGAATCTGATTGGCCCATAAAGCCTCTTCTTCTTCTTATGGTACTTTTTTCTCCTTCATATTTTTCTTCTTTTCACATCAATCTCTTTCTTCTTTGATTCACAAGTTACGGACAATCACCTCTTATGTGTCCGCTTTTAGGCAAATGATCCCTTCACTTGTAGGAAATTTTAGTTTGAAATTTATAGTTTTTAGAATTTTTATACCTTTGATTCTTCTTCCTTAGCAAGTTCCCAAGCCTTTTGGATAGCATGACCACCTCATCACTATCACCATTGAGATGTTATGCTCATCACTATCATCAACTTGTAATGCAATGGCTTTTCCTTTCTCCTTCTCCCTTTTGCTGAGTTATCCATCTTATCCCTTTGAGCAATAACTTGTTCATGTGCTATCAAAGAACCCAAAAGCTGATCAAGTGGATAAGTAGATAAATCCTTAGCTTCACTAATTGCTATTACTTTAGCTTCCCATTCTTTTGGAAGACATCTAAGAATCTTATAGAATAAGTCTTGATTCCTATATGTTTTTCCAAGAGAATGCAATGTGTTAATTATTTTCATGAATCTAGTATACATATCAAATAGATTGAAGAGACATATGAAATAACTCATATTCATGAACAAGTCTATTTATGTGAGCATCTTTAACTTCACTAGTTCCTTCATAAGTTATAATGAGTTTATCCCATATTTCTTTTGTTGTACTTAACATAGAAATTTTCATGTAATCATCAGGTAATAAAGCACAATGTAAAGTATTACAAACCCTAGCATTTAATTCATCAAGTTCTCTTTCAACTACAGACCATTCCTCAAATGGTTTTTCTACTTTAATGCCATTTACTTCTACTATGGGTGTATGATATTGATGTGTCAACATATACCACATGCAGGCATCTTAACCTCTTAAAAATGTATTAATTCTATTATTCTAATAATCAAATGGTATACTATCTAAAAGTGGAGGTCTATGAGTGGATTGTCACTCTAGTAGTGAACCATTTAAGAAACATTGTGCCATAGTGAAAAGATCTACTCTTGGATGTTAAATAATAAAAGAGCCTAGGCTCGATACCAATTATGAGTCACTATAGCACCCAAGAGTGAATTAGTAATATTAAAATTTTAAAACTTAAATCTTAAATTTTAAGTTTTAGTAGAAAATTAATTTTTGATTTTATAATGACAAGATACAATTCTTAATGCAACAAAAATAAAAGTATAATAAAGTAAGTAGAGACAATAGGCATACAATTTTTACGTGGTTCGGCCAAACCCTAAAATTGGCCTACTTCCATGCCTAGCCACCCCTAGCTAGGAATCCACTAAATGCAAAAATAGCTTACAAATAGTACTCTCCTATAACAGGGCGAGTACAACCCCTACAACAATATGTACTCTTCTACAAAGGGGTGAGTACAACCCCAATATAAATTTTACAACACAAAAAAAATACAAAATAATAAATTTGATAAAATAAATCTCTCACAAATATACCAAGCTATCCAATTCAAAAAATGATCTCACAACTTATAAATGATCACTTAAAATATTTTGACAAGATAAAATGCTCACTTAATATTGATAAGAAATAATAAAATGAATATCTTAAAGTGATCTTACTAAGATGTTTATGTTATTATAATTTGTAGACTAATATAAAAATTATTTCAAAATAAATTCACAATATTCTTTTGCACAATAAAATAAATTTCAAGGAATAATTTGTTTTATTTTAACCAAAAGATTATTTCAATTAAAGCTAATGATCATAAAATACTTAAATAAAATGAGTATATGATAGATCTAAGTAGGCTAGTAAGCTTTTTATTAAAAGGAGAGATCTAGTAAATATGAAAATAATTTCAGCATAATAATTTAATTTAAAATGCTTAAAATATACTTCTAAAATAGATCTAAGAATAAATGATCTTTAAAAATGAGATTAATGAAGAAATATTTCAAGAAACCAAAAGAAATTTGTATAAAATTAAAAATTTCAACAAGTCGAAATAGATCCTACAAACTATCACAAGAATTTTTTACAAAAAGATGATTGAGAAACTTTGATGTGAAAAAAAAATGTCCAAAGACTAATCCACCAAAAGTATAAATTAGAAAGAATAGATGGTGAAAATAGCATGAACAACTAAAAGGATTAAGATCAAGAAAACTAACTCAAGTAATTTGAGAAAGCTTGCTTAGTTGAAGATGTTGAAGCTTCCAAACCAAGGATTTGATCTTGCAATATTTGGAGAATACTTAGAAGGAAAATCTAATAAATTTTCTCTTAGATTTGGTCGAGAGTTTTTAAATTTTTAATGAGGAATGCTTTCATGAAGAGAATGAGGGCTATTTATAGGCAAGAAGGTCATTTTGAATTATTTCAAAAAATATATTATTCTAACCTCATGTTATCATGTGATAATTTAATATTCAATAAAAAATATAATTTATATTAAATAAATATTAAATTAAAGCAGCCAAAATTCGGCTATTCACATGGGAAAGTCAAAAATAATCAAATATGGCTCTTAATATATTCAAAGCATATAGCATGCATTCATTATTAAAATTAGCTAATGTTTGAAAAGTCATAATAAATTTAATTTTAATCAAACGTGGGTCATGTGACCTATCAAATTAAAGAAAAAAAAATCCATCCATTGGAGATGAAACGGATATAAATTCCTTGATTATAAAATGATTTTGGCTAAAATACAAAATTTCATATATTTTTGTTAATTTTGACATGTGACATTTAAATATTATGATATTATTTATATATAATCATACATATGTTAGTTATCATATAACCATCAAATTAAATTAAAATATTTAATTATATTAAGTAAATAAAATAATTACACTTAATAGTCATTATCATTTATTATTTTGACAATTCAAATGCTATATATGAAACATATAATTGAATGTTAATTAGATAAAGATTTATATAAATTAATCTCATTAAAATAATATATTAAGTTGTGAGCAAATTGATTCATGCCAATGAATAAATGCATATAGCATAAAATATTATATTTTGAGCTTCACATTATCCAATTTGATCTATTTTTCATTCTTCTACTCTTGCAATTTTCTCAAACATATTATGAGATGTATTGGATATGTTATTAGCAATTTATATATCTAAAATACATAAAACATTCATTAGAATATTCAAGCATTCATTTTTTATCATCAAAATTGATCGGATTGAACATGAGGCTGATTAAGCCAACAACACCTGCAAAACAAATGTTAGCTAAACATACCATACATCCCAAGCAGTTATATGAATAAATTGGACTTAGCACCCCACACATGCGTAACCAAGCCCACCTATCCTAACTTGAGTTATGCTTAAGGGCTAAGCAATCTACACAGCAAAAGTATTTATGTTTTTATTACAGCGGCCCCTTAAGCACAACCCCATGCAGAAAAAAATATGATTAGCTAATGCCTAACATCCACTACATACACCTAACATAGATTAAAATAACAAATCATAAAATAAGCATACATCAAAACATACACCATCCTAACATAAAGTTAGAAATGGTGACTTAATCTAATGTGTGTGCATTAAAGCTTGTGGTATGTCCTAACTAGGCATTAGAGTTGTAATTTGCTAAGTGTGAGGGATTTAATTTATAAAGGGCTGATTTCTCTTCAAATGATTTAATTGAATTTGAAGATTTTACTTAGTGTTTTCTTTTGTTTCATTTGGTCTACACTTAACCACTAAGTGTTATAAAGAGAAGAAAAAGAGAGAATCTCTCTTTCATCCATACCTTAAGTCACTTTTAAAGCAAGTTAATTAATCAATTTCCTTTAGTGAATGGATTATCATATGTTTTAATTAATCCTAAGTTTAGGTTCACTTTAAATGACCTTATTCGATAAGAAAGATATCTTAAGATTAATTAGAATGGATTACTATCACATAACACATATTCATTCATTTATTTCCATCATATATCATGTACATAATGCATATGAATAAATTTTAAGCATATCTATACATGCAATTTAGATTTTATCATACATGAATGATAAATGCAAGGAAGCATGATTAAAATTTAAATATTTCATTTAATTGAATTATGAATGCATGCCTTTTTTAATAAAAGAGGGATTTTCCATCCATTAACTAGATACACATTCAAATGTATAAAAGTTTTAAGTGAATATGTCGCCATTATTTTTTACACCAGGGGCATAAGGTACATGACCTACTTAGGGCTACTTAAAGCCTCACAACCCTGGGGTGTCAAGACTAATATACCACTTTTCTTAGATACATATAGATGCATAAACAACTACAATGATAGGAAAAACCCATGCAAAAATTGTATTTGATTTGTTTGACTTATGATTCTTATTCATTGGCCACATCACACATACACATGTATAAGAGTTTTAAGTGAGTACGGTGCCATTATTTTCTATACCAAGGGCATAAAGTACAAGACCTACTTAGGCTACTTAAAGCCTTGTAACCCCAGGTGTCCATACTAATATACCACTTTTCTCAAATACAGATGAATGTATAAAAGGAACCATAAGAAGAAGAAGAAGAAGTCATGCAATAAGTCATATTTAATTTGATTATATGATTTACATATGTGATATGAAATTCTTCTAAGTCTTAACATGGAAATGTATAGGAATAGATTATAACAAATATTGTGTTCTTTTCAAATAAACTATACATTTGTAAATCTTATATGAATCCATGTAAGATAAGGAAAGAGAACTTCATATTGTATATCTTATATTATCAACACATGCAAACTTATAGTTATTTGTGATTAACATCACTACATTCATTATAATTGATTTAAGAGCTTTTGAAAATAATATTTGATTTAATAGTGATAATTTCCACTTATTTTATCTAAATCAACACATGCAATTAGACATAAAAGAAAATATTTTATTTAATTAATTTTAAAAGAAATAATGCATGATTATATATGACAAGAAACATTTAACATAATTGCAAAGAAATAAAGGAACATAAGCACATATTCTCATTCATTCTAATTAATTCCTAAGGACAATCATACTAAATAAAGCCATTTAAAATAAACCAAAGTTCTTTAATGTTATTTCATCTTTATGTTTGATTTGAGTTAAGGAAATGAAAGAGGTTTGTTGGTCCTAATCTCATTCCCCATGTGTGAGTTAATTTTGGTTTAAGGAAGAAGTAATTAGGTTAATTTTATGGTTTAATTAGGTTAGGGTATGAATTAAGCGAATTAATTAACCCTTACCTACATCACCTTAAGTTAATTAACTAATTAATAATGAGCCAATATGATATACAACCACATAGAAAGTAAATTTACAATGCATCTAAGAAATGAAAGGGGCCTAATGCAATTGGCTCGTGATTAATAGTTAATTAAGCTTAACGGATCTCACTTAACTACTCTTATGGTTTTCTCACACATGTGAGCTAACCATAATTTCATTATCTCCCCCTTCGAGTTATTGAACACCAAAGAGCTACCCAAGATTAAATTAGAGAAAAAGATTCAATTGAATTAATTAAGTTCATTAATTAACTAATTAAACCTTAATTAACCTTAACCAACCAAAATGAGATGGGTTTAGAGAAAGAGACAAAGAAGAAAGCCTAAGTCTCAATCCCTAAATCTTCTCAATTAGTTAATTAAAGTTCAGGTATGATTTGGATTTTGATTAATCTTATTGATTAATTAATTAAGGGGTGTTAATTAATTAATTTTTTAAGAGGAATTGCAGAAGACTTAAAGAAAGGATTGGAAGAGGGAGTCCTAATCCATTTCTCTATACTTCATCATCATTAACAGAGGCTAATAAGCATAATTGATTGATTAATTTACTATTCATTTGCTTAATTATCACTAATTATATTAAGAAAGTGATTAAGGCTTCATACATTAGTTTACCTAATTAAGCAAATAATAAAATCTCAAAAAAAAAAAATAAGAGAGGTAGAGGTCATCCTCCTAAACATGCAAAAAAAGTTTGACATTAATTGGATGGTTAATTATGGAGTAATTAGATAATCACATTTTCAATTAAACCTTAATTAAGTCAAATTCGCTATTCAAAATCAATTAATAATAATTTTTCTAGATTCTATTCTGAAATATCTTTAAAATGAGCCTAAGTTTATATTTTTTTTATTTTTCTATAATTAGTTATGAATTTAGAAAGTTTCAGGATTAAAAACTAATTAATTAGCCCTAATTAAAGCCTTAATCCCATCGTGCCATGTGGTGGCTGGCGTGGCACGCTTTCCATGTGATGCGATGGGATTCATAAGTTGTCATCCACAATTTCGGATGGCGTAGCGGTAACTCCCTTGGATCGTCCATACTAAGATCGATGGCCATGATTAAACCCATTATTTGAGGGATTAATCAGGGATTCTAAACATGATTAGATTAGGACCATTCATCTCGATCATGCGGGGTGGACGGTCCATGACCTATCTTTTCTCGAGAGTTGAGCAATGGCTACCGTCCATCGATCACCACTCGATTTGAGCTCACCCGAGCTCAGATGGAGATGAAAATGATCCCACACCTTTGGGATAGCACAACAATCAAATCCAATGGTGGAAATCGTATGACATAAAAATTTCTTTCACAAAATACCAACCTATTTTCATTCAAGGATCAATTTTAATGGCATACCTCACTGAAGCTTATGACCGGAAGTTCCAATGATTAAAGAAGATTTGTTTGGTAGAAATAAAGCTCTGAGTCTCACGAGCTTTGATTTAGTGTAGTTTTTTTGGAAGACCAATCCACTATGCGTAGGTGCTAGGGCTTGATCGAACTCTACCCTCCGACCATCGAGAAACTGGGGAAAGGATTCATTCTTGCTCTTTTAGCTCCAAGGAAGGTGCATGCAAAGTTAATTACACTTTGGTGGAGATTTAAGCAAATGGGATTCAAAGATGGCCTCCCCTATTTCAGTTTTACGTAAAACTGATAATGGGGATTTTGGGGAGCTTGGGATACCTTAAAAATGGCTTGGGATTCCTCTCCTTGGTTGTTAGGGTTGAATCGAGTGTGAGTGTGTGAGTTTGAGTGAGAATGAGGGGTATACCCCCTCATTCCTTAGATAGAATGGTCACAACTTCCTTGGCTTCTTTTTGATCAATTGGCCACATCAGAGGGTAATGGAGGTCCTTGGGTGCATGATGTGGCTTGGTTTGGTTGGGTGAGGGTGTGGAGGTCGCCAAGGGAGGAAGTGCTTGTCCTTAGTTGTTTGGAAAGCTCCAATCGGGATGGGGAGGTGATTTTATCTCCCCATGGATCATGGCCAACCCAACCACCTTTGGGTCAGGTCAGCCATGGTCCAAGGTGCCTAAGTGGACCTATGAAAGGATGTCAAGTGGCTAGGGGGAGATAATGACTCAATGAGCATGTGTCTTATTTCATGGGATGCCCTAAATCGAAGGGCAAAATGGTCATTTGGCTATGGTTTTGTTTGGGAAGATTTGGGATTGGTCAAAAGTGGGTTAGCCCAAATTTTAAGTGGTTTGGAGTTTGTTTGGTTTGATTTGGCCTATTTAGGTCAAATTGGGTTAGGTTAGGTTAAGTTGACAATTGGTCAAATTGGGTCTAACCAAGGGTTGGGTCAAGTTCACATGACCAATTAGAGTGTATTGGTGTCATTGGTTTGATTTAATTTGATTTGGATTTGGTGATGGCTTATTTGGATTCATATAGGTCAAATGGGTCAAGTTGACCAATTTAACTAATTTGACCAAATTGGGTTAGTTAGGTTGAGTGTAGTCAATTGCTAATTGAAAATGATTGTAGGCATTAGTTTGGTTTAATTTGGAATTAATTTGACCATATAAGTCAATTTGGGCTAGGTTAGATCAAGTTGACCAATTGGTCAACTTGGGCTCAATTATGGCTTTAGTCAAGTTCAATAATAAATTTGGGATGAACTTGAGCCATTGGTTGCAATCAATTTGAATCAAATCATGATTTGAGCCATTTTGGCTTTTTAGGCTAATTTGGGCCAACTTGGGTCAAATGGCCAATTAAGCTTGGTTTGGCTCAAGTTAAGTTTGGGCATATTCAATCATTGATTATGAGTGGGTTTGAATCAATGATTTTAATCAATTTGGCATATGGTGATTTTGACTAATTTATGTTTCATTTGGGCTAAGTGTTGACCTGGTCAAAGGCTAGGTTTGACCCAATTTAATTCAATTGATTAACCTAGGATGATTGTTGATCATGTTGTGAGATTTGGATAGGCTAGTTCAATCCAACTTTGGTTGGATTATAACTTGGCTCAAAAAGGTCCTTTTAGGTCACTTTAGGTCAAGTGAGCCTAAATGGGTTAATTAACTTGATCATGACTTGATTCAAGTTTAGTTGAACTCACACATGAGCCTAGGATTGAAATATAAATCCAATTGCAAGTGGTTTGGATCCATATAGATTTTGGTTCATATGATAATTTCAAGTCAAGACTAACTTGGGTTTGATTTGGGTCATCTTGGATTTGGCTTGATATTGATGGTTTATGTTTATATTTAGGTCAATTATTGAAGGAGTGATTGACTCATGAAGAAATCATTGGGTTTTAAATTTGTTTGGATATCATTTAAGTTCAAATTTGCTAAAGAAATAAATTTGATTTGATTTGGGCTTCAATCATTTGGAGTTTGGAATTGATTTATGATTTATAATTTGATTTGAGATTGAATTTGATAATTGAAAAAATCAATTGAATTGGGATTGATTTGAATTTGATTAAGACTAAGTCCATAAGATAAAATCAAAGGGTTTAGAAAGGGATTTGGAGTTTGAATTTGATCATGGGTTTCAATCATTTCATAGAAATTTGGATTTTGATTTGGTTTTGAATTTGATGTTTGGTTTGAAAGAAGGAAGCAGGGATTTGGTTTGGGCTATAGGGTAGGAGTTCTCCTAAATCCCTAAGGGACAACCTATCCCTTTGGCTAATTCTTCTAAGTCTTTAGGGTTAGGTTAAGTGTTCACCTAATCACTAGAAGTGTTTAAGACTAAGGAACTCTTAGTGTCTACAAGAGTCCTAGATCTATGATAAGGAAGTTGAGAGCTCACCAAAGTGAGGTCAACAATGCTCATCACCATTTATTATATGATGTGCACCAATGATTAATATTTAATTTCCCCAAATATCTAATTATAATGCATGCTTTTTTGGTCCCTTAATCTCCCATCATATTAAGAGGATGACCAAGTTGCTCATCAATACCTAACTTATAATGTTCTTGTTTATCATTATCTGATGCCTTCTACAACTTATATCTTACACATATTAACTACCAATATTTAACATTAACCTTTTAGGGTCTCACCTCCCATCAAAATAACACTCAAGATAATTTCATATAATGGCCCAACTTTCAACATTTATTATCGATAGATGATGGATGCTTACAAATGATTGACAATAATACCACATTAACTATTTATATTAAACACTCATCGTTCAAATCACTTAGTCACCATCGTATTAAATAAATAACTAAGTTGATCACCTACCTTTATTGACTTAATAATCTTCATGATCCTCCACCTAATTCTTACAAATGACTTATGTATGATATCAGCTAATTACTATTGTTTATCTTCATGGTTGATCTTCCCACATATTTTAGAGCATAATTGAGTCAAACACCCATCAACACCTTATACTTTTATGTTCTCTATTGGACACCTTCTGATTCTACAAATACCAATGAATAATGTATGTCATCGACTAATGTTTGATGCCTGTCATCTCAGTCACACAAGCTTTCACTTAATAAAAGGAATTACTAAGCTAACTATTTATCAACTTATAATGTTTTTTATTGCTAGTCAATCAATGCTTACTAGTAATTAGCATTAACACATGGTAACAATTGCAATCTAATTTCTATCGATGCATACCTATTAATATAGAGCAATACGTAACTGAAACGAAGTAGTTTAAGAAATGTCATGGCTTGTTCAAGCCAACTAATCACAGTCCTCACCTCGGACTAAGTTGTCACTTGCTAGCAAACTTCAACACATAGGTGAACCCAACTAGTTCACTCACCTAGTTGCCTATCAGAAAGGTGTAACTTATGAATTAACCAATAGGGCTGAGAAATTAGCTCGAAGATCATTAATCGCTCAAAATTTGACTCATATTTTGACTAGAATTGATATCGAATTGAGCCAAATGAGCCAAGCTGATTGTTTTCAAATTTTCATAGAGTTGATTTTATTAGACAAATTGACTGCTTTGATTTTGAATGGATCAATGAATCTCTACTCGCAATGTCAGTGTTCACAAGTGAGTGATTCCTGTGGGCAATGAGATTAAGGGCTTCGTCAAATGAACGATGGATATATAACTTAGAATCAAGATTATAATGAGGGTTTCACCATTTCCACCTTCGACGCTTTGTGACTTCTTTCTCTATTTTTTATCTTTGTGGCTAGGGTTGAGAATGATCCTCTATTTATTGATCCTCAAGCTTCGACGCCTCATCACTTCGTGACTTATTTCTCAGCCCTAACAGTAGGTTGGCAGCCGATCCTCTAAGTCACAATGTCTATATTTTTTCTCTATCATAGACTCATTGTTACCTTCGTAACTTTGCTCAATAGCTCGATTTATTTCTTTTCCCTAGACTCATTTTTTTCTAGCATAGATTGTACCAATATTGGTAAAATTTCTTGGTTAGTTTATGGCATAGATGTATGTTAGTTAATTCTTTTATATATTATAGTTTAAAATATTGATTACTCTCGATGGCACTATTGTTGGCTTTCAATTTTTTGTTGATATCAATTTCACTGCTTGTTAGTTGTTAATCATGAAAAAATATTTTTAGGGGATTGTCCTGTTGCTTTGAGGAATGTTCTCTTGCTATTAGAGCTCTAGATTTCTTAGTGGTATTAATATTTGGAGCTCTTGATTTGGTCGTATCATTTATGTGTTCTACAAAAATAATTTTGGAGTATAACTTATGCTCTTTTCTTGGATGCTCTCGGTTTGCTCTTGTCCTTTAAGTATGCAGTAAAGTAAAGTAGAGCTTGTGAATTGTGATTCCTTTCCTGTGAAGCTTGTCTCCTTTCTTGGATTCTCTCGGTTTGCTCTTGTTCTTTAAGTATGCAGTAAAGTAAAGTGGAGCCTGTGAATTGTGATTCCTTTATTGTGAAGCTCATCTCCTTTCTTGGATGCTCTCGGCTTGCTCTTGTCCTTTAAGTATGCATTTATAAGCTATGATTCTTGGATGCTCTTGCTATGGTATTAAACTATTTTAATGTGTTATCAATTTAAATGTGTTAATCATTTCTTGAATGTTTTGCTCTTGTTATGGTATTAAACTAGTTTGAACATTCAGGTTCAATGGTACCACTTCATACTTAAATTTCTTTTTTTGATTTTTTACATATCTTCTCTTCTCATTTTATGGCTTTATGGGGATTAGCAAATTTGATTTTACATGTGGAAAGATTGCTTTATTTGAGGTAATCACTTGTAACTTATAAGATGCTTGGTTTAGTCTCCTTTTTATTTGAATGAGTAGGTGTACTTGGGAGTTGTGAATTGAAAATTAGTATGTGTACTCTTATTCTGAACTTCACAATTATGTTTCCTCATGGATAAATCATTTTTTGACCGGATATAAGTTTGATTGAAGTAAAATTTCATGAATTAATTTTTGGCATCATGATTTACATAAACCTATCCATAATCATTTTGGTTTCAGCTTAATGATTGCTTCATGATCAAATTAGAAGATTGAATTCTTAATTTCCTTTTAGGACATCAAGTTTTTTTTCATTATTGCTATCTTCTTATCTTATTCCCAAAATTTTTTGTTCAAAATCATTTTTTTGCATATAAATTTTAAATATTTATTGAATTTCATGCTAGTTTATAATTGGATCTTATTATTTTTGCATAGACAATGTGTTAAAGATAAAATAAACTTTCATCGATCAATCTTTGTATATTGAAAGATTAAAAAGAAAAAAGAAAAATACTTTGTTAAATGTAAGATTGAACTTATGGTTTAGCTCACATTATCATATTTCATCTAGTAGAGGAAGATCATTTCATGCATATCAATCATCTAATTATAAACTTAATGCTAATACTAATGTTTGGTGTAAATTTTATAATAAAAATGATATATATCATTTGATTGTTATAGACATAAATCAAAGTATTTCCAAAATCTAATTTTATATGGATACCAAAATTTAAAATAATTCACATACTACATAGCATGTGAGATAATTCTTTTGTTCTCCAAACATAATTGGTTCTAAAAATTAATTGTTGATTTATTTTGTAAGAATGCCTTCAAAACAAAATCAAGGAAGGAATGTAGTACTTGCAAAGGTTGTTCAAGGCATATGATTCATGATAAAAATAAATTTACACACTTAGAGCCAAGTGAAGAAGTGATTGTGATTTATTGAGATAATGCTAAAGGTAAAATAATTAGCATGGACTTTATTAGTAAAAAATTTATTACTTTAGATAAAGTATTTCTTGTTGAATGTTTAAATCATAATTAGATTTCAATTAGCTAACTTTATGATAAAATTTTAAATGTTGAATTTTATACAACTTATTATGTTATTAGAGATAAAAAATATTTTGTTGATTATATATATATATATATATATATATATATATATATATATATATATATATATAATATGAAAATTTCACAAGGTGCAAATTGAAATTTACTTTATTTGAAAATAACTTGTGATGATCTTTGGTTGTGGCACAAAATGTCATATTAACATGCATTCACTTAATAAAATTGCTAAACTTAATTTAGTAGATGGATTACTTAAAATTAAATTTCATTCTAATTATATTTGTGATGCATGTGTTCATGGTAAGTATTCTAAGCATTTTTTTAAAAATAAAAATATTATTTCTACATCTAGACTACTAGAACGTTTGTATATGAATTTATTTGCTCCTGTTAGCACTACTAGCTTAGATGATAAATATTATGATTTTAGGATTGTTAATCATTTTTATAGATTTACTAGGTTATATTTTCAAGAAATAAGAATGATAAATTTGAAATTTTTAGAAAATTTGTAAAATTTATTCAAGAGATTGAGATTGTTTGATTGGTACAAAAGCCTTCCTAGTTCACTTTAATGATTAATTAATTAATTAAATCTTTTTTTATCTTGTATTAACTCATGATTGGCTCATTTATGAAAGTGTTTGGCTGATAATTTATTTCAAACTTCTTACTTAATTAATTCCATGATTAATTAATAATTATTTCGTTAAGCTAAGTGCATTCAATTTTTCCCTCCACTTATATTGGCCAACCACATATGTATGGAATATGATTTGATTCAAATTTATTTAAATATTCTTTGAATTTTAAAATCAAATCCTTGCCATATTATTTTTCCCTTTTAGTTTTTTCCCATCATTTTTCTTGCTTTGGCCAACCACTTTATAATTTATTTTCTATTTAATTAAGTGCATTTGAACCATGAAACTCTCTTGGTGAATTAGCTTGGTTGACCCACACTTTATGCAAAATTCCATAATGCTCTCTTCATTCAAGTGTGCAAGGTCTTCGCTTGTTCTTCACTCACTTCAAAGCTTTCTCAGTAGAAGTTCTTTCTATCACCATCAAGCCTTCAATTTGCTTTAGGGAATACTCATTTATGTCTTATGCTTGCACTTTCATTCATTCAAGAGACTCGAGTAAAATTATTTTAATTTTCTTTAATTGATGGTGCTTCTTGATTTTGATGATCCATATTGATTATAAAAGAATTTATTTTAACTTTTTATGCTTTTTTAAATCCTCTCTCATTCTTCTTTTAAGTGTTTTGAATATCACATATCATTATGGATTTGTATTTTGATTTCTAAGATCACTTCTCCATGGTTTTCATACTAGTTACTTTCAAAGGATTCATCTTCAAGGCTTGTATATTTCAATTTGTGCAAGTATTTTCAAAGTTAACTTTTTGCTTTAGTGATTCACATTAAATTTGTTTTAAAATTCATATCATTACATATTTAGATCTGGAAAACAAAAATAATTTGTGATCTCTCTTTCATTTATCTTATTATTGATTAGTTGGAATTATATGCAAAATTATTTTAAAATATAAAATATAAATTTCCATTCTTGTATTTTTCTCTTTCTTATACATTGATGTTGTTGGGGTTGTATTTGTCCATTTATGAGATCATGTGCTTTGTTTGGAGTTATATTTGCGCAGTATAGAAGAGTGCATGATTTAAGGTTGTACTTACTCAGTGTAAGAGATTACGAGAGATTCTTTATAATCTTGTTGATTTAGTGAATTCCTAGCATATGTCGCTAAGTATGGACGTAAGCTGGTTTTTAGTTGTGGTCGAATCACTTAAAAATCTTGTGTTGTTATCTCCTATTTTTATCTACACTTGCTTTTTATTTTGTTGCTCATATTGTTGGATTATAATTGCATTCTTTTTTAGAATTAAACTATATTTTATTAACTCTTCTATAAAGTTTTAAAATTATTCTTTAACTTTTAAAATTTTAAATCACCCAAATAGCCTTTTATCAATTAGAAGAAAAACAAGTGGCATAGCCCATTATAAACAATCCACTATCCAAGATAAAAATTATAAAAGCTTGTTCTCTTGTGAAAAGTAATTGAAATGCTGGAAAATCAATAAGAGGTGACGAGCATTGGTGTCAAGTGATAATCAATGAAGGCAGTTGCGTAACAATAGTAATCGACATTAGTAAATGATAGACAATATGATTACAAATGTTAGAGTTAGTTGAAGTAAGGCATGGAAGCACAATTAGAAAATGACAATCAAGAGAGATGATTGATATTGATGATTAGTGTTGATTAATGGGTGAATTCTCCTTTAATATTTGATATTTTTTAGCAATTAAGTATTTTAATGATGTTATATTTTAGCTTAAATATTTGATATTATACAATCACAGGCATATTAATTTTGATTTATTGAGATACATATTTTAATTTTAAATTTGCTAAAAATAAAATTTAGACAATCTTGAAATTGATTATAAAAATATTTAATTTAAATTCTTTCTCAAATTTAATGAAACTGAAAGGACAATATTCTCAATTAAATTCAACTTTAAGCATTTTTTACATATATTTAAAATTTTTATTTTCCAAATTCATAAATCCCAAGGACAATTCCGTCATCGAAATCCAAATGCAAGAGACCATAAGCGAGGGAAAGTAAAGCAGGTGCTCCAAAACAATTTTCTGTCCATCGCGCAGAGTGAAAGCCGCGGATGCTAAAATCGCTCACGTCCAAGCATGGCCAGCCCTACACGAAATAAAGGCCCCATCTTCAAATCACCAATACGGTTCTGTCTCCTCTTTCTTCACGCCTTCCGGCCACAAAGCTCGGAGAAAGACGAGGCGGCAGGGAGCGGAAAAATAAAAAACGTAACTTTCCTAAAACTGCCATTACAATATCCCGGCGATGACAGCCATCTCCTCAGACGAGCAGCGGCAGCGCCGCAACATGAGGATCACCGGCTCCGCAGCTTCACTCATCCTCCTCCTAGCCGTCGTTGGAACTGCTTGCACCCTCTACAATCCGGAGAAAGACAACCCTTCATCCCACCTCGCCACATCCGCCACCACCGTTTCGGCCGACTCGCAACTACATTCCACCGCCAAATCCATTAAGATAATGTGCGACTCTACCGATTATAAACAATCCTGCATCTCCAGCCTAACTAAAGTCGTGAGGAAAAACGCCACCGACCCCAAAGAGCTCGTTAAGGCCGCAGTCGCCGTTGTTCTGGACGAGATCCGCACGGTCTTCAACCGCACCCGTCTCCTCGTCGACAAGGACCCCAATGTACGCGGCGCCGTCGAAGACTGCAGACAACTGTTCGAGGATTCCAAGGACGAGATCAAACGGTCCCTCGACGACATCGTCTCCACCGGCATCGAAAATATCCCAGAGAAGTCGCGCGACATCCGAGCGTGGCTGAGCTCCGTCATGTCGTATCAACAGACGTGCATTGATGGTTTCCCTGACGGTGAGCTTAAGGAGAAGCTGAAAAAGACGTTGAAGAAGGCGAGGGAGCTGACGAGCAACTCGCTTGCGATTGTTAAGGAGCTATCGAGCTTTCTTGAAATGCTTGAGATGCCGGGATTGACCTTTGGTAGAAGGAAGCTGCTTGCTGACAAAAAGGTTAACGCGAAGGTGGAAGAGAATGAAGAGCTGCACCAATTTGACGATGAGGGTATTCCTTCATGGGTTCATGAGGATAATAGAAGGGTTCTTAAGCAGGTGAATATGAAACTAAAACCAAATGTTACTGTGGCAAAGGATGGGAGCGGAGATTACGCAACAATTTCTATGGCGTTGGAGAAGATGCCGAAGGAGTATAGTGGCAGGTTAATTTCTTGATTGAATTACATGAAACTGAAATGTTATTAGTGGATCAGAAGACTAAATTAATTGTTTGATACTGAATAGAGTTTAACAA
This sequence comes from Cymbidium sinense, assembly GCA_021442155.1. Taxonomy (NCBI): domain Eukaryota; kingdom Viridiplantae; phylum Streptophyta; class Magnoliopsida; order Asparagales; family Orchidaceae; genus Cymbidium; species Cymbidium sinense. The sequence continues at coordinate 35,757,022 of CM038229.1, forward strand.
TTTTGATTTTAAGGTATGTGATCTATGTTAAGGAGGGATTGTACGAGGAGACAGTGAATGTAACGAAGAAAATGCCGAACTTGACCATGTTTGGCGATGGAGGTAATAAGACGATCATCACCGGAGAGAAGAATTTTGTCGACGCGGTCAGGACGTTCATGACTGCTACATTCGGTAAGCATTGATAGTTTGTATTATGTCGATTTAATAATAATAGAGTCGATCATATTATATATTGAGGTTGCGCCGATACTATCTGATTACACTTAACATTTGTTTGATTGGTAAGGAATTTGAAGTTTTTTTAATTCAAAAAAATTAGATTTATCTTTATTTTAATTTATATACAAAATAATACATAAATTATTATGTTTACTCAAACCTTATTCATCATTTTATATGATATCCCAAATGCTTACAAATTTGGTAGTTCAATATTACAGAAAATTTTATATTTAGTTTCACACATCCGATTGTATTATTGCAAATTAAGGCTTGATCAATACTTAGATTCAATCATGTTACTAAAAATATGCTGAGCAACACTTTGAGTTATATAGATAAAAAATATATAATGAATTGAATACAATAACAACAATAAATCTCTATATTCCACTATGTGGGATCAACTACATGAGTCTTTTTTCTCCATTATATCATATTAAGTATCATATTCTTATTTAATTCTAATAAATTAAGGTCATTTTTATACACTAACCAAGTATTTTTAGGTCTACCTCTCTCATTCTTAACACAAGGAAAATCTAATACATCTATTCTCTTAACTAGGTCATTGAACGGCTGATGTTTTATGTGACCAAATCTTATAAGATGATCCTCTCTAATCTTGTCTACCACTGGAGCTACCCTAACCTTTTCACAAATATATTCATTTCACATTCTATCTTTAAAAGTAAAGCCACATATCCACCTGATCATCCTCATCTTTGCAATGCTTAATTTAATTTTATGCTTCTCTTTTACTAGTCAATATTTTACATCATAAATCATTGCAAGTCTTACCACCATTTTATAAAATTTCCCTTTAAGTCTAAGAGGTACTTTTCTATCACACAACAGGCTATATGCATTCCTCCACTTTAACCATCCAACTTGAATTCTACTAATAATGTCCCCATTTATTTCACCGTCATTTTGAACAATATACCTGAGATATCTAAAACGTTCACTCTATCAAATGACTTGATCATCCAATGTCACAACCCCACCATTAGAATTTCTACAACTAAAATTACACTCCATATATTAAATTTTAGATTTACATAAATGAAAACCTTTAGACACTAAGGTTCCCTCCATAATTCAAGTTTCTCTTGGGCTCCCTTTCTAGTCTTATCAACAAAAAGAATGTCATCAACAAAAAGCATACACTAAGGTACTTCATCCTATAAATGCCTAGTAAGAACATCCATAATTAAAGCAAAACGATATGGCTTAAAGCCGATCTTTGATGTAATCCAATTGAAATAGGAAAATATTTTGTCAATCCTCTTTGTGTTTGGACATAAGTACAACTGTAGTTTTCATATCCTTAATGACTTGAATATAGCCAATATTAATTCTTTCTTTTATAGAACTCTCCAATTCACTTATTCTGGAACTTTATCATATGTTTTCTCTAAATTAACAAATATCATACATAAAGATTCTCATTACTTTTTCTATACTTCTCCATCAAACCTCTCAACAATTGTATAGCATCCATAGTAGATTTACCCAGCATGAAATCAAACTAATTTTAAGAAATTTTGTATCCCAACATATCCTATGCTCAATTACTCTCTCCAATGATTTTAATGTATAACACATTAACTTAATTCCTCTGTAATTTACACACTATTGTGCATCACCTTTATTCTTAAATATATGAACTAAAAAATTATTTCTCCTCTCATCTAGTATCTTTTTAATCATTCAAATAAATATTAAAAAGATTAGTAAGCTAGAAATTCTTTGATTTATTATGCATTTCTACACTTCTATTAGAATATTATCAAATCCTACTATTTTTTTACACTTTATTTTTTTAAAGCCTCTCCAACTTCAAATTTACTAATACGATGATAAAAATAAAATTTTTTATTTTTATTTAGGATACTAAGATTGTTAAAACCAATTATATTCTAAGATCCTTCATTTAAAAATTTATTAAAATATCTCATCCACCTATATTTAATCCTCTTCTAAGAAAACTATTTTATGATTTTTATCTTTAATGCATTTCACTTAAACTAGATCTTTACTTCTCCTATCTTTTTACTTGGCTAACTTATACATACATATTTAACCTTATTTGGTATCCAATTTATTGTATAAATCATTTTTAAGTTAAATTTTTGTATCATATATTATTTTCTTAGAATTTATACAGGTCACTTTACATATTTCTCAATTCTTCGATCTTTTTACATTTAAATCAAATTTTATAATAAAATTTTTTATTTCTTTTTGTTTTTTGCACATTTTGACTTCACCATCTACTATTTTTACTAAAATAAAATTTTCTTTTGATTCTTCGATCATATTTTTTCCAACTTAATCTTATTTGCTATTTTTTTCACATAATATTAGCTTTGTCATAAACATCCTAAACTCTATGATGTTGCACTTAAAAATATTTTTATTAGTATTCTTTAAATATCCCTTTCTAATCCTAGGATAATGAATTGATTTATTTTTCATCTTCCACTTTTTCTTAAAATCTAAAACTATCAATCAATATTGAGTATTTGAAATTTCACCTGAAATGACTTTAAAATCTTTAAAATTTCTCTAATCTAAATAATCTATTTTTCTTACCACAAAAATATAATGAAGTGAATATATATATATATATATATATATATATATATATATATATATATATATATATATATATATATATATATATATATATATAATTGAAATTTATTTTCTAATATTAGACAATTAGATCTCTCCAAATAGAATATTATCATAAGAACAATGTGATGTTTCCTTTATCAATATATTTTAAAAAGTTTTTCTTTAGATAAAAATTGGGTGAGAATTTTCTGATCTCAACTTACTTAAAATAAAATTTTAAAATTTTAAATTAAAATTTAAATGAAATAATTTATAAAAAATTAATTAATTTTTAAATTATATTTATCTCAAAGTAAATTCAATTATATTATAATTTATCTTTATTAAATTCAATCCTCAAAAAAAATTATTTTAAACATTATAACGGAGCATGATTAAGAATATATTGATGGGACAATATAATATATTTCTAATTTTTTCTTATAACTTATATGTTAAATACTTAAATGGATATTGAATTTTTAGGCGATTAAATATTTAAATCGATGTTGATTTTGTTTATGTGACAAAAAAATACTCATTCTGCATTTTCTTATAAGTAATTTGTAGATATATATAATAAAAGTTAATTATCTATTTAAGCTTAATCACTGACTTCTCGATTGTCGTACGAAGTGGTCTCCGGCGACAACTTCATGGGCATTGGCCTCGGCGTCCGCAACACCGCCGGCGCCATCAAGCACCAAGCCGTTGCCATCCGCGTCCAATCCGACCGTTCCATCTTCTTCGAATGCCGCTTTGAAGGCTACCAGGACACCCTCTACGCCCAAGCCAAGCGCCAATTCTACCGCAGCTGCGTCATCGCTGGCACCGTCGACTTCATCTTCGGAGACTCTGCCTCCGTATTCCAAAACTGCCTCATGGTCATTCGTCGCCCCCTCGATAACCAGCAAAACATCGTCCTCGCCCACGGCCGCACTGACCGCCACGAAACCACCGGCTTCGTGCTCCATAAATGCAAGATCATCGGCGGCGACAAGCTCTTGCCCGTCAAAAACAAAATCAGGAGCTACCTCGGAAGACCGTGGAAGGAGTACGCGCGGCATGTGATCATGGAGTCGGAGATCAGCGATGTTATACATCCTGAAGGGTATTTGCCATGGGAGGGTGATTTTGCACTTAATACTCTGTTTTATGGGGAGTACAACAACACGGGACCGGGGGCGAAGTTTAACGGGAGGGTGAAGTGGAAGGGTGTGAGGCTGCTGAAGAAGTCGGCGCCGCGGTTTACGGTGGCTGACTTCATACAAGGGAATGAATGGATTAATAATGAGAGGGGAATCACCATTCCTGTGCGCTATGGCATGTATAACTGAGTTACGAGGGAACGGAGAAAGGTTGTGAGAGAGTAGGGGATGACTTTGAATGGAAATTGAAGGTGGCTGAGTCAAAATTTTCATGCAGAAGCGTTTATCTTGACGCAGTATGTTGTCCACATTCGTTATTCGTTTCGGAGGGTTTGATTTATGTTAAATGTTTTTTTTGGTTGTTCACTCTAAAAAAATGAACAAAACATTTAAAAAATAAGTGAAATTACTGGCACATCCTTGAGAGCTGACCAATCAGATAATAGACTTTGTTCACAAATAAGAGCCAAATCAATCTCACTTTTTAAGAGGGATAAATTTATATGTAAAGATCAAAAAAATTTTAAGGAGAGTCAAATGACTAATTTGACTATCTTATATAAGAAAAATTATAAAATTTAGGGAGGAATTACCCTAACTATGCCTAGATCGCCCTTATTTGCAGAGAAATATTCTTTTTATTCACGCTGATAGTTTGATGCTCATTTATCTATTATGTTAAAATATTTTGTTATAAATAAAAATTTTATATGAAAGAAGAATACTTTAAAACATTTATAATAAATAAGAAGGCTCTAAATTATGATTTTTTTTAATAGAATCCTAATATAAAGTAGAAGACTCTAGGATATGTTTAATAAATAAGAAGACTCTAGAAAATAATTTACGAAAAAAAAAATGTTGTAAAAGTCTCAAGATTTGGCTTTTATATCTATAAATAACTAATGTCATTATGTTGTATGTTAGCTAAAAACTACTCATAAAATACTAGTAAAATTCCTCATTCTCTTTCTTCTCCTATTCTTCCATCCAAAATCCATTCTTATTGCTCACTCAACAATCATTCTTCTCTAAAAATTCCAATGTTTGGTATCAAAGCTTTGTTCGATAATGTATTGGGCCTTGCAGAATACTTCTAAAATATTTGCAATGGCCCATTTCAACCCCACTTCCATCCAAATTCAAATCTTCAATGGAGAAAATTATAATTTTTGTTCTATCAAAATGAGGATTTATTTTCGCTCTTAACATTTATAGAAGATCGTTGAAAAGGGATTCAATATTTCAATTTATACATCAACTATTTCGTCAAATAAAAAAAGAACTTAAAAGAGAATCGATAAAAGGACTCTCAAGCATTATTTGTATTATAGCAAGTACTAGCAGGTGACATCTTTTCATGAATCATGGGGGCAACAATAGTGAACAAGCATGGGATACATAATCCTAAATGAGATTATGTGCGCACTATCAAGCTACATAATCCTAAATGAGATTTTGAGAATATTAAAATGAAAGATAATGAGATCATAAATGATTATTATTCTTGAATCAAAAAGTAATTAACTAAATGAGAGCCTATAGAGCAATAATTTCTAACATGAAAATAATTGAAAAAAATACTAATTTCTTATACAAGGAAATATGATATAATAATTTACATAATTGAAGAATTAAAGGATATAGAAACTTTATCACTAATAAAACTAATGGGATGTAATAACCGGAAATCAAAAAAAGAAGAAAAAAAGGAAACAAAAAATAAAAATAAAATGAAATCCATCACGATGGTGAAATAGAAGAATTGAATGGGGGGGCTCGATTTCGGTTTGCCGAAATAGAGCTCCCAAAGCAACGAGAGAGAGAGAGAGAGAGAGAGAGAGAGAGAGAGAGAGAGAGAGGAGAGAGAATGGAGAGGAGAGAGAACACGTCGTCTGCCAAGGAAATGAGAGACATTGATACTGAGCCACCGTCGAGCCGCCACAAGCCTTCGTCGATGTTGTAGCCTCCTGTGAATGTGCCCGAGGAAAGAGGGGAGTTGACCAGGAGGATAACACTTGCACGCACGTGGAGGAGAGATGGATCGAACTCGTGCGCTTGTGATTGAGAAAGAAGGAGGAGGAGGGTCGGACACTTACATGGCTAGGGATAAGTGACGGGTTGGGGCTTAGGGCAAAATTGAGAGGTAATTTTATTTTTCTTTTGGTTTTTTTAAATAGAGGAAATGCATTTATATTATATAGGTTTCAATTTCAAAAAGAATTGAAAACTCAAATGTCCATTTTACTATACAAATGTTTCCATAATTATTTCAGTATACAATATATATTTTATTATATATTAAAATTTATGTAAATAAATCATAAATATGTTGAATAAATATGTTCAAAGATTTATAAGAACAATTAAATTGAAACCTATAAATGAAATGCTAGAATTGAAGCTTATGATTGAGATGGATGTACTAAAAATATGATTAATTGTATGAACAGATGGAGAGCATAATTCTACTTTTGCTTGAGTATAATATAAATCAAACTTAATTATTTAAATATATTTATAGAGTGAAAATGATTATGTTACATGCATATTAGTATAATCATAATCTAAATTTAGTAATGAATAAAGTGAAATTAATAATTGATAAAGAATTTAATAAATTAAAGTATTTTAGATAAATATCGATCATTTAAATAAGAATGAGAAATTATTTGCAAATTTTAATGTCTCTAATGAACTAGTAGAATTATAAATATTATCATAAGAGAGATAGTTGTGTTTCAATACTGTATGCACTTAGATAGTTATGAGTATTGATTACGTTAATATCTCTAATCATAGGAATTTCATTAAGGAAAGAAGTGTTAAAAGGAAAGAGATTAAAGAAGAGGCTATAAATTAAAGTGGGTAATTATATTCTTATATTTATGGTAAAAGTTTATTTATTTTCTATGATAAAATAAATTTGTAGATGATTATGACATAATTATGACTTTTTCCTGTACTACAAATTATGATTGATTTTCTCATTTCTTCATATTGAATAAACAACTTGAATGTCAGATCATATTGTCACTTCATCATTTCACAGAGTTAACTGATTTATTGTTATGAATCAATATGCATAGTTGTATAAATTGTGTGCTATGAATGTGTATATTTGAAAGTGGAGTTTACTCTCTTATGGTACTAGCTGGGATCACAATGTACCCATGTATAAAAAAGGATAATGAAATTGGAAAATGGTAATGACTACTTATCCTTTAGATGAGTTTTTTTAAATATTTTCTTTTGGTAAAGGTTTAGACACTGACTCCTAAAATGGTTGATAAATATAAAAGTAAAGTTCATAAGATATGTTCATTTATACATACCTTATATATGTTTGATTATTTAAGAAATTTCTTTTATGTACATGCTATAGCAAAATCTGTCATGTATATTATTTTCATTTTCTTATTTTAATATAGGTAAAAGCATAATTCACCCACTGAAATTTATTCAATTATAAGTTATTTATATTTTTTAGGTAACCATCCTAACTAGATGGATGATAGAAAGGAGAGTTATGTTTACGTCATAGAGAGACTTCAAGAGAAATGTATTTATATTAGTTATGTTGATTTATACTTTAAATTGTATTTCATATGAATTCTATTAATAGAGATGTTATATGTGTGGACAAATTGTTACTTATATTGTGGATTATAGTGGCTCTTATATGAGTTGGAGAAACATATTGTGTAATTTTATTTAAGATTGGAAATGTTATGAAAGATTTTCTTTTACCCATCCGACCATCTATTCCCACCTTGGTATTCCAAGCTCCCGGGCTGAGTCATGACAAGAGTGGTATCAGAGCTAGATTTTATATTTAGGGACATAAGTATGATCATAATCAAAGAGCCATTAGGAAAATAATAATTTTTGGGAAGAGATTTGCATATGATTATACTGATTAATGAGTAACGGTTATAATTAATCTGTGCTTCTCAGGCCTATGGAATCAATTCAAGAAGATACTATGGGTGAAAATAGAGAGGCACAAACCATTGAACACCAAGATTTGGTGCAACCGCCTTCACTAGCTATAGATGTATTTACACAAATGATGGAAGCAATGACTCAAATGATAAGAAATCAGCATACACAAGCTAGTGGAAGTGGCGGGGTTCCTATGGACAAATACTTGAAATTATTTCAGGATATGAGGTCACCACTTTTCTCAGGAACAAGAGGACCTGTTGAATCAAAAAATTGGTTGATGCAGATAGAGAAAATTTTAGAAAGTATGTCATGCCCTCTAGAAAGAAGAGTTGCTTTGGTTTCTTTTTCTTTTTGAGGATGAAGTTGAGAGATAGTGGTGAGGACAATTATAAGAGTTGTTTGAAGGAGGCCTTCCAATCTTGTTTCATGGGAGGATTTTGTGAAGACCTTTAGAGATTGGTTTGTACCCCTCTCAGCTAGGAGACAAATACAAGACAAGTTCATCAGATTGATACAGGGAGATCGTTCTATCATGCAGTATGAAGCTAAGTTTATAATACTTTCAAGGTATGCACCACAGTTGATACCAAATGCAAAAGATAAATGTCATAGGTTTCTATCTGGACTGAATGATGTCATCAGACAACCCTTGATTCCTCTGGGTATTGATGACTATGTTGTACTGGTGGAGAGCTAGAAGGAGATGGATGAATTTACAAACTAAGAATGTTCAAACTAAAAATTAAATTAGAAGAAGCTACGTCTTATAATATAGTAGCTACATGCTATGTGGAAAAATACATAAAGGAGAGTGTCTCGCATACTTGCTATTGGTGCCATCGAGAAATATGATAAAATCTTGTCCTATCTTGGGTGAAATCTTCAATGGATACTTGGGACAAGTGTTCACCTCCACATTGAGGAAAGAAGATTGAATCGACTACATTAGTTCCATCTCAAACTCAGAATTGATAGAATACACAGCCTCGAGTTTATGCACTCAGGCAACAAGAAGCAAAAGACTCTCTTGATGTCATTACAGGTATGTCTTTATTTAAATTGGCATTGTTAAAATTTTATATTATGCTAGATATATTTGTTTTATATATCTACTCATTTATAGGTATCATCTTTATTCAAAGTAAATCAAGTAGAGTTGTATTTGATACTAGGGCATCATATTCATTTATATATAAGGAATGTGTGAGAATTTTGGGATTGAAAGTTATGGAAATGCCTGTAGTACTTTCAGTGACAATGCCAAATGGGTCTCAAATGAATGCTAAAAAATTTTGCAATGTGAACCTGAATATTTGTGAAATAAGCTTGGATGCAGATTTAATAGCATTGCCAATATATGAATTTGATGTAATTTTAAGAATGGCTATCTAAACATTATGCTACTATAGATTATTACAAAAAGATAGATAAATTCAATGTTCTTCGAGAAGAAGAATTTAAATTTGTGGGGCATAAATGAGTATTAGCTATGATAGTGTCTTGCTTGAAAGTTCAAAAGATGCTAACAAAAGGCTATGAAGGTTTTCTTGCTCAAGTTTCTGATGTTACTAAAGAGGTAAAATAGTTAGAAGATATACCGATAGTAAAGGAGTATCTAGAAGTTTTTCTGGATGATTTATCAAGTTTACCTCCAGTTAGAGAGATAGATTTCTCTATTAATTTAATTCAAGGGGCAAAACCTGTAGCAAAAGTATCATATAGAATGGCGATCAGAGAATTACAAGAGTTGAAGAATTTGCTACAAGAATTATTAGAGAAAAGATTTATCAGGCCTAGCACATCTCCTTGGGGAGCTCCTGTATTATTTGTGAAGAAGAAATATAGGAGCTTAAGGCTATACATAGATTATAGAGAACTTAAAAAACTCACATTGAAGAATAAATATTCCTTACCAAGGATTGATGATCTTTTTGATCAACTAGAAGGAGCTTCATTATTTTTAAAGACTGATTTAAGATCAGGTTATCATCAGCTACAGATCAAAGAAGAAGATATACCAAAGACTGTATTCAATATAAGATATGTGCACTATGAGTTTGTGGTGATGCCTTTTAGCTTAACAAATGCTCCAGCTATATTTATGGATCTCATGAATAGAATCTTTAAGCCCTTTTTAGATTCATTTATGATTGTATTCATTCTTCTAATTTATTCATGAAAATATCTTCATTATTTTGCAAACATTGAAAGGAAATGAATTATATGCAAAATTCTCAAAGTGTGAATTTTGGTTAAATAACATCATATTCTTAGGGCACATGATTAGTAGTAAAGGTGTTTCCTTGGATAAGAGTAAAATAAGAGCAATAGCTGAATGGCCCAGACCAACCACTGTCATAAAAGTCAGAAGTTTCTTAGGATTAACAGGATATTATAGGAGATTTGTTGAAGGTTTTTCACAAATTTTTATGCCACTATCTTGACTAACTCAGAAAGCAGTCAAATTTGAATAGTCAGATCAGTGTGAAGAGGCTTTTCAAAATTTAAAAAATTATTTAATGATTGCACTAGTATTAACTATTCCATCAGGGATAAAAGGAATTCAAATTTATAGTGATGCATCATTAAGAGGTTTGGGATGTGTACTTATACATAATGGAAGAGTGGTTTCTTATGCTTCAAAGCAATTGAAAATTCATGAAAAGAATTATCCAACCCATGATCTAAAGCTAGCAGCAGTGGTATTTGCATTGAAAATTTGGAGGCATTACTTATATGGAGTAAGGTGTGAAGTTGTCACTGATCATCAAAGCATAAAATACATATTTACTCAGAAAGAGATAAATTTAAGGCAAAGGAGATACTTGGAACTCATTAAGAATTATGATTTAGATATTAAATATCATCCGGGGAAGGCAAATATAGTTGCTGATGCTTTAAGTAGAAAAACTTATGGTAGTGCTAATTGGTTGATCTCTCATCAGGATGAGTTGATTAAATATTTAGAAAAAATTAAAAATTTTAATTATTAAAATTACAGATAATCATGTTTTATTGTTAAATCAAATGGATATACAATCAAATTTGAAAGACAGAATACAAGATGCTTGGTAAAAGTAAGCTATACAGAAGATTTCGAAATTAATGGAGAGGGATTACTAAAGTATCAGGGCAAAGTTTGCATTCCATATGTTAGAAATTTGAGGAAGGACATCTTACATGAAGCACATCATTCTAATTATACAATTCATCTAATCAATAGCAAAATGTATCAAGATCTTAAGAAAATATTTTAGCAGCCAAGGATAAAAAGAAGTGTAGCTAAATTTATCTACAAGTATCCATCATGTTAGATGGTTAAGGCTGAACATCAGATGACAAGTGGACTTTTATAGCCCTTTCCAATACCTGAGTGGAAATGGGATGATATTGTCATGGATTTTGAGGTTGGCTTACCTAGATTCAGAAGTGGTTGTGATGTTATTTGGGTTATTATTAATAGGTTGACTAAATATGCACACTTTATACCTATTAAATAATCTGATGTTATTGAAAAGCTCACATGGAAGTATGTTGATAAAATTGTGAAGTTATATGATGTGCCAAAATCTATAGCGTCTAATCAGGATGGCTAATTTACATTCATATTATGGAGAAAAATTCAAGAAGCTTTAGGTACTAAGCTTACTTCTAGTACTACATTTCATCCTCAAATTGATGGCTAGTTAGAAAGAACAATTCAGGCCCTTGAATATTTGCTTAGACTTTGTACCCTTGATTTTAGGACAAATTGGGAAATTTAATTGCCTTTGATTGAGTTTGCCTACAATAATAGCTTTCAAGCAGGTATTGGTATGGCTCCTTATGAAGCCTTGTATGGATGAAATGTAGAACACTACTTTGTTGAGTGGAGACGGGTAAAAGAAGAATCATTGGTGCAAATGTAGTAGATGAAGCCACTGAAAAGATCTGATTGATTCGTAATAGATTAAAAGCTATTCAAAATAGGTAGAGGAAATATTATCATGCTAAACATCGGCCAGTAGAATTTGAAGTAGGAGAATTTATATTTCTTGAAGTCAACCCCATGAAAGGTATAAAATGATTTGGCAATGTTGGAAAGTTGAGCTCATGCTATATTGGTCCATATAAAATCTTAGAAAGAATTGGGTGGCTTTACCTTCTCACATGCAAGGAGTGCACAATGTGTTTCATATTTCTCTCCTACAAAAATATGTTAATGATGAAGCCAATAAGATTATTGTTGATCCTATCGATATTCAACCTGATCTCACATTTATAGAGGAGCCAGAAAGAATTATAGATTATGATGTTAAGCATCTCAGGAATAGGGGACTTCTATTTGTCCGAGTACTGTGGAAACTTGGATCAGATCGAGAAGCTACATGGGAGAAGGAATCAAAAATGCAAGGACTTTATCCTCATTTGTTTAATTAAAGGTACATTTATTTCTATTATTGTCATTAAATTTTGAGGACAAAATTTTCATAAGAGGAAGAGATTGTAATAACCGAAAATCAGAAAAAAAAAAAAAAAAAAAGGAAACAAAAAATAAAAATAAAATGAAATCCAACCATGGCGATGGTTGGCCGTGAAATATAAGAATCGAAGGGGGGGGACAGGGGTTGTTCGGTTTTGGTTTGCCAAAATAGAACTCCCAAAGCAATGAGAGAGAGAAAATGGGAGTGGGAGAAAGTGAAGGGGAAACCTTGCGTGCGTGCCCTAGCCAAGGAAATGAGACGTTAATACTGAGCCACCGTCTAACCACCGCAAGCCTTCATCAATGTTGTAGCCTCCCCTGAATATGCTCGAAGAAAGAGGGGAGTTACCGGGAGGATAGCACTTGTACGAGCGTAGAGAAGAGATGGCTCAAACTCGTGCATTTGTGACCGAGAAAGAAGAAGGAGGAGGAGGGTCGAGCATGTACATGGCTAGGGATAAGCGACGGGCTGGGGCTTAGGGCAAAATCGAGAGGTAATTTTATTTTTCTTTTGGTTTTTTTAAATAGAGGAAATGCATTTATATTATATAAGTTTCAATTTAAAAAAGAATTGAAAACCCAAATGTCTATTTTACTATACGGATATTTACATAATTATTTCAATATGCAATATATATTTTATTGTATATTTAAAATTATGTAAATAAATCATAAATATGTTGAATAAATATGTTGAAAGATTTATGAGAACAATTAAATTGACACCTATAAATGAAATGCTAGAATTGAAGCTTATGATTGAGATGGATGTACTAAAAATATGATTAATTGTATAAATAGATGGAGAGCATAATTCTACCTTTATTTGAGTATAATACAAATCAAACTTAATTATTTAAACATATTTATAGAGTGAAAATGATTATGTTACATGCATATTACTAGAATCATAATCTAAATTTAGTAATGAATAAAGTGAAATTGATAATTGATAAAGAATTTAATAAATTAAAGTATTTTAGATAAATGTCAATCATTTAAATAAGAATGAGAAATTATTTGAAAATTTTAATATCTCTAATGAACTAGCAGAATTATAAATATTATTATAAGAGAGATAGTTATGTTTCAATACCGTATACACTTAGATAGTTATGAGTATTGATCACATTAATATTTTTAATCATAGAAATTTCAATTAAGGAAAGAAGTGTTAAAGTGAAGGAGATTTAAGAGGAGGCTGCAAATTAAAGTGGGTAATTATGTTCTTATATTTATGGTAAAAGTTTATTTATTTATTGTGATGAAATGCATTTGTACATGATTATGACATGATTATGACTTTTTTCTATACTGCAAATTGTGATTGATTTTCTTGTTTCTTCATATTGAATAAATAGCCTAAATGCTATATCATATTGTCACTTCGTCATTTCATAGAGTTAACTGATTTACTGTTATGAATCAATATGCATAGTTGTATAAATTGTATGCTACAAATGTGTATGTTTAAAAGTGGAGTTCACCCCCTTATGGTACTGGTTGGGGACACAATGTACCCGTGCACAAAAAAGGCCAATGATTGGTAAATGGTAATGGCTACTTGTCCTTTGGATGAGTTTTGATAAAAGTTTTCTTTTCATAAAGGTTTAAACGGTGACTCCTAAAATGGTTGATAAATGTAAAAGTAAAATTCATAAGAAATGTTCATTTGTACATACCTCTTATATGTTTGATTGTTTGAGAAATTTCTTTTATGTACATGTTATAGCAAAACCTGTCATGCATACTATTTCTATTTTTTTTTATTTTACTATAGGTAAAGCATAATTCACCGACTAAAATTTATTCAATTGGAAGTTATTTATATTTTTCAGATAACCATCCTAACTAGATGGATGATAGAATGGAGAGTTATGTTTATCGCCATAGAGAGACTTCAAGAGATAGGTATTTATATTAATTATATTGATTTATATTTTAAATTATATTTCATATGAATTCTGTTAGTAAATATGTTATATGTGTGAACAAATTGTTAATTGTGTTGTGGATTGTAGAGGCTCTTATATGAGTTGGAGAAACATATTGTATAATTTTGTTTAAGATTAGAAATGTTAGGTAAGATTTTCTTTTATCCGTCTAACGATCTGTTCCCATCTTGGTATTCCAAGCTCCAGGGTCGGGTCATCGTAAAGGTTCTCTTGAAGCACATAAAAAAAGATTGAATATGTGAAATGAAAACATACAGAAAATGCCTTTCAACCTAAAACAAATTCATAGTCTTTTAGTTCAAAAAATGGTGGGAGAAATTCATTAAAAAAGTTATAAGTAAAAAATAATCAAAGAAAAATTAACAAGTATCATCCATGTGACATTTATAATTTGGGCACACAGAAAGTACTTTGTCGCTTAAATAAATTCATCAAGTTATCTTCCTAGAAGAGAATGAAGATGATAAAAATATCTTTTATATTTGCCAAGTTATATTGGAAGAAAAAAAAGATAGTTGGTATTTAGATGGTGGTTGTAGCAATCACATGAAAACAAAATGGAAAATATTTTATAGTTTGATAAGATCATGACAAAAGTGAAATAAGGAAATGGTGATTTCATAGAGCAAACCACAAAGGCACTATTGCCATTAACACAATAAAGGGGAAGAGATACATTAATGATTTACTCTTATTCTTGGACATTGATTATAATCTACTCAGTGTGAACCAAATGATGAAGAAAGGATACTCTTTACATTTTAAGGGAAATGCTTGCATAATTTATTACAAGCAAGATAAATCCTTTGAAATTATAAATATCAAGAAGAAGGAGGTGCTTTCCTATTTAATGAAGACACACAAATGATATGGGGATGAAGATATAAGTGGACGAGTCAAATATTTGGGCACTTCAATTTTCATGGGTTGAAGATTCTCCACTATAAAAAAAATGTGAAAGATGATTACTCGGTAAACAAGATTGACAACTATTCCTACCAAGCAAAGCATAGAAATCTTAGGAACCACCAAAGCTTATTCTGACATACATTTGCAGACTAATGCATACTCTATCACTTGAGCAAAACAAGTGCTTTATCTTTGTCATTAATGACTACACAAGAATGATCTGAGTCCACTTCATATGTAAAAAACCATAAGTATTTGATATTTTTAAGAAATTTAAGGCTTATGACAAAAAGCAAAGAGACCACAAGGTAAAAAAAATACAACTCCAACAAATTCAACAAGTATTGTGAAGAAGGTTTCGATCATAACTCAAAGTCAAATATACACCAGAGCAAAATATAGTATCTAAAAGATAAAATTGGATTGTGTTGAAAATAGCAAGAGCTATGCTATTGGATAAAGAAATTTCAAAAAGCTTTTGTGTAGAGGCTATAAATATTATAGTCTACCCACTAAATGCGTGCACAATCTAAGCAATGAAAGACAAGACACTAATTGAAGCCTAGGGTGGAAGAAAGCCATCTGCATAGTTTAAAAATAAAGAATCTCATTATTAATTAGGGTGTGAAATTTGAAGAAGATATTGCATACAACTAGAAGACAGAGAAAGAGAAAGTTGAAAGAAGTGTTAACTTGTCATAATTATCACACCAATAGAAAGAAGAAACCAATGATCAATCTAGGTCTCCAACTCATGTACCCAAACAAGAGCCAGTTTAGGCTACAGACACGTATCCAAAATCATCTCTTAAAGAATAAAATCTCTAGTAAGGATTTATGAGCACTATAAATTGGCAATTATTGAGCTAGACTGCTTTGAAGAAGCCTTAAAACAAGATGGAGAAAAGTCATGAAAGAAGAGATAAAAAAGATTGAGAAGAATAAAACATGGGAACTAGTTAACTCTCCAAATGAAAATTATATAATATGAGTTAAGTGGGTCTACAAGACTAAGCTTAACTCAGATAGATCAATACAAAAACATAAAGCAAGGTTAATTTCTAAAGGACACTCATAATAATTTGGAGTTAACTATAATGAGTCATTTGCTCTGATTGCTAAACTTGACTTAATAAGGGTACCAATAGCACTATCAGCTTAAAAGAAGTGGAAGATCTATCAACTCAATGTAAACTCAACATTCATAGAAGAAGAGATATACCAAACAAAAAATATGGTAAAGTTCTCAAGCTAATGAAGGCTTAGTACAGGTTGAAGCAAGCTCTAAGAGTATGGTATAGATAAATCAACAACTACTTTATAGGACAAGGTTTCAGAAAAGCAAAAGTGATTAAACATTATACCTTAAGACTCAAAGTATAGGCAATACTCTCATTATCTATCTATGTGTAAATGATCTTATCTACCACAAAATAATAAGAAGATGATTGAAGATTTTATGAAAGACATGATGAAGACATTCGAGATGATCGATTTAGGTCTAATGCACTACTTTCTTATGATAAAAGTAAGTTAAAATAAAATTGGGATTTTATTTTAGAAAAGAAGTATACAAAAAGTTTTCTAAAGAATTTTAAGATGATTGGTTATAAGAAAGTAACTACACCACTGGATAACAAGTTATTATGAAGGAGACAATACACCAATAGTTGACAAGTCAGTCGAAGTCTCATTGGAAGCTTACTTTTTCTAAAAACTACAAAACTATATATCATGTACGCAATAAGTCTGCTCTCAAGATTCATGCAATGTCCAAGTCAAGTTGACTAAGTTACAGTTGAGAGAGTCCTCAAATGTCTACAAGAAATAATGAACTACAACATCTAGTATGAGTCAACTCCTAATTCAAAACTATTTAGATATACTAATAATGATTAGGTAAGAATAGTGGATGACATGAAGAACACCTCAAGATATGCTTTCATAATAGGCTTCAAAATATTTTCTTAGGTATTAAAGATGCAAGCAATAGTGGAACAATCATCAGTTGAAGCACAATGTATTATTTTAGTCATGAATACAAGCCAAGCTACATGGCTAAAAAGTATACTTGAAAACATGGGTGAGCTATTATGGTGAATAAATCTATATTAGGGAGTCGCATTTCAAATCTATGGAGAGAAAAGAAAGAGGAAACCCTTACAAAAATTCATCTTGGTAAGATACCACGCAGATCGACATATGTACTTATTCAGGTGATCGAATATGTCATCAAGGTATAGTGTATTATCTCGAAAGATAGAAGTCACTACCCTTTAATGGAAACAATCACCTCAATAAAGACTCCTAAGGATGATGGGTCTGCATATGTACCAGAGATTCTTCCCCTACTTTACATAAAAAAGTAAAGCAGGGTTTATTCTAAATCGGGTTCATTAAGTTCCCTACAGGGGCAAGCCCCCATAGTTAATTACATCCTAAGGGACAGGATCCCTTAGAAAAACTCTTGATTAAGGTAAATGATCATTGTCTCTGAAGATTTTAATAGGAAGGACTTTAAATCAATTGGTTTATTTTTGAAAGATCAAATGGAATTGATCAAAAGAGGGAGTTATTATCAAAGCTAAAATGAAAGATAAATAGGAGATGCTTACGATGCTAGGAAATCTAGCGAGCATCTCAAATTATCCTATAATTGGGCTTTATATTTTAGAAATTGATTTATTTTATTTGAGTTATATTTTTTATTATAATTTTAAGACTTAAGATTCCTTAACACAAGATCAAGGAAATTCCTAAGAAGTGATGAATTATACTTATGGCCCACAAAGGAGAGAAGCAACCTCAGAATATAAATCTAGAGAGCTTCGGTGAGGGCCAGAAGCACAACCTAAATCTAAGGAGAAAATGGGTAATTGGTTTGCCTCCATAAGAGAGAACAAACCACCCAACAACTTAGACTTACAACCACCTGGGGGTGGCTGTCAACTAACTCCTCCTATGATTTTAAATACATGTAGGCAAGTCTTTATGCTTATGCAAGATAGCTAGGCTATTTTTTATTTATAAAGAGACTAAGTGCTTAAACTCACTCTCTAAAGAGACTAGATCATGTAAAGGGACATGCTTTAATGACCTAAATCTAATGCATTTCAAATTTCATTTTATTTTATTTTTGGACAATCAATTTGACTCAGGCTAATAGGACTTTTATGACTAATGCATGAGAAAGTAGATTGTTGGCCAAAATCAACTAAAATTTTTAGGATTTGAGTTTCCACCATGACCCTCAAAGGTCAAGTTGGGTTCTCTGGCAAAGATAGAAGCCCTCCAATCAAGAGTGAAATAAGATGTTATTGTGCATGATATTATAAAGTGAAGAACTCATCCAACTAAGGGGTTTCTAATTCTTTTATCTTGATTTTAATCCTAAGCTTTAGGTGAGGTTATGAGTTATTTAGATTTAATTTTGAGTTGTTAAGTTTGATAAAAGATTTATTTTTCCCTAAAGAGCCTAATCCATATCCAAGCCATACATAAAGCAAGGAAATAATTAGGAAAAGCATGCCACTTAATACACAAGTTAAACAAATATCAATCAATTTATAAAACTAGCACAAAAAAGAATAAATGGTCGTTTATGTTCGGGCACCACCGCACAAACCCGAAAATATCAAATGTGGGTAGCCGAGCTCTACCCTTATACAACCTGAATTACAAATGAATTGAATTACAAATTAAGCAAAGAATTCATTGTTATGGGGGTCTTCAAGCTTGACTCTTCTATCTTCTTTCTTTCTTTCTTTTCTTCTTTCTTTCTTTTCTCTTTGGATCTTCCTTTAGATGGTTGGATGGTAGATGCTCCAAGGCTTCACATGGTGCATAAGATGAAATCTTATGACCAATGTTCATCCTAATCCCCAATAACAAATCATTCCAACATTCTAAATATACAAATTTTTACATGAAAAGGAAAAAAAGGAAATCTAGCTAACACCTGCAAAATGAGGGTTAGTCAAATCACACCACACAAACCCCAAGCATGTATATTAGACTTATCACCCCACACATGGGTGATTAAGTCCACCTGGCCTATGGATTATGCTAATGGGTATAAGCACCTGCAAGTAAGAAGCATTTATATTTTTATTTATGATAGTGCCCCTTTAACACAATCCCCTACATAAAAGAATAGGTAGACTAAGCATGCCCTACCATTCATTCTACGAGCATACACCCTAACATTTAGTCTAAAACATTCATCACAAAATAAAATATAACATCAAGCCATGCACCAACCTAACATAAAGCTAGAAGTAGTGACTTAGGCTAATGTCGTGCTTTGAAGGTTTGTGTGGTATGCTTAAGTTAGGACTTTAAGTTTGAATTTTCTAAGTGTGAAAAATATGTTCAACTTAGAGGAGGGTTTTATTTAAGTTGTTTAGTGATTTTGGATTGTTTTTATTTCATGTTTTAGTTTGGTTTAAGTGAAACTTACAATTAATTAATAAGTTATAAAGAAAGGGAAAGAGAAGGGAACTTCTCTTTCCTTCCCTAATCCTTAAGTAATTTCTAAGGTAAGTTCACATTTTAGTTTCATTTAGGTGAATGTTTTGATTAAATCTTTTAATTAATCCTAAATTTAGATCAACTCTAAACAAACCTATTCAAAAAGAAATGCATTTTAAGATTAAGAAAAATGAATCAAAATTCACATAACACACGTTACCTCATTTCTTTCCCAACATATATAACATACATATGGATGGACCCTAAGCATATCTATACATGCAAATGAGATAATTAACACACTTTATGATGCATGCTAAGTAATTCATTTAGGAAAATTTAGAAGATTTGGATGCATGAATTTTCTTAAGTAGAAATGGTTTTCTTTTTCTAAAATTTCACATACATGCATGAAAGTAGGAAAGGCATAAGTGAGTACATCGCCATTGTTAACCAGAGGTCTAAGGTACAAGGCCTACTTAGGGCTACTTAAAGCCTTACAATCTCGGGGTTGTCTAGACTAATATACTACTTTCCTTAAGTACTAACAGGCATATAAAAGAAATAAAGTGGAAAAAAATATGCAAATGTTTGCTTAATGGTTTTATTTTTTGTTTAATGCAATTTATTCATGCAAGTGTAGGCAATACTTCTTAAATGAGAGTATAGAGATGAATAGGATTTGGAATTAAGTAAGCATTGGGTTTTTTTCAAATGAACCTTATATCTTACTAACCCATATTCAAAGTTATGCTAACATAAGAAAGAAAGGAAAGGCTACACTAAAAAAGCTTTATAATTTCATCAAATGCAAGCTAATAATTAATATATAAATAGCACACTTTTAGATTTAATATTTCATTTATAGGTTTTGAAAATACTTTGGACTTAGTAGTGATAATAGCCACTCATATTTTACTTTAGCCAACACATGCATATTTGACATAAAGTAAACAATTTCATTTTAAAACTTTGAAAATATGAAATCATGGATGCATAAGTCACATGGCATACCATTTAACATGTTGGAAAAGATCTAAAGCAATGTAATCATATGAACAAACTCACTTTACTTAATCCCTAAAGGCATTCTGAAGGAATAAGAAAACTTAAAATAAATGACAGTGAATTTTAAAAATGATTTTTATTTTTTTAAAGTTTGATTTAATTTTAAAAGGGTGAGATGAGTTTTCTATTCCTAACCCATTCCCACATTTTTTTGGGTATTTTAGTTTAATTTTTAGATAATTAAATCAGTTTTTAAGTGTTAATTAGGTTAAGGTATGCATTAAGTGATTTAATTAACCCTTACCTACACCACTTTAGAAAATTTAACTAAGTAATTATAAGCCAATGAGATGACATAAAACCCACAAGGTATGTAAATTTGCAATGCACCTAGTAATGAAAAGGCCTAATGCAATTTGGCTCACAATTAAAAGTTAATTAAGCTAAGGGGTTTTAGCTTAAGTACTTTTAAAACACCCCTTCACACTTATGAAAGGGGGTTTAATTTCTTTAATTAGACTTAGGCTATTAAACACCTAAGTATCTACCCAAGAAAGATTAATTAAGTTATGGAGATTTTTAGAATTTTTGAAAATTATTTAAAGGGGTTATTAATGAATTAACCCTTAATTAAGAAAAGAAAGAAAAAGGGGTTTAGGGAATAGCTTAGGGGAAATACCCCAAAATTATTTCCTAAAACCCTACTCACTGTATCTAACCTTAATCCAACTTAATCATAGGGAAAATCCATTAATTACACCTTAATTACCCTTAATTATATGAAGGGGTAATTAGGGAAGGAGCTAACAATTTCCCTAATCAAGGCCTCAATAAATCTCAAGAAAATTAGGGGAGATAGAGATCATCTCCTAAAATAAACCTTAAATGTTTGAGATTAATTGGTAGCTTAATTAGGGATTAATTAGCTTAATTAGGGAGTAATTAGGGTTGGTTCAAGTTCATATGACCATTTGAAATATTTTGATGCCTTTGGTTTGGTTCAATTGGGTATATATTAGGTTTTGGCTCATATGACTCATTTAGGTCAAATGGATCAACTTGACCCATTTGACCTAATTGACCTATTTGGGTTAGGTCAAGGGTAGGTTTAGGTTTGGTTGGTCATATTAAGTAGATTGGTATCTTTGTTTCCAATCAATTTGAGTTAGGTTCAATTTTGGCTCAACATGACACCTTTAGGTCATGTTGGGTCTAAAGTCAATTGGGCTAGGTTGAGTCTAGTTCGCCAATTGATGCTTTGGTCAAGTTTCACAAGTGATTTGGGATGGACTTGACCCATTAGTTTCAATCAATTTTGCTTAGATCAAGTTTTGACATATTTTGGCCCTTTAGGTCAAAATGGGTCAACTTGGGTCAAGTGGGCCAATTGGGCTAGGTTAGGCTCAAATGTTGGCTTGGTTAAGTTCAAACATAAGTCATGAGTAAACTTGGATCAATGGTTTCAATCAATTTGTCCTATAGTGGATTTTGGCTATGTTAGGTTTCATTTTAGGTTAAGTGTTGACTTGGTCAACCCTTAGATTTGACTTGGTTTGACCCAATTTGATTGATTGATCATCCCATGATGATTGTTGATCATGATGAGAGGGGTATATGAGTTTGGTTTAATCCAATTTGGTTAGGATCAAAAGTTGGCTCATAATGGTACTTTAGGTCACTTTGGATCACGTGAGCCTAATTGGGTGGTCAAAGCTTGATTTGAAGTTGATTGATCTTTATATGGACTTATGATTGAAATATAAATATTACAAGTGGTTTGAAGAACATGGAGTTTTGGGTTTGATTTTTGATTTTGGTTTCGATTGAAGGATTGAAGTTTGAATTTATATATGAGCTCATGATTGTAGGATTGATTGAACCATGAGAGAAAATCAAGAGTTTGGCTTGATTTGAATTATTTTTGGCTAAGTTAAAGATTTTGACTTGAAAGGCTTAGATTTGATTTTGATTTGATTTGAGTTTGATTTTTAAAGTGGGTTTTGATTGTTTGAATTTATATTTCATTTATATATGTGAATATAAATGAGAATATAAATTGATCATGAGAAAATTGGAAGGGTTTGAAAGGTTTAATCATGATTTAGGGTTTAATCATGATTTAGGGTTAAATCCATTAAAAGGAATTTAAAGATTTAATGAAATTTTTAATTTGAAATTTAATTTTTGAGTTGGATTTGATTGATTTATATTTATATTTTATTTATATATGAGAATATAAATGAGAATACATATATATTTTGAGAAAATCCCATGAGTTTGAAGTGGTTTGATCAAAGTTTAGGTTTAATCCATTAATGAAAAATTAAGGGATTTAAGGGAATTTCAATAATTTTTAA
Organism: Cymbidium sinense; assembly: GCA_021442155.1. Classification (NCBI taxonomy): domain Eukaryota; kingdom Viridiplantae; phylum Streptophyta; class Magnoliopsida; order Asparagales; family Orchidaceae; genus Cymbidium; species Cymbidium sinense. The sequence continues at coordinate 35,780,123 of CM038229.1, forward strand.
TTTGGAATTTAATTTTTGGATTTGTTTGAATTGAGTTATATTTATATTTCATTTATATATAGGAATATAAATGAGGATATAAATTGATTTTGGGAAAATACTGAGGATTTGAATTGATTTGATCAAGGTTTAGGGTTGATTTTGGCTAAGTCCTTTAATGGAAAATTAAAGGAATTTAAGAAAATTCTCATGAATTGATATGGAATTTTGAATTTGTTTGGATTGATTTGAATTTATATTTTATTTATAAATGTGAATATAAATAAGAATATAAATGGATCATCAGACAATCTCAAAGGTTTGAATAGATTTGAAACATGATTTTGGCTAAGTCCTTAAAAAAGGTTAAGGACTTAAGAAATTTTGACTTAGAAATTTTTGATGGATTTTCGTCATGGGTTTCAATCATAGATTTAAATTAAGGATTTCAGTCATGGAATTGAATCATGGAATTTATTTGAGTTAGGAGAAAATCAAATAGAATTGATTTGGAGTTTGACTTGAAAGAAGGAGAGTGAAGAATGGTTTAGGCTAAGGGCAGGAGATTTTCCTAACACCCCTAAGGCATGACCTATTCCTATGGCTAACTCTTCTAAGTCTTTTAGGGCTAGGGGAGAGTGTCCACCTAATCACTAGATGTGTCTTAAGACTAAGGAACACTTAAAATCTAAGAGAAGTCCTAAGCCTAAGATGGAGGTGTTGAGAACTCATTCTAAAAATGAGGTCAATAGCTATAGAAGTCTTGTTTGGTTTAAATTAGCTATAGCAATAGAAAAAAGTACAATGCTTCATGGAAAAACTAAACACATTGGCACCAAATATTTTTTCATTAGAAAAGTTGAGAGCAGCCAAGAGATTAAACTCAAGCATTGCAAAACCAAAGAATAGTTCACAAACATATTCACAAAGGCATTTCCAAGAAAGAAAGTTAAACTACTACGTGATATGATGTTGTTATCAAAATTCATATCAAAGAGGAGTGATAGCTTAATGCACATATCTCTATTATTCTAGTGTATTCTACTAATAAATAAAAATTTTATATAAAAGAATAATACTCCAGAACATTTGTAATTAATAAGCTCTCTCTAGCCTATAGTTATTTAGAATAGGGTACTATTTAAAATAAAAAGTTTTAAAACATGTAACAAATAGAAAGACTCTAGAGTATATCTTTATGAAATAATTTTAATATTAAAGAAACCTCTAGATTTATCTTTCATGTTTATAAATAGGCAAGGCTATTGTGTTATAAGTTAAGCTAAAATTTCTCAACAAATACTAGTAATAAAATTCCTCATTTTTTGTCTTATTCTCCCATCCAAAATCCTTTCCCATTGTTCACTCAACAATCATTCTTCTCTAATATTTTCCAACATGCTCAATGCATCTTCAACATTTTTTGGTAATCTAGATTTATGCATCTTCATGGCCTTTGTAAAGTGTAATGACTCAGAATTATATCTACCTTAAATATTTGGCTATTAAGTATCAAATTTTGCAAAATTTCAAATAAAATTTATCTATTATTATTATAAGTTATGGATCAAAATTATGAAAAAAAAACTATTATAAGGATCTATTGTTAAATAGCTCTATTTTGACATAATGTCACAATAACATTACTTGTCAACATGAGAAGAAAACTCATACTTTAGAAATTTGAATTTAGATCATACAAAATAGAATGACAAAAATCTAATAATAGATAAGAAAATTATTTGGAGTAATTAATTGTCATCAATAATTTCTACCCAACATTTCACTGCTTACATAGAAAAGATGTAAAATAAACATAGCTTGATTCAATTTAATGGTCAACCATACTAGAAAATGAATGACATGAATCACATTCAAGCTATTTAAACCACAAACCAATCAATCATAGTAGTAACTTCTTCAAAAACATGAAATTACTAAATTGAAGTCAAACCGTATTTGGAATGGGTTGATGGATAGTATTGTTTCTGGCATCTGTAAAGAATTATATGCAATGGCCATCCCAATGTTATAACAATTGCAATCTATTGTTGGTAATGGTAACTTTATTAACCTATTTTATGATCCCTCGGTTAATGAATCTACTTTGCATGAAATTCTTGGCCCTAAAGTTCTTCCTATTTTGACCTTCTCATAAATGTTAGAGTCAACTCCATTATAGCTAATGGAAGCTAATCCTTCTCTCATCTTCTTAATATGCTTCACAGCACCTATATGAATGCCATAAATGGCATTCCACTTTTGGATGGTGTGATAAAGTTCTTTATTCTTTAGAACTATAAAACCTTTTTTAGCATAGCTGAGAAAAGAAAATGCCTTCGTGAGAGTAAGCCTAATATTTTGTGGTCTAATTTGGTGTGATAGGTTATGCACTCTTAGATCTTGTTGACATTAAAAATAATACTATAATCTCACTTCATATCTAATTTAAATACTAAAGCTTTATTTCAAATATGTCCCATTAGGTTGGCCTTAGTAAACGCTTAGAAGGAACCATATAAGAGAGGCACCTACAAATCTTTCTACAATATAAGTTTGACTCTAACCAACTTTAGGGTAGACCTCTTTACTATATAAGCTCAATGATTCTCTAGTAGATAAGTGTTGATTTAGAGCAATCATTCTCTCTTATTGATTCAATATTTAATCATGAAAATTTAAGGATTGGCTTGACTATCCTTAAAGTTAATCTAAAATTTTCACATATGATTGAGTACAAGATACTCACCTTCCCCTACCCTATTTAAGTCCTTAAATAGGTGATCACCCCAACCAACCCGATCGGTCAATTTCCTTAAATATTTAGCTTTGGGATGTTCCTAGCATGGTTATCTATCAAATAACTACTAGAACCCCTAGACATATGCCTAGTTAACTAAAGCTTAAAAATGTTAGAGTCAGCTTAATCTAGGACATCCTTAGACTCAAGTTGAACTCAAATTTCATGGATTTCTCTTTATCCATTCCAAATTAATAAATGAACATGCCCATGTGATACAAATATTCTAATGTAAATATTTGATTCATCAATTGGGCCAACTTCATTCAAGTTAACCAATTTAACTAAAATGTGTCAATTACGTCAATATGACCAAATTGACTTTAACCTTAAATTAATTGGGCCAATTGGATATGCAAACTTTTTCTAATAACCTAAACATAATTCAAGCATCATCAAAAGCAATTGCTCCATAGTTTAAGCACAATTGACCAAATAGAACATTTATACCGATTAAGGCCCATAATCATTTTTAATGATTTATTAAACCTATATAATTATGATATCTAACCAAAAGCTTAAGAATTATTGTAGCCAAGGATGTCATTGAAAAAGTATTAGTTTAACTAAACTTGATTAAATGATTTTTTATAGGTTAATTTAATAAAAAGGGCCAACATACCTAATTTGGCCTCAAATTACTACGTACACGTTTATGGTGGGATTAAGTCCATTAAATCAACAAATCATTCCAAGCCATTGGGTGGAATTCTAGAGATTGACCTTTTAAACTTTCAACCCAAATAGGTTTGTCTATTCCAAATAGTCAACTGAGCTCATTTAACCAAGTAGTGTCAAATGTGCATGCCATTATGGAAAATGAAGCCCATGCCACCTAGTCTTTTAGGATTTTTTTAAAATTCTCAAAATGCATGATTATACATAGCAATTATTAGTACCCTCACCTAATTATTCAAGCTAATAGGGAGGTTAACATAGGAAAGCATTTAATGGAAATTTAGTATAGGATATGCGATCCGACACCATAAAGCATTGAAAGCTTATTTTAAGTTGAGCACTCTACTCCCCAATCTTCTACCACATTCCTCATGGCACCACTTGGATTTAAGTTGGAGGATAACCTGAGTTCATAAATGGTTATCCTTGGTCAAGCTTGGGTCTCATGGCACTATAAAGAGATGGATTCTAGATCATAAGTAAAAGAATGATGCACATTCCCTAAGCTCAAAAAAGCTCAATCGAGCATTACCCAATCCCTCCAGCTCACTAAGTCAACTTAATCATTGAGCTCGTATTGAAGATGGTCAAAAATTGGTCGAGCCATTGATCTACTACATCCTAGCCCAAATTCCATTAAGAGTTTAGTTGTTTGTGAGTTCAGGAAACTTATCGAATCAAATCCTACTACATCTCTACATCTTTGAGGTAAACTAATAAGCCTTGCTCACTTAAATTATGTTTTTGGTGTCTCTATTAGTCTAGGTTATGTCATGGCTTAATTAGCCATGCATTTGATTCCTTTTAGTCTCTTAAATCTTTCCAATGAAGCATTTTAGTTGACAAGGCTTGGAGAGAGAATTTAGTTGGGTTAGGACCTAAGTCCCACCCAAATTTTTGAGTGAATCTACCAAGAGTTCGAAGATGATCTTGCGATCACTATATATAACTTAAATAAAATATAATATCTAGATCAAACCAAACCATGCCCCAATCTAACCCATTATTTATTTTAAGGATTTTCTCTTTTTTTTTGCTTTGAATTAATAATATATTAATCTAAATGGCTTGAAGTTTTTATCATAATTAATTTTTGGTGTGGAGAATCTAGAAAAAATGTTAAAGTTTGTTTATTCATATTATCTATAATGTTAATGACATTATTCTTTTGTTGTAATTAATTAGACTAAAAAGTAAATTAAAAAAAATCATATTTCTTCATGAGGATTTAACTATTATCAATGATCAATCATAATAATTTCGAAACCATTTGTATCATTATCATGATATAAGAGTTATGAATTTTCAAAGGTGGCTATTTACTATTCAAAATTAATAATAATTAAAATATAATTTTAAAATTTTTTGAAATTTCAGAGTGTTTATAGTGTGATTCGCCACTGTTATTAAAATTTTTATAATTTCTGAGAATAGTTTGATTCACCAAGATAATTTATAACATAAAATTAGATTATTTAAAATTGTTTCAAATAATTAAATATTATTAAAAGTTATGAAATTAATAAAAGTTTTCTAATATGAATATAAACTATTATAAAAAAATTTAGCATATTTAAAAATTTTACGATAATTTAGTAAAGGAAATATTACTAACATTAAATTTAATATATATTTCAAATAATCTTTAAAAAAATTTATAACGTTTTGTAGGCTAACAAACTTTTTGAAAAATTTCCTTAGTCATTATAGCATTATGGTCATTCTTATAAAATTAAATAGAAATATTTTAAAAAAATCAATTAACTATCTTAAGTGGAGTCCATAACTAAACAATATTCTTTAAAAATATAAGTTAAGGTTAATAATATATTTGGATTTATTATAAGAAATTTGCTACTTATAACTAATATTATAACTAATTTATAACTATGTTATAACCCTTTCATATTATAACTAATTTATACTATAATTATATTACAATTAAGTCATAGAAGTAATCACTTTGGGAATGAATCACAATTACATTAATTTTTAACATCACCCATAAAATATTAATTCCATGTTAATGTGTTGAGGTTATCTAAAGCAAAAACTTGTACAACACTAGAGTGAGTAATTCTTTTGAACATGCATATGTAATTTTATGTGAAAGAATAGAATCTCTCATTACATTCACTAGCATTGTAGTTATTAATGACATGTAACTAACTACAATAGTTAGTTATATTTACATTAATATATGAGCACAAGAGTTGGCTACCTAAATTGGTGTCTAACTCAATAAGGAGTGCACATTTAATATCACTTCACATAACATATTAAGAATTTGATTATCTGTAAAATAATTTTGATTATCTAATTCCTTAATCACATTCATGTCATCTCTCAGTGGTAAACACATCAAGTGGCCAATCTCTGCAAGATAACTCGCCACCCACTCACCCTTATCATAACTCGGTCGAGACTTTGATCTCAAACACATCCCATATATAGACCCAGGAAAGTAGACCCATGTAAAGAGCCACGTCACTCAAAGGCAACACTTTGGCTACACGAACTCATTATATACATGTCTATATTCTATTATTCCTTGAGGTTTGCATTTTTTTCTTTTATTATTCTGTAAGTTTCCAGTAACTTCTTATGTAGGCCTTCGCCCTATGAATAAGGGGTCCAAGGGCATTATAGGGGTTTTTTCTTTAATTCTAAAAGGTTTTTGATATTTTTAGTTATTTAAATCTCTTTGAAATTATTTTATTGAAATATATGTTGTACTCTCTTTTATTCATTCACATAATGCATACACTCTCTTTCTCTTTACCTAGTAGTAAGATTTCTAAGTAAGGTCCAGTATTAATCTATGGATAAATTAAGATTTGAGATCTTTCAGTTAGAATGGATTAATGCAATAGACTAGAAGTTTAGCTCTTTAAGAAGTAGAAAAATTTCCATAAACATCTTGATTGGCATGGAGCATATGAACCCCACTCAGAAAAAAAAGGTGGTTAAGACTTGAGCGCCAATGACCTAAAGATGTTTTGCCTCTATCACTACAAAAACAATTTGTCAATTTTCGCCAAAAAAATCCATCAAAAATAATGCAAAATCAATCAAAAATATAGTTTTCTTGATGGATCTCACCCCACTGGTAAATCCTTGGATGGAAAATGCCAATAAAACCATTGATGGAAATGCATCTCAGTGGCTAAGAAATTTTGCAAATGACAAATCCATCAGAAATTGAACTAATAGACAAACCCATGAAAGAACCTACCATAAGGGAATTTCTGCTAGAAATTTCTCATGGTGGGTTTCCTTCCAAAATCCACTAGAAAACCTGTCTTGAAAATTTATTATTTGCTAGAAGCTACTATGACGGTTTGTATTGACCTTAGTAATAGAAAATTCATTGAAAATCCATCGGAAAGCTATCCATAATTGAAAAAAGGTAAAAGAGTTTCACATATGTTCTAAATTTTACACCTGCAAGAAAAATACTCAGTGTCTCTTTAATTTCTTCATAATTCCATACTAGTAGAAAAGATGGTATATTCACTTCTTTCATTAAAATTAAATAGTTATAAAATTTTAAAATTTTGACAAATCATCTAGTTGCTTAAATTAAACATTTATAATAACATCATATAAGTGTACATAAAAATTAAATGCTCAAACAAGAAATAAAAAAATACAAGTATAAATAAAAATCTAGTTATCGTCAATCTCCTTATCATTGTAGTCCTTTTCCTCCTTCTCCTCCTCCACTACTAGCCCCCTCCCCTTTCCCTTCCATCTGTCTCTACACATCTTCTCCATTTTAGCCTCTATAGCAACCATCTAAGCTTCCATCTGAGAAGTCATCATCACCTCCATGTCCTCAGCCATCATGACAATAAGTCTTCTAACTATATCATTAATCGATTCACTACTCATTTAAGAGAACAAATGTCATTCATCATAAGCCAATCCTTGAGCCTAGGCCTTATATTCTTCCTTTATTCTTACCTCGAACAACCTCTTTCTAGATGTCATATTCTGACTGCTCCAACTATCCACTAAAACTTCATGCACTAGTAGAGCTCTGACTAGCAACCTCCTTCAGCCTCATGCAATTGTCCTATGAGAAATTATAATTTTATTTAAAAAACATATTTCTTATAAAAATTATAATTCAAAAAAAATATGTTTACTTACATAAGCTCTATGCGACCAAACATCAACCCACTATTGGTCAACTTGATGTTGATATGTTCTACTCTGTAATTCTATAGCAATGGGCTCTCTTAAAATACTTTTATTTGTAATCAATCCAATAAAATTAATTAAATTTGATTATAAATTCAATTACTATAAGTAATTAATGATTGATCATCTTTTGTTTATACTTAGTATATGAAACTAAGCCTCTAGTATATAGAGAGGCATATGCCCCCATAATTAGATGCTTGATTTTATTTAGCCTGCTCACTCTTTGGGGATGCCTAGGCTCTACAGAGCTTAGCCAACACATCCTCTCTAATCCAAATCATTCTTCATCTAGACTTGCATTCTATGTGTGAACAAATTGTGTAAATGTGTTGCACCTTTGGACTCAAAATTTCTTTGATATTATGGTTGTTCTCTAGCAGTCATCTAAAATTCTTTTGCAATAGAAAACACATTAATGATAATCAGTAGTGCCTTAATATAATATAATGTATTAGATATATGTCTAAAGGTTATGATAATACCTCAAATTCTCATAATCACATATCACACACTTCAACTAGCAACTTCTTCTATGAAACATAAGGAGCATCAAATTTTCTCTTTATTCTGTCCCTAATTTTGTGTATGAATTCTCTGGAAGGATTGAACCAAAAAATATAATTAAGATGAAGCACCATAAAAATTTAAAATTGAAATGTTGAAAGATAAAAAGATAAACTTACATGTCACCCTCAAGCTTAATAAAAGTGCATGTCACCATTAGCTTAGTGGGCATAGATGGATCAGTTTGATTTTGTGGTATATGGTAAAACTTTGGTTCCCTATGACATATGTGTGCTTAATATGACAAAATGGCATAGTATCGTTAAGCTAGGGAGAGTGGTAGGTCTATATATTGGCAGGTCTAGAAGTCTGATGTGGCAAGATCAAAATGGATGTTGTGGCGGTGACTGTGGAGATAGCCTAAAGACTGGGTTGGGACACACTTCTTCTTCCATTTGAAGATGCTTGTAATCAATCATCATGGAATGTCATCACCACCAATTGATTTCATGTATTACAAAAAAATATAATGGTTAGATATATCAAAAATAAAGCTAAGTAATAAAATGAAGTATGTAAAAGGCAGTATGTGATAGTGTGCAACTAAAGTATGTAAGAACAACATCTTAAAAAATAGGGCACAAGTACAATATATAAAAGCATGGTGCAAGTACAGTATATAAAAAATAGTGTGTAACTAAAATATGAAAAATAATAGTATGCAAGAAAGTAAAAAAAATAGTGTGCAAGTACAGTGTATGCTACCAAATAATGTGCAACTAAAATATGTGAAAAATAATATGAAACTTCAGACTCCTACTTTTAATGCATATGTTAAAAAGAAAATGTGCATATAACTATTAAATAAAATGATGTGCTACCTTTAACCTATATGTTACAGATTTTACTCAGATGAATCAATAAAAGTTAAATTTATAATGTCTTGTTCATTACCATCCTTGATGTCCTCATCTTCATATTGAATAATGTCCTCTTAATCAGCATTAATATCAATCAAGCTTACTATTGGCTTGGCATCATCAACTAAAAGTCTAAAAATGTCATCTTATTCTCTTGACGTGGAAGTTCAATAGTATTTTGAACTTTAACTCTCACTCTAGATTTGATCTTAATTACCACAACCGATGATATTTTCTCTCTCGCTCTTCATGGATATCTTATGTAGTACACTTGAGTGGCTTGATGTACAAGGATAAAAGGATAAAACTTAGCATATCTTTTAGTCAACTTTACTTCAATGATCTCATATGGCTTATGCTTTCTTATTCCTTTATTACACATAGGATCAAACCATTCATAATTAAATAGAATGATGTTCTTATCCTTTGGTTTGCAGTTTCTTGTGAAACTCCATAATAATATGTCTCCTCATTTGAATGTGTGTTTCCTCTAACACAAACACTCGAGTTATATATATATTATTTTCTTATGACCAAGAACTTATGTGAAATTTATAGTCATTTATATCATAAATAGGCCACATATTTACAATTTTCATAAGTCCTCAAGCAAGATCATGAAGGTCATGATTCTCCACTTTATTCCTCCAATTATGACCTATAATATTAAGCAGTATAAGAAAGTGTCACTCTAATTTATAAAATATTTTAAGGTCATAGTGATGATTGCTTAACAAATCTAAACCATGTAGGGAAGTCATCTTCAACCTTCTTATTAATAATGGTAAGATCATCCAAGTTTAACAAGTTCATGAATAATCTAAATTTAATTATAAAATGAACATAATTAGGTGAACTTTTATTTGAGTACAAATGAAAAATGATATCATTGCATTGATAACTTAAAAATGTTAAACTTCATCATAATTGATAAAAAAATATTGACTATTGCTGCTTAGCTCTTTGTCATTCAATTATCTTGATGTGCTTCTACTTTATGCTTTTCTACAAGATTGAAAAATGGATAGCACATTATGTGAAGATCTAACACCTTTGGCATCATCTATCTGTGTCAGTGACTCAAACTACTAGGAGTAAAATTTCATAGTCTTCTAGCCAAGTAAGCTTCACATATTAAACCTTTAGAGTGTACTTTATACTTCATTGTTCTCTTAAATTTATTCAAGAATCTATAGTAGTTTTAGGAAAAATATGTGCTTAGATTGATATTTAATTATTATTATTGCACATAAGAAGTACATATCTCTCAAAAGGGGATATCCAGCGATACTGTATTGGTCCTCCCAATCTAGCTTCATATGGTAGATGTCATCTGCAAGTGCTCCATTAAGTCAAAAAAAAGCAAGGGGGAATATCCTTTCAACCCTATAAATTATGATTGTAATGTTTGTCTAAGAGTTTTCATATTTAATTGAGCTAAGGTCAATTTATTAAAGAATAGTTTGAGTTCAATCAAAGGATTTATTAATTGAACTAATAAAGCATTAAATGCAATTAGAAGTAAGCATTATAGAAAAATGTGGTAATCATGGCTCTTCATTCACAATATTTTTCCTAACCTTAAATCAAACATTGGCTCAAATTAAAAGCACACCCATATGGTAACTTCAATGAATGTACCCTCTCATGAACTTTTCTCTGTTGTTATAATGTGAGGTAGTACTTGACTTTAGGTTTTAAAAAATAAATTACCAGTTGTAATCTCTCTTAACTCTAACTCTCTTCTCTAGCAATACTCTTTTAGGTTTAGCTTGACATTCACATTATCTTTACTTTTATCTCTAACATCCATACTATTTTGAAAATATTATCAAAGAAATATTTCTTTATGTGCATCACATCAAGATTATGCTTTATAAGATTAGACTTACAATAAGGTAGATCCCAAAAAAAACTCCTTTTATTTAGTTAATATTTACATAATAACCTAAAAGATGACTATCAAATAATATAGTAGAATCATCTATAATTAAAATTGAACTAATAATTTGCCATATGTCAACCACATTTAACCTTGAAGGTGGCTTGGACTTCTAAACTTATATTTTAATGAACCTTATTTCTTCTAAATGAATTATCAGCATGTAGGAACATACAATGACTATCAAATCATGAATTTTTTTTCAATCATTTTTAAGAGTAAAGGCCTTCGATAAATCCATGCAATATGGATAGGCCAACTTTCCGATAGTGCTCCACCTTGACAACATTTCTTATATAAGAAAGTCATTGATAGTCTACATTTGTACTAATTTCATCTAAAATTTATTTTTCATAGTAATATCATTTATCAATACACAAATATCTAATAAAATTTTTAGCTCATCTATTAATAGTTACAAGAAGACATCACTATTTGATTTAATATTATATGGCCCAAATATAATTAGAGTCAAGATTATATTATGTGTGATCATGCACATCTCTAGAAATTGATTATATGGTGTAACTATCATGTTATGGTATGAAACTTTTATTAAAATCAAAATCATGATAAGTACAATCGAAATGTTTTCATGCTTCTCCATTTGATGGATGATTCAAAAAATTTAGTAATTACACTATCATGTGCTTCATTATGAAAGCATATATTCTCTACAGATGTGGAGTAAGCGGCAAGTAGAACAAATGCTTGTGGGGTACATTATTCTATTTGTGTTGTTTTCGTACTCTTTAGCTTGAACCTAGGTGCTCCACAAAATTTACATTCAAAATATTGTGGTTATCTTTATAGTACAACATATAATCATTAATAAAATAGTTAATCTTTCTAAACTCAAACCTAATTTTGAACACCAACATTTCGTTCTATGAAAGGTCCTTCGAGACTAATTTTTTTATGTGTTTGTCTTTTTTAACATCCCTGTAAATTAATTAAAATATTTACATAGCATATTAAAATTACTATTCATAGTTAGCATTCTTACAGCCATAGAAAGTTTAGTATGGCTCATGCAACATTCTCACAGTGGTCATTATGGTGCCTTTAGTAAGTCTTAAAACTTTTGAGTTTGTTTGTCAGGTAGTTCCTCTTACATCACTCCTAAAATCTCAACTCTTACAACATCAAAGACTATTTCTTTATAATTTCATTCAAAATCATATTCAGTTGAAAGGCATGCATTAGTCGTTGAGGCATCAGCATTAATATAAATATGTAGCTCAAACTCACCTTATGAAGTCCAAAATCAATAATTTGGTTGAAAATCCCTCTAATATATGTATAACCCGCTTCATCAAGTGTTAAGAAGGTATGCTTTACACTGGGCATCGAAACTTTCCTTCATAAAGGTAAGTTGGAAGTTGATATGCCATGTGCACAAATTGTTAAACATAATTCAATAATTCATTAGTTAATTATTTTTTGTCAGATGTATTATATTGTACATCCATGATCACTCATTATGAATATTCATATTTTTTATAAATTAAGAAGTGTGAGAGGTAGTTTCATGTGCTTTATATTATAAAATTAAATATGACTAACTAATCAATAACTAATATGACCTAACTACTTAAGCATGTAACATTTTCACTTATATTGTAGTAAGATTAAAAGAAACTCCCATTCAATGATCGATCAAGTACAAGAAGGTTGTAATTATCCCATATCTCTTACAATAATTGGCATTCTTAATTAGTGAGCATAATGCTGGTTGGGGAGAACGAAGGAAGGGTTAGGTTAATGAGTGTGAATACTATGCACCATGAGATTGTAGTGATAGTCAATCAAATTTGCAATATTTTACTAGTAAATTTATAAAATTCTAATGTTGTAATTTTAACTTCTTCTAAAAACTTCATTATTTTATCTTATCAACACTAAATTAATTTTTAATAAAATTCAAATAAATATAAATTCTAAATAATTAAAGCTAAACAATCATAGATCTAACTCCTATAAATTTCAAATACATATAAAAATAATGATATACATATATATTGCAAACAAAATTGAATCATAACATGAGTAATTAAAACAATTACAATTAATTACAAAATATATTACTCAAAATTCTCAAATTAAGATTTCAACAAAAAATCTAAACTATAAGCTAAATAATGGTAGATCTAACTCCAAATATAAAAATAACTATGAGATGCATGAGTTTTAAACAAATTTGAACAAAATCTAAGCTCTAAATTGAAAATTTATTCAAAAACTTCAAATCTATATTTCACACGATTAAATAGATGAAATCACAAGTAAATAGCTCTAGAAGATAGAGGAAGTGGTTTACTTTTGATTCTATAGAAAAATAAGATGAAAATTATTTGTTTTGATGGAGAATCGATGAGTCCTAACTTTGGAACCTTTGTAGGCCGAGAGAGAGAGAGAGAGAGAGAGAGAGAGAGAGTAGATTAATTGGGTATTTTACTATTCTAGAATTTTCATTGGAAATTCTACCAAAAAATATCAAGCAAAATTTCTATTAGAAATTCATTTATCTTTTAATAAAAGTTGTTGATATTATTTTAGTGGGAATTTTTGTTAAAAAAAAATCCTATTGAAAATTCATTAGTAATTCTGCCGATAATTTCCAACATAAGAGTCAACCAAAAATTTGTCGATAATAGCTATGTTTTTTGTAGTGTATGGAAAGTCCATGCTCTCATAATTCTATTTTATATGTATAAAAAAACTTATTTTTTAATTTGAAATTATAAAGTTATTGTGGTGTTCAAAACTGTGATGGGGATACCACACAAATCTTATGGGACACTTATTAAAATGAGTGAGTGCAACATCATGGAATGATATACTACCTCAAAAGGTAGAGATATTACCTCATGATAGACTCAATCATCTAATAGAGCCCTCCTAAAGCTAACAGGTCAATATGTACTAGAGATATTTCTCTTTTTTTACATGTATTAAGTAATGCATGAGAGTAACTATGGCACCCACTAGGGGGATATAGCCTACTCAACCAAACACCTCCTTCAACAACTTAAACAAAATATGAACAAATAGATAAGATGGGAAAGAGGCTTGAAGATTTGCTAGCAGTAGTTTTGGCACCTTAGAACCAAGCACCAATAGTGTATCCTACTATTACAGAGACCAGTCAGCTAGAGTTGTTGCATGTCTTGGATCAAGCCAAGACTTCACCTCCAGTAGAGCAGAGCAGCACTAGCTTGTATAGGATGGTAGTGGATAATACCTCCATACAAGAAATGGATATTAAACTCATGGTTAAGTATCAAGTGAGAGAAGCGATGGCGCAAGCCTGAGGAGGATCATCGGTTTCAAAGGATAGACCCTACCAAGAGGAATTCAATGTCATCTTTCAAGAGATTTGATAGCAGTGAGAACCCACGACAGCACATAGCGCACTTCAGGGCCAGGTGTTGCAACGTTGGTGGCAGTGATGCATTACTATTTCAACTTTTTATTAGCAGTTTAGCAGGCATAGCCTTTAATTGGTTTGAACTCTCCAATAGTTTAGGGAAGACTTTTCCTAAGTTAGATAAACTCTTCATTAAGAGATTTGTTGGAGCTCAGCAATGGGTTCGCCTAGGCGATCTCGTTGTAGCCCAACAACATCCCAGTGAGTCTAGTTGGTTATATTCTTAGATGGCACAATTTGAGTTTGAAATGTGAACTGTAGCTATCGACAACATGCCATTGAAATTATACTAAAGAATATTTATGGCTCGGTCACCTTCATGCTCAAAGGTTTTACCATCAAGATATTTGAAAAGCTAATCAACAAGGTGGCTAGTCTACAAGGAGAGGCTAAATAGTTACTTGTTCAAGATCAGTCAACAAAGCCAAAGCCACAGAAAGCTTATGAGAAGAAGCCAACGGTAGTAGAAGTATTGGATAAAAGGAAGCAACCAACCAAAGATCAGCATGAGAGACCTCGTGCTCCACATCTCACTTAACCTTTACCACCACCACTAGACATCCTACCATAGTAAACTCCACGCGACCTTCACCTCCTCAGCCATACTCATAGCAGTGGTACACATACCCGCCGCCAGGTAGCTACCATCCACCTACTCTTTTGGATAAACTAAACAAACCTGATTTTTTTAAGAGGGAGATAGTCAGGAAAATCTTTAAGAAACTCTTAAAGAAAGTTTATTTTCATCTACCCAAACCTTGGAAGCTAGAGGAAGTGGGCAGCAATAATGATCCTAACTTTTCCCCTACCACCACATGCAAGGTAATGTTTAGAGGATTGATTTACATTCAATGATTGGCTTGAGCATAGCTACAAGATAGGTGCCATAGTTATCCCAAAGAAATACCTAATGGAGCAACCATCCAATTTTGTTAGGGTAATCCTTGGGGATACATATGATCCTCTCAAAACCAAAGAAGGTTGGGATATCTCTTTATCTCAAACCTTTAAAAAAGATTATTTCAAAAATCAAGAAATGTTTCTTGCATGTGCCTGAGATACCTCAAATCTCCAACATCAAGGAAGTTTTGCAAGTTGCCAAAGATAACTTGGGGAAAGTGGGAGCTCAGTAGCAGCAGCCCACATTAGCCCAAGATAGCCAAGTAGCGCAACCACCGACTGAGCCGAGCCTCCATTCCATCGTTGCAGCTACTACTTTATCTAGCACTTCTACTTCAAGCTCTTCTAGTAGACATCTTGTATCGACGAATGAAGGAATCAAATCCCACACCCACTTACTATGTACTTCCTTCTAAATCCAAGAAATCAAGGAATAAAGCTAGTTTGAATTACATCTATGTCACTTCTAATGGATTTTCTAATTCTACTCTTATCAAAAACTCTTCAAATCTAAATAATAATTATAAAAACTCTGATCAACCTCTTTTGATTCAGAAATGGACATCTCTTTTTTGAACACTATTAGTTTAACTCTTGAGATAGACTTAGAATCATCTGATTTCAAGGGTCTAATAGAAGAAGTTGTAGGTGAGTTTGACGAGCAGGTATACTTCCATTAACCCACCACAAGAGATCACCGAAGTTAACCTCCATAGTGGCAAGGTTCTGCCTCCTAGGGCAGCACCTCAAGATAAGGGGAATCAAGTCATTGGTACTAATGAGCAAGAAGCCTCTCCATAGGATGCTCCACCCATGGATATGCTTATGGAGATCAGCCCATAGTTGATTACAATGTCATGCTCACCTAAGAAAGTTGTAGTTAAGCATATATGATGCCCTTATCTTATCTAAAGAGATGAGGGAATCATTAATCAAAACTCTCATTGATCAGAGATATGCTTAGCTCCCTGCTATTGGAGAGGAGGAACATTATTCAAGAGAAGCCAGGAGTCACTTTCATGACGAAGACCTTCTACTGGGGGACATGGAGCACAACCGTCCCCTCTACATCATAGTGGATATGGGTACATTCAAACTGTCCAAGATTTTAGTTGATCCAAGTGCATCAATAAATATTATGAGTCTAAAGACCCTTTTCTACTTGAGGATTGACATCTCTACACTTCGAGAAGATTGGATGATGTTAAGAGGATTCAATGAATATGGAGAGGGCTTTAGGATCCATAGTGTTACCATTGGAAATAGGTGACTAGAAGACTGAAGACAAGTTCTATATAATTGATTTGAATACATCATTCACTACTTTGCTCGGTATGCCTTGGATACACAAAACAAGATGATGCCATCCTTCCTTCATCAGAGCATCAAGTTCAGAAGGGATGAAATCAAATACTATGTCGAAGGAGATGAAAAGTCATTTTCAGTTAGAGAGGTTGAGATATATGAAGTTATCTTCCTCAAAACACCTTTTTCTCGTGAACTTGGTCAAAAATCAAACATAAAAGAAAAATAAAAATAAGCAAAAGAAAAGGAAAAAAGAAAAAGAAAATAAAAAGGGAAATAAAAGTGAACAAGAAAAGGACATTAAGGAAGAAGTAGAGTTGCATGCCACATTTTACCCACAGTTTGTTCCACCATACATGCATATGGGTAGGATGACTCAACCTCCACAGGCGGGAGGTGATCTGAGAGCGGTTCAAGGTGACCCCAGTTGGCGACTAATAGGTTATGTTCCAGTTCATAGGAGTACCCTTACTATTCACATTGACTTGGAATCTAGCTCGGATGATGAGTCCATGTGATTAGCATACCATCCAACCCCTCTTAGTGGGTTTCATTGGATGTGACACTCGAGCTGAACAGTGATGAAGACCAGCCTCCAAGTAAAGCATGAATGTATTCAAATCGGGTTTATGTAAGACTATTAGGCAGCAGTTGGGAACTTTAGCTCTAACCACACTTTCTTCTCAAAGTTGAAGGTTTAGTAGTTAAGGAGGCCCCTAAGTCTTCCATGAATGTCAAGCTGAAGAGATTCCTATTGGGATCATCATCCTCAAGACCAAAATTGATGTAGAACTTAAGAATAATTTATATGAAGAATTAATGGAATTACCTTTTGATTGGTACTCACCTTATGTTCTTAATCTTGAAAGGTTTGATCTCTTATAGATGGTCCAAGCATATGTCAGAGTATTTTGAGAAGCGGTGGAACAACAGAGGCAAGGATGCACATTCAAGATCAGGACTAAGAGTTGGTACATTGGGTCCAGTCGATGATAATGATTACTACTTAGTTGTCACCAATCATCTGGAATCTGATAGGTTCTTCTCAAACCACACTAACTCTTATGAGGATATGTGTTTAGAAACTTCAGATGACCCTGATGATCTTCAAATCAAAGATGCACCATGTGGAGAAAAATTAATTTAATTTTTTAAAAGAAAAGTATACTTCATCTTCACTCTATACGGGATAAAATGAAGATATAAATATACTTTATTTTTTTATGTATTTGGACACCACGTAGATCCGCAGATATTTTTATTAAGGTGATCGGGTATGACATTGAGGAGAAGTGTATTATCTCGAAAGATAGAAGTCACTACCCTATAATGAACCTAATCACGAATAAGGACTCTAAGATAATGGGTATGCATATGGACGAGATTCTTCCTACTTTACATGAAAAAAGTAGAAGGGTTATTTTAAACTAGGTTTGTTAAGTTCCCTATAAGGGTAAGCCCCCATAGTTAATTACATCCTAAGAAAGGAGATTCCTTAGGAATACTCTTGATTAAGGTAAATGATCGTTATCTCTAAAGATTTCATATGTAGGACTATCAATCAATTAGTTTATTTTGGAAGATCAAATAGGATTGCTCAAAGAGAGGGATTACCAAAAAGCCAAATGAGATGAGTAGGAGATGTTCACGATGCTAGGAAACCTGCGAGCATCTCAAACTATATATGGTTAGTTTTATATTTTGAAATTGATTTAATTTGTTTGAATTGAATTTTCAAGATATTTAAGGCTTATGATTCCACAACAGATTGTGGAAATTCTTAGGAGGTGAGATTTATACTTATGACCTACAAAGGGGAGAAGCAATCTCAGAACCTAAATCCAGGGAGCTTTGGTGAGGGCCAAAGCATAACCTAAATCTAAGGTAAAAATGGGTATATGGTTTACCTCCATAAGAAAGAGTAAACCACCCAACTGCTTGGACTTATAACCACCTGGGGGTGGTCGCTAACTAACTCCTCCTATGATTTTAAATTCATATAGGTAAGTCATATGCTTTATCCAAGATAGATAGGTTGTTATTTATTTAAAAAGAGATTAAGTCCTTAAACTCACTCCCTAAGAGACTAGATAATGTAAGGACATGAAAAATGACCTAGATCTAATGCAATTCATATTAAATTTTTATTTCCATTTTTGGACAATCATTTTGACTCAGTTATAGGATTCATATGCCTAATGCATGAAAAGTAAGATTATTGGCCAAAGTTAGTGAGAAGGGAGGAGGTGTGTTTCTACCATGGCTCTCAAAGGTCAAGCCAAGTTTCTCTAGCAAAGGTGGAAGCCCTCTAATCAAGAGTGAAATAAGATACTTTTGCATGATGTTATAAAAGAAATATTCATCCAGCTAACGGGTTGCTAATTCTTTTATCTTAATTTTTAACTTAGGCTTTAAGTGAGGTTATAAGTTATTTATTTTTAATTTTAAGTTGATTAATTTGGTAGAAGATTATTTTTCTCTAAGAGCCTAATCGTCATCCAAGCCATACATTAAGCAAGGAATTAAATTAGGAAAAGGATGTCATCTTAATGCTCAAGCTAAACAAATCATCAATCAATTCATAAAACTAACATAAAAGAATAAGAGGTCATTTGTGGTCGAGTACCACCGCACAAACCCAAAAACAAATTGGGTAGCCGAGCTCTCTCTTATACAACCCAGATTACAAATAAATTAAGTAAAATTAAGCAAAAAATTCATTATTATGGCAGTATTCAAGCTTCATTTCTTCATTCTTCTTTTCTTCTTTCTTCTTCTTTTCTTCTTTCTTCTTCTTTTCTTCTTTCGTCTTTGGTTCTTTCTTTTGGATGGTTAGAATATGGATGCTCTAAAGGCTTCACATGATACATAAGATAAGATCTTATGTCCAATGCTCATCCTAATCCCCATAATAACCATTCCAAAAATTGTAATTGCCAAAAATTACATGAAAAGAAAAAAAAATGGAAATCTAACTAACACCTGCAAAATAGAGATTAGATAAAACAAACCATATAAATTCCAAGCATATATATTGGACTTAACACCTCACACATGGGTGACTAAGTCCACTTGGCCTATTGGATTATCCTTAGGGGTATAAGCACCTGCATAGTAAAAGCATTTATATTTTTATTAATTGCAATGCCCCTTAAGCACAATCTCCTGCAGAAGATAATGGTTAGACTAAGATCGGCCTATCATTCAGTCTAAGCATGTACACCCTAACATCCAGACTAAAATAAATTAGCACAAAAAAAGTAAACCCAAAGCATGCATCGCCCTAACCTAAAGCTAGAAGTGGTGACTTAGCCTAATGAGTGTATGTTCTTAAGGTTTGTGTGGTATGCTTAGCTATGACTTTAAGTTAGAGTTTTCTAAGTGTGAAGAGTGTTCAACTTAGGGGGTTTCATTTAAGTTGTTTAGTTTTCTTGGGTTGATTTTATTTTGTGTTTTGATTAGGTTCAAGTGAACCCTACAATTAATTACTAGGTTGTAAGGAGAGGGAAAGAGAAGAAAAAAACTCTTCCATCCCTACTTAACTAATTTCTAAAGTAGATTCATATTTTAGTTTTATTTAGTGAACTTTTTATTATGTGTTTTAATTAATCCTAATTTTAGATCAACTCTAAACAAACCTATTTAAAAGAAAGGCATTATAAGATTAAGTAAAGTGAATTAATATCATAAAACACACATCACATGATTTTTTCCCAACATGTATAACATGCACATGGAGGAATCCTAGGCATATCTATACACATCAAATGGGAATGTTTAGCACACTTTATGATGAATGCTAAATGAGTTACTTAAGAAAATTTGAATGCTTATGATGCATGATTTTCATTAAATAGAAAATGGAGGTTTCTTTTCCAATTTTCACATGAATCTATGAAAGACATAAGTGAGTATGGCGCGATTGTTAGCACCAGGGGTATAAGACCTACTTAGGGCTACTTAAAGCCTCACAACCCCAGGGTTGTCTGGACTAATATACCACTTTCCTTAAATACAAACATATGTACAAAAGAAATGAATGGAAAAGAAAGGATGCAAAAAGTTATACTTGATCGTTTGATTTGTTTATGCAATTTATTTGTGTGATTATGAAGATCCTTCTTAGGATATAACATGGAAGGGGATAAGAGTAGACTTGAGCAAGTGTTAGGTTCTTTTAAAAGAATTATACACTTTGCAAATCTTATTCAAATCCATGTTAAGAGGAAGGAAAGGAATCAAACATATGACACATTTTTATATTCACATGCAAACTTATAAATAAAATATAAGTAACACACTTTCAGTTTTGTTAATTGATTCATATATTTTGAAAATAACTTGGAATTTAATAATGATAATAGTCATTCATATTTTTACTTTAGCCAAAATATGCAATTTGACATAAAGAAAATATTTAACTTTCATTTTGATTTTTTGAAAAGAATGAATGCCTGAAATTTATATGACATACACATTTAGCATGTTAGGAAAGAACTAAACTGATGAAAGCATGTAAACACATTCACCCTAATTAATTTCTAAAGACAATCTCATGAAATAAGAAAGTTTAAAATAAATCAAATTATTTTTAAAGAAGGTTCAATTTTATTTTAAGTTTGATTTAATTTAAGAAATGTGAGGTGAGTTTGATGTTTCTAACCCATTCCCACATATATTGGTTGTTTTAGTTTATTTTTCATATGATTAGATGATTGTTATATGTTGCTTAGGTTAAGGTATGAATTAAGCATGTTAATTACCCCTTACCTATACCACCTTAGCATAGTTAATCAAATAATTATGAGCCAATCAGATAACATAAAATCACACAAGGAATTTAAATCAGCAATGTACCTAGTAAAAAATGGCCTAATGCATTTGTCTCATGATTAATGATTAATTAAACTAAGGGGTTTAACTTAAGTAATTTTAAAACACCTCACACACATATGAGTTGAATTTTAATTTCTTTAATTGAACTTAGGCTCTTGAACACGTAAGCATCTATCCTAAGTTGATAAATTGAGTTTTGGAAAATTTTAGAATTTTAAGAAATTAATTAACAATGGTAATAGTGAATTAGCTCTTAATTAAGAGAGAATTAAGAAAGAAAAGTGGGTTTAAGGAATAGCTTAGGGGAAATGCCCCAAAATTACTCCTTAAACCTCCTATTCATTGAAATAGAACTTAATCTTCAAAAAAGGATTAAACCACTAATCAAACTCTAATTAACCTTAATTATATTAAAGAGGTAATTAGAAAATGAATTAGCATTTTCCCCAATTAAGCCACCAATAAATCCCAAGAAAATTAGGGGAGGCGGAAGTCATCCCCCAAAATACACTTAAGAAGTTTGGGAATAATTAGTAGATTAATTAAAGGATAATTATCAAATTAAGATTCCCAATAAAACTAAATTTCAGATTATTCAAAATTAATCAAAATCAATTTTAGAATATTCTATGTTCAATTATCTTTCTAATGCAATTTATTTCATATTTGTTTGATTTTTTTAGGTTGAGATATGAATTTTAGAAGTTTAGGTAATTAATTAGAATTATTTAAACCCTAATTAATCCCTACCGCATGCCACACGTGCAACTAACACATCATCCCTTTGCACACAGTGCGCTCTTATTGGTTACCTAAACATCCCATCCATAGCACCACATGGTGGCAATGCTATGCGCTTTTCCCTCAGCCGTCCGATCAAGGATCGAACGGCTGAGATTAAAGCCATCATTCAGAGGGGATAAAATTAAATATTAAGCATGTTTTAATCTCGGCTGTCCATCCAAAATGCACGGATAGACAACCAGAGATCTTCCCTATTCTTCCCAATGAAAAATGGGGATCGTCCACTTTCAGAAGAGAGCTCGATCAAGCTTGGATTGAATTGAAAATCAACCCACACCATCTAAACCTAATGGCAAGCACATATAATTGTTAAAATTCCATGGGATTAAAATTTCTTTAACAAAACTCCACACCACATTGAGTTTAATGGTCAGAAAATGGCATACCTCAGAGGTGATCACCAATGCTCGGTTCCCTTGGAGAATCTTTGCCTGGTTGAGACGAAGCTTTGGTAAAATTTTGAGAGGTTGATACTGAGTGGATCTTCCTATGGGTCACCTCCTCCTTAGCTTGAGCTTCATTTTGATTGAAGTGGATCTCCCCTTGCTTCAAGAACTTGGAAGAGAATTTGGGTGCACTCGACTTGGTCCTCTGATGGAGTGTGCAAAGTGAATTACAATGATTTTGAGTGTGGAGGAAGTTGGAAGTTTAATTGAGCTCCCCTATTTTCAAAGGATGAAAATCGAGAAATGCCAAATTCAATCTCCCACTAGGAAGCTTAGGATCTCTTGCAAATTGGCTCCTATCACTCTTTAAGCTTCAATCAACTATGACTCTATTAGAATTGAAGTGAATTAGGAGATTATATCTCCCCCTTTGGCAATCGGACAATCAAAGATTCACTTGCCATTTTGGATCAATTGCCCTGATTTAGATGGTTGTTTGAGCTGTTAGATGTGCCATGTGATTCATTTTAGCTCAAGGAGGGTATTAGTGAAGTCCCCATGTGCTCCATTTGAGTGGAGCATGATTCCCATGTGCCCATTTCAAGCCATGCGCTCGATTTGGCCATCGGGTCAAGTGACCAATTGGGTTAGGTTATGCTCAAATATTGACTTGGTCAAGTTCAAATATTAATCATGAATAAACTTAGATCATTGGTTTCCATCAATTTGTCTTATGGTGCATTTTGGCTATGTTGGGTTTCATTTTGTCTAAGTGTTGACTTGGTGAACCCTTAGGTTTGACTTGGTTTGACCTAATTTGAGTGATTGATCATCTCATGATGATTGTTGATCATGATGAGAGGCATAGGTGAGTTTGATTCAATTTAAATGGTTAGGATTAGAATTTGGCTCATAAGGGTACTTTAGGTCACTTTGGGTCAAGTGAGCCTAAGTGGATCAAATGGCTTGGTCAAAGCTTGATTTGAGTTTTATTGAACTTGTATATGGACTTATGATTGAAATATAAATCCATTTGCAATTGCTTTGAAGTCAAAAGGGTTTTGATTCATTTGACAATTTCATATTCAAAGGGAGAACATGAATGGATTTGAGGTTTGATTTTTTTTAATTGAATTTTGGTTAAGTAATTAAAGTTCATATTTATATTTGGATTCATGATTGAATGATTGATTGAATCATGAAGTAAAATCAAGAGTTTGACTTGATTTGAAGTTGATTTGGCTAAGTTCAAGATTTTAACTTGAAAAGCTTAGGTTGGATTTTGATTGAATTTGAGTTTGATTTTTGGAAGTGGTTTTGATTGTTTTGAATTTATATTTGTGAATATAAATGAGAATATAAATGAATTATGAGAAAATTTCATGAGTTTGAAGTGATTTGAACATGATCTAGGCTAAATCCTTAAGAGGGGAATTAAGAACTTAAGAAAGATTTGGAATTTTGGATTTGATTTTTGAGTTTTGTTTGATTGATTTGAATTTATATTTCATTTATATATATGAATATAAATGAGAATATAAATGAGTTGTGAGAAAATTTCATGAATTTGGATTGATTTGAAGATGATTTAAGTTAAGTCCTTAAGAGGGAACTAAGGACTTAGTAAATATTTGGAACTTGGAATTTGATTTTTGAGTTTAGTTTGATTGATTTGAATATTCTATTTCATTTATATATGTGAATATAAATGAGTTATGAGAAACTTTCATGAACTTGAATTGATTTGAATTTGATTTAGACTAAGTCCTTAAGAGGGAAATTAAGATTTAGTAAAGATTTTGAACTTGGAATTTCAATCATGGATTTCAATGATGGGTTTCAAATAATATTGATTTGGAGTTTAAGAAAATCAATTAGGATTGATTTGGAATTTGACTTGAAGGAAGGAAGGTGAGGAATGGTTCAAGCTAAGGGTAGGAAAATTTTCTAGCACCCAAAGGCATGACCTATATCTATGGCTAACCCTTCTAAGTATCTAGGGATAGGTTGAGTGTCCACCTAATCACTAGATGTGTCTTAAGACTAAGGAACTCCTAAAGTCTAAGAGGAATCCTATGTCTAAGATAGAGGCGGTAGAGAACTCATCCTAAAAATGAGGTTAATAATGTGTTAAAAGGAATAGGATGCCTCTTGGGTTCTCTTACACATATCCTAAACACACTGGGGAGTTTGATGAAATGGCACCATGGATGGAAATCGAGAATTCCCACCAAGAAAGGATGTCACTCGAGTTCTCTTACATCTAACTTAGTTGTGCTAATCAAAATAGGAAACCTCTTGTGTTCTCTCAAGCCTATTCAAATAGCATCAGGAGGTTGTGTTTGTGATGTGAAAGAGATATAGGATGCCGTTGGGGGACTCTTACACCTACCCTAAACATTTCATGGTAGATTCGCAAGACAAGCAAACAACACTTCGAAAGAAGAGAGGATTTGATGAACTGAATTTGATTTTGTTCTTTTTAATAATAATTATTTTCAAACATGATTTATTTCATGGGTAATATTTCTTTAAATAGAACTCATTAATTAGAAGCATTGAGTGTTCCCCTTTACAATCGATGAGATGATATGATCCTCCTTGGTAGGCCTTTTCTATAGCATAGGGGCCTTCCTGAGTGGGTTCAAACTTGCCTCCCATCTTTCGGTGGGCAACAATTGGTCTCCTTAGGACTAACACAAGTTCTCTTGCTTGGAAAGACCTAAGTCGATCTAGTTTGTTGTGACCTTGAATCATTTTGGCCTTGTACAACTTGAGGTTTTGGCATGCCCGTAGGAGACTCTCCTCCAAACCTTCGAGCTCTTCTAACTACTTGCATTACAAAGTGATCTTGCTACCCAATGCTATCCTTAGTGATGGGAGTTAAACCTCTATAGGTAGAACAGCTTTGAACCCATACACTAAGGAAAATGGGATAGATTGAGTTGGAGTTCAGTATGTTATGCAGTAGGCCCACAAGGCTTCAACCAACTGCTCATTCCACTGTCACTTGTTGTCATCAAGAGTCTTCTTCAATATCTGGATGAGAATTTTATTGAATGCATCTGCTAACCCATTTGCTCTAGGGTAGTAGATGGCGGAGTATCTCTAATCTATATCGTCTCTTCTAGCGATGTTGTTGATCTTTGTGCTTTTGAATGCGGTACCATTATCGGATATAATTTGTCAAGGCACCCAAACCTATACGATATGGTTCCTGAAAATTGAAGCACATGTTGAGTTGTGACCTCTTTGAGTTGGATTACTTCCGCCCACTTGGAAAAGTAGTTGGTGGCGGCTAAGATGAACTGGTGATCCTTGGAAGAAGGAGGATCGATCGAACCAACAATGTTGGTACCCCAACATTCAAATGGCCATGAAGCCAAGGTAGGGTGTAGAATCTTGGGTGGCTGGTGGAGGAACACACCGTGTACCTGACACTAATGACATCTCCTAGCTACATCCATGCAGCCTGTAATCATTGAAGGCCAGTAGTATTTAAATTGCTTTATCTTCATCTTCATCTTCATACTGAATTTATGTGCTCCACATAGACCTGAATGTACCTCAATTATAATGCCACGGGCTTTATGTTTGTCAAAACAACATAATCACATCTGGTCAAAGGATCGTCGGTATAGGCTGCCATCAATGAGAGCGTAGGAGAGAGCTCTCTATTTCACTTGTTGATAGACTTCAAATAGTATATGAATGGTTGCCTCCAATCCAGCTCCTTATCCTTTTTGGCAATGACAACCTCCCCTTCAAGAGAAAGTCTCTCAATGAGTTCAACATTAATAAGGGACAAGACTTGTCTGTTTTGGACCATTATTGAAATGAACTCATCTTCCAGACATACCAATTCCTTGGCAAGTTTGGTCAAAACATCTGCTACTGCATTCTCTACTTGGGGAACCTTGTAGATGGTGACTTCGGTAATCTGGGCCAATAGCTTCATGGTATACTCGTGGTAATGACGAAGCTTGGGTTTGAGAACCTTATAAGACCTGACAAATTGGTTGATGACCAACTGAGAATCATCATAGATGTTGATGCTCTTGACACTCATTGTGATGGTTAACTCTATACCGGTAATCAAAGCCTCATACTCATCTTCATTGTTGGTGTGGGGGTTGGATAGATAGTATAAGAATCTCATCACGTCATCCTCTAGAGTTAGAAGAACTATTCCTACCCTTTTTTTCGAATAGATCATGGTGCTTCCCTTTGTGAAAAGAAGCTGCACCATCAAAATATATCTCCCATCGACGGTTGTCGGTCTCCCCTAAGTTCATGATTTATTCATCGAGGAGGTCATCACTAAGCAGAGAATTAGTAGGAAGTGGGTGTGTTGCTAAAAAATCCTCTAGTGCCCATCCTTTTATCGCATGGAGGGGTACAAATGTAATGTCAAACTGCAAAAGTATCATGGACCAGCATGCCAAACCTCTGGATAGCATTGGCTGTGTCATGAGATACTGCAGTGGATTTATTCTGGAGCTCAAGTTTACCTTATGAGAAAGCATGTAGTGTCGTAGCTTTTGGGAGGCAAAGATCAAATCTAGGCAATGTTTCTTAATAGGTGGGTAGTTCACTTAAAAAGGGACCAGACGATGACTGAGTAGTAGAGAGCGCTCTCCTTCCCTTCATCATTGGCTTAGGCCAACAGAGTGTCGAGAGAGTCATCCAATGTAGCAGTGTAGAGGATGAGTGGCTTGCCCGGGATAGGGGCTCTAGAACTGGCAGCTTCACCAAATATTGCTTGATGTCTTCAAAGGCATACTAGCACTTTTCATCCCACTTGAACTTGGGGTCCTTTTTGACAAGTGTTGAGAATGGCTTGCATCTCCCGATAGTTGGAGATAAAGCATCTCAAATATGCCAACTATCCTTAGAACGATCTGAGTTGTGTTAAACTTTTAGGAGGTGGCATTTCTAAGATAGCTTTGATCATTTCAAGATCTATCTCTATTCCCCGGTGTTGGATAACAAACCCAAGGAATTTCTCTGAAGCTACTTCGAATGCACACTTCAGAGGATTCATTTTGAGGTTATATTATCTTAACCATTCAAAAACTACTCTCAAGTTAAAGAGGAGGGCTTCCTTTTCTCTTCTCTTGATTACTAGATCATCAACATAATCAGATGATGGATAAGTTCACAGAAGATCTGAGTCATGGCCCATTGGTATGTAGCACCAGCATTTTTAAGGCCGAAAGGCATGACCCTATAATAGAAGATTCCTATCGAGGTTCAGAAAGTAGTGTTTCTTTCATCTTCAGGCGACATCTTGATTTGGTTGTAGCCTGATGACCCATCCATGAAAGAGAACATTGCATGAGATGAGGCAATGTCCACCATTAATTCTAGTATAGGAAGAGGAAACTCATCCTTAGGACATGCCATATTTAAGTCCTGAAATTGACACATATGTGAATTTGGTCATTCTTCTTCTTAACTAGTATGACACTAGCTAACCAAGTAGGTTATTTTTCTTCCCTGATGAAACCAACATCGATCGATTTCTTGACTTCAAAAATGATATGTTGTTCTATTTCTAATCGCATGTGTCTAGGAGCTTGCTTGATAGGAGTAGTGTTAGGATCTATTGCTAGCTTGTGGACTGCTATGTCAGGAGATAATTTGGGCATCTCTTCATAACTCCATGTGAAGTAGTCTTTAAACTCAGTCAATAGCCTAACTAAGTCATTGGTTTCTTCTTTATTCAGTAATGAACTGATTGACATCGAGCATGGATTTCCTTCTGTCCCCAGGTTGATTTCTTTAAGCTTGTCTATTATTGAATGAATCTCCTCTTCAAATTCTAGAGGTACATCCTTAATTTGGAGATCATCAAAATCATCTGAGGTTTCTAGACACACATTCTCATAAGAGTTGGTGTTGTGAAAAGAACCTATCAAATGATTGGTAACAACTAGCGATAATCGTCATCATCGTGGACCCTATCGAATCCCAGTCCTACTCTTGATTATGCTTCCCATGTTGTTCCATAGCTTTTTTAAAATACTCGACTATGCACGGACCATGTGAGGAACCAAACCTTTCGTATAAGATTATGAACACAAAGGTAAAAGTCAAATGATAATTCCATTAATTCTTTAAATGAGTTTTCCTCAAGTTCTACATCAACTTCAAGACTTGAGATGATGATCCCAAAAAGAATCTCTTCAGCTTCATATCTTTGGAAGACTTAGGGGCTTCCTTAACTACTAAACCTTCAGCTTTTTGAGATGAAAGTGAGGTTAAGCTATGGTTCCCAACTGCTGCCTAATAGTCTCACATAAACCTGATTTGAATACTTTACTTTGTCTGGAGGCCCAGTATTTGTCATGCTGTCTGGCTCAAAAGTCACCTCCAATGGAACCCGCTGAGAGGGGTTGGCTTGTATTCTAATCACAATAGACTCTCTCTAAGCTGGATTCCAAATCTATGTGAATAGTAGGGGTACTCCTATAAACTGGAACATAACCCTTGTTGGATGATGGCCAACTGGGGGTCTTCCACCTCTAGAATTGCCTCTATTTCTGCCTCTGCCTCTTCTTGGTGAGGTTGAGTCATCTTACCCACATGTCCATATGATGGAATTAACTGTGGGTGGAATGTGATATGCAAATCTGTTTCTTCTCCTTTCTTGTTCACTTGGATTTTCATTTTCTTCACTTTTTATTTTTCCTTTGCATTTTCTTTTGAATTTGAATTTTGTCCAAGTTCATGAGAAAGGGTGTGTTGAGGAAGATAGTAGTTCATCCTCATAAATCTCAACCTCTTTGACTGAAAATGGCTTTTCATCCCCATTGACATAGTATTCAATCCCATCCTTTCTAAACTTGATGCACTGATGGAGGAGGATGGAATTATCTTATTCTGATGTATCCAGGGCCTACCAAGCAAAGCATTGAATGAAGTATTCAAATAAATGGTGTAAAACTTGGCTTTGGTCTTCCAGTCACCTATCTCCAAAGGTAACACTATGGAACCTAAAGCTCGCTCACCTTGTTCATTGAATCCTCTCAACATCATCCAATCTCCTCGGAGTGTGGAGATGTCGATCCTCAAATAGGCAAGAGTTTTTATACTCATAATGTTCACCGATGCAGCTAGATCGATGAGAACTCTAGCAAGTCTAAATCTTCCCATGTCAACTGTGATGTGGAGGGGACGGTTGTGCTCTAAGTCCCCTAGAAGATGGTCTTCATCTATGAAAGTGATCCCTTCGGCTTCTTTTACATAATGTGCCTCTTCACTAATAATGGTCAGCTGAGCTAAGCATATTTTAGGATCAAGGAGAGCCTTGATTAATGACTCCCTCATCTCTTTGGATAAGACGAGGGCATCATATATGCTTAGCTTAGATGGCAACTTTCTTAGATGAGAGAAAACATTGTAGTCCACCTTGGGTGATCTTCTGCAAGCATATCCAAGGGTGGAGCATCTTGTGGAGGGGCTTCTCAATCCTCTATACTGATGACTTATTTCCCTCATCAGGGTCTGCCCACAGAGGTAGAACTTTGCTCTGAGGTTGACTTTGGTGATCTCTCTTATGGTAGGGTAATGGAAGATTCTACCTACATGTCAAGCTCACCTGCAGCTTCTCCTATGGGACCCTCAGAATCGAATGATTCCAAGTCTATCTTAAGAGGTGAACCTGTGGTGTTCAGAGTAGGAAAGTCCAACTATGAATTAGAAAGAGAAAGATCAAAATTATTATAGTTATTTTGACTTGAAGAGTTATCATTAGGGGTAGAAGTAGACAGCCCATCAGAAGTGACATAGATATAATTCAAGCTAGCTTTATTCTTCAATTTCTTGGATTTGATAGGAGGTGTAAAGTAGAAGTCAAGTAAAGTAAGAGGGTAATGGATTTGATGCCCTTATCCCGATATAAGAGTTATACTAGTAGAAGAAGAGCTAGCTGAAGTAGGAAGTTTCTAATGTGGTTATTGTGAGGAGGCTGGACTCGATCAATGGGTGCCTTCTTGGACTATCCCAGTTGTCAGCTATTCTTTCTTGAGCTCCCCTTTCTTTGAGTTGGCACTAGCAACTTGCAAACCTTCCTTGATGTCAAAGGTTTGAGCTGGCTCAAGTACTTGCAAGGAAAGTTTCTTGATCTTCTGAATAATCTTTTTAGAGGTTTTGGATAAGGAGATATCCCAACCTTCTTTGGTTTTGAAGAGATCACAAGTATCCCCAAGCATTACCCTAATGGAACTAGATGGTTGCTCCATAAGGTATTCCTTCAGGATAACTATAGTTCAGTCTTGAAGCTATGTTCAAGCCTATCCTTGAAGGTGAAGTAATCTTCCAAAACATGACCTAGCATACGGTGATAGGGGAAAAGTTAGGATCATGGCTTTTGCCTACTTCCTCTAGTCTTCTAAGTTCGGGTAGCTGAAAATCAGGCTTCTTTAAGAGTTTCTTAAATATCATCGTAATTACCTCCCTCTTAAATGAATAAGGCTTGTTAAGTTTATCTAAAAGAGTAGGTGGACCATAGCTACTTGTGATGTATTGTGCTATGATATGGCTAAGGAGGCGATGGTGCTGGCCATGGAGGCTGCTGTGGGGACCGATAGGGCTGCCTCGGTGGTGGTAGAGGAAGTGGAAGCTAAAACTACTAAGGTCATGGTCTCGGACTGATCTCTAGATAGTTTCTTCCCCTTATCTACCGTTGCCACTGTTTCCAGCTTCTTCTCATACACATTCGATGGCATTGGCTTAGGCAACTGATCTTGAAAAGGCAACTATTTGGCATGTTCTTGTAGACTAATCTCCTTGTTGATTAACTTCTCAAAAGTTTTTATAGTGAAGCCCTTAAGCATGAAGGTGACCAGGCCATGGATATTCTTTAGAAGAATCTCAATGGCATTGAGATATTGTGGCTCACATTTCACTCAGTTATGTCATCTGAGAATGTTGTTAACAAGGGACTCACCTGAGTGTTGTTGTGCTACAACAAAATCGCCCACAGTGACCCTTTGCTGAGCTCTAATAAACCTCTTGATAAAGAGTTGCTCCAACTTAGTAAATGTCTTTATTGAACTATTGGGAAGTTCAGCATACCAGTCAAAAGCTATCCCCGCTAAACTACTAACAAAGAGGCAGAAAAGCAAAACATCTATGCCACCAGCGTTGCAACAACTGGCTCTAAAATGTGTGATGTGATGCATTGGGTTTCCATTTCCATAAAAACTCTTGAAGGAAGGTGGCATGAAACCCTTGGGATATTGGATTGCATCAAATTCCTCCGGGTAGGGTCTACCCTTTAGAACTGATGATCTTCCTGGGTTTAAGCCAACGCTTCCTTCACCTGCTGCTCAACCATGGACTTTATATATTTTTCTTGTGGATGTACTTTCCACTACTTTCCTATACATGTTAGTGCAACCTTGCTCGACGGGAGGTAAGGTCTTGGCTGGGTCCAAGACATGCACTAACTCGTGACTAGTCTTAAGTAGGATGAACTTGCTGGTGCTTATTTTAAAGTCGAGGCTACTAATAAGTCCTCAAGCCGCCTCATCCATCTATCTCTTTTCATCTTCTACTTTATTTGTGCTAGGAGGTGTTGGCGAGTGGGTATTTTCTCGCCTCATCACCTTCCATAACCTTCTTACTCTGAGGAGGGATCCCCTAGTATCTACCATGCAAACTCTTGCTGAGTCTCCCAATAAATCATCTTTGTTGGGATCAAAGATAATCTTCTCCTCATCGACTACCAATCGTATCCTAGAATTTTTTTCTTTTCCATAAGATAATGTGCCACTATGTCCTCTAGAGAACTATCAATCTGAACAAGCATGAATGATTTAGGCTGACTGGTGTGATCACTGTCATGTATGAGGCAGGACCTCCCACTCTTTGGAGAATCAATCTTATGAGGATTGTACTACTAGAAGAGACACTCTTGATTATCCACTGAGGGACACTCCTAGCAAGTTTTATGATCATGGGTGCAACTGGGCTATCATCTGCTCCCTCTGCAATAGCTGCAACCATATCTAGGTGGTATTGGTGAAGGGACAACCACTATGCTTTGGGGTCATCATTCCTTCTGCACCATAACTTCGGCGAGATGGTAGAAGGGAGAGCTTCGACCTCATATAGTGGTGTAGATGGAATAGGATCCCCTCACCATCTGCGTTCTTCTCCCGGATGTGGCCTTCATGGCCATTGGCGAGACTAGAGATGTTGCGATATCAATGAGTGATGGTGAATGAGGGGTAGAGCAGTGTGGTGGAGACACCACCAACTCTCTCGGAACAGGGATCCTTCTCCTATGATGGGTCTTCCCTATAAGCAGAATATTATCTATGTGATCGACGCAGGTAGCGTGCCGATCAGAAAAATCAATAAGTGCAGAGGCCACTGACTGCCGACCAAACCTCCTCCTCTCTTAGCTAGTGATATGAACTATAGTACGGGCCTCCCTGGCCCTCTCCAACCATAGATGTTTCCCCATGCTGTGGGGGATAACAAATCTCAAGTCAAATTGAGCTCACTCGAGCGTAAGCTCCGCCAACTGGCGTAGAGGCGGCGGAGGTATGACCTCCTACTAACTCTGCGGGTTGGTATGAACCCGGTGGAGGTGAAGTAGGGATCTTCCTAGCATCCCTTCTGTCATACCCAGAGAGAGGATGAAATGGGTTCGTTGTAACCAACGGGGAAATCAGAGTGGGCAACTCCTCCACAACTGACCATGTAGCGGCCTCCATCTCCCTGATGCTTGTATGTATTGCTTAATCATGTAATTTTTGTTCCTCCTCCACTAGTAGGGTGAGTGGAGTAGAGCTAGACCTCAAAAGGGGAGACAATCTGGGATCGAGCCTTACCCTTAGGGGTGCTAATGAGTGGTGCTAGCCCTCAGCAACACTGTGGGGACACGAAATGATCGCATTGGCATTGTCATAGATCGCACTACTACACTATGTTACGCCTTCCTCTTCTGAGGGATCGAGTGATGGCAAATCAATCTAAATGATCGGCTTTTGCCCGGTCACCATGGTCCTACTAACAGTTGTGTGAGGAGTGCCTTCATAGGTAATCCTCGCCCCCTCGTAACCTCTACCAAAATGGATGAGATGGGTGTAATTAGCTTGAGGGAGATAGGCCTGATCTAAGGCCAAGTCCATGTCATAGGGGAAAGTAAACACATACTTCTGTGATGTTGCCATTATAGTCAATAAAATTGAAAAAGGTAACGAGACTAATGAATCGCAATGTTGAAACAAACTTGGATCAGATTCTATTTTGTTGACTTCTGAATTTGAATTTAAAATTTGAACCACATCCAACATCTTGGAAGTGTTAAGTGGGGTTCAAATGAATTTAGAGAAGATTTAGAAATTTGATTGGAAAAAATAATTTTTGAATATGAATCCAATTTCAACAAATTTGGATATGTTGAAAAATGGATTCAAATATCTTTAGAAGGATGCCTCCATAGGTTCATGTTTGAAATTAGATTTTGATTTGAGGACCCTTTCCTTTAACAAATTTGGGTATGTTAAAGTAAGGTCACAATTGATTTTTTTATTTGATATTTTGGAATTCACTCACTTAGCAAATTTGGGTATGCTAAGTGAGGTGTTTAAAAATAATTATTTCTTTTTTCTTTCCTTTATTTTCTTTGTGAATCTTTGGTGATTTTGAAAATTGAAATTCCCACTTAGCAAATTTGGGTATACTAAATGAAGAAAATAAGTGTGTTTTTAAAATTGAAAATCTAAGAAAAGGTGTATTTTAAAAATTTATTTAATTAATTCTTGTTTTTGATTTTTTGTAAAATAGGATCCTTAGCAAATTTGTAAAATAATTTTAAATGTTTTTTTTCAATTTTGTTTATTTTAATTTTTGATAGATTTTGTTTTGAAAGGGAAAAATTAAATTTGCAAAGAAAATGTTTAAATTTTTCTTGAAAAATAATGGTATGCAAAATGTTTGTTTTATTTTGAAATGACTTCTAGAATTTGTATCTTTGAAATGAGTCCAAATTTTTTTTTTATTAATGAAAGAATGATTTGAGTATTAAAAAAAGTTCAAATGTTTTGAAATTTTTTTTGGATTTTGATATAAGAAATTTTGTTTAAATGAAATTTTTGAATATTTTTTATTTGGAGAAACTTAAAAAAATTTGTATTATAAATTTTGATTTTGAATTTGAAAGAGACTTTATTTAAAAATTTATGTTGAATGAATATTTTTGTGATTGTTTAAATTTGGTATGAATGAAGAAAAATTTTTTATTTTGAATGAGATTGATAAATGAAAATGTGACAAAAGTAAAAATATTTTGAAAATTCATTTTATTTTGTAAATTAAATGGTAAGATAATTGATTTGATAATTAAATTGATTAATTGTTTTTTATAATGAGAAAAGAGTATTTGAATATTGAAGAATGTTTTGATGAAAAATGGGAAATTACATATATGATGTATTCATATGCTTTTAGAATTATTTTTTTAGATTTGTGTTAATTTTTTTGAAATGATGATTATTTAAAAAATAATTTGTGAAAAATTTAAAAAAAATTTGGATTTAAAATTATTTTAATTATGGAATGATTATTTTGTTTAAATGAAAGGAAAAAATAATAAGATATATTAATTCAAAGATTTTGAAAAATATTTTTATTTTTATAATTTGAAATGACTTTCTTAAAAAAAAAATCAAATATTATTAAGATAATTGGAAACTTATTAAGAAAAATGATGTATTGTATTTTTATTTTTTGATAAAGTTTCATCATGAGAAAGGATTGAAGATGTCCTTTTCTTTTATTTAATATTTTAGACATTTATTATTTAAATTAACAAGGATATTTTGTCTATTATTGAAATGAAGGTTTTGAAATAAAATGTTAAAATTATATGAATGGAGAATAACAGCAAATAACTTAAGAGATATCTTTTTTTATAAAATTTGAATCGGAGAGGTCACATTGAAATGTTCGCTTTAGATACTGAGAAAACAAAATAAGTGAAAAGGTAAGAGGAAATTGTTACAAAAGAAGAATAAATCATGAAATTTATGTTTTTGAAAAGATCAGATATAAACATTTTAAATATATTTATTTTTCTTTCAATTGTAGATCACTACTTTTAAAAAGGATTAGAATGACTAAAGATGTAAAATAGGGATGCCATTTGTTTGAAGAAGAAAATTCTTTATATTATGGGTTTTAAAGTTTAAAGGAATTTATAAGGAGAAAGAGCATGGACCATCATTAAACTTAGGATACTAAGGCAGAAAGGAATTTTTTTATGATTTAAAGAAGTAAGTAATGTTATTTTAACTAAGTTTTTTGAAATGAAGATAAGCAGGAGATCATGTCATTCCTAGCAAAACTTTTCATTTTAATGTGTTTTTTTTTTTGTAATTTTTATTCATTTTATTATATTTTTATAGAAGAAAATGCTTTGGAATTATGGGTAAAAATAGAATGAAAGAAGTAAAATAATGTAATAGATTTTTCTGGACTAATCATAAAAATAAATGGAGAATTGCATTCTAAGGTGACAAAACTTGACATTTTCTTATGGAAATGAATGGATTTATGAATTGACTTCCATATTATTTAGAATAGGCATTTTTTTATTAAGAGGAGATCAAGCTTGTTCTTATAATCAAAGAGACTAATCACTTATCAAAAAAAGCAGAGGGGCAAATGACCAATCATATTAAAAAATGTTTCTAATGATTCATTTATTTACAATTGACATGAAAAATGTCTCTATTATGATGTAAAATAAGTTCTAAAAAGATGGAGTTTTAATAGCTGTTTATTTTTTCAAATAAAAGAACTCATTTGTTCATTCTTTTGTAAGAAAAATGAATAAAGACTAATTCATTTATGATCCAATAGAAAATAATTATGAGATTTATTTTAGAGAATTTTGATATTTTTAACATGTTTCTATAAGGCAAGAATAAATAGAAAGAGGAAAATAAAATTCATAAAAAGAAAATAAATGAATCATCTTATTCATATCTTTTACTGTGAATAAAGGATTGTGGAATTCTTATGATACCACTTTTAAAATTCATTAAATTTAAGCTCAATAAATTCATTAAGACTTACAATTTTTTAAACCAAAATTATGAAACTATTATGAATCTTAACCATTTCTTGATTTTCTAAATTTTTGGTTCTTCTTTGATTTGACTTTCAGACATTTTATTTGCTTTCTTATTATAAATTTATTTATTTTGTGAGTTAAGGAGGTTTAAAAAATTTAATCATAATAAGTGAGATTATTCTTGAATCACCCATCTATTCTAAAAAAAGATTACAAAAAAAAGCTATCATCTTGCTAAAGAAAGTTTAGATTTATGATTTTAGTTTTGGTAGAAAATTGTCTAGATAGCAATAACATACAATAAAAGAAACATTTTATCAGAGGGATAAAAATCAAGATATTGTTAAGAATTCAAAAGAAGACTTAAATGTATTTAAGTTTGTTCTTTTTAAAGTTTAATTTAATCTTTTGATGATTCTAAACAATAGACAGAAGAAGATGTTAGAATTGATAAATTCTTGCTAATAAGTGACACTTTCTTTCTTTCATGACAGCTTTACATCATATGGAATGTTTCTTATTTTACAAAGAAGAGAAAAGGAAATATTAAATTCATATTAAGTAATGTTAAAAAAATCTACAAATTAGAACAATTTTTTTCTGATTTTAATACATTAATAGAGATAGTCTAAATGATCATATTAGAAATATAAAATTTTAATTATATTGTATTTATCACTTAATCATTTGCTTTGTTAAAGAATAATAATTAATATTATCAAATGAATAAAGATCAACATTTAACCATTTTTTAATTGTTGACAAAATTGAGAGGAGGAATATGCTTTTTAAGAATATGAGTTTATATGATATTAATTTGTTTTAAGTGACATGTAAACATTTGTATTTTACTTTCAATATGTTTGACTATGTTTTTAATTTGTTAGAATAAAAATTAAATGTTTAGTGAAAGATATATTTGTTAGATTTTTTTAGCTTCCATGAAATATGGTTCTTTCCTTAGAGGATACTACTGAATAATGAGAAGCTTAACAAACATTAAGATAAGAAATACTTTATGCAGATTTAAATAATTTTATTGGTAATATGAAATTAAGGAATTGGGAAATGTGAAAGAATGACTACATTTATGAACATTCATTTAAGTACAATTTATAATAATCATTAAATTGTTGACCAGCTATAAGACAAAATTGAACTAAAATTAAATAGAAAATGAGGATTTAAGAAAATAGGCTAGTTTCTTAAGGTAGAATGTTATTTGAGTCAGGATTCGGTTAGAGAAAGTGAAATTTTCAAATATCAATTAGAATTTTGAAATTCCACCATCATACATATGTTTATATTTTTATTTCATCAAATATGTATTTCGGAGATTAAACCGCCATTAAAATAATTCAATAAATCCTTAATGAACATATCTAATTTACTATATTAACCATCGGAATGGTTAAAAAAGCAGAGCTTAAAGTGAATATCATCTTGCGATAGGTGCTTTAAAATGTATGAGGAAGTCTTGTTAAAATAAAATTGAATCGGTCTACTTATCTTTAATGTGCAAGAACTCCATTTTCTTTTCATAAGGAGGCGTTAAACCATCGAACGCAGTTGGGTTAGAAAGGCTTCGAAGGTTTGGATAAAGCCTTTATTGTCAAGTTGTACAAAGCTATGATCCAAGCTTACAACATTTGAGATTAGTCTCAATAAGAAGACTTTGTAGGAGATTTTTTGTAAGTGAAGATCAACTTATTTGATGAGACTTTGAAACTCTTAAAATGCTACCCATGTACGATTTTGATAATAGCCATAAATATATATACTCTTTCTATGAATTTGCGTAGTAGACATATCAACTTAAACACAATAGATATTCATTGTGGTATGAAAGAATTAGTTTCATTTTGAACAAAATGAGATCTCTTATGTAATGAAGCATGTTTATCAATCTCTTGAATTAGGATTGTAATCTATCAGCTAGATACCTTGAGCAATCCGTATTTAAGACATCACAATGAATCCTTACACTTAGTATGCGACGGTCTTAAATTTGGCTTTTACCAGCAGAACAATTCTAAAAATAAAATCTCTTGTTTCTTAAACTCAAAATCTGCATGAAATCTTAAGCCATGATAATGAGCAACCTCATGAATTCTCGAGGCCAAATTGCTCATATTTCTTTCTGTTCACAAGTATATGAAATTTGCTATATTCAATCAAATGTTTCTTATCCAATTTTCACATGCACATGAATGTATGAAAGGCATAAGTGAGTAGGCACCATTGTTAGCACCAGGGTGTAAGGTACAAGACTTATAGCTACTTAAAAACAACCCAGGGTTGTCAGACTAATATATCACTTTCTTTAAATACAAACATTTGTACAAAAGAAATGAATGAAAAATAAAGGATGCAAAAAAGTTATACTTGATTGTTTTATTTGCTTATGCAATTTATATGTGTGAATATGAAGATCCTTCATAGGTTATAACATGAAGGGATAAGAGTAGATTGAGCAAGTGTTATGTTCTTTTAAAAGAACACTTTCAAATCTTATTCAAATCCATGTTAAGAGGAAAGAAAGGAATCAAACATAAGACACATTTTTTATATTCATTTGCAAACTTATAAATAAAATATAAGTAACACACTTTCAATTTTGGTAATTGATTCATATATTTTGAAAATAATTTGAATTTAATAGTGATAATAGGCACTCATATTTCTATTTTAGCCAAAACATGCAATTTGACATAAAGAAAATATTTCATTTCAATTTTGATTTTTGAAAAAGCATGAATGCATGAAATTCATATGACATACACATTTAGCATATTAGGGAAGAACTAAAGTGATGAAAGCATGTAAACACATTCACTAATTAATTCCTAAAGATAATCTCATGAAATAAGAAAGTTTAAAATAAATCAAAATTATTTTTTGAAGGTTTGATTTATTTTGAGTTTGATTTAATTTGAGAAATATGAGGTGAGTTTGTTGTTCCTAACCCATTCCACATATGTTGGTTTATTTTAGTTTATTTTAGGTGATTAGATGATTTTATATGTTTGCTTAGGTTAAGGTATGAATTAAGCATGTTAATTACCCTTACCTATACCACCTTAGCATAGTTAATCAAATAATTATGAGCCAATGAGATGACATAAAACCACACAAGAATTTAAATCAATGCACCTAGTAAGAAAGGGCCTAATGCATTTGGCTCATGATTAATGATTAATTAAACTAGGGGTTTAACTTAAGTACTTTCATAACCCCTCACACATGTGAGTTGAATTTTGATTTCTTAATTGTACTTAGGCTCTTGAACACCTAAGCATCTACCCAAGATAGATTAATTTGAGTTTTGCGTTTTAGAATTTTATGAAATTAATTAAGGGGTAATTAGTGAATTAACCCTTAATTAAGGATGGATAAGAAAAAAGGGGTTTAAGGAATATTTTGGAAAGTATCCCAAAATTATTTAAACCTCATATTCACTTAATCAAAATTAATTGACTCAATCAGGTTAAACCACTAATATACCCTTAATTAAGCTTAATTATTAAGGAGTGATTAAGTAATGAAGCAATTCCTCAATTAAACCATAAATAAATCAAATTAGGGAGGTAGTCATCCACTAATTAAGCACAAGTTTGGGATTAATCAGTAGTAATAAGAGGATAATTAGCAAAATATCATTTCCCAATAAAACAAATTCAGAAAGAACTATTCAAAATTAATTAAAATCAATTTTAGAATATTCTAGATTAAATTATCTTTCTGCAATTTATTTCATATTTTTTATTTTCTAGGCTTAGATATGAATTTTAGAAGTTTCCGTAATTAATTAGAATATTTAAATAGCCTAATTAAGTATTTAATCCTGTTGGCGCCATGTGGGCCATTGATGCAACATGCACTTTCCTTGTGACGTGATGAGATTGGATCTTTACCTTATCACATCATAGCGTGTCGACAATACTTCCTTTCTCCTCAATTCCGATCAAGGATCGGACGGTGATTAAAGTCATGGATCTAAAGGAAATGTGGATCATGATTAATCTGAGTCCATCCAAAATTCATGGATGGATAGCTAAAGATTTGTTCGTGTAATTCTCTGTATAAGATGGAGATCGTCCATCTTTAAGGAGATGATCGAAGCTTGGATTGGATTAATCAACCACACCATCTAAGCATGAGGACAAGCACATCTAATGGCTAGATCAACATAGGATTGAAATCCACTTCACAAAGGACCAACATACATTGAACTTAAGCTCGGTTTAATGGCATACCTCGCCAGAGGTGATCACTGACGCTCGATTCCCTTGGAGAAGCTTGGTCTAGTGGATGAAGCTTTGTTGAAGTTTGGAGGCTTTGAAATTAAGTATATGCTTCTAGAGACCAACTCCCCTTTATCTTGAGCTCGGCTTTGGTCTAGGGCACTCCTCCCTTGCTTCAAAAACTTGTATGAAGCTTTTGGCAATCTCGATTGAGCTCACTAATGGAGCTTGCAAAGGGAAATGGGTTGATTTGAAGTGTGAGAGCAAGTTGGGTTTAGGTGGAGCTCCCTATTTTCAATATCTGAGAAATGGGGTGATTTCACTAGAAGCTTGGGGATCTTGGGGAATTACTTCTCGACTTCCCTAGTTCAATCTGAGTGATGAATTGAATTCAGATTAGGGGGAGTATATCTCCCTCTTTGGCAATTGGACGGTCGGAAGACTCCTTGCTGTTTTGATCTAATTGACCATAAGAAGTGGTTTTTTAGGTTGTTTAGGATGTCCTTGAGTTTGTTATGGCCTAAGGAGTGGAATGGTGAACTTCTCATGTGCTTGAATTGAGTGGAAGGAGGATTCCATGTGCTCCATTTAAGGCATGTGTGGTTTGGCCATTGGGTTGGGTTGGGCTGACCCAAACCCATTGGGTTGGGTTCACCACTCTTTCTAGTGTTCACTTGATCCACTAAGAGAGTGCTAAGTTGTTATGAAGAGGAATTGACCAAATTCCAAGTGGGTTTGGCCAAAATTTACCCTATAGCCTATATGACCATTTGAAAAGTTTTAGTGGTGTTGGTTTGATTCAATTTGGTTTAGGTTTGAATTTGGTTCATTTGATTTCATTTAGGTCAAATGGGTCAAATTGACCATTAATTATTTAATTTGGGGTGGTAGGTTTAGGTTTAATTTGGTCGAATGAAAGGGATTGTCTTTGTTTCAATCAATTTTGGTTAAGTTTGAATTTGGCTCAATTTGACCCTTTAGGTCAAGTTGGGTTCATGGTCAATTATGCTAGGTTAGGTCTAGTTGGCTAATTGAGGCTTTGGTCAAGTTCAACAAGTGATTTGGAATGAACTTGACCCATTGGTTTCAATTAATTTGGCTTAGATCAAGTTTTGACACATTTTGATTTTTTAGGTCAAGTTGGGTCAACTTGGGTCAAGTGGCCAATTGGCTAGGTTAGGCTCAAATGTTGACTTGGTCAAGTTCAAACATTGGTCATGAATGAACTTAGATCAATGTTTCAATCAATTTGGCCTATGGTGGATTTTGGCTATGTTGGGTTACATTTTGGCTAAGTGTTGACTTGGTCAACCCTTAGGTTTGACTTGGTTTGACCCAATTTGAGTGATTGATCATCTCATGATGATTGTTGATCATGATGAGAGGCTTAGGTGAGCTTAGTTCAATCCAATTTGGTTTGGGATTAGCTCATAAGGTACTTTAGGTCACTTTGGGTCAAGTGAGCCTAAGTTGGGTCAAATGGCTTGGTCAAAGCTTGATTTGAGTTTGATTGAACTCACATATGGACTTATGATTGAAATATAAATCCATTTGCAAGTGGTTTTTAAGTCAAATGGGTTTGATTCATTTGACAATTTCAAGTTCAAAGGGTGAACATGAAATGGATTTGCTTGATTTTTTGAATTGAGTTTTGTTAAGTGATTGAAGTTTGTATTTATATTTGGATTCATGATTGAAGGATTGATTGAATCATGAAGAAAAATCAAGAGTTTGGCTTGATTTGAAGTTGAT
Source organism: Cymbidium sinense (assembly GCA_021442155.1). Classification (NCBI taxonomy): domain Eukaryota; kingdom Viridiplantae; phylum Streptophyta; class Magnoliopsida; order Asparagales; family Orchidaceae; genus Cymbidium; species Cymbidium sinense. Next base: position 35,822,907 of record CM038229.1, read on the forward strand.
TTGGCTAAGTTCAAGAATTTGACTTGAAAGGCTTAGGTTGGATTTTGAATGAATTTGAGTTTGATTTTTGGATTTAGTTTTGGTTGTTTGAATTTATATTTCATTTATATATGTGAATATAAATGAGAATATAAATGGGTTATTAGAAAATTTCAAGGATTTGAAGTGATTTGAATCATGATCAAGGCTAAGTCCTTAAGAGGGAATTAAAGGACTTAGAAAAGATTTTAAACTTGGAATTTGAATTTTGGATTTAGTTTAATTGATTTGAATTTATATATCATTCATATATGTGAATATAAATGAGAATATAATGGGTTGTGAGAAAATTTTTTGAATTTGAGATGGTTTGAACTTGATTAAAGCTAGGTCTTTAAGAGGGGATCAAAGGATAAGATTTTGAACTTGGAATTTCAATCATGGGCTTCAATCATTTGTTTCAATCATGGATTTCAACCATATGGAATTGATTTTAGTTTGGAAAAAATCAATTAGGTTGGAGTTGATTTGATTTGGAGTTTGACTTGAAGGAAGAAAGTGAGGAATTTGGTTCATGCTATAAGGTAGGGAAATTTTCTAACACCCCTAAGGCATGACCTATTCATATGGCTAACTCTTCTAAGTCTCTAGGGCTAGGTTGAGTGTCCACCTAGTCACTAGATGTGTCTTAAGACTAAGGAACTCTTAATGTCTAAGAGAAGTCCTATGTCTAGAGGGAGGTTGAGAGCTCATCCTAAAATGAGGTCAACAAAGGGCCCAATAGGTGTGGTGTGACGAGGAACACCGCACATGTGGTGTTGACAAAATGATCAACAACACCAAAAGATCATTAGCACTAGAAATAATCTACCCTAACCAAGGTGTAGAAGGAATCGAGTTTAGTGCAATGTGGCTCTACTTATGTCCAAGACATAAGAGGAGGAATCCACTAAGGGATAGAGTAGGTACCTTCCACTGAGTTCAAGTCATCCATAAGAGGATGAGAGGTTTGATTTGATTTTAGTCTCACTGGGGAGAGAAATTTGATTTGTTTAAGTAAGTTCTGCTACAAAAGAGGGTTTAATTTGTTTCAATTTGTTGTTTGTGTTTGTTTTGACTCCACAGGGAATAGAAAAGTGAACTCTCCACTAGGGGAGGTTCAAGTCATCCACGGAGGAGGTTGTGAAATCTGCTGAGGTATTAGAATTTTAGATCTATTGGGGGACTAGAAAGATTTGCATCTCATTGAGGAGAAGCAAAAGATTTGATTTAGATTGATTGATTATTTTGTTTCATTTGATTTGTTTTGTTGAATTTGTTTCAAATTTTTTAGATTTTGGATTTTGAGATGAACCATGTTGGTTTGTGATGGATCTGCAGTAGAAAGGGTAAGGACCTAACTCATATTTACCAAAAACACATAGTAGGACCAACCAATGGGATGTCTTTTCGTAACATGTACTAGGAAGAAAGCATAGTATACATCCTCCAAAGTAGGGACTAGGGGGTGATCTATTGGCAAAGAGATTGAACCCAACCTAGGCATTATTGAGTGAATGTCATTAGGGGACTTAGATCAACTCAAAGATATTCAAGATCAATTTCATTTTTAGTTTATTTTGATTATGATGGATCCCATCAGTTTGCGATGAATTGCTTGAGTAGGGGCCATTGGCTAGATCTAACTTCAGATTTTGCCAAAGGAGGGAGTAACCACAAGGTGGGACTATCCAACCAAAGGGGTGTGTCTTTGGTTTTGCAATGGTCAAGTTAGAAGAAAGCATGGGGACTCATCTTCAAAAAAGGAACCACTAGGGTGATTTAGGCAATAAATTGAACGACTGCGATTATTGAGTGAATGCCAGGGACTTAGAAAGATAATCAAAGATTAATTTCATTTTTAGTTTGTTTTGATGGATTTCATTGGTTTGTGATGGATCACACTGAGAAGGAGCTTACATTAGACTAGACCTATCTCAGATTTATTAAACCAAAGGGAGTAGCTCAAAATAACTCCTGATAAAAGACCACTGGGGTGATCGGTTGCTTAGGGCAATAAATCGAAGACTAGGGCTGCGTTATTTCTGACAGTCCTAGAAAGAATGCATCATAGTCTTACATCTTCTTAGAATGACTATGGTAACTGCTTGTGGCAAAGATTGAACCCGACTGGGTATGAGTGGTACTACACAGGATCTCACTCAAGTAGTGGGGCAATTCTATAGGGATCTTGACACACTAAAGATAGGATGCCTTGGGAGAAGGGCCTTTGGGGCTTGAATTCTAATCTATAGGAATAATTTGTTTATTTTGTTTAGTTTATTTTATCATGGACCCCTGTTGGTTTTAGGGATCGAGAAAGAGCTTATATCGACTAGACTATCAGATTTCTTGAACCAAGGAGAATATGCATCCTTGAACAAATTCTCCAACCACGAGTGGGAAAGGGGACTGTCAATCCAAGAGTAACCAGTAGTGTCTAAATGGGGTCCAAAACGTGATCCAAATAAAATGCCAGGGATGGGGCACTAAAGGGCTTAATCCAACACCGAGAAGATGACATGACTAGTCATATATCAATAGGTATTGTGTCCAACTCAAGGAGAAAGCTCGGGGACTCACGTGCAGAATGGTGTACTCAGTGAGTGTTGTCGACATAGTGAACATCAACCAACCTAAGGTGCCCATTGGTTTGCAACAATGTCAGGAAGAAAGCTGGGGACTCACATCTATAGCAAACTAATTGTTGGGATAGTCAATCTTTGGCAGGATGCCATCCGACTAGGGACTCTTGAGTGAATGCTGGAGGACTTATATCAACTCAAAATAGTCAAGAGGAAAGGAGCCTCTGGGGGAATTATCCTAAACCTTAAATATACTCGACCTACTTAAATCATGATGATTAGTTCAATAACAAAGCTCGGGGACTCACATCTTCTTAAATAAATTCAACATGAGGTAGTTTATTGGCTGGGCAGGAAATCTACCATACTAACAAGGTGCTCATTGGTTTGCAATGATCAAGTTAGGAAGAAAGCATGGGGACTCACATCCTCCAATAAATGACCACTGGGGTAACATACTAGCAAGGTAGCATGTAAACCCGACCTAGAGCAGCTAATGAGTGAGTGCCACTTGCTCCCACATCAAAATAAGACAAAAGATATGTGTTTTGTTTTTGCATGTGTTAAAGGAATAGGACACCTCTTGGGTTCTCTACACCTATCTAAACACCACAGGACTTTGATGAAATGGCACCCGGATGGCAGCGAATTCCCACCAAGAAAGGATGTCTCGGGTTCTCTACACTAACTTAGTTGTGCTAATCAAAATAGGATGCCTCTTGGGTTCTCTCACACTATTCTAATAGCATGGAGGTTGTGTTTGTGATGTGAAAGGATAGGATGGATTGGGGACTCTTACCTACCTAAACACATCATATTCAAGACAAACAAATAATAAAGAAGAGGATTTGATGAATGGAATCTAATTTTATTCTTTTTATTAATAATTTTTTTTAAATATGATTTATTTCATGGGTAATATTTCATTAGATAGAGCCCATTGGGGCTTTCAGGGTGTTCCCTTCCAGTGGCATGGGGTGGTCTCCTTGGGACTAACACAAGTTCTCTACTTGGAAAAAAACTGGGTCTAGTTTGTTGTGAGCTTGAATCATTTTGTCCTTGTATAACTCAAGGTTTTGCATGCAGTAGGAACTCTCCTCAAACCTTTGAGCTCTTCTAGCATAACTTTGCATTCTACTAGTGATCTTGCTACCTTGCTATCCTTAGTGATGAGAGTTAAACTTCTAAGGTAGAATGGCTTGGACCCATACACTAAGGAAAATGGGGTAGATGAGTTAGAGTTCGGTATGTGGTGCGGTAGGCCCACAAGGCTTCAACCAACTGCTCATTCCACTACCGCTTATTGTCATCAAGTGTCTTCTTCAATATCTGGATGAGAGTTTTGTTGAATGCTTCTATTGAGCCATTTGCTCTGGGGTAGTAGATGGTAGATTATCTCCAATCTATACCATGTTCTCTGGCGAAACTATTGATCTTTGTGCTTTTGAATGTGGTACCATTATCAGATATAATTTGTGGAGGCACCCAATATGATATGGTTCCTAAAATTAAAGCACATCTTTGAGTTGTGACCTCTCTGTGGGATTGCCTCCGCCCTTGGAAAAGTAGTGATGGCGGCTAAGATGAACAGTGATTGGAAGAAGGAGGATCGTCGACCCACAATGTCGTACCCAACATTCAAATGGACATGAAGCCAAGGTAGGGTGTAGAATGTTGGGTGGTTGGTGAGGACCACAGTGCACTAACACGATGGCATCTCTAGCATCCATGCGATGCAGTAATCATTGAAGGCCGATGGTATCCAAGTATCTTGATCTTCATCTTGATTTTGATGTGCTCGTAGACTTGAATGTACCTCGTTATAATGCCACGAGCTTCATGTTTGTCTAACAATGTAACCACATTTGGTCAAGGACCATGTAAAGTGCCATCAGCATGGAGAGAGCTCTATTTCACTATGGGCTTGTGACTTTTCTTGAGGTAGTTTGTGTTGTTCTATGAAGCGGTTGCCTCCAATATAGCTCCTGTCCTTTTGGCAATGGTAACCTCCCCTTCAAGAGAAAGTCTCGATGAGTTACATCAATAAGGGATGGGACTTGTCTATTTTGGACATTGAAATGGACTCATCTTCGGACATGCCAATTCTTTGGTTTGGCCAAAACATCTTCTGCTACGTTCTGCTGGGAACCTTGTAGATGGTGACTTTGAGAATTTGGGCCAATAGCTTCATGGTATACTCATAATGATGAAGCTTGGGTTTGAGAACCTTGTAAGACCCGACAATTTGGTTGATGACCAACTGAGAATCCCCATAAATGTTGATGCTCTTGACACTGATTGTGATGGCTAACTCAAGATCAATAATCAAAGCCTCATACTCAGCTTTGTTGTTGGTGCAGGGGTTGGATAGATAGTATGAGAATCTCATCACATCGTGCAGAGTTAGAACTATTCCTACACTTTCTTGAGAATAGATTGGTGCTTCCCTTTGAAAAGAAGGCGCACCATCAAAATACATCTCCCATCGGTGATTCTTGCGGCCTCCCTAAGTTCATGATTTGTACATCGAGAGGTCATCACTAAGTAGAGAATCAGCAGGAAGTGGGTGTGCTGCTAAGAAATCCTCTAGTGTTTATCCTTTTACCGCACGGAGGGGTACAAATGTAATGTCAAACTATGAAAGTATCATGGATCAACGTGCCAAATGTTCGGATAGTGTTGGCTATGTCATGAGATACTGCAGTGGATTTGTTCTGGAGATCAAGTTCACCTTATGAGAAAGCATGTAGCATCGTAGCTTTTGGGAGGCAAAGATCAAAAGCTGAGCAATGTTTTCTCCATAGGTAGTTCACTTCTTGAGATCGGATGGCGAGAGAGGCACTCTCCTTCCCTTCATCATTGGCTTGGGCCGAGCCCGAGAGAGTCATCCAATGTAATATAGAGGATGAGTGGCACGGATAGGGCTAGAACTGGCGACTTCACCAAATTCTGCTTGATGTCTTCAAAGACATATTGGCACTTATCATCCCAGTTGAACTTGGCATCCTTTTTGACAAGTGCCAAGAATGGCTTGCATCTCTCTGATAAGTTGGAGATAAAGCATCTCAAATATGCTAACTATCCTTGGAATGATCTGAGTTATGTTAAACTTTTAAAAGGTGGCATTTCTAAGATAGCTTTGATCTTTTCAGGATCTATCTCTATTCCTCTGTGTCAGACAACAAACCCAAGGAATTTACCAGAAGCTACTTCAAATGCACACTTCACGGGATTCATTTTGAGGTTATATTATCTTAACCGTTCAAAAACTACTCTTAAGTCAAAGAGGTGGTCTTTTTCTTCTCTCCTCTTGACTAGATCATCAACATAGCACTCACACGATGATGGATGAGTTCATTGAAGATCAGTCATGGCCCATTGGTATGTAGCACCAACATTTTAAGACCAAGGCATGACCTATATAAAGATTATTGGGGTTAAAAGTAGTGTTTCTTTCATCTTAGGAGGCATCTTAATTTGGTTGTAGCTTGATGATGAAAGAGAACACTACATGAGATGAGGCAATGTCCACCATTAATTTATAGGAAACTCATCCTTAGGACATGCCTTGTTTAAGTCCACAAATGCATATGTGAATTTGGCCATTCTTCTTCTTAAGGCAGTACACAGCTAACGGGTAGGTATTTTCTTCCATGATGAAAATAGCGATCGGTTCTTGACTTGAAATGACCGTTTGATTTCTAAATCTAGCTTTCTTAATAGGGGTAGCGTTAGGATCTATTGTTAACTTGTGGACTGCTACATCAGGAGATAATCTGGGCATCTCTTCATAACTCCATGTGAAGCAGTCTTTAAACTTAATCAATAGTCTAACTAAATCATTGGCTTCTTCTTTATTCAACAATTAATTGATGTATGCCGGGGGTGGATTTCCTTCTGCCCCGAGATTTATTTCTTTAAGCTTGTCTATTGTTGAATGAATCTCCTCTTCAAAATCTGGAGGTGCATCCCTAATTTAGAGATCATTTGGATCATCTAAAGTTTCTATACACACATTCTCATAAGAGTTAGTGTTGTGTGAAAAGAACCTATCAGACTCCAAATGATTGGTAATAACTAAGTAGTAATCATCGCCATTGACTTGACCCACTATCTTGAATCTGCTCTTGATTGTGCCTCCTGCGTATTGTTCCACTTTTCAAAATACTTTGACATGCACGGACCATGTGTGAAACCAAACCTTTTTTGTATAACATTATGAACACAAGGCAAGTAAAAGTCAAGTGGTAATTCCATTAATTCTTTAAATGAGTCTTCCTCAAGTTCTACATCAACTTCAGGACTTGAGGATGATGACCCCAAAAAGAATCTCTTCGGCTTCATATCTTTGGAAAACTTAGGGGCTTCTTTAACTACTAAACCTTCAGGTTTTTGAGATGAAAGTGAGGTTATAGCTAAGGTTCACAACTACTGCCTAATAGTCTCACATAAACCTGATTTGAATACTTCGCTTTATCTGGAGGCCAAGTCTTCATCTTGTCACTCAAATCACCTCAATGGAACCCTTGAGAGGGGTTGGTATATGCTAATCACATTAGACTCATCCTCTGAGCTGGATTCCAAATCTATGTGAATAGTAGGGGTACTCCTACAAACTAAGACATAACCTCTGTTGGCTGATGACCAACCGGGGGGTCTTCCACCTCTAGAACTACCTCTGTTTCTGCCTCTGCCTCTGCCTAATGGAGGTTAAGTCATCCTACCCACATGTCCATATAGAATGAACTATGAGTGTAATGTGATATGTGGATTTATTTCTTCTTCAATTCCCCTTTCTTGTTCACTTGGATTTTCATTTCTCTTCTCTTTTTCTTTTACCTTTTCTTTTCTTTTGAATTTGAATTTTGTCCAAATTCATGAGAAAGGGTGTGTTGAGGAAGATAGTAGGTCTCATCCTCATAAATCTCAACCTCTTTGACTAAAAATGACTTTTCATCCCCATTGACACGGTATTCAATCCCATCCTTTCTAAACTTGATGCATGCGATGGAGGGTATGGAATTATCTTATTCGATATATCAGCTGCTACCTAGCAAAGCATTGAATGAATCAATGGTGTAAAACTTTTGGCCTAGTCACCTATCTAAAGGTAACACTATATGGAACCTAAAGCTCACCTTGTTCACTAAATCCTCTCAACATCATCCGATCTCCTGAGTGTGGAGATGTCGATCCTCAAATAGGCAAGTCTTAGACTCATAATGTTCTCATGTATGTGGATCTGAGAACTCAGTCATGCCCATGTAAACTATGATGTAGAGGGGACGGTTGTGCTCCAAGTCCCCCAAAAGAAGGTCTTCATATGTGAAAGTGATCCCCTAGGCTTCTTTTGCATAATGTGCCTCTTCACCAATAGTGGTCAGCTGAGCTAAGCATATTTCAGGATCAAGATGAACATCGTTTATGCTTGTATTAATGACTCACTCATCTCTTTGGATAAGATGAGGGCATCATATATGCTTAGCTTAGATGACAACTTTCTTAGATGAGAGAGGACATTGTAGTCCACCTTGGGCTGATCCTCTACAAGCATATCCAAGGGTGGAGCATCCTGTGGAGAGGCTTCTCGATCCTCTGTAACAATGACTTATTTTCCTCTTTCTTGAGGTGTTTCCCTAGGGGTAGAACCTTCCACTATGAGGTTGACTTTGGTGATCTCTTATGGCAGGGTAATGGAAGTTATTATTCAATTCACAAGAAGGGTGTTGCACTCAAGAGGGATGCTGACAATGATCTTACACTCCTTTTTGTGCAATGAGTGAAGATCCCCTATGCTCAAGAAGGGAAGATAATATGCTTACATGAGTGTTATAAATCCATCACATACCACATTTTTCTAAATCTTATAGTTGATTAATTTATAGGCTTTATGAGAGTGTTGACCTCACTTTTGGAGTGAGCTTTCAACTTCTTCATCCTAGGCATAAGGACTCCTCTAAACACTAAGAGTTCCTTAGTCTTAGACACTTCTAGTGATTAGGTGAACACTTAACCTAACCCTAGAGACTTAGAAGAGTTAGCCATAGGAATAGGTTATGCCTTAGGGGTATTAGGAAAACTTTCCTACCCTATAACTTGAACCAAATCCTTACTTCCTTCTTTCAAGTCAAACTACAAATTCAAATCAATTTTAAATCAACCTCAAATTCAAATCAATGTCAAATTCAAATCAATTCCAACCAACCTCAAATTCAAACTAACTTCAAATTCAAATCAACTTCAAATTCAAATCAATTACAAATCAAACCTTAAATCAATTCCAACTCAATGAATTTTCTCAAATCATGAATCAATTCCAATTGATTGAAACCCATGATTGAATTCTAAATCCAAAATCTTTCCTAAGCCTTTGATTTCATCTTATGGACTTAGCTTAACTCAAATCATTTCAACTTCAAATAATTTTCTCATAACCCATTTATATTCTCATTTATATTCATAAATAAATATAAATTAATCCAAAACTAAATTCAAAACTCAAATCCAAATCCAATCAAAATCCAACCTTAACTCTTTCAAGAAAAATCCTTAAACTCCTATCAAATCAAACTCAAATCAATCCAAACCATTGGATTTTCTCTTCAAATAATCATTTTTTTCAATCACAAACTAAATATAAACATAAACTTCAATCATCAAACCAAAATCAAACCAACCTAAATCAAACTCATGTTCACCCTTTTGAACTTCAAATTGTCAAATGAATCAAAACCCATTTAACTCCAAATCACTTGCAATTGGATTTATATTTCAATCATAAGTCCATATATGAGTTCAACCAAACTTGAATCAAGCATTGATCAAGCCAATTTACCCACTTATGCTCACTTGACCCAAAGTGACCTAAAGCACCTTTTTGAGCCAAATTCTAATCCTACCTAAATTGGATTAAACTAAGCCCATCTAAGCCTCATATTGTGAGCAACAATCATCATAGCATGATCAATCACTCAAATTGGGTCAAAGCAAGTCAAACCTAGCCTTTGACCAAGTCAACACTTAACCCAAACTAAAAATTCACCCTAGGATAAATTGATTGAAACCATTAATCTAAACCAATTCATGATCAATGATTGGACTAGACCAAGCCATCAACTGAGCCAAACCTAGCCCAATTAGTCACTTGACCCAAGTTGACCCAAGTTGATCTAAAAAGTCAAAATGGGTCAAATCTTAAACTAAGCGAAATTGATTGCAACCAATGGGTTAAATTCATTCTAAATCACTTGTTGAACTTGACCAAAACTTTAATTGGCCAACTAGACCCAACCTAGCCCAATTGATCATGAACCCAACTTGACCTAAAAGGTTAAATCAACTTGAATTCAAACCAAACCAAAATTAATTGAAACCAAAGCTTGCAAAACATCTCAAATGATCAACCAAGCCTAAACAAAACTATGACCTAACCCAATTGGGTCAAATGGGTCAAATTGGTCAACTTGACCCATTTGAGCTAAGTGAACTCAAATGAACCAAAGCCAAATATAAACTAAATTGAACCAAACTAATGATACCAAAATACTTCAAATGGTCATATGAACTTAACCAAATCCTTAGTTTGACCAAATTTGACCAATTGGTCAACTTGACCCAAGTTGACCCATTTTGACCTAAATGGGTCAACTTGAGCCAAATCATATCAAATCAACTCTAAATTCTTTGAAATTTGGCCCAACCTATTTTTGAAACATCTCAAATCTGGAAAAATCAAAATAAAGGCCAAATGACCATTTTACCCTTAGTTCAAAGGGTAACCTATGGCCAAATTCACTTGGAACTTGGCCAATTCCTTCTCATGGTCACTTGGCATCCTCCTAGTGGACCACATGGACACTAAGGAGGGTGGTGAACATGACCCAATGAGTTTGGGTCAGCCATGACCCAACCTAAGGCCAAACTGACCCCTTTAATCAAAATTCTCCACTTGGATCACCTCCCTCACTCATTTAACACATGTGCACCTCCACACCTCCACTCCTCTGCCAAAATCAAAGCACATGGCATTCCTAACAAGCAAAATAAACCATTCAATCTCATCAATTGATCGAAAATGGAACAGCAAGCCAGGTCGACCGATCCAAGTAGGGAGATATACTCCCCCTCATTCCCACTCAAACAATCTTCCTTGCATTTGATTGAGCTCAGAGGATCAAAGGCAAGCTTCTCCAAGTTTCCCAAGCATTCTCAAGCACATTTGAACTTCTCCTTCTTGATTTTCTTCATAGCCGAAATAGGGGAGGACTAAGGATTTTCCAACTTGCTCAATCTTCAACCAAACTCAAATTCACTTGGCACCATCAAGGAGGCAAGTCGAGCTCACCCAAAGCTTTCCCATGCATCCAAGCCATAGGAAGGGAGACCTAGACCAAAGCCACAAGCCATTGGAGGGAGCCTTAATCAATTGGAAGATCCACTTTAAATCAAGGCTTGAAACTTTTAATAGAGCTTCATCTCCACTAGATGAAGCTACCTCCTCCATTGGAAGTGATAGCCTCCGGCGAGGTATTGTTCAAAACTGATCCTCATTTGAAAAATGCTTGGTCCTTTATGAAGGGAATTATAATTTCATTAAAATTCAACTGTTGGATGTTCTTCCCTATGCTTCTTGATGGTGTGGGTTGAATATCTACCTAATTTGAGATCAAGTGAGCTCGAATCAAGCCATGGAGGTTGAATGGCCTCCGTCTCCCGCAGCTTAGGTAAGGATGAATCATGGGTCGTCCATCCCGCATGTTTTGGATGCACAGCCCTGATTAAATCATTTAGATCCTTTGATTTAATCCTTCATAACCACTGGCTTATTCCTGACCATCTGATCCTTGATCGGGTGACCTAGGGGAAACCACATTGCGCCGCCGGCTAACACGGCATGTGATGTGACAACTTAAATAACCAATCTTGTCATGCCACATAGAAAGCGTTCTAGTAGTCCATTGATGGGATTAGTTAATTAATTAGGATATTTTAATTATCCTTTAATCATTGAAACTTCATAAAATTATAACTAAATGTATGAAAAATTTCAAAAAATGCAAACTCAAGTTCATTTTAAAGATAATTTAGAGGGGAATCCAATAAAATTAAGTTTAATTGATTTTAAATAGTGAATTTTCCTTAATTAGGGTTTAATTAAAATTTTAATTTTCCTAATAACTTCCTGATTACTTAATTAATTAATTCCAATTTTCTCTAACATGTTAGGGGGTGACTTCTGCCTCCCCCAATTTTCTTGGAATTTATTAATGAGTTAATTAGGAAAATCAATTAATGAATCCCTAATCATCCCCTTAATGTAATTAAGAATAATTAAGCATGTGAATAGTGATTTAATCCCTTAATTGAGATAATTGAACATTGTTTAAGTAAGAGAGAGGTTTATGGAATGGGTTTGGGGTATTTTCCCTAAGTTATTCCTAAACCCCTTTCTTCCTTAATCCAAACATAATTAATGATTAATCCACTAATGATCTACTTAATTAATCTAATCAAACTTTCAAAACAAATCTGAACTTAATCAATATCTTGCTGGGTAGATCCTTAGGTGTTCAAAAACCTAAGGTAAATTTGAGAAAATTATTTCCAACCCCATGTGTGAGAAGGTTATGAAAGTACTTAATGAAAACCATTTAGCTTAATTAATTAATAATTATGAGCCAATTGTATTAGGCCCCTTTATATCTTAGATGCATTGATGTTTTAAATTCCAAGTGGTTGCATATCATATGTTCGCTCATAATTGTTTGATTAGTTATGTTAAAGTAGTGTATGTAAGGGGTAATTAATGGATTTAATTCACACCTTAACCTAAACAAAATATAAAATTAATCTAATTATTCTAAAATTAAACTAAATCAATTCACACATGGGGAAAAGGGGTTAGGACAAGCAAACTCTTCCTTTTAAATCATTTCCTAAATCAAACTCAAAATAAAAATAAAAATCTCTTTAAAGAATTTTGATTCACTTTAAATGATCTTATTTCATAAGATTGTCCTTAGAATTAATTATGGTGAATGAAGTTACATGCTTTCATCACTATATTTCTTTCCAAGCATGCTAAATGTTGTATGCCATATGAAATCATGCATTCATATCTTTTTTTTTTAAATCAATTAAAATGAAATGTTTCCTTTATGTCAAATTTCATGATTTGGCTAAAGAAAGAATATGAGTGGCTATTATAAATGAAGGTTTGCTACTTATAAATACTTGTAAGCTTGCATGTGATTATAGTATAAAATGTGTTATGTGATTTTCTTCTCTTTTCTTAACATGGGTTTGAATAGGATTTGCAAAGTGTATAGTTCATTTGAAAAGAACATAACACTTGCTTAAATCTATTCCTATACACTCCCATGTTATGACTTAAGAAGAATCCTCACATTACACATATAAATTATACAACCAAAATTAAACAAACAAACACAAAATCTTTTCATGATTCTTCATTCATTTTTTTCTTTTTTGTACATGCACATGTATTTAAGAAAAGTGGTATATGAGTATGGACATCCTGGGGTTACGAGGCTTTAAGTAGCCCTAAGAAGGCCTTGTACCTTATACCCCTAGTGTAGAAAATAATGGCGTCATACTCACTTATGTCTTTTATACATGTAAATGTGCATTTGATTAATGGTTAAATGAATCCCCCCTCTTTTCTACTTAACAAAATCATGCATCATGGAATATCCAAATTTTCTTAAGCAACATCTCTTAGCATTCATCATCAAGGTGTGTTAATATTTGCATTTCATGTATAGATATGCTTAGGATTTATTCATATGCATGGTATACATGTTGGAAAGAAATAAATTATTGAGTGTTATGTGATAGTAATTCACCTTAATTAGTCTTAAGATGCCTTTCCTATTGAATGGATTTATTTAGAGCAAATCTAAATTTAGGATTAATTAAAACACATAATAAAACATTCACTAAGAAAAATCACTAATGAATCTACCTTAGAAATTACAAGGTAGGGATGAAAGAAAGTTATTCTCTTTTTTCTTCTATTTACAACACTTAAGTAATTAAGTGTAGGTTCATTCAAACCAAATCAAATCATCAAATAAAACAAATCAACTTAAAATGAAACCACCCTCTAAGTTGAACCTTAACTTAGAAAAAATTCCAACCTTAAAGCCTAGACATGCCACACACAAGCCTTAAATGGCACACACATTAGGCTAAGTCACCATTTCTAGCTCTATGTTTGGGTGGTGCATGGTTTGATGCTTGATTTTTCTTTATGATGTAATGTTTTAGACTAAATGTTAGGGTATGTATGGATGATGATGATAATTTAGTCTAATCATTATCTTTATGGATTGTGCTTAAGGGGTAATAAAATATAAATGCTTTTTTGTGCAGGTTGCTTATACCCCTAAGCATGATCCAAATTAGATAGGTGACTTGGTTACCCATGTGTGGGTGCTAAGTCTAATTTATTCCTATAACGCTTGGATTGTGTGTGTTGTATGTTTAGCTAATCTCTATTTTGTAGGTTTAGTTAGATTTACTTTTCCTTTTTTATGTAATTTTATAATTAAGATTTGGAATGAATGTTATGGGGGATTAAGGTGAACATTGGTCATAAGACCATGTCTTATGCACCATGTGAAGCTTTGGACCAAATTACATCCCAAGTCCAAATAAAGAAAGAAGAAAGAAAAAAAGAAAGAAGTGAAGAAATGAAGATAAGAAGAAATGAAAAAATGAAGAATGAAGACCCCAATAACATGCATTCTTTCTAAATTATTATTATTCATTTGTAATCTGGGTTGTATAAGGGTAGAGCTCGGCTACCCATTTCTTTTAGGGTTTGTGCGGTGGAGCAACTCTTTTATCTTTTTATAAAATTGTTTGATGTTCGTTTAGCTTGTACATTAAGATGGCATGATTTTTCCTAATTTCTTCATTGCTTTGATGAATGGCCTGGATGTGATTAGGCTCTTAGGAAAAAATAAATTTTCTATCCAATTAATCAACTCAAAATTAAAAATTAACAACTCATAATCTCACCTAAAGCCTAGGTCATAAATCAAGATAATAAAAGATTTAGCAACCCCTTAGCTAGATGTTGTATGTCTCGCATCATGCCTAAAAAATATCTTCCTTCACTCTTACTAATGGAGGACTTCCACCTGCACCAGAGAACTTGGCTTGACCTTTGAGAGCCATGGTGGAAACACACCTCCATCTTTTTAATTTTGGCCCATAACCAATTTCTCATGCATTAGGCATATGAATCCCATAGCCTGTGTCAAATGAATTGTCCCAAAAGGAAAATAAAACTTAACAAAAATTTGCATTTGATTTAAGTCATTATTCATGCCCTACATAATCTAGTCTCTTTGGGACTGTGTTTAAGAACTTAGTCTCTTTCTAAATAAATAATAACCTAGCTATCTTGCAAAGCATAAGACTTGCGTATATGTATTTAAAATGGGAGGAGTTAGTTGGCCACCCCAGGCGGTTGTAAGTCCAACAGTGGTTTATCCTCTCTTGTGGAGATAAATCATATACCCATTTTCCTTAGATTTAGGTGTGACCCTCACCAAAGCTCATTTTTAGTTTTAGGGTTTGTTTCCCTTTGAGCTACAAGCATAAATCCTCACCTCTTAGACATTCCATGATCTTGTGTTGTGGAATTGTAAGCCTAGATTTCTAAAAAAATTCAACTCAAATAATTAACTCTTCAAATTTCAAAAATATAAAGCCCAACCATAGATAGGATGCTTGCTAGGTTTCCTAGTATCAAGCATCCCCACTCCTCCCTTTAATAACCCTCTTTTCTATCTTCACTTGATCTTCCAAAAATAAACTAATTGATTGATAGTTCTACTTTTAAAATCTTTGGAGACAATGATCATTTACCTTAATCGAGAGTATTCTTAAGGAATCTCATTCCTTAAGATGTAATTAACTATGGGGGCTTGCCTCCATAGGGACCTTAATGAACCCAATTTAAAATAAACCCTACTTTACTTGTCCACGTAAAGTTTTCTGGTACATTCAAAGACTCATTGTTCTTAGGAGTCCTTATTATGTGTTTAGGTCCATTGTAGGATGATGACTTCTGTCTCTTGAGATAGTGCATCATTACTCAATATCATACCTAATCACCTCAATAAGAACATTTGCAGATCTATGTGGTATCCAACTAGCGTGTATTTTTATTTTCATTTATTTTTCAAAGATAGATGAAGATAAAAAAAAATTCACTACAGTGAGGTTGTGAGTTGTGTTATTATTAATTTGTTGTTAAGTTCGGGTGAAAGTTTTGAATTTTAAATAGCCTATCGAAATCTAAACCATACAACAATTATCACACTTTAAGAAATCTAAAAAAAAAGCTTGTGGTTCTAAAGTGCACATTGAGTAAAAGTACCAAATAATTTAAATTGAATTAATAGAAAATAGGCTTATGAGATCAGGTACTACTATACACCCCAAAAAAGGAAAAGAGTAGAGTGTTGAGCTCAACCCCTATACAGTTAAATTATAATAAATATTATAATAAATTAAAGAAACATATGGGGTCTTCATCTTCTCTTAATCTTCAAAGTCTTGGATCCTCCATTTATCACAAGGCCTCCAAAGTTTGTTCCTTCTAGCCACTGCTTATCTTAAACCCCATGGCTCAAATCCTATCTCTAATATAATATTTTCATTTAAAAATCTAAAATAAATTCCTAACTGAACCTACAAAAGAGAGGTTAGCCTTAACACACATACACATCAAGCAATTTTAATTCACACAATTAAACTTAGTAACAAATGATGCCATGACTGCTTGTTCTATGGGATATTGTTAAGGGACAAGCAACACCTACAAGCAAACATATCGAATTTTATTTTATTTTTAACAAGCATTTTTAGTAAGCACAATTCCCTATAGAAGATACCATTAGTATAATAAATATTATTCTACCATCCAAACTGCTTACAAGCAATCCTAACATCCGATCTAAAATAGTACACCATAAAATAAAAAATAAACAATACATCAAACAAAGCACCAACCTAACCTAAGTTTATAGTTGGTGACCTATCCATCGAACACTGCAAAGGTTAATGTAGTGAGATAAATCTAGGCTTTAGTATTTAAATTGCAACTTAAAAATGAGATTAAATTTGTTAAATGATTAATGATATGGAGATGAATTTTTTACATTCCAATTTAACATAAGTTTAGGTTAAATTTAATGTTTTGAAGAGTTTGAGGAACAATGGTCCCTACTTGTGGTAAGGCTTACATTCTTTAACCCTACCTATATGTTTATTCTAAAAGTGGATTTTATGACTTTTTGTACTTTTAATGAAGCATAGTATTTTAATCAAGCCCTAGAATAGAGTTAGATTTAAATGAGATTATAATCATATGAAGGGCATCTCAAGATTAATGGACATGAGACATAGCTTCCCTTTATGATATTATTTAGCCATCTCCATCATCCTCAACATATTTATATGTTTATATATTTATTAGAAGTATTAAATATACATTTTTTATTATAACTATATATCATTTGTGTTTTGATATATTTAATCATTCATGCATATATATATATATATATATATATATATATATATATATATATATATATATATATATATATATAATATATATATATATATATATATATATATATATATATATATATATATATATATATATATATATATAATTGATCTTTAATTGAAGATTACATAAATAATAATGGGTATAAATATATTCATATGAATGAATATGTATTAATTTTTTGAAAGAAAAAAAGACATTTAATTAATATACATTTCTCTACAATCTTTAAATATGCATATTATTAACCAAGGAGTCAAGGTTTCTAAGACGCCCTTCAATTTTATAGAAATTATGCTCCAGTTCAGACTATATTCAAAGATGTATTGAAGATGTATATGACATCATTTGATTAACTCTATTAATTTAAAAAAAAAATCATAAATACACACATTAATTTATTTAAAGAAAGTATTTTTTTTAAACCTAAATCATTAATGGTATACAAAGATAAATTATTTTAAACATTGATGCAAATGAATAGAATCAAGAACACATTTGCAACTAATAAATATATATATATATATATATATATATATATAAATAAATAATAATATATACATAATAAATATATATATATATATATATATATATAAGAAATATAATATATATATATATATATATATATATATATATTAAAGTAATTTGATTTATTAGAGGAAAAATATTTCAAAGTTATCCCAGTCCCTCTCTATTCATTAAGTTATTTAAAAGTATATTAAAAAATGTTTATGATTTAGTAAGATTTAATAATTACTTAAGTCAATTAAATCCAAGAAGCCCTAAAGATTTAATTAAACATCAAAAATTATGAAAAATTTATAAAACATGGATAAACGTAAACAAAACATACCTAAAAATTCTAGTGCAAATGGGCTTATATTTTATGCTTAATTAACTAAATAAAGAAAATCAAAAAACATCAATTACCCTCAAAATACTCCAAATCAATTGAAGATTTTCATTTCGTTAGGAACCTCTCTATTAGCTGAGCATAAAGAGAGGTTGATCGTAATTTTTAGAGATTTTTGTAGAAAGTTATAATTTTTTTTAAATCCTAAGCCAATTAATGAATTATTTAATTAATAAAAATACCTTAATGAATATTTTGATAATCAATTAGGAATAAAAGTCCTAATCATTTTCTCCAATCATTATTAAGTTCTCCTAACACTTTTAAGAACACAAAATAATTTTCATAATTTTCTATCTTTTATTAAATTAATAAATCACTAAAATAGGCAATTAGGGTTTGAAAATGTATATTCCTTAATACACTTCTCTAATTGACTTGAAACAATTATGAGAGGCATAGGCCATCTCATAGGACAATCACTAAAAGTTCCAAGTCATTTAGCTAGGTATTTATGGTATAATTTCAACTTTAATGAAAATATTCAAACCTCAATTAACCATAACACACTTAATAAAAATTAAGGGTTTTATTTTTTTTCTTTATTCTCCTCTATTTAAGCTTTCCAACAAACATTTGTTTGCATTTTTTATTTTTCCTATAATTAATTATGATTTTTTAAAGTTTTTTCTAATTAAATAATTTTTAAATCTATTTTGGGATTTACACAGTTAGCGAAGGAGTCAACCACTCTTTACGTGTGGTGCCATAAGATCCTTTATGATAGCTAACTCAATGATGGTGGATGGTGTTTCATCTTGAGCCATTCAATCAAAGATCAAATGGCTCTAATTAATATTGCATTTTAATAAAATTTAAATAAAAAATTGTAACCAAATTAATCGCACCTATCCATCTAATCATGTGAGATAGATGGCCTGTGATTCATCTTCCTCCTTCAGTGAGAGATGAATATTGTTCATCTTTCACCACTTGAACCAAGCTAACCGCATCTCAATTTATGGCATAGATCGACTCTAATAGAATCAAAATTAAAAATTCAAGGGTTCCTATGGTTGGATCTATACGAGACTTGACACCAACATGTATTTGGCCATCTACATGTTATAAGAGAATTACTTAATTGAAGCTAAATACTGATGGTCCAACATGTGAGGTAGCTTCGCCTTGAAGAGGAAAAGCTCTATTGAGAAGATGGTTAATTTCCTCCCCACTAATTATTCCTTAAAATAAGCTCCAACACTGCTCGTCAGACTTTTCTCAAACTGCATGCTCGATTGGTCGAGTCTAGTGAGTCTTAACTTATTCTTGCTAATGAGGGAAGGTTTAATTAGAGTTTGGTGATGGATTGGTGTAATTGGGTGTGGGAGGTGTCCGATTTATAAGGTGTGTGGCGATGAGGTGCACAGAGAGCTTTGAGGAAGACTTAGGACTCTCTTTGGAATGCCAAGTACAGCATGTGTTGAGTTTGAATAAGTGGGAAGGGGTATATCTCCCTCCACATATGAACCACCCAAATGGGTTGATTCAGCCTTAGCTAGCCAGCCAGGCATTGAGGGTGGCCAACTAGCCACGCATTGAGGGTGGCCAAAATTGGCATGGGACTAGGAAGGTGGAGTCCATGAAGTGGTTGGGCATGTTTGGTAGGCAATGGTGAAGGGGACAAGCCATGGTGATTGAACCAATGGCCGATAATGATGAGGGTGACCTCTACTTAGTCAATGGCTGGACAAAACCATTCTGAGTTTAGCTTCATCAGCATGATTGAGCTCAAGACATGCTAAGGGTGGGTGATTCTTTGGCCAAAAAGAGGGATTGAACTTTACTATCTTGAATTTTATGATATTTAGGACCATTGGTTTATTTGGTTTGGGCTACAAGGAGTTCACCAGGAGTTGGGTTCACTTGGGTAGGTTTGGGAGATTCCAAGGATGAATCATGTCAAATTTGGTTAAATTTGGGCTTACTTTGATTAGGTTTGGCTCGCATGGACTCTTATATGTCAATTTTAGTTCAATTAGGTTAGGTTAACCAATTGAATAATGTGTTATGTTCAAATGATGATTAGATAGGTGTTAGTGCAATTAGTTTGGTTTAATTTGAAGTTGATTATAATTTGGCTCATATGGGTTCATATGGGTCAAATGGGTTAAGTTAGTCAATTTGAACATATTGGCTAAATTTGGTACACTTGAAGGTTGGGGCATGTTTCGTAGTGTAGTTGGAGATGATTGTAGCCTTTGCTTTGATCTAATTTGGATTGGGTTCAGTTTTGATTCATTTTGACCCTTTAAGTCAAATTAGGCTAAATGAACCAACTTGGTCAATTTAGCTAAATTGGGTTAAATTGAAAGTTGAAATATGTTTGGTCATCAAGTTTGAGATAATTGTAGTCATTTGTTTGATTGAATTTGAGCTAGATTGTGTTTTGATCCAATTAGACCCTTTAGGTCAAATTGGGCTAAGTGAACCAACTTGGTCAATTTGACTATATCGGGTTCAATTGATTGTTGAATTATGCTCAACAATCATTTTAAGATTGGATGTAGGTATTAGCTTGGTTAGAATTAGTTTGGATTAACTTTTAGCTCAATTGGGTCATGTAGGGTTAGATAAGTCATTTGGTCAATTTGGGTTAATTGGCCAAATTTAGTTCAATTGAAGATTGGGTCATGTTTAGTAATGTACTTGGAATGTTTTAGAATAATTGGTTTGGTTCAATTTTTGCCAAAGAGTTGGAATTGAGTTTTGGTCTTAAAGGGTCTAATTGAGTCAACATGAATTAAGTTGACCAATTGGCCAAATTGAGTTACCATTTTGCATGGAATATGCTTAATTATGTGCTTGGGATGATCTTGAGGTGTTGGGTCAACAAAACATGGCATCACCTGTAGGTTCCATTTAGGCTATCGTGGGTTAAGTGGGCCACGTGACATATGTGGGGATAACTAGTTTCATTTTATGCTTGGGTGATTGTGTGTGGTGTTAAAATTGTTTTAAGATCAATTAACTGTGGTGTATGAGGAGTTGGGTTAATTAAGCCAGGTGGTCTAATGGGTTTGGCCCTGACTCCTAATTATCTTCAATTTATTTGGGTTTCCACCTAAATACTAGTGTTTCCTAGTGTATAAGTGAAGGGGGACCTTAGTGCCTTGATTGGATCATAAGTAATGCCAACTTCACTAAAATTGAGGTCAACAAATATTTTTTATAAAATTAATGAAAAATAACTCATCAGACACTCAAGGAACTAACGTTGTAGACTTGATAAGCTTCATCATACTCGCCTTAATCAAAGTGAATTCACTTATGTTTTCTCACACTCAAGGAACTCACACACATAAGTATATCTCAAGAAAATGTCTACACCCTAAATCTACTCAACCATCCCTAAAGCTAGCCAACTTTAGGCATGAATTAAGTAAGATCAGTACAACTAAAAATGAGTCAACATAACTAGAGATTTTAAATCTAAGTGTATGCAACTTAAAAGCCAACCATGTTTCTAGCCTCAAGGTTTTTAAAGGTGAAGAGACTACTCAACATAGAAGAGTGGAGGCCCAAAGGCAAGTTAAAATCTCAAGTAGAAACCACACCTGTCATGATTACCATTGCCTATAGATCTACCATACATGCAAATCACCAAGAAAGTGAATGTATAGGTATCAATCTAAAACACTTAGAGTACTTTACTCACACAAAAAAAACAAAAAAAGGATAAAGAACATAGCCAATCCCTAGTGACCTGACTCCTCTCTTCATAATAATATATGCATTGAATAACATGAAAGTCTCTCATCACTCACAAGTTTGGGTAAGTACCCATATACCCAAGAGTCTAGCAAAAAGTGAGCCAGATTTAGAGTGATCGGTATAACCATATCGAGCTAACTCATTCCATTATAATGAAGTCTACACTCAAGTCCCTCCTACTAGCCAAACTAGGTGAGTGGGCCTATAAAGAAATAAATATTTTGCAAAAAGTGAGGTGCTCCTAAGGCGACTACCCTACATTTCACAAACTTTAACTCACTAACATTATGAGTGCCTCTGTAAAGACCCACAAGTTTGGTGGAAGGTGAGGTGTTCCAAGGGTGACTAATACTTGTAATAATCCTGCTTATCAGTGACTATAATAAAAACTATCGAGTTCTAACAAGTAAACCAACCATAGCTCATTAAAGATGAGTAATTATAGATTATACATGCACACAATAGCACATTATTAACAAACATAATGAGTAAATTTATATATAGAATGAGAGTCATCTTTAAAAGAATAGAGGTGAGTTAAGTAAAATCATGTCATCAATTTGATGCCAAAGTTATATGCTTAGAGTAAAAAAAATCCAAAAGGGAAAGCGAGGGGTAGTGAACAATCATCTATTTTTTAATATACATAGAGGTACACAAAAAGAGAAGAATGGATTATCTAAGTCATAGCACTCACCTTGTCCACTGAGTCCGATGATGCGAGGATGTTGTTGAAGTCTGAAAACAAATTAAATTGGTCTTGCTCTACTAGATTATTAATATCAAATTTGATGCATGCTTCAAGTTTGGCCATGAGAAGACTTTGATGTTCTTCAAACTAGAAAACGTTGGCTCATAGCAACTCCTTTCTCTTAAATTTCATTCTTTTTATCCTCTTGATATGTAAGTTCAATAGACAGCTCATATCTTTTCAGCCTCACTGCTAATTAGTCTTGTAGCTTGCTTATTCTTTTATGCTTTAATGCTAGTAACTACCACAACCAATATATTCCTCACTTTCCTTACCATTTCCCACATTCCCTCAGTCACCTTACAAAGATCTAACTTTTCATACATCATTGGTCATGCAACATCATGATCCTTCATGTTTTTCACTAACTCCTTGAGAACCTCCGCATACACCTCGTAGAGTTTGAAGGTCATCTTCTAGTAAGCATCCTGAGTATTCCTCACTACAAAATGCAGTTTCTTATGAGGATACTTGACAAGATGATTGACAATGAATTAGGAGTCCACTAAGAAGGTTTGATAATTCACGAGCCATAAGAACCCTTGAGTTTCCTATCAGGATTTTTTTTTTTGTTGAAAGGATCTATGTCAAACACTTTCACCTTGCTATTATCTTATTATTTTTGCTAAGAAGACACTCAAGAAGCAGTAGCATAGATGTCGGTACTTGTCATCTCCTCCTTCAATGTTACCTTAGGAGCCTTAATCCATAGTGCAGTCCTAAACTTCACTGCTTATTTATCTTACTTTTAGTGAGGTTACTCTTCCTTAGTTTTAAAAATCTTATCTTAATAATATAATCTTTTCACTTAGAGCTTTAAGACACTTTTAATGACTTATCAGACACTAAACCCATTACCAAGACCAATAGGAATGAACCTTAAGGTTTGTCATAATAAGCTAATGGGCCCCACTTAACACCTTCCTTCCCAAACAATCTTAAGCAATCCTAGGCCACAATTAGATTAAACCAAATAGGTACCAACACAAAGTCCAATCTTATTAAACCAACACTTAATCTAATTGGGCTAATTAAGTCAATTAACATAATTTAGTTCATATGGCCCATTTATGCTACATCGAACCAAATTAAAATCTCAATTGATGAAACCTACCATAAAACTCTCAAATTATTAATCACACCAAGTGAAGAACAAGTGAAGCTCAATTTGGTTAATTGACTCCCTTTCATAAACTTAACCCAATTAGGCATTAATGAGTCAAATCAAAATTAAACCAAAATCACTTGAAATTCAATATGCTTATGGCCTTAAAACTTTAATCAAGCGTATTTAAAGCCTAATTGGGGTTCAATTTGGTCAATCAATCCATCTAACTCAAGTTGACTCGATTGAACCCTACATAAACAAAATCAAATTAAATATAATACAAATCAAATTAGGCTAATCCAAGGTCATAAAGTCATCATACAAACACAATTGAACACAACTCGTCAATTTAGCTAATTAGTTCACTTAACCTAAAGGGACTTAATTGAACCAAATTCAATTAGAACTCAAATTGGACCAAACCAACCATCCCATTTCAAGTTGACAAATGAAGATAACCTAATAGCCCTTTGAGCCCAATTCGTCCAATTTGGTAATGTTGACCTCATCTTTAGAATGAGCTCTCAATCACTCCATCTTAGATATAGGACTCCTCATAGACACTAAGAGTCTCTTAGTCTTAAGACACTTCTAAGGTGAACACTTAACCTAACCCTAGAGAAGAGTTATAGGGAACAGGTCACCTTAGGGGTGTTAGGAAAACTTGCCTACCCTATAGCTTGGACCAAATCCCTACTTCCTTCTTTCAAGTCAAACTCCAAAACTAAACTAACTCCAAATTCAAACCAACTTCAAATTCAAATCAACTTCAAATTCAAATCGACATCAATTCCAAATCAAATCACAAATCAATTCTAAATTAACTGATTTTCTCAAACCTTAAATCAATTCCAATGGATTTTCTCAAATCATGAATCAATTCCAAATTATTGAAACCCTTGATTGAATTCTAAATTCAAAAATCCTTCCTAAGTCACTTTGACTTAGCTTAAATCAAATTCAAATCACTTCAAACTCAAAAGATCTTCTCATAACCCATTTATATTCTCATTTATATTCACAAATATAAATGAGATATAAATTCAAATATCCCAAAAAAAATAAATTCAAAACTCAAATCCAAACCCAACCTAAAACCAACCTAAACCCTTTCAAGTCAAATTCTTGAACTTGGTCGAATCAACCTCAAATCAATTCAAACCCTTATTTTTTCTTCATGATTCAATCAATCCTTCAATCATGAATCCAAATATAAACACAAATTTCAATCATCAAATCAAAACTAAAATCAAAACTCAAACCCAAATCAAACTCATGTTCACCCTTTTGAACTTGAAATTATCAAATGAATCAAAACTCATTTGACTCCAAATCACTTGCAAATGGATTTATATTTCAATGATAAGTCCATATGTGAGTTCAACCAAATTTGAATCAAGCCTTGATCAAGTCAATTGACCCAATTAGGCTCACTTGACCCAAAGTGACCTAAAGTATCTTTTTGAGCTAAATTCTAATCCTACCCAAATTGGATTGAACTAAGCCCATCTAAGCTTTCAACAATCATCATAAGATGATCAAACCAAGCCAAGTCATAAACCTCCCACACTAGCCAAAATCCACTATAGGCCAAATTGATTGAAACCATTGATCAAAACTAGTTTATGATCAATGTTTGAACTTGACCAACTCATCATTTGAGCCTACCCTAGCCCAATTAGCCACTTGACCCAAGTTGACCCAACTTGACCTAAAAAGTCAAAATGGGTCAAATCTTAATCTAAGCCAAATCAATTATTGTTAATGGGTCAAATTCATTCTAAATCACTTCTTAAACCTAAGCCAACCCATGACCTAACCCAATTGGGTCAAATGGGTCAAATTGGTTAACTTGACCCATTTGATCTAAGTGAGTTCAAATGAACCAAAATAAAGTACAAATCAAATTGAACCAAACCATTGATACCAAAACATTTCAAATGGTCATATGAACTTGACCCAACCCTTGTTTGACCAAATTGGTCAATTAAGTTGACCCATTTTGACCTAAATGGGTCAACATGAGCCAAATGATATCAAATCAACTACAAATTCATTGAAATTTGGACCAACCCAACTTCAAACCATTCCAAATCTGCCTAAACTAAAATCAAAGCTAAATAACCATTTTACCCCTAGGTCAAGGGGTAACCTATGGCCAATTCCACTTGAAATTTGGTCATATCCTTTTCATGGCCACTTGGCACCCTCTTAGTGGACCAAATGGACACTAATGAGAGTGGTGCACATGACCCAATGGGTCAGCTAAACCCAACCCAAGGCCAAAACTGACCACCTTATAGAAATTTAGCTCATGGAATCACTCCATACTCTCAAACACATGTGCAACTTCACCAATCCTCGCCAAACTGAATCACATGGCACTCAAAACCACTTAACAAACCCAATCAATCATTGATCCAAAATGGAAGGATAGCTCACTCACCCCGATCTAATAGGGGAGATATACTCCCCCTAATTCCACTTCATTTGACATCACTAGTACTCGATTGAGCCCTAGGAACTCATAGGAAGCATTTCCAAGGTCTCCCAAGTCCATTCGAATTCTCCATTTTTGGTTTTTCCTAAACCAAGAATAGGGGAGGTGAGTGAGAAATCCACCTTTCTCAATTCACAACCAAAATCCAATTCCTCTTGCAAGCACCATCAGAGGACCCAATCGAGCTCGCCCAAATCAAATCTCAAGCAATCAAGCCACAGGAAGGAGGAGCTCGACCAAAGCCACAAGCATTTAAAGCTCATCTTGGCCAATAAGAGGATCCACTTGATCTCAAGCCTTCAAACCTTCAATAGAGCTTCGTCTCCACTAGATGAAGCTACCTCAACAATTAGGAGCATCGGTAATAGCCTCCGACAAGTTATGCCTCAAAACAGAGCTTAGGCTAGATTTTTGTTGGTCCTTTGTGACGAGAAGTGTGATCCCAATTGAAATTGACCATTGGATGTTCTTCCCCACACCTCTTGATGGTGTGAGTTGAATCCCTACTCAATCCGAGCTCAAGTGAGCTCGGATCAAGCCTTGGAGGATGGATGGCACCCATCTCCCACAGGCGAGACCAAGGATGAATCATGAACCGTTCATCCCATGAATTTTGGATGGACTATCCTGATTAAATGATCTAGATCAGATGATTAATCCCTTTAGAAACCACGGGTTTAATCCTGACCATTCGATCTTTGATTGGACGGTCCAAGGAGAAAATGCATAGCACCGTCGACTAACTATGCAGCCAATGTGACAACTTAAATAACCAATCCTATCATACCACGTGGAAAGTGCACGTGACATACATGGTCGACGGGATTAGTTATATAATTAAGGGATTTATAATCACTAATACTTTGAATATTCATAATTAAATGTAGAAAAATCAAAAAAAATGAATGAGGGCTCATTTTAAAGATAATTCAGTGAGGAATAATATAAAATTATTTCTAATTGATTTTGAATAGTGGGTTTTCCTTAATTAGGGTTTATTTGAAATTTTAATAATCGTAATTACTCCCTAATGACTTCATTAATTAATTCCAAACTTTTTAGGCATATTTTGGGGGATGACCTCTGCCTCCCCTAATTTTCTTTGATTATTAATGGGTTAATTAGGGAAATCAATTAATGAATCCCTAATCACTCTCTTAATATAATTATGGGTAATTAAGTATGTGAACAATGGTTTAATCATTTAATTAAGATAATTAAACACTGTTTAAGGGATCAAGAGGTTTATGAAAATTTTGGGACATTTTCCTTCTAAAACCCCTTTCTTCATAAACCTAATTTAGGGTTAATCCACTAATAACCTTAATTAACCATTAAATTTTCAAAATCAATCAACTTAATCAATCCTTTCTTGGATAGATACTTAAGTGTTCAATAACCTAAGTAAGCTTAAGAAAATCAAATCCAACCTACATGTGTGGGAAGGTTTTGAAAGTACTTAATTAAACTCTCTTAATTAATCATCAATTATGAGCCAATTGCATTAGGCCCTTTATTTCTTAGGGTGCATTGTTGATTTAAATTCAATGTGGTTGCATGTCATATGTTGGCTCACAATTGTTTGAATAATTATGTTAAGGAGGTGTAGGTAAGGGGTAATTAATGAACTTAATTTACACTTTAACCTAAACAAAATATAAAATCAATCTAATGGTTCTAAAAATTAAACTAAAATAACACACACAAAAGATGGGTTAGGACTAGCAAACCTTTTCACATTTCTTAAATTCAAATCAAACTCAAAACAAAACTAAAAATTTCTTTAAATAATTTGATTCACTTTAAATGATCTTATTCCATAGGATTATCTTTTAATTAATTAAAGGTGAATGAAATTGCATGCTTACATCACTTTATTTATTTCCTAGCATGCAAAATATGTATGTCATATGAAAATCATGCATTCATATCTTTTGAAAAATCAAATTAAAAT
This sequence comes from Cymbidium sinense, assembly GCA_021442155.1. Lineage (NCBI taxonomy): Eukaryota > Viridiplantae > Streptophyta > Magnoliopsida > Asparagales > Orchidaceae > Cymbidium > Cymbidium sinense. Next base: position 35,851,058 of record CM038229.1, read on the forward strand.
GAAATGTTTCCTTTATGTCAAATTGCATATTTTGGCTAAAGTAAGAATATGAATGGCTATTATCACTACTAAATCCAAAATTATTTTCAAAACTTAGAAATCAAATATTACAAATGAAAGGTATGCTACTTATAATTACTTATAAGCTTGCATGTGAGTATAATATAAGATGTGCATTATGTGACTTTTCCTTCTCTTCTCTTTTAACATAGTTTTGAATAGGATTTGCAAAGTGTATAGTTCATTTGAAAAGAACACAACACTTTCTTAAATCCATTCATATTCATTCCTATGTTATCATTTAAGAAGGATCTTCACATTTCATATGTAAATTAAACAACCAAAATCAAACAAAACACATAAATCTTTTGCATGATTCTTTTCCATTCATTTCTTTTTTTTGTACATGCACATGTATTTAGAAAAGTGGTATATTAGTCTGGACATTCTAGGGTTGTGAGACTTTAAGTAGCCCCAAGTATGTCTTGTACCTTACACCCCTAGTGTAGAAAATAATGGCGTCGTACTCACTTATGTCTTTCATACATGTAAATGTACATATGAATAATGGATAAAAGAATCCCTCTTTTCTACTTAACAAAATCATGCATCATGAAGCATCCAAATTTCCTTAAGCAACATCTCTTAGCATTCATCATTAAGGTGTGCTAAATATTCATTTGCATGTATAGATATGCTTAGATTATTTCATGTGCATGATATACATGTTGGAAAGAAATAAAGTTGTATGTGTTTTGTGATAGTAATTCACTTTATGTAATCCTAAAAATACATTTCTTTTTGAATAAGTTTGTTTAGGGAAAATCTAAACTTAGAATTGATTAAAACACATAATAAAATATTCACTAAAGAAAAATTATAAATGAATCTACCTTAAAAATTACTTAATGTAGGGAAGAAAGAGAAGTTCTCTTCTCTTTTTCTCTTTTTACAACACTTAGTAATTAATTGTAGGTTCATTCAAACCAAATCAAATCATGAAATAAAACTTAACCAAATCAACTAAATCACTTAAATGAAATCACCCTCTAAGTTGAACCCTTCATACTTAGAAAATTCTAACCTTAAAGCCTAGCTAAGACTTACCACACAAGCCTTAAATGGCACACACATTAGGCTAAGTCACCACTTCTAATCCTATGTTATGGCGGTGCATGGTTTGATGCTTGATTTTGTTTTTTGATGTGTTATTTTAGTCTGGATGTTAGGGTGTATGTACATATACTGAATGTTAGGGCAATCTTAGTCTAATCATTATCTTCTGCCGGGGATTATGCTTAAGGGGCGCTGTAATAAAAGTATAAATACTTTTTATTGTACAGGTTGCTTATACCCCTAAGCATAATCTAAAATAGGCCAGGTGGACTTGGTTACCTATGTGTGGGATGTTATGTCCAATATATTCATATACATGCTTTGGATTGTGTGGTTTGTTTAGTTAATCTCTATTTTGCAAGTATAAGTTAGATTTATTTTTTTTTCATGTAATTTTGTAGTTAAGATTTAGAATGATCATTATGGGTGATTAGGATGAACATTAGTCATAAGACTATGTCTTATGTACTATATGAAGCCTTTGGAGTAACCACATTCCAACCAAACAAAAAAAAGAAGAAGAAAGAAGAAATAAAAGAAGAAATGGCGAATGAAGAATGAAGAATGAAGACCCCCATAACATGAATTCCTTCTTGATTATAATTAATTTATTTGTAATCTGAGTTGTATAAGGGTAGAGCTCAGCTACCCAATTTTTTTTCAAGTTTGTGCGGTGTAGCTCGACCATAAAAATCATCTTATTCTTTTGCGCTAGCTTTATAAAATGTTTGATATTTGTTTAGCTTATGCATTAAGATGGCATATTTTTTCTAGTTTCTTTCTTGCTTTGATATATGGCTACATACGATTAGGCTCTTAGGAAAAAAAATTATATATAAAATATCAACTTAAAACTAAAAATAAATAACTTATAACCTCACCTAAAGCCTAGGTTATAAAATAAGATAAAAGATTTAGCAACCCCTTAGCTAGATGTTGTATGTTTTTACATCATGCATAAAAAGCATCTTGTTTCACTCCTGTTATAGAGGGCTCTCACTTTTGCTAGGGAACATGGCTTGACCTTTGAGAGCTATGGTGGAAACACACCTTTATTCTTGCTGATTTTGGCTCATAATCCAATTTCTCATGCATTAAGCATATGAATCCTAAATCCTATGTCTAATTAAATGTCTAGAAATAAAAATAAAACATAATAAAAAATTTCATTAGATTTAAGTCATTAATCATGCCCTACATGATCTACTCTCTTAGGGAGTGTGTTTAAGGACTTAGTCACTTTTTAAATAAACAACAACTTAGCTATCTTGCAAAAGCATATGACTTGCCTACATGTATTCAAAATTGTAGGAGGAGCTAGTTGGCGGCCACCCCCAAATAGTTGTAAGCCCAACAGTCGGGTGGTTTATCCTCTCTTGTGGAAGAAAACTAAATTCTCATTTTTACCTTAGATTTAGGTCATGCTTTAGCCCTCGCCAAAGCTCCCTAGATTTAGATTTAGAGGTTGCTGCTTTCCTTTGCAGCTATAAGCATAAATCCTCACCTCTTAGGTATTTCTACAATCTTGTATTATGAAATTATAAGCCCTAAATTTCTAATAAAAAATTAACTCAAACAAATAAATCACTTCAATTTCAAAAATATAAAGCCCAACCATATGATAGTTTGGGATGCTTACTATGCTTCCTAGTATCATAAACATCTTCTACTTGTCTTCCTTTGGTTTCGATAATAACTCCCCCTCTTGATCAATCCCACTTGATCTTCTAAAAATAAACCAATTGATTGATAGTCCTATCTTTGAAATCTTTGGAGACAACGATCATTTACCTTAATTGAGAGTATTCTTAAGGAATCTCATTTCTTAGGATGTAATTAACTATAGGGGCTTGCCTCCATAGGAAACTTAATGAACCCAATTTAAAATAAATCTTGCTTTACTTTTTTATGTAAAACATAGGAAGAATCTATGGTACATTCAAAGACCCATGGTCCTTAGGAGTTTTTATTAAGATGATTAAGTCCATTTGTAGGATGGTGACTTCTGTCTCTAGAGATAGTACATCATTCCTCAATGTCATACCCAATCACCATAATAAGAACATCTGCGGATCTGTGTGGTGTCCAACACAATAAAGTGTTTGAATATTTTTGGTTCTTCATTTATTTTTCTCTCAAAAAGGTAGATGAAGAATTAAAAATTTTCACCACAGGTAACTTTCCCAAGTTAACATAAAATAGCCGAAATTAGTCAGATGGAGCCAAAACCAACCAAACAAAGTCTAAACTTAAGAAAACTAAGTCCAAAAATAATTAAAATTGGTTAAAATTGGTTAATCCCTACCCAAGTAGGCTTGACCCAAGTTGAATCTGATTAAGGTCAAACCTAAGTGAACTAAGTCTCCAAATAAAGATAAAATCCCAAATTAACAAAATACACTCTCCACCTTCACCTTAGTGGTCACATTAGCACCTTTTAAGCTTGGCCCAGTTGGCCCAACCTGCCCTAAAGTTGATTTGCCAAGTCATTGACCCAAGCAAGATAAGAAAAAAAAGAAACAACCTTTGGTTCACCTCCCACGGCTTGTCCCTTTAACCCTATACCCACTATACCTGGTTGGTCTTTAAGAGAACCCTAAATGCCAAGTCTAAGACATTTCTAGCTAAGACCACTGCAAAAACCACCTCCTCATGGCTAAACCAAGCCAAATCAATGATTCACATGGGGAGCTTCATACACTTTAAATTAAGGGGACCTTAAGCACTCAAAATATTCAACTCACTCCTAGATATAGTCCCTAAGCTCTCTAAGCCTCACTTGTACTACAACCCAAGCCACCATTAACACCTCATTAAGTCAAATGCCCCAAAAATCCACCTCAATTCATAGATAAAAATTGTCTAAATTTGCTTACCCAAATCATTCCATGACCTTGGGTGAACATAAATGAATCAAGCCCCCCTCTCCCTTGAATCAAGCTTAGGAAAGTAGAGAACGACCAAATTCTAGTGACCCGCAGTAGTGTGTTGGCTGAGAGAAACTAGTAGGGAGGCAACTAGTGATTTTCATAGTTAGACTTTGTCTCCTCAAAGTGAAGCTACCTCTAGTGAGAAATTTACTAAATGTTAGATTTAGTGAGGTAAAACTCCAAAATCATAGATAACCTCTTGGATTCTCATGCTTTTTGAAGTAAAATAATTTCTTGTTAGGATCCAACTATAAAAAAACCCCTGTGTATTTCCTCTTTAGATCTTTTTGAATATACTAAAATCAAGATATCAAGCTTACATGGCTTAAATCAAAAGGGGAGAGGCAGATGGTCTTCGTCTTTCACTAGATGTAGAATATATGGCCAATCTCAATGTGTCACGTCTAAAACATGTAGACATTTAGCCACTATGTGGATAAGAAGACATATATGGTAAAAAAAACTTAAATAACAAAAAATTAAAAAAATCATAACTAATTGAAAAAATCTAAATAAATGCTCTTTCGATTTAGTGAAGTGAGTAGAATCTAACAAAAATATAAATCACAATTTTTAAAGGTTTATTTAGGATTAATTAGAGTTTAACTGAAAAATCATATTTTAAAAATTAATCCTAAAATTTTTATCTAAATGACCTAAAATTTTTAGGGGTTGTCCGCAATGATGTTCTTCATTCCGTTAAAAAGTTTCATGTGAATTAGGTAGGTGGATCACAAGTTATTTAATTTTGAAGCTTTAATAGTCAAATTAGCTTAATAATTTAAAATGTATTTTCCAAACACATTTATTTAATATAAAAGCATCTTGAAAACCCTCTTGTTTTACTTAAAACTTAAAATCACCAAAATTGGGATTAATTAACTATCAATTAATTAATTAATTCACATATAACATAAACAAATTTGTAATAAATTACATAAAATTATAAAAAATATAAATAATATATTTTGCTTAGTTAATAGAGAGAAATTTAATGAATTTAAAAGATTCAATTAGTTTTAGGTATTTTGAGAGTAATTACTACATTAGTAAAATTTTAATTAATGAAATGTATCCTAAATACAAGTCCAAATACTTTGAATTTTTTTAGGATAGTTTTTCATGCAATCTTTTAGCTTTATGATTTTCTCAAAAATTTTGAATTTGTGTTATATGGATTATTAGATTAAGGTTAACATGAATAATAATTTAATTAATCTATTAAATTTTAGAATAATTATATTTTAAGAGGTTAAATCATTTAATAAATAGAAAAGATCATAAGAAAATGACAAGCATATTTAGTCATCAATCGATGTATTAAGTCAACATAAATTAGCCCCATTAATTAATAATGACCAATTAATAACTTGAATAATAGTTGAAATAAAGTATTGTTAATTAAAGAAGATTAAATCCCATAAAAACTATCTTATTAGAATCTCAGGTTGGTCCCTCATCCTTCGATGAGGTGACCATCTCATTAAGACTCAGATGTAAAGAGAAGTGGGCCCAACCCTAGGTGGGTCCCATTTTTCTTTACATACTTTAGAACATTAAACTTAACTCAAACTTAAATTAAAGCTTAAATTAAAGCAAAAATTAAAATCTATTAAATAATTTCAAAACTAATAAATTTGCTTACAGGCACTTTTTGCTTAAGCCCTCTAAGCATAACTCATTAAGATAGGTGGGCTTGTTACCCATATGTGTACAATATAATCACTTGTGTGCATGTTTGTTTTAGCTAATCTCTATTTTATATATTTAGTTAGAATTTTATTCTTGAAATTTCACATGTAATTTATAACTAGAACTAGGTTAGAGCCATGAGGTTTAAGATTAGTAGTGGCTAAAAGACCAAGAAGACTCTGTGAATCATAAGCATTTACACCATGAAGATGAAGACTAGAAGATCCCCACTTGTCATTATTAACTTAGTTCTAGGTAGGGAAGTATAAAGACAGAGCTTGGTGCCCATTTCCTTTTTCTTTTGGGGTTTTTATGAAAACCTAATCACATCAACTTTTTTATATTAATTTGATTGTTTGATGTTGAATTTACTCTATACAACACACTAAAAATTTTATGCTTTTCTAAGATTTCTATATATAATTCCATTAAAAAAAAATTTGATGTAAATAAAATTTCTTTTTCAAACAATAAATTAAGCAATTTAATTTTAAAAGTATATATATGTCTAAAACTCTACGAAGCAAATCATCTTGATATCAAAAGCAATCGATTAAATGAGACTAACCTAGATCAAACACTTAAAATATAATTGAAAACTTTGGGATATCAGTCGAATCTATAAATAGCTCCTAAATATTGAGTATTTATGGTCAAATCGAGCATCTTGACAAGTCGAATATAACAAGTCTATGATCTCTTAATTCTAACTTCATTCGAGCATTCAAATACAAAAAATATAAGATGATAATCATTTTTCGTTTGGAGTGGTTTTGATTTTTCCTATATTTATTTAAATGTCAATCTCATAATCATAAATAGCTCATCTTCTACATGAGGGAGACCGAAGAAAAGATAAGAGATTCTGACTAAAGAATCTCAAAGCATTCAAGAGTATGACCATCATTGTCGGTGATTGCCATGCCAGAGGGTCATCGCATTGCCGAATATCGATCACTTCCTTGCCACCACCGATTCGATTGATCATGCTGTATTATCATTTAGACCACCGCATAACCATTATTAGCTGACCATGGTTCAGTGTGACTACCATCAATTCATGATGAAGGGGAAAGACCACTATTATACACCGATCATCTTTTCGATAGTGGAGATGAAAGGGTTTCACTATCAGTACCAATGCCACCCATCCATCTTTCAATAGTTTCCATCGAATCATCAGACTATCACCTCAAGCAATGTCTTCGTCGCTAATCCAATGAAGCTTGTTATAAAACTTATTCTTGTAAGCGATCCTTTTTCAACTTTGGAGATATTATAATAATTATATGCGATAAATATTTAAGTGATGGTTTTCCTTCTTGGTTTTCCAAGTAAAAATAGGTCTCTCAAACTCTTGTTGTGTGTGTGTGAAACTTGTGCAATACTAAGACATCAATTTGCTCATGATTCAATCTTCTAAAGCAACCGTTTGGAGTATATGGAAAGAAATCTCACAATCATAATCTTTGTGAACACCTGCACTATGGCCAACAAGCATAATACTCACAATAACGAAGCCTCCCACTCTAATTCCCATCATTCCCGAAGCCAATCCTTAAACCAAAGATATCAAGCTTCTGCCTCATTTCCTTCCGATAGGCATTACCCTATCGATGAAGGTATATTAGAAACCTCTCTAGAAGGTCATGTTCATCGAATGGAAGAGTCTCAAAATGAGATAATTCAACTTTTACAAGAAACACGACAGTCACTATTGCAACAAATGCATCTCCCCCATAATCAATCATTAGCCAGGGGAGGTCAAAATACTTGCACAGGGCCTTATCATCATCAGACTGAAGTTCCTTCGCTACCAGACTATGATGCTGACCTCCTTGGAACTACTAGTTCTACCAATCCATCACTTGCAGCTCAACCAATCTCTAACCCACCAATATTTGTGGATGGCTTGGCACATTCTTGCCTTGTTGATTTCACCCGTCATTTTCTACATGCAGAATTATAACATTTAATGCAAGAAGAATTTCATCTTAAAGATATAAATCATTTTCCCTCTCATCGTATATCAAAAAGTCTTCACTAAAGTAATTCTTCAACTTCTATTCAAGTAGTTTCAAGCTTAACATCAACTCTAGATGGGGTATGAAATATGAAGACAGAACCATCATGTACATCCAACGAAGCTCACATTTTTGTTAGGTCTTTCCAGTCACCCTCAAGGGTCAGGCTTACACTTGGTTCTAATCTCTTCCAATGGGATCTATATATACTTTTGTTGAACTCGCTAAGATTTTTGTAAAGCGGTTCATTGCGAACCAAAGGATCATTAAAAATTCCTCTCATCTCACAAGAATTCATCAAAATGAAGGTAAATCACTTAAGGAGTACTTTCAAAGGTTCTCCTTAGAAGCTCGTCAAATACCAGGGGTGGACCCTGAATTACTAAGAGGAGTTTTCCTTGGAGGGCTTCGTTATAGGCCTTTATACTCATCACTAATGTGTGATATAGCTTGCTCATATGCTGACTTGATTCATCATGTGGAAGCACAATTTTTTGTTAATGAGGATATCAATATACATCGAAAGCAGTTCGAGCAATATGTGGGGAACAATCATGAACTAGGGGCAACCCTTATTATAACCTCGAAAGATTATTCATATACATATCTGAGGATTTATTATGATATTCAATCTCCTTATCCACCTACTTGATTACTAATCATAAAATAAATAAGTCAATATTGTGGAGCAATTTCACCTTTAAATTCGCATACACGTGGCAATCACCTCATACCAATCAAGGTATAATTGATCTCAGGGGTATCCGATTCGATTCCTTCCATAAAAGTTAATGTCACCAACACTTTGACAAACAACCTTAGATGGGTCAAAAATCATTGGCGGATTTCTTTCGACCTATTCTATACAAATTAATGTCATCGAGTAACATTGTAATAAATAACTTAGGATAGGTCAAAAATCCTTGATGAATTTTTCTCAATCTCATCAATACAAGTTAATGTCATCGAGTAATACTCTGCTGAATAATCTTGAATATGCCAAGAAATTTTGATGGATTTCTTTCGACCTATTCTATACAGGTTAACGTCATCAAGTAACATCATGACAAACAACATCAGATGGATCAAAAATTCTTAGCAGATTTGATTTGACACCTTCCATATAGGTTAATATCATCAAGTAACACTTTGACAAATAACCTCGGATGGGTCAAAATCCTTGAGTTGATTCAACCTTACATAGTTAATGTCATCAAGAATTGACAAACAACCTCGATGTCAAAAAATCCTTAGCATATTCGATTCGATCTCTTCCATACAAGTTAATGTCATCAAGTGACACTTTGGAAAACAACCTCAGATGGGTCAAAATTTATGATTCAATTTGACTTTTCATAGTGTTAATGTCATCAAGACTTTGACAAACAACCTCAATTGGGTCAAAAATCTTTGGCAGATTTAATTCAATCTCTTCCATATAAGTTAATGTCATCAAGTAACACTTTCATAAATAACTAGAGATGGGTCAAAAATCCTCAGTGGATTCAATTACATCCCTTCCATATAGGTTAATGTCATCAAGTAACACTTTGAAAAAAAACCTCGGATGAGTCAAAATTTCTTAGCAAATTCAATTTGACCCTCTCTATACAAGTTAATTTCATCACGTAACACTTGAAAAATACCTCGGATTGGTCAAAAATCCTCAACGGATTTGATTTCACCCCTTTCATACAAGTTAATATCATTAAGTGACACTTTGACAAATAACCTCGGATGGGTCAAAAATCCTTGGCGGATTCAATTCAACCCCCTCTATACAAGTTAATTTCATCAAGTAACTCTTTGACAAATAACCTTGGATGAGTCAAAAATCCTTAGCGGATTTTTTTTGACATGTTCTATACATATTAACGTCATCATGACAAACAACCTCGGATAAGTCAAAAATTCATGATGGATTTATTTCAGCATGATTTATATCAAGTAAATATCATGACAACCAATCTTGGATGGGTTAAAATTTTCATTAAAAGTAGGAGCCTCATCGTATAAACTACGGGCCTTGTCCGCCTCCAAGCCCGATCAATCTGATGAAGACAATTGATGCCCCTTTCGAGGAAAAATTGGAGCTTCGCCTTATGAACAATGGGCCTTGATCGCCCAAACTGTTCACACTGATGCCTCTTTGAGGAAACCAAAACCTCATCATATGAACCACGGTGTTGATGCCTCCAAATCGATTAATGACATACGCCTTCTTTCAAGGAAAAATCAGAGCCTCGCCGTATGAACTACAAGCCTTGAATGCCTCCAAATCTCACAAGCTTGACCTCTTTCAAGAGAAAATTGGAACCTCATCGTACGAACTATGGGTCTTAATCAACAAAGCAAATAACATTCTTTTTAGAAGAGAGTCAGGGCCTTACTCATAAAAGGAAAAATATTTATTATCCTTAGCCCCTGAACTTCTGCTAGATAATTTCTCATTCAACGCAGAAGAACATTAGAGCATATGAGAGAAAACTGTGTCTCTTAACTTGACCCTATGGGGGGTTTTTATAGATCCACAATAGGAACAAAAAGAGAATAAGTTTTGGAAAGAAATTGAAAAATATTTAAATAAATTTTGAAATTTCTACACTCAAATATATTTTCTTTTAATAAAAGTGAAAAAAGGAAGAAAATAAGAAAAAATTGAAGAAAATATAAAAAAACCCAAATTTTCCGTCATTTGCTTAGTGGTGCTTATGCACGGAGTCACACAAATTGCGCTCATGATACCCACGCACATGGGCATACCAAACTCATTCTATCAAAGCACATAGTCCGTCTGTGAGACCAATCTGAGCAGCGCCTGACTACGCTTACACGCACATCCATGGTTACACCCATAGTCTCTTGTGCACGCCTCAAGTGTCTATCGATGTGGCCCTTTGCGCCTGCTTCCATGATCATAGTCTTGTACGCCCATGAAGATCAATTCTCTCAAATTATATCTGACGCAAAGATTAATAAACCCACAAATCTCATTAACAATGAAGATGTTATTATTTTCAATTATTTTGCATGTATTTTTGGATGATATCATCCAAAAATAAGAGGGTAATTGATATTCCATTGAAAATTCTACTAGTTGAAGCACGAATCTTGATATCAAATGCAATCTAATTCTAAGTCGAGACTAACCCAGATCAAGCACTTAAAATATAATTAAAAATTATGGGATATCAGTCAGATCCCTAAATATCTCCTAAATATAAAGTGTTTATGGTCAAATCGAGCGTCTTAACGAGCCAGATTTAACAAGCCTAAGATCTCTTAATTATGACTTCATTTGAGCATTCAAATACTTAAAATACATCAGATGATCAACGGAATCATTTTGAGTCATCCGATAGAGTGGTTTGGATTCTGCCTGCATTTACAGAAATGACACCCCCATAATCTATAAATAGTCTCTCATTTTTTACATGAGGGGAAGAAAAAAAGATGAGAGAACACTAGACTTCATGAATGACCAACCGAATGTGATCATTTTATCACCATCATATCTCACCAGAATATCACCGCCACAATATCTCACCCATCAAATCGACTAGGATCACATTACCGGCCGAATCACCATCATACCGCGGCCGTACCAAAATGCTATAGCTCACATATTTTTTACCATCGACGGTCGCTCACATCGTAACTCTAAAGAGACCAATCTTTCGATAGTTTATGAATCATGACCCACCACAAGCAAGGCCGCCGCTAATCCAATGAAGCTTGTCACAAAACTTATTCTTATTATCATTCTCCAACTTTGAAAGGATAATATTGTAAGTTGATATAGTAAAATTATTTTCGCGCGGCCTGATTTTTCCCTTTTGGGTTTTCCATAAAATCTTGATGTCTCTCAAATTTTTATCATGAATTTTGTATAACGCTAAGACATCAAATTCTCTTACTATACGTAACAATATATATGCAATAAATTAAATTAATCAATATAATCTATGAATTATACATTTTAACTTTTCTTATTCACTCAATTATAGAATTCTATTTAGCTAATTAAAAACCATAATTTTAATTTTAAATTAATATAACTAAAGTTTAAAAGAAGATAGCTTAAAAAAAAAAAAAGAGGAGGTAATCTTGCAAACCAAAGAAAATATTAAGTCCAGTCGCATGTAGCTTTACGCTAGACTCAACCGCCCACGCTGTCCAAGAGTTTTTTTCCTATTTTAGCTTAACGGCCAGAATCGATGGACGACCACACCGGCCAGAATCGATATAACTCGCTGCTCAAACAAATAGAGAAGAAGCGCCGTTGGAATGAGTGGGAGGAATTTAAAAGAAATATATATCTAGATTTAGGATTTAGGTGTATTTTTTCTTGCAAACCGAGCTCGAGAGAGAAAGATATTTCATTTCCTTTTATGAAAGAACCATGAAGATGGAGAAGGGCCTTGAGAAAATAGTTGAGGATGTATTAAATAAAAAATTCATCGAATTTTTCTCAACCGTTGTATCACGATAATTTTTTTTACGGTTTGGTAGTGTTGTTCCTTGAAATTCTTTTATTTAGTGTATATTTCTATGCTTTGGAGTTCTTTGCAAGAGGACTTTACTTATTTTGAGAGATTTTGCATCTATATTCTCAGACTCTCATGAGAGTACAAAATTTTCTCAATATTTTGCGTTTATTTTGCCTGGATGAAGAGAATATGGTCATTGCATTCCATTAGAAGCAATTTTGTGGTTGTTTGGTTAATCTTTATGGGAGATTTTTATCTGTACTCTCTATACTCTCTGTACTCTCCTAAGAGTATAGAGCATTTTTGGGCAATTTTTTCCACTTTGTGTGACATGTTTGGAGGAAATATGTTTATTACAATCCATCACGAATAATTTGGAGGTTGTTTGGTATTTAGTGTTATTTTACATCAGATTTCTATACTCTTGAGAGTAGTACATATGATTTTGTTTTTTCCTTTCATTGGTGTTGTTCAAATTATGTTTATTACACCGGAAGCAATTTTGAGGGATGTTTGGATGATTTTTGGAGGATTTCTACATTTGTACTCTCTGTACTCTCTGCACTCTCCTGAGAGTACAGATCATTTTGGGTTATTTTTTTTAGTTTCTGTGGCATGTTTGGAGGGAATATGTTCATTACAATCTATGAGCAATAATTTGGAGGTTGTTTGGTTATTTTTTAGTATTATTTTGCATCTGTAGAGTACAAATAATTTTTGGTCATTTTCTCTAGTTTCTTCAGACTGGTTGTTGAGATTATTTTCATTATATTTATACTCTATGTTCTCTCTCAGACTCTTATACCCTCAACTCTATACTTATGTTCTAGATTCATTTCTATACTCTCTCATCTCTATACTCTCAGTCAGAGCTATTTGGTCATTTTTTGTCTATTTTTTTGGCCTGGTTGTTAAGAGTAAATTCTGTTGGAAGCAATTTGGCAGTTGTTTGGATGATTTCTAGGAGATTTTTGCATCTGTGCTCTCTGTACATTCCATTGCAGTACTCTTTAGTAATGAAGTCATTGACGTTTTACAGAAGCTTCATCTGCATCAATTCATTAGACTCCATGAAATTCAGCAAGACTCAATAGCCATGACCTCAATCCTGTCTTATTGGGACATAGAGAAGCAAGCTGGTGGCGTTCACCCCCAGAAGTTGCGATGTAGTGATACCAAAAGGGGAGAAGGTCTTATGGAATAGAGGTAATGTGCTATCTCAGGAGGTCAAGACTTCGGAGGAAGCCCTTAAAGAGCATCTTGAAGGTAAAAAACACAAATCAAAAGAAGCCTTATAGAAAGCAAAAGAAACCTTAAAGAGCATCACCCCCGATGAAGTTGCAGTGATAATAGGAATTCCAAACAGGGAGGTCTTATGGCATGAGGAATGAGCTATCTGAGGTTAGCACTTTCGGAGGAAGCCCTTATGTATATTGAAGGTAAAAAATACAAAGCAAATGAAGCCTCTGCAAGAAGACTCCGTACTCTATGTACTTTCTTTTCCATGGGTAACTTTTATAATATCGCTTATATTTCTATGATGATTTTTTTTACTGTGGAGGTGTTTGGTTGGTTTAGTGTGTTATTTTGCATCAGATTCTCTATACTCTCGAGATTATAGATAATTTTGTGGATATTTTTAGTTTCTTTGGCATGGTTGTTGATTATATTCATTACATTACATTGGATGTAATTTGGTGGGATGTTTGGATGATTTTGCATCCTCATTTCTCAGATCCTTTTTTCCCTTTCTTTATCCTATTTTGGGGAATATGTTTATTTGTTGAGCTATTTTACATGTCACATTTATGTGGAGTTGTCAGTGTGAATGTGGTCAATGAGCGATGATGAAGTCGTGATGTCTAATGAACCAAATTTGGGAAACTCCTTGGCACCACTATTCTGAAACGGAGGTGTATGCATATCAGACTACACATCAAACTCGTGTTCGAAGGACCATACTAGTTATTGGCAAACTCCAAGAAATTAAAAATCAAAAGATTTTTATGTGCAAAAGGGTCTAAGAAATCTTCCAACCCAAATGGCTTAGCAAAATTCAAACTGATACAAAGACGGCTCCGAATGATTGATGATTCTCTATTGACTTGGAGAACGATGGTTAAAAATATATAGAAAGTCATAATCATTCATTTAAAAGCACCAACCTACATCTTCTCGATCACACGATGCATTAGCGATAAAAAAGGCTGTGTTGAAGATAAGATGAGGCCGAATTAGCAACGATGCATTCACTATCTAAGTGGAGGTTACGATAGAATATTGGATTCACAAAAGAGATGCTTTCAATTTTATTGAAAAGAGAAAAGATCGAGGATTGTGAATGGTGATAAGAATGCATTAATACAAATGTGAAAGGCAAGGGGACGGATGTTTGCATGGGATGTACAAGTTGATGAGATTGCTTAGTAAGTTTTTTTGGAGCAATGGCATGTCTAGGATAGAATATGACTATTTTTTGGTGATGTGATAATTTTGATACAAGCTATCGACTCAATAAATATAATCTTGTTTGTGCCCCTCTTGTTGGAGTGAATCATCACCGCAAAATGTGTTATTTGGAGTAGCCTTTTATCGAAGAGACGATTGAGTCATTCTCATGGCTATTCAGACATTTCTTCGGTTGATGAGTGACAGACATCCTATAACAATATTCACTGATCAAGATCAGGCTATGGCACGAACTATTGAAATTATATTACCGCATACTCGTCATAGGTTGTGCTAATGGCATATTTTGAAGAAAGCTCCTTCCAAGGTTCACTGCTTTAATAGTAATAAGAGGGTACAAGGAATATTTTATGCATGCAAATGTGACTCGAGAAGAGTTTGAAGAAGCTTGGTCCGCCATGCTAGAAGAAGGCAATTTGCATGATCATCCTTGGTCCCGAGCTTTATAAAATTAAATCCAAGTGGTCCACTGATTCAAAGACTCATTCTGCATGGGCATCTTGTCAACGTAACGTAGTGAGTCAATGAACAACGTATGTCATGGAATCTCTAAACCAACAAGTTCGCTCACAGATTATTTCTTGGGGTTGGAGAAGGTTATGGAGACATGAACCGGAATGAACATGACGAAGACTTCAAGTGTACCATCACATTGTTCATTGTTGTTAAGACCACCCAATTCTAAAACAATAAGCGGTATGTTTTATACAAGAAAGTTGTATACTATGTTTGAGGAAGAATTTTGCATGGAGTTGGAGGCCTATCAAGAACTATGTCGATGACATGGAGTATTTGGTGAGAAACTTAGAGAATAAAAATTCATCCAAAATATGGACTGTCCATTTCGATGGGACTACCCTAGATGTAACCTGTACTTGTAAGAAATTTGAAATGATGGGATTACTTTGTGCCCATTATATCAGAGTTCTTAGTCAGGAAGATGTAGTGCGCATTCCGGATAAGTATCTTCTCATGCGATGGTCTACCAAAGCAAAGAGGGATATTTACATCGATAGTGCATATAAAAAATTAAGAGATGTCGAAGGCACAGATGGAAATGCTACTGGCATTATTTTCTGGAACCACGTTAGTCGATATGCATATCAAATAAGTGTTAGCACGTGGTAATAATAGAGTCGAGGACTATATGCTTCAATCCTTAAAAAAACTATACGACGATGTCGACTCTATACTAAGTGGGAATTCTTTTCCAGTTGATAAAGCAGCTAAGAAGAAGAAGTCAGTTACAGCAGAAAAGGGAAAAGATATCTTGAAGGATCCAGTAAAGCAACATCCAAAGGGTATTTCCAATGCAAGGCTTAAGAGATATTGGGAGAGATCCAAGAAAGCCAAGAGTAATTCTCTATTTGCCTCTTAATTTGTATTATTTAAAACATTGTCGCTAATCTTCAAACCATCATATTTTTTTATTGTAAAACCAAAGTTCAAACCGATAGTACGAACGTGTTTCATCACCCTTGCAACACCTTTCTCATTATGCCAGTATTTTTTGAGGTACATAGAATAGACACATCGATGTTAAAAATCATTAACCGATAATGATGTTCTACCTCGTGAATTGAGCTCAACAATCACGCTAAAGGGTACACTAAGTTGATGATGGATATTATTACGTAAAAATATTTCAATGCATGATATCATTTAGTTATGTGTTCTTGACCGCAATCATTTCGCAAAGCTTTAGAGTCTCCAAGATGACTTTCTTTTACTTAATACACACCCAGCCTCACATATGGATTGTTAGAAGAGCCTCGAGTCATTAGATGACCTTCTCATGCTCCAAACTGCAATCATTTCTTTGTCGTGATGACTTTCTTCTTTGAGCGCCTTTATTCTCAAAATGTACTATTATTGTAATACTTAGACTGGCAAACTAAATCTTCATATTTTACCAAATGATTTGATTGATGAGTCTACCTTGAGAATGAGCGATTTCCATTGAGGCATTACATAGTTTGATATATGTACTCTATAAAGTACTCTACATTTTATGAAGAAAAAAAATCATGATGATGATTATATTAGATCGACGATATTAGTTTAGTAATTATTTATAAATTTATCATTAATTTAATTCAGATGACACTTTCTATTACATTATTTGAAAAAATTCATCATCTTCAAATATATATGGCTAATTTTATTATTTATTCAAAAACATAAGTCGCATTATCGCAAGATATATTTTGTATTATGAAGTGGCTAATTTTATTATTTATATTTTTATTTCACTATCTTTAATTCAATTAAAAAAGTATAATTTAATTAATTTTAAAGATAAATATAACTAAATTATTAGATAAATAATATAGTTATAATATGAATATGATTCATATTGAATATTTTATTTATGTAAAGAGATAAACATGATGGATGAAAAAAATCATATGAATGATAAAATTAGTCTCATCTTAGCATATATGTATCATGTTTTTTCTCATTTTGAGGTTATCTAAACTAAAAAATAAATATTTTAAGATAGGATAAATAAAACTATTGATTTTATTTTAAAAAATATAATACATCAATTCTTAATAAACTATAGTATTCTCTATCAAATAATGAAATAAAAATATTTATCATGAGTTACTATGTTATATATATATATATATATATATATATATATATATATATATATATATATATATATATATATGTATATATATATATATATATAGATATATATATACTATATATATATATATATATATATATATATATATATATATATATATATAAGAATCATAGATACAAACCAAAAGATAATGTAAATTTTAGCCTTTTCATTTGATCTGAATTTAAAATATGATATAAATGAGAGAGTAGAGAGTACAGAGAGTACAGAGAAAGATAAACAAGCAAAAGTAAAACTCATAAAAAAGGTAAACCCAAGAGCATCCAACTGCTTTTAAGATAATAATCTTCGCAAAGCAAAAGTGAATTGGGAAAAAAAGACGAAAAATGAGAGAGAGAGAGAGAATAGATAAAGATAGAGCATGAATAAAGATCCAAACTACATGATAATATCAAAAAATAATAATATTTATTTATCAACCAACTTCAGGTGTTCTCCAATAATATTGAAAAAAAATGAAATACCTTGTACATTATTATTTCCTACTTATCAAACTTTAAATGTACGCTTTTAGCTTTTTTCATTCCCAAACAAAAGATAGCATGTAACTCACTCTAAAGTCATTTTCTTAGGCCAATCTTGGTGGTCACCGCTTAAGTGGGATTTCTAATTGTTTCCATGTACTTGCAGACAAACATCCCGCAATAACACGTATCTTGTACACTCACCATTTCGATTGGCCATTTTGTGGGATCGCCACAAAAGACTGGTCCAAGATCTTCAACAAGTAATTTGATCCAAAAGCAAGAAGTATAGTCAATAAAAAAAAGCTAAAACCAAATTGAAAATAACTCTACAATCTCTAAGAATGGCCTTATGGTTTTGGTAATGAGTCATAAAAATACTGTGCCCCTAGCTTAATATGCCCAACTGAGTGTGTCCAAGTCGATTATCATAAGTAAGAGAGTGCTCGACTTAACTTCAAAGTGACATGTCGGATGAACATTTTGCTTTCCTTGTGTAGCCATATTTTGCATAGTAAGAAAAGAAGAGAATATTTATAAATTGTAGTTTCATCTATACAAATAATGATTGAATTGTA
Source organism: Cymbidium sinense (assembly GCA_021442155.1). NCBI lineage: Eukaryota > Viridiplantae > Streptophyta > Magnoliopsida > Asparagales > Orchidaceae > Cymbidium > Cymbidium sinense. Next base: position 35,869,477 of record CM038229.1, read on the forward strand.
ATACCCCTGATATTTGTGGGGTAACTTACCCAAAGGCAAGAGATGTACAAATAGGGGACATACAAACGGACATGGAAAAGTACTCTACCAATAAGAAGGGCATCAATGTGCATATATCGATATCAAGAACTCATCGACCGCCTCGTAATAACAATATGATATTCCCAACAAGTACCGTATCACCGCAAGTGATAAATATTTTAAAGTGATCTTAATTAAACGAATAAAGTTATTTTATGTATGAAGGAGTCGAAGATTGACTTACTCCCTAATCGAGCATGACGCGGTCAATAAGATGGAGCATCTTAGAAAAAATAACAACTCGATGAGAACTCAACAAAATGATGTGCCTCTCAGGTGCAATGAAATTACATCGACGATGAAAGTTAGATGAAGAGCTAGATTCACTATGAATTAAGGATCGATCTACCGAGATGATTCATACCGACCGATGCTCCTCCACCACAACGATAACAATGTGAATCCTTTATCATCTTTAAACCTATAAAAAATTTAGTGAAATCTATTTCTATTATCTCAAATTTAAAAGAAAGTAACTTAATACCTCTGCACTCGGCTTCTCATCTTGAGTGGAGGCCACCACATCACTTATTCTTGCTCGTGACTTCCTGTAAGTGTGTGTGAAGGGGAACCAATGCCTTTCCTCTTCCTTTTATCAAGCTTTCACACACCAATGCCAATTAAAGGTTTCAGAGCATCTTCATGTGCATTGGAGGCCTCCACAATAGCTTCCCCATGGGACTCAACTTCCCCTGGGGCTTCCAAGTGGAAGTATCCACAGTGGGCTTCCCAAGTGGAAGTATCCACGGGCGCAAGTGGAAGTATTGTGCTCCAAGTGAAGTATCCACAGGGACAGACTTGCCTCCAGAGCTCCACGTGGAGGATGGGGACCCCACGCCAAAGAAGAACCTCCTCGACAAGAACCAAATCAATCCCATCCATTCTCTCTCACATTATTGTTGCTAAAAGAAGATATTATATCTTTCAAGTCCCTAAAACCTGCAAGTATCCTCTCACCGCAAAGCCTTGTGCAAGAAGAGGCGCTACACAATGATGGGAGAATATGGAGAGACATATGGAGATTCAATGGGGTGAACTGGGACTTAGAATGATCACATCGGGCTCAACATGTGCATGTCAAGTGGAAAATGAGCCGTCTCCTTCTCGATATGTCCTCAATGAAAGGCACTGTTAAACCGATAAAAAAAAATGTGATGACTACAACATAAATAAATACATAATTATAAGAACTAAGTGATATTATTATGTCACCCTGGTGTCCTCCTAAACCAATGAAGGCTTCATCTGAAACTTTATTTTACCATCGCAAAGATAATGCTTGAAATGGAGATCTCATGATGCTTATGTGCTCAATCTACAATTAATATGTAAGTTAACTTCAATGCATCAAATAATACATAACCAAGATATAAAATATACCATAAGAAGAGTGACAAATCCACTCATGTACCTGTCCTCCTGTATGAATCTTGATGTAATACCATCAAATTGAAACTAGAAAGATGGCCTCTCGCTTGTATTCAAGAAATTTATCTATGTCATCTACAATAATCAATGATTACCCTATAGTTGATATATACAAAAAAAAGATTTGATAGAAAATATACATAATCAGCAAACTGTACAGTGTAAACGAAGCTCTCAAGATCTTATAGCCCATCAACTGAATCATGCAACGGATTTCCATAAGATTTTCACCCTTTGTTTGGCATCCCATTACGCAGAACTTCATCGTGAAAGGAATGCACGCCTAAAGAGAAAGCTTTTCTATCTCCCAAAGAAGATGTGATCGAGTAGAATCATGGAGTCTAATGAATGCGATGAAGCCTCTTTAAAATGTCAATGACTTCATCAGAATCATGTAGAATATTATCAAACACCGCTCTAACTGGTAGTACATCTGTTATCCTTTTCCACACAAACTTCAAAATGAAAAGTCGTAATAAACATAATCAAATAACCGCCAAAGAAAAAAAATGTCATTAAATCATCTCTTACTCCACAGAGTACATGTAAAATAATACTACTAAACCATCCAACCCACCAAATTCCAAATGTAATGAATATAATGAACAACCAGCAAAGAAATAGAAAAATGTCCAAATCCAGACTCTCAAGAGAGTAGAATATATGCAAAATAACACTACTAAACCAACAAACAACCACCAAATTGCTTCCAATGGAATGTAATGAACATAATCTAACAACTGCCAAAGAAACTGAAAAATATCCAAAAATTATAATTGTATTCTCAAGAGAGCGAGAGTACATGCAAAATAACACTACTAAACCAACCAAATAGCCCACCAATAATGGAATGTAATGAACATAATCAACAACCGTGCCAAAGAAAAAAAAAATCATCTCAGATTTGAGAGTACAAAGAGAGCAGTAAAAAACACTACTAAACCAACCAAATAAAATTCCAAATTTCCAATGAATGTAATAAATATAATCTAAAACAAAGCCAAAGAAATAAAAAAATGCCATTAAAATTATATTAGAGAAGAGAGTGATGACAAAATAATACTAAACCAACCAAATACCACAAATTACTTCCAATGTAAATGTAATGAACATAATCAACAACCAGCCAAAGAAATGAAAAATGTTAAAATTTGTACTCTCAAGAGAGTATGCAAAATAATATTACTAAACCATCCAAACATCCCACCAAAATTACTTCCAATGTAATGAACATAATCAAACAACAGCCAAAGAAACGGAAAAAATGTCCATAATTCTATTTCTCAAGAGTACAGAGTACGATGCAAAATAACACTACTAAACCAACCAAACAAACACCAAATTCCACCAATGTAATGAACATAATCAATAACCAGCCAAAGAAACTAAAAAAAAATGTCCAAAATTCTCTACTCTCAAGAGAGTACAGAGTACATATGCAAAATAACACTACTAAACCAACCAAACCCACCAAATTGCTTCCCGAATGTAATGAACATAATCTCAACAACTGCCAAAGAAAGAAAAAATGTCCAAATCATCCAGTTTCCTCAAAGAGAGTATATGCAAAATACTAATACTAAACCAACCAAACACCAAATTGCTTCCAATGAATGTAATGAACATAAACAACAAAGCCAAAGAAATTGAAAAAAATGTCCATAAAATCATCTATGACTCTCAAGAGTATAAAAGAGTACTGATGCAAAATACTACTAAACCAACCAAACACCACCAAATTGCTTCCAATGAATGTAATGAACATAATCAAACAAAGCCAAAGAAATAGAAAAATATCCATTATATACTCAAGAGAGATAGAGAGTACGATGCAAAATAACACTAAACCAACCAAATCCACCAAACTAGAATGTAATGAACATAATCAACAACTGTGCCAAAGGAAAAAATATCCATTCAGATTCTCAAGAGAGTACAGAGTACATGCAAAATAACACTACTAAACCATCCAAACATCCCACCAAATTTTCCAATGTAATGTAATGAACATAATCTCAACAACAAAGCCAAAGAAAGAAAAATATCCACAAATCATCTCAGACTCTCAAGAGAGTATAGAGTACAGATGCAAAATAACACTACTAAACCAACATCCACCAAATTGTTCCATGAATGTAATGAACATAATCAACAAGCCAAAGAAATAGAAAAAATGTCCATTAAATTATCTCAGATTCTCAAGAGAGTACGAGAGTCAAAATAACACTACTAAACCAACCAAACAGCCACCAAATTACTTCCACTGAATGTAATGAACATAATCAACAAAGCCAAAGAAACCGGAAAAAATGTCCATACTATCACTGAGAGAAGAGAGCAGATGTAAAAAATCTCACTAAAACCAACCAAATCCCACCAAATTGCTTCCAATCAAATGTAATGAAACATAATAACAACTGTGCCAAAGAATCTGGAAAAATGTCCACAAAGTACGCATATGAGTATACGTACGCCAAACCAACCAAACAAACATACCAAATTGCCACAAAATTGCAAACATAATCAAACTAACAACCAAAAAAAGCGAAAAAATATCCATAAAACTATATGCTCTCAAGAGAGTACAGAGATCTGACAAAATAACACTAAACCAACAAAACACCAAATTACTTCCTAGAATGTAATTATAATCAAAAGCCAAAGCGAAAAATATCACAAAATTATCAGTACTCTTAAGAGAGTATACAGGAAATCATGCAAAATCACTAAACCATCCAACATCCCACAAAAATTATTTCCAATGTAATGTAATGAACATAATCTGAACAACCAGGCTAAAGAAAGCGGAAAATATCCACAAAATCATCTACTCTCAAGAGTATAAATCTGAGATAAAATAACACTACTAAACCAACAAAGCGACCACCAAATTGCATGGAATGTAATGAACATAATCAAAACAAGTCAAAGCTAGAAAAATGTCCACAAAATTATCTGTACTCTCAAGAGAGAGAATATCTAAAACACTACTAAACCAACCAAACACCACCAAATTACTTTCATTTGGAATGTAATGAACATAATCGAACAACGGGCCAAAGCGGAAAAAAAATGTCCAAAATTATTGTACTCTTGAGAATGCAGAGGAAATGCATGTAAAATCTCACTATTAAACCAACAACCAACATATCAAATTGCTTGTGGAATGTAATGAACATATCAACAACCCAAAGAATGGAAAAATGTCCAAAATCATATGTACTCTCAAGAGAGTATAGAGTCTGAGATGTAAAATAATCTTCTAAACCAACCAACATCCACCAAATTCTTTGAATGTAATGAACATAATCAAACAATGCCAAAGAAATTTGTCACAAAATTATCTATACTCTCAAGAGGAAAGAGACTGAATGTAAAATAACACTACTAAACCAACAAAATAGCCACCAAATTATTTATAATATAATGTAATGAACATAATCTGAACAACCAGGCCAAAGAAACAGGAAAAAAATATCCACAAAATCATCTGTACTCTCAAGAGAGTACAGAGAGTACAGATGTAAAATAATACTTCTAAACCAATCAAACAGCCACCAAATTACTTCCAATGTAATGTAATGAATAGACTCTGAACAACTAGGCCAAAAAAATAGGAAAAAATGATCACAAAATCATCTGTACTCTCAAGAGAGTACAGAGAGTATAGATACAAAATAACACTACTAAACCAACCAAACAGCCACCAAATTGCTTCCAATGTAATGTAATGACATTTCAACAACAGCCAAAGAAGAAAAAATTTTCACAAATCATCACCTCAAGAGAGTATGAGAGTCGAAAAATACTAAACCAACAAAATAGCCACCAAATTGCTTCCCGGAATGTAATGAGTAATTTGAACAATAGGAAAATTGAAAAAAAATGTTGAGTCAGACTCTCAAAGTGAGAGTAAATCAATAAAAAAATCAACCAACACCTCAAATTATTCCATGGAGATGAATAAATTTTTCTCAAACATGCCAAAGAAAGAAAAGAAATGACAAAATGTTGTACTCTCATGAGATAGTCATGTAGAAATGTCAAATTTTAATTCCATCGAGACATACTATCATCCCTAATCAGCCCAATTCATCTTGAAACATGACCAAACATCCTGTGATATACTAAATATTTCACAAGACTAATGTTCAAAAATTTGAAAATAATAGCATGTACCATCTTTGATTGAAAGTACACACGAAATATCTCCCAAAAAATAAATATCATTTAAAGAACTCAAATGTTCTAAAATATTCACATCTTGGGGATGAGAAGAATAGAAAACCTAAATTCATTAAAATAGGAAACACATGAAAATACCTCATATAATTACTCTGATACCTCATGGAAGTTATTAAAAAATGTTCAAACCAAGGCGTGGCGGACGTTGCCAATCGAGCGACGATAGCGAGAAATGTAATATGATAGGAATGTCGAGCCGCTCATTTTCTTCTCATTGTTTGAAGAGGTGGGTCGGGCCGATAACGTGATCGTCGTCCTATAAGCCTAAAAGCGCTAACGAGAAAAAAAACTTCGGGGTGAGTTGAGAATTGGAGTAAAGCACGGTCTTATTACGTATTGTTCTACATTGGTGATTAGACAAATCGCCAATGAAATGACTATTGTACCACTTCCCCGCCCTCCCTTTTTTCTTTTTCTTTTTTCTTTCCATATTAACGAATTTTTGTTTTAAATATGCCTTTTAAAAAAAATTATCCCATCATGTATGACCTACCTATCATTGACTAAACACTGCCGAGCATTACTTTGCATTAATTTTCACACTCCCTAATACTATTATAGATGACATCTGTTATAACCATGTCCCTCTGATCGTGAAGAAATGAAGGATTTTTGTAATGTTTAAATAATATAATGAAATTATTTTTAAAGGGTAAAATTATATATTTTTTCTTGTTTTTAAGTGCTTAAAATAATAAATTTGCCATCCACCAAAATAAATATTCTGCAATAATTCCGATAAATATTACCTTTTCAAACTCATTTGATTCATGTAAAAAACATTAGTTAAGGCCCTAATGAACAGATTCATTTATTGAATAAGACAATCATGTTTATGCAATAGAAATTAATTTAAAAAATAAATAACTAAAGCTAAGCAGCAAAGCATATTTTTATATATAAAAAAGAGTGGCTACAGTGAACTATAATCCCGATTGGAATGGCACGCCTGCTTTTCCAATCCACGAGTCGCCGCCGATGAATCCCCCGGCCGTAAACTTGCTCGCCTGCTTGGTGTTCAACGACCTCAACCCCTTCCACTTCACCCTTTTCTTCGTCGATGCTCCGGCCCCAGAATTCTCATACTCCGCATAAAAAATGGTATCCGGCGCCGAGTTCCCCGTCCACGGCAACCACCCTGCCGGGTCCACGATGCCGGAAATAGAGGACTTCATAAACACAGTGGTGGAGTACGCCTTCCATGGCCGCCCCAAATACACCCTCACGCCTGAAAGATCGCCGAATGGCTGGACCGCACATTGATGTATGGAGATCCCCGTGTTCTGGTTGGGATCCACCTTGCCCTGAGCAGTGATGGTGTCTTGCTGGCCGTGAAGAGGCGGACGGGGGAAGATCTTGGAGTTTTGTAGGACGGCGGCGGCGTTGCCGAAGATGAAGTCGACGGTGCCGTAGATTTCGCAGTCTCGGTAGAATTGGCGCATGGAATGGGTGTAGAGAGTGTCTTGGTAGGCATCGAAGCGGCAGCGGTAGAATGCGGACTGGTCGGAGTCGGACATCATTGCCACGGCCTGGTGTTTTGATGGTCCGGCGGTGTTCCTGAAGCACATGTCGCGTCCGATGAAGCCTTTTCCAAACACAGCTGCAGGCAGAAGCATGGCTTATATTCTCAAGTTCGGCATATATTGGTGCATGAGATTACGTAGACTTCATTGGTACCGCTTATTTTGATAATATCATCAGTTATTTCCATATTAATTTATAGGATTTAAATTTTAGATTTTTGTAAATTTATTTTGTGATTAAATACATTATATATACATATATATAATAAATTCATTTTTGATATTTTCCTTAAAATAAATTTAATATTAATATATACAATATCCTATGGGAATTCTTTTTACATAATTTTCTAATATATTTTAAAATGAAGTTGAAATATTTAGAATCTTAGAATACCGCTCCAATCTTTTCTATTAATGAAGGTTCTATTTATTTTTTAATTAAGTTATTTTGAATTTACATTGCTGAAAGTATTAAAGTTAATTCGACACAAAATTATCAAAAATATAAAGAAGATAATTAAACATTAAACAGTATGTCAAACTCATTTATCTTAAATTCTTGTCTAATCTGATAAGATCTGAAGACCATAAAGTATATTATATTTTTATATAAATTTATATTAAAAATAATGCTTCATTAAATAGTCAATTTGTTTTTTTAATAACTAATATATCTATCCACTCTAAAAAAATGAACATTATGTAAAAAATATTTTTAAAAATTAATATTTAATCAACTTTAAAAAATATATATATATATATATATATATATATATATATATATATATATATATATATATATATATATATATATATATTTACACGCGCACTCTAATTCATTATATTTATTTTTTTATTTACATATTCATTAAAGATTTCTTATTTATTTTGTTGAATAAAACATTAATCAAATCTAATTTATAGTGTACCGAATGTTGCTGTCTGGAAGGTAGGAGTGCCGTCGACGAAATTTAAGTTGCCGGAAACAATGGTGGCGCCCATACCATCCCCAACCATCATCACATTCCATTTGTTCTTCTCCACCTTAACATTCTCGTAATACACTCCCTTCTTCACATATATCACCGTCCTCTTCTTGCTCTTTTCTGGTACAGCAGCAAGCGCCGCCTTGATAGTCTTGTACTTCCCCGGCCCATCCTTCGCCACAACGATATCAGCCGTCACCCTCGGGTCGGTCGACGACTTCTGCAAAAGCTTGCGATCCTTTGTTGCCACCCACGCCGGAAAGCCGCTGTCATCTACAACCCCATTAACTGACCCGAAGAGGCTGTAAACTTGGTTAAATATAGCCAAGCTATTGCTCGCAAACTCAGCTGAGTTATTCAGGGAGAGAGAAACCTTGTCCTTAAGATATGGCGACGCGTTTTCGAATGCGTCGATGCATGTTTGCTGGTATGTAATAGCGGCACTCATCCACGACTGGAGGTCGTCGGCGGTGTGGCTTGAAGAGCTGGAAGTGATGGAGTTGTCGAGCTGGTCAATAGCCAGATCGATGAGCTCGTTACAGGCGTTGAGTGCTTGTGATGAATAAATGCTGTCCGTAGTTGCGTTGACATCTAGGCTTTTGAGGCGGCCTGCAGCACTTGAGAGCTCGATAATGGCTGCTTGGGCTGAGAAACTGAAGAGTTTGATTGGATCCAAAGCTTCAGAAGTATTGGCAATTGGGTTCAAAGTAGTCTGACATGAAGCCGGGTATAAGGTGGATGAACAGAACGCTTTGATAGAGGTGGAGAGGGTGGACTGTCCATCTCCGATCTCGCCGTCGTTACTCGACTTCTTGTGGCTTATGCTCACAGCACAGACTATGGCAACCACGACAAGGAGTATAGTAGACGTGCCAATGATGGACCAGCGCCGGATTGACTGCCGATGGGCATGCAGAGCCATCGGGTCAGGTGGCGCGGCCACCGTGCCGTATGCACTTGATGAAATGCAAGCCATGTTATTGAACACAGCTAGCTAGTACTGAATTAGAGATCAATGCATTTTTGCTGTGTTTAATTTTGTTTTGAGTCGCATATATATGTAAAGGGAGATGAGAAGGAAGTGGTTAGGTGGTGGGAAACCATCAGTCCAAGCGTGAAGACGTGCTGCCAATTATAGGAACTTCGGCTTCCATGAAGTCTGCTTGAACGAAAAATATAGAGAAACTCCAGATAACGTTAGCTCAGAGCAAATTATTATTCATCATACTTCTTTTTTTTGTTTTTTCTTGTTTTTTTTTTTTATTATTCATCATACTTTAATGCATTTATATGAAAAAAAAATGCTTTGGTATAAGTTTGGGTGTGCTTTATTTCAAGGGAGAATGTAAATTCGATTTATTCATAATTTTATGTTAATGATTTAAGTGAATCTAAAGTAATTAAGAAATAATTAAATTAATCATTAAACTTGATCAAAAGTATGTTTTTAATTAGACAATTCACTACAAAAATATAGTGAAAATAATAAAAAATAATCAAATTTTGCTGATCAAATCAGTTGGTGAAATTAACTTTAACTCAATTATTTATTTTTATTTCTCTTTCAATCACTCAAAAATTAATCTTATTATTTATAATGTGTTAAATCTTATATATGCGTGTGCTGCTAAATTAAAAAATAAATAAAAAGGTTGTTGACTCTGAATATGCTAAAACAAATTAGAATAAAAGCATGAGCTGTGAAATTTCACTTTAAAATGCCTAGTGGAACTCATACATCATTTTACATCATCTTATAATATTTATATATATATATATATATATATATATATATATATATATATATATAGTAAGAGACATGATTAAACTAAGGTTTTTTTTTTTGAGAAATTAAATCTTAAGGACAAATTATACGTCTCATGCTCGAACTCGTATCAAATCACGGGAGCTTCTCCATTCAACGGATGCGATGTCTCGCGCTTATCACTCTGCTTAAGCCCGATAATTTTGAAAGAAAAATAATTTTTAATTAGGTCAACCCAAGCTACAAATAAAATAAATAAATAATAAAAAGCAACACTCCATTTAAAATTTCGTTTTGACCTGGACTGAGCTCATGAGTGCTTAGTCAACTAGCTTATTTAAGTAGCCATCCTCACAATGCTAAGATGAGGAAACTGTTGGCTTTGAACTAAAACTTGAGAACGGACCGATTAAAGCATTCCTGATCATAACGTGGTGTCCAACCATGCATAGTCAGATATAGAAAAAATATAGGGATTATTTTTTAAAATAAACTATATAATGATAATTAGTTATTTAGCTGAAAAAAATATAATTAATAAAATGATTAGTCGTCCTCAAACGGACGTCATTTTATGAGTCTCTGACGGACCACTAATACTTTATTTTTTTTTTTTTTTTTTTTTTTGTTAAAAGAGAGAGGGAGATTTTATTTTATTAATTTTTTAAATAATATAATTATTTAAAGTATATAAATTTAAAAATATTTTTATAAAATATTTAATAATTAAATATTTATATATTTAGTTATTAATTTTTTATTTATATATATAATTAAATATATAATTTAAAATATTTTTAATTATATATATAAATTTATAAATTTATTTAATTTTTATTAATTAATATAATTATTTAAAATATATAATTTTTATTAATTTTGTTAATTATATAATATAAACATATTTAAAATATATAAATAAATAAATAAAGAAAGGAATAAATTATATAAATATTTTATAAACTATATAAATAAAATATTATATATGTATATATATATATATATATATTATATATATATATATATATATATATATATATATATATATATATATTTTTTTATTTATTTTATATGTTTAAATTATATAAATATTTTAAGTTATATAAATAATTTAAAAAATAATTTTTTTATAGAATATTTTTAATTATATATATAAATATATATATATATATATATATATTATTTATTTATTTATTTATTTATTTGTTTATTTATTTATTTATTTATTTATTTATTTATTAATATAAGTCTTTAATAATAATAATAACAAAAAATATAAAAAAATATAAAAATATAAAAAATAAATAAATAAATAATTTTAATAAATAAATAAATAAATGAATAAATATAATATATATATATATATATATAACTAAATATTTTATAAATATATAAATAACTAAATATTTATATAATTTATAATTATTTTATTTATTTAACTAATTATATATTTTAAAGAATAAATATTTTAAAATAAATAAATACTAATTTTGTATATATTATATATCTATTTATTTATTTATATATTTTAAATATAAATTATTTTTATAACTTAAAATATTTATATAATTTAAAATTATAAATAACTAAATAAATTTATAAATATATTATATATATATATATATATATATATATATATATATATATATATATATATATAATATATATATTACTTTTATTTATATATTTTAAATATTATATTATATATTAACAAGAATTAATAAAATTATATATTTTAAATAATTATATTAATTAATAAAAAAAATATTAAATAAATTTATAAATTTATATATATAATTAAAAATATTTTTAAATTATATATTTAATTATATATATAAATAAAAATTAATAATTAAATATATAAATATTTAATTATTAAATATTTTATAAAAAAATTTTTAAATTTATATACTTTAAATAATTATATTATTTAAAAAAAATTAATAAAATAAAATCTCTCTCTCTCTCTGTCTGTCTCTCTCTCTCTCTCTCACTCTTTGAAACCACCAAAAAAAAAAAAAAAAAAGTAGTCGTCGGACGATTGGCGCCGACTAAACATTATATTTTGACGGACTTTATTTTATTAATTATATTTTTTTTTTAAACAACTAATTATCATTAGTATTAAACCTATTTTAAAAATAATCCCAAAAATATATATATAGGGTGATGTTTAGCTGTACGCGCAAATTCCTTGAGCATGCACTGAACCGTACGATTAGTCCCTCAAACCGTTACGGTGCTTCGAGGTTATCTTAATATTATAAATATTGTAATACTTAAATATTTAAAAATATAAATATTATATATGATTCATTTTAAATTGTTTAATAAAATATTAAAGATTTTAATAAAAAAAATTAAAATGTCATGCCAAAATTTATAAATGAACGCTCACTTTTATGTAGAATTTTGATATTAAGTTGATGAGAGCTCATATATTAAAAAATTCTTAAAATTATCTAAAGTTGTCCCTTAACATCATATCTTAATGAACTTCAAGCTAACCAATCATTATAATGGTTCTTTTGATCATTCAAACATATCGATCCATTATTAGTTTGATGAGTTTTAGAAACTTATATATTATTTTTGGAGTAATTTGATAAATAAACTCACATTAAACTACTACAATTATTTATTATTTTAATTTATTTTTAATTTGTCAAAAAATAATTTAAATTTGCTAATCTTATGTAATTATTGCATGCATAAAAAAGTTTCACTTATAATTTAATTGCTCCTTTGTTTGTGCTTAATTAATGTTTAGTGAAATATTATTTGTTTAGATTATTATTGATTTATTTTATTAATATAAATATTCATGTAATTAATTGATAATATTATTTTCATTTATAATTAAAACTAGTCTTATATATAGTCATATACTTAAGAAAATAAAATAAATTAGATGTATTTAAATCCAAAGTTTAAAACCTTTTCTATTTTTACTAAAGAAGATTTAAACAAAAAATTAATGTTGATATTTTTGGAAACTGATGATAAAGAATTTTTTTTAAAACATAGCGATTTAGAAAATATAAGATTAATTCCTAGCTTTTTTTGTTAGTTGCATTACTTAATTAAGAAAAAATTAGAGCTTCTCAGTTTTGAAAAATGGATATTAATTTACAATGGATCAAATAAATTTGATAAGTATTCCAATTAAACATAATTAAATTAACGAATATTCTCAAATATTTTTTTAGTGTTTTGACGTATCACTTCCTTTTCTAATAATTATAACAATTGCTAAATTAGAAAGAATATAAAAAAATTTTAAATATTTGACGAATCTTAGAACATAATCCTTGATTTATGAGAAAAAGATTTATGATGAGTTTGGTGGAGATTTATGTTTGCTTTGTTTTTTTGGAAAGTAGCCAGAAAATAAAGTAACTTCGGTTGGTTGCTAACTTTTTCATTACTTTTCAAAAAATTTTATGATAAAAAAAACTATTTTGAGAGCATTTGTTTATGTTGAATCGAAAATTATTTTTTGAATTTTTTAAAGAAAAAAAATATTTAGCAGTTTTTTTAAAAGTTGTTTCACAACTTCCCAAACTACAATTTCTGACAGACCCTTAAACCCTAATGGTGACTCAATTTCATAATTTCAATTACAATTTTTAGTTAAATAAGAAAATCAAGTGTAGTACTTTGAAAAATGGATTTTGATGCTATAATGATTGTGTTAAAATCATCAATAATAACCATATGATAGTAGATAAAAAAAATCTACAAAAAAATTTAATTTTCAGAATTTATTTATTATTTAATAGTTAAATAAAGTTTGTAATAATTATGAAAATCATAAATAAATTAAATTTTTTTAGAAATAGGGATGTGAGATCCATGAATTATTAAAATGTATATTATTTTGCAATTAATTGGTACAAACATGACTAAATTATATTTTTTGAAAGCTCTATATGATTAGTTTATTTAAACTAAAACTTAATTAATTTTTAAAAATATTATATTTAAACTATAACTTAAAAATGAAGGTTTAAGTTTGAGAAAGGTGCTATATGATAGTGATGATCTTGCACACATAATGCAAGTAATTAATTGATGATAGCATATAGCATTGACTTTAAGAGAATTCACTATAATTATCTTTCAAACTTAAGTTGGATAAGCTAACCTATGGTATAGATCATAGGTTAGATTAACTTAAGCACCTATGAGTCTAATTGGATTAGTTAATCTAATCAATTTAAATTAACAATGGGTTTGGGTCCAAAGGTTTTCAAATGGATTCAACTGGGATTATTTTGGGTCATATAGGCCAATTTGATTAATCAATTGTCAATCAACTTGAATTAGAGTATAATTTTACAATTATGATCAATTGCAAGTGTTATGCTAAGTTAATTTAGTCAACTTATTCAAATGGCCTTAAATGGTCAAATTGGTTAGTTTGGATTTAATCGATAAAAAGCATATTAGCATAAGTTAGACCATGTTTGACCTATGAAGATTCCATAGATGGGTTTTTGCTAAATCAATTTGGCTAATTTACAAGTTTGAGCCTTAGGATGTCTAATTTGTCATAATGGGCTAGGTTGAGCTTAAGCTTTTTGGCCTAATCCAATGATCAATTTAACTTAAGGGATGTTTGGGATCACTTTGTTTTTTAATTTTTGTTTTATGTTTTTATTTTATTTTGTGTATATTTATTTTAAAATAAAACATGTTTGATAATTATTGTTATTTTTAAAAATATTCAAAACATCTAAAAAATTATTTTGAGTATTTTTAAAAATAATATTATTTATCTTTGAAAATAAAAAATAAAAAATAAAACATATAAAAAATACATAAAAACAACCCCTTAGCATATTTATGGTTGACTAAAAGTAAACCAATGATAAAGAATTAGCCTTTTAATTTGGTTAGTCTTTTTAAGACTAATTTAGCTTAGTGAAAAGGGATAATTAAGTTAGGTTTTAATTTTAATCTAACCAATGGTCAAGGTCAATATTTATCAATCTAATGGTCAATTAGATTTAATTCAAATATGCATTGGCTTGAGATTCGTAGGGATGAAACTTCTAATTAACCCATTAGGGCAAAAAAAGATTATGTATGGACTAGGCGTATCCAAGATTTATATTGATTCAAACATTGGGAGTTTTGATAGATTTGAATGAAATATTATGAGATTTAGAAGGTCCATTGTTAGTTGATAAGCTCAATTAGTCTTATTATCATTTTAATGTTGATTGTAATCACTAAGAGGTTATTTGGAAGGAAGTATTTTGGGTGTAAAGTAAAATAAATACAGAAGTTTTAACTTTTTTTGTGTTTGACATGCTGCAAAGTAAAATTTCAAAATGATGTAATGTATTTAGAATACATTATAAAGGTCATTTTTGGTGTATTTAAAATTCACCCAATTTGGGCGAATTCCAAATATTTGTCTAGTCATCAGTGTTAACCCTGCGCGCCTCATCGCCGCCACCATCCGTCGCCAAACCACCCACCGGCCGACCATAGCCGGTGGCCATCACTAGTCCGCAGCAACCTCCGCCAGACCATCACCGCGCTCACCACGGTCATTGTCCACCGTACCACCCACAAACAAAATACTTTACATTACATTTATTTTATCAAACAAAAAAAAATTATGTATTTATAGAGTTTTCAACCAAACAAGTTAAAGTAATCCAAATACACTGCATTTCTTTTACACTGCATTAATTTTACACAGTATTCCATTTTCAGGCAACCAAACAGCCCCTAAATCTAAAGACTATATTAGAATTTTGGCTAAACTAGCTAGAAGACCAATGTATGAATTATCATTGATAGAAGATGACCAAATTAGAATAATATAAGTAACCTTAACCTAGACAATAACTATAACTAACTCTACTATGATCAATCATACCAAGTCTTAAAATCAAACAACCTAGAACATCTCTAGTTAGATAAACTAGATGAAAGGATGTGTTTTAAAGGTGTGCAAATCTTAATGTTAGTAAAAGGTCACCACATATGGACAATGTGTCACATTATAAAGAAATTAGAAATTTGAATTATGTATTTGAAGCTAAGTAAACCGGAAACTTTTGGAACAAGAATTGAGTGATCAAACTAAATTTTAAGTTTCTTCTAAAAACAAAACATTTAAACAACTGAAACTTGAATTAAATGGTTCAGCTACATTTGACATAAGTTGGCATAATTCTACCTTTAATAAACATATAAATCAATATTTTTTTAAAGTTTCCTCAAAATACGTAGGAAACTCAAACAATCAAATGAATTGGAAGGCTTCATTGCGAGTTTCCACACAGAAAATTCAAATAATCAAATGTATTAGAGTTAGGCTGAGTATAAACTGAATTGCTTTTGACTACAGCAAAGTTTAATTGGATAAAAGTTTTCATGAGGTAACATAATCAGATTCATTTCCTAGAAACTAAGTTCAATTAGAAGAACTCAGGTGGAAATTATTCATACAATTAAAGTTTCTTAAACTAAATCTTGATAATATTCTATCGGGATATCAAATTTGGCATCAAAAATTAAAAAATTATTCTTAATTAGATCGAGAAGATACTCCGAAGGATTAAATATTCTGAGTGTAAAGTGGATATGGCTTACATTTCAGCTACAAGAAAGAGTTGAAAATTGCTGAAAGAAATACGATGATTTCTTAACAAATCTTAATAGGCTATTCTTAGAGCAATAATTTCCAACTACAAATAATGAAAAATTAATGAATGATCTAAGAAAGCCGAAATCAAAGACTGTTCATGAATATGAATCTTAGTTTACTCGAGTTATTCTATTTGTCTATAATCAATATGAAGAGTAGAAAATTTATAATTTTCTTTGTGGTTTGAGAGAAGATATTTGAAGGTGTATGCTTATTGTCAAGTGCACCATATTCAGAGAGCTGGTAGATCATGTCTTTCAGGCAAAAATAGAGCTAAATGCATGTAGAGAAGAAAAAAAACTAGTTCAAAGCAAAAGAATACAAATATCCAAGCACATGGAAGTCTATAGAAAAAGCAACATCACAGTCATCAGGGAGAAGCCAAAGTCCAATTATCATTGCCCATATTATGCCAATAGATATTATGTAAACATTATGTACATCGCAATCTAACTATTAGCAAAAGCTTTAATTGGTATAGCATTGAGCACAAGATTATAGATTGCTCCAACAAGTCTCAAGATCAAACTTTCCAGACAACCATAAGAGAGAAAAATAGTTGACAAAAGGCTACTAGTGGTTGTCACATAAGAATAATGGTAAGAGACGAGTAAGGCAATATTATATTTAGTCCAATCAGCAATCACAACCACAATCATATCAACAACATTTGTCTATCATACAATACTTATAACAATAGTTTTCAATACCATATTAATAGCTACAACAAATGGTGAAATATTAGCCACTATGGCCACAGACTCAAGCAGACCAAATAGATAGTTCCACCACATGTTTTCACTATGACACAACAGGGGCTTGTGATGTGATGATAGGTGTTATTTTTATTTTAAAGCAACTGACAAAAGTATTGTTCGACTTTGGGGCAACACATTTATTCATATATGACAAGTTACATCAATTGCATCAATTTCACCAATATAATCAATGTGTTCATAATTGTGACATTATCATCAAAGCTTGGGATGCAAACTTCTTCACTAATAAGTCGTGCATGTGCTTGTTTGAGTTCAAACTTCTTTACCATTATGGAGCTCTAGCTCGACTTGAGCTCGTCGAGCTCGATTCAAGCTTGAGATCGTTTAAAAAAATCATGTTCAAGCTCAACTCAAGTTTGTTCACTAGCTCGGTTCAAGGGTGAGCAAATTTGTTAGCTTTAATCAAGCCTTAATTGAGCTTATTCACAAGCAGCATTTTGAAAAATATTCATGAGCTATATCAAGTAAAGATTATTAAGCCTAAAAATTAAAAATTTAAACAATGCATAGCCATTTATTTTTCAAGCTCTTAATGAACTTATTAGCTTTAAAATATTGTTTATAAATGAACGACAAGCTACTCAAGCTTGTTTGTTTAGCAATCAAATGTTTACAAAAGTGTTCAATTTCATTCGATTATTTAATCAAATGATCATAAATGAGTTCTAATTGGACCAAGTCATGAGTAGCTTTTGAATGCTTGGCTCATTTGCAGCCCTTATCAAAGCCATGATATGCCGCTAGACTCATTATATTTTTATTAGCTAAATTGATGTAATAGTAAGTATGAACTACTAATATACTTATTATATTACCATAGATTATCATAAGAGAATAGTTACTTTTTATATACTTAATACGACACATTTTAGTTTAATAGCAATAGAAAAGTGATATCTTGTTTAGTATCAGCAATTAAAGCTTATAAGATGATCTCTCATAGGTGTGTTGGTTATATTGCTTATGTAATGGATACCAATATTATTCTAGATGGTGTATCTTTGATCTGAGAATTTGCTGATGTATTTTTTTGATGATTTATCTAGCTAGCTTCCTGATTGTTTGCAACCAAAAAAAATGAATATCCCGACTACAATGCGTCACAGAAACGCTTTAGCATTAGCATACCCTAAATATAAAGGATCAAAAACACTAACCACTCCTCGCCATCCACTGTCGATAATCGTCAGGGAGAGTGGGAGGCTTGGGAGGCGAATGGTTATGAACCTCACTATAAGAAGGCGGCCAAATCTCTTTCTTCTCTTTTTACACTTCTCTCTCTACTATAGACTCCGTTGCACGCTCTCCTTCTTGTGCGAGGCAAGATTGAAACTAAACTGCCACTAATTCCAGATAAAACTCTAAATGAAAAGCTTCTTTTATACAACTCCTCACTCCATAGAAAAATCTTGAAGAATTCCACCATTGATCATAGATCCAATGCGAAATGACGATCCTGCCTCCATCGATCTTGGATTCGGATTAAGAGAGAACATGTTTGCATTAATTACAAAAACCTTATGCATTATCAAGACAAAATGCTGCCGAAATCAAGATTAAATCGAGTTTTAATTCACTAAAATACAAATTTAAAACTTTAAGGCCTCCGCCATCGAACTTGGTTCTAGCATGAGATGAAAACTCTCTCTCTATCAATCTTGGATCTAGAATAAGAGAGAAGAGTGCATTTTATACTAAAATATTTCGAAACTTAGCATTGCTAAGTCATTATGATGCCAAAATTTTGTGAAAATCGTCAATTCATATAAAAAAATTGCCTAGAATAGTCTTCTGACTCGTAGTGCCGCAGTGCTGATACTAAGTGTCATGGCATTGAGCTCTCAGAATTTTGAACGCAATTCCGCAAATTATGCTGTTGTATGGCCAGTCGTGACCAGCATTCTTGAATCTTGGCACCGCAACATTTCCTTCTCAAGTTATAAAGCCAATGTGTCCACCTGTAACATCGCAGTGCTATTCTAAAAGTATTGAGGCGCTATAATAGTGTCACAATGCTACTTTGCTAGTACTTAAGTGTTGCCTTCAACAAAATCTAGGCACTAGATTCCCAATGTTGAGGCGTTGGTTTTCTAGCGCCGAGACACTGACTTTTCAATCTAGTTTAGTTAGAAATTTTGTTCAAATAAATTTCTACCTTAAAATAAATATATAAATTACAATGAAGTTCAGGAGATAACCAATCGATACGTGAGATAATAATCAAATAATAAAAGTCGTGCCTCTTCCATTTTGAGATTTGGAGCAAGAAAATGCAAATAAAATTTTATTAGAGAAATGTGTCAAATAAAAAAATATGATAAAAAAAAAAAGAAAATACAAATACAAATATTTTTTAAAAAAAAATAAAAATGAAAAAAACTATCCTAATAGTCATAGTCATCCTCCTCCTCTTCTTCTAGCTCGACGGTCTTAACATATGATGAAGCCAGAGAAAATAAACTCTACTCAAGCTGCATTAAAGTTGTAATTTTCGAACATTTGAACGAGTGTTGAGTTGAACTCGTTCATATAAGAAAATTACTACTAATCAAATTTCTTCTCCGGTTTCTACTGCCAACGACTGCTTTCGCCCACCCTTTTTCTTAACTCTAAGATTTCTCCTCCAATTTCTTGCAGTTGCTCATTTAACTTCTTAGAGGATTTGGATCTAAACTGATGAGCGCATGAGCCTTCTCCTACTTCCATTTTTTATCTGAACCATTCAATCATTCTTTTAGTCAAGAGAGCCATTTGTATAAGGACTTCTTCATCTAGATCCCCTGACATACCAGCTGCAACACATAAAGAATAGATGAGAGAAGGGTGACCATACCCTAGGGTAGTACTACCCTTAAGCATATTATAAATTGAATTATAAATAATCTTTCCCACATTTATAAGCTCTTTTAAATGGCATAATTCAAAATGAATCTATATTTAATTACCTCGCTGATATTACATGTGAGTATTAGCTTGGCAAAAATAAAATAATGTCAAGCTTTAACCTCGACTATTAGGCCGACGACAGAAAAATTGATAATTTTTTCTCCCGTCATTTCCACTGGACATTTGAATTTCAAACAATGAGAAAACTAAGAATTTCATCAAAATCAAGGTGATTATTGTAGTAGAAAAGATTGATAATATGCAAAATTTTACAAATTGTAATATGCATTAATGGAAGTACTATCAAAATGTACTAATTTCAACTTATTAAAACTTTGTTATCTTGGCATCCTTATTATAAGAACTTCCGCACAAAAGGCCATAAACAACATTGTCATAAATAATGCTGCCATCATTGATGAACTTCTCCACGCTCCCACTCGGATTGTGGAAGCTTCTCTCCAGAATAAGGTGTTTGCTAATGAGAGCATGTTGGTACCTCCATTCCACATCCACATTGATAAATCAGCTAGCGTCGTTTGAGGATGCCCTCTTCTTACTCTTCTAGACAATCTTGAGAGGTGTGTTTGCTGTCCTAGAATAGAGGAAAAGCTAAAAAATGGGTTACAAAAACTCTTGAATAAACAAAAACTTTATATTGAAAATTTTAGCAGCCTAAGAGTTTTATTTATAGGTTGAATTATGCTTATTGAACACTAGCCTCTCGGTTCTGAAATAGACCAATAACGCTACATGCGACAGCGGATCAAGATCAAGATGGTTATTGTGTCGATCAAAAAGACCATTTATAATATTTATTATCATTAATTTCATAACCGACCAGATCTGAAAAGCGCGTCAAACATTGATAGAATGTCGCGATGTTGGTCAAAAGTTGTCCTTCTCTGTTAAATGTGTTTGCCAGCCTATCAGCCCTTTGAACGACTTTTAACTAGCGTCACTTTGACAAATTTTATCAATATCTGTTTTCTATTATTCTTTATGGTGTCTCAACAGCGTTGAATGGTCAAGAACTTCGATTTGAAACCTATATTTTTCCCTCTCGCGTTGGTATAGCTATCAGGCATGAACTTTAAGCACCAAAACGCCAACTTCACAGTGCCATGGTACAAAACCTAGCGTTGTGGCGATGCTTCAACATGACTGAGGCGCTGCCCTATAAGAATAAAAAAAAAATCAAATCAAACATATTTTTGTTCGCCATGCGAACTTCTAAAATCTAATTGGCATTCCCAAAGGATGTAAGCCCAATCTATATGTTCATCATGCGAACTTTTAAAATTGACATTCCAAAAGAAGTAAGTCCAATCTATATGTTTGTTATGCAAACTTCTAAAATCAAACCGGCTTTCCAATGGATATAAGCCCAGCCTTATGTTTGTCATGCGAACTTCCCTATAATTTATGACATTCAAAGGGATGTAAGTTCAATCTAATGAACTTCTAATAAATGTAAGTCCTCTTTGTATTTGCAATGTAAACAAAATCTAAATCGACCTGCACCATAACACCTACACTAAAACTCTAGTCTACTCCGGATATTTGAGACGAGATAACCCATGGCTACTAATCAGACTAATTGGACATAACGGCTAATAGCCCTCTGATGTTGGTAGACTGGAATAATATAGTCTCAGGATAACAAAAACATGGGATCTTGATCGGGAATAATCTCCTCTTTCTTTGTAGCTAGTCATTCACACCATACCACTAGACACCAATTCATATCAAATATATGCTTATTTCCAACCTTAATCGAGAGTGCTCTCTTACTGCAATAAGAGGAGTAATTAACTATGAATGCTTACATTCATAGGAAGTAGAACCCAGATCTAAATAAACCCTAACATAATGTTAGGAGAATTCTGATCGAATATATATCAATCTGTCTCATAAAGAATAAACTCACCGAACATCATAATAAAGATGGTGGAGATTGGTTAAAGGAGTTTTTCATGAGCAATAATCATTAATTGAATTCACTATAGATTTAGTTGTTAATACTACTCTTATTTCTAAGGCACCTTACATTATTAAACTTCAGGAGCTTAAAATGCAATTACAAGAATTACGTGATTAAGGATTCATTAGACTTAAATGTTTCACCTTGAGTACTAATTCTAAATAAGGTAATTATGAACAACAAATATCCTCTACCTCAATCAGATGACCGGTTTAACTAGCAATAAGAATCTTTCATATTTTCTAAGATCAACATTCAATCTAGGTATCATCAGTTGAAGATCAAAAAAGAAGATATACCCAAGACTATTTTCATATCCAAATTTAGTCATTGGGTTCTTATGCATCAACTATTTTTATGGACTTAATGAATAAAATATTTAAATCTTGATTATATCATTTTGTTATTACATTTAATCTACCACAAGAATAAGATGAGGATGTTCAACATCTCTGAGATGTGTTGATTATTCTTTAAGAGGGTAAGCTCTATGCGAAACTCTTGAAGTATGTGTTTTGATTTTGAGGGTGGAATTTCTTGGGCATTTTACAAGTGGAGATAATTTTATGTAGATCTTATCGAGATTAAAGCAATTATATATTGACCAAAATTGAAACCATCACAAAGATTCATAGTTTTCTTGGACTAACTGAATATTATCAGAGATTTATCAAAGGCTTTTTTTTTTTTTTGTATTGCTATACTTCTGATTAAATTGACTCAAATGTCTATGAAGTGCATATGGTTCAATACTTGTAAACAAAGTTTTTTAGAAGCTCAAGAATTACATAGTATTAGCTTTAATTCCCACTTTCTTTTTAGCATGAATGGATTTTAGATCTATAAAGATGCTTGGAATGAGGATTAGTTGTATCCAAATACAACATGGTAGAGTAGTAGCTTATGCCTCTAGACATTGTATCTGTCATTTTTTTCATTAAAGATCTAAATACATTATTTTTATGACATTAGTTGCAAAGTTTTCTCTAATTTATAAGAGTTTAATGTAATTCTTGACTCAAAAGAAATTAAACTTAAGATGAAGATAATAGGCTTAAGTTAATGAAGTATTATGACTTGTAAATTCACTAGCATCAGGGTAAGGCTAATATGATTGAAAATTCTTTGAATAGAAAATCTTCTATTTATGCATCTTGGATGATTACCTGGGAGCAATACTAGAGATGGAATGACTTCAGCTTAAGATAGTCCCTCTAGGAGAAAATTTTCTCATATATCACATGATCATTCAACCAATAAAAATAGATCGGATCTTTATAGCCTAGAGGGAAGATTATAAATTAATATCACTTAAAGAGCAACCTCATAATGTATTGAAACCTAAGTTCACTATTGATCAAATAGGTGCACTGAGATTCAATGATTGATTATGTATTCTTAGTCATTTAGGAGCCCAATAAGAGACACTTCGAGAAATGCACTCTACTCTGTATTATATTCACCCCAGGAGTACAAAAATATATCAAAATTTCAAGAAGTTAATATGGAGACCTTGAATGAAAAAAAGGTTTTATTGACTCTATAGCTAGTGTTTGACTATCAGATGGTTAAGGTAGAATATTACATATTTAATGGTCTATTGCAACCTCTTCCTATTCTAGAATGGAAGTGAGAAGCGATTGTAATAGATTTTGTAGTCAGCTTGTCCAGATTAAGGCAAAGTCAAGATGCAATTTAGGTTGTGGTTGATAGACAAGCCAGTCAAACAAAATTACTTTATGTACAAGCTAGCAAAGGTTTATTTGAATAAAATCATTTGATTGCATGGAATCCCAATTGTCATTGTATTTAATCAAGATGAAAGATATACCTTTAAATTTTAGAAAAAAGTACAAGAAGCTTTGGGGATGAGATTAAATTTCAGCACAATCTTTCATACTTAAACAAATGGCCAATCAAAGTGCACCATTTGAGTCTTAGATGAATTGTTAAGTGCTTGTATTCTTGATTTCAGAGATTGATGGGACGATTATATTTAACTTGTAAAATTTGGTTACAACAATAATTTTCAAACTAATATTGGCATGGCTCTATACAAAACTCTTTATGAAAGTGTAGATCTCCATTATATTGGTATAAAGTTGATGAAAGAAAATTCTTTAAGCCTCAAATAGTCGATTAAGCTATGGAGAAGATTCGTTAGATTTGAACATGACTACGATATTCTGACCCCCAACATAAATAGATTGAGCTTGCAGTCGAAGATCATTTCTCAAAGTTTCACACATTTGTGGAGTTACAAGGACTTGGTGGTGGAATGACCTCACTATATTGGTCCTTTTAAGGTGATTGAGAGAGAGTTAATAGAGTTTCACACTAATTGGCCTTCTTTATAAAGCTTATTGTAGTGCGCAATGTTTTTCATGTCCCTATTACAATGCTATGAGAAGACTCAAGCTATGAAAAGGTACTAAAACATAATTCAAAGCACAAAACTCAATAACTTCGTCATCAATTTATTCTTTTTATCAAAGTGCTTTAGAATAACTAGTTAGAATGAAAAACATCTAGAGAAATTGAAGAAGAAATGATCACAAAGTACCCACACCACTTTCAAAACCAAGGTATGAATTTATGGACTGGTTTTTTTTTTTTTCTGGTATGTTAAGGCCAAACCAAACTAAGCACTAAATCAAATCAATTGAAATCCCACTTAAGTTGCCCTTAAACATCTCATGTACCAATCTCTCTCCCTCATCACCTTTAGCCATGATTTGCTACAAATCGCACAATTCTTTGCTTTTAGATGCCTCCTCAATGATATAAGCATAAGAGAAAGGGGGCAAATGATGGTAGTTGTCCAGCTTTTCTTCATCTCTCTCCCAAAGCCTTAGCCACTAGTCGCTCTCCCTCATTTGCTCTTCTCCCTTCCTCTTTGATATTGCAATATGATAGCTACTTATATAAAGAAATATCTATGTCAATGTCCACATGTCAAACATGCCACGTCAATTTGAAAATTAAAAATTTGAACACTCCACATATGTCCTAAATAATTAACTTTAAACTTTATAAATATTAACAAAATATATAACTAAATATTATACTTTGATAATTTATATTGCATCAAATAACTTAGACTTATTTTTATATATAATATTTTAAAAATTATTGATGACTAAATTTTTTTAAGTTATTGTTAGAATTTGATTACTTATTATTATTTTATTACAATTATTATTTTATTACAATTATAGTTTCTTTAACACTACCATTGCGGTCAAGTAGGATGCAAAAAGGTTGCGTTAGGTAGTCGACAGACGTAAAATTTGTCGAAATAATCATGACATGAATCCTTTAAATCATTGTGTTAATCTTAGGCGTCCCACAGGCGGCCTTGTATCGAATCTGATGAAAAATGTTAGAAACGTACGCTCGGCGCCCGGTGTTAAATAAGCGGGGTTCCCACATTTTTGGACGGATGAGGCAAAGTTAGTCCATGGCTAGAATTAGGTTAGGATCTTGGAATATAGGTACTCTTGGGTAAATTAATGGAATTAATAGATATTATGGTTCATAGAAAGATAAATATTTTATGTGTTCAAGAAACTAAATGGGTTGGTGAAGGCCAAGGAGATTGATAGTTTAGGTTTTAAACTTTGGTATTGGTAAAAGTCGAACTAGAAATGGTGTAGGTGTGATTATAGATAAAAGTTTGAAGGATAATGTTATAAGTATTAATAGATGTGGAGATAGAATTATAGCTTTAAAGATTATTGTTGATCTTAAGATTATCAATGTTATAAGTGTTACATGCTCTCAGTAGGGGAGGTAAGTGTAAAGAAAATTTTGGAATGAATTAGAGGGATTAATACAGATACTTGAAGAAAAGTATTTATTGGAGGAGATTTAAATGGACATGTTGGTAGAGTGGTAGAAGATTTTAAAAGTATTAATGGTGGTTATGGTTTTGGTTCTTAATGAAGAAGGTAGGATATTAGATTTTTCTTTAGCTTATGATTTTGTAGTTCTTATACTTTTTAGAAAAGAGATGAACATATTATTACTTATAAAAATGGATCTAGTAAAACCAGATTGATTATTTTGATAAGAAAAATAGATCGTTTAAATTGTAAAGATTGTAAGGTTAAATTAGTGAAATTTTAAACCGGCATCGATTAGTTTTAGATTTTAAGATGAAAGGTTGTAAGAGAAAAATAAATTAAATTATTGTCTAGGATTAGATGGGGACTTAAAGAACACAAATAAAAATATTTTTAAGAGCTACAAGATATTAGAATTTGGGGTGTTAAAAAGTTAACGTTATGTGGGAAAAAAAATCGAATTGAAATTAAGCAAGTTCTTAAAGATGTGCTTGGAGAATCAAAGGAAAAGCTTCTTTTAATAAGAATAGTTGGTGGTGGAGTCGAGTGTCTGCAAAAAGATAAAAAAAAGAAGCGTTGTTATAAAACTTGGTTTAGATGTAAAATTCGGAGGTGGGAAAGATATAAAGTGGCTAGAGATTAAGAAAGCGAATATATTGCAAAAATTTCTTTAGTGATTTATACTGAATAGATTAGATAAAGAAGGTGAAAGATGTATGTATAAGTTAGCAACAAAGAGATAGGAGAAGTAAAGGCATAGTTCAAGTGAGGTATTAAGGATGAAAATAATAAAGTCTTTTCTTAGAAAAGATATTGAAAATAGGTGGATGAGATATTTTGATAAACTTTTCAATGAAGGATCAGAAAATCGATTGATTTTAGCTTAATACCTAAACATAATAGAATTTCATTTCTCGTATTAGTAGTAAATGCGAAGTTAGTGAAGCTTTAAAGAAAATGAAATGTGGAAAAGCGTAGGACGGATAATATTCCAATAGATGTGTGGAAATGTTTAGGAGATCAGAGGAATTTCTTGGCTTACAAATCTTTTTTAATGTTATTTTAAAGGCTAAAAGATGCGAGATGAGTGGAGAAAGAGTTTGTTGGTTCTATATTTAAGAATAAAGGTGATGCACAAAAGTGTGCAAATTATAGAGGAATTAAGTTAATGTGTCATACATTAAAATTATGGGAGAGTAATTGAGCATAGGTTACGATGTGATACAGTTTCACAATCGGTTTGGTTTCATGCGGGTAGATCTACTATGGATGCTATACATTTGTTAAGAGGTTTGATGGAGAAGCATAGAAAGTAAGAAGGATCTACATATGATATTTATTGATTTAGAAAGCTTATGATAAAGTCTCAAGAGATGTTCTTTGGAGAGTTCTAGAACAGAAAAGAGTTAATATTGGTTATATTCAAGTCATTAAGGATATGTATACTAGAGCTGTTACTTGTGTCCAAACACAAGGAGGATTGACAAATATTTTCCTATTTTAGTTGGATTACATCAAGGATCAACATTAAGCCCTTATCTTTTTACTTTAGTTATGGATGTTCTTACGAGGCATTTACAAGAAGATGTACCTTGGTGTATGCTTTTTTTGATGACATTCTTCTTGTTGATAAGAAGGAGAGAGTCCAACGAGAAACTTGGTTATGGAACTTTAGAGTCTAAAGGTTTTAGTTTAAGTAGATCTAAAGCTGAATATATGGAGTGTAATTTTAGTTGTAGAAGTTTTAGTGATAGTGTTGTGACTTTAGGTGATCAAGTCATTAATAAGAGTGGCGATTGATATTTAGGCTCTATTGTTCAAAATGATGGTGAAATAGATGGAGATGTTATTAGTAGAATTCAAGTTGGATGGTTGAAGTGGAGGAATGCATCGGCTTTATGTGATAGAAAAGTTCCACTTAAACTTAAGGAAAATTTTATAAGATGGTGGTAAGACTGCAATGACTTATAGTGCGAGAATGTTGGCCAATAAAGAAAGCATAAGACTAAGTTAAGTATTCTGAGAGATGAGGATGCTTAGGTGGATGAGTGGCTTTACTCTTAGAGATAGAATGCAAAATAGGTATGTTAGGAAAAAGTTGGAGTAGCTCAGGTGGTAGATAAGATTAGGGAGAGTGCCTTAGATGGTTTGGCCACATAAAGCGTCGTAGTCCAGATGACGATTAGGAGAGTAGATGCATTAGATTTGCCTTATGTTAAGAAAGGTAGAGGTAGACCTAAAAGACTTGGTTAAGATGTATAAAAATGATCTTAGTATACTTGAATTAAATGAGAATTTGACACATAATAGGACCTGATGGAGGCGAAGGATTCATGTAGCAAACTAGTGGGATTAAGAACTGTTGTTGTTGTTGTTGTTGTTGTATTATTTTCTAAATTTATTACCTTTTTTTCCTACTATCATAATTTTAAATAATATATTATGTTTTGATTTATTTTCTTGTATTATTAAATGTCAATATTTTTTGTCTTTATAATATTAATGTTTTTTAGCTTATTTAATTTTTATACAATTTATGTAATTATTATATATTATTTAAAATTTGTAAATTATATATTTATAATGTCATGTCACAAGCGTCCTATATTTTTCAAAGTAGATGTGTCCCATGTTCATGTCCCTCGATCCGCATCCCAGACACATCCTAAGTAAAGAATTGCTTCTACCACCGATTCTTCTTCTTCCCTTTTCTAAAAACCCTAATCACAAGCCACTCCTTCAGTTGATATTAGTGAGTTTCTCTTCCTTCTCTCTCTATACTTTTTTTATTTTTCTCCATTAATTCTTCTTACTTTGCATTATCTTCACAGTGTAGTATTCCCTACTCGTTGATGAAAAGATCAAATTAATCTAAATTAGATTTTATAGTAATTTGTAATTTTATTTTTTTGTATTATTAAAAGTCAATATTTTTTGTTTTTATAATATTAATGTTTTTTAGCTTATTTAATTTTTATACAATTTATGTAATTATTATATATTATTTAAAATTTATAAATTATAAATTTATAATGCCATGTCACAAGCATGTCTTATCCTATATTTTTCAAAATAGATGTGTCCCATTTTCATATCCCCGCATCCGTATCAGTACATCCTAAGTAGCAACTAAGCTTCTAGCTACCGCATTCTTCTTCCCTTTTCTAAAAACCCTAATCACAAGCCACTCCTTCAGCCGATAATAGTGAGTTTCTCTTCCTTCTCTCACTATACTTTTTTTTATTTTTCTCCATTAATTCTTCTTACTTTGCATTATCTTCACAAAAGATCATTCTTAGTAGTAATTTGTAAAAGTTTATTAAATTTATTTATTTATTTCTTAGATATCTTATTTAATTTATTTTAAAATTTTAGAGAAATTTTTTATTTATCCTAAGGTAGATCAATTCTTTATAATGATTATATTTTTATAGATTGTCGATTAGTTTTTAATGCCATTCTTTAAGAACAAATATAATTAAGTTTTGAGGTAGGTTAGATCATTCTGTGTGTTTAACTGCATACTATAGTTGTAAATATTAATTTAAGAATACTATGATTGGCTTTTCACCTAGTGTAGATATGTGGGATCTCAACTAAGGTTGGAGTTTCATCATTCTTGTCACACATCTTAAGATAAATAATTATTATTTATTAAAAAATAAATGTTCATTTTTTTTTTTTGTTAGAAGTATAATCTTATTATTTGCACTAAGTACTTAACATATTTTCTAGGATTGTCAGTCCTACTATTAATATTCAACTACTCATTATGCATATGTCAATAGATTCTTCTTTTATATTCATAATGAATTAACCAGTTTTACAAATAATTTTACCTTGATTTATTATTATACATTTAATTACTTTCTATAATTGCAATATTTATTTTCATACATGTTACTCTTATTAAATGCAATAGATTTTTTGTAGTGATTCACTTTTTTTTTTTTGAAATATAAATATTATTAGTTATGATGATCATATTTCTACTAACCACATACTAGTGATGTATAGAAATGTGCACATTATGATAATAATATTTATGTCAATATTAAACTCTTTGACTATGGCTAGTGAGGTCAATGAGTTCTTAAAAAATCATTGAATTTTTATGAGATTAGTTTTTACCATTTCTCATTTCAGGATATCTTATAAAACCAACTATATATAGATACATAGATGTATGCATGCTTATACTCCAATGCTATCAAATACTAATAAATGATTGATGAGTTATTTAAAAGCATGTGTGAGAATACATGATGTGATAATATATGATTGTGGCATAGAAATGTGTGTTTGTAATTCTTTCATATATATGAACATAAGCATAAGAATAATGTAGATTTCAAAAAGTAAGACATTTCTCTTGCTGATGCAATGTTGATGTGGCCTTAAATAAGTTGATGACCTCAATTATCTATCTTGTTTGTGACTGACTATTCATGCATTTTTATAGTTCATGTTGCATACCATAGCGCTTTGTCATCAAACTCATTCAGCAAGTTTTATCAGTGTATTAGAGGAACCTTCACCACAGGGGCAAACAATATAGTAGTAATGTATTGAATATTTTTGACTTTATGTAGTAGTCTTATTTATATTTTTATAAGTTGGTTTAGGTAAAATTATTTTGGTTGGTATTTCTTCTTGTTTTCTTCTTATTAGTCTTTGTTGTCTCGGTTGATATATTCGTTTTAGATTTTATTTATTGAATGACATGATAATTATTTTGCTCTAATTTTTTTTTATCATTTGTATAGTGAATTTTCTCTTATGAGCATAAAATAAATTTCCTTATTCTTCTCTTCACATCTCATGTTGTCGAAAAGTACCACTTTCTAGTGAGACAAACATTTAGTTCAATTATCAGTAAATCCTAATCAGCATATCATTATTTAAAGCATTAGCTATTCAAGAGATCATATAAGCATTAGCTCAAAGAGAAGGATCGTTATGACACATGGTGGACATCAATAGAAGAATTACAATCTTTAAATCTATTTCAACCTAGAGGTCATCAACATAGCTCTTGACGGCAGGAATAATGATGCCAACCTTCCTTTTTCATATGCAACAAAGAATCAAGAGTGCGAATAGCTCCTAGATGGATGACACACTACGGTAGTCGAAGTGGGAGTTGTCATATTAACAAGTACCTGCGAACCAATAGAGCATTGCAGGTAGACAGTTACAAACTTAATTGTGAGACAGCTACAGTTAGTGAATAATTGTTTTTATAAGCTGGTTGTATAGTTAGTTTGTTGGTTGAAACTGAATAAGTGGATGTAAACACTTTGCACCTGATATTTATAAAGCATAAATAAAGCTCCATGGCTAATCAATGCATCCAAGACAAATTCCATGAAACTTTCTTCTGCCTCTGCTTTATTTTTTAGCTGTGTTTCAGCCGCTAAGGAATGGAACGTAAGCTGCTTGAATTAATTGAGATCAGTATCCAACACGTCTATAAAAAAAACAAAACCAACACTAACACTTTTCAGTTACTAAACTAAAAACTCATAATAATCTATCCATTTTATAAACAAACTTAAATTATAAGGAATAAAACGGTGATTTCCAGTAAAAATTGAAAATGAATAATCTTTAAGTAGCGTGATTTCAAGTTCATATATCACAAACAAGCAAGAACAAGCCATCAGCAAATTTTCCCATTTTCACCACCTTTAACGCATGGATCCATGCCAAGTGCTCATTTAGTAACTTGCAATAAAAAACATGTTTTTCAAAAAAATAATTTTATGTTCATTTCTAGCTGCACCATCGTTTTTTCAGTTTTGTAACATTAACTAACCAAAATGGGGGCCAAAGATGAAACAGCGTTCCAACTAAGAAACTGATGATTTACACGCATTTTCATTAGTGACAACAGAAAGTTAGTGGTTCTATTACTAAAGCCAAGATGTTTCACATTAAAAAATAGAATTTGACCGAATGGATCATTATGGTTACAGCCATAAACTCAGGTTCAACTCTAACCTGGCCTTTCTTTTGCGTAAGATCTGATTCTTTAAGAAGAGGCAGGAACTTAAGCTTTGCCTATGAACTCAACATCGAACAAGAGGGTTGAATCGGGGGGAATAATGCAAGTACCTGAACCAAACAAGACACTCTCAAAAGAAGAAATCTCAACAATGAAACACTTGCAGCTAAAAGTGAGATTCACACAATAACTCATTAGCCAATTGAAAGTCCTATTTAAATGGATTGTCATCTTTGTTAGCTTGCTATGCTTCTGAGTTACAGCTCAAGCATGGATTTTCGATTCCCGGTTAGCTTCTTCAATAAGAACAGAATGCCAACTAAAAAAAATGAAGAATTATGGTATGAATTGGTAGTTTTTGGAGTTTATAAGAGTTCTTCAGTTGTTGGTGTGATGATTATCATTTAGTCTTTCATTCTTCACTGCTGGTCCCATGTCCCAATTAAAATGGTTGATAGTGAAGTTAGATCCATATTCAATGATAAAACTAATGCTAAAATACATGAAAAAAATCCAAATTAGAATTAATATTTGTTATTCCCTATCTTGAAGGAGCTTTGTAATTGACATTGTGGAGTTACAGAAAAGGAAGAGGAAGTAGAATTCATTTGCTTGATTATATTTTGGAATTCATTAAGGAATATGGGTCATATGTTCGGTAGCCTCAACCTGCATACTGAAACAAAATGTAAGAAAGTAGACAATATAAACAAAGTTAAACAATGGCAGCATGAGAAAATCAATGGTTATTTAGGTTCAACAACGTAACCAGTAGAAACTCAACTGTAAATGGAAAGACCAGGATGGAAAGCTTACCTCCTTTACAACCTGCACCTCTCATCCCATAACCAAGTTCTGGAGGAAGCTTCAAAGTGCGCTTGCCACCTGGAAACAAGAAGTACTTGATCATCACCGTCAATGGTAGAAAACAAATAAAAAACTTTTAGATGTGTTTATACCCGCAAGCATTGGAGGGATTCCTTCACCACCTAAAATACCCTGATCCCATCCTTTAATAACCTGTGAACAGGACAATTCAGTTAATGGTTCATTTTGCTGCATGTTCTAGAAAATAATGATCACTTTTTTACTCATATCAAATTTGAAAATGAAATCATTATTTTTGAGGGAGTTTTGAGGAGGCTTATGAAGTTAGAAATCAACATCGAGTTGAACTTCATCCAACTAAAGGATGAATTTAACAAAGTACATTAAAATATGATTTAATTACAACCAACCAAATGAGCCCTAAAATAAAATTAAAAATTAGTCAACTCTCAAAGAAAATCCACCTAGAAAGTGATATTCTTTTGGTAAGAAGAATAGCACTTAATCTAAATATTCTAGACAACAACAACAAGCCTTTAACCCACTTCGTGGGGTGAGCTACACAAATCATTTTTCTCCTTTATGTTTTATTAAGTATCCTATTCTTGTTTAATTCTAATAAATTAAGATTATTTTTATACTTCTTAACCACATCTTATTAGATCTACCTCTACCTTTCTTATCATTCTAATACCTCATCATCACTAGATTTTATATGACCAAACTATCTAATGCAACTCTCTCTAATCTTATCTACCAATGGAGCTACTCCAACTTTTCACGAATATATTTGTTTTGTATTTTGTCTCTAAGCATAAAGCCACTAATCCACCTAAATATCTTTATCTTTGCAACACTTAATTTTATGCTTCTCTCTTATTGGCTAACATTTTGAGCCATAAAGCATTGTAGGTCTCATCGTTATCTTATAAAATTTTACCTTAAGTCTAAGCTTCCATCACACCGTCCTTCCATCAACCATCCAACTTAAATCTACAAATAACATCCCTACTGTATTTCACCATCACTTTGAAAAATAAAAGTGAGATATCTATACTTTTACTCTTTTTAATTACTTGATCACCTATTGTCACAACCCTACCAATAGATCTACTACTACTAAAATTACACTCCACATATTCGATCTTAGATTTACTCAAATGAAAATCTTTAGACGTAGTTGACATCCATAATTCAAGTTTTTCTTGAACTCCCTCTCTAGTCTTATCAACAAGAAAATATCATCAGCAAAAAGCATACACCAAGGTACATCCTACTATAAATGTCTAGTAGGGTCATTCATAACTAAAATAAAAAAGATATTGGATTAAACTCAATCCTTGGTATAATCCAACTAATATAAGAAAATACCTTATCAATCCTTCTTGTATTTGAACACAAATAATAGCTCAAATATACATATCCTTAATGACTTGAATATAAGCAATATTAACTCTTTTCATTTTTAGAACTCTCCAAAGCACTTCTCTTAGAACTTTATCAAATGCATTCTCTAAATCACAAAATATTATATGTGGATCCTCCTTACTTTATCTATACTTCTCCATCAAATCTCTCAACAATATATAACATCCATAGTGGACCTATCAAGCATGAATCCAAACTAGATTTGAGAAACTTTTGTATTCTATCATAACCTATGATCAATTACTCTCTCTCATAATTTTAATGTATGACACATTAACTTAATTCCTCTAAAATTTGCATACTCTTGAGCATCCTTTTTATT
This sequence comes from Cymbidium sinense, assembly GCA_021442155.1. Classification (NCBI taxonomy): domain Eukaryota; kingdom Viridiplantae; phylum Streptophyta; class Magnoliopsida; order Asparagales; family Orchidaceae; genus Cymbidium; species Cymbidium sinense. The sequence continues at coordinate 35,904,257 of CM038229.1, forward strand.
CTTAAAAAAGGAACAAACAAACTCATTCTCCATAATATTAAAAAGTTTAGTAAGTCAAGAAATTTCTTGATCTCCTAAGCATTTTCATACTTTTATTAGAATATCATTTCGTCTTATTACATTTTCACACTTTTTTTTTAAAACCTCTTTAACTTTGGTTTTATTAATATGAAGATAGAAAACAAAAAATTTATATTTTATTTAGAATACTAAAGTCACTAAAGTAAATCATATTCTCATAACTTTCATTGACAAGCTTATCAAAATATCTCATTCACCTATGTTAAATATCGTCTTAGAAAACACTTTTGATCTTCATTAAAGCCCACAACTAAATCTTTTTTCTTTATATTTTTTTTCTTGGCTTATACAACTTTCTTCTTTTCCTCTTTAATTTATCATCATATAAATCATTAAATCTTTAACATATTACTTTCTTAAAATCCTACAGCCACTATATATCTTTCTCAATTTTTAAACTTTTACATATAAACTAATTTTTATAATAAAACTTATTATTTTTCATCTTTTCTTGCATATTTTGACTCCACCAACTAGTTTTACTATTCAAAGCTTTTAATTTTGATCTTTCAAGTACATTATTCTCAACTTGCTTAAAATTATTTGTTATTATTTCCCACATATCATTAGCTTTCTCATACACATCTCAAATCTTAAGGTCTTGTAGATTACTCTTAAAAATATTTTATTAATATTTTTTAAATACCCTCATATAATCTTAGGACATATTTCATTCTATTTTTCAACTTTTAACCCTTCATTTTAAAATCCAATATTAATAGTCGATATTGGGTATTTAAATTATCAACTAAATTAACCTTATAATCATTACAATTTAAACGACTAATTTTTCTTATGTGAAAATAATCAATCAACCTTTTACTAGCTCAATTCTTATAAGTGATAATATGCTTCTCTTTTTCAAAATAAAGTAATATTAGCAATTACAAAATCATAAGTTAAAGTAAAAAATTTAATATAGTTCTACCTTCCTTAGTCAAACAATTAGTGAATACTTTTAAAATATTATATCACTCTATTAAGATATCCATTTAAATTTTCTTCAATAAATACTCTTTCATTAAGAAGTTTCCTCTATGTTAATTATTCTGTCATTCTAAAATTTTTCTTTTAAATATACATTTAAACATACTTGAGAAGCATAAGTACTTATGACATTAATAATGTTAGCATCAACAATAACTTTTAAAGCTGTAATTTTATCACTAATTCTATTAACTTCCACAACACTATTTTTCAAACTCTTATCTAAAATCATACTTACATTGTTTCTAATACGACTCATATCTAAATACCAAAGTTCAAACTTAAACTATCAATCTCATATGCATTTTCCCCAACCTATTTAATTTTTTAAATAAAATATTTATCTCCCTATGAATATAATATCTATTAATTTCTTTAATTTACCTATAAGAGTAGCTATATTCTAAATTCATATCCTAATTGTAGTTTCATGGACTAGCATCTTTATCTGCATTCGTTCATAATGTGAGAACCCTTGTTTATTTAACATTGGACTTAGGCGCTAGTGCAACAGCCCTTGCACACTATTCACTATATTCAGACCATACAAAGCGTCGCTTTCAAGGAATATCCTAATATTGATATAATATATTAAAGAATTCATGTCATGATTTTCCGATAAGTTTTACATATGTTGTCGACTACCTAACGGAACCCTCCAATTTTCTCATCCAGGGCTTAGGACCCAACAACTTCAATGTTAATGGAATTAATAAATACTATTATTGTTAATTGTGCTACAAAATTTAAAGATTATCTTTTTAATAAGTTTTTGTTATGCATTAATCATAGTGCTACAAAATCTCTTATTGAAAAGGATGAGCTAATAGGCAATTCTTTGATTGACGATATTAATTATTTTTTTATATTGAATATATTAAAGAAGACTTTAATTCATTGCCAAATTTTTAGGCCATGATTTTGCATGGATGGGAACAAATGTATTTCATCTTCAAGGGTAATGGAAAAATTAATGGCAATTGTCTAGGAATAAATATGACAATATTGTTTGTGGTCAAGGAAAATTAATGGCAATTGTCTAAGGATATATATGACAATATTGTTTGTGGTCGAAGACACCCCTCTTTAAAAATGTAGCTTCACCAAATAAGGTGAGTCATGTAGCACATTTATATGCCCTATCAAGTCCAAGTGAAAGATGAGAATTATCCTCTCAACAATCTATAGGAGAACCTCCTCCAAATCTTTGAAAGAAATTGTGATTGCAGAACCAATCTATAATTGGTAGTCTTTGTAAGAAAATTGATGCAACAAAAGCAATTGAAATATTTTCCCTTTCCTTCTTATATTGCAAGCTTTTACTGCAAGTTGTGTACTACCTACATCTCTCTAGTTCCACAAATAATATATAAAATTATCATTTTGTATATACCATTTCCATTGTATTTGAGTTTTGGTATCAAATCCATGAAAGGCTAAATTAGCCCCTAAACTATTATAATGAAAGAATAAATTCAAGTAAGATTTCAAAAAAAAAGAACTCATGATATCCAAATACAATTTTTGGTCAAAATGAGCCTTAAGGATGTTGGATTTGCTTTGAATTGAGCTCAATACAAATTTCATATATATAGCACTAATGTAAAAGTAAACCCAATATTTTTAAGATTTCATCTTGATAAAAAATTAAGCAGGATGCCCCCATTGAAATAGATGAAACGGAAGCAAAGAAGCTAGAGAGATGAGATGCGTTTTATTAATAATCAGTATATCACTGTTACACTGCTCAATACTAGTATTTATAAATATTAGTATGTGTACGTCTAACGGACATTGTCAGAGTCAATTACAACCGGATGATATTCCAGCAATTTCTCAAATATGGGCAGCTAGATTGTGAGCTAAGGCGATTGCTGAAGAGCTATAACAGTAGATAGCGGTGGGATGAATTGGAGTGATACCAAAGTCAGACAAGAGAAATTGGATCCAAAGAATATCAGCTGCAGTAGATGCTAAGACTCCGTACACTACTTCAGATGAGGAGCTAACAACTGCATGCTAGTTCTTAGTTCTTAGCAGCCCAGGAAATGGGAACAAAGCTGAGAAAAATGCATATCCAGTAGAAGATTTATAATCGGTGATGTCAGTCAGAGTTGCTATATGCTTTAAGTCGAAGATTTTTGGGTTGAATAAGTAGATCATGAGTGAGGGTGCCTTTGATATAATGGAGTAGACACTTAAGTTGTTGAAAGTGTAATTGTATGCATATGTTGGCAGAGCTTGTTAGCAGCAAAGGAAAGACCCGGGCAAGTGATGGTGAGGTACTGTAATGCTCCAACCAGCTGACAGTATAATGCAGCATGTGAAAATGGAAGATCGTCGGGGAATGGGAATAGGATTGCAGACTGTATGATTGGACATTGATTTGCAGTCTTGCATTTTGACACGGGAGAGAATTTCCATAGTGTACTTTAATTGACTCAAATGTAAAGTGGAAGTGACTGGTTTAGATTGAATTCCCAGAAAATAGGATAATTCTCTTAAGTCGTGCATTTTGAACTTGCCTTGTAGCTACTGTAAAAGCTGAGAAATGGCCAGTTTATCATTACTTGTTAGGAGGATCTCATCCACATAAAGTAGGAAATAAAGGATGGTGGACTGATCCTTGAAGAAGAGTAAAGAGAGATCAGCCTGACTTTGGGTAAAGCCCAATTGCTGCAGATAAGTGGTTATAGGAGCAAACCATTACCGAGAAAATTGTTTGAGACCATAAGTGGCCTTATGTAGAAGACAAACATGGGATGGGTGATAAAGATGAACTAAACCAGGAAGCTGATGCATATATAAAATTTGGTTTAGGTTGCCGTGTAAGAATGCATTGAACAATTTAAATGTTTGATGGACCATTTATTATAATAGGCCATAATAATGAAAAGAAAAACTGTAGAGAGTTTTGCCACAGGACTGAATGTTTTATCATAATCAACTCCTTGTTCTTGAGAGTATCCTTGTGCTACCAAGCAGGCCTTGTATCGAGCAATTGTGTCGTTTGAAAGAAATTTTGTTTTGAATATCTGTTTGCATCATTTTACTTTATGAGAGGTAGGAGGCACGAGCATCCATATGTTTTGAGAAATGAGTGCCTGAAATTCATCTTGCACAGCTTGTTTCCATTCAGGATGCTGAAGTGCTTGTTTGTATATGATAGGAGCCTAGGAGGATTGGGAGAGTGAAGTTGGTAGGCAAGATTCAATATTATCCTGGGTTTGAGATGACCGGTATGGTGGTCATTGGGTGTTGCGATGTAGTAAAAGGTTTGATGGATAGTTGATGAGAGGAGGTTGAAGTGGCGAAAGTGTCATTATAAAGGCAAGGAGATAGAATCAGTGTTGGTGGGAGCAAGTTGTGATGACACGGGAGAATAAATAAGGGGGAATCTAGAAGAGGTTGAGGTGAAGGTGCAGTAGTGGAAGGAGTTGAAGAGAAGGTAGTAGTTTGAGACAGAGACGGATGAGAAAAGTTAAATGAAGAAGTTGGCACAAGTATACAGGGATAGTTAGAACCATTTGTGGTTGGGGAAGTAGATGGATTGGCTTGAGTTTTGTAAAGAAATATATCTTCATGAAACAGAACATGTCTAGATGTGATGATTTTCCATGTGTTTGGATTGTAATACCGATATCCTTCGGAGGCAGGAGAGTATCCAATAAAGATACAAGGAAGAGATCATGGATCAAATTAGTGCAAGTATATGGTTGTAACCATGGAAAACAGAGGCATCCGAATGTGTGAAGTATCAAATAGTTTGGTGGTTGCTTATGTAATAGTTGAAACGGTGACTTGGTTTTGGTGTTAGGAGACAGGAGTCTGTTAATAAGATAAACAGCAGTGTAGAGAGAATCTATCCAGAACTCATTGGAAATACCAACATCAAGTAAAACAATTAAAATAGTCTCAAGAATGTGTCGATGCTTTCATTCTGTCGTACCATTTTGTTCAGGTGTGTGAGGACAAATTTATTGATGTAAAATACCAGAATTAGTGAGAATAGTTTGGAGAGCAATGTTATAGTATTCTCCTCCACTGTCAGTACGGAAGACATTAATATGAGAATTAAATTGATTTTCAAGAAAATGTTTAAATTTGAGAAAGAGATTAGTTGTTTCAGACTTTGTGTGCACTGAAAAAATCTAAGGGGATTTACATACATACCACACAATTCTTATATATTTACATATATAACACCTAAACTTTAATTTATATATATATAACATCTCAATCTTCAATATCATATCAAAAATACTATCACCACTCACTTTTTAAAATTGAAATGTACTTTTTAAGCATAGGAAAGTGTTGGATAAGTAAATATCTAACTTTAGGTATTAGATATATAAATGCATAAGAATTGTGGAAAGTATGTAAATCTTTCAAAATTTATAAAAAACGGGATCAATCATCTACAAAAAGTAAATAATATTTAAAACCATGATATGATTGAATAAGGGAAAGACCTCATACAACAGAGTGTACTAGTTGGAATAGAAATAAACTAGTGGTAGCAGATTTACTAAATGGGAGACGATGATTTTTAGCTATTTTACAAACAATGCAATAGAGTCAAAGAGTTATGTCTGGTAAGTTTGGAGATATATTTGTGGAGCGTAGATAGGATTGTAGTAAATGGATGCCCCAAACATCAGTGCAATGTCTGGATGGAGAAGGTCTCAGCAGAAAATGTTGATATGATTGGTGGAGGCAGCTTTGGTGAGTGTCGGGTGGAATACATCCCTTTAAGGCTAGGACCGTGGAGTATTGTTTGATTTGTTTTAATGTCCTTAATAGTATGACCAAGAGCATCAAAAGTGATAGAGCAATTATTATCACGAGATAGTTGATCAACAGAAAAAAGATTATGTGACAATTTGGGAGCATGGAAGAGTTTAGAAAGATAGAGCTTACATGAAGGTGTAGAAAGAAAACCTTGTCCAACATTGTGGATGGGCATTGTTTGTCCGTTGCCGACAATGACTTCATTATTTCCATTATACAGTGTTATATTAGAAAGTTGATTGGCATCAGAGGTAAGATGAGAGGATGCCCTAGTGTCTAGTAGCCATTCATTTGAATCTATTGCCGCCTACATAGCATGAGTTCATTGTTGAGAGGAGGGAATGTACATTTAAATGATGAGTGCCCTATTTTTCTGCAGATTTGGCACTCAATATTTGAGTTCCATCCACCACATCTGTTGGAGTTGCTTCATCCTTAAAAATTGGAGTTGAATTGTTGCCGGCCTCTTCCCCTACTACAAGTGGACTAAATAGCTAACTGTGTAGATGAGTCGATTAATGAATTATAACAGGTCAAGTTAGCTTGGAGGATCTATTTACTACATAACAATGAATAGAAGTCATCTAGACTTATCAGCTAAAGATTTGTCCTACTAATTATTTTGAAGGCTTGATAAGAAATAGACAATCCATTCAGAGTAGTAAAATGATTTCATTATCGATGTGCGATCCAGAAGCTGCAATGAGATCTACCTTTGCTTTGATTTTGCCAAAATATTGTGTCATTATTTTTGAATGTGATATAAGGTAGCTCATTCTTTAGCTAAATGATGCGAGCTCTATTAGTAGAGTGGAGGTATATATCCAGTGTGCCATGTTGCAACTGTAGCATTTAAATTGAGCACATAAGGTAGGATAGAAGGTTATATGATAGCATATAACTGATCTATGATGTTCCAGATTCAATATTGAGTATTTTCAATGATTGCTCCCATTATGTGCAATTTAATTCAAATATACTCATTTATACATCTTAACCAAGTCTTTTTTCTACTTCACCTTTCTTAAATAAGGCAAATCTAATCTACTCTCCTAAGAGTCATCTGGACTGATCTTTTATGTACCAAACCATCTAAGGCGACTCTCACTATCTCGCCACTGAGTACTCCAACTTTTTTCCCGAACATACTCATTTTGCATTTTATCTCTAAGAGTAAAGCCACTCATCCACCTAAGCATCCTCATCTCTCACTTAAGTCTTATGCTTCTCTTTATTTACATTACCATAAGTCATTGCGGTCTTACCACCATCTTATAAAATTTTCCCTTAAGTTTAAGTAGAACTTTTCTATCACAATAGGTCGATGCATTCCTCCACTTCAACCATCCAACTTGAATTCTACTAATAACATCTCCATCTATTTCACCATCATTTTGAACAATAGAGTCTAAATATCCAATCGCCGCTTGACTTGTTCACCTAATGTCACAACACTACTACTAGAACTTCTACAAATAAAATTACACTCCATATATTTAGTTTTAGAACTACTTAAACGAAAACCTTTAGACTCTAATGTTGACCTCCATAATTCAAGTTTCTCTTGGACTCCTCTCTAGTCTTATCAACAAGAAGAATGTCATCGAAAAAGCATACACCATGGTACATCTTCCTATAAATGCCTAGTAAGAACATTCATAACTAAAGTAAAAGATAAGGGTTTAGAGTCCTTGATGTAATCCAACAAATAGGAAAATATTTAGTCAATCCTCCTTGTATTTGGACACAAGTAACTTAGTATACATATCCTTAATGACTTGAATATAACTAATATTAACTCCTTTCTATTCTAGAACTCTCCAAAGAACATCTCTTGAAACTTTATCATAAGCTTTCTCTAAATCAATAAAGATCATATGTAGATCCTCCTTACTTTCTCTATGCTTCTCCATCAAACCTCTTAACAAATGTATAGCATCCATAGTAGATCTACTTGGCATGAAATCAAACTGATTGTGAGAAACTTTTGTATCACATTGTAACCTATGCTCAATTACTCTCTCCCATAATTTTAATGTATGACACATTAACTTAATTCTTCTATAATTTGCACACTCTTGTGCATCACCTTTATTCTTAAATATAGGAACCAACAAACCCTTTCTCCACTCATCCGGCATCTTTTTAGTCTTTAAAATAACATTAAAAAGATTTGTAAGCCAAGAAATTCCTTGATTTCCTAAACATTTCCACACTTCCTGGAATAGTTAATTATCAGATAATTTGTTTTAATACTAATCTAAATTTAACTTAACTCTGATAAATATCAGTATTTGATGTAGTTAAATTAGAATGATAATTGCATGGTTCTGATTTCTCATCAGGCTTTGAGAATATAATAAAGTTGTACAATGTTCATTTTAAGGTGCTGAACACATTATGCCCAAATGTATGAATGTTAAAAGGATGACTAATGAGATGGATGAAGCTGTTCTAATAAAGACTAATTTGTTGACTTCTCATGTGACCACCTTCAGAGTTGTACAATGGAATGAAAAAAAAAATTCCTAAAGTATTATCTAATATGACAATACCTAGACCTATAGAAATCATTAGGACAATCAGATTACTCATGCCTCAAATAAAGATGTTGAGATTAGACTTAATCTTCGGTGATATAATATTTTGCTGAGAGCAATGAACCCTTCATCATCTTCCAAAGATCTTATTCAAACTATAGAATCAATAAAAAGTTCATATATTCTATATACAAGTGATACATCCTCAATATTAGAAGGAAGACGTCTCCTATATCGTATGACTTCGTTTAAAATTTAACAGATTTTATTCCCGGAAATAAAGATCGTACTTTAGTCAACCAGGAATTTTAAAACCACAAATACAAGTTATTTCAAGAAGGGAGCAACTCTATCATTACAAAGAGACCTAATATGACAATACGGACTTAAATATTAATAGTGGTTAAGGTGCAAAATATTTTATTGTCTGATTCACACAATATACTAGTGTTGAACTAGAACAAAAACTTAGGGGTGTCAATTCGGGCCGACGGGTCGGGTTCAGGTCCGACCCGAAACTAACCCGACCCAAATAGGTTTAACCCGAACTCGACTTGACTTCAACTCGCTTGACCCGACACAACCTGAATGATCTATTTATATATATATATTAAGTCAAAATTGAGTCAAATTCGGGTTCATGGGTAAAAGTTGGGTCAATTTCGGGTTCGTAGGTCAATTTCGAGTAAAATTCAAATTGGCGGGTCAAAATCGAGTCAATTTTAGGTTGGTGGGTCAACCCGAACTCGACCCGAAATATAAAACGGGTCAATTTCTCAACCCGAATGCGACTCTAAAATTATTATCAACTCGAACCCAGATTTTTCGAGTCGGGTTCATGTCGGGTCAATTTTTGACACCCTTACAAAAACTCAACTTGATTGAGATAAGTGAAAAAATTGTATAATACAATAACAACAATAACAACGAGCTTTTATCCTATTACGTGGAGTCAGCTATATGAATCTTTCTTCTCTATTGTGTCCTTAAGTATCAAATTCTCATTGAATTCTAATAAAATAAGATCATTTTTATACTACCTAACAAAGTCTTCTTAGGTCTACCTCTACCGTTCTTAACATAGGTCAAATCTAATACATCTACTCTCTTAACTAGGTTAATAGACAGACGAAGTTTTATATGACCAAACCATCTAAGGCAACTCTCTCAAATCTTATCTGCCATTAGAGCTACTCCAACCTTTCACGTATATATTCATTTCACATTTTATCTCTAAGTGTAAAGCCACATATCCACCTGAGCATCCTCATCTCCGCAACACTTAATGTTATGCTTCTCTTTTATTGGCCAACATTTCCACTAATAACATTCCCTGTTTAAAAAAAAAAATAAACAAAAATTATCATTTAATATATAATTTTCTATAGTAGATATCTCTAGGAAAATTTAAGAATTTATTTATTTGTCTTTTTGTATTCCGCATCCACTAGAATCTAGAAAGCTCTATTAAATAATTATTGTAGAATTCTCTAGATTATGCTAATGTATGAAAGGTCTCTAGAATGATATTTGTACTCATGTAAATAGGCCTTTGGCCTTCTCATTTTGAAGTAAGGAAATAAAAGAAAAATTTAATATAAGCTTATATTCCATTATCCTCCAAATAATTTCTCATTCTCCTCTTCTATTCTCCTCATATATTTTCTATCAAAGTGGTATCAAAGCCCCAAGGTTCATTAAGAGATGACAAGTGGTATGAATCTACAAGTGCTTCGTCTCACGAAGAAGAATTAAGAAATTGGAGCCTTCAAATGAAGGCAGTGTTTGTACCTAAGATATTTGGGAGATAGATGAAAAAGGTTATGTCAAGCCTCAAGATGAAATAATTTTATCAATAACCCAAAGAGATCTGTTGAAAGAAAAAAAAAGGATGAGAAAACACTCTTCTTCATCTATCAAGCCTTAGAGGAGGTAAGTTTGTTTAAAAGTGATCGGGGCATCTACCCCTAAGCAAGCATAGGATATACTTCAAGTCTCTTATAAAGGCATAGATAATGTAAAGGAAGTTTGGTTTCAAACTCTTTGAGCTGAGTTTGAGGCACTCGAAATGAAGGAATTAGAAAATGTGGAGAATTATTTCACAAGAGTTTTAACTGTTGTCAATCAACTATGAAAGCATGAAAAAAAAATTAAAAGATATTCGAGTGATTGAAAAAATTTCACATTCAGTGAATGATAAATTTGACAATATTATGTAGCTATTATGAAAGCTAAAGACTTAAGAGTCCATGACCGTTAATGAACTTTTGGGCTCTTTAATGGCTTATGAGCAAAAGAAAAATACAAAAATAGGATACTATCGAGCAAACTCTTCAATCAAAGCTCATATTAAAAAGCGAAAAAGATGACTCTAAAATTGAAGATAATTCAACTGCTCGTGACATCTTTACAAGCTCATGGTTGTGGTCGTGGCTTTGGAAAAGGCCAAAGACGTCGAGGATATCAAAGAAAATCAAAACTCAAGAAATGAAGATTATAAGAAAAGGCCGAGATATTAAAGGTACAAAAAAATCTCATATTCATTGTTATATTTGAAAGAAAGTTGATCATTATACTTCTGAATATTATCATAATCAAGAAAATACTAACTTAACTATGAAAAAGGAAGAAAGATCCTATCTTATTATTAGTATTGAAAGTAGAAGAAGATAAAAAGCAAATTAATTAGTACTTAGATACCAGAATAAGTAAACATATGTGCAGCAATAAAAGAATGTTCGTAGAAATGAAAGCAGTGAAGAGTCAAATTTATTTCAGTGATTTGCCAAAAATTTCAATGAAAGGAAAAGCTAAAATTGCTATTTCTCTTGCTGCACAAATGATTTGTCTATTTATTAAATGGATGTCAAATCTATATTTTTATGTAGATTTATTGAAGAAGAAGTAGATGTTAAACAACCATTAGATATATCAAAAGTCATAAAACAAAAGTTCATAAATTAAAAAAAGCTCTATATAGGTTAAAGTAACCTCCAAGGGCATGGAATGCAAGAATCGATTCATACTTCAAACAAAATGGTTATATTCAATCCCCTTATGAGACCGTCTTCTATGTGAAGAAACATAATCATAGAGCTATATTACTTATTTGCTTATATGTAGATGATCATACTAGTACAGGAAATAATCTACTTTTATTCAAGGAGTTTAAGCAAACTATAGTGAAAGAATTTGAGATAACAGATTTAGAAATGTCATTTTTTCATGAAATTGAAGTGAAGCAAAATAAAGAAGGTATATTCATTGCACAAGAAACATATGCAAAGAAAGTTCTCAAGAAATTCAATATGGAGAATTTCAATCCAATAAGCAAGCTGATGAAATGTGGTATCAAACTATCAAAGAAAAAAAAAGAGAAGGTAGTAGATCCAACTATGTTCAAAAGTTTAATTGAAAGCATAAGATATCTAACATGCACAAGACCAGACATTCTATATTGAGTTATAATTGTTAGTCATTACATGAAAAAACCCACTATGATGCACTTAAAGGCAGCCAAGAGGATTCTTTGATATACTAAAAGTACACTAACTCATGAACTTTTATATTCTCATTCCAATGAATTTCAACTTACGAGATATTCAGATAATGATTGGGCAGGAGATCAAGACGATAGAAAAAGTACAAGTAATTTTTTGTTTTATATGGGTGGCATTGCATTCACATGGTGTTCAAAAAAATAATCGGTCGTTGCCCTCTACTTGTGAAGCTGAATATCTTGCAACAACATCATGTGTCATGCAATATGGCTAAAAAAGCTACTAAAAGAGATTGGATATTCTCAAGATGAAGCTACAAAAATCTATGTTGATAATAAATCAACAATTTCATTGTCAAAGAATCCAGTTCATCATGAAAAAAGCAAACAAATCGACATTTGCTTTCATTATATAAGAGACCAAATAAAAATCAAGAAGTTCAAGTGGAGTATGTAAGAACTGAAGATCAAGTTGCAGATATTCTCACGAAGTCATTAGCTACAAAATACAACAAGAACAAGCATTTATCCCACTATGTGAGGTCGGCTACATGAATTCTTCTTCTCCATTGTGTCCTATTATGTGTCAAATTCTCATTTAATTCAAGTAAACTAAGATTATTTTGTATACATCTTAACCAAGTCTTTTTAGGTTTACCTCTACCATTCTTAACATAAGGCAAATCTAATACATATATTCTCCTGGTCATGGATGGCGACACTTTATGTGGCCAAACCAGGTGACTCTCTAATCTTATCTGCCATGCTACTCCAACTTTTTTTTCCAACATATTCATTTTATTTTATCTCTAAGAGTAACTCATCCATATTAGCATTCTCATCTACGCAACATTTAACTTAGTCTTATGCTTCTATTTTTTTTAACAATGCATCATAAATCATTGCGGGTCTTACCACCATCTTATAAAATTTTCCTTAAGTCTTTTGATACTATCACACCAGCCAAATGCATTCCTCCACTTCAAACATTGAACTTAAATTCTACTAATAACATCTCCATCTATTTCACCATCATTTTAAACAATAGAGCCTAGATATCTAAATCACTCACTCTTTTTAATGACTTGGTCACCCAATGTCACAACACCACCACTAGAATTTCTACAACTAAAATTGCACTCCATATATTCAGTTTTAGATCGACCCAAATGAAAACCTTTAGAGTCTAAGGTTGACTTCCATAATTCAAGTTTCTCTTGGACTTCCTCTCTAGCCTTATCAACAAGAAAAATGTCATCAGTAAAAAGCATACACCAAGGTACATCTTTCTGTAAATGCCTAGTAAGAACATCCATAACTAAAGCAAAAAAGATAAGAGCTTAAAGTCAATCCTTAATGTAATCCAACTGAAATAAGAAAATAGTTTGTCAATCATACTTGTGTTTGAACATAAATAATAGCTCTAGTATACATATCCTTAATAACTTGAATATAATCAATATTAACTCCTTTCTTTTTTAGAACTCTCCAAAGAACATCTCTTGAAATTTTATCATAAGCTTTCATCAACAAATATCATATGCATCCTCCTTACTTTCTCTATACTTCTCCATCAAACCTCTTAACAAATGTATAGCATCCATAGTAGATCTACCTAGCATGAAACCAAATAGATTTTGAGAAACTTTTGTATCACATCATAACATATGCTCAATTACTCTCTCCCATAATTTTAATGTATGACACATTAACTTAATTCCTCTATAATTTGCACACTCTTGTGCATCACATTTATTCTTAAATATAGGAACTACAAAACTCTTTCTCTACTCATTTGGCATCTTTTTAATTTTAAAATAACATTAAAAAGATTTATAAGCTAAAAAATTCCTTGATCTCCTAAACATTTCCACACTTCTATTGGAATATCATTAGGTCCTATTGTTTTTCCATATTTCATTTTCTTTAAAGCTTCTTCAACTTCAAATTTACTAATACGATGATAAAAATAAAAATCTCTATTTTTATTTAGGGTATTAAGATTACTAAAATCAATCGTATTTTTAGATTCTTCATTGAAAAGTTTATCAAAATACCTCATCCACCTATTTTTAATATCCTTTTCTAAGAAAAAACATGATTTTCAAATACACTTGACACTAGATCTTTACTTCTCCTATCTCTTTAGTTAACTAACTTATACATACATCTTTCACCTTCTTTGATATCCGATCTATTATATAAATCACTAAAAGCTAAATTTTTTGCATCATATATCATTTTCTTAGAATTTCTACGGATTACTTTATATCTTTACCAATTCTCCGAATTTTTACATCTAAACCAAACTTTATAACAATGCATCTTATTTCTTAACTTTTCTTGCACATTTTGACTCTACCACCAACTATTTTTATTAAAAGAAGCCTTCTCTTTTGATTCTCTAAGCATATTTTTTATAACTTGCTTAATTTCACTTGTTATTTTTATCCACATAACATTTGCTTCCTTATGACCATCTCAAATTCTAAGCTCTTATAGTTTGCTCTTAAAATATTTTTTTAATATTCTTTAAGTGTCCTCATCTAATCCTAGGACAATAATTTGATTTATTTTTTATCTTTCAATTCTTCATCTTAAAATCTAAAACTAATAGTCTATGTTGGGTACTTAAACTTTCACTCGGAATGACCTTAGAATCTTTACAATCTAAACGATCTATTTTTCTTATAAGAAAACAAAAAATCTATATTTTACTATATTCATTTTTATACATAATAATATGTTCATCTCTTTTCATAAATAAAGTATTAACAAATATAAAATCATAGGCTAAAATAAAATATATAGCCACAATGAATACTTTTAAAATCTTTTACCACTCTACCAACATATTCATTTAAATCTCCTCCAATAAAAATATTTTCTTCAAGAGGTATATTTTATATTAATCCCTCTTATTCATTCTAAAATTTTTCTTTTGAGCCTACATCCAAACCTACTTGGGGAGCATAAACATTTATAATATTGATAATTTTAATATCAACAATAATCTTTAAAACTATAATTATATCTCCAATCATATTAATATTTATAATATTATCCTTCAAACTTTAACTATAATCGCACCTACATGATTTCTAATTAGTTAGCTACAAAATGATTCATAAAATTGAAGATACTTCTTAGAGTAGTATATGAAAATTTTGATTTAAAGAAGAGTGCTTGTGAAATTAAACAAAAATTATTAATTTGTTTAGAATATTATATCGTATAAATCTTCAGAGAAAAATATAAGAATGTATTAATTTAAGTACGTTTATATATTTCACATCCACTAGAATCTAAAAAGAACCATTTAATAATTATTGTAGAATTCTATAGATTATATTAGTGTATGAAAGATCTCTAGAATGATCTTTGTACATGTATAAATAAGTCTTTGACCTTCTCATTTTGAAGTAGAGAAATAAAAATAAAATCTTAATATAAGTTCATCTTTCTTTGTCCTCCACACAAATTTCTCATTCTCCTCTTCTATTCTCCACACATATTTTCTATCATCCCGATCTATTTCATCATCATTTTGAACAATTAGCTCGAGATATCTAAAATATTCACTCTTTTTAATGACTTGATCACCCAATGTCACAACCCCACCACTAGATCTTTTACAACTAAAATTACACCCTATATATGCGATTTTAGATCTGCTTAAATGAAAGCCTTTAAATTCTAAGGTTGACCTCCATAATTCAGGTTTCTCTTGTACTCACTCTCTAGTCTAATCAACAAGAATATCATTAGAAAAAAGTATACGCCAATGTATATTCTGATATAAATATCTAGTGAAATATCCATTACTAAAGAAAAAGGATATGGCTTAAAGTCAATACTTGATATAATCCAACTAAAATAAGAAAATTCTTGATCAATCCTCCTTATGCTTAAACAAAAGTGACAGCTCCAATATACATATACTTAATGACTTGAATATAGGCAATATTAACTCCTTTCTTTCTAGAATTCTCCAAAGCATTTCTCTTGGAACTTTATCATATGCGTTCACTAAATTACAAATATCATATGTAGATCCTCCTTCCTCTCTTTATATTTCTCCATCAAACCTCTAAACAAATGTATAGCATCCATAGTAGACCTACCTGATATGAAACCAAATTAATTTTGAGACGCTTTAGCATCGCGTCGTAACCTATGTTCAATAACTCTCTCCCATAATTTTAATGTATGGCACATTAACTTAATTCCTCTATAATTTGCATTCTCATGCATCACCTTTATTCTTGAAAATAAGAACAAACAAACCTCTTTCTCCACTCATCAAACATTAATATTTAAAATAATATTAAAAAGATTAGTAAGCTAAGAAATTCCATAATCTTCTAAGAATTTTCACACTTTTATCAAATATTTTAGTCTCTATTACTTTCCACATTTTATTTTCTTTTTAATTTTACTTTAATAAATCAACTTTTATAATAAAATATAAATATCATTTTAACAAATTTTTTCTACAAATTCTACTTTTTATATTTTGCAAAAATTTTTAATTTTTATTTTTTTGAATCAATTTTTATTAAAATAATTACTTATAATAATAATATTTATAATTACTAAAAAAATATTTTTCTAATATTTTATTCTTTCATCTAATAATATTTTAATTTATTTTTCATCTTCCAACCCTTCATCTTAAAATCCAAAATTAAAAACTGACATTAAGTACTTAAACTTTCACCCATAATGACAACCTGACAATCTTTATAATCTAAATGATCTATTTTTTTATCAAAAAATAATCAATCTGTATTTTATTAAGTTTATTTTTATAAGTGATAATATGCTTATCTCTTTTCTTAAATAAAGTATTAGTAATTACTAAATCATAAGTTAAAGTAAAATCCAATATGGATCTACTTTCTTTATTATTCACTTAAAACTTATAGCCATGAATACTTTAAAATCTTCTACAACTCTATAAACATGTTCATTAAATTTTCTCTAATAAATACTCTTTCTTCAAGAAGTATCCTTTGTATTAATCCCAAAATAAAAAATTGTATAATGAAATATAATTTCTTCTACATATCCTTCTATAAATCCTCTAAAGATTGACATTGTTAATAGCCCTAAATTGCTTGAGTTGACAATTTTTGGTTAACTTTCAATTGGATCTACCGCTATTAGTAAAACAAATTTATTTTATCAATAGGTGGTAGTCATTTGCATAGGCATTAAAATAAGCTTGATCTAGTACTTAATTGTGTAATGCAAGGAAAAAGGAAGCCAAAAGAAATGAGATAATACGCTGATGTTGCTCTTAAACCTCTACTTGCCAAGTTTGAATTTAATCTCGGTCACTCTAATCAAGATTTAGATAAAACCAAAAAAAAATTCAATTTATGAAGTTAAATACTCTAAACCAAGAGATAATGTCTTGAAGAGTTTCTATTAATCAATCAAATATTTAATAAAGACATTATTTATTAGTTACAAGAATAGTTTAATGAGTTTGAAATATATTAGATGAATTCATGCTCCTAGTAAACATGATCCCTAAAAAAATATTTTTAATGCTCATCCAAAATGCTTGTAGGAACCAGTGGCTTATTGAAAACTATGAAGAGGACCATATCCATTAAAGTGTGACCCCAATGATCCAACACATTGCATTTGGCAAAATAGTATGGGCATGTGAATAACAATGCTTTCTCATTATGTAATAACATAATTTTTTTGGAATAATACATTAAAAATAGCTTCTAATGTAAAATAAATATAATAATTTTAAGGGTTATCTTCTGGATGTTGAGTGTAAAGTAAAATAAATGAAAAGGTTTTAAATTTTGATATGTTTGATTGGGAGTTAAGCAAAGCAAAAGTAAATTGTTGAGGAATTTAACACCCTCCTTAGCTCATTTCATTGTATTTACACAAATAAATAAATAATTGAAAAGAGAGATTACTTATTCATGTATCGAACACCCAAACTTCATTATTTACTTATTTAACACACAAAATCATTTTAACATATCGAAAATATAATCCACTAGTTTTCACGTTAATTCCTTACCTTCTCTTTTCTCTTCTATTCTCTTTCTACATCCATCAATCTTTAACTATTGCTAATCTTCTTCAATGCTTAGTGAGTTTATCATATCTTTTTCTTCTTTTCTATTGCTCGATCTATAGCTTCAATCATATGGAAGGATTCGAGAGTCATAGACCATCTCTCTCTAGGACTTACCAAATGGGTTGCTTTCACCTCTCACATCGGTAAGCTTTCCTCTCTATATTTCTCATTCGGACTTACTTTTAGAGTTATGTGGTAACATGATGTTGATTTTTTTTTGTCTCTAATTTAATGGAGTATTTTATTGTTTACAGTGCTTGATGCATAAATGAAATGAAGTCAATCTTTTTGTTCTTAAGTATGTACTAATGGTTGTTATATTCTATTGTATTTGATATATGTTTTTATTCTAAAGTTGATTGAGTTGAAGTTAATTAAGCTTACAAATTTGATATATGAAGCTAATAAAGTTTTTGGCTTCATTTCTAAATTAGCATGTATCAATTGCACCATTAGTTTATTATAATTAGAATATCGACCGAGTAGGACAACATCCCAGCCTTCGTTGTTGGTGGAGGTGAACATGATGCTAGTTCTAGGCCGCTACTTGCAGTGTGGCGAACACCAATATAGCACACATGCTCAACTTCCTGGACGGTTCCACCAAGATATGCCACAATGTCATCATGCATACATTCTCGTTCGTGACATCACAAACGGTCACATTCATGTCAATGAGGCCTTGGGCACCACCAAATGCTATCTATAAATTATGTCCATCCTCCACTATGAAAACTTTATCCACACTCACCAATCTCTTCTCGGAGAACGCCATCCTGCCAAGGAAGCACTTCATCTATTGGTTCTAACGCAACACCCACATTGTCACCCCTATTGAAACTCAATGGCAATGTCCAAGTAGGCATAGAAAGGAAGGCAAAGAATTAACATGTAGAAAGAATGAAAATTAATAGAGTGTTGTTTTCATTTGTTAAAATAATTTTGAGTGTTATATAAGTAAATAATGAAGTTTGGGTGTTGGATATATAAATAAAAAAATTTCAGTGTTATATATGTAAATTCCCCATTTGAAAAAACACCCTTCTCATCTTGACCTCATTCTCAACATCACGTTGACTCTATATCACAATCTCAAATTGTTTGTGAGTTCAATCATGAGCAAGCAACCTTGACCAAGACACCCCATATTAGCCTTAACCGCATGCATCATGTCAACTCTATTGTGATCCCACATCAACCCCAACCTTGCATGCTACACCAATACTTGTCAGCGACTTCAACCCCACAAGACATGCCAACTTCTTGTCATGTTCTAACATCATCCATGAGCCTAATGTTGCACCAACAACCCTAACTAGGCTACCTTATGCCACCACGCACATACCTGTCATTCATGCTTTCCATAGTCATTGTTCCCATGATCCACATCATCCATGATCACCATCCCTATTGTACTCTACATGAATTTTGTGAGTTTATTTTACAAACAACCAAACATAAAAAAACGATTTAGTAGGTTTTCTTTTTGACTAATCAAACAAATAAGGAGCTATTTGAAATCAATTTTATTTTTTATTTTTTTATTTGAAATAAAATATAATTGATATATTAAAAATATGTTTTCTATATTTATTGAATATTAAATAAATTAATTTATGTGGTGACAATAAGGCAATGATGATAGAGGTGATAACGGTGACCAACAGAATAGCAACTAGAGGTGTCAATAACAAATGTCAGGTGGCTATAAATGGCAACAATAATATTTATTTTTAAAAATATTCAAAATATCTAAAAAAGTTTGAGTATTGTTAAAAAGAAGTTGATTTAAAAATGAGAAGAATACACTAAACAAATAGATTTTTTTTTAAAAGCAAAATGAAATTAAGGAACATAAAAATGATCCCAAACAAGCCCTAAATAAATCAAAATGCAATTCATTAAATTTATAATGCATTTGAAATACTCATCTATCTTAAATGTTTGCAATTAAAATAAAAAAAAGGTGCAAGTTCAATCCATTGCAGTTTCTTTACGGTCAGATCTGCAAACCAAGTAGATAATCCCTAAATGTAGCAACCTTGTTTCAAAAATGTCCTCATTTGCAGAAATTCAACCATCAAGTAAGAAGTCAAGAAGGATGGCACGCTACATTACAAGAAGCGAAAATGCCGTACCTCACCAACACCCACTCGAAAGGTGATCGGCCTCCCACGATCATAGCTACTGTCAAACACTTTCCCATCCTCCAATCTCCCCACATAGTGCGCCTTCCACATAAACAAAATTTCATCTTTTGATTAGAATAAAATAAAAAGAAATTCTCTGAAGGAAAATATTCTCAGAGAGAGAGAGAGAGAGAGAGAAATCGTACTTTGATGAGAAGACCCTTGGTTGCTCCATCGCCAGACCCAACAACCCGATCGCAGAAGGCGAGGCCAGAGGGAGAAACCGTGAGCAGACAGTCAGGCTCTGCCGGGCTTCCTGTGGCAAGGGCCGAAGAAGCAAGGATAAGAGAGAAGGGATCGAAAAAAGAGGCGAGGCAGCAGCCGGCCAGGGCGAAGGAGGTTTCTCGCCGCCCGGAGAACAGGGAGGCGACGACAATGTTGGGCTTCTGTGGCCGAGGTTTAGCTCCGGGATTTGAGGTAACGTAAGGGTTGATAATGCGGAAAATTGGTTGTTTTGAGGATTTTGTAGTCTGGGCTTGAGCCGGAAAAGAGCAGCAGTGGAAGCGGCGACAGCGGACGAAGATATAGGGGAGGTCATTTCTCCGGCGATATGAAGCCTCTGAGTGTGGTTGAGCCACTCATTCCAGTCACACTCACAGAGCCAACCCCAAGCTTATCACTGTTCGGTATAATTTTTACACCAATTTTGAAAATTAGCAAATAAAATTCTTAAAGGCACATTTCTTATCTCAATTTATTGATCGAAGTCTTACTTCATTCTCGATATCTCAAATTTGAACTTCGAACTTCGAAGAAAGCACAAATTTATAAATTGAGGATTTATATATATATCATATAATTCTTATGTATTTATATATTTAATACATAAATTTCAATTTATATATATATATATATATATATATATATATATATATATATATATATGATACTAATCTTCAATATCATATCAAAATATCATTTTATTCACTTTTAAAATGAAATATATATTTTTAAGTATAAAAAAATATTAGATAAGTAAATATCTAACTGTATTACTTAGATATGTAAATACATAAGAATTATGTGGTATGTATGTAAATTAAAAAAAATTAAAGAAAAAAGATGGAATTTACAAACATTATTTAACTTTTTATTAATTTAGAAAAGATTAATGTAAATTTTGAGATATTTCACTTTTTAATTTCTTATTTATTAATTTTATTTAGATAAAAAACTCTAAATTTTTTTTTAAATCAAAATATGATTGGATAACCTCTTATACTCCAGAATATATACTAAAATTTAATATAAAAGTATTTTTATAGAAATAAATTCTTTTTTTATCTCTATTAAATTTATTCAAGTCGAACATAATTTAAATATATTTTATAGATTAAAACTTGAATATTTATAGTCGATAAATCATTAAGGAACCCAGATTGATATATACATAAAAGCAGATATGAATTACTCCAAATTTAAAACATGGTTTGAATCAATTCAGTCCTGATATAAATATGGATGAGGAAATGAACTTCTATTATGAAACTCTATGAAAATTATTTTAAAACATAATTAATTATTTTTTACTAAAAATTTACATGTGGGGCCTCACTTTATTTATAGGTTCAAAATGATCCTTAGGTGTTTATCAATTAAGGAGAGAATTTAGATAAGCAACTCTCTAAAACTTCGTTTAAGAGGATTTTTTTAGTGTGTTTTGCTTTTGAGAGCGTGAATTTTTAATTTCGATACTCGTTTGAATAATATGTTTTTTGAAACTGCGTTTTAGCTCATCTCCTTGAAACTTTGTTTTAGCGATTTTAAGAAAAGAGAAATAAACTTTTAAACCAGGTTTTAATCCAAAAGAACTAAACCAACTTAGTTATGCTAAAAGCTAGACATAACTCGAGGAAACACTTCTGTAATAGTGACACATGGATGTCCTCAGAAAATGCTTGTGATATAAAAAAAATGAAGTTCAAGAGGTTGTTGTCGAGCCTCTCATCAAAGAAGAAGCTTTGGAGAATTTATTGAAAATAATATCGACTTTAGTACCTTCCATGGGAAAGGTATTTAAGGGGTTGAGCACCCTGTCCATTCCTAAGAACATCCAGTTTGGATATGAAGTTATGATTTATGTATAAAACCATTTTTCTTTGGTATAATAAAACAAAAAATTAAAAAATAAATTTTTAGATTATTATGCAGTGTGCTTTAACATCAATGATCTAAAGAAAATTTAAAAATAATTCCTCACCGTATAATTCAATTCAAGCACTGCCTTTATTGAGAGTTCATTTATGGGAGCTTCAAATCTATGTGTTGTCTTATCACAGACAAAATAAAGTAACTAATAAATTTGGAGTTACACTAATGATGACCCTGATTATCACTATATAAATATATATATATATATATCAATATCAGGCGAGAAGTGTCATCCAATATGACATCACAAACTTCATCATCCAAAATGGGTGATGCTATAAAACCCATGCCGACCAAAAATGACATGTCAGATTTAATTACATAACTTACTGAATGGAAGTGTAACAACCTCATAATTCTGTGTTTTAAATCATCCCAAGTGTGTATGACGTGAAACTTATATGCAATGAATTTTCCCGCCGATATAAGTAAACATTAAATGATCATCAACACATAATTCCTCACCATATAATACAATCAACGAAACAAATTCTCAACTTATTGCATAACTAGGATTATCTACTTAAACTAAGAGGTTTATAACAAAATGAGAACTGCAAGACCATTATATTAGTAAAGTACTAATCACAAACGTCTCATCCATATGACTAGGAGGTTTGCAAGAAAATAAGGTTGGAAGCATATGATTCAACCTAACTCCCATCAAATAGCAAAAATGACAAGTTCAAATCCTAAAAATTTGAATGCTGCATATCTCGTATAAACTAACTCCTAACGAATAAGACATCTCGCTTCTCTTAATCCTAGCAACTAAGCATTAGAACAAAGCATTTTAGAGAAAAAAAAAAAAAACACAATTTAGAGGAAAAAAATTACATCAAAGGCGAATTTTTGAGATTTTAGAGCTGGAATCACGCAAAGGGGAAGGGGTGGAGCCCCAGTTGTGAAAAAAAGGGGAGGGAAGGGAGCCAAAATCATGCAGAGGGATGAACAAGGCAGAAGATGAGGAACAAACAATGAATTTTGAGCAGAAATTATGCTAAAATTTTGAAACTTAATACAATTTAAACATAAGAAAAAAAATTGAAAACAGGCTGAGTCGTCCACTCAAATTGGCTAGTTCTTTAAGGCAATTTTTTTAAATTGAGTACGGTTAAAATGTGAATTAGCTAATTGAGTATTAATAAAAAAAAATTTAAGAATAGGTATAGTCGCCCAATTAGTGAAGCGGCCACGCGTCTTTCGGCAGTGGCGGTATGAAAGTGGTGTCAGCCTGAAGCGGCTTTATGTCGCCCAATTAGTGGTGGTCGCTTCAGATAAGCGCCGCTTCATTCGGGCTCGATATCTTTAGATCGGGACCGATGTATCTCCTCGGTTTTGCTCGATTCCTCCCGAAACTCCGCTCTCCGTAGAACTCCGAACTCCACCATGGTCCTCCCTCTTGAACTTCCGGCCGCGTAGATCGACGCTGCATTGCGTCTTGTCCGTATTCGATAAAACTTTAGTTTTCCCATTCGCTTTGGCGACGTTTAACTTACCTCTCTCATTTACCGGTTGGAAGTCAACTTTAGCTTTTCGCGATTCTTCGACTCCATTTGGTTGAGGAAAATTCCTTTGGGATTCTACATTTTTTTAGTGCACATCCCTGTCGTTCTTTGTAAATACACAGTAAATCACTTTATTTATCAATTTATTTAGGTGTTAAGTAGCCAAAAGTAGTATTAATTAGGGTGTCGGTTAATATAAAATTCTCATTATTCATATAACTTGTTTTCTTGAGATGAATAGAGAATTTGTTTCATTGATTCTTTCTATGGAGGCGAGTATCGATGAGCAATTCCAAGTTATGTGGGAGGTAAATCGTCCAGTTAAGGTTCACAGACCTTATGGAATTGAAGCAACTATGAGAAGCTTGCACATTGATCCGGAGCCACCACTCTAACGGTTGTTATCCGGTGGGTAGCGGATTTATAGCATCTCATATCGGATGACATTTGCGGTTACACTTAAAAGCTTCGATGTTGGTGTTGTTGTATGTCGAAGTGAAAGATGTTAATATTGCATCCACATCACGTCGGTAAGGTCGGTAGATATACCGTAAACACATACGATTTCATCGCCCAATAACATCCAGGATACAACGCGATGAGTTTATTCCCGGAGTATATCGTCATAATTATATCGATTATACTTGTAACAATTAATATGATAATTAGTTCGAACTTATAAGTTATGTGGCGTTGATGGTGTCTGCCGCTCGGATGAACCGTATGTGCTGAGAGTCTTTGTGGAGATGAAATCGACTATGAGTAGTGACTCAAGTAGTGAGTCGGCGGTATTAGATGATGATTGTTCGGTTGGGTTAGAAGCCACCGCGAGAATATACGTCATAATCTCGAAAAATCACTCATTTCACAATATTGACAGTGAAAGTCATATGTTGTCCACAAACGAGTATGTCCGGATGTGTAAAACTACGAGGCAGTGGGACAACGATGTTTACTTTGGGCATCCAATAAACCGCCTAAATGATGAAATTGAAATTCCAAATGACATTGCGAAGGTATGTGTTTTCAAGTAAACGAGTATGCAATTTGTTATTGTCGGGTCCATAGTAAATAATGTTTAATTCAAGCAGTTACCTCTAACCGTAAGAACTACACGGTTGTATGCATGCGATACGAGTCATAAGGCCAGAATTGGCATTTACATTGTAGCGGCGGCATGATTAGGAGGTGCTTGGAGAATATCAAAAGTTGGTGAAAATCATAGATGTGTCAATGCAAGAAGTTCATCCGTCATCGAGTAGTTCAAATTTCATAGCGTACTACATCAAACTTGTGATCGGGCGATTGATTTGAAACCTAGAGATTATAGGTAGAATGGAGTAAATTCAATGTTAAAGTTTCAGATATGAAAGCATGGGATGCAAGGCGTAAGGCAATAAAAGCAATATTAGTGAAGAGTCCTATGACTCTCGCCTTTATATCTGTCTTCTACTACTTTACCCAGTACTCCACGTAATTCAATCTACCACTACACAACATTTTGAAACTTTTGGGCTTTTGGACCTTCAATAATGGGATGGAGTTCGCACGGTGTTGAGCTTAACGGTACTACATTTGAGCTCGGTGGCACGTATTATTGCGTAGGAATAATGACGCAATAATGGGTTGTTTCCTCAGCTTTTTTCTATTGTAGAATCGTGAGAATGTTGATTCGTGGTTGTGATTTTGTTGTGCTTGCATGATATGTTGCTGTCTAGTAGGCGTGATTTATGCATAATATCGATAAACATCTTTGGTCTCTGCGTGGATGCAAAGAGATTTTTCCTGGCCGCAGGCATTGTTTCGCCATTTGAAAATTTTAAAAAAGTCATCATGGGAGAATTCTTGTTGAATTTCTATGTCAAAAGATGTATATGTGTAACACCGCATTCGCTATTGGTGTTGGCGACATACTTCTCATTTCATCACATAAACAGCTTTATATATAGCATAATTTGAAAGTGTAGTTAACAACAATACCTCAAACCAACCAGACCAAAAGCTCACAGGATATGGTAAAATTCTACCCATGAATATGCTCCCAAGCCCAAATCGAAGGAGGTGTAGGCAAGCCATGTTGGCCTGGTAGTCGACTTGCGGCTCCCATATGATGAGCCAAAACCGCTCCACCTATAGACATCATGTTAAAATATCCGATCCTCCGTGAGTGGTAAATCAGGGTGGACCTCACGAACCGTAAGTATCGGTAAAGCGAATCGAAATAAAATATAAGCACGCACGTGTCGGTAGAACTCCTCTACGCTCAGACTGTCATATGACTCTCTGTAGAAAGTCCACCTAAGCCACCTCAGTGGCATACATGTCTGCGCATGTGCCTGGCCCATCCTGAATGTCGACCTGATATGCGGACTGATCGGATCATGGTACATCACGCCTGGTAATGGGTGTCATCCTAACAAATCATCGCAGCAATCAGGCCAAGTGTCCCATCTCTTCTCCTCGCCAATCATAATCGGGCCTATGATAGGTGGTCCATCAATCCGTAGGCCTAGAATCGCCACGCGTCGGAAGCGTCATCATCTCTACGGCGAGGTGGAAGGTATTGTGGAGACCATCTCTCAACCAAGCGTAAGCGCCGATGATCCCGGATGGATGAAGCATACGACTCACGATGCCCCACGATCAGCTATGATGAATCTGCATGTAATGGGCCACTCCTTCAAAGCAAGTGTGTTGCCCTCTGCTCTAAAAAAAAATCTAAGTACCTATCCAAATAAAAGGTAGCAGGGCATAACACATTCGCAAAAATAAATTCACTTACAGATCGGGCGGCTGACATCACGTGAGAGGCAATACTAGGATGAACCTCAGAAGGTTCCTGCTCCAATGGTGGGTTGGCCTCCCTAACGGGCCTACGTCGCCCGACGTCTGGGGCGGTGCTTCTCCATACTGTCGTAGAAGATTATGGTTTACAATCAACGCTACATCGCAAATTATGAGAAATAACGGATCGGCTAAATAAAAGTGGAAAATAAATCTTAAGACAAACCTTACATTCTTATCACATATAATGAGTGAGAAATCCACATAGACAATTGCTTTTTTTGAAGAATAACTTGGCTACATGAGAAGCATCAACAATCTTATAAATTACAAATAAATTATAAATAAAAATTTACTACTTAGTTAAAAAAAGGATTACTACATATTTATTTTGAAATAAAAAACTTCTTTATGATTTATATATTAAAGGCATGTCAGAATAAAAATAAATTCAAGCTCCTAACTCAATATATAATCTTGAGTGAAGTTCAAATTCAAATTACTTAAAACTAATCAAGCTAAGCTTATTTATTTACAATTTTATCCTACAATAATTATTTTCTAAATTCACTCAAATATCAAGATTCACAACAAAATTGTCATTCATGATGAATTGCTTGAATTGAGAAAAAAACAACTCTCCAAGACAATGCATAGATAGAAGTTAAGTTAAATCGAAGATGAAAGGCTCTCCAAAATGCCAATCTAAAATAAGTGCGGGATAACTTTCATGCCCTCACACAAGCAAAGAGGCCTTCCAAAATTACAGAATGAAGCCATCATTCTTATTTTCAACCCATGCCAACTATATGACCAACGAATGTAGCCATCCACACAAATCTTTAATATCATTTCCAGACAAAATACCTAAAATCTTGAAAACTCACATGCACATAAATATAATTGCAAGTATTAGCTAAATTTATGAGTATTAGCTAAATAAAATTGCAAGTATTATCATTATACTTAGTGTGCAATGAGATCGAGTGATAGCAATAGTAAAAAAATACCTAGAAGAAGTCGTGTGCAATGGGACAAAAAAAGCACAATGCAGGCGGTGAGACCTACGTCGGCGGCAGAAGTTCAGAAGGGCTCGTGTTCTCGGTCGAATTCGGAGTTCTCTGGCGGAGCGGAGTTTGAGGGAGGAATCGAGCAACACCGAGGAGATAGGTCGATCGGTCCTCGACCCTAAAGATATTCGGGGCTGATTAGTGGGCGGCGGCTATATCACCGTGCCACTATTGGCGGCCCTCACGCACGGCGATGGCGTGGCGTCAACTAATTGACTATACCTATTCTTAAATTTTTTTTATTAATACTCAATTAGCTAATTCACATTTTAACCGTACTCAATTTAAAAAAATCTGCCGTTCTTTAAAAAAAAAATCTATTTTTGAAAATCCAAAAATAAAAGAAGCTATTTTGAAAATATTTACATTTTAAATGCTACTAAAAACTGAGTGTTGATAAGATCCTATGGATTATCTATTGTATAAATATTTAGATTAATTTATTATTATTAAAAGAGAAGATCTTATCTTTATTGAATTTGCTGTAGAGAATTTTATTAGGTAGATCACGAGATCTTTAGTAGCCCAAAATTTATCCAACACACAAGCATGGGATATGAACACAGGATTATCGTGGAAAACCCGTTAAGGGAAAAAAACTTTGCAGTCACGTAGAACTTTCACTATGTGTTCAAAGATCTGGTCCTTGCTTCGTTAGTTGGGAAGAAGGTGTTTTACTGAAACAATATTCGAGTGTAGAAAAATACAATATCGGTCAACTCCAACACAAGGAGAAGTTTCCCAAAAGCGAGAAGCGGATCTTAGCAACCTCTTGATCTTGAGGAGAAAAAAAGCGGCTCCTCTCTAGGGCGATCTCAGCGCTCGATCTTGCACTTGGTGGTGATAAATGGCGTCGACCGGTGGTTCTCGAGCTCTCTCTTCCAATCGATTCGGTCCTCTAAGGTGAGAATGAGGCTCTATAGATTTTTTTGGGAGTGGCGGGCCTTGTAAATTCGTGGAAAACTCCAACCACTCCCCATGGACGGTCGGCGATCCCGATCGGACGATGTATTTTGATGATCTGGGTGCCTTAATGATGTTGGAATTGGGTGATCTTGGATTCGTTGGATTCGTCTTGACGAGCCGCTCGATCTGACTATAAATATATCAGTTTTGGTGACCATTTGGCAAATCAGGATCCATTTTCATGCCCGATAAGCTTGATGCAGTCGATTCGAGCTCGGATCGGTATGCTTGATGTTCTTATGTTCGTCTCATCGAGGCGGTCGGTTTATTTGTAAACTTCTGAAATCGGTGATTAGATCGAAGCATTTGAAAATGCCTTGAGATTCGTTGATGATTAATTTTACGAGGATGTATGTTGCCTATTTTTGGGTGACATTATCTCGATCATCCAAAAATATATATACTTGAAAATAGCAAATTCTTCAATGAAATTTGAGAGTCCATCAAGCGCATTTTGAGAGAACAAATCTTCATAGAGTACAAGATTATAACTTCGGGAAGGCTGTTGCGAGGGCAAATCGCGTAGGTATGCAGGTGCGAGATTCGAGGTTCTGGATCCATCCGGTGCAAATGAACTCGAGCGCCAGCAGCGCGTAAAGCGCCGGCGTAGCCTTATGCCGCCGCCTTTCTGCTGGCCGCGCAAGCGCTTCCTTGTAGCGCGGGCGTGAATGTGAGCCTTGATTGAGGCCGCTGTGAATGGCGGGAGGTTGGTCGTAGCAGCGAGTCTTGGCTGGCAGTCCACGATCCGGATTCAACCTTGGTAGGGCCGGTTCGGCATGTGGCCAGTTCGACCCGAATTGGCGGTTTTCCGACTGCAGTTTGCGGCCAGCGGGCCAGTTAGGCTGAGCGGGGAGTGGATCAGCGATTCGGCCCATGAGCCAGCGGATTTTGGCGGTTTTGATTTCGCTTTTGCCCCTAGAAGGGGTCTATAAAAACCCCCCTAGGGCTAAAGGAGAAGGCACACCTTTCTCATCTCCTCTTCTCCTCTTAGAGTGCATAGCCCTCCCCCTGGTGGGAGTTTGGGCACTCTTTTTGGATCCACCTCTACCCCCGAGCTAGAGTGCATAGCCCTCCCCCTAGTGGGAGTTTGGGCACTCTTCTTGGATCAACCTCTTCTCCTCTCTCTCCACCAAGCGGAGTGCATAGCCCTCCCCCTGGTGGGAGTTTGGGCACTCTTCTTGGATCAACCTCTACCACCTCATCTCCACCAAGCTAGAGTGCATAGCCCTCCCCCTGGTGGGAGTTTGGGCACTCTTCTTGGATCAACCTCTTCCTCCTCATCTCCACCAAGCCAGAGTGCATAGCCCTCCCCCTGGTGGGAGTTTGGGCACTCTTCTTGGATCAACCTCTACCACCTCATCTCCACCAAGCTAGAGTGCATAGCCCTCCCCGGTGGGAGTTTGGGCACTCTTCTTGGAATAATTTTCATCTCGATCGTGCAGTTGGGTGTTTGTAGATGGGTGAGAATCTTTTGAAAGAGACCGCGTCAGACCCTTGTGAGGCTTAAAATGGGAGGGCGAAGATTCGTGGGTCGTTGATCACGGGAGACACATTGATGTGCCGGAAAAAATTATTTTAGAATGATTTGGTTCTTAAGTGTCAGAAGAAGTCGATAGAGCCCAATCTCGCCGGGTATTTCACCACTACGAGATGAGTTTGGGTGCGATTGGTTTCCCCAACCCCGAGATGATCGCCATTTTGTCGACATCGGTTTGCATTTCCAGTTTCGGCGAGCGCAATGGCGATCGTGATGGGACTTATAGTCTTTTGGCGCGGCGACTCTGATTACCTCGCCGCGGATGTGCAAGTTTACTACGTGCATGGTGCATCAGAGTCGGCTTGACCTCGGACGAAGGATTCTCCCAAGAATTGGGCAAGCGATTCTTTTTTGTGAAGAATAGGGGTCTTGAAATGGGGAAAAGAGAGATTTACCCATTCCCTGAGTTGGTGATGAAGATATCTGTGAAATTCGAGAATATTGAAGATCTTGATTTGAGATTCGATATATCGGATTTGTCGGGAGGAATCTTTGTTGGCGGGCTTTCTATTCATCGGCGGTCTTATGCAATTGCGTTGAAAGCCCAACAAAGAGGTTTCAATCTCCCAGCGTCCTCGGCTTCTTCCAGTGAAGGACCCGTCTCAATAGAGAGAAGAGGAAAGAGGCGAGGTGATGGTGATATCGAGATACCGAAAGAGTCGGACCCTTGGTAGTCTAAGGATCTTCATTCACGGGCGTGTTGAATCATTCTGCGAGTCGATGTCAAGAAGCGGTAACAATCCTTCTTCGTTCATCATCTTTTATTTCCCATTTCACGGTGTTTAACGTAATTTTCTTATTTGAATCTTGAAGAAGCAAGAACTTGACTTCAAAATGAACATTGTCTTTGAATGGCGGAATTGAGGTGAAGGTCAAGTTTCTCCATGGTGAATATAAGAAGCGGTATGTGGAGAAAGTAAAAGAGATGTCCGTGTTGGAGAATCAACTTGATGAGTGCGGGCCAGTTGGCGACTCAGCGACTTCTCTTTCTTTTGAGGAAGTTGAAGCGGACTCGGGATGATGAAGCTAGAGAGGTTGGTTGCTCATGAAATCGAAGATCTTTTAGAAGGTTTGGTCTTGAGGCAAGAAGCAAGGGATTCTTTGAGAAAGAGGCGCACTTATCTCGGGTAGCGGGAGCGGATCCTGGTAGTGGAGGACTTCAAGAACTTCGGCCCTTCAAGAGTATCATCTGAGATCCACGTTGAGGCGAGACCACGTGTATGATGTAGAGGTGAAGGCTTTGGGCGGCGGTGTGTTGATGAAGGCTTCATCGAGGTTTCTTGAAGGGGACACGCTTGGCGTATCAAGCTAGGCTGGTGTTGAGGTCCTTTCTCTAGCCTAGCTTCCCCGACCCTTCTAGCGGCGAGGATGACTCGAGATAGTTCTTCATCATCTAGATGAGACCATCAAGGCGTAGTTGTAGTTCCTTTATGTTGCATTTGTTTAGTGTTGTATATTATTTACGGTTGATTGTACTTGTATGTTTCGAAGTATTAATAATCCACAAAATTGTTTGTGAATATTTCGAGTTGTGTGTCAAAGCGTACTTTCGATGATAAAGAGCGTAGAAGAGATCATCGAGAATCCCTTTAGATTCGATCTATTCTAAGATCATTACAGGCGTTACTTGATGACAAACTTGCGGAATATATTTATAGAGGTTCTCTCGAACCTCTCGATCTATCTAGGTTGTGTATCGGGCGTTTACTTTCGATGATGTTAACATTATGGAAAGTTGTAGGCGTCTATAGAGGTTGCCAGCTTATCCAAAGTTGTTTATCGAGGCGTTACTGATGTTAACTTTGGGAAGATCTCCATTAAATCCGGCGAGGATTTTTGACTATCCAGGGTTGTTTGTCGGTGTTGCGATGGCGTTAACGTATGGAAGGTCTGAAGTCCCAGGACCTCTCGATATCTAGTTGTGTATGAGCGTTTACTGATGATGTTAACGTTATGGAAAAGTTGTAGGCAGTATATAGAGGATTGCCAACTTATCAAGGTTGTTTATCGAGCGTTACCGATGTTAACCTATAGAAGATCTCAATTGAATCCGAGGATTTTGACTATCTGGGTTGTGTATCGGAGCGTTTCGATGATGTTAACTTATGGAGAAAGTTGTAGAGTCTAGAGATTGCCAACTTATCCAAGGTTGTTTATCGAGGCGTTTTCGGCATGTTAACTATAGGAAGATCATCGAATTCACGGGGATCGATCTTATCACGAATGAGATACAACATAGTTGCGTATCTCTTGAGTCGTGTTTTAAAATGCAAGCATAAGCAAGAAAAGTCACAATAAATATGAGAACTTTAACATAGATAGAAACATAAATCAAACAACTTGATGCCAAGGTTGGACAATAAGTATGACAAGCAGTATCGATAAATGTTTAATTCGATAACAACAATTCACAACATACACGATGATAATGTTTTTCATTCTAGAATAAAAAGTTGATCGTCGCGGTAGTACCCGGAGGTTTGTAGCATTCCGGTACGTGGGGAGTCTTCCCATATATCCTTAAGCTTGAGCGTCGAGCTTGATTTTACACCACCACATCGGGCCTTCGGTGAGTTTGTTACATTTGTGGGCCTTTTCTCGTCGAGACTTACGAGGGAGGTCCCCAACATATTGGTGTGGCTTTACCCCGGTTGAAATCTCGAGCAATCCTTTCGATAGGAAGCCATTAGTCTGACATGTCGGGTCTCAGAGATCCGGATGGAATCGCTTATCGTCGTTCTTTGTCGGCATTAAAGTTATGGGTTCTAGGGCTCGGACGATGTCGGGGAATAACGACCTGTTCAAAACACAGATTGCGTTTCTCTTAGGGTCCTTGATGTAGTCGGTAAGCCCAAAAAAACATTGGATAGTTCTTGACATTGCCCCGGTTGGTCGTGTCTTTAGCCCTTTTAGTATTGTCCTTGGTGACTTGGTGCGCCCATTTGTCGTGGATGGGATACGTGTGGATTAAGCGGATATGCGACTCACGGCGAGAAAGATGTGAATGTCTTTCACGTGACTGCGTCCATTATCGGTGATGATTTTTCTTTGGAATGAAGCGACAAATAATATTTTTCGACAAATTGCTTGGCATTTGTTTTGGTGATTTTGGCCGGTTCAACTTCCACCACCCGCCATTGTAATCAAGCCAAGATTATGAATTTTTTGCGATGGCAATGGGAAAGGGTCCCATTATATCGATCCCCATTGAGCAAAGGGCCACTCATTGTGGTGAGTTCTCTGAGATGGTGTATGAGTGAGATTGAAATGTGACACTTGTTACTTCTTTACAAACTCAATCGTCATTCTTCATTGTAGGCGGTAAAACCTTGCCTCATGATTTTGAGGGTGAGGCTTTTCCTCCCAAATGTTCACCACAAATTCTGAATGAACCTCTCGCATTGCATAGTTAGCCTCCGAAGGTGGTAGACACTTTAAATAGGGCCCTAAGAAGGACCGCTTGTAAAGTTCGTCACCGATTATGGTGAAGTTCAGTGCTCTACGTCGAAGACGGATAGCATCGGTGGGGTCTGTTGGCAAGGCCCCGCTTTGAAGAAAGGACATGATCGGGTCAATCCATGAAGATTCTTTTGGGTCCTCCAGAGATTGTATCACCCAAGGGCCTTGAATACTGGGAAAGTGGATGTCTCTATGTATTTTCTCTTGAAAAGATCTCCCGTTGTTGTGGCTAACTTGGAGGGCATCACTGCATGTTGCTCCCTTAGAATATGAGTTATCGATGGGTCTCGATTACGGCAGAAGTGACTTTGCCAAAAAGTCTTGAAATGCTGGGATGTATCGAAGTCTCCTTGTGAGAAGTGAGTCTGTAGATGGCTAAGTTACGGACCTCTCAATGGAGCCTTAGTCTGCCCTGTACTTCGACATTGGTGGCGGGAACTTTAGTGAAACCCGTTACTTGGGAGATAAGCAAAATTCACTCACTTAGGGACGAAGCTCCATCAACATACAATGTCCATTGATTTGTCATGGAGTGATGAATGATGTTTGGTGATGGGATGGTACATTCTACAAGTCGTGAGCACTTGTGACTTTATATCGGGGCGTGGAAGAAAATTGATGTCAAACTCTCCAAGCTCGGCCACTTACCGACCTTCCGGATACATCAGGCTTTTGCGAATAGTTCTTAATGGAAGATGAGTGTAGGCGTTGATGGTGTGGGCAGTACGTGCAATTTTTGCGATACTAGATAACGCTATCTTATCTGCTAGTGGATAGCGTCCTTGATTAGAAAGAATTTTCGACATAATAAATGGGTCGTTCTGATGAATTCTCTCTCGTGCTCGGAGACTTACGGCATGAGAAGAAACAACAAGATAGATGTACGACTTCTCTCCTTGGATAGGCTTTGATAATAGGGGAAGCTAAATAGACTGAAGTTGCTCAGCGTCGACATTCATCGTCCACTTTGGAATCCATTTCCTGCACCCAAAGATTTTGAAGAATGGTAGATACTTATCTGGCGGGCCAAGAATCGTGATAAAGCAATCCTTCCGGTCAAGCGTTGGACTTCCTTGATCGTTCTTGGAGGTGACATGTCCTTGAGTGCTTTTATCTTCTCGGGGTTGGCCTCTATCCATCCATGAAGCCTAGGAATTTCAGAGGAAACTCAAAATGCACTTGCTTGGGTTGAGCCGCATCTTGTAGTGTCGAAGAATGTCAAAGCAGCATTGCGGTCGAAATATCTTGTGATATTTCCTCTTCACCGACATATCATCAACATACACCTCCATATTGTGCCTATAAGATCCTTGAAGATCTTATTCATAAAGCGTTGATATGTTGCTCGGCATTTTTAGTCGAATGGTATGACGATAGCGGTATAGTCCCTTATCTTTGGAAGGATGTTGCTTCCTCATCTGTTTTGTTCATCGATTTGATTGTAGCGAATAGGCATCCATGAAGCTTCGATCGATGTCTGTCGATCAACTAGTTAGTTGGTCACGAAGGAAGCTATCTTTTGGGCATGCGATTAAGGTCGGTGTAGTGATGCACATTCTCCGAGAACCGTTGGCCTTCTTGACTAACACTATGTTAGCCAAGGTGGGGTAGTAGACTTCTGAATGAATTTGACTTCCGAAGTTTGGTGATTTCTTGTTCTATGACTGTCGTTGGCGAAGGTTCTTTTCTTGTATCCGGCTTGTAGGTTGAGTCAACTTTGAGTAGTGAGGGTCAATGCCGAATATCGAGGCGCTCGAGATATCTTGATTTTACGCAAAAATCATTACGATTTCGATGGTGGTGACAGCGATCCCACCTTCACCTTTCGATGGATCAACTTCCGAGAAGAAGACAAATTACATCTTCAGCTGGAGAAGCCCTTTGAGGCATCCTCATCGTGGGTCGAAGTTCTCGATGTTGAGGGTTCTTG
The DNA here is from genome assembly GCA_021442155.1 of Cymbidium sinense. Lineage (NCBI taxonomy): Eukaryota > Viridiplantae > Streptophyta > Magnoliopsida > Asparagales > Orchidaceae > Cymbidium > Cymbidium sinense. The sequence continues at coordinate 35,939,867 of CM038229.1, forward strand.
GCGTAAATGGGCTTGCTTGATATAGCGCTTGTGTGATTCCACTTACCACGCCGATGCCGGTGTGGAATTTCATCTTGAGGTGAGCGATGTGGCGAATATAGGCTGGAGAGGTCTCCCAAATATTGCATTATGCAGCGGACTCGGACTTGACTACAATAAATTGTATCAAGTGGGTTGCGTGTCGAGAAATTCCCAAGTTACGGAAGATGTCCCTTCCACTATCTGGTCGATTATCAAATCCATACAGGTGGGCCCCGCGGGTTGAAGCTTCTCTCTTTCTATACCCATCTGAGGAAAGTAGTAAAAAAAAACATCAACCGAACTCCCATTGTCGATCAATATCCTTTTAATATTGAAGCGGATCAGACCCACTGATGACAAGGGGATCTTGATGTGGGATCTCGAAGCCCTCAGATCTAAATCATCAAAGGTGATAGAATGGTCAACCCGAGACTTCTTGACTCACGGCTCTTGAAGGCGGTGAATATTTGGCTAGAACACAGCCCTCCTGCAATTGTTTTATCTCTCGGCCGCGGTTCCTCATTTGGTTTCCCCGCATTTCTTTGACGGCGGGTTGGTTTTGTATAAAATGGCCTAGATACCCCTGACGTATTAGTATTTCAATCTCCTCCTTCAGTTGGTGGCACTCTTGATGGTGTGCCTCATGCGGTGAAAGTGGATTTCTCTTGATTTCCAATTCCAGGGCTTTAAAGGTCGGCCACTTGGCGCCATCCTCTTCACGAATAGCCGTAGGATGTTCGCGCATGGTGAGAGCCGTATATTTCCTCTCACGGTGAGTCATCGATTCGAGGAGGTTTTGGGGAGGTTCTTTGCCTCTCTTCTTTTTAAGATGTTTGAACATCATCTTTGGGAACCTTCTTCGCTTGGTGGTTCAAGCGTTGCGATGAGCAAGCGATAACCGTCGGAGATTTGTGCCTCTATTGGACCAGTTAGCATAGGAATGGGTGTCTCGCATTAATGATGAATAGTAAGTATCGGCGGAGTCCTCAGAAGCACGCCCTCAAAAGTTACGGATCTACTCACGGTATCATGAGAGGAGGAGAACCTCTGGAAGTATTCTTTGAGGGACTCTCCATCGTTCTGGCGGATTCCGGAGGAGATGTGATGAATCCCTGATGATTCTCTTGTTCGCCAGGAACTGTTCTACAAAAAATCTGGCGAGCTCTCCAAATGATCGGACGGACCCCTTAGCAGTGAATAATAGAGAAATACAGTCCTTTGAGAGTCTTTGAATACGACAAAACGAGTCATTTACGAATGTGCATGATCGTTCGAAAGTGATCGATATGCTCTGCGGATCGGTTGTGCCATCGTAGGGTCCATCTTTGGGAAGCTTGAATCTCGTCGAATCGGGTATTGCAAGATGATCTGTGGCGGGCGAGTTTTGGAAGAAGCGGCGGAGAATGGATCATTCGATTGTTCTTGCAGAACTCTTCTGCATGTAGTTCATCGTATAAGGTGGCGTGGAGTTTCACCGTCTGAGGCGAAACCATTCGTGTGGGGTGAGTAGGGGCGGTATCAGAAGTTCGACATCTGGATGTGGTGCCAGGGTTCTACTTGTTGATCGGCATTCCCGGGTAATCATTCTCGGGAAGAAAATGGATTATCTTTGAGGAACGTGCTCTTCCGGGCATGTTGGAGCGTTTTGCCGGTCCTCGCGAGTCGAAGAATTTCGTTCGGGAATCCTCCATCCTTTGAGCGCGATCTTCCAAAGAGGGGCTGGACCCTCACACGAGACAGTGTTATGTAGAGAAGTGTTGGAGACTTGGCGTCCTTGATCCCCGAGAATGAGGGCGTTGGGCGCAAACCCGTTTACCAACCATAGTGGAGATATAGCGATGGGGGAAGCGTTTCCCCAGGCATCTTTGCGTGGTAGAAATTTTATTAGGTAGATCGAGATCTTCGTAGCCAAAATTTATCAACACCGGGGATATGAACGAGGGTTATCATTGGAAAACCGTTAAGGAAAAAACCGGGGCCTTGCCCGGTCGTAGAACTTTCACTATGTGTTCAAAGATACAGTCCTTGCTTCTCGTTAGTTGGAGAAGAAGGTGTTTACAGTGAAACAATATTAGTGTAGAAAAATACAATATCGGTCAACTCAACACAAGGGAGAAGTTTCCCAAAAGCGGATCTTACGGGAGCAACCTCTTGATCTTCGGGAGAAAAAAGCAGTCTTTTCTAGTCCTCAAGGCGATCTCCTAGGCGACTCATCTTCCCTTCTTGGTGGTGGCACGGTGGTGATAGATGCGTCGGCGTCGAAGGTGGTGGTTCTCGAGCTCTCTGGTCTTCCAAATCGATTCGGTCCTCTCTAAGGTGAGAATGAGGCTATTTATAGATTTTTTTGGGAGTGGCGGCCTTGTAAATTCGTGGAAAACTCCAACCACTCCCATGACGGCAATCGCGATCCCCGATGGCGGTGTATTTTGATGATGCGGTGCCTTAATGATGTCGAATTGGGTGATCTTGGATTCGTTGGATTCTTGACGAGCTCGATCGACTATAAATATGTCGTTTGGTGACCATTTGGCAAATCGGGGATCCATTTTCATGCCGATACGATCAGTCGATTGAGCTCGGATCGGACTACTTGCTGCTATGTTAGGTCTCGAGGCGATTGAGTTTTAAACTGCTGAAATGGTGATTAGATCGATTTAAATCTTGAGATTCGTCTTGATGATTAATTTTCTGAGGATGTATCAAGAATTGATCATACATTTGATGCAAATCGGAGCACCTTTTTTATGAAATACATAACTTTGAATAAATATTTTATCTGAAATAAAACTTTGATCGAAAAATATAATATTATCAGAGGGGCCATTAAAAATTATATATTCATCTCAGTCGCTTATAATTTGACAAAAAAAAAAGTTATTATTAGAGATTATGAGATCTTTCATGCAAAACTCTCAAAAGTTGAAATATTGAGAATCATATATGTGGCAATTCTTTGGGATAATTTTAGGAATGATTAATATAATTTGTACCTAAAGCTTTGCATTTTAAATAGATTCAGAATTTATCTCGGACAGTTATAATTTTTTAAAAAATTGATTATAAATTTATTATTATAAATATTTTTTTTAAAAAATTTAAATAATTATTTTTTAACAATTAATATCTATAAATTTTTTTAAAAAATAGTCAAAAAAAAAAACTGATAGCAATTTTTTTTCTAAAAAATCAAAGCAGCTAGAATTTTCAATTTTTGCCTATACTATCAAAGTTTAACGATAAATATTCATTAAAAATTTAATTTGCAAATTCGTTTATTTGACTTCTGATCTCCGGTAAATCAAACTAATAATAAAATAAACATTGGAGGGATGCACGCAGAAGCTTTTCCCACATAACAGTATCAGAGCCAGGTTTCGATCCTGGGACCTGTGGGTTATGGGCCCACCACGCTTCCGCTGCGCCACTCTGATTTATATGACTGAGAAATAAAATAGATTTAGAAAAGCGTCATGAATTCCTAAAATTTTAAAAAAGTTTATTTACTTATACAACATAATTTTTTAAGTTTATATATCTAATATATAAAGTTTCATATTTTATTTAAATAGCACTTAAATCTTTAATATTATATTAGAAATAGTACTTTTATTATTTATAAATATAAAAAATTTAAATTATAAGAGTATAGCACAATTTTTAAAGACAAAATTACAAAAAAAAAAAATGTAAATACAAAAATAGTCATGCTTTGTAAAAATATCTAAAATAACTAAATCGTATAAAAGAGGGCTTTCCTGATATAAAAACTCAAAAAGTGAATGTGAGTTGAAAAGATGAAGTTATTACAAAATAAAGAGTTGACAAATTACCATTGAACTCAAAAAATGTCAAAATACAAATTATGATATCCCACAAGCCTAGTAAGACATTTTTCCCTTGTTGAAGTCAAAGGTGCCAAAAAAAGACTCAATTATATATAGTTGCTCATCAATGTTTAGGACTTGGTGTATGCAAAATCAAAAGGAAACTCCAAGCTCTTCGAAAATCATAAATATCTTAATAAAATCCTGAAGAATTTCTTTTATTTTGATGTTGTTAATAAAATAGCTAGCTTAATTCTCAACTGAAGAATAGGAACACTTGCAGAGCAAGCATTAAACTTTTTGTCATTCCTTTCTCTCCACAGATAATAAAGCATATAACAAAAATTAAGATAGAGAAAATTTTGTAAGTACTAGGGAGTAGAAAGATCTTTAATATTGTTAAAAACATGAAGTAGATTTGCCCTAAAAAGAGAGCTTTCAATAGTAGGCAATCTTTTAATTAAAATACTAAATGAGTATTCACGTTCTAAAAAGAGATGCACTTTTGATTCTAAGAATGTGCTACATATATAATAGATGGTGAATGAATTTAAAGATCTAGCCATAAGAATGCCAAGCATTTTTAATCCATTGACATAGTAAAGCCAGACATACTGAGAGAAATTGAGACATAATGTTTTTGCTACACAAATAAGTGTCAATTAACTTTGACGTTGCTTATAGAAATCTATAATGAAGTCCTTGTAAGAAGTTTTAAACAAACATTCTTAATTATATAATCTTTATTAACACTAGAGATCATACTATAAGCTACCAAATTAGCAATATAATTATCAACAACATTATGTAGATTCTAGTTTTGTTTAGAGATTAAGGAGTTGAGAACATAATTAAGAGAAAGACTAAACAAAAATTCCCATATGGATTTGTCTTGGACCCAAGGATCCTAGAAGAAGCAAACGTTATGACCATTAGAGATATCATATGACATATTACATTTAATATAATTAGCAACATTGATAACACTCTTTCCAAATCTAGAAGCATCAAAGGTGCAAAAGCTTCCATAATGAAAAGTATTTAGATTTCAACAAGAACAAGAGTGATGATTAATTTAAGAATATCTATATAATAGAGCAGTTGAAAGCATATTAGCAATTAAGGGGTTATTCATTGTCTCAGATTTGGAACGCTGGTATGGAATCGATGTAAATGCAAAGTGATTACTTTATAGTTATTTGGTTGAGAGCTTTACAAATTCATGACTTTGCATTTTTTGTTTGGTTGACAAAATATAATGTAAAGAAATAAGGTTGGACATCTCAGTAGAACTCGGCCGTACTGTGAAATCAGCAAGCGGCTACCATCGTGAAGCAGATCACGCAAGCGCTCGGACAATGGCGGTTACAATTCAAGATCACTTTTATTTGTATTAATTTAAAATTCGCCTAAATATATATAATAAACCTTTTCGATTTGAAGGCACTAATTTTACTTTACTTGGAACCAAAATTTGAAATGTTAAAGCATTAAATGAAATTCCAAATGCTTACCAAATATAAAGGAAAACCAAACCCTTAATGCTTTTTGAGTTTATAAGTATTATTCTGAGAGGCTAAATGATTTTTTTTAATAGAAACATCATCTTGAAAGAGGAATCTAGAACATAGACTATTAATGAATTTACAACAAAAATTAGACAAATGCAACAATCTAAACCAATAAGTAACAGTATTATATATTGTAAATTTGATAAGCTAAATTATCCTTGCAAAAGATAATGATATAACTTTCGATCCATCTAAATGATAGACAAGTTTATGAAAAAGAGGCTGAAAATCATTCATAATCTAATGTATCTAAGGTTATCATTTGATTAGGAAATACATAGAGTATAAAAAGTCCATAATTTTAACTCGAGATGATTAGAAGATGAAACTTTTATCCAAATTTATACTATGTCCTATGCCCTGACAAACAATTTTTAGAATGTTTTTTAATGAATCAAGATTGCTTGTCGTAACCTTACCAAAAACCAATAGATCATCTACATAAATTATTTGAGAAATGCTACAACGGCTAGGTATTATGGTAATGAATTCACATGAATTGTTTTTTTAGCTCAAAGGTGCAAGAAGAGCATATATGATATATATAATAAATATAAAGATAAAGGACAACCTTTCCTTAAACCATTATAAGAATTAAGGAACCCATCAAGGCTACCATTTAAGCAAATATAGAACAATGTATTGTTTATGCAAGCTTTCACTCATTCAATAATGAGATAAGGAAAGCACTTTTATTCTATTTTATAAAGCAAGAAAGTTCCATCTACCATATCAAATGCTTTATGAATATCTAATTTAACACAAAATAGTATTTATCAAGGTATGCTTGAATTTAGTAAGAATACCATTGGCCAAAATAATGTTTTGAATAGAAATTATATCTTTAATAAACCCTGCTTAGATTCGATAAATAATAAATGGCATAACTCCATGTAAACGATGATGAGAATCTTTGCATTAATCTTGTACAAAGTATTATATAAAGATATAGATCTAAAATCAGAAAGACTATTAGCATGAGATGTTTTTGGAATAAGAGTGATACCTGCAGCTTTAACATACCTTGGAAGTTTTTTTAGAATGGATGAAAAACTACATTGCTAAATTAACTTGAACATCGATGATATCCCAAGAATTAATATAGAATTCAAAAATAAATCCATCAAGGCTTGGAGTAGACCCTTTTAGGAGCAGAAATATCATCCTCTAAAATTCTTTAGGTGATATAGGACCAATAACCTCACAAAAAAAGCATCTTTTAAATTTCTTTAGGTGATATAGGTGGCATTAAATAATGAATTTAAAAGATTAATAATTTTTGAATGAGATGCATGAGACCTTGCTTAGATGAAATTTCATTAATAAATTAAAATTCTTTTTGCCCTTTATCTTTACATAAGAAATCTTAGATCATCTTCACCATTAGATAGCAACTTAGCCTTGACCATTTGGATAATCCATGAAGCTTTTATATCATGAAAGACTAATAGACTACTATGAATATTGAATAATTTTGTTAAGATTACAAAATCACAAAAAATAATCATAAGTTGTTGTAAATAAAGGTGATCTTTCTTTAGAGATTCTAAGATTAGTGAAGAAAGTTACTAGAAAACTATTTTGTTTCTTAGAATATTTTTAAGAACTTATGCTTTTGATATAGAACATGAAAATGATATCCAATAATAAAAATCGGCTATGCTTGAAGGTGAGAGGTATAAAATTAAATCTCAATAAGTAGGCTATTAATATAAATCTATATCTTTTAGAATTATCAATCATATTATTATAAAAGGTTGATAGTAGAGCCAAAAGAGACTAATTTGGCCATTTAAGATGAAGCACCTTATAAAAGGAGATAGAAAAACATTCCAATCAAACATCATTCACTAAAACTCTATCAAGTTTTATATAGATAGAATTATCAATCCTATTATTATACTTGGAATATGTTTGCCAATAGACGAAAGATACTTGAGGCCTAAATCATAAATTATGGAATTAAAATATGAGAATTTATAAATATCAAATTTAAGGCATTAGATATGATATGGCTCTCAAAATACCACTAGTCAAAGCACAAATCTTGATGTCGAAACCGATATGATTTTGAGTCAATACCGACGAGATCAAGCACTTAAATATCATCGAATCTTTGGGACATCAATAAATCTCAAAACAAACTCTCAAATATGGAGTGTTTATAGTCAAATCGAGCTCTCAGCCGGATCTAACGAGCCTAAGATCTCATAATTCGACTTCATTTGAGCTCAAAATACATCAAATGATCAAGGAATCATCCCAGCCGTCCGATCGAGGGGAGTGGTATGCTTTACAATTTACAAGAATGCCCCTCATCCCATCTATAAATAGACCTTCATTCCTCACATGAAGGGGAGGGCCAAGCCAAGTGAAGGAAGAGGCCAAGTGAAGAACAAAGGAGGCCAAGTGAAGAACAAAGGAGGCCAAGTGAAGGAAGAGTGGAGGAGAAACAAGTGAAGAGGAGCCACCGCCGACGGTCATCCACCACCGCCACCGTGCCGATCCTGCCGCCAATCACCAAGCAAGGAAGAAGAGAAGAGTCCAAGCAAGGAAGAAGAGGAAGAGAGCAAGAAGAAGAAGAGTCCAAGAAAGAAAAGGAAGAGTCAGGAAGAAGAGAAAAGCCCAAGTGAGGAGGAAGAGAGCTCAAGATCCTCCAAGATCAAGATCACTTCGCCGCTACCATCAACCATCGCCACCAACCATGCGTCACATCAACCAGATTCGGGAAGTTACCGCATCTCCACCATGAATACAACGATCATTGTTACGTTGTTATTCCTCTCATATGCGAATCTTTATCGAAGATTTTGTACTCAAAACAGATACATAGGAAGCATCGGGCTAGCCTGGTTTTTCCCTTTCGATTTTCCACGTTAAAATTCTGAGGTGTCTCTTTCACTCTTTAATTACTCGTGTCTTTGACTAATCAAGGCTAAGGCATAAATTTTACTTACCTGAACCTTTTCCAAAGACGCAATTCGCCGTCAGGATCGATTTATTTCATCTTGTATGACACCAAGTTTAACAGATCAAAACCACCATCGGGTGGATCATTTCAAGCTTTTAAAGAGCGAAGAATGAAGATTCATCAAACTTTGTTCCTTGATTTCGAGAATGGGGCAACTCTTAATCTCAAAAGATAAGCAACTGAACACCAACTAAAAGGCAAAGATCAATAACTCGACTAACAACCCGTGGTCAAAGGTCCTTGGTGGACTTCTGCCTCTTCCATACGGGTTGTCATCGAGCAAAACTCGACAAACAACTCAAAGGTCAAAAGGTCCTTGGTGGACTCCACGCCTCTTCCATATACGCAATAATAATATTCACCAATAACCAGAAAGGTCAAAACTTTGTACCTGCTAAGTTAACGCCATCGTAACACCGACAAACAACCTGGATAGGTCAAAATCCTCCGATTCAATTCGACCTCTTCCATAAGTTAACGCCATCGTAACACTCGACAAATAACCTGACGGTCAAAATCTCGGGATTCACTCTTCTTCCATAGACGCCATCTAACACTCGACAAACAACCTGATGGTCAAAATCCTCATCCGCCGTCACCACCGTGACTACCATCGCCGCCGCCAATTATCGCCGGCATCACACCATTGTCGCCGTATCGCTACTACCACGCTGCCGCCCGAAAAACGTCTTGGTGGACTTCGCGATCTTTCCATACGCATCCATCGAAAGTAAAAGCTCGAAACAACCCAGATCGCCTGTGGACTTCGCGATTTATCAAGCATGCCATCGAGCAAAAGACAAACAACCCAGAAAGGTCAAAAACTTCCACTCTGTTAACGTCATCGATAACACTCGAAAAGCAAATTTGATGGGTCAATCTCATCATCGCCGGCCACCACTGCCGACTACCATCGTCCATCGCTGCTGACATCGCCGGCATCTCCGGATATTATCGCATTATCACTGATACTGACGCTGGACCGATTATTGTTGCCGCCGCTGACCACTCTTTGGCCGCTAACCACTATAGGCCACCGCCGCTTACCGCTGCCGGCTACCGCTCACCATCGCCGCAAATCGCTATCACTATTGTCGCCGGTATCCATACATCCGCGCCTCATCGCTGCAATTATCGCCGGCATCTTCGCATTATCGCCATTCGCTGGCCATCCGCCGACTAATCGACGCCGCCACGCCGACTACCCAACGGATTCATTCACTTCCATAACGCCATCGGTAAAAACTCGACTAACAACCCAGATAGTCAAACGCCCGGATCTCCACGACCTCTTCCATACGTTAACGCCATCGGTAAAACTCGACTAACAACCCGTAAAAGGTCAAAGGTCCTGTGGACTTCGCGCCTCTTCCATACGTTAATGTCATCGAGCAAAACTCGACAAACAACTCAGAAAGGTCGGTCGGTGGACTTCACCTCTTCCATACGTTAGCGCCATTTAATAATATTCACCAATAACCTGAAAGGTCAAAACTTTGTACCTCGCTTCCATTAACGCCATCGTAACACCGACAAACAACCTCGATAGGTCAAAATCCTCCCGGATTCAATTCGACCTCTTCCATATGTTAACGCCATCGCAACACTCGACAAATCCTCGACGGTCAAAATCTCGCCGGATTCAATGACCTCTTCCATAGTGTTAACGCCATCGTAACACTCGACAAATAACCTCTGACGGTCACTCGGATTCAATTCGACCTCTTCCATACAGTTAACGCCATCGTCACACTCGACAAACAACCTGATAGTCAAAGATCCCCGGGCCGCTAACCACTGCCGCTGTTTTGCCGCTGCCACACCCTTTCCGCCAACCACTATCCGGCCACGCTTTTACTGCCGCCATCGCTAACTATCACCGGCATCTCGCGGTATCCGCGCGACTACTGGTTGCCGCTGCCACATCGCATCCGCCATCGCCATTGTCGCGGCCATCCGCCGACTAATCGACGCGGCCGCCACCGACCTCGGATTCAATTTGACCTCTTCCATACAGTTAACGCCATCGTAAAACTCGACTAACAACCAGATAGTCAAAACGCCCTTGTGGACTTCCCACCTCTTCCATACGTTAACGCCATCGAGTAAAACTTCGACTAACAACCTGGAAGGTCAAAAGGTCCGTGGACTTCGCGCCTCTTCCATACGTTAATGTCATCGAGCAAAACTCGACAAACAACTCGGAAAGGTAAAAGGTCCTTGGTGGACTTCCCACGACCTCTTCCAGTTAACGCCGGGTAACACTCGACAAACAACCTCGGATAGTCAAAGATCGCTGCCGACTAATGCCGCCACCACTTGCCGCCAACCATCGAAGCGGTACCGCCGTTACTGCCGGACATCGCTGCCATTATCGCCGTCTTCTCCGCTGCCATTCGCGACATCGCTGAACCACGACGCTGCGGAGTTTTGATCGCCGCTAACCGGACCGACGTAAACCGAACCACGACCGTGGGCTGATCGCCTCTAACCTGACGATCCGACGGTGCAGAACCGACGAGCGGAAATCCACGACGCCGCGTACCGCTGATCGCCTCACCGGACGGTGACGTGGGTAAACCGGAACCACGACGTGGGCCTGATCGCCACAACCCGGACGGTAACGCGTCGGAACCGGAACCACGACGTACGATGACGCTTCCTAACCCGGAACTCGACGGACGACGCGTCGGTAAACCGACCACGACGATACCGGGCCTTGATCGCTTCCTAACCCGGACGGTATGACGCGGGTCGGAAACCGGAACCACGACGATACCGGCCATGATCGCCTCTAACCGGACGGTCCGACGGTGTGAAACCGGAACCACGACGATACCGTGCCTTGATCGCTTCCTCCCGGACGGTCCGACGCGTGGTAAACCGGAACCACGACGTGCGGTACCGCGCTTGATCGCTTCCGGACGGTGACGACGCGTCGGAACCGGTCCACGACGATACCGGCCTTGATCCCTCCCGGACGGTCCGACGCGAACCGGAACCACGACGTGGCCTTGACGCTTCCTAACCGGACCCGACGTGGGGTGAAACCGGAACCACGACGATACCGCGGCCTTGATCGCCCTCCCGGACGGACGACGTGCCGAACCGAACCACGACGATACGCGCCTGATCGCTAACGACGACGAGTGGCGGTAAAACCGGAACCACGACGATACCGTGGGCCTTGATCGCCTTAACCCGGACGGTCGACGCGTCGGTGAACCGGAACCACGACGTACCGGGCCTTGATCGCTTCCAATCGGACGACGACGGGAGAAAACCACGACGATACCGCGTGATCGCTTCCTAACCGGACGGCCCGACGTGGGGTGAAACCGGAACCACGACGATACCGCCTTGACCGCCTTCCTCCGGACGAGACGAGGCCGAAACCGGAACCACGATACCGGGCCTTGATCGCCTCCTAACCCGACGGTCGACGCGTCGGTGAAACCGGAACCACGACGATACCGGCCTTGATCGCCTTCCTAACCGGACAGATGACGGGTCGAACCGAACCACGATACCGCGGCCTTGATCGCCTTCCTAACCCGGACGGTCCGACGGCCGGTAAACCGGAACCACGACGATACCGGGCCTGATCGCTTCCTTGATCGCCCCAACGCCTTGATCGCTTCTTGATTGCCTCCAAAGGACCACTCAAGAAGAAAGGGAGAGGGGAAAGGTGTGCCTCTCCCTTACTCTAGATGGTATATAGCCAAGCAAAAGGGTAAAAGCCTCTCAAAACGCTCAAAATGGCACAAACGGCTCAAAATGGCTCAAAACGGCAAAAACGGCTCAAAAAACGCTCAAAACGGCTAAAATCCCTCAAAACAACGAAGTGGCGTGGCGTTCAGGGCGCTGAAGGCGCTGCAGTCATGGGCGGGGTTCATGGGCCAGCGCTCAAGGCAGCGGCGCAAGGCAGCGCTACGGACGCACAGAGGCTGCTGCGCCGTCGGGCCTTCGCCGGAGTCGACGACGCTCAAACGCCGCGGGACTGAATCATGTCATGACTGGACCGTACGACGTCATGACTGAACGTCATGACGAACGTCCGCTGACCGACTCTGGACGAGAACGTCCGGCAACTGAACTGCAGACTGACCGACCCGAACGGCTACGACGCTGAATTAAGCTGTAGCGCTGCCCGCTGCGTTCGCGCATAAGGCCACGGGCGCCGACGCGCCCACGCGCGACGCCAACGGGCGCCGACGGCGCCATGGCGCTCGCAGTCCTGAAACGCCCGAAAACTTACGAGTATCCAAATCCAGAACCTCAAAATCTCATGCCAACGGCTACATCTTCTTCCATAATCATAATTTGTATTTTTATGATAATTTATTCTCTCAAAATGTATGATTCTGGCCCGACGCTTTAGTTGAAGAACTCGTTATTTTCGAAAGATTTGACACATATATTTTGAATGATTAATGTCATCCAAAAAATGGGGCAACCGATATGGCTCTCAAAATACCACTAGTCAAAGCACAAATCTCAAACCGATATGATTTTGAGTCAATAATCGAGAAGCACTCAAATATCATCGGAATCTTTGGGACATCAATTAAATCTCAACTCAAATATGGAGTGTTTATAGTAAATCGAAGCCTCGACGAGGATCTAACGAGCCTAAGATCTCATAATTCCGACTTCATTTGAGCATCTAAATGCTCAAAATACATCAAATGATCAAGGAATCATCCCCGAGCCGTCCGATCGAGGGGAGGTACGCTTTACATGAATTTACAAGAATGCCTCATCCCATCTATAAATACCTTCATTCCTCACAGGGGGAGGCTGCCAAGTGAAGGAAGAGGCCAAGTGAAGAACAAAGGAGGCCAAGTGAAGAAGGAGGCTGAAGGAAGAGCCAAGTGAAGAGGAGTCAAACAAGTGAAGAAGAGGAGCCACCGCCGACGGCCAACCACCACCGCCCACCGTGCCGTTGCCGCCGTCAATCTGCAAGGAAGAAGAGGAAGAGTCCAAGCAAGGAAGAAGAGGAAGAGCAGCAAGGAAGAAGAAGAAGAGTCCAAGCAAGGAAGAAAAGGAAGAGTCCGGAAGGAAGAAGAGGAAAAGCCAAGTGAGGAGGAAGAGAGAGCTCTGAAGCTTGAAGATCCTCCAAGCAAGATCGCACCCAAGCAAGATTGCACTCCCCGGCCATCAACCATCGCCACCGGCCACTGTCATTCTAATCAGCCAGATTCTAGTTACCCAGATCTCCACCATCAAGAATTACAACCCGATATCATACACTTGTTATTCCTCTCTCATATGCAATTGTAATCTTGTTATCGAAGATTTTGTACTAAAACAGACATACATGGAAGCTTTTATCCAGCCGTGGTTTTTCCTCTTCGAGGTTTTCCACGTTAAAATTCTGCTTGTTTCACTCTTTAATTACCTCTTTGACTAATCAACAAAGCTAAGGCATAAATTTTTACTCTACCGCAACTGGTTTTCCAGCACGCAACAAGATACATAAATGCATAAGAATTGTTTGCTATGTATGTAAATTTTCCTTTAAAAAAACTAAAAAATAAGAGTAACATATCTCATTAAAGTAGATGTCAATTTGGTAGGCCCAATCTTGCCCCCTTATGCAACTTGGCCTATTTAAAATTTTTTCTATGTTCTTTTAGTTTAATTAAATTTAAATCATATTTAATTTAATATTTTTTTCTTAAAAGCTCTAGAGATGTTTGTGGTTATGAGTTCTCATAATACTCTTTGTAATTTTCTCACTTTCTCATCCAAAACAAAAACAATTATCATCGATGTATTTTAGATATAAAGCTGATCATGAATATTGAGAAACCAATTCAAATGCATCATTTTATTTGAGAACACAATTCAAACCTTTGACGTTCATTAAAGCTACAAAATATTATTTTTTCTTATTATGATTGAAAATATGTATACCACCCAATTTTATTCATACTTAAAATTTAAAATTCACAAAAACAACACTTTGGTATACATGAAACATATACATTTTACTTTTAAAAAGATTAGTTATAGTGATATATTTGATGTGATATAAAGAAAAGTATTAGATATAAAAATACTAAAGTTTAAATACTAAATATATAAATACATAAAAATTATGTGGCATGTATGTAATTTTCCCATTTATTATTATTATTATTATTTTGGTAAAAAACTAAAGTTCCAATTCCAAATGAAGTAAAATTTATAAGAAAGCACAATGTAATGACTAACATGAAAGGTAATGAAAAGAATACATTACATAGAAAATTTCTCTTAGACTTTAATATCTTTTTTTTTTTACTTTGTACATAATAGAAATATATAATTTATTTTAATTATATAAATCCAAAGATAATGCTTACATAAAGTGGCAAAGAACCATTATAGATATAAAATAAACACAAAAGCAATATAAATATTAAATCTACATATATTTTAAAATATTTGTTATTATTATATTCACCAAAAGTCATGCATGCATCTTCTATATTAGAAACTGTTGACTTCATGAGCTCCATCTTATATGAGATTGATTTTGATGATAACAAACATATGTTCAAATGCTACTAATTAGTTTAAATTCAAGTGTGCAATAAAATTCTACAGCTCCACACTCTTCAATCAAATTGGAAAGCTAAAGTTGTTGGACATGAACTGGTTGAGAATTATATTAGGAATCACTATATTAAGGTAAATGAAAAGTTCACTAAAATAAAATAATTAATTAATTCATTTCAAAATAATTTATTTTAAAATTATTTATATTTTCTATATCTTAAAATTACAATTATTCATTTTGAATAATATAAACTAAGTGCATATTAAATTAAACTCACAATTCATTAAATCATTTTCACGAGTAAACATAATTTTTATTCATATTAAATTATTATTAAATTATTCTATTTTCTCTCTCCTATCATCCTTATATTGTTTTGGCCGAATTTTTCATTGTATTTTAGCTAATAAATCATGGAATATTTATTCAAAATATTTCCATACATAACTCATTTTTCAAAATTTTAAAAGTTATTAATTTGAAATTTTGAATTCAAATTATTTTGAACTTAAATTACATGATTCTTGCCATATCCATGGAAAATCAAATCTAATATTTTATGTCACGATTTGAACGTCCCCAAGCATGATTTATTTTAATTATTCTTTTTGAAATTTGTCTTGTTTAGATAAATTTCAAAATTATTAAATATCATATTAGATTTTGATTAATTACATATCTCCTCTCTTTCTCAATCTCTCTTTCTCTTCTCCTATAGATCATCCTTGGCCGAAATTTTCATTTGACTCCCTCTCATGCTCTAGTCATGAGCCACTTTAATTTCTTTATATTTTGGGTTATGTCCGATATGCTAAGGAGCATTATCATTTATTGCCTTTGCCTCGGCCGATTTGCATCATGTGCTTAATGAATTTGAAATTCAAATTATTGCCAGATCAACTTCACTCCAATACCTTCATGCCATGGCCGATCCTAGCTCTTTCCCTTTTATATTTAAATGACTTTTGATTCTTGAAAAATATCCTATCTCTTCTCTTCTTTCTTCTCTTAATTCTTCTCCATTGTTGGCCGACCCTTGCTATGTGCTTCTTTTTGGAGATCTTTTGTGATTCAAGTGCTACAACTCCGCATCATTCTTCTCTTTTCCTTGGACAAAAAGATTGGCTTGAAGACTACTTGGGAAACTTGAAGGACAAGAGGAATATGCCCTTGGCCGAGAGCTTCAAGAGGGTTTTCTTAAAGTTCTTGAGGTGCTAAACTCCTGATCTTACCTTGGCCAAAAGTTACATAAGGTTATTCAATTTATTTTAGGCTTAATCTCTTTGTATAATCTTATTTTCTTCCTTGGCCGAAAGTTACACAAGGTGATTTAATTTATTCAGTGCTTAATCTCTTTATAAAACTTTGATTCCCACCTTGGCCGAGAGTTATATGTAGGCTACTCAAGTTTTATTTATGCTTAACATTATATTTCTTTTGGTTCTTGAGTTGGCCAAATACATCAAATTTATTTGAATTAAATTAGTGCATATAGTGCACTTCTTTTTCATTTCATTCTTATATATCCTTAAGTGATACTCATCTTGTGTTGTTATTCCAAGTTATCGATTCAAATCATTTTTGTTTTTAAGCTTTCATAAAATTTATCTTTAAGTCAAACTTCGCTGAAGATTTTCTTACATTGAATATTTAATTGAAAATTTTATATCAATTTCAATTTTAAGCAAAGTGAGCTCTTTTTCATTAGTTTTACTTGTCTTAATATTAGTATAGTTAAGTTGTGAGTGCAAAAATCTTTTAAATTGAGAGTTAGATATTTCTAATTCTCTTCTTATCTCTTATTGGTTTGTGTTGAGGTTGTATTTATTATTATTATTATTATTATTATTATTATTATTATTATTATTATTATTTTTTGCAATGGGTATCCACCCCAACACCTCACCCATCTTGTAGGTAGGGATGTCGTTGTGTTAAGATTATATTTGTCCGTTGTAAGAAAATACGTGTTGAATTATACTTATCTGTAGTTATACTTATCTGTATAGAAAAATATAATGTTGAATTGTACTTGCCAGTAAATGATAATATGAGAAATTTATTATAATCTCAACTTTAAATTAGTAAATTCCTACCTTGGATTGCTAGATGTGAATATAAACCAACTTTTGAGATTTAGTTGAACCAGATAAAAATCTCTTTATCCTCTTTTTACTTTTCTTTATTATTATTTAATAATTATTATGTATCTTTAAAAGTAATTTATTTATAATTAACTTCACTATAAAATATTCAAATTAAATATTAATTTAAAAATAATTTTAACACTCAATTCATCATAAACAATAAAAAAATTGAGGATCTTAGAGAGTTGAGAAGCCAAGCACTCCTGGAAGATGACTTCCACTTTGAACATAAATCAAAAGCCATTATAGAAACACATTGCAATGCTGTTACTATAGTAAAAATGGTTAGTGAAATTGATACAAGAAAAAACATAAGCCTATTTGGCATTAATTTTATTTTATGTTTCAGTAAAAAAGAGGGGGGAGCCAGTCCTGTTGCAGTAGCAAATTTGATAACATGGCATTTTATGATAACCTAAGAGACAAAATCATTACTCCAATGTATATACGGCTATGAATGGCATCAAGACAGATCCAATCCATAGCTTCCCATCCTTCTCCTCAACCTCGCTCACAGCTCTAACCACCTTTCCTTGTTGATCCTCCAACAGTTCAAGCAGCTCTCCTTCAGGGTTATACTTGGCAATAACTGCGTGGAGCCTTCCACCAATACGCAATAAGTAGTGCCTTCTTGCTGGAATTGGAAGCTTCAGAAGAAACTTCGACAACCAAGGATGTGTGCTCAAGAGATAGGCAGCTCTGGTGGGGCGGCAATGTATTGCCACCCAGAACTCTCCTTTGTCATTTGTCCTCACATTATCTGGAAAACCAGGAAGCTGAGCGAAAACCTCCGATGTCCCTGCCTTGTCCCCCTTCAACCAGTATCTACTCAACCTGCATGGCCGCAAATACAGAAAAATAACATTTTTCAGCCTCCTAAGATGCATATCAACTGAAGATAATGATGCAGAATGATATGCTAACCTGCCGCGATTTCCTTCACTGAATACAAAGAAAGACTTGTCCTTGCTTAGGGAGACGCCATTAGGGAATTGAAGCCCTCGCAAGAGGACGGTTGTTTCCTTCGTCACCGAATTATATTTCAGAAGCCTCCCTGAAGGCTCAGCAGAGAACACCAGTTGCATGAAGTGCCTATAAAGCAACAGAAGTGTCAGTTGTTTTTCTTTATATTGTGCAAATGGTAAGGGATAGAGCGCGCTTATAGTGCAGATGACCAGGAAATGTTTGGCTTGTAAAAAGCAAAATCACTCATACCAGGATTAGCTCATTATAAATACGAAGGAAGCAGTGTCTTCTAAGCGTAGAGCAAAATAGCTCTCATATATTAGACTGGCCCTTTTTTTTAAATTAGAATGTAGAGCTTTGGCCAATGAACTTGACCTACTGAAGAAAGGCTATAGTCACGGTTTAACATGAAAGAGAAAGCTTAGAATAACAAATAGCGCATCAAATTCTAAGTAACCAATTGAAGCTCACTGCATAATGCGTGTCTCTAGAGGATTACAAATACCTTGTACAAATCATTGAGTGCACCGCATTGCAACAGATGTGAATCTGTGCCATCCTATCATGGATTACAGTATCAACTAGTCTTGTATTTCAACGCAAGAAAAAAAAAGAAGAAGAAACATATCATCATGGACAACTGCATGAGTTATGGATCAGTTACTTGAGACAATTAATCAGAATGAGATTCATCCCAAATCCTAAGAGGTTTATCATTGTTGAATTGATCAGAATGAGATTCAAAGGATGGAAAAAGCATTGCCACATTATTTCTAAAGAAGAGAAAATTAGTGTAAGCATCCCAAATCCTAAGATATTGTAGCTTACTCTTAAAAATAAGTTTAGTGGCATTCTTTGAGTACCCCCATCTAATCCTAAAATAATATTTTGATTTATTTTCAACTTCCAGCCCTTTATTTTAAAATTCAAAACAAGTAGTCGATATTGAGTACTTAAACTTTCACCTGGAATGACCCTACAATCTTTATAATATAAATGATTTTTTTAATAAGAAAATAATCAATATGCATTTTATTAAGTTCATTCTTATAAGTGAATATGCTCATCTTTCTTCTTGAATAAAGTATTAGCAATTACAAAATCATAAATTAAAACAAAATCTTATATGATCCTACCGTTTTGATTACTCTTTCCAAAACTTATAACTATTATGAATACTTCTACAATCTTCTATCGTCTATTAACATGTCCTCCAATAAATATTATTTCGCCAAGAAGTATCATTTGTACTAATTCTTCTAGGTTATTCCAAAACTTTTCTTTTGAGTGTATATCTAAATCTACTTAAGAGAAATAAACATTTATAATATTAATAATCTTAGCATCAATAATAATCTTTAAAATTATAATTTTATATTCAATTTTATTAATTTTAATAATATTATCATTCAAATTCTTATCTATAATCACTTACACTATTTTTAGTATGATTCTTATTTGAACACCAAAGTTTAAAACTCAAATCATCAATCTCCTTGGTCTTCAAAAAATACACTACACTTGGGTACTAGTTGTACACTTTTCACTATATTTAGGCAGTGCATCGCTTTCGAAGAATGCTCTGGCATTGACACAATATATTAAAAGATTCAAGTCATGATTTTTGACAAGTTTTGCAATGGTTGTTGACTATCTAATGCAACTCTCCACTTTTGTCATCCGAGGCTTTGGACCCGACAATGACAGTATTTTTTTTATTAATAATTCTTCAAGAAAAATATGAGTGTATTTTTTGAAGAGAAAATCATAGATGTTTGAAAATTTTAAAAAGTTTAAAGATTGTTGAAAAAAGTAGTATTAAATCAAGTCTATAGGATTTGATCAAAGAGGTGAGTTCACGTCCAATGAATTTCAAAAATATTATAAAGAACATGAAATTTGTCATCCCATGACAATGCCAACATCTGCTAAAAAGATAGAGTGATAGAGAGGAAGAATAAAACAATTCTCAATATGGCTCAAAGCATATTTAAAAGTAAGATGATGCTAAAAAAATTTAAGTTGAAGTGAGCACTTGTGCAATCCAAAAAAAAGTATGAAAAGACTCCTCAAGAAGTATGGTGTGAAAGAAAGATAGAAATCTTTTACCTTAAAATTTTTGGAAGTATCACTTAGGTCAACATTCCGAATGAGGAGAGAACAAAACTTAATGACAACGGTAAAAAGTATATATGACTAAAACTCTAAATGTTGCAAACTCTATAATTCAATTAGTTACAAAATTGTCATCACTTGTGATATGAAGTTTGATGATAAAATTATTAAGAGAGTAATTTTCTTTTAATCTTAACAAGAAGAATATAAGCAACAAAACAAAAGATAGAGGAGATTGTAAGAGAAGAAGTACAAGAGTGTACTAATCACAACAAGAAGATATGAAGGATCAACAACATCTTTAAGTAAAAATTCATCAAGAAAACACCATAATTTAGAAGATTACAAGATATTTATGAGATATTTGAGAATGAAAATGACATTAATCTTTTTAATCCTTTGGTGATTGTGAACCTTTAGGCAATCAAGAAGTAGAAGTAAAATGTGGGCAGATGCCAATGATAAAAAATTAAAGTAATCACAAAGAAAATACATGTTGAACTTCCACAAAGGCATGAGACAATTGGAGTTAAATGAATGTATAAAGTAAAGAAAATTAATGGAGATATTAAGAGGAGTAAACAAAGATTAGTGTCTTAAAAGATACAATAAGCAATATAGCATTGATTATGACAAGCATTTGTTCTTGTTCCTCATTTTAGAACTATTAGATTACTCTTCTTGTACAGATTAATATGGATGGAAGATCCATCAAATAGATGTGAAGTTCATTTTTTAAATGAAATTCATAAAGAAGAAATTTATATTAAATAACCTTTAGGAGATGAAGTGAAAAGTCTTGAAGTTAAAGATCATATATGATTTTTAGCAAAGCACTAAGAGCTTGAGATATACAAATTGATGAGTACTTCAAAAAAAAAAAAATCACTAACGCCTATATGGGCAGTATTTTACATTAAAGTTCAAAATGAAGATATTTTGATTATATGCTTATATGTAGATGATTTGATTTTATGGGGGTAACAATTTGAACATGTTGCGGATTTCAAGAAAGAAATGGTTAAATAATTTCAGATGATAGCCATCGATTTTATGTCTTACTATCGTGATATTGAAGCAACAAGACAAACACTTTCATCATTCAAGAAGGCTATGTTAAGAAGTATCAAAGGAGTTCAAGATAGAGGAATCAAATTATTTAGAAATGATGATAGATAAAAGATGGATCCATCTCTATAAAAAAATCTTCTTGGAAGCCTGTGCTACTTAACTTGTATAATCAATTATAATTTACTTTATCCTTTTTCTAATAAATAATTTTTTTGAATATAATGATATGATTGAGATGAATATTTGGATGATAGAAACAGTACCGCCAAATTGGTGTTCTTTATGAGAATACTACTTTCACTTGGACATTAAAATAATAATCTATTGTTGCACTCTCAACTTATAAAGTAGAATATATTGCTTCAACTTCATGTGTTTATCATAGCATTTAGTAAATAAATTAATTGACACAATTATAAGTTTTATAAGAGAAGCCCATTGAGATATGTATTAAAAATAAACTAACACTTGTATTGGCAAATAATCCTAATTTTTGCAATAAAATCAAGTTGCATTGCACAAAAAAAAAAAAAAAAAAAAAAAAGGAAAAGTGAAGTTGAAGTATGTGATGCTTCGAGATCAAGAAGCGCCATCTTTATTAATTTACTCAAGCAAGAAATTTTTGTGAAGCTACAAAGTGTTTTTGGATATTACAATAATTAGGCGCTTTGATGAAAAAAAAGTTGCCAGAATTTTTGTTCCATTATCAAATAGCCTATTAGTCTCTTATTATCCCATAGCATTGTCTCCAAAAAATTTGTCATAAAAATTTTTGGAGGACTACCTGCCAGAAATTATTGTCGACATAAGTGGTGAAAATTTTTGGTGGATTATTCACTGAAAATTTTCATTGGACATAAGTGATGGAAATTTTTGGTGGCTAATATGTTGAAAATTTCCACTAGTAGCTGAGATTAAAATAACTAATACCGAGTCCCATTTATACTCTCTACTCTAGCCATAGAAGAAATAAAATCGGGCATCTGACAATGACGAAATGAAGAGTTCACTACATACTAATGGCTTAATTCTCCATATTGAGTATAAAAAAAAATATTAGTATAATAAATAAATATTTATAATATTATTTGATTGTTCAAATTAGTAACTTTTAAAAGGCTATTGTAGAGCAAATGTTTGGAAGAGTGCCTACGATAGTAGAGTTATACATGCATATATACCAATGCAAGCATGATCAACAATGGGTTGATTGCAGATCCCAACAAGCCTATGTGAGTATTGCATTTTTTTTAATTACAGTATTAAAACATTCAATAGTTACTATTATTAAGAGTGATCTATTGTAGGATAAATGTGCATGTTTGACTGATACTTAGAGTAAAAAATTTAGAGGGAGAGTCATTTTTACAGTGAGATGATTTTAAATTATGGCAGCAAGCAATATGAGGCAAGAAGAAGGAGAGGATTTATGTTCTATGCTCTCAAAAGATAACATATAATGTTCAGTCATCCCTCAGACTTAGTAAAAATATCATTGAGAAAGTAGTGAGAAAATAGATGATTGCATTTGTTGAAGACAAACGCTTGTATGATGATGCTTAAAAGAATGATCTAATCGTTTGAATCTTTTTTGCAATGCATATAGAGATGGCTTAAAAAAATGGGAAAGGAAAGAAGAGTAGTATGTGCAAAAGATCAAGAGGATGAGAAAATTGAGGAAGAAGATTAACTGTGTTTAGAGAGGTATTTATTGTTTTTTATTATGTGACAATTGTATGACTTAAAAAATATATTTTATTTAGTAATGAATTATTATTTTTATTATATTATATGATCATTTTAAATTTATGTTAATATTATGAAGTAATTAATATTTTATCTACATGTTTCTATGGATTGATCATAATGTGATGTTCTGGTTAATATAATGTATTATGATGTAAATGAATATGACATATGCTGTAAACAATTAAATTTAAAGTGCACTAATTTTTTTTAAATTTTTTTGCTACAAGTTGCTGGCAAATTTTCCATCTGTGATAAAATAATGATGAAAAAATCAATGGCATTTCTAGCATTTTTTTGGCAAATTAACACCAAAAGTTTTGACAGAAATGCCATTGGAGATTACATTCCAGTGACTTAAACTGCAAAAATGCCTACAATTCTTTTAACAACTATCAATGATTTTTTTGTTACCAGAAAAAAATTACATCTTAAATAGTTTTCAATATAAGTATTTCATACAAACTGAAATCTATTTGTGATTTTTCATAATTTTTTCTACTGACAATTAATTTCTTTTCAACAGATTTGTCAGTTGGAATTAAAGCAAATTTCTGTAGTGGGAGTTACAAATCAAGTTTAAGAGAATAAACTCAATTAAAAAGATAAATTTACTGAAATATTAAAATATTAAAATTCAAAGATTAAATACTACATGTAATACATTTGTGTGTGCTAAGTTTGATAGGCGAAGAACGAAAAATTGAGATTGTTTCACCAATTGAACAAAATGTGGTGTGAATTGATTCTAAATTTGTATAAATACTTCCCATTCTCTTAAAGTGTATGCATCAAGTGAGAAGCAACTTCTTTCAAGGGAGAAGACAAAAAAAAATAGCAAAAGAAGCAAGTTTCTAAAAAGATTTGTGTAAGTTAGAGAGTTAAAACTTGTAAGAAATTGATATTTTGAGTTCATAAAAATTTAATTTTTCTTGATAATTTTCCAATAGACCCTTCTTTCTTAACAGTGCTTGGAATGTGAAAAATGGGAAATTTACCAAATTCTATCACTTTCAAAGTGCTTACTATATTTCCTGGAACCCCTCCTGCTCGATTAACTCTGAATGTATTAATGATTTAGCAGAGCATATCCAGTGGAAAAGATAGCAAAAAGACAGAGAAAGAGAGACGAAGGAGAGCAAATGGTCAATACCTAAACAGAAAAAAACAAGGACACATTCAACCATAGACATAAGATGCCAAACGGATCACGCATTCTTTGAAATTCACATGTGAACCAAACAGCTTGCAATAAATTTATGTAACGGAGAAAGCCATAAAAAAAATATCGATCAAAGCAGAATACAAAACTATTGAAACGAAAGGGAAAGATCAGAATAATATGAAAACTGAAAGCATGCTCTATGAATCAGCTAAGATTATAAGAATAGTTACCAAAGTAGACGAGGAATCATCAAAATTCAGAAGGATACCTTCTCTGAAAGTTAGAGCTGCTATCAGTAAAATAAATGCTTCCATCCTCATCAATATCGAAATCATTGGTAAACCTAAACGGGACGCCTTCTGCCTCTGTGGTCAGTGGAGTGGCCAATCCACCTTCAGGACCTACCTTCAGCAACCCAAAATACGCATCTGCAATGTAAAGTTCTCCAGTTTTCTTGCTGAATCGAAGACCCAATGGTCGCCCACAGATGTGCTCATTTTCCAAATAGCTAAACGCTGTTGGCTTCGGGTTGCATATCTCTGACCTACTCATAAAAATAGTACTTTTATTTATAAAAAATTTCATATTGCTCCCTACAAAATTTTATGATTTATTTGTTAAAATTATTAAAAAATAAAAATATTTATTTATTATTTATTATTTCTCATTTATATTTTCATTCATAATAAATTAAAAATATTTTACTTTTCTCAAAATTTTAAAGTAAATTTATTTATATAATAAATAATAGGGATTTACATACATACCATCTAATTTTGATTTTAATGATTTCACACCTAAACTTTAATTTTACTTAAATAACATAAATCTTTTTATTACATCAAAAATACCATTGTTACTTTTTTTTCATTTAAACGACTTTTTGTATAGGAAAGTTTTGGTTTGTAAATATTCAAGTTTTAGGTAAATGATAAATGCAGAAGAATTGCGTGGTATGTATGTAAATTTTCCTAAATAATAATAATAATAGGATATTGGCTGCAAATTATATTATAAGCCTAATTATTAATTATATTATATTATAAATCTAATAATTATATCTAAATAAATTTATTCAAATAATTATATATCAATAGATTTAATGATTAAAAATGATCAATTGAAAATTTAACAACTTTTATTTTTAGAAGATATTTGAATATTTCTAAAGAAAATAATAGACAAAAAGAAATAAAATTTATTTTCTTTTGTTTTTAAATTATTAACACTAACATTGACTTTAAAGCTATACTAAATATTGAAATATTTTTTTTATGAATATTATAAAAATTTGACAACGAAATAAAATTAAAAATCAATAGATAAATGATCTTTTGATCTCTTATGCACTATCATAAATGAAAGCCGATTTACATACATAAAATACATTTATTATATATTTTAACATTTAATACTAAATTTTTATATTTAAATAATTCAATAAAATCTAAAAATTTAGAAGTTATTTTGGATCATTTTATTTTATATTTATGTTTCTTATATTTATTTTATTTAGTTTATCTTTGGATTAAAAAATAAAATATATTTGATATTATTGTTTTGAGTTTTGTATTTTTAAAAATATCTAGAAATTAATTTGGGGTTAAAAAATTGATTTATTTATTTTGGATCATTTTGATTATTTTTTTAATAAATTCACACATCAATGCATTCTTCAATATTTGAACCGAGTTCTGTAAGAATGAAACAAGCAAGAAATACAAATTTATTTATTTTCAAAAAAAATATATTTAAAACACATTAAATAACAATTTTTTAAAAACAAAATAAAAATAAAAAATTGATGTAAAAAAAATTAATAGCCTGCTCCGTTTTAAAATAATATTTTTGAATTCAAATTTTTTAAAAATTAAAAGCTCAATGAGTTTAAAATCACCTTTTTCAAGAAAAAAAAAAAAATCATCTTGCCTGTAAAATCTTGAATCTAAGACTTCCAATCTTTAAGATGACTTGAACTTTACTAAGAAGATTCAGTATTTAACTTTTTATCTCAGCTTCCTCATCCAAAGAAAGGGAACAGACCTGTTCGGCGACGTGTAGGCGAAGTCTGACCAGGATTCGCCGTTCCAGAACACGATCCGGCCATCGGCGACGCCGGTGTAAGGGCCGCGGCCGAGTGGATCGAAGGCGATGCTCTCCGGTCCCTGGACCTGGTTTACGAACCTCAACTCCGCTTTCTGAAGACGGTTCTTCGAGTCTCTCGCCGTGGGAACCTCTGACAACGGAGGCAGCTCTACGTGGTAAACCTCAAACCCCGGAAATTTAGCCATGGGGCGGTGATTGAAAGGGTCTGTGCCGCAGTAGAGCGCTGCAAGGAGAAATAGGCCAGCGAGGATTGGCCCAGCGTAAGCCATCGCCGACAGCCTTAGAAGCTTTTCCGGCAAATGCCTTTTGGTCTAGCTTCTGCTAAGCTGATTATGTAGCAGGGTAGTTGAGATATGAAGACGGGAAATCAATGTCCTGACGCAAGGAGTGACGACGAGTACGGCCTTTTTCCACAGGATAATATAATGATAAAATTTTGTTTATAAAAAATTCTACACTACCAAAGATATATTTGGTTCGGCATATGTGACCCGGTAAAGGGAACGGAACGCATTGTCGTTTGTAGAGCATCATAAATAAACTAATAAATTATAATTACATAAAAAACAATTATAAAATTACTTCAAAAAGAAATTATTATCAAAAAAATTATTATTTAAAAAAAAAGACTGAAATATCTTATATGTAAGTGATAATCATAAATATACTATTTTAAAATAATAT
Organism: Cymbidium sinense; assembly: GCA_021442155.1. Taxonomy (NCBI): domain Eukaryota; kingdom Viridiplantae; phylum Streptophyta; class Magnoliopsida; order Asparagales; family Orchidaceae; genus Cymbidium; species Cymbidium sinense. The sequence continues at coordinate 35,966,801 of CM038229.1, forward strand.
CAAACTAAATATAAAAATAAACTTTTTAAAATTCATAGATAATCAAAGTTTACTATTTGAAATAAAAAAATTACACATTGCATAACATAAAAATAAAAATTATAATCACAACAATTAATGCAAACATAATTTAAGCTTGCAATCTAAGAGGTCAAGTTTATAAAAAATTAATTTTTTCAAAATTATATATAGTATGAAATTAAACTTGGAGATGAAATGAAAATATAAATTTTAACATTATTATGAACTCAATTATACAACAAAAAAGGCTGCTTCAATAACCCTTTAAACAATTGATTGCAGACTTTAGTACAATCGTGTGAACATCTAGTGTATCCTATTTTAGAAGAATTGATGTACATAAATTTCATCTATTTATGGGCATAAAAGAGGTGATGTACATTACATTACCTAAAAATATATTTTGCAAAACATATAAGCTGTTCAAATAAACACATTTGATGCATTCATTAAAGCATCAATGATTTCTTCTTTCAATTGTATCATTTTCTGTACACCTTGCTCACCTTGTGTCTCACAGTATTTCACTTTTGATATTGACTGGCCTGTGCTTTATACATATACTTCAAAATATACATATATTGGATCCTCATATAGACATGAAAATCAATATCATCTTGAGATTGATGTCGTCGTGTGTATAATTATGTCAAGTAGTTATTGTTGCTATTATTTCTGCTTGTTTTCTAAAAGGATATGTTGGCATATCATGCAAAATGACCAATTTCTTCATCTAAACTACAAATGTCCTCTCGATAATACCCCATAATGAAGAATGTCATTTCTTGAATATTTCTTTTCTTTCTTTGACAACTTGGTTACTTTTCTTAAAATCATGAATGTGGTATTTTGTATTTGAAAATGACCTAAGGAATCCTTATTGTGTTGGAAAATCAGCATCAATGAAGTAATACCCAAAATGTCATCTCGATAATACCCCATAATGAAGAATGCCACTTCTTGAATATTTCTTTCCTTTCATTGACAACTTGGTTACTTCTCTTAAAATAATGAATGTGGTATTTTATATTCGAAAATGACTTAAGGAATCCTTATTATGTTGGAAAATCATCATCAATGAAGTAATATTTTTTTTGAAATAATTGTAAAGTTATAACCTTATATTAATACATATATATTTTTATTTATGCACTTATAAACTGTGGGCTCTGAAAATTCGCCACCGACCTCTCATTGAAGAGAGTGATTTAATGTGTCGGTGAAATTTTCAGAAGGCGGATGAAATTTATATCTGGTTCCAGGTTTCCTATAGGCATAAACACATATAGTTAATTACCCCTCTCAGTGCTGAGAGAGAGCTTTCGATTAAAGTTAGTCATTAGGTTGCTTAGTCAGTAGCGTATAATAGCAGTGTGTAGAGTTTTGGAATTTAGATTTATGAAATTCATTATATTTAATTTAAAGCGGATGATTGAGGAACACACGATCTAGATCCCATGGTTCATATCCCGGGTTGTCAGCGGTCCCTAGTCTACTTAGTCGAGAAGATAACTAACAATCAAGGATCCTTATCGGCAACACATTGATTATGTCGTTCAAGAAATCCTTATAGACCTGGGATGATATTTGTTTAAGGAGATTAGCTTAAGTCTACCTTAGCTAATAGATGGCTTTTTGTCCAATTAAGTATACCCTATGGCTCACACCGAAAGCGAGAGCCATTGGGAGCATACGAACCAGAATCGGATATATAGGGGTTATTTGGCGACAACCACCGTAGATGACTCTACCAGAATCGCATCATGTGAGCCTATCAAGTCATGCAAAGGACACGCCACCCCATGAGATTGTTTGAGAGTAAACATAGTTGTGTACTTGATTTGACTTTGGCTCATTTATGAGCTAGAGTTTTCTTAATTTGTCACCTTCAGCAAACAATTGCGAAAGACGGATTGATTTTTAGCTTTAAGTTCTTTAATATTGAACTTCACTTATACATTTATAACTCAATGATATTTTAAATTCTACATTTAGATTGATATTCAATCTAAGTTAATTTGCCTTAAAATTGTAATCATATTTTGATGGAAGTATCCCCTACGGTTAACATTTTCATTTAACACAGGCATCATTGGGTGGTTTATTATTTCGCTATTTCAGATCCTGTCGGCTCTATTAATTTAATAATAGAGGATCATATTTACTGTCATATGATAGAATTAGCTTCTTAGATGTTTATTAGGTTGAAGATATTATAACAACATCATTAGATTATTAGGTTTTGTTAACCCGGACCTGATCCTAAGAACCAACCGAGAATCAACCAGCGCAGCATCCTCAAACACTAAGTTTAAGCATTCAGCATAGTGTCGGGGTACATGCCGGTATTTATTTCAAATCAAGTGCCAATATGAACTTTTGAATAATTTAATATATTTTGATATCAACGATTTGATAAGAATTCTAGAGCACTTGAATTCAATTAGTATTTTATCTTATGATACGTGCATATCAAATTAAATCCATTTGGATATTTATATGATTTTTTTAAATAAATAAAAAGATACATATCCAAGTTGAATTTAATAAATATCTTTTGAAGTATGTGAGGTTTATTTAGAATTGAAATTAACTCCTTCTGTTCACTTGTACGATATGTTGCGAATCTGGTGGTGTTTTATTTTAGCTCTTATTTAATTCAGAGCACCATACCATCATTTGCATTTGTTTCTTTGTTTATTGAATTTGAAAAATTCAATAAGTTTCATCTGTGCTTATTGATTAGCTTATAAGCTCATTATAATTCTGCTTTAGACTTCTTCTTTTTTTGTCTTTAATTCATTAGATACAATGCTATCTAATCATTCGATAAATAGTTTTATTTGTGCTCATCAGTGAGCTATTCTAGCTCATTTTTGCTTGTAAGCTAGCTACTCAGTATTTGTCTTGCTTACAAAGTAATCACCATATTTATTTGCACGTTTCATGCAAATCCTTCTAGTTCATTTGGAGCTCAACTTATGGATTAGATTGTCCGGTAATGGATGACATTCATGTACATAAACAATCAAGTTCTTTGTGAGTTCCTTATCAATTTAATTTATATTCTTATTCTATCTTTCGATGAGCTCCAAACTCATAGCAATTCTTATTCATATTTCATTTTGAATCACTTCAATGCGTTGGATGTGACGAGTCACATAATTTAATTGCTCGATAGAATATTTGTCCAGACATTTCATATGGCCTTCAAGTTTATTATGAATCTCATTCAAGTCTTTTTTGTTTTGTCTTCAAATTGCTTAATTCATGATATAAAGTGATCCAATCATTTATTAAGAAGTCGATCATGCTCATCAAACTACACACCTACAAACTCCTTGCAAATTTTGTTTGAGTTTTCTTCTTTCTTGAAGGTGCATTCAAGTATGCCACAAATTTCATACATTTTGATATATAAGATACAACAATTCAATAATTCTTTGAAAAGTTATATCCATGCACATAAATGAGCATTCAATTATAAGTTTCATTTGAATTTTTTTTTTGCAAGTTAATTCTTTTATCTCAAAAGTTTGTATTTAATTTAATTATTGATTTATACTTCAAATATTCTATTAATTCCTTTGATTTGGATTTTTTTTTGTCCATAATTTGCAAAATTTTGATAGCCTCGTGTCATCCCGCATTAGGGAGCATCGAGTCGCTTTGACCTACCCGCCAGACTCTTGTAAGCACAACGGTCAATGTCTAGCAACACCGCGGTCGTAGTCTTCAATCCCACAATGCTCTTCTAAGTGTAGTGGGGACTTCAAATATACCTGCATAAATAAAATATACATATACTTTTCTGCATGTTGATGATCGAGTCGCTTTGACCTACCCGCGACTCTTGTAAGCACAACACACCTAGAACACACCGTCAGAATCTCACAATGCTCTTCTAAGTGTAGGGACTTCAAATATACGCATAAATAAAATATACATATACTTTTCTGCATGTTGATTTAACTTTGGTTTATTATTTTCATTTAAGTTGAGTTTAAAATCATTAGTAATTTCATTTGATTCTCTTTAAACTTCTTGTCGGTCAAAATTTAGCAGCCTCCGCATCATCCCCGATACTATCGAACCGCTTTCCACCCGCCACGCTTCTAAGTGTTTTAAAACATCGCGACCATATTCTTCAATCTCACCTCGCTTCTTAAGCACAATGGGGTCTTCAATACACATGTCATAAATTATAATAGCTCGAATATGTGTCCTCGCATCCAAGTGAAAGTAGCAGTATGAGAACAAATAATCGTATAAAATTCTTTAGGTTCATGTGCCTATATCTCCCAATAACGTTTGACTATGAAACCAAGAGTTGGAAACTGACAAGGGCCATAACTCAAAACAATACTTCTATCATCCCCAGCAAAATCTAACACAAATGTATCTTTCAGAAGCATTGTCTAAACCTGGTAAATGATGCACCAATTCTCAAGTCGATTTCCTGCCTTGCATCCACTGCATTTGCAAACAATTTGTTGGGTCGAACGAGATTCTAGACAAATGCTTGAATCTCTTTATCGATCAATCCTGAGAAGCGAGCTCTCCATATGTTGAGGTGACTATTTACAGAAGTGCAAACTTCAACCACTTCAAATGCAATGTTTTGCACTTCCCCATCACAGTCTAGCCACAATACAAGCGACCGACACCTCTTAGCTTCTTCTTCCAGCGTGCTTTTCAAATTCAACTTGTCCTGAGGAACATACTTACATATTGGCATGTGGTAGAGGTCCGCAGAATCACAGGAATTCCACTTGTGGAAGCGCTCGTCGAAGTTAATGTCCATGAGGTGGCCCGTCACGGACGTTATTAGCATGTGGCAGAGCTGGCCGCCGATGGCGTACTCGAACTCGAAAATGCGGTTGTAGTGAGACCGCCCCTCGTGGAACCTCATGCCACTGCCGCGATGAGATAAGATCTCTGCCATCGATTTTTTCACCGAAGGCTTCTCGACCATGTTTAGAATGCGAATGTTACCACGGCCGGACATTGCAACGGAAGCGTGATGGTCGGAAGCAGGGCAAGTTGGAGGAGAGCTCATTTTACCGAGAGAGAAAGAGGTCTCCGGTCAGCAGTGGAGGAGCTCGAGGTGTCTTCCTTTTTTCACGTGAGCAAGAGGAGGGGAATTTGACTTGAATGGAAGGCTTTGATTGGGACGGGATAGCAGGGGAATGAGAGATGGGCTTCAGATTTTCTATTCGGCCTGCGTGTGTGTGATGACAGGATAAGGAAGCTCGTTCGCTGCTTTAGGTTTGTTCCAATGGACGAATGAATGGGAGAGGAGAGCCCCCGGTTCTGCATGGCGCGGATTGCCGGCGAGCGCTTGTGCGGCTTCCCTTGTGAGCACTGAGATGCGAGAGAAAGAAGAATAAAATTGGAGTCCCCAAAAGAGCTATTCTCGTTTCAGCTTATTCCCCTTCTTTCTATCGCAAATTTTGTATTTTTTTTTTTATTCAAACAACCCATGTGAAGAGACATGGGCAAAGGTGATGTGGCAGCATATTATTAGTTGAATGGAAGGTGGAGGTATGAGAATGGGGGTTTTAAGTTTTGAGGCATTGACTGGGTGTAATAAAGAGATAACCAGATAGATTTACCTTGAAATACATTAACGAAATTTTAAGCGCAATAATCTTAGTCAAATTGGATATCTATTCTAGGTAATTTCAATGTTTCGGACGCAGCGGCGTAGTCCATTTCACGATTGGAGGTCATTTGGTTCAATTCGGCGACGAGTTGGGTCACTTTCAAAAAAATGCATTTCATTTTCGACTTTCGCGACTTGTGTTGAGTGTGAACAATCTTAGTTGATAGATTTGATGTTTTAAAACTAACGGCATAATCAATTTCATGAACGGATATCGTTTGGACATCGTCGCAAAGATTCGATATCGTGTAGGCGTGTGACCGATCGATTGGTTAATCATTAGATTATGCAATATTTATATTCTGATCAATTTCAATGTTTTGAACACGATGGCGAAATCCGTTCATCGATAGGAGGTCATTTTAATCATTTTTGGTGACATCCAGTGCATTTTGAGTCCTTTTGCCTATCTTCAGCCGAATTCGACTTGTGGGCTTGACTCGACTTATGACACATATATGGAGGTCAACATAAACCTAGAGGTGGTATTGAAAAATTATATTCTTGATTACGTGAGGCAAATTTAAAAATATGACTATCATGAGTGCTACCTTCCCATCCTGTCATAATGAAGGTAAAAAACAAATATTGAAGTCGCACATAACTAATATATTTTGTGTCGCTGACTCACAATGCCCGATATATGTGACTTTTTCACTATTGGAATATGAGCCTCGACATGTGTTTCATCAATTACTCTTATGCAGTCTTGTGACATATGCTATGTTTTTAACTTTCTATATTGATAACTCAAAATAGATATTGAGAAGAAATTTATATGCAAGTACCTTAAATAATGACATATTCCTAGCATCATTACAAAATTCTTTTAATGTGCATTTAAACATTTGATCAATTAGCTTCACAATATTACTGGATAAACTTACTAATGAATTCAACCTAATATTAAAATATCTACTAATAGTCTCCTTTGAATGCTAGAATCGTTCACTCGTTATCTATATAGATTCATTGTGTGATAGAATATATAAAGTAATAGCTAAAACTTATCTTTTTGCTATTATAGATGATCCATAAAGTCCGTGCACAATGCTTAACTCTTGTAGAAGATCAAGAAAAATTGGTTACGATATTCAAAATATATTATGGAACCTCTGTGGGTGCCATGTAAGCAACTCATCGACTCATTTATCATCAATATAAGATGATGTCAAATATGGTGTCTTACATATGAAGGTTTTATAGTACTCATTGATTATACATAGGGTGGCTGAAATATCTATCCTTACCAACTATTCATCCCTTTCATTTGTCTCCATCTAGTTATTATTTATCAAATACATAAGGGTAACATTTAACATTTTTTGAAGTACAGAGAGCAGAGGTTGAAGAGAATTTGCCTGAGAGTACGACTTCTTCTCCTTGGAAAAAAGCATCTATATGACTTTATCGAGTTAAATTATGGCTGTAATCTTCTTTGGCAACATCGAATATGCCAAGCGATTTGAAGACCTTGCTGTTGAAGTGAATTTGCTGAAGTCCAACCACGAAAGAAAATTACTCAAATTGAAGGCTTCATTTGAAGGGAGAATGGATGAGTTTCAAAGAAATCGTTACACTCTTCACTCTCAGTTATTGGCTAGCCAAAGATGTTTATAATTGACAAGGTCCAATCAATTCATAATTGGTAGAAAATTTATACTAAAATGTTTAATATTAAGAGTGGAAATATGTCTCCTAAAGTAGTCTATGATATAACACTTTAATTTTCTTTAGCTTTTTTATGTCTTGAATTATGTAAATATTTTTTTTGCTTTTTGTAATTTGCATTTGAAAAAAAAAATTCCAATGTTTTCATTTTAATGCATATTGATTCATCTTATTCACTCGTATTATTTCTTTTTATTTTATTTAAAAAAAGCATATATACACACACACACACACACATGTAATGATTATTTTTACTCATATAATAGTGCAATTAATTTGAACTTTGTAGGATATGAGCCATTAATTGATAATGTTATTTTTTTTTTGCCTTATCATTGGTTATAAATACTTCAATTAAGGTTTGGCTTTAACTTTCCATCTTCTTTGACGACTGACTATCATTCTCTACTACTTTTTTTTCTCTTGTAGTTGGTGAAATGTCTCTCGTATGTTCATTAAAGAATTATGGTATTGCCTTTATTTCAAGCTATCTCAATGTTCATGTGAAGCTTTTAACAAAGAATATGAATGCCATTCAATTTAAATGCATCTTTGATCCTGCATACAACCTTCAAATAGAGAAAGAAAGAGAACCATTAATTGCATCCACAAGAATAAGCTTTGCGGTGCCAAGATTAATTCTAGCTTAGTCTGTGCTTTCCACTATGCCAAGAGCTCGTTGAGATCTTTAATTTTTATGGGAGTATTCTTGTTTGGTTGATGCTTAATTCATTTGTGAGCACTATATCATTGATAGGGTTTTAAAGAAGAACAACATGTAATGGTTGCTTTGCTTGTTTTGACATTTATTAATTATTAGGGTTTATAAATATGGTTATGCCAATTTATTTCTACCTGCATAAGGATGGTTGAGTTAGTTAATAATTTCAATAGATAAAAGATCAAGTACTCTTTTTTGAAGTCATTGAAAGGTTGGCCTATTTCTACAAAGCTTCTTCCATTTGCTGATAGTAAGGCTCATATTCTTGTTTTGAATGTTCTGGATTATAAAAATGTTTAAGCTCTGAAGAATATGTCTTTGAATGTTGATGCTTAAATCAATTATGGATTCCTTTAGAAACACTTAGCTTCTAACTTTTCTTATTTGTGTTAGTTATTTTATGAGTTCCTAGAGTCCTTCCTTAATTATTTTTATGTTCATAGCTTATATTAATGAAGTTTCTCCTTCAACAAAAAAAATATTATTTCATATATTGAGGCTTTTTGTAGAAGAGGTAGTAGAAGAAGAAGGCTTGGATGAAGAGAAAGAAGAGGTAGAAGGAGAAGGAGAGTTTTAAAAGATAAGAGTGAGAAAGAACATTCAAATATCTTCTATTAATTTCATTCAGAATGAAGGGGTTGATTCTTAAATGGAGGTAGTAAATCATTAGGATGATGGAAAGAAGATTGAGAAGGCTTTTAAGTTGTAGAGCTAGTTAAAAAAAGAGAGGAAAAGGGTGAAGAAGAAAGGAGATGATGAAGTTGAGGTGGTTGCCACATGTTATTCTAGTGCTCAACCTCAACTTTATAGTCGAAAGTTTATGAAGGTAGAAGAAAGTGATGTTGATAAGGCAGTGCCTTGCTAGGAGAAATATAGGACAAAAGATTCCCCAATTTTTATTCTTATAAAGAGGGAGTCGGGATCTACAATTTCACTTGTGGTTTAAAAGGACATCACATAAGAGAATTGAGGATGATTGAATCTTTGTTTAATAATATTTATTTAAAATTATTTTTGGTATCATTTGATAATTGGATGTTATTTTACTTTAAATAACTTCTAAATACAATGAAATAGGTAACTTGGTTATGGGCTGACTATCCATATAGCTAGGGGAATTTTGAGCTCTCTTATAGGAAGTAGTCTTGCTTCATTAAAGGCCAATTCACCTTTTCATTTATTATTGAGTTAATTTCTTAGAGCTTAATTTATCCAATTACTAAATGATATCTTTTACATTTGTAATCATTAGTTTCCCCTACTATTTAATAAATTCTTTATATGCTTGAGTTTAATAATTACTTTTTGTATATTTGAACACTTCAAATGATATCTATGTAAATCATGAATGTATTTGTCATAATCATTGAAATGAATTTAGTGTATGACTTAAATCATGATCAATAATTGAGTAAACACAAATACAAAATATAAAAGAGATTTGTGAAAATTATAAAATTTATGGATATAGTATCTTCAAATCAATGCTATTCTATATTTTGGGGACTTCTTTTCTTGCATAAGATTGACTTGCTTACATCATTCAATATATTTTCAATTTCATATCAATATGGCATACACAAATGCATTATTGTATGGATTTCATCCTATAGGTCTATCCGCTTCAGTAAAAGTAACTAGAGGTACTTCAACAATTGATAACTATGAGGCTCTTATCAAAGTCATCTATGGCTAGATTGATGAGGAACTTCTTCCTCAATTTCTCCAAGAATGGAAGGCACCACTCCAGTAATGTGGGTGGTCTATGCTAGGGTGGGTTCATTGATAGGCTGCTTTATAAGCTCTTTTTCTTGTCTCTTTATAAGCTTTCCTACCATACTAGCTTGATTAGATTCCTCAGATGTTTACATTCCTTTGTATCATGCCTATGATACCACAATATTTGTTTGGGTCTTTGATATGACTTTTGGCTCTCGTTGGTGTCAACTTTTTGAAATAATCTTTATTTTGTATAGCCTTTACAAGCTTGAGCATAGAAACTCTCAAGAAAATTATGGCAGGTGGTGAGTGAATAGGCACTTGTGACCTTTCCTATATCTTTACATTATTATATGTCTCAAATTGAATTCACTTATCAACAAGATAAAATCATCTCTAATAAAAGAATCTTCTTTAAATAATCCACTCCACATAGTGACTTCTCTATGTTATAGGAAAATGCTAAAATTTTCCTTTCAACTTTTTTTTTTTTTTTACTTCTTGCATGAATGGACCTGTAGTTTTACTCTTTAGCATTTAGATAACTTTTGGTGATTCTAATAGTTTGGTAAGGATTATTGGAAATTGAAGACCAAATGCATAGTGAAATGGCCCTTCTCTTAGATCATGAGTGAGCTTAACATGAGCAACACTAGCTCCAAGTCTCTAACCTCCACCATCTCTTTCTAAAATTGAGTAATGAAATTTTTCAATGACTCTCTTGGTTGTTGCTTCATTCATACTAGAGGATACAAATTATTCATAGGCTTCTTGTCATTGGTAATTTATGTTAAGAACATTCAATTAAACTAATGAAAAACGTGATCATTGTTGAGGTAGGCAAATGAACCACTTAAGAGCCGCTCCCTATAAGTAAAAAAAAGAAAAGCTTGCATTTTAAATCATTATTTATGCTTAACAAATAAACAACCAACTCAAAGAAAGCAAATGGTTGGTAATGTTAGTTTTCCCCTAATATGAATCATGATTTAGAATCTTGAATTTCTCTAAACACTTTACCTTAGCACTCTCCCAGGAAAAAAACTTTCTTCAATTGCTGTCTTCTCCTAACTTTCCTTACATATTTTTGATAAGAAGACAATCATCATCATTGAGGTAATATGTCTCATCATCATCATCATAAATAAGTGTTGATTCCAATGCCATGGTTACTACGGGTCTCCTTCATTTAATAACTGAATTCAAAGATCCAATAAACATCTTAACACTTGGAGAAATTTTGAAAATTTATTCCATCTCATTATGAATTATCCATGTCATTCTTTATTTGAACTTTGGTAACTATGTCACAGTCACAAACTCTTAATTGTTCTCGATGTTCACTGAGTCTTCCCTATTCTGGTCTATTCTTGGTATACTCTTCTTTTAAGCTTGGGTATGATCCATGCTCATCGCATCTTTGAAGATGTTATAATCAAAGAGTTTGCAAACACACCCATTAGAGTTGGGAATATAGAAAGAAATACAAAAGAGAGAAGTGAGAGAGAAGCTCTGAGAATTTTATTACAAGTGTTATAAAAAATTTGATGGTTTAAGGCACAATGTGTGTAACTCCTTTTATAATATTTTATCCTTTCTTTATAGGTTTGGGTTAGTAAAATATTTTCTCATGTTTATATTTTTACCATTATATAATAATAAAATAATAGTAAACTTAATTCTTGAAATCTTGAACTAAGAATTCTCGATTCATCCTTTTTGAGTCTATTAAATAACCAAATAAATGGATTCAAATAGTTGAATTCTAAATTTACTCGAATATCATTAGCCAGGTTGATGATTATTAAATTGACTTAGTTTACTATACTTTAATTATTTACGTTGACATAGGTATTTTAAGAATGTTGATAAGTGCATGATTAACTTTGACTTTGAAGATATTTTGCCATACTGTCAACTTGATAGTTGAAGTTATAGGCTTGTTTGATGAAGTCAACAACTTGCTAAATAAAGTTGTTGACTTATTCTAATAAATTATTGATGAATAGCTTCTATGTTTTGGGCAAGTAGCTTATATTTGAGCAAGTAGAACTAGTCAATTCTTAGACTAAGTATGCTTTGGCAGGTTCACTAGATCCCTCATGAGTTTAACATAATCTTGGAAAGTTCATCTAGTCTCTCTAAAAAAAAGGAGAACAAATCCATCAGAATGAATCTTAAATCCACATGTAAAAACTATTTTTGATGAATATTCAATAGATTTATATTCTTAAGAAATACTTGTATTGAAAAGAACTTCTTATGCTCCAAATTCCTATCAAAAAATATTTCTAGTAAATTTTTGGCAGAAAAATCAATGATGGTAGACAAAAGAATATGATGAAATAATTACAAAAAATGGTAGTCATAATAAATATTTTGATAGAACTAATCTTAAAAAAATGTAAACGGTAAATCCATCAAATTTTTTTGAGGCAATGCAACCAAAAGTTTGTGTTAAGTTTTAGTGGACATTTTCACTATAGCTTCATCACTCAATGGAAATTATCAAAGTCTTAATGGAAAATTTATTGGGAATCTATAGTAACTTTTTTAAAGGTGCACTTTACATTCAATCATTAATAATAGTTATCATATTTAATTGCATTATAATACATTGCATTAACAATAATAACATAACAATCAATTCAAATAAACATGTAAATGAAACATTAATTACTTAATAATACTAGTATAAACATAAACTTATCATACAATATAATAAAAGAATATTTAATATAAAATAACATAAATTTGTTTAGGTTATATTAATATAACATAACGAAATAACACACACTAAAGATTTAGATGTCTTCATGGTTTCCTCATCCTCATCATTTTCTTCTTTAATGACCTACTTTCTCTTTCATTCCCTCCATTGCTTGTGTAGTTCTGCCATTTCCACATATATCTCTATCATATGAGCATTTTTATCTTTAGTAAAAGTAAGCATCTATCTTCTGACCACCTTATCAATGGTACTTTCTGCTTAACTCAAGTAAAGTGTTGGGAGGACTAGGCATCTTATGTTATGTCATGGAGCCTAACCCATAAATCTTGCCCTTCTTCTTGCATCCTATGGCTTGTCACCATAAATTGAAATCATCATGCTTTGTGACTCTAATTGTCCATTGGATTTAAATATTCTTCCTACAAAAATTCAAAGTTAGTAAAAATAAGTAGTGAATACTAACTTCCATAATTTCTTCTAAAAAATAATAATTCTCTTATAAGCTTATTGGGATCTACTATTAACATATTGTTTGGTTTGCAAGATTTGATGTATGTGCATGTATAACTTTACCATCGTAGGCTCTCTTCCCAACATTTTTATTCTTCAAAAGAAATTTAAAAGGTATTAATTAAAAAAATTAAAATAAATCATATATATATATATATATATATATATATATATATATATATATATATATATATGCTTCTCTTACTAGACTAGGGCATGTTTGTTAAAATGTCCTCTAAGAGATTAGATGCTCATCATTTAAAGTTCCTTCCTATTCTATTTGTCATGTTAGGGAAACCATGTGAACTTTCTATATATATTAAAAAAAGATTAAACAATCATTAAACATAGTAATTCATATAAATAAAAACTTTTTATCTCAAATTCTTAAAATCATGTATCACAAACTTCTATTGTAATCTTCTTTTACACTTTATATAAAATATTAAATTTGATTCATATTATGTATGGTTATTGTTTCTAGAATACTATTCAATCATTGATATTTTTTTATGCCATTATTATGATACTCATGTAATGTTTTTCAAGCATTGTGTTGACCTTAAAAATAAAAAAAAATTGCTTCATATTATATCTCTAATTTTATAAATTGCTTGTTTTGAAGGATTGAACTTCAATAAAAATTATTAGTATGTGCGAACCACTATAAATATTAAAATTCACTTAAGAAAATTTTAAGATACTTATGCATCATTCTCAAGCTCAATATAAATGCATGGCTTTATATAATCAAGTCTACTTGAATATTTTTGTTTTTTGATAGTTGACAATCATGCATGGTAAGTTGATTATGGTGGAGGTAGTAAGTTGGCTATGCATAGGCGAGGTGGTAACAAGGTGATAGGCTAGTGTAGGGTAGTGGGATTTGTATGTAAGGGGAATGGATAAAATGGTGTAGTCTATGCAGGATCTAGTCAGTGATATTTGTAGATTAGGCTTTAGTGAGTGGTTCTGGTTGATGGTGGTGATAATAGTGGTGGTTATAGATGTTGTTCCATGCCTACGAGGACCAAAAGTTGTCCTTTTCTCCTTGATGAGTATAACAGAGAATGATTATTAGGTCAATTCATCTCCACCTCCATTATCCTTGTACATGGAATACATAAAATGATAACTCATGGTATTAAAAAAAATGCAATAAAAGGTAAACCTATACCCAAAAAATATTTTCTAACACTAGAAAGTCAATTTGTTTCTTCCTCTAGCTCTTTATTAGATACCATTAAATCTTCTTTATTTTCATCTTCAATTTATAAAAATTTATTATCATTGTTATTCTCAGTAAATAATTCATATTTCTGATGCGAAGCATTTTTATCTACCAAGGAAGTCATCTATTTATAATTAAGAATGAACTATAAAAATCATGACATTTTTTCCTCCTAATGAGCAAATTCAATATGATTTTTTTATTTCTATTCAACCTCTTAGCTTAGTTTTGATGATTACAAACTAATTTATTTATTTTTATTCTACCCGGATACCTCTGACAATAAACTTAAAGTGCTTACTGAGCTAGTATGAAAGAATCATACTTTACATTTCTCTTAGTACTTCTAATGTTAGTTATCCCATACAATTTATACACTCATGTGCCTCAGTTTGGAGTATGGTAAAATAAATTATAATTGAATAGGATCAAAGTTCTCTTATAGGATATTGCAACTATACTATATCTTACAAGATACTATAGTAGTCTTCTTCATTTTTTTTGTGCGAATTACCTTTAATAAATACTCCATTATCATCTTTTTTTTTCTTTCAGCTCATTAACTAGTATAAAATCTAAATTCATTAACTAGAAACATATGTCATGTTATCAATGATCTAAATAGTTTCCATGCCAAGTCATATAGTTCCTAGTTTTCAAATCCATTTAGTGGATTATAACTTGAAAGTGCACATTAATAACCAATAATTTCATATTATAATTAACTTAAAATTTATAAAATTGAAATTATATATGACCTAAATTTAGTTGAAAATTTTTTTAATCTTCTTATTGATTGTCATAGTAGATACTTTTAGTGTGCTCATAAATAATTTGTAAAAATGTTTTAGATTAATTTAGAGATCCCAAAGTTTCATAGTGTCATGCAAGCACTATTCATAATACTAAGGATTACTCTTGTAAGGGTTAAACTTCAACACCATTAAGTAGAATGTATAATATTATTGTAGCCAAGTTTCTATCAAACAAATATCTTGATATACAGTTACCTAAACCTTTACCATTTACTTGAAATATTGGTGATGAAGATTGAGCTTTATCCTAATATTAACATCTTTTTTGTCTGCTACACAAGTTTAATCACATTATACATTAGGGTCAAAGTCATATGAGAAGAAAATGTGTAGTTTTTTGTACAAGGTATGCTTTACAAATAGATCCTTTTAGATAGACTTGTTCTTCCCAATCCTCTTGATTTTATTCAAAAATCTACAAAGTTATTTGTGAGTTAGCAAGCTTATGTAAACAAAAATTAGAGAGAAAAAGAATAACAATTATTTTTTACCTTTTGAATTGATATATACAATAATATTAAATAGAATGACCAACTGTTGCCTTATATGGTAGATGTATTCGTATGTGCTTCATTGAATAAAAAAATTTAGGAGTGAAGATTTTCTCTAATTTACATAATAGTACTACAATGTTTCTTTCACATTGCATCAATGAATTCATATTCAGATGTATGAATCATATATCCTTAAAAAGTCCTCAATTTTGTTAATGGAATCTAAATTCCTGTTAGTAATTTGATCAATGGAATTAGTGGTAGACACTATAAAAATATGATTCTCATGACTCTTTAACTCAGATAATCTTTTTTGACTTAACATCAATATATCGTGATAGAATATATGCATATTAATCTAGCATCTTAAGAGATTGTTTCTTTTGCACTTATTTATTCATTATTTTAGTGTAAGAACATATTTTGCTTTTGGATTCAAGATTCTCCTAGTACTTGCTTTAATTGTCTCTAGCTCCCTTCTTTAATACTCTTGTTAGTCCATTCAAACCTTCAGATTATCTTTTATTTTTCTTTTATATTTATTATAGTATTTTCTTTATTATCAATGGATTTCTTCTTAATGTGCATCACATATAGTTTATGACAGATTAAAAATTTCCTCCGTTATGATAAATCTCCAAAAATAATTCACTTTATCTAGTTATAGGTAAAGTTATAATATGTTCACTTTCTCTTAGATAATATTTGAAACTATATAAATTTTGAAATTGTTTGCACTCTCTCCCTTAACCTATCTCTAGTCAGTTGTATAGGCAGACTATTATTTCAAATCTATTTTTTATAGATGCATATTTGTTTTTTCTAAATAGATGACTGGCATGTAAAAATATTTCATGTAGTGAAATTATAAATATTTTCTTTCATATTTTAATGTTAATCATATGGATAAGCTAACTTCCTTGACATGATTCACTCTAAAAATATATTATATGCTGAAAGGTAACTGCTTGTATATATGAGTGCTATTCTCATATAAAAATTCTTTCTTGTTGAGACATCATATGTAAGCACACCTTCTTTCTATATAATTTTAAGTTCATTTATTAATGGATGCAAGCATTCAACTATTTTAACCTTTGGATTAATGGCCCAAGAATAATAATCTTGAGAAATATATAAGGGGATATCATGCACATCTCATAAGGAAGAGTGCATAGAGTAATAATTACAAGCTAGCTTGAGTAAGGTGAGGTAGGTTGATGTTAAATAGTGAATCTATTAGCACATAAACTTAAGCAAATATTTCATGATTTATCAGCAAAATTTAGATATATTCAATCAAAATACTTTCATGCCTTTGCATCCAATGAATTACTCAAAATATGTGGCTTGATTATTCTATTATGATGCCATCTCATATGTTAATAGAATTCACTAATGCAAAAAGTCTCCATAGATATGAAATGAGTGCTAAATAAAATAATCACTTTTGTGGAATATCCTTCTTGTTGTGTTTTTCTTATTTTATTGTTTGTATCTTGGAGCACCATAACATTCACATTTAATTTTTAATGCATATGGAAAGCATACAATCATTAATAATCTATTTTATATAGAGTCAATTGTAATTTTGATACTTACTTTTTTATCTAATAAAAATGGTTGGTATTAGTTATCCAAAAAAAACTCATTTAGAATATGGTAAAGCTATCGATGGAATATTAATCAAGAATACCACTTATTTTTTCTTGAAACCAACATTATTAATATTTTATTTATATATAAAAAAAACTCATTTATACTGTTGATGTTGTTATCCTAATGCACTCAATGTAATGTTGCATTAGTGTTGATAGATAAAAAAACTAATTGTCAATCATCTTAAAAACTAAAAAATTACATTGCATTTTACTATCGCTAGAATGAGATGATGATTTAGTATAATCAAGGTATAGATTTAGTTGTCTTGATAAGATCAAACTAATGACACAAATAGTGTTTTAAAAAAAATGCATATACAAGCTACAATAATTTTTTAAAGACTAATATATCACTAAGAAACAAAAACTAGTAATGAAACATCACCATGTTTTTGTTGTGAAATGTCCCCCTTATCTAGTGTAATGTTGTGCTACAAAGAATAAGTTTTGATCTTCAAAATCTTTCTAAGGAATTGTGTGAATTGAATATGCTGTGATGATGGCAATGATTGAAAAACATACCAGATAGGGGTATAGGATTTGATTGAAAAAGGTTGGATGGTTGTTTTAATATACAATCAATGGTGAAATTTTTTGATAGTTAGAGCAATGAAAATTACCACTACTTATGTCACACAAATATTTTTGATGGGCTATGCGACAAAAATTGCCACCACTCTTGAAGAAACAATTTTAACTGCTTGGCTGCTAGAAATTTTACACCATGATTTCACAAAAACCTCTAGTAGATAAGCTACAAAAAAATTTTATAAAACAAATTTTTTTTTATGATAAGTACGTAATTGTTTGTTTGATAATTCCCCAAAACATTTTGGTGAATTTTTTACTAATAAATCTATTGGTATTTTCATGATTCCCAACAGTGTCTTTTGCAAGTTCAATATCTTCATCTTTATGATTTTATCAAGTTGCCTTGAAATAAGCTTACTTTGCTTAGTTCGAGCTTTTGAGACTTTTGGATAAACTATTACTTTCCTAATTCTCTTATATAGTTGGAATAAAATTATAAAAGAATATAAGAATAGATAAAAATATTTCTTTTTAACAAACCACTTATTTAACTTGGTTTAAATATTATATTTTGACATCTTTATTAATTTATATTAAAACTATTTATAAGCTACATCCTACTCTATTTTGGGAAGTCTTTATCTTAAACACTTTTTCTTTTTCTTCTAAACAATAAATCATGCCAAAAATCTTTCTAGCCAAAAGGATACTAGAATGCCAACGCAAAGGAATAAAGGTTGAGAGGTAGGGAAAGACTAAGATAAAATTTCATCTTCTCCTCTTTATAAATAAACTTCTCCGTAAACCTCATATAGATAAAGAGGTGAGCAGTAGCATTTCTCTATCAAGCTTATCATGAATAAGAGAGACAAAGATGTTTGTAATGGTATCATCACTATAAGATTTTGGAGCTAGTTGAGAAATAGTTTCTCCAATTCATTATACGATCAATAGTGACTTTATAGATAATGGAAAGGTTAGTAACTTAAGCATTTGTAAGGGTATGGTGACCTGGTGAGAAGCCAAGTTCTAGACCTTTAATAGAAGAAGTTTCTATCAAAGATATTTGTAATCACTCTTCACGTGACCTCAATTATGAGGAGTCAAATGAGAAAGTTATTAATCTACTTTCATCTAAAGATGATGTTGTCTCATGCTCTTCATATGTCGATTATGAGGTTGTTTATATCATGTTGGCAATGCAAATTTTAATTTTACTGGAGACCATAAAAGGATCATCGTAAAAATGACAAACTGAAAGACAAGTTAGGTTGAATATATAAGATAAATAAAGAAGTAATTGATAAGCTCAAATATATTAGACATTGTCCACAACAAGTTCAAAATTGAGCCTAACATAAAGAATAGAGTAGAAGAAGAGAAAACAAAGCTCAAAGCACCATGTTGATTTCATTTTTGAATAAGATTGACATCCTCCTGATCTTAGTAGTTATCACCTCTAATCTTAGATTAGGAGTTTTCTGATTAGGCACTTATGACACTACACTTAATGACTAGGTGAACAAACCAAAATCAAATCAAAAATCAAATAAAATATAAAACTAAAATTAAAATTAAATTTGAAATAAAATGAAACTCATTACCCTAAAGTGAAAGCCTATGTCATCTTAGTGAATCTTTCTAAGATTCGACCTAACCTAATTATATTAGGTGAACCTAAATCAAATCCAATTCTAATAAAAGTCAATAAAAATCTAAATCAAATACATGTTGAATTGAAATCTAAATTTAATTGAGCATATATTGAGATAGTTGGGATGGTTGATCAAATTGACCCATTTAAGTTCAAAATCACCTAGGTTTAAAAAAATCAAATAAAATTACAAGAAATTGAAATCAAATCAAATAAAAAGTATAGAATTAATGCACACATATAATAAACCTAAAAATAAATCAAGGTGAGATTCAAAGTAGTCAACCAAGTCATTTGACCTATAGTTGACCCATGTGGGCTCCACCAAGCCAAAGATCAACCAATAAAAAATTAGTCAAATTGAGCTATTTTAAAGGCTCAAAATTATCAAATGAACATATTTAGATATAAATCTAAATAAATCTGAATTTAATGAAGACTCTAATGGGTTAATTGGGTTAATTAGTTCAAGTGAACCTAAGTGAATCCTATTGAGCTCAAACTCAAATTAAATTGAAATTAATTCAAATAAAAAAATCCAAAATAATTTGAAAATAATAAATAAATAGAATTCAATAATTATTTATGTTTAATTTAATCAATTTGATCATTTGATCAAAGTGAATCCAATTTAACCCATTAAGCCTAATTTGGGTCAAAGTAAGCCAAAATCAAAATCAACTTCAAACCTAATGAAATTAATTAAATAAAAACATCAAAATTGAACAATAAAATACAATTAAACTTATATCTAAATTCAAAAATGACCATTTAGGCTAAGAGATCCAATTTGACACATTTAGGTTAGATAGGTCAAATTGGCTTGAATCAAATCAAAACCCCATAGAGCATGGACCAATCAATCTATAAATCATTCAATGGATAATTAAAAATAATTTTGACTTAAAGATTAATCCAATTAAATCAAATGAATCAATATAAACTAAGGAAAGTCCAAATAACATAAAACCTAAAGCACTCAATCTCAAACTAACCCAAATGAGTTTAAACCTAACCCATAGTTCAATTTGAGCTTCACTTAGGTAGGTGATAGCCATCCTAAAGGTGGCAAGATGGAGCCATAAGATGAGCATATGCCCTAGAAGAAGAAGGCCAAAACATGTGCACATGAATCCAAATGACCTCACCTTCTTCTAATTCCTTAATCCATTTAACTTAACTATAATATATAGCTCACTTAAGACCTAATTTAGGCAATAAATAGTAACATAAAAGCCATGTGATGATTGAGGTGGACAAAAAGGATGAGGTGGTGCTCAGGGAGAGCAAGCATGGTCAATCCACCTCATCACCTCAATAGCTCACTCATGCTTGATCTCTCATCTCTCCAATTTATTCAAACATCATCTCTGACTTTCCCACTGCCTTCTCCATTAAGATGAGATATCAATTCCCATGGTCAACCACATCCATATCAAACTAATAAAATGGCTCTCAACCATATTATTAAAGAGGAGATTGAGGCTTCAATTCCACCTTTGGATCACTCATACACCTTTCCCATGTCAAAACAAACTCAAATGAACTCTCTCTTTCCTCCCTAACCTCTTCGATCACTCCCCACGCCAAGCTCCGGTGAGCAGTACAACATCCATGCATGGTCACCACATCAAAACTAAGGGAGGAAAACACTATTTCATCACCTAAGCTTCTTCTCAATCTCTTAAGGAGTTTCAAAATGAGAGCGAGGATCAATGTCGGTGAGGTATGCCATCTCACCAACCTCCCCTTTATTTTTTTTTGTCTTTTGTGAAACAAACTTGAACTTGGGTAAGATCAAGCTGTGTAGATCCCTTCTAGATCATTTGTTGATCCTTTTACAATTGAAAAAAAAAAAAAAGAATTGTCACATAGATTACTAGAAATTGATGCCAAAAGGTGGACAGCTCTTTGGTTCTTCACGAGAGGCTAGAGATGAAATTAGGACCATGCATTTCTTTTATTTAGAATGAATGGCCATGATTTAGAGGTACAAAATTGATTTAATCACTTAAGAGATCATGTGATTAATCCTGAATGTCTGATCTACAATTTGACTGTCATTAACGATCCCACATTCATCATTCTACGAGGAACGATCCCACATTTGTCATTCCAAGAGAGACCGTGGATCCCATGTGGTTCAATGGCATGGCACCACATCAAAAGCAGTGCCTAGTCAATGCCACATGGCATTGATTGGTTTAAGTAAGAAATTTTGATTTTCTAAATTGAGAAAATGCCAAAAAAGTTTTGAAACTTCAAAAATTTGTAAAATATATAAAATACTTAGCCAAAAAACTATAAATGAGGCTCTATGGATTCAAACCAATTATAAGACCATTAAACCCAAAATTTTTAAATTTTAATGGGCAAAATTGGGTTAATTTAAGCTTAAATAAAAATAATTAAACCTAAATTAAACCCAAAAATACACCTCTACTAAAAATTTAGGAAATTATTGGTGATTGAATTGAAAGATATAAAATTTTCAATCCCTAAAACTTAATTTAATGAAATAAATTAATAGTAATTCAAAATAATTAAAAAATATAGATTAACTCAAGACATCATACTAAATATTATTGAATTTAAGTAAAATATTAAAGCTCTTTAAAACTCATTAATCATTAAAATTACCTAATTAAGATTAATTAGATTAAATAACTTAATTAGTTAGACTAAATTTAGAAATTTATGAAAATTTTAACAAAAATTTAAAAAATTTTAATAAACCTTCTCTAGATTCATCAATCAAAGAGGAATTAAAGAAAAAAAAATAAAATCCCTAATTAATTTTCAATATTTTAGGCTTAATTTTGATTTTATTAAAAATCACTAAAACCTCAAATAATCTTAAAATACAATTTGATCAAGATTGGAAAACAAAAATGGCAAAGAACCACACTTTCCATAAAAATCTCAAAATGAAATGACTAGTGGATTAGAAGTTATTAAAATTTCAAGTTCTAGTTAAATTTAAATTAAATAATTAATAAGAAAATTATTAAAATTATAAAATTGACAAAATCAATTTAAAATACTTTAAATGAAATGAGAGGACTTAAGAAAAATTTGTTAGCCCATTGAAGTGAAGAAATTATAAAAAAGATCACATACTTAGGGCTTGAAGAAATGAATTAATTAAATCTTAAACTTAAAATTGGAAAATCTATATTAAATAAAATGATTAATTGTAAGTTTCATTTAATCCAACACTCAAGTAAGGTTAAATTAGAATTAAAATCATTCCAAACCTAATTAATATTGAATGGATAACTGAAATGTGATTAAAGGTGAAAAAATTGATTAAATTATTCATAACATAAAGTTTCAAATGCTTTAAGAATTAAAAAATGACCTAGCTTAGGTATTCATGTCTTAAGTATTTTATCTCTATAGATTTCTTAAGCTAAGATTAATAGTCAAATAAAAATTAAATAAAACATTATTCACAAGAAACTTAACAAAATTATAAGAATATCTCTTTAATCAAAATAAATATATAAATTGAGAAAATTACTCAATTGGTTCAGTTGAACTTAACCAAGAATGTAAAATCATTAAACTCAAGTGATACTAACATAAACCATTTGACTTCATGAATGTAACAAAACTTAAATCAAAGCTAATAAAACCTCAAATATGAAAATAATAATTAAACCCTAATAACTAGTTGCCTATGTTAATAATTAAAGAATAAATTAATTGAACTTTGAATTAAAAATATACTAATTAATATAAAAATTAAAAAAAAGTGACTAAATTAAATCAAAAGATTAAATTTAATTAAGTAATAATTAAACTAAGATAATCAACATATAAATCAAATGATTAAATTTAATAAGTTAAATAATCAAATTCTTAATTAGAATTTAAATAAAAAGATCACTTTAAACTTGAATCAAACAACAACAACAATAACAACAACAACAACAATAAGAAGCTTTCTCCCACTATGTGGGGTTGACTACATGAATCCTTCTTCTCCATTATATTCTATTATGTGTCAAATTCTCATCTAATTTTAAGAAACTAAAGTCATTTTTTATACATCATAACCAAATCGTTTTAGGTCTACCTCTACCTTTCTTAACATAAGGCAAATCTAATACATATACTGTTTTAACCAGGTCATCAGATGATCGATGATTTATGTGGCTAAATGATCTAAGATGACTCTCTCTAAACTTAATTACCAATGGAGCTACTCCAACTTTTTCCCAAACATGTTCATTTTACATTTTATCTCTAAGAGTAAAGCCACTCATCCACCCGAGCATCCTCATCTCTGCAACACTTAACTTAGTCTTATGCTTCTCTTTTATTGGCCAACATTCTACACCATAAATCATTTCAAGTCTTATCACCATCTTATAAATTTTTTCCATAAGTTTAAGTGGTATTTTTCTATCACACAACATACAAGATGCATTCTTCCACATCAACTATCCAACTTGAATTCTACTAAAAACATCTCCATGTATTTCACCATCATTTTGAACAATAGAGCCTAGATATCTGAATCGCTCACTCTTTTTAATGACTTGGTCACCCACTGTTACAACAATGCCACTAGAACTTATACAACTAAAATTACACTCTATATATTCATTTTAGATCTACTAAAAGGAAAGCCTTTAGACTCTAAGGTTGACCTCCATAATTCAAGTTTATCTTTGACTCCCTCTCTAGTCTTATCAACAAGAAGAATGTCATCAACAAAAAGCATACACTAAGGTACTTATCCCAGTAAATGCCTAGTAAGAATATCCATAACTAAAGCAAAAAGATAAGGGCTTAATATCGATCATTGATGTAATCCAACTGAGATAGGAAAATATTTTGTTAATCCTCCTTGTGTTTGGACACAAGTAACAACTCTAGTATACATATCCTTAATGACTTGAATGTAACCAGTATTAACTCCTTTTTTTCTAGATATCTTCAAAGAACATCTATTGAAACTTTATTATAAGTTTTCTCTATATCAAAAAAGTATCATATGTAGATCTTCCTTAATTTCTCTATACATCTTCATCAAACCTCTCTACAAATGTATAACATCCATAATATATCTACTTGGAATGAAACCAAACTAATTTTGAAAATTTTTGTATCACATCATAAGTTATGCTCAATTACTCTCTCCCATAATTATAATGTATGACACATTAACTTAATTTCTCTATATTTTGCACACTCTTGTGCATCACCTTTATTCTTAAATATAGAATTAATAAACTCTTTCTCCACTCATCTGACATCTTCTTAGTATTTAAAATAACATTAAAAATATTTATACGCCAAAAAAATTTCATGATCTCCTAAACATTTTCACACTTCTATTTGAATATTATCAGGTCTTATTATTTCTACACACTTTATTTTCTTTAAAGCTACTCCAACTTCAAATTTACTAATATGATGATAAAAATAAAATTCTTTATTATTGCATGAAATTACTTAAATTAAAACATATAAAATAATATAAATCAAACCTAAATGAAAATATAAGATCATCAAACAATATTAAAATTATTTAATAGATATAAATTGCATTAAATTTAATATAATATTTAAAAAAAGCCTAAAGATAGGAATTAACATGAATCTAAAGAAAAGAACTATAGATTAAATGAATTTTTAAAATGAAATCAAAGTAGACTTAAGCCTAATAAATCTACAATCAATATTAACAATCAAAACACATCAATTTAAAAAATATCTAAAATTCAATCTTTAATTCAATCAAATTATAATTAAACTAAAATAAACTAAAATTTCTAAATAAAATTTAAAAAGGGTTAATTAAGATACACGGGTTCTTAGTTTGACCCCTAAAATGGATTTTCATCTCACAGTGGAGATTTCATTCTATTAGAATTAGGATGTTGAATAGAATGGATTCTGCCTCATGTAAAATTTATTTTAGTATTCCTTCTTTAAAACTTAAATTCAATCTTGAGAAAAAAAATCTAAAATTTAAAAATAAATAAAAATAACTTAATCACTTAAATTAAATCTATCCAATGGTAAAAATGAATACTTTTGAATTCAAATTAAAACATGAACCTAAAATGGCCTACACACTAGATTATTAGGTCACCGATCATTGACTTAGGCTAGGCCGATGGTCTATGATAATTTATGCTGTGAGGTGATATTTTTATTATTTGTGGTATATTATTTTAGACTGGATGACTAAGAATTATTTGCTCACTAGTTAGATGTTAGGACACTATTTTTAGGCTAACCGTTTTTTTTTTCTGTTGAAGGCTGTGCTTAAAAGGGACTATCATAATAAATATAATAAATGTTGTTTTCTTGTAGGCATTGCTGAAGTCTCTAAGCATAGCTTAATAAGATAGGTGGGCTTAATATCGATCGGTGCTATGTCTGTATGATTGCATTATAACTAATGGTGTGCTTTATGCTTTTCTTGACGTCCATTTTGTAGAGATTAAGATTTTATTTTTGGAATTTAAAAAATATAATTTGTGCTTAGAATTAGGTTATGATCTATGGAGTCTAAGAATAGTAGGAGCTAACTATATTGGTTGGTGGTCCTTTATAGATCCTGAGAGGTCCCAAGAAGTTGATGACCTTGAATGAAGATCCCCATATGATCTTGAATGAATACCCCCATAGATTGGTATAAGGATATAGCTCGGCTACCCATTTTTTATTTATTCTGAGGTGTACAGTCATACCTGGCTGCACTGGTCATTTTATTTAATTAAGTTTAGCTTGATTTCTTTTGGGGTGCATAATAGAATTACATGCTTTTTATATGTTTCTTTATGTGATATTATGCTCTATTTAAAGCTTAGATGCATTAGGCTCTTAGAAAAATTAAATTAATTTAACTCGAACATATAAATAAATAACTCATAATCTAGCTATAAATAAAATCCTAGGCATAAACAACTAAGAGTAACTAGAAATAATTAGACTATGTGAACCATACCAGCATATTCCTTCAAACTTCTTGAATTAAGCGCTTTACCCATTGCACATAAGGGGGCATCTGACTTGTGAGTATGATCACATTTCATGGAGAAGTGTGCATTCTTTTATTGATTTGGTCCATAACTTTTTATTGACTACATCTCATCTTAGGTATATCTTGCATACCTAAAGCCTTAAATGAAATTGTGAGTTAAAATGCATAAAAAATAAAAATTATTGCATTAGTTAGGAGCATAACATACCAGTCATGATCTTATGGTTAGGGAGTGAGTTTAGGCTTTTAGCTTTCTTTTGAAATATAACAGCCCAACTGTCTTGCTTAGCATAAGAATGAAATCATAATTCTAAAATCACTTAAGTAGTGTAAGCTGACAATCCTTCAAGTAGGAAGTAAGTCCAAGAGAGTCAGGGATAGATTTTGATTTTTAGGTGAGATGAAGACCCAAAATTCCCATGAAATAAACTAAGTTGAGTTTCTCACTTTTGTTTGAAATATTTTTAGAATTAGGATCAAAGCATCATATCGGAATAAGTGTTCAACTCTAGGCAATTTTATAGTCCTATGCTATTAGAATCTAAGTTTTAGATTTTTAATAAAATATTAACTCAAAATCTTAATAAATTCATTTTTAAAAAAATGTAAAGGCCAACACTAGGATATTTGAAATGCTCTAAAAGCTTTTCCTACTTATTTCTGATTGGCTTCTAAAAAGAACTCTTCCTCTTTAAAGCATTCTCTTTTGAATTCCCTAATAAACTATCCTTTTAAGGCAAGTTTTGAAATTCATATAGAGGTAAAAATCAATTACTTTAATCAAAAGTTTTCTTAAGAAAGTATCCCTTTCTTAAGATGTAATTAACTATAAAGACTTGCCCTAATAGAGAGCTAAGAACCCTATAATGAAATAAAACTTATTCAATTTTATTATATAGTTCAGGGGAAGAATCTCTGGAATATCATAGACCCATCTATTTTATGAGTCTTTTATTACGTAATCAAATCCATTATAAGATGGTATTTTTATCTCTTAAGATGATATATTATCCTTTAATGACACATTTGATTAACTAAGTGAGGAATTCTTAAAATCTATATGGTGTCATAAATTTTATCCACTCACTATATGAATTATAAGTTACAAAATTGCAAAAAAGGTAAATACTTTAAAAAACTCATTTGGTGAACTTGAAGTGTCATGAGAGAACTTGCTATTTCAATGCCATCTCTTTAAGAGTGAAATGTTGAGGTAAAATTTTTTGATGAGATTGCAGGTAGAGAAAGCTAAGTATTAACAATTATAAAAAGTTACTACTGAAAAACTCCTTTGAAATAAAAATTGTAACATTCTTCATGAAATGATTCATTTGATAAGTGTTTTTGCAATATTTTTTTTTGGATGGAATGTATATATATGCCCTCTTGAAATTAAATAAGTTTATTTTTAAATTGGTTCTTTTGCATTTTGTCAAAATAATAACTTAAGAAAATTTATATTTATTTATTAGAATACCAAGTATGCTAAATCAAAATTTGCTTGTTGAAGCTAATTCCTTAAATAGATGTAAAGTATTTTAAATTAGTAGTTATCTTCTTAGATGGGTCTCACATTTTTCCAGAGTTTTTGTCCTTGTAGGAATACTAATCTATACTCATCATTAGAATAGATTACTTAAGCTACTCAAATGTAAATCTTATAGCAAAAGGAAAGTTCAAGTTCTAAGGCTCAACCCTTCATCTTTTGATACTAAAGATTTTAGTGACATACTTATAAAAATGTTTTACTAATAATATTAAAAAAATAGTTAGATGGAGTTAAAAAAAAAGAAAAGAGAGAGAGAGAGAGAGAGAGAGTTGAAATCCATGAATATTATTAAGTTATAAAAAATGGATTCAATCAAGAAGTATAATACCAAATTCCAATCATTGATTGAATAAATATTAAGTTATGAATTAAAAATTTATTTCAAGTTGAATAATAAGTTTTTTGAGTATAAAAAATAATTTGAGTATTAAGTTCCTTTAATTATTACATTTTTGATATTAAGTTTCCTTAAAAAATTGAAATGTAAGGAATGAAAATAAATACCAAATTTCAACTCCTTAAGTATGAATAAGTTCTAATATCATGTTGAAAATAAGTCATCATCAAGTTTCATTTGTACACAAAATAATTGTTAGTTCCAAATTCTTCTAATCATAGGGTCTTTGAATATTAAGTCTTATATATAACGAGTTGTAAGCAATGAATCTAAATGAGGAATTCTAGTTTCATGAGCATTCATAATATCTAACACCTTGGTTACTTATATAATGAGTAACCATTGAGTTTTTTTAGTATTACCAATTGTAAAAGTGTCACTTAATGATAGGTAAGTAACACCAATTTAATTTTTTCATAATAAAATAGTCAAAGTAAACGGGATGTTTTACTATCTGCTATTACAAGAAGTACAAATGAAATATGCTTTTCACAAAAAGTTTCTCTTAAAAGGATCTTCTACTTAAGGCATACTAAGTAGTATTTGAATGACTCACATTAGACTTACATTATTCCTTCTTCTTTCTTTATTATGTAATTGTGTTACAACATGAGTAGTTTAAACTCTTAATTTTCATGATTTAATAAGTTCTTTATATAATCCATAAAGTAGTTTATAGTATTTATTTCATGACCATAGTACTTATCAGGCATATGGTTGAATATAAATTGAGGTGATAAATAAGAATGTTCTTTATTTTTTTTAGCAATTTTCACCAAATTGGCATATTATTTACATAAACGAGTTTGAGTGATTTTTTTAGCTACTATAAGTGATCTATTTTTTTTAATAACAATTGCATTGGTGAATATTTTTATTCAATTCACCACTCATAATAATGGAGTGGTGGACTATAAGTATTAACATAAAAAAATACCATAAGATTTAATGTCATGTCCTCCTTAAACACTAAACTCTTGCCCCAACCTATCCTATTAGGTTGGTCTTAGTAAACCCTTAGGAGAAACCCTTGTAGGAGGATCACTTGCAAATCTTTTTTTACATCATAGGTTTGACTCTAGCTAGCTCTAGGGTAGACCTCTTTTACTACATGGGATTAGCCATCCCTAGTGGATGTAAGTGTTGATCTTAAGTAATCAAGTCTTCTTATTTATCCAATTATCAATATGATTGATCATGAAACTTCAAATATTGGCATGACCATTCTCAAAATTCAAGAAATTTGACTCATGCTTGAGTCAAAGGTTCCCCCATCCACTCTTATCCCATTTAGGTGTTGAGCTAGTTGATTACCTACATAACAAAATTGGTTAATCACAATAGATATTTAATCTTGGGAAGCTCTTAGCATGATATGAATTAAATAACTACTAGAACCCCTATATTTGTTCCTAGTTGAATAATGAGCAAGAAAGTCACTCAATAATCAAGACAACCTAATTAACCATAACTTACCTAATTAGGCCAATATGACAAAATTAGGCTTTATCATTAAAATATTTAAATTAATTAGACATGTGAACTATCATGTGTCCTAAACATGATTCAAGCACCAATTGGTTCAATTTCCCCTTTGGCCCTCAATTGATCAAAAATAAGTATTTTCACCCATTTAGTCCCTTTTTTATGGTTGATTAAACCAACTAATTATGATATACCCTAAACCCTTAAGAATGATTGCAATAAAGATGTTGTAGATAAAGTCCTATTTCACCCCAACATTATTTGATCACTTTAGTATGGGTCAATTTGATGAAATGGGTCAACATGACTAATTTTAGCCCAAAATATGTCATTCACTTTTATGGTTATATTAAGTTTGCTAAATGGGCAAATCATTCCAAGATTTTAGAAGAGGATTTAAAGGTGAACCTTAGAAATATTTTCAGAGTTCAATTTATGAAGGTTTGACAACTCCAAATGGATAATCCATTAAGGCTTAAATGGGCCAATTATAAGAAAATAAAACTCATTCCAAGCATTCTTTGGTATTTTTCAATAATTTTTAAAATTCATAATTATCCATAGCCATAAATAGTAACCCACCCTAATTTATTAGCCAAATTCAAAGGTTAATATGGCATGAGATGCCTTTAATGGGAATTAATCATGTGACATGTGGACCAATCCATTGGAGTCACTCTAAGATATCTTAAAATCTACTTTTTGCTCCCCAACAACCTATAATCTTCCCTATGTGACCACCTTGCCTTGACCTATAGGATAACCCAAGTCCAACCATGATTGTTCATGGTTGGGCTCAGGTCTCATGGTGAAATAAAGAGGAAGCCTCCTATTGGAGGCACGGGATTTGAACACATTCCTCTAGCTCAATGAAGCACAACTAAGCATTCCCTCCCTCCTATAATACACTAAGTCAACCCAAGCATGAAGCTCATATTGAGGTGGCCAGAGTTTGGTTGTCACGTCAAGCCACTATGTCCCAAATTAATTATTCTAAGATTATAGTTGGTCGTGATCTCAAGAGGCTAATTGAATCCACAAAGTGATGTCATGAGATTGTGAGAAAGCATATAAACTGATGTCACCATTTTAGATTACTTTTTGATCTAAGAATTGAACGATTATGACTAATTGAATACTATTATTATGTGATGGTTCACTTGATAATAAATTTTTTTGAATCATATTTATATCTTATTGTGGTGAAAATTTTATATATCGCCGCCTTCATCTATCCCTTTTCTTTTGCAAAAGAGGATAAATGAAAATAGAAATATATAAAATACACCTTGTCAAGATGCTACATAGATCCGTAGAGGTTTTTATTAAGGTGATTGGGTACGACATTGAGGAGAGATGTACTATTTTGAAAGATAGAAGTCACCACCCTACAATGGACATAATCACCTCAATAAGGACTCCTAAGGACTATGGGTATTCAAAATGTACCAGAGATTCTTCCCGTACTTTACATGAAAAACTAAAGCAGGGTTTATTTTAAACCAGGTTCATTAAGTTCCCTACAGGGGCAAGACTTCATAGTTAATTACATCCTAAGAAATAAGATTCCTTAAGTATACTATCGATTAAGGTAAATGATTGTTGTCTCCAAAGATTTTCAAAAGGTAGGACTATCAATTGATTGGTTTATTTTTAGAGGATCAAGTGGGATCGATCCAGAGGAGGGAGTTCTTATCGATGCCAAATGAAGATAAGTAGGGGATTCTTAGGATACTAGGAAGCCTAGTACGCACCCCAAACTATCCTATGGTTGAGCTTTATATTTTTGAAATTGAATTAATTTATTTGAGTTTAATTTTTATTAGAAAGTTAGAGCTTATAATTCCATGATACAAGATCATAAAAAATGCCTAAGAGGTGAGGATTTATGCTTTTACCCTGCAAAGAGAAGTAGCAACCCCAAAACCTAAATCTAGGGAGCTTTAGCGAGGGCCAAAAGCAGAACCAAAATCTAAGGTGAAAATGGGTATTTGATTTACCTCCACAAGATAGGATAAATCACCCGACTGTTGGACTTACAACTGCCTAGGTGTGACCACTAACTAACTCCTCATACAATTTTAAATTCATGTAGGCAAGTCATATGTTTATGCGAGATAGCAAGGTTGTTATTTATTTAGAAAAAAGACTAAGTCCTTAAACACACTCCCTAAGAGACTAGATCATGTAGGGCATGATTTTAATGACCTAAATTTAATGCAAATTTTGTTACATTTTATTTTCATTTTGGACAATAAATTTGACACAGGCTTTAGGATTCATATGCCTAATGCATGAGAAATTAGATTATGGGCCAAAACTAGCAAGATAAGGAGGTGTGTTACCACCATGACTCTCAAAGGTCAAGCCAAGTTCTCTGGCAAAGGTGAAAGCCTTCCAATCAAGAGGGAAACAATATGCTTTTTATGCATGATGTGAGAAAAAATACAACATCTAGCTAAGGTTTACTAATTCTTTTATCTTGTTTTATAGCCCAAGCTTTAGGTGAGGCTATGAGTTATTTTATTTTTAGTTTGAATTGATTAGTTAGATAAAAAATTTATTTTCCTAAGAGCCTAATCATCATCTAGTCCATACATCAAATCAAGGAATAAATTAGAAAAAGATGCAGTCTTAATGCACAAGCTAAACAAACATCAATCAATTTATAATACTAGCGCTAAAGAATAAGAGGCCATTTGTGGTCAAGTTCCACCGCACAAATCCGAAAACAAATTGGGTAGCCAAGCTCTACCCTTATACAACTTAGATTACAAATGAATTAATTACAATTAAGCAAAGACTTCATGTTATGGGGGTCTTCATTCTTCATTTCTTCTTTTCTTCTTTCTTCTTTTTTCTTTCTTTTTTCATCTTTATTCTTTTGGTTGGTTGGAATGTGGATGCTCCAAAGGCTTCACATGGAACATAATACATGATCTTATAACCAATGTTCATCCTAATACCCCATAACAATCATTCTGAAATCCTAATTGCAAAATATATGAAAAGAGAAAAGTAAATCAAACTAAAACCCAAAAATAGAGATTAGCTAAACAAACCATATAATCCTAAGCATGTATATGTATACATTGGACTTAGTACCCCACACATGGGTAACCAAGCCCATTTGACCTATTTTGGATTATGCTTAAGGGTATAAGCACCGTTATATTTTTATTACAGTGCCCCTTAAGCACAATCCCCTGCAGAAGACAATAGTTAGACTAAGATTGCCCTACAATTCAGTCTACGCACATACACCCAAACATGAAGACTAAAACAAAATATCAAAAAATAAAAGCAAACATGCAACCATGGTGGTGACTTAGCCTAATGTGTGTGCCATTTAAGATTTGTGTGGTATGCTTAGCTATGGCTTTAGGGTTTATATTTTCTACATAAGAAAATATTCAACTTAGATGGGTGGTTTCATTTAAATATTTTAGTTCCTTTGGTTGATTTTATTTTGTATTTTTGATTTGGTTTGAATGAATCCTACAATTAATTACTAAGTATTGTATAGAGAGGAAAAGAGTAGAGAACCTCTCTTTCCTCCCTACCTTAAGTAATTTCTAAAGTGGATTCATGTTTGGATTTTTTTAGTAAATGTTTTATTATGTATTTTAACTAATCCTAAGTTTATATTTTCCCAAAATAAACCTATTAAAAAAGAAAGACATTTTAAGATTAAGTAAAGTGAAATACTATCACAAAACACACATCACTTTATTTCTTTCCCAAAATGTGTAACATGCATAGGAATGAATCCTAAGCATATCTATACATGCAATGCAAGTATTTAACACACCTTAATGATGAATTCTAAGAGAGGTTTCTTAAGGAAATTTAGAATGTTTCATGTATGCATGATTTTGATAAGTAGAAAAGGGTGATTTTTTATTCATTTTTCACATGCACATTTATATGTATGAAAGACGTAAGTGAGTATGGTGCCATTGTTAGCACTAGGGGTGTAAGGTACAAGACCTACTTAGGGACTTAATATCTCACAACCCTGAGTTTTCCAGACTAATATACCACTTTTCTTAAATACATATGCATGCACGAAAGAAATGAATGGAAAAAGAAAGATGCAAAAGTTTATGTTTGTTTGTTTAATTTGTTTATGAAATTTATATGTGTAAGTGTGAATACCCTTCTTAATTAATAGCATAGAAATTAATAGGAATGGATTTATGCAAGTGTTATGTTTTTTTCAAATGAACTATACACTTTGCAAATCCCATTCAAAATTATACTAAAAGAGAAGAGAAGGAAAGTCACATAATGCACATCTTTATGTTTATACTCACATGCAAGCTTATAAATAATTATAAGTAGCATAACTTTCAGTTTTGGTATTTGATTTATAAATTTTGAAAATAATTTTGAATTTAATAGTGATAATAACCATTCATATTCTTACTTTAGCCAAAACATGCAATTTGACATAAAGGAAATATTTCATTTTTAATTTGATTTTTAAAAGGCATGAATGCATGAATTTCATATGACATACACACTTAGCATACTAGGAAAGAAGTAAAGTGATGAAAGCATGTAAATTCATTCACCCTAATTAATTCATAAAGACAATCCTATGGAATAAGATTATTTAAAGTAAATTAAATTTAGTTTTAAGGAAAGTTTGATTTTGTTTTGAGTTTGATTTCAATTTGAGGAATGTGAGTGGTTTGCTAGTCCTAACCCATTCCCACATGTGTATGTTGTTTTAGTTTAATTTTAGATCCATTAGATGATTTTTATTTTTGTTTAGGTTAAGGTGTGAATTAAGTGCATCAATTACCCCTTACCTACACCACTTTAACATATTTATAATTATGAGCCAATGTATGACATAAAACTAACTTAGGAAAAAAAGAGGCCTAATGTAATTAGCTTCGAATTAGTGAGTAATTAAGCTAAAGGGTTTAATTTAAGTACTTTCATAATCTTTTTCACACATGTGGGTTAGATTTTGATTTTCTTAAGCTACTTAGGTTATTGAACACCTAAGCACCTACCCAAGATGAATTGGTTAAGTTCAGATTGATTTTATTTTTAAAATTTGATTAATTAAGCCATTTAAATAATTGATTAAATTATTTAATTAATTTTCACCTTAATTAGACTTTTATCCAAATGAAATAAACTTAGGAAAAAGAAGATATGGGAAAGAACCCTAATCTCATTCCCTAAGTTCACTCACTGTTCTAAGGTGATTAGTAAACTTAATTAATAAATTTATCACTATTTAAAAGGTTAATTAATCATTTAATTGATTAAGAGGGTAATTAGGAATGAACCAATCAATTATCCTAATTAAATCATTAATAAATCCCAAGAAAATTAGGGGAGGCAGAAGTCATCCCAGTAAATGCACATGAGAAGTTTGGAATTAATCAGTGGGATAATTAGAGAGTAATTATAATTAAATTCTCAATAAAACCTAAATTCAGAAAATATCACTGTTTGAAATCAATTGAAGTTAATTTTAGATTATTCCTCTTTGAATTATCTTCACAATACTTTATATTTTGTATTTTTTTTGATTTTTTTTACATTTAGTTATGTTATTTTGAAGTTTCCATGATTATTCATTAATTAAATAGCCTAATTAAATGACTAATCCCATTGGTGCCACGTGGATCATTCTGCCCATGTGGAGCGGGGATTCATCACTTAAGTTGTCACATCGACGAAGCTGGCGCTACAAGCTTTTTTCTCATCCGTCTGATCAAAGATCAGATGGTTGTGATTGAGCCCATGGTATTAATAGGATAAATTGGAGGATCCTAAACATCTTGATCATAGTTGTCCATCAAAACATGCAGATAGATGACCCATGATCTGTCCCTGAGCTTGCTTATGGGAGAAGCTCGGATTGAGCTTAAACTCAAGCCACACTATCATCATGCAAGAGGATGAAGATCTAATGGTCCATTTCACTTGGGATGAAACTTTTCTTTACAAAAGACCACACACTCTCTATTTTATGCTCTGGTTGAAGGCATGCCTCGTCGGAGGCTGTCATCGGTACTCAAATCTGTTGAGGTAGCTTCGTCTAGTGGAGATGAAGCCTTGTTGAAGATTTGAGGTGTTGAGGTTGAGTAGATCCTTCTATTGACCAAGGTGGGCTTCAATTGAGTTTGGACTTGGTCTAGCTCCCCTTTATCGTGCTTGGAGAACTTGGGTGAAGGTTTGGATTAACTCGATTGACTTCTCTAAAGATGCTTGCAAGAGTAATTGAGCTGATTTTGTGTATTGAGCAAAGTGGAATTATGGTGGA
Organism: Cymbidium sinense; assembly: GCA_021442155.1. NCBI lineage: Eukaryota > Viridiplantae > Streptophyta > Magnoliopsida > Asparagales > Orchidaceae > Cymbidium > Cymbidium sinense. Next base: position 36,002,954 of record CM038229.1, read on the forward strand.
GTTGCCTTATTTTTAGTTTGAAGAAATTGAGAAATGGAGAATTGGAGATGGCTCTAGGAAGCTTGGGGAGACTTGCAATTGCTTGCCCTGAGTTTTCTAAGTTCAATCCAGTATGAGAGTGCATGATTCCAGTGGAATTTGGGGGAGTATATTTCCCCCTTGAAGGATCAGACGACCATGAGGCGCTAAGCCATTTTTGATCAATTGACCAGGTTGGACTAGTTTGTTAGGCTGTTAGGACTTACACATGGTTCAATTTTGGGTGTGGAGTGGAGTAGTGAAGCTCCCATGTGCTTTTATTGAGTGGAGGAGGGATCCCATGTACTCAATTCCTAAGTGGGTGGTCAGTTTGGCCATTGGGTTGGGTTAGCCTGACACAAACCCAATGGGCCATGTGCACCATCCTCATTAGTGACCATTTGGTCCATTAAGAGGATGCCAAGTGTCGATGAAAAGGAATTGACCAAATTCCAAGGGGTTTTAATTTTAGGTTACCCTATGGACTAGGGGTAAAATGGTCATTTGGCTTGGGTTTTAATTTGAATATGTTTGGTATGATTGAAAAATGGGTTAGGACAAGTTTCAATGAATTTGGAGTTAGTTTGATATGATTTGGCTCATGTTGGCCCATTTTGTTCAAAATGGGTCAACTTGGGTCAAGTTGATCAATTGGTCAAATTGGGTCAAACCAAGAGTTGGGTCAAGTTCATATGACCATTTGAAATGTGTTGGCATCATTGGTTTGGTTCAATTTGATTTCTATTTGAATTTGGTTCATTTGATTTCATTTAGGTCAAATGGGTCAAGTTGACCAATTTGACCAATTTGACCTAATTGGGTTAGGTCATGGGTTGGTTTAGGTCTATTTGGTCATTTGAAATGATTTGCTATCTTTGTTTTCAATTAATTTTGGTTTGGTTTGATTTTGGTTCAATTTGACCATTTTGGTCAAGTTGGGTTCATGGTCCATTGGGCTAGGTTCGGTCTAGTTGGCCAATTGAGGGTTTGGTCAATTTCAACAATCATTTTAGAATGAATTTGACCCATTGGTTTCCACCAATTTGGCTTAGATCAAGTTTTGACACATTTTGACTTTTTAGGTCAACTTGGGTCAAGTGGCCAATTGGGTTAGGTTAGGCTCAAATGATGACTTGGTGAGGTTCAAACATTGATCATGAATTATTTTGACCAATGGTTTCAATCAATTTGGTCTATGATGGATTTTGGCTAGTTTATGTTTCATTTTAGCTAAGTGTTGACTTGGTCAACCCTTAAGTTTGACTTGGTTTGGACCAATTTGAGTGATTGATCATCTCATGATGATTGTTGCTTATAATGTGAGGCTTAGGTGGGCTTAGTTCAATCCGATTTGGGTAGGATTAGAATTTGGCTCAAAAGGGGTACTTTAGGTCACTTTGGGTCAAGAGCCAAAGTGGGTCAAATGGCTTGGTCAAAGCTTGAATAAAGTTTGATTGAACTCACATATGGACTTATGATTGAAATATAAATCCATTTGCAAGTGGATTGAAGTCAAATGGGCTTTGATTTATTTGACTATTTTAAGTTCAAAGGGGTGAACATGAGTCGTACATAGGTTTGATTTTTTGAATTGAGTTTTGGTTTGATGATTAAAGTTTATGTTTATATTTGGATTCATGATTGAAGGATTGATTGAATCATGAATAAAAATCAAGAGTTTGGCTTTATTTGAATTTGATTTGGCTAAGTTCAAGAATTTGACTTGAAAGGCTTATATTGAATTTTGATTGAATTTGAGTTTGAGTTTTGAATTGATTTTTGTATTGATGATTGAAGTTTGAATTCGTATTTAGATTCATGATTGAAGGATTGATTGAATCACAAAAAAAAAAATTCAAGGGTTTGCCTTGATTTGGATTTGATTTGGCTAAGTTTAAGATTTTGACTTGAAAGGCTTAGGTTGAATTTTGGTTGAATTTGTATTTAATTTTTTGAATTGATTTTTGGATATTTGAATTTGTATTTCATTTATATTTGTAAATATAAATGAGAATATAAATGGATTATTAGAAAATTTCTTGAATTTGAATTGATTTGGATTTGATTTAAGTTAAGTTAATAGGATTGAGTCAAAGTGACTTAGGAAAGATTTTTAAAATTTGAAATTCAATCATGGGTTTCAATCATGTGGAATTGATTCATGATTTGAGAAAATCCATCAAGTTGGAATTGATTTGAGTTTGAAGTTGATTTGATTTGGAGTTTGATCTGAATTTTGAAATTTGACTTGAAGGAAGGAAGTGAGGATTTGGTTCAAGCCATTGGGTAGGAAAATTTTCCTAACACCCTTAAGGCATGACCTATTCCTATGGCTAACTCTTCTAAGTCTCTAGAGCTAGGTTGAGTGTCCACCTAATCATTAGATGTGTATTAAGACTAAGAAACTCTTAAAGTCTAAGAGAAATCCTATGTCTAAGGTGGAGGGGTTGAGAGCTCATCCTAAAAATGAGGTCAACAAAGGGCGCCCAATAGGTATTGTGTGACTTACAATGTACACCGCATATATTGGTGTTGACCGAAATGATCAATAACACTGGACAATCACAAGCACTAGCAAAAATGTTCTACTCCTAACCCAAGATGTAGAAAAAATCCAGAGCTTAGTGCAATGTAACTGTACTCATGTCAAAGACATAAGAGAGTACAAAAGGAATCCATTAGGGATAGAGTATATGAACCTTCCACTAGGGAAACATGTTCAAGTCATCCACAAGGGGATGAGAGATTTGATTTGATTTGAATCTTACTAGGTAGAGAAATCGATTTCATTTGTTTGATCGATTTGTTATTTGTTTTGTTTATTGTTTTTGTTTGTTTGACTCCACTAAGAGAGGTTGATTGGATTTGTTTAATTCTTAGATTTTTGGATTTTGAGATTGAGCCTATTGGTTTATGATGGATTGCACTGAGTAGGAGCTACGGAGGCCTAGACCTAGTTTAGATTTATTAATCTGAAGGGGTAGTCTACTAAACACATAGTAGGACTAGCCAACCAAAGGGATCACCTTTCAGTGTGCAGCAGCTGTACTAGGAATAAAGCATAATAGACTTACATCCTCTAAAGTAGGGACCAACTGCCGAGGTGATCCATTGGCAAGCCAACGGATTGAACCCAACCTAGGGCTGAATATTGAGTGAATGTCGCTTGGGGACTTAGATCAACTCAAAGATAGTCAAAAGATTAATGTCATTTTTTAATTTATTTTGATGGATCCCATCGATTTTATGGACTACACCGAAAGTAGGAGGGCTATACGAGCACTAATTCAAAGGGGTACTATACCAACCACAAGATAGGATTAACCAACCAAATGGACGCCTTTCGATTTGCAATGGTAAAGTTAGGAAGAAAGCACGGGGACTCACATCTTCTAAAATAAGGATCCACTGGAGTGATCGGTTGGCAAGGCAATAAATCGAACCTGACCTAGGGCTGAGCACAGAGTGAATGTCTCTAGGGGGGACTTAGATTGGCTCAAAGATAGTCAAGATTAATTTAATTTTTATGCTTATTTTGATGGATTCTGTTGGTTTGCAATGGATCACACTGCGAAAGAGCTTATATTAGCCTAGACCTATCTCAGATTTACTGAACCAAATGGAGTGGCTTCCCGGCCGATGGGAGAACTATCCAACCAAAGGAGTGCCTTTCAGTTTATAATGGTCAATTCAAGGGAAGAAAGCTTGGGGACTCACATCTTCCACTACAAAAGATCACTAGGGTGATCAATTGCTTTGGACAACAAATTGAACTCGACCTTGGGCTGCCCGTCTGTTTGCGACAGTCATGCTAGAAAGAATGCATCATATTCTTACATCTTCCGAAGTAAAATGAATGCTGGGGCAACCTGCTTGTGGCTAATTAGATTGAATAAGACATAAGGGCTGAGTGAACTGGGTTTTATCTCAACTCGTAGTCGCAATACAGTTCACCGACCGCCTCTAAAGATAGGATGCTGCTGGGAAATTTTGGGGCTTGAATTCTTAATTCACAAGCAAAAATATTTTGTTTGTTTGTTTAGCTTATTTATTGTGGACCCTATTAGTTTGCGAGGGATCAAACTGAGAAAGAGCTTATATCAGCCTAGACCTATCTCAGATTTACTGAACTAAGGAAGAATCTGTGGATCTGCTGAACAAATTTTCCAATCACAGGGGTGGCTACTAGGAAAGGGGGACTTTCCAATCCAAAAGTAACCCAATTAGTATCTAAATGGGGTTGCAAAGGACATGATCCAAATAGAATATCCATAGGGAGAGGAGTTGCTAAGGGCTTGATACAAAACCTTGGAGAAGATGACATGGCTAGTCATATATCAAATAGGTATTCAGTGGCCAACTGAAGGGGAAAGCACGGGGACTCACATCTGCCAAGAGTGGCGTATCCACCGAGTGAGTCATTGTCAGCATAGCAAACATCAACCAACCTAGGGTGCCCGTCAATTTGCAACAATCAGCCTAGGAAGAAAGCGCTGGGACTCACATCCTCCTATGGCGTAACCATTTTGGGATAGTCTAGTTTCGGACAAAGGATCCGACCTAGGGACCATCGAGTGACTACCACTAGGGGACTTATATCAACCCAAATGTGGTCAAGAAGAAAGGAGCCACTAGGGGACTTACCCTAAGTCTCAAATATACTCGACCTAGTTAAGTAACGATGATTAGTTCAAGAAGAAAGTGCGGGGGCTCACATCTTCTTAAATAAAATTAACACGAGGTAGCTTATTGGTTGGATAGTGAAGACTACCATACTAACAAGGTGCTCATTGGTTTGTAATGGTCAAGTTAGGAAGAAACCATGGGGACTCAAATCTTCCAAATAAGGAACCACTGGGGTGACATACTAGTGAGGTAGCATATAGACCTGACCTAGAGCAGCTAATGGGTGAGTGCCACAGGGGGCTTGCTCCCACATCAAAATAGCCTGAGACAAAAGATATGTGTTTGTGCTTGAAGGAATCGGATGCCTCTGGGGGACTCTTACAACTAGACCTCAAGGATCCTCAACCTAGGCAATGCATGATGGCTAGTTCAAGAAGAAAGCACGGGGACTCACATCTTCTTAAACAAAGTCAACATGAGGTAGTTTACTGGCTAGGCAGTGAAGACTACCAAACTAACTAGGCATTGGTTTGCAATGGTCAAGTTAGGAAGAAAGCGTAAGGACTCACATCCTATAATAAATGTTCACCGGGTGTGCTAGGTGACATGTAGACCACTAAAACTAATGAGTGAGTGCCATAGGGGCTTGCTCCCACATCAAAGTAGCCCAAGACAAAAGATATGAGTTTAGTTTTTTGTGCTTATGTTAAAAAAAATAGGATGATGTTGGGGAACTCTTACATCTATCCTAAAACACGCCATGGCGGATTCGCAAGACAAGCAAATAATGCTTGGAATGAAGAGAAGATTTTGATGAAAATGGAATCATATTTTTTGCTCTTTTGTTGATAATTATTTTCAAACATGATTTATGTGTAATATTTATTTAAATAGAGCTCATTAATTGGAAGCATCAGGTGTTCCCCTTTACAATTTATGAGCTGATAGGATCCTCCTTGGTAGGCCTTCTCTACGACATAGGGGCCTTCCCAAGTGGGTTCAAACTTTTCTCCCATCTTTTGACGGGCAATAATTGGTCTACTTAGAACTATAACAAGTTCTCCTACTTGGAAAGACCTAGGGCGGACCATATTGTTGTGAGCTTGAATCATTTTGGCTTTGTATAACTCGAGATTTTGGCACGTCCATAGGCAACTCTCATCCAAACTTTCGAGCTCTTCTAACCGCAACTTCGCATTCTGCTATGTAGTGATCTTGCTACCCAATGCTATCCTTAGTGACAGGAGTTGAATTTCTAAAGGTAGAATGGATTTGGACCCATACACTAAGGAAAATGGGGTAGACTGAGTTGGGGTTCGGTATGTGGTGCGGTATGCTCATAAGGCATCAACCAACTGCTGATTCCACTACTGCTTGTTGTCATCGAGAGTCTTCTTTAGTATTTTGATGAGAGTTTTATTGAATGTTTTTGCTAAGTTTTGTATGATTGAAAAATGGGTTAGGCCAAGTTTCAATGAATTTGGAGTTGGTTTGATATGATTTGGCTCATGTTGACCCATTTTGGTCAAAATGGGTCAAGTTGACCAATTGGTCAAATTAGGTCAAACCAAGGGTTGGGTCAAGTTCATATGACCATTTGAAATGAGTTGGCATCATTGGTTCTATTCAATTTGATTTATATTTGAATTGGGTTCATTTGATTTCATTTTGGTCAAATGGGTCAAGTTGACCAATTTGACCCATTTGACCTAATTGGGTTAGGTCATGGGTTGTTTAGGTCTAGTTGGTCATTTGAAATGATTTGGTATCTTTATTTCAAACCAATTTTGGTTTGTTTTGATTTTGGTTCAATTTGACCATTTAAGTCAAGTTGGGTTCATGGTAAATTAGGCTAGGTTAGGTCTAGTTGGCCAATTGAGGCTTTGGTCAAGTTTAACAATCATTTTAGAATGAATTTGACCCATTAGTTTCAATCAATTTGGCTTAGAATAAGTTTTGATGCATTTTGACTTTTTAGGTCAAGTTGGGTCAACTTGGGTCAAGTGGCCAATTGGGTTAGGTTAAGCTCAAATGATGACTTTGTCAAGTTCAAACATTGATCATGAATTGGTTTTGACTAATGGTTTCAATCAATTTGGCCTATGGTGGATTTTGGCTAGTTTTGGTTTCATTTTGGCTAAGTGTTGACTTGGTCATCCCTTAGGTTTGACTTGGTTTGACCCAATTTGAGTGATTGATCATCTCATGATGATTGTTGCTCACAATGTGAGGCTTAGGTGGGCTTAGTTCAATCCGATTTGGGTAGAATTAGAATTTGGCTCAAAAAGGGTACTTTAGGTCACTTTGGGTCAAGCGAGCCTAAGTAGGTCAAATGGCTTGGTCAAAGCTTGAATAAAGTTTTATTAAACTCACATATGTATTATGATTGAAATATAAATCCATTTTCAAGTGGTTTGAAATCAAATGGGTTTTGATTTATTTGACAATTTCAAGTTCAAAGGGGTGAACATGAGTCTGACTTGGGTTCCATTTTTGAGTTTTGGTTTGATGATTGAAGTTTATGCTTATATTGGATTCATGATTGAAGGATTGATTGAATCATAAGGAAAAATCAAGAGTTTGGCTTTATTTGAATTTGATTTGGTTAAGTTCAAGAATTTGACTTGAAAGGCTTAGGTTGAATCTTGATTGAATTTGAGTTTGAGTTTTGAATTTATTTTTGGATTGATGATTGAAGTTTGTATTTATATTTAGATTCATGATTGAAGGATTGATTGAATCATGATCAAGGGTTTGGCTTGATTTGAATTTCATTTGGCTAAGTTTAAGATTTTGACTTGAAAGGCTTAGGTTGAATTTTGGTTGAATTTGGATTTAAATTTTTGAATTAATTTTTGGATATTTGAATTTATATTTCATTTATATTTGCGATTATAAATGAGAATATAAATGGGTTATAAGAAAATTTTTTGAATTTGAATTGATTTGGATTTTATTTTGGCTAAGTCCATAAGATTGAATCAAAGTGACTTAGGAAAGATTTTTGGAATTTGAAATTCATTCATGGGATTCAATCATTTGGAATTGATTTGTGATTTGAGAAAATCTATCAAGTTGGAAATGATTTGAGTTTGAAGTTGATTTGATTTGGAGTTTGATATGAATTTTGAATTTTAGCTCGAAGGAAGGATGCGAGGATTTGGCTTCAAGCTATAGGGTAGGAAAAATTTCCTAACACCTCTAAAGCATGACTTATTCCTATGGCTAACTCTTCTAAGTCTCTATGGCTAGGTTGAGTGTCCACTTAATCACTAGATGTGTCTTAATACTAAGGAACTCTTAAAGTCTAAGATAAATCTTATATTTAAGATGGAGGGGTTGAGAGCTCATCCTAAAAATGAGGTAAACACTTATATGATTAGTTAATAAGCTTAATTATCCTAAAGCATATCACTTTGATTCATTATAAAGTATAAGCTTTAAGATGGCTAAGCCCCAATAAATGGCTTAACATAGTAAGTCATTAGGTCATATGAGATAATTATAAGATACATTGGCTTTTACATACATTTAGGCGCTTTGATAGCTCACATCCTAATAGTTGCTTAGTATAGGGATGGTATAGTTAAGTTGCTTTGATGCACAAATTTGATTACTTGAGATAAGGTTACTTGAATGTGGCTAGATTATAATATCGATTGTTATGTTTATTTGTCTATCTATCATGTATTGTACCATTTTGATTATTTTGTTACTCTAGAATAAAGATATTTTCTTCCAGGTGCTTGGCATACAACCATTTCTTTTATCTTACTTTTATAAAGGCCACATTTCATAATGTAAATGTTACCGTATTAATAATTTGTGATGTTTTTTTTTGTTCTATGACATTATCTATTGTGTTGTGATGACTCTTGTTAGCCTAGGATATTTTTTATTGCAATTCCTTTTTTTAAGTTTATACATACATATATATATATATATATATATATATATATATATATATATATATATATATATATATATATATATATATATATATATATATATATATATATATATATATATATATATATATATATATATATTTATATATATATATATATAACATAAATTAAGTGTATTGTCCTAATACAAGATAACCGAACCATGACTAATAGTAATATAGTTTGAGCTAGAAGAAGGACGAAGAGCTAAGCAAAACAAAATTTATACTATATACTTTAAATTATCCAAGCTTGTTGGGTAGAACTCGGCTACACCTTTTATTTTATTCTGGGTATATATAAGCACATTGCCCCACTGCACTAGCTTATTACTTATTTTCTATTATTAGAACAACATAGTGACTTGTTTATGTTTACTTTATTTACTTGTTATTTTTACTTTATTATGATAGTATGATTGTTTAAGATTATTTACAATTTCATATTATGCTCATAAGATAAAATATTTTATATAAGGTATAATAAAATGTTAAACAACCTTAAATTTAATTAGAAAAATATTTAAAAATTAAAATTATGGCTTTATTTAGCCAAAAATTTAAATTACTTTTGCTCTCTTATATCTCATGGTGGAGGTGTAAGATAATGCTAGCCAGTGATCAAAACCCCCAAGCATTAGTCCATATTCATAACATTCTAAATTAAGCATGCATTAGAGGTCCACATTTTAGAACAAATAACTTGCATTGTAGACCATATCACTTAGAATAAAGCTTTAGATAAGTATGATTTTATGTATGCATAGGGGATCTTAACTCACTATGTAGTGGCAGCCTAACCTAGAAAGGATTATAAGTCCAAACTTTAGTAGATTCAGATATGTCTAACCAAGCTATCTAACTTATATTCTTTCTATAGGAATATTTTTACTTATGTATAGATTACAAGTCCTACACCTCTCTAACCCTATTCTTAGAAAATGTCTATCTAAGATTATATGAATTTTATTTCTTTGATTTAATGTCATGTGGCTAATTCTAGATGACATAATTCATGGATGCTGATAGAGCACCTTAAGGTTGGGTTGGGCCTACTACCTTTCTAAGAAAAATGACATTGAGCTTGATAGTTTGGGATGATGGATCTATGAAGTCCAAACCAAGATTGATTCTACCTCTTTTTTTATCCTTTTCCCTCGCCTAACTATCCTTTCAACCCATCATACTCCTTGTCGATTCTTTGGTTACTTAATAATTTTTATTGTGTAGGCCTCTGGATATTAGGCTATCATTTCACTTGGTTATAGTGATTCATCCTCTACTTTATGAACTGACACTTATGTTATAATTAATTTCATTATAGTAATAATTATTAAATCACGAGTCTTCCTTGAAAATGATAGAAAATAAAATAAAAATTAATGCATGTTTTCACATACTGAGTTTCTCATGGAGGCGCTCCTGAGTGTAATTTACCAAATGGAGCTTAGTCTCTCTTAGAGATTAGGTAATCCTCATTCTCTTGATTTCCTTGATTAACTTTATGACATGCATATGAATTAATATTTACCACATGTTCAGATAAAAGATGAAACCTCATTTGATTCCTCTTCTCATCTTCTCTTGATAAACATTTTATTCAAAAATAATGTCATATTGTTAATTCATTTTCCCCCACATCCAAAATAAATTGGCATGCTCTGTTGAATATGATCTCTCTTTATATTTAGAAACACGCTTGAGTTTTAACTTGTTCCCAAAACCTAATCTTTCGCTAATGAGTTTTGTCTTGGCAGTTATAAGTTTTAGTCACTTATCTGTGTGTAATAGTAGTTTGTTAAAATCCTTTCGAAATCTTTCAATCCCCATAATTTCCTATGAGTGAAGTAAACTTTCTACTTTTATGCAATCTATTCAATAGAATTATTATTTTTACTTATTAAATTTAATTTAATTAATGATTGTTCCTTCATAGTTGTTTATTTGGAATGCCATGTTTGAATTATCCACATGGCCAAAGATTGTTCTGCCCTAAATTATTTTTCATGTTGAAATTGGTACATACACTTTTAGTGATTTTGTTCAACAAACTAGGGTTACTTTTAATGACCTTACTCTTTTAGAGGTTATTTTGTGCCTATACCCTCCTCAGAAAAAGGTGAGTAGAGCATATGGAAAAACCTCATATCCAGCTTCAGTCTTACCTTTGAAGAAAAGATAGTTTCCTGATGTTTCTTTGAATACCAAACACTCAGTGTTCATATGGTTGATTTGTAAACTTTCTATATTTTCTTAGTTATCCATTAGGGGATCTTAAAGGGCTCCATTGGCTTAACTTGAATCTATTCTCATTTAACTCTAAACTCTTAGGATAAGCAGAAGAGCTAATCAATCTTGTATTAAAAATAAGAGCACGTCTCTAACATTCTTATTTTCAAACAAGCTCAAAGCTTTTGTTGAAAATGATAATCTAAATGAAACAATTTTATATTCTACACATCCTATTATTCATATTACATATGGCAGTTTTTGGGTCTTAAAATCCATGTGATGGTCAATTTGATGATTGGTGGAGAACTAGTTGCTAAATAATGACTGTTCACTAAAATTACTTCCACTAATCATCAAGTTCTTTAGGATTTTTCATATTATTCATCATCTAATAAATATCATAGTGAGAGTTCTAAATACATTCTTAAATGTTTGGAAGAATCCTCCATTGATATACCTATTTAGGTTGTTTTTGTGATTAATGATACTCCATTTCTAGTCCTCATTGAGCTGTTTAATCCTGACCCAACTATTAGAATAAATGAAGAAAGAAAGAAAATTCGAAGTTATTTTCTTATACACTATCAAGACATGCAATAAAAATCTCCTATCATAAAAGAAAGATCTAGTGATCTCAAAATCTTGTTCAAATGATGCTTAGAAAAAATATACCCAGAAAAGTTTCTTTTGAAAAGTGAACCAAGTAGGAACTTCAGAAAGTAGTGTTGATTTTTTCGTATCATCTAAGAACGAGGAAGTTTCTTGGGTTGCCATGATTGTGATGTGTTAATTGAAGATCTTGATGAGTGGGATTACTATGAGAAGATACTATCTTGGAGGATGATAGAAAACTTCTTATAGCCCATGTCATGGTAACTAGTAATGAGGTAGACACCCATCCAAAATGGTGAGTCTTCTCATGAAACACTTCTAATAAAACATTCAAGAAGAAGAGGAACAAACATCTAATTCTGAAAAGGAACAAGATGTCTTGAATCTTGAACATGATAAAAAGTAAAGGATATCTTGATTCAAAAGTTACAAGAATAAATCAAGCAAATGGCAGCTCCCATGGCCACTGTCAATGCACATATTAGAAATTAGTCTTCTTTTGTTCTTCCTACCGTGGTGTCACCAAATGACACTTGCTCCTTTCCTTAATCAATGCTAGTTCATCAAACTCTACCTATACTCATCCTTCTTGAACCTTTTATTATTTCTATTCTTATGGCTACATCATATGCATCACTCTTGTCAACATTCCTATTAGATGCTCATATTAGATCTATAGTGGAAATGTAAGTCAAAGCTGCAATGATAGTACTGCAATGATAGTTGTCCATTGAAAGGGAAAAATAAATTTGGAAAAATATGAACTAGTTCTTTTTCCTAAAGTATTTGTTCCCCCAGCTTTACTCAACTTGATAGAATTAGACGATATCATATTGTCTAGTATAGAGCTCTTTGTTATAATATTGTCAATAATGATGCCCTTTTGTTAAGTCTTTTAGTCACTTTGTTGTTAAGATTTGCATTTAAATGGTATGCCAACTTACTTAATGAATCATTTAAAACCTTTGATGAATTAGAAGAAATTTTCATAAAAATATTTGTAACCGTACATAAACAAATAAGTATGCATGATCTGATGAATTCATAAGATAAGCCTTTTGATACTTTAGAGACTTTATTATTAGACGAGAAAATATTTTAATGAAATGTGAGCCTCCATTCCAAGAAAACCATGCCATTGATTTTTTATTGGGTCATATTACTGGATCTGAAGCATTACTTTTAAACTCTCTTCCATTCATATATTTGAAAATTTTCTTACTAAAACCTTAAGTCACCAAAGTGAAACATCTTCTTTAATATTACAAGAAGATAAATCTTGAGAGAAGCACAAAAAGATAGTTATTTCACTTTCCAAAAAGGGTAGAGAAACAACCACTCGTATCTTATTCCACTAAAACAACTATGATTCCATTGTCTAGATTTCAAATGACTTTTCAAGAAAGACTTGATGAAATATATTCCTTCAAGAAAAATGATGTTGAAGGTTATTTAAAATGTTTCTGCAATGTAAAATGAAACTTCTTAAACCTAAGAAACCAGAATAATTAAGAAAAATTAATGAGCTGCTATGTTGTCCATATCATTAATGCATTGGACACACAATTAAGAATTGTATGAAATTGAAAGATTACTTAGAGAATTAGTTTTATATAGTATAATTTGATATCCTTGAGAAATATCTAGAAAAAATCCGTTGTCATTAAATGTATCACTATGTATAATTATGATGAAATTAAATAACCAATCTTTGGTTATTCTGCTTCCCCATCAGTTTACTTGATTCATAACTCTAATAAAAATGTTGAAGAAGAATCTATGTTTATTCTAACTTGATTTTTCAAATGAAATTTGATGATGATTTATCAAAAAAGGAACTAGCATCAAACTCTTTTAAACATCTCTTTAATAAAGAAATCCATGAGGTTCAATTGACAAGCTGTACGGTACTTTTAACTCCTAAAAATGTGACTAGAAATAAAGTTAAAAATAGAGTACTGAAGATCTTTATGAAAATTTAACTAAAAAAATCCAGATTCTACAATATCTAGTCCTAAAGGAGACTACAATGTTTTGGCTTATTTAAGGAAACTTTCTTCACAGTTGAGCATATATATCACTCTAATGATGCCACTTAAGATGCATCAAATTTTAATGAAGGCCCTACTAAAATAAAAGTGTTTCAAGCTCATTTTATCAATGAAAAGATGAAATAGAGTCCTCCTTCAAAATACCATTAAGTTATTACTTTTAAAAATGAAGGTTTGTTATTAAAACTATTGATCATAGTAGACAACAAAATGTAACTACATTGGTCGATGAGAATACTCTTAATAGAATTTTGATAAACCTTAGGTTCTCAATGAATGTGTTCACAACATATACTTTAGAACTACAATCTTTATTTATAAAGAAGTCATGCTACGAAGGGTAAATGTTGCATAAATTCAAAGAAAAAGGGCATAAAAAATTAAGCTCTATTACCTTGCCACTATAATTTTGTGATTTCAAGATCAACACAAAGTTTCATGTAATAGATGCAAATACATCCAAGTATTGTTAGGATGACCTTGGCTTCATGAATATGGAAATATTCTGTCAACCCTATACTAGAGTATTAACTAGACTCATCAAGAAAATGAAATTTCTATTTAAGGTGATCTACAACCTTTTTTTTTGTGAATGAAATCAATGTTTATGATACAACAACAGCAACTACAATAACAACAAGCCTTTATCCAACTATGTGGGGCTACATGAATCCTTCCTCTCCATTGTGTTATATTATATGTAAAATTCTCATTTAATTCAAGTATACTAAGGTCATTTTTAATACATCTTAACCAAGTCTTTTAGGTCTACCTCTATCTTATTAATATAAGGCATATCTAATGCATCTACTCTCTTAACTGGGTCATCAGATGATCAACACTTTATGTGGCCAATCCATCTAGGTGACTCTCTCTAATCTTATTTGCCACTGAAGCTACTCTAACCTCTTCCCAAACGTACTCATTTCACATTTTATCTCTAAGAGTAAAGCCACTCATCCAGCAGAGCATCCTCATCTCTGCAACACTTAACTTAGTCTTATGCTACTCTTTTGTTGGTCAATATTCTACACCATAAATCATTGCAAGTCTTATCACCATCTTATAAAATTTTTCTTAAGTTTAAGCGGTACTTTTCTGTCACACAACAGGCTAGAAGCATTCCTCCACTTCAACCATCCAACGTGAATTCTACTAATAACGTCTCCTTCTATTTCACCATCATTTTGAACAATAGATCCTAAGTATCTGAATTACTCACTCTTTTTAATGACTTGTTTTCACCTAATGTCACAGCACTATCACTAAAACTTCTACAACTAAAATTACACTCCATAGATTCAGTTTTAGATCTACTTAATTGAAAACCTTTAGACTCTATGGTTGACCTCCATAATTCAAGTTTCTCTTAGACTCCCTCTCTATTCTTATCAACAAGAAGAACATCATAAGCAAAATGCATACACCAAGGTACATCTTCCTATAAATTTGTAGTAAGAACATCCATTACTAAAATAAAAAGATAAGGGCTTAAAGCTGATCCTTGATGTAATCCAACTAAAATAAGAAAATATATTATCAATCCTCATTGTGTTTGGACACAAGTAATAGCTCTAGTATACATATCCTTAATGACTTGAATATAACCAATATAAACTCCTTTCTTTTCTAGAACTCTCTAAAGAGCATCTCTTGAAACTCTATCATAAGCTTTCTCTAAATCAATAAATATCATATGTATATCCTCTTTACTTTCACTATAATTTTCCATCAAACCTCTTAACAATTGTATAACATCCATAGTAGATCTACTAGGCATGAAACCAAACTGATTGTGAGAAACTTTTGTATCACATCATAACCTATGCTCAATTACACTCTCCCATAATTTTAATGTATGACACATTAACTTAATTTCTCTATAATTTGCACACTCTTGTGCATCACCTTTATTCTTAAATATAGGAACCAACAAACTCTTTCTCCACTCATCTGACATCTTTTTAGTCTTTAAAATAACATTAAAAAGATTTGTAAGCCAACAAAATTCATTGATTTCCTAAATATTTCACACTTTTATTAGAATATCATCAGGTCCTACTGTTTTTCTATATTTCAATTTCTTTAAAGCTTCTCTAACTTTAGATTTACTAATACGATGATAAAAATGAAATTTTTATTTTTGTTTAGGGCATTAAGGTTGCTAAAATCAATAATTTTTTCAAATCATTCATTGTGCTAAAATCAATTATTATTTTGAATCCTTCATTGAAAAGCTTATCAAAATATCTCATCCACCAATTTTCAGTATCCTTTTCTAAGAAAAGCACTTTATGATTTTCATCCTTAATACACCTCACTTGAACAAGATCTTTACTTGTCTCATCTCATTGGTTGGCTAACTTATATATACATCTTTCACCTTCTTTGGTATCTAATCTATTATATAAATTACTAAAAGCTAAATTTTTTGCATCATATATTGCTTTTCTAGAATCTTTACATGCCACTTTATATCTTTCCCAATTCTCTGAGTTTTTATATTTAAACCAAGTTTTATAACAATGCTTCTTATTTATGATCTTTTCTTGCACATTCTGACTCCACCACCAACTATGTTTATTAAAAGAAGTTTTTTCTTTTGATTCTCCAAGCACATTTTTTGCAGCTTGCTTAATTTCACTTGCTACTTTTTTCGACATTACATTAGTTTCCTTATGAACATCCCAAATTCTAAGTTGTTGTAACTTGCTCCTAATTTTTTTATTAGTGCTCTTTAAGTGCCCCCACCTAATCTTTGAACAATAATTTGATTTATTTTTAATCTTCCAATCTTTTATCTTAAAATCTAAAACTAGCAATCGATGTTGGATACTTAAACTTTCACTTGGAATGACCTTACGATCTTTACAATCTAAATAATCTATTTTACTTACTAGAAAATAATCAATCTGTGTTTTACTATATCCATTTTTATAGGTAATAACATGCTCATCTCTTTTCTTAAATAAAGTATTAGCAACAACAAAATCATAGGCTAAAGCAAAATCAAATATAATCTTACATTATTCATTAGTCACTCCAAATCCATAGCCCCCATAAATATTTTAAAATCTTCTATCACTATACCAACATGTTCATTTAAATCTCCTCCAATAAATAGTTTTTCTTCAAGATGTATCTTTTATGTTAATTCCACTAATTCATTCTAAAATTTTTTTTTGAACCTACATTTAAATCTACTTGAGAGCATAAACACTTATAATATTGATAATCTTAGTATCAATAATAATTTTTAAAGTTATAATTCTTTTTCCACATCTACTAATATTTATAATATTATCCTTCAAACTTTTATCTATAATCACACCTACGCCATTTTTATTTCAATTTCTACATGAATACCAAAGTTTAAAGCCTAAAATATCAATCTCCTTGGCCTTCTCCCCATCCCATTTAGTTTCTTGAACACATAAATATTTATCTTCCTATGAACCATAATATCTATTAATTCCATTAATTTACCTATAAGAGTACCTATATTCTAAGTTTCTAACCTTATTCTAGTTTCATGGACAAACTTCTTTTCCCAAATCCGTCCATAATGTGGGAATCCTTACTTATTTAATGCTGCACCTGGGCACCGATGCAGCAGCCCTTGCACACTTTTTACTATATTTAGGCCATACAACACGTCACTTCTAGGGGATGCCCTAACATTAACACAATATTTTAAAGGATTCATGCCATGATTATTTCTACAAGTTTTACACTAACTGTCGACTACCTATCGCAACCCTCCACTTTTTACATCCATTCTTGGGACTGACAAAGGTTATAAATTATGATGATGAAAAATATTTCCTTATTAAGAAAAAGTTACTTATCCAACAATAGCAACAATAGATCTAAAATATAAACAAGTCCCCCACCTTTTATCATTTTATGATCAACATAAAGTGAAAATACAATATCTAAGAGGTGTGGTTGAAGATTGATATTACATAGACTAGAAGGAGACATCTATCCCACCCTTCCATTTAGCAAGATTATACTCCATGATAGTTTTTTTTTTTGATAATTTAGGCAAGGAAGTCTACCAAATTACAAACTCACTTGCTTCTTCAGAATGAATTTCAAACACATAAAATGAAAGATTCTTTAACTTTAATTAATTGGTGCTTCTAACACCTTTAATACTTGATGGCTATCAAGTCAAATGTTATAAATTACTTTAATTCCAAAGTGTTTTTATCAAGATCTTTCATTTATTAACATAGTTAGAGTATTTGTCTCAAAAATTATTTATGTGCATCTTTTAGCGAGATGTAAGAAAACATTGGCACTATTTTACACTATAACTATGTAGCTTATCGAAACACCCTTTGCATATGAAATTGACTTTTTGGATGAAATAAAAGCTTTTCCATTACTTTTGAATCTTCACCTATAATTTTAGATTGGTAGAAAGAAAGATTACTCATTGAACCTAACATAAATTTCATGCTAAGATATGTTACAAATTATGGAGAATGTCTCCCAATAAAGAAAAAGGATGTTTGGGGTTTCATAAGGAAAGGCTACTAGTTTTCATACCACCTCACAAAATGATGTAGTGCAAAAAATATATAATAAGATTATAGATCTTGATTTAGGGGAAGGCACACCTTCAACTATTTATGAGTTGGTTGTAATTAATTTGGGTATTGACTGTGATCCTTTCCATATATTTATAAGTCATTGTCAAATGATTTGTTATCACAAATTACTTAGACTCTAAAAGACTATAAAGATCACTTCACATATAATTATTTTGAGATACTAGTTTTATCTCCTTAGATAGTATCACATAAATTGGTAATCGATCTCAATGTTCCTTTAATTAAACAAGCATCCTAAACAATGTGGCCTCATTTAGAGAAATTTATTATACTAAAAATAAAGAATTTAATTAACCTTAATTTTGTTTGAGAAGAACAATACACGAATTTGATAGCTAGTATCATTCCCATCTATAAAAAGAATGGGAAGATCTAAGTCTATATTGATTAATGATAGGTATAAATTTACATGTGTTTCTCTAAATTTTAAAAACCTTATGGCCCTTTTTACTTAAATTTTAAATTTTTTAAGTCCATAATAAATAAGGTAAATTACATCATTAATGCATAAAATCATGTAGAGAAATGTTTGGAGTAGATTTGGGAGCAACTATATGATCTGAGATTCATTTGATACATGGAGCTTAACTAAGTGCCTAAGCACTGTACATGAAGCACCTAAACACTAATTGTGAGATCCGAATAGAGAAGTTGGAGCCTATGCATTGACCCTTGGTGCTTAAACACTAGTCCTCGATTCTAAGTGCAGTTCCACATAGAGAGTTTGGATCTTTGCACTACACCTAGAATTTCCATGCAAGGTAGAGCGCATGTGGCTAGGCATTGGCCTAGCAACTGCTATAAATTTCCTTAGATTTTTATAAAACACTTACCATTATGGGGAGATTTGGTGGAACTCTATTTATGCAAATCATATGAACAAATTTGAGTACTTCTTAAGCCATAATCTGAAGATTTTTCTTATATTTTGGAGGATTCTAAGAGAATAATTTTATGGAGGCTTCTTCAAGCTTTTTGAATAGGCTATTAAAGGGATCTCTAGGGCAAGAAGACAAGGTGAAGGGGATGATGTTCTCAACATTCTTTGCTTGAGTTTTATCTTTTCATTTTCCTTTTCATTATTGTAATTATGTTCATGCATTGAGTTTCCATGTGTTTTTTTTTGTTTACCATGAGCTAAACTCCCCATTTAGGGGTTGGGTTTAGCCATATTATATTTGTATTTATTTTGGTTTTAATAAAAGTTTATGAGTTCTATTTTTTAATTATTGTGTATTTTATTATATGATTTATTGACTATTGAATTGATTACCCATAATTTTTAGTAGAAGAGGCCCATTTAGAACTGAGAGGTGAAGAACAAACTCATTGTGGACAAAATACTAGGTGATAGGTCATAACTTAGAGACAAATGAGATGAAGAGATGTAGACCATTTGGAGATATAAAATCTTTCATAAAATTTCTTGCATTGAATTTATGACTGAGAGTTAGGTATGTTGTGTGAGAAAAATGAGGACCTCTAGCTTCGAGAGGAAGGTAGCAACCACATTGATCAAGCTTTGGTAACAATTAGCTCCTAATTTGTTAAAATTATTACATCACATGCCAATATTGGTGAAATACAAACCTTTGGCTTAATCATATTAAGATCACTTTACAAATTCTAGCTCTTGTTAGTTAGTTAGTCATTCTATTAGGTTTATAGGGAATTGTAGTTTTTTGCTTTAGCACCATATTTTCATTATCTAAATAATAGTTATTTAGCTTAAGTTTAGTATTTAGCATTCAATCCTTAAGAGAATGATACAAAAATATCACTTTTTTACTTGATACGACTTTATTTTCTTGCACATATAGTTTATTATACATTGCTTTAACTACTGTGATATAAATAGAGTTTATCCCAAAGATGAGTTTTCATTGACGATCCAAATGATATTGATTGATATAGTTGCCACAAATTCAATATTTACTTTCATGGATAGTTTATTAGGATACAACCAAATTAAAATGGTCCTAAATGATGAGCGACACATAGCTTTTAGGACTACGATTAATATGTACTATTACAAATTTATGCCTTTTCAACTAACAAATGCTAGAGCTAACTACCAAAGTGTGATGGCCCAAAATTTTGATGAATTATTACACCAGAAGTTAGCATGTTATATCAATGATATTATTATAAAAGAAATGTGATTGAAGATCATGCGAATAATTATTGAATGGATCTCCAAATGGTTCAAAAATATGGGTTAGTTGAATTCTTTGAAATGTGCTTTTTATTAAGAATTTTTTTAATATTTATCATACAAACTTATGGTATCAAAATAGATCTTGCAAAAATTAAAGCAATCCTAGAAATGGAACCACAAAAAAACCTTATCCAACTAAGATCTTTATTAGGAATATTGCAAATTTTAAAAGGTTTATATCCAATCTATTTGGTAGATGTTAGATATTTGCTACTTTTATTAAGAAAAATGTTCATTTTCACTTGGTTAAATCATTCCAAAAAGCTTTTGATGATATCAAAAGGTACTTATTGCATTCTTTAACACTAGCATCTCCAATATAAAAGATACCTTTGATATTATATATAGTAGCTTTAGATGAAGTAGTTGAGATTATTGGCTCAATATAATAAACACATCAAAGGGAATGCCCCATACTACCTTAGTCATTGGTTCATCCATGTTGAAATGCAATATCCACCATAGAAAAGCTTTTTGCAATTAAAAATTAAGACAAAATATGTTGTCTCATAAAATCATTTTATTTTCTTGAGTCATTACTCTACAATTATTAATGATAAGGCCTATGTTGTTTAGAAGGTTAGCTTGATGGTCAATAAATTTATTAAAATTTGATGTTACTTATAAAAAGATAAGCATTAATAGATTTTCTAGTTGGTATTCTTATCCTTGTCAATTCTCTATTAAATGATGAATTATCAAATAAACAATTCACATTTTTTTAAAAAATAAAGAATGGGAATTATACTTTGATTGTTTCATCCATTATGGTGGGGTTCTAATTGAATGCCTCAAATTTTAAATCTAAATATGTCCATGGAGATGTTGCTGGACCTACCAGAGACTCATTGAAATTAAAGCTAAGTGATACATGGTAAGTAATGTAATAAGTGTAAAAGATGAATAACAGGAATGAAAGTTCAAGTAAAACACTGAGGGGTGTTAATATCTTTACTAAGAATGATGGTACAAGAGGATTACTAAAAAAAGCTTGGATTGCCTTCTAATAGAAACAATCCCCCTTTTTATAAAACTTAAGGGATGGTTACAAAATATAAAAATCATAGGTTGATTATAAATAAAGTTACAATAAATATGATAATTATATAGATAATATTAAAATGTTTCTAGCATAACTATTGTGGGATATTATACTCACCTTATCTTTAAAGGTTGGGTGAATATATGATGTTGAGTTGCAAGTCCTTAATAATCATCTATGTGTGGAGGGTGATATTATAGTTGTCTTTTGTTTGGGGTGTGTTTTTTAAAGTGGTATCTTACACTTTTTTAGGTAAGCTTAGACTACCCGGTGGTGATGAGATGACGAGTCTCCAAAATGTTAGCTTGGTCTACTTTAATGTGGTATTTATAGCTTTGTTTGTATATGAATCTTATTTACTATTTTTTTTTTATCTTTTTGCAAGTAACTTCATTAGATTTTTGGTGCACATTAAGTTCATTAATTCTCCTACTCCTTGTAGAAGTGACTTGTAAAAGAACAATAGAATTAGAAATAAAATTATTTGAAGTATATCACCATTATATTAGAATTTGACCACTTTTGATTGGAATTTTTTTGGGAAATGAGTTACGTCACCCACAATTTAATATCTTTTAGATGTTATTTATAACTTATAGCTAGAAAAAGGGATTGAGGGATGCCAACACTTGTTGTCTCTAATTTCCAGCTCCTTTGTCGAGTACTTTTTTCTTTTGTCAAGTTATTTTTATGGCATCCAAGAGGATTTTTGCAAGCATTAGTAGTGTTGATCTATAATTGATCCTTCATAACAAAAATAAAAAGAAGTATAAGAAGAAGGTGGTGCTTGATAAAGATTGTGGCCTTACGTTACTTGTTGAGGCGAATGCTTATACTATTTCTATTATGGCTACTACAAAAATGGTGCTT
The DNA here is from genome assembly GCA_021442155.1 of Cymbidium sinense. Taxonomy (NCBI): domain Eukaryota; kingdom Viridiplantae; phylum Streptophyta; class Magnoliopsida; order Asparagales; family Orchidaceae; genus Cymbidium; species Cymbidium sinense. The sequence goes on from CM038229.1 coordinate 36,025,191, forward strand.
AAAGTGGATCTTGCTACTTCTCTTCCTACTAGTGCTACTATTGAGCCAATTATATCAATAGAACCAAATGTTCCTCCTTTTGAGGACGAGGTGGAGGAAGAGAAGATGCCTCCCCTTACTTGGCGTTGATGGAAAGTGGTGGTAAGTAGATTAGTACAGTCTCACTGAGGTGCTTATATTGACGATCCTTTGACCAATTATCGCATTGATGCCTAAACAAATAAGAAGGTTGAAAAGTTATAATTGAAATTCATGAAGGACTATGTAAATCCCATCAATTTGGCCCAAAATTAAAACTCATGATAAAGAAATTCGAGTAATATTGATCGACTATGACTCAAGATTATATGGAATTCACCCAAAAAAGCCATCAATCTTTGATTCATAGTTCGATAAAGCATATCTCCCTATTACATTGCACTTAACTATTGCTTCCTAGCCATTCAAATATTGGGGAACCAATATACACCAATCATACCACCTTCTTATAATGGTTATGAATTTATTTTATCTACAATCAATTTTTTTATCAAAATAGGCAGAAGTTGTCCCCTTAAAAGAAATCAATACAAATAATGTTTTACAATTTATTGATAATCATATGGTTTATTGATTTGGTGTATGCCACCATATTAAATTATATAATGGTTTTGCATTCAAAATATTAAGCTAAACTAATTTGCTTGCTATCATAACATTGATTGACATTACTCAACTATTTATTATTCTAGTGCTAAATGTATAATAAAATGATTTAATAAGACTATAATCAATCTATTTAAGAAAATTAAATTATCAATTTATAAACATACGAGAATTATTCGATAAGTGTCTAGAAGGCTTATGGGCTTATAGAACTATTTATCAAACCCTGACATAGGCAACCACTTATACTTAACCTTTGGATCAAAAATAGTTCTTATATTAGAAGTTGAATTATTATCACAATGTTTGGCCATTAGCATCGAATTAAATAAGCACTAAAACATTTGACTTCAATTAGAAGAGCTAGATAACCTTTACAAACTTTGATTATAGACTTAACATGTCTTACATTGTATCTTGTTTGGATAATATGAGTTCAAGATGAACTTATTAGGCCCAAAGCTTTTGTTGTTGGAGATCTAGTGTTAGTCCTAAGAGGACCCATTTTCACACAACTATGATTAGCTAAACCCATATAGGAAGGCTTGTTTGTGATTGAAATAGTATATAATGGATGTATATCTTCTTATAGATAAAGATGAGACTCATCATCTACCTCTTATAAATGGTCATTTCTTTAAAAACAACATCTAAATTTTACCTCTTATTTTCATTATCAATTTATAAGGAGAGTATTCTATGCGATTTAGCCTTAATATACATTTTTTGTTTGATTTCTTTCCTTTAGTAAAATGAGTGGAGGAGCTCCTGATTACATTCATTTAAAATAATCATTAGATCAAGAATCTCCCCAAGAAACACTCAAATTTCTTATGTCATACAACAATTACATGATGAACCAACATATTCAATGAGTGGAAATTTGTATGTTTTACCATCTTTTCTTGAAAGCTTGATATCTTTGTTCCCTTAGAATAACTCTAATAAATTAATACTTATTGGCATGTAGGATCTATTCTAGCTGTCCCACTTTTTATTCCACCTTCCATGTGTCATATTAAGTTTCATATATTGCTAGATGAGTATCCACTAGGCTATACTATCCTAGAACATTAGGTAACTTATATAATGCAATGACATCACATATAATAAATGAAGAACTGGACATTCTCATCCATGGGAAAGTTTAAAGATTGATCTTAGAAGTCTAGTTGATACATGAGTTTTTTTATGGAATTAGACATAGTGTTTGTCAAATATATTATGATCATTCTTCTAGCATGTTTATAAGAATTATAATCTAGTCCATAAGACACTCTGTAGAAGAAATAATATTTGCTAATTCTATTATAGCTCCTCATTCTCAAACAACCCTAACTTTAGTTGACAAGGAAAGAGAGTTTGTTGTACTAGTCCATTGAGATTGGTCTCTTCCTGTGGGTTCGTCTGACTTATTGTTGAAAACTATTGCTGATATAATTGTTCATGTAAATTGTAAAACATTAGAAATGTAGGGTCCTTAAAAGTAGTCAATTATAAAATATATCTTTTATTTATGAAATAATGTATGGTGCATTGCCTTTATATTTATGAATTCACATTTTTTTGTTGGCTTCAATTATGTGGTATTGTTTGAATCCTTTAAATAAATATAGTTTAAGACATAAGGTATTTAACCATATTCTTGGTTACTACAAAAAAAGAAGAAGAAGAAAATGAAACAAAAGAGGCATCATGAGTTGTGTGTAGGTCCTCTTTGATCGAAAAGTAATGCAATTATATCTTCAATTCCTCCAAATAGGAAAATTAGCCAAAATATCTATTTTTTAAAATGTGGCTCTAGAGATCCCACTTCTTTTGGATCCTTTAGCTCTTACCTATCAAGAGAGTTACTTTTAGCAAAGTTTCTCAGATCTTTAGTAGAAATAATTCTAGTTTGAGTATTAAAACTTTATGTGTGTTAACAAAACTCATGCATAAAATAACAAAATAACTTTAATGATAATTGATGTTAAACCCAATTTATTTTTAAAGGTAAGTCCTATTAATCAAACTTCATCCACCCCAAAAAAAAGTTGTGCAATTTTTGATGTTGTTCGATATTTTTCCATGTTAAATACCCTTGGTTGTGTTTAGCTTTACTGCTTGTAAAAATTATTCTTCAACAATTTTTTCCAACAAATGGCATCTCTTATGAAGAAATTTCTTGTGTGCATCAATAAAATAATTCTCAAGGTTTACATGTTTATCTATTATATGTAAGTCAGCTTAATTATAAACACTCAAGCCAGCTTCCCTTTTAATTATCTTTGAATAAACATCCCTTTTGATATCACTATCTTTCAAGGTTCATCATTTAACCATAATTTCACTTCTTTATTCATGAATTTAAGAAGTAAAATTAAGTTAGATAGAAATATTATAAGATCTCTTGCAATATACAACCTTGCCTAATTCTTCTGGTTGGGTCTTTGGAAAAAGTTAGGGTCACCAAAACTCACCCACTTTTTAGTTTCCATTTAGATTAAATGAAGCTATTGTATTTCCCACCATAACTTGTAACTTCAAATTTCTAGTTGGGTCATTATGCTGGGTTTAGGTCATCTAAGCTCATTCACCTCCACTCTCATTTAAATTAAATGATGCTTCAATTACATCCCTGATGGTGGAAAACTTTATTTTCTAGTTGGATTATATAACTAGGTATGAGTCATCAAAATCTATCAAAGTGGTAATATAATGTACTAGTTTGGTTTGTAGTTTTGCCTTTCAACTTTGTCCTAGGATTGGGTCTAGGTCACCAAAAGCTAAGAGACGGTGGTTGTTATAAAATCCATGGTGGTGTATAGATTGACATATAAGGTGTTTCTTGACCACTTGTATTCTCCTTATATGAGTCATCAACAAAAACCCTTAAATTTTTGTAGTGAACTCACACATCCACAAGATTTGGATACACTAACTTACTTTGAAAATTGTACATACATAGTACTATGAGAAGGGTTGGCTAAAGTGGCTTATAAGTATAACCATGTCGAGTTAACGTACATCCTAGAGTTAGTCTTTTATAAAGAGACTTCAATTTTGAGTGTATTTAATTCAATCTGCCATATTGAGTTAATCAATTTGTCAGACCATTATTATTGAATATCTCATAATGGACAAGATTTTACAAAAAGGTTTGAAAAACTTTAATATGATAATTTACTTTACATTGTAGCGAATAACCATAACACAATTATATATCTACATTAGTGATATGATAGTCAATTTATGTTTTACATATGGTAACATGAACTAGTTCATTTAGCTAGAGTCATGTATCCTATTAGAAATTCATTCTCAACTTTGGAAAATAAACAAGACTAAGGGGGTTAAGGTGAAACCTTCCACCACCTCTATCAAGTGGTATAAGTGAAAACTTGGGCTACAAAACTACCTATTAGACTAGTGGATTGATTGTTAGTAAGTTAGTCATTATAGTATGAGCTTACAACCAAAGGTTGAATAGGAACCCTTGTAACGATAAAGTGATAAGGTTACTTATATGGATTATAGACTGAGTTGTTGACTTCACTTTTGGAGTGAGGATTAATCCTTCCCATTTTAGATCTAGGAGCCTTCTAAACACTTGGACTTCCTTAGTGCTAGGACACTTCTAGTGACTAAGGGAACACTAAACTTCAACCTAATGACTTATGAGGGCATAACCCTAAGCCTAGAGTTTACCTTAGGATAAATAGGTTTCACCTACCCTAAGACTTAAACCAAGACTCATACTTATCCACTCATCATGTAGATGGAGCTAAACTAACCTCTAAACTATTCTATTAATCTTAATTGAATTTGGTTTTCTAATCCAAGCTCCAATCCAAATTAACTTGGACCTTAACCCAAGTTAACCCCACCACAATTCTATAATCCATTTAAACCCATTCAAGCAAACTAAACTCAATTGCTCTTATTATTCAATAGATCATTGCAAGCCCCTCCAAGACATGTAATCAAGCCAATTGAACCAAAGAAATTTGATCAACCCAAATTAGCTCATTTGACCTAAAAAGTTTAAATGAGCCAAAATCTAATTAAGCCGAAATCAATTGCAATCAAAGCCACCAATCAACTTTAAATTTATTATTGAACACATCCCAAACATCCATAACCCAAATTAGTCCAAGTTGGCATGACTTAGCCAATTAATTCAACGTGACCTAAAAGGGGGGATTAAGCCAAACTCTAATTAAGCTCCCATTAGATCAAATCAAGCCATTCAATCCCTCCATTGATGATTGTAGGTCATTAGTGAACAATCCACTACAGTCAATTGAATTTAGTCAAGTCAATTTTACCCTTTGACCCAAATTGACCCAAATTGACCTAAATAGTCAAATTGAACCAAATCAAACCTTAGACCAAATTGGTTGAAACCAATGCTGCCAACCAATCATTAATTCAATATTAAACATGGTCCAACTTTCAATTGAGCCCAACTAGTCCACTTAGCCCAATTTAACCTAAAGGATCAAATTGAACCAATTCACTCCATAATCCAAATCAATTCAAATCAACTCCCCAATCAATTACAAATGGCTAATTGAACATTAATCTAACCCATGCTTAAGCTAATTTGGCCAATTTGGTCAAATTGGTCAGCATGTCTGTGTTGTTTATTTTAGTTTCATTTGTGTGTGTAAATGTGAGGGGACACCACATAGATCTGAGGATGTACTTATTGAGGTGATCGGGCACAATATTAAGGAATAGTGCACTATCTTAAAAGATAGAAATCACTACCCTACGATGGACCTAATCACCTAATAAAGACTCCTGAGGCATGATGGGTCTTCGAATATACCAAAGATTTTTCTCCTACTTTACATGGAAAGTAAAGCAGGGTTTATTTAAATCGGGTTCTAAAGTTTCCTATGGGGGCAAGCCCCCATAGTTAATTACATCCTAAGGAATGGGATTCCTTAGGAATACTCTTAATTAAAGTAGGTGATTGTTGTCTCCAAAGAATTCAAAAATAGGACTATCAATAAATTAGTTATATTTGGAAGATCAAATGAGATAGATCAAAAGAAGAAAGTTATTATCGATGCCAAAGGAGATGAATAGGGAGTGCTCATGATACTAGGAAGCCTAGTGAGCACTCCAATGTATTCTATGGTTAGGCTTTATATATTTGAAATTGAGGAGATTTATTTATTTGAGTTAAAATTTTATTAGAAATTTATGACTTATAATTCCACAATATAAGATTATGGAAATGATTAAGAGGCGAGGATTTATTCTCGTAGCATGCAAAGGAAAATAATAACCGCAGATCCTAAATCTAGGGAGCTTTGGCGAGGGCCAAAGAATAACCTAAATCTAAGGCAAAAGTGGTTATATGGTTTACTTCACAAGAGAGAAGTAAGCAACCTAACTACTGGACTTATTACTGCCTGGAGTTGCAGCCAGCTAACTCCTCATATGCTTTAAATTTATGTAGGCAAGTCATATGCTTTTGCAAGATGGATATGATATTATTATTTAGAAAAGAAACTAAGTCCTTAAGCCCACTCCCTAAGAGACTAGAGCATAAGGGGTATGAATAATGGCTTAAATCTAATAAAATTTTTTATCAAATTTTATTTAATTTAGGACTCTTTAATTTGACACAGGCTATGGGATTTTGTATGCTTAAATTCATGAGAAGTTGATTACAAGCCAAATCAAAAAGGAAAGAGGTGTTCTTCCATCATAGGCTCTCACAGGTTAAGCCCATTCTATCCTGCAAAGATGGAAGCCCCCATCTATTAACAAGAGTGAAACAAGATGGTTATGCATGATATTAAGCATACAATCATCCAGCTAAGGGGTTACTAAATATTTTATTATCTTGATTTAATACCTAGGCTTTTATATGAGGTTATGAATTATTTCAAAAAAAAATTAATTATGAGTTATTAGTGGGATATAAAATTTATTTTTATCTTAAGTGCCTAATCGCATCCAGGACATACAACAATCACCAATCATAGACAAACTATGAAAATGATCCTTTTTTCTAATGCATAAGCTAAACAAAATATCAAACAATTTTATAAGGTTATCGTAAAAGAATGAAAGGCCAATGCGGTCAGGTACCACCATACAACCTGAAAAGAAATGTGGGTAGGCGAGCTCTACCCTTATACAACCCAGATTATAATATAATAATTACAATTACAAATGCTGAATATTATGGGGGGTCTTCATTTTCATTCTTCATTCTTCCTTCTTCACTCTTCTTCTTTCATTTCTTCAATTTGATTTGCTCCATTTCTTTCTTCTTTTTGGGTTGATTTGTATGTTGCTTTCTCTAAAGGCATCACATGGTACATAAAACTTGGTCTTATAACCAATGATCATCCTAATCCCCCATAATATTCATCCTAATCCTAATGCAAAATTACATTAAAAGAAGGAAAGTAAATCTAGCTACACCTGTAAAATAAATGTTAACTAAGCACACCATATAACCCATACAGTTATATGAATAATTTGGACTTAGCACCCCACAGATGGGTAATAAAGCTCACCTTTCCTAACTTGGATTATGCTTAGGGGCTAAGCAACCCACACAACAAAAGTATTTATATATATATTTTATTTAGCTACCCTTGCAGAAAATATGATTAGGCTAATATCAACCTAAAATCCATTAAGTTTAATTTATTTTAAAGAATGTGAAAGAGGTTTGCTAGTCTTATTCCCATTCCCCATGTGTGAGTTAAATTTGATTCAATAAAGAAGTAATTAAGTTGATTTTATGATTTAATTAGGTTAGGGTATGAATTAAGTTAATTAATTAATCATTACATACATCATCTTAAGTTAATTAACTAATTAATAATGAGCCAATATGATATGCAACAACATGGAAAGTAAATTTGCAATGCCCCTAAGAAATGAAAGGGGCCTAATGCAATTGGCTCATGATTAATAGTTAATTAGGTTTAAGGGATCTCACTTAACTACTCTTATGGTTTTCTCACACATGTGAGTTAACCATAATTTCATCATCTCTCACTTTGGTTATTGAACACCTAAAGAGCTACCCAAGATTAGATTAGAGAATCAGGTTCAATTGAATTGATTAAATTCATTAATTAACTAATTAAACCTTAATTAACCTTAACCAATCAAAATGAGTGGGCTTAGAGAAAAAGAAAAAGAAAGGAGTCCAAGTCTCAATCCCTAAATTTTCTTAATTATTACTTAAGGTTTAGGTTATGAATTGAATTTTTGATTAATCTTGTTAATTAATTAATTAAGGGATGTTAATTAATCAATTACTTAAGAGGGATTAGAGAAGATTTAAAGAAAAGATTGGAAGAGGAAATCCCAATCCATTTCCCTAGACTTCATCACCATTAACAGAGGTTAATAGGCATAATTAATTGATTAATTTACTATTCATTTGCTTAATTATCACTAATTACATTAAGAGGGTGATTAAGACTTAATCAATTAGTTTCCCTAATTAAGCAACCAATAAAATCCAAAAAAATAGGGGCGGTAGAGGTCATCCCCCTAAATACATGCAAAAAGGTTGAGATTAATTAGATGGTTAATTAGAGAGTAACTAGGCTAATTATATTTCTAATTAAACTTTAATTAAGCCAAATATATTGCTCAAAATTAATTAATAATAATTTTTCTAGATTCTACTCTGAAATATCTTTAAAATGAGCCTAAGTTTGTATTTTTTGGATTTTTCTATAATTAGTTATGAATTTAAGAAGTTTCAAGATTAAAAATAAATTAATTAGCTCTAATTAAAGCCTTAATTCTGTCGGGCCACGTGGTGGCTAACGTGGCGCGCTGACGTAGTGCGCTTTCCATGTGGCATGACGGGATTCACTACTTAAGTTATCACATCCAAGTGATGACTCAGATCGTGACACACGTGTAACTCTGTGGACCGTCCAATCTAAGATCAGATGGACATGATCAAACCTATAGTTTCAAAGGATTAATCAATAGATCTAAGCATGATTCGATTAGGACTGTCCATTCCAATCATATGGGATGGACGGTCCATGATCTATCTCCTCTCGAGCATCAAAAAATGGCTACCGTCCATCGATCGCCACTTGATCCGAGCTCACCCGAGCTCGTATGGAGATGAAAATGATCCCACACTTTCAGGGAAGCACAATAATCAAATCTAATGGTGGAAATCGCATGACATGAAAATTTCTTTCATAAAAGACCAAGCTATTTTCATTCAAGGATTAGTTTTAATGACATACCTCATCAAAGTTTATGACCGGCAATTCTAACGATTGAGAAAGCTTCGTTTAGTAGAAATGAAGCTCTGTTGAGCTGCATGAGCTTTGATTTGGTGTGGTTTGCTCAAAGACTAAAATACTAGATGTAGGTGGTCGGTCTTGATCAAACTCTACCCTCTGGCCATCGAGAAGCTTGGGAAAGAATTTATTCTTGTCGTTTAGCTCCAAGGAAGGTGTGTTCAAAGTTAATTGCACTTTGGTGGAGGTTTGAGCATATGGGAATCAAAGGTGGCCTCTCCTATTTTAGTTTTGTGTAAAACCGAAAATGGAGATATTGGGGAGCTTAGTAAAGCTTGGAAATGGCTATGGGAACTCTCTCCTTGGCTGCTAGGGTTGAATCGAATGTGAGTGTATGAGTTTGAGTGAGAATGAGGCTGGTATACCCCCTCATTCCTTGGACCGGATGGCCATGGCTAATTTGGATTTTTTTTTGATCAATTGGTCATTTCAAAGGGTGGTGGAGCTTCTTGGGTGCATGATGTGGCTCGGTTTGGTTGGGTCAGGGAGTGGAGGTGGCTGCCAAGAGAGGAAGTGCTTGTCCTTGGTGGTTTGAAAAGCTCCAATGGGAATGAGGAGGTGATTTCACCTCCCCATGGATCATGGCTAACCTAACCACCTTTGGCTCAGGTCAGCTATGGTCCTAGGTGCTTAGGTGGACCTATGATTAGGTGCCAAGTGGCTATGGGGAGAGAATGACTCAATGTGCATGTGTCCTATCTCATGGGATGCCCTAAACCTAAGGGAAAAATGGTCATTTGACTATGAGTTTGATATGGGCAGTTTTAAAATGGGTTAAAAGTTGGTTAGCCCAAATTTCAAGTGGTTTGATTTGGCTTAATTTGACCTATTTAGGTCAAATTTGACCTATTTAAGTCAAATTAGGTTAGGTTGGGTCAAGTTGACCAATTGGTCAAATTAGGTCAAATCAGGGTTAGGTCAAGTTCACATGACCAATTGGAGTGTATTGGCGTCATTGGTTTGTTTCAATTTGCTTTGAATTTTGTTATGGCTCATTTGGGTTCATATAGGTCAAATGAGTTAAGTTGACCAATTTAACCAATTTGACCAAATTGGGTTAAGTTGGGTGTTGAGTCAAGTTCAATTGGCTAATTGAAAATGATTGTAGGCTTTGGTTTGGTTTAATTTGGAATTAATTTGAAATTAATTTGGATTTTGGCTAATTTGACTCTTTAGGTCAATTTGGGCTAAGTTGGGTCAAGTTGGCCAATTGGTCAACTTGGGCTTAATTATGGCTTTGGTTAAGTTCAATAAGTGATTTGGAATGAACTTGAGCCATTGGTTGCAATCATTTTGAATTTAATCATGATTGGACCCATTTTGGATTTTTAGGTCAATTTGGGTCAACTTGGGTCAAATGGCCAATTAGGCCTAGTTTGGCTCAAGTAAAGGTTTGGCCATGTTCAATCATTGATCATGAGTGGGTTTAAATCAATGGTTTTAATCAATTTGGCATATGATGGATTTTGGCTAATTTGGGTTAAATGTTGACTTGGTCAAAGGCTAGGTTTGACTAGATTTGACCCAATTTAATGCAATTGATCACCCTATGATGATTGTTGGTTATGTTGTGAGGTTTGTATGGGAATTATTCAATCCAATTTAGGTTAGATTAGAACTTGGCTCATAAAGGTTCTTTAGGTCACTTTAGGTCAAGTGAGCCTAAATGGGTCAATTAGCTTGATCATGGCTTGATTCAAGTTTAGTTGAACTTACACATGAGCCTATGATTGAAATATAAATCCAATTACAATTGGTTTGGATCCAAATGAGTTTTGGTTCATATGATAATTTCAAGCGAAAAGGGTCAACATGGACTTGGTTTGGGTTGACTTGGGTTTGGTTTGATAATGATGGTTTATATTTATATTTGGGTCAATCATTTTAGGAATGATTGAATGATGAAGAAACCCATGAGTTTTCAATTGGTTTGGGCATCACTTAGCCAAGTTCAAGAATTTGACTAAAAGGGCTAAAATTAGGAATTTGATTTGGTTTGAAGGGTTTGAACTTGGATTTCATTTATATTTGTGAATTTAAATGAATGAATAATTAACTTATAAAGAAATCAACCAAGTATGAGTTGGTTTAAAGGAGTTTTGACTAAGCATATGAAGGCGGTTCATATGGCTTAGGAAGAGATTTTGGAATTTGGACTTAATCATAAGTTTCAATCATTGAATTTGTAATTGGTTTATGACTTGGAATTTGATTTGAGATTGAATTTGATATTTGAAAATCAACTGAATTGAAGGTTGATTTGAACTTGGTTAAGGCTAAGTTCATAGGATAAAATCAAAGGGCTTAGGAAAGATTTGTAGATTTGACTTCAATCATAGGTTTCAATCATTTGTGTTGGAATTGATTAATGATTTAGAATTTGAAATTTGAATTTGAATTTGATGTTTGGTTTGAAAGGAGGAAGTAAGGATTGGGTTCAATGCTATAGGGTAGGCAAGTCTCCCTAAATCACTAAGGCACAACCTATCCCTATGGCTAACTCTTCTAAGTCTTTAGGGTTAGGTTAAGTGTTCACCTAATCACTAGAAGTGTCTTAAGACTATGAAACTCTTATTGTCTATGAGAGTCCTAGATATATGATAAGGAACTCTTAGTGTCTTCTTTCTTCTTTCTTTTTTTTTGGTTGGTTGGAATGTGGTTGCTCCAAAGGCTTCACATGGTACATAAGACATAGACGTATGACTAATGTTCATCCTAATTCTTGATAACATTCATTCCAAATCCTAATTGCAAAATTACATAAAAATAGGAAAAGTAAATCTAACTAAAACCTACAAAACAAAGATTAGCTAAAAAAACTACATAATCCTAAGCATGTATATGAGTAAATTGGACTTAGCACCTCACACATGGGTAACCAAGTCCACCTGGCATATTTTAGATTATGCTTAGGGGTATAAGCAACTTGCACAATAAAATATTTATATTTTTATTATAGCGCCCCGTAAGCATAATCTCTTGCAGAAGATAATGATTAGACTAAGATCATCCTACCATTCAGTCTATGCACATACACCCTAACATCTAGACTAAAACATCACATCATAACATAAAATCAAGCATTAAACCATGCACCGCCCTAACATAGGACTAGAAATGGTGACTTAGCCTAATATGTGTGCCATTTAAGGCTTGTGTGGTATGTCTTAGCTAGGCTTTAAAGTTAGAGTTTTCTAAGTATGAAGGGTTCAACATAGAGGGTGGTTTCATTTAAATGGTTTAGTTGATTTGGTTTAGTTTTATTTCATGATTTGATTTGGTTTGAATGAACCTACAATTAATTACTAAGTGTTGTAAAGAGAGGAAAATAGAAGAGTACTTCTCTTTCCTCCCAACCTTAAGTAATTTCTAAAGTAGATTCATTAATAAATTTTATTTTAGTGAATGTTTTATTCTATGTTTTAATTAATCCTATGTTTAGATTTTCCCTAAACAAACCTATTCAAAGAGAAAGATATTTTAAGATTAAGTAAAGTGAATTACTATCACAAAACACACAACTCTTTATTTCTTTCCAACATGTGTAACATGCTAATGGATGAATCCTAAGCATATCTATACATGAAAGTGGAAATGTTAGCACACCTTAATGATGAATGCTAAGAGATGTTGCTTAAGGAAATTTGGAATGTTTCATGTATGAAAAGAGGGGTTCTTTTATCCATTATTCATATGCACATTTACATGCATGTAAGACATAAGTGAGTACGACACCATTATTTTCTACATTAGAGGTGTAAAATACAAGATCTACTTGGGGCTACTTAAATACTCGCAACCCCGGGATGTCCAGACTAATATACCACTTTTCTTAAATACATGTGCATGTACAAAAAGAAAATAATGGAAAAAGAAACATGCAAAAAGTTTATGTTTATTTGTTTTGATTTGGTTATGCAATTTACATGTTTAAATGTGAAGGTCCCTCTGAAAGGATAGCATAGGAATGAATAGGAATGGATTAAAGCAAGTGTTGTGTTCTTTTCAAATGAACTATACACTTTGCAAATCCTATTCAAAACTATGTTAAAATAGAAGAGAAGGAAAAGTCACATAATGCACATTTTATATTGTACTCACATGCAAGCTTAGAAGTAATTATAAGTAGTGCACCTTTCATATGTAATATTTGATTTCTAAGTTTTGAAAATAGTTTTGGATTTAGTAGTGATAATAGCCATTCATATTCTTACTTTAGACAAAACATGCAATTTGACATAAAAGAAATATTTCATTTTAATTTGATTTTTCAAAAGACAGGAATGCATGATTTTCATATGATATACATTTAGCATGCTAGGAAAGAAATAAAGTGATGTAAGCATGTAATTTCATTCACCTTAATTAATTCTTAAAGACAATCCTATGGAATAAGATCATTTAAAATGAATCAAATTGTTTAAAGAAATTTTTAGTTTTGTTTTGAGTTTGATTTGAATTTAGGAAATGTAAAAAGGTTTGCTGGTCTTAACCCATCTCCCACATGTGTGTGTTGTTTTAGTTTAATTTTTAGAACCATTAGATTGATTTTATATGTTATTTAGGTTAAGTTTAAATTAAGTTCATTAATTACCCCTTACCTACACCTCCTTAACATAATTATTCAAACAATTGTGAGCCAACATATGACATGCAACCACATTTAATTTAAATTAGCAATGCACCCTAAGAAAGAAAGGGCCTAATGCAATTGGTTCATAATTGATGATTAATTAAGCTAAAAGGTTTTAATTAAGTACTTTCATAACTCTTCCAACACATGTAGGTTGGATTTGATTTCCTTAAGCTTACTTAGGTTATTGAACACCTAAGTATCTACCTAGGAAAGGATTAATTAAGTTCAGATTGATTTTGAAAATTTTATTAAGTTAATTAAGAAGGTTATTAGTGGATTAACCCTTAATTAGGTTTGGATTAAGGAAGAAATGGGGTTTAGGGAATAGCTTACGAAAAATATCCCAAAATTATTCCATAAACCTCATTATCCCTTAAACAATATTTAATTATCTTAATTAATGATTAAACCACTATTCACATGGATAATTACCCTTAATTATATTAAAAGAGTGATTAGAGATTCATTAATTGATTTCACTAATTAACCCATTAATAAATTCCAAGAAAATTAGGGGAGGTAGAGGTCATCTCCCAAAACATGCTTAAGAAGTTTGAAATTAATTAATGAAGTCATTAGGGAGTAATTAAAATTTTTAAGATTTTAAATAAACCCAAATTAATGAAACTCACTATTTAAAATCAATTAGAAACAATTTTATATTATTCCTCATTGAATTATCTTTAAAATGAGCCCTTATTCATATTTTTTTGTTTTTTCTATATTTAATTATGAATATTTAAAGTTTTAGTGATTATTAGGTAATTAAATCCCTTAATTATATAACTAATCCCATCGACACCATGTGGACTACTGACATGACACACGCTTTCTACATGGCGCGTTAAGATTAGTTATTTAAGTTATCACATCGGCTGCACAGTTAGTCGACGGTGCTATGTGTTTTCTCCTTGGACCGTCCGATCAAAGATTGGATGGTTAGGAATAAACCCATAGTTTCTAAAAGGATCAATCATCTGATCTAGATCATTTAATCAAGGCCGTCCATCCAAAACATGCGGGATGGATAGTCCATGATTGATCCTTGCTCTCGCCTGTGAGAGATGGGGGCTGTCCATCCTTCAAGGCTTGATCTGAGCTCACTTGAGCTCAGATTCAACCCACACCATCAAGAGGTGTGGGGAAGAACATCCAACAATCATTTTCACTTGAGATCAAAATTCTCTGCACAAAGGACCAAAGAATTTCTACACTAAGCTCTGTTTTGAAGTATACCTCGCCGGAGGCTATCACCGGCGCTCCCAACCATTGAGGTAGCTTCGTCTAGTGGAGACAAAGCTCTGTTGAAGGTTTGAAGGCTTGAGATCAAGTGGATCCTCTTATTGGCCAAGATGAGCTTCAAGTGCTTACGGCTTTGGTCGAACCCCTTCTTCCCATGGCTTTATTGCTTGAGATTTGGTTTAGGTGAGCTCGATTGGATCCTCTAATGGTGCTTGCAAGAGGAATTGAGCTTTGGTTATGAATTAAGCAAAGTGGATTTCTCACTCACCTCCTATATTTTAGGTTTAGGTAAAACTAAAAATGGAGAATTCAAATGAGCTTTAGAAACCTTGGGAGAGCTTGGCAATGCTTCCTCTGAGTTCCTATGGCTCAATCGAGTGTAAGTGATGTGGAATGAAGTGGAATTAGGGGGAGTATATCTCCCCCTACAAGGATCAAATGGTCGTGAGCCTCCCTTCCATTTTGGATCAATTAATTTGATTGATGAGTTTGTTAGGTGGTTAGGGTTGCCATGTGATTCAGTTTTGGCAGAGGAGAGGTGGCATGGAGTTGCACATGTGGAGAATGAGAGTATGGAGGTGATCCATGTGCTCATTTCTAAGTGGAGGGGTCAGTTTTTGCTTTAGGTTGGGTTTGGCTGACCCAAACCCATTGGGTCATGTGTACCACTCTCATTAGTGTCCATTTGTTCCACTAAGAGGGTGCTAAGTGGCCATGAAAAGGATATGACCAAATTCCAAGTAGAATTGGCCATAGGTTACCCCTTGACCTAGGGGTAAAATGGTCATTTGTATTTGATTTAAAATTGATAGATTTATAATAGTTTGAAATTGGGCTGGTCCAAATTTTAATGAATTTGGAGTTGATTTGATATTATTTGACTCATGTTGACCCATTTAGGTCAAAATGGGTCAACTCAAGTGTTGACCAATTGGTCAAACCAAGGTTGGGTCAAGTTCATATGGCTATTTGAAATATTTTGGTATCATTAGTTTGGTTCAATTTGATTTACATTTGATTTTGGTTCATTTGATTTCATTTAGGTCAAATGGGTCAAGTTGACCAATTTGACCCATTTGACCTAATTGGGTTAGGGCATGGGTTGGTTTAGGTTTGGTTGGTCATTTGAAATGTTTTGCAAGCTTTGATTTCAATGAATTTTGGTTTGATTTGATTTCAGCTTGAGTTGACCTTTTAGGTCAAGTTGGGTTCATGGTCTATTGGGCTAGGCTAGGTTGGTTCTAGTTGGCCAATTGAGGCTTTGGTCAAGTTCAATAAGTGATTTAGAAAGAATTTTACCCATTGATTTCAATCAATTTAGCTTAGATCAAGATTTGGCATATTTTGACTTTTTAGGTCAAGTTAGGTCAATTTGGGTGAAGTGGCCAATTGGATTAGGTTAGGCTCAATTGATGAATTAATCAAGTTCACTCATTGATCATGAATTGATTTTGACCAATGGTTGCAATCAATTTGGCCTATGATGGATTTTGGCTAGTTTGGATTTCATTTTGGCTAAGTGTTGACTTGGTCAACACTTAGGTTTGACTTAGTTTGACCCAATTTGAGTGATTGATCATCTCATAATGATTGCTGCTCACAATGTAAGGCTTAGGTGAGCTTAGTTCAATCCAATTTGGATAGAATTAGAATTTGGCTAAAAAAGATACTTTAGGTCACATTGGGTCAAGTGAGCCTAAGTGGTCAATTGACTTGGTCAAGGCTTGATTAAAGTTTGATTGAACTCACATATAGACTTATGATTGAAATATAAATTCATTTGCAAGTGATTTGGAGTCAAATGAGTTTTGATTTATTTGACAATTTCAAGTTCAAAGGATGAACATGCGTTTGATTTGGGTTTGATTTTTGAATTTAGTTTTGGTTTGATGATTAAAGTTTATGTTTATATTTGGATTAATGAATGAAGGATTGATTGAATCATGAAGAAAATCCAAAGGTTTGAATTGATTTGAGGTTGACTTGATCAAGTTCAAGAATTTGACTTGAAAGAGTTTATGTTGGATTTAGGTTAGATTTGGATTTGAGTTTTGAATTTGGTTTTGGATATTTAAATTCATATTTCATTTATATTTGTGAATATAAATGAGAATATAAATGGGTTAGGAGGAAATCTCTTGAATTTGATTTGATTTGGATTTGATTTGAGCTAAGTTCATAAGATGAAATCAAAGTGACTTAGGAAGGATTTTTGAATTCGGAATTCAATCATTGGTTTTAATCATTTGGAATTGATTCGTGATTTGAGAAAATCCATTGGAATTGATTTAAGATTTGAGAAAATCAATTAAATTGGAATTGATTTGAGATTTGATTTGGAATTTATTTGAGTTTGAAGTTGATTTGAATTTAGAATATATTTGAATTTTGAGTTGGTTTGGATTTGGAGTTTGATTTGAACTTGGAGTTTGACTTGAATTTAGAGTTTGACTTGAAAGAAGGAAGTGAGGATTTGGTTCAAGCTATAGGGTCGGCAGGTTTTCCTAAGACCCATAAGGCATGACCTATTCCTGACTAAGTCTTCTAAGTCTTATAGGGTTAGGTTGAGTGTTCACCTAATCACTAGAGTGTCTTAAGACTAAGGAACACTTAGTATCTAAGAGGAGTCCTATGTCTAAGATGGAGGGGTTGAGAGCTTATTCTAAAATTGAGGTCAACAATTAGCAAACTACCTCAAGAGAAATCACAAGCCCATTAGATGAAACAAAGAGTTCTCTTCTATGCTCTCGTGAATGGCACCTTGTAACGACATCCTTCGATCAAATGTGGTTACGCTGTTTGAACAAACACGAAGCCTGTAGGATTATGACTGAGGTACATTCAGGTCTATGCGGAGTGCACCAATCCAATTTGAAGATTAAATCAAAGATCAAGAACTAAGATATTACTGGCCTTCGATGATTAAAGATTGCATGGATGTATCTAGGAGATGCCATCAGTGTTAGGTACACGGTGTGGTCCTACATCAACCACCAAATGTTTTACACCTTACTTCCTTCTTTCAAGTCAAACTCCAAATCCAAACCAACTTCAAACTCAAACCAACTTCAAACTCAAATAAATTCTAACTTAATTGATTTTCTCAAATTCAAATCAACTTCAAACTCAAATCAACTTCAAATCCAAATCAAATTCAAACTCAAATCGATTCCAAATCAAATCTCAAATCAATTCCAACTTAATTGATTTTCTCAAACCTTAAAATTAATTCAAATGGATTTTCTCAAATCATGAATCAATTCCAAATGATTGAAATCCCATGATCAACTTCAAATCCAAAATATTTCCTAAACCATTTTGATTTCATCTTATAGACTTAGCTCAAATCAAATCAAAATCATTTCACATCCTGGGGTTATGAAGCTTTAAGTAGCCCTAAGAAGGTCTTGTACCTTATACCCTTGGTGTAAAAAATAATGGCGTCGTACTCACTTATGTCTTTCATACATGTAAATGTGCATTTGATTAATGGATAAAAGAGTCATTCTTTTCTACTTAATAAAATCATACATCATGAAGCATCCAAATTTTCTTAAACAACATGGCTTTGCATTCATCATTAAGATGTCCTAAGACTTTGTATTTGTATGTATAGCTATGCTTAGGATACATTCATATGCACAATACACATGTTGGAAATAAATAAAGTGTGGTGTGTTTTGTGATAGTAATTCACCTTAACTAATCCTAAAATGCCTTTCTTATTTGAATAGGTTTATTTAGGGCAAAATATAAACTTAGGATTAATTAAAATATATAATAAAATATTCACTAAAGAAAAGTCATTAATGAATCTACCTTAGAAATTACTTAAGGTAGGGAGAAAAGAGAAATCCTCTTCTCTTTTCCTCTCTTTACAACACTTAGTAATTAAGTGTAGGTTCATTCAAACCAAATAAAATCATCAAATACAATTAATAAATTAACTAAATCACTTAAATGAAACCACCCTCTAAGTTGAACCCTTTCACACTTAGAAAATCTTAACCTTAAAACTTAGCTAAGACAAATCACACGAGCCTTAAATGACACACACATTAAGCTAAGTCGCCATTTCTAGCTTTATGATAGGGTAGTTCATGATTTGATGCTTGATTTTATTTGATGATGTGATATTTTAGTCTAGATGTTAGGGTGTATATGCGTAGACTAGATGATAGGATGATCTTAGTCTAATCATTGTCTTCTATAGGGGATTGTGCTTAAGGGGCGTTGTAATAAAAATAATAAATACTTTTGTTATGCAGGTTGCTTATATCCCTAAGTATAATCCAAAATAGGCTAGGTGGACTTGGTTACCCATATGTTAGGTGCTAAGTCCAATTTATTCATATACATGCTTGGGATTGTGTGGTTTGTTTAGCTAATATCTATTTTATGTGTTTTAGTTAGATTTACTTTTCCCATTTTTATGTAATTTTATAATTAAGATTTGGAATGAATGTTATGGGGGATTAGGATGAACATTAGTCAGAAGACTATGTCTTATGAACCATGTGAAGCCTTTGGAGCAATCACATTTCTACCAACCAAAATAAGAAAGAAGAAAAGAAGAAAGAAGAAATGTGATGAAGGTAAATTGGTACCCAATTTCTTTTCAAATTTGTGCGGTGGAGCCCGACCACAATGACATTTTATTCTTTTGCGCTAGCTTTATAAATTTTTTGAAGTTTGTTTAGCTTGTGTATTAAGATGACATGTTTTTCCTAGTTTCTTCCTTGCTTTGATGAATGGCCTGGATGTGATTAGGCTTTTAGGAAAAATAAATTTTCTATCCAATTAATCAACTCAATACTAAAAATAAATAACTCATAACCTCACCTAAAGCCTAGGTTATAAATCAAGATAAAATATTTAGCAATCCCTTAGTTGGATGTTGTATATTTTCAGATCATGCATAAAAAGCAACGTGCTTCACTCTTGCTTATGGAGGGCTTCTACCTTTGCCAAGGTACTTGGCTTGACCTTTGAGAGCCATGGTGGAAACACACCTCCTTCTTACTGATTTTGGCTCGTTACCAATTTCTCATGCATTAAGCATATGAATCCCATAGCCCGTGTCAAATAAATTGTCCAAAAATGAAAATAAAACAAAACAAAAAATTGCATCAGATTTAAATCATTAATCATGCCCTACATGATTTAGTCTCTTAGGTAGTGTGTTTAAGGACTTAGTTTCTTTCTAAATAAATAACAGCTTAGCTATCTTGCAAAATCATAAGACTTGCCTACATGTATTTAAAATCGTAGGAGGAGTTAGTTGGCGGCCACCCCTAGGCGATTGTAAGTACAAATAGTTGGGTGGTTTATCTTCTCTTGTGGAGGTAAACCATATACCCATTTTGCCTTAAATTTAGGTCATGCCTTGGCTCTCGTCAAAGCTCCTTAGATTTAGGTTCAGAGGTTGTTATTTTTCTTTACGGGCTACAAGCATAAATCCTCACCTCTTAGACATTTCCATGATCTTGTGTTATGAATTGTAAGCCCTAGTTTTCTAAATAAAATTCAACTCAAATAAATAAATCACTTCAAATATAAAAATATAAAGCTCAACCATAGGATAGTTTGGGATGCTTACTAGGCTTCCTAGTATCATAATCATCCCCTACTTATCTTCCTTTAGTTTCAATAATAACTCCCTCCTTTTCATCAATCCCACTTGATCTTCTAAAAATCAACCAATTGATTGATAGTCCTATCCTTAAAATCTTTGGAGACAATGACCATTTACCTTAATCAAGAGTATTCTTAAGGAATCTTATTCCTTATAATGTAATTAACTATGGGGGCTTACCTCTATAGGGAACTTAACGAACCCAATTTAAAATAAACCCTGCTTTACTTTTCTATGTAAAGTAGGGGTAGAATCTCTAGTATATTCAAAGACCCATTGTCCTTAAGAGTCCTTATTAAGGTGATTAGGTCCATTGTAGGATGGTGACTTCTGTCTCTTGAGATAGTACATAGTTCCTCAATGTCGTACCTAGGTCATCACACTTAATGATCTAGTGCACTTTCCTTGGATTAGTCCAACTTAATAGTTTAGTTAGATTCAATCCAAATCTTCAACCTAAATATACACCACTCAAAAGTTGAAATCAATAAAGCCTAACTTAAGATTTAATTAGGAAACTAAACCAATTACTTTAATTAAGTTAATAACCATACAACTCTAAAGAAACTAAAATTAAACCCAAAAGAAATCCAAATAAAATGAAATTAGAAATATAAAATCATGACATAAAATTAAATCAATCCAAATCCAATCCAAAGGTCAAAGGTTAGTCAACCCTTTTACATGAGTTTGACTTCTGTGGGTCCCACCAAGTCAAAGGTCAACCCATCTAAATTTGACCAAATAAAATCATCCCAAATGGTTAGAATGATGATATGAACTTATATAAACATGCATTTGAAAAAAATATAAGTCCAATGTGGCCTTAATTAGAATAATTAGGTTATTTAAACTTAATAGGTCTAAATAGGTCTAAATAGGTCTAATTTAAGTTATTTAACCTAAATAGGTCAACACATTTAATGATCTAGTGCACTTTCCTTGGATTAATCCAACTTAATGGGTTTAGTTAGATTCAATACAAATCTTCATCCTAAACATACACTACTCTAAAGTTGAAACCAATTAAGCCTAACTTAAGGTTTACTTAGAAAACTAAATCTAATTATCTTAATTAAGCTAATAACCATTCAACTCTAAAGAAATTAAAATTAAACCCAAGGCAAATACGAATCAAATGAAGTTAGAAACATAAAACCATGACATAAAATTAATTGAATCCAATCAAAAAGTTAAAAGTTAGTCAACCCTTTTACATGGGCTTAGCAAATGGGTCCCATTAAGTTAAAGGTCAACCCATCTAAATTTGACCAAATAAAATTATCCCAAATGGTAAGGATGATGATATGAGCTTATATAAACATGAATTTGAAGGAATATAAGTCCAATGTGGCCTTTATTAGACTAAATATGTTATTTAACCTAAATAGGTCTAAATGGGTCTTATTGGATTTAAACCCGAATTAAACTCAAATCAAATATTCAAAATAATTTGAATATGATTGTTGAATATAAGCCAACCCATCATTCAGTCCACATTGATCAATTTGGTAATTTTGCCCAAATGATCCCAAACTTAACCCATTAAGCCTAACTTGGGTTAGTGGGTTCAAAATGAAATAAAATTGGAATTTTTTGATCTAATGCTTTTCAAATTGCTTGGATTAACTAAATGAAAATTTAAACACATTATAATTAAGCAAAATAAATTGTTTGACTTAATTAAAAGTAACCAAAATCCAATTACATTAAAAGGACTAAACCTAAATTAAATACTCCATAAATCTTAAAATCTTTGAAACTTTTTTATCTAAGTGTTCATTAGTGATTCAATGGACATATCCTAAGCATTAAACTGAAGCTAATCTATTAAATAGGGTGACTTATTCAAACTAATGAAAGAAATGGTTAGGTGAATTAATTTAAAAAGATTTCATTTCCATCTTTAATTAGTTCACTTAGGATGTTACTAAAACATTCTTAGACTTAATTAATGATGGTTCCCAGCCCAAATTAAATCACTTAAGCATCCTTCACATAGAGCAAAGGCAAGAGATGCCATGGTAAGTCAAAGGAATGAAAAGCCAAATCCCATTTGCATAATCCAATTCCCTCTCCACCTCTTCATCCTAGACAGTGTAGATGGCTAAGAAGCATGGTAACTAACTCCCAAGGTTGCAATCATCTCAGTCAACCAAGGGAAGAAGGAAACAAAAAGGCTAAAAGCTCACGACCTCCATGGAATTCACACATTGAGCATTACCCAAGTGCAAGAGGCCTTTCCATCACCTTCTTGACCTCACACGAAATTGAAACCCTTTGCTTGTTGCAGGGAGGCCAGGAACATCCAAAGTTGCTAGAATTCAAATCGAGGTTGGTCTAGGGAGCAATCCAGAGGGAGGCAATCCAATTCTTTTGACACATAAGCTTTCCACTCCATTCCGCAGAGTCAACCTCACCGTCGGAAATCATAAGAACCGAGGTATGCCATTAACAACCACCTTTGAGCTTTCAACTTTGTTGTTTTTTGAAGAGAATTTGATCTCAAGTGAGATCAAACTATTTAGATCTCCTCATTTCCATTCACTGATGAATTTACAATCAAAATCATGCAATTTAATGGTTAGTTGGCCAGCAATCACGTGAAAATGATGGACGGCGCATGCCCTTCGCATTCTACATAACAGACGTAATCTTCACTATCCATTCCTTTTAGAAGAAACAGATGGTTGAGATATAGTCGGCTCTTTGATTAAATCTGATAAGGGGAACCGCGGGTTGGATCACGATCGTCCGATCTTTGATTGGATTCATAATTAACCCACGTGCGTCGCTTTTAATACATGAATCTACGTGGATCTTGTGTAGCGTAATGATGCAGTACCGCATGGAAAGTGACACCACGTCAGATCCACGTGGATTTGACATGCCAAACCAAAAAAAATCTGGTTTTTATTGATTTAAAAGTAAATAAAATACATAAAACTTCAAAAAATCATAAGACATTAAATATAAATTCAAAAATTATAAACTCAGGCTCTATGGATTTATCTTGATGCGAGGAATCCATTAAAATTTAAATCCCCAAATTAATTTGGGTATTTTGACCTTAATTTAGGTTTAAATAAAAAATTTTAAACCTTAATTACTCTCAAAATAATGATCCAATTCAATTGAAACTTTGGGGAATTAAAATTTATGTTATGACACACATTATATAATTTTTTCATAATTTATTGTGTAGTGAATCTTAATATTAGAAATTTTAAACCCTAAACATTAATTTTCATAAAATAAAATAAATTAAATTAATGATGAAAATTAATCAAACTAATTTAAAACATCATGATATACACTAAATATCATAAATAAACCATTAAAACTCTTGGGAACACAATAAATCCTAAAATGGCTTAATTAGGTCATTAATTGAATTAATTAATTCAATTAATCAACATGAAATTAAAATAAATATAAGAAATCAACCAGAACCCCAAAAATTATGAATGGACCCTCTTTGGATGCATATTCCAGAAGGGTTTGAAGAAAAAATAAAACCCTAAAGAATTTGCATTAAATTAAGCCTAATTTAAGTTTTAATTAAGTAGTTAAAATTTTAATTACACTTTAATTATATATTTGATCAAAGTGAAACTTTAGAGAAATCAAATAGGCAGAGAACCCCACTCGCCATAAAAGTTTTAAATTTATTTGACCTCTATATTGGGAATGTTTGAATTTCCAAGTCTCGAGGTCAATTTAGAAGAAAATATTAAATTAGAAAAATTATAGATATGATAAAATTCATTTTAAAATTTTAAAACATTAAAATTTATATCAGAACACTTAAATAAAATATCTAAGTCAAGTGAAAATAATAGAATTGAAATAACCTTAGGTTAACGATCATAGTCAAAGAAAAATATGAAACTTGATCACATTTAATTATGATAATTCTTTAAATCAAAATAATTTTATTTTATAAACTGAAAGATAAAAAGATCTTTGATCTTTGAAATATATAAGGTGTCAATATATAAATACATTAATAACATTCACATAATTGGTATAAATGTGTATATAAAAGGATAAGTGTGTAAACATATGGAAATGAAATGTGATCATAAAAAAGGTTAAGTGTAATTAAAACCATTAGCTCGAGTGAATTAAAATTTTAAAATTTTGAAGTAACATAAAGCACATTTAATAAACAAAGAAATAACCTTTCTTTTAATTACTTAAGCCATTGAATAAATCTACATTAAGATAAATGTTCTTTTCAAAAGACATAAAGATCATTCCTTTTGTTTTAAAGTAATTAAGATAAATGGAATCCTTTCATAATGTGCAATTTGGAATCATTAAATACAATAATTTGGAACTATTCCATAATGAAAGGATTATTAATGTAAATGACTTATAAAGTTGGAATGTAATAAATTGAATAATCTTAAACATAATAATTTGAATATAACTTTACTTATATTAATGAACATTAATGAAAATGAATAAATGAAATTAACTCCAAAGTTTTATATTAATGAAAATGAAAATGAAATTAATTTAACTTGAATAGATAAAACATACCTACACTTAAGATAAATAATAAATCATATGCATCTTATACATAAAGTTTTACCTTGAATCAAACATAGTAAAGTCAATGAATAAACATGAATATTAAATCAAAAAGATGAACTAAATAAAAGATATAAGTCATCATAATCAACTAAGTAAACATGTAATGTAAATCAAAATAAAGAAATAAATGATAAATATCAATATCCCAATTTTAAATCAAAGAAATTATAAGAACCTCAAATCATAATGATAGATGGATAAACTTAAATAAAAATCAAATTAAATCATAATAATATATAGAATGAATTAATTCAAACCAAAATCATAATATTACTAGTAAAGAAATATAAAACAAAATGAAATAAACTGAACTAATTCAAAATCCTCTAAATTCAAATTCAACCAAAATACTTAGGATTTTAATTAGGATTTCAGGATGAATCTTTACCTCATAATAAAGATATCATCCTATTAGGACTTAAGATGTTGAATGGTAAAATGAACTTATTGTATTCTTCATTCTTGAATTTTTTTTTAATTTTAACATAATATAATGTGCCTAAAATGAAGATAAAAATCATTAAATAATTTGAATTGAAATCATCCAAAGGTAAATAAACCAACATTCCAAACTAGGAAAATAAAAATTTAAATCATAAAGCCTAGTAATGTCTTGTCACACAAACCCTTTTTCTTTATACACTAGAATTATAGGTCACGGATCTTAGACTTAGGTTAGGATGTTCTATGATTTCAATGGCTAGGATTGTTTGCCGATAGTCTATATGATATGACATTATTTCTATAACTAACAACAGAGGGTTATGTTAAAGGGACTGCTGTCATAAATAAAAATTATAAAATTATTATTTGCTTGCAATTATTGAAAAGTCCCTTAGCATAGTCGACAGGATAGGTTGGCTTGGAAAGCAACTAATGTTAAGCCTGCATGTTTGAAAAAAAGATAACTATTGTGTGTTGTTTATAATTTCTTACATTTATTTTGTAGGGCTTAGGAATTATTTTTAAATTTAAAAAAGTAAATTTGGGCTTAGAATTAGGTTAGGATCTATGGGGTATAGGATTAGTAGAAGATGACCTTACCAAGAAATGGTGCAGAGGTCCCCTATGAAGCCCAATAGAGGTCCGTAAAGAAGGAGATGATTTTGGAAAGAAGACCCATAGATCTAGACTTGTAGTTCTAGGCTAGGTTGTATAAGGGTAGAGCTTGAATGTCCATTTTCCTTTCTTCTTGGGTGTACAGCAGTACCCAACCGCATTGGCCTATTTTTTATATTTAAATTAGTTTGATTTATTTTGGGTGCGTAATAGAATCAACTTGCTTTTTTAGGTTTCTTTCTGTGTTGTGCTTTTCTATGATGAATGCCTGTACATAGGCTCGCAGAAAAATAATAAATTTTCTACCCAATTAAGTTTAATCAATTCAAACATAAAAATAATATAATTCAAAAATTAATATAAATAAAGCTCTAGGGAATAACTTAAAATTAATTAGAAACCAAATAGATCTTGAAAATCATGCAATCATATCACTTCAATCATTGGGAAACTTTTCCTATTGCATATAAGGGGCATCTGACCTATGAGGATGACCACCTTCTTGATGAAGCCTATCTTCTATTATTGATTTGGCTCATGACTTTCTTCTAATTGCACACCATGCAGGCATGAATTGCATACCCATGGCCTAAAATGATTATCGAGTCAAAATTTATAAA
The DNA here is from genome assembly GCA_021442155.1 of Cymbidium sinense. Lineage (NCBI taxonomy): Eukaryota > Viridiplantae > Streptophyta > Magnoliopsida > Asparagales > Orchidaceae > Cymbidium > Cymbidium sinense. The sequence continues at coordinate 36,051,930 of CM038229.1, forward strand.
AATATGAAATGTGTGCATTAGTCAGATGCATTTCATACCTACATTATCGTAGGGATTAGGAAGTGAGTTTAGGTTCATAAATTCCATTTTTAAAAATACAACAACCCAACCATCTTGCATTCATAAGACTTGGCATCATGAATTTAAAATGTGCTTAGGTGGTGTTAGCTGGTAACCTTTTCCATGCGTGTTCTAAGTCCAGAAGACTCAGGGATAGGTTAATTCCCCTCAAGTGAGAGGAATAGCCAATAATTCCTAAAATAAAACTAGGTCAAGCATCTAACATGTGTGAGAATCACTTGTAGACTAGGAACTAAAGCATCCATCTCAAGAATAAGTCTTCAACCCTAAGCATTTCTATAGACTTGTGCTGGTAGAATCTAAGTTTTAGAATTCTAAGAAAATATTAACTCAAAATCTAAATAAAATTCTAAAATTTAAAGCCCAATAATAGGATAGTCGAAGTGCCAACTAGGCATCCCAATATCAATAGACATTTTCTACTTCGTCCCATTTGGTTCTTAAAAAAATAAACTCACTCCAATTTGAATCAATCCCAATTAAAATTTTAAAAAAATTAATCCTTTGAAAACCAACTTAAAAATATTTGGAAATAATAACTTATTTCTTTAATAGAGAGTATTCTTAGGAAGAAACCTATCTTAAGATTTAATTAATAATAGGGGCTTGCTGGTAGTAGGAACTATGAACCTAGTTTAAATAAAATTCTATTCTACTTTTCATGCAGTTTAGGGGAAAAAACTCTCGTACATGAAGGACCCATTAGCCTTAGTAGTTTTTTTTATTAAATGATCGAATCCATTATGGAAAAACATGTTTGTATTTTGGGATAATATGTTAACTCCTTAATGAAGCTATGACATTATATGCTCTCACATAGAGTGAACTTGATTTCTAGAGTCAACCCACTGTAATATCTCATGACACAGCCGATGTTATATGGACGGTTACGATAGTCCATGATTTTATCATAGTTCAGCATCACATTCGTACCCCTCAGTGAAGTGAAAGGACAAGCACTTATGGACTTCCTACAAGCACTTCCACTTCTTGCAGATTTCTTGCTAAGCGATGATCTTCTTGACAAAAAATCATGAACTTAGGGGATATGAGCATTCACAGTTGGGAGATTTACTTTGATGGTGTGGATTCCTCCCAAAGAGGAGAAGAACCACAATCTACTCTCCCAGCTAAGGCAGAGGTAGGGGTAGTTCTCCTCACACCAGACCATTATATGATGAGATTCTAATACCATTTGTCTAAACCCTACACCAACAATGAAATCTCACTAGGCATCCAAAGTATCAATATCTTTTGGGATTCACAGCTTGTTGTCAACTAAATTGCTAGGTCCTACAAGGTTCTAAAGCCCAAACTCAATCACTACATTAAGTACACCTTAGAGTTACTAGCCCAAATCCTAGAGGTCATAATCTATATGGTTCCCCAAGGAGAAAACACTATAGTTAATGCCTTAACCAAACTCGCCAAAGAGTTGACATGTTTGGAAGATGAGTCCATATCAGTAGAGGTTCACAACAGGTGAGTCTTGCCTCTTATTGACATTGAACTCATCAAGAAATATGATCTTAAAGGGAAGGTTACTATTCCCAAAAAAGATGAAGAGATATATTAGAGGCAACCCTTCATTGATTATCTAAGTAAAGGCAAACTACCTCAAGAGAAATCTCAAGCCCATCAAGTAAAACAGAGGGCACTCTCCTATGCCCTCATTGATGGTGTCTTATACCGACTACCTTCCAATCATATGTGGTTACACTATTTAGACAAATGTGAAGCTCGTAAGATCATGATTGAGGTGCACTCAAGGCTATGTGGGGCTCATCAATCCGGTCCCAAGATGAAAGCTGAAATCATGAGACTTGGGTATAATTGGCTAGCGCTGATCACAGATTACATAGAAATAGAAAAGCACTACCACCAATGCTAAGTACATGGAGTGGTTCTACACCAACCACTCCAACTTTAGCTTTGTGGCCATTCGAGTGTTGGGGTGCTGACATAGTGGGTCCAATTGATCCTCCCTCATCTAATGGTTGCCAATTTATTCTAACAACTACAGACTATTTCTCTAAATGGGTAGAGGCGATTTCACTCAGGGAAGTAAAAGCTAAGCATGTGCTCTAATGTTTTAGGAATTATACCATGTATATATTTGGAGTACCTTGCCGGGTCATATCCGATAATGGTATTGCTTTTAAAAGCACCAAGATTAATAACTTTGCCTTAAGACACAATATAGATTGGAGGTACTCTACCATCTACTATCCATGGGTGAATGGTTTAGTGGAAGCCTTCAACAAAACTCTCATCCAAATACTCAAGAAAAATACTTGATGATAACAAACAATAATGACATGAGCAGTTAGTTAAAGCTTTATTGGCTTATCGCATTGCCCACATAACTCCAGTACAATCTTCTCCATTCTTCTTAGTGTATGGGTCCTAAGCCATTCTACCCTTGGAGGTTCAACTCCCATCATTAAGGATAGCTATGGGTGGTAAAATCACAATTGAGCCAAATGCTAAACTGTAGTTGGAAGAACCTAAAGGTCCAGAGGAGAGATGCTTGCAAGCGTGTCAGAACCTCGAGTTGTATAAGCTAGAATGGTTCAAGCTCATAATAAGTTGGTCCACCCTAGAGCTTTTTGAGCTGGAGAGCCTATCTTAGTTCTAAGGTGACTAATTGTAGCCTGTCATAAGATGGGAGGCAAGTTTGAACTTACATAGGAAGGCTCCTTTGCCATAAAAATGGCCTACCATGGCGGCTCTTATCAACTAATCAACCATAAAGGTGAACACCTAATGCTTTCAATTAACAAAAACAATAATAACAACAACAACCAACCTTTATCCTACTATATGGGGTCGGCTACACGAATCCATTGTCTCCATTATGTCCTACTATGTGTCAAATTCTCATTTAATTCAAGTATACTAAGGTCATTTTTTATACATCTTAACCAAGTCTTTTTAGGTCTACCTCTACCTTTATTAACATAAGGAAAATCTAATGCATCTACTCTTTTAACCAGGTCATCGGATGACCAACACTTTATGTGGCCAAACCATCTAAGGCGACTCTCTCTAATTTTATCTACCACTTGAACTACTCCAATTTTTTCTCGAACATACTCATTTCACATTTTATCTCTAAGAGTAAAGCCACTTATCCACCTGAGAATCCTGATATCTACAACACTTAACTTAGTCTTATGCTTCTCTTTAATTGGCCAACATTTTGCACCATAAATCATTGCAAGTCTTACCACCATCTCATAAAATTTTTCCCTAAGTTTAAGTGGTACTTTTTTTTATCACACAACATGCCAGATGCATTCCTCCACTTCAACCATCCAACTTGAATTCTACTAATAACATCTTCATCTATTTCACCATCATTTTGAACAATAAGCTTTACTTGAAAAAATATTATGCATAAAAAATGTTTCAAATAATTTTTTCATCAATAAAAAATTTCATTTCAATCCAATTGTTCTCCAAGCAAGAAGGTTTTTAATTGCCAAACTCTCGATGTCTTTAGGGTAGGTGTAAGAAAACTCGAGCGGCATTCTAACTTGTACTTGCATAATACAAACACAGAATTACACACACACATAAACTCCATCACCTCAGACTACTTTAAGTTGAGATAAGACCCCCATCGACCCTCACTTAGTGGCTACTCTAGGTTGGGTTCGATTCACCACTTGGCCAATGAATCACCCCAGTAGTTATCCCTGCCTAGAAAGATGCGAGTCCCTGTGCTTTCTTCCTAGCTTGAATGTTACAAATCAATGAGCCCTTCTTATTAGCTCGATGTGCTTTACTGCACAACTAGTAAGTCGTCCTGATAACTAATCATGTTCTTGAAGATGTGAGTCCCCGAGCTTTCTTCTTGAATAAACTATTGTATGCTGACCGGGTCTGAATATATATTTGAGGATTAGGGTAAGTCCCTCAGTGGCTTATCTTTCTCTTGACTACTCAAGCTTTGGTTCAGTCCTCTTTTGCGACTTCCTGCTTAGTAGTTGCCCTAGGTCGGATAGTATCTGTCTAGCCGATGATAAATTATCCCGACGGTTAGTTCCACTTAGAAAGATGTGACTCCTCGATGCTTTCTTTCTAGATTGATCATTGTAAATTGATGGGCACCTTATGTTGGCAAGTGTTCACCTTACTGATGGAGACCCTCCCAGTGGACAACACCTCTTAGATAGATGTGAGTCCCTACGCTTTCTCTACGAGTCAGCCACTGTACACCTACATGCTTTATATTTCAAGGATTAGGATATGACCCCTAGAGGTACCTTTCCTATTGGCATTTTATTTGGATCATGTCCTCACGACCTTATCTAGACATGACCGAGGTTACTATCAAATTGGATAGTTCCCCTTTCCTAATAGCCACCCCTTTGGTTGGAAGTTTCATACTGCAGATGTACGGACTATCCCTTGGGCCAGTAAATCTGAAATAGGCCAAAGCCCTCATGTCTTCTTCTTAGTGTGGCCCATTGCAAACCAACAGGGTCCACAATAAAAAAGAAAATCCCATGTGGATTAGGGTTAAGATCCCTAGCGGCTCCTTTTTCCATGTAGACATCCTATCTTTCTGGAAAGTGTCAGCAAAACTTCCTATAAAAATTACCTTGATTATTTAAGCTAAGATAAGACCCCCATAAGCCTTCACTTAGTAGTTACCCTAGGTCACGTTTGACTTGCTGTACAATCGAATGGCTACCCTAGTGATTGATTTCACCTTGGAAGATGTGAGTCCCCGAGCTTTTTTCTAGTTCAACTATCATAAATCGACGGGCAACCCTTAGGTTGGATAGCCTCTACTATATGGCTGGTAGACTATCCCTTTGAGTCAGTAAGATTAAGGTAAGTTTAAGTTTTTATAGTCTTTCCTTAGTATGACTCATCATAAATTGATTGGGTCCATTTGCATATGTTTATGGTTAGGATCATGCCCTCGATGCCCCTTTCCCTAGTGACTATTTTAAGATTGGATCATGCCGTTACGACCCCTCTCCTAGTAGTTTCCCCTTAGATTGAGTGGTATCATCCCGCGGATAGGTGAACTACTCATTTTGACTAGTAAATCTAAGGTAGTTCTAGGCTCTTGTAACCCCTCCTTAGTGTGGCCCATTGCAAACCAACAAGGTCCATATATATTTGGAAATCAAATGTATATCAAAAGTAGCATAAATTACTAAATTCAAATATAAATTCATTAACTAAACTAATTAACCAAACTAAATCAATTAAACTAAACCAAGTTTAATCTACATCTCACTCATCTTTAACAATGTCCTCATTCATGCCCTTGGCATAATTCAATCCCCGACAAGTTTGTATTTGTGTATTTAATGCAAAGACAAACTTCAAATAATTATTCTTAGCAAATCTTATTCATGCCCCTCGCAAGACTCGATCCCCAGCAAGGTCCTTCTTTGTGTCCTTGACACGAAACCAAATAACATGGAAACCAAACCAAATGCTGACAATACTCCTCCTGTGACCCTGGTGTGAGATGCAACAAACCCAATTACATTAAGATCTAAGTTTCTTTTACCCCTCCATTTAAGTACAAACAGTCTTCATTGATGTTCATGACCTTCTCGGATTCTTTTAATCATCTCGGTCAGCACCAATATGCGCGGTGTGCCTTGTCAGTTACACCACACCTATTGGGGGTTCTTTTGTTGACTTCACTTTTAGAGTGAGGATTAATCCTTTCCATTTTAGATTTAAAAACCTTCTAAACACTTAGACTTCATCAGTGCTAGGACACTTCTACTTAGGGATGCCTAAAGACTTATAAGGGCATAACCCTAAGCTTAGAGTTTACCTTAGGACAAATAGGTTTCACCAACCCTAAGGCCTAAACCAAGACTCATACTCATCCACTCATCCAAACTCAAGTTCATGTAGATGGAGCTAAACCAACATCAAACCTATTCAATTAATCTTAATTGAATTGGCCTTTGTAATCTAAGCTCCAAGCCAAATTAACTTGGACCTTAACCTAAGTTAACTCCACCATAATTCTATAACTCCATTTAAACCCTTTCAAGCAAACTAAACTCAATTTGATTTTCTTAATTACTCTGATTATTTAATAGATCATTTCAAGCCTCTCCAGCACTTGCAATCAAGCCAATTGAACTAAAAAAATTTGATCAACCCAAGTTAGCCCATTTGACTTAAAAAGTTTAAATGAGCCAAAACCTAATTAAGCTCGAATCAATTGTGATGAAAGCTACCAATCAACTTTAAATTTAACATTAAACACATCCCAAATATCCATAACCCCAATTAGTCCAAGTTGGCTTGACTAAGCCACTTAATCCAAAGTGATATGGAAGGGGTAATTGAGCCAAACTCTAATTAAACTCCCATTGAATCAAATTAAGCCATTCAATCCCTCCATTGATGATTATAGGTCATTAATGAACTATACTACAATCAATTGAATCTAGTCAAGTCAATTTGACCCTTTGACCCGAATTACCCAAGTTGACCTAAAGGGTCAAATTGAACCATATTAAACCTTAGACTAAATTGGTTGAAACTAATGCTACCAACCAATCATCAATTCAATATTAAACATGATCCAACCTTCAATTGAACCCAATTTAGTCAACCTAACCCAATTAGATGACTAAGCCCAATTTAACCTAAAGGGTCAAATTGAAGCAAATCATTCCATAGTCCAAATCAATTCAAATCAACTCTACGACTCAATTATAAATGGTGAATTGAACAAAAACCTAGCCCATGCTCAAGCCAATTTTCCCAATTTGGTCAACATGACCCATTTGATCCAAATTGAATCATATGAGCCAAATCTGAATCTAACCCAAATTGAATCAAAATAATTACACTCATTCACTCCAAATGATCAATTGAACTTACCCAAGTCATAACTTTGACCCAATTTAGTCAAAATCATCAACTTAGCCCAACTTGACCCATTTGACCTAGATGGGTCAAATTGAGCCAAACCCAACCTAATCAAACCCAACCAAACCTAGCCCAAGCCCAACCAAACTTGGCATGACTTACCATTAGGACACCATGGGTTTGCCCAAGTGGGCCCAACCCATGGTAAACTTTGTTTGGGTTAAACCCATTGAACCAAGCCTCCCAAATTAGATAAAATCTCCCATTTGGGTGGGTTCTCAAACCCTTATCTTATGACAACCACTTTTGGCTCTTTTTGGACAGAGGACCACTGACATAACTTAGCCCAAAGTTGTTGGGCTCAAACTTTGGCCAAGAGTGGATGAGTTCACCCATGGGAAACCATTGATCTTCTTAAGAAAGAGTGTACACCTTGTGGCAGCCCACTACACTCCCTCAGCCTCTTGTCCTCAACCCCCTCAGCAGTCACCTATCATCTGCAGTCACATACTCTGGCTTGATGGCTGCTAATGGTTGAACCAACCCTAACCCTTGGTTCAATTGGGGAGGAGAGTATACTCCTCCCCATTCTTTCAAACTCAATAAATAGTTTTCCTAGAGCATTCCACACAGTCCCATACCTTCATCCGAACTCCTCACGCATGCCACCACCAGTGAGACTAGCTTTTAATCAAATGTAAGAGATCCATCCATCCAAACTTCCCAAATCTCCATTAAAATCAAATTAACTCTTCCCACATATTCACATCACTCCGACAAGCCAAAATGAATCATTTCCTGAGCGATTCGACCACCGACAACGTCCTTACACCAACTCTGTCGAGCTTTGCAGTGTTTGGTCCACAGATCGATTGACGAGGAGGAATTTTGAGATCTTCTCAGCAGTGCTTTATCTCTTCAAGATGAAGCTACCTCTATCGACAGGTTGTCGTTCTATAGCTCTAGTGAGGTAAAAATTTGGCAACTGTAGTCTCGGCCTCTAGGTGTTGGTCTTTTTTGAAGTGAATCATGTTTTCATGTGATGACCACCTTAGGATCTCCCTAAATTCATTCCCTGGTCATTTTGTAGTTGATTTCATCATCGAACGAGCTCTAGCAAGCTCGGATCGAGCAACAAAAAAAGGATGGTGTCTGTCTTCCAATGCCCATGGGACGACGAATCACGGTCATCTATTCAGCATCACTAGAATGAATGATTGTGATTAAACGCTTTATAAATTTCAATTTAATCCCTTTAAAATCATGGGATTAATCTCAACCATCTGATTCAAGATCGAAAAACTGAGATGAAATCACATCTGTTGCCATTGGGTTGGCCACCTCATCAGAAGATTTAAGTGGCTAATACAACGATGCCACTAGGAAAGCACTATCATGTCAGCATCCGCGTGGCACCATCGATTTAAAGGGTTAATTAATTTTTAAAAATGTAATTAAATGGCTAAAACTTTAAAATCTAAAAATGTAAATAAACCCATTTAAAGAGGTTAGATAGAGGAGAATTTAATAAAAATAAATCCTTAATTAAAGCCTAATGAATAATGCTTAATTAAGGGTTGAAACTCATATTAATAACCTCAATTAAGACCAAATTATTTGGCTAATTATTACCAAATTTGGTGGAATTATTTTATGGGATGTCCTCTGCCTCCCATAATTTTCTTGAAATTAATTGCAATATAGTTTAAGGATTTTGAAATTTTAATCCTAATTTCACTTTTTAACTAATTAAATGATTATTAAAATTGGTGAATAGTAAAGATCAAACAATTCATGTTAATTAATCAATGTAAATAGTGAATATAATGAGAGAAATAATTAGGACCCCTTTCCTAATTATTTTTCCAAACATCCTTCCATAAGAAGGTTAATTATCATGCTTAATAATTAAGGAATAATTACGAAAAATTAATGATAAAATAGAAATGAAAAGAAAAAGTTGATTTAGATAATTCAAACATAACACATTAATCTCTTTATGTGTTTAATAGCATAAAGTCATTAAAGAAATTATGATTAGGCTATTGGTGTGAGAAAATCATAAGAGTATTTAACTTAGATTCTTTTCTTCTTTAATTTAATTAACTCTTAAGCATGAGCCTAATTGCACCTAAATGCATATCATTGAAGGCTCATGATCAAGTAGTTAATTAAATTAAAGAAATTTAGGGAAGGGTAATTAAGTTGATGTGCTTAATGGCTTGAACCTAATCAACTCATAAAATATATTTACTTTCTTTCTTTAAATATGTCAAATCACCAACATGAGATGGGGTAAATCTATGCATCATTTCTAATCTTTAGGTTTTAACAACTTAAACATCAAAATCAAACCTTATAAGAACTTTGGTTGGTGTTAAGGAATATTTATTTGGCTTGATTGTCCTCAGGATTCAATGTAATTAAGTATGTTATGTAGCAACATTTAATTACTTCATTTCAATTATTATAAATGTTCATGTCATTTGTTTCATATGTTCATATTTTTTTAAAAAATGAGAATTAAAAGAATATGATTGTATTTAAGTTCCATGTGTTGGATAAATGTAATTATATGGTGTGGCTACTATCACTAATAAATCTTAAATTACTTTTGAAACTATAAGTTAATATTGAATAAAAATACGTGAAGTTTAAGTTAATGTTGGCTATAAAAACTTTATAAAATTTTCATTTAGTTATAACTTGAATATAGTAAAGGATTGTTTATGTTTCATGTGCATGTTCATATGTATTTGAATTGGGAAGTATATAGTCTAGACATCCCGAGAACACGAGAGTTTAAGTAGCCCCATGGAGGTCTTAGATAATCTCACTTCCCTAGTTTAACAATGGCACGTATTGGCTTAATTTCATTTATGTGTATACAAGTGCTAGTGTTTAGGATAAAACTTTGCTTTTCATGTCATTAAACTTTATATGAATAGAGAATTTTTTTTACATAACCTTTGCTTGATTTTATTCCTATACTTATGGATATGTTCACATGTATTTGAATTGGAAAGTATATAGTCTGGACATCTTAAGATGTCCATGCTTTAAGTAGCCCCAAGGAGGTCTTAGATACTCTCACTTCCCTTGTTTAACAATGACACATACTTGCTTAAATTTTTAATACATGTTTGTATATGCTTAGTTATGAAATAAAATCTTTCTTTTCTACTATATTCATGAATCAATGATCATCAAGTGTGAAAAATATGAGTATGTACTGCAATACAAATATGTATATTAAATCAAATATTAAGAACAAATGAGAAAATAAAAGAAAAAAAATGAAAGAGTGTGTATGCTATTGATAATGAAAAGAAGTAGTGGAATATTACATATGTGATATTGACTCAATGTCATTAATCCTAAGATGTATTTTATGTTTGAATGAGATTCCTTAAAACTAATCTAAATTTAGGCTTAATAAAATGTTTAGAAATGGTTCACTAAAGAAACTAAAGCTATGATAATATACCTTTAGAAAATAACTTAAGGTAATGATAAAGAGGTCAAACCTCTTTCTTCTCTTTATAATAATTAGATGTTAAGTAGGTATTAAATAAAATAAAAACATGTAAATTAAAATCAATCAATTTATTAAAAGATTTGATGTGGAACCACCCCTAATGATTAATTTAAATAATTTTAAAACTTTAGACAATCATGCTTCTAAAGCCTAAACAAGACACACCACACTAAGCCTTAGCACACATATTAGCATGCTAAGTTACTAATTATAGTATTAAGTTAGACCGTTGTATCTTTTGATGATGTGTTTCATTTTATGATGTAATATTTTAGACTAAATGTTAGGATTATTTGTGTGAAGACTGGATGTTAGGTCGCTAATAGCATAATAATATTTTGTGTAGGAGATTATGCTAAAGGGGTCATTTTAATAATAAATAAATATAAATATCTTGCTTACACGTGCTGCTTATACCCCTAAGCATAATCCAATTAGGACAAGTGGGCTTCACTACCCAAGTGCAAAGTGCTAAGTTTAAATATGTGAATATAGTTGTTTGACTTGTATATTTGATTAACTAACGTCGATTTTACAAGTGTAGTTAGATTAAATTTTTCATAAATATGTAATTTTTGTAATAGGATTAGGATTAGTGCTATGGGGTTTAGGATGAACAGTTGCTAGAAGGCAAAGACCTGGGAAACCTTGTGAATCCTGGAGCAAATAGATCTAAAGATGGAAAGAAGGAGCAAGGATCGAAAACCCCATATCATTCATTTCATTTGTAAAATTCAATTGTAATTAAGGTTGTATAAGGGCAGAGCTCCTATCCAACTCTTTTTCTTTTTCAAGGTGTACGATGGTACCTGACATCACTAGCCTTTTATTCTTTTATGAATTTCCAATGTTTGATTATTATGTTTAGTTTGTGCAATAGAAATATCATGCTTTTCATAAGTTTCTTATAGTGTGATGACTTAATGTGTGGCCTGGATGCGGTAGGCTCTTTAGGATAAAATTAAATTTTCTATCCTCACTAAATAACTCATAACTAAATTTTAATGTAACTAATAAGCTCATTTTAAAGCCTAGGTTCTTAACCAAGATAAATAAAAGATTTAACAACCCCTTAGATGAATGTTGTATATTATCACACCATGCATATCATATTGTGTCCTCTTGAGTAGGGAGGGTCTCCACTCTTGCACGATAGGGGATATGCATAACCTTTGAGAGTAACCCCTTGTAGTGGAGAACACCTCTTCAAATTGATTTAGCCCATAACTTAATTTCATCACACATATAGGCATAATTTCCCTAAGCCTTGGTCTAAAATAATCCAAAATTTATAAATTTTTATCTTTAATCTATGACATGCTTGCATACCAAACATTATGTAGTCTCTTAGGGAGTGAGTTTAGGACTTTATCTACTTTCTTAATTTAATAATAGCCTAGCTATCTTGCATCTACATAAGACCAGCCTACATGATTTTAAAGTGTAAGAGGTGTTATTGGGCAGCAATTCCAGGCCATTGTAAATCCAGAAGAGTTGGGATATGTCTGTTCTCTCTTATGGAGGTAAACCATTATATCCTAATTTTCCTTATTATACTTAAGTCATGCTTCTAGCTTTTGCTAAAGCATTTTAGATTTAGGTTTATAGGATACTTATTTTCTTTAGGCTATAAGTATAAGTCTTCACCTCTTAGGCATTTCCTCAACCTTGTGTTGTTGGACTATGAGCCCTAGCATTCTTATAAGATTCCAACTTAAACAAAAATAAATTCTCCCTTTTAAAAATATAAAGCCTTATTATAGGATAGATCGGAGCACCCACTAGGAGTCTTAGTATCTTGGGTGCTTCCTACTTGTCTTCCTATGAAATCCATAAATAGGTCTTTCTATTTGAACTTTCCCACTTTATTTTTGATGCATACCTAATTCTTTGATTGTCTAGCTTTGAAATATTTGGAGATACTTATTGACTACTTTAATCAAGAGTGTTTTTTGGAAACTCTCATTTCTTAAGATGTAATTAACTATGGGAGCTTACTCCATAGAGTACGTTACTTATCCACATGAAGTAGGGGAAAGATCCATGGTATATACGTAGACTTATCTACCTCAAGAGTCCTTATTAGGTGATTAGGTCCATTATAGGGTGATGTTTCTATCTTTTGAGATAGCACTTCATACCTTAATGTCACACTCAATCACTTCAATTAGTTCCCCTTAAGATTTATGTGGTGTCCTTACAGCTCCAAATTAAAACATCACATGAGTTTAGAATACTCCTATACTTGCCTAAAGGTCAACTTACTAAGTGAAAGTAATGATAGGGTTCTCTCATATGCTCTTTATGAGAAGTATCCTTGTTGGTTTGTATGTATACTAAGTGTAAAACCAGGAAATATGCCAACTTAACTTCAAAATATGCCGCTTATTGAGCTCTAACAAATTGAGTTAGTTATGTAATCTCTATGTAGTTTTGGAAGGTCAAATGAGAAGGTTCAAGCATAAATGTTTCTCTAATCAAAGTTCCCATGCTTGGACTACAACTTTTTACCTCATTTACTATCAACAAGCAATAGTGGTGTGGAATAAACAATCTTTTAATTTAGCATAGTAATCAAAAGGTTTTATGGTCCAACACATTGTTGATCTCAATTTTTGATGGGGTTAACATCATCTTTAATCCTAGTAATTATGACATCTAATCTTAGATTAGAGATTTTTTAATCAAGCACTTAGGACACTAAACCTAGTGATCAAGTGTATAAATAAACCAAAATAAAAAAAAACTAAATTAAATAAAAAAAACAAATTTGAAATCAAAACTAAAAGCAAATCAAACATAATGCCATTAGATCTAAGTCTAGGCCATCCTAGTGAATTTTTCTAGGACTTGACCCAACTTAGTTGGATTAGGTGAACCCAATCAAACCTCAAAATTTAATAAGAATCAAAAGCAAACACTTTTCAATTAAAAATATAAATTTAATTGAGCTTAGAGTTAAATAATCAGGATGGTTAACCCAATTAACCTATTTAAGCTTAAAATCACCTAAGTATAAGGGAATCTAAATAAAATCTAAATCAAACCCAAACCTAAAGCACTTAAGCCTAAATTCATGTAAATTTAATTTGGATTTCGCTCAGGCACATCTTAGGATGTATTTAATAATTTTCCAACCAATTCTATGAGTTCAAGAAACTACCAATTAGCTCTAGAGGAGAGGTAGAGGTGCCATAGATGAGGAGAATCCATGGGAAGCCCAAATGAGCCACCTTACTCCATCCAAACACATTCCATACCTCTTTCATCATCCAAAATGTTTCAAACATGTGCCCTAACATTCTTGCTACCTTTGGCATCATCATGAGAGCACCAATCCCCATAATTGGTGATCTCCCTTCAATGCAAATGAAATGGTGTTCAACCATTTATAAAAAGGGTGAAAACAAGCCAAATTGTATGTTTTTATTGACTTTATTATCTTATTTGAGTAAAAAAAAGAAAGAATAAATCTTTCCCCTCCTCTTTAACCTTTCCAATCATTCTACACACCAAGCTCCAGCGAGCGGCGATGGGTGTTGATCTCCACATCATTCCAAAGGGAGGCAAGTTGTGTTTCCTTCTCTAGAAGCTTTGTCCAATCCCCTCAAGCATTTTCAAAACCCGAAAGACCTAACATCGGTGAGGTATGGACAAAATTGACCTCCCTTTTAATTCACATTAGTCCTTTATGAAAAGAAATTGATCTTTAGAAAGATCAAGCCGCATGGATTGATTACAAATTGATCAGTGATCATTTTGCAGTCAAAATGTTACATAATCACTGGCCAGATCATTGGAAATCAATTCCTTTCACAGATGGCACTCGGTCTCCATTGTAGATAGGGGAGCTGAATTCCAGTCATCCATTCCTTTTATTTGGAATAGATGACTATAATCTAGATTGATTGATTGAGTTAATCTCTTAAGGAAACGATGGATCAATCCTAGACCATCCGATCTTTGATCGGACAATCCTGATCCAAATCATGTCCCCATCACTTTTTGATGTGGGATCCATGTAGATCCCACGTGGCCCAATCACATAGTGCCACACGAAAAGCAGTACTGCATCAATGTCTTGTGGTGATGACTAGGTTAAGTGGGAAAAAAAAATCCAATTTTTTGAATTTAAAAATGCACAAAGTTGCTAGAAACTTCAAAAATTTATATAACAAAATATATCCAACAAAAAAAAATGCAAATAAGGGTTTAATGGATTCATCTTAGTGAGAGGAATCCATAAAACCTAAAATCCCTAATTTGAATTGGGTAATGTTAAGTTAATTTGAGTTTAATTAAAATTAATTAAACCCTAATTAACCCCTAAATATCAATTCAATCAAATTGAAATTTTGGAGAATTGAAATTAAAGCTAAAGGACACCTTAGATAAGATTATTAGGATATATTGGTAATTAAAATGAAATTTATAAAATTTTTAATCCCAAAACCTTAATTTAATGGAATAAATTAATAATAATTCAAGAAAAATAAGGACAAATATGAAATGAACTGAAATCATAATAATAAACACTATTAAACTTAAGAAAAATATTAAAGCTCAGTGAAACCCCATTGATCCTCAAAATGACACAATTATATAATTAAAAGAATTAACTAATTCATTTGAATAGCCTAATATTTGAAAAATAATAATAAATCAACAAAAAATCCAAAAATTACAAATAAACCCTCTATGGATTTGCAATTCAGTAGGAATCAAGAGAAATTAAAATCTCTAATTATTTCTCAATAATTGAGGCTTAATTTAAGTTTTATTTAAAACATTAAAACCTCAAATAGTTTTAAAATATAACTTTGATCAAATGAAATTTTAGGGCAATGAAATTAGCAGGGAACCCCACTTGCCATAAAACATTCAAAGCAACATGGCTTCTGGATTAGAAGTTATTAAAATTTTAAGTTCTAGGTAAATTTAAATGAAATGATAAATAAAGAAATAAAAATATATTAAAGTTAATGAAATTAGTTTAAAACATTATAACTAACATGAGAGGACCTAATGAAAAATTGCCTAGCCCTTTAGAGTCAAAATCTTTAAAATTCACATATTTAGGATTTATGGAATAATTTAAAATATGAAATTAACTAAAACCTAAATTTTTAAAATGATAAATACATGATAAATCAAATAATCATGTGCAAACTATAATTAATGAATCTTTGAGTTCCATGTCTAAATAAGAATTCATTAACATTGAAATCATCTTGAATCCATTTAATATGAAGTAAAAATTGAAATTGTAATTAAACACAAATAATTAATCAAACCATCAAATTTAAATAAATTAAAAAAGCTTAAGATGGCCTATGTTAGGCTTGGAACCTAAGTAGTTCATTCCTTTAGATTTTTTTTGGGCTATGATCAATAATCAAGCATTAATAAAAAAAAATTAATTAGAATAGATTTAATTAAATAACAAATTCTTAATCATAAAACATTCCTTAAATCAACCTAAATAATTAATTTGACAACTAAAGATACAAAATCAAGAAATATTTATGACCTCATTTTTGGATGAGGTTAACATAACTTCCAGAGGCATTCATTAGGACTCCTAATCCTAAATTAGAAGGCTTTTAACTAAGTACCTAGGTCATCACCCTTACTGATCTTGTGCTCTTTCCTTGGATTAATCTAACTTAATGGGTTTAGTTATATTCAATCAAAATCTTCAATCTAAACATACACCACTCTAAATTTAAAATTAACTAAGCCTACGTGAGGGTTTAATTAGGGAACTAAACCTAATTACCTTATTTAAGCTTATAACCACATAAACCTAAAGAAATTAAAATTAAACCCAAGACAAATCCAAATCAAATGAAATTAAAAACTTAAAATCATGACAAAATTAAATGAACCCAAATCCAATCTAAAGGTTGAAGGTTGGTCAACCCTTTTACATGGGTTTAACTTATGTGGGTCCCACCAAGTCGAAGGTCAACCCACTAAAATTTGATTAAAAAAATCATTCCAAATGGTTGGAATGATTATATGAGCATACTTAAACATGAATTTGCTAGAATGTAAGTCCAATGTGTTCTTGATTAGACTAACTAAGTTATTTAACCTAAAAGGCTTAAATAGGTCAAATAGGTTCCAAATGAAATAGAATTGGGATTATTTGATTCAATGCTTTTCAAATTACTTGGAATAACCCAATGAAAACTTAAACAAATTATGATTAAGATAGATGAATTATTTGACTTAATTAAAAGTAACCTAAACTCAATTACCTTAAATGGTCTAAACCTAAAACAAAAACTATAAAACTCTTAAAAGCTTTGAACCCTTTTTATCAAAAGGTTCATTAATGATTAAATGGACATATGTTAAGCATTAAATAAAGGCTAATCTATTAAATGAGGTGATCTAACTTAAACTAATGCAAGAAATAGTTAAATGTCTTAATCCAAAAATATGTCAATCCCATCTCCTACTAAGTCACTTAAGATGTTATTAAATCATTCCTAGACTTATTTAATGAAAATTCCCAGCCCAAATTAAATCATTTATGCATCTTTCATATAAATCCAAAGCAAGGAATGTCATGACAAGTCCAAGGGATGAAAAGCCAAATTCCATTTGTATAACTCAATTCTCTCTCCACCACTTCATCCTAGACATGTGTGAGATGGATGAGAAGCATGGAGACTAACTCCCAAGAGTTGCAATTAACTCAGTCAACCAAGGGGAGGAGAAAAGAAAGCTAAAAATGCACGACCAAGGAGGGGGATAAACATAGAGCATTTCTCAAGTGCAAGACCTTTCCATCACCTTTCTGACCTCACACGAAGTTGAAACATACTTTCCCCCACTTCCCTCACTACCGGGAGGCCGAAGAACATCTAGCAATACCAGAATTTAAACGGAGGTTGGTCTTGGGAGTAATCCAGAGGGAGGCAATCCAATTCCTTTGGCACACGAGCTTCCTATAAAATTCCATAGCTATTGGAGTCAACCCCACCATTGGAGATTGCCTGGACCAAGGTATGCCATTAATAACCTCCTTTAAGCTTTTGACTTTTGTACTTTTTGAAGAGAATTTGATCTCGAGTGAGCTCAAACTGTTTAGATCCCTTTCTTTTCATTTACTAATGGATTTGCAATCAAAATCGTGTGATTTCAACAGTTGGGTGGCCAAAAATCACATGAAAATGATAGATAGTCCCTTTTAAAATGAATGGATGATCGAGATCTAGTTGGATCTCTGATTAAATCCTATGAGGGAAACTATGGCTCGAATCACGGTAGTCCGATCTTCGATCAGACAGAAGTAATCAAACCGTGAGCGCCACCTCTTATACGTGGAACCACGTCAGATCCCACGTGGCACAATGATGTAGTGCCACATGTAAATCGACCGCATTGGATCCACATGGATCCTATGTGCCAAAACAGGAAAACCAGTTTTATTTAGTTAAAAATAAAGGAAAATACAAGAAACATCAATAAATCATAAAAATTTAAATATAAATCTAAAGACTATAAACCTGGGCACTGTGGATTCATCTTGATGAGAGGAATCTATTAAAATTAAATCCCCAAATTATTTTGGGTATCTTGACCTTAAGTTAGGTTTGAATGAAAATCTTCAAACCTTAATTACTCGCAAACCAATGATCCAATCCAAATGAAACTTTGGGTGATTAAAATTGATGTTAAGACACACACTATGTAAATGTTTTGTAATTTATTGAGCAGTGAATCTTAATATTGGAAATTTTAAACCCTAATTTTTAAGAAATTAATTATTAATAAATTAAATAAATGATGGAAATTGATCAAAATAATTTAAATCATCTTAATATTCTCTAATTATCATAAATAAACCATTAAAGCTTATAAGAACATAATAATTCATAAAATGGCTTATTTAGGCCATTAATTAAATTAATTAATTCAATTAATCACCTTGAACTTAAATAAAATGTAATAAATCAACTAGACTACCAAAAATTATGCATGAACCCTCTTTAGATGCATATTTTAGAAATAAAACCCTCAAAGAATTTTCATTAAATTGAGCTTAATGTAAGTTTTAATAAAATAATTAAAGCCTTAATTAAACCTTAGTCACATATCTGATCAAAGTAAAACTTTAGGGGAATTAAATAGGCAAGGAACCCCACTTGTCATAAAAATTTCAAATTTATTTGGCTTCTAGATTGGTAGTATTTGAATTTTCAAGCCTCCATGCCAATTTAGAAGAAAAAATTAAATAAAAAATTTACAAAAATTATAAAATTTATAGTACAAATTTAAAATATTACAATTTATATGAGAACACTTAAATGAAAAATCTAAGTCAACTAAAATAATAGAATTCAAATAACTCTAAGTCAAAAATCATAATAAAAGGAAATATGAAACTGAAATTATATTTAATTATGATAATTCCTTAAATCATAATAATTTCATTTTTATAAACTGAAATATAAAAAGATCATTGATCTCTAAAATATATATAAGGTATCAATACATAAATTTATTAATACTATTTACATAAGAAAATAAAATGTGGATATAAAAAAAAGTTAAATATGATTAAAACCATAAGCTAGAGTGAATTAAAACTTTCAAATAACAAAATAACAAACTATATTCAATAAACAAAGAAATAACTTTTCTTTTAATTACTTAAGTCATAGAATAAATATACATTAAAATAAATGTTCTTTTCAAAGACATGAATGACACAATAAATTGAATATTAACTTTATTTATGTTAATGAACATTAATGAAAATAAACAAATAAAATTAACTCCAAAGTTTCACATTAATAAAAATGAAATTAACTTGATTTGAATAAAGAAAATACCTACACTTAAGTTTACCTAGAATCAAATATAGTAAAGTGAATAAGCAGACATAAATATTAAATCGAAGATGAACTCAATACAAGATATAAGTCATCATAATCAACTAAGTAAACATATAAAGTAAATCAATCTAAAGGAATAAATAATAAATATCAATATCATAATTTTAAATCAAAGAAATAAAATAAAATAAAAAACCTTAAATTAGAATGATAAATGGATTAACTTAAAGAAAAATTAAATTAAATCATAATAATAAATAGAATGACTTAATTTAAACCAAAATCAAAAAATTCCTAATAAAGAAATAAAAAACAAAATGAAATAAAATTAACTAAGTCAAGCCCTCTAAATTCAAGTTCAATCAAAATATTTATAATTTTAGTTAGATCTTTAAGATGAATCTTTATCTTAGAATAAAGATATCATCTTATTAGGATTTAAGATGTTGAATGGAATGGGTTCAATTTAAAATGGAACCTATTGTATTTTTCATTCTTGAAAACTTAACTTAATTTTAACATAATAAATTATACCTAAAATGAAGATAAAAAATATTAAATAATTTGAATTGAAATCATCCAAAGTTAAATAAACCAACTTTCAAAACCAGGGGGTCATTTAGGATCACTTTTTTTATTTTGTTTTGTTTATATTTTGCTTAAAACTAAAACTTGTTTGATTGTACTTATTGTTTTAAAAAACACTCAAAACATCTAAAAGATATTTGGAGTGTTTTTAAAAATAATGTTATTTTCTTTTAAAAATAAAAAATAAAAACACATAAAAAACACTCTAAATAAAATGTTTTCAAAAATAGAATAAAAATAAAAACAAAAAATAGAAAATAAAATTGATCCCAACAACCCCTAAGGAAATAAAAATTAAAATTATAAAGCCTAGAAACATCTTACCACACAAACCCTTTTCTTTACTCGCTAGAGTTATAGGTCACAGATCCTCGACTTAGGTTAGGATGTTCTATGAATTTTTATGATTATCTATGATGATATGATGTAGATTATTTTTATTATTTTGTGGTGTACTATTTTAGACTGGATAGTAGGACGTTATTTCTAGAATTAACTTTGTCTTGTACAAGGGGCTGTATTAAAGAGATTACTGTCTAAATAGAAATTATAAAATTATTGTTTGCTTGTAGGTGCTAAAAATTCTCTTAGCATAGTCCATAAGACAGGTGGGCTTGGAAAGCAACTAATGCTAAGCCTGTATGTTTAAAAAACATAACAGTTGTGTGCTGTTTATATTTTTTGACATTTGTTTTGTAGGGCTTAGGATTTACTTTTGAATTTGAAAATATAAAATTATGCTTATAATTAGGTTATGATCTATAAGGTCTAGGATTAATAAGAGTTGACCCCACCAGGAGATGGTGTAGAGGTCCCTAAAGGAGACGATTCTAGAAAGAAGACCCATAAATCTAGACTTGTAGTTCTAGGCCGGGCTGTATAAGGGTGCCCATTTTCCTTTCTTCCAGGATATATAGTGGTACCCGACCGCATTGGCCTATTTTATAAATTTGAATTAGCTTGCTTTATTTTTGGTGTGTAATAGAATCAACCTGCTTTCCTAGGTTTATTTTTGTGTTGTACTTTTCTATGATGAATGCCTAGACGTAGGCTCATAGGAAAAATTAAAATTTTTACACAATTAAATTTAAACAACTAAAATAATATAATATAATTCAAAACCTTACATAAATTAAAGCCTTAGAGAATAACTTAAAATCAATTAGAAACTAATTAGCTCTTAAAATGATGAAATCATATTGCTTCCATCCTTGAGTTGGGCAACTTTTTTCATTGCACATAAGGGGCATCTGACCTGTGAGGATGATCACCTTCTTGGAAAAATGTTCCTTCTATTATTGATTTGTCCCATAACCCTTTCTAATTGCATGGAATTAGGCATAAAAAGCATATCCAAGGACTTTAAATAAATCTTTAGTCAAAATGAATAAAAATATGAAAATATGCATTAGTTAGATGCATTTCATACCATACATGATTCTAGGAATTAGGGAGTGAGTTTAGGATTCTTAGGTTCTTTTCCTAATAATGCAACAACCCAACCATCTTGCATTTATAAGACTTGGCATCACGAATTTAAAATATGCTTAGGTGGTGTTAGATGACATCCCTCTCTAGGCAGGTTGTAAGTCTAGAAGAGTTAGAAATAGGTTTGTTTCCCTTAAGTGAGGGGAATAGCCCATAATTCCTAAAATAAAATTAGGTCGAGCATCTGACATGTGTCAGAAGCACCTATAAACTATGTTCTGAAGTATCCTTTTCAAGAATAAGTTTTTAATCCTAGGCATTTTTGTAGTCTTATGCCGTTAGAATCTATGTCCTAGACTTCTTAGAAAATATCAACTCAAACTCTAAATTACAAATCCAAAATTTAAAGCCTAATGATAGGATAGTTGAAGCACCTACTCGAATCCAGATATCAATAGGCATTTCCTACTTTATCCCATTTGGCTTTCAAAAATAAGTATTTCCAATATAAACCAATCCCAGTTCAAATTTTAAAAATCAATCCTTTGAAAACCACATTAGAAGTCTTTAAGAATAATAACCTATTTCTTTAATAGAGAGTATTCTTACAAAGAGATCCTTCTTAAGATGTAATTAACTATAGAGGCTTGCCTTTATAGGGGAATCATGAACCCGTTTAAAATAAACCTTATTCTATTTTTTCATGTAGTTCAGAGGAAAAATCTTTGGTACATAAAAGACCCATTAGCCTTAGGAGTCTTTTATTAAATGATCAAATCCATTACATGATAACATGTTTATCCTTCAGGATAATATGTTTATTCCTTAATGCCATATTTGATCATCCAAATAAGAAATTTCTAAACTCAATGTGGTGTCACAAAATTTTCCCATATCAAATATAAATAATGAAATTAAAAGATCTTTCAATCAAGTTTAAATTGAAATTACATTTTGAACCTTAATTTAAATCAACTTAGTTAACAAACTCAAAGCACTTAAGATTAATAAACATTCACATTAACTAAATATAAATTAAATTACAAATAAAAAAATGAGATTAATCAAACTAGAATAAAATGAACTAAACTAAAATATGTGAAATTGATTTAATCATTTTATTTTAAATATTAATCAAATCAAAGGAGTATAAAGTTGAATAAAAATCTAAATTATGAAATCATAATCAATAACTATTCATCTTCAACAATATTAAAATAAATAATTAACATAAAATTTGAACAAATTAAATTAATTGAAACCAAATTAGAAAATTAAATTAAATTATACAAATCAATTAAAATAAAATAATAAAATTAATTGATTGAGATCAAATAATATCAAGATAAAATAATCAATATAAATCATATAAAATTCAAGGAAATCCATAAAATAAAATTTAAAATAAAGAATTAAATAG
Organism: Cymbidium sinense; assembly: GCA_021442155.1. Taxonomy (NCBI): domain Eukaryota; kingdom Viridiplantae; phylum Streptophyta; class Magnoliopsida; order Asparagales; family Orchidaceae; genus Cymbidium; species Cymbidium sinense. Next base: position 36,074,707 of record CM038229.1, read on the forward strand.
TAAAATTTAATAAATCTAAAATAAACAATCAAGATAGATGAAATTAAATAAACTCAAAAAGTTAAATCAAATTAACATCAATCAAATTAAATCCAATTCAACTAACTGTTTAAATAAATTAGAAAAGGGTTAATTAAGATACTTATGTTCTTAGTTTGACCCATAGAATGGATCTTCATCTCAGGATGAAAATTCTATTATACGAGCATTAGGGTATTGACTAGAATGTGTTTCGTCCAAAGCAAAATTCATTTTATTTTTCATTCTTTAAACCCTAAATTCAACTTTAATACAAAAAATGAATTTCAAATTGAAATGAAGTCTAAGAATAATTAAATTCCTTAAATTGAAATAATTTGATGGTAAATTGAACAAATATTGAATTTAAAATTAAAACTTGAACATAAAAAGGGACTAATGCAGTCATACAATACAAACCCCTCTTTCATACACAAGATTATTAGGTCACCAACCCTAGACTTAGGTTAGGCCAATGATCTGTGATGATGTGAGATTTTTCCTTATTTTTGTTGTGTACTATTTATACTAGATAGTTAGAAGTTATTTGTGTTGCTAATCTTGATGTTAGGGCATTCGTTTTAGGCTAATACTATTTTTTACAAGGGGTTATGCTTAAAATGGATTGTCATAACAAAATAAATGAATGCTATTTGCTTGTAGGTGTTGCTTAAGTCTTTAAGCATAGCCCAATAGAATAGGTGCACTTAGTAACCAATGGTGCTAAGCCCGTATGTTTGAAATATAAACTACTAGTGTGTTGCATATTTTTTCTGATGTTTGTTTTGCAAGGTCTAGAATTTCAAAATGTAATTTAAGCCTAGAATTAGGTTAGGATCTATGGGATAACAATAGCATGAGCTTACTTTACCTATTGGTGGTCCCCTATAAAGCTCAAGGAGGTCTTTGAAGAAGGTGACATTTTTGGATGAAGACCACCATAGATCAAGACTTCAGTTTGAGGCTAAGCTATATAAGGGTAGAAATCGGCTGGTCATTTTTTTTTTAATTTTATGGTGTACAATGATATCAGATCACATTGGTCTATTTTATTCATTTAATTTGGGTTAATTTATTTTTGGTTGCACAGAACTGCATGCTTTTCATAGGTTTTTCTTGTGATTGCTATATTTTATGAAAAGCTTGAAAACATTAGGTTCTTAAAAAAAATAAATTTTTTACTTTATTAAACTAAAATAACTCAAACATAAAATGAAAACTCACAACCTCACCATAAATAAAGCACCAAGAATATATTAAAATCAACTAGAAAAAAAAGATTTTGTGAATCAGGCAAGCATATTATTTATAATTCTTGAATTTGGGCTTCACCCATTAGACATAAGGGAGCATCTGACCTACGAGGATGATCACCCTTCTTAGGGAAGTGTGCATTCTTATATTGATTTATCCCATGACCTTTTTCTAACTACATGTCAATGTAGGCACGAAATTACATATCTAAAGCCTCAAATAAAATTGTGAGTCAAAATACATTAAAAATAAAAATTATTACATTAGTTGAGTGCATAACATATCAGGCATTATCTTAGGGTTTGGGAGTGAGTCTAGCTCTTAGCTTTCTTCATAAATACATTAGTCCAACCATCTTGCATACATAAGACTATATTTATGATTTTAAAATCAACTAGGTGGTGTTAGCTAACAACCTTTCTAGGTGTATAATAAGTTTAGAAGAGTCAGGGATATGTCTATTTTATCAAGTAAGAAAATATAATCAATAATTCTCATAAATTAGACTAAGTCAAGTCTCCAACTTATGTCAAAAGTATTTTTATACTTAAGTTCTGAAGCATCCTATTAGAATAAATCTTCAACCTTTAGCTATTTCTATAATATTATATTACCAAAATTTAAGTCCTAGACTTCTAATAAAATTATTAACTAAAAATCTCAATAATTTCAATTTCAAAAATATAAAGCCCAACACTAGGATAGTTGAAATGCTTGCTAGGTAGCTCGATATCCAAAATCATTTTTTACATATTTTTGATTATCTTCGAAAAAATGCTTCATCTTTAAAGTGTTTCCTTATGAATTTTTGAATTAAAATTCTTTTTAAAATAAGGTTTAAAATACATAAATTTAAATTTTAGTTTCTTTATTTGAGAGTATTCTTAGAAGAAATTCTCTTCCTTCTTAAGATGTAATTAACTATAGGGGCTTGCCTTTATAAGGAACTATAAACCCTACAATCAAATAAACATTAAATTACTTAAATAAGTACCCTTGAGATCTACATAGTAGAAAAAATTTTCTCCACACACATACTTATATACTCCCTAGAGGGTCTTGTGATCAGGGCTAATATTTTGGTGACCATCCTACACCTCAGATGAAATCTTGAGCCCCTGGCATTTGGAGCATTGGTCATTAGGCAACCGACCACAGGGATACTTAGTCTTATGTCAATGATCATTTGATTAAATTATCCACTAGTCATAAGAAAATTCTTAAATATGAATCCATTGTGAACCTACCGGTCTAGTTTAGCCATCAAAACTCAAATCCTCAAAATCTTGACATCTTCCAACATTTATGGAAATCTCACTAATATATCATAAACATTAGGGGTTCTTTATTGAGATAAAAATATCAATACTACCTTACTTGATATCCTCCTTAAGAATTAAAATTTTGACCCAATTTATCCCAATAGGTTGGGCTTAATAAACCCTTGGGAAGAACCTAAGTAAGAGAATCATTTGCAAATCTTTCTTATGTCATATGTTCGATGCTAACCAGCTCTATGATATTTCTCTTTCATTGCTTAGGTTCAATATTTCTCTAGTAGATGTAAGTGTTTATTTTAAGTAATCAATTCCAATTATTGATCTAATTATATATATAATAAATTTTAGACTTTGAGAATTGGCTTGACCATCCCAGAAAAAAATCTATAAAATTTGATACATAGTTGAGTCAAAGGAACCAACCTGGCCTTATCTTATTTAGTTTTTAAACTAGGTGATTATCCCATTTAGAGAAATTGGTCAATAACTTAAATATTTAATGTTAGAAAATTTTTAGCATGATATGAAATAATTAACAACTAGAACCCCTACATATGTGCTTAGTTGACCAAATACTAAGAAAGTCACTTAATTCAAGTTAATCTTAGCTCAAATTGAATTAAATTTTATAAATGTCTCATTTGTGAGTCCAAATTAGTTAATGAATGTGTTCATATTATGAAAGGGTTCTAATGTGGACATTTGATCCATTGATTGAGCTAATTACAACCAAGAAAACCTACTTGACCTAAATTGGCTCAATTAGGGCAATATGATCAAATTGGCTGTAGTCTTTAAATTAATAGGATTAGTTGCATTTGTGAGCTATCATAAGTGCTCCAAACATGATCCAACAAGCTCAATTGACTAAAAGAGGTGTTTTCACAGATTATGGCCATTATATATTTTTGGTGGTTGCTGATCCAACCTAATGATGATATCTCCCAAACCCTTAAGAGTGAATGTTGTTAAAGATGTCATGCACAAATTCTTTGTTAAAACAAAGTTGATCTGACCATTATACATGGGTCAATTTGATAAAATGGTGCAACATGCCTAATTTGGGTCAATATTATGTATCACTTTTATGGTTAGATTAAGTTCATCAAATAGACAAATCACTTCAAGCTTTTGGGAGAGGTCTTAATGGTGAATATTATGAATATTTTCATAGTTCAAATCAACATGATTTGACCTACCAAAATGGTTTAACCTGACCTATTAATCTAATAAAGTTTAAATGGGCTAATTGTGAAAACCAAATTTAGTTCATCCCATGCTTCCATTGGTACTTTTGTCAAAAATTTCAAAATTCATAATTATTTATAGCCATGAATAGTTCCCATTCCAATTCATTAGGCTAATAGAGAGGTTAACATTGCTTGAGATGCATTTAATGGGAGTTAAGAATGTGGCATGGGATACACTTAATGGGAATTAAATAAGGGGCAAGAACACTAATCTAATGGAACCACTCCAAGTTATCATAAAACTTGCTATTTTCTCCCCAACAACCTACAATAGCATACATGGCACCACTTGACCTTCACTTGTCAGATAACCCAAGTCAAATAATGGTTATCCATTGTTGGACTCAAGTCTCATGGTGCTATAAAGAGGAATCCTATCCATGTGAAGCAAAGGACTTAAAGACATTCCCTGAGCTCAAAGAAGCTAAATGAGCATTCTCTGCCTCCTCAAATTCATTGAGTTGGCCTAAACACCAAGCTCATGTTGATGCAAGTAGAGCATGGTCAAGTCACCAGGACAATATGTCCCAACCCAATTTTTGTGAGAATCCAATTGCTCATGAATCCTCCCCACTCAGCTCCTACCTTACTCTTCTAGTAAGTTTAGCAATTGCATGGCTGATTTATCTAAGCATTTGATTCCTTTTAGTCCAATGAAACTTTTTAATGAAGTAATTTATTTAAAGGGTCCTAAAGAAGGAGAAATTAAATTAGGTTAGCCTTAGGTCACATCAATTCATGCCCATCCTAAAATTTTTATTGTGGCCTAGAGAGAGATTGAAGGCATATCATGGCCATTGGATTTATTCATGTAGAATCCAATGACTTAAATCCACCATTTATTTTTATGAGATTTTCTTTTTTATTTTATTTTGAATGATCTATCAATCATAGTTATTTATATATTTTTTATCATGATTACTTTTATATATGGAAAATCTAAATTAATATTATAATTTGATTATTCCAATTTATCATAATTTTAACTTTTAAATTATTCTCTATTATAATTAATTGAGATAATAAATAGATTTAAAAATTCTCATATTTTTTGGGGAGGTTTTGAGTGTCAATAGAAATCACCCATAGAAATTTAAGAGTCATTTGAATATAGTATAAAGTTATAAAATTTTAAAATATTTTGTACATTTTAAAATTAATAAAATTTAAAATATAATTTTAAAATTTATTAAAAGTTTAGAAAGTACTTATAATGTGAATTCACACTATTATAAAAGTTATCATAATTTTACAAAATAGTTTGATCCGTAAAATTAATTTATGATAAGCAATCAAATTTTTTTTAAAATTTATAAAATTAATAAATATTATTAAAATTTGATAAAAAAATTATAGCACATTTTTGATATGAATATAAGTTATTATAAAAAATTTTAGATTTCTTAAGATGTTGAGAGGCATTGGGTATATTTTGAAGGGAAATATGACAAATTTTTGGTTTAAAAATATCATTTAGATATTTGAAATAATTATGGTGCTTATTTTTGGATGTAGGTGGACACTACGCAGATCATTGTAAGTACTTATTGAAGTGATCAGGCATGATATTAAGGTATGATGTACTATCTTGAAAGATAGGGATATCACCCTATAATGGACCTAATCACCTAATAAGGACTCCTAAGACATGATGGGTCTACGAATATACTAGAGAATTTTCCCCTACTTTACATGAAAAAATAAAGTAGGATTTATATTACGTTGGGTTCTTAAGTTCCTTATGGAGACATGACTCCATAGTTAATTGCATCTTAAGAAATGAAATTATCTAAGAATACTCTCGATTAAAGTAGATAATTATTATCTTTAAAGATTTTAAAGTTAGACTATGAAATGATTAGTTAAGTTTAGAAAATCAAGTGGGAGAGATCAAGTGGAAGACTTATTTTTGGAATCCAAAAAGAGGAATTAGGAAATGTTCATGATACTAGGAATCCTAATGAGCATTTCAATCTATCTTATGGTAGAGCTTTATACAATTGAAAGAGAAGAGATTTATTTATTTGAGTTGAATTTTTATTAGATTGCTAGGGCTTATGATCCACCAATACAGGGTTGTGGAAATTCCTAAGAGGTGATGATTTATGCTTATAGACCATAGGAAACTAGCTTCCTCAGATCTTAATTATAGGGAGCTTTAGCCCAAGTTAAAGTATAACCTAAATCTAAGTGAAAAGGGGACATGATGTTTACCTCCACATGATCGGATAAATCGTCAAACTTGTCTGGACTTACAACTACCTAGAATGGCTGCCTACTAACACCTCATACGATTCAAAACCATGTGGTCTAGTCTTATGTAATTGCAAGATAGCTAGGATAGTTATTTAATTAGAAAGAGACTAAAGTCCTAAACTAACTCTCTAAGAGACTAAAGCTTGAGTGGTATGAGCATATGATTTAATCTACAAGTGTAAAATCTTTTCAAATTTAATTTAATTTTGACATGATATTTTAGACAAAGGCTTGGGATTTTTATTGCCTAAATGCATGATAAAATAGATTATCAGCTAAGTCAATAAGAAGAGGGTATTCTCCATCATAAGGGATGCCCTCACAGGCCAAGCATTCCACTATCATGCAAGGATGGAGATCCCCCATATTCAAGGAAGAAGGAATATGCATGCATGATGTGAGACATACAACCATACAGTTAAAGGGTTGCTAAATTTTTTAATTATCTTATTTAAATCTTAAGTCTTATGGTGAGGTTATGAATTATTTTAAGACTTGGTTATGAGTTATTAGTTGGATAAAAAATTAATTTTTATCCTAAGATCCTATCGCATCTAGGCCATACATTAAAACATCAAACATTAAGAAACTCCGAAGAGGAGGCAATCCTATTATACAGTTTAAACAAATCATTAATCAATTTTATAGACTATCATAAAAGAATTAGAGGCCTATGTGATCTGGTACCATCATACATCCTGAAAAGAGAAAAGATGGGTAGCCGAGCTCTACCCTTATACAACCCGGAATATAAAAAAAATAATTTTACAATTAGAATGAATACATGCTATGTGGGTCTTAATTCTTCACTTCTTCATATCTTCCTTCTCTTACCTTTTAATTTGATTGTGCTCTAAAGACATCATAGGGCCTCCCAGGACTAAGTCTTCTGGCCACTGCTCATCCTAATCCTCCATATCACTAATCCTAATTCTTATTACAAAAATTTTATATTTATATATAGAAAGTAAATCTAACTACACCTGTAAAATATAGGTTAGCTCAACATACATACAGTCCCAAGTAGTTATTTTTGTAATTTGGACTTAGCACTCTGTGCATAAGTAACCAAGCCCACCTGTCCTAATTTGGATTATGCTTAGGGGTTTAAGCAACCTACAAAAGAATATTTATATTCATTTTTATGCAACCCCTTTAAGCGTAACCCTTGCAGAAGATATGATTAGGCTAAGAGTGGCCTAATATTCAATCTACGGAGCATACACCCTAACATCCAGTTTAAAATATTACATCACAAAAATAATACATACATCACACATACACCGTCCTAACTTTGGACTAGAAGTGGTGGCTTAATTCTAATGTGTGTGCTAAGATTTTGTGTAGTATGTCTTAACTAAGCATTAGATTTATGATTTTCTAAGTATGGAAGGATTTAATCTAACATAAAGATCAATTTCATTTTAAGTTGTTTAACTGATTTGTGAATCTTAATCTATGTTTTACTTGGTTTCATTTGATTTACACTTAGCACCTAAATGTTATAAAGAGAAGAAATAGAGTTACCCCCTTTCATCCCTACCTTAAGCCATTTTCTAAAGTATATTTTTATGATTTAGTTTTCTTCAATGAATGTTTTATAGTGTATTTTTATTAATCCTAATTCTAGGTTAATCTTTAAATAATCCTATTCAATATGAAAGACATCTTAAGAATAATATGGTTAAATTACTATCACATGGCATATATCAAATCAGTCCTTTCCATCACATGTAACATGCATATGACTTTAACAATTAACATATATATATATATATATATATATATGTATGCAATATATTTTGGCATACTTAAATAATGATGGATGCATATATTTGAAAGTTATATTTTACTTGATTGAATCATTTATACATGTAAATTAAAGATCTATCCAAATTTTTATACAAATATACATAAAAAAGAAATTAAATGAGTACGTGCCATTGTTAAACTAGGGAAGTGAGGTAATCAAATGCCTCCTTGGGGCTACTTAAAGCCTCATATTCTTAGGATGTCCAGACTATATACCTATTATTATTCAAACCCATTTAAATCTATATATAAATCATAAGAAAGAGAACACTAATTTACAGTAACGTATTTTAATGACTTAGATGATCATGGATGCATGTATTTTTAGTAGAAAAGAGGATTTTCATCCTTTAATCAAATACACATACATATATATAAAAGATGTAAGCAAGCACATGCCATTGATAAACCAGGGAACTGAGATAATCAAATGACCTCCTTGGAGCTACTTAAAGCCTCGTATTCCTGGGATGTCCAGACTGAACACTTGCTATCTTAAATACATATGGATGTATAAGTAACTATAAGAATAAAAAATTATGCAAAATTATATTTTTATTTAGTTTTATTATTTATGTATATGAATTAAAGGTCTATCCAAATTCTAATACAAAATACATAGAAATGAAATCAAATAAGTACATGTCATTGTTAAACCAGAGAAGTATGATAATCAAATGACCTCCTTCGAGCTACTTAATGCCTCATATTCTCGGGATGTCCAGACTAAACACTTACTATCTTAAATACATATGAATGTATAAGTAACTATAAGAATAAAAAATCATGCAAAATTATATTTTTATTTAGTTTAATTATTTATGTATATGAATTAAAGCTCTATCCAAATTCTAATATGAAAATACATATAAATGAAATCAAATAAGTACGTGTCATTGTTAAGCCAGGGAAGTGAGGTAATCAAATGACCTCCTTGGGGCTACTTAATGCCTCGTATTCTCGGGATGTCCAGACTATATACTTATTAACATTCAAATTTATGTAAATCCATATATAAACATAGGAAAGAGAGCTTCATTTCATATACCTAAACTATAAACACATGTCAATACTATAAGTATTCATAACTATTACCACTTCATATATTATTATCAATTTATAAACTTTGAAAAATAGATTTGAATTTATTAGTGATAATAGCCACACACATAATTAAGTTAAATCAACACATGCAAGCTTACATGAATTACTTTCATTTGACTCACTTAATTTTGAAAAGATGAATGCATGAAACCACATGATACATAACATTTAAAGTAATTGGAAAGAAGTAATCAAACATAAACATGTGATTAATTCAATCAAATTAATTCTTAAGAACAATCATATTAAATAAAATTATTTTAGGGAAAACCAAAGCTTCTTATTAATTTGGTTTTAGATTTGAGCTAATTTAGAAAGAGGAGAGATTATTTACTGGTTTAATCCCATTCCCATGTTGGTAAGCTCAATTGATTTAATGAATGGAAATTAGATAAATTTTATTAGTTGATTAAGTTCAATCATTAATCAAATCACTTAATTACCCTTTTCTATGGTTCTTTAATTTAACTAATCATTTAATTATGAGCCACAAAATGATATGAACATGTGATAAAATAAAATTACAATGCTCTTAAAGACCTAATGCAATTGGCTCATAATCAAAGATTAATTAGGTTAAAAAATCTAATTAAGTACTCTTATGATTTTCTCACACTTATGGATTAATCATAATTTCCTTAAGGGTCTTTATATTATTAAATACTTAAAGAGGAACCTTTAATTTCATTATTAATTACTTGATATGATTTGCATTTTAATTTAATTTGAAATGACCACTTAATTAATTTCTACCTTAATTAACACTCTTAAAATGAAATAGATTTAGGAAAAGGATTAAGAAATAGTTCTAATCTCACTCTCTTATCCATTCACTATTAAATAGTGAATGGTAAGCTTTAATTAATTAATTTTTACTATTCTAAATGTTAATTTACCACTTAATTAATTAAAGATGATAATTAATATTTGAATAATTAATTTCCCCTAATTATAAGGCAATAAATTCCAATAAAATCATGGAAGGTAGAGGTCATCCTTTTGAATGGACACACAAAATTTAAAATCATTTGCCTAAGCAATTAGGGCTTAATTAAGCTAATTAAATTAATAATTAAATCATAATTAAGCCTTAATTATTATTTGAAATCAAATGGAAATAATTTTAATTAATTTTCCTCTAAATTAATTTTAAAATGAGTATTTATTTGTATTTTTATTTTGTATAATTTGTTATGATTTTTTGAAGTTCCAGCCATTAAATTGAATTAATTAAGCCTAATCCCATCGACACCATGCAGATCGCTAATGTGGTGTCACTGGATTGGTTATTTAAACTCATTTGAGTCAGCGTTGACGTGGCTGGCGACGAATGCACTTTCCGTCATTTGATCTAGGATCGGATGTCAGAGATTAATTCCACGGTTCCTAAGGATTAAATTGGATTAAATATAATCGCAAGATCATGGCCATCCATTGCAATCATGCAGAATGATCAGCAGATGATCTATTCTCTCTTGCACGATAAAAGACAGACACTGTCCACATTCCTCCGCTTAGTTTGAGCTCACCGGAGCTCAGATTGGCTCGGGATTGATCCCACACTTTTACAGAGTGATCTATAAGGATCCTATTATTGGATTCGCATGACATTAACATTTTCTTCAAAAAGGCCTAAAAGTTGAGAAATCTCAGTTTGAATGAATAGTACCTCACCGAAGCTTAAGACCGATGGAAGCTTGGACGAGGTAGCTTCGCTTTGATGAGGCGAAGATCAGTTGAGAAGTTCACATGATATTTCCCCGCCATTTGCTTTATAGACCAAGCACCATTGTAGAACTTGTCGGAGTTGGTCTAGAAGGTACTTTTGGAGATCGGAGAGTTCAAAAAAAGATTTGTTTCACCTTACTAGAGCTTGGTGAATGTGTGGGTGAAGTTAATTTAGGATTGGTTGAGATTTGGTAGAGTTGGATAGAGTAGAGGCTTATCCTATTTCGGGCAGGTTCGGTTTCATCATCGCCGGTGATGGGAAGACTCAAGGAACTTGGAAACGGCTCTCGGGAGTTTTTTTTTTGGGCTGTTATTGGCTCACCGGGTGAATGGCTCAGTTTGGATTGGAATGAGGGGGGGGGGGGGGTATACCCTCCTCCCTTGGATCAAAAAGCCTTGATCCATTTGGCTTCTAGTGGTCGTCTGACCACTATAGGTGGTCATGGGAGGCAGGGAATCATTCAATTTTGTTGGCCAAGTGGATAGGGAGTGGCTGCCATGGGAGGAGCTGACTATCCTTGGGTTTCCAGATGCTCCAATGAGGGAGGAGAGGTAAAATCACCTCCCCTTAACTCATGGCTGACCCAACCACCTTTGGGTCAAGCGAACCAGTGCCCTACTTGCCAATGTGGAGGTCTAAGAGGCAGCCAAGTGGAAAGGGAGTGGGTTTAATCATTCAAATGGGGCATTTGTCCCATATAGTGTCCCTAACCCATTTGATTTTGGGTCAAATCAGGTTGGGTTTGATTTGGGCTGACCCAAGGTGAGCCAAGGATGGGTCATGCCAAGTTTCATTGGGTTTGGCTCAATTTGACCCATGTAAGTCAAATTGGTCTAAGTTGGGTCAAGTTGATAATTGGTCAAATTGGGTCAAACCAAGGGTTGAGTCAAGTTTAGATGAGTATTTGGATTATTTTGGTGCAATTAGTTTGGTTCAATTTGGCTTGGATTTGGATATGACCTTTTGAGTTCAAATAGGTCAAATGGGTCAAGTTGGCCAAATTGGCCAAATTGGCTTGGGTTAGGCATTGGTTCATCTTCAATTGGTCAATTGAAGATGATTGTAGGATTTGGTTTGAATCAGTTTAGATTTGGTTTTGATTTAGCCAAACTGATCTTTTAGGTCAATTTGGGCTAAATAGGTCAATTGGGCTCAACCAAGACTTTGATCATGTTTAGTGGTAAATTTGAAAGAAACTTGAGCCATTAGTTGCAATTAATTTTGGTTGGATTTTGATTTGACCCAATTTGATCTTTTCGGTCAAATTGGGCCAACTTGCATCAAAGGGACAATTAGGCTAGGTTTGGCTCAATTGATGGTCAAGTTATGTTCAAGGGTTATTCTTAGGTTGATGTGAATCATTGGTTTCCATTGATTTAGCTTAGGGTGAAATTTGGCTAATTTGGCTCATGTAGGTTAAGTAAGTTGACTTGATCAAATGACCAAATTGATTTGGTTTGACCCAATTGATTGGAATTGATCAATCAAGGATGATCAACAATCATCATAGATTTTGGATGGTTTGATTCAATCCAATTTGGGTTAGATTGAAAATTGGCTAAAATGGGTCCTTTAGGTCAATTTGGGTCAAGTGAGCCTAAATAGGTCAATTGGATTGATTGAGGTTTGATTGGAGTTTAGTTGAGTTTGAATACTGATTTAGAATTGGTTTTGGAGGCTTGAATTTGATTGTTGATCTTTTTATGTTGATTGAAGGGTTGAATTAGTTTTGAGAAAATCAATTGAGTTTGGTTTGGATTGAAGGAAATTTGGCTAAGTCCATAAGGTTAAATCATAAGGCTTATGAGAGGTTTGATTGAATTGATTTTCAATTAAGTTTGATTGTAGATTTAATTAGATTTGAAGTTTGGTTTAGGCTAAGTAGGTATACATAAGTTGGGTTTAAGCTATAGGGTAGGTAGGTTATCTTGGTCCCTAAGGTATGATCTAAACCTATGGCTAATCCTCCTAAGTCTCTAGGCTTAGATTAAGTGTTCACCTAGCCACTAAAAGTGTCTTATGACTAAGGAGCTCTTAGTGTCTAGAGAACTCTTAGATCTATGGAGGATTGGACCCTCACTCCAAAAGTAAGGTCAACAATAATTTATAAAATTCATAATAGAGACCTTATTAAACTAACAAGATTTTAAGAAATTTTTGATGATCAACATCACTATATACACTTATGTAATCATCCTCTTGTTCTAACAACCACGTCTCATGAAAGTTGCGTCTTTCACCTCCCACGAGGCATGTCATTTTATTCATTAGAGTTATTGTTCCATTACATACGTCTTCATGCTGACCATTTCTCTAATTCTTAGACATGGAAAACCTTTATTATGTTGGTGTGGTTCTAAATAATGCAAATGATTCACATGCTGACATTGTTAATAAGCTCATCTTTCTCTAAGAATACCATGAGAATTATAAAGAAGGCTCTAATAATTCTTTCCTTAAAAAATAAATTTTAAAAATGGCAAGCCCACTATCTTTATTAATGAAATCGAGACTACCTTACTAGTCGAACCACTCAAATTCACTCTTATGGGAAAGCTCACATACAAACACCCAAAAATGGATATCATTCATAAGCATTTTGATGATTTGAATTTACTGGGAGAATGGGTTGTTGGTTTGTTGGATGAATGATACATTGCCATCAAACTTAGTAGGGTAGAAGATTATGCAAAAATTCTTTTCAAAAAGTTTTATTACATTAAGAATGTCCCAATAAAAATTCTCAAGAAGACTCCATCCTTTTATTACAGTATAAAGCCAAATATAATCCCTATCTAGATTAAATTCCAAAATCTTAAGCTCCACCTATTCAACAAATAAATTTTGTATTCATTATTGCTATTTTTAGAAAGCTTCCTAAATTTAATCTCCCAACATTAAACTTTACAAGATCATATGCTTTTAAGGTCCTAGTGGAACTAGTCATCACTCTCTAATGCAGCAAGGAAGTTTTGATTAGCTCCCGAACAAATGGTTATTAGAAATATGTTGAAATAAAAAAAATCACACTATTGTTCTAAATGTAGAATATTTACTCATCTATTATAAGCATGTTATATTGCTCACACCCAATTGAGAGGCAAAAATGTAGAATCATAAATGGAACCATTGGAAATGGAGCTACTAGTAGAAAAGGAAAATCTGAAGTAGATCAAAATGCTAATATATAAAACAACCAACCAGTTTTTCCAATACCAGCATCACAGATCAAGGAGAATTTTCTTACCTAGTAGGTTGCAATCCAGGAAATTAAAATCAATGCACAACAGTAGATTTTAGATGCTGAAGGTAATGAAGTTGTAGAACAACAAGGTGTTACCAATCAAGAAATGATTGAATAAAATATTATAAACTCTACTTACTTATGGAATTAAAGAGGATCTTGAAGGAAACACTTAAGAAAATAGTGGAGATGAATTGATTGACGAAGAGTGCAAAACTCAAAAATCAAGAGGGTCATATTGATGCAGAATTATTAGATCAAATTACTTTTGATATTAAGGAAGAGTGGAAAATTCAAAAATCCAAATAACAAAAACCCAAAGGTAGTAAAGAATTGAAACAAATTAACCTAGTGGTTGTTGATATCATTGCAAGTGCTAGAATCTTGTTCTTATCCGACAACAAGCTTCATACAAGATCCATACAGAGAAACCACTACCCTTCTAATGATTAATCTACTCATTTGAAACAATAGAGACATTTTCAAGTTGGATGCCTCAAATAAATTAAAAAAATCCAATTAGACACCACAACTTAGAATTTTTTGCTATTTTGGAACTAGATGTTAGAATGGATAACTATAATATTTTTAGGAGGCTGAGCAACTTCAGATGGGCCTATAATGTTCAAGTTGACTTTCTCATTGATGTGCTTCAATTCACCCATCTTTCTATACAATATCAAAACTTTAGCATTCATTTAACCGTTGTGTATGCTGTCTACAAAAAGCGATTATGGAGAGAGCTTTCAAGCAAAATTATTACCATTGGTAGCACCATGGATGCACCTTGGTTTTGTCGGAGGAGACTTCAACATGATAGTTAATGTAAATGAAAAAAATGGTGGGCAACTTCAAATAAAATGTTATGGATAAATTTAATGATTTCATCATTAATGCAGGTTTATTGATATTGACTTTCATGGTAATGAATTCAATTGGAGAAGAGGCAACACCCATGAGAAGCTTGATATAATACTATTTAAAAACTCATGGCTCCATACTTTCCAACATACAAGTGTTCAACACTTAAATAAAACTAGATCAGCTATTGCCCACTTCTACTTACTATGAGCATCATCCATAAACCAAAGTAGGTTATGCTAGAGCTGCATGGAACTCTCCCATTATGGTGAATTATTTTCAATTCTTCATCTATCTTTTTGAAGAGAAAAACAAATGAAAAATCAAAAATAATCAAACACTTTCTTGTGTTGGACACCACACAAATCCATAGATATTCTTATTAGGGTGATCGAGTATGACATTAAGGAATGGTGTACTATCTTGAGAGACAGAAGTAACCATCCTACTATAGACCTAATCACCTTAATAAGGACTCCTAAGGACTATGGGTCTTTGAATGTAGTTGAGATTCTTCTCCTACTTTACATGGAAAAGTAAAGCAAGGTTTGTTTTAAACTGGGTTCATTAAGTTCCTTATGGAGGCAAGCCCCCATAGTTAATGACATCCTAAGGAATGAAATTCCTTAAGAATACTCTCAATTAAGATAAATGATCATTGTCTCCAAAGATTTTAAAGATAGGACTATTAATCACTTGGTTTATTTTTAGAAGATCAAGTGAGATTGATTAAGAGGAGGGAGTTATTATCGAAACTAAAGGAAAATAAGTAGGAGATACTTATGATATTAGAAAGCCTAGTAAGCATCTGAAACTATCATATAGTTGGGCTTTATATTTTTGAAATTGAAGTGACTTATTTGTTTGAGTTGAATTTTTATTAGAAATTAAAGGCTTATAATTTCATAACACAAGATCATGGAAATGCCTACGAGGTGAAGATTTATGCTTGTAGCCCGCAAAGGGAAGTACCAACTTCTGAACCTAAATCTAGGGAGCTTTGGCGAGGGACAAAGCATGACTTAAATCTAAGGTAAAAATGGGTATTTGGTTTACCTTCACAAGAGATGATAAACCATCCGATTTTTGGACTTACAACTGCCTGGGGGTGGCCACCAACTAACTCCTCCTATGATTTTAAATACATGTAGGTAAGTCATATGATTTTGCAAGATAGCTAAGTTATTATTTATTTAGAAAGAGACCAAATCCTTAAACACACTATCTAAGAGACTAGATCATGTAGGGAATGATTAATGACTTAAATCTAAAGCAAAATTTTGTTATATTTTATTTTTATTTTTGGATAATTAATTTGACACAGGCAATGGGATTCATATGCCTAATGCATGAGAAATTAGATTATGGGCCAAAATCAGCAAGAAAGGAGGTGTGTTTCCACCATGGCTTTCAAAGGTCAAGCTAAGTTCCCTAGCGAAGGTGGAAGCCCTCTATAACAAGAGTGAAACATGATGCTTTTTATGCATGATGAGAAAGCATACAACATCCAGCTATGAGGTTGCTAAATCTTTTATTTTATTTTATAACCTAGGCTTTAGTTGAGGTTATGTGTTATTTATTTTATTTAATTTTGAATTGATTAATTAGATAGAAAATTTATTTTTCCCTAAGAGCCTAATCGCATCCAGGTCATTCATCAAAGTATGGAAGAAACTAGGAAAATCATGCCATCTTAATACATAAGCTAAACAAACATCAAACAATTTATAAAGCTAGTGCAAAAGGATAAGAGGCCTTTTGTGGCCGGGCTCCACTACACAAACTCAAAAATAGATTGAATAGCCAAGCTCTACCCTTATATAACCTGGATTACAAATGAATTAATTATAATGAAAAAAGAATTGATGTTATGGGGGTCTTCATTTTGAATTTCTTCTTTCTTATTTCTTCTTTTCTTTCTTCTTTCTTCTTTTGGTTGGTTGGAATGTGGTTGCTCCAAAGGCTTCACATGGTACATAAGACATAGTCTTATGACCAATATTCATCCTAATCCCCCATAACAGTCATTCCAAATCATAATTACAAAATTACATAAAAATGGGAAAAGTAAATCTAACTAAAACCTGCAAAATAGAGATTAGTTAAACAAATCAGACAATCCCAAGCATGTATATGAATAAATTGGACTTAACACCCCAGACATGGGTAACCAAGTCCACTTGGCATATTTTGGATTATGCTAAGGGGATAAGAAACCTGCATAACAAAAAGAATTTATATTTTTATTACAACACCCCTTAAGCACAATCTCATGCAGAAGATAATGATTAGACTAAGATCATCCTACCATTCAGTCTAAGCACATACACCCTAACATCCAAACTAAAACATCACATCACAAAATAAAATCAAGCATCAAACTATGCATCGCCCTAACATAGGACTAGAAGTGGTGACTTAGCCTAATGTGTGTGCCATTTAAGGCTTGTGTGGTATATTAGCTAGGCTTTAAAGTTACAATTTTCTAAGTATGAAGGGTTCAACTTAGAGGGTGGTTTCATTTAAGTAATTTAGTTGATTTGTTTGATTTTATTTTATGAATTTATTTGGTTCGAATGAACCTATACTTAATTATTAAGTGTTGTAAAGAGAGGAAAAGAGAAGATGACTTCTCTTTCCTCCATATCTTAAGTAATTTCTAAAGTAGATTCATTAGTTATTTTTGTTTAGTGAAGGCTTTATTATGTGTTTTAATTAATACTAAGTTTAGATTTGCTCTAAATGAACCTATTCAAACAAGAAAGATATTTTAAGATTAACTAAAGTGAATTACTATCACAAAATACATAACACTTTATTTCTTTCTAACATGTGTAACATGCATATGGATGAATCCTAAGCATATCTATACATACAAATGGAAATGTTAGCACACCTTAATGATGGATGCTAAGAGATGTTGCATAAGAAATTTGGATTTTTTTTATGATGCATGATTTTGTTAAGTAGAAAAGAGAGGGATTCCTTTATCCATTATTCATATGTACATTTACATGTATGAAAGGCATAAGTGAGTATGGCGCCATTGTTTTCTACACTAGGGGTGTAAGGTACAAGACCTACTTGGGGCTACTTAAAGCCTTACAACCTCGGGATGTCCAAACTAATATACCACTTTTCTTAAATAGTTGTACATGTACAAAAAGAAATGAATGGAAAAATAGTCATGCAAAAGACTTTTATGTGTTTGTTTGATTTTGGTTGTTTAATTTACATATGCAAATGTGAAGATCCTTCTTAAATGATAACTTAGGAAGAATAGGAATGGATTTAAGCAAGTGTTATGTTCTTTTCAAATGAACTATACACTTTGCAAATCCTATTCAAAACTATGTTAAAAGAGAAGAGAAGGAAAGTCACATAATGCACATCTTATATTATACTCACATGCAAACTTATAAGTAATTAGAAGTAGCATACCCTTCATTTGTAATGATTGATTTATAAGCTTTGAAAATAATTTTGGATTTAGTAGTGATTATAGCCATTCATATTCTTACTTTAGCCAAAAACATGCAATTTGACATAAAGGAAATATTTCATTTTAATTTGATTTTTCAGAAGATATGAATGCATGATTTCATATGACAAGCAATATTTAACATACTAGATAAAAAATAAAGTGATGTAAGCATGTAAATTCATTCATCTTAATAAATTCCTAAAGACAATCCTATGGAATAAGATCATTTAAAGTGAATCAAAGTTGTTTAAAGAGATTTTTCTTTAATTTTGAGTTTGATTTAAATTTAGGAAATGTGAAAATGTTTGTTGGTCCTAACCCATCTCCCATATGTGTGTGTTATTTTAGTTTAATTTTTAGAACCATTAAGTTGATTTTATATTTTGTTTAGGTTAAGGTGTAAATTAAGTTCATTAATTACTCCTTACCTATACCTCCTTAACATAATTATTCAAACAATTGTGAGCCAACATATGATATGCAACCACACTGAATTTAAATCAGTAATGCATCCTAAAAAAGAAAGGGCCTAATGAAATTGGCTCACAATTATTGATTAATTAAACTAAAGGGTTTAATTAAGTACTTTCATAACCCTTCCCTCACATGTAAGTTGGATTTGATTTCCTTAAGCTTTCTTATGTTATTGAACACCTAAGTATTTACCCAAGAGAGGATTGATTAAGTGATTAAGTTTCTGGATTAACTTTTAATTTTGAGTTTGGTTAATTAAACTATTTAAATGAAGTGATTAAATCATTAATTAATTTGTAAATTAATTAAGTTCTCATTCAAATGAAATAGACTTGGGGGAAAAGATTTGGAAAAGCATCCTAATCTCATTCCCTAAGTCTATCCACTGTTCCAAGATGGTTACCAAGATTAAATAATGAATTTATTATTATTTAATAGTTTAATTAATCATTTAATTGATTAAGGGGTGATTAGAGATGAAATAAGCAATTACCAAAATTAATCTAATAATAAATTAAAAAAAATCATGAGAGGCGAAGGTCCTCTTACTAATTAACCCTAAGAAGTTTGGAATTAATTATTAGAATAATTAAGGAGTAATTAACATAATTACATTGCCAATAAAACTCAAATTAAGAAAATATCACTATTTAAAATTAATCTAAATTAATTTTATATTATTCCCCTTTGAATTATCTTTAAGATGAAGTTGAGTTTGTATTTTTTGAATTTTTCTACATTTAGTTATGTATTTCTAAAGTTTTTGTGATTAAGGAATAATTAAATAGCCTAATTATATAGCTAATCCTGTCGGCACCACGTGGATCGCTGATGTGGTGTGCGCTTTGCACGTGGTATGATGAGATTGGTTATTTAAATTATCAAAGCATAGTAAGCGCACTACGCATTTTCTCTTCACCGTCAAAGATCGGATGGTTAGGATTAAACCTGTGATTTTTAAAGGGATTAATCATCTGATCTAGATCATTTAATCAAGACTGTCCATCCAAAACATGCGGGATGGGCTATCCATGATTCATCCCTGCTCTCACCTGCGGTAGATGGGGGCCATCCATCCTCGAAGGCTTGATCTGAGCTCACTTGAGCTCAGATTGAGTGGATTCAACCCACACCATCAAGAGGTATGAAGAAGAACATCCAATGGTCAATTTCAATTGGGATCACACTTCTTTTCATAAATCTAGCCTAAGCTCAGTTTTGAGGCATACCTCACTGGAGGCTATCATCGGTGCTCTCAAACGTTGAGGTAGCTTCATCTAGTGGAGATGAAGCCTTTTTGAAGGTTTAAAGGTTTAAGATCAAGTGGATCCTCCTAATGGCCAAGATGATGGCTGCTGGTTTTCCAACCGTGGCTTGAGTGCTTAGGATTTGAGTTGGGTGAGCTTGATTGGGTCCTCTGATGGTTCTTGCAAGAGGAATTGGCTTTTGGTGGTAATTTGAGCTCCCCTATTTCAGCTTTGAAGAAACTCGAAAATGGAGAATTGGAAAGAGCTTGAGGAAGCTTGGAGGAACTTAGAGAAGGTTGCTCTAGATTCCTATGGCTCAATCAAGTGCAAGTGATATGAAATGAAGTGAAATTAGGGGGAGTATATCTCCCCATAAAAGGATCGGATGGACGTGAGCTATTCTTTTATTTTGGATTAATTGACTTGATTTATTGAGCTTGTTAGGTGGTTAGGGAAGCCATGTGATTCAATTTTGGCAGAGGAGAGACTGTGTGGAGTTTCACATGTGGAGAATGAGAGTATGGAGGTGATCAATGTGCTTATTTCCAAGTGGAGGGCTCAATTATGGCTTTGGGTTGGGTTTGGTTGACCCAAATCCATTGGGTCATATGCATCACTCTTATTAGTGTCCATTTGGTCCTTTAAGAGGGTTCCAAGTGGCCATGAAAAGGATATGACCAAATTGTAAGTGGAATTGGCTATAGGTTACCCCTTGACCTAAGGGTAAAATGGCCATTTGGCTTTGATTTCAATTTGGGCAGATTTTTAATAGTTTGAAATTGGGTTGGTCCAAATTTTAATGAATTTGGAGTTAATTTGATATCATTTTGCCAAGTTCATTCTAAAAGGTCAAAATCAAGTTTGGTTCATGGTCAATTGGGCTAGGTTAGGTCTAGTTGGCCAATGAAGGTTTTGGTCAAGTTCAACAAGTGTTTTAGAATGAACTTGGACCATTGGTTTCAATTAATTTGTCTTAGATCAAGATTTGATCCATTTTGACTTTTTAGGTCAAGTTGGGTCAACTTGGGTAAAGTGGTCAATTGGGCTAGGTTAGGCTCAAATGATGACTTGGTCAAGTTCAAACATTGATCATAAAATGGTTTTGATCAATGGTTTCAATCAATTTGGTCTATGGTGAATTTTGGCTAGTTCAGGTTTCATTTGGGTCAAATGTTAACCTGGTCAAATGTTATGTTTGACTTATTTTGACCTAATTTGAGTGATTGATCATCTTATGATGATTATTGCTCATAATGTTTGGCTTAGATTGGCTTAGTTCAATCCAATTTGGGTAGGATTAGAATTTGGCTCAAAAAGGTACTTTAGGTCACTTTGGGTTAAGTGAACCTAAGTAGGTCAATTTACTTGATCAAGGCTTGATTCAAGTTTGATTGAACTAACATATAGACTTATGATTGAAATATAAATCCATTTGCAAGTGATTTGGAGTCAAATGGGTTTTGATTCATTTGACAATTTCAAGTTCAAAGGGTGAACATGAGTTTGATTTGGGTTTTAGTTTTGAATTTAGTTTTGGTTTGATGATTGAAGTTTATGTTTATATTTCATTTCATGATTGAAGGATTGATTTAATCATCAAGAAAAATAAAGGGTTTGAATTGGTTTGAGGTTGATTTGGCCAAGTTCAAGAATTTGACTTGAAAGGGTTTAGGTTGGATTTTGATTAGATTTGGGTTTGAGTTTTGAATTTGTTTTGGATATTTAAATTTATATTTCATTTATATTTGTGAATATAATTGAGAATATAAATGAGTTGTGGGAAAATATTTTGAATTTAAATAGATTTGAATTTGATTTGAGCTAAGTCCATAAGATGAAATCAAAGTGAATTAGGAAGGGGTTTTTGAATTTAGAATTCATTCATGGGTTTCTATCATTTGGAATTGATTCTTGATTTGAGAAAATTCATTGGAATTTATTGAAGGTTTGAGAAAATCAATTAAGTTAGAATTGATTTGTGATTTGATTTGGAATTGAAGTTGATTTGAATTTGAGAAAATCAATTAAGTTGGAATTGATTTGAGTTTGAAGTTGGTTTGGAGTTGGAGTTTGACATGAAAGAAGGAAGTAAGGATTTGGTTCAACTTATAGGGTAGGCAAGTTTTCCTAACACCATTAAGGCACAATCTATTCCTATGGCTATCTCATCTAAGTCTCTAGGGTTAGGTTGAGTGTTCACCTAATCACTAGAAGTGTTTTAAGACTAAAGAACTCTTAGTGTCTAAGAGGAGTCCTATGTCTAAGACAGAGAGGTTGAGAGCTCATTCTAAAAATGAGGTCAACACCCATCTATCACAACTCATGGACCAGACTTTTATAACATCACAAGAAGCAAATACTAGAACTAAAAAAAGTAACATCTGGAGGTATTTGGAAACATTCACAGAGCTGTAGTAGAATACGTGGAATTGGTCAATAATTTAAAAATGCAGCTAATAATTGATGATGTATCAAATATTGAATTACAATTGATATTGGAACAAGCTAAACTATAGCAATACATTAACCAAGAAAAAGCTTATTGGAGATAAAAGGTAGCTTATGCCTCCTTTAATGATGGTAATAGGAACACTAAGTTTTTTTTTAAAAAAATTTTTGTTAAGAGAAAATAATAAACTAATACTATTCTCGAGATTAAGGATAATAATAAAGGTTGGGTGATTAATAAAAATAATTAGTAGACTGTAGTTTAAGTTTCTTTCAGTCTCTTCTAAATGCTCTTAATGTTGGTGGAATACATAATCTACAACATTGCTATCATAGTTATTTTGAAAAAGAGGTTAGCACATATGCTTTATTGGACCTAACTTACTTACCCACTGAAGAGAAAATTAAAGCTACATATGATTCTATAGGTGGTTACAAAGTAGCACGCTCTAATAGTTTCTTAGCCCTCTTGTACCAAAAAGATTGGGGCATTATCAAGGAGGACATCATAAAAAGCTATACAAGACTTCTTTAAAGGAATGAATATTCAAAAGTTCTTTACTTCTGCTATTATTGTCTCCCCCCCACCCCCCCTCCTCTAATAGTTTCTTAGCCCTCTTGTACCAAAAAGATTGGGGCATTATCAAGGAGGACATCATAAAAAGCTATACAAGACTTCTTTAAAGGAATGAATATTCAAAAGTTCTTTACTTCTGCTATTATTGTCTCCCCCCGGTAAAAAAAAATGCTACTGGGAAAACTTCAGACCCATCAGCTTGATTAGTGCCATCAGCAAAATCATTATCAAGATCATATATACAAGATTATTGCCACATCTACCTATGCTCATCTTTAAGTGCTAAGTATCATTCATATAGGGCAGGCAAATAATTAACAACATCCTTGTAGCACAATAACTTATTATGGACATTGATAAAAATATAGAGGAGGTAACATTCTCATTTGTCCATATCAAATGGGATTTCATCCTCAAGATCTTGGAACTAAGGGATATTAATTCAGATTCCCATGAAGCCATCTAGCACATCCTAACAACAACTTCTGTCACCTTCTCATAAATGCTAAGAAACATGGCTTTTTCATTTCTAATAAAGGTATAAAGCAACATGACAAGATGACCCCCCCTCTCCCCACTTTATTATTGATTATCTCTCTAGAACATTAAACTAACTTTTGAAGACAACCGAGAGTTGTGCTATTCAACTAGATGGAAAAAATTCCATCTCCCATTTGGCATTTGCTGATGATATTCTTATTTTTTGTAATCGCTGTAAAAGATATGTAAATTAAGTCATCAAAATTTTACAAGAGTTTAAGAGCATCTTGGGCCTTAATTTTAACAACAAGAAATGCCAATTCATCACCTTCAAATGCATCAACAAAGAAATAATTGAATGCATAAAGGACTATACATGTTTTTCTAAAATTGGTCCTCTAATATATTTGGGCATCAATTTGTTTAAAGAAAAAGTGAAAGTAAGCTACTTTGAAGAAATTGTTTTGAAAGTGTAAAATAGAATTTAGAAATGGAAGAATTCCTTGCTATTGTTTGGAAGCCATGTTACTCTTCTGGGAAGCATTTTAATACTATTCAACTCTACAAAATTCAGTTTCTTAATATGCTTAATGTTGTGCAATCCAAACTTGAAAAAAATGTTCAACAAATCCATTTGGGAGAGGAAATGAAACAAGCTACACCAGGCCAGCTGGAATAAGTTTTGCAAACCTAAGAGTGAAGGTGGCTTGGGCTTTAAGACATTGAAAGAAAACCTAAAGTGAAACTTCATAAAATGTGGATTAGATTTAGGAAAAGTAAATCATTATGGGTACATTTTATGCATAGCTTGTACTCTACCCACCACACACTCACTATGAAGCATAACATAGACTCAAGGATCTAAAAAATACTCTAGATTTATAGTAAAGAAGGAAAATATTTCATTTTTTTGGGACATTGGCAAGAGCAATGTTAACTTTGGCTCAACAACTGAGTTAACACTAGAACCTTATCTGAATTTTATTATGTTTATCTTCCAATTAACATGCAGGTATGCGACATTTGGAACAATGATAATTAGAATATTAACAAATTGAATAACATATTTCTTATGTGATTAAGAGAATTCCAATTAATAGAGAAGTTGATGGTGCTTTAACTTTAAAATATCATAATGACCACCATTCTTGATCCAAAGTCATTTACAAGAAGCAAAGAGCTGGAAGTAATATACAATGGAGGAAACATATTTGGAATTCTTTCATCAAACATACAATGTCTTTCTTCTTGTTGAGGCTATTTCAATACATGATCCCTGCTGATGATATCCTCAAATTGAAAGGCCTAAGAATCCCATCAGGATGCTCATTATGTACCAGAATGAAGAAAACATTTAGCATATATTTTTTCATTGCAATTTTTTTGATAAAGTTTGGAAACATTGAAAATCTTCTTCAAACCATCACATTAAAACTTTAGATCCTATAATCATTATTTGGTTCATTTGGATGGCTAGGTGTAATAGAAAATAGCTTAATTTTTCCACCATTTGATAATTTCATTTTGTCAAGAACTTTTTGTATAAAGCCCAGCTAAATGGACGCCTCAAAGCCAAATAGTTCTATGGTGCTAAATCATTCTCTTTTAGCCTAGGCCTTCTTGATATATAATGTAGCATGTTGACCTCACTTTTGGAGTGAGGTTGATCATCCCCTCCTTGAACCTGAGATTTATCTAGGCACTAAGGTTTTCCAAGGACCATGACAATTCTAGTGGTTAGGAGAACACTAATCTTAAGTGTAGAGACTTATAGGATTCAACCCTATGGCTAGATTTCGGTTTAGGATAGGTAGGGCTTACATACTGTAAACCCAATTAAGCCATATACCAAACTAATTTCTTAAATACAAACTAATCGATTACAAACTCAACCTCAACCAATAAAAATTGATTCCAAACTTAATTTGATCCATTAAAGTCCAATTTATCTAATGGCTAAGTTGACCCAACATGACACATTTAGGCTTAATGGGTTAAATCCTAAAGTAATCTGATCAAATTGAAATTGAGCACTCAAACTCACTTGAGCTTCAGTTGAACTTGATTGAACCTTGATTGCAATTCAATTCAACCCAATTAAACCAAATTGTCCCATTTGACCTTATAAGGCCAAAATTCAATTCAACATGATTTAAGATAAATTGAATCAATCTAAGCCTCATGACCATTTTGAGCACTTAATTGAATATTCTGATTCTTCTCAAATAATCTAATTTCACCAATTGATTCAATTAACCCAACTCGACCCATTTGGCCTAAATGGTTCAAATAAGCCAAAATCTAATCTAACACAAATTGATTGCAACCAAAGTCATCATTCAATTCTAAATTTATTATTGAATCACTTTCAACACCCAATTAATCCCAATTGGACCCAATCAAGCCAATTGACTCATTTGACTCAATTTGGCCTAAAAGACAGAATTGAGTCAAAATTTAATTCAATCTAAATTGGACCAAATTAACTATTCTAATCTCTTCCAAAATGATTATTGATCATGAGAAATCACATGATCACAATCAATTGAATCCAATTGAGCAAATTTGGTCAATTGACCCAAGTTGACCCAACTTGACCTAAAGGGTCAAAATGGGCCAAACCCATTCTAAATCAAATTGAATTGTACCAACACTTCTAATCAATCATAAATTGATTAGTGAACACTCACCAACCACCAATTGAATTCAAGTTGATCAAACCAACTTAATTGACGACTCATTTAGCCCAATTTGACCTAAAGGATCAAATTGACCTGAAACCTATTCTAATTCAAATCATTCAAATCAAAACCTCCAATCACTCTCAAATAACCAATCAAACATAACTCAACCCTTCACCTAACCCAAATTGGTCAACTTAGCCCATTTGACCTAAATGAATTCATATGAGTCAAATTCAAATTCACTTCAAACTAAATCAAATTGATTGCAACAATACATTCCAAATGATCATTTGAACATAACCCAATAGCCCTCTTAACCTAATTTGATCAATTGATTAACCTAACCCAATTATACTCAAATTAGCTTATATGTGTCAAATTGAGCCAAACCCAACCAAACTTGGCATAACTCACCCTTAGGTCCTCCTTCACCTATCCAGGTGGACCCAACCCATGGTGAACCCAGTTTGGATAAACCAAGTGAGTTGAGGGTTCAAAATAAGACAAAATCACCATTTTGAAGGCTTACCCACTCCCTTAGCCCATGCAGCCACCTTTGGCTCTCTTTGGACATGGGACCACTAACACAACCTGACTGAAGGCTGTTGGGCTAATCCCTTGATCAAGGGGAGGACCTCCTCCCCTAGGTCATCCATTGGTTTAGCCCATGGGAGGTGTACTCCCCATGGCAGGTCACCAAGCTCCCTCAATCCCTAAGACACCTCCACATCATCGATCCCCTGCCATCTCCGGCCACTTATGCTCATCGGACGACTGCCAAAGGTTAAAGCAATCTCATGGCTTGGTTCTCTTGGAGAGGAGAGTATACCGCCTCTCCTTGATTCAAAATTCAAGCACACGATCACCAGAGCTCTCTCCTCAATCCCTAAGCTACCTTAGAGCCTCTCGAGCACCCCATCTCTAACGAGACCAACACCACCTCAAATCCTCCTTTCTGTCCAACCTCACCAAAACTCCTCCAAATCCAAATAATCTTTGCCACACCTTCCTTACACATCGGTGAATTGAAATAAATCAATTTCCACTCAATTCGATCACTAGAGCATAAAGTTTGATCAAACTCCGATGATCAGTGGTAGAACTTGGTCTCAAGAATGTTTAGCGAGGAGGCAAGGGAGGATCTTCTCAGCATAGCTTTACCTCTTCAAGGCGAAGTTACCTCAGTTGACAGATAGTCGGTCTTTAGCTCTAGCTAGGTAATCCCTTCAACCGTAGATTTGGCCATCTAAGTATTGATCTTTTTATGAAAGCAATGTCTGTGCGTGATGGAAATTAAGTCATAAGATCCCTTTAGAATCACTCTCTAATCAATTTGTATCCAATTCTGCCAACAAACGAGCTCCAGTGAGCTTGAGTTGAGTGACGAAAGGTAGACAGTGTTTCTTCTTTTATCGCGAGTTGACGACAGATCATCAAATGTTTGTTATGCATGATTAGAATGGATGGTCATGATTAATCATAATAGAGATATCAATTTAATTCACAATATTAATCTCTAATGTCTGATCCATGTGTCCACCACTGCTGAGTCTGTAGCCATGTGAGATGATTTAAGTGGCCAATCCCATGGTGCCATATGGAAAACATTGTGGCGTTAGTGTCGATGCGATGTTGATTGTGTAAATGGATTAATTGGGGTTTAAAATGTGATTTAATTAGCTAGAATTTTGAAAAATTATAAGTAATTATAGAAAAATTTAAAAAAAAATAGATAACCAATTTTGGAAAGCTGAGATAGTGGAGAACTTAGGAAAAATAAAAGCTCAACTTTTTGTTTAGTGAATAGTGATTAATTTGATTTGAAGTTTTACTTAATTAGCTTAATTAAGCCTTAATTACTTGATAATTAACTTGGGATTTAGTGTAATTGTTCCTTAGGATGATCTTTATCTCCCATAATTTTCTCAGGTTAATTTACTAAGTGATTTAGAAAATCTTGATTTTCAAACCTAATTAATCATTTATATATTTAATAATTATTTAAAATTAAATAAAATTATGAAATTAATTATGAGAGTTAAATTAATTATTGAAACAACAAAGATGATCAGGGAGATCAATTAAGACCTCTAGTTTTAATTATTTCTCAAAACCATCTTAATAAGGCTTTTATTTAATTAATTTAGAGCTTAGAAATATCATAGTAATTAGTGTAGGTTACTAAAATTTTTAACAAAGCCCTCTTTGTGCTCAACTAATGAAGAGGTTTTTAATGAAATTAAAATTCCCAATTGGTTTGGGATATTTTGAGTGTAATTTATGATTTTAGATTTTCTCCCATCTATTTAATTAACTATTAATTATTAGCCCAATTGCATTAGAATTTTTAAGTCATGTTTTACTTTATGATAGTACTTCTATTAATGCATATTAAAATTTACAAAATTTAATATATGATCAATATCTTTTCTACTATAATAATCACCCTGATTTTGATAAAATTCTTAGTTTCCTCGTCATTAGAAATGCAAATTTTTAGCAAAAATGATGAGAGGAAAATATTATCAAATTTCCTTCTGTCGGTCCAATAGCTGAGGCTAAAGCTTGGCATTATTTTATTTCTGCCAAGCTGATGCCCACTGATAACATCAGTGACGTGACTAAGGTTAGAGCTATTTTGAATTTTGCAATTCAAAAGAGCTTCACTATAAATGTAGGGAAGATTATTTATAATTCAATTTGTAATATGCTTAACATTAATACTACTCTAGGGTATGGTCACCCTTCTCTTATTTATTCTTTATGTGTTACGCCTGGTGCATCAGAGGACTTGGATGAAAAAGTCCTTATACAAAGAGCTCCCTTGACGAAAAGAACGATTGAAGAGTTTGGATGAAAAATATAAGTAGGAGAAATCTCACATGCTTCTTAATTTAGATCCAAATCCAAGATGTTAAATGAGCAACTCCAAGAAATTGGAGAAGTCTTAGAATTAAGAAAAAGAGTGTGTGAAAATAGCCGGCGATAATAGGAATTGAAGAAGAAATTTGATTATCATATGATGGAGCAGTAGTAGTAATTTTCTTACATGAACGAGTTCAACTCAGCACTCGTTTAAAAGTTTAAAAATTATAATTTTAATGCTGGCCCGAAAGAGTTCCTTTTCTTACAACGCCTCATTATCACCCTTATATTAGCACCCCGCCAGAGCTAGAAGAAAAAGAGAAAGAGGATTACGACTTCTAGGATAGTCTTTTTCTTTCTTTTTTGTATTTTTTTTCTTTTTCTTTTATGTATTTTTATTTAACAAATTTTATAATAAAATTTTATTTTTGTAATAAAATTTCATTTTGCACTATCTATTTTGTCATTTCAAATGTTGATGGGTTATGTCCATGATTCAATTGTAATTTGATTATAGGTTAAAATAAAATTTTTAACTCAAGATTATCAACATGGAGAAGCCAACGTCGTGGTATTGTATGTTGGAATTTAGACTTAAATCAGAGAAGGTAGGGCATAGGCGTTAAGGAAGTGGCATTTTGGTGCTGTGAAGAAACATTTTAGCCTTACAACTTGTGAAGGCAACGTTACGGGGCCAGGATTCAGCACCATGGTGTTAATAGAGCATCGTGACACTATCTGAGTAGCGTTGTGGTATTGTGAAGAGGCATTTTAGCTTTACAACATGAGAGTACAACGCTGTGGCGCTAGGGTTCAGCATCACGACATTGATAGAGCAGTGTGGTGCTATCAGGATAGCACAGCGACACTACAAAGTTGAGCACCAGAGTCTAAATTTTTGAGAGCTTAGCACCTCAGTGCTAGGTAACAAAGCTATGGTGCCACAAGTTTGGAGACTCTGTTTCAAGGAAAATTTCTAGGATAATTTGATGATTTTTATAAACTTTTTGCAGCATAACGGCTTAGTAATGCTAAACTTCAAAATATTTTAATAAAATATTCACTCTTCTTTCTTATTTTGGATTCAAGATCAATAGGGAGAGAATTTTCATCTCATGCGAGAACAAAATTCAACATTGGAGGCCTTCAAATTTTAAGATTCCTGATTTAATGATTTAAATTTCAATTAAATCTAAATTTTGGTAGAGTTTTGTCTTGGTAATGCCTAAAATTTTGTAATTAATGAGATCATGTTCTTCTTCCTTGCTTTGGATCCAAGATCGACAGAGAGAGGATCGTCATTTCGCACTAGATCTAAGATCAACTGTGGAATTCATCTAATTTTTTTTTATGGAGCCAAGAATTGTATAAAAAGTTTTAATCTTGTCTCATGTAAAAAAGGGAGTGTGTAACAGAGAGAAGAGAGTGAGTAATAGAGTCTGTAGTAGTAGTAGTAGTAGTAGTAGTAATAGTAGTAGTAGTAGTAGTAGTAGAGAGAGAGAGAGAGAGAGAGAGAGAGAGAGAGAGAGAGAGAGAAGTGTGACTTGTAAAAAAAAGAAAAAGAAAAGAGTCATCCCCTCTTCCCTTTTTATAAGAAATTATTTCCCCTAACTATTTCCGCTCTCCTAATTATTCCTAGTCTCTCCTTTGGGCAGTTATCACTGACGGGGATGGCTATTAGCTGGAGTGGTTAGTGTTTTTCTAGATTCTTTAGACTTAGGGGATATGGAGCCAGTGCCTATGCGCCTAAGTTGGGATGTTCATCTTTTCACTATTATTTATTTAGTTGCAAACAACAGTTGTTGTACAAATGTTGAAATATCTAAAATCATGTGATTTAGACTTATCCATAGTAATTTTATATCACCTTGTTCAAGGTTGACTTGATCTTCATTTAAAATTGGATGGAGTAGCTCTATCACCTCACATCTTAGTAATATGCTACCCAATTAAAATTATCTAGAATAACACGAAACTTTACAATATAAGTTTGTTTTTATAATTCATAAGCACAAAATAAAGAGATACCTAAGTTAGGTGATTCAACCTTTGTAAGCTCATGGTAGTGATCACATAAATGCATGATATATGATAGCTCTTAGATCTATGATAGAGGCATGTAGCCTTTCCATTATTTGTTATTTCAACACATTATGATGAAATTGCTATATTGAAGACTTCAAATTCTTCCAAGTTAATGCAAGTTGGAATGGAAAATATACAAGACTTAAGCTCAAACATCTGTAATATTTGTCTCACTTTAGGTACAAAAAGGGACTCATTAGCTAATTCTAGATTAATAATGATATTCAATCTCTTTAAATAAATGTCCACAAAATTATAATATATAAATAATTAATGCCTAGATTAATAGAGCTCTTATACATTTTATGATTCCATTAAGCCATTTTGAAGCATAAGTAGTCATTGTATCATATTGAAACTTCCCATCATATGATAAACTCATTATGTTAAATCCCTCTCAATTAGCCATGCATGTGTCTAGGGTTTTACATTTTCGATGTCAATCATCTACTAGTTGAACACGTAGTTTATCAACATTATTATCCAAATGCACTTTTGGCACAATAATTCAATATAAGTGTTACTCATTCTCTATCTTTTGAATTCTGTTATAGATTTCTAAGATAATGATGATGAAGTGCCATAAAAAAAATATTCCTAAACACCCCTAATGTAAGACAACATGCCTATTAGAAATTATGTTGTAAGTCTTTCCTAGCATGAACTTCAAACATAATATCTTGTAAACACAGTAACAATCGTATCCATTATTCAATACACTCAAATTCAATAATTCCATATGTTAGTGAAAAAAATTATTATTTACTTCAATTCTCACTGTAGTAAGTAGTGTCCTCTATAAACTTTCCTAGTGGAATGGTTCCATCCAAACTCAACACGACATGACAATAAGACTATTTGCATATTAATAGACCAAATGATTAAAAGATATACTTGAAACTATTCATTTGACCTACTTTTATTTTAAACACTAATCTTCTTATGACAAAGTAGATGGCCTCTATAATCTTATAGAGATCTATAGGATTTCTCCCAAGTACCTTATTCCTTATATCCCATGGGTTAATATATGAAACATTTACTTTAAATTTGGCTTCAACCCATTCTATAATAGTTGATGAATACTTGGTAGAATGATGTAACCTATCAAATTAGATATATAATTTCTATGTCAATTTAATAGTATCAAAGTAGTACATGTGTGTGAGGCTATTATATTTGAGAGTTTTCATGTACCACCAAGATGTTTCCTACTTGAAGCAAGTAATCTCCATTGGCAAGGTGTGGATGAATGGTTATATCAACTCTTATTAGGGTAAACTATCTCATATTTTACATTAGTTCTTATTGAGTAACCACTTAACACAAACTGGAGTGACACTTTTGTTGGGAAGAATATATTTTCTTCTAACTCATCTAGAATATAGCCTTATTTATGTACTAATACATTTCTAAACCATCAAACTTAGCATGGTCATCCTATTCTTATGGTCACCCTAAACCCTAAACTAGTGATATTGAGATTAAGTGGTTCATCAGAAATAAGTGAAACTACATGTAAAATTAAGGGCTTACTACATGCTAGCATCAAAATAACCTTAGTAACATGGTTACCAAATAACAAGTTTTGGAATGTACCCATTCTTTGGAGGAAATCAACAAATACAACAGCTTACATATCAAAGAATTTAACTCTTCAAATTTTCGAAGGTTGCATCACTTGAATTAATATTTTAAATCAAAATTATACAGCAAATTGAAAAAATTGGTATATTTTAAGTCATTCAATTGATCATGCAAGTTTAATTGTTCTTGAATTAAATCTTAAAGTTAGTCAAGTCTAAAAATTTAACTGTTTCCAGCAGAAATAAAAATAAAAAACCGCTATAGTAATGACAAATATCATATGCTTATAATTAGTTCTCTTTTAACTTGAAAGATTTCATTTGTCCTATTTCAAGCACCGTAGCATTATTCAAATAATACAACTGATTGATTATAGAAGTAAATATTTACTTTCAGAAGAAAGTCAAACAAAAATAAAAATAAACTTTAATTTGTTCAAATGGATCAATCAATACGTTTCTAAATAAAATAAAATAAATAGAATAATATTGAATTTAATCGACTATATCCATTATTTTTTAGTGATTTACTAGGTAAAAGATCTTAATTATTACTTATTTTCTTTTTAATTTGGATGATTTACATTCACATGACTTTTATGTATTTATATATTTAATTTTTAAAATTTGATATTTATAAATATATTATTTAATATACTGAAAGAAGTATATTTTATTTTAAAAAGTTAATGATAACACTAATTTTGATTTAAATAAATATTAAAGATTAGACCTTACCACATAGTTGTTATACATTTACATATGTAACATGTAAATTATAATATTTATATAAATAATATTTAAAATTCTAATATCAATATCACTTCTTTAAAGTAAAATATATATAAAAATTATTATATTTGTGAATATTAAACTTAAAATATTGCATGAATAAATGTATGAGAATTATATGAAATATAAGTAAATCTTCTATTATTATTATTATTATTATTATTATTTTGAGCATTGTAGCCGGTTATCGGACTATAAAGCAGCAGCTAGCTTTACGGCCTCACTCCAAAAGTTTCTTTTCAGTAACGACCTCCCAAAAAAATCACGATGTATAACAGGAGATATAAAAAAAAAAAAAACATAGAATTTCTGATAAATTTTTTTCGGGACATATTTCTGATAATTAACTTTATGATTCTGAATTGACACTCAACTTTCTTAAAAAAATATCATTTAATAGGAAATAAATTCATGAAATGACAATTCAGGTATCAGGTATGACTCCTAACCCAGAAAACGCACTTCAAATCTCTGAAACTATTTTATTTTTCCCCTCTCTGAAAATATATCTAGCTCTGTCCTCATCTTGCTCTAAAAAGCTATTCACACCAGTGCCAGGTCTACTCCATGCATGCATGCATGCATCACTTTACGCCAAGCGTAGGCTATTAATTTTTTTTTTTTTTTTTTGGGAAAAAAGAGGGCCACGCCCAGATTTCATTGATAAAAAAATAATTATATTTGTCAAAAGATCATATATAAAAACCAGGAACAGCTAACCGATTCTAAATTCAGCGGTCAAAAAAACCATATGAAAAGAAACATATTTAAAACCCCCAACCCAGCTAACAGATTCTATAATCAGCTATCAAAAATACAAGATAAGACAGAAACAAAAACCAAAGAGAAGCAAATAAATCCAAGAGCTCAGAAAGTCCAGCCTGAATTCGAATTTAATTTGAACTCCGTCCAGGGTAGCCAAAAGACCGACTGAGGGGGACAAAAAGGGGTTACCACCAAAGCAACCATAAATGTAACTAACGTTGAGCATCCCGCGTGAACCAGAAAGGTAGTTACAGATGAATTTTTTAAACCGATAACCAATAGAAATAGAATTGCCGGTTGATCCGACGAGACTCCAGCAACCAAAAAAAAAGCGGCAAACATAGATGTCCCATAATAAACAGCAGCCACCCATAAACAAAACCAGCACGGTCATTAGCAACCGGTTGAGCCAAATTACGCTGGATTTATCATAGCTCCAAAAATCCAATAGAAAATCCCATATGCAGCAGCGCCCGAGCAGAATAATAAACTCAGTTTCCCAGTTAGGCCATAGAAGTAGATAAGCATGTTCCACAAAGATCAAATAAAGTGTCATAGAATGTGTTAGAGAGAATATAGCAGTTGAATATGATCCGGCAAAGTATAGTTATGTTGTCATCTATAACATTTGAGTTTAATAGCATTGCAAATGATTTTGATAACCCCTAGTTTCTAGACATGTGAAAAATGCTTTCCTTCCATATATAAAAAGCCGCAATAGGTATGGCGAGCTAAAAATTTTTTTTTTGTTATTTTACAGCGAATTTGATCCGCATAAAGAAGTGTCTGAGATAAAGTACAGCCCAAATGAAAAAAAAGAATCATGAGATATAGTAGCTCTGATAATGTCCATGGAATATGAGCATTCAAAGAAAAGATGGTGATGATTTTCGTTAACCTTTTGGCATAAAACACATAAGCGAACCAACATACCCCTCTTAAACAAAATGTCTTTTGTTTTCAAACCATTCAAGATTATTCTCCAAGCAAAAGAAGCAAATTTTAAAGAATAACCTTTATACCATATGAATTTTATCCAGCACGGTTTGGATTGATTCTGAAAAAGATATTTATGGGTAGCTTTGTGGCTGAATTTATCCTTTTTCAGCCATACACAACTAACAGCTTCATTAAGGATTGGAATGAGTTGGATCTTGTTTAAACATTCATAAGGAGTATGTTCATTCATTGAAAGTTTCCAATTGTTCTCACAAATAGCTTCACAAACCAGCATGGATGGGGAGCAATTAAACCAAGTAAGCACCATAGGCCCAAACATTTCAACCAGAGAGAGGCCTTCTAACCATGGATCAAAAAAGAATGAAAGCTTGCTATCAGTTGTCACTTGTAGGGTGATGCAACCTCTACATCTAATCGCCGTGTTTTTAAGCTCCTTAACTAATGCAGTAGTTTTAGTAGTAGGGCCTCCCCAAATTGAGTGATGCTGATTTCTGAAAAAATTAGTAAGAAGAGAGTTGGTATTATATAATCTCCAAATAATTTTAGCCTTGCACAATAGATTTAAGGAGTCTATACTAGGAAGACCAATTCCCCCAACATCAATCGGTTTGGCAGTGTTTTCCCAAGCAATAGTGTTGAGTTTCTTTTCAGCCTCATTATTGTAAAGGAAGGAATAGATGAGCCTCCTTATAGACTTTCTAACCTTTTTGGGAATAGACAATGCTCTAAACCAGTAAGCACAATAACTAGCACAGGTAAAACGAATCAGTTGTAGCCGACCTACAAAAGAGAGTAAAGATCTTTTCCACCCATCAAACCATTTATGCAATTTGTTGAAGATTTTATTACAATCAGTCGATTTCAATCTTGAATGAGTGATTGATAGACCTAGGTAGTTCCAAGGCATATCAGTAATAGTGAAACCCATGATAGAGCCCATCTCATTCCTTAGCCGAGATTCTACAGCTTTGGAGAAGCATATATAAGATTTGTTGCCATTTGGAGAGAGGTTCGACTCCTTGTAGAAGGAGTGGAGAAGAAATGATAGATAGCTAATATTAGCATGAAAGCGTAGGCCATTGATCCATTTGTATTCTTTTACTGCTGTCTCCAGCTAGCTAACCGGGCTAGAAAACGGAGAACCTAATTTTCTCTTTTTTCGGGCCCTCTCTAGTCTCAAGCTATTTATCTTAGTTTTTTTTATCATTTAAGTTATTTTTATGACAAATTTATATACTCATATTTTATCTTAGTTGATAGACTAGTTTAACTTATATATATTGAATTGCTGGTTCTTTCATATGTATATGAGCTAAAGTCAGGCGGCAATAGAAAGACAGTGGTGTGATAAAAATCTTAAAAGGTTATTATCAATATTCTAAAATAAAATTTCATCTGTATTAGTCTTGTGCCATCGATGTCTCTATATATATATATATATGGCACAGCATTTTTGTTTGTCACGTCCAAAAACAAAAGCCTGGATTGGTAAATTCAATGTAATGAGTTATTAAAAAAATCTAAATTGAAAATTTGAAGCAGTTGATGTAAACTAGTGCTAACTTTATTGGAAAGATGGCCCATAAATCTTCTAAATTCTATGAAAACTTGTTCGCAGTAATGCATATATGGTTCTCTCCTTGATTTATTTAACATCTAAATTTTCTTATGCAACTCTGAGGATTTGAGGAAAAAAAAAAATTTATCCAGTATATTTTATTTATGGTAAAGTGGGTCGGAAGCCAGCAGTAATTTTAAATTAACACTAGGAACAAGACAAATCATCCTATCTTAAACTCAGGCCAACACCTAAGAAACGGTGTACTTCACCTGAGATTAGATCTTTTGGTTGAGTGTTTTTACGTAAGGGATTTCCTGTAAGATTTTTCACTAAATTTAGGAGAGTAAAGGAAGGTCTGACATAGATTTTATGCTTGGATTGGTGGTGGAATAAAGAGGAATCACGAGTAAGAAAAAAAAAGAGATTTTGATAGCATTTATCTTCACCAACAATAGCAATGAAAAACACCACTTGCGATCTAAGGCTTCGTTTGACTAAGTTTTTTTAGTGCGTTTTGCTTTTGAGAGAGTGAATTTTTAATTTTGATACCCATTTGAATAGTGTGCTTTTTTTAAAGCTGCGTTTTAGCATTTCATGAAAGCTCATTTTCAAAAGCAAAAGACATAGTTTTTCAGGAAATACTTTTAAAGCAGCTTTTCAGGAATCCGAAAAGCTTAGCCAAACGAAGCCTAAGTATAAATGAAAAATGGTGTTTTTCAGTGAGAAGCGGTGTTTCAACCATGATTATATATATATATATATATATATATATATATATATATATATATATATATATATATATATATATATATCTAGTTCCACCATGATTACATATATATAAACATTATTAACTAAAAAATTACAATAACTATATTAAAACTTGAAATAAAGTTTCAAATACATAATTATCTTAAGCTTCCTTAGATCTGATCATTTTTATGAGTGACACTCAATTCAATAAAAATATTTTATTCTAGATAAATTGAGTGAACTATGAAAGCAATATAAATATTAAAGTTGAAACGTATTAATGGTTCAAAAAAATATAAATTAAATTTTAAATATTATGTTATTTCTTGTTTTTGTTCGATAGAATTAACATAGTCTATTGCCTAAGAAATTTTCTTTTTGTATTAGTTGAATATTTATTTCTTTTCTTTCAAAGATATTAATCAATTCTAAATTTTTAACTATTAAACTGATATTATATAAAATTTTAAAAAATAATTTTTGATTTTTCATATTGATGAGTTAAATAGATCACTAGTTAACCTCATAGAGTATGATTAGCTCCTTTAAGGACACTCTCAATGATCTCACCAATAAGCATTGTCTAAAAATTCAAAGATGTGGCTACTTATATAGTTGTGCTATATTTATATATTTAATGAAGTGATCCAAGATAGATAATGAGATGAAAGCAAATTTTTTATATAAAATCCAAATATTATTAATAATAAACTCAATATTCTAAGAATTATTTTTAGTAATATAAAGCATTACTTTTAATTGGTGCTTTGACAACAATTAACATTTAAATTTAATAGAAAGTAAGAGCACATTCCTCGAACAAGAAAAGAATTTTTTGCAAGATGAGTGTATGTACAATCATTTTCAAATATGATCATATTATTATAGACTCCAATATATTTTTAAGGCACTTCATTTTCATTTATTTTAATCAATTCATGCTACCACAGTAACTCATAGATCATTTTCTATTTAGTATAAATGAAAATTTGACTTTATATGTGTCCCATAGTGACCAAAATTAAAGAGATAAGCCCGTTGTTTGATTTATTTTTAAGGAAATTGTTAAGAGACTATGCACCTAAGAGGAGGGGTGAATTGGGTGTTTTAAAAATTTATTACATTTTAAAACTTAATTTGAACTTTTATATAAAAAAAGTATGGGAAACAAAGTTCAATATTAAATGAACCACAACAATAAGCTAAAGCATGAAAATAGAAGACAGGAGGCAAAGAGATTTTTACACTGTTTGACTAAACAATTACAATAACTATATTAAAACTTGAAATAAAGTTCCAAATACATAATTATCTTAAGCCAACTTAGATTTGATCATCTTTATGAGTGACACTCAATTCAATAAAAATATTTTATTCCAAATAAATTGAGTGAACTATGAAAGCATTATAAATATTAAAGTTGAAACATATTAATGGTTCAAAAAAATATAAATTAAAATTTAAATATTATGCTATCTCTTGTTTTTGTTTGATAGAATTATCATAGTCTATTGCCTAAGAAAATTTTTGTTTTTTTTTTGTATTAGTTGAATACTTAATTCTTTTCTTTCAAAGATATTAATCAATTCAAAAATTTTTAAATATTAAACTAATATTATATAAAATTTTTAAAAATAATTTTTGATTTATCATGTTGATGAGTTAAATCGATCACTAGTTAACGTCATAGAGTATGATTAGCTCCTTTAGGGGCACTCTCAATGATCTCACCAATAGGCATTATCTAAAAATTCAAAGATGTGGCTACTTATATAGTTGTGCTATATTTATATATTTTTGATGAAGTGATTCAAGTTAGATAATGAGATGAAAGAAAAAATTTCATATAAAATCCAAAGATTATTAATAATAAATTCAATATTCTAAGAATTACTTTTAGTAATATAAAGCATTACTTTTAATTTGTGCCTCGACAACAATTAACATTTAAATTTAATAGAAAGTAAGAGCACATTCCTCGAATTAGAAAAGATTTTTTGAGCAAGATGAGTGTTATTTACAATCATTTCAAAATATGATCATATTATTATAGACTCAAATATATTTAAGGCACTTCATTTTCATATATTTTAATCAATTCATGCTACCACAATAAATCATTTTCCAATTATTATAAATGAAAATTTGACTTTGTGTCCCATACTGACCAAAATTAAAGAGATAAACCCATTGTTTGAATTTTTAAGGAAATTGTTAAGAGACTATGCACCTAAGAGGAGGGGTGAATTGGGTGTTTTAAAAAGTTATTACATTTTAAAACTTAATTTTAACTTTTGTTAAAAAAAAGTAATGAGAAACAAAGTTGAATATTAAATGAACCACAACAGTAAGCTAAAGCTTGAAAATAGAAGACACGAGGCAAAGAGATTTTAATGTTGTTTGACTAAACCTAAAAGCTAGTCTACATCCACGCATGTTGACCTACTTTCGGATGAGGTTGTCATCATCCCTAATCCTAATAATTAGAACATCTAATCTTAAATCAGGAATATCTAGTTAGGAACTTAGGGCTTTACACTTAGTGACTATGTGAACAAGTCAAAATAAAACAACAAATGAAATCAAATGTAAGATTTAAAGCTAAAATTAAGCAAAATGTTAAACTTAAAATTAATACAAAACTTAAAATTATAACCAAGTTCAACACTCTAAAGTGAAAGTCTAGGTCATCCTATTGAACCCTTCTAAGACTTAACCTGAGCCAATTAGATTTGGTGAAATTAAGTCAATTGGATTCGGGGAACCCAAATCAAACCCAAATTTAATAAAACTCAACAAAAATATAAAGCAATTACATTTGAATTGAAATCTAAATTTAATTGAGCCTATATTGAGGTAGTTAGGATGGTTGATCCAATTGACCTATTTAATCTCAAAATTGCCTAAGCCTAAAAAAATAAAAAAAAATCAATGTAAATCAAATAAAAAAGCTTATAATAAAAAAATGAATAGAAATAAACTCAAAACTAAATTC
The DNA here is from genome assembly GCA_021442155.1 of Cymbidium sinense. Lineage (NCBI taxonomy): Eukaryota > Viridiplantae > Streptophyta > Magnoliopsida > Asparagales > Orchidaceae > Cymbidium > Cymbidium sinense. The sequence continues at coordinate 36,115,268 of CM038229.1, forward strand.
AAATGGGCCACAAAATGGTCAACCAAGTCATTTGACTTAGAACTGAGTCATGTGGGTCCCATAAGATCAAAAAGAACCCATTAAATTTAGAAGACATGGAGAGGAGAAGAAATTAAAACCCATGCACATGATACCAAATAATCTCATCTCCTCCCCATCCACTAACCAATTTGGATCAACCTATAACTCACTTGAAATTTGATTTAGGCAAGAGGAAATAGCAACAAAAAGGGCATGTAAATATTGAGGTGGCAAAGGTGATTTGATGAGTTGAAACTCATGGAGAGCAAGCATGACCGATCCTCCTCAGCACCCCAAAGCTTACACATGCTTGCTCTCTTATTTCCCCACTCTATTCAATGACTTCATTGACCTTCCCATCACCTTCCTATCATGATAGGAATTTAGTTTCCTTGGACGATGACCTCCCGATGAATCCAATCAAATACCTCTCGACCAAGTATAAAAAGAATAAGGGAAGACAAACTCAGAAGTTTTGCACACTCCAGCACCTTCCTCAAGTCAAATCAAACTTCAATGAACCTTCCCCCTCCTCACCATCCTCTCTAATCATTCCCTACACAAAACTCCTGCGAGCAACAGTGGGTGTTGATCTCCACATCAATCTAGAGGGAGGAATGTCGTGATTCCTTGTCCAAGCTTCATTTAGGGACCTTGAGCATTTTCGAAACCAAAGGAAGCATCGAGACCCGATGTCGGTGAGGTACCATCAAACTCGACTACTACTTCAATTGAGCTTAGTCATTTGTGACGATTTTGATCTCTAGTGAGATCAAACTATATAAATTGATTTCAAATTGATCTATGATTGTTTTGTAAAAAATTACATTTTTATCATGTAAACCACCGGTTCTTGGTCTCTGATGGAGATTGAGGAAACAATCATCACCATTCTTTCCTTTTATTTGTAACGGACGACTGTGATTTAGCTGCATGGTGTGATTTAAACTTCTATAAGAACTGCGAGATGGTTCTAGGCCATCTAATCTTTGATCAGATGGCCTTGGTTTAAAGAATCATCCCCGTCGCTTTAACGCAGGATCCATGTGGATCCCGTGTGGCCCATTTACATGGCATAACATGTAAAGTGGTGTTGCATTAGTGCCCAATAAATGTTGAATTTGTTAAGTGGGAAAATCCAATTTTCAAGATTTAAAAAAAATACAAAAGATTACCAAAAACTTTGAAAATTCATACAAAATACCATATAAATGGATTTATTTCACTAAGAAGAATCCATTAAGCCCAAAAACTCTAAATTTTTGTTAATTTAAGTTTAATAGAAAATAATCATACTCTAATTAAACCTAAAATACTCAACCAATCAATTTGAAATTTTGGGAAATTAAACTCAAAGCTAAAACACATTTTAGATAAACATTTGAGGATTTATTGGTTATTTAAATGAAAGATATAAAAATTTTAATCTCTTAAGCTTAATTTAATGAAATAAACTAATAATAATATAAGAAAATTAAGAAAAATCATAGAATCAACTTAGAACATCATAATAAACATCAATGAACTAAAAAAATGTTAAAGTACACTAAAATTTTACAATTTGATAAATGACTTAATTAAGGATTAATTGAATTAATTTGATCTTTGAAAAATCATAATAAATTAACTAAAATCGAAAATTTCTAGGTAAACTTTCTTGTGATTTATCTTTCAGAGAGGAATTAAGAAAAATTAAAAGCCTTAAGTATTTAATATTTTAGACAATTTAGATTTTATTAAAATCATTAAACTTTAATTAGCCCCATAATTTATTTCTGATCAAGATGAAACTTAAGAAAAAGAAAATTGGCAAGGAACCTCACTTGCCATAAAAATTGGCAAGGAACCCCACTTAAGAAAAAGAAGTTATTAAATGTTCAAGATCAGTAGTGATGTATTAATAAACAAAATCTTAAAATAAGAAGTTCAATTAAATAATAAACCCTTAATCATATACCACCCCTTAAATCAACTTAAATATTAAACTGAACAATTAAATCAATAATGACCTAAAATCATGAAATTTAAATAATATAAACTATTTCAATAATGAAATCAAAAGATCTTTAAATCAAGTTTAAATTAAAATCAAGTTCAAACCTTAATTTAAATTAGCTAAATTAATCAACTTAAAGCACATAAGTTTAACATATACTCACATTAAGTAAAAGTAATTTAAATTTTAAATAAGTAAATGAGGTTAATCAAACTAAAATCTAATAATCAATCTAGAATATATAAAATTGAATAATCATAACAAATTTATCTTAAATCTTAATCAAATCAAAGAAGCACAAAGTTGGATATAAAATCTAAGTTAATGAAATCGTATTCAATTACTATGTATCTTAAACAACATTAAAATAAATGATCAACATAAATTTAAATAAATCAAATTAATGAAGTTAACTTAGTATATCAAATTAAACTAAACAATCATTAAATTAAAATCAATCAAACAACTATTTCAATAAACTAAATGATTAAACTCTTAATTGAAATTTAAGTAAAAGATCATTTTAAATTGTTATCAAAATTACAACTTAATTAAATCAAGATACATTAATCAATTCAAAAAAATTTTAAATAAAAAATATGGAATCATTAAATTTAAATAACATTTAGAATTAGTTAATCAACACAAACCATATAAAATTCAATGAAAATCTATAAAATAAGATCTAAAGGAGGGAATTAAACACTAATTAACTTATTAAAATCAAATTAAACTAAACTAAAACTTAATAAATCTAAAATAAACATTCAAGATATATGAAATTAAATAAACCCAATGAACTTAACTTTTGAAAATTTTAACTAAATTAAAAGAATATCAATTAAGTTAAACCCAATTCAAATAAATCATTTAAGTAAATTTAAAAAGATTTATTAAGATACGTAGGTTCTTAATTTGACCTTTAGAATAGATTTTCACCTTAGGACGAAGATTCTATTCTATTATGATTAGGATGTTGGATAGAATGGGTTAAGCCCCAAGTAAAATTTATTTTATTCTTCATTCTTTAAAACTTAAATTCAACTTAAACACAAAAGAATAAATCTAAAATTGAAATAAAATTTAAAATTAATTAAATCATTTAAATTGAAACTGTTCAATAGTAAAATTGAATAAACTTTGAACTTGAATCAAAACTTGAACTTAAAAGGCTTAGTATAGTCATACTACACAAACCTTCTTTCACACACTAGATTGTTAGATCACTGACCCTAGACCTAGGTTAGGTCGATGATCTATGGTATTTTGTGTTATGAAATGATGTTTCCTTATTTTGTGATGTAATATTTTATATTAGAGGGCTAGGAATTATTTTCTCATTAATTTAGATGTTAGGTTGTTCTTTTTAGTCTAACACTATTTTCTACAATGAGTTGTGCTAAAAGGGAGTGCCATAATAAATGTAATAAATATTATTTTCTTATAGGTGCTGCATAAGTCTCTAACCATAGCTTAATAAAACATGTGGGCTTGTCAACCATAGCTCAATAGAACAGGTGTTAAGCTCATATGTTTGTATTATAATTGCTAGTGTATTGTATATTTTTCTTGGTGTCTATTTTGTAGGGTTTAGAATTTTTATTTTATAGTTTAAAATGTAATTTAAGCCTTGAATTGGGTTATGATTAGCAGGAGCTGATTGTACCCATTTAGTGGACCCCTGTCATAATAAGAAAACTACATATTTCTGAAGGAACATTCCATCGAAAATCAAACAAAATATGTCGGTAATTTATGTTTCTGACGGACTGCACCTCGACGTTAAAACCTTTATTGGAAATGATTGAGAAAAAGTCCTACGAAAATAGTTTCCAACATATTTCTGCTAGAAAGTTTTTTAGGAAGAACTGGTAGAAAAACCATCTTAAAATGCCGCCATAGAATTGAACCACTAGAAAATTTCTGACACCACCATTTTCGGTGGACTAATTTGCCAAAAATTTGTAGCGGGAATGGTCTATCAGAAGTCTACTGGAAATGGTTGTCAAAAGAGTTTTGGCGCTTTTTTTTGCAGATGCCTGATATAGAGATTACCAATGGAAAGTTCGCAGAAAACGTGTACGAAATTGAAAAAAATAGTGCTTTGCATATGCTCTGGATTTTACACCTACAGAAGAATCATAAAATAACTTCACAATTTTATAACCGATAATAAAATATCTTAAGAATCTATATAATACCAAAAAATAGCTAATCTCAAATTTTTTTTCATTCTACTATTTTGAAAATATTGAAATGAAATAACAATTTCAAAACATTTAAATGAAATAGTTTCAAATATCAATATTTGAACAAATAATTTACAAATAAAGAGATTGTATAAATGAGACTTAATCCTCATTAGTCTCCTCCTCGTCATCATCATCTTCGTCCACCTCCTCCTCCACCTCCACCACTGGCTCCTTTCCCTTGTGGCCATCTCTACACATCTTCTCCATTCTAGCCTCCATTACAGTCATCCAAATTTCCATCTAAGGAGTCATCCTCGCTTCCATCTCCTCGACCATCACAACAATATGCATTTGAACTATCTCGTCAATTTATTGTCTACTCATTCCAGAGAACGAATGTTGTGCATTATAGGCTAACCCCTATAAGCTTAGGCTATAAATTCACCCCCTTTTCTTTCCTCCAATAGCCTCTTTTCATATGTCATACTGCGACTGCTCTGATAGTCAACTAGAACTTCCTACACCCGTGGAGCCTTGACTAACAACTTCTTTTTAGTTTCATGTAGTCATCCTACAAAAAATTAATTAAAAAGCGAGTTAACTATAATAGATTGTTTTTTAAATTTTAATTCAAGAAATTAAGAGTTAACTTACATATGCTCTCGGTGACTGAATATTAACCAATTATTGGCAACCTGATGCTGATGTGTTCTACTATGTAATTCAATAGGAATGGACTCTTGTCCAAGAACTTTAGCCTATAAACATTCCAATGAAATTAATTACCCGTGATTATATATGCAAGTAATGAATGACTTACCATCCATCCCCTGCACTTGATTTGTACAACTGGACATCTAGTATGCAAAGAGGTGCTCATGCCCCCATAATTAGAAGGTCAATTTTGGTTTGCTTACTCTCTCTTACAAACATAATATAGGGAGGCTCATACTCTACAGAGGTCTGCCCACACATCCTCTTTGATCCGAAGAGGTCTTCACCCAAACTTGCATATGTTTGTGAACATATCACATAGGCAGGTTGCACCTCTAGACTTAAAATTTCTTTTGATTTTCTGGCTATGGTCCAACCGCTAGCTGAAATCCTTTTGTAAAATAAAACAAATTGATGGTATTTAGTAATACTTTATGATCAACTGATACATTTAAAATTTACAAAAACTTATTATAATACCATAAATTTCTTGGAACACATGTCCTAAACCTCAATCAGGATCTTCTTCTATGAAATATATGGAGCATCGTATTTTCTCCTTATTATGTCCCAGATTCTATGAATAGCTTCTCTAGATGGATTGAACCTAGAAATTGTAATTAATATTGGAAGCACAATATGAAGAAAGTAAAACTTTAAAAATATGCTTATGGGTTGTCCTCTAGATAAATAAAAATGCGTGTCATCGATGGCTCAGTGGGCGTAGAAGTACTGGGCTGCTCAAATGGTTTATGTGGAAATCTGGGCTCTATAGAACCTATGTGTGCCTGATATGAGTAGAATGGTGCAGTGTCTATAGGTTTTGGAGAAAGGTAAGCACGTGTGATGACTAGTCTAGAAGTTCGAAGTAAAGAGATCGAAATGGAGGTTGAGGTTGTGACTGTGGTGGTAGACTGAATAGTGGGTCGAGATACAACCTTCTTTGTCCACTTGAAGATGCTCATAAATGATTAGCATGGAGCATCATCACCATCATTTGATGCCATATGTACGTAATAGAAAATAAAATAATTAAATTAATTATAAATAAGGTTACTTAAAGAGCTTAAATAAAAATAACAAAAACTTGTAATGTGAATTGCAGTATATACTAAAAAAGTATGTAAAAAGGATAGAATATGAATTGCAGTATGCACGTACAGTACATAAAAATCTATGTACAAATGAAATATGTGAGTTGCATTATGCAAGTATAGTACATAAAAAATATAAAAAAAGACAGTATGTGAATATCATTATGCAAGTACAATATATAAAAAATATGTTACAAAAATACTATGTTAATTGTAATATGCAGGCACATTATATAAAAAACTATGTAAAAGGATAATATGTGAATTGTATTATGCAAGTATAACATATAAATAAAGCATGTAAAAAATATAATATGTGAATTATAGTATATAGGTACAATACAACAACAATAACAACAACAACAACAAGCCTTCATCCCACTAAGTGGGGTCGACTACATGAATCCTTAGTCTCCATTGTGTCCTATTATTCATACAGGTACAATATATGGAAAAAATTTATAACTCAATTAAAGTATATAAAAATGATAATATGTATCTCTAGACTACTATTCTTAATTCATATCTATAGAAAAATATGCAATTACCTTTAACATATGTGTTTTGGTCTTCTACTCTGATGAATTAGTAGAAGTTAAATTTATACTGTCATATTAATCATCATCCTCATTTCTCTCATCTTCAGACTGAATAATTTTCTCACAATCAATATTAGTATCAATGAAGCTCACAACTGCCTCTTCATCAACTAGAAGTTCAAAACCTGCCATCTTATCCTTTTGATGAGCAAGTTTAATAGTAATTTCAACTTTTGCTGTTGCTCTGGGTTTAATTTTAACTGCCACAACCGATTCTATTTTCTCTCTTATTCTTCCTCGATATCTTAGGTAAACACTTGTGTGGCTTGATGTGCTAGGATAAATGGATCTTACTTAGCATATTTTCTAGTCAACTTCACTTTAATGACCCATATGACTTATACTTCTTTAATCCTCTATTATGCATAGGATCAAACAACCATAATTAAATAGAATGACATTCCTCTCTTTTGATCGAGGATACTATAACTGCATAACTTCTTATAAAACTCCACGTAATCCATCTCATCATCTAAATGCATGTTTCCTCAAATACAAATACTAAAGTTTTATGTTTTTTTTTCAGGACCAAGAATTAATGTGAAATTTATAACCATTGACATCATTAATATGCCGCGTACTTATAATTCATTTTTTGACCCCAACCTAGGTCATGAAGGTCTTGATTCTCTACTCCATTTCTCCAATCATGAACTTAGTATAGTAAGAAAAATAAGAAAGTTGTACAATTAACTTAGAAAATATATTAAAATATTAGTAATGATTGCTCACATGTAATCTAAACCATATTGGAAATTCATTTTTGACCTTCGTATTAATTGTGACAGTGTCATCCAAGTTTAATGAGTTCACAAATAATCTGAACTCAATAATTAAACTGACATAATTAGGTAAGTACTATGTTCAATTAAAAATAAAAATGGGATATTGTGGCATTGATGCACTTACTCAAGAAAATGTTGAACCTCATCGTAATTTAAAAGAACATTGAATATCGCTAACTTAAGCTTTTTGTCATTCAGATATCTCGATGTGCTTCTACCCAATGCTTTTCAAATAGTTAGAAAGTAGATAATACATTATTTAAAAATCAAAGACCATTGGCAATATCTGAATGTGCATGTGATTCAAAGTAGTAGGAACAAAAATTTATAGTCTTCTAAGCCAAGTAAGCTTCACATATTGAGCCTTTGGTGTGTGCTTCATTCTTCACAGTTCTTTTTAATTTATTTAAACATTTGCATAAATTTTAGAAAATAATTAGGCTTAAATTAAATGTTAGTTGATATTATTACTAGTAATAAATAGTTATCTCTTAAAAGGGTACTTCCATTAATATTGCATTAGACCTCTCACTATCTTTGTATGGTAGATATATCAGCAGGTTCTCCATGGAGTCAAAAAAAGGGGGGAAAAATCTTTTTGAGCTTATAAATAATTATTGAAATGTTTACTTATAATTATATTATAGCTTATACATTATTCAAGCTTAGGATAGTTATTTAAAGAAGAGACTAAGTTTAATCAAAGGATTTAGTATTTGGCACCGAATGCAATTGGAAGATAGTATTGCAGAAAAATATGGTATTCATGAATTTTCATTCCAAATAGTTTTCTCATTCTCAAATTAACACACCTGCTTTAATTGGATGAGTACCTATATGGTAACTTCAATGATTGTACCCACCCACATATTTTTCTCCATTGTTCTATTGTGAGGTAGTATTTGGCTTGAGGCTTTTAAAATGTATTAAGCTTAGTCTCTCTCAACTCTAACACTCTACAAAAATATTCTATAAAGTCTAATTTGGCCTTCATATTATTCTTAGTTTTACCCTTAACAACCATTACTGTGTTGAAAATATTATCAAAAATTTTTCTTTATGTTCATCACAATAAGATTATACCTTATTAGATTAGACTTCAGTAGGATAGATCTTAAAAAGTACTTCTCTTTGTCCAATTATTGATTACTCCATAACCTAGAGTATGACTGTCAGATAATATAGGAGAATCAATTATAGCTAGGATAGAACTAACAATATGCCATATATCATCCCTGCTCCAATCTTGGAGGTAGCTTAGTTTCTCAACTCAATTTTTTATGAAAACATCGTTGTTTCTTTTGAAAGGATGATCAGTAGGGAGGAACATATAATAATAGTCAAACCATGAATTTTCCTGGCCATTTTTAAGAGTGAATATTTTTTATAAATTCATGACGTATGGACAAGCCAACATCCCAACAGTTCTCCACTATGATAGCATTCAATAAACAAGAAAGTTATTGATGGTCCACATTAGTGCTTCTTTCATCTGAACATTTTTCTTTGTGGTAATATCATATGTCAATACACTAATGTCCCATAAAATTTTTAGCTAATCTATCAATGGTTGCAAGAAGACATTAATCTTTATTTTAGGCCAATGTGACCCAGGAATGGTCAAAACTAAGAGCATATGAGGAGCTGTTATGCACATCTCTGGTGCTAAATTGTATGGAGTAACTATCACTAGCCAACATGAATAAGGTGATGCAAACTGACTAAATGGTGTTAAACTATCAGCACAAAGGCCAAGCCTGATGTTTCATGGCTCAACTACAAAATTAGGATAAGCATGATTGAAATGTTATCATGCTTTGTCACCTAATTATTAATGATTTTTAGTCAATTTCCTGCCAAAACATTTATCAAAAACCATTATGATGGATTATTTCATAAGAATTCTGTCTAGTTTAAGTGATTCGATTGTTATGCCCTACACACTTGGTAATTATGTTGGAAATGTTTTTAGTTGAAATATCTATTGGTAAATCAACCGATAATATCCAATAAAAAAGTTTGCTAGAAACTTATAGTTTTCCTGTAGTTTGTGGAGCCTGAGCAGATCTCTAAAGAAGATGACGATCCTAAAGAAAGACCACATGGATCAAACCTTAGTTCTAAGTGAGGTTCTATAAGAGTAGAGCTCGGCCACACTTTTTTTTCTTCCACGATGTACAGTGATACTTGGCCACATTGGCTTATTTTATTTTATTTTATTTGTCTTAATGTTTTTTCGATTGTGCAATAGAATTGCATGGTTCTCATAGGTGTTTTTATGATTATTATGTATTTGATGAAAAGCTTGGAAACATTAGGCTCTTAGATGAAGTAATTTTTTTACCTCATTAAATTAAACAAACTCAAACATAAAATGAGAACTCACAACCTCACCATAAATAAATCCCCTGGCATAAACAAATAAAAATTAGAAATAGTAGACTTTGTGAATCATGCGAGCATATTCTTATTAATTTTTGAATTGGGTGCAACACCCATTGCACATAAGAGGGCATTAACCTATGAGGATGACCACCCTTCCTAGGAAAATTTGCCTTCTCATATTAATCTGGCCCATGACTCTTTTATAATTGCATCTTATTGTAGGCATGGAATTACATACCTAAAGCCTTAAATAAAATTATGATTCAAAATAGATAAAAAAAATAAAAATTATTGTATTAGCTAGGTGCATTGATACCAATCATTATCTTAAGGTTAGGAAGTGAGTTTAGGCTCTTAGATTTATCCTTTAGATACAACAGCCAAGCCATCCTACATACAAGACATTAATTATGGTTTTAAGATTGATTAGGTGGTGTTAGCTAGCATCCCTTCTAGGTGGGTATAAAATTAGAAGAGTTAAAAATAGGTCTATTTTCTCAAGTGAGAAAAGAGAACTACTAATTTATAGAATTTAGACTAAGTAGAGCCTTTGACTTACATCAGATGTACTTTTAAACTTAGGTTTGAAGCATCATATTATAATAAGCCTTCAACTCTTAGGCATTTTTATAGTCTTGTATTGTCAAAATTTAAGTCACAGGTTTTAAATAAAATGTCAACTTAGAATCTCAATAATATCAATTTTGAATAAAGCCTAATGATAGGATAATTGAGATGTTTATTGGGCTTCCTAGTATTTAAAAGTATTTCCTACTTAATCCTTTTGGCTTCTAGAAGAACTCTTCCTTCTTGAAGCATTCTATTTCTTGAATTTCCAAGTGAACCATCCTTTTAAGACAAGCTTTAAAATCCATAGAGATACATGTTAGTTTCTTTAAATGAGAGTTTTCTTAAAGGAATTCCCTTTCTTATAAGATGAAATTAACCATAAGGGCTTGCTCTTATAAGAATCTATGAACCTTGTTGTTGACCTCATTTTTAGGATGAGCTGTCAACCCCTCCATCTTAGACATAGGGCTTCTCTTAGACTTTAAGAGTTCCTTAGTCTTAAGACACATCTAGTGATTAGGTGGACACTCAACCTAGCCCTAGAGACTTAGAATAGTTAGCCATAGGAATAGGTCATGCCTTAGGGGTGTTAGGAAAATTTGCCTACCCTTAGCTTGAACCACTCCTCACCTTCCTTCCTTCAAGTCAAACTCCACATCAATCTTATTTGATTTTATACAAACTCCAAATCAATCTTATTTGATTTTCTCTAAACTCCAAATCAATCTTATTTAATTTTCTCCAAACTCAAATCAATGCCACATGATTGAAATCCATGATTCAATTCCATGATTGAAACCAAATTCAAAATTTCAAACTCCAAATTCAAAATCTTTAATTTCCTTCTAAAGGACTTAGCCAAGACCAAATTCAAACCAATTCAAACTCATGAGATTTTCTCACAATTCATTTATATTCTCATTTATATTCACATATATAAATGAAATATAAATTTAAATCAATCAAACTAAACTCAAAATTCAAGCTCGAAACTCCAAAATTTCTGAAGTCCTTTTAAATTTTCTCTTAAAAGACGTAGCCTAAATCATGATCAAATCAATTCAAATTCATGGGATTTCTCATAATTCATTTATATTTTCATTTATATTCGCATATATAAATGAAATATAAATTCAAATCAATCAAATCAAATTCAAAATTCAAGTTCCAAACTCCAAAATTTCCTCTTAAAAGACTTAGCCTAAATCATGATCAGATCTTTTCAAATTCATGGGATTTTGTCATAATTCATTTATATTCTCATTTATATTCACATATATAAATGAAATATAAATTTAAATCAATCAAATCAAATTCAAAATTCAAGCTCCAAACTCTAAAATTTCCTAAGTCCTTTAAATTCCCTTTTAAAAGACTTAACCTAAATCATGATCAAATCATTCCAAATTCATGAAATTTTCTTATAATCCATTTATGTTCTCATTTATATTCACATATATAAATGAAATATAAATTCAAACAATCTAACCACTTCCAAAAATCAAACTCAAATCTATTTAAAATCCAACCTAAGCCTTTAAAGTCAAAATCTTGAACTTAGTCAAATCAATTTTAAATCAAGCAAACTCTTGATTTTCCTTCATGATTCAATCAACCATACAATCATGAATCCAAATATAAATACAAACTTCAATCACTAAATCAAAACCCAATTCAAAAATCAAACCCCAAATCCATTCATGTTCTTCCTTTGAATATAAAATTGTCAAATGAAGCAAAACCAATTTGACATCAAACCACTTGCAAATGGATTTATATTTCAATCATAAGTCCATATACTTGTTCAATTAAACTCAAATCAAGCTTTGACAAAATCATTTGACCCACTTAGGCTCACTTGACCCAAAGTGGCCTAAAGTACCCTTATGAGCCAAATTCTAATCCTAACCAAATGGGATTGAACCAAACTCAACTATGCCTCTCATCATGATCAACCATCATCATGAGATGATCAATCATCTAAATTGGGTCAAACCAAGTCAAACCTAAGGGTTGACAAAGTCAATACTTAGCCAAAATGAAACCCAACATAGCCAAAATCTACCATAGGCCAAATTGATTTAAACCATTGATCTAAGTTCATTCATGACCAATGTTTGAACTTGACCAAGTCAACATTTGAGCCTAACCTAGCCCAATTGGCCACTTGACCCAAGTTGACCCAAGTTGACTTAAAAAGTCAAAATGTGTCAAAACTTTATTTAAGACAAATTGATGAAACTAATGGGTCAAGTTCATTCCGAATCACTTGTTGAACTTAAACAAAGCCTCAATTGGCCAACTAGACCTAACCTAGCCCAATTGACCTTCAACCCAACTTGACCTAAAGGGTCATGTTGAGCCAAATTCAAACTTAACCAAAATTGATTGGAAACAAAGATACCAATCTACTTCATATGACTAACCAAACCTAAACCTACCCATGACCTAGTTCAAATAGGTTAAATGGATCAAATTGGTCAACTTGACCCATTTGACCTAAATGAATTCATATGAGCCAAATTCAATCCTAAACCAAATTGAATCAAAACAAAGCCACCAAAATATTTCAAATGGTCATATTAACTTGACCAACCCTTGCTTTGACCCAATTTGATCAATTGGTCAACTTGACCCAAGTTGACCCATTTTGACCTAAATGGGTTAACATGAGCCAAATCATACCAAATGAACTCCAAATCCAAAGAAACTTGGCCAAACCTATTTTCTCAACATACCCAACATATCCAAATTTAAAAATCAGCCAAATGAGTATTCTACCCCTAGGCCATGGAACAAAAATTGGTCAAATATATGGGAAATTTGGTCAATTCCTCTTCACGCCAACTTGATCCCTTCCTAATAGGTCAAGAAGACACTATGGAGGGTGGTGCACCCAACCCAATGGGTTTGGGTCAGCCAAATTGACCCAAGGACAAAACCGAGCACATGGCTAAAATTTGCTATATGGGAATCATGTTCCCACTCAATTTGAAGCACATGGGAGGTTACCACTCCACTCCCTAGCCCAAACTGACCATGTGCAAACTTCTAACAGCTCAAATAGCCCTTTCAATCTTGGCAATTGGATCAAAATGAAAAATAATGCTTTGGCCATCTGATTGCCATAGGGGGGAAATATACTCTCCATAATTCACTTCAATTCTCACTTCTAACTTTCGATTGGGTAAGGGAGAGTGATAGGAAGCATTCATGAGTGATCCTAAGCTCTCCAGAAGGAATTGGAAATTGCCATTCTCAGTTTTCCCTTAAGCAAAAATAGGGGACCTCCATTGATTGGCAAACTTCCTCCACACTACCATTCAACCAAATTGCCTTTGCACACTCCACCAGAGGGCCAAGTCGAGCTTTCCTAAGCTTTCTCTCAAGTTCCAAAGGCAAGGAGATATCTAATTCCATCAAAGCCGTAAGGAAGCTAAGCAGGGGTTGGTCCATAGAGTAGTCCACTTAACCTCAAGAGCTAATACTTTCATCACAGCTTCATCTCAACCAAACAAAGCTCCTCTAAGGGAATCGAGCATTGATGATCACGTCTAGCGAGGTTATACATTTTTTGATGACTAAACTCCATGTGTGTTGGTCCTTTGTGAAAGAAATGTTAATAGCATGAAATTTCAACCGATAGACATGACTGTCATTAGGGTTAGATGGTGTGTGCAAGATTTCATTCCAATTCGAACTCGATTGAGCTCAGATCTTCCCTTTAAAGTGGATGGTCTCCATTATTCCTCTGGGAAGAATAGAGATGATCTCTGGCCATCCATCTGCGCATTTTGGATGGACGGCCAAGATTAAACACACATTTTATATCCTATTTCATCCCTCTGAACCGTGGGTTAATTCCTGGCCATTCGATCCTTGATCGAACGGTGGATATCAAACCGCATAGTGCTGCCGCCACGCGGTGTTGTGACAAGATGTTTAAGTGGCCACTCGTTGCTTGACACATGTAAAGCGCATCTGAGTCACCTCCTATGTGTCACACCGTTGGATTTATGGAATTAATTAGTGTTTATTTAATTCTAATTAATCCTATAAACTTTAAAAATTCATATCTCTCGAAAGAAAAATTAGAAACATATGAGGTAAATTGCCACTGAAAGATAATTCAATATTGAATATTTTAAAATTGGTTATAATAAATTTTGAATTGTATCTTTCTCTATTTTTGGGTTTTATTGTAAATCATAATTTTCTAATTACTCCCTAATTAATTCACTGATTAATCTCAAACTTCTTGGGTCTATTTTGAGGGATGACTTCTGCCTCCACTAATTTTCTTGAGATTTATTGGTGGCTTAATTGAGAGAATTGCTAATTCATTTCCTAATTATCCCCTTTATATAATTAAGAATAATTAAGAGTTTGATTAGTATTTTAATCTCATTGAAGTTGATTAAGGTCTAATCTAGTGAATGGGAGGTTTAGGGAATAATTTTTGGGGCATTTCCCCTAAGCTATTCCCTAAACCCACTTTTCTCTCTTAAACCTCTCTTAATTAAGGGCTAATTCATTAATTACCCTGTTAATTAATTTCTTAAAATTCTAAAACCTTCCATAACTTAATTAATCTGCTTTGGGTAGATGCTTAGGTGTTCAAGAGCCTAAGTATAATTAAGAAAATCAAAACTCAACTCATATGTGTGAGGGGTGTTTTGAAATTACTTAAGTTAAACCCCTTAGCTTAATTAACCATTAATTATGAGACAAATTGCATTAGACCCTTTTCTTCCCAGGTGCATTGCAAATTCAAATTCCTTGTGAGGTTTTATTTCATCTCATTGGCTCATAATTATTTGGTTAACTATGCTAAGGTGGTATAGGTAAGAGATAATTAATATGCTTAATTCATATCTTAACCTAATCAAAATCTAAAATGAATTTAATCATGTAAGAATTAAATAAAAATGTCAAACACATGTGGGAATGGGTTAGGAACAACAAACTCAACTCACATTTTTAAAATTAAATTAAATTCAAAATCATTCTAAATAAACTTTGATTTACTTTACGTTAGGTTTTCTTATCTCATAATATTTTCTTTAAGATTTAATTAAAGTGAATGTGTTCACATTCTTTCATTGCTTTAGTTCTTTCCTAATGTACTAAATATGTGTGTCATGTGGTTTCATGCATCCATGTTTTTGAAAAATCAAATTTAAAATGAAAATGCTCCCTTTATGTCAAATTGCATGTGTTAGCTAAAGTAAAAAATATGAGTGGCTATTACCACTATTAAATTCAAATTATTTTCAAAATATATGGATCAATTATCAAAATTAAAAGTGTGCTACTTATATCTTAATTATAAGTTTGCATGTGAATAAAATATAAGGATGTGCTTAGTGTAGGTTTTCCTTCTCTTCTCTTTTAGTATAGTTTTGAATAAGATTTTGCAAGGTGTATGGTTCATTTGAAAAGAACCTAACACTTGCCTAATTCTATATTTTATTCATTCCTATACTATCACTTAAGAAGGATACCTATGCTTGCACATATAAATTTTATAAACAATAATAAATCAACTAACACCAACTTCTGTATTCTTTCTTTTCCATTCATTTCTTTTGTACACATGCTTGTATTTAAGTAAAGTGGTATATTAGTCTGGACAAAATCGAGTTTGCGAGGGTTTAAGTAGCCCTAAGTAGGTATTGTATCTTACACCTCTGGTTAACAATGTCATTGTACTCACTTATGCCTTTCATACATTCATGTATGCATGTGAAAGTTGGATAAGAAACCCCCTTGCTACTTAATGAAAATCATGCATCATAAACTTTCAATTTCTCTTAAATGAATTGCTTAGCATGCATTATAAAGTGTGTTAAACATTCTCATTTGTAGGTATAGATATGCTTAGGACTCATCCATATGCATGTTATACATGTTGGGAAAGAAATGAAGTGAGGTATATTTTGTTAATTTAGTTCATTTTATTTAATCTTAAAATGCATTTCTTTTTGAATGAGTTTGTTTAGAGTTCATCTAAACTTAGGACTAAATAAAACACCTAATTAAATTATTCACTAAATGAAACTAAAATATGAATCTACTTTAGAAATTACTTAGGTTAGGGAAGGAAAGAGAAGTTCTCTTCTCTTTCCCTCTCTTCATAACTTAGTAATTAATTATAGGATTCACTTGAAGTTAATCAAAACATTAAATAAAATAAACCCAAAACAACTAAATCAGTTAAATGAAACCCTCCTCTAAGTTGAACATGCTTCACATTTAGAAAATTCTAATAAAGCCATAGCTAAGCATATCACACAAACTTCGAAAGCACACACATTAGGCTAAATCACCACTTCTAGCTTTAGGTTAGGGTGGCACATGGTTTGATGCTTGCTTTTATTTTGTGACATATTTCTTAGATTGAGAATTAGGGTGTATGCTCGTAGAATGAATGGTAGGGCAATCTTTGTCTAACCATTATTATTTATAGGAGATTGTGCTTAAGGGGCTATAATAATTAAAAATATAAATGCTTTTATTGTGCAGGTGCTTATACCACTAAGCATAATCCAATAGGCCAGGTGGACTTAGTCACCCATGTGTGGGGTGATAAGTCCATTATACATGTTTGGGATTTGTGTGGTTTATTTAGATAACCTTTATTTTGCAGGTGTTAGCTAGATTTACTCTTCCTTTTCATGTAAATTTTGCAATTAGGATTTTGGAATGATTGTTATGGGGATTGGGATGAGCATTGGTCATAAGATCTCATCTTATGCACCATGTGAAACCTTTGGAGCATCCACCTTCCAACCATCAAAAATAAGGAACCAAAGAAGAAAGAAGAAAAGGAGAAGAAAGGAAAAAAAGAAGAAAAGAAGAAGAAAGGAAAAAAAAAGAATGAAGAAATGAAGCTTGAAGACCCCCCATAATAATGAGTTCCTTGTTTAATTGTATATAATTTATTTATAATCCAGGTTGTATAAGGGTAGAGCTTGGTTACCCAATTTGTTTATGGGTTTGTGCGGTGGTACCTCACACAATGGCCTCTTATTCTTTTTGCGATTTGCTTTATAAATTGATTGATGATTTGTTTAGCTTTTGCATTAAGTGGCATCCTTTTTCTAGTTTCTTCCTTGCTTTATGTATGACTTGGATGTGGATTAGGCTCTTAGAGAAAAATAAATCTTTTACCAAATTTAACAACTCAAAACTAAAAAGAAAGAACTCATAACCTTATATAAAGCTTAGGTTTAAAATCAAGATAAAAGAATTAGCAACCCTTTAACTAGATGAGTACTTCTTTTATAACATCATGCACAAATGCATATTATTTTTACTCTTGATTGGAGGGCTTTCACATTTTTCAGAGAAACCTGGCTTGACCTTTGAGAGCCATGGTGGAAACACACCTCTTCCCTTCTTGCTGATTTTGGCCAATAATCTCATTTCTCATGCATTAGGCATATGAATCCTATTAGCCTGGCAAAATGATTGTCCAAAAATGAAAATAAAAATAAAATCTGAATTGCATTAGATTTAGGTCATTTGAAGCATGTCTTTACATGATCTAGTCTATTTAGGGAGTGAGTTTAAGGACTTAGTCTCTTTCTAAATAAATAACAACCTAATTATCTTGCATAAAGCATATGACTTGCATACATGAATTTAAAACTATAGGAGTTAGTTGGCAGCCACTCCTAGGCGATTGTAAGTCCCAGAAGTCGAGTGGGTTGTCCTCTCTAATGGAGGCAAACCAAAAACCCATTTTCACCATAGATTTAGGTTGTGCTTTTAGCCCTCATAAAATCTCTCTAGATTTAGGTTCTGAGGTTGCTTTTCCCTTTGTAGGCCATAAGTGTGAATTCTCACCTCTTAAAAATTTTCTTAATCTTATGTTATGGAATCATAAGTCCTAAATTTCTAATGAAAAATTTAACTCAAACAAATTAAATCAATTTCAAAAATATAAAGCCCAACCATAGGATAGTTTGAGATGCTCACTAGGTTTCCTAGCATCGTGGGCATCTCCTACTCATCTTCCTCTGGCTTTGTTAATAACTCTCTCTCCTTGATCACTCACATTTGATATTCCAAAATAAACTAATCAATTGATAGTCCTACCTATTGAAATCATTGGAGATAATGATCATTTACCTTAATCGAGAGTATTCTTGGGATGTAATTAACTATGGGGGCTTGCCCCTATAGGGAACTTAATGAACCTGGTTTAAAATAAACCTTACTTTACTTTTCTATGTAAAGTAAGGGAAGAATCTCTGGTACATATGCAGACCCATTGTCCTTAGGAGTCATTATTGAGGTGAATAGGTCCATTGTAGGGTGGTGACTTCTATCTCTCGAGATAGTACACCTCTCCTCAATGTCGTACCCGTTCACCCTTAATAAGATCATATGCAGATCTCGTGGTGTCCCAACAAGGAGTATTTTATATATTTCTATATTTATTTATACTCTTTTCTAAAAGGGGGATAGATGAAGGTAGGAATGCATAAAATTTTCACCACACCTGTAATAAAATAAGTCTTATTATACCTCTCCATATAGTTTAAGGGAAAAATCTTTGGTATATCAAAGACCCATCAACTTTAGTAGTTCTTATTAAGTAATCTAATTCATTATCTCTTATGGTGATATATTTAACCCTTATTAATATATTTGATTGCCTAAATAAGTACCCCCAAGATTCTCACAGTTTTAAATAAAATTCCCCACAACGCCTAGGCACCCTTACTAGAAATTCACTAAATAAAGCAAGATTACAAAGATTTTATGGTACTCTTTTACACCGGGAAAGCACAACTCCAACAATATACTTTCTTGTATCGAGAAAGTACAACCTTAAATAAATAATATACTCTCCAACACGAGTAAGTACAATTGTAAACAAGTTCAAAAGAACAAAAAAGGTATAATTTCTGAATATTTAACTCTCACTTTTAAAATAAGTTTGCCCTTAAGCCCACTAATAATATCAAGATAAATAAAAAAGAGCTCAAACTATATTTGGTATTTTATTTTTTTGAAAACATGCAATGAACTAATCAACTTAAAACAAATGCAAGAGCTAAATTAACTTTATAAAAACTTGCATAAAATGAAATCCAATGAATTGGAATATATGAAGTGCAAGAAATAATTTTTTAAAAGCCTTACGATGATAATTTAAAATCCAATTAAATAATAGAGAGAGCCTTTCAAATCATTTTGAACAAGAATGGAAAAAACTTAAAGTAATCTTTAACAATATAACATGTAATTCTTTTCAAATAAATCAAACCAAAAAAATCCATGCACCAAATGATTAAAGTAAATTAACATCCTTACTCAAGTCCTTTGAGTTTGTGAGAATATTAGCACAATACATGGTGATAATTCATCTAAGGTTTTAAAGAGGCTTGAAGAGGATGGTGAAGATCTCTCCTTTGGATGTTGTTGAAAAGGTGAAAAAGAGAGATTAGCTTTAGCACTTTGAATCCAAGAATCACTCCAAGAAATCAATTTGCAAGGGTTTGGCGAATGTAAAGAAACTTAAGAAGA
Organism: Cymbidium sinense; assembly: GCA_021442155.1. NCBI lineage: Eukaryota > Viridiplantae > Streptophyta > Magnoliopsida > Asparagales > Orchidaceae > Cymbidium > Cymbidium sinense. The sequence goes on from CM038229.1 coordinate 36,135,164, forward strand.
AGTGCGGTAATGAGAACACCTCCTTCAATAAAAAATAATCCTAGAGGTGGTCAACTAAGGAAAAAAAGGAGAGGGAAAGAATGAGAGAGAAATTAATAAAAGAAGGAATTTAATTTTGAACAATTTACCATATGCAAATAGATTTGGATTCAAATAAATTCAAGTCTCAAGTGGTCAGCTATGCAAGAGAAGGGAAGGAAATTAAAGCATCAACAAATAAATTTAAATTCATTTAATCCAAGTATGAAGAGGGTTGGCCAAGCAAGTGGAGGGAATAATTTGAATGCAACTCCCAAAAGTAAACACGTCATAATTAATTACATAATCTATTAAAGAAGTGGTGCAAAGTAATTTAAACTATAAATAAATTAAAATCAAACTAAGAGGGGGTTGGCCATGACTTTCTGTATGGTATTCAATAAACATTCAAAGCAATTAGTATAAGAGAACAATTAATTAATAAGATAGGGATTAATAAAGCAATTTACATGAATTAATTAATTAAAATAATTAAATTAAATAAAATAAGATGGTGATTTTTAGCCAAGATATTTGCATGCATATATTAGATCCTAATAATTGCAAATCAATTCAAAGTCAATCAAGAGAGATTAAATGGGAATGGATTTAAAATTTAAACTCAACTTAAATTAATTTAAAAATGAATTAAGGTGCTAGCCAAATACTTTCCATAAATGAAAACTTAAATTAGAAAAGTGTAATTAATTCAATGGACCACTTGAATTTGAATTTAAATTAAGTTAAATTAATTCATATAATTTTAAATTAAAATAAATAAAGGGTATGAGGGCTGGCCAAAGTATACTAAAATAGGGTGGAATAAATTAGAAAATAATTTAAATCAAAATCACAATTTAAATTCAAAATTTTTTTAAATTCTAAAGAACATAAAATGAGAGAAAATATTATGGCATTATTTTAAATAAATCCCACAAAACTTATCATGCCAAAAATATAAAAAAAATTCATCCATTCATGTGGAAAAACAAAATTTAAATGCAAATCTTTATAGGTGAAGAGAAAGAATAATATGAGAGAGAAGAAGAATAATTTAGATAATTAATGAATACTTTAATTTTTATGATAAAATAAATTTATAAAAATTAATCTAAGCTTGAAAACCAATTAATAAAGTGGAAATAAACTCAACTCACTTTAAGATGTAATGAGTAATTCTTAAACTACTGCAAGTTATTAAGTTATCCAAAAAGGATAATTTTAAAAAAATAATGAAAACTTAATGCAAATAAACTATAAAAAAATGTGGAAATCAAAATAAATGATATGATAAAATTTTAGTAATTTTTTTTCATATTAATGAGCTTTTATATATCTTATATTGCAAATCCTAGGAAGATTCTCAAACTGCCCTTGTCTAGGTTGATCTGACTTTTCAAAAATTAAGTCTCATGAGCTTCATGAAACACCTAAAATAAATCACCAAGTTCATCTAATTATGTGTTTGTTACCTTAAAATCAATTGCATAAGCATTGGAGCTCATTGAGTTAATAGAAAGTTTCTTGAAAATTTCTTTTAGATTAAAATGGTCTTCCTTTGATGTTAAAGTACTTGTAAATAGTCCATCATGATAAAGTAGTTTGGAAATTTTTTTTCAAATAAGGTCTAAATAGGTTCAAACTATATGGTATATGATTTAAGTATAAAGAAGATTCAAAAAAATATTTGAAGAAGGATTAATAATGGTTTGAAAAAAGTTTAAAGAATGGTCAAAGATGAATTAAACATGATGATGGATCAAATAAGGATTAAAATGAATTTGAAAAATATCTAAATATGGCTCAAAGATGGATTGCATTGTAAAATCCAACACCATAATCATGAAACAAATAAATACAATACAACAAATTTAGTTGGTGCAATTGAAGAACCATAACATTCTTAGCATAATATTTATAAATTTAAATGTATATGAAATTTACTTGGACTTATTGATCATAATTCTTGCAAAATAAGCCTACTTATAAATAGTCCTTGTAGAATTATTTGTGATTAGATGTAACTTCGAAAAGATTGTTTATAAGAGAATGTACATGATGCATTGTAATCTATGGACTCCATAATTCCACTACGAATAAGATGCAAATAATTCATCAAATTACGTATGTAATAATTTTTGAATTATTATTACTTTTTTTTTTGTTAAACTAATAATTTGCTTACCTAATTGTAGCCTTCAAAACCTCACTAGTCTCGAATCTCAATAATCTAAGATAATCTTAAGGATCATAGTTTTGTTTCTTTTGATAGAAAATTTTGACTATTAAAGTAAATTAAAGATGAAGTTGTAGAATAGATTCATTATTTCTAGTAAGACTTGGAGATTTAGGAGGGGTCATTATCAAATAACTTCATGGAATTTGTTGGCATTACATTGTCATATAATATCCAATGAACTTTGTTAAAGTTCATTTAAATATATATGAACTTTGCATCAAGCCATGACTTCAAGAACTTATGCTCCTCTATAATGAGTCACATGATGGCATCATTAGAATACTTGAATAAGTCCTTTCACTTTGGCTTATTATACATCAGTATTGACAGTCTACATTACTAATCAAATAGTTTATCCAACATAATAATGACTAGGTCATAGGTCCTTATATAGTTTAATATCTACTCTCTTATTAGAATTCAATAAAAATTAATATAATACATATAAAAAGGTTGGTGTAATTAATTAATTTTTCAAACTTTCAATGAACTAAAATATTTATCATCTTATCATCTAATCATTATGTAGGAGCATTCAACTATTGAAATCACAATGTATCTCTAGTGACTAATTATAACTCCTTATTTGTAGAGTTATCAACTACCCTGAAAATCAAAGGTTTAAAGTTAGCTTGTTCCTTTTAATCAATAAGGTGGAGTATATCAATAGCACATGGGTCGATGAGCTTATGCCTTATCCTTGATAGCTTCATTAAATCCTAATTAACTATTTCTTGGTTACTTGTCACTTTTTCCTTCTCCAAATTAATTATACCTCACTCTTATGAATAATCTCTATAGATGGGGTTACATCCCTTTATTTTTTGCCTCCATATCATGAGGCACCATAAAAATAAATGGGGTAACATACTTACATCCCATTTCATTTTGGTCTCCATAGTTGGATGCACAATGGAAATAGATGACATCACATCCCTTATGTCCTCTACCTTTTCTTCTTTATCTTCCAGATTCTTCCACTCATCCTCCATGTCTTTCTATTTTCTTGCAATTTTTTTCTCTTATCTACCGCCTCCTTCTCCTCATCCATGCCCCTTTGTACCTCAATTAGAGACTTAATTACTTTCTCAATGATAAGCACAACCTCACTATCCCTATTTTCTTTCTCCTTTATGACTCTATATTTACACGACTTTTGGGAAGAATTATAAAGAATCAAATTTTTGTTCTAATTATACATGGTTAGTCTCAAGCTTAGCTTCCCCACTCCACAACTCATGTATAATAGTAAAAGTTGATTTAGCTTCACTCCCACCTCAATGTGCTATTTTTTATGCATCTTTGACTCGCTTATTTAAATTGAATGGGCTCCCTTTTTTCTTCATGGTTATAATTTGGATATGTTAAGTATAAGTATCTATAGTAGACTTAAAAAATGCTTGCTCATTAGTTCTAAGCATTACTATATGATTGAAAATCATTTGAAATATATATTTATAATAATTTGTATTTAAATTAGAGTAAAATACATAACAATGTTGTGGTGTTTTTATTTGGATGTTCGTGTGTTCGGACACCTTGCAAATCTAAGGGGTTACTTATTGAAGTGATTGAGTACAACATTAAAGTATGATGTACTATCTCAAAAGATAAAAACATCACCCTACAATAGACTTAATTGCCTAATAAGGACTCCTAAGGCATGATGGGTCTTCGAATATACCAGAGATCTTTTCCCTACTTTACATGGAAAAGTAAAGTAGGGTTTATTTTAAGCTGAGATCTTTAGTTCCTTATGAAGGCAAGCCTCCATATTACATCCTAGGAAATGAGATTTCTTAAGAATACACTCGATTAAAGTATTCAATTATTATCTCCAAAGTTTTCAAGGTTAAGACTATCAATAAATTAGCTATTTTGAAAAATCAAATGGGGTTGTTCAATTGGAGAGACTTATTTTAGAATCCAAAGGAAGATGAGTAGGAAATGCTCATAATGCTAGGAAGCCTAGTGAGCATTCTAATCTATCCTATGGTGAGGCTTTATATGTTTGAAAGTGAGAAGATTTAATTTCTTTGAGTTAAAATTTTATTAGATTGCTAGGGCTTATAATCCATCAATACAAGATTATGAAAATACATAAGATGTGAGGATTTATGCTCATGGCCCAATGAAAACAAGCAACCTAAAATCTTAAATCTAGAGAGCTTTAGCACAAGCTATAGCACGACCTAAATCTAAGCAGAAAGGGGACATAAAGGTGTACCTCTACAAGAGAGGGTAAACCCATATGACTCTTAGACTTATAACCATCTAGAGTGACTGCCAGCTAACACCTTCTATGATTCAAAATCATATAGTCAGGTCTTATGTAATTGCAAGATTGTTAGATTTATTATTTAATTAGAAAGAGACCAGATCCCTAAAATCACTCCCTAAGAGACTAGATTATTACTGGCATGAGCATATGACTTAGTTTAAAATGTAAAAAATGTACAAGGTTTATATAATTTTGACACGTTCATTTGGACAAAGGTTTTAGGATATTTTATGCTTAAATGCCTGATGAAATTTGGTTATTGGCCAAATCAAAAGAGAATGAGGGTGATGCTCTATCATAAGGGGTTTCTCTCATAGGTCAAGCAGTCCCTAAAGTGTTGAAATGGAGGCCCTTATTTTTTTTACAAGAGTGGTATAATATGGCATGCATGATCTTAGGCATACAACATATAGCCTACCACATCCAAGCCACACATCCAAACATCAATCATTAAGAAACTATAAAAATCATGCTATTTTAATGCACAAACTAAACACAATAATAATCATTTTATAGACTACCATGAAAGAATAAGAGGTCGTTGCAGCCAGGTACCATTGTATACCTTAGAAAAGTGAAAAGTTGGGTAGCTGAGCTCTACCCTTATACAACATAGAATTACAAAATAATAATTACAATTGAAATTGAATACATGCTATGGCGGTATTCATTATTCATTTCTTCTTTCTTCTTCCTTCCTTCTTTTGATTTGATTTGCTCCAAGGAATCATAAAACGCCCCAGGAGTAAGCCCTCTAGTCATTGCTCATCCTAATCTCCATAGCATTAATTCTAATTCCTATTACAAAGTTATATTTTTTTATGGAAAAAGTAAATTTAACTACACCTACAAAATAAAGGTTAACTAAACAATTATATAATCAAGAAATTATATTTCATAATTTAGACTTAGCACCCTACACATGGGTAACTAAGTCCACTTTGCTTAATGTAGATTATGCTTAGGGGCATAATCAACCTGCAAGTAAAGTATTTATATTTATTTTTGAGCAGTCCCTTAAACACAATCTCATTCTATCAACAGCCTAACATCTAGTCTACGATCTGAGTTCTTATCATTTAGTCTAAACCATTACATCATAAAACAAAATACATATCACATACACCATCCTAACCTATAGCTAGAAGTGGTGACTTAGCATTCTAATATGTGTGCTTATGCTTTGTGTGGTATGCCTTAGTTAGGTCATTGAATTATGATTTTATAAGTTTTGAAATTGTTTAAGTTAACAAGATTGATGGCTTGATTTTAAGTTATTTATAGGTTTGCAAATTTTAATTTGTATTTTATTTTGTTTCATTTAATTTATGCTTAGCATCTAAGTGCTATAAAGGGAAGAAAGAGGCTTAACCTCCTTCATCCCTACCCTAAGTTGTTTCCTAAAAGCACATTTTTATGATTTAGTTTCTTTTAGTGAATGATTTATTAAATATTTTATTAATCCTAAGTTTAGGTTAACCTTAAAAAATCATATTCAATATTAAAGGCATCTTAAGATTATTGTGATTGAATTGCCATCACATAGAATATATTGAACCATTCCTTTTCATCACCCATAACATGCATATGACTTAACACTTAGTATACCTATACATGCAATATATTTTGGCATACTTAGATGATTATGAATGTATATGTTTTTAGTAGAAAAGGGGAATTTCATTTTCTAATCACATACATATACACATGTATAAAAGATGTAAGCAAGTACATGCCATTGTTTAAACCAGGGAAGTGAGATAATCAAATGATCTCCTCGGGGCTACTTAAAGTCTCGTATTCTTAGGATGTTTAGACTATGTACTTGCTATCTTAAATACATATGAATGTATACAAAACTTTAAGAATTAAATCATGGAAAGATTATATTTTTGGTTAAATTATTTATACATGTAAAGTAAAGCTCAATCTAAATTCTTATATAGATATACATGGGAATGAATTAAAATAAGTACATGTCTCTGTTAACCAGGGAGTGAGATAATCAAATGACCTCCATAGGGCTACTTAAAGCATCGCATTCCAGGATGTCCAGACTATATACTTGGTAAATTAAATACATATGAATGTATACAAAACTTTAAGAATGAAAATCATGGAAAAGATTATTTTTTTTGGTTGAATTATTTATACATGTAAAGTAAAGCTCTATCCAAATTCTTATATAAATATACATATGAATGAATTTAAATAAGTACGTGTCTCTATTAACCAGGGAAGTGAGATAATCAAATAACCTCATTGTGGCTACTTAAAGTATCGTATTCCTAAGATGTCCAGACTGTATACTTGCTATCTTAAATACATATGAATGAATACACAACTTTAAGAATAAAAATCATGCAAAAGATTATATTTTTGGTTGAATTATTTATACATGTAAAGAAAAGCTCTGTCTAAATTCTAATACAAATATACCAAAAATGAATTTAAATAAGTACATGCCTCTACTAACCAGGGAAGTGAGATAATTAAATGACCTCCTTAGGGTTACTAAAAGCCTCGTATTCTCGGGCTATCCATACTATATACTTATCATCATTCAAACATATGTAAATCCATACATGAATATAAGAAAGAAAGCATTACCTTCACATGCTTAAGCTATAGACACATGTAAATCCTATATGTATTCATAACTACTATCACTCCAAATGTTATTATTAATTTATAACTTTTTGAAAATAATTTTGAAATTAATTAGTGATAATAGCCACATATATAATAAGATTAAGCCAATACATGCAATTTTACATAAGTAAGTTTCATATGATTTTGAAAATATGAATAAATGATATCGCATAACATACAATATTTAAGGTGATTAAAAAAAAGAAAAAGCCAAACATCTCCATATAATTCATTCAACTACACTAATTCCTAAGGACAATCACATCAAATAAAATTACTTAAGGATAACCAAAGCTTCTTATTAATTTAATTTTGGATTTTGATTAAACTTAAAGAGGAGAGATCATTTGTTATTTTCCATTATATTCCCATGTTGGTAATTTTAATTTGTTTAAGGAAAGACAATTAAGTGATTTTATAATTTAATTAGGTTGAATCATTAAACAATCCATTTAATTGCCCTTTCTTATGCTTCTTTAATTTAATTAACTATTTAATTATGAGCAACAAATGATATGCATATGAGAAAAATAAAATTGCAATGCTCCTAAATGACTTAATGCAATTAGCTCATGATTAAAGATTAATTAGATTAAAGAATCTAGTTAAGTACTTTTATGATTTTCCAACACTTATGAGCTAATCATAATTTTCTTAAGGGTCTTTAGGTTATTGAACACATAAAGAGGAACACTTAATTTAAATGTTGATTATCTCATCTAATTATCAATTTAATTTGATTTAGTTTCATTAATTAAATCTCTTTAATAAATTGAATTTAGAAAAGTAATTAGGAAAGAGGAACTTCCCCTCATCATTTCACTATTAATTAGTGATTAATGAAGTTAAATTAATCAATTTTTATTGTTTAGAGCTTTAAATAATCATTAAATTAATTAAGAGGGTAATTAGGGTTTGAATTTCAAATTTTTATAATTACATAACCAATAAATCCCAATAAAATCTTGGGAGATAAAGGTCATCCATTAAATCAATATATCAAATTTGGAATTAATTGCCCAAGTAATTAGGGATTAATTCAGCAAATTAATGAAATATTCAAACCCTAATTAATCTTCAATCATTGTTCAAAATATAATGAAATTATTTTTATTAAATTCTCCTTTGTTTAACCTTTCCCAAATTTATTTATTTTTATTTTTTTAATTTTTCTATAATTAATTATGATTTTATAAATTTTAAGAGCTATTAATCACATTTTAAATCCTGATTAATCCCAAATCCCGTTGGCGCCATGCGGGAGGCTAACGTGGCAGTACTTTCCACGTGGCATTGCGGGATTGGCCACTTAAATCATCGGCCTTGATGGCGGGTGGCCTTTGCTCCTAATCTATCGGACGGTGGGGATTAATCTCGTGATTTCTAAGGATCAAATTGAATAGCTCAAATCGGATTAATCATGGTCATCCATTCCAATCATAGGAAACAGACGGTGGATGATCCGTCATCCCCCGAACGATGGAAGACAGACACCGTTCACCCTCCTTCGCTCAATCCAAGCTCACCAGAGCTCGTAAGGCCTAGGGATCAACTTCAAAAGCTTCAAGGAAGAAATCTAAAGGGATCTAATGGTAGAAATGTTACTAGAACACGAAATGCTTTACAAAAGACCAACTCCTAAGACATTTTCTACAGTTTTCTAGAGTTTACCTCACTGGAGCTCAGGACCAATGGTCTATCCATCGAGGAAGCTTCATCTTTGAGGAGACGAAGCCCTTCTAAGAAGCTCATGCCTTGATTCCTCATCGGTGGCTCTATGGACAAAGCATCGCCAGAATCCTCACCAGTGTTGGTCTTGCGACAGTCTCCAATGCTCAAATCGATAAGGAATCGATTTGTTCTTGGTTGCCGGAGCTAGGGAAATGTGTGGGTGAAGTTAATTTGAGAATGGTGGAGTTTTAGGGGAGTGGGATAGACTGGATTCTCTATTCCTCTTAGGTTTGGTCTCACCAGTGACTAGGAGGCTCAAGGGATTCAAAGATTCGCAAAGGAGGTTCATCTCGACTCGCTTATGCTCTGAGTATGCTTGTCTCTGAGATTGAATGAGTTGGGGAGAAATATACTCTCCTACCACTCAATTTCGATGGCTCAGATTGGTCTTACCTTGGGCAGACGTCAGGTTGGCACAGGCGATTGGGGACATCAAAGAGAAGCTGAGGTGGCTCAGTTTGAGTGGGTGAGGGTCGGAAGTGGGCTGCCGAGGGCTGAGGTGGAGTGTCCTTACTTTCTTATGTGTTCTAATGGGAGGAGGTGAGTTAGCTCACCTCTCTTGACCTATGGCTGACCCAACCAGCTGTGGGTTAGGTTAGCCATAGGGTCAAGGGTGCAAACTAAGCTAAGTGCAAAGGATGGAGTTTGACCACCCAAAAATGGATTTGTCCTATGACTAAAAGATCCTATTGTCTAGAAGACTCCTAGGTCTATGATGAGAAGATTGAATTATCACTTCAAAAGTGAGGTCAACAAATGCCTAAAAAATGTACACTTTTTTATTCATTAATAGATGCATGCAACCCTTTTAAATTAGCCTCTTTTTGTTCTTTCATATTAGTATATTGGATACTCTTTCACCAATAAAATGAACACTTATTCTCTTTTTATCATTGGAATGATTTTATAAACCTGATATTATAGTGATATTAACATTTTTATTGTTGGGTCTCATGTCCCAGATGAGAAAATTGGAGGATGCATCATGTAGTCGATAGCCAACATGCAATTTATTGAAAAATTATGACATGAATACTTTAATGCAATATGTCAATGTTAGTGCATTCCCTTGAAGTGACACACTATATGGATTAAATACAATAAAAAATGTGCAAGGGCTACCACCGACAACCTAGTGTAGTGTTAAATAAGTAAAGAATCACACATTAGGGATGAATGTGGGAAAAAAGCTAGTCAATGAAACTAAAATTAGTATAAAAACTCAAAATATAGGTACTCTTATGTGTAAATTAATAAAATTGATAGATATTATGGTTCATGTGATGATCAATATCTTATGTATTCAAGAAACTAAATAGGTTGGGGGAGAATACTAAAGAGATTGATAGTTTAGATTTTAAACTTTTGTATTTTGATAGGAGTGGTACTAGAAATGGAAAAAACACTAGCCACACCTAATTGAAACCTATTTGAAGCCCAAATTGGTTAATTGGCTCACTTAACCCAACTTAACCTATTCGGTACTTAATGAGATAAATTTAAATTAAATCAAAATCACTTGAAATTGGCCATGGACAAATTAAACAAGTTTGAGGCATAATTGGGGGGTCAAATTGGTTAATTGTTCCATCTAGCTTAAGCTGACTCAATTGAACCCTATAGTGCCATAATCAAATTAGACCTAATCCAAGCCAAATTGGAACAATGAAAAGCCTTAGAATTATCATACATATATACTTGAACACAACCAATGCCAAATTGAGATCAAATTTAGCCAATTGGTTCACTTGACCAAAATAGGCCTAAATGAACTATAATGAGCCAAAAAAGAAATCCAAATTAAATTGGACCAAACTAATCCTTCCAATAAAGTTCAAATTTTTATTTCAAAATAACCTAATAGCCTCTTGAAACTAATTTTGCCAATTTAACCATTTAATCCAAGTAATCCCAAATGGCATAAAGAGATCACATTGAGTCAAACCCAATCAAACTTGACATGATTCTTCTTTGGGTCACCAAGGGTCTGCCCAAGTGAACTTGAACCTAGGTGAACCTAGTTTAGCTTAACCTAAGTGAACCAAGGGTCTAAATGAGAAAGAAAAAAAATCCCAAAATGTCATGGTCTAACCCTTCCCTTTGGCTTGGGTAGTCACCTTAGCATTCCTTGAACTCACCTCGACTTACTCAACCTAACACAAAACTAGTTTGCTCACCTATTAACCCATGCAAATCCCAAATCACCTAGGAAAGACTTTGGTTCACTTATCATGAGCCGTCCATTTCACTTCATCGTCTTAAACTTGACCAACTGTTAAAGCACCTCCATCTCATCAGTCCTCACCTGTATTGAGCTTAGGCCACTCACCACTACATCCCCATATCTAAACAAAGCCAAAACAATGCTTTATATTTGAACTTCTATTTAATTTGAATTGAGAGGGCCATAAGAACTTGCTACACTCACTTCATTTGAAAAAGAAGTCTCTCAAGCTTCTAGACTCTTTTTGGCACTCAAACCCAGGTCATCATTAAAGCCTCTCAAGACTAACCATCCTAAAACCTCACTCCCATTCTAAGCCTCATAATTCTCAAATTAACTCACCCTATACCTCCCCTAACCTTAGGCAATCCAAAAGAAATTGAGCTCCACTCAATTTGAGTATAGGAAGGTAAAGAATACAAAGCTCTAGCAACCCATGGTGGTGCTTTGGTCTTGGGAGCAATCGATAGGGAGGCCATCAATGATCTTCACAGCAGGGATTTACCTCTTTAAGGTGAAGTAACCTCAACCAACAGAGCCATTATATAATAGCTCTAGTGTGGTAATAATCCAAAATCCCAAAAAAGCCTTAAGATTTTTAATGTTTATGAAGTGAATGTGTACTTCATTAAGATCCAATATAGAAAATCTCTGCATTTCATTTTTTGATACTTCTACAGTCATTTGGTGTGAAAATCTAAGCTTAAATGGCTTGAATTTAGCAGTAAAAGGCAGATGGTCCTCCTCTTATTGGAGTAAGGAGATGAATCACGTACCATCCAATCTCTTTGGTTAGAATGGACAATCATGAACTCATCACACCATAGATTTTGATTTAATCTCGCAACACCATAAGGACCATGTTTTATGGAAAATCTTAGCTCATTGCATGCAAAGCGTCATTGAGTCAACACCCCGCATGTAATTCACTAAATAAGTTTAAAATGTGTTTAAATAGGCCAAAAATTTAGATAATCATAAATAATTATGAATTTTTTTAAAAAAGTAAATAAAACTTTTGGGTGTCATTAAAATGTGTAGAATATAAAATAATAATAATTTTTAATGAGTAATTAGGGTTTATTTGAAAACTCTATTTTTAAAATTAATCTTGATATATCCATCCAAATGGTTTGAAAATTATATGGAGTGTTCCTAGCACTATTCTCCACCTCTAATAAGAATTTTATGTTATTTGGATGGGTAGATCAAAAGTTATGTATTTAGAGCTCTTAATGATGTAATTAATGTAATTATTAATTAAAAAATTATAAAAAATATGAAAAATATATTTCTATGGCTAAGCACCATCATTTAACATCTAAGCGCATAGAGAAAAATCATTAAAACTTTTGATTTTTAACTAAAACTCAAATTCACCATAATAAGGGTTAATTATCTATTAATAATTCATTAAATCACGTACAACATAGAAAATTCATAACTAATCGCATAAAACTCATAATAATAATAATAATAATCAATCGCTGTCCCCAGTTAATAGATAGGAATTTAGTAAATTCAAAAGCCCTAATTGGTATGAGGTATTTTGAAAGTAATTAACTAATTATTAAAATCTTAATTAACACAATTTGTCATAAAATATAAGCCAAATGCTTTAAAATTTTTAGGGAAGATTTTGTTTGTGATTATGCATCTTCATATTTTTTTTCAAAAATTTTGGGCTTCTATTTTATGATTTGTTAAGGCCTTAGCTTTAATTTAAGAGAGAATTGAATTAATTAATTTTAAAATCATAAAATTACATCTTAAGCCTTTAGATCATTCAATGAATAAAGTAGTTCATGGGGAAGATATTAATCAATTTTAACTTCCTTTAATTCCATTAATCACTTTAATTAGGTTTAATAACATATTCTCATTAAAATATTAATTAATCCATTAAATTAGAAATCTAATGAATGGCCTAATCTATGATAAAATGGTTGATGGTCCTATGATTAACTTTAGGGTTGATGAAAATACTTGGGAAAACCTTAATGGTATTTCGGTTTAAAATAATACATGTACTTTCAGAATATGCATACAAGATTAAATAAATAACATTAGGAAACTATAGTATTACAAAATTATAATAAATACAAAAATCAAGTCATAGATTATACAAGATATTCCTCTTAATCCCCTTAATTAGAAGAAATATCTTTGCATATCTATCAAATTATTTTAATATTGTATATTTATACTTTTCATAAATTAATAATGTTGAATAAATAATTATGTTAAATGATTACTAAATACTTAATGATCCTAAATTTATCTAAATCTTCATGGAATGCTTTTGAAGTCCTCTTTGACCTTATGGAATAACCTTATGAAGTTTAGAGCTAGTTAAACTAATTAAAATTAATTTTAAATATATGTATTTAATTTAATGTTAAAATTACAATAATTTCTATTTTATTTAGAAAATTTATAATAAATTAAAAAGACAAGAAAAATACCAAGTTATTATTATAAACTTATATTAACATAAAATACATAAGAAATAAATAACTTATTTTGAATATTAAAGTATTTTTCTTATGTCAATATTTACAAAAATTAAGGAAATCACAAAAGAAATTAAATTATACTTTAAATGACATGAAAATTTTATAGAAGTATTAGGACTCCATATTTAACACCCTTATAAAATTTTATAATTTTATGAGTTTTATTTTAATTTAAATATTTTTGGATAATAAAATAATAAAATAAGTAAAAAATTTTAAATTAATTCAAGTTGATCTTAAGTTCTTATGAGACATTCTTTTGAAGTTACCCAACTTCAAAGAATGTTTACTCAATTTTAGGAGTTGTTTTAATCATGATTTGATATTTTTCACCTTTTTTAATCAATGTTTAGTATTAAAGTTAATAATATTTTAAAATTAGGCGAAATACTATCAAGTGATCTATAAGGTATTTTCATAGTCCAAAGGCATGCTTCCTAAGATTATTAAAAAATTATTTTAAACCTGAATGGATCATAACTTAAAAGCATAATTAAAAATATTTTATCACTATTTAATTGAAAACTTAATAAAAATCACTTAGACTCTTAAGGTGAGCTCCATCCTTTGATGAAGTATCTACTCTATTAGGACCAAGGTGTAAGAAGAGTTGGCCCTCGCCATGTGGGGCTCACTATTCCTCTCATTTTTTAAAATATTAAATTCAACTCAAACCTTAATTAAATTGCTTAATATTCTTAAGTCATTAATCACTCAAACTAAAACCAACCAATAATAAAAAAAATTGAATTTTGTGTTTAGACCACAACTTTAACATCAAACCTAACTTTGTCTTACACTCATCTAAGTAGAAGGGATACAAACATCTTACACTCATCGAAGTGGAAGGACATGAAGAAGTCCTACTCACCAATGTAGAACTATAGCGAAGGATCACAAAATCCTTTGAACGATTGGGCATGAAACTCCAACAAAAAGAGTTTTCTCTCAAATTTCACACACTAAAGCCAAAAGTTCTTCATTAGGTAAGAAATAGTGTTTAAATAAGTATAATACTCCAAGGGGTGCATCATTTGGGGAGAAAACTATTAAAAGATGAAAAAAAAGTCAAAACCTTGATTTCGTAGCATCGAGGCGACACAACTTGCTTCCCGGTGCCATAGTGTAGCACCAAGGCATCATATCCCATCACTAAAGTGCTAGCTTCTTAATAGCTAAAAACAAAAATTAATAGAATGCAATGTTAAGGTGCTAGGAAGGCAGTGCCTAGGCACTAGTATAACACCAATGCTAATTAACACATGAACTCACATGCTTTCAATCATAATACCTATACAATACTTAAACATGATCAAATTAAATCATGAGTACATAATATAACATATAAAATATAAATCCATAATACCTAAAGTTTACTAAATGTATTATTGAGTTTAGGCTTTGGTTAGGGATCTTGTGATAGGTCCTTTCCTCCTTCGATGTGCAACATCAATTGCCTCGGGCCTTAAAAAATCTTATAATAGTTAGATTCTATAGGTACTTATGAATTTTAGGGGCGAAGCTCTGTAGTTCGTTTGAAGTCATCTATGTGTCCTCACTTTATAGCTTGACTTTTCACCTCACTAAGAGTCTCTAACTGGTACTATCATTTGTGAGTATCTCAGCTGTGATGATGTTCTTCACCTCAAAGAATATTGGTTGGATAGGTACCTATAAATAATGTTTATCTCTTCCCATAAAAGTGTCATGCTATGATTTTAGAGGTTGGGTAACTCTATTAAGAAAATATTAGATCTTTCACATTGAAAATAGGGTTAATAACATGTGAAAGAATAATTCAAGAACATAAACATGTATCCTGATAATTTTAAATAGCCTATCTGCTCTCACTTATAACTTTTTATATTTTGTGGAAACAAATCTCTCAGGATGGATATGAACCAATAGAAAATCACTACCTCATATTCTTTAAAAAATTTTACCTTTATTCTTTATTTAGCATACTTAGCATTTTATATTTTCAATTATTTCTTTATGTTTTCATGAAGGCTATAAAATCCATATATAAATATACATGTTAAATAAGAAAATGCATGAGTAGGTGTATTAGTTAAGTCAATAGGCATCTTAAGGTTCCATAAATGATTTCAAAAGGTAATTTATGGATTGTTCTAGATATGTAATAATTATATGAAAATTCAAATGTAGGTAATATTAAATCACAATTTTCTAAATTTTTTTCCAATTAAGCACCTTAGTAGATTTATTAATGTCATATTAACTACTTCTATTTGTCCATTTATTTGCTGATGAAATGCAGAGGAGGATTTTAACTATATTTTCATTAGTCTCATGAATGTAATAGGTGCATTTGGAAGATTAAATGGCATGACTAACCATTCATAAAGATCATAAAGAGTTTTGAACATTATCTTTCATTCATCACCTAGTCTAATCCTCTAATGATAATCACTTGTCAAATCAATTTTAGAAAATAAAGATGAGCCTACAGTAAGATCTAACATGTTATCCAACCTAGTTATAGGAAACCTATATTTTATTGTGATCTTATTTACTGCTCTACTATTAATACACATCCTCTAAGTTTTATATTTCTTAGAAGTTAAAAGAGCAGGAACAACACAAGGTTTAAGACTTTCTTTAATAAAATCTTTCTTCAGGAGTTCATCTACTTATCATTTTAACTCTGCATGTTATGTTAGATTCATTCTACAATGGGGTAAATTAGGTATTTATGAACCAAGAATTAGATCTATAATATGTTGTTTATTTTTTAATAATGATAGCTCATTAGGTAAGTCATCAAGGATTAAATCAATAAATTCAGATAATATAACATAAACTATTATAAGTATGTTATGATTTTTAGTATCAATAGAGATTTCCTAAAGGTGCAAGATAAATAGAGAGATAGGGTCAATGAACTTTCTAACTAAACTTTTAAACCCTAAAGTTGTGAGTTGAATATTAGGAAGGTCGCACATATTACCATGTATATTACAAGTATTCTCCCTACCTTTGTATGGTGATATCACTTTTAACTAAAGTTTCATATTTCTCTATTGATTGGATTTGATTTGGAGTTTAAAATTGGGTTTGTTAGATGGTGTAAAAAGAAAGCTACAAGGGGGGGTGTAATTGACTTCTTTCCATTAGACTTAACGAAAGTATAATTTGATTATTTTCTCATTATATTTATAATGGATTACATTCAAGTCATAAAATCATGGTCTTCTTAATGGGATATGAGTTATTTCAATTGGAAGAACATCATATCAAATTTGATCATTACATCTACATATTTTAAATAGAGCAAGATATCTATTAGTTATAGGTAGGGATGTGTGATTTACCCAACTAACTTGGAATGGTTTTGGGTAAGGTTCAATTGTAAGATTTATTCTAGTGATAGCATGGGTTGATATAACATTCATAACACCACCTCAATCTATTACAAGTTTACAGCTCTTCTCCTTACAAAGAATATACATCAAGAAAATATTCATTTTTAACCAATCTTCTTCTTCTTCTCTAGAAAAAATCATATTCCTCATAATAGACATTATAGTATCTATATTTTGATCTACTTTTTCATTAGATAGTGGTGTATCATCATGTATCCTTTTAGCATCTTTTTCTTCTCTTAAATCTTCCAATTCATTTAGGAATATGATTCTTGCCTTACATTGGTTTTGCATATGACCCTTCTTATGACATTTAAAGCAAACTATCCCTTTCAGATTTTTAGGAGTAGTTTCATCGGGGTTCACTTTAGAGAGGTTGTTTGATGTAGAAGGATTAAATTTAATGATAGACTTTTGAGATTGAGATGTAAGCAAATATTTAAAAGTTACTTAGCTTTCATTTTAGATGTGAATGCAACTTTCTTATGCTTTTCTAAGAGTAAAGCAATGGAAGGTATCATCTAATTTTTGGAGATAATGAAGCTCTACCTCATTTCTAATATATCCTCTTAACCCAATGACAAATTTATCATCTATTTGCCACTCTTGATCAGTGCATTGAGTTCTAGCTAGTAAGTCCTCAAATATATTCATATATTCTACTACTGACATATTCCTTTATTTAAGAGTAGTCAATTATTTGTGAAGCATTTTATCATGATTTCTAAGACAATACTTAGCCTTTAAGATTTTTTTTAATTTCTACACTTGTCATGAGAGTTCTACTGAATCTCACTTCTTTAGCTAGCATATTATTCTAATAGATTTTTGCATAATCTACTAATTTTATTTTAGCAAATATTTTTCATTGGTAATCATCCATATGATACCAATCAAAGAAATCATTCATTTTGGGTTAATTTATATAAAAATTTATTAGACTCATGAACACCATCTTACAATTGGGCTTCTATCTTAACTTGTTTCATAAGTTCATATAATGTTTTGTGAACCCTAAGATGGTCATGTTTAAGCTTGTTCCCTGGGTTTGACCATCTCGTAGAATATTCATCCCTAGGATGTTTGAGGTTTGGTCATCATACAAGTTTTACGTCATTTAGACATGGAATAGTCGGTGGGGTTTGAAGCCTAGTACTCAATGTTTAAATTTTTGTAGTGAGGTTCATAAGGAGGTCTTTTACCCTAGTGAATTTCTCTTCACTTCTCATAAAAATTTCATTTACTTCTAGGTAAATCTTCCAATTGGTCCAAACTAATGAATTTAGGTTGCATGATGCTTAATAAAAAAAAAAGACCATCTCTTTTATGCATGCATCTCCGTACAAGTGCTGCGTACAAGTTCCGGGTGCTACGTTGATACTTTAGTAGTAAAAAGCTTAGAAAAGAAAGACCATCTCTTTTACTTGAGAGTAGTTTTTGAATGGTATAGACAATATAACCTTAAAATGAATCCCTTGAACTGTGCATTCATAGTAGCTTCAGGGAAAATCCTTGGGTTTATTATCTCATCGAAGCTCAAGACCGATGGCTCGAATGATTAAGGAAGCTTCATCTAATTGAGATGAAGCCCTATTGAGTAACAATTGGATCAATTCCTTGATGTTTGCTTAAAATGCCACAAACTGATGATTTGGAGCTCGACTTTGATTAAGGTCCCACCTCTGGTGCTCAGGAAGCTTGGGAGATGATTTGTTCTTCCTTGACGAGCCCTAGGGAAGGTGCAATTTTAAATCATCATCATCATCATCGCCTCATAACATTTTACTCAAAGGAGGCGATCACAACATACTACTGCATGTTACGTGTATGCCACCAATCTTTATAACAACCATATGATTAGGCAAAAAAAAAAACTATAATAATACATAAAAAATATATTAGAAACTTTGTCTTCTTCATATTTATTGAGCTCATGGTCAGCAACGTCAAAATGCTTTTATTAGCTAGTTAGAGCCTTTTTTTTTTGCTTTATTAGGGTTTAGTGTTTAGGATTTAGGGTTTAGTGTTTAGGGTTTAGGGTTAATTATTAAATTAAATAATGGTTTGTTTAATTTTAGCATTTTGACGTTGCTGACCATGAGCTCAATAAATATATGAAGAAGACAAAGTTTCTAATATATTTCTCACAAAAATAGCTTTTATTAGCTAGTTAGAGCCTTTTTTTTGCTTTATTAGGGTTTAGTGTTTAGGATTTAGGGTTAATTATTAAATTAAATAATGGTTTGTTTAATTTTAAATTTTAAATTTAAATTTTTAAATAATCCTTAGAGAAGCATTAAATAATTTTAGCACACTTTCATTTTTATATTCACATGAAAGCTTATTAAACTCAATGTGGTGTGAAGCTTTATGAAAGAAATTTTAATTCTATGAAGGTTTGGCCGTTAGAAGTGTTTGTACCCATGCTTAGATGGAATAGGTTGATTTCCAATTCAATATGTAATAAGTGAACTAAAATTAATGCAAATGAGATGCACAAATTTTTATTGAAAATGACTAGCCTTCAATAAACACAAAGTAACTTATAGATACTATAAAATATTAAGCACACTTAAAAAATAAGTAAACATAAGATCTTTAGAAATATGATTTTGATTTTAATGTAAGGTTTGTATACTAGGTTAGGCTATTTAGTCCCTTACTCAAGTTGTCACTCAAGTATGATGGCTTGAAGTTAGTTTAAGTAGGAAAATGCTAGGCTTTATAATTGGAGACAACTAGTTGGTAGTAACACAAACATTCATAGAATTACCTAGCACATGAATTCAACATACACTTTCAAGAAAAAACACTAACTCTGCAAAGAAAATTACATAAAAATCAAAAATACAGAATTGTCCTTGCTTGGGTTTGATATGGATTATCTACGAGCATTTTTTCATGCCTCCAAATCTGGGGCTCTTATACCAAAATTGGTGAGGATGTGGGTAGTAGAGAGTAGGATATCACAATGGATGGTGGAGAAAGAGATGCTTCATTGATCTTCCACTCACCAAAGTTGAAGAGATACAAAGATCTTCCACTCACTGAAGGGGAAGGGATATGAGCAAGTCCTACTCACCAAAGTAGACTATGCGAACGATCACCAAATTCCTCAAACATCCAACCGCCAAGCTCCAATCAAAAGAGTTTTCACTCAAATTTTACACACATAAAAGTTAAAATTTATTCATTAGGACAGAAAAGAGTGATTAAATAAGTATAATACTCTAAAGCAAGTGTCATTCGGGGACAAAACTACTAAAAAACTAAAAAGAACCAAAGCCTTTATTTCAAAGTATTGAGACGCTATGAACTAGCACCGCGACGCTATATCCTAATGCCATGCTGCTATCTTTTTAGTCACAAAACACTAAAATCAATAGGGATGAAATTCAATCTATTTGTTTGCCTTGTGAACACTCTTTTTGCCCTTCAAAGGGATGTAAGTTCAATCTTCTACTTCTTCACCATGCGAACACTCCATCTGTCATTCCAAAGGATGTATGTTCAATCTATTTGTTCACCATTGGAACACCCTAATGGCATTCTAAAGGCACATAAGTCCAATATGCTTGTTACCATGTGAACACTATTGGCATTCCAAAGGGATGTAAGTCCAACCCACGTGTTGGTCATGCGAACACCCTAATAGCTTTTCTAATCGATGTAAGCTTGACCAATGCTTATGGTACAATCATAACACCCTAATGGCATTTCAAAGAGATGAAACTCTAATCTGTCGACATTCTAATCGATGTAAGTCTGACCCATGCTTGCAGTGCAAGCATAACACCCTACTAGTATTCCGAGGGATGTAAGTCTAATACATACGTTCGTCATGCGAACACTCACATACTAAACCTCTAGTCTACTTAAGATATATAAGATGAGGCAACCCATGACTAATAATCAGACTCTTTGGATATTATGGCTAGCCCTCTAATGTTGGTAGATTAGAATAATATTGTCCAGTAATGAGTGAACCATGGGATCTTGATCAAGACTATTCTCTAATTCCCCTTAGATAGTCATCTATGCCAGGCTACACACCACTAGACACTGATTCATATCAATAATATATAATTA
This sequence comes from Cymbidium sinense, assembly GCA_021442155.1. Lineage (NCBI taxonomy): Eukaryota > Viridiplantae > Streptophyta > Magnoliopsida > Asparagales > Orchidaceae > Cymbidium > Cymbidium sinense. The sequence continues at coordinate 36,156,300 of CM038229.1, forward strand.
TTTCTAACCTTAATTGAGAGTGCTCTCTTACTGTAGTAAGAAGGTAATTAACTTTGAAGGCTTTCATTCATAGATCTAGATAAACCCTAATATAATGTTAGGAGAAATCTGATTTAATATATATTAATCTTCCTCATGAAAAAGATTCTTTTACCCATTTCAATAAAGATGGTAGAGAGCATCATGGAAATATGTTTTTTCTGAGCGATCAATATGGTAGTTAAGTAAATAGATTTGAGAAATAAGCATTTAGTTCAAATGGAATGTATTAAGGATGAAGATCATAAAGTATTTTTCTTAGAAGGGGATGTTCAATATAAATGAACGAGATATTTTAATAAATATTTCAGTCAAAATATAATTGACTTTAGTTATCTAATATTTTAAATAAAAATAAAAAAATTTATTTTAGCATTGTATTAATAAAATTGCATTTAGAAGACTTAAAGAAAATAAAGTGTGAAAAAATAGAATTTGATGATATTCCTATATATTTCAAGAAATGCTTAGGAGATCAAAGAATTTCTTAGCTTATAAATTTTTTAAATATTATTTTAAAGACTAAAAAGATGTTAGATGAGTGGAGAAAGAGTTTGTTGGCTCATATTTTAAAAATAAAGGTGATACATAAAGAGCGTGCAAATTATAGAGGAATTAAGTTGATGTTTTATACAACAAAATTATGAGAGACAGTAATTGATCATAGATTATAACATGATACAAAAGTTTCTCAAAATTAGTTTGAAGTTATGAAGATAGGTCTACAATGGATGATATACATTTGTTGAGAGGTTTGATGGAAAAGTATAGAGAGAGTAAGGAGGCTCTACATATAATATTTGTTGATTTAGAGAAAGCGAATGATAAAGTTCCAAGACAAGTTCTTTAGAGAGTTCTAGAAAAGAAAATAGTTAATATTGCTTATATTCAAATTATTAAGGATTAGAGCTATCATTTTGTTCAAACACACGAAAGATTGATAAAATATTTTCTTATTTTAGTTCGATTACATCAAGGTTGTGCATTAAGCTCATGTATTTTTGCTTTAGTTATGGAAGTTCTTACTAGACATTTATTGGAGGATGTACCTTGGTGTATACTTTTTTGTTGACTAGAGAGGGAGTTCAAGAAAAACTTGAAGTACAGAGGTCAATCATAGAGTCTAAAGGGTTCTTTTTGATTAGATCTAAAATCGAATGCATGTAATGTATTTTTTGTTGCAGAAGATCTAATGGTGGAATACTGGTAATGGGTAATCAAGTCATTACTAAAAGTAAACATTATAAATATCCTGGATCTATTTTTCGAAGAGATGGTCATATAGATGATGATGTTATTAAAAGAATTCAAGTTGGATGGTTGAAGTGGAGAAATGCATTGGGCCAATTGCGTGATAGGAATGTACTGCTTATACTCGAATGAAAATTTTACAAGATTGTGGTGAGACCTATAATGCTTGATGGCGCATAATGCTAACCAATAAAATTGAAACAAAAAATTAAGTGTTGCAAAGATGAGATTGCTTAGGTGGATAAGTTGCTTTACACTTAAAGACAAAATGAGAAACAAATATATACAAGATAAGGTTGTAGTAGCTTTAGTGGTAGATAAGATTAGAGAAACATAATTTAGATAGTTTGGTAACACAACTTCTTCAAGTCAATGCACTCATAATTATCTATACTTTTCAACACTCTCAAAGTTTTCTCCAATGCTAACATACTTTATAAGTATTTAAAACCTCTTTTCTCAATTTCAGGCATATAAATCATGTTTGTACATTGTAATAGCATTGTGTTTATCATCATTGATAGTATACCCTCAATAAAGAGACATAGTCTTAAGTTTTTGCACATCAACAACCATAGTGCACTCCCATAAAGCTTTGTGAAAGTTAATATTTTATATGTTTTTGTTTGTATTTAAGTAGTTTTTAAACATTATACTAATACAACTCTACCACTTTAAGTCCTCATCAGATAAGAACTCCGTAAAGTTTAGCTTAATGAATAAAACATATTTTGAAGTTTCAAAAGTTGATATCTTCATGTTAACATTAAAAAAATGATTATCCCTCATTTTTATCATCATTAATCATCATCAATAGTGGTTAATGAACTACGAAGCCCAAAGAATGCATTCGATGAGTTATAAAACATTGAAAAAAGGGGAACTTTAAGTAGCATTCAAGAGGTCATTGGTCTCAAAATATCTAACTACATTCTCCACCGTACCCATAAACTTGTATTTAACATGTGCATTATAGTGCCTCCCAAGCTGTGTAATTAGATCAAATATGTACATAAATAAGTCGAGTCATTTCAAACTTCTTTAAATAATGATTGAACATAATTTAAATGATCTTGAAATACTCCTCAAATAAGATTAAATCATCTTCATTACACCTCCTAATAAGATCAAGGAATGATTTGAAAGACATTTCAAAGATGATTAATTTTGATTTGAAGCATCTTAAATTTATTGAATCATGGTTGAAGCACAATTCAAAAATGTTTATCTTGGTTTGAAGCATCTTTAAATATAATCGATCATTATTTGGAGCATCTGAAAAAATGATCAAAATAAAATCAAAATTTTAATGTTTAGGGTTTATAGTAGTGAATCTAAATATGAATTAGAATTGATCATTATTTCTGAGATGATTTGGATAGTAAGTTATCATTATTTGAAGATATTCCTAGCAATTAATGTGCTATTTAGAAGTATTATGACTTTATAATTTATCTACAACTATCAGGGTTTAGGGTTTAAAAAGCAGCCGCCTCCTTCCTCTCCTACATTTCATCCACCCTTATATAAATCAAATAAATAACAATTAACATTATTAACCTTCACAGATGATCAATGATGGCATGTAGTCATTGTGAGAAATCATCGCACCCTGTACACGCATGAAAAAAAAATGAGAAGAAACTTTGGAGATAAAGGGTTATGGAGCTCCTATGATTTAAATGTAATGTAGGACTACTCAACAAAAGTATCATTCAATAGTTTAAAACCAAAGGCATGTTATGCAGTGAAGAAAAATTTTGAACATATTTTATCAAAAAATTAAATAACAGGTATATTTCTCTAAGTTAATGCATTATGTATATAAAGTGAAAATTTTATTACAAAATAAGAAAGAGACAATGAGAAGTTCGAGGTTTATATATCTAGTATCTACTTTTTTATATTTATATTTATATATATATATAACTTTTATATATATATATATATATATATAAGAGTTAATTTTTCTATGGATGAAAAAAATTCATTTCACTTTAAAAAAATTAAAAATGATACTATTTTTGATAAAATATTAAAAAAATTGATACTATTTATGTAAATATTAAAATTAAAATATTAGATATAAAAATATATAAAAATTATATGTTATTTATCTACATGCTCCTATATATAAATCATATGAGGATGATAAAAAAGAGTGACAAGAAATGACATTTCATATATCACATAAGAATCTAAATCCAGAAAACTACCCACCGCACTTAGCTGGTTGGAGAAAGGTACTCATTGATTCTTCGTGGGTGTTCTACGAGAGGGAAAATGCATTGAGCTGGATTGCCGCTATGATTATCGTAAAAGATAAAAGTAGAAGTGGATATCTCATCAGCAAAAAAAAAAAAAAAAAAAAAAAATCCAGAAAACGTCATTATCAAATCTCTAGACTTCTTTTCGTTTGATTTTTGAACATACATTGCTCATATAAGGCTGGAACCCCTGACCATATTGGATTCCTCTGTATGATTAGCGGAATATCGAATATATGCGTAATGAGACACTTAGTGGATTATAACGCCATCCCCACCCACAAGATGGGTGGAGTGTTGGGTGGATACCCTTCCAAAAAAAAAAAAAAAAAACATGCATTGCTCTCTCCTTCCCATCCTTATAGTAAAAAGCCTATTCACCCCACTGTCTCGTCTAATTCTTACACGTTTTCATCACTTTACCGCAAGCACGTCAGTAATTGATCCCTTCGTATTCTTCTTCTGCTCTATCCAACTCGAGATATTCGAGATATTATTAAGTGTAGAGTTTGAATTATCCGAATTACTCTATATTAAATATGTATCTAAAAGAATATATATTATATATACCATAACAATCCAAAGACGATCCGAACTACGCACATAAAAATTTCTCATCCAACTCGTACTTCCAGCACGCATCACTAATCACAGCATGTGGCAGAAAACCAAAGAGCCACAACCCTACAATCACTTCTGTGCCATATGCATTGCATGTTAAATATCAAGCATGACACATGGCAAATTAAACAAGAGGATGGAGTACTATTAATTGGACATGAAGTTATCATCCATATTTAATGTGCTCAACGGGCCGTTTAGGTCCTCAGATATAACAAGGTTAAATAAATAAGCAAAACTTTCATTCCAACACGAGAAAAAAAAAACCAAAAAAAATTTGAATGACGATAATGTATGGTTAAAAGACTTCATTTAGGATTTATTTCGTGCACCATAGAACCACACATACAAGCCAAAATTTTTAAAATAAGTATTGTTTAAAATGTAATTAATAAATCTAAGTATCTTAAAAAAATTAGATGTAGGTATAGTTGCTCGTTTAATGGGCGACTTGTTTTTCACGTCGAATCTGACGTGACGCTAATCACCCATTTAAGTTCATCCAATGCTTAATGGTGACAGTGCATACTAAGTCGTCCCTAAACCTCAGCTTTACTAACTATTTTTTTAAAGTATTTTGCTAACTTGGTTGGATTTAGGTTTCACTATTATCTATCATTACATCTATTCCAATCTTCTGATGCTTATATAAAACCTCTCATTTTTTCGATCAACATTTTATTAAATTCTTAATATTTTATCTCAAATTGCATAAATATATAACACTACAAGTTACCCGTTAAATGACATAGACATTTAAACGCATTAGCACCATATATCGATTCAACGAAAAGCAAGTCGCCCGTTAAATGGGTGACTATACTTATATTTAAATTTTTTTTAAGATACTTAAATTATTAATTATATTTTAAACTATACTTATTTTAAAAATTTTGCCTAAATACAACTGCATGACTATAAGAGTAAATCTTTATTTTCAAAATGAATTCATACAAATATAATATTATATTTTAATATATTTTATTTTATTTAGAAGAATCAATAAATGCATTTCTAAACGAAAGTAAAAAAAAAAAAAAATGCTTTCTAGTTTGTGTAAGGCACCTCACCCATAGTCATAGGCAGAGTTAATGGGGAGCTAAGGGGAGCACCAGTAAACCCCCTCCCTTAAGATTTTGAGATATTATACCTTTCTTTTTAAAAATTTTACTTTCATCCATTAAGAATTTCATATTTATCCCCTCTAATTTAGAATTTATTTATTAAGATTATTAAAAAAATAAAATTTTATTTATTTATTATTTTTATTTTCCATTTATATTTTTTCTACTCATAATAGACCATTAAAAATACTTAATTTTTCTCAAAATTTGAAGTTAACTTTATTTATATAAAAAATAATAATGATGAATTGAATATTATTAGAATTAGGATGATATAAATATAATTTTCCTTATATTATAAGTTTAATGATTTATCAAAATAATTTTACATTATTAGATTAAATGATTATAGAAATTAACTAGAAACTTATGATCTGAATATTCGATTTGGTGCACAATTTTCATTCATAGAAGATATTGATATACAAATAGAAAAATGATTGAAAGAAAGAATATAATTTATATTATATTAATTTTAAATTATTAAAACTAATATTGATTTTATATTATGGCAAGCCTTGAAAGAGCTTTTTTGCAATAAATATTATAAAAAAATTAACAACAAAATAAAATTAGAGATCAATGAATGATTAAACTTTTAGTGACATATTGAGAATGATATACTAATGAAATTGATAATGATATAATTATTTAATATTTTAAAAATATGAACAACAGATGTCATCAATTGTGACCTTTTTATTCATATTTATATTATCTTTTTCTTAGATGTCATCAATTGTGAGATTTTTATTCATATTTATATTATCTTTTTTTTATAAATATTAATCCTCAGAAAATTAGTCATTTAATCTATTTTAAATACTTCGATCTAATCAGATTTTAGCAAACTTACTTAAACGATGCCTCGATGAGATAACATAACAACATTTTCCGATCCGATAATGGATCATTTATCGAACATTAAAATGGATGATCCGAAATGGTCACAAAAATAGACATATGTATAGTCGATGAAGGCCACAAGATTTAATCCAACGAATCAAGATCACCCAATTTATCATTAAGGCATGATCATCAAAATACACAGATCGAGGGGACGTCAGGAGTGGTTTGATTTTCCATGATTTACAAGATCGCCACTCTTCCAAATCTATAAATAGCATATCATATGAAAAGGACTCAAATGAAGGGAGCTAAGAAGGAGGAAGAAGCTCAAGATTGAAAGATCAAGAATATTTTTAACCATCATTTAATATATATCGCCATCGTAAATTAATCGTTTATGAAGTTCTCTATTTCGCAGAATTGTTTTTAAAGCCTAAGTTAGCTTACATCAATAAAATTATTACAACTGAATTGTTAAATTTGTTCCTTTCAGTATACCATCTTGTAATCCCTTTATTGAAGATTCTCAGATTGACATATATACATATGAATATTTTGTGAGAGATTTTTTCGAGTTTTATCAATTTTGAGTTCTCTCATTTTAAATAACTTTTCTGACTAATCAACAATTGAGATTTATCTAAATTATCTTTATAACAATAATCTAATTAAGAAATTTTTTAAAATCGCCAATGCCGGTCTGATGCATGATGAAAAAGGTTGAGTACACTTTTAAAATGCAAAATGGCTCCCTATCTAAAAAAAAATTTTATCATAAAATATATTTGATGATAATTATTATTTTTAAAATTTCAAAATATCTAAACATTGTTTAAGTTTTTTCAGAAATAATGTAATTTAATTTTGAAAACAAAAAATAAAATTAATTAAAAAAACACTAAATAAAATTATTTTAAAATAATTTAAAACGAAAAATATTAAATATTAAATATAAAATAAAATTGATTCCAAATAACTCTTAAGTAATACAATGTCTGATCATTATTATTTTTTTGGTAATAAAGCAGCAAGTTTTAAAGTCCACCAAAATTTTTTAATAACAATTTATAACAGCTAATCTAAAATAAAACTATGATTTCTGCTAAAATAACTTTCGATTTATGTATTTATATTCATCATTTTCATTAAAATTTTCTAAAAAAATAAAAAATAGATATCATTTAAAAGGGAGAGAAAAAATATATAGGAATGACACTTCAGGAATCTTGTAAGATTCTGACCCCATAAAACATCTGGTTTTTTTTTTTTTTTTTGGGAAAAATGAGGGCAAAGCCCAATTTTATTACCCAAGGAAAAAAAGAAAAAGATTACACAGTGTGGAAAGAAAGAAAAAAAAACACAGAAAAGGATCAACAAGGATCCCAAAAACCAAAACAGGACTCAGAGATGAACATGACAGATGACATACAGGTTTGCCTATAGCCAAGAGATCTCCCTGGCTGCCATCAAAGACCATAAGCTCAAAGGATAGAAAAGATCCTTAAAACAAAGTAGCACAGAAATATGGTGATCTGTAAAGTAAAAGGCCGAGTTCACCAGAAGGCATAGCAGTCTAGAGAGGGCAAAACAACCACCACCAGAGTAAGGAGACAACAGTTGCTTGTGAAGTATATAAAGCCGTGAACAGAAGGTCGTGGCCATCCACGGGGAGATCGCAAAGCTGAAAGCCCACTTGAACACCCAAAACCCATCCACCAATCTCATCCTTGTCCAAAGAAGCAATATAGAGGAAGCAGAATCTGTATAGCAACAAAATCAAGATTCAAAATCCAAAAGAATAAAAAATTAGAGACCGAACCCAGATAAGCAGATTGTAAAACCTAAGGCCCTGAGCATGCATCAGTATCAAAACCGAAATTCGTCCAAGTCTCCAAGGTCGAGGCAACATGTAGAGGCCAAGTAGCTTTAAATTTTCAGCATCGAAGCTTGGAGGCCACCCTTAATTTAATCTTAAGACATAATGCGGAATAAGAGGCCTCCCGATTCTGAAGGATTCTAGCATTCCTCTCACACCAAAGAATATAAACGATAATAGCAGCAATTAGTAAGTAGAGGCGTCTCAGAGCTTTTTGTTCAACGAGAGAGGAAGCAGCCAAAACTTGCTTAAGTGTAGGTTGGAATAGGAAAAAGCTTCCGTTAGGCAAGAGATTTCTGATGAGATCCAGAGATAAAGCGTAGCTAAAAAAGAGGTGAAGATGAGACTCTTTCTCTAGCTGGCAGAAATAACAATCCTGAATTGGACCTAAGCCGCGATGATGAAGCAGGTCTGAAAGTTTGAGCTGCTCAAGATATGCCATCAAGCAAAATAAAAAGTAATTGAGAGCATAACTTTGAACCGAATGTCTTTAGACTAATCCACCGATGGATAATTAGGAAAGGAGACCTCCAATATCCTGTTACTAGTAATAGCTTTCTCACCCTCCCATAAAATAGAATTCTGCCCAAAGAAAAGACACACGAGGCGAATGGCCTAAGTACAAATTGGGTTCCTTTCTTCAACTAACTCAGGTAGATGGTCCTCAATAATAGTACTAAGAGTGGAATCTCTGAGAAGGTTAAATAAGGTAAAACAATTAGGCCCACACATATCTAGCAGGGATTTGCCATGATACCAGGGATCATAAAAAAGGAAGCAAGTTGTTCCATCCCCAATGGAATAGGTAATCTGCTCCTTAAACCAAGAGGCATGTATTTGGAGTTCCTTCTAAAGGGCAGAGCAGCGCATGGATCTAGTCCAGGAACTGTACTTGTTCCCCAACCAAAAGCCAGCAAGAGGATCTATGAAGAGCTTTTCACAGAATTTTAATTTTGCTCAACATATTGAGAATATTCACCGATTATAACCCAATTTCCCTTTTATCTCTAGGTAGGGTGGAAAACATCTCGTTCAACTCAACTGACCTTTTCCCTTTTTTATTTATTTTTTAAAATTTATTATTATTATTGTTGCGTGCTAGAGAATTTTATTCCGGTAGATGCGAGATCTTCGTAGCTCAAAATTATCCAACACACAAGCATGGGATATGAACACGGGTTATAATGTGGAAAACCCGCTATGAAACCACGGCCTCAGCCTCAGAACTTTCACTACGTGTGTTCAAAAGATACGGCCTTGTTTAGTTCGAGAAGAAGGTGTTAGGAAACAATATTAGGTAGAAAGAACAATATCGATCAACTCCAACTCAAGGGAGAAGTTTCCCAAAAGCGTGAACCGATCTTCGGGAGCAACCTTGATCTTCGTGAGAAAGGAGTTCTAGTCCTCCTGAGCGATCTCCGGGCGAAGCTCGATCTTCGCACTACCGACTGGTGGATGATCGTCAAGGTGGTCGACCGGTGGTTCTCGAGCTCGGTCTTCAAATCGATTCCTGGCCCCTCTAAGGTGAGAATGAAGCTCTATTTATAGATTTTTGGCGCAGCCTTGTAAATTGTGGAAAACTCCAACCACTCCCATCGGACGGCCCGGCGATCCCCGATCGACGGTGTATTTTGATGATCCGGGTGCCTTAATGATGTTGGAATTGGGTGATCTTGATTCGCTGGATGGCCTGACGAGCCGCCGACCGACTATAAATATGTCGCCAGGACCATTTACGGATCAGATCCATTTTCATGTCGATAGCTTGATCTAAGTCGATGAGTCAGATCGACTATGCCGATGTTATGTTCGTCTCATCGAGACGGCCGCTTGACGTAAGTTCTGAAATCGGTGATTAGATCAAGCATTTCAAAATGCCTTGAGATTCGTTGATCGATTAATTTTCTCGAGGATGTATCGCTCTATTTTGGTGACATTATCTCGCCATCCAAAAATATATGTCAAATACTTGAAAATAGCAAATTCTTCAATGAAATTTGAGAGTCCATCAATTGCGTAATTTGAGAGAACAGATCTTCATAACAGCACAATATTATGACTATGGAAGTCGACGTAAAATGCAAATGCAGGTGCGCTGGTGCGAGATTTCGAGGTTATGGACCCATCCGGGTAATGGAGTTTCTCGCTCATGTGGCGCTACAAGGCCAAGACATGGTCATGGCCATACATACTGGCACGCTACGCGGTGGCCGAGGTTCGGCCGCTGGGTCACGCGTGGGTCTGGTCGCGAAACGACGGGCTTATATCACGGTCGAACGGCCTGATGCTGGGTCGCGATTGCTCGCTGATCTGGGTCACGGGTCGCGGTCGGAGGATCGGTCGCTGGAACGGGAGTCGGCGCTGCTGAAGGCCGCTGGTTGACGCGGCGCCAAGCACGTCGGAGCGGTCCGACCCCACGCGGCTACGGTCGCTGGTTGCCCGAGTCGGCACAGGCGCGGTGGTTTACCATGGCCGGGCTACGCTACCATGGACCGGCGCCATGGATCGGCGATCATGTTCACATGGCGGACATACTGCGCAATTGGCGCATGGTGCCAACTGACGACGCGGGTCACTTGGTCTGGCTGCCATCAATGACTGCTTTTGACTCGGCGCGTTTTGGCTTTTTACGCTTTTGCCCCTAAGGGGTCTATAAAACCCCCATGTAAGAGGGAAAGGCACACTTTTCTCATCTCCTCTTCCTCTTAGTGCATAGCCTCCCCTGGGAGTTTGGGCACTCTGATCCACCTCACCTCGAGCCAGTGCTCCCTCCCCGGTGGGAGTTTGGGCACTCTCGATCAACCTCTACCACCTCATCTCCACCAAGCCAGAGTGCATAGCCTCCGGTGGGAGTTTGGGCACTCTTCGGATCAACCTCTACCACCTCATCTCCACCAAGCCAGAGTGCATAGCCTCCCTGGGAGTTTGGGCACTCTTCGATCAACCTCTACCTCCTCATCTCCACCAAGCTAGAGTGCATAGCCTCCCCTGGGAGTTTGGGCACTCTTGATCAACCTCTACCACTCATCTCCACCGCTGGGAGTGCATACCTCCGGTGGGAGTTTGGGCACTCTTGAATAATTTTATCTCGATCGACGAAGCCGGCGATGATGGTAGAGACCGGCGATGAGTCGGCCGACGGACGGCAATGCAAGAATCGACGACCTGAGTCGACGACGGACGACGCCTAGTGGGGGATGACCGACGACGATGGTGACCTAAAGATTGCAATGGTCGTCAGAAGGACCGGCGTCGGCAGAAGGACCGGCGAAGGTCGGCGATAGTGACCGGCGACGGGGTCGGCGGACCGCTACGCTGGTTGGCGTCGACGGGTCGGCAAATGAACCGGCGACGGTAATGACGACGGCGACTAACGAGTGGCGGGATGACCGAATGGTCGGGCGAATGATCGGCGACAGGTCGCGGGTGGACCGACGACTATGGTTGGCGGCCGACGGGTGGTCGAATCGGGCGACTAGTCGACGATCTAAAGTCGCCGAGACGACCGTGACGGTGGTGACCAAAGATTCGATGGTGGTCAGAAGGACCGGCAAGGTCAAAGGACCTACCGGTAGTGGGCGGCGCATGACCGCTACGCTGGTTGGCGGCCGACGGGTGGTCGGGTACGAACCGGCGACCTGAATACGATGGTGACTAACGCCAGTCGGGATGACCTGATGGTCGGTGGCGACCGGCACCATGGTGGTGACCAAATAAGATTGTCGGGCGATGACGGCAGCGGACCTACGATGAGTCGGGCGGCGTGACCGGCTATTGGTGGCTACCGACGGGTGGTCGCAATGAATCGGAGATTGTGCGGCGACCGACGCCGAAAGTGAAGATTGCTACGATGGTCAATCGAGTGACCGCGACGCGTGGGCGGGTGACCGGCAGTGGTCGGCCCGACGGGGTGGTCGGCCGCGAATCGGAGACGCAGTCGACGTGACTAACGCCGATAGTGAAGATTGTCTGATGGTCAACGAAGGACCGTGATGGTACCGGCGGACCGGCCAGAGGGTTGGCGACACGGGTGGTCGGCAATGCGAACCGGAGACGTGGCCGACGGGGATCGACGCCGATAGTGAAGATTCCGATGGTCAACAGAAGGACCGACAATGGCGATGATCGTCAAGATTGCCCGATGATCGAAGGGACCGGACGTAATGGCCACGTGACCGCCAGGTGTCGCGACGGGGTGGTCGACAATGAATCGGCGACAGTCGACGGCGATCGACGCCGTGAAATCGGGGATGACCTACCATGAGGATTTTGACCCGGCGACGCTTAACTCGTGGAAGAGGTGAATTGAACTGCCGAGGATTTTGACCCATCCGGTGTTGTCGAGTGTTACCCGACGCTAACCTGTATGGAAGAGGTTGAATTGAATCCACTGAGGATTTTGACCCATCCGAGGTTGTTTGTCGTGGTGTTACCCGGCGACGCTAACCCGTGGGAAGAGGTTGAATTGAATCCGAGAATTTTGACCCATCCGAGGTTGTTTGTCGGTGTTACTACGACGCTAACTCGTATGGAAGAGGTTGAATTGAATCACCGAGGATTTTGACCCATCCAGGTTGTTTGTCGTGGTGTTACCCATGACGCTAACTGGAAGAGGTTGAAGCCGAAGATTTTGACCCATCCGGTTGTTTGTCGTGGTGTTACCCGGCGACGCTAACCTGCATAAGGAAAATTGAATCAACTGAGATTTTGACCCATCCGGTTGTTTGTCGAGTGTTACCCTGACGACGCTAACCTGCATGGAAGAGGCTGAATTGAATCCGAGATCTTTGACCCATCCGGTTGTTTCGTGGTGTTACCCATGGCGCAACTCATGGAAGAGGTCATGGGAAGTCCACCAGTCACCGTACGGTGGCAATCCGGAGTCTGTAGTCGGAATGACGACGACGATGGTGATGACCGGCGGATGAAGGCAGGACGAAGTACCATCGACTCACGGATCGGTAAGTTTGGCGGCCCGACGGGATGGTCGGCAATACAACCGCAGTAGTCGCGTGTGGCGACCGACGCCGATTCTGTGAGGATCGAAAAGATGGTGGTGACCGCGAGTTGCCGGGCAAGATGACCTACCAGACGGCGGATCGGCGTCGAGCCGCGGAATGACCGACGATCGTGGTGGTGACCGGAAGATGGTCCATGGTCGGTGGCGACCGACGGAGATGGTCTGTAGTCCTCCTTCTTGTAGGAAATAAGATTTCTTGAAATTTCAATGGATGGTTCAACGCTTGAAATTGATGTCGCTAACTTGTTAGAGATATAATCAATCCACGAGGATTTTGACCCATCCAAGGTTGTTTGTCAGAGTGTTATCCGATGACATTAACCTGTGTGGAGTTGGTACAAAGTTTTGACTTTTCCTAGGTTATTGGTCGGAATATTATTCGTCAACGCTAACCTGTATGGAAGAGGCCGTGGAAGTCCACCAAGGACTTTTGACCTTTCGTTGTTTGTCGAAGCTTTTGCTGATGGCGTTAACCCGTATGGAAGAGGTCGGGAAGTCCACAAGGACGCTTTGACCTATCCGGGTTGTTTGTCGAGTGTTACTCGATGTTAACCCGCATGGAAGAGGTCGCGGAAGTCCACCAAGGACGCTTTGACCTATCCGGTTGTTTGTCGAGTGTTTACTCGACGCTAACCCGCATGGAAGAGGTCGCGGAAGTCCACCAAGGACGTTTTGACCTATCCGGGTTGTTTGTCGAGTGTTTACCGATGACGCTAACCCGCATGGAAGAGGTCGGAAGTCCACCAAGGATGTTTGACCTATCCGGGTTGTTTGTCGAGTGTTTACCATGACGCAACCCGCATGGAAGAGGTCGCGAAGTCCACCAAGGACGTTTGACCTATCCCGTTGTTGTCGAGTGTTTACTCGATGACGCAACCCGCATGGAAGAGGTCGCTAAGTCCACCAAGGACGTTGACCTATCCTTGTTTGTCGAGTGTTTACCGATGACGCTAACCCGCATGGAAGAGGTCGAATATCGATCTTTGCCTTTCGCTGGTGTTAATTTGCTTATCTTTTGAGATTAAGAGTTGCCCCCGGATGGGGTATGTTCGTATGAGTCGATTGATTCTTTCCAATTGACGGGATATCCTTATTGAATGGGTCTTTCGATTTCTTCCTTCCCGGTGGCACTCTTCGGTGTGCCTCCGCGTGAAAGTGGCGTAATTTCTCTTGATTTCCAATTCCGTCTTTAAAGGTCGCGCCACTTGACGCTATCCTCTTCCCGACAAATAGGATGTTCGCGCATGACGGTTGAGAGTCAGATATTTCCTCTCGATTGAGTCATCCGAGGTCGCCGAGGAGGTTTTGGGGAGGTTGTCGCTTCTCTTCTTTTTTTTGAGATGTTTGAACATCACCTTTGGGAACCTTCTTCCGCTTGTCGCTGGTGGTTCAAACTGCTGTCGATGAGCACCGATAGCTTCGTCACGAGATTTGTGCTCTATTCGTGGACCAGTCAAAGATAGAATGGACTGCCTCCGATTAATGATGAATAAGTATCCCGCCGGAGTCCTCCGAGAAGCACTCAAAAGTTCGATCTACTCGGTATTTGTCGTGAGGAGAACCTCGAAGTATTCTTTGAGGGACTCTCCATCGCTCCGGATTCGGAGATGTGATGAATCCCCGATGATTCTCTTGTTCGCCAGAACCGTTCTACAAAAATCGGAAGCTCTCCAAATGATCTGACGGACCCCTTAGCGAATAGAACCCACGAGCCGTCCCTTGAGAGTCACGGAATACCGACACAAGACAGAGTCATTTGCACACCGAATGTGCATGATCGCTCAAAGTGATCGATATGCTCGCACGGACGGTTGTGCCATCGTAGTGGTCCATGCCGGAAGCTTGAATCTCGCCGAATCGGGTATTGCGAGATGATCTCAAGCTGGGACGAAGTTTTGGAAGAGGCGGAGAATGGATCATTCGATTGTTTCCGGAACTCTTCCCGCACTGCCGTCGTAGTTCATCACGATAAGGTGACGTGAGTTTCACCGACAGGTCCGAGCCATTCGTGGGGTGAGTAGAATCGTATCCGTAAGTTCAAAGATCCGGATGTGGTGCCAAGGGGTTCTCTACTTGTTGATCCGCATTCCTGCAATCATTCTCGTGAAGAAAATCGATTATGCCGAGGGCCGCGAACCCGCGCTCTTCCAGCGTGTTAACGTTTTGGCCCTCTCGCAGAGTCAAGAATTTCGCTCGGGAATCCTCCATCCTTGAACGCGATCTTCCAAAGAGGGGCCCGACCTCCTCACCGGGGACGTAAGTCTGCTATGTAGAGAAGTGTTGAGAGACTTGGCGCCCTGATCCCGAGAATGAGGAGCTTGGAGCGAAACCCCGCTTACCAACCATATTGGAGATATAGCAATGGGGAACTGCTTTTTCCCACAGACGGCGCTAAATCTGCTAGAGAATTTTATTCCTAGATGCAGATCTTCGTAGCCCAAAAATTATCCAACACACAAGGTGGGATATGAACAGTGGTTATACGTGGAAAACCCAAGTATGGAAAACCACGGGCCTTGCCTACCAGAACTTTCACTATGTGTTCAAAAGATACGTGTCTCGCTTCTTAGTTCGAGAAGAAGGTGTTTACAGGGCGGAAACAATATTCCGTGTAAAAGTACAATATCGTCAACTCCAACCCAAGGGAGAAGTTTCCCAAAACGGCAGAACCGATCTTCTGGGAGCAACCTGATCTTCGTGAGAAAGGAGCAACCGTCTTTTCTAGTCCTCCTGGGGCATCTCCTGGGCTCGATCTTCGTGCACCACCGGTGGTGGCACCTGGTGATATCGCCTACCAAGGTCGACCGGTGGTTCTCGAGCTCTCGTCTTCAAATCGATTCCGGCCCCTCTAAGGTGAGAAGAATGAAGCTCTATTTATAGATTTTGGGAGTGGCGTGCCTTGTAAATTGCGGAAAACTCCAACCACTCCCATCTGGACGCCCAAGGCGATCCCCGATCGACGGTATTTTGATGATCCGTGCCTTAATGATGTAATTGGGTGATCTGGATTCGTTGGATTCGCCTTGACGAGCCGCCGACTACTATAAATATGGTGACCATTTGGATCGTGATCCATTTTCATGCTCGATAGCTTGATCCGAAGTCGATTCGAAGCTCGAAATTCATGACGCTGATGTTGTTATGTTCGCCTCGGTGACTTTGACTAAGTTTGGTAAATCGGTGATTAGATCGAAGCATTTCTAAAAATGCCTTGAGATTCGTGCTTGATCAGATTAATTTTCTGAGGATGTATCAATTATTATTATTATTATTATTATTATTATTATTTTAGCTTTGCTCCACTTTATGCATGCATGCATCACTTTATCGCAAGCGTACGTCGTTCTTTTTTATTTTTATTTTTAATTTCGGGACTCTGAGCGGATTTGAACACTCGCCACCGCTTATCCCTTTTGTATCCTGCTGCTCGCTCCAGCTAGGCAACCGGTCAAGAAATGGAGGACCAGCTTTTCTTTTTTTAAGGTCCTCACTGCTACACTTTGGCTATTTATCTTAGCTGACTGTTTAGCTAAAAATATCAAAAGCTGAAGGACCTAAAATCTGATGGCTAAATTTTTAAATTAAGCACTTTTAAAATCTTAATTAATAAAATATATTTAAAAAAATAAATTTTAAAATAGGCACAGTTGCCCATTTAACAGAGACCGCCGACTATACATATATTGCCGCCGCCGCCTGCTAAATCATCGTGTAATTTTTTTATTTTAAAAGCGCAAACCGAGATTGGGATAGAGCTCGATCTCGTCGTTTCGCATTATGGCACCGGGCTCGAACCGGATTTCTTTGTTGCCCTACGCCCCATCAGGAAAACGTCCGGCCAAGCTACCGCTAACGCCAGCCCTCCCGGATCTCAGACCTCGAAAAAGTTTATTTTTTTTGCTGATTTTTTTTAAATTAATGAATAATATGTGAATGTGATTTGTATTTATTGTATTTTATGATGTTATTAGGAAAATGTATTGTGTATTTTAGGTATTTTAAGTATTTGTATGTGAATGTTTAAAGTTTTTTATTTTTTTTGTTTTTTAAAAATAAATGAATAATGGATTACATCAAAGATTAGATTACATCAAGGATTGGTTTTTGTGGTATTTGTAATGTAGGTATTTTTTGTGTTTTTTGATTTTTTTCCTACAACGAATTATTTTCATCATTCTTGCAAATCCATGTAGTACTCATGAATCTAGCTAATTTAAACATGTGTGCTCTTCAGCATTCCAGCCTCCGATACACACATTTGACTCAAATATGAGTTCAGACACTGTATACTTGG
This sequence comes from Cymbidium sinense, assembly GCA_021442155.1. Taxonomy (NCBI): domain Eukaryota; kingdom Viridiplantae; phylum Streptophyta; class Magnoliopsida; order Asparagales; family Orchidaceae; genus Cymbidium; species Cymbidium sinense. The sequence continues at coordinate 36,173,641 of CM038229.1, forward strand.
TACTATATTATAGCGGCCAACTTAGTGTTAGTGACGATTTCTTCCTTACGTATACTGGCGGAAAGAATCGTCCTATATTAATTTCACGCCGGGCTGATTTTAGCAGCGTATAGTATCGAATCATGCGGTCACTAAAAGTTGATTCGACAAAATTTAGGATTAATCTCATATGTAGATTTCATGTTGGTGCCAGTTTCATTGCTACACCATTAAATGATGACGAAGTATGTGGTCAGTCATTAATGCAGCGGATGTACAACCTGTAGTTGTATACGTCAAAATTGATTTTGAAACCAGTGGATGATACCGAACTTCATAACTATACTGAAGCTGAATTTCAGCCAACTGAAGCATATCGTTGGTAAGTTCCATAAACTAATTATCTGAGTAATATTTCTCATTTTAGTCTTACACATTATATTCAAATGCGCAACACTGATGATGGAGATGTATCTGCATCTCCTATGCATGTTCATTGCCTCGACTTCTGCAAGTATAGGTGAATATCGTAGCGATCAAGTACCTTTTCTACAAACCGAAGATGACGGCTATGAAACAATGCCTAGCGCAACGAGTTCAGACACAGATGATAGTGAAGGTGATATTAGAGAACAACAACATCCAAACACTAGAAATAGTCAGTTACTGAGAGATTACTCAAACAAAACAACCACTGTTGAAGAACACATGTTCAATAACAATGACTACATCCAGGCTTGTCAATCAACACAAGAATGGGATGAAGAACTGAACTTTGATTGCCTCCCAACAGATTCTATTTTCCTATAGGATAATTTCATTCCAGTAGACCTATATTGGTTTGTACCCTTTAGCATTTGCAATTTAGAAGCGTAATGCAACACTGAGTTTATCATGTCATTAGGAGTTGATTCCATTTACATGCACTAGGCCCGATGTATTATATCCGACCGACATCCGCTTAGTACGGATGTCAAAATTTTCCTTGGGCTAAACATCGCCACATACTATCTCGAGAAAAATTTAAAAGGCATATGGGAATTGCCGATGCGAGTTTGTGTGTCAGAAGATGTATGTGGCAGGTAATACTACTGACATTCACATATTCACATGTTATATTACAGAAATAAGGAATATTAAACCAGAGGTGACTGAGTGGCTGCTTGCAAGAGATGTGGAGAAGTGGGCATTGAGTCATGATGGCGGCTACTGTTACGGCACAATGACCATTAATGCATCAGAATATTTTAACGGTGTGCTGAAGAGGGCACATAGATTGCCGATATAGGCTTTAATTACATCAATTTTCTACAATCTTGTTGTAATGTTTACCAAATGCCTGGAGACAGCTTCTGATCTTATTCGGTCAAATGATTCTATATTTTCTCCTCGTGTCAAAGGTCAACTACAATAAAATGAGCGTGAAGCTAGAAGATGCTCAGATCCTATAAGAATAAATTTAACTGAATTCCAGGTGTTTACAATGTCCTCGATGTCATTTAAGGTTGAGTTGCAAGAACAAGCTGGTAGTTGTACAGCAAAATTCGCTTATTGCACATTCCATGTCTGTTGTCATTGCTGTGTTGGGACAACATCATTTGAATCATTCAGAATACATTTTCCGTACTACACTCGCAGATGACATTACATATGAGGGTCAATTTCATGTCATTCACGCGACCGACCGTCATCGATGGTCATCGTACAATTGAATTAGCACCACCAAATATTAGAAGGTGGATCGGTGCAAGACCTAACACAATGGATGAGAATGAGCAGAAATAATATGTGGGCAAAAAAAAATTCTAGGCATAATAGAACTACTTGTCCATAGAGGTGACCTTAGTGTTGTTAGAATGTTGTTTTCTAGGAGATGAACATTCTCTTATGTTAGACTGTTATTTTCTTGTGCACTTGTGTGACTGGGATGTTTTTCTGTTGTTATTGTTCCTTTCTGCACTTACTCTTCTTGGATCTGAAAATGTATTAATGACTATTTTTCTATTTTATTCATGTTGGGATCCTGATCTTTCCTTTCTTTTTTTATTCGTGATATGAACATGTAGTCTGTACCTTTTTGTTAGAATGTTGGTTTCTTTTTGCACTTAGTCTTCTTGATATGAACATGTAGTCTGGACCTTCTTTACTATTATTGTTCCTTTTTTATTCAGATTGTACTTTACTTTTATTGGTATTTTTGTTACTCTTGTTTGTTAAGTATTATTTCAGGTTACTAACATGCACTTTCTAAAGTAGTTTGCTAGACAGGTTACATGGCGTCTGAGGAAGGAGGAGCTCGACGCCGGCGTAGATGTCGACTGATGAGCTCCCCGTGGACGGCCCCACACCGAGGTCCACCCCAAGATCGCCATCGCGTGGTAGACATAGGGTCCGTAAATTGCCTTTTAAGCGATCAAATCCAAAGGAGGAATGAAAGAGATATGAAGATATGAAGAATGAAGATCCCCCATAACATTCATTTATTTGTAATTATAATTATTCTTTCATATACCATGCTGTACAAGGGTAGAGCTCAGCTATCCATTTTCTCTTTTTGAGTTGCATGACGGTACCCGATCGCACCGACCTATTATTCTCTTACATTGAGTTTATAAATTATTTGATGCTTTGTTTACAATTGTGTAATAGAAATGGCATGTATTTTTCTAGTTTCTTCATATATAATGATTTAATGTGTGGCATGGATCCGATTAGGCTCTCAGGGAAAAAGAAATTTTCTACCCCAACTATAACTCATAACTAATTTCCTAAATAACTCATAACCTCATTTAAAGCCTAGGTATTAAATCAAGATAATGAAAAGATTTAACAACCCCTTACTTGAATATTGTATGCTTAATATCATGCATATCATCTTACTTCATTCTTGCACGATAGGGGAAGACTTGACCTTTAAGGGTCTCCCTTGTGGTGAAAAACACTTCTTTCTATCTGATTCAACTAATAACCTTATTTCATAATGCATTTAGACATAGCCTTTGTCAAAATAAAGAGTTCAAAATCAAATAAAATTTAATAAAATTTGTATTAGACTAAGTCATTATTCATACGACTCATGCTCTAGTCTCTTAGGGAGTGAGTTTAAGGACTTTAGTTTCTTTCTAAATAATAACAACTTAACCATCTTATAAAACATATGACTTGACCATATGGTTTTAAAATATAGGAGGAGTTAGCTAGCTGCCACTCTAAGCGATTATAAATCTAGCATTCGGGTGGTTTACTCTCTCTTATGGAGGTAAATAATATACTCATTTTTTGCCTTAAATTTAGGACATGCTTTGGCACTCATTGAAACTCTCTATATTTAGGATCTGAGGTTATTGTTTTCTCTAGCTACAAGAATAAATCCTCACCTCTCAGGCATTTTCATAATCTTGTATTGTGGGATTATAAGCTCTAATTTTCTAATAAAATTTCAACTCAAATATATAATTATCTCTAATTTCAAACTTATAAAGCCCAACCATAGGATAGTTTGAGATGCTCACTAGGCTTCCTAGTATAATAATCATCTCCTACTCATCTCCTTTTGGCTTTGATAATAAGTCTCTTCTTTTTGATCTATCCTAATTGATTTTCTAACATACCCAACTTATTGATAGTCCTATCTTTGAAATCTTTGGAAATAATAATTAGATACTTTAATCGAGAGTTTTTCTAAGGAACTCACCTTCCTTAGGATGTAATTAACAATGGGGGTTTGCCCCCATAGGGAACTTTAGAACCTAGTTTAAATAAACCCTACTTTATTCATCCATGTAAAGTAGGGAAAAAATCTCTAGTATATACGAAGACCCACCATGCCTTAGGAGTCCTTATTAGGTGATTAGGTCCATTATAGGGTAGTGATTTCTATCTTTCAAGATAGTGCACTATTCTTTGATATTGTACCCGATCACTTTAATAAGTACACCCTCAGATCTGCGTGGTATCCCCCCTATACACACAATTAAAAACTAACACCACAAAAAGCTACAAAAAAAATCTCAAGGAGCTCAATTTTAATGGCATTACATCATCGAAGCTAAGACCGGCGGCTCGCATGCTTGAGGAAGCTTCATCTAGTTGAGATGAAGCCATGTTGAGCAGCAATTGAGTTGATTCCAAGTGGTTCACTCGAAAGACCAAGATCCATCCTTTGGAGGCTCGATCTTGATCAAAATGGCACCTCCAATGGGCTTGGAGCTGGGGGAAGATTTGTTTCGCTTCGGCGAGGTGCAGGGATGATGTGTGCAAGAGGAATTTTATTTTGATTGAGAGAGGGGGAAGTTAGGATCAAAGAAGGTGTGCTATTTTGAATGCACTCGGGAAAGAGAAATTCGGCGAGGGGAAGCCTTAGGAATGCTTGGGAGCTCACTAGGGGACTCGAAATTGCCTTAGAAAGCTCTCACGATTCAATTGAGTGAGTTTCCAATGCAAAATGAAGGGGTATATCTCTCGATTGCTTGTGATGAGATTATCTCCCATTTTTTAGCCGGCCAGCTGCCGCCAGAGCGCCATAGCATCAGGGTTGTCACCATCACCTCCACCTGGCACGACTTGAGTGGAAGAGGCTTGGGTGGTGGGTTAAGGAAGAAGTGGGAGGTTTGTATCTAATGGGTTATCGACTTATGAGGAGGAGTGAGTTAACTCACCTCCCTTTGGTCCATGGCAAGCCACTTAGCGTGGGATAGGTAGCTAGGTCAGACCCCAAATTGGGTGCTTGATAGCTACCAAGAATGATAGGAGGGTGGACTTTGCTATTTTGGAGAGAATCCTATGTGGGGAGCGAAATCAAAGGGACATTTGCCTTGGGTTTGAATCCAATTGGGTTTGAGCTTATTTTGGGCTGACCCAAGATGGGTTTGGGTCAGGTTTGGTCACCAAAGTTCCATGGGTTGATTCAAAGGGGTTTGGCTCAATTTGACCCTTATAGGTCAAATTGGGCTAGGTTGGGTTAGATTGACCAATTAGTTAAATTAGGTCATACTAAGACTTGGGTTAGGTTCAAATGATGATTTGATGAATTTTAGTTCAAGTGGTTTCAATCAATTTGGCCTAAGTTTGATTTTTGGCTCATTTGGATTCATAAAAGTCAAATGGGTCAAGTTGACCAATTTGACCAATGTGACCAAATTGGCTTGGGTTAGGTGTTGGTTTAAGTTCAATTGGTCAATTGGATCAGATTGTAGGCTTTGGTTTGAATCAATTTAGGTTTTTTACCCTTTAGGTCAATTTAGACTAAGTTGGTCAATTGGGTCCAATTGGTCAAACTGGGTTCAATTATTATTTTAGTCAAGTTCAATAATCAGTTTGCAATGAATTTGAGCCATTGGTTGTAATTAATTTAGGTTGGATCATGATTTGACCTATTTTGGTCTCTTAGGTCAACTTGGGTGAACTTAGGTGAAATGGTCAATTAGGTTTGGTTTGGCTCAATTGATGTTCATGTCATGTTCAATCATTGATCATGGGTTGCTGTGAAGCCATGGTTTTAATTGATTTGGTGTATGGTAGATTTTGGCAAGTTTGGGTTCATATGAGTTAAAGGGTGACTTCGTCAAAAGACTAAGTTGACTTGGTTTGATCCAGTTTACGATAATTGATCATCCTAGGTGATTAATGATCATGGTATAAGGTTTGGATGGGCTTGGTTCATTCCAATTTGGGTTAGATTAGAACTTGGTTCAAATGAGTTCTTTAGGTCACTTTGGGTCAAGTAAATCTAAATGGGTCAATTGGCTTAGTTTTGGTTTGATTGTGGTTTAATTGAATTTATATATGAGTTTAGGATTGAAATGTAAATCCAACAGCAATCAATTTGAGCTAAGACAGGTTTTGGTTCATTTGAAATTTTCAAGTCAAAAGGGCTAAGTTGGGCATGGCTTGGGTTGATTTTAATTTGGCTTGGTGATTGTAGATTTCATTTATATTTGGATAGATGATTGAAGGAATGATTGATTCAAGAGAAAATCCATTGATTTTGGCTTGACTTAGATAGGATTTGGCTAAGTCCAAGGGATTAGCTCAAATGGTTTAGATTGGGATTTGATTTGATTTTGGATTTGGTTCTGGTCATTTGAATGTAGAGTTGATTTATATTTGGGAAGATAATTGAAGGAATAATTAATTTATAAGAAAATGAATTGAATTTGAAGTGATTTGAAGATATTTTTGACTAAGCTCATGAGGGTAGGTCCAAAGGGCTTAGAAGAGAATTTGATTTAGTTTGATTTAATTTTGATTATTGGAATATGAGTTTCATTTATATTTATAAAGATAATTGAATATATAAATGATTCATGAAAAAATCAATTGATTTTGGGTTGATTTGGGTTAAAATTTGGCTAAGCTTATGGAGGTAGGTCCATATGGCTTAGGAAAGGGTTTTGACTTGACTTGATTTAGTTTGATTTAGTTTTTCTCATTTGAATGTAGATTTAATTTATATTTGAGAAGATAATTGATGGAATAATTGATTTATAAGAAGATCAATTGGTTTTGACTTGATTTGAATGGGATTTTGGCTAAACTTATGAAAAATGGATTAAATGGCTTAAGAGGGATTTGGAGCTTGGATTTGATCTTGGGTTTCAATAATTTGGAGTTCAATTTGGATTTAAATTTGATAAATGATTGAGGGATTGAATTGGTCTTGGAGAAAATCAATTGAATTTGAATTAAATTGGATTTGGCTAGGGCTAAGTCCATGGAATTCAATCATAAGGCTTAGGAAGAGTTGATTTGATTTGATTTGGTTTGGATTGTTTGTAGATTTTGGAAATTTGATTTTTAATTTGAATTTGGGATTTGGTTTGAGAAAAAGAACATGGATTAGGTTTAGACCATAGGATAGGTAAATCTCTCTAAATCTTAAGGCATGGCCTAATCTTATGATTAACCCTTTTAAGTCTCTAGGCATAGGTTAAGTGTTTGATAATCACTAGAAGTGTCTTATGACTAAGGAACTCTCAGTGTCTATAAGAGTCCTAGTTCTATGATGAGTATATTGAGAACTCACTCCAAAAGTGAGGTCAACATTTATCAACAAGAAGAATGCCATCAGCAAAAAACATACACCAAGGTACATCCTCCTATAAATGCCTAGTAAGAGCATCCATAACTAAAGAAAAAAAGATATGGGCTTAAAGGGGATCATTGATGTAATCCAACTGAATTAGAAAATTATTTTATCAATCCTCCTTGTGTTTGTACACAAGTAACAACTCTAATATACACACCATTAATGAGTTGAATATAACCAATATTAAATCATTTCTTTTCTAGAACTCTCCAAAGGACTTCTCTTGGAATTTTATCATATGATTTCTCTAAATCAACAAATATCATATGTAGATCCTTCTTCTTTCTCAATATTTCTTTGTCAAATCTCTCAAAAAATGTATATAATCCAAAGTAGATATACTCAGCATAAAACTCAACTAATTTTGAGAAACTTTTGTATCACATCATAACCTATACTCAATTACTCTCTCCCATAAATTTGAAGTATGACACATTAACCTAATTCTTCTATAATGTAAACACTCTTATGCATCACCTTAGTTCTTAAATATTGGAACCAACAAACTCTTTCTCCACTCATCTAGTATCCTTTAAGTTCTTAAAATAACATTAAAAAGATTCATAAGCTAAAAAATTTAATAATATCTTAAGCATTTTCACTTTTTTTATTAGAATATAATCAAATCCAACTATTTTTTTCGCACTTCATCATCTTTAATCATCTCCAACATTAAATTTACTAATATGACAATAAAAATAAACATATCAATTTTTGTTTAGGGTACTAAGATTTCTAAAATCAATCGTATTCTCAAATCTTTCATTGACAAGTTTATTAAAATAACTCATTCACCTATGTTCAATATCATTTTCTAAGAAAATCATTTTATAATTTCATCCTCAATACACCTCACTTGAATTGGATCTTTACTTCTCCTATCTCTTTGTTTGGCTAACTTGTACATATATTTTTTTACTTGGTATCTAATTTATTGTATAAATCACTAAAAGTTAAATTTTTTTTATCACATATTGCTTTCTTAGAATCTCTATGGGCTTCTTTATATCTTTCCCAATTCTCTAAGTTTTTGTATTTAAATTAAGTTTTATGATAATGCTTCTTTTCTTATCTTTCTTACACATTTTAACTCCACCAACAACTATTTTATTAAAAGAAGCTTTCACTTTTCATTCTCCAAGCATATTTTTTGCAACTTACTTAATTTCACTTGCTACTTTTTTTCACATAACTTTAGCTTCCTTATAAACATCCTAAATTCTAAGCTCCTCTAGCTTGTTCTTAAAAATATTTTTATTAGTATTCTTTAAGTGCTATATCTAATCCTAAGATAATAATTCAATTTATTTTTCATCTTTCAATCTTTTATCTTAAAATTTAAAACTAACAGTCTATGTTGGATAATAAAATTTTCACTCAAAATAACCTTACAATCTTTACAATCTTTACAATCTAACCGATCTATTTTTCTTATAAATAATAATAATAATAAATATGTGTTTTACTAGATCCATTCTTATAAGTAATAATATGCTTGTCTCTTTTCTTAATAAAGTATTAACAAATATACAATACTAAGCTAAAGTAAATTTTAATATAATCCTACCTTCATTATTAACCAATTTAAATCCATATCAACCATTAATACTTTTTAAATCTTCTACCACTCTATCAACATGTCCATTTAAATCTCCTCTAATAATTACCTTTTCTTTAAGAGGAATCATTTGTATTAATCCCTCTAAGTCATTCTAAAATTTTTTTTTGAGCCTACATCCAAACTTACTTGAGGAGCATAAACACTTATAATATTTGTAATCTTAGTAATAATAATAATCTTTAAACGTATAATTTTATCTCCAATTATATTAATATTTATAACATTATCCTTCAAATTTTTATCTTTTTTCTTTATTTATGGATGTTCTTACTAGGCATTTATAGGAAGATGTACCTTGGTGTATGCTTTTTGCTGTTGACATTCTTCTTGTTGATAATACTATAGAGGGAGTCCAAGAGAAACTTGAATTATGAAGGTCAACCTTAGAGTTTAAAGGTTTTTGTTTAAGTAGATCTAAAACTGAATATATGGAGTGTAATTTTAGTTGTAGAAGTTTTAGTGGCAGTGTTGTGACATTAGGTGAACAAGCCATTAAAAAGAGGAGTGATTCAGATATTTAGGCTCTATTGTTCAAAATGATGGTGAAATAAATGGAGATGTTAATAGTAGAATTCAAGTTAGATGGTTGAAGTGGAAGAATGCATTTGGTCTGTTGTGTGATAGAAAAGTAATGCCTTAACTAAAGAAAAAATTATATAAGATGGTGGTAAGACCTGCAATGATTTATGGTGCAGAATGTTGGCCAATAAAAAGGAAGCATAATACTAAGTTAAGTTTTGTAGAGATGAGGATGCTTAGGTTGATGAGTGGCTTTACTCTTAGAGATAAAATGTGAAATGAGTATGATTAGATCAAAAATACATCAAAAATAAAAAAAAGTAAATCTAACTACACCTACAAGATAAGTGTTAGCTAATCACACCATACAACCCAAGTAGTTATACATATAATTTGGACTTAACACCATGCACATGGGTAACCAAATCCACCTATCTTAACTTAGGTTATGCTTAGAGGCTAGGCAACCTATAAAAGAGAGCATTTATATATATTTTTCAGCACCCCTTAAGCTTAATCTCTTGCAAAAAATATAATTAGTCTAATCACAGCTTAACATCCAATCTACAAAATATACACCTTAACATCCAATCTACAACAATGCATCATAAAACAAACATACATCAAACCATGCACCGCCCTAACATAAATTAGAAATTATGACTTAATATAATGTCTGTATATTAAGGCTTGTGTGGTATGTTCTAACTAGGCTTTAGAGTTGTCATTCTCTAAGTGTGAAGGACATTTAATTCTAAAGGGTGGTTTCAATTTTAATAGTTTAATTGATTTATAAATTTTAGTTAATATGTTCTTTTGTTTCATTTGACCTACACTAAACAACTAAGTGTTTTAAAGAGAAGGAAAATAGGATTACTCTCTTTTATCCCTACCTTAAGTCACATTTAAAACTAATTAATTAAATGAATTCTCTTTAATGCATGTCTTATTACATATCTTAATTAGTCCAAGGTTTAGGTTTACTTTAAATGATCTCATTCAATAAGAAAGGCTTCTTAAGATTAATTTGAATTAATTACTATCACATAACACATGTTTTTTCATTTCTTTCCATCATATATAGCATACATATGATTAAGTCCTAAACATAACTATACATGCAATTTATATCTTAGCACACTTAAATGATGAATGTGAACAAATATACTTGGAATTGATGTTTCATTTGGTTGGATTATTTTAGTTATATTAATTTAAAGCTCTATCTAAATTCTTATACAAAAACATAAGTAAAGAACTCTAAATCATATGACTAATCAATCAACCACTTGAACAAAATATGAATGCATGTCTTTTAATAGAAAAATGGAGTTTTCATTCATTAGCTAAATACACATTCTAAAGTATGAAAGTTTTAAGTAAGTATGTTGCCATTATTCTGCACCAGGGGAGTGAGGTAGGAACCTTCTTGGGGCAACTTAAAGTCGTGCATCCTCAAAATGTCCAGACTAATATACCTGCTATTCTTACGTACATATGGATGTATAAACAACTATTAGAATAGAAAATCATGTAAAAGTAGAGTTTGATTTATTTAATTTATTTGTGTAAATGAATTAAATCTCTATCACAATTCTTATGTTAAAATACATAAGAATGAAATCAAATAAGTATGTCACCATTATTCTGCACCAAGGGAGTGAGGTAGGAACCTCCTTGAGGCTACTTAAAGTTGTGCATCCCCAGAATGTCCATACTAATATACCCATTAACATTCAAACTTATGCAAATCAACATATGAATGTAAAAAAGAGACTTCACTTCATAAACTAAGCTTATATCCACATGCACCTCTTATGTATATGTAACTAAAGTCACAATATATATTATTATTCATTAATAATCTTTTGAAAATATATTTGAGATTTAATGTTGATAATAGCCACACATATTTTTAAGTAAGTTAACACATGCAAATTTGGCATAAAAGAAATCATTTTTTTTAATTAATTTTTTTAAAAGGAATGAATGGATGACTACAAGTGGCATACAATATTTTAACATGATTGGAAAGAAATAAAACAACACAAGCATGTAATTTCATTCAATCCAACTAATCCCTACGGACAATCACATTAAATAAGCTTATTTAAAATAAACCAAAGTACTTAAAGCCATTTTTTATTTCATGTTTGATTTGATTTAATGGATGTGAAAGAGGTTTTCCAATCCTAATCCTCTTCCCATGTGTGAGTTAGTTTGATTTAATGTAAAATAATTAAATTAATTTTATGGCTTAATTAGGCTGAAGTATGAATTAATTCAATTAATTAAACCCTTACCTACATCACCTTAAGTTAATTAACTAATTAATGACGAGCCAACATGATATGCAACCATATAAAAAGTAAATTAGCAATGCTCTTAAGGAATGAAAGGGGCCTAATGCAATTGGCTCATGATTAAGAGTTAATTAAGCTTAAGAGATTTAATTAATTACTTTTATGATTTTCTCACACATGTAAGATAATTATAATTTCATTAAAGTTCTTTAGAATATTAAACATCTAAAGAACTACCCAAGGTTGATTAATCAAAATTATGAATGAATTGGATTTTAAATTAATTTAATTAAGCCCTTAATTAATTAATTAAATCCTTTGATTATATTTTAATTAGGATAATGAAGTTAACTTAGGGAAAGAGATCAAGAAAGAGGCCTTAATTCCAATCCCTATGTCATTTCAAACAATCAATTAGGCTATGAAATAATTAAATTCCCTTTTCTTTTAATTGATTAATTAAGTGGCTAATTAATTACTTAAACTTTGATTAATTTGAAAAAAATGAAGAGGCTTAATGAAATGGTCATAAAGAGTTAACCTAAACTATTTCCCTAAGACTTTTCATTGTTAGCAGATGGAAATAAGCTTAATTAATTAATTAATTAATTATTCAATTGCTTAATTATCACTAATTGAGATAGGAGAATAATTAAGGCTTAATCAGTCAATTTTCCTAATTAACTATCCAATAAATCTAAGAAAATTAGAAAAGGCAGAGGTCATCCCCCTAAATATCTCTGAAATATTTGAAAATAATTGGATAATTAATCATAGATTAATTAGGCTAATTAATTTTTTAATTAAATCTTAATTAAGCAAAAAGTACTATTTAAAATTAACTAATAAAAATTTTCTTGGATTCTCCTCTAACATACCTTTAAAATGAGCCATTATTTATATTTTTTGGATTTTCTACAATTAATTATGAATTTTTGAAGTTTTAGCCTAAAAAATTAATTAAACAGCCCTAATTAAAACTTAATGCCGTCTGCGCCATGTGGCGTGCTGACATGGCACGCTTTCCACATGGCGCCACAAGATTGGTTCTTTAGGTAGTCAGATATGCACGCTTCAATGGACGCAGTTTCCCGTGGATCGTCCGATCTAAGATCGGATGGCCATGATTAAATCTTGTGGTTAAAGAGAAAATAGAGAGGAATATACACGTGATCTAATCAAAACCATCCATTCTGATCATGTGAAATAGAAGGCCCATGATCTATCTCCTCTTGAGTGATGAGAGACGGAGACCATCCATCATTTGTCACTTGATCTGACCTCACCCGAGCTCGACTGGAGATCAAATCAATCCCACACCTTCGGGGAGGGAAACCAAAGAGATCCAACGGTGGAGATCTCATGACATGGAACTTTCCTTCACAAAAGACAAACCCATTTTTATACAAGGATCAATTTTGAGAAATTACCTCACCAGAGCTAATGTCCGATGATGGGATCGATCGAGGTAGCTTCTCTTAGTTGAGGAGCTTGAGCCTTGATTTGGGGTAGATCACTCGGTGGACCAACTAGCATACTCATGAGCCTTGGCCTTGATCAAACTATGGCTTTCGATGGCTTTGGAACTCAAAGGATGATTTGAATAGCCTCGAGGGAGTATGGATATGGTGCACGCATAAAGAATTAGAGTTTGATGGAGTGGAGAAGAAGTATGAATCGGAATGGGGATGCCTATTTTGATTTCACACTCAGAGGGTAAATGCTGATTGAGGGAGGTTCTAGGGTGGTCAAAGAAGCTCTTTGGGATGTCAAAAACACTCAAGGAACTCACTTAGTGTGAATGGTGATGAATCCTACTCGAATTGAGGGGGTATACCCCTCAATCGTGTGATGGATGGACAAGATCTATCCTTGAATTTTTCATATTCACTACCATCAAGGAACTAGAGGGCTCACCATCAGGTCCATATGGGATGCCAGGGTTGGAGGAAGTGGTGGCAGGAAGCTCAAGGTCTGATATGGGGAGATTGTGTACTGATTTTCCTTTCTTGCACCCATTGGGTTCGGCCATGGGTGAGGGAGAAGAAGTATGCTTCCTTTGGTACATGGTAAGTTCTAGGCATGCTTAGGTTAGGCTAAGAAGGATATGTATGCCATGTTAGGAAGTTTGATGGCTTCCCATGAGAGGAGAAAGTAGACTTTACTTCTTATGGAGAGAATCCAATGCAAATGAGGTGTGTCTAATGGTTAATTCCCTTGGGTGGGGTCCACTTTACTTTTGGGATGATTTTGGGCTGACCTAGGTTGGGTCGAGTTTGGTCAGCCATTATGATCCCATGAGTTGGTTTTGAGTGCTTTGGCTTCATTTGATCGATGGCTTCATATGGCTTCATGTTGGGTTGGGTTGATCAATTGGTCAAATTGAGTCAAACCAAGGCTTGGATTAGGTTTAAATGATGATTTGAAGAGTTTTGGATCAAGTGGTTTTGATTAATTTGGCTTAGTTTTGATTTTGGCTCATTTGAAATCAAATGGGTCAAATGGGTCAAGTTGACCGATTTGACCAATTTGATCAAATTGGGATGGGTTAGGTGTTGGTTCATGATCAATTGGCTGATTAAAAATGATTGTAGGCTTTGGTTTAATTTGATTTGGGTTTAATTGGATTTTGGCCAATTTTACCTTTTAGGTCAATTTGGGCTAGGTTGGGTCAAGTTGACCAATTAGTCAAATTGAGCTCAATCATGACTTTGGTCAAGTTCAATAAATGATTTAGAATAAACTTGAGCCATTGTTGACCTCATTTTTAGGATGAGCTCTCAACTCCTCCTTCTTAGACATAGGATTCCTCTTAGAATTTAAGAATTCCTTAGTCTTAAGATATATCTAGTGATTAGGTGAACACTCAACCTAACCCTAGAGACTTAGAAGAGTTAACCATAAGAATAGATCATGCCTTAGGGGTGTTAGGAAAACTTGTCTACCCTTAGCTTGAACCATTCCTCACTTTCCTTCCTTCAAGCTAAACTCCAAATCAATCATAACTGATTTTCTCCTAACTCAAATCAGCTGCATATGATTGAAATCCATGATTAAAATCTATGATTGAAATCCACAAATGAAAATTCCTAAATTTAAAATTTTTTTTCTAACTCCTTAAATTTGCCTTTTAAAACTTAGCTAAAATCATAATCTAAATCAAATCAAGTCTTTGAGATTTTCACATAATTTATTTATAATCACATTTATATTGACATATATAAATGAAATATAAATTCAAACCAATCAAACTAAACTCAAAATTCAAAATCAATTCATGAAATTTTTCTAAGTCCTTTAAGAATTTTTCTTAAAGAACTTAGCCTAAATCATGTTCAAATCAATTCCAACTCATGGGATTTTCTCAAAAATCATTTATATTCTCATTTATATTCACATATATAAATAATATATAAATATAAATCAATCAAATCAAATCCTCAAATTAAATTCCAAATCTAAAATCTTTCTTAAGTCCTTAATTTTCCATTAATGGACTTAACTAAGATCATGATCAAATCAATTCAAGTTCATGGGATTTTCTTAAAATTTATTTATATTCTCATTTATATTCACATATATAAATGAAATATAAATATTAATCAATCAAAACAAGTTAAAAAAAAATTCAATCTTCAAACTCCAAAATTTCTTAAGTCCTTGAAATTCCCTTTTAATGGACTTAGCCTAAGTCATGATCAAACCACTTCAAACCCTTGAAATTTTCTTGTGATCCATTTATATTCTCATTTATATTCACATATAAATAAAATATAAATTCAATAAATCAAAACCAATTCCAAAAATCAAACTCAAATTCACTCAAAATTCAAACTAAGCCTTTCATGTCAAAATCTTGAACTTAGCCAAATCAACTTCAAATCAAGCCAAACCCTTGATTTCTCTTCATGATTCAATCAGCCCTACAATCATGAATCGATATTTAAATGCAAACTTCAATCACCAAATTGAAAATCAATTCAAAAATCAAACCTTAAATCCTATCATATTCTTCCTTTAAATATGAAATTCTCAAATGAATCAAATCCCATTTGACTTCAAACCACTTGAAAATGGATTTATATTTCAATTATAAGTCCATATACAAGTTCAATCAAACTCAAATCAAGCCTTGACCAAGCCATTTGACCCACTTAAACTCACTTGACCCAAAGTGACCTAAAGTACCCTTACGAGCCAAATTCTAATCTTAACCAAATTGGATTGAATCAAACTCACCTATGCCTCTCATAATGATCAAAATCATCATGGGATGATCAATCAATCAAATTGGGTCAAACCAAGTCAAACTAAAGGGTTGACCAAGTCAACACTTAGCCCAAAATAAAACCTAACATAGCCAAATTCCACCATAGGCCAAACTGATTGAACCCGTTGATCTAAGTTAATTCATGACCTATGTTTGAACTTGACCAAGCCAACATTTGAGCCTAACCTAGCCCAATTGGTCACTTGACCCAAGTTGACCCAACTTGACCTAAAAAGTCAAAATATGTCAAAACTTGATCTAAGCCAAATTGATTGGAACTAATGTGTCAAGTTCATTCCAAATCACTTGTGGAACTTGACCAAACCATCAATTGGCCAACTAGATCTAACCTAGCCCAATTGACCTTAGACCCAACATGACTTAAAGGGGTCATGTTGAGCTAAATTTGAACATAACCAAAATTGATTAGAAACAAAGATACCAATACACTCCACATGACTAACCTAACCTAAACCTACCCTTGACCTACCTCAAATAGGTCAAATGGGTCAAATAGATCAACTTGACCCATTTGACCTAAATGAAGTCATATGAGCCAAATTCAAAACTATACCAAATTAAATCAAACCAAAGTCACCAAAACATTTCAAATGGTCATATGAACTTGACCCAACCCTTGATTTGACCCAATTTAACCAATTGGTCAACTTGACCCAAGTTGACCCCTTTTGACCTAAATGGGTCAACATAAGCCAAACCCTATTAAATGAATTCCAAATCTCATGAAACTTGGCCAAACCTAGTTTCTCCACATACCCAACATATCTAAAGTGAAAAATTAATAAAATGACCATCCTACCCCTAGGACATAGAAAAAATGTTGGCCTAATCCATGGATAATTTGGTCATACTCTCTTCATATCCACTTGATGCTTTCCTAATAGCTGAAGGCGACCTAATGAAGAGTGGTGCACCCAACCCAATGGGTTTGGGTCAGCTCAATTGGACCCAAGGACAAGCTTGACCCCATGGATGAAAATGGCAAATTCAAAATCCATCTCCCACTCAATTTCAAGCACATGGGAGGTTGGTAATCCACTCAAGGCCTCAAACCAATCATGTTCAAACATCTAACTGATCAAACATCCCATTGTGATCAATTGGATCAAAATGATAAGCCTATGCTCGACCGTCCGATCCTTTAAGGGGGAGATATACTCCCCCTAATTGAATTCAAAAATATCATTCCTCATTTTGATGATTGAACTGAGGAGAAGCAATTCCTCGCCTCCTAAGGTGAAATCAAACTTCATCTTCTCGCTTTGAATAGGGGAGCTCAATCCAATCTTGAACTTCCTCCACACTGAAAACCACCTCAATTTCTCTTACACACTTCTTCTAAGGACCAATCCGAGCACACTCAAGCTTCCATTGGAGAACCCATAGCAAGAAGAAAAGAAATTGGATCAAAGCCGCAAGGATCTTGAAGTGGTGTTAGTCTATAGAGCAATTCACTCAATCCCAAGGCCTAATAATTTCAACAGGGCTTCGTCTCCACTAGATAAAGCTACATCTTCGATCTCGAGCATCAGTGATCACCTCCGGTGAGGTATGGAATTTTTTGACCACCTAGCATAGGTGGTGTTGGTCCTTTGTGAAAGGAATTTTCATATGATGCAAGATCCACCATTGGATGTGCGGCTTATTGGCTTTAGATGGTGTGGGTTAAGTTTGGTTTTGATCCGAGCTCAATTGAGTTCAGATATTCCCCTAGATCATAGATGGTCTCTATTGATCTAAGGGGAAGAGCTAGGGAGATATTGGCCATCCATCCACTCATTTTGGATGGACAATCGATTATTCCCATGTTTAGAATTTGATTTACCCTTTTAAAATCGTGGGGAGATCTCTGGATGTCCGATCTTCGATTGGATAGTAGAGATCAAAGTGCATCCTCCATCATGCCGCCTTTCGGATTCAATGTTTAAGTGGGATGCTCACCGCGTGACGTGTGTAAAGCGCGCTGACGCCACCACCACGCATCGCGTCGTAAGCTAAAGGATTAGTTAGGATGCTTAATTAATTTTAATTAATCTAGGGATCTTCTAAAATTCATATCTCTCTCAATAAAATTTAGAAAAATATGAAATAAATTTCTACAGAAGGATAATTCAACCTAGAATATTTTAAATTAATTTTTTTTGAGATTTTAAATTATGCATTTCTCTGATTTTGGTTTTATTAGAAAGATCATTTTAATAATTACCTTTAAATTAAGCCTTTGATTAATCCCAAATTTCTTGGGTATATTTTAGGTGATGACTATTGCCTCTCATAATTTTCTCAAGATTTATTGAAGGCTTAATTAGGAGAATTGAATATCAATTTTCTAATTACTCCCTTAACTTAATTAAAGATAATTAAGGTGTGATTAGTGGTTTTAATCCATGATTAGAGTTGATTAAGGTCAGATCCAGTAGATAGGAGGTTTAGGGAATAATTTTGGGGCATTTTCGCTAAGCTATTCTCTAAACCCCCATTTCTTTCCTTAATCTTCTCTTAATTAAGGGTTAATTCATTAATTATCCTCTTAATTAATTTTTAAAAATTCAAAAAACTTTTAAAACTTAATTAATCTACTTTGGGTAGATTCTTAGGTGTTTAATAGCTTAAGTTCAAATTAAGGAAATCAAAACCCAATTTATATGTATGAAAGGGTGTTTTGAAATTACTTAAGCTAAACCCCTTAGCTTAATTAACCTTTAATCATGAGCCAGATTGTATTAGGCCTTTTTCTTATTAGGTGCATCGCAAATTTAAATTTCTTGTGAGTTTTTATTTCATCTCATTGGCTCATAATTATTTGGTTAATTATTCTAAGGTGGTGTAGGTAAGGGCTAATTAAGTTACTTAATTCATTCCTTAACCTAATTAATACATAAAAATGAATTTAATCATCTAAAAATTAAACAAAAATATCAAACACATGTGGGAATGTATTAGGAACAGCAAACTCAACTCATCTTTTCAAAATTAAATCAAACTTCAAACTAAACAAAAATCACAATGAATACACTTTGATTTATTTTAAACTTTCTTATTCTATAAGAATGTCTTTAGGATTTAATTAAAGTGAGTTTGTTTACATGCTTTCAGTGCTTTGAATCTTTCCCCAACATATTAAATTCGTATTTCATGTGGTTTCATGCATTCATATTTTTCAAATTCTAGTTTAAAATGAAATTGTTTACTTTATGTCAAATTTGCATGTGTTGGCTAAAGTAGAAATATGAGTGGCTATTATAGCTACTAAATTCAAATTATTTTAAAAACATATAAATCAATTATCTAATCTAAAAGTGTGCTACTTGTATCCTAATTATAAGCTTGCATGTGAAGGATATAAAGGTATGCTTAGCATAGGTTTGTCTTCTCTTTTATGTTAGCATAGTTTTGAATAGGAGTTGGTAAGATATAGGGTTCATTTGAAAAGAATGTAACACTTACTTAATTCCATATCCTATTCATCCCTATGCTATAACCTAAGAAGAGCTACCTATACTTGCATACATAAATTACATAAATAAAATGGATCCATAAATACAACTTTTGCATTCTTCTTTTCCATTTCATTTGTTTTATACATATGTTTGTATTTAAGGAACGTAGTATATTAGTCTGGACAACCCTGAGATTGTGAGGCTTTAAGTAGCCATAAGTAGGTCTTTTACTTTACACTTTTGGTTAACAATGGCGCTATACTCACTTTTGTCTTTCTTACTTTCATGTGTGTATGTGAAAAATTGGATAAAGAAACTCTTTTCTACTTAAAGAAAATCATGCATCTTAATATTCTAAATTTAATTAAATAAATTACTTAGCATGCATCATAAAGTGTGTTGAATATTCTCATTTGTATGTATAGATATTCTTAGGACTCATTCATATGCATATTATACATGTTGGGAAAGAAATGAAGTAATGTGTGTTATGTGGATTTGATTCATTTTCTTTAATATTAAAATGTCTTTCTTTTTGAATAGGTTTGTTTAGATTTATATAAACTTATGATTAATTAAAAGACTTAATCAAAACATTCACTAAACAAAACTAAAATGTGAATCTACTTTAGAAATTACTTAGATTAGGGAAGGAAAGAGAAGTTCTCTTCTCTTTCTCTCTCTTTATAACTTAATAATTATAGAATTCAATTGAACTTAATCAAAATATGAAATAAAATTAACCCAAAATAATTAAATAACTTAAATGAAACCCTCCTCTAACTTGAACATGTTTTCACACTTAGAAAATTTGAACCTAAAGCCATAGCTAAGCATACCACACAAGCCTTCAAAGCACACACATTAGCCTAAGTCACTACTTCTAACTTTAGGTTAGGACGGTGCATGGTTTGATACTTTATTTTATTTTGTGATATATATTTTAGACTGGATGTTAGGGTGTATGCTCATAGAATGAATGGTCGGATGCTATTAGTCTAACTATTCTTTTCTGCAGGGGATTTTCCTTAAGGGGCACTATCATGAATTAAAAAAATATACATGCTTTTGCTTGTAGGTGCTTTATACCCCTAAGCATAATCCAATAGGCCAGGTGGACTTAGTCACCCATATGTGGGGTGATAAGTCCAATATACATGCTTGGGATTTGTGTGGTTCATTTTAGCAAACCTTATTTTGCAAGTGTTAGTTAGATTTCCATTCTTTTTTTCTTTTCATGTAAATTTATAAAATTTGGATTTTGGAATGATTGTTATGGGAAATAGGATGAGCATTGGTCATAAGATCCTATCTTATGCACCATGTAAGTCTTGGAGCATCTATCTTCCAACCAACCAAAGAAGGAACCAAAGAAGAAAGAAGAAAAGAAGAAGAAAGAAGAAAAGAAGAAAGAAGAATGAAGCTTGAAGACCCCCATAACAATGAATTCCTTGCTTAATTATAATTTAATTCATTTGTGATCCGAGTTGTATAAGGGTAGAGCTTGGCTACAAAATTTGATATTTTTTGGTGGTGCGCCACAACGCCTTTTATTTTTTTTAACGCTTTATAAATTGATTGATGATTTAATTAGCTTATGCATTAAGTGACATATTTTTCCTAGTTTCTTCCTTGCTTTCTATATGACCTAGATGTGGATTAGGCTCTTTAGGAAATAATAAATCATTTGCCAAACTTAACAACTCAAAAACAAAATAAAGAACTCATAACCTCACCTAAAGCTTAGGTTTAAAATCAAGATAAAAGAATTAGAAACCCTTTAGCTGGATGAGTATTTTTTTTGTAATATCATGCACAAATGCATCTTATTCACTCTTGATTGGAGAGATTCCACCTTTTCTAGAGAAATTTGGCTTGACCTTTGAGAGCCATGGTGGAACCTCACCTCCTCCCTTCTCGTTGATTTTGGCCAATAACTTTATTTCTCATGCATTTATCATACGAATCTTATTAGCCTGAGTCAAAATAATTATCCAAAAATGGAAATCAAATGAAATTTGAATTGTATTAGATTTAGGTCATTTGAAGCATGCCCTTTACATGATCTAGTCTCTTTAGGGAGTGAGTTTAAGGACTTAGTCTCTTTCTAAATAAATAACAGTCTAGTTATCTTGTATAAGAATAATGACTTGCCTACATGTATTTAAAATCATAAGAGGAGTTGGTTGGTGACTAGCCCTAGGCGATTGTAAGCCCAAGCTGTCAGGTGATTTGTCCTCTCTTGTAGAGGCAAACCAATTATCCATTTTCACCTTAGATTTAGGTTGCTCTTTTAGCCCTCACCAAAGCTCCCTAGATTTAGGTTCTGAGGTTGCTTCTCCCCTTTGTGGGCCATATGCATAATTCCTCACCTCTTAGGTATTTTCTTAATCTTATGTTAAGGAATCATCAGCCTTAAATTTATAATGAAAAATATAACTTAAATAAACTAAATCAATTTCAAAAATATAAATCCCAACCATAGAATAGTTTGAGATGCTCGCTAGGTTTCCTAGCATCATGGGCATCTCTTACTTATCTTTCATTTTGCCATCGATAATAACTCCCTCTCTTTGATTAATTTCATTTTATCTTCAAAAATGAACCAATCGATTGATAGTACTTTCCTATTAAAATCTTTAAAGATAATAATCATTTACCTTAATCGTGAGTTTTTCTAAGGAATCCCCATTCCTTAGAATGTAATTGACTATGGGGGCTTGCCCCTGTAGGAAACTTAATGAACCCAACTTAAAATAAATCCTGATTTACTATTCCATGTAAACTAGGGGAAGAATCTCCGATACATATGCAAACCCATCATCCTTAGAAGTCCTTATTGAGGTGATTAGGTCCATTAAAGGGTAGTGACTTCTGTCTTTCGAGATAGTACACTATTTCCTTGATGACGTACTCGATCACCTGAATAAGTACATCTACGAATTTGCATGGCATCCTAAAAAGATGAATTTCTATAGGTCTCCTCTTTCTTTTCTCACCACAGATTTGAAAGGTGACTATAAAATTTTAAACCAATAGCCATTGGTTGTATCAATTCGAGTTAAATCATGATTTGAACCATTTTGGATATTTAGGCCAATTTAGGTCAATTAGGGTAAAATTCTCAATTGGACTTGGTTTAGCTCAATTTTGGGTTTTGTCATGTTCAATCATTGATTATGAATTTTTTGAATCAATAGTTTCAATCAATTTGGTATATGGTCGATTTCGACTAGTTTGTGTTTCATTTGGGCTAAAGGTTGACTTAGTAAAAGGAACAAGTTGACTTGGTTTGACCTAATTCAAGGTAGTTGATCGCCATAGGATGATTGTTGATCATGATAAGAGGTTTGGATGGGCTTGGTTCAATCCAAATTGAGTAGGATTAGAACTTGGCTCAAAAAGATCTTTTAGGTCACTTTGGCCCAAGTGGACCTAAATGAGTCAATTTGTTTGGTTTTGGCTTGATTCAAGTTTAATTGAACTCATATATGAGCCTAGGATTGAAATATAAATTCAATTACAATCAATTTGGGCTATATGATGGATTTTGGCTCATTTGAAGTTTTCAAGTCAAAAAGGCTAACTTGAGTTTGACTTGGGTTGACTTGAGTTTGGTTTGATAATTATAATTTATGTTTACATTTGGGTAAGTTATTGAAGGAATGATTGATTCATGAACAAATCCATGAGTTTTGAATTGATTTGGATATAAGTTGACCAAGTTCAAGGAAATGGCTAAAAAGGCTAAAATTGGAAATTTAATTTGATTTGGGTTTGATTTTGGCTATTTGGATTTATATTTCATTTATATTTGTGAATATAAATAAAGATATAAATGATTCATGAGAAAACCACTTGAGTTTGGAGTGATTTGGAAGCAAGTTTGACCAAGCTTAAGGATGTAGGTCAAAAGGGCTTAAGTAGGGAATTGATTTAGTTTGATTTATTTTTGGTCAATTGAGTTTGGATTTCATTTATATTTATGAATATAAATGAATGAATAATTTATTTATAAAGAAATCAATTGATTTTGGGTTGATTTGGTGTGAGATTTGATTAAGCCAATGGAGGTAGGTCCGTAGGGCTTAAGAAGGGGTTTTGGCTATTTGGATTTAGTTTAATTTGATTTAGCTCATTTGAATTTGGAATTCATTTATATTTGTGAATATAAATGAAGGAATGATTGATTTATAAAAAAAATCAATCAAGTTTGATTTGGTTTAAATTTAAATGAAGGTGGTTCATAGCATATAGGAAGGGATTTTGGAATTTGAATTTGATTTTGGGGTTTAATTTGATAAATGATTGAAAGATTGAATTGATCTCTTGAGAAAATTAATGAATAAGGATTGATTTGAATTTGATTAAGGTTGAATCCATATGATAAAATTAAAGGGCTTAGAATGGGTTTTGGATTTAATCATGGGATTTTATGGGGAAATCTTGAACTTGAATTTGATCATGAGATTGATTATAAGCATTGGAAATTTGGTTTGGTATGAATTTGAGGTTTGGTATGAGAAGAAAAGTATGGATTGGGTTTAGGCTATAGGGTAGGCAAGTTTTCCTAAGTCCCTAAGGCATAACCTATTCCTATAACTAATCATTCTAAGTCTCTAGGCATAGGTTAAGTATTCACCTAATCACTAGAAGTTGAGAACTCACTCCAAAAGTTGAGAACTCACTCCTAGATCTATGACTAGTAAGTTGAGAACTCACTCCAAAAGTTAAGTCAACATTTTTGAAGAGAATGTGCATGTGTGCCGATCATAGCCATTGGATCTTCTTACATCCTTCGAGCGAAGGTGTGAGATCAATTTGGAGGGATCCGCCCTACTGAACTCAATCGCGCGGTAAGCGTGTGCTCCTTCACTCATTGCTCGTGGGGAGATAGATCATGCAATATCCATTCTGTGTGATTGGAATGGACGACCATGATTATATCTGTTAAATTTATCTTATTTAATTCGTTATTAACCTTGGGATTGATCTGAGATTGAACGACGGAGATCGAAAGTACAACCCATCGCCAATTGACTCAACATTTGATGGCGATAACTTAAATATCCAATCCCATGGTGCCACGTGGAAAGCACACCGTGTCAGTGCGCCACATGGTGCTAATGAGATTAGGATTAATTAAGGCTAATTAATTGGAATTAATGGCTGAAACTTCATAAAATCCTAACAACTCATAGAAAAATCCAAAAAATACAAATAAATGATCATTTTAAAGGTATTTAAGAGAGGAATGTATTAAAAATATCCTTAATTAATTTTGAAAAGTAATTAGAGCTTAATTAGGATTTAATTAAAAATTAATTATCTTAATTACTCCCTGATTAATTAATTAATTAATCCAAAACTTCTTGAGATTTTTTGAGGGGATGACCTCTGCCTCCCCTAATTTTCTTGAGATTTATTAGTTAATTAGTTAGAGAAATTAACCAAATAATTCTTAATTACTTTCTTAACTTAATTAAGTATTAATTAATCATATGAACAATAATTAATTAATTAATTAGGCTCCTTAATCACTGCCTAATAGTGAGGAGGCTTATTGAATTGGGTTGGGACCTCTTTCCTTATCCCTTTCCCTAAACTCCTTTCACTTTTCAAGAAAAATTAATTAAGGACTAATTAGTTAATTAATTACTTAATTAGTTAAATTAAAAATCTAAATTACATATGATTCTGACTAATTAATTCATGGGTAGATCTTTAGGTGCTCAATAACCTAAAAACATTTAAGGAAATCATGGTAAACCCACATGTATGGGAAAACCATGAAAGTACTTAATTAAGTTCCTTAATCTAATTAATTATTAATTATGAGCCAATTGCATTAGGCCTTTCATTTCTTAGGATCATTGCAAAGTTATTTTCTTTGCATATCATGTTGGCTCATAATTACATAGCTAATTACTTTAAAGTAACATAAGTAAGGGTTAATTAATGGACTTAATTCATATCATAACTTAATTAACCCATAAATCAATCTAATTACATTCCATTAAACCAAATTAACTCATAAACATGGGGATGGGTCAGGATTGGCAAACTCCTTCTTACATTCCTTAAGTCAAATTGAACATGAAGTTAAAATGATGCAAAAAAAAAAGCTTTCATTTATTTTAAGTAGTGTTATTTGATATGATTGTCCTTAGAAATTAATTTGATTGAATGAAACCATATGCTTATGTTTATTTATTCCTTTCAATCATATTAGATATTGCATGTCACTTGACTCATGCATCCATTTTTTTAAGTAAATTAAATCAAATGAAGTTTTCTTTAGGTTAAGCTTGCATGTGTTGATTTAATTTAATATATGTGTTGCTATTATCACTATTAAATCCAAATATATTTTTCAAAAGATTATAAATGAAATATATCATATGTTATGATGCTAGCTATAAATACATATGATATGTATGTGATTATATCTTAAGTGTATGAATTAAAGTTTTCTTTCTTTTATTCATATATTGATTTACATAAGTTTGAATGGTAATGAGTATATAGTCTGGACATCCCCGGAATACGAGGCTTTAGTTAACCCTAAGGAGGTCATTTGATTACATCATTTCCCTGGTTAACAAAGGCACATACTCATTTGATTTCATTCTTATGTATATTTAATATTAGAATTTAAATAGAGCTTTAATTCATATACATAAATAACTCAATTAAACAAAATATAAGTTTTGCATGATTTTCATTCTCTTAGTTATTTATACATTCATATGTATCTAAACAAATAAGTATATAGACTGGACATCCCGGGAATACGAGGCTTTAGCTAGCCCCAAGGAAGTCATTTGATTACCTCACTGCCCTAGTTAACAATGACACATACTGATTTATGTCTTTATACATGTGTATGTGTATGTGAATAATGATTGAAAAACCCCCTTTTCTATTAAAATACATGCATTCATGAATAACTAAGTCATTGAATTAATTAGTCATGAAATTTGGAGCTTGCTTTCTCATATTCATGTATGCAAATTTACATATATTTTAATACAAATGGGTATATAGTTTGGACATCCTAGGAATACAAGGGTTTAGCTAGCCCCAAGGAGGTCATTTGATTACCTCACTTCCCTGGTTAACAATGACATATACCTATTTAATTTCATCCCTATATATTTTTGTATAAGAATTTAGATAGAGCTTTAATCTAATATGATTAAATAATTCAATCACACAAAATGATATAAACTTTACATTCACATTCATTCATAATTTAAGTATGTTAAAACATGTTGCATGTATAGATATATTTAAGATTAAATCATATGCATGTTACATGTGATAGAAAGGAATGATTTAGCATGTGCCATGTGATAGTAATTCAATTAAATTAAGCTTAATATGTCTTTCACATTGGATAGAATTATTTAAAGTGAATGTAAACTTAGGATTAATTTAAAATATGTAATAAGCCATTCACTAAAGAGAACTAAATCAAATTAACATATTTTAGAAAGTGGCTTAAGGTAGGGATGAAAGAGGGAAATTCTCTTTCTTCTCTTTATAACACTTAGTTGCTAAGTGTAATCATATGAAATAAAAGAAAACACAAATTAAAATTCTCAAATCAATTAAATAACTTCAAGTGAAATCAACCCTTCATGTTAAATAAAATCTTTCTATGCTTAGAAAACTACAATGCTAATGCTTAGCAAGACATACTACACAAGATTTAACACACACATTAGAATTAAGTCACCACTTCTAGCTTTATGTTAGGACGGTGCACGGTGTGTGTATATTTTATTTTATGATGTATTATTTTAGATTGGATGTTAGGGTTATATTTTATAGACTAGATGTTAAGCCGTTGTTAGCCTAATGTTATTTATTAGAAATTAGGCTTAAGAGGATGCTTAAAATAAATATAAATGCTCTCTTTTGTTGGTTGCTTAAAACCTCTATGCATGATCCAAGTGAAGACAGGTGGACTTGGTTACCCATGTGCAGGGTGCTAAGTTTAAATTATATATATATTGGGATTGTATGTATGTTTAGCTAACCTCTATTTTGTAGGTGTAGTTAGATTAACTTTTTCTATTTTTAATGTAATTTTGCATTAGAAATTAGTATTAATTCTATGGGAGATTAGGATGAGCATTGGCTAGAAGGCTTTGTTCTGCAGTGCCATTTGATGCTTTGAAGTCCACCAAATCGAAGGGAAAGAAGCAAGGAGGAAAGAAATGAAGACATGAGGAATGAAGAAAGAAGCCCCCCTATAGAATTTAAAAATGGTAGTTATTATTTAATATTCTGGGTTATATAAGGGTCGAGCTCGGCTACATATATTTTCTTTTTTTGGGTTGTACAACGGTTCCTGACCGCACCGGCCTGTTATTCTTTTGCAGCAGCTATAAAATTGTTTGATGTTATGTTTAAATTATGCATTAGAAACAACATGCTTTTCATAATTTCTTATGATTGATGCTTTAATGTGTGGCCTGGATGCGATTAGGCTCTTAGGGAAAAATAAATTTTCTACCCAACTATAATTCATAACTAAAGTTTTAAATAATTCATAACCTCACCATAAAGCCTAGGCATTAAATAAGATAATTAAAATATTTAGAGACCCCTTAGCTGAATGTTGTATATCTCACATCATGCATGCATATTCATTCTTCCTTGAAATTGGGGGATCTCCATCCTCACACGATAGGGGAATGCTTGACCCGTGAGGGCTTCCTTTTTGATGGAGAGCACTCTTTTCTTGCTGATTTAGCCAATGATTTATTTTCATCATGCATTTAGGCATAAGAAATCTTATTGCCTTTGTCAAAATGAAGTGTCAAAATTAAAAAAAAAAATTAAATGATTTTGCATTGATTAAGTCATTACTCATACCACTCATGCTCTAGTCTCTTAAGGAGTGGGTTTAAGGACTTTTAGTCACTTTCTAAATTAATAATAACCCAACTATCTTTCAAATTTATAAAACTTGCCTACATGGATTTAAAGCATAGGAGGAGTTAGCTGGTGGCCACTCCAGGCAGTTGTAAGCCCAGCAGTCGGGTGGTTTATCCTCTCTTGTGGAGTTAAACCTTATGCCCATCTGTTGCTTAGATTTAGGTCGTGCTTTAGTTTTTACTAAAGCTCCCTAGATTTAGGTTCCAAGGTAGTTGTTTCCTCAGGCTACAAGCATAAATTCTCACCTCTTCATCATTTCACTAACCTTATATTGATGGATTATAAGCCCTAGGAATCTAATAAAATTTAACTCAAATGAATAAATCTCTTCACTTTTAAATATATAAAGCCCAATTATAGGATATATTAGAATGCTCACTAGGCTTCCTAGAATCATGAGCATTTCCTACTTTCTCACTTTGGATTCTAAAAATAAGTATTCTTCTTGAACTTTCTCATTTGATTTTCTAAATATAGCCAATCCTTTGATAGTCTAGCCTTGAAATCTTTGGAAATGATAATTATCTACTTTAATCGAGAGTATTCCTAAAAAATCCATCTTCTTTAGGATTAATTACTATGGAGGCTTGCCTCCATAAGAAACTTTAGAACTCAATTTAATATAAACCCTGCTTTATTCATCCATGTAAAGTAGGGGAAAATTTGTTGTATATTTGAAGACCCATCATGCCTTAGGAGTCCTTATTAAGTGATTAGGTCATTTGAAGGGTGATGTCTCTATCTTTCAAGATAGTACATCATAATTCAATGTCATACCCGATCACTTCAATAAGTACCCCCTACGATCTGCGTGGTGTCCCCCCATACATCCAAAAATAAACACCACAATAAGACTAGAGAGGGAATCCAAGAGAAACTTGAATTATGGAGGCTAACCTTAGAGCCTAAAGATTTTCGTTTGAGTAATCTAACACTAAATACATGGAGTGTAATTTTAGTTGTAGAAGTATCAATTGTGGTGTTGTGATATTGGGTGATCAAGTTATTAAAGAAGAGTAAGCTTTTTAGATATCCCGGGTATATTGTTCAAAATGACGGTGAAATAGATGGGGATGTTATTAGTAGAATTCAAGTTGGATGGTTGAAATGGAAAAATGCATCTAGCCTATTATGTGATAGAAAACTATCATTTAAAATAGGAAATTTTATAAGATGGTGGTAAGACCCACAATGACTTATGGTGCAGAATGTTGGCTAGTAAAAGATAAGCATAAAGCTAAGTTAAGTGTTGTAGAGACTAGGATGCTCAGATGGATAAGTGGCTTTACTCTTAGTGGTAAATGCAAAATGACTATGTTCAGGGAAATATTGGAGTAGCTCCAGTGGCAGATAAGATTAGATAGAGTCGCCTTAGATGGTTTGACCACATAAAGCTTCGATCGTTCGATGACCTGATAGATGTATTAGATTTACCTTATGTTAATAAAGGTAGAGGTAGACCTAAAAAGACTTGGTTTAGATGTATAAAAAATGACCTTAATTTATCAGAATTAAATGGGAATTTGACACGTAATAGGACACAATGGAGGAGAATAAAGATTTATGTAGCCAGATACACATAGTGGGATAAAAGCTTGTTGTTGCATACTATCTCAACTACATGACTAACTGAATTAACATAGCCACTTAAGTGAGAGATTTTATATTTTTTAGTATTAGTTGAATTACTTTCTAAAAAAATTAATTATTTTAAGAGGTTTCATTGGTTTTAGATTCATCAAATCCATCATGACCTTATGAGCTTAGGGAAAGTCAAAACAAACACATGCATAATCAATCTTATAGTTAATCTCATTTGATAATCTCCACAACTTTGATCAAAAGTTCACATATAAGTAAATCTAATAATTGATTCTTTGATATTTCTTTAAGAAAAATTATAAGTTCTATTAAAGTAACAAATATGGACTTGAAAACATTTTTTTTTACAATTTATGATGAAATCTTTTATATCAAAGCTATTATCACTTGCTTTTATCTAAATAGTGTGTATAAAGTTGATAAAGTGAGCAATTAGTTGCATCCTTCATAATACTATAATCCATTCACCATTTATAATTATTAAACCATTCTAAATTAAATATACATTTTTTCTTTGAATTGTGGTAAAGGAAAATCATCATGATGACGATCAATTGGCCTTTTATTCATGAACATTTGCACTCTATCACAATATTTTAGATGATAATCTAAATCCTTTTCATTGCTTGAATATTTGTTGAATTATCCAAACAAACATATTTGAATGTTATATTAATATTTTCCTTAATAGTGTTACAATGTGGATTTCATTAGCACTATGTTTTAAAATATCTTTCAATATCAAATTAAAATAAGAAATATTAAGTTAAACTATATAAGAATTCGAAATATGCCAAAAAAAGTAAATAAATAGTTGTAATTAAGTTTTATTCTCTCAAACCCTTTCAACTTGGTACAAGGTAAGTGTAATTTAGATTATTGCAAATAATAATGTTTAATGCATAAACACTCATCATATGCTTTAAATAAATTTTCAGTGGGGGTGTAATTTACTTTCCATTAATTTCAATTCAAACTCAAACTCTATAATTTTAAAACTTTGTATGATAAGAAAAATTGTTAATGTGATAAATCAACAAAAAAACATACATTTCAAGTTAAATTCAAAAACTACGCATGTATGCCTAATGCATTATCCCAAGTTAATTTGTAGATAACAATTTTTATTAGGAGGTCATCACACAAAAATTTGCCATGACATAAAAAAGACAATTGATTTAAAAAAGGTGATATCATGAGGGAGAATTTTATGCAATGGATTCCAGAAGATGATATAAATTAATAAAAAAAGGTTAACTGATGTAAGATCAATCGATCTCATCAAAACACATTTAAATATTCATAACTATATATATTATTAATTTTAAAATCAAATTAAATCTAGATATTTTGTTCAAATGTCTACCCAATGAAAACATAATCCCAAAAATTTATTGCACTCTTAGAACTTTGAAAAGGAACTCTAGGGAAGAGAAATATATTTTTGTCTAGTTCAAGCAAAGTAAACATTAAAGGGATAGACTATTACTCAAAGACTATTATCCAAACAAAATAACTATTAAGATTCAAGTAGAGTCATACCATAGAAAAGAGAAAGAGTCACCATAGTCAACTAGATGACAACCTTTCTATTCAAAAAATTCTATGCAATAAAGAATAAATAAAATTTCAAGGATCAATAGTAATGATGGAGCCCAAATAGGTTAATTGGTATATGTGAGAATTCTAAAAATACATAGAAAACATTTAATAAAAATTTATTGAATTTGTTATTATATGTAATTAATTTTAACATTGCTTAGTCATAAAGGTAATTGATCCAACCTAATTCATAACCACAAATTTTATTGTCAAAGAAAACTTTTATAATCTTAAATTATGAAAGAAATAAGAACTTATAAATTAATATCTTAGACTAATAAGTTTGAAAAACCACTAGAGGAATACATTCTCTAGAGTTATAAATAAAGTTTATATTGAGATGAAAGGGATGATTTAATAATACAAATCAAATTATCCAAAGAAACTTATAATCTATATGTATTAAGAATATCACTACCTAGGTTGATAGGCCATCGTGTAAAAAAAAATTAATCAAACTATTCTTCCAAATCAGAGTTATCGATCAAGTATATCACACTAGTCAAAAATGAATATAAGTTATTTATCCTTAATATGAAATATTATAGCTATATGGATAAAATTTACTATTATATGTTTAATACTAATAACTTCACATTTTTTTTCATAAAAATTCAAAAGATAAGATCTACAAAAGTTTATGTTCATGGCCACATAAATTTAATTTTAAATAAAATATTTGCTTTAAGTTAATTTTAAAGTTGATTAATATTATAACTAAAGGTATCAAAAAGTACTTTAAAAGCTTAATAGATCATGTGACTTTTTTAAAAATGAAAATAAATAAATAAGCATAGTAAGATGTAGATACCACAAATGTATAGAATAGGCGAGTGATGTGACATAATAAGTGTATAACTCAGATTATTTCGCTACATCCAATATATAAGCAAGTGTAGTGGCCAAAATTAGCAAAAATCAATGAAAAAAGCTCAAGTCAAAGTCCAGTGTTTGAAATCATTCAAATATTATTTTATTTTTATTTCTTGCATTTTAAGGTACACCAAAATAATATTTGATTGACTACTTTAATGAATAAAAATATAAAGTAACATGCATTCAAAAACTTTGGAAATCTTTTCATTAAGTTCCCCCTCTTTCCCTTTATCTCTTTTTTTTTTTCAAAATGAAGCTTGTAGGTTATTTATTTTTTAAAACAAAAATTGATATATAATAAAATTTTAATTATTGATATATATATATATATATATATATATATATATATATATATATATATATATATATATATATATATATATATATAATAACGGATGTTACCATTTCTTTGGCAAGAAAAGGTATTTGTCATTTTTACTTAAGTTTTACTCTATTCTTTGTTAACCTACAATTAACAATTTTTTACGCCTTGCTCTACTTTTTCTTCATACTATAAGATAGTTGGCTCACATATCAAGTCTCAAAACTATTCCATGATATAATTTATAGCTCCATATTAAGTTATCTAAGAACAAGGCCTAATCTTATAATTTATCCTTTAACACTCACATAAACACCACCAAATCTAACTATCTATTATAAATCACAACTACCCATCATATGTTAATCCTTCATAAACATTGTTAGCTATATTTACCCCACCTAAATTTTATCCTCTGAAGTGATTTTTAAATTATATAATTCATCCAATGTAAACTGCCTCTATCTATTCGAGAGAGCTATGGCGATCTTTCATTCCCTTTGTAAATTGTCACCATTTTCTAGGCTTGTTTAGAGATTTTTGTGCATATTTGAAAGCAAATCATGTTTCTTTTTTTTTTGTCCTTGTGTTGTGGTGCCCTAGATATCCTCTTTTGCCTCTGCTTAAACATTACTGCTTGATTTGCCCCCATTTCCTAGAATTTTAGCTATGGTTTCAATGAATCAAGAGAGTACTTCAATGAGTCAATAGAAAGTGAAAGGAATTATCATGTCTCACTCTTTTAAAGATGCATTCAAAAGTAGTTCATCCAAATCTACTATTTCTCTAAACCTCAAAACTTCATTCTTTTGTGGTATGCTTGTGATTTTGCTTTTGGAAGATAAAATTATATCAACTCCATTTAATTTCACTTTGGTGGGTAAATTTGCTTTTATGGAACCTATTAGAGCATTTTTCTTCAACGAGAAACTCACAAGTACATTTTTCATTAGTTTATTAGACCCTGAACACATATCAATTCAACTCTCCAATGATTTAAACTATAATTAAATTTTTTCCAATGCTCTTATTATATAAATGATTTCCAGATGAGCCTCCTAAAGTGGCCACCCTATTTTGACATTAAAGAAAAATCACTTATGTGGGTTTTGCTCCATAACCTACACCTTAACCTTATTAATCATCAAGTTCTCTATGATTTAACTTCTATCTTAGGTTGTCCCCCTCCAAATCGATCGAGCCATGATGTTTAAAACTCCTTCGATTGCTAAGTTTCTGGTTAAGTTGGATGTTTCTAAAAAAGACTCACAAAAAGTTTGGATATGCTATATGAAAAAATGGTTATTTTTGAAAGACTGAATTAGAAAGTTTTTAAATTTTTGTCTGTTAGAAAATACGTACTTCATGGCTAAGTACTTTATTCTTCATCCTCATCTAAAGCAAAAAAAAACCATATTTCACATTTCCAATTCACTCATTTTGAAAATATTGAATTTCATACACCAACTAATGAGGAGATCAATATTTATGAAAACCAATTACCTCAAGAAAATCAATCGGTCAATAATCCTAAAGATGGTCCTTATCATACCCATGTGCATATGGATCAAAATCATGAGTAAAAGGTGGATGTAAGGTTTAAAGAATAATAAGTCCCAAACTTCTCTCTAATCTTAAGAAGATGCACAAATCCTCTCTCATTTTGTCTTAAACCAAAATGGTGTTTAACATGTTCCTTTGGCTTAAATTATTTTAGAAGAAGGTAAATTTAAATCGAGTCCTTTTATAGTTGTTCCTAATGCTTGATCTATTTTTCTTAGTCATTCTATCATTGTTGGGGATGTACCAATAAAGGAAGATGGTTTCAAAATAGTGGTAAAAAAAAAGAAAAAAAAATTCTGCCTCATTGTCCTAAAGGATTACTAGATCTAATGCTTCATTTTTTATTCTAAATCAAGATGGTTCTCTACAAAATGTTAATTAGGAAAGTGATGGAGTCTCAATGCCTTCTGAGGAGCACTTAAATGAATATACTTTAAAGGAGGATTCTACTCCTGGAGCATTTATTAGAAGATCATGCTCAGACTAGAAAATTTAAATTGGAAGTTATTCTTCTAGCTCTCTCTTTTTCATATGTTAAAAAGCTCCCATATTTTGAGACTATTGCAACATTTGATCATCCAATATCTCTTTATGTTTCCAATAATATCATATCAAAAGATGATTATTCTATGAATTTTTTGAGCAATTTCAAACTTGCCTACAATCGGCATAAAAGAAATAAAAATGAAATCTCATAAACCTCATTATAGCACTTGAATTTTAGATAGCTTTTATGAAAGTGGATAATCAAAATGGAAAATTATGATGGTACTTGATACAATCGATTGGGAGGAGAATGTAAGGAAGTGGTGTTGATTATTTGTGGACCACATTGTTTACTTCCTTTATAACTTCAAGTACTGTAACTTACCTAAGATGATCCACAACTCTCAAGGATAATTAAGAATTTAGTCTTAATGCCCTATGGCATCTCCACTCATTGTGATTGTTTATTTTATTTTAAAATTGGCTTTTTTTTTCTTTCAAATATCTTATTATTCATTTGGTTTTGCCTATCTCAATCTATTTAAGGCTCCATTTGAAGAATTGTTTTCTTTTTTTACTTGGGGATTCTTTCTTTTAGAAGCTTTAGGTTTTTGTTTTTGTTTTATCTTTTAAATAAAACTTCTATTTTTGACAAAAAAAGGACAAATATAATTTGTTTAATGTGGAATCTATCTGGAATGATTGAGTCTCTTAAGAATTATTAGCAATTTATTATTAAAATTAAGAATTCTTTATTTTGATGATTTTTTTATAAATATGTATGTCATACCCAAGTAATGAGAGCAAGATATTGGACTCTTCTTGCCAAAAATTCTTCTCTTGAGAATCAATCAAAATAATGATTAAAAGATTAAAGGATTTTCTTCCTTCCATTCAATTAATTGGTAAACTTTATCCAAACAACAAAAGGAACCACATTCTCTTTTTAGTCTTAAATAAATTCTCAACACCAAAATTTGAATATGACTTCTAATATAGTCTCTCATTCTCTAGTAGTGGACAACAATTTTGATAACCTATTTGATCACTCAGGAAAAATGCTTTCTACAAACTTCTGTGGCCTCTTTATTAGGATGTTCAGAGAATTTATTCTTTATGAGGCAGATTAATATATATTCAATTAGATTTCTCCTAACATTATGTTAGAGTTTATTTAGATCTGGGTTCTACTTCCTATGAATGCAAGCATTCATAGTTAATTACTCCTCTTATCGTAGTAAGAGTGCACTCTTGATCAAGGTTGGAAATAGAGATATCTCATTGATATGAATCAGTGTTTAGAGGTGTGATGTGAATGATTGTTTAAGGGAAATATGAGGGTAATCCTAGTCAAGATCCCATGGTTTAATCATCCCAGGACTGTTATCATTCTAATCTACCAATATTAGAGGGCTATTAATGGTAATGTCCTGGGAGTCTGATTAGCAATCATGGGTTGCCTCGTCTCAGATATCCCGAGTAGACTACAGGTGTTGTGTAGGTGTTTAGTGAATTAAGGGTAAACTTAATTTATGAGTTTATCTAATAATTCAATGTAGTCTATTTTGCATAGATATTTAGGGCTTAAATCCATTGGAATGTTGTTAGGGTGTTTGAATGGTGAGCATATGGATGGCACTTACATCCATTGGAAGGCCAATTAGATTTAGAGTTCATGTACCAACTAATGGATTCAACTTACATCCCTTTGGAATGCCATTAAGGTGTCTGCATGGTGAACATATAAATTGGGCTTACATCCCTTAGGAATGTCATTTGGGTGTTCGCATGACTAACATATGGATTGGACTTACATCTCTTGGAAGGCTAGTTAGAATTTAAAATTTTGCATGATGAATATATAGATTAGGCTTACATCCCTTGGAAGGCCAGTTGGGTTGGAATGCCTTTAGGGTGTTTGCATGGCAAACATATAGATTGGACTTACATCCCTTGAGAATGCCATTTGGGTGTTTCCATGCCAAACATATGGATTGAACTTACATCCCTTAGAAGGCCATTATGGTGTAGACATTTGCATGGAGAATATATAGGTTGGGCTTACATCCCTTGGAAATGCTAGAAATTGTAAGGAAGTTCGAATGGCGAACATAGGATGGGATTACATCCATTGAAAAGGCCGTTATATTTTAGAAGTTCACATTGTGATCATAGATTGGTCTTACATCCTTTGAGAATGATATTATGGTGCTTGCATGATGAACATATGAATTTGACTTACATCCTTTTAGAATGCCAATAGGATTTTCACATGGCAAAAAAAAGTTGTTTGATTTAATTTTTAATTTTTTTTTATTTCTAAGGGACAGTGCCTCAACTTTGTATAGGAAACACTAGGATTTCTAGGCCATGGCCCCAATAATTTGGTGCTTTGGTGCCTAAAGCTCAATGCCTTAGCATCGATGAGACAGTGCTTCAGTGTTGTCACGCAAAAATATAAGTCCCAAAACCAGAGAGGGCAACACTTTGGCACTGTAAACCCAATGTCACAGCACTGAGTCATGAAGAGTAATATAAAATAGGTTGACTATTTGACCAACACCATGATGCTGCCAAAGTGGCACTGTAGTGGTAGTTAAAAAATTGTTCAAAGATCGATAGGCTAGCTGACGCATTTAACAAAAAAAAAAAAGAACTTCTGACTAGTGTTGTAGAGTCACAATAGAGTGTTATGGCGCTCCATCAATGTCTGATGTTCTTTTCATATCTGGTCAGTTATGAAATTAATGGTAATAAATGTTAATAAGTGCTTTTCTTTACCAGTGTAGTAATCATCTTGATTGGCTGACCGATGGAGTGCCAAGGCACTAGTCCTGGATCTTAGAAAACTAAGAGGTCAGTACCTCGGCGTGGCCAAGGTAGCACCATGATGCTATAAATAATAATTAGGCTTAAAATCAAAAAGGTTAGTGCCTTGGCACTATCTAGATATCACTGTGGTACTATGGGTAGACATTTTTTTTGTTCTTACAAATCAAGAAGGCAGCATTGTGGCACCAAGATTCAGTGCCCTAGCATTGACATTAGTGCTATGGCACCATAGAACAGAGCTGTGGTGGTACAAAGCAGAGCGCAAAGGGTTCAAATTTTTGAGAGCTCAGCACCTTGACAGTTGGGAGCAGCGCCATGGTGCTACAAGTCATTAGACTATTCTTGCACAAGTTTCTTTGGGGATTTGATAAATTTCATAAAATTTTGACAACATAATAGCTTCACAATGCTAGGTTTCACAATTTTTCAGTGCTAGTTTCTCTCTTGTTCCAAATCCAAGATCAATGAAGGGAGGGTTTTCATCTCATGCTAGAAATAAGTTCGATGGCAACAATTTTGAAGTTTGAAAATTAAATTTTAGTGAATTAAAACCCAATTAATCTTAATTTTAACAATATTTTATCTTGGTAATGCCTAAAATTTTATTTTTAACATGACCACATTATTCTTTCTTACTTCAGATCTAAGATCGACGAAGGGAAAATCTTTATTTCACATATGATCCAGAATCATGATGGAATTTTTCAAGATTTTCTTGTAGAGTGAGAAATCATATAAAAGAGACTTTTTTTTAGTTTTACTTGGAATCGTACCTTGCATAAGGAGGAAATCATGTAGCTGAGAGAAACTTGAAATTAAATCTATAGAGAAAGAGAGAGAGGGAAGAGAGCGTGGGCCAAAAATGGAAGAAGAAGAAGAAGAGTCTGCTATTCTCTTCTTATAAGAGTCGGTTCTCAATCACTCACATTCTTCTATCAATCGCTCTTGCTCTCCAAACTGCTCCCACTCTTCCCTCGGGTGATTATCATTGAAGCAGATGGCTGTTGGTGGGAGTAATTAGTATTTTCTATTCTTTTTAAACTTAAAGGCAACAGAGCTAGCACCTAGGTGCTGGGTTTATAGTGTCACCATGTTGGAGTAAGAAAGTTCATTTTTTCATTATTATTATTTTTTATTTCAAATAAATTGCCCCCTTGATGAATGTATCATGTCAATTAGACATAATATATTTATTGTTTTCTCCTTTATTTATCAATGATTATGTTCAAAAATATAAAAGGGAGAGAGTATATATTCAAGAACTTAGTAAATATAATATTCATGTATCATGTAATAACAAGAGGTAGTTGCTAAAAAAATTTTAACTACAAATAATTAGTTTAAATTTCTCTAATACAAATGGAGGCAGATGAGCTAAATAAGTCATATTAGCTTGTATCTCTCATGCATCGTGAAGATGTTGGAAGGTTTCTTCTTGATCATGAACTAATGTAGAGAGAACTTGCTCAAATTCAAACACCTGAGCATCCATCTATAGCAATTTTCATTTATAACTGTCACAGCTTGTCTCACTTTTAACATTCTCTTCAATAAATAGTACTTTCTCTGTTATAACTCTATTAATTCAACAAAGATATCTAGAAGCTCGATCTGTGCTTTAGAGAGTTCTCTCTGATATGATCTCAAGGCTCTGAGGCTGTGCTCAAGATCTTGATGGACTAGAAATATAAAAATTATCCACTGTAATGTAGATCCTGAGTGATCCCTCATGCACTTCTAATGACTATGGGAACACTAATCCCAAGCCTAGAGACTTAAGAAGGCATACTCTATGATTCTGATATGCCTTTAAATGAATAGGTCTTACCTATTCTATGGCTTAAATCTACTCATTCTTGTCCACTCATCCAAAATCAACCTCAATTGAATTTTGTTATCTATCAAAGTTCCAAGCCAAATTAACTTAGCCCCTAACCTAAGTTCATTCCACCATGATCCCATGATCTAAGTCCATTCAAACAAACCAAATCTAATTGATTTTCACAAAAGCACTCCAACCATTTCAAACCCCTCAAATACTTACAATTACACCAATTAATTCAAATGAGTCCAATTGACCCAAGTTAGTCCATTTAACCCAAAAAGTCCAAATGAGCCAAAATTTAATCAAATCCAAATCAATTGACATCAATCAATCCTAAATCAATCATTGAACTCTTCTCAACACCCAATTCCACCAAATTCCACCAACTCAACTCAATCAACCCAATTGGTCCACTTGACCCAAAGTGGCCTAAATGATCAAATTGATTCAAACTTCAATCTAACCCAAATTGGATTAAATCAACCCATCTAATCCCTTCCATAATTATTACTAATCATCTTTGTTTGCCCAATTGCAATCAATTGGGTCAAAAAAGCAATTTGATCACTTGATCCAAGTTGACCTAATTAACAATCTCATTCCAATTCTAATTGTTTGTAATCATCGACTCCTATCAATCATAAATTGAGTATTGAACATGGCTCAACCACCAATTGAGTCAAATCAAACCAATTCAATCCAATTAATGCAAGTTGACCCAATTTGGCATAAAGGGTTAAATTGGGCCAAATATAATTCCAACTATAGTTGATTGAAACCAATACCTCTAATCAATCATAAATTGAGTATTGAACATGATCCAACCCTCAATTGAACCAAATTTGGTTAAACCAACTCAATTGACCCACATAGTTGAATTGACCTAAAGGGTCCAATTGAACCAACTCCTTCTTAAATCCAAATTGATTCAAAACAACACCTATAATCATTCTCAAATGATCAATTGAACTTAAACCAACCCTCCACCCAAGCCAATTTGGCCAATTTGACCAAATTGGTCAACTTAGCCTATTTGACCTAATGAACCCATATGAACCAAAATCAAATCCAGTTCAAATAAAACCAAACCAATGTCACCAATACATTCCAAATTATCAATTGAACATACCCAAACCTTTAGTTTACCCAATTTGACTAATTGATCAACCTAACCCAATTAGACCCCATTTGACCCATA
This sequence comes from Cymbidium sinense, assembly GCA_021442155.1. Lineage (NCBI taxonomy): Eukaryota > Viridiplantae > Streptophyta > Magnoliopsida > Asparagales > Orchidaceae > Cymbidium > Cymbidium sinense. The sequence goes on from CM038229.1 coordinate 36,214,136, forward strand.
TGGGTCAAATTGAGCTAAACCCATCCAAACCAAGTCCAAACCCAACCAAACTTAGCATGACTCATCCTTGGGTCACCATGGGATTGGCCAAGTGGACCCAACACATGGTGAACCTAGTTTGGGTATAAAACCTTGAGCCAAGCCACCCAAATAAGATAAAGTCCCCATTTGGCTGAGTTCACCCACTCCCTAAGCCTTGGCATCCACCTTTGGCCATTCTTGGACACTAGGACCACTAACCCAACCTAACCCAAAGCTATTGGGTTCTTCCTTGGTCCATGAGAGGGTGAACTCACCCTTGGCTCTCCATTAGTTCACTTGGAGGAGGATGCCATGCTACACCCCAACATCTCAAACTCCACCTCAACAATCTTTGCCACCTACTAGATGGCGGCCAAAAGAGCCAATCTCAACCCTTGGTTCACTTAAGGAGAAGAGTATATTCCTCCCCATTCATTAAACTTCACATAGAGCTTCCTCACAGTATTTTGTGTAGTCTTAGACCCTTCTCTGAATCCCTAGTGCTATTCATCATCAGCGTGACCAATCACCAAGGAAACTGAGAGCCCCATCCATCCAACCTCACCAAAATCCTACCAAATATAAATTAACTCTTCCTACACCTTCCCCTCACTCCAACTAGTCAAAATGAATCGATCTCTAATCGAATTGATCACCGGAAGGCACTTCAAGTCTATCTCCGACAAGCATTATAGTGGCACTTGGTCCATAGAGGAATCTACGGGGAGTCAGCTCGAGATCTTCTCAATAGGGCCTTGTCTCTTCAAGATGAAGCTACCTCAGTCGACAGACTGTTGGTCTCTAGCTCCAACAAGATAAAAATTTGGCAAATCATAGATTTTCCCCTAGGTATTGGTTTTTTGTGAAGTGAATTATGAATTTAAACGATTTTAATCATAGAATCCCCATAAATCTCCTCCCCACATGCTTTAAAGTTGATCTCACCATCCCATGAGCTCCGGTGAGCTCGGATGAAGTGATGAAAGGTAGACATTGTCCATCTTTCGACTCTCGGGGGATGACAGATCATCGATCATCCATTCTACATGATTTGAATGGATGACCATGATTTAATTTGCTAGATTATTTAATTTAATCTTTAAGAAACCACTAAATTAATCTTGGCCATCTGATTTAAGATCGGACAGGAGGAATGAAACTGTTCACCACTGCTGAGTTACCTGCCGCATCAGACTTTTTAAATAACCTATCTCGTGGTGCCATTTGGAAAGCACTACTGTGTCAGCTTTTGTGTGGCGCCAATGGTTTAGGGAGTTAATTAAGCATTACAAAATAGGATTAAATGGCCAGAGCTTTGAAACTTTATAACTAATTATAAAAAATACAAATAAATCCAATTTAGAGAGGTTAAATAGAGGAGAATGTAATAAAAATAAAATCCTTAGTGTTTGGTTAATGAATAGTGCTTAATTAGAGTTTGAAATTTAAACTAATTACCCTAATTAAGGCTTAATTACTTGGCCAATTGATTTAAAATTTAGTGTGCTAATTCTATGGGATGTCCTCCACCTCTCATAATTTTTTTTGAATTTATTGGTCATGTAATTTATAGAATATGAAATTTCAATCCTGATCACTCTCCTTAATCAATTTTATGTTCATTAAAATTGCTAAACAATAAACATTAAATGGTTAATGAAGATTAATCACTGTTAATAGTAGGAATGATGAGGGAAAATAATTAAGGCCTCTAACCTAATTATTTTCCTAAGTACATTTCCATAGGAGGGTTGATTAATCCATATGTTAATTAAATGTTAATTAAGTAAATTAATGGCAAAATCAAATCAAAATAAAATGATGGTTGGTCCAGAAGATAATTCAAATTCAACTCATGGGTTCCCCTTGATGTGTTTAATAACATAAAGATCTTTAAGGAACTTATGGTTAACCCATGGATGTGGGAAAACCATATAAGTACTTAATTTAGATTCTTCTTTAATCTAATCAACTTTTAAGCATGAACCTAATGGCATTAGGTCCCTTTAGGAGCATTACAATTTTAATTTCTCATAAGCATATCATTGGAGGCTCATGGTTAAATAGTTAATTAAATTAAAGAGGCTTAGGAAAGGGAAACTAAATTAATTGCTTAATGATTTGATTAATCAATCCATAAAATTTACTTAATTATTTTTACTAAAATACATTAAGTCACTAATATGGGATGGGGTAAAATATCAAATATCATTTCTCTTCTTTAAATTCTAATAATTCAAATCCAAAAATTAAACTTTATAATAACTTTGGTTAATCTTAAAAAGATTTATTTGATTTTTCCTTAAGAATTATTGTGGTTGAATGCATCATGTGACAATGTGCAATCATTCCTTCTCAATCATTATAAATTTGTATGCCATATGTATCATGTATCCATGTTTTCAAATAAAAGAATCAAATGAATATGGTTATATATGTATAAGTTATATGTGTTGAACTGATCTTATTATATGGTGTGGCTATTATCACTAATAAATCCAAAATTATTTTAAAATTTATAAACTGATGATGAAAATTTAAAGTGATGATGGTTATCAATATTCTATGTGATTTATGTTTTCTTATAGTTTAAACATGTTAAAGGATTGTTCCATTTTCATGATTCATGTGTATTTTTACATGTGTTTAAATGTTAGCAAGTATATAGTCTGGACATCCCGAGAACACGAGGCTTTAAATAGTCCCAAGGAGGTTTTAAATTACCTTACTTCCTTGGTTTAACAATGGCACATACTTGTTTAATTTTATTCATGTGTATAGATATATTAGAATTTAGATAGAGCTTTACTTTATATGAGTAAATAATTTGCTAATATACAATCTTCTGCATAATTTTTATTCTTATATTTATGTATACATTTATATGTATTTAAGATAGAAAGTGTATAGTCTGGACATCTAGAGAACATGAGGCTTTAAGTAGCCCCAAGGAGGTCTTAGATTACTTCACTTCCCTGGTTTAACAATGAAACGTACTTGCTTAAATCTCTAATACATGTGTATGTATACTCAGCTACTGAATGGAATCCCTCTTTTTTACTAAAAATATTTGTATTAACAATCATTCAAGTGTGCCAAAATACACATATGTACATTGCATGAATAGGTATATTAAATTAAACATCATAAATAATAATAAAAATGAAAATATATGCATGTTATTAATGATGAAAAGGAATGATGGAATGTTATCCATGTGGTAGTGATTCAATATCCTTAATCTTAAGATGTCTTTCATGTTGAATAAATTTCATTAAGATTAACCCAAATTTAGGATTCATAAAATGTTTAATAAATCATTCACCAAAAGAAACCAAAATCATAACAACATGCATTTAGAAAATAACTTAGGGTAGGGATGAATGGGGGTGACACCTCCCTTCTCTCTTTATAATAATTAGATGTTAAGTGAATATTAAGTGAAACAAAAGAAAATATAAACTAAAATCCACCCAATTCTTTTAATCATTTGAAGTGAAACCTCCTCTAATGTGTAACTTGAATATTCCAAACCTTAGACAATCATAATCCTAAAGCCTAGCTAAGACATTCCACACCAAACCCTAGCACACACATTAGAATATTAAGACTCCACTTCTATCTCTAAGAAGGATGGTGTATGTTGTGATGTTGATTTTGTTTTGTGATGTAATATTTTAGACTAGATGTTAAAATTATTTATGCATAGACTAGATGTTAGGTCATTATTGGCCTAATGATATTTTCTACAGGGGATTATGCTAATGGGGTCATTAAAATAATAAATAAAAATAAATGCCTTTGCTTGTAAGTTGCTTATCCCCCCTTACATAATCCATATTAGGATAGGTGGGCTTGGTTACCTATGTGTAAGGTGCTAAGCCTAAATTTATAGAATATAACTACTTGGTTTGTATATTTGTTTATCTAACATCTATTTTATAGGTGTAGTTTGATTTTATTTTTCATATATATACAATTTTTGGTAATAGGATTAGGATTAGTGCTATGAGGTTTAGGATGAGTAATGGCTAGAAGGCAGAAACTTGGGAGGCCCTATGAAGCCTAGAATAAAACCAAATCAAAAAAAGGAAAGAAAGATGAAGAATGAAGACCACCATAGCATTTACTTCATTATAATTATAATATTCTTTTATAATTTGGGTTATATAAGAGTTGAGCTCAGCTACCCAACTTCTTCTATTTTCTAGGGTATACGGTGGTTCCTGGCCGCACCGGTATTTTATTCTTCTATGAAAATTTATGAATGTTTGATTGCCATGTTTAGCTTGTGCAATATAAATGACATTTTTTTCATAGGCTTCTTAAGTTTCATGATTGAATTTGTGGCTTGGATACGGTAGGCTCCTAAGAATAAAAATAATTTTTCTACCCCCATTAATCAACTCATAACTAAATTTTAAAGATAATTCACAACTCTACCTTAAAAAGCCTAGGTTATAATCAAGATAATTAAAAGATTTAGCAACCCCTTAGCTGGATGATGTATGTTATAACAATCATGCATATCATCTTGTTTCACTCTTAAATGGGGAGGGACTCCATTCTTGCATGATAGGGGAATGCTTGACCTTTGAGGCATCCATTATAGTGGAGAACACTCCCTCCTACTGATTTAGCTCATAACCTTATTACATCATGCATATAAGTATAATTGTCTCAAGCCTTTGTCCAAATGAACATGTCAAAATGGTATAAAAGCTTGTAAAATTTTGCATTAGTCTAAGTCATGATTCCATGCCAATCATGATCCAATCTCTTAGGGAGTGATTCTAGGACTTTAGTATCCTTTCTAATTAAATAACAGCTTAACTATCTTTCACTTACATAAGACCGACCTACATGGTTTTAAAGTGTAGAAGATGTTAGCTAGAAGCCACTCTAGGTGGTTGTAAGTCCAGAAGAGTCGGGATAAATTTATCATTTATTGTGAAGGTAAACCATGGGGTCCCACTTTCTGATTAGACTTAGGTTGTGCTTTTAGCTTGTGCTAAAGAATCCTAAATTTAGGTTCTGAGGCTATTTGTTTCCCTCAGGCTATGAATATAAGTCCTCACCTCTTAAGCATTTTTATAATCTTGTGTTGATGGACTACAATCCCTAACATTCTAATAAAATTCTAACTCAAATAAAATAAACTCTCTCTTTCAAATATATAAAGCCTCACTATAGGGTAGACTGGAGTGCTCACTAGGCTTCTTAGAATCATGAGTACTCCCTACTTATCTTCCTTTGGAATTCAAAAATAAGTCTTTCTATTTAAAATCTCCCACTTGTTTTCCAAAAATACCTAATCCTTTGATAGTCTAGCTTTGAAATCTTTAGAGATGTTTATTGGTTACTTTAATCAAGAGTGTTCTTAAGAAATTTCTATTTCCTACGGTGTAATTAACTATAAAAACTTGCTTCCATAGGGAACTAAAGAACCAGATATAAATTAATCCTGCTTTACTTCTCCATGTAAAGTAGAGGAAAGATCTCTAATATATACGAAGAAACATCTGCCTTAGGAGTCCTTAATGTCATGCCCGATCATTTTAATAAGTACCCCCTAAGATCTGTGTGATTTCCCTATGACTCTGAATTAAAGCAACACATTAATAAGAGCTATTGGTAAGTAGTATGCAGTGAAACTAGTCTAAACTCAACATCTTGGCATAGGGACTCCCAAAAATGTAGCTCTATTGCTTCAATGCCCAATGCAGCAACACAATTTAGTAAAGAGTTTGCCTCTACATGGAGAAAAAATGCTCAGGCAAAACTTTTAAGTCAACACTTAGAAGTAAGTGATGTAGTGTCATCACTATATGGCATTAGATCTTTAAAGAGCCATAACGTGATGCTCATAAGGATCTAGAGTGTATACTGGAGATAGCATAATAGTTCCAAACCAAATAAATGCTTCTAATCTATATCCCTCAAATTAAGAGTAGGGTGACTATCTACACTAGAGTCAAGCTTTATTGAGGAATCATATTGGGTGGCAATCACTATCACCCAATTTGAGCCTCATAAAAATTATTTACCACTAGTTTTATAGCACCAGAATTCTCTATACATGGATCTTCTTCAATATGCATATGGTCATCACTAATAGGCTTAGTAGAATGAGAGATTGGGAAAATTCCACTAAGTAACATCACTCTCGACCTACTCTGTTGATGGCTCAACCTCTACTTATAAAGGTGGATCATGAATAAAATCGAATGTTCCTGCTACACCCATATCATTGTTAGCTAGAAGAAAACTTTGTGTATCTCTTTTGATCTTGTGGTGTTTATTTTTGGTTTGTTTTCGCATGTGTATATGTGAGGGGACACCACGTAGATCTGAGGATGTACATATTGAGGTGATCTAGTATGACATCAAGAAATAGTATATTATCTTGAAAGATAGAAGTCACTGCCCTATAATGGACCTAATCACCTAATAAGGACCCCTAAGGCATGATGGGTCTTCAAATATACTAGAGATTTTTCTCCTACTTTGCATAAAAAAGTAAAGCAGAGCTTATTTAAATCGGATTCGTTAAGTTCCCTATGGAGGTAAGCCTCCATAGTTAATTACATCTTAAGGAAAGTGAATTCCTTAAGAATACTCTCAATTAAAGTAGGTGATTATTGTCTCCAAAGAATTCAAAGATATGAATATCAAATGATTTGTTGTATTTTGGAAGATCAAATGGATGGATCAAAAGGAGAGAGTTATTAGCAATGCCAAAGGAGATAAGTAGGGAATGCTCATGATACTGGGAAGTCTAGTGAGCACTCCAATCTATCCTATGGTTGGGCTTTATATATTTGAATTTGAAGAGATTTATTTGTTTGAGTTGAAAGTTTATTAGAAATCTAAGACTCATAATTTCATAATACAAGATTGTGAAATTACCTAAGAGGTGAGGATTTATGCTTATAGCCCGCAAAGGGAAACAACAACCTCAGATCCTAAATATAGGGAGCTTTGGTGAGGGCCAAAGCACGGCCTAAATCTAAGGCAAAAATGGGTATATGGTTTACCTCCATAAGAGAGAATAAAATCACTCGACTGCTGGACTTATTACTGCTTGGAGTGACATTCAGCTAACTCCTCCTACGCTTTAAATTCATGCAGCCAAGTCATATTCTTTGCAAGATGGTTAGACCATTATTTATTTAGAAAAGAAACTAAGTCCTTACACTCACTACCTAAGAGACTAGCTCATGAAGGGCATGAATAATGACTTAATCTAATGCAAAATTTTAACAAGTTTTATTTAATTTCTGTACTTTTTTATTTTGAAATAGGCTATAGGATTTAATTTGTCTAAATGCATGAGAAATTGATTATGGGCCAAATCAGAAGAGAAAGAGGTGTCTTTCATTAAAAGCTCTTATAGGTCAAGCCTTTATTCTCTAGCACAAATGGAAGCACTCTCTTAATAAGAGTGGAAGAATATGACATGCATGATATTATACATTCAATCATCCAGCTAAAGGATTGCTAAACATTTTGTTATCATGATTTAATTCTTAGACTTTTATGTGAGGTTATGAGTTGTTTAAAAATTTAATTATGAGTTGTTAATTAGGGTAGAAAATTTTATTTTTTACTCTAAGAGCCTAATCGCATCCAGGCCACACATTAAATCATCAATCATATAAGAAACTAGGAAAGACATACAATTTCTAATGTGCAAGGTAAATAAATTATCAAACAATTTTATAGCTACCGTAAAAGAAAAAAAAAGGTCGGTCGTGAGTTCCAGCACCCAAAAGAAAAATTGGTAGCGAAGCCAGATACAACCCACATTACAAAAGAATAATTACATAAATGAAAAAAATGATATGGGGGTCTTCATTCTTTATATCTCCTCCATTTCTTCATTTCAGCTTGCTTTAGATGTGCTTGCTTCAAAGGCATTATGGGGCCTCCCAAAAGAAAGCCTTCTAGCCTCCACTCATCCTAATCCCCAATATCACTAATCCTAATTTCTAATACAATATTACATTAAAAGAAGGAAAGTAAATTTAGGTATACCTGCAAAATAAATGTTAGCTAAACACACCATAAAACCCAAACAGTTATATAAATAATTTAAACTTAGCACCCACACATGGATAACCAAGCCCACCTGTCCTATCGTGAGTTATGCTTAGGGTCTAAGCAACCTGCATAACAAAAATATTTATATTTTTATTACAGTAGCCCCTTAAGTACAACCCCCTGCAGAAAATATGATTAGGCTAATAACGGCTTAACATCCAGTCTACGAAACATACACCCT